>OX276392.1:15228901-17811881 GCA_946251805.1 Cybosia mesomella
CATATTTTTTTAAGAATTACACCTAAAAAAAACAGCGGCACTCCGGGAGGGCCGACAGAAGTGAAAACTTGAACAATTACGTGTGTATTTTTTGAATACTCAGGAAATATTTACAGAGCCATCTCTGTTGTTCATTATGAATCAGTTCGAAGCTTAAAGGTCACTTCATAAAGTATTTCTTATAAATAATTACTAACTTTCTACAGACTACTGGTTTCTATCTTCATTTAACCCTAGAACGTCCAACAAAACTGGTACGGTCCCAGTGGGTCCAAGGACCATTAGGTCTGTTGTACTCTGGACAGTTTCCCTTTTCCTAGCGGTTTTTGTGCCCAATTAATGAATGAAATCCACAGATTTTATTCATGAATTATGCAGATAAGTAACTGATCTTTCTACCTATACCTATTTGACAGGTCTTGTTCTCACCATTTATTTAAAAACATACAAATGTAAAAAAGTTTCCTAAGTTCAACAGGTTCGCCTACTAGCTAAAAGTGGAGGCCTTCGTAAGTTTTCTACCGAGCAATAATTTTGAAGGCAGTTCTTTAAAGAGAAAATCATCTGCATCTTTTAATATCTTTTTTTTTTGTGATTATAAATCACAAACACACAAAACATATCTAGCCAGTCCAAACTCGACATAGCTCACTAATTCGTAAGATAGAAAAATATCCAACCAAAAAACACAAATTTCTCGGTTTGCATGCAGATATTCCGTTGAACTGATACGACGCGACGCGTGACGTGGCAAGCGACATTACAAGCAGGGCGGCGGAGTGGGGGGCGGTACCCCAGCCCATCACGGTTTGTGTGTGCTGTGCTAAAGAAGGATACATAGGTCAAATTCACAAATACGTAGGCATTATATTAAAATATATTTAATATGTTTTTTTACTATTAACAATATTAGAAGTTGAAAGTAAAATTATTACAGTTTTGAAGGTTAAAAGTCACTGTTTTGTTAGGAACTGTGATTTTGTTGTATTCAAAAGTTTGCGTAACACTTCTGTCTCTAGCTTTGTGCATTTTTGTGGAGGGCATGTGGTGGGGTCTGGAGATACTGGACGACTTGATATGTTTTCTTTAGAAGTAGAAGGGCGTGAAATATCATTGGGAGTTTTTACATTAATTGATTTTACTATGCCCTTGCAAATTGTGGCTTTACTCACAATGGAGTCCCCAATATAGCCCTCCGCAACAGAGCTTGAATTCCAGCCGCCGCACACTGTAAGAAACTCGGAATCTAGCGGGATTTCATTCAAATTTCGAACATTGTTTTATGTATCATCTATAAATTGATGTCTAATTATACTTTATCTAACGATTACTTAAAACGGTGGCATCTTTTTTTTGCTGTGGGTAGTTAAAAATGTTTATATCGGCATCAAAACTGAGTTACACTCGTTGCGTATTTTGCAGTGTAAGTTTGTGCGAATTGCGATTACGACGATTTACTTTATATTATTATAGTGTTTGTGTTTAATACGTAAGTACATATACATTTTGTTCGATTTATAATAGGCATATTTGTTAAAATGAACCATTTCTATTAGAACACGAAATTGACTTAGATTTTTGATTGTTTCAAATTAATTTTACTCCAAACCCAATTTTATAGCATTTTATAGTAAAGTATATACGATCATAATAAAGCTGATAGTCTTAACTAATTGATGCAACTCACAACCTTTGCGCTTTTTTGCGACGCCAATTTTTTTTTTTTAAGTTTCAGTTTGGCTATCGAGATATCGAAATTGCAAATTTTCGTTTGATCTAACAGAGGAAGTGATTCTTTTGACGAAGTTTTTTAATTTTTCATGGATAATTATACTCGTGCAACTTTTTCTGAGCCTTCTAAAATTAAAATCAAGGCTTTTTTGAAAGCACTATGTCAACAAATTGATGTAAAATGGAGTCAATGTGGTCGTACCCGCGACCGTTTAAAAAAGAAAAAAATTGGTTAAGGACACATATTACACTGCCTTATAGTGTTTTACAAGGAATTCCATCATCCTCTAGCTCAGTTACTCCAGGAAGACCAGCAAAACATTTTCGAGATTGTTGTGATAGAACTCAAAAACGAAAAATTCAAAAGCTTTTAGAGACGACCAGTCCAGAAGAAATTTTAGTGGCTAATGAATGCGACTTACACAAAGCTGGTTAAAGAGATTCTGCAGCCATAGTAAAAGAATTGTCGTCTGAGTCCTGTAATAGTAGGACAGCGATTATACAGGCCCGTACACGTCTAATCAGTGACCCTGTATCTCTATCTGCAGATGAAGCTCTGGGCCTGATGCTAGATGCTAAATTATCTAGGTACTCATCAATACAATATCATTCGTGAAATGGTGAACAAACTTGTTAAAAACTTATTACCTTCTTATGACCAATTATCTACTGACAGTGAAAAAATTGTTATATATCCATTGGAGAAAACTGTCACAGAAATATTAGCAGAGTGTAATCTTCAATCTTTAGTGGATCATACTATCAATCGTATATGTTTAGCTCAAAGAGATGTGTTAAATTCTATTCAAGTCCTAAAAGTTGATTATTTTTTCCATAACTCACTCAAATAAAAAAACCGGATGGACCTAAAACCGACGACCAAGGCGCGAACAATGGTGATGAGAATGACGGAGTGGAGTTAGTGGGGGGAGAGGAGAAGGTGAGGACGCGGTCTCACTCGCGGTCGATTAAGGCTGCCTTCCCCAGACCCGCAACTCGGGTGCCTATAGGTGGGAAACCGACGCGGACATTATGTCTGCGGCGTCGACGGCTGGTACCGACAATGAGTCGGTATCCAGCCGTATGGAGACCGAGGAGGGTCTCCGACGAAAGCGGCCACGCTCGGGTGGACCGTCTCTTGACCGGAGCAAAAGCCGCGGGCAACGGGCGACTTCCTCGAGCGAGGAGGATCGGCCGGCTAAAATACTGGCCACTTCGGCAAGTAGAGTGCCGAAGATGGAAGAAGAAGGAAAAGGAAAAGGAAAGGAAAGGTGGCGGAAAACGTCGCCGTCGCCAAGACGGCTCTGGAGGAGCTTCTAGCGTCTCGGAGGAGGAGGCAAAGCTCAGGGCCCGGGTTACAAGCCTGGAAACTGAGCTCACCAACTCCCGGGAGCAACAATGGGCCCTCCGGGAGGAGGTTAAGCAGCTGACAAAGCTGGTCAGGGTATCCCCCCCGGAGGCCCATAAGGCGCCAAGAGCCCAGGAGACGGTGGTCCAGCCGAGGGCACCTGCGCCGTCAGGAGTGGCGCCTAAGACGGCGACAAAGTCGGTGCCTTTTTTTTTTTTTTTTTTTTTTTATCGTGCGGAAATCCCTTCGGATACCCCCCCGCCGTCCAGCGGGGGCGGTTATGTCGGGCTTGCACCGACTAAAACCGCACGCCGTCTCGGGTCTTCAGACGCCGGGGTGTAAGGTTACCCATAGAGCATATCCCTCGCACCCCGGCTGACCCTGGGCCATCTCACCACTAACAGCATCGCTCATCCTGTCTCCTCTGAAAGCAGAGGAGTACGGAGAGCGATGTGTTCCCGCCACGTTGGGTATTGGCCGACGATCAATGCCAACCCTATGGAGGGGTGAAGGGGAAGCCATTGACCGCCGCCCAGGGTGTACCGGCCGCTCCGATTCCGTTCCCCCCGGACTAAGGCAGTAGCCAAGCCGACGTCCAAGACGGCACCTGAGGCGGCAACCACAACTGCGCCGAGTGTGGTACAGTTGTTGGCGACGATCGGACGGCGCCTCGGCGTATTGGAGGACCGGGCGTACCGACCTCCGCTGGCGCGGCCCGCATCCTATGCGACTGCCACCAGCGGAAATCCCGGTCCCAAGACGGACCGCTGTCCCTGCGAACTGTGGGCTCCGGTGCAAGACGACTCGCACCGGAGCTCGCCTTCTCGAGGTCTCCGGCGCCACCAGCGGCCCCACAGCAGACGCCCTAGCGGCCAAGCTGAGGGAGTCGCTGGACACGGCAGCCGTCCGCGTCACCAGACCCAACAAATGCGCAGGTTTGCGCATTTCGGGTCTGGATGATGCGGCCACGACGGATGAGGTTATCTCCGCCGTCGTGGAGGCGGGCGGCTGCCCCCGGGATCAGGTGTTAGCTGGAGTTATCCGCTTCAGCTCCACCGGTCACGGCGCGGCAGTCGTCAACTGCCCCGTCGCAGCGGCGCAGAAAATTGTGGACGAACGGAGCCTCCTCGTTTGGGGGTTTCTAAAGGCGCGGGTGCAACTCCTGCAGCCCCGCGAGACCAGGTGCTTCAGGTGCCTGGCCGTGGGGCATGTGGGAGTGGCAGTCATTGCAAGGGGCCGAGGTTGTGTCGCGGCGGACTATGAGGGTTTGGCTGTCGTGACCGTCTACTTCTCGCCAAGCCTTGACCAGTATGAGCTTGAGCTATGGCTCGCAGGACTCCAGTCCACATCGTTCTCGCTGCGTGCCGTCCTCGCCCTGTCTTGGTCCTGGGAGACTTCAACGCCTGGTCTTTGGCTTGGGGCTCCCGGGAAACCAATGCCAAGGGGCGAGTTCTGGAGGACTGGGCCAACACCCGTGGCCTAGAGGTCCTCAACCAGGGGAGTGTCGCCACCTGGGAGCGGCGGGGGCTCAGTTCGGTCGTGGATGTTGCATTCGCGACCCCTGCTCTCGTCCGCCGCGTCCAGGGTTGGCGCGTGGTGGAGGAGGAGGAGACGTCATCGGACCACAGGTACATTCGGTTCAACGTCTCCCCTCCACCTAACCTACCGCCGACAATAGCGTTGGGCGCTCAGACGCCTGGATCGGGAGGCTCTCCTGGAGGCATCCATTGTGTAGGCCTGGATTCTGTCACCGGCCAGGTCTGCCAATGTCGACGCAGAGGCCGAATGTTTCAGGAGAGCCATGTCGCATATCTGCGATGCGGCGATGCCTAGGGTTAAGCCCGGCCCGGCAAAGAAACAGGTGTAATGCTGGTCAGCGGAGATCGCACAGCTGCGAGCAGCGTGCGTGACCGCTCGCCGCCAGTACACCAGGTTTCGCCGGAGGCGTCGCCGCCCAGACGATGCGGCAGCTTGAGAGGCGGAGCTATATGAGGCGTACAAGGGGGTCAAGAGGACCCTCCAGGTAGCCATTAAGCTGGCCAAACGGCGGGCCCGCGAAGAGCTGCTGGAGTCTCTGGAGCAGAACCCATGGGGGCGCCCCTACTGACCCAGAGCCTCCAGCCGGAGCGGCTGGAGGGGATACTGGGCTCCTTGTTCCCAGCGAGAGCGGAGAAGCATGTTCCTCCGCGTATAGCTCCGCCTCAGTCGCCTGACGCTGATAATAGCGAGAGCGATGTGCCCGAAGTCAGGGAGAGTGAACTGGGGGTAGCAGTGCTCCGGCTTAAAGCCCGGAAATGAACTGCCCCCGGACCCGATGGCATTCCAGGCCGAGCATGGGTCTTGGCCCTTGAGGAACTAGGGCCTCGACTGGTGGCGCTCTTTAGCGCATGCCTCGAAAGTGGCCAGTTTCCAAAGGCGTGGAAGACGGGGAAACTGGTCCTTATCCGGTGGGGCGGCTGGCGGATCAGCCATCCGGTTACCGGCCGATCGTGTTGCTCGACGAGGTGTGCAAGCTCTTTGAGCGGATTATTGCAGAGCGCCTCGTCGAGCATCTCACGAACGTGGGGCCAGATCTGGCGGACAACCAGTTCGGTTTCCGCCGGGGGCGCTCCACCGTGGAAGCGATCATGCGGGTTAGGCGCCTGGCGGAGGAAGTAGTCTCGCGGGGTGGGGTAGTGGTGGCGGTGTCTCTCGACATCGCCAACGCCTTCAACACCCTACCCTGGAGCTGTGGTAGGGCGGCGCTCGCGTATCATGGAGTGCCTCCTTACCTCCGCCGCATTGTCGAGGCATACCTATCTGAGAGGGCCATAGTTTACCCGAGCTGGCTAGGGCTAGGGCATTCAAACTCGGATAGTTATCAACTCCGGAGCTAGTTACGATGTTGAGCAATCAAATCCGGAACTCCGGAGTTGGCTCCGGAGTTGACAGCTTTTTTAGAAATTAATAAAAAGACCCTTTATTTTAATCAATAGAAGTTTTATTTGTTAAGGAATCAGTGTTTTTGTTTAAAAAATTACTGTCTGACAGACAGAAGTTATAACAGACACTAGTATGCATTATAAAGTAGGTATTAAAAAATCAACAATCATTAAAAATAAACATTTGTTTGGCAAGTAACAATAAAATAATAATCATGAACACTTATAGGTACCTAAAAAATCTACTTTTTAAAAATCTACCTTTTGTTTAAAAAATTACTGTCTGACAAGCGGACGTTATAACAGACAACTAATACGCATTATAAAATATTAAAACAACAATCATAAAAAATAAACATTTGTTTGGCAAGAATCAGTCTTTTAGTTTAAAAATTTACTGTCTGACAGACAGACGTTATAATATAGACAACTAATACTCATTATAAAAAATATTAAAACAATCAACAATCTTAAAAAATAAACATTTGTATGGCAAGTTACAATAAAATAATATTCACGAACTTATAGGTACCTATAAAATCTACTATTTTGAGATTGAAGGTCTTGGTAATATGTTTTGAGAAACGATAAGGCATTTAAAGATGAGTCAGAAAGAGAACTTCTAAGCTTCGTGCAGAAATAGCCTGCTGCCGAGAATGCTCTTTCTGACTCCACGCTCGTCGGCAAGACACAGCAGAAAGTGGTACGCTTCTGAAAGATATTTTCCTCTGCATCCGCCATTGTCATAAATTGCTTTTTCTACTCTTACGAATCCATCCAGATCCAAGATAGCAGATGGGGTGCTTTGTTTTTAATTTTTTAATTTGCTTAACTCCTGCTCCAGTTGCGCTGCAACATTTAGGTGCAACTTTGGTTCATACGTTTCCGTTGGTGATTCTGTTGATGATGTAGATGGCAAGTTTATGCGGTATTTTAGTATTTTCAAAACGTCAACAATTGTCTCAGATATCTGTTCATTATTTGGTTTTCTAAAAGTATCATCTTCTTCTGATGAAAACAAATCTTCGCAGTCGTGAAGGTAGTGTAGAGTTCCGATTATTTTTGCAAGTCTTCTCTCTTTTATTCGTTTTCTTAGATTGTTCGCTAAATTAATGCTCAGAGAGTCGGTATTTTCTTCAATTTTTTTCAACATGAAACGCTTCGCAGTGTCAGCTATAAGCCGAGCACTACCGAATAATACCAAAGTGTTGTGCTAAGGACCTAAGAAGGAATCAAACAACGGGTTACGCTCAAGAATTAAGATGCGTTTTTCGTCGTTTTGTAAATAATGTTTACATGGTTTTTGAAAACCGGTTTCAACTTCGGATTTGAAAAATGCTTAAAATCGCTCCGAAACTCCGGAACTCCGGATTGAAAGCCCTAGCTAGGGCCAGGGCGGCGAGAAGTGTCGTGCGGTGTTCCGCAGGGGTCGGTCCTAGGGCCAATCCTGTGGAACATCGGCATACCAACACATACCAACACATCGGCACAACCAGCATAACCGTAGGGGGCGTAAGCATCGGCATCGAGCCCACGATGAAGCACCTTGGGCTCGTACTCGATAGCCGATGGGACTTCGGACCTCATCTCCGAAGTCTGGTCCCGAAACTGAGGGGGGCTGCGGCCGCGTTATCGCGGCTGATGCCCAACGTTAAGGGACCCAACGCCCCCACTAGGAGACTGTACCTGCGGATCGTGCGAAGCATGGCCCTATACGGGGCCCCCGTATGGGCGGAGACTCTGGCGGCCCGCAACGTGGCTGTTCTAAACAGCCCGTTAAAGGCGATGGCCGTCAGAGTCATCAGGGGGTATCGCACGATCTCCGTCGAGGCGGCATGTCTCCTAGCCGGGACCCCTCCATGGGATCTGGAAGAGAGAGCCTTTGCGCTGCTGTACCAGTGACGCAAGGAGGCGCTGGAGCGGGGCCATAGGTCGAAGCCCCGAGAAATCAGGGCTCAGCGGTCCCTGCTCCGCCAGGAACTCATGGAGACATGGAGGGTGCGACTTGAGCACCCAAGGTGGGGGGAATCCACCATAGCGGCGGTGAGACCGATCATGAAGGAGTGGTTGGAGAGGGATCATGGGGACCTCTCCTACCGGATGTGCCAGATGGTTACCGGACACGGGTGTTTCGGTAAGAATCTGTGGCGCATCCACCGGGAGACAACGCCGCAGTGCCAGCACTGCGAGGATCCTGGCGAAGACACGGCGCTCCACACGTTGGTGGACTGCCCTGCGTGGGCGAGTCAACGCCGGGATCTCGTTGCGGTCCTGGGCGTGGACGTTCTCTCGTTGGAGACCATGGTGAGGGCCGTGGTCTCCGACGGGAGCAAGTGGCACGCCGCTGCCTCTTTCTGCGAGCAGGTAATGCGCGCGAAAAAGACGGCGGAGAGGGAGCGGGAGAGAACCCTGCCCCTCGAGTTTCGCAGTCTGCGGCGAGGAAGCCGCAGACTAATCTACGCCCGGGACTACCGACCTCCATGATCGGGGCCTGAGGACGGCAGTTGGCCGACTCGACTAGCCGTCCTTACAGAAGCAGGCCGTGGCGGAGGCGTGTCGTGTGTGCCCTACACACGCCTGCCAATACACCGAAGCGGGATAAAACCCGACCCCATCAGGCGAGGCCGTAGTGGCGGCCAAAGTCCGCCGGTAACCCTGGGGTTATCCTTTCGAGGGCTTGCCCGGGGTGCCCGGCAACGGACACTTGGGGAGGACACCGTGCGGTTTTAGTCGATATACGACATAACCAACCCCGCTGGCCGGCGGGGGAAGGGATTTCCGCACGTAAAAAAAAATCCTTTAAGTTGGAATAAAGGAACTAACTTGCCTGATTAAGTGAGGTTGTGATGGTTCCCATTCAAATGAATACCGAAAATAAGATTATAATGGTTGTATGGCAAAACCCTGCCCCTTCGTCTACACGTTTCTGTAGACCTATTAAACTTAATTTTGCTGAAGAAACTACAGAATTACCAAAACAAGAGGTCAATTCAATTCGATAAAACAACAAATTGAAACATTATCACCTGTTGAAGTTCATATGGATAACGTTCATATTTTTGTGAAACCGGTATTCTTGCTTACCATGATTGATGGCAAAATTTGCACTGCCTTATCGACAGTATCGTGTTCCTTTCAAACTTGCTATATATGTGGAGCAAAGCCATCCGAAATGAATAAACCTGCTGTTATTTTGAAGAAACCACTGGATGCAGCTGCAATGACTTTTGGTCTTTCTCTATTACATTCGTGGATAAGATTCATGGAGACAATACTGCACATTGCATATAGGCTTGACACAAAAGTCTGGCAAGTTAGAGGTTAGAGGTGATCAAAATAAAAATTTAGTTAAGGCCAAGAAGGAGCAGATTCAAAGAAGATTCAGAAATGAAATGGGTTTATTGGTGGATATGTCTAATCAACAGTCTGGAAATACCAATGATGGCAACACTGCCAGACGTTTTTTTCGTCATTTTTCTATAACAGCTAGATAACTGGCGATTTAACGAATTCATATAATTTTAGAAACACTAGGATGCGGCTTTTCAATTAATTTAAATGCCTTTGATTTGTTTGTAAAAGATACCAGGGAACTGTATCTTAAGTAATATTATTGGTACAATACTAATACATTCATAAAATTCCGCTAGATTCTGACTTTAGTGTGCGCGCGCCTTTGATTTGTTTATAAAAGATACCAGGGAACTGTATCTTAAGGAATATTATTGGTACAATACTAATACATTCATAAAATTCCGCTAGATTCTGACTTTAGTGTGCGCGCGCCGTGACGTTTCAAAACAGTCAGATCGGCTCCAGAATCGGCCAAAAGCGTGACCGAAGTTCGTCTAAGAAAATGACCAGTATATAGGTGACCGTCTTGAAGATTCAGATGTGTAGCTATATTTTTTTCGGAATTTCACAAATTTTATTCATACCCATAGGCTGTATCTTTCAATTTCCATTAAATTTGTATATTGTAAAAAGATTCAATCTGGACAGTGCTAGATAGTCCAAATTCTCAGGATACCAAATTACGAATGCATAGGTATTATTTATTACCTTTGTCCTAAATATAACAAAAAAAAAACAAAACACTTCTCATCAGAAAAATCGAAACATTTGGATTTTTTGTTGTTTTTTTTCTAAGGATTATCAGAAAAATGTGTATATTTAGTTATATATGTCAAATGTCGTTTAATAGTAAAAAATATGAGATTTTCAAATTCGAATGTTATTGTTCTAATTCAGATTAAATTTTCATAGGTTTCGTATTTTGTTTATTGAGCCATTTTTACCCTGTATTTCATAGGTTTCGTATTTTGTTTAACGAGCCATTTTTACCCTGTATGGAGTGTGAAGAAATTGGATAAAACAACATGTAAATGAAAAAAAAACAGCGTTTATTTAATAACTTGAATTCCCTCCCCGAGCTCTTAGCTTCCATACGGGTTTTCATCGATCGGATGAGAGTCACGATCACATGTTGTGGCATTCCATTCCATTCCTCTTGGATTGCATTTTGCAGCTGGCTAAGTGTTCCTGGGGCAGGATCTCTTGCACGAATTCGTCTCTGTAACGCATCCCATAGATGTTCAATGGGATTCATATCGGGCTACTTGCTGGCCATTCCATAATGGAGGTACCGACAGGTAAGATATTCCATCTCTTCTGTATACCTTGTTCCTTCCGTCGTTACCATACAGCATAATTTTACATTCATCAGAAAAGAGAACTTTGCTCGACTGGAGGTATGACCAATTTAGGTGCTCACGTGCAAAGTTTAGGCGCGCTCTTCGATTATCTGCAGTTAATTTCGGCCCATTTGCTGGCTTGTGCGGTACCAGTCCACGTTCCTTCTAATGGTTGAGTGACTAACAGCCACTTTACGTACAACGTGAATAAGCTGCTGCTGCAGTTGAAAGTCGTTAAGGCGTCGATTTCGTAAGGAAGTTGGTACAATAAGTCTATCATCTCACTCAGAAGTGACCCGATTTCTGCCAGATCCTGAACGGCGGGTGAACAAACCTGTCTCCCGATTTGTAGACTCTATGAACAGAGGACAGACTTAGATGCAATCTTACAGCCACAACACGCTGACTAAGTCCAGTAGGTATCCACCAATGCCACAACTTGGGCGGCTTCTGCGGGCGAAGTATCCATATGTTTTAGAAAAAATACTTTTTTCAGACGTCCCAAACTCACAGTAAACAAATAAAGAAGAAAACGTTTCAAGATAAACGCCAATTTTTAATTTCAAAGGTGAGAATAATCTAAGGGTGAGATGTAGGTAGGTACTCCAACTCTTCGGGGTGCGAGGGATATGCTCTATGGGCAACCTTACACCCCGGCGTCTGTAGACCCGAGACGGCGTGCGGTTTTAGTCGGTTCAAGCCCGACATAACCGCCCCCGCTGGCACGCGGGGGGGTATCCGAAGGGATTTCCGCACGATAAAAAAAAAAAAAAAAAAAAAGGTACTCCAACTCTAAAAACACATTTGTCTCAAAAAAATGATTCATTTCTTTTTTAGGATAAACAAATGAAATTCTAATTTGGAATTTTGAATTTTCGCTTACAACTGTAATGGCCAAACTGCCATATAATTATGTAATTTTTTTCATGGAATGAAATCTCTTTTGTGTTAAATTAGGACCGATATCATAAAAACTAAAGTGTTTCGATTTTTCTGATTAGAAGTGTATTATTCCAGTACAGATACATGAACTAGAAGAAGGGCAGACTAGACGTAGGGCATGACTGTATCTCCCGTCCGAATTGAGCACCGACTTGTGTGGGCCTGAAATGTTGGCGTGACGGTCAGGGAGACCCGGCGAAACGGCTATCAGCTGGGCAGGCTTGAACGGTTCCCGAACCTGGGGACTACATAATCTCCGCCCCAGCAGGCTGAATCAGCTGGGTGCCGGGAGCCCTTCCGCCCACCTCGCCAGCCATTCACACAACCCTTACTCGTCGGTGGTGGCATGAACGCCTGCTTTGTCTCCTGCGCTATCAGCACAGAATCTCTCTTAACCTTCTCCCCTACCAACCTTTCTCAAAATGACCAAGTAAAACAAAAAGTATTTCGACAGCGGCATCCTCGTCCACATTACAAGTGGACTTTTGCAACATCAGGGGATTTCATACCAACGTCAACGCGGTCCACCAACACCTTGAAACCGCTCAGCCGACCTTGTTAGGGTTCCGTAGCCAAATGGCAAAAAACGGAACCCTTATAGATTCGTCATGTCTGTCTGTCTGTCCGTCCGTATGTAACAGCCACTTTTTTCCGAAACTATAAGAACTATGCTGCGGAAACTTGGTAAATTCTGTGAACCGCAATAATATATTCACACAAAAATAGAAAAAAAAACAGTTAAACAGTGGTGCAGCGAAGTTGTCTCCAACACTAACGCGGCTGTACCGCTTGTCCTATTCTACTCAGGAAAAGTCTCGCGGGCTTGGCAGGAGGTGAACACACAACCAGTCCCTAAAAAGGGGGATCGTTCGGACCCGGGCAACAATCGACCCATAGCTGTCACCTCAGTCCTCTGTAAAGTGTTTGAGAATATCATAAACACACAGCTCATGCGTTACCTAGAAGATCACTCTTTAATTAATGATTCCTCCTTCCTTCCTCTCCCAACTCTTCAGAACACACCGCTACCTCTACAGGACCACATTAACATGCTCGGAATGGACGTTCGCTGCAAACTGAACAATAAAAACTACATCGAGAGCTTCATGAAAACAGCTTCACGAAAACTCGGGAGTTCTGAACAGGGTGAGACGGTTTTTCACGCCGGAGCAGCAGCGGTGTCTTTAGTATAAGACACAAATTCGCCCCTGCGTGGAATACTGCTCTCATCTCTGATATCGCTCCGCACAGTACTTATTAGACGCTCTCGACAGATTGCAGCGATGTGCCATCCGTATCATTGGGAGTCCTGACATTACTAATAGCTCAGAACCTCTGCAGCTGCGTAGAGAAATTGACTCTCTGACTGTATTTTGTTCTGTTCTAGTCTATATTAGTGTTCTGAGGAGCTCTTTCAACTAATGCTACCTTCTCCATTTCGATCCAGAACAACACGTGCTGGACTGCGATGCCACCCGCACACGGTGGAAACCATCGGTCTCGAACTCAGCGGTTCGGTGCTTCCTTTCTATTGTCGCACGATAAAGAGCTGGAATGCTCTGCCCGCGCACGTGTTTCCTTCTTACAATCCCGGGTTCTTCAAGCGGGACGTGAAAAAGCACCATTGTGGGATCGTCAGCAGATCGTCATGGTGGCCTATATCTTTTGGACTTCACCCTAGCTTCTCACCATCCAGCGGAGTGCAGACAACTGACGGAACGAATATTAAAAAAAAATCTTGGGGAAGGTAAGTTAAGTAGAAAAATTACTTTGAGGGTATTATCACGGATCACAGACTACCTAAGTATGAAGTAGAGGTAAGTACCTAACTCTAGCCGCAGACATACTGGACTGACCTACACTCTG
Source organism: Cybosia mesomella (assembly GCA_946251805.1). Lineage (NCBI taxonomy): Eukaryota > Metazoa > Arthropoda > Insecta > Lepidoptera > Erebidae > Cybosia > Cybosia mesomella. Next base: position 15,242,404 of record OX276392.1, read on the forward strand.
ACTATGAAAGCAGACAATGGAAATCCTCAACGACAAACATGAATGTCTCGTTTAAGTTATTGGAGGCATTATGTCGAACCTACGGGTAGGTACTTTATGATAGAACCGTATGGTCTTGTAGTTTTCAGTGACAACGTGCGTGTTGAGCACTTTTTAGTATTTTTTTCTATTTTTTATATTGGTCACGTCAATATGACTACCTCGCCTGATGGTAAGCTAAAGGTAAAGTCTCAGGAATAAAGGTCACCATTACGGTCACTGTGTGTCTGACAATGGGTGTCACAGAGAATGTTACAATGGTGGCTTTCAGTTTGACGGCCTCATCAGATGCTTTTTCACGCCCCGCTTAAAGGACCCGGGACTGCAGGAAGAAGGAAATATGTGTGCTGGTAAAGAATTCCAAATCTTGATGGTGCGGTAAAGAAAAGAGGTGCCGTGGCACTTGGTTCTTGATGGAATTGTTTGCACCGTGTGAGGGTGAAACCTCATCTTGCACGTGTTGTCCTGTATAGGAAAGGAGAGGGTGAAAGTTATTGGAAGAGCTCATCGGAACACTCGCCATGGTAGAGGCGGTAAAATACTGCCAAGAAGGCAATATCTTTACGCAACTGCAAGGGATCAAGGACGTTGGTGACCTCAGGACTCCCTATAATGCGGACTACACGTCGCTGCAACCTGTCGAAAGCATCTCGTAAGTACTGAGCAGAGCCATCCCATAGATGAGAGCAGTATTCCACGCCACAAGGGATTTGTGTCTTGTATAAGACACAGCGGTGTCGGCGTGAAAAACCGTCTCACTTTGTTCGGGACTCCGAATTCACGCGAGGCTGTTTTGATGATGCTCTCTATGTAGTTTTTGTTGTTCAGTTTGCAGCGAACATCAATACCGAGTATATTTAAATAGAACTGCAGTGGCAGTGGTGTGTCCCGAAGAGTAGGAAGGGGAAGGAAAGGAGATACCTTTGCTGTAAACGCACATGCCTGCGTCTTCTTGGCATTGAACTCGACCAGGTTTTCAGCGCCCCATTTGTGCGTGAAGAAAAGCCATGGAACTCGCATCATCGTCACGTCCCGTCCTGTCACGCTTTCCATATTCAAAAATGGATGGATGATTGAATGGAAGGAGGGAGGGAGGTTAGGAGGTAGGGATGATGACGATTCAAGAAATACACACGTAATTGTTATGTGCACCTTTTTTTTTTTATATCGTGCGGAAATCCCTTCGGATACCCCCCCGCCGGCCAGCGGGGGCGGTTATGTCGGGCTTGAACCGACTAAAACCGCACGCCGTCTCGGGTCTACAGACGCCGGGGTGTAAGGTTGCCCATAGAGCATATCCCTCGCACCCCGACTATCCCTCGCACCCGACTATCCCTCGCACCCCGACTATCCCTCGCACCCCGACTGTTATGTGTACCAAACCTACACAAGTTTTGAAGTGAAAACTTCTTTTTGCGCACCGCACACAGGTTTTTCCGTACCTAGGTAGTAAGTTAGGCTGAACCTTCACGCTCTGAGGTGAAAGGCTCGATCGGGTGAACTCGGGACCGCCGAGTGTACCCGAGCGAGAAAGACACACTCAGCTGCTCTTCACTGTTGTGTCGCTGTGTTTAGTATATTCAATTTATATGTAAACTGGAGAATCCCTTAGACATATAATTTCTGGTTGTTCTCGTCTTGCCAACGGCGAGTATTTGCATAGACATAACCAAGTAGCCAGGATTGTTCATCAACAGCTTGCTCTAAAGTACAACCTTGTGGAATCAGAGGTACCGTACTATAGGTATGTGCCCGACAAGGTTCTCGAAAATGGGCACATCACGTTGTACTGGGATCGATCTATCATCACTAACAGGACTATTGTAGCTAATAAACCTGATAAGTGTTGATAGATCGGTCAGAGCGCCGCGCCGCGCAATAATTATCGATATCACCATTCCACATGACGAGAATCTGGTAAAAGCCGAAAAAGAAAAACAAATTTAATATTTGGATTTGGCTCACGAGGTTGTCGACATGTGGAGTGTGGATTCGGCGATTATTGTTCCGATAGTTCTATCGGTTCATGGACTGATTGCCAAGAGCCTCGAACAACATCTCCAGAGGCTCGCGTTAGGCAGTTGGTTCAAGGGCTTGATGCAAAAGGTAGTGCTCCTCGACACGGCACGTATTGTGAGGAGATTCCTCTGTCTGGAGCACTAACCACCGGTGGCTTGGTCCCTGTACCCGATGCCGGTGGGCCACTATTTTTTATATTTTTAAATATATTTGTTTTTTTAGATATATATATATATATAGAATGTATTTAAAAATATAATTTAAATGTGTTTAAAATTGAATAAAGGAGATAATAATAATAATAAAAAAGCGGCCAAGTGCGAGTCGGACTCGCCCATGAAGGGTTCCGTAGCAGCAAGTAACATAATAATGTTTTTTTTTAATATTTGGATTGATTGAATGAAAGGTAAGTAAATTGCGGTTTATGATTTATGACGTGAAAAAAAAGTTACTTACTAGATCTCGTTCAAACCAAATTTCGGTGGAAGTTTACATGGTCACGTACATCATATATTTTTTTAGTTTTATTATTCTCTTATTTTAGAAGTTACAGGGGGGGCGGACACATTTTACCACTTTGGCAGTGTCTCTCGCGCAAACTATTCAGTTTAGAAAAAAAATAGATTAGAAACCTCAATATCATTTTTAAAGACCTATCCATAGATACCCCACACGTATGGGTTTGATGAAAAAAATATTTTTGAGTTTCAGTTCTAAGTATGGGGACCCCCAAAAAATATTGTTTCTTTTTTATTTTTGTGTGAAACTCTTAATGCGGTTCACAGAATACATCTACTTACTTACCAAGTTTCAACAGCATAGTTCTTATAGTTACGGAGAAAAGTGGCTGTGACATACGGACGGACAGACAGACAGACATGACGAATCTATAAGGGTTCCGTTTTTTGCCATTTGGCAACGGAACCCTAAAAACCGAAAAAGAAAAACAAATTAAATATTTGGATTTGGCTCACGAGGTTGTCGACATGTGGAGTATGGATTCGGCGATTATTGTTCCGATAGTTGTATCGGTTCACGGACTGATTGCCAAGAGCCTCGAACAACATCTCCAGAGGTTCGCGTTAGGCAGTTGGTTCAAGGGCTTGATGCAGAAGGCAGTGCTCCTCGACACGGCACGTATTGTGAGGAGATTCCTCTGTCTGGAGCCCTAACCACCGGTAGCTTGGTTACCCGATGCCGGTGGGCCACTATTTTTATATTTTTAAATATATTTGTTTTTTTTTAATTTATATATATAATGTATTTAAAAATATAATTTATATATGTTTAAAATTTAATAATGGAAATAATAATAATGATAATAACGTTTATTTCTCACCATACATGTTACATAACAAATCTTAAATAAAATACAGTAGAATGTAATTTTAAAATTAGTACTAGAATCAAACAGAATTATGGCGGGTTGGTACCTGAACTAGGAGAATCCTGTGTCTCAGGTTACCAACCCTCCACCCCTGGCCAGTATCTAACATAATTTATAAATCAAGATGTGTGAATATCCGTGTGTGTGTATGTGTGCGTGTGTGTGTGTGTGTGTGTGTTATGTATAAGTTCGTGTATGTGGTCGTATGTGTCTTGTTTGTATTTGGGAGCGAGTTGTGTACCTATGTGTTCGTGTGTGTTGCGTCTAAGTGAGTGTAAGGCGTTTGCGGCTGTATGTATGTCGTGTGTGTGAGTGTATGCGGAGGTGCAAGTGGATATGGAAGGATTCAAGTTCCTAGTGGTTTTTGCTTTATACTCGTGGAAATTTTTCTGTGCTAAGGTAATCAAGGGCCGTTAGATATTTTTTGAGTATCGATTTTAACCGAAACTTAGGCATTTTGTAGATTTGGTTCGAGTCATTAACGAACCGATAAATGAATGGTCTCATGTAATATAGTTGACGTCGAGCGATCATTGTGTTAAAGGAGGGAACAGGTGTTCGAATTCTTCTTTTACTCTGTGAAATCTTAGATGGATCAATAGATTTATGGTGACGAAAGGCTGTACAGTAGATGTATAATCGGCGAACTGTGAGGAAACGCGATTCTTCATAGAGTTTTTGGGTGGGGTATTTCCTGGGCTTATGGAACATGACCTTGATGACTGCACGTTGGGCTCTTTCCAGCTCTAGCAGATGAATTGGAGCAGCTCCACCCCAAATAGGGCAGCAGTAAGATAGAACGCATTGGCATAGGGCGTAGTATACGTTGGTTAAGAGATTGCAGTCAGCAGCTTCGCGTAGGTTTTTAAAAATTGGAAGTAATTTTCGTACTCTTTTACTAAGTGACGATATATGCGGTTTCCAGTTTAAATGGCAATTATCGGTTTGGGTAATGGGAACACAGTCACAGTAGCCACTATTATCGAGTTTTCATTGGGAAGTATGAGCTTTAATAGAAAAATTAGACATTGGACTTGTTGCTTCCGTTATTCTAAAACAAATGTATTTTGTTTTAGTTACGTTATAGTTAGTAAATGCTCATCAAGCCAATGAATAACTCGTTTGAGGCCCATTTCAGCAGATTCTTGGACCTGTGACCATGTTTTCCCACGGCAAATCAATACGGTATATTCTGCAAAAGCCAGTACTTCCGCGTTGTCTATTTGAAGTTTACAAAGTCTATTCACGTAAGCCAAAAATAGCGTCGGACCGAGGGTACTACCCTGCGGAATTCCGTAAGTAACCGGATAGCTAGTGCTATAAGTGTTTTCTACTTTGACCACCTGGCTTCTCCCCTCCAAATAGTCTCGAAGCCACTCCAAAACCATACCTCTTATGCCCATGTGCTCTAGAGTGCGCAACAAAATTGGTAATGAGACGGTATCGAATGCTTTTTGGAGGTCCAAAAATGTGGCAACACATTTTTCACCCATTTTTCATAATCAATTTATTTCAGATAATCCTCCAAAATTTGCTAGTAGAAAGAGAGTTGACGTAAAAATTATGTTAGTAATATAATTAGTTACAGAAATAAAATAAATAACATAAAATACATTTTTTTTAAATTCCGCACATACGTTTTATTTGCATTTGACAATTGACTCGTTGGTCAGTGCATGAACCATACATAAGTGGTTTTTGTACTGACAGTCAAACCTATTTGCAAATACACTTAGAATGCTGTTAGTGCCACCCCGAATCCTACGATAAAGGGACGCACACCGTCTGCGTAGAATTGTATAAAAACAGTCTACACGCGACTCGGCGGACATCCCCGAAGCGCTGCAGTGTCGGGGTAGACCCAACAGCACCCTAAGTGCATTATTGTACTGCATGCGAAGGGCATTAAACTGCCTCTGCGTATAGGATTATATCCACAGGCTGCTGGTATAAAAAGAGGTACAGTATGCTCGAAAAAGCGTCACCTTGACACTCTCCGAGTAACAAGCAAACCTACGGGCAATCATATTGGCCCTTACAGACAACGCCCTTTGCTCCCGCCCTATGTCTGTATTATCCCTCAGGTCAGAAGTCACCAAGTGCCTAAGATATTTAAACTCTTTCACTTTTGTAACAATTACAATACTGAATATACAGAATTAATTGATATATAGAATTAATTGTGGTTAGCGCCATCTGTAGGACACGGTCGCAACTACGGTGGTTGCAATCGATGTGGCGGTCTGTAGCAGCTCCCCGTCAGAGGGCGTATGTTATGCGGTCATATCGATTGTTTTTGTCAGGTCATTCTTATCGAAGTTTCCAGCGGGATTATCCTCACCGGTATTGTTCTCGCAAGATCTAGAATTATTTTAGTATACAAGGATGATCGCAGTGACACGATTTTATTTGTTGTTTGAGAGGTCATTAGTCCTCTACTCTGAAATTATATCGTCTGAAATTCTTATAGTGAAATATAAATTATCTTCAGTTTGGAGGTTATAGTTCGTGTGTGTTCCCAGATTTGATCTGGTAAGTTGTTCTTTTAATTGCTGTTAGTCTATTCGCATAATGGAGATGTGTTATTGATAAAAGTTGTGTATCTTCAAAACAGGGTCGTTAGTTCTGGGAGAAAACCCCGTATACAATATACACTCTGAGGGGTCAATCGAGGTGACTTGGAGGCCGAGACCTTGAGAACGCAGATCACTAGGAAAGCTCCGGGATCTGCTCTACCGGTCCCCAACCACTGACGGTCCCATGAATACCTGAGCTATTCAAGGTCAAGTATCAGTTCCCTTAAACAGTACCTGGTCACTTTATTACTGCTGACCGGCGTGAGGCTGGTGTATTGTACATTTAAGTGTGCCACTACTGGCTGGCATCAGCTATAAATACATACCCTCAACATTGTATATATATAATTGTGCCAATAACTGTGTGATGCTGCCTTGTTGAGAAGATTGTTATCTGTAATATGTCTGTATCATTTGAGCTTCTAAAATCACTTCTATTTATATTTATGTTTCTACTTCATGTGTAATGTTTTTAAATAACAATCTGTGACTGTGGTATTTCTTTGTATGTAAATATATGTATGTACAACTGTGTATTGAGTTTCATTGGAGATCAGCTGACCTGTGCACCACCTAGAACCTCTGTTAAAGGCGCCCTGGGATTAAGAAACTCTGTTGCTTACCTGGACTAGCCGGTGCGTAACCCTAGTGAGGAAAAAAGGTTACACTCTGTCTAATCCTGTTCCATTCAACATAACAGGTGGGACTGTATCTAACTGGGCCCTCGGGCCCCGGGCCTGAAAGACCATGCATACACTTTTCTGTACATTATATACAAGACCATGGTTGCGCACATACCGTTCACATATTTTCAGCAAGGTAGTCAATCCAAACACGGAGGCACTCAGCAGCACCATGTCGTCAGCATAGCTTATGTTATTTACACAAATTTCATCAATATGGCATCCGACACGAGTACTACTGAGCTCCTCTATCAGGGCATTCACGTACAGGTTGAAAAGTTTCGGGGAAGACCAGTGTAGCCAGTTTTCTTGTCCTGGTTACTCACCGGCTAGACCAGGTGAGCAGATGAGTTCTCAATCCCAGGGCGCCTTGTTTCAGAGGTTATAGGTGGTGCATGGGTCAGCTGATCTCCAATGAAAAAAACTCACAGGTTGGCATACATATATTTAGGAGCCGCGTTATAGATACAATACAGATACATACATTCAGAGGAAACAGAGACACATAGAAAATAAAGATACGGAATAAAAATAAGTTTAAGTACACAGAGATAGGCTTGAGAGTAGTGATAGGACACAGCACACAGACAGTTTTGCGCCGGTCAGCAGTGATACAAAACAATAAAATTACAATAAAAGATTGCTTGACCTTATTGATCCCGAGACTCTGCGGAGCCCCCAGTGGTTGTGCTCCGGCAGAACAGATCCCGGAGCGTCCCTTGAGATCTGCGTTCCCAATATATGTATATGCCCAGGCCTCAGATATTGACAACCTCAGAGTCACTGCCGTCTGAATTGATTTCGTTCCTAGACCAAACGACCCTGCGATCAAGATATACAACTTTTATAAATAACAAATCCCCATTAGGAGAATACACTGACAGCAATGGAATAACTTACCAGTTCAAATCTGGGCAGAAACACACACAAGTTAACCTCACTTTTCGAGCGTCAAGGTAATTTAACACAATAGATATGGAATATGGACACTCTTAGTGACTTCTCAAACAACAAAATGAAAAAATGAATCATAGGGCCATTGCGAACATCCTTATATATGAAATTAATTCTGGATATTGCTAGAATCGTCGTCTACTCATAATTAACTAGAAACTACGATGAATGAGTATAACGCATAACTCACGCCCCCTGACGTGGATTAACCGAATCACGAATAGAGTCAGCCACATCGAGGCATTCGCAGTAGTTGCTACTGTGTCCACAGATGGCGCTAACTACAATTACACCTTTTTTTGTAATCTACTTTGTAAGGCCTCCCTGCCTCACCCCGCACTCCAGCCTGTACGGTTCCGAATTCACATTCGACCACCGAACCACATTTACCTGATTTAGATACCAATACCTACTTAAACATATGCACCAGCTCATCGGGCATGGAAATGTCAATCATCTTTTGCCACAAGATATCGTAACAGACCAGGTTAATGCCCGAGAAAGGTCAAGGAAACACGCATATATGGGTGTGCTTCTATCAGTGTAGTACTTAACAGTCTGCTTTAAACTCAAAATTGCTGACTCTGTAGATAGGCCCGCTTTGAAGAAAAAATGATTATCATGAATATTCAAGTTAAGTTAATAATGTTAAGCAGACTGTCAAGCACCTTCGATATTACAGTCGCCAATGAGATTGGTCTATAGTTACTTTTATCACATACGTCACCTGTTTTACTTTTCACAATTGGTACCACCACGGTCCTTATCATATCACATGATAAGTATGAGTGTCCCAAGCAAAGATTAAAAAGAAGAGCGAGAACCCTCGACAGGTGTACACCGGCGTACTTGAGATGTTCAATGCTTAGGCTATCATGGCCAGGAGATTTCCCTCTCGACATCGAGTTTATAATATTCCTAATTTCCTTTGCCTGAAACATAGTTCTCATCTCCTGCTCACGAGGCCCACCCACCCTAACAGACAGTGGTGGCCCCAAAGGCGACGCCAAGGTAAAATGTTCTCTAAACATGTTCGCTATACATCTCTGATATGAATAAATATCTATCTGTCTATATGAATAATTGTCTTTATTAATTTAATAGTTATTATTGGTACGTAATAAAAATTATTTGGTTTACATTGTGAGGTTAGTGTGTGTAGTTAGCGGTTTATCGTGCTAATATTATATATTGAAACAATGAAGTTTTCACTTCTGCCGTACGGTCTTATGCACATACTCTTTTAATTTTTGAATACTACTGGGAAAAATGTAGAATATACTGCTTCCGGGCTGTTTGGCCGTGGTCCATCAGAAACTTGAATTCCAGACGTTTCGTCGATCACTGCGGTCGACATCTTCAGTGGTACAGCTCGGGACGCCGTCGAGTGCGGAGAACCTTCCTCGGTGGTGAACTCGCTGCGACTGATGTAGCGGCCCAAAGAGTATATAAGAGTAGCGGCCCAAGTCACTAGCGTATTTATAGGCACAGTTGGAGGGGGGAAACAACGTGATCGGTCGTGATTGGTAGAGAGCAACCGATGCGCTCGATCCTGATTGGTCGAGGTTAAGCAAGGGGGTGTGGCCTCCCGATATCGGGGATGGTGGTGGCTTCGTCATGTTTGAATTGTGATGACGCGCGGCTCTCAGTGCTGGGTACCAATCTTTTTGTAGATGAAAACTTTCGTTTTTTCTATTAAAATTGTTGGGATGCTTGAATATTTCGATGGCTCGACTGGGAAAAACGCCGGGATGATGGTCATTATCTATGCCCATTTTTTAAAGTAATAGTTTCGCGCGCATTTCTTATAGTCGCGAAATGTTCAATAAAATTTCGTTTTTAAAACGTGTGACTTCAAAACTTACCAAGACTTATAACATCAAAATTTCAAAATCTAATTGATAAGATTGATAACGAATCAATTGTTATATTGTCAAAAGTTTATTTGACGTTTTTCTTTCTAATCGAATTGGCATCACGCGTTTGGGAAACGAGACGTTACTGCATCGGATGCGAGAAAGCAATGCGTATACTCGACAATTGCTATTGCATTATAACCAGGCGTTTGTTAGAAAACGCATTTATTTTTACTGCAAGCTCGCCTTTCTCAATGTCTAAATTTGTTTTGTATGCTATTTTATATACTCTTTGAATATAGCCCATTATAGGTGCATCTCTGCTAAGTGTTGCATATTTCCCACTTTTAGATAGAGTGATAGACGTTTCTCCCTTTTTCCACTTCTCTTCGTCTTATCTGATTCAAATGTCGTTGTCTCATCTTAGCAGTGCATTTAGGAGATATATCCAAATTAGCTTCTGATAAATTAGTTACATTCACTAAAAAGGGAGAATAAGTACAACTTTCAGAGAAAAATTAAACCGACTTCATAAACTAAAAAGGATGTATAGGGAGACGTCAGTCGCATGGGGCATGAAGAAGATCACACGGCACAGTATATAACTACTTAATACTTATATGTTGTACGTGGGTGTATTACCTGAAAGTTATCACTAATTCGAATACAATGGGTCTCCGGTGAGCGCGGTATAATAATACGCGCGAACAGGTGTTCATTAGAGCGCGGTCAATGGGTGGACTCTCACAGTGGCCGTGCGGCGAACTAGCCATCGTCGGGATCAAAGAGTATATAGTCGGGATGCTACGCACCTATATGTGAGAGGGAGATGCATACCGCTTAGGTAACCGTCCGCGAGAGGCATAAACAGGGCGGTTAGGGATGTGGGTTGCTATAATATTTAATTCAACAGACAAAAATCACGTAAGACTTCTGTTGAAATAAATCGAAGTTGAATAGTACTAAGCTCAGAGAAAAGGATAGGCCTATAATTGTTTTTAATGTAGGGCACATCATAGTAGACTTCACCTGGCCTGAAGATAAGCTAATAGGGGAGTCACAGGAATGAGGGTCTCCATTACAGACACAAATAATTCTACAATGGTGGCTCTCAATTTGACGAGCTACGTACCCGTAGGACTTCCAAGTTTGGACCTTCAAACTAGGATTTTGCCTTTTAGACCCTGTGTACCTTTGGATTCCATTTATACATCTTCACATGAAAAATTAAAATACAAACGACCTCATCAAATGCTTTTTGACGCCAAAGAACCCGGCCAGGATTGTAGGAAGAAGGTGAATTATTTTGAGTGGTTTGTTTAGAATGTCATTTTTTTTCTACTCATAATATTAACTCTATTATGTCAAGCAGAAGGCATTAAGGACTTTCTATCCAGTTTCCAATAAAATCTTTAAAAAAAAATGTCACACGGAGATATGGCAGATGGCCGGCTTGTCAAATTCATTTAAACTTCAAAGTTTGTTTAGTTTCACACAGAAAAAGTTTCACAACAAAATTCACATCACAGAGTACTATTCACATTTCAGTTCAATTCAGAATCATTCATGCACGCCATATAATTCTTGCATTAACAAGAGTAATACTCTGTATTACAACCGTATTACAACTTTGTTTTCGACAACTCCTAATACACGATACGTAGAGCCGAAATTTCAAGATAGATTTTTTTTTAAATATTGTGAGATAGTAAGTACAGTGTCACCTGCGTAGCTATATATCATAGGAAAACTACTTGTAAATTATTTCTGTAATATAAAATATCAATATAGTTATAATTCCATGCTGTTATCAGCGTACATTTAAAAGTTATCTATTTATTCAAGGTTAATTTGGGGACCAAGTATTTAACATTTCGTTAAAACTTGAGACTCCAAAACACATGTTACAGAAATCATTAAAATGTTAATATCAAAGGAAGTAAAATGAGAATTACATCAGATTATTTTTAACACCAGTCAAAGCATGACTACATACAATCAATCTATAAATTATGATTCAAACCTATATAGTTTCTAACAACATTGTTTTATTGTTTTAGTATACAAGTATACTACATTGGTTTTAACAAAAGTTTTTAAAATTAGTTTTAATCTACCATGACGCATTCTTCAGGGACTACAGGCAATGTAAGAAGTGGTCTTATAGACTTTACATCTGGCTCATTAGGTAAGTAATATTTGCATAAGAAAATATGCCAAAAATTATAGATCTATATTCATCTATAGGTACTACTATAAACGGGGTGCGAGGGATATGCTCCATGGGCAACCTTACACCCCGGCGTCTGTAGACCCGAGACGGCGTGCGGTTTTAGTCGGTTCAAGCCCGACATAACCACGCGGCACGTGGCACGCAGGGGGGTATCCGAAGGGATTTCCGCACGATAAAAAAGAAAAAAAAAAAAGGTACTACTATAAAATTGTAAATTAGTTCTGTCCGTACATTGGATATATTTAAACCAATTTTTGTCTGTTTTATTTGATGCAAAAATGACTGAACAGATTTTATTAGGTTTTTTTTATTAGAAAGCTATTGGTCAGACATCAAATCTGATGTATATGTTTGATTGCAATTGTTGGAGTAGAATCAGAGATATGGCCAAAAGTTGTGATAACCAACATCCCCGGGATGCTAATATCTTACTAATATTATAAGTGTGACGGTTTGTGAAGATGTTTGAATATTTGGATATTTTTTATTCAAACGGATGAAGTGATTAGCCTGAAATTTTGTACAGGGATAAATTATAACCTGGAATAAGACTTCAAATTTCATGATTATTTTTGGTTGCAATAACCAACATTCACTTGGGCGGAGCCATGAGCATCAGGCAGTAATATATAAATGGTTTTTAAATGTCTTTTAAAATAAAAGCATAGTGTGCATAGGTTTTGGGAGTAATTTTCTATTAAAAATACTTTCTATTCAGGTGGTGTAGCTGTGGTGTATGTTGGTCAGCCACTTGATACAGTTAAAGTAAAAATGCAAACATTCCCACAACTGTACAACAAGGGTATGTTCGATTGCTTGAAACAGACGCTTAAAAATGATGGTGTTATCAGAGGTTTATATGCTGGCACTACACCTGCCATTATGGCCAATGTAGCTGAGAATTCTGTACTGTTTGCTGCCTATGGTTATTGCCAAAAATTTGTATGCAGACTCTCTGGGGTTGAGGTATAATATTTATAATGTTTTTTATGATATCATTAACTTATTTATTGAAGAGTCAACTCTTGTTTATAACAGTATATACTCCATATAAAATGCTTATAACAGAAAATTATCTAAACTGCAGAAACACATGTAATATCAAAATAATACATGAGTATTGAGACAGCTCTTTTTTTCAAGAGCCTGAAAAACATGCTTTTTGTAAGTTTGAATTAGCTACACTTCGATAAATACTCATATCGGATAATAAATTTCAGTTAGCCGTAGACTGGGCAGTCTTATCACAGTCTGTGATTTACAGAAAATCTTTGTATGGTCTATGTCGTAGGACAAAGAGAGTTTCTGTGACCGAAATATTCTAACATAACTTCACGCAAGGTGTAGGCAGAGGTGACATTACACCCACAATTGGCCAGTTATGTTTAGGTCCCAATGTAATAGGGGGCAAGTCTATTGCCATCTCCCAGGCACATTACTAAGCAAGCTTTAATTAGCTCTTCAAGCAGATCTAGTTATAGGAATCAACTGAGATTCAGTATTGTATACATAACTTAATGCCATTACAAATAATTAAAATACTACTGTAAAAAACATATCTGAACATGTAGCTAGAAGGCGGTGACTAGAACTCAGAATTTTTGTAGCATAAAGCTTTGAGTTAAGATGTGTTAGATTGTTTTACAATATTTTTTATAGAGTTGAGTGATGCAGCTAGAATATCTTAATATAAACACTTGGCTTGTTAGCATGGTCTTCAGGATTGGATGTATGGGACCCAGATCTTCAGAGCTCAAGCCAACCTCCTGCAAGTCGGCACACACACTTGCTGATTGATCCTCTGATTGATGCTCGGAGGCTAGGTGGTCAGATGGCTGTCACCCCGTAAAAGCCAAGATAGCCCAATCGAGAGTGGGAGAGTGGACCTCAGGCTCTAAAGTACAAGCGTTGGATGCAACATGACCTGCATATTAATGCTGACACTGTGAGGATGATGATGATAGTACCTATAAATGTGAAAACCTTACCTACTCTTGTATTTATGACAACCTTTTTTATTATGTTTTAGAAAGTGGAGCAGCTGTCAACCCTGGGTAACGCATCAGCAGGATTCCTGGCAGCATTTTTTTCGTCATTCACATTGTGCCCCACTGAGCTGATTAAATGTCAACTTCAGGCGATGCGAGAGGTCAACGTGCAAGGCTCTCAAACAGTATGATGATTGTTCTGGGTATTTCAATGTTGTGCTTTGATTTTAACTAAGCAGTCATGCAGAACGAGTTCAAACTGACGTTGTCTAGTTTATCGTGTTCAATGGTCACCTTAGTCGATTTAGTTAGTATTAGGTGTGCTTCCCAGTGAAATTCAGTAAAGATGCAAAGCTGAAACTTATTTATCATTCTCATTAAGATGTACAATTTACGTTTAATCTAACTTAGAAGGCGAATTATTGTGTATATTAAATATCCTTACTAATATATAAATGTGAAAGTAACTCTGTCTGTCTGTCTGTTACGCTTTCACGCCTAAACCACTGAACCGATTTTGCTGAAATTTGATACAGGGGTAGATTAGACCTTGGTAAAGGACATAGGCTATGTTTTGTCGCGATAACCGACATCTACGCGGGCGGAGCCGCGGGCAAAAGCTAGTACACAATAATTCGCCAATAATTGACATGTCGGTGTGGCGTAATAAATCTAATATTATGAATGTGAAAATTTGTGAAGATTATTGTTACTCATCACGCTCTAACGGCTGTACGTATCTGGCTGAAATTTGGTACAGTGATGGATTATAGTTTGGAATAACACAAAGGCTTCCCATGGGTTGCGGGAACGGGATCAAAATACCACGCGGTCGAAACCGCGGGCAACAGTTAGTATTCAATAGATATCGATTGCCCTAAATTATCATTATCTAATAGATAATGGTAATTTAGGGCAAAAAAAATCCATATACAATAGATACGAGTAGTACTCGTATCTATTGTATATGGTGGTATTTTAGGTACTGGTGGTAGAAATTTGATGACACAAATTTGTCACAAAATTCGGCCAGCTGGGTACCACCGTGCACGATTGCGAAAAACTCTCCATAGTAATTCAATTTCGGTTTGATTGCGTTCAGGGGTCAGCAAGTGCATAGCCGGGCAGGGGGATTATGGTCGCAGCACTAGTGGGACCAGTGAGTGTCTAGCGGTACTGCGACGACAATCCTCTTCTGATGAGGCCGTCAAGCTGAGTGCCACCATTGTGAACATGGTACGTGTATGTAATGGTCTTTCCGAGACTTTACCTTCAGCTTATCATCAGGCGAGGTAAAGTCAAATTGACGTGTCCTAAATAAAAAAATTAACAATTTTGGAGGCCTCACATAACTGAAGTGCTACTACTACTATTCTACAAGTTTTCATTCACTACCGCTTCACTACCGCTACCGTATTGTGTCCGTTATGCTAGCGTACACAAGAGCTATATCGAGTTGGTTACTATGCCATTAAACTCTGTGTAAATACTGCCTAATTAGTGTAAAAATAAAAAAAACTCTTCCTCTTTATTCTAGGAAATAAACACCAGTTTCACTGTGTACGCTGGCGTCACGATCAAGCTAGCGTACACATGGCCGTACTCGAAAACGGCTAATTGTAAAGCAACAGAGTTTACACTAAAAAATAGTGCTCTAATACTTCTCCCACTATGCAAAATATCATAACGATTGCTCTTGTAGAAACAGAGATATTGAACAAGACTTTTCAATGACATTCGGAGCTGCCGTTATGGCAGCATACACATAATAGTTCTTATAGAAAGGAAACTTTTCTTTTAATAAATGCTATATGTATCAATAGTGCGTGAAATTCTGCCTCTATTAGTGTAAATACTTTATGCGAATTCGCAGTGTAATAATTAAAAAATCCATGTTAATTTCTTTTCATAGTACAGGTACAGATATGCTCAAAAGTGATTTGTCAAGTTTTTTAAAATACAGAACTAAAACTGAAACGTGAAAACTGAAAGTGAACGACCATGAGAGCTGCCATAAGACGTGCAAGCGCGAGGGAGAAAGTATTATAGTCCATTTCACTTTAGCATTTGAAAATGTTCCATTCCACGCAAACCAACTTTTTTCAGTCAAGCACATAAATAGGTAATCATTTTAATTTTATTTATGTCAAAACACATCATGCTAACTTATATTAGAAAATAACGCTATATCTCTGTTTATAATTTCACTAATAATTAATTTTGTTCGCGACTGTACGTCAATACATTTGTTCCTAGAACTTAACATAAATTTTTTAATTATTCCACTGCGAATTCGCATAAAGCATTTGCACTAATAGAGGCAGAATTTCACGCACTATTTATACATATAGCATTTATTAAAAGAAAAGTTTCCTTTCTATAAAAACTATTATGTGTACGCTGCCATAACGGCAGCTCCGAATGTCATTGAAAAGTCTTGTTCAATATCTCTGTTTCTACAAGAGCAATCGTTATGATATTTTGCATAGTGGGAGAAGTATTAGAGCACTATTTTTTAGTGTAAACTCTGTTGCTTTACAATTAGCCGTTTTCGAGTACGGCCATGTGTACGCTAGCTTGATCGTGACGCCAGCGTACACAGTGAAAATGGTGTTTATTTCCTAGAATAAGGAGGAAGAGTTTTTTTTATTTTTACACTAATTAGGCAGTATTTACACAGAGTTTAATGGCATAGTAACCAACTCGATATAGCTCTTGTGTACGCTAACATAACGGACACTACCGTATTCACTACCGCTGTTCCGATTCATAGGAACGCGCGGCGTGGTGGGGGACGGGGTAAGAAAGAAGATGAGTCGATGAGATCGATATATCCGTACTATCGATATCTTACGATATAATTTATCACTTTTGAAGCCTGATGTTAAAATACTCACGCATTTGCGAGCTGGTAATAAAAAACTTTTAAACACTGAAAACTAGAAACCCATATGACGACAGATCATTGAAAATACTGTTAACTGCTTGGTTCTATAATAAAGTACCTGTAGGATCAGATTCTGCAACCGTTCTCCTAAGACCGATTCGCCATTGGACTATTCGTCGACATAACCTTTCATATGCGTCACTTTCGAAGACATCCCTTTTCAGCTACTAAGTGTTTTACCGACACGACGATACGATACCAAACTACAAAGCCACCAAAAAGCCACTAGCTTGCTATCGAAATCCAACTTTCCGGACTAGTAGTTCCGGCGCTTCGCCGGCCGCTGCGGCGGCGAACCATTCTGTCGGCGAAACATCCATAGTGGAACGTTCTATCGACGAATCTCTCAAAAACGAAACGTCCTGTTGGTGATCAGTCCAAAGGAGAAACGACTGTCGGCGAACGTTTTGCAGACCCGTAGGATCAAGAATATTCCTTCAATAACTTAATGTAATGTATTCGTAATGAATGATAGTTGTTAAGGAGTTCCATTGTCTGCCTTCGTAGTCCAAGTCTAGTCTAATCCGGCATGTGTGTACCCATAGTTAGGTACTTTTACCTTATAGGATGGACATACAGGGTGAGGAAAAAGTATGGAAACGCAGGAAAATTCGGAAAACGTGAAGGTTAGGTCACGAGGAATCGAACGGTGACCTCTGATTTGACCTTGAACCCTTTTTTCAAGGTTATTTACGGGAATCGAATGAAGGTCAAATAAAGGTGAAAGTATGACTTCTTAAATTTATTTGACCTTCAGGGGTTACGTTAACCTCATACCTAAATACGTATTCGGACGTAAAATTTTACGCTCTTTTCGATTCCCGTATAAAAAATAGGGGTTCCCATTTAAAAAAATAACGTTGACCTTAAAGTAACCTTGAAAAAAGGGTTCAAGGTCAAATCAGAGGTCACAGTTGGATTCCTCGCTGAAAGTTATCTAGGGTATGATATTTTTTCACGACTAACCTCGTGCGGTTTTCCGATTTTCCGGGGTTTCCATACTTTTTCCTCACCCGGTATATACTCAATAATTTGAACGAGACAATCATGCTGTACATCAGAAGTTATGTTGCCTGCCTTCGTAGTCCAAATCTCGACAATTCAAGCACGTTCTTGACCATTGCAATGTACACGTGACAAGTATGGTCATAAATTTAAAAATACGTTGACCTTTTTACATTTCCTAGTTGATTTTGAGGAGTTCCTTTGTGGATTTCTGGAGTCTCGAGTCCAATACCAATAAAACTACGGCTAAATCAAACCGAACGCAGAAATATTTTTTATAATCGATGCATGAAACACGGACATAAAACTGAATATACTGCATATGTCTGCGAGCCCGCTTAGCGCGTACAGGCGTGATGATGTTATAAAATTGCATATACAATCCCAAAATATGCGATAGCATTAATCGCGGTTGATTTGCTGGCATTTATCGAAGAGTTCCGTTGTCTGTCTCCGAAACTTGTCATCAGATTTTTATGAATTTTAAATGGGGCCATTTCCTAGGTTAATTTAACAATTCATAGATCTACTACTACTAGTAACTCGATGACTGCTTAGTTAAAATCACGTTGCGTTGATCTGAAATGTTTCATTAGTACCTACACAATTTTATCTATGTATGATTTGTCACGCTTTGTTTGTTATAGGAACTTAATTGCGTCTTTATCGTATTTGTGCTATCTTTTTGTTGTGACCGTGAAGCTGTATCAATATAACTGCGACATGATATTTATATAGACGTTTGCTTTTCAGGTTAAAATAACTCCCATTCAGTTGACGCAGCAAATATTTAGACAGTATGGAATTCAGGGTCTCTTCCGTGGACTGGTACCAACTATTATGAGAGAAATGCCAGGATATTTCTTCTTTTTTGGTGGATACGAAGGTTTGTATACAAAAACTGACCAAAAATACTAACCTTTAGAACAGTCACTCTACTCTTTTCACTACAGCCGCAGTAGCATAGTGGCGAATACTCGTCTCTTGAACCTCTTCAACTAATAAAATATCAGAAAAATCTGTCACGCCACGATAACTACTCATTTTTCTGGTCAGGTAGACACTAGTGTGTGTGTTGGGTAACCTCCTCGAGTGTCGCTCCGATTCCGATCCCGCTGCAGTCCGGGGGGAACGGAATCGGAGCGGCCGGTACACCCTGGGCGGCGGTCAATGGCTTCCCCTTCACCCCTTCATAGGGTTGGCATTGATCGTCGGCCAATACCCAACGTGGCGGGAACACATCGCTCTCCGTACTCCTCTGCTTTCAGAGGAGACAGGATGAGCGATGCTGTTAGTGGTGAGATGGCCCAGGGTCAGCCGGGGTGCGAGGGATATGCTCTATGGGTAACCTTACACCCCGGCGTCTGAAGACCCGAGACGGCGTGCGGTTTTAGTCGGTGCAAGCCCGACATAACCGCCCCCGCTGGCCGGCGGGGGGGTATCCGAAGGGATTTCCGCACGATAAAAAAAAAAAAAAAAAGGTAGACACTAGTCTACAATGCCGTGCTACAGCGGCAACAAACGCGACTCTAGCAACCACGGGAACACGATATCTACTTAGTAGGTACTTATTTACTGATTAATAATCCCGTTATATTCTAGCTCTAGTTGCTTTGATTTTCAATTTATTCTCCGAATAGAATATTATCTAATAGGTGCATCACGAAGTTTTACCCGTGTTGAGGTGACCTACTCCATTCTTAAGCAAAATGGATTGTAGTCTGATGTTATGTAGCTATGTGCTTGACAAACAAATTCATTGTATGAAAATGAGCTCTACCAGTTTGCCGTCCTCAAGCTAAAAGGCGTTAAGTGACATAATAAATAATAAATGTTTATTTGTGGTAAAAGTGGTTTTTACATAACCTTTTACTGCTTATACTACTTACTTTATATTACCTACTATCACATAACTTATACCGTATGATGATACCAGTATGTACCAGTAAATAACGGCATTACATGGGGTCATGTCCGGTATTGTAAAAAACTTCCTACACTAGGCTAAGCCTGTACTGATATATCTTAATAATTATGTAATAATAATAAAAAAAATTATTTGTCTAAAACATGTTGTAATTTGTGTGTTTTTTATTTTGTAAGTAAGTATTTTATAATTTTTAATTCTGCACTATTGAATTGGAGTAATCTGTAATGATGTTGTGTGTAAATAAATAAATAAATGTGAGTACATACAATAGCATGCAGATAGTAAATGATATGAAATATAGGTCCATCATGTTTTGCCTCATATAGTGGCGTAAAAATATTTGGCTAGTGTAACTAGTGTCTCGCAATATTTTTACGGCACTATGTCCAGATACCTGCATAAATAGAGTTATGTCTATTTGCATTGATCTGGATGTTTCTATGTATAATATGTATATAATTACAAAAAAGTATATAAGTAAGTATGTTTATCCGCATTCTGGAACCCTAGTTAAACTAGGCTTACTTTGGGTATAGAAAGCGCTGTGTAGAATGTCGTAGAATATTTATTTATTATCTTTTCCAGTTTAAAAATCTTCATCTTTAAACAAAAATTTAACAACATGTTTAGCAACTTTATAAGTGCTCAAAAAATGTCTATCATCTAATATATGGCAACATAATTACAGATTTATAGAAAATACTAGCGTAGGTTTAACAATATGCCCTCATTTTCCAGCTCTAGCTTGAAATTTGCTATTGTCACTAAGCCGCTTTTTAGCTTGAGGACGGCAACAATGTACCTAGTATTTACAAATATTGTATAGGTAGGCATAGAGATAAAAGAGTTTTTCTACAAAAGGTTCAAAACGCGAATTACCTACTCTCTCACACTAGTTAACAGCTATGTTTAAAGTAGATTTATATTTTTCTTAAGTTTGTGTATGCGGTAAAGTATTCTCATATTAATTAAAAAAACAATTTTCAATTTCATCTTTAGGCAATGATGTCGATCTGTAGCCAAGAAATGCGTGAATATTGTAAAAAGGTAATGACACATTCCCCGTGAGTCCATTAGTTGGTTCTTGAATAGGGTCATCAGCCTTCCTAATCGTTTTTCATCATGAACTAACTTCAACGCATTATCAACTCAACAAAGGGATTTAGACCATTGTGAAGTCATAATTTAATCCTTTCATATAACATGAACAATGCCAGCTACAATTAAGCTTTTAGAGGATTAACGCGAGCATAGTCAGTTAATGTGACCTCAGCCAGTGTAAACTGATCAAAACGTCAGGCAGTTGTTCTGTCCAATTAAATGTGGAAAAAAAGTGCTAACATAAGAAATATTGATATTTCTTTTAATGAAAGTATAACCGACTTACGTCGCTCAAGTATATTAACAATCTTCTCCAGAATATAACAAATACTTTTCTGAAAACCGCATCAAAATCGGTTCAACCAAACGCGGGAAAATGGACAAACATACAGATCACACAGTGAGCCTCCTTTCGAAGTCAGTTAAAAAACATAGAAGTCGATTGCAGCGCCATTTAAGAGTCCAATTGCGAATTCAAACCTACCTAGTCAAATAGACACGAAAATTTATACAAATTGGTTGAGTTGATAGGAGTTCAGTGACATACATGCGTACTGAAGCTATTTATACATAATGCTCGTATACGTATACTATGATAGCGTTAATTCCTCTAAAGTACATTGTTCAGTCTACAAATCCAGCCAGTTACTGTAATGAACCATATCACGCTGACCGCACGCAAAACATGAACGCAAATTAGCTTAGTAACAGTATCTGTTTGGTGTTGAGCAATGACAGTGTTGAGACTAAGCATGTAAAAAATAAATATGAATTATTTTTTACAGGTGCTAGAGAACTACTAAAGAAGCCCGGACAGTCAAAAGACGATATAGGTTTTGTCAGAACGATGATTGCGGGAGCAGTCGGTGGTCTGGTCCTGTGGACTGTAATATTCCCGTCCGATGTGATCAAGTCTAGGGTACAAATATCTAATAGAAGCCAGAAGTTTTTGACGGTCGGATACGAAATTGTACAGAAAGAAGGTTTGTACATCTATTTTTTTAAACCTACATTACAGAGGGCCGATTCTCGTCATAAAACGATGTTCAAAATTCAGTCTCAATCTAGCCTCGATCTCATGTCAAATGTCAAAAAAGGTGTTTTCACACCTTTTTATTACGAGAATTTGCCCTCAGATATCTGATATAGACACAGACTGAACATGTCCGATATGGTGACGCTAAATTAACCACATACGCAATGTAGCTCAGACGGGACCGACTAAGGCTAACAACCTCTACGAATGACTGCTTAACTGCATACATTCATGAAATTGATTAAGAAAGGCCAGTATTAAACATTTTATTAAGTAAAATATTGGCAGCTAACTGGAATTAGCATAGAAACTAGTAGAATTGTTTAGTTATTTGTTTATTTAATTTTAAACAATATGATTACTTTCAAGTAACAGATTAATATTAGCACAGAATCCGACCCTGACTAACAATTGACCACACATACTTACGTCCAAATAATGTCTGTGAATACCGCGCTAGGGAATTATTCTTGTTTCGCAGAGGCATGTTAATCGATTATACCTAGGCACAGAGCAATTCTTTTTAAATTACACAAATGGCACTAGATTGGCGAAGTGTGGATTGAAGTCACAGCGCTCGGCACACCGGCAATTGGTAATACACATACGTCTTCCGTGAACGGCTTTTTAAAGTTTTTGTAAAATATTTTTACGATCCGTTTCTATCAGACTTAGGATTTAAGGAAAGTATGAGATTGGTGGTAACCTAGTAGGTTATCACATAGCAAGGTGAAAAACAATATTAACCCGAACAGTTTTAGGATAGGGCTTCGAGGTAAAAGCCTCAAACAGGAACAACGCTAAGATGATGATGAGGGTTGTCGCGGTGAAGGAGTTGTATTTTTTCATACAAAATGATTATAATTATGCTTATTTCATGCTTTTGTTTGTTTGTATGGTGTACTGTGTACCGACCAACGTATTGCCAGCACCGCCAAATTTTGCTCAGAATGAAGAACTTTTCCAGTCAGGCAATCTACTTTATGTAGGTAGTAATCTAAAGGATGATGCACACAAATGTATGGTCACTGGTACTGGCGCCAATCGAGATGAACGATGATTCGTTGGATGGGTATTTTTGTGTAGAATAAGAATATCTATGGCGCTAGTCTCTATTCACTATCCGATCGGAGTAAAGCTACCTTGAAGGTTCTGTATTTTTAGGTAGATTTCGATGAAATCGATCTACCTATTGGTTTCTTGACTACTGTCGAATTTTTAAAAAATTTCTTCATAGGAGGTCTAGTTATGACCCCCTGAGTCCGAAATGACCACTGGTCAAAAAGTTTATATATATATATATATGTATGTATGGTTCCACTTCCCAAAATTTGCGGCACTCTCACGGTCGCATTTTTGCCCCGATCGCTTTCAAACTGCGGTCAAAAATTGCTTGGGTGTAAACTTAGTTTAAGTTCGTGAACGGGTGGAATCCGGCCTAAGGGGACGGTAGGGCCTCACTTTTTGTGAAATCAGTTTTTCCTCCAAATTTCACGTTCCATGACAGATATTCGAACCGTTCTAATTTTATCCCATAGTATACATGAATACCAACAACTTTTAATAATAAACCTATAAGATTAAAACTTTAACTAAAAGTGGAGGGGGGAAAAACCAAAATTTTTCGGGAAAAAAATCATAACTTCTAACCGGTGAACATTCTTGCTGTCGCAAACATTTTTAATCGATAGGCCATTTTTAAGTCTAAAATAAATGTCAGAAAAGTTTTTCGCTAAAACTTACCGTTTTCGAGAAAAAAAAAATTAAACTGTTTAAAATCCGTAGTTCTCTATATAAAATAATATTAATTGCTTCACGAAATCTACCTGTGCGTTCCCCCTGCGGGAACGGATTTTTTGTATCACTTTTTATTAAAATATTTAATTTGCGACCTTTTTATCCTATCCTATCCTCCGCACAGACTTTGGAGATGCGACGTTGCCGTACGGCGCGCATTGTTTATGTTTCAGATAAATCATAGTATTTAGCTATTTCACGTGGTATACGGGCGTCGCATCATTAGTGAGCTGAGATTTGCATGCTCGATGCTCTTTGATAAAAAGCGGGACCGCGTTTCTAGGTGAATTGTAGTACCTTGATACCTTTTCGAAACTGTAATACCCTTTTACGGACGCCAGATTACCCTAAAGTATTATTATTAGTATTACTTCACGTCCATATCTTCGATATCTACCTGATATCGGCAATATATGGACGTCAAATAATAGTTAGTGTGAATATTTTTGAATCTGGCGTCTGTATTATGAAAACACACATATTTTCATAATACATACTTACAATACAATACGGACGCCGGATTATTACATTTGATTAAATTGTGAGCAACATGATATTGTGTATAAATAAGGATCTTACTTAAGTTCTTTTCGTAAGAGGTCATTTTTGTTAAATTTTGTGAAGTTTCATTTATTTTGAACTTTATTGAAATTATTCGAGTTTTAAATATGGACGCTATATTACTAAAAACATGTGTAACATACGTTATTTGGCGTCCGTATTACCCTTATACGGACGCCAGGTTATTCTAAAATATCAACATTTTGTATTATTTGACGTCCATACTGAGTGTAAGGAGTCCCTAACATCCTTCGGGACCCAAGCCTACCTCGCCTGCCTGGGGTGCACTCTGCTGAGTAACGGAGAAGGCTCTGGCGACCCGCCAACATGCACTGGACCAGTGCGGCGGGTTATGGTCCAAACCCCCCCAATATGACGATGGACAGAGGAGCATGTCCCCTAGTGCCCGGCGGCTCCAGCTGCAAGACTGACGTGGACGGGTGTCGGTCGAGCACTGGAGTCAGGGGTGCTAAGAATCTCCGGGCGAGGTGCTACCGTCAAACGACCGCAGGCAAATGCTCAACGGAATACCGACGTAGGTTATCGCTGGTCACATATAATACGCGCACATTAAGAACAGACGAGGAGATTATTGAGCTGGAAGAGGAGATGAACAAGCTGCATTGGGACATAATGGGTTTATCGGAGGTCCGAAGAGAGGGCGAGGACACGACAACCTTAAAGTCTGGCAACTTGTTCTACCACTGTAAGGGCGACCAACAGTCCCAGGGTGGTGTCGGGTCCCTCGTTCACGGATCCCTTGTAAACAACGTGGTATGTATCACATTGTGTCGAGCAGGGTCGCGTACCTGATACTCAAAGTATCAAAGAGGTACTTGTTGAAGGTCATACAGGTTTACGCACTTACCTCGGCCCACCCGGACGACGAAGTGGAAGTTATGTATGAGGACATCAGTATGGCCATACATTCTTCCAAAACATACTTCACCGTTGTTATGGGGGATTTTAATGCAAAACTGGGTAGGTGGGGCGATGAGGAGTTGAGAGTAGGGCAATTTGGATGTGGGCGGAGGAATCCCAGGGGCCAGAGGTTGGCCGACTCCCTGGAGAAGGAGGAACTCTTTACGATGAACTCCTTCTTCAAGAAGCCACCTCATAGGAAATGGACCTGGATGATTCCCGATGGTTCCACGAGGAATGAGATCGACTTCAGTATGTCTACAAAGAGACGAATATTCAATGATGTCTCCGTGATCCACAGGTTGAAAACCGGTAGTGATCATAGAAAGGTTAGAGGCACATTGAATATCAATGTCTAACTGGAAAAGTCTCGACTAATGAAGTCCACGCTCCAACCTACTGCAGCCCATATACAAAACCCAGAGAGCTTGCTCGCAAACCGCTTCTCTGGCCTGGAGGATTGCGTTTCTGTGGACGAGGTCAACAACAGGTTGGTAGAAACTGTCTACAAGGTAGGGAAGTCTTCTTCAGACCACGCCGGAGAGATAGACCTCAAAAACTATCAGATCACACCCTCGACCTTATGGCAGAATGACTTTCATTGACGTTGCAGACTTCCGAGGACGCTGAAGCATATCGGCAGCTCAATAGACGGATCTCTACACAACGTCGACACGATGTCCGTGTCTTTAATACCAACCATATAAAAGATACGATAGAGCAAAATAAGGGCTCTAAAGTGTTCGCAAGAGACTTGTCTATTGGGCAGAGCCAGTTGACGAAGCTGAAGACGGAAGACGGCAGTGTAGCGTCTACTAAGTCAGAGGTATTGAGGGAGATCGAAAGGTTCTACCGACAGTTATATACCTCAGTAGCTAAGCCTGTTGATGATTTGGATAAAGATCCAAGAGCGAAATTAACCCGACACTACACAGAAGATATTCCGGACATTAGCCTGTATGAGATTAGGATGGCCCTCAAACAGCTCAAGAGCAACAAGGCTGCGGCTGAGGACGGAATTACATCGGAGCTTCTGAGTACGGGTGGAACACCGATACTGAAAGCTCTACAGAGGCTCTTTAATGCCGTCCTGCTCGAAGGTACTACGCCCGAAGCGTGGAACAGAAGCGTGGTGGTTCTCTTCTTCAAGAAAGGTGATCAAACTTACTTACTGAAGAACTACAGACCCATCTCGCTTCTGAGCCATGTTTACAAGCTGTTTTCGAGGGTGATCACGAATCGTCTCGCACGCAGGTTTGAAGACTTCCAGCCTCCCGAACAAGCCGGTTTCCGTAAAGGGTATAGTACCATAAACCACATCCATACGCTGCGGCAGATTATACAGAAGACCTAGGAGTATAATTTGCCACTATGCTTGGCGTTCGTGGACTATGAGAAAGCGTTTGATCCGATCGAGACTTGGGCGGTGCTGCAGTCTCTTCAGACATGCCACATTGACTATCGGTATTTCGAAGTGCTGAAGTGCTTGTATAAAAACGCCACCATGTCGGTCCGAGTACAGGATCAGAGCACAGAGGCTATTCCGTTGCAGAGGGGAGTTAGGTGATGTCATCTCGCCGAAAATCTTTACCAATGCAATGGAAGACGCCTTCAAGCTCGAACGTCGAGAACGTCGCATTCTGCAAAGGAATTGCAATACGCAGTAGAATGAATTAAAAATCATGTATATTAATAGAGTTCTGATGAGTGGTGATATGGATAGGAGTCCTTATTGGTTTCCCTCCGTCTGGTAATATACGAATATTTGTATATCAACATATTTAATGGACCAATATTCGCTGGCATAGTTTATAAAAATGAACTAAAAGTAGTGGACGTTATACTAAATCGAAATGAAAGGACGTAAGATCAGTATTATGATGTATATATATATCACCTGCATTACTGTAGTGGCTGCTTACTCGCATTCGGGGTTATTCGTTGTAGTATGAATATAATGATATATGATATCTAACTTTAAAAGTACTTACTATAGTGTTGTTGTGATTTCACTATTCACTTACTATTATTTTAACTTCGAATCTGTGTACTTTTCATCGAAATTGATTAAGCTGAACCAAAGATATGACTTTTAAACACTTTCGATTTAAAAATTCAGTATCTTCTGGTGACAATATTTCAAAATGGACAAATATACGGGTTTGGTGGTCATAGATTTTTTTCTTCACTTGAGAAGAGCTATCCAACGATGTATGACTCATCTTGATTGGACTCGAACCCCAACCCCATCATCCTTTGCAACCCATCCCAACCGATGTTCTATTTAACAATCATTAGACCATCTGCATCGATCGGATTGATACAGTTGTCAACTTTTAGGTAGATTTCGATGAAATCGATCTACCTATTGGTTTCTTGACTACTGTCGAATTTAAAAAAAAAATCTTCATAGGAGGTCTAGTTATGACCCCCTGAGTCCGAAATGACCACTGGTCAAAAAGTTTATATATATACATATATATATATATATATATATATATATATATATATATATATATATGTATGTATGGTTCCACTTCCCAAAATTTGCGGCAGTCTCACGGTCGCATTTTTACCCCAATCGCTTTCAAACTGCGGTCAAAAATTGCTTGGGTGTAAACTTAGTTTAAGTTCGTGAACGGGTGGAATCCGGCCTAAGGGGACGGTAGGGCCTCACTTTTTGTGAAATCAGTTTTTCCTCAAAATTTCACGTTCCATAAAAGATATTCGAACCGTTCTAATTTTATCCCATAGTATACATGAATACCAACAACTTTTAATTAGAAACCTATAAGATTAAAACTTTAACTAAAAGTGGAGGGGGAAAAACCTAAAGTTTTCGGGAAAAAAATCATAACTTCTAACCGGTGAACATTCTTGCCGTCGGAAACATTTTTAATCGATAGGCCATTTTTAAGTCTAAAATAAATGTCTGAAAAGTATTTCGCTAAAAGTTACCGTTTTCGAGAAAAAAAAATTAAACATGTTAATAATATTAATTGCTTCACGAAATCTATGACAATCTATCTGTGCGTTCCCCCTGCGGGGACGGATTTTTAATCCTTGTTGCTTGGAAAAAGTAATGTATGCATTTTTAGTCATGTTTTATTTAAACTTAAAGGGTTTAGTAACAGAAACAACCTTTCTGTATATTATTTGAAATTTTTGATTGAAAAGTTAATAAAAATAGTTTCAATAAAAGTCGCAAAATCGTAAACATTCACCGTTCGGTAGCATTCATGGTCTTGCCACATGTAGATACTGACCCCTGTCTTGCATTGATATAAGATATAAGTTAAACGCATGCTTACTAAGAAATAATAACGGCGTAATGATATTGTATCGGCATTGACGTCGACCTCGCTAACATAGGAATAGATAAGCGAATAATAAGTTCAGTTATCAATTATAACATGTTAGATATCTCACAACTTTCATCATCTGACTTGTGGCCTTAGCTGACTGTTTGTGTAGTTATTACTACACAGCGGTAGCGAATGTGACGGAAAGTGTTATTAGACTTTTTGTATTAACGTAACGTATGTAACATACCCGAGTTTGACAACTATCTCACCTGATGAAATATGAATATATGAAGAAACCTATTCTTTTGAGCAGATGTTCTGGTGTGAAGTACTGTCTCACGTTCAAAAGGATGCCGCCCCCGATTGTTTGGCAGCCAAATTTAAGTGTTTGCCTCGATGTATGGGACAAAGTTGAGGGTAGATGTTAGGTTAGGTAGGTTGAAGTTACGTCAAGAAGCTCAAAGTCGGTCATCGTACGAGTACATCGTGCGCGTGCGTTGGATTCGTCATTGTTAAAACCTGTGCTATCGTCTGCGTACCCAAAGTTGCCGGACTTGAACAAATCGTTAATGTGCAGCAGCCGTAGCAAAGAGCAATTGGTCCGTCGAGTAGCAATCCGTGTTTTTGTACCTTTGGTGTGCAATAAAGAGTATCTATTTATGTCCATTTGCATCGGTTTGGGTGTATTTACTAAAGAAATTGTATCTGAGTATGTTTATCCGCATTCTAGAATCCATAATATAAGCTAATGCTTAGTTTGGATCTAGATAGCACTTTGTAGGATATCATAAGTAGAATGTACCCATTATTATATAATTATATGTTATTATTTACAGGTGTGTTAGCCTTGTACAATGGGCTCAAGCCAACTTTAGTGAGGACTATTCCAGCGACAGCGGCACTTTTCGTTGTGTACGAGTACTCAAAGAAGTGGATGCACGAATCTTTTGCAGACTAACGAAAGACTTTAAAGTGATATAGTGAAATATTTTTCATGACTGTTATCTCCTGTTATTAGTTTGTAAGCGAGCTAGTGAATACTAGAATAATATTGTACAATATATGGTTAAATTATAAATTTGTCCCGGTTATTAACAAGGGTTTGTCATTCAAAACGCTACGGTAAGACATTAGTCGGATGTACTCGGCTTTTGATTTGGAAATCTCATTTGGCGGGGACTCATTTGGATGACCTAAGAAGATTGATAGTCTTTTTTTTTACGTGTGGAAACCCCCAGGGACTCCACCCCATCAGTGCCAAGGATGAGATGGGTGTGCCGGAATCGGATTGACTAAAATCTCAAGGTGTCCTCCCACACACAAGGTGTTCTATTGCCGGGCACCCCGGGTAAGCCCTCGAAAGGATAACCCCAGGTATACCTGTGGACTTAGGTCGCCATTGCGGCCCCCTCCGTTGAGTCGTGTTTGATCCCGCTACGGTGAGTTGGCAGGTGTGGTAAGGCATACGGCTTGGCCTGCTTCTAAGATGGATAGTCTGCCTAGGATTGGCTTGCTTCGTTTTTGTATAGTATTCTCTCTATCGTAATCGGGCTAACAGTTTTGTTTGAAGGGTATTTAAAACAGTTTGTGTTCACAAAATATTAATAATAACTTCGGTTTTAACTACTATAAAAAGATAATACGGTTGTAAACATGCGCAGTGCAATAGAAAGAACGCTTACTCTTCTTTCCGACGATGACGTGCCAAATCCTAAGCCGGGTATTGTTTGTAATGGGTACATGCAGTTGAAAATTTATTATTACCAGAATGTAGAATTAAGAGTGGAATTTACCATGATAGGGTAGGGGGGTTAAATCTTAGTTAATCTAGTTAACTAGCTAAAAGCGATGCTTTAGGAGGGATCTTTGATAACACATCTAGATATGAATATATATTATTATGGTTAAAGCCCAAACCTGAAAGTGAGCTAGTTTCTCAGTGAAGTGTACCACAAAAATGCATAGGTTTTGGAATAGTGATAGGGCTCGCTACGGTTACCCTGATAAGTTGATGAGCTGATCAGTTATTTGGCATCCTTGGGTTGCAAGGGGGCTGGTCTTTTTATTTTTTATGCCACTCAGTTGGCAGACAAGTTCCCGGCCACCTGATGGGAAGCGGTTACCGTGGCCTATGGACGTGTGCAACACCAGGGGCGTCAAATCAGCGCTAGTTACCCGTCTGGCATATTATGCTGAAACAAGTCCGATTCAACTCATCCTATGAAACTTTCTCCTTTTTTGAAGTCGGTTAAAAACGTTAGATGACTGGTGAAAAGTGGTGCCTAAATGACACTTCTTTCGTTCGTGTTTCGTGCGGCTAGGCCTATAGTTTAATAGCCACGTAGCCAGGCAGTTGGCCCCACCGGCGAAGGCGACTCTCCTGCAGCTAGCTTATCCGTGATTTCCGGTGCCGTGGAGGCGAATTACCTCACGCGATTCTTCCGCAACTCTGTCCACAATGCTATGCTACAACCTTAGATTATTATTTATTACTACCTGTGCTCCGCGGCTTTGCCCGTGACATATTTCGCCCCCGTGGCAACCATCTATTTTGCCCGATTTGTTGACATTTATGTTTATTGCTCTGTTCTCCTGGGTTCGTCCGATAAATGGGCTATCCTCCTCAAAAATAATTTATAAATTCAACCAACCAATCAAAAAACTTCAGATTTTGGTATAATATTATATAGTATAGACTAGCTGAGCGGCCTGACTTCGCTTGCTGCAATAATAGCACATTACACGTGGACTTTCTTGAATTTTCCTTTCATACAAATCTTGTCCTGACAATAAGGAATGCTTACAAAAAATAACTAACTTGCTGCAGTCGTCCGGAAGTTATGCGCGTACATACATTTCGGCGATTCCTTTTTATTTATGTAGATATAATTTCTCGATTTAGGGTGTGGGCCTTCCCAACATCCTTGAGGCATTTTTTTATGTATGTGATATAGGTACTCTATGTTTAAAAATGCAAAGGCCAATTGCGTAGGCTAATCGCCTATCCACATAAAACAAATTGTATAATACCATAAATGTAAGTTTCTTGATATACCTATTTATTCTCTATTATCATACAAAATAATATGTCAGAGAATGTCAAAGACAAAAATACTCTGACTCGATTACATACGTAAATATTTTTGAAGAATATTACGTATATCTACGTTATTTCCTAACTAATGTCCTCAGACGACTATCAAGTCCAAAATATATATAGATATTCGAGAAGATCGTATAAAAAGAACAGAAGAGAAACAAACGGTGATGATGATATCAGTCCATGTGAGTCTGTCAACATAGGTTCGCCAGAAGTTTCACCGAGGAGCGATGGAGTTCCTGTAAATTCTGCAGGGTGCAGGTGTGATTTAGACCCTGAGGCCGAGATCGCCAATATACTCCACAAAAAATGCCCAGTTATTACACTTGCTCAGCAGCAGCTGCAAAGACTCCTGGATGAAACTGATAAAATATTGTGCGACAACTCGAAATGTTGCAGGTTTAATCATTTTCTATAATAAATTCTTAGGTAGATATTTATTAACTGTACGTCCCATCTACTTATCCTGTATAAGGATACCGGGACGTAGTGGCGACCGACCACACGAATCAAGGTATCAGCAAGGGCGTCGCCAAGGGGGGGCAGGTAGGGGCAGTAGTGAGTTATTGGGCATTCTATCCCACCGTGACTGAGGTTATCGAAGATAACCGAAGGAACTAACTCTTTGTAAAATAATTTCCTAAGCCAACGTTACACATTCTAATGCAGTTCAATACACTACCGTTCCGTCGGCTCTCTGCGATCCCCTGCGTCGTAATTGCGTTGAAAGATGCTCTGTTAGTTAGCGATAGAGTCATTTCATAAACAGTACAGTCTTACGTTTACCTATTGCGTTGTCTGTAAGCAGTTTGGTTTAACTATTCTTTTAAGATCCATATCATACTAGTGGAACCATCTAGGGTATCCTTAGTTCCATCGGTTATCTTCGATAACCTCAGTCACGGTGGGATAGAATGCTCAATAACTCTTTGTTAAATAATTTACCTAAGCCAACGTTCCACATTTTAATGCCGTTCAATACACTACCGTTCCGTCGGCTCTCTGCGATCCCCTGCGTCGTAATTGCGTTGAAAGATGCTCTGTTTGTTAGCGATAGAGTCATTTCATAAACAGTACAGTCTTACGTTTACCTATTGCGTTGTCTGTAAGCAGTTTGGTTTAACTATTCTTTTAAGATCCATATCATACTAGTGGAACCATCTAGGGTATCCTTAGTTCCATCGGTTATCTTCGATATCCTCAGTCACGGTGGGATAGAATGCTCAATAACTCTTTGTTAAATAATTTACCTAAGCCAACGTTCCACATTTTAATGCCGTTACTTATTTAATACACTACCGTTCCGTCGGCTCTCTGCGATCCCCTGCGTCGTAATTGCGTTGAAAGATGCTCTGTTAGTTAGCGATAGAGTCATTTCATAAACAGTAGTCTTACGTTTACCTATTGCGTTGTCTGTAAGCAGTTTGGTTTAACTATTTTTTAAGATCTATCATACTAGTGGAACCATCTAGGGTATCCTATAGTAATACGCACTATGAATCTTATAGTGTTGTAGCTAAGTACTGACTGAGTATGGTAGACAATAAAGTCTTTGAATTTGTACATTCTAGAATTCTCATAGCGAAAAACGTAAACTTGTTCGTCATGATGATAGTTTTGTAAATGCTTTAGGATATTAAATTAAAAAACTGAAAACTATATAATAATACATTTTTATTTCTTTATTTTTTACAGTTTTACTTAGTTTAGTTTATTAAAATAATTAGTTTCAAATTGCTATGCACGGTTTGCATGGGTGTGTGTGTGTGTGTGTGTATGTGTTAGTGTGTGGAAGCAAGGTATCTGTTAGTTTACTTACTCAGCGATACAATATTAAAACGACATCATATTAACCGACTTCTAAAAAAGGTGGTTACTTTATTTATCTGTAGGTATGTTGGTTTATGGTTCTCAAATTTGATACAAGGTATGGTTAACGGTATTCTATTAAAATCCTTTGGAATCGTTTAGATAAAAAAAAAATTTACAAAAATATTACTACAGACTTATCCCACAAATATTACAAACATTACAAATAATCATTTAAAATATAACTTTTAAATATTAGCGAATAGTTTTGGTATGTGCTTAAACTATATGGTAATACACCTCTTTTTATCCAAGTCGGCTAACAACGTACCTTTATACAAAGCTACGACCAATGTTAAGTCAGCAGTTTGTTCATGTATGTTCTACTTGTTTACCTATGTGTGTTACATCGTCACATCGTTCCTATACGCGAGGAATGTCTCATATTCTGTTGCCACAATATCTACCATTTGCATCGAGCTACCAACCACGAAGTGCACTACGTCCTTCAGAGGATTAAAAGGAAGACCCAAAATAAAAGCAATGTCATGTAAGTAATTACTTATAATGTTAATTATTTGATATATAATTCTTTGTTAGTTTACCTACTAAATGCCTAATTTATTAGGCGACGTAGTTTTCTATGGAAGTCCTTTAAATTTAATTTTATACGATTATCCTTAATCTTTCTTTATATATAAAAATCTTATATATAAAAATGAATTGCTGTTCGTTAGTCTCGCTAAAACTCGGGAACGGCTGGACCGATTTGGCTAATTTTGGTCTTGAATTATTTGTGGAGGTCCAGAGAAGGTTTAAAAGGTTTGTCATCAATTGAGGCAGTACGAAGTCTGCCGGGTCAGCTAGTTTAGTATAAAATTTAAGTTCTGTACAAAATTCTAAAAGTTGTAAACAAAATAATGAACGCTGAAATATTTAATCTCTTGCTAGCACTTAATTGTACATAAAGTAGAATATTTTATCAAATTTGAATAGGCTCTGGTGTCTCAATTAGAGTAGCTTCCGAAGAAGTAGTGGTTTGACATATTATTCGGACTACATTTGCCGATTTTCAATAATTAGACTTAAACCTATATTTAATTTTATTTTCAGATATTTTATCATCACGGAAGAAATTGACAAGGAACCCTCATCAACAGCGCGGTGAACCACGTAATCAATTTGTAAGTAGATACCTATATATTTTGGTCATTCCAAAAAGTGTAAAATTAAAGTAGCACATAGTTATACATAATGTAGAATATTTTATCAAATTTGAATAGGCTCTGGTGACTCAATTAGAGTAGCTCCCGAAGAAATTGTAGGTTCAACATATTCGAACTACATTTACCAATTTTCAATAATTAGACTTAAACCTATATTTAATTTTATTTTCAGATATTTTATCATCATGGAAGAAATTGACTGGGAATCCTCATGGGCTAAACCAAGTAATCAATTTGTAAGTAGATACCTATTTATTTTGGTCATTCCATAAAGTGTAAAATTAAAGTAGCACGTAATTGTACATAACGTAAAATATTTTACCAAATTTGAATAGGCTTTGGTGACTCAATTAGAGTAGCTCCCAAAGAAGTTGTAGAATATAATATCATCAGTAAGGAATAATGTAGGTATTCTATAGAATAGCTGGAGAGTTTAGATAGACAATACAAAATATGAAATATTAGGAATACCTATTGTAGTTCATTTCGTATGATACTAACTGATAAGGTGCCTATAGGTATTTAACTGGTTACCCGATTCTGTATTAATATGTCGAATAAATTAAAATAAGCAATTACATAATTATTGTGTTTTTATTATATTCGTTACCTGATATTGATAACGAAATACGTCATCATTCACGTTACAACACGTTTGAAATTCATAAGAATTTCACAACTATTAAGTAGGTACATAACAATAACATTATGCACCATACGACTTATTGAATGGTTGAATTTCAAGTTCTAACTTGATCATCATACCAATAAATACTTTATGTTAGCATTATTTGATATATCAACTGCGTTAGAAAAAATATTATGACCTAGTTCATTCTTTATTAAACAGTCAAGACGAGCATATCTAACAACATGGTAGATATTTTATAACTTTCAATCTATTGAAAATTTCAATCTATTTACAAAATACTTAGTATGATTTATTACTAATGTTTTAATTTTTTTTCAGAATACCAACTTAAACAAATTTTCAAACGGAACAGAAGAGAGCTCTCCTGAATATCTTCCAGACCTGCAAGATCAGTTCGACTTGGACAACGCAATGAATAGACCTTGGATAATAACACCCAATGAAGAAGTAAAAACAATCAAAAAGAAAACTAATCGAAGAAGACCAATTACAATTCCTATATTATTAACAGTGAAAGAAGAAAAGGACGACGTTTAATAAAAATTACGATCAAGGAACTCAGTGAGTCAAGAGACGACGAAGATGAAGTTAAGGAGATAATCACTGCACAGTATACTGTACAAGATACGATAGATAAGATAAAATTAGTTTACAATATTTCCAAAAAATTGTGTGGCTATCATATTTTTTAATTAGGTAATAATTCATTAATGTAACTAGTACCTAGATAAAGTGATGACATATTTAGATTTTATTAAAATTTTATTTACTGTGAAAATATGTGTTATAAAATTATAAATATTAAAAATGTGTGTTAAAAAATAAAAAACCATAGGCAATAATTGTGTGGCTACTCATATCATATTTTTTAATTAGGTAATAATTCATTAATGTTACTAGTAGATAGAGTGATGACATATTTAGATTTTATTAAAATTTTATTTACTATGAAAATATGTGTTAAAAAATTATAAATATTAAAATTGTGTGTTATAAAATAAAAAAACCATTTACTTTAAAAAATTGTTTTATTTATTAAAACTGCGTATAGGAAGACATATTACCTTTCTTGCTCTATTAAATAGTTCTTTATACATAAAAAAATTTTAAGTGCACATTGTTTAATATGATTAATACAATTAAAACTGGTTTCATTATTTGAATATTTATTATGCAACAGTGATAAATTTGGACACTTGTCTTCACCAAGATCTATACAAATACAATTCATACAAAGATCTTGAATCCACTTAACTTTTTCTAAGCCCTTCACAATAATTTCTTTATTTTCTAGATATGGAACAATTATACGTCGAAATTCTCTATAGTCGATATAACCTTCATTCCAGTAAATCCCTCTGCAGCTCTGTTTTTCTCCAACCACGTAACTTGTTTTTTTTCATTCGTAGTTAAGTATTTAAATAAGTATGGAGGCTTTATTATGAACGTTTGGGTATAAACACGAGTGGCCAGAGCTAATTCCTTGACTATAAAGTTATTACAAGTGTCTTTAAACCCCTGGACATCCACTATAATCGTATTCGGGTTCATGATAATTTTCTCACAGTGCTGCTTAATGGTTTATACTCAATTATTCAGTCTTTCAATATAAGACAATATGCCGAAGTTTGATCTGGGATGGGATATCAAAATGACTTTCAATTTCCACTCTTACGTCCACAACAGGACCTTTTTTTTTTTTATATATTTTTTTTTACGTGCGGAAATCCCTTCGGATACCCCCCCACAACAGGACCTGACTTAAGATTATCTGGTTGTCTAGAACAGTCTACGACAAATAACGGAGCAACGTTTTTAAATTGTTTCTCACTTAATTCAGCGCGACGTCCGTAATAAGACTTTTGAAATTTAGTATATTGTTCATATATTAATGCAATTCGATTATTCGAGAAACTTGTATTTATATTTTCATATGGGAAGTAGGTGGAATTAAGGTATACCTTAACATCACGAATCTCACAATGATCAAACTGAGACATATCAGATATAGCATTATTTTTTCTATTTGTCTGTAAACCAATAACAACAAGTCTTGGTTTCTCTATTTGCGAAGATGTTTTTATTGACCAAGTATGTTTGGTGGTTTTAGGCAACATTGGATATTCATACAAATCCCAATTCCTGAATATCATCTGAAGTGGTCGATCTTTTCCTAACAATTTTAGAATGTTTATTTTATCTCTATCAGATACTTTAACATGTGGTACACGCCATATTATTTTGTTTATAATAATATCTTCTACAATTTCACCAGGGTTAAGTTTTAGTGCGTTCAGATTGGTATTACTTCGTAATAAGATTAATTCATGTTTACTGTTTATTACTACTTTCTTAAAATCTTCTGCAAAACCAAGAATATTGCAAAGTGGTATAGAAGCAGAAAAGCTACCTCCATTAGTACTTTTATTCCGTCGATATTCCAACCCTAAGCATAAGATGTTTTAGCTTCGCTCTCATTCATTGATATAAATGATTTCATCGTGCTAGTTATCCCAGCATTTTTTATTTTATCTATCTCCACTCCATTTATTTCAAACCTTATATCTTGAAACAAGTAAAGTAAACTATTGTTTGTGAAATGAACACTACTGACTCTCTCTTTCGAATTTTCAGCCTTGTTTACAATAACAGTCCCTTCCAAAAACAAAGTGCTTTCTGATGGTAATATATACAAGTCTTGCTGATTAATAGGTATCCTGATTTCATCGCTTCTATTAAAACTTGTTACGTAAGGCTTGTAAGAGTGAATTTCAATTCCTTCACAGAGTTGTCGTAGACTGGAGCGGATAAAACATCTAGGATATTCATTTTAACAAACCAATCGCCTTAAGAAATGCTTTATTGTTTTTATTTTACTTTATTCTCCTTTTAGGTCGAGCTCTTACTTGATTAAGAGTTTGAGTAGAACTGTTATTTTGAATTGGAAGAAACATATTATATTTATTATAGTCAATCATTTTTTCTTTTGAGGTGTAGATACAACTGTACTTCTTCACCTCGCAAATTTATTAAGTTATTATTTATATCCAAAAGTCTGATCTGTATGCAGCTGATGTTGGTTTGGTTGATTGGAAAGTAAATTGCGTTTTTTGGTATTTCTATAATTCTGTATCCAGGTGGGGACATTAAGTGCGAATTCATGTAGAATGTGACTGGATTGTCCGTTTATATAGGAACCGCTAACTATATCACATTCAACTCTTATCACGGTTGTAGGCAAAATGTTGACTGGAAACTCTGATACATGCTATTTATTGGCTTCCAAGACTTGTCTTTTAAACCCCAACAAACCTCCGAACGTACAATCTTTAGTAAAATCTATAGTTGATGTACAAAATAACATAGTTTTTAAGGTGTTGTTATTGCAATGGAGTTTTATGGATGCATCATTTACTTCAGATTTTAAATAATCACTGATATCTTGCAACTCATAAGTACCTTCAGGTATTTCAATATTCGTTGATCCATAGTATAACTTATTATTTGTTTTATCAATATTTGGAATAGAATTATATGTGGATAAATGTAATAATGCACATTCATACTCCCCGATTAATTGTAACGTATTTGGGTAGAAGGTAGTTAATACCGATGAGTTTCCAGTTATAGACAAGGTGAGTGTCATCTTGGAAATGATTGAAATGAAAGAACCAGTATAAAATTTATAGTATTTATTCCAAAAAGATTGTATATATTCTAAACACAAATGTCTATAAATTAGTGTGTCAAATTTTTGATATCTAGTATAGTTATAATTAATATTACAGTTCTTAAAATATCGTATCAATTCGATTGGTGGTCTTAAATCACCAAAACTATCAAAATATTCACAATAATTATTTACCTTAACATAAGCTACCCAATGCGTTCAATCATTTTCTGAATTATCGAGGTTAACTATACCACATTCAATTCGTTTAGGGATTGTTGGTAACTGATCCTTCATGTAAACTCCTCGAAAATAAGGAATACCAAATGCATAATTTTGAATATCGATATTAGTTAAGGCACGATTGGGTAGCTTATTATTTAGTTTTTTGACGATTTTATAAACAATCCTTTGCCTTTTTTGTGTGGTTGCTATAGCTTCCATAGTCTTATTATGACGTTCCGATTCTAGTAATTTTTGACCTTCTCTATAATCATTCACTGTTTTTGCAATACCCGCTGCACCACCAGCCAAAGCTCCTAAAGCTGATAAACCAGCAAAAATCGGGATTAAAGGCAGAATGCCTCCGGTTTTTGGTATAGGTATGACTCGTGGTACTCGAAGTTTTGGAACGTATGGAACAATTTTTTTAGCAGCCATATAAGCTGCATGTATTAAAGATTTACTATCTTTGGGTGAGCGTTTCTTGATTTTTCTTTTAATTTTGGTAACGAAATTATGAAATGTCATAACACCTCACCAGATTTCAGTTTAGCTTTCATAACTTTACTCACTAGCCACGAACTAAGCTTTTCTCCTTTACTAGCATCTTTTGCTTTCATTCTTTGTTTGGCCATATTTAAAAGTTGTAAATCGGCTTTGTGACGATTAGACAAGTCTGTATAGTTTTCGTATGCAATGTCGTGATACATACAAGCTTCGTCTAGCTTATTTACACCTTTGTCACCACACAGTAAACGTTTTGAAAGTTTTGTTCCAGGTCCGCAATAATAATAGCCGGGTAAGTGCTGTTCAAATGGCAAATGATTAATAACACAATTTGAGTAGTCCACCACCTTGCATAGCTCAAAGTATAATGAACAAAATATTATAATTAAAAACTGTTATGTATATTTATTCCACTATTGTAGTCTTATCAATCCAACTATTCTCTTTATTGCTTAAGCCCAACCATTTTACGAACAGTTTATTTCCTTTCCTTCGTAAAACTTTTTCTATCAAATAGACACCTGGACAAGATGATTTTTGAAG
This sequence comes from Cybosia mesomella, assembly GCA_946251805.1. NCBI lineage: Eukaryota > Metazoa > Arthropoda > Insecta > Lepidoptera > Erebidae > Cybosia > Cybosia mesomella. The sequence continues at coordinate 15,282,471 of OX276392.1, forward strand.
TTCGTGTTTGTAAAAGGTTCCTAATATAACTTGTTTGTGTTGATCTTCGATGTGATATGTTTCTGGTTCAGTGTTATTGATATTTTTTATTGTGAATAGTTCCGTTGACCAATTAGGTGTATAACCTTTCTCAAATAGTTGTTTGTATTTACTAATTCTAACTCTATCACCAATCATAAACTTGGGCTTATGTCTATAGGATACCGTTTTCATTGAGTTCTTAATATTATTTTTAACATCTGCTTCATTCAATTTATTGACATCAACGGGTGCTAATTTAATAGTGCTATGTTTTGTGTTGTTATATGTCTTTACAACACTCTCCAAACCAAAATCTATCCATTTATAGTGTCCGCTGAGACTAAAGTACTTATACAATTTATTTTTAATAGTTTTGATAACACGTTCTACAATTGAAGCCTTTTTCGTTGAAAACGTTGAGTAGTGATTAATGTTATAGTTCTTTATAAGCTTTTGAAATGATGAATTATAGAACTCGGTACCCAAATCAGTTTGGAGATGAGCTGGTATCCGAAGGTTAGTTGATATCAATTTTTTGTGGTTCTATCCAAACGTACTTTGAGAAGCAATCAATAACTATTAAAATATAGTTATAACCTTTATTAAATCTTTTCAAGTTTTGCATGTCGATTAAATCAGCTTGCCACAGATCATCAATGCCTTTTAAAATTACAGATCGACGAGGAAAATTTTTTCGTGCAGCTTTATGTATTTCGTTAACAATTTGTTGTTTTGTCATTTTGAGGAACTTTCAAGCTTATACTTTTGATCTAATACAGATTTAACTGCGTTTTTAACTATCTCATCAACTGCTTTTCGACTATAAAATTTGCTTTCCAAGTGAACCACTGCCTCAGATACTATTGATTTTAAAGCTTTCTCCAGATGGTTCTGAACATCGTTTAACATAGTATTTTGCAATTTTTGTAAGTCGGTTATTAGTTTAGTTCTCATCTACATATGCTTTGTTTACTGCATCATCTGCATCTTGAGGAGGTTTGACCCCAGTTAGCTTCGATGTCTTCAAATCGTAATCACCATTTTCAGATTTTAGCAATGCATTATCATAAAATCCAAGCAATTCTGATATACGTAATCGCTTATGAATATAATGACCAAATTTGTCTACATTCATATTTAAGATGTATTGTGTTGAACGGTGTACAATAAAATGATACACATTTCTTATTAGTATATCTATTTAATGATTTTGCTTTCACGTAGTTCTTCAACGATAGATATTATTTCATTATCTAATCCTGTGTTGCCAGCATCTCGAGAAGTAATTAATAACTTTAATCTATCAACCAATTCATTTGGATCATCCCAATATACAAAATCTGTGTTTTATTCCGCATTTTTGTTAAAGGTAATCCTTTTCCTACTTTTGGTTCACAGCTTGGTCTTTTCCTTTGTTGATCGAAAAGAGGTTTAATAACTTGCATATATTTTTGTCCTTTATTACTTTTAATTGGTTTTCCTGAATCAAAATCGCGACGATGTGCATTCGTTACAAGTAACATCGACTTATAATTTTGCATGTCATAGTCTGTAACAAAGCTCAGATTAACATCTTTTATCAAGAGCAACTGTCGCAAGCCAGGTGTACATTTGTATTTGTGTCCGGCTACAGTAATAACGTCGTCACCAATCGTTATACTAGAGGAACCTTTTTTTTTTTCTTTTTTTTTTTGTTTTTTTATCGTGCGGAAATCCCTTCGGATACCCCCCCGCCGGTCAGCGGGGGCGGTTATGTCGGGCTTGCATTGACTAAAACCGCACGCCGTCTCGGGTCTTCAGACGCCGGGGTGTAAGGTTACCCATAGAGCATATCCCTCGCACCCTGGCTGACCCTGGGCCATCTCACCACTAACAGCATCGCTCATCCTGTCTCCTCTGAAAGCAGAGGAGTACGGAGAGCGATGTGTTCCCGCCTCGTTGGGTATTGGCCGACGATCAACGCCAACCCTATGAAGGGGTGAAGGGGAAGCCATTGACCGCCGCCCAGGGTGTACCGGCCGCTCCGATTCCGTTCCCCCCGGACTGCAGCGGGATCGGAATCGGAGCGACACTCGAGGAGGTTACCCAACACACACCCCATACTAGAGGAACCTAACATTAACTTTCCACGTTCATTTCTCACACCAAATGGCACATCCGCTAATATTTCTGAAGATAATGACCAAGATGATACATCATGATCTGGATTAGTATCGACTAATGACTGAAATGAAGAGTCAATATCGGTTTCCAATTCGTCACTGGTATCATTTGTTTCCTTTATATCTTGATCTTTCTGTAAGTCGTGGTTGAAAAGTTGATCATGAAATTCTCCTTTTTCTTCCTTTTTTGTTAGAGCTAGTTGGTTATTGGTGTTGGCTATTAAATTAAGAGATTCTGTAACAGGCTTAAAAACTGTATCAAGCACTTGTCTGTTATTATCTTCAAAATCCTTCATGTTACGTTTTTTTTTACAGCTTGTGCTGCATCTACAATTTGTTTTTTCAATGATTTTTCCATCATGTAAAATAGATGGTAATCGGATAAGAGTCGATTAAAGAATAACAGGAAAGTGAAAGCAGTATATTTAAATATTTAAATTTTATCTAATTCTACAAAAGTGTCAAACTTTTTTCTATAGCAGCCGTTGTTTTTAGGACAGTCTTTATTAATCACAACATAGTCATAAGGCTCTTATCTCATAATATGGTTATTTGAGAACCCATGGTACGAAATTCCAACCACGTCATGTCAGTGTTAACATGTTCTTCATAAACATGTTTCAAATTAATTTCGTCTTGCTTAAAAAGCACAATTAATTTAGCGTTATCTCTTATTAGTTGTTTAGGTTTTTTTTTGCTATATGTTTGATTTAAATAAAAACTGTCATTCAATTTATGTCTCCCCATGGCAAAATAATCACGCATATTACTTTGATTTTCACATGCTACATCGTCAAAAATAATCACTGAATTAGGTTTTGCATCTGACACTTTCATAACGTCATCATTTGCCTGATATTTCTGAAAAGTGATTCCTGGTACTCCTCGTAAAACCTTTTCTAAAAACATGTACTTTGGTTGATATAGAGTTTTAGAATATACATAAACATTTTGAAATGTCAATCCATTTTCGTGCAAAAGGAGACCAATTAACAAATTGGTTTTTCCACAATTTGATGGTCCGCAAATGATGCAACGTACTGTATTCGGCAATAATTCTCCATGGCGTAACTTGATTTTTGGTAAATCAATACAGATTATACTAATCTGTAACGACTTTGCTTGTTTAATGAATTTCATGTTTGATGGAATGCCGACGGACTGGTTATGAACAGATGTAATTATGACATTATGTATTTATAACCGTAAATAGTTAAACCAAACTGCTTACAGACAACGCAATAGGTAAACGTAAGACTGTACTGTTTATGAAATAACTCTATCGCTAACAGAGCATCTTTCAACGCAATTACGATGCAGGGGATCGCAGAGAGCCGACGGAACGGTAGTGTATTGAACGGCATTAAAAATAATGTGGAACGTTGGCTTAGATAAATGATTTTACAAAGAGTTCTTAGAGACCTTAGTTCCTTCGGTTATCTTCGATAACCTCAGTCACGGTGGGATAGAATGCCCAATAACTCACTACTAGGGGCAGCTGCCCCCCCCCCCCCCCCCCTAGGAAATCGAAAACATTAAGCCGAATGGAAAGTAACCAAAGTCCTAAGGCCATCAATATTGAGTCAGGGATATCGCTCTTATGTAGATTATAAAGTATAATTTGGCAGTATCGTTTTTTATCTTCCAATGCATAGATTATAATTATTTATCCAAGAATCGATATTATTATGGCATAATAATTCTTAAACAGTTATAATAGAGCATAATTTTGCACGACCACCAACCGAAATGGAAAACTCGCGCCACCAACCGTCATCGTCAGTATTGCAACGTACCTTTTTTTTTCGTTTCGTGCGGAAATCCCTTCGGCGGGGGCGGTTATATAGAACCAAAAATAATATCTGCAGAGTTTGTTTGTTTGTTTGTTTGGTTGAACGCGCTAATCTCAGGAACCACTGCTTCGAATTGAAAAATTATTTTCATGCGGCAAAACGTCCGCGAGACATGGCAATAAAACAATAACAAAAAAAATCAAAGAGAAAAGTTATTATTATTATTAACACAAATTTTAAATATGAATTTAATATACCTTTCATTATTAATAAGTATTAATATAATTTTAATTTATCACAATAAGTTATTTAACGTAAATAAAAAAAAACAAAGTAGGTAGGTATGTCAAAGAAAATAACAATAAAAACTGATAACAAAAAAAAAGTTTGATTGCAACAGTACGGCGTGTACTTTTTGCACACTTTTTGACTTTTAGTAATTAGCTTAGGTATGAGGACAGGGTAAGTGAGGCCGCCTATCACCCCAGCAGAAGCAGGCCGGCACGGTGGGGCGACTAACGCATCTCCCCCAAACCGGGGCAAGACGGAGACACCGTGGTTCCCAAACCCGAGGGGGCCATCTCTAAACCGGAGATATCCCAGGGTCAGTCGGAGTGCGAGGGATATGCTCTAAGGGCAAATGGGCAACCTTACACCCCGGCGTGTTAAGACCCGAGACGGCGTGCGGTTTTAGTCGGTTTAAGCCCGACATAACCACCCCTGCTGGCACGCGGGGGGGTATTCGAAGGGATTTCCGCACGAAAAAAAAAAAAAAAAAAAAAAGGGTACTACTATTGAGTAACGCCAGACACCGTATTTCGTTTGAAAACACGTTTTTTTACGTGCGGAAATCCCTTCGCACCCCCCTTCCCACACCGGCGAACGGGGGCGGTTATGTCGGGCTTCAACCGACTAAAACCGCACGGTGTCCTCCCCAAGTGTCCGTTGCCGGGCACCCCGGGTAAGCCCTCGAAAGGATAACCCCAGGGTTGCCGGCGGACTTTGGCCGCCACCGCGGCCTCGGCTGGTGGGGTCGGGTTTTATCCTGCTTCGGTGAGTTGGCAGGCGTGTGTACTGTGTGTAGGGCACAAGACACGCCTCCGCCACGGCCTGCTTCTGTAAGGACGGCGAGTCGGCCAACTGCCGTCCTCAGGCCCCGATCATGGAGGTCGGTAGTCCCGGGCGTAGATGAGTCTGCGGCGTCCTCGCCGCAGACTGCGAAACTCGAGGGGCAGGGTTCTCTCCTGCTCTCTCTCCGCCGTCTCTTTCGCGAGCATTACCTGCTCGCAGAAAGAGGCGGCGGCGTGCCACTTGCTCCCGTCGGAGACCACGGCCCTCACCATGGTCTCCAACGAGAGAATGTCCACGCCCAGGACCTCAACGAGATCCCGGCGTTGACTCGCCCACGCAGGGCACTCCACCAACGTGTGAAGCGCCGTGTCTTCGCCAGGATCCTCGCAGTGCTGGCACTGCGGCGTTGTCTCCCGGTGGATGTGCCACAGATACTTACCGAAATACCCGTGTCCGGTAACCATCTGGCACATCCGGTAGGAGAGGTCCCCATGGTCCCTCTCCAACCACTCCTTCATGATCGGTCTCACCGCCGCAATGGTGGATTCCCCCCACCTTGGGTGCTCAAGTCGCACCCTCGATGTCTCCATGTCTGGCGGAGCAGGGACCTATGGACGTGTGCAACACCAGTGGCGTCACACTCGCGCTGCCGACCCTGTAAAGGAAAGGGGATGGGAAAGGAGTTTGGGAGGGGATGGGAAAGGAGTTTGGACTCCGGCACTCTCACTCACCAAACGGAATGGAACAGTTCAAATACTGTTACTTGGGAGTCGATATTCTGTGAGAGGGTGGTGCTTCCCCGGTCGAGTCGGCCCATTCATGCAACGGCCAAAATGACTGTTGCTTGGCTCTACCACCAGCTAGGTGCTATCTTCATCTCCCGAGATGAAATCTTATGCTTTCGGACAGGATTTCTTCGAATTCTTTCCCTTAGGTACTGCTTTGACCACCTTTTTCGTACGACCACTATGTGGACGGCCAGATCTTTTCCTGTCACAAACGGAGATCTCATTGTACCTAAAAATAGCCCGGTACACAAACATTTTATGGAGAGTTTTAAAAACTGCATTTGGCTATAGAGCCACAAAGTAGGCATAGACCTACTTTGTGTAATGCAATCCCAGCGATTCGGCTCTCTATCTCCCCACTCCATTTTAATATCGCAAAATATTGTACAATGTATTGGCGCCAAAATGAGAAAAGACAATGAACAATCATATAAAAATCACAGATTCCAAATTCAAATGTAATAAGATTTTTTCATGCGGAAATCCCTTCGGATACCCCCCGCCGGCCAGCGGGGGAGGTTATGTTGGGCTTGAACCGACTAAAACCGCACGCCGTCTCGGGTCTTCAGACGCCGGGGTGTAAGGTTGCCCATAGAGCATATCCCTCGCACCCCGACTGACCCTGGGCCATCTCCGGTTTCGAGATGGCCACCTCGGGTTTGGGAACCACGGTGTCCCCGTCTTGCCTACCTATACCTACTTATTAGGTCCTTACATATGAAATTGGCGTTTTGTCGTACTGGCCACTTTGATCTCAAATATCTCCTCTTTGGTTAGGAATTCCAATTTTACATTTATACAGCTATTTACTCATGTCTTTGTTTTGAAAACCGGAATTCAATTGCTTTTTCCTCTTTTGGTTTTTTCTTCGTCACTCAGTTTACAAAATGGAAAACTTGAAATACCGCGTTATTTACGAGTACGAGATTATCGTGACACCAGTGCTGCAGAAACGGCTCGAAGGATTAAAGATGTGTATGGCAGCGGTGTCGCAAAAGAAAACACAGTGCGTTTTTGGTTCCAACGTTTTCGTTCTGGAAATTTCAATCTGCAGAGCAAGCCCCGTGGCCGGAGACCAAAGTTTTTCATGAAGAATTGAAGGCTATTGTGGAAGCGGATCCATCGCAAAACACGTCTCTGGCTGCGATGTTAGTGATAAAACTGCTTAAAAGCTGTAAAGGTGGGTACCTCACGAATTGAATGCAGCAAACTGAAAAACGCGTGTCGACTGCTGCGTTACATTATTCAACGGGCAGAATAATGAAGGGATTTTAAATCGAATCATTACCTGTGATGAAAAGTGGATCCTTTTTTTTTTTTTTAACTTGGGGAATGCTGTTACGTACGGCACCGCCGGCCACGGGGTGGTAGCCGGAGATCGTGTGTGGGACTCTCCCATCCGCTAAGCGGATGGGCATACCCACTAAACCCCACGGTGTGCCATACTCTGCGCCTTGTCGGGGGGGCCTGAAACTATACAGGAATACTTCTCTGGCGACCCCCCCTAGCGCATGCCCATTAACGCGGCCACCACACCTTCCATACTCTCAATTGGTTGACATCCAGGCTCACATGGACGTCATCCCCTTCGCGGGTGGCTAGATCAACGGGTGGAGGGTTTACCCCGTCCCTCACACCCGCAGCCACGCTCAGGGCGGCATGAGGCGCAAGTACTCGCGCCTCCGCCGCCCGGCTCGCCGGCGTCGGTTTGGATCAGAAAGGGGATCTCGCTCCCTGATCCGCTCCGTGCCTTCCTTCTGCGAGATGACGTCCTCGCAGAAGGATGCGACCGCGGTGAAATTCCTTTCGCTGGCGGCCATGGATCGGACGATGGCCGTCAGCGAGTGGTCACTCCCTATGACTGCAGTGAGGGCCCGGCGCCAGACTCCCAGGCCGGGCAGGCCGCAAGCGTGTGCTGCGCCGAATCCTCACTGCAGACGCAGTGGTGGCAGGCTGGACACGATTCCCTCCTAGCGACCTTGAATAGGTACTTTCCGAAGCAGCCGTGCCCGGAAAGCACCTGCGTAAGTCGGAAGGAAAGAGTCCCGTGCTGCCGCCCTGCCCACTCGACAATAACCGGCTGGAGCGCCTCCACGTTAGCAAAGCCAGCACGTGGACATAATAATCTCCATGCGGGCGGCTTCACGCCCCCCGCGAATCTCCTCGGGCGGAGGCCGACTGCCGCCATCCGCCCGGTACAGCGTCGTCCGCCGATACACTTCGGCGAGCACTTCTGCCTCTAAGTCCCACGGGGGAGTGCGCACGCTACCTCCGTAGATACGGTGCGGTAACCACGTATGGCCTTGACTGCCATAACCCTCTGAGGGCGCCACAGTCGGGCCCTATTTTGGGCGGTCAGGGCCGCCGCCCACACCGGCGCACCGTACAGTGCCATTGACCGGACAACCCCGTGTACAGCTGCCTGCACGCGACGCTGGGTCCCCCTAGGTTAGGCAAGAGCCGACCCAGGGCAGACGCAACGCCGACGAGCTTCGGAGCGAGCTGCATGAAGTGCTCGTCGAAGCGCCACCTTCCGTCCAGAGTTAGGCCCAGATACCTCATCTGGGCCTTGATCGGTACGAGGACCGAGCGGACTTCGAACGAGACGCCACGGGGTGGACCACGGCGATAGGCCCGTGGAACAACAGGGCCTCCGTCTTGTTCGGAGCCTCCCGTAAATCCAGCGCCTCGATGCGCTCGACCACCTGGGCTACTCCCCTGGAGACCAAGCGTGGACCAGCCAAATCCTGCCCCAAGCGAAAATTGACTCAAAAAAAATTACTTGAGCGTTTGGTGGACTAGTGCCGGTGACGTTCACTACAGCTTCCTTATATCTGGCCAGACGATTACAGCGAATGTAACAGACATTCGCCGTAATCGTCTGGACAGCAACTGCAACCCATGATGGAAAAGCTAGGTGCTAAACAGCCGAGGCTGGTCAATCGCTCTAGGCCACTGCTGCTTCAACACACTGCATAACAGACGGCTACCAAATTACAGGAGCTTCAATTGGAAAGTCTAAGACATCCACCGTACTCGCCGAACTTTGCTCCAACAGATTACCAGTTTTTTCGAAATTTGGATAACTTCTTGCAAGGGAAAAAAATCAACTCCGATGGGGCAGTCCAAAGCGCCTTCCAAGATTTTATTGATTCCCGTCCGAATGGTTTTTTCAGTAAAGGGATCAATGAACTACCTATGAGATGGCAAAAGTGCATAGATAGAAATGGTACATACTTTGGTTAAATACATGTTATATTTAAAAAAATCGACTGTTCCTCCCTTACAAAACGCTAATTTCATATATTATGTAAGGACCTAATATATTATAAAGCTTCAGTTTGTTTGGGTGAACGCGCTAATCTTAGGAACTATTGGAATATCAAATTGAAAAATTATTTTTTGTGTTGGATAGCCCGTTTATCTTGGAAGGCTATATATCATCACGCTACTATCCAGGGGAGCGGAGCAGTAATCATATACATCAACGAATCGGGCAAATCTCCATACATTATTTTAGAAATAATAAATTGTATAATGTATAGGTTAAATGAGTAGCATGGGGATTGAAGTATGTCACGGGTGAAGCCGCGGGGTACAGCTAGTCAATCAATAAAATTAGCCTATTGGACTAGCTGTAGGTACTTAGCTAGTCGAATTTCTAAAGCGTAAATAGCAACCTATTATAACTCTTTTTTTGCAGGTCAATATACGATTTTCTGTGCTTATGTCAAGCTTTCCTGAGCCAAGATAGGTGTCGATGTGTGTTAATATTTTGTATTGGCATGTCTTTCTTCACGGGCCTATTATTTGGTGCGGCGTCATGCGGATCATACCTTGGACGGTTTAACAGCCCTATTCTCACATGTGTTGACAACTTCTTTATGACTAACTCATATTCTAGCATAGAAGAATCATATCATAGTATAGTGTGAAGACTTTGTAGAATGTAGATAAATACCTATACTGGGTAATTATATAAGTTTCCTGAAACTGTTGCTCAATGCTTTTAGATATTTATGTACATGTTATTTAACAGAAATGTTTTATAGAAATTAATTATAATAATATACCTTTTTTTTTTTTTTTTATTTTTTTTTTTTATCGTGCGGAAATCCCTTCGGATACCCCCCCGCCGGCCAGCGGGGGCGGTTATGTCGGGCTTGCACCGACTAAAACCGCACGCCGTCTCGGGTCTATAGACGCCGGGGTGTAAGGTTACCCATAGAGCACATCCCTCGCACCCCGGCTGACCCTGGGCCATCTCACCACTAACAGCATCGCTCATCCTGTCTCCTCTGAAAGCAGAGGAGTACGGAGAGCGATGTGTTCCCGCCACGTTAACCCATTTACCCACATTAACCCTATGAAGGGGTGAAGGGGAAGCCATTGACCGCCGCCCAGGGTGTACCGGCCGCTCCGATTCCGTTCCCCCCGGACTGCAGCGGGATCGGAATCGGAGCGACACTCGAGGAGGTTACCCAACACACACCCCTATAATAATATACCTAGGTTGTTATGCATCACAGATATTTTATTTGCTCCACTGCCATAATTTTATAACTGTATCTACCTGCCTCGCCTGTCAATCAGTAGGTGTTTGTATACCTAAATGCTTACAGGTGAGGTTGGCTTGGCCCTGTACGGCAAGCCCTCACTTATGTTTTAATAACAAGAATACCATTGTCAAATGATTTGAGTCAATATATTTCATAAGAATTTAATAAAAGAAATTTAATATAGTGACAAGTTTGAGTTTTTACTATGTACAAATAATAATACACCCCAACAGTGATAATCTTGATAAAAAGTAAGCTGCTACAGTGTAAGCATCAAATTGCAAGTTTTTAATAAATCATCTTCATTAAGCCCTTAATTAAAAAGAATTGAAATTCTTCCAGTGGATTTAGGCTAAAAGTATTTATATTATGTATGTAGTGGAATTAATGCTTCAGAAAGTATATTAGGTCTAATTTCAGTTTTGAAATATTAATACTGCATTAGTAAGTTACTTCTCCTCACACCATTCATTCTCCTTACGGACTTGATCTTCTTCAGCAGCAGTAAAGTCATTTTTAATGTTGAATGTTTTGCGTATTTCTTCAGGAGTCTTACCCTTTATCATATTGGCTACTGTTTTGCACGTTACGTCAAGTAAACCTTTGATATCTAAATAGTTTGCAGCTAAAATTAGTTCAAACAAGGTGCCTTGATCAACTTTTAAAAAATCTGCATCCCATGATGAAATATCGTCTGTTCGTTTTTCTTTGTTTTCATCGTCTTCAGGTAATGGTGGATCATCTTTGTGGTAAGTAGCCCATTGAATCACTTTTTTGAGAATAGCAGAATTGACATTTGGTAGAGGAACGACTTCTTCCTCGTCATCTTCCATTCCTAAATCTTCCAACATAGTTTTGATCGTCACTGAACACTTGGCGATTTCAACGTCGACAGTGAATATCTCACTGTCGGATGATTGCAACTTTATATTAGGCATCCTAAACAAACATGAAAAGTTAACAAATTAGAATGAGAAAAAGGGACGCCATTTTTTGAATTACCCAGGTAATACAAAAATAGTGTCTGGTTATAAATAAGACTTGAATACGGTAGACAATAAATACTTACTCTGAATATAAGAAGCACTATATAATAATCTTAAATGAGCTCCTCGTAAGATTTTATGAAATTCCAAGTAGATACTCAAAATAATTACAAAGAGACCGAATGATCACAATTCACACATTCGATTTGATTTGAGTTCACTGAGTTCAGCTAACTTCATAACGCACTTCACTTTTCACTTAGTCACAGAGTAAGTAATACTACGTAAAGCTTCAGTTTTGACTTGTATAACACAGATAACTAAACTTAATAAAATTGTTTCATGCAATCATCGAATAAATGTGAAAGAGGGTGGGTTACTTTGATTTGATTCCTAACAAAAACTTTTTTGAAAAGTATAAATTATTGAAAACTTTATTTTGGTGTAATAATAGCCTACTACCAGAGAGTAATAATTATACTAGGCCTATGATAACAAATTAAACACTTCCTATTTCTTTTGAGGCCACATTTACCACAGCTCAGACGAGGCCGAAGGTGCCGATCTAAAGGGGCTTCCACACACACAAACAAATATTCGCGAAAAAAAAAAATTGCGACACTGTTACCGTTACCGACACTTCTGTAAATATTTCCTGAGGCTTCAAAAAATACACACGTAATTGTTCAAGTTCTTCTGCAGGCACTCCCGGAGTGCGTTGTTTTTGTATATTATTTATCTAATACCATTGAACGAGCAATTCTTGTATACAGAGGGAAAACGTTAAGTGTGTCCAGACGATTATTTCGTCAATTTTAAAGTTATTGTAATTTCATTTATTAATTAATTGAGCCGTTTCTGAGATTTAGATTATATAATTCAATTAAATTTTTTAAGATGTATATAATATATCGGAGAATTTCGAATATCTGGGACGTGTCTAGGTGGCTCAATTGGTCAGAGCATTCCCCCTGTCAGGGACTGGTCGCGGGTTGAAGTCCCGTCCTAGATGTTCTCTTTTTCGATCTAAATCTTCAGAATATACCTATAATATGAATCTCGGAAACGGCCTTGTATATATTTTATACTAGGTCTGCAAGGCGAATCGCTGCTTGCAATGTTGAGCTGAGTGAGACATCGTGAATCAGATTTTTTTAAATTTTGAACAGTGATCATTCCTCCGTGGCAAGTCCGATTTTGAAAAATCTTTTTGAAAGTCACAATCTGGACATGCTTTCTGAGCGTGTAAAGTTTGGTCACAGTGTCTCTAGCGGTTATTATGTAATTCCATCTGGATTTTTTTTTAACGGTGATCATTCCTCTGTGGTAGCATTAATTTTTTCAAAATATATCCATAAACCTTCCTCTGATTGACCTCTTTAATCATGCCAAATTTGGTTCTGATTGGATTAGTAGTTTAGGAGGAGACCTGTGACAAAGAAAATCCTGAAGTCTGGTATGAGGAGCTTTCGCTCGACTTCGTCTCACTCAGCTCAATTATATATTTGTATTATTATACAAGAATTGCTCGTTTAAAGGTATTAGATTAGAAAGATATCCCAAATCTGACCTATTTACCCGACTGCGCTGGAAGGAGGGTTATGTTATGTATCAAAATAAAGAGCTTTAAAGGGTGATTTCAATAATATTTATTATTATTAAAATGTATACAATAAAATTATTAATTAAAAAGTCAAAAACCTGACTGCCCTGAAAATGACTGACTGAAAATTAATGTATAGGTACTATTGTATGCTCGGGGTGCGAGGGATATGCTCTATGGGCAACCTTACACCCCGGCGTCAGTAGACCCGAGACGGCGTGCGGTTTTAGTCGGTTCAAGCCCGACGTAACCTCCCCCGCTGGATTTCCGTAAAAAAAAGGGTTCCCCATTTGCAAATCATAAAAGAAAATTATTGTTACAAGGTGTATCACGTTTATAAGTAGCATCAACAAAATTCGTTTACGCAGAAGAGAGCAAGTGAAAGCCGAAAAATTATGGTGCTCATTACCGTTGCTTTTTATTGTTTTTTAATTTAGTGGATTTACTCGTTCGATTCCATTATTGTCACTATCATTATACCATCATCTGAAGATGATGAGGAATCACCAGTGTTGATGATAAATTGGTCCATTGAATTGGAGTTCGGAGGTTTTTCTCTGAGAGTATTATGATATGCTGCATTATCGATTACAAATAGAGTGTGGCGGAAGATTAGGAATTAGCTGTTTTTTTATCCACTTTTCATAATTCTCGGTATTCATCTCCTGTGGTTTGAGTCGATTTATAAATTAACAAAGCGCCAGGGACGAAGCCATTTGAGCCACCGGCGTGAACTATTATTTATCTTTGCCCTTTAGAAATGGGCTTTTTTAGTCCTTTTCCACTTTTATCTATCCATGTCACTTCTTTCGTATGAGCCGTGTGAATATATGTTTCATCTCCGTATACTATATTCCTCCCTTCATTCCTATATTCCTTAATTTTTCGTAAATATTTCATTCTTAGTAATCGCACATCATCTTTTTCTGCTGAAATTTGTCTATCCGATTCAGTTTTTTAAAATTTAAATCCTAGCTCTCCTAAAATTTTTCTTAATGTGGGAGACATTCGGGTAAAATTTATGTCTCGGTTCAATACACTTAATAATGATTTCACAGTAGGTACTTGTTTTTTGACTGCATGATAATCGTATACTTTTCGGCGTATAACTTGATAGTCGAAATCATCTAATTTTGCGCAATTAATTACTTTACGTCTACCTTTTTTTGGGCTTCTGAAAGTAAGTCCGGCACTAGTAGACGGCTCCGTCGCGAAAGACTCTTTTTCCTTAATTATAGTAGAAACTGTTTTTCTTGAGACTCCTGTTGCACGTGCTGTACGTTCCATCACTGTTTGAAAATGTTCCTTAATAAACATTTTGTTTTTTGATTGCTGGGCTTTTTTGCATAAATTGATGCACGTTATACACAATTTCCCTACTTTGACCTCTTAAAGGTCTGCCTCTTTTAAGTAAAGACATAATAAAGACAAAATTGTTCACTTTTTATGTCTTCAAGTGTACGGTGCGATGAAGGGAGGTACATCCCATTCACAGTACATTCGCGACTGTCACGGTACGTGCTGCGGTGCGGTGGATTCGAACATGCCGCGAATGCATCAACCAATAAGAAATTCTCTTGTTTGGCGCGCGTAAACGGAGCGTTGCGATTGGTTAAGATTTTCGAATATGAGACTTCTGCGCAAGTACATCGGTGTAACTTATAAAACTGGTAATCCTCTACCTACATATAATGTTGTATACTTTTTAGTATACATTACTTTTAGAAAATTTATGTATACAATAGCATAATGTTAATTTTCGTTCGGGACCCATTTGCAAATCATAAACCGAAAGAAAATTAATGATACATATCGTTGTATACTTTTTAGCATACAATAGTACTAATTTTTTTTTTTCATGCGGAAATCCCTTCGGATACCCCCCCCCGAGGTTATGTCGGGCTCGAACCGACTAAAACCGCACGCCGTCTCAGGTCTTCAGACGCCGGGGTGTTAGGTGGTCCAAAAAGCATTTCCCTCGCACCCCGACTGACCCAGGCCATCTCCAGCTTCGAGATGGCCTCCTCGGGTTTGGGAACCACGGTGTCCCCGTCTTGCCCCCGGAAAGAAGGGGGGCGCGCAACGCGCCGCTGCCCAGGTCTTCTTCTGCTAGGGTGACCACCTGTCAGCCCCAGGCCTGACGCTCATGGAGGACGGAGGTCGTTGAACGGCAAATGGGGGACCCATTTGCAAATAGCAGAATTTGTTTCGGTCTTTTTAGGGCAGTCGGGTTATTGATTTTTTAATTATTAACTTTATTTGAAAAAATATTTAATGTAGGCAGTTTTCACCTTGTTACGATTTTTTCAAAAGCCCTCAATGACCCCTTTGAGTGCTTTTGATATTTTGATGGTTCTATTTCTATTCTATCGTTATTATTAGGTTTTCATGGGTTTTGTCGGCACTCGGAAGGCCACTGTTTTTTCTTTCTGGTTTCATTTCGATTACAGATTTTATCCGATAGCGAGTAAAAGGGGCCGAACAATCGTGATCAATCTGGATTTAGCCCTGTACGTCACTATTAATGAATGGAGTACACGAAAACATGGTTGTTTTTCAGCTTTCCTTGGAGATAATTTGAATATGATCATTTTGCTTCAGTTCTAATCCTTAATAAATAATTATGAAGTAATTTATTGTAACTAAAAATTTAGTAATTTGTTATGAATAATCTACATTATAATAACCTAGCGGTTAGCGACTGAAAGTGCTTCTAGATAGTGAAGTTGTTAATTGAAATAATCATGAATTTCACGTACATTCGATGATATAAGTAAGTGTTATTGATGGTTATATAGTTGCTGTGTATTATTTTCTTAGTTTCATTAATTTGAGGCTGACCGTAGATTAAAAACAGTGTCAACATTTTGACGTGTCGGTTTTTGGTTTTCGTGTTCGGCAGCCATGTTTGTCCTTTTATATTTTACAAATTGAGATTGTATGGGTAATTGCTTATTAGTTTTTACCACAAATGAGTATGTTAGTGTCAGATTTTTAGTTTTAAGACAATAAGCGTTATGACTAACTGTAATCAGTAACATGGATAAATAATGTGTGACTACAGTTCGCGTCCTTTGTTATCCAGGTATTCAGGATGGTTGTTGGATCAGCGACGTACCCAGGGAGGCAAGTGCTCCACAAGATGCAACCTATGGGTATGACTCCTCGTGAGCTATCAGAATATGATGATTTGGCTACAGCACTCATAGTAGACCCTTATCTTGGCATAACTACACACAAAATGAACATTCGCTATAGACCTTTGAAAACAAATAAAGATGAATTGAAGAGTATTATTAAGGAATTCATTAAAACACAAGATTATAATAAAGCATACACAAAACTAGCCCATGGAGAGTGGATGCCCAGACATTTTAGCAAAAATAAACACCAACAGAGCAAGCTGAGAGAACATGTCAGTTTCTATTTTGAAATATGTTTTTTAAGTATTTTGTTTATTGTTGTTTTGAGAAGAAATATTAATTTTTTCTATTGCTATTTCAGATTTACCGTTATTTGAGAGTGTTTGATAAAAAAGCAGGCTTTGTTATAGAGCCTTGTTATAGATATTCTTTAGAAGGTCGAGTAGGAGCCAAAATATCCACAACCAAAAAATTTTTTAAACATGAAAGAATTGATTTTCTTGTTGGCTGTATTGCTGAAATGACTGAAGAAGAAGAAAAACAATTGCTTCATCCAGGCAAAAACGATTTTTCGGTTATGTATAGTTGTAGGAAAAATTGTGCCCAGTTATGGCTTGGACCTGCAGCATATATCAATCACGATTGCAGACCTACTTGTACCTTTGAAGCTACAGACCGTGGAAAAGCATTTGTTCGTGTACTGCGAGACATTGAAGTAGGAGAAGAAATAACTTGCTTTTATGGAGAGGATTTTTTTGGGAATGGTAATTGTTACTGTGAATGTGAAACCTGTGAAAGACGGGGTAAAGGAGCATTTTCTGTCAAAAATGAACATAATGATGAGCAAGCCACTCGATACAGATTTAGAGAAACAGACAATAGGATAAATAGAACAAAGGCAAAGCAAAAGAATGAGGATGGTAAGAATTCTGAAAAATCTCAAATACACAGTAGACAAAATGCAGAAATTGTGTCTCCTCTTAGTATGAAGGAAATGAAGCAAAAAGGCTTAACAAAGTATGATGCTGAACTTCTAATAGCCCAAGGTTGTATTGCAGATGTTTTGGATGGACCTGTAAGCAAAGAAGCACAGGGTAGTAGGGAGTCTTCTGCTTCTAGTAGAGGAGAGAGGTTGAGGCGACGCACGGATAGCAGTAGAGCACCAAATGGTATGATATCCAGTAGTAGTAATGTTAAACGGCGAGCGCCACCTTCGCGTTGCTGTAGCACAACAAGCTCACGGAGTAGTCGAGACTCACATACTGGTATAGTTTTGAGAAGTCATAAACGCTTAATTGATACTTGTATACAGCCTGCTTGCCCTAAAACTAAGAATGCACCAAAAGTAGGCACAGAGGCTAAGTTGGATAGAAATCTTAACACACCCAAAGTAGAAAATGACTTAAATATTTTAGACACAAATAAAGTGAATATTAAAACTGAACCATCACATGATAGTCACAAAGAAGAAGTTGATTCTGTTGACAGTAACCTTACACTAGAAGAATCAGAAAAAGATTGTGATACAAAAGAATCTCTTTTGCCACCAACAGAGTTAAATATTTCTACTGAATTAAAAATGGAAACATCTGTTAGTGCTTCTAATGTTCAAGAACAAACGGTCAATGATAATAAGTGTGTAAGTGACAATGCTTGTGTGAAAAGTGAAATATATGATTTTAGAGAAAATGTTAATCCAAGTGAATCTAAAGATAGTAAATTGAGCAAGAATCAAAAAGTAGAAGCAACTAATAGGACAACTGAGGAATCCAAAAAAGAAACTGATTCAGGACCACCCTGGCTGGCAGATAACTCGAATAAAAGTAATGAATGTCCATGTACTCCACCACGCAGGGGACTTAAACTTACATTACGAGTGAAGAGGAGTCCTGTAGTAGAAGAAGTAATGGATTGTGGTAATGTGACTGAGGCGACTGAATATGAAGTATTACGACTAGAGGGTGTTGACCCCGAAACCGCGCGACGCTTGAAAAAGCGGCGACGGTCTAAAGAGCGACACCGCAAACACAGTCCAATCCGTCCTCTGCCTCCAATGAAACGCTTAAGATTAATTTTTGGCAATGAGAGTCGTACTATTGATTTGCCCACTGCTATATCAGCAGACTGACAGCCGCAACTACCTTATGGTTCTTTTTCCACCGTTATTATTCAATTATTAGTTTAATTGACACTGATTAGGATTAGTATATGTAGTATTTATTTTGGTGATGTGAAGTTTCAACATTTGTGTAATGTGTGATATGCATCAAATCTTAATTTGATGATTCCATGAAATATTTATTAAACCCAAGATTTGAAAAACTTATCCTGATTTTATTAGTGCAAAAATAATTTCTTTAGATCCCAAGCTGTCAGATGTATTCAGTCATTTTAAAGCAAATTAAATTTATTTTATTCTCCTATAAACTCAACTATTTTCTATACAAGTCTTCATGTGGATAAAACTACCATTTTGTAAGACAAATTATATTCTGAATATCAATGATTGGAAATTGTTGTTTCTGTTATAAAAAAATATGTTGACTCTTTAACTGGCTACAGGTAGATCTCATTGCATTGTATAATTTGTTTGTTCTTGTATCTATGTCAATGAATTGTGTATATTGAATAATGGTATAGATTCTCGATGAGCATAGTAAAATAGTCTTATTTAAAGAGTAATAATAATTATTAGTAAATATGTAGGTGGTATATCTTCAATTTAAACAAAAGTAAGGCCTCGAGAGATTGCAATTATTTTAAAATGAGTCTAGGTTTTCTGTAAGATAAAACTTCTAGTAAGCACAGACTCCTTACATTTAATCTTCACATTATAATAATTAACAAAATATGTTCCACCAAGTAAACAAGTCCCAGTTTATTTGAAGCATTTCCTGTGTAATGTGAATAATATTGTTAATATGTACAGTTTCATGAGGTTTGGGATTAATATGTAGCCCAAATTGGAGCATTATGACTGTAAAAAGCTCTTCAGCATAATAGGGTCATAGTTGTATATAAATATAAATTAATTATTAAAATGTTGAAGATGTATTTGGATAAATAAAATTTGTGACAACTTTTTAGAGTGTGGGTACATTTTATAAGCAGATTTTGTTGAAACACTGAGCAAAGAACTCATGCTTTATGGAGAACTTTGGAAATACTGGGATTTTTATTTGTGCCTCACTACAATAATGAATGTCAGTTTTACAATTTATTCTTTAGAAACAATGGACTGAGTAGTTAATATATCGTTAAAATTATACATAAGTAATCAAATGCAAAGGAGTCAGGCACCGAAATTTAACGCTTTCAGATAGCATACCATATTTAATACTAAATTTAATTTAAGAGATTCAACTTATACCTTTTTTTTGTTACTAACAGAAAAAACTAAGTATCATAATGGATCTACTCTTTGCACTCAAGTACCTACCTCTATGAGTGGTCTGTTTACAAATTGTAGAATAATTTGTGTACATACTTTACAAGTATTGGATGTATTAGTAAATTGATGCACATAATCCCATATGGCTGGATTGATTATTCTTCAGGATATCTGTTAATTGCTGGTTCTAAAACTAGCTGTCATGATATTCTATTTGGAATAGTTAATATAAGAAAATCTAAGTTAGACAAAAACAAATTGCATATTGTTGACCATGGAATATTTTTTATTTCAATAATTATCACAATAAATTGCCTCAAGTACTTTCTAAAAATTTGTTTCAATTTTCATTTTTATGTATCAGCCTATGAATGCAGTTGGTCCATTTTGAAAAATTATCAGTTGAAACCTATAGTGAGAAATGTCGAGATTTTATCATTGAGTAAGTATTTAACCGAATTGTGGCCAATGAAGCATGTAAACATCAAATAGGCCAATGACGTATCTGTGCATCATTTGAACGAATCTTTTTGGCTAGTGGTAGCATAATAATCCTCGTTTGTGAGTGATAGCCATTTGTAAAAATAAAGGTTTTTATAGTCTGGATTTTTGTAACTCTAGTAAGGCTGGGTGAGTTGTGGTGAATGGTAGCTAGAGAATGAAAACAAAACAGCCTTATTCTAATCCAATTGTATTTTGAAACAATGGTACCTAGTAAAATTCCTACCTATATAACCATTTAGGCTTGTAATATAAGATGAAGGGACAGGGAGATATTACACAATTGTAAGAATTGCACACCAGGTGGTTTAGTTCCCCAAAAAATAAACATTTTATGGTGGATAGGTAGAATATTTACTATTTTTATGGATTTTCATTTTTATTACATACAAGATTCCATAGTTACAATTTATAAATGTCGCGAAATTAATAACGAAAAATTTAGTACTTTTGAGTTAATTTATTAACAACTTAAGCAATATTGACATTGGTATGCCCATTTTCAATATGACAAAGCTGTAAATTCTGGCTGGGCTGGGCATAATACTTTCTGCTTTAATGGCCATACCTGCAAAAAAAAAATGCTTAAACAAATAAAATATATGTATATTTGCTAGCTGTTGCACACTGTTCCACCCGTAAGAAATACCTCGAGGAAAACATCCAAAATTTTGCACATGTGCACTAACTGGTCATCCAAAAACCAATAAAAGGACTGTTCAACCAATGACATGCCCCAAGCTTAGCACCAAAGCGATCTAAAATCTCCTTCTATGCACCAGAGTACATTGTTCCTTATTCATGGGATAAAAATATCCCATGTGCTATTCTAGACTATAGTCTATCTCTAGTCAAATTTCATCCAAATCCATTTTGCAGTTTTGGCTCAAAAGAGGAACAAACATTGCAGAACAACAATCCATTCTCATAAACTTTCATATTTATAATACTAGTAAGAGATTTAGTGAAAGTAAATCTTCTATGTAACATTTAATGACTCAAAGAGTACAGATAAGCTGTAATTATATACAGAGTGACCACACTGTAAATTATTGAGCAAAACCATAACAGGCAGTGCTGATGATGAAGGCAATGGTTTTACTAGATAGATTGTGACTATAGTGCAATATATAGACAGTCACCAATATGAGCCTATTTGTTGATGGTTTGCTTTATTATTTATGATGATAGTAATATGATGATTATCTAAAAAAATATTACAGAAGACCTGTTCCTTTCACAAAACAGAGGAGTGTAAAATGGGCATGACAACTGTTGACACTATCTTTGTTTGTAATATTTGCATAATAATATTTTTAATTCTTGCAATAAACAATTACTTACTTCTGGAATTCCCATTCTCTATTATCCAGTGGACAAACTTGTCTGGTTTTCAGCCAACGTGAGATACAATGGAAATGGAATGCATGCTAAAAAAATTAAAGAGTTATATTATGAAAACAGAAGGAGAAAAATAATTACAAAAATATCAATTATTGTGTCCAATTTCTATAATTCTTACATTACAAACACCCCAAGCTACTGTGCATTCATCACTTGTAGCTGATGCCTGGTTAGCTTGACATTCTATGCATAGATCCATAATGTGGTTACGGCAAATAGCGCAGTTATCCACCACGATATCTGTAATACAATAAAAATTTAAAAGAATTGTAAAGTCCCTTGTGCCCTGGTGTGAAATTTATACATGTATATAGGTTACAAACTATTATCCATATTGAAGAACCGAAGCAAATTACTATGACTATACGTACCCCAGGCCCAGAGAGCGACAGCATTCCACTATAAGTAAAAATTAGAGAGTTAAATGTTAAATATAACAACAAAGAAATTGGTATACGATTCGAATGATTAAGCGTATTTGCAGTTACCTTTTTGACTTCAAATCTTTTTTTATCACCTTTACCACTACTTGAAGACGCCATTTCGACTTCTTCTTCATCTACATCCATAACAGAAGCCATATTTTTTGAAAATACCTTATTTTTTAAGATTTAAAACGAGGAAATATTGTACACAAATTTGACAGAAATGACAGCGCGTTTCTGAAGGTTATGTTTTTATTAGGTGTTTTTATACAGATTTGGAACACAGGCATTTGAATTTCGTCAATCCAAGTTAGCTAAGATAATAATTTTGATTCGAAAGTATTCAGGCACACTATTGTTTCTATATAAGCATCTAATGTCTGTGGTTCTTTAAGTTCAGCTTTCATGTTGAACTACGAATATGCAATAGCACAATGAATCTAGTCTACATAATTTGCTGAAAAAATACATTGCCACTTTTGTCGAAGTCAATCAAATTATTTCAGCATAACATAACATAAACTCACGCCTATATCCCCGAAGGGGTAGGCAGAGGTGCTAGCACCCACATTTCGCCAGTTTATGTTTAGGTCCCAATGTAATAGGTGGCGAGCCTATTGCCATTAACCGGGCACTTATAAACCTGCGATAAATACACACATAACTTCGAAAAGCATCGAAAAGTCATTGGTGTGTGCCATGGTAAAATTTGGGATCGAACCCGAGACCTCGTCTCAGCAGTCCATTACCCATACCACTAGGCTACCGCCGCTTTCAATTATATTTCAAGATTATATTTTATCGATATACGGATCTAAACTAATGTCAAATATTTAGTAAAAAAACGGCTATCATCGCCAAAATAACATAGCATAGTAAAAAGGTCAACATAGTGGTAACATATCAATGCATTTATGTATTATGTAACGGCGTCTATTTAATTTCAAACATAATTTTCTAAATACTGTAACTATACTTATGTAGCTACTTTGTGATGATTACCTTTACGAAAAAAAAGATGTACCCAGGTGTTAACCAAGTTAATCAACACATGTAGGTATGCTGCACAAGTACAAGTAGGTGTGTTTAGTCATCAAGTCTGTCTACCAGAAATATTAGTTTAACTAAATATACGCAGGTAGGTAGGTATATGCTTCGCAAGGTATCTAGAAGCAAGGCAGGCTGAGCCGAATATGCGGAAGGCACTTGCGCACGCATGATATCAACCGACCAGTCAAGCAGCTTTACAGAGTGGGACCAATAACGTTCCCAATTCACCAATTTGCCATAAACTCACTGTTACGTCTGTCGCCATTGTTATCTATGCGCTAGCAGGGCTGTTGGGATTCCCATGGATGGGTCGTGGATTGTGGATGTTCCATGGACGTTCTACGTTGGTCTATAGGTCTACGACCATACGTTCCCATGAAAAGATTACAACACTGTGTTATTTTAGTCGGTTCGCCTTTGGTGTAGGTACTAACAAAAAGTTTTCTTGCTCTTTATTCTCCTTGCTAAGTTTGCTTTAAGTATGATTGGTCAACTTCGCCCAAGTCACCCTGACGCGGTGCAGTCCATCACATTGGTTTACTTGGGCGAAGTTGATTACTTTACTCTTTGGTGAAGTGCAAAAACTACCATTCCAGATGCTACGAATTAAAAAATGGTGGTCCATAGTTTGACTGCCACAGATGCTTTTATCACATACACATCGGTGTGGGTACAGCATTCCAATTCTTTATCGTGCGACAAAGGAAGGATGTATCTACTGAATCGTTTGCACAAATTAGGGAGGGTAAAGAACAAGAAAAAAAAACAATTCACAATTTGATCATCTATATAAGTATTTAAGACAAATTCTTGTTAGTGATGACCGCGATGAACTCTAGAACGGGTCGATCGATTTTCATGATCTTTGATTTTTTAGATTTGTCTCCGCCGTTCTTTTGCTGTATTCGCCACGGTTAGCTTTCATCAGCTGCAGTACAGTAGGAAATCAGCAGGCCTACCATGAAGCCATGATGCAATTGATCGAATCAAACGTTTTATTTCATGTGGGTCAATAAATCGTAATAAATAGTACCTACCTATATTGTCATATATTTAAATAAAGTACCTAATTTTTTAAAACTGAACATTCTCTAAGCAGTATGGGTATGATTTTTTAATTCCATATTTTCTGCATCTGTGTTATTATTGCCTACCCTTCTTCTTTTGTATGAATTTTTCCATATTTTATAAAAACATACAGTTGCTTGAAATCTATAGCAAACTAGCAGTGGAACTGATACATGTGTGATGAGTGTCCAGGCCCAGACGCCATAAAACTCCATCTGTAAGAGAAATAATATGACTTGGCAAAAAAGTAAAATGACTTTACTCTTTACGATACAGCAAATGTTAAGTTTTCAACAGCTCTGCACCATCACTCTTTTTTTTTTACGCGTGGAATCCCCCGCCTTCTTCACCCCACCGGTGCCAGAGATGAGGTGGGTATGTCGAAATCGAACCGACTAAAACCACACGGTGTCTTTCCCAAGCGCCCATTGTCAGGCACCCAGGATACGCCTTCGAAGGGATAACCCCAGGGTCCTCGACGGACTTCGGCCGCCGTCGCGGCCTCACCTTTGGGGTCGGGTTTGATCCCGTGTCGGTAAATTGGCAGGCATGTGTAGGGCACACACAACACACCTCCGTCTTGGCCTACTTCTGTAAGGACGGCTAGCCGGCCGACTGCCGTCCTCAGGCTCCGATCATGGAGGTGGGTAGTCCCGGGCGTAGACAAGTCTGCGGCGTCCTCGCCGAAGACTGCGGAACTCAGGGGCAAGGTTCTCTCCCGCTCTCTCTCCGCCGCCTCTTTCGCGGGCATTACCTGCTCACAGAAAGGAGCGGCGGCGTGCCACTTGCTCGCGTTGGAGACCATAGCTCTCACCATGGTCGCCAGCTAGAGAACGTCCACAGCCAGAACCGCAACGAGATCCCGGCGTTGACTCGCCCACGTTGGGCACTTCACCAATGTGTGGTGCGCCGTGTCTTCGCCGGGATCCCCGCAGTGCTGACACTGCGGCGTTGTCTCCCAGTGGATGCTCCACAGATACTGACCGAAGCACCCGTGTCCGGTAATCATCTGTGACATCCGGTAGGAGAGGTCACTACAGTGCCTTTCCAACCACTCCTCCATGACCGGCCTCACCGCCGCAATGGTGGGTCCTGGCGGAGCTGGGACCGCTGGGCCTCGATTTCTCGGGGTCCTGGCCTGTGGCCCTACTCCAGCGGCCCACTTGCGCTATTGATACAACGACGCAAGGGCCCTCGCTCCCAGATCCCATGTAGGGGTCCCAGCTAGGAAACATGCCAACTCGACATAGATCGTACGGTAGCTCCTTATGACTCTGACAGCCAGTGTTTTTATCTATCCCTCCTTACAAAAATTTGAAACAATAATTTATCCCTTGCAATGGGGTGTAAGGGCCAAGACAATCACACTTACAAGTCGGTACGCTACACCTGCTGATTGATGGACGAAGCTCTGGCGCAGATTTTCCTATCGCCGTTGGGTAGTCAGACGGCATTTGTTCCCGTAAAAGCAAAGATACACCAACCTACAAGCAAAGCAAAGCAGGGTCTACTCCTGCTTTCCATAGGTTTGTTTATCTTCTAGAGCGGACCATGAGCTCCAAAGTGCAAGCTTTGGATACAACCGGTATTTGCGCTTGGATAATCATAATGAGAAATAAGTAATAGGGTTGTGTACTTATAAAATATTTAAACTGTTTCACCTGTAAAGGATGAAATTCTGCTCTCGCATTTTTGACTCTGTTAATAAGCCATAATGCGAAGTTGCCCACTAAAAGGAACGTCACTAGTTGCCGACCCGGACGTTGGCGTCCAGTGCCTCTGCAGCGTCGTGACCACGCGTCCAAAACCAGTAGCGTCTGGCACGAACTTTGAATGACAGCGCATAAAGGTGATATTATCCTGTAAGGTTTAATTAACAATCAAATAAATATATTCGGGAAATGCCCGACCAAAGTTTTACTTGGACAGGGAATACTAGAAAAAAAAATAAACATTTAAACCTGCACAGCTACTATTTTCGCCGTACGTACATAGGACTTACGACGCTTTCATCATCAATTTATTGCACAGGTGACATTTGAATTTAACTTTACTTATTTATTTAGGTTCGTGAATGTATATATCACGGTGAGTGGGGTCCTACCAAGATCTTCGTGACCGGGGCCTGTAAGCCGATACATCTGCTGATTAACAGACGAGGCTCTGGTGCAGACGTCCCTTTCGGGGTTAGAGATCAGAGGGCAGTTGCCAAATGTCAAAGAATTAACCAAATCGTAGAAGGGGGAATGCGGCCCCAAAGTACTAGATTTAGGTGCAATCGGAATTTGGGGAAAATTGGGGGTTGGATGAAGAAGAATTACGTTCACGGAAAGATTGTAATTCGAAATTTAATTAGATTCATTGGCCAGTTGTAATATCTTTCAGTGCGCCTCTATTAAATTTATAGTAATAATATCGCTCCCTGGCAATTTTTCTTTTTACCTGGTAGCTCGTGTTTCCGCCGAATATCGATGAATAACGAAGCCAGCACCGATGATTTGGAATAAGTAGTAAAGGTACACTCCACATTGTGTGATCAGCAAAAGGGAATGCTCCAGAGGCAACGTCGATACAGAACGTTTTAATGGTAGAGTCCGCATCCGCTGTATGCAGGCTCCAGAACCAAGAGTCATCACCAAGAACATGATGGTTTCCCATATATTCATCTTAAATAACGAGACATTTAACATTTAACATTCAACCTCATCTGCAAGCCGGTATGTAGGTACACACGTGATTGACATCATACGGCAATCACTCCCGTGAAAGCCAAGATAAACCAAAAACCTTTCCATAAAAGGAGGACTTCGTACTATCCCCCGGGCTCCAAAGTGCAAGCTTCGGATGAAGACTTTTTATATATCAGTGTTATGGATTTTAAGAGCACCTAATTTAGAAAGTAGATACTGGGTACCTTTTTTTTTTTTTTTATCGTGCGGAAATCCCTTCGGATACCCCCCCGCCGTCCAGCGGGTGCGGTTATGTCGGGCTTGCACCGACTAAAACCGCACGCCGTCTCGGGTCTTCAGACGCCGGGGTGTAAGGTTACCCATAGAGCATATCCCTCGCACCTCGACTGACCCTGGGCCATCTCACCACTAACAGCATCGCTCATCCTGTCTCCTCTGAAAGCAGAGGCGTACGGAGAGCAATGTGTTCCCGCCACGTTGGGTATTGGCCGACGATCAATGCCAACCCTATGAAGGGGTGAAGGGGAAGCCATTGACCGCCGCCCAGGGTGTACCGGCCGCTCCGATTCCGTTCCCCCCGGACTGCAGCAGGATCGGAATCGCAGTGACACTCGAGGAGGTTACCCAACACACACCCCAGATACTGGGTACCTTTATTTTATTTTTCTTCGTGCGGAAATCCCCTCGGATACCCCCCCTCTGGCCAGCGGGGGCGGTTATGTCGGGTTTGAACCGACTAAAACCGCACGCCGTCTCGGATCTTCAGACCCGGGGTGTGTAGTGTTGCCCATAAGGCATTTCCCTCGCACCACGACCCTGGGCCATCTCCGGTTTCGAGATGGCCCCTTCGGGTTTGGGAATCACGGTGTCCCCGTCTTGCCCCGGTTTGAAGGGAGGGGGGGAAAGTGGCGCTTGTCGTCCCACCGTCCCGGTCTGCTTCTGCTGAGGTGAAACACAGAATACCTAGATAATATCACTGACACACCTAAATCCTTGTAGGGACTAAGCATTCCGATGTACACGTTATCGGTTACGCGTACACAGGAATGATTAGTCCGGACTTGCAGTACGCGTATATATTATGAGCACGCTGCTGGCCGAATCTCGCCTGTACGCGTGGTCAACATATCTAGATTACAACTAGATTATACTTACATTGGATCGCTTAGTCCGTACAAGGCTTTAGATATAAATTGTACCTTCATATGTATATATAGACGGCCTCTGTGGCGTAGCGATAGTGCATTCGACTGCTACGTCAGGGGGCGCGGGCTCGATTCCCGCTCAGTGCAAATATTTGTATGCATGAATATGTCTATTTGCATTGGTCTGGGTGTTTCTATGTATAATATGTACGCATTTACAAAAAAAAGTATAAAAGTATGTTTATCCGCATTCTGGAACTCATAACAAAAGCTAGTTAAATTATGCTTACTTTGGGTCTAGAAAGCGCTCTGTAGAATGTTGTAGAATATTTATTAATTTATTATTTTATTACTTACTATTTAGGAGTTACCCAGAGCACGAGTGCTACATATGCTATCTTTTATACCTCTAAGGTGGTAATTCAAGTAAACCACATATATAATGATATATCAGCGATCTTCGATTCAAATACTCAATGTAGTGACAGAAGACAAGGTAATATGTATGGCACCATAAGTGCTGACAAAATATATACCTGTAATAGGGCTAATTCCATATGTTCTTCTTTGTGAAAGAGTCCGTTGAATAGCATAAGACTGACAATGGTGCCAGCTAGAACTGCTACACCCATGAACAGACCTTTATGTGCACTGCCACAGTCTACTGAAAAGTGGTTGTTT
Source organism: Cybosia mesomella (assembly GCA_946251805.1). Classification (NCBI taxonomy): domain Eukaryota; kingdom Metazoa; phylum Arthropoda; class Insecta; order Lepidoptera; family Erebidae; genus Cybosia; species Cybosia mesomella. The sequence goes on from OX276392.1 coordinate 15,310,952, forward strand.
GATTTAGCTCTAGCGCAGCATTGGTTTGTTGCATGTGGAACAACAGGTGCAGGCTGCTTTACTTGTTTCTGGAAATAGAGCATATATAAAATTTGAAAGTTTCTTGTTATTTACCGATACGGGTAGTCGGCAGCTGAGATTTCGTTGGTGCCTAAAGAGTTACAAAGAGTACACTTTTACAGACTAGTTCTGAACAAAAATTTAGTTTAAATGGAAAACAAGTTGAATTCCTGAGACGAGCTCAGCCGAATACAAGGGATTTCCGATTTTGCGTTTTTTTTTTTTTTTTTTTTTTTTTTGCGATTTTTTGCGATTTTTTCTTTATCTTGCAATGGTTCACCCCAGCACGAATCTATTACCGAAAACAGCAACTCGATAGCTCATGTCCTTCATACCCAAAACCGTGACAGAAAATTGGCAACGACGACGTCGACGACGACAACTCGATAGCAATAGGGCTTTTCTAAAGAAAATCCCTAAAAATATGTTTAAACGCTCTAGCAAAGTATATTAATCATCTGTCGTCCCTAAAGTTTAAATTTCATGGTGCGGGACGTTACCTTTATACCGCGGTAGCTCCCACACTTCTGCACCGAGCCCTTGTTGTTGAAGACGATAGTGGAGGCTGAGCATCCTTACTCCATGTAATGATACTCAGCTTCTGTGATCCAGAGTTTTGTAAGAATACCCCCACCACGGAGACCCATCGCCTTCCAGATCTCTCGAGAGCAACGCATCGAAACGCGACACTAAAGGCCACGGCAGGGGTTGCTCAAGTCGTCGAATACGGCGGCTCCACAAATCCGAGGCTGTGTTTTCACGGGCCTCGGAGGAGCCACCTGCGGGAACCAGCATAACCGTAGGGAGCGTAAGCATCGGCATCGAGCCCACGATGAAGTACCTGGGGCTCGTACAAGATAGCCGATGGGACTTCGGACCACATCTTCGAGGTCTGGTCCCGAAACTGAGGGGGCTGCGGCCGTGCTATCGCGGCTGATGCCCAACGTTAAGGGACCCAGCGCCCCCGCTAGGAGACAGTACCTGGGGATCGAGCGAAGCATGGCCCTGTACGGGTACGGGCTCCCGTATGGGTGGAGACTCTGGCGGCCCGCAACGTGACTGTTTACAGCCCGTTAAAAGCGATGGCCGTCAGAGTCATCAGGGGGTACCGCACGATCTCTGTCGAGGCGGCATGTTTCCTAGCCGGGAGCCCTCCATGGGACCTGGAAGCGAGAACCCTTGCGTCGTTGAACCAAATGACGCAAGGAGGCGCTGGAGCAGGGCCATAGGCCGGAGCCCCGAGAAATAAGGCCTCAGCGGAGACCATGGTGAGAGCTGTGGACTCCGACGGGAGCAAGTGGCACGAATTAAGTGACTCACAACGTCTTTCGTTTAAAAAAATATACTTTTATTCAGAGTTACAGCAAAAATAGTAATTAAATTAATTTAACAATCAAAGATCTTATATACTAACTTATTGTTAATTCAGCACTTTGTCGGAAGTGACGCTCGGCCTAGATTCGGTTTGCTGATGCAAATCGAATTTTCTAGAAGGTTATTTGCTGACAAAGCTAACGTTCGTATTTTGGGGTTCCTTAACTCCTCCCTCCCCAAGATAGGAATTATCCGAAGGCATCACAGATGGCTTCGGGGAATTTCGGTGAAAAACTAAGGTACATTTTAATTTCCAAAAAATTACTATAATTATTATTATTACAATTAAAATATATAAGAAAATTGTCCAAACACTGATTTCAAATGTTATGCGTTGAATTGGCTCATCAAAGTCACAGTTTTTTGCACTCCTGAGGATTTCTTTCACATCGCTGAAGTCCACGTCCCTCAGGTCCACCTTCTGGGTTCTTGTTTGGATCTCGTGCTGCAGTTCTGGCATCTGAATCAACGGAAGCTGCTGAAGGCTGGTGGTTGTAGCGTTTGTGGCGGCGGCAACATAAACTTCTCCTATTAGGGTATCGCAGTGTTGACTCGGCGTCACCATATAGGTACCAATAATGTTGTATTTGCGGCTTTCTGTATTGCAGTTTTCAGTAATGACCAGATTGTCTTCAGAGTAGACCTTGACTGTCGGTAATCTTTTGTATTTTGGTCTTCTCAATCCTGATATGGTTTTGTGTGCAGCTACTGTAATTGTTCTTCATCAGCATAATCTGTTCAATGCAGGTCTCGGTTGGGTACTGGACCAGGTTTTCTTCAGCGCAAAGAAATTTCTTGCTCTCGATTTCTACACATGGATTTGCTACGGGCATGTATTTCAACCTATTCACCATTAAATAAGGGTATTTGGGAATGATCGTAAAGGTATTAGGAGATTGGAAGATAGGGATAGGTATAACCTTGTAATAACTGTATGTTTCGTTCTCTATTAGGGGGACTTCCAGAATGAAAACTAACTTATTAATGTTTAAATATGATTTGACTACAATATTACGTTCTATTTTAACCAAGTTGTTTTTACTAACGGGATATATAGTTTTAGCGTGGTTATTAATGACTACTAGTGTATTATATAGTTCCGTACTATTTATGATGGACTGGTGCAATACATTTAACTTACTAAATGCAATGGCTGTTTCGATTTCTTGTACATCTTCGTAGCAAGTTCGAAAGTTACTCAAAACCTGATACATAGCATTTATTATATGTAGTAAAATGTTAAACTTAGATTCGTTATAAATAAGTCTATCTCTTTCGGTGGTTTGTAGACTCAAACTTTTGATGTTTGAATTGATTATTTCTGAATCGTTAACTAATCTATCGAAAGCTCTTTGCATTGATGAAACTTTACGCTCAACTACATGTTCTTTGTTTTGCAACATTTGTATTTGTCTATCGTAATTAATAGCATCATTTTCATCTAGGTTGCCTGTAATTGCTTTAACTAATGAACCTAATGGGCTAAACAAGGCTCTCTTATTTCTAAAATGGAAAGGTAAAATTTGAGTTAATCTATCCTTGGTTAGTTTTATTATGAATTCTATCTGATTTTCAATTCCTATGGTTTCGTTACTTAAGTTAAGATCTCTTGTTTTAGTTTTTAATGTGTTAAAATCCCTAAAATTACTGTCTATTTGTAATCCTACTGATTCTAAATCTAAAGTTTTAAATATTGTCCAAAAACTATTCCTCCTCGCTGCTGCTCCCAGCTTCAAAGATGCTATCCCCGGAGTCCGACCGAGGTTTTGAAGGTCCAGCGTGAGTGCTGACCCCACTAGAAGCACTAGGCACGACCTGTGGGGGACGTTTTACGTTTTTTATTGCCACTTTAGTTGCTCGTTTGTTTAATGCTACGGGTACTATGTTACGTTGAGTGTCACCTGTTACTATTGCCTTTTCATATCGAGGCTTCTCCTTGGCTTTCCTAGTCCTGGTATTTTTCATAAAAACACCGATTTAAAGACTGGAGTTTCCTCACCCCCTTTCTTGTCCCTGACTTTAATTTTATCGGATTCTAGTTTTTCGGTTACATACTCGTATAGTACCTTAAGTCGTTTCCTTTGGTCTAATAATAGTTTTTGGGTTAACTGTTTTTCCCTATCAATATCGAAAACATTGCCAATATCTGTGTGTCCGTAAAAGAACTCAAAAGGCGTAAAGCCTGTTGCTGAGTGTATACTATTATTGTATCCCATGATGGCATAGGTCATTACATCTGCTGCATCTAAGTCGGTTTTCTCGTACTTCGCAATTCTATAGATTTCTATGATTGTAGAGTGAAATCTTTCTACTACAGCCATTGAACTTGGGTTATTTGGAGTCCCTATGTGAAGTTCTATTTTATATAAGCCTAACATCTCTTTAATTAATGTATTGTTGAACTCGGTACCTGAGTCACAACTTATTTTCTTAGGTAACCCGTACATACTAAAATATTTTATAAGGGCCCTAACTATGGTTGCTGTACTTCTATTAGGTACCTCAATAGCCTGTACTAACTTACTGAAAGCATCTACAATAGTTAAATAATATTTCCCCTCAATAAACAGTAAATCCATAAAGGCTTCTTGGAAAGGGCTATCCTGCGTCTGTGTTAATTGTATTTGAGGTTTGAAGGGCTTCCTATCATACTTCATTTTTTTACATATTTCACAACTGTTAATAATGGCTGTGACAGTTTCCTTCATATTAGCCCACCAATAATGTCTTCTAAGCTTCGCTAGAGTTTCCTTAATACCCCTATGACACGTTTTTCCTTCATGATATTTCATAATAACTTCCTTTTGATCTACCTCGGACTCAGTAAGATTAATGACTCTTTCCGTGCACTCTGTTAACTGTACTAAGCCCTTTTTAAATAGCTTAATTACTACATTCGAAAAAGTTTGTCTAAAAGATGGGTTTTCAAAATAAATGAAATGTTTGTATTTCGGGTCTATATACTCCTTTAAAAAGTCTTTAACTAACCTATCGCTATTAGTTGGTATATGAACTTCGAGGATTTTCTGCTTATTGTTAGAAATATCCTTGACAGCTTATTTGTCTTTAAACCATGAGTATACTATTATCTGCCTAGCTTTTGTGTCTATGGCTTCATTTAGAATAGGGATACCTTCATGTTCCCTATTTGAAACGGAATTGGCTGTGACCCCATCGTCAGAGTCCGAAAGTTCTATCGTCTCTATGGGAGGTTCATCTTCCTGCATCTCACTGTTAATTAACTTTTGTATTCGCTCCTGTCTATCCCCTACATTTACAAATATAGAATCTAAATCGTCATCGATTGCATTAAGTTTAATTCTGGAAAGGGCATCTGCATTTGTGTTTTGGGGCCCTTTCTTATACCTAACTTCGTAATCATACTCTTCTAATTTTAGACGCCATCGCGTAAGTTTACTATTAGGTTCTTTTAATGCGTAAAGCCACGCTAATGGTCTATGATCCGTAAAGATAATAAATTTATTGCCGTATAGATATGGCCTGAAATGTTTAACTGCCCAAATAATAGCTAAGAGTTCCTTTTCTATCGTACTATACTTGGCTTCTGTATCACTTAACGTCCTACTAGCGTATGCTACTGGCATATCTGACCCTATTGGTCCTTGTGACAATACAGCCCCGATCGCATAATTGGATGCATCAGTAGTTAATATGAAACTTTTACTGAAATCAGGAAACTGTAATAAGGGTGCATTAGTAAGAAGCTGTTTACAAGTTTCAAAACATTCTTTGTACTCTTCGTTAATTATAATTTTGCGACCCTTCTTTAAACAAGCTGTTAAAGGTCTGGTTATCTTAGCAAAATCTTTAATGAATTTTCTATAATAACCAATAAGTCCTAGAAAGCTCTTAATCTGTGTAACTGTTTCTGGTATGGGGTAACGTAATACAGCATCTATTTTATCACTATTTGGCTTTAGGCCCTCATTAGTGATAGTGTGTCCTAAGTAGAGAACTTCCTTTCGAAGGAAATGTGATTTATCAAGCTGTACCTTTAAGTTTGTCTTACGAAAACGATCAAAAACTGCCCTAAGCTTCTCTACATGTTCTGGTAAGCTTTTTGAGAATATAATGACGTCATCCAAGTAGACCAGGCAATGTATACCCTGTAGACCTCTTAAGACCGTTGGAACGTGGCTGGGGCCGTCTTTAGTCCGAAGGGCATCCTATTGAAACGGTAGTGCCCTGAAGGGGTACTAAACGCAGTTTTATCTCTATCCTCCTCCTGGACCTCTATCTGATGGTACCCACTAGCTAAGTTAAGAGTTGTAAAGTAATGTCAAATAAATCATTGATATTTGGCAACGGGTATTTATCATCAGTAGTGATCTCATTGAGTCGTCTATAATCGATTACCATCCTCCATTTTCACCTGATGAGTCTAGCTTTTTAGGTACTAAGTGTACGGGAGCACTCCAGGGAGAGTGTGACTCCACTATAATATTATCTCTTAGCATCTTATCTACCTTTTTTTTTTTATCGTGCGGAAATCCCTTCGGATACCCCCCCGCCGGCTAGCGGGGGCGGTTATGTCGGGCTTGCACCGACTAAAACCGCACGCCATCTCGGGTCTTCAGACGCCGGGGTGTAAGGTTACCCATAGAGCATATCCCCAAGTATCCCAGGGTGTACCGGCCGCTCCGATTCCGTTCCCCCCGGACTGCAGCGGGATCGGAATCGGAGTGACACTCGAGGAGGTTACCCAGCATCTTATCTACCTGCTTCCTAATTTCTTTCACTTGCATATGAGGAAGCCTGTATGCTTTAATATTTATAGGGTCCTCATTTTTTGTCCTAATCCTGTGTTTAACCTGATTTGTGAAGGTTAACGGGATACTCTCACAATAAAACACATCCTTATATTCCCTTAAAATGCCTTCAATAGTACTACGTTCTTCCGAATTCATGTGATCAAACTGTAATTTCTCTAAATTTTGAGTAAGTAATCTATCAATTTCCCCATTATTTTCGGTAAAATTAACGCTAGCTGACGAGTTCTGAAAGTAAGGTTCTACCGTGAACGGTCTTGTCACCACTAGACTGCTAGTTTTGTTACTATAATTCTGGATGACCGTCGACGCGTAACCTTTATCACATCTAATCAATGCGGCGGGCATTCTAATCCCTTCCTTGAACTGCTTAAAATTTAATATAGCTTCTCCGTCTAACAAATTAACTGGGAGTCAAACCCTGCATTCGCTACGAGCAGGTAAATGGTATACCTCTCTCATAGGCGGTGCATATATAATGGAAATATCTGTATTTTTTAAATGTAGAACTTGATTTTCCATATTAATTTTCGCATGTAATTGTTTCAATAAATTACTGCCTATTAACCCATCATACCTATCGTCTACACTATAAACATAGAATTTATGGGCTTCATTACTCCTAAAGGTACTAGGTAATGGTATAAATACCGTTTCGCTATGAACACTCGACGCGTGAGTACTAACAACTTCGAATGGTTCATGCTGTAAATAACTTTTAAAATATTTATTTGCAATATATGGACTTATAAACGACCTAACACTGCCTGTATCGATCATAAAAACTGCATTTAATTCTGGTAAAACAATATGAGGTAAGTTTAAGCGCTTATTAAAATTCAATTTTATCCGCTCTCTATTGAGGAGGCCGTTATGCAAAAATTTCCCTCGTTAGATTCTTCGTTAACGAATTCCTGGAAATCGTTATTCGAACTACTTGTACTGGGCTCATTATAAGTATCATTGTTTATATAATTGACTCGCCGTGAACTCGCAGTACGCATCGTGACGTCGGTGTTAGCGCCAGACGCAGATGCTTGCGTTGCAGAATGCGGCGCGTGTTGAGCCTGGCTCTGTTGTGCAATCGGAAACGATGGCCTACTTAGTTGATGCGACGCATTGTTATTAAATGAATTATGATTATAATTATTTTGATAATTATTATACGGTCTAAAGTTTCTGTTCTGGTGAGAAGAATTTGGCGTAAATGAATTATTCGAACTATTATTCGCTAAGGGTGGTTTTGGCTTATTTTGAGGACCTTGTCTTTGATTATTTGAACTAGGGACAATACGTTGCTTTGGCCTATTAACATTGTGGCGATCTCGTGTCTTAGAGTCGTAAACAGTCTGAAAGTTTTGCTCTTCCAATACTATTTTTAGCGCTTCCTCTAAGGTCTTAACATCGTGTAAACGGACTAACCTCACTAAGTATGGTGGTAAGTTAAACAAAAAAACATTCATGGCTCTGTCGCTATAAATAATTCGTTTTGCCCTAAGCTTCATCAACAACAGTCTCCGATACTTTAGCAAATAACCCACTTCTCATCTGTTGAATTCTATGACAGAATTCTAAGTAACTTTCGCCCTTATTAATTTTACACGACTCTAACTCTAAAGCTAGACAGTCTTCGGTGCGCGGGTCACCGAAGTGTTGAGTTAACAACTCTTTTAACTCAAGCCACGTGTCTATGGACTCTCTTTCTCCTATTAAACTAGATGCCTCACCTGAGAGCCTAATGGTAATCACATGGAATAAATATTCGTTCTGTGCTGCGCTACCAGAGAACGTATTTAATACGTATTCACATTTTTTTATGAATACAGGTAATAATCTCGCATCGCCACCGTACACAGGTATGATTTTTACTATTTCCTGTGGGACACTATTTATTCCTTCCATTGTAAAGTCAACAAATGAAAGTAATAAAAGTAATAAAATATAAATATAATTATAAACTAATAAATCTATGAAAATATTACTACGGCGTTGTCCAATGCCTAATAATACACAAACATAGATTTAAAACAAGGTTAAAATGCAAAGGAAGAGCTGAAAGGAAGGTGAAAAGGTTTACTCACAATTCCGCAGCTATCCGCATGATCTTTGAATTACTACTTAGCTCACTCTTAATGCTTCCCTCTTCCGTTGCTCGTGGTCCTTAATAAATTTGTTGGTTCGAGGATCCCTGCTAAACCGTAGAGACGGACGTCGGCTGCTTCTCGTAGACTTGAATACGAATACTGACAATCAACTACAGGAATCCTACCGGCTGCGCCAATTAAGTGACTCACAACGAAAGAGAGAGAAGAATTCTCAAAAAGAAAAAAATATACTTTTATTCAGAGTAACAGCAAAAATAGTAATTAAATTAATTTAACAATCAAAGATCTTATATACTAACTTATTGTTAATTCAGCACTTTGTCGGAAGTGACGCTCGGCCTAGATTCGGTTTGCTGATGCAAATCGAATTTTCTAGAAGGTTATTTGCTGACAAAGCTAACGTTCGTATTTCGCCGCCTCTTTCTGCAAGCAGGTAATGCGCGAGAAAGAGACGGCGGAGAGGCAGCGGGAGAGAACAATGCCCCCTGAGTTCCGCAGTCTCGTCCACGCCCGGGGCTACCGACCTCCATGATCGGTCCTCACAAAAGCAGGCGTCCTGTGTGTGTGTGTGTCCTACACACGCCTGCTAACTCACCGTCGCGGGATAAAGCCCGACCCTACCAGGCGAGGCCGCGGTGGCGGCCAAAGTCCGCCGGTAACCATGGGGTTATCCTTTCGAGGGCTTACTTGGGGTGCCCGGCATTGGACTCTTGGGGAGGACACCGTGTGGTTTTAGTCGGTCCGTTTCCGACACGCCCACCCCATCGTAGGCACCGATGGGGTGAAGCCCGTGGGGGTTTCAACACGTTAAAAAAAGAAATACCTACTCATAGTAATGTACTACAAGTAAACTTCTTCAATTCCAATTTCGAAGTGTAAAAGTGAAATTGAGATTTGTGTAGATCCCGAACATCAGTTGCGTGAGTGGAACACATAAATGATGAGTCGATTTTACATAGATTACCAACGATTTATTTAAGTTAAATGATCAGTCTTCATTTAAGAATAAAGATTGTTAAAAAGGAGTTTATTATATGCAATAAAAGGAGTAACTACTTACCAAACCTGGAACTGTACAGATATCATTCCAGATAACCATTACAATGATGGAACATAACAGGCTGTACTCCACTCCACATGGCCTCAAATACGGATTTATGCTCCTGATCAAGGGTGTTATCATATCTGATACGTTGCAGGTCCATGTTCGATTTTTTGCAGTTAAATTTTGTGAGTTCATAGAAGAATCATTCATGTATATAGGAAGCCCATAATTTGATTGATTGGATTCGATTATGAATTGATGTACAGTGATGTTGGCATAACGAATAAATATCGGACGGTCGTAAGCCATGGCAACGATGTCGTCTCTAGTTTCTTGAACGACAACGTTTAGCCATTCGCATACGTTTGTTGCGATTAGGTGCATTAGGCCAAATCTGTCGATTACTACTCCTCGCATTGGGTCTAAATTCTGTAAAAGACAATTATGATTTCAATATCAGAAAGAAGAAGAAACAAATAAATTGTTCGTCTGTATTTATGTTTTTTTTTCATATTGATAAGCGCAGCGCGACACCTTAGTTTTAAAGACTGCATTATTTTATTGTCATCAGTATGTAGTGATTGCGGATAAAGTGAGAGGGAAGGATTTCCACAGCCGAGCCTACCTAAATTGCATATTTCTACTACCTACATCGCCTGGAGGTTAATTTCTAGAATGGCAGGTTCCTAGATTAAAACAGGTACAATTTTTTTCCTAATTCTGAATTTAGTTTTTATTGCAACTATATATATATATATATATATATTTATTTACATATATATATATATATTTATTTATATTTTGAAATCGGGAAATGATACAATTGTATTGTAAATTATTTACTTATTAGCACTGTACGTAATGCGAGCTAGTTCACAATAGAGACGTCGTGATTTATTTATTAGCAGTGGGTTTCATATTGTGTTACCAAGATCGCATATCTTTAAGTGCGTACAATAGTCTAAGTAGTTAAGAAAAAGTTTAAGAATTTTTATTGCATCCACGAGAGTGATAGTGAGTCAGTACTAATGAAATTTCATTATATTTCACGATTTATACTGCACAATGATATTTTATTCTGAACATTTATACGAGGATGTCATAAACCAGCGGGGCGGGGGGGGGGGGGGTATCCGAAGGGATTTCCGCACGTAAAAAAAAAAAGGATGTCATAAACAACCACTGAGTCAAGTGTTGTAGGTTCGATTTCGACCAAAAGGCTAGGACCAATCATCCGTGAAAATTTGAGGAAAAAAAGAGTCAATGTGGGGACAAATACAACATTTCTATTTTTTCTTTAATCTATAAACCTCGTTATTAGTAGGTACTAAACAGATAAGAAGAGGAAAGTCAGCTGACAAATAGAGAAGAAGAAGGAGCCTGAGCCTTCGCTTAGATGATTGGAGATTATATTTATAGAGATGCTTTACAAATTATTGCCCTGGCTCTATTTGCATTTTTTTCCTCAATTTGAGGATATAGAGATATTTATAGCAAACAAGCAAAAGGTAGTTTTATGAAGGAGACGTTGCTGAGGCGTCGCTGAGGTGCTGGCTGACGTTGCATAGGGGATTAATGATTGTTAACATGTAGCTATTTAGATAAATAATATTATAAGATACCGTAAAAAAATACTTACATCGGTAAATGAGAATATGAAGACAGTCTGAGCTACTAAGAACAGTATCCTTAGCATAGGTTTAGCGGCTATTACGGCCATTTGACAGTCACCGGAGAGGTCGAAGTACCCTCCAAATTGAAGACATGAGTAGATGATCGAGCCTACTCCAAACCCTGCCACTCCTATATGTAGATAAAAGCTGCCGTATCGGGTCCGTCGTAAGTGTTCTGAAAAATAACAAAGGTTCTTTCTTTTGCATTGTATCTCTTGTACATATGGGGCTCGATCCAGTGAAGAATGTTTAAAATTGAGTCCAAACAGACAATTTAGGAAGATAAACGATTACCGTTACGATGTTATACTGATAACATCGTAACGGGGTGAAAACTGTACTTTGAATATTTTTTCATAAATATAATTTTATGAACATTCTTCTAGTATACCCTAGGTATACGAGCAGTAAAGCAAAATCGACCGAAACTATAATTGACCATAACTTTATCATTATAAGGTTGATTTTTACGATATTTTGTAGCTTGGTAGAACGCAAACATTGTCAATATGCGAATAATGCTATAACTCATCACGCTATATATCTGAAATATGAGGAGCAGTAAAATTTAAAATCTCGAAGCTCCACAGAGTTACCTACGTATAAAAGATAGTTGAATAAAGACGCATGAACTATTTCGAGTACTACGCTGATTTTTAGTGATCCATGATGATAGAGTTCTAATCCAACTGTGTGAATCCCATAGATGCCTGTGGTTCCATGGTGGTAGCCGATGGTAAAATATATGATGTACATTACCATGTAAACTTCCACCGAAAATTGGTTTAAACGAGATCTAGTAAGAAGAATGCACTGAGTTATCGTGAAAGCGCAGAAACGTTCCCGCGTCACCATACTCCGAACGACATAGTCCGGAGAGCCTTACTTTCGGCTCATTTTTGCTTGAGCCGCCCGGTCTAGCAGGTCTGATGGCAGGACACCGGATGGTATGACTTAGGTGCGGTGAAAGAGCGGTAAATGCCTGGTATGGGACGCCACATGCGTCAGCACTGTCGCTTCAAGCCACCTCGGTCGTACGGTCCGGTTTCCGGTCGCTGCCGATGATGTAGCTGTTGAGAAGCGACTCAAGTGCGAGGCGTTACAGGCCCGGTATCATTTCGTTCCCTTCGCAGTGGAAACGATGGCCGGTTGGAGTGTGGAGGCAAAACGCTTTGTGGAGGACATAGGGTATATACGGACGTAGGTTAAGAGAGAGGTTGGGTGATTCCTGCACCGGATCGTACCTAGTGCAAAGGCTGGCCATCGTCATTCAAAGAAGAAATGCAGCCAGTGTGATGGGCACTTTTGCAGCGGTTACAGGTATGAGCGTTCTTTCATAAGACCAACATGAATTATTATGTAATTAAATTGAATTAGTTAACTATTGAATTATTATATAATATTTAATCGATAAAAAAATGACATCGTAAGAAATATAATAAGTACAAATTATTTAGTCTTAATTTTATTCTCATTTTTTATTTACTAACAAGTCTTTATCATTTCTCATTCGGCTCGTTAATAAAGTGATAGAAAGAACCTCTCTCCTGATTTCGTAGTTCTAGTTTAGAGCTACGTTGATGAGACAGTTACCCGAAAAATGCTTTATTCTTCATAACAAATAGTTGCAAATATAACGTCAAAAATACCTAATACGTGTTGAAGAAGTAAACATTCTTACCTTAATCTATTCTGAATTTAACACGGACGAAGTCACAGGTAACAGATAGTAATATAATAAAGATGCTACATAGTATTATATTTATTATACTTATTACTATACTAAATTTTTTCAAGAGTTTTTCTCTTTCACGACAATATTGTGTCAGTGTTAATGGGTACCTCGTCCCGCAGCCCGCGAGAAAGAAGGTAGCCATTCCCCCTACTATATTTTAGCACGTGTTGTGTTGTTTCCTCGTCCCCTTCCTCTTCTTCTACAAGTGTTGTGTGGCAGAATGTGTGGTTGTGTGTCTGTCGTGTGATGTGTGTTTGATGCCTGTGTGCTTTTGATCCTTCTTCTTCCACTTCTTCTTTCCATATCAACAGAAAGTTCTTGCATGTTTGACACTGTTCGTGAGTTGACTGTGCCTGCTGATCGTTGCGTGATTGTTGGTTGCTGTGTGAATGACGAAAGCAGTGTGTCGGGTGTTGACTGTGTGTTAAATGATTCTAGCGTGGATGACTGTTCTTGTATTTGTATTGTTTGTGTGCGTGTAATACCTCTTCCTCTTGGTTTTCCTCTGCCTCTTGTTTGTAAATCTGGTGTAACTGGTAGATGTTGTGTGTTAGGTGATTGTTGTGTGGTTTGGTCTTGTGTGTTGTTTACAAAGACGGTATCTCCAAGCACTTTGCTGAGTATGGCTGATGTGTGTATTACTGCTTGTTTCTGAAGGATGCCTATATCAATATTTGCGTCTAACTTATCTATGTATTTTTTAATGCTTTTGGCTACTGTTCCTGTTGCTCCTATGACTATCGGTATGACTGCTGTGTGTGTATTCCATAAACGACTGATTTCTGTTTTTAATAGGTGGTATTTGCTTAGTTTCTCTATTTCCTTGGGACCGATATTATAATCCGATGGTACTGTTATATCTATTAGGTATGTTTTGTTGTTGATTTTATCTGTGTAGATTAGGTCCGGTCTATTGTGCGTTACAGTGACATCAGTTTGAACAGGTATTTCCCATAAAATTTTCGCTGAACTGTTCTCTTTGACCTGTGGTTGCGTGAGATTTTCTTTCCACCATAAGTTAGACACCTCCATAAGATGTTTTCGAGCCAGACACCAGTGGACGTACTGGACGAGATTATTATGTCTTTTGACATAGTACGTCCCCGCCAGTTTCTCACATCCAGCTATTATGTGCTGTGCTGTTTCATCCTTGGTCGTACATAAGCGGCACTTTCCATCTACTGGTTCTCTGAGTATGTCACGTTGATGTTGTCGTGTCATAACAGCTTGATCCTGTATGGCGAATATGGAGGATTCAATGCTTGGAGATATCTGTTGCTTTTTAATCCATTTAAAAGATAGCTCCGTGTCTATGTTGCCCTGATCTAAGACTTTCTTAGGGAATTGTCCATGTAGTGGTTTTCCTATTGCTTTTTTGATTTCTTCATCTGTATGTGTTTTTCCTCGTGGTAAGTTTAATTCTTCCTCTATTTGCTGTGCTTCTTTTATTATTGAATATTTGTCTCTACTTGTGTCATGTTGTACTATTGCTGTGACTAGATGGCTATTTGATGATGTGAGGTAATTCTGGTATTTTACCATTTGTGTTTTGTACATATACTCTACGTTCAATAGCCCCCTGCCCCCCTGGTTAACCGGTAAGTACAGTCTGATTACTTCTGCTTTTTGTTGTTGTGCTTGTTTAATTGCTAGCAGTTTTCTAGTTTTAATATCTATGTTTTTTAGATCCCTGTTTTTGTAATTGATTACACCGAACGAGTAGAGTAACACCGGAACAGCGTAAGTATTTATTCCCTTTATCAGATTTCTCGAATTTAGGTGGGTATTTATTAACATTTTGATCCTATGGAAATATTCTTTAGTAATTTGGTCCCTAATAACGGTATGTTCTATTTTACCTGATTCATATATTCCTAAGTATTTGTATCTGTTTGGTATGGCAAGTTCTTTGAATGTGTCTCCACTGAGTAATATGTGTCCTTCTCCTTCAACATTGCTTCGGTGTCCTGCGCTAAGATGTACAACGTTACACTTACTAAAACCAAATGCCATGCCAATGTCGTTTGTAAATATCTCTACACTATGTAATAATACTTTTAGATTACTTCTGTTGTCTGCGTAGACTTTGAGATCGTCCATGTATATCAGGTGATTAACCCATATGCTGTCTTTAAGTTTGAAGCCCTTCATTTCATACTTGTTCAGAATGTAAGAAAGCGGATTTATAGCCATGCAGAACAGTAAAGGAGACAGAGAGTCGCCCTGAAATATCCCTCGTCTAATGTAAATCGGATCAGTAGTTAATGATTCCTGGGAGCCACGAGCTGTCATGATCACTCTCCAAGACGGCATAGTCATCTGGAAGAATCTTTTGATGATTAATGGACATTTATAGATATCAAGTATTTTGAGAAGCCATTCGTGTGACACACTATCGAAGGCTTTCTGATAATCTATCCATGCCATAATGAGATTCTTTTGGGATTGGTGTGCATCCTCTAATATGGCTTTATTGACCATCAAGTGATCTCCACAACCCCTAGCTCCGCGGCGGCACCCTCTTTGTTCTTCTGCCATTATGTTGTTTGTCTGACAGTGGCTATATAGGATGTTAGCTAATACGGAGGTGAGCAATTTATACATACTAGGCAGGCAAGCTATTGGTCTCCAGTTTTTTGGGTCTTCGGTATTGTCATTTTTGGGTATCAGTATTACTTTGCCAGTGGTGAACCATTCTTCTAAGTATTCTGTTCCTGCAACTACTTTTGTAAATAATGAAGCTAAATATTTATGTGTACTGGTCAAATATTTAAGGTAATAATTCTGAATTTTGTCTATTCCCGGCGATTTCCAGTTGAGTAATTTTTGTAGTGCGTTTTTTACTTGGTCTTCAGTTATATCTTCTATTTCTGTTGTATTAAACTCATCACATTTATTTTCTACTTCCTTTATCCATTTAGCTTCTGTGTTATATTGTTTAGGATTGGATAGAATAGCTGTCCAAAATTCTTCTACTCTTTCTTTACTCGGTATCTTGATGTCTTTAGTGGTACTACCTCCCAAGCTTTTGTATAATCTGTGTTCGTTTTCTTTGAATAACTTGTTTTGTTCCTTTTTGGTGTTAATTTCTTCGTATCTTTTTATTCTTCCTGCCAATGCTTTAATTTTTTGTTTGATAGTTTCAGTTATATTGTTGTGATCGTTTTGATTCTGTATTTTGTATTTTGTGTAAAGTGTTTCTCTAATTTTTATGATTCTCAGCGTGTTGACTCCTCTGCCTATTTCTATTAGTCGTCCTAGTTCTTTCCTAAGTTTTTCTATTTTAGTTTGTATTCTTCTTTTCCAAGGTGGTTCGCGTTTTTGTTTTATTGTAGCTGAAGGTGTGTATGGTTTTTGATTATTGTTTTCTATTAATGTTTTAGCGGTTGCGTAGATTATATCGTTTATTTCACGAAGGCTATTGTTGATAATTAACAGGTTCGGTAGGTAGTTATTGAGTGTTTTAAAGTTATCTATGAATTGTTTGGTGAAATTTACTTTGGGCAGTGTAAGCCGTTCCTCAATTGGGGTGTCTTTTGTTTCAGCTAGCTTTTGTAAAAATTTCAAAATGATTGGTTCCTGATCTTCATCTACATTAATGTTTCTCGTGAGTTGATCTATTTCATCTACTTGCTCTGGTGTAAGTTGTGTGTCATGTGGTGTGTGTGGTGAGTTTTGTGCGTGTGCGTTACTTTGTGGTCGAAGTGTATTGGGTTCCCTCGTTACATTTGGCATGGTTTCAAGTGTTTGAGTCATTATGACCTGTTCGTTGTGTTCTATTTGTGTCATTTCTTCTGCTCGTCTCTGTATTCTATCTAAAAGTTCTTGTGATAAGACATTCTGTTTGATAATTCTACGTGCTTGGTTAGATAAGGTGTTACCGTTGAATTTGTCTATTTTTGGGTTGTTAGGATTTCTCTCAGTGAAAAGTTCCTGTAGTCTACCAATGTAACCAGGTCCCCCGGACCTTGCTTTGAAGAAGCAAAACATTAATTCCTCGGTTTCCTCTGTTGACCACTTGCGTCTTCTGTCATCATTAATTGCGTTACTCGTGGTCAACGCGGATAAGCCGACAGGGCCTGTGGGCGATATAGCCCTACCCTGCAAAGCATCCTCCGCCCTCTCTCCATGCTGTGTTTCGGCTGTAGTATCTTCGGTTTCCCCGGCTCCCGCCCGCCTGTTCAACGGAGAGCCACTGGCGGTTCGTATGCTGTCATATCCAGCGCCAGCCCCAGACATGCCCCGGCTATCACCCCCGGGAAGCGACCCTTCACGTATTCTCTTAAATTGTCTCTCCATCATTGAAGGTCACTAGAGCTCCGTTAGCCATTGGTTGAGTTAATTAACGTAAACGTTGCCAATGTCCGCCCCCCACGTGGCATCGGTGGTCATGCCGGACGAGGAGATAGACTTTGAGGGTCTTACTATACTATACTATATTATATTTATTGCTACATTATATTATATTATTATTATATCGGATATTTCCTTTTATTATTGTATTCAAACTCTTCTGCTGTCTGTTGTTTACAAGTAATATTTATTTTTGTTATCTATATGTGAAAACTTGTAACTGGCCTTTTTCTATAAACTTTTATAACCATTAGCTGTAAGTTTCACATAAATGTAAAATAAAACAAAAGTGTTCTCTCTTGTCAACGCGAAAAATATTTTATAATACATTAGCTCAAAAAGTGGCGTATTGCAGGGACGTATAGCGTTCGGGATGTGGGCTATTACATAGTTAAAAAAAAAAGAAAAAAAAAGGTACCTACTCGAGCTTTTCTTTACCTTCCCGAACTCGTGCGTTTTCTTTCCCAACTGTCAAAATAATGTCTAAAGATTTAGATCGGAAAAAGAGAACATCTAGGACGGGACTTGAACCCGCGACCCGTCCCTTACAGGGGGAATGCTCTGACCAACTGAGCCACCTAGACACGTCCCAGATATTCGAAATTCTCCGATACATTCATACGTCTTAAGGCGACGTTGGAGCCATCTACCGTAATTCTTGCGAACTACGGAAACAATGAATAACTTTACAGTCATTTTTAAACATTGTTTTTTGTTTTTTTGGTAGATGGCTCCAACGTCGCCTTAAGACGTATGAATGTATCGGAGAATTTCGAATATCTGGGACGTGTCTAGGTGGCTCAGTTGGTCAGAGCATTCCCCCTGTAAGGGACTGGTCGCGGGTTCAAGTCCCGTCCTAGATGTTCTCTTTTTCCGATCTAAATCTTTAGAAAAAAGTAAGCATACAAAATGCTTAAAAATATAATTGAATTAATTAGGCGGAGTCATCAAAAAACAATGTTTAAAAATGACTGTAAAGTTATTCATTGTTTCCGTAGTTCGCAAGAATTACGGTAGATGGCTCCAACGTCGCCTTAAGACGTATGAATGTATCGGAGAATTTCGAATATCTGGGACGTGTCTAGGTGGCTCAGTTGGTCAGAGCATTCCCCCTGTAAGGGACTGGTCGCGGGTTCAAGTCCCGTCCTAGATGTTCTCTTTTTCCGATCTAAATCTTTAGAAAAAAGTAAGCATACAAAATGCTTAAAAATATAATAGAAAATAATGTCTATTAAAAAGAAAAAACCAACCACGAAGTTTTTACTAAAAAGAAATCATAGAAGTTTTCATGATTTATGCAAATATTTCTAAAAAAAGCTACTAATTTGTTTCAATATCAGATTTAAAAATGATTTTAATTCAAATTTAAACATTAAATTAATATTAGTATCGGCCAAATTAAATTTATAAATATAAAAAAGTTGGCTGTATATGCACTGCCATAGTCTCTGCTTATACTCGTTTACGGTTGGCGCCATTTTTCAAAAATTTTCTTTCCGAGTTTAGTTGTTTGTTGCACAATATGAGTAATTTCGACGACAATTTATTTGAATTAACACCATCGGAACTCAGTATAATTGCACAAAATGCTTCGGAGAACATTTTACCGGAAAAGTCAAAAAGTCGCTACATATCTACATACGACGAATTTATTGCGTGGAGAGAAGAGAAAAAAGCAAATAGTTTTTCAGAAAAAAATATGTTGGGATATTTCTCCGAACTCTCAGGAAAATTAAAACCTTCTACGTTCAAACAGTAAATATGCAACCTAAAACTTCCCCAGTTAGTATAAAAAACTGTACCAATTTCAATGTATAAGTGAATTATAACTTTTATAAGAAATAAATGATTACATAGTTAGTTGAGTTTATTGTGTTTTTATTATTTTATTAAGTTGCTTAATTTTTTCGCAACTGTATTAAAAATAGTTGTTCAATACAACGTGTGGGACTGTTATTTCAACTCGTTCCGACTGTCTACCCTCGCCTTCGGCTCGCGTCAACATCTGTCGGATCTCTTAGTAATAACAGAAATCCCAAACTTGTATTGAAAACTACTATTTTAAAATCTTTAATTTCAACACTAGTTCCATTATTTTCAGATTCTTTTAAAATGGATATAGTGGTTACAAAAACATCAGTAGTTCCATCATGAAACTGTTAATCGTACTAATGACAAGGAACCACTTAAATATAATAAATCTCAGTGAGGGATCAGAGATGGAACAAAAAGTGGAAACAAATCCATCGATGGATCAAAGTGGAATCAAATGCATCGATAGATCAGAGTGGAACACACAGTAGAAACAAATCAACTAATGAATCAAAACGGAACACGAATTTCAACACGAACTTGAAACCAAGCCATCGATGTATCAGAGTGGAAACAAATCCATTGATGGATCAGAGTGCAAACAAATCCATGTATGGATTTGTTCAGTGGATTAATGTGAAATAATTAAAAAAAACAATTTATTATGTACTAATGAACGAGTAATTAATAAAAGCGTGTATCTACTAACCGTCTTTATCTCCTCTGGCGGTTTGGAGGTAGTAAAAAGTATATCCCAAGAACAGCATACTAACAATGTACAAATACATTGTAAATATCTGGAAAAGAAACTAGTGTACGCATAACTAGTCATGACCATGGCATGAAGTACTAGGTGTATTGAAAGCTGTCGTCTCTCAGCTAACTCTATGAATTTCTTAGACGGGATTTAAAAGTTTCTGTATGTGATTTAAAAAAAAATCTCAAGGTCCTCAAAATTCAGATCTACATCAACTTATCCATTTGATAAAAACTTCACGCCATTTAAATATTCTTTTAAAGTTTGAAAACAGACAAAAGTGCGAGGGGGCTAAAGCAAGGGAATTCAAAACTACAATAGCGAATTTGTAACATGGTTTCAATAGCGGTGTCAATGCAGGGATCCTGATAAAATACTTTTTTGTCTTAATAATCATGGGCGCCTTTTTTAAGTGCACGAATTAAAATTAAAAACTAAGAACGGGAGCAATAGTTGATACGTCAAATTTGTTGTATCGCCTCTCGGGAGGCAATCTAATATGATGTCACTTTAGTATCCCATAAAACTAACACCATAACTTCTCTAGGCAACAGAATTCGTTTCGTTTTCTTTAGGATTGAAACACCAGTTTTTTTCCATATTTGATAGTGATGAGCTCAGGTTTCATCCATAGTTTTAGACTGATCGACATAGGATTATTCCTATGTCGATCAGTCTCAAGTTAACTGCCACTCAACAGAAAGCAATCTGGAGACCCACTTGTAGAGAAACCTTGGTAAACTTAGCTGGCCGGATTATCATCGACCAAAGAATTCTGCAACCGGTTTATTCACAGTGCACAGTGTAACTTTTTAAAATATCTAAACAATAATGTCACGTTGTCTACTTTTTTTTTCTATTTCTCGTATTTATTTTTAGTCACTCATTTAAACAGCTCTTGATAGATTTAGATCGGAAAAAGAGAACATCTAAGATGGGACTTGAACAAGGGACCAGTCCCTTATAGCCCTTGATCTTACATAACTCTATCTAACATAACTACTTTGAAAAGCTTAAAGTAATGAGAATCAACTAATTAGAATATTTTTGTATACGATCAATAGAATCTCATACATAAACGGTCTAGATCCGCCTGCACACGAAAACTTGAAGGACGTAGAAGACACGTAAAATTTTCCTTATCTTGACTACTCTTTGGCTGTGAATTGTATTCTTAGTCATCGTCGCGTCATTATGTATGGTAGCTACTGTGCAAAGATAGATGCGACAGCTTAAAGATATTATATATATTAAATGAATCAATTTATGACTGCGTGAGTCACAATGTTCTTTGGGAGTCTGTCCATGTAGAATTCTTCAGACTAGCCCCATTCCCCCTTCGTCATAAGAATAGAGAAATGGACAGTAGAAATTATGAAATTATCTTCATTAATGAACTCAACACTAGAATAATTTTCGTGTATTGAGACTGTAGATATTTTTAACAATGGCCTGTTTCTTACTTTTGGTCCGTTGAGCTTACTAACTTGAACGTAATGAAAAACATTATTTAAAAGGGTTCTTAACGGTTATTAATGGTTTGAGGTTTTAGGTTTTTACCTAAATAATAATTCCGTTAAATTTAACGAAATTTTCAATACTCTTATACCTAATAAAAGTATTTTCAAATAATAATAGGTAAGTAATCATGTTTTTAATTGAGTTCAAGTTAGTGGTAACTCTTTTCCATTCAAACTTACAAAATAAATGTCCAAAATCTATTCGTAAAATTTCTCGAAACGTATAACTATATATATAAACGTAATAGTAAAAATGTAAAGACACTTTATAACCACTTACATCAGATGTCATATTGGTAGATACTTCATTTTGTATTGTACTAGTTACTGGCAGGGCTACTCCTAAAACTATTAATAATTTAGCATAAAATGCTGACAGGACCACGGTCATGGATTCACTGAAACAATGTGATATATTGTATTAATTACTTGCTAATAAACTAAAATACCACGTCAGCGAAAATAAATTTGCTACTAAAATTAATGGAAATGTGAAAAGTTTTGCTTATAATTTTGCAATGTTTTCGTTGAACATGTTTATTAGTTTACAAATTCTAAACATAATAAAATTGTCCAAAAAGTAAAAAGTTTGTCTACTTTAGAGATCTTCTGCAATTAGGTAGCCAGCTTCCTGCATGAGCACAGCATCTGAGTTTCCTGTGACGGCCGGGCTTCAGAATTAATGTAGGTTAATGTCATTCATCACCTACTCCCTTTCTTCTGCATATTATTGACATGCTGTCTACCAGCAGCTTACAGAGCAATGCAAACGATAGCATTTTGCATGGGAGATGACACCTGCGGTCAAGCGGACATACAGATTGCAGTGGCGTGCCCGGAAGAGCTGGAATGCTTCACTCATGCATGTGTTTTCTTCTTCTTACTACCCTGGGTTCCTCAAGCGAGGCGTGAAAAAGCATTTGTTGATGCCGTCAAGGTAGGGACCACCATTTTAGGATCATCAACATCTGAGATAGTGGCCCAAATCTTCTGACCTACACCCTATCTTCTTACCATCTAGCGGGGTCCAGTAAATTGACGGACTTTATATAAAAAAGAGATTGCTTTTCAGCAGCCAGCCAGTGACCATGGCTGCTGAAAAGCAACCGAAACTTCGGGTTCAATGTAAAATATAAAATAACATCAAATAAACCGCGATAGAATCCGTTAAAAATAGTTTTATTTTACCCTTTTAGTATTTGGTAATACTATCTGTATTGCAGACTTGATAAGTACTAATCATTCTGGACATAAAGTAAATCTAGACTCAAAATAACTGTCTGTAGTTTTGGTTTAGCGGCGTGGTGATTGTATGCGGCAATAGCGTAAGGTATCGAACTTGCACTAAAGACTGCGGTTTCCAACCTCAACAAGTAGGTACTCTACCATGTACATCGAAACTTAGCAGAAGCTTTGCAGGGGTTAACGAGAATAGTAATGAACGACCCGCTTCCACTAGTAGTCTTGAAAAAATATTTGTATTGCCATCAAAATCACCACGTCGATCAATACGGCGACAGTAGTTACTATTATCTTTCAGTGCTAATATGTCATTCATTTCGTCGATTTGAATGTACACTAATTAGATTAGAGATAGAACTACTCCTCTATAAAATATACTTACTCGCCATGGGAGAGCGGTTTTCTCTGTGGCAGTTTGATGCTGGGAATGTCGGGAATGTCTTCCATACTGGAGCTATTACTAGCTGGTAGCACCACGCTCAGTCGCGGCAACGAGTGTAGCGAATGGTGCTCTCTGAAAATGATTAGTTAGTGGTGACAATGTTGAAAAGATACAATCACGAGCATAAATATCGACACAACCCTATCCCTATTAATGGATGTGTAAAATATGTGACGTTAACTATTTCTATCTTTTTTTAAATACATATTTTAACTGATATCTCAATAGCATGCAAATATATTATTCCTGCATGCCTCAAATATCTGACATATGTAACTACTTATGTCAGATATTTGAATACAACTTAAACTTTATTATTATACATTTTATGATTAAAAGAATTCTTCATTAATTCTTATCCACAATAGTAACCCAACACCGAGCCTTGTGGAAAACCGCACGATATCCCCCAGCAACCATGTCGTATCTGACTCGGGTAGATCACAACTCTTTGCGACAAGTATGCCTCGAGAATACGATGAAAGTAGGGCAGCACTTGATGAAAAACAACTGCTTAATTTTCCTATAGATTTAGATCGGAAAAAGACAATATCTAGGACGGGATCCTAGATGTTCTCTTTTTCCGATCTAAATCTATAGGAAAAGTAACCATACAAATGGCTTAAATTTTTTATTAACTCCTAACATCATATAGATATTCCTAACATCATCTTATGCGCACATGATCGCACACACGGTGAAGCGCCCGTCGCGGAAGCCAAACTGGATATAATGGTTATTCACCAGGTAAGACCTCGCTTCGGAAAGGTGCTTGACAAGGTGGTGCGCGATGGTTCATACGGGGCGGCGGACGGTGAGGACTGGGCCCCTCGGAACATGTGCTGAAGAGCCCTCTTGGCTAGTATCTGAAAGGTCAGGCATCTCAGGCCGATCCCGGTGATAAGCGTGGGATGCCATGGAGTCTCTTTGCATCTCAGTGCAGCGGTGCGCTTGCTTTGAAGCTACTGCACCACTATACTTGGTACTACCTAATGACTTTGGGCTAGTCGTCGAGTGCCGCGTTGGGCACCTGAGGCCAACTCAATGGCGTCGGGGTGTGTTCCTCCACTCGTGATGGAAACAAGGAGCTCACAGTTTCTTCAAGCAGCGCAGGCTGGAGACTCCACGTCAGCGAAAGAGCCCAAGGGCGTAGTTTTATGGAGCACCGTAAGCATCTCATCTAAAAATCCCGAATTTGGTTAACACCGGGAAGCGATGAATACAGTACCTATTGGACTACCTTAATTGGTAATATAAAACGCTTATTTAATGTGACCCCAAACATCATGAGGCTCAGCCATCAAAAATATAAAGAGAGAAGTCTAATATCCTATCGTTTTATAGAGGCTTGTTTATTGTCAAATGAAAATTATCCTAATCTCAGTTTGTTAAATTTTATAGACCAAAACAAAATAGTTTGAGCACTGATTATATAAAGCTGTAGTCGATTAAACGCTACCTAGTTGTTTTGTTTCAGCGAGCGCTTATTTCCTAATAGTAGATTTTAATGAAGCTCGCCGACTCACCTTTCATCCTCAGGCACGGCGAGGAGCGACTCCGACCTGTCCCGCCAATCCCGCGATGCATTTTGATGAGATTTCTCTTTATTTTTCGTCATCGAAACACCTTATTAATTTGGCGTAAAATTTATTCTGAACGTAAAATATGAACACGATTTTTACGCACAGATGTTACAAAGAGTAAAGCAAATTATGAACTGTTCGCAGTAGTTGATGCTCATGCATGCTCAGTGACTGTCGTGATACCGTGTGTGTAAGTAATTAGTTGTTTAACTCTGTGATATACACAGAGTTAAACTATAACTCATAGTATTGGATACATGATGTATGTATATATGTACAATACATCTTAAGTGTAAATTTAATGACTCGCGAAATGAAACGTATACACAATAGCCGGATAGAAGTGCTCTAAATAGATGGCAATAGATTAAGATACAATGACTCGTTCTAGCTCAAATTTCAAAGTATGTACACACAAACAATTGTGACGTTTTATTAGTTTTCCATTAACTTATGTCTACTCAAATATTTTTAAATATATGAAGAACACACGTAACTAATGAATTGAATTGAAACATACAGTGTTGTACCTATTTGTAAATAGATGGCTTAGATAATGATAAATATCTGTACCTTTTTTTTTTTTTTTTTCTCGTGCGGAAATCCCTTCGGATACCCCCCCGCCGGCCAGCGGGGGCGTGCGGTTATGTCGGGCTTGAACCGAAGAGTTCTGAACCTCTCCCGGGCGCGCTTCGCCATCTCCTTCGCGAGCATCACATACTCGCAGAAGGAGGTGGCGGCGGCCCACGCGCTCGCTCTCCGCACCATTGCCGCAATCATGCTGCCGAGCGACAGGACTCCCACCCCAATGGCTGCCAGGAGGTCTCGCCTCGGCACCTCCCACGCCGGGCAGTCCGCCAGCGTGTGCAGACCTGAGTCCTCGCTCGCGTCACAGTGATGACACTCAGGCGTTGGCTCCTTCCTGATACTATGCAGGTGGTCCCCGAAGCACCCCTTCCCGGAGATCACCTGCGCCGGTCGGTACGAGAGGCTTCCGTGTCGCCTCTCTAGCCAATCCTCCATGATGGGCCTTACCACCGCTATTGCGGCGTGCCCTGCGCTTGGTCGCCCAAGTCGTTCCTGCCACTCCACCACGATGGCCTGGCGGAGCTGGGACTGCACGGCCTCGATTTCTCGATGCTCGGGGTTCAGTCCCTGCTCCCGCGCCTCCTTTCGCCACTGGTACAGTTGCGAAAGGGCTCTCGCCTCCAGGTCCCATGGCGGAGTTCAGGCAAGGAGACTCGCCGCCTCGAAGGAGATCGTGCGGTACCCGCGGATGACCCTGATGGCCATCACTCGCTGCGGAGCGCGCAGCATCCGCACACTTCCGGCCTTCAGGGCCTCCGCACCAAGTAAGTACACAAAACGCAGACTCGCAAAAAAAAACATTCAGTCTAGTAATCTCATTTAAATAAACAACATTAGATGTAAATAAACAAATAGACCTAATGAGTTAAAGTTGACTCTCGATCTACCTAAGTACATTTCATCTACATTAATACTCCTATATTACTTAGTGCAATAAACACAACTAACATCTGCTACTTAGTTTCGCTCTTATTTTTTAAATTTACCGTGATTCAGTAGATTACTGCTGGTCGGTAGGTATAGCTGCCTATGTTGTAACTGATAAGTTCGAAATATTTTAAGTGAACACACGCGAAATTTAATTCGCTTTTGACATCAATTCAACATTTCATGTTTTTTAAAGTGACGAATGTAAATTTTCAACCTTTAATTCATCCTCTTAGTGGGACAATTTTACGAAACGTCGCAGATTGCCTTGTACATTTTATTTCTAGTTAGAAATGCAAGTTTTTATATGAAATTTCATGCTTTTTAGGGTTCCGTTCCCAAATGGTAAAAAACGGAACCCTTATAGATTCGTCATGTCTGTCTGTCTGTCCGTCCGTATGTCACAGTCACTTATTTCCGAAACTATAAGAACTGTATGCTGTTGAAACTTGGTAAGTGGATGTATTCTGTGAACCGCATTAAGATTTTTACACAAAAATAGAAAAAAAAACAATAAATTTTGTGTGCGGTATCTATGGATAGGTCTTCAAAAATGATATTGAGGTTTCTAATATCATTTTATTCTAAACTGAATAGTTTGCGCGAGAGACACTTCCAAAGTGGTAAAATGTGTCCCCCCCTGCAACTTCTAAAATAAGAGAATGATAAAACTAAAAAAAATATATGATGTGCATTACCATGTAAACTTCCACCGAAAATTGGTTTGAACGAGATCTAGTAAGTAGTTTTTTTTAATACGTCATAAATCGTAAACCACAATTTACCTTTCACAAAATCAACTCAAATATAAAAATTAAAAAAACATTATTATGTTACTTGCTGCTTCGGAACCCTTCATGGGCGCGTCCGACTCGCACTTGGCCGCTTTTTTACTAATAAACTCACATTCCATACAACTATTCATTTCTTATTCCACTACTTTAGGGGTGAATTTTCCAACCAACCTTCCTTAGTGGATGGTTATAACATCATATGCATTAACTATCAAAATTTTTAGTTTGTAGCTCCAGTGATTTAGACTCTTCGTTGATGAAGAAGCTAGACAGCACCAATTATATTGAATTAAGTAATATTTAATCTTGCAAGCAATACTCATTCCCAGAAAATTTTCAGTTTAATTAATTGAATTCTTTTATTGGTATAGTTGCTGTTTTTTTGCTTCTGTACCATGGAAAAGCGTTACATACCAACAATATTTTATTGCCCAGGCTGTGCCCGTTCACTACGAAGACGCAATACTTTCTTTGCATATTAGATTTTCAAGAAATTTCACTATCATGGCAAAGTTTAATCACTTTACTTATAAAGTATAAACTAATGTAACCACTTTACCCAGCTCGTTAAGCTTTCGAAGCACAGAGCATAAAATCGTAGTGATTTATATCACATATTGGTATATATTTATATATATCAATATGTGGTATAAATCAAATAAATGAATACAGTGATTTTTAACTCTAACTACTAAAAATATCTATATTTTTATTGCACACCATGTCGCAATTGCAATCCTGTAGCAATTTTCAATCAGATACATTCAAGTAACACAAAACAAAGTTTTATAAAAATACGTCTTCTTAATGAAATCAACTTTATTTAGGCTGTGATTGTTAACAATTAATCACGAATTAACAAAAAAATCGAGCACCCTGAGTGTTGGTTAGGTAGTAGTTAGTTGTGATTCATTGTATTTTTATTGTTATTAATAATAAAAATATAGGTATAAATTGAACGTGAATGTATGAAAACAATTATCAAAGTAGAAGGAACGAAAGGCGTATGGATGGATAAAGGATCACAGCAAGTGGAAAACCGTTGTATCTGCCTACCCCAATGGGAAAGAGGTGTGACTTCATGTATGTATGTATTTATAGTATAGTAAATTATATAATAATAATATAATAATTGTATTTATTTTCGGATAACAAAAATGTATACCGGCAGCGAATTAATTTACTTATACTAGATTTCAAAACAAACATCAATAACGCAGTGGTTGTGAATTATATAATTTTATTCTTAAAATTATACAATAATCAATTACACTTTATATAATTACAATAAAGAGCCTATAAATCTCAATCGCAAGTACGAATAAATAATTAACGATTTAACACATTGCCTCAAAATGTAGATAGATATCCTGACCATGGGATTAGAAAATCTGAATTTTAAGGCATCGGTTATATTTCCGGCGGCTGGGTCTCGAGGTGGCTCTGCATAAAACCGAGGCCCTGTTCTTTCATGGGCCTCGGAGCAAGCCACCTGAGGTCATCTGAGTCTCATCGTGGGAGGTAATCGCATCGGCATCAAGCCCCAAATGAAATATTTGGGGCTCGTACTCCACGGCCGATGGGACTTCGGAGAGCACATCCGAAGTCTGGTACCAAAGTTGAAGGGCACAGCTCTCGCTTTGGCGCGGCTGCTGCCCAACATGAAGGGGCCTGATGACTCCTGCAGGAGACTCTACGCGGGGATCGTGCAGTCAATGGCTCTGTATGGGTGACCAATATGGGCGGAGGTCCTGAAGGCCAGAAGTGTGTGGATGATGCAGAAGTGTGTGGGTGATGGCCATCAGGGTTATCCGCGGGTACCGCACGATCACCTTCGAGGCGGCGAGTCTCTTTGTCGGAACTCCGCCATGGGATCTGGAGGCGAGAGCCCTTTCGCAACTATACCAGTGGCGAAAGGAGGCGCGGGAGCAGGGACGGAACCCCGAGCCTCGAGAAATCGAGGCCGTGCAGTCCCAGCTCCACCAGGCCATCGTGGTGGAGTGGAAGGAACGACTTGGGCAACCAAGCGCAGTTCACGCCGCAATAGCGGTAGTAAGGCCTGTCATGGAGGATTAGCTAGAGAGGCGACACGGAAGCTTCTTGTATCGACTGACGCAGGTGATCTCCGGGAAAGGGAGCTTCGGGGACCACCTGCATCGGATCAGGAAGGAGCCAACGCTTGCGTGCCATCACTGCGACGCGAGCGAGGACTCGGGGCTGCATACGCTGGCGAACTGCCCAGCGTGGGAGGCGCCGAGGCGTGACCTAGTGGCAGTCATCGTAGTGGGAGTCCTCTCGCTCGGCAGCATGATTGCGGTAATGGTGCGGAGCGCGAGCGCGTGGGCCGCCGCCACCTCCTTCTGCGAGCATGTAATGCTCGCGAAGGAGATGGCGGAACGCGCCCGGGAGAGGTTTAGAACTCTCCCGGCCTGCCGTGCCCGCAACATGCTCGCCGCGTGGCGCAGGCGACTCCGGCGCTCGCTTAACGACCTCCGTCCTCCATGAGCGCAGGCTTAGGGATATGCTCTATGGGCACCCTTACACCCCGGCGTCTGTAGACCCGAGACGGCGTGCGGTTTTAGTCGGTTCAAGCAACATTCGGGCAACAACAAACGGGGCGATTATGTCGGCATAACCGTCCCTGCTCGCCGGCGGGGTGTATCCGAAGGGATATCCGCACGAAAAAAAAAGGCATCGGTTATTGACCTTGAGGACATAAATGCTTCGGGAGTTTAAACAAAAGCGCAAAAACTTTCAATAAGAAGACGTTTGTTGTTGTCATGTGTGTATTAACACATAAGAAACAAGGTGAATATGATATACTTACACGTACTTATGAAATAGAGATGATTTGTGAGTATATGTCACCGTTAGTATCAACAAGACGTAAATAGACGTGAAATAGATAGAAAAAACCCCCTTTATTGGGCGCGATACTAAAAGGAATCATTATGTACCTACTTATAGTTTTATCGCAATGCGTATCTAGTACACCGTTACAGCGACCGACAAATTAATTTATAATGTGCATATGAACTTCAAATTGAACCACCGCAGTTAAGTGACAACGTTTAAACCACTCCTCTATCCGTTTTCTTTTGAATTCCAATAATTTTACAGTTGGAGTACGAAATAGGTAGGCTTTATCAAAATGAAAGTAGAAAATTATAACAGTGGACAGAAAAGATACAAAACCAAGAATGCATTAACAATAGATTAAAAGAGCCTGTCTCGGACTAAGAACCTATGTATTAGAAACCCAATAAAAGTATTAGACCAACTTTCTAAGAGAATAATTATTGTCAAGGAAATATAATGTCACGTAAACATTTATTTTTATAATTGTGGTTGTTTTTATTTAAAAATTAATAAAGTAGTATAAAATATAAAGATGAGTCTCTAGATAAGCGTGATTTTAACCCGGGTATGAAAAAAGAGATAAAAGATATAGATACCTACTATTAATATTATGATTTTCCAGCTTTACTACTCTTTACATTTTTATTCTGTCTGAATGTAATGTAATGAAAAAGCTTTGATCAACTAAAACATAAATAATGACCCAAGAGTTAAGAGAAAACCCCTATTTCCTGCGAAGCAAGCCCACGGTCCACTCGTGCTTCATCTGGTTGGCTGCTCCGAAATTATCGAAGGATGACGAACCAATGCATTGTCATGTTATTGGTTCATTGTGATCACAGTAAAATGTAAAGAGATCGAGTTACTTAAAAATTGGCCTTTCCCGAGGTAGAACTTTGGCTGGGAGTAGCAACTCTTTCCTAAAAAAGTATTGTCAGTTCCTTTGCTAAGGGTGTACCATATCAGGTTTTCCTGGCCATCATCTCTAGTAGCTTTCTAACTAACCTTTTTTTTTTTTTTTACGTGCGGAAATCCCTTCGGATACCCCCCCGCTGGCCAGCGGGGGTGGTTATGTCGTGTCTCGACTAAAACCGCACGGTGTCCTCCCCAAGTGTCCGTTGCCGGGCACCCCGGGTAAGCCCTCGAAAGGATAACCCCAGGGTTGCCGGCGGACTTTGGCCGCCACTGCGGCCTCGCCTGGTGGGGTCGGGTTTTATCCCGCTTCGGTGAGTTGGCAGGCGTGTTAAGGCACACACGACACGCCTCCGCCACGGCCTGCTTCTGTAAGGACGGCGAGTCGGCCAACTGCCGTCCTCAGGCCCCGATCATGGAGGTCGGTAGTCCCGGGCGTAGATGAGTCTGCGGCGTCCTCGCCGCAGACTGCGAAACTCGGGGGGCAGGGTTCTTTCCCGCTCCCTCTCCGCCGTCTCTTTCGCGCGCATTACCTGCTCGCAGAAAGAGGCGGCGGCGTGCCACTTGCTCCCGTCGGAGACCACGGCCCTCACCATGGTCTCCAACGAGAGAACGTCCACGCCCAGGACCGCAACGAGATCCCGGCGTTGACTCGCCCACGCAGGGCACTCCACCAACGTGTGGAGCGCCGTGTCTTCGCCAGGATCCTCGCAGTGCTGGCACTGCGGCGTTGTCTCCCGGTGGATGCGCCACAGATACTTACCGAAACACCCGTGTCCGGTAACCATCTGGCACATCCGGTAGGAGAGGTCCCCATGGTCCCTCTCCAACCACTCCTTCATGATCGGTCTTTTCTAACTAACCTAACCAAACTAAAAGCAAGCATTTACACATTATACTTTTTAACTTATTCGTATTGAATTATTTTTTATTGGTTGCAAATCCTATGTTCAAAATTTTACTGTTTTATTTATTACACATCATGATGGCCCTATACATTTTATACCAATACAAGTAATAGACGTGGTGTGACGTATATACATATTGAAATTCACACAATAGTCGCTACTTAGGTATGCATGAGCAGCTCATTACTAAAAATAAATAAACATACAATCTTGTAAATATAACATAAGGTATTTTGTTATCTTGAACTGCATTAGATGTATTTATTATAAAGATATTAAGCAAAATATTAAGTGAAGTGTAAAATATACATCGGCACTAGGAGCCGGTAAGATGTTGTCCTCATGGGTAATTAGCAATAGCGGTGTCACTTTCAGACGGTCGTACTAACGAGACTGGCATATATATGCAGATGCACCTCGCAACCACCCCCCCTCTCTCCACCCAACAGTCACCCCTCTTCTTATCTCCCAGCGATTAATTAGTCTTCTACCTCGAAAGGCTTGCGGCGCTTTTTTAAATTTTATTAGATCTATTAGATTTAGTAGATGTTGATATTTATTCGATGCAGTAAATTGCGAATATATTTTTGTCATATTCACTAAATTTTCTATAAATATATGAATTTTTGAAGCAATTAGTACTAGAGTACTAATTTTTCTTATAAAAAGACAGAACTCATCACATTTACTTACTACGATAGCAAATAAATATGAAAAAGGATGCAGCAGGTTCAGAGTTATATGGCACTTACAACTATCTACGTATGTCATAATAGCGAAATTTATGGAATGAGCTCCCTGCCTACGTATGATTCAGAGATTCTCATTAAAGCCTGCTACACGACGAGTGTATCTTACACATTGCAGGCTTCCAAAGGCTACGGTCACTGTTTACCTCCAAGTGAACCGTACGCGTGTTTGCATAGCATAATAAAAGTAATAACCGTTTTGAAGATTCCATTGTGTAATAATAAGGACCGCGAAAATATCACGTATGTTTTTTGACCCGTCACTGATTTAATAACAATTAATGATAAAATATAATACATACAGCAATCATTGTAAAATTTAAAAGTAAAAACATAATATGAAAAAATGAAAGACGTTGAATTAATTTAAATTAAATATCTAAACATACGCGTTAAAACATTCCTCTGCATCTTCGCCTTTGTTGTCGTCTTGGTTAGGAACGTTCACAGAAGCAGACAGGATTGCCATAATGACTAACAATGCGGATTCTTTGTACAAGAAACAGATCAGCCTTATGATCAATTATTGTGTGTATCTATTAATTGCTTAGCTATATCCTTTTACATATAACGAGCACTCGGAGCTCGTGGCTCCAGTAACTAAACACGTCGTCAGCACTCCACTTATCGCGAAATTAAACATTGTAGGTTTACCTATTCTGTTGTTAACTTCTACGTTCATTACAAAAAAATACGCCCCTATGTCATTCAATGTCAATTGTCTTTGTCTAATGATAACTTCATAAAAAATACAAGGAATTATAATTTCATTTTTAAATAGTGCATAGCTAAGAGTACGATTCATTATCATCATCTTAGCGTTGTTCGCGGTTGCATCCTCGGAGGCTTCTACCTCGGAGCCTCGGGTCCCCTTATTCCTTCTCCTCCTTTTGATTTGACTTATACAGTTTTATGGGAGTGACTCTCGTCTAACCTCCCAAATCCGAGAGGAAGCCCGCTTCAGAGTTTCGCCCGTCAATCAGTAGGTGTACCTACTGGCTCGCGGGCGGCTCGGCGGCTACCTACACCGGGTTATATGTCAAACAGTATAAGATGTGCGTTCGATAGTCTATACTTAGCATGACGAAAGAAGTCTTTTGCCACCCTGCTTTTTAGTAAGTAGCCGGGACTATTTGATTTGATGAACAGCGCTATATGATAAGAGTGTCTTCTGTATGGCTCCTCGTTTGTACAATAAATTACCAAAATGTATTATAGAAATTGAAAATGTAAATGTATTTAGAAAAAGGTCCTTCACTTACTTATAACAAAGGCGTACTACAGTATTGACGAATACCTTAAAGACAATTTGTAATTAATACGACTACTACTTACCTTTATTATTATTCGGCAATTATTTATTATTTAATTTAATTTTGACATATTTTTATACATTGACATACCTTAAATTCTAATTTCTCCTTATTATTTTATAATAATTAGTTGTGCTACTTGGTTTTCTTTGATTTTATATTTTAATAAACTGAAAATTTGCATGCCTTGTGGGTGGAATACGGAATGATCAAACTATTTAAAGCTATGTTATATCTAATTGTACCTGTGTTCGCAAATAAATGATGATTATGATTATGAGAAACACGAATGTGGTTAAAGAATGTCAGGACTTCTAACTATTAGCTTCGAGTAATAATCGCTTACTAAACTAAGAGCAATCTGTCTATCTATCTATCTAACGTTCGGACGTACCATTTAATAAATAATATTCATGCTATTTTGAGACTAAATTTCTCCAATTGTTTCTTTAGTGCCCATTGATAGGTAATAAAATGTGGTTGTATTGTCATTGTAAAAAATGAACTGTTTAAAAATTAGATACTTTATCAATATTACCTGCTGTGGCGAAGTTTCCGCTCAAGCGTGGTACTGCTTTGTCTATGGGGGTGGAAATGTTGAGCGGGGTGTTCATAGTGCTTGTCCGGTGTCCTAATTACAAAGGTAAACAGTGAAATAATTTATAATATAATTTTATTTATACATGTAGATTTAATTATTAAGTTTGGGTATTTTATTGGAACAAAAACAGTTACATGGTAATAGTACATCAATTAGATATAATTTGATAGATTAGTAAATATATAACCCATACTATTGTTCGCAGATTATTAATATCAAACTCATAAACAAAACATTTTAAAATTATAAACTACATTTTTAATAGCACACCGCAATAAGTGGTGGCGGATTTGCTCGCCATGCAGATATGGCAATCTCCTATCGGTGCAAATGGTCATTTATTTTTTTTGGACGATTTTAATGTAATTTTCTAGTAATAATTGCAATTTAATCAGAATAGTAAGCATTAGAATTTAATCAGAATGACAAAACATGTCTTTCTGATTGAATTCTAAACATGTTGCAAGTATTGTCTACAGAAGATTAGTCTTGTATCTATATCTTGTATCGTAATACCCAGTATAATTTAATACAATAATAATATACTTATTATACTCCACAGCATTCGTATTTAATAATGAAGCTATTATACCCGTACTTGGTGCACTCAAATTTAGAAAGATAAATTATGTAAGTATAAAACACTATAAATAAACAACATTTAACTTCATTTCTTGAGTACGTGTGATAACGTCTATCTAGCTACGTATGTGAGCAAGTCGCCGGCGTCGATCAAATGAGATATTTATATCGGTTGCAGTAGCTGCATCAAGATAATATAGGAATTTAAATCTTATAAGAAATTGTTGGATCTTATAAGGGATTGTAAAATTCGAGGATACTAAAAAAATCAAGAGAGGATTAAGCAGGTTTCGATGTCTAGAAGAAAACATAATATTCATCCTGAAGAACCTATGGGTCATCTGGAATCTAAAAAGATGGTCAAAAAAATCTCATGAATTAGAACCAGAACATTCTTCACTGCTTCGATGAGAATGAGGAACACAGTGATAACATATAAAAATAGAAAACCCGTAATAAAATTGAATTTAATCTGGCGGCTCTGGATTCTACTCTACTACGAATATATCTTTCTTTGCTGAGGAATCAAAAAAACTGGGACTGTTATGACAGTTTTTAGACTACTCAGTTTAAATGGGCATGGAGTATATTTCTAAAGCTACATTTATTTATTTAAACTTTATGCACAACAATAAAATTGTACAAAGGCGGACATAATGCTAGAGGCATTATCTACCAGTCAACCTTTGGGTGATGCAGAGATAAGTCCCAGTAGGTGCTCGAAGAATTTCAATAAACGAAAGAATGGTACAAAAATAAACAAATTGAATACAAAAAAGAATATTATGCCTATAATGTTATCTATGTAGATTATGAATACAATATAATATAATATATTATACTTAAAATATAAATAAAGATACATATTTATTATATAATATATACACAGACCTGTAAATATTAAATACATAATATATATATATAAAAAATCTTAAAGATGCCTATGGGTTGTTATAGAGTTGACGTACTCTGTTTTTGAAAGTGGTACGGTCAGTCAACATCCTGATTTCGAGAGGAAGGGCATTCCAAAGAAGAATGGATGAGTTGGACAGTGCAGAAGAAGATCGTTAGAGGAGTGCAGATATTTATCATGTTTAGAGCCAAGTAGATGAAGATGAGTTTTTAAGTAAGCATGGGCGTTGATAGAATTGAGAAGTGTAAACAATAAACAGACAGCTCGCAGACTGTGTCGCCGACGAATCTGCAACCAACCGAGCTTTGTACGGTAAGCCGAAATGTGGTCGAAAAACTTCCTAAGATTGTAGATGAAACGAATGCAATTGTTGAAAAGTCGGTCAAGTTTATCGAGCAAATCTGCATTCAGGTCGAGATAGCACACATCACCATAGTCGAAGACAGGAAAAACTCTACTACATCTCACTAAGATCTGTGAAAGTATTTTTATCTATATTTTTTTTTGTTTTCTATTGTCTTTGTTTAATAAAGCGGTTAAGCTTATATACGTTAAACTGATTACACTTCATTATGTATTTAAAGGAGATACTATTTAGTTCTATTGAAGTATACAAAATCAATTCATGTTACAACAATTTGTACATGTAGGTACCCAGCTAGGTAAAGTTATACATAAATCAGTCAAAAAAAAAATTACATACCATTCTACACCCTCTTGTATAATATCCTCCATAATTTTCAAACAAAATATCGCTACAACTGAGCACAATTATTAACAGACGTGTCCAAAACATTGTAATCTGTAGATAGCCTCTTTTATCTCGAGAAGTATTTAGACAGTCAACACTATAATGCCGTATTACGTAGTCATTTTCAAGTATGAGGAGGCTTTACTTTTGCTTCAAAGGATTTAATTTGACTGAACAACCTATAAAGGCATTTCAGCACCGATAGCTTACTAAATTGAGTAAACTAAATTTATCATTATGTTTCACTCACCGCCGTTCAGTGAAACATAATGATAATTAAATTTACTTCGAGAACTACACCGCTTTTAAAATGAACGTGAACTGTTCATTTTGAATTTTGAATTGTAAATGTTGTATGATCCAGGACCCATAAAATACTTACAGGTATACAGGATGGAAACGTTAAGTTTCTCCAGTCAATTATTTCGTCATTTTTAAAGATATTGCAAAACTATAAACTAATATGAAATCTGCATCACTTAATCTATAAAATGACATGAAAACTTTAGGTAAAAAAGTAAAAAAAAAAAATCGGAATGTGTTCACTATTTTTACTTTTGCAGTTCTGATACATTTATTATGACACGGTTTATTTACTAGTCTGAAAAGCAGAAATGTTAAGAAAAATAAAATAAAATAAACATTAAAAGGTTTAAAACAGTTATACACAAAAAAAAAAGAATTTCGCATAATATAAGAAACAGTAATAAACTTGAACTAACGAGGGTGTTTAATCGATTACCAAATGATGTCAAGAAATGTAATGATATGAATATATTCAAAAAGAAACTTAAAATATATTATATTGTACAAGTGACCTCTGGTGCACCGAGGTATATAGGTATATTTATACTATTCACGATTACTCTGTATCTCATTTTAAACGAACTGTATGTTAAGAGAAATAAATTCTTAAAACTCAAAAACAAAAAAATTCCATGTGTTTTTAATTTGTGATTTCCGCACGAAAAAAAGAAAAAGAAAAAAAAGGTACTTATGCAAAATTAACAATAGAACACGCGGTAGAATTCACTAGTTTGATACATTTTTTCCAGCATTTTTTAAAATGTGTTTCTTTTTAGGGTTCCGTAGCCAAATGGCAAAAAATGGAACCCTTATATATTCGTCATGTCTGTCTGTCAGTCCGTCCGTATGTCACAGCCACTTCTTTCCGAAAATAGTTTCGGAAAAAAGTGGCTGTGACATACGGACGGAGTTCTTATAGAAGAACTATGCTGTTGAAACTTTTTAAGTAGACGTATTCTGTCGGTATACGTCGTAGACGTATTCTGTCGGTTTTTTAAATCCGGCTCGAAGGACCATGAAAAGAGTTGGGTTTCAATTGACTAGCCGTTTTCATGGTGTGTCGTCCTCCGCAATAGTCATCCATATTTGTAAACTAACCATTAGCTGTAAGTTTCCTTAAAATATAATAAATAAATAAATAAATATAAAAGTTTCCTTCCAAGTCCTTTGCCGCTTCAGGAAAAGTGTTTCGTTCATCAGATGACAATTGTTTTAAATACATCATTGCCAAAAATCCAGCTGGTTTGGTACCATAAGTAAGCGTGACGAGTTGATATGGTTGAATCCGTTGATTTGGACCTCGCCATAGTATTTTTTTGGTAGGCTTGATCCTCCTCGTTCACCCGTATCATTCTGTACATTTTTTCAATGTCAGCAGTGTATACGTATTGAAACTGTCTCCATTATAGAATAAGCTCTTGAAGATCTTTCTGTATATTGGGACCTCTGTATAACACGTCGTTCAAGCTGTATCCTGATGATGATTTTGCTGACGCGTTAAATACTACCCTTAGCTTAGTGGTAGTTGACTCAGCTCGAGTGACTGCATGGTGTGGCAAGAAGCACTCGATTGCTTGGTTATCGCTCGACGGAATCATATGATTTAACTGTAGATATTCGTTCATAAATTGTTGGTAGACTTTTTTCAATTCTCCGTTTTTCTGTAACTTCTTCTCAAGATTTCTATACTGGGCTAACGCTTGTGGTTTTATCACTCAAAGAGAAGCTGGGGCTTAAACCATGGAATGGTAAGCGGACTTCATATGTGCCGGTGTCAAGCCATGTTGTGGTTTTGTGGAAATACTCCAGACACTCATGATCATCCGTAGACATTTCTATTTTTAGGTTTATGTCTTCGTTCTCCCAAAACTTCAGTAATTCCTCAGTGTTATGGAGGACAACGTTGCAGTGGTAGTGTGGTCTGATAGATCCGCATAGGAGCCAACCCAACTGTGTTTGTTGTGCTATTGGTTGTCTGTCGTTGTCTCCCCTCAAGATACCTCCATTTTTTTTTACGTGCGGAATTCCCTTCGGATACCCCCCCGCCGGCCAGCGGGGGTGGTTATGTCGTGCATCGACTAAAACCGCACGGTGTCCTCCCCAAGTGTCCGTTGCCGGGTACCCCGGGTAAGCCCTCGAAAGGACAACCCCAGGGTTGCCGGCGAACTTTGGCCGCCACCACGGCCACGCCTGGTGGGGTCGGGTTTTATCCCGCTTCGGTGAGTTGGCAGGCGTGTGTAGGGCCCACACGACACGCCTCCGCCACGGACTGCTTCTGTAAGAACGGCGAGTCGGCCAACTGCCGTCCTCAGGCCCCGATCATGGAGGTCGGTAGTCCCGGGCGTAGATGAGTCTGCGGCGTCCTCGCCGCAGACTGCGAAACTCGAGGGGCAGGGTTCTCTCCCGCTCCCTCTCCGCCGTCTCTTTCGCGCACATTACCTGTTCGCAGAAAGAGGTGGCGCCGTGCCACTTGCTCCCGTCGGAGACCACGGCCCTCACCATGGTCTCCAACGAGAGAACGTCCACGCCCAGGACTGCAATGAGTTCCCGGCGTTGACTCGCCCACGCAGGGCACACCACCAACGTGTGAAGCGCCGTGTCTTCGCCAGGATACTCGCAGTGCTGGCACTGCGGCGTTGTCTCCCGGCGGATGCGTCAAGATACCTCCTAATATTATTTTACTGTAGACATCAGCTCCTGGGAGTAGTTCTACTGATCTGCTGGTATAAAATTCTGGATCAGCTAAATTTATTCCCTGAATGTGACTCCAAGTCAATGGTTTTATTAACGGAAGAGTCGCTGTGTATAGAATGTATGGTTAATTCTAACTGGCCTTTTGTGTTGTTTCCTTTCTCCCCTACGCCGAATATTTGACCCTTAAAATGAGAACGTTTTAATCCTAATGTTTGGGCCGCCTTTTCGTTTATTAGTGATATCTGTGAACCCTGGTCGACTAAAGCCCGCAAGGTATGCAGAGTTCCATCAATTCCCACGACCTTAACTATAGCGGTCGCTAGTATAACATCAGACACGTCATCCCGTGAAGCGTTCGATGACCTAGATTGTTGTTTCTTAGTTGCTACGCTGTTTGTTACTGCTGATGTAGATGGACCTTGAGCGTCAATGGCCTCGTGTAATAAAGTGTTATGCGGACCTAAGCACTTACGACATCGTTTCTTCGATACACATGGTTTATTGAAGTGGCAAATTAAGCATTTTTTGCAATAATTTAATTGCTCTACTTTATTTAATTTTTGCTCATCCGTCGTTTGTAGAAATTCAGAACAATGCCATAATCCGTGGTCAGCATTGCACAATCCACCAGGTTAATGAACGTGAAATGTGGTTTGCGTTTGTGTTCGGATTCCTCTGTTCTTTTTTAGGTGATTGTTGGTTGTTGCCATGTGATTTTTTTTTATAGCTTTGATGGGGATAACTTGTTGTTTTTGAGGCAAGCCTCAAGAGGCGTTACGGTTTTCTGGTTTGTAGGTTCCTGTTTACGGCGAGATGCTTCTTAGGCTGTGAATTTTCTTTCTAAATATTCCAGAAATTCCTGTAAGGACGGCAATTCTCTGGGATTTTTGATTGAAGATATGTATTCTGCGTGGGAATCATTGTCTAGTTTTTGCGAATAGAGATGCACTAGAAGTGAGTCCCACGTTGAGATATCCACCCCTAAGATCTGTATTGCATGTAGCGTTTCGTTGGTAAGGTCATGCAGCCTTTTTATCGATTTTAGCATCAGTGTATTTTGCTGCTGCCCCGGTACGTTGGGCAATTTGAGCATCCTACGAATATGGGACGTGAATATCGACTTTTTGTTGTCGTATCATGGGTTAAAATCTCCCAACAGGCTCGGTAATTGTCGGAACTAATTTGTAGATGGTGTATTAGACGTTCGGCGTCTCCAGCCACCTTACTCTTCATTAATTTTTTTTTTTTTAATTTAAATTGCATTTTTTGTGTGTTAGACATAGATGGATTTTTGTCGATGATGGCCTCAGTGAATAGATCTTTAAACGAGACCCACTGGTTATAGGTTCCGTTAAATATAGGAATGCTTATTTGAGGCTGTTTCACGGACCACATTTTCATATGTATGTTGTTCGTCAACTCATTGCATGTGGCCTCGTGTTTGCTAAATTCACTTTGGTACCGGAAATCATCACCACCGTCTTCACCCTCGATCTTCCAGTGGAGTTGGGCAACCTGTCCCCAGCGGTGGTCTAATGACTTTAGAGCACTTTGGAATTGCCACTTGTTTTCCAAGCTGTCTATGTTGTTCCCTTGTGTGGACACCTGGTGCCGGGTTTGCTCGCTCTGGATCCACTTGACGAGGGCTGACATCTAGCAGCTGCTTTTTGTGCAATTGTTCTACAGTATCTTCAAACCTTTCTTTAATATTCTTATATACTTCCTGGGCTGTCTCGAAACAACTCTTTTTAAAATATACGTGGTCTAATTCGAGTGGTTGCTTTGGTAATCTCCCCAGTAAGCTTCCAACATTTCCGCTTTCCGCTTGTAATTGGAGATGGTCTTCCTGTCAGAGCCATATTTCTTGATATTTGTCAAGAATTTGGTTAGATAGAGCTCGGTTTGGTTGACGAATACGGCGTCGGAATTCATGTTTGGAAATTGGTTCAGAAGAGAAGTACACAGTAGTGGTTAGGAATAATAATGGTTTGATCTGACCTGGTTTGCTGCGTCTGGTCTGGTACTGCGACCACAGTTCGTCACACAGTGATCCCCTCGCTTGTCTGGTGCAGGCACTGTATCACTTTATAGCCGCTGGTTGTTTTATCGAAGGACCATGAAAAGAGTTGGGTTTGCCTTAAATAAAAGGCAAACCCAACTTGGAAGTTGGAGTTGTGTAGAGTTAACCATAATAATGGTTAACTCTACACAACTCCAACTCTTGGTTTGTTTGATATATATTAGTATGTATAAAAGGTATTGGTAAAACAAGAGTAAGTTTAAGGAAAGTAGTTTACACTAAAATGGTTTATGTTATAATTAACTTATATTAATTAAGAGAATGATTCTAATGGTTTGGAATTAACGGTTAATGGTTTTGGTTGCGAGTACGCGGTAGCGGCGTGAGGGCTTTGGACACGAACTGGCTACACATTAGCCAAATCGAACAAATATGCATACTTGCAAGCGATGCAATTATACGCATTTGTCGAGTGTTTGATTTACTCGAACAGAACCCTTATATATTCGTCCTGTCTGTCTGTCAGTCCGTCCGTATGTCACAGCCACTTTTTTCCGAAACCGGACTGCTGTTGAAACTTGGTAAGTAGACGTATTCTGTGAACCGCATTAAGATTTTCACACAAAAATGG
Source organism: Cybosia mesomella (assembly GCA_946251805.1). Taxonomy (NCBI): domain Eukaryota; kingdom Metazoa; phylum Arthropoda; class Insecta; order Lepidoptera; family Erebidae; genus Cybosia; species Cybosia mesomella. The sequence continues at coordinate 15,352,991 of OX276392.1, forward strand.
AAAAAAGAAAAAAAAATGGGGTAAGTACTATATAAAAATACTTAGAACTAAAACTCGAATTTTTTTTTTCATCAAACCCATACGTGTGGGTTATCTATGTATAGGTCTTCAAAGATGATATTGAGGTTACTAATATAATTTTTTTCTAAACTGAATATTTTGCGCGAGAGACACTTCCAAAGTGGTAAAATGTGTCCCCCCCCTGTAACTTCTAAATAAGAGAATGATAAAACAAAAAAAAATATATGATGTATATCACCATGTAAAGTTCCACCGAAAATTGGTTTGAATGAGGTCTAGTAAGTAGTTTTTTTTAATACGTCATAAATCGTAAACCGCAATTTACCTTTCATTCAATCAAATATAAAAATTTTACTTGCTCCTTCGAAACCCTTCATGGGCGAGTCCGACTCGCACTTGGACGGTTTTTTAAAGTAGTGGTACACTGACTACATGTGCTAATACAATTCAACCTGTATAACTGTATGGCAGGCGCAAAAGTACAACGCTGGCGGAGTGCCCTGCTGGGATATAGCAGCTCTGGGAGTGAGAGTCCTTTCGCTCGGCATCCTGCTCTGGACGATGGTGCGGAGCGCGAGCGCGTGGGCTAACGCTGCCTCCTTCTGCGAGCAAGTGATGCTCGAGAAGGAGCCGATAGAGACTCCCGATCCGCAGAGCCCGCGAGGCGTGGAGGCGACTCAGACGACGGAGGTCTCTCGACGACCTCCATCCTCCTTGAGCGCAGGCCAGGCCTAGCAGAAGCAGGCCAGGTCGGTGGCGCGTTGCACGCCCCCCTTTTTTCGGGGAGATACCCTGGTTCCCAAACCCAAGAGGGCCATCTCGAAACCAGAGATGGCCCTGGGTCAGTCGGGGTGCGAGGGAAATGCCTTATGGGCCACCTCACACCCAGACGTCTGAAGACCTGAGGCAGGGTACAGTTTTAGTCGGTTCGAGGCCGCCACTGCCCGGCGAGGTGTATCCGAGGGGATTTCCGCATGAAAACAAAAAAAGTGGTGCAGATTTCATATTAAGTATCTTCATCAGTTAATGTTTCCACTTTTTAACAGAAGAGCTACTAGGCTTGAAGACCTTTGTGGGATGCACGCTGGGTAACGAATGATTTTATTCAAAGACAGCAAGAGCCACCGTTCCCGTCGGTCTAGTCTATGACAGGAACGGTGCCACTTCATGATCGTAAGTATTATAAGTAATGGCGCATTGATCAGTCTGTCACACAATAAACTGTTGGAGACGGTAGGCAATTAATTGGTGACCCAGACCTACCGATGGTTGGTGGACACTTTACTCCAAAGGCATACTGCATCTGCCGTCAATAAGTCTGACGCTGGCAACACTATATAGCTTTAATAGATTTAGCTGGATTTTATTTTAGCTAGTCTGAGACATACGAAATTAATATACATGACCTCACTCAAGAATAGAGCTTATGATCTCTGTGACCCTGAACATCTGGATCGAGAGCTGGATCATGTTCAGGTGGTACTAAAACTAACGGATACGAAGTGAGCGGATGACGGAATCAGCAGACATTGAGGTGGAGGCATCCAGAGGTGAGCAGACAGCCAGCCTATATGCCTTATGTCAAGGCAGTAACGGATGAAATCGGCTCTGTGTTAAAAAAGTACTCCATCCCGACAGTTCACACCCCAGGCATAAAAGTAAACAACATTGTGGGCACACCGAAGGATGTCTTGCCACTACAAACTCCAGGTGTCTACAAAATAAATTGCAGCTGCGGCAGTTCATATAAGCCAAACAAAGCGGACTATTGCTGAGAGCGTTAAGGAACACGTTGCAGCTGTAAAGAACCGTCAGATGAGCAAATCAGCGATTGCAGAACATTTTCTAGAAGCAGGCACCCACCAATCACCGGTTTGGATGACACCATACGCAAGTCCTCTCCACCGAACGTCACTTCTATTCAGGAGCTGTACGTAAAGTCATTGATATAATAAACATAAAAATTTCAATCGGGAAGATGGGTTTAAATGATCGCAGCATGGAATCCAGTGATAAAAAACTTGCTACCTCGTTTTTCTGCGTAGTCGGATAGACACCGGTCAGTTTGCTTAGAGAATTGGGATACTGTAAGTGTAGTATGTGACGGTATATACCGTCATATGGCGAAACGAAAATATGAAAAATATGGAGACTATGCGGGTGAATGAAGAACTCTATACCTTTTTTTTTTTTGTTTTTTTTTATCGTGCGGAAATCGGGCGGGGGCGTTTATGTCGGGCTTGCACCGACTAAAACCGCACGCCGTCTCGGGTCTTCAGACGCCGGGGTGTAAGGTTACCCATAGAGCATATCCCTCGCACCCCGGCTTACCCTGGGCCATCTCACCACTAACAGCATCGCTCATCCTGTCTCCTCTGAAAGCAGAGGAGTACGGAGAGCGATGTGTTCCCGCCACGTTGGGTATTGGCCGACGATCAATGCCAACCCTATGAAGGGGTGAAGGGGAAGCCATTGACCGCCGCCCAGGGTGTACCGGCCGCTCCGATTCCGTTCCCCCCGGACTGCAGCGGGATCGGAATCGGAGCGAAACTCGAGGAGGTTACCCAACACACACCCCAAGAACTCTATACCTCACGTACTCGACGACGGAGGACGTGCACCAGTGAGCCAGTCAGCCTGTGACCACGGCCAGTGTTACCTGGTCGAAACGTCAGGCAATCCAAAGGTATGTATATACCTATACATGATCTCGTTAATTCCTGTTAACATTATTGTATATCATGGAACGCGAAAGTTTTAAAATTAGTACGAAATTGATTTCGGCTACGAAAAGTGCTATAGTCTATAAAGATCCAAAAGAAAGTTTCCCGCGTAGTAATGTATGAATAAAAATAATCTGAAGGACTTATGTACCTCATTAGAAGTAGTTTCAACTTTCCCGTTATAGGATAAAATATGTAAATGGTTTCAGATCAACGTGAAGTATATTTAGAATGTACCTATATTAGACTATACCTATTTTTGATGAACATTTTTTTTTCAATTACATTTTTAAGCATTTTGTACGCTTACTTTTTTCTAAAGATTTTTCCCCCTGTAAGGGACTGGTCGCGGGTTCAAGTCCCGTCCTAGATGTTCTCTTTTTCCGATCTAAATCTTTAGAATATTTTTTTATTCATTAATGAATATAATATGGCTGCGGCATGAGGTTAGTACCAACAAGCTTTTATTACTGAATTAATTTAAATAAAGGCGTCCTGAACCAAGGGATTCCAATAAAAATCCCTGTTACCTTTGGAATCAAAGTGCAGCTTTCAACAGCACCGTCCAACCGATCTTGGGTCACAAGTAGTACCTGTAGTAACTAACCTGGATAAAAAGCACAGATGGATGACATGGTCACATCCTCAATGGTGAGGCAACGAACACAAACAAGTTGAATTCCTGAGACGAGCTCAGCCGAATACAAGGGATTTTCTTTTATTTTATCTTTTTTTTTTCTTTTTTCTTTATCTTGCAATGGTTCACCCCAGCACGAATCTATTACCGAAAACAGCAACTCGATAGCTCATCTCCTTCATACCCAAAACCGTGACAGAAAATTGGCAACGACGACGTCGACGACAACTCGATAGCAATAGGGCTTTTCTAAAGAAAATCCCTAAAAATCTGAATAAAGAAACATATTTTCTGATAAAACGTAGCATGATTGTGTTCTTTTTATTTACCTTTCCGTGTAAAACGTGGTCATAGCACGAAAGATATATCCGACTTTGTTAATAACTACGACTTTGTCACTTTTTTGGTGCAGTGTTTATTCAAGACAAAGGAATTCTTGAAGCTAGTTCCCCGGGGTACTTTTAGTAGCATAACATAACATTTAGGTTCTCTTGAGACAATTATTAGTCATATTTTATCAAAGGCTAACTTGTTGGTCATGAGTACGGTATGTTAAATGAATGACTACCTTGTTAGTTATGTTAACGTTGATGGATTATGTAAATTGAAGTGTGCGGGGGCGGTTATGTCGGGTTTGCACCGACTAAAACCTCACGCCGTCTCGGATCTTAAGACGCCGGGGTGTAAGGTTACCCATAGAGCATATCCCTCGCACCCCGACTGACCCTGGGCATCTCCGGTTTTGAGATGGCCCCCTTACTTGATCTCCACTGTGCCATCTGCTAATCAGAGGGACACGTGGAAAGCTTCCGAACAGGCCTCAACAGGGCCGTCCTCGCCTCGGTCGGAGTTGGCCGTAGGCGGCAGCGTCTCTCCCACCCTAGGAGAGAGGCGCTGCCGTCTCCGTTGCCCAGGGTGCACCGCGTGGAGGTCCCCAACCAAGCACCCCTGTAATCTTGGTACCTTTTTTTTTTTTTTTTTTTTTTCGTGCGGAAATCCCCTCGGATACCCCCCCGCCGGCCAGCGGGGGCGGTTATGTCGGGCTTGAACCGACTAAAACCGCACGCCGTCTCGGGTCTGCAGACGCCGGGGTGTAAGGTTGCCCATAGAGCATATCCCTCGCACCCCGACTGACCCTGGGCCATCTCCGGTTTCGAGATGGCTCCCTCGGGTTTGGGAACCACGGTGTCCCCGTCTTGCCCCGGTTTGGGGGAGGGGCGCTAGTCGCCCCACCGTCCCGGCCTGCTTCTGCTGGGGTGACAGGCGGCCTCACCTGCCACCCCCAGGCGCAGGCCGGGACGGTGGTCCACTTATGGAGGACGGAGGTCGTTAAGCGACCTCCGGCGCCTGAGTCGCCTGCGACGCGAGGCGAGCGTGTTGCGGGCTCGGCGGGCCGGGAGGGTTCTGAACCTCTCCCGGGCGCGCTCCGCCATCTCCTTCGCGAGCATCACATGCTCGCAGAAGGAGGTGGCGGCGGCCCACGCGCTCGCGCTCCGCACCATTGCCGCAATCATGCTGCCGAGCGAGAGGACTCCCACCCCGATGGCTGCCACGAGGTCACGCCTCGGCACCTCCCACGCCGGGCAGTCCGTCAGCGTGTGCAGCCCTGAGTCCTCGCTCGCGTCACAGTGATGACACTCAGGCGTTGGCTCCTTCCTGATCCGATGCAGGTGGTCCCCGAAGCACCCCTTCCCGGAGATCACCTGCGTCAGTCGGTACGAGAGGCTTCCGTGTCGCCTCTCTAGCCAATCCTCCATGATGGGCCTTACCGCCGCTATTGCGGCGTGCCCTGCGCTTGGTCGCCCAAGTCGTTCCTTCCACTCCACCACGATGGCCTGGCGGAGCTGGGACTGTACGGCCTCGATTTCTCGATGCTCGGGGTTCAGTCCCTGCTCCCGCGCCTCCTTTCGCCACTGGTACAGTTGCGAAAGGGCTCTCGCCTCCAGGTCCCATGGCGGAGTTCCGGCAAGGAGACTCGCCGCCTCGAAGGAGATCGTGCGGTACCCGCGGATGACCCTGATGGCCATCACTCGCTGCGGAGCGCGCAGCATCCGCACACTTCCGGCCTTCAGGGCCTCCGCCCATATTGGGCACCCATACAGGGCCATGGACCGCACGATCCCCGCGTAGAGTCTCCTGCAGGAGTCATCGGGCCCCTTCATGTTGGGCAGCAGCCGCGCCAGGGCGAGAGCTGTGCCCTTCAGTTTGGGGGCCAGACTTCGGATGTGCTCTCCGAAGTCCCATCGGCCGTCGAGCACGAGCCCCAAATATTTCATTTGGGGCTTGATGCCGATGCGATTACCTCCCACGATGAGACTGGATCCCTCAGGTGGCTTGCTCCTAGGCCCATGAAAGAACTGGGCCTCGGTTTTATGCAAAGCCACCTCGAGACCCAGCCGCCGGATCCGCTCCACGACTTGGGCAACCGCGGTCGTGGCCTTCAGAGTCGCTTCGCGGTACGTCGCTCCGCACGCCGTCACGAGCGTGTCGTCCGCGTAACACGTGACGGCGGCACCATCTACGAGCTCACCGCGAAGCACCCAGTCGTATCCGATGTTCCACAGGAGCGGCCCCAGGACCGATCCCTGCGGAACACCGTACGACATCTCACGCCGGCCGAGACCGGTCACGGTTGGGTAGAAGACGGCTCTCTCCGTCAAATACGCCCCGACTATGCGGCGGAGGTAGAGAGGCACTTCGTGATACACGAGCGCCTCCCTAATGCAACTCCTGGGCAAGGTGTTGAACGCGTTGGCGATGTCCAGGGACACCGCCAACATCACCTCACCCCGGGCTACTGCATCCTCCGCCAGAGCCCTCACGCGCATGATGGCATCCACGGTGGAGCGTCTCTGGCGGAAGCCATATTGGCCATCCGCCAGGTCCGGCCCCACTCTCTAGAGGTGCTCGACGAGGCGCTTCGCAATTACTCTTTCAAAGAGCTTGCACACCTCGTCGAGCAACACTATGGGCCGGTAGGCGGACGGTGAGTCCGCCGGGCTCCTTTCGGATGAGGACCAGTTTCCCCGTCTTCCACAATTTCGGAAACTGGCCCCGCTCCAAACATGCGCTGAGAAGCCCTCTCAGTCGGGGCTCGAGAGCGTCGTCGACTAGAGCTAGGACCCACGCTCGGCCTGGAATGCCGTCGGGTCCCGGGGCGGTGCGTTTGGCTCTCAGCCTTCTCACCGCCAGCTCTAGTTCTACCCAAGTGACCTCGGGCACGTCGTCGTCAACCACGTCGGGCACCATTGGCAACCGAGGCGGAGTCATCTGCGGTGGAACATGTTCCACCGCCCGCGCTGGGAACAGGAAGCTAACAACTCCTCCGAGCAGCTCCGGCTGGAGACACTGGGTCAACGGCGGGGCCTTGGGGCGCAGTTTTCCCCTTACCATTAGGTAGGGCCGCCCCCAAGGGTCCCGCTGCAGCGTCTCCAGCAGTTCGCAGCGGGCCTCCTTTTTGGCCCGCCTTATCTCTGCTCGGAGGGCACCTCTGGCCTCCCTGTATCCCTCGTACAACTCCGCCTCTCGGGCCTCCGCATCTGCGGGGCGGCGACGCCTCCTACGGAATCGGGCCCACCGGCGGTGCGTGATGACGCTCAAACGCGTCAAACCGAATATATCGGTGATCCGAACTTGTCTCCTCCCCCAAAACGACACGCCAGCCCTGAACACGTCGCGTCAACGAGGGACTCGCGAACGAGATGTCCACGATTGAACTGGCCCTCGAGGTCACGAACGTGTCCACGGCTCTCCGATTTAGGAGGTCTAGGCCGAGTCCTTCGGCCCAGTCCTCCAGTGCCCTGCCTCTATCCCCCGCCGGGCCCCTATCGTGACGGGAACCCCACGCCAACGACCAGGCGTTGAAGTCCCCGAGCACAAGGACCGGGCGGGGGTGGCAGGCATTGACGACGACTGCCAGCTGACGGAGCCATTGCTCATACGAGTCATCAGCTATGTCTCGGCTCGGCGTGAAGTAAGCAGCCACGACCGCTATGTCGCCAACCGCCGCCGCCACGCAGCCGGGTCCCCTTGCAACGACGGCAAGAGGGGGGCTGCCGGCGGCAGGGTTGTGCACCAGTGCCGCCGACCCATCCAGCGCGGTTTCCCAGGCAGGCCCGAGGAACCGGTCAGCCGGCTTGGGCCGGCCGTATGGGTCGGCGACAGCGGCGACATTTATGGCCCACTGTGCCATGCTCTGAAGCAGAAGGTCCTGAGCATGGGCACCGTGGCCAACATTCACCTGCAGGATGCGGAGTTGAGGATCCATTATGGAACCCCAATCTCCGCATCCCGCTGTGAACTGGAGGCGGAAGGCCGGCCTCCCGGCTTCGGCTACCCTCCGGCGCAGGCCTTGCTTCCAACCCTGTGGTCGGCCGGCTTGCCTCCCGCTGCACACCTAAAACAGTGCAACGGGGCGTCGCACGAGCCGGCCTTGTGACCGGGTTGGCCACAGCGGAAGCAACGGTCACCCGCCGTCACTTCCGCCGTGCAGTGCACCCCCACATGGCCCACCGACAGGCACCTGAAGCACCTGGCCGGTCGGGCCTGCAGGAGCCTTGCCTGCGCCCTCAGGAAGCCTCCTACCAGGAGGCTCCGCCCGTCTGCAACATTTTGGGCCGCCGCAATAGGGCAGCCGACAACTGCTGCCCCCTGTCCACCACGGCCGAAGCGTATCGCTCCGGCCTTAACTGTGTCCGGGGAGCAGCCCCCGGCCTCCGCAACGGCGAGCCTGAGCTCTTCTGCCGTGACGGAGTCGTCCAGGCCCGTAATGCGCATTTCTGCGCATCTAATGGGCCTGGACACCCGGACGTCGGCTGCATCCAGTGACTCCCTTAGCCGAGCCGCTAGGGCGTCGGCCTTGGGGCCACTGGCGGCGCCGGGGACCTCGAGAAGCCGGGCTCCCGTCTGTGTGCTCTTGCACCGGACACCCGGGATCTCAAGGGCCTTCAAGTCGACGTTGGCCTTTACTTTGGCCAACACCTCGGCATACCCCATGCCCCTCGACGCTGGCTCCGCCGTCAGAGTGACGACGACGGCAGTAGTGCGAGGGGCACGGAGTTTCCCCGGCGCTGCCTTCGCGGCGGCCGCGGCCCTCCTGGCCTTCTTGGCGGCCTTCCGCCTCTTCTTACTGGCTCCATCCACCTCCCAACCCCCTTCCAAGGGGGTTCTGGTGGGGGTTACTGGAGCCGCGACTGGGGCTGGGGCTGGGGCCTGGGCTGGGGACGTCTTCCCCTTGCCCTTGCCCTTCCCCTTTCCCTTCCCTTGAGTGGGAGCGGGGCCCTAAGCGGGAGCGGGGCGATGAGCCGGCTCCGGCAGAGCCTCCACTGCAGCCGGGCGGGTATTACCCTTCCGGGCTGCTACCGCGTAGCCGGCCACCGGTGGCGCCAGAGGCGGACGGCGGATGGAGTCCACTAAGGCCTCCAACCGACTCATCATCCTCTCCTCCAGCGCTCGAGTAGCAGCTACCCAGGGCTCCTCCGGTGCTGATTGGGCCGGCCTCCGCACCGATTGCGTCGGCTGCTCCACCTGCGATGACTTCGCCGGCACCGGCTATGTCGACCACGTCGATCGCGTCACCCGCGCCGGCGGCTCTGGTTGCGCCAATTGCGCTGGCTGTGCCGGCTGGGCGGAGCTCGCCACCAACCTCTTCAGCTCCTCCAGAGCTGCAGCTGGCCGAGCCGTCTCTCGACGGGACTCGGCCAGCTGTGCCGCGAGAGCCTCGTTTTCGGAGGCGATGCCGAACACAATGTTCAGCATCTCCTCCTGCTGAGGGTCTGGGGACCCCTTGGACGACGCAGCCACCTTCTGGAGTCTCTCCAGGAGTGACCGCGTCTTCCCGCACGGCTCCGACACCGACACCGCCGAGGTGGAAGGCCTCGGCGGTGAGTTTCCCACGGCTCTTCCAAGAGCAGAGGGAGCTCGGGTGGATTGTCCAGCCCTCACGCCACCCCGCGCCCCTCGGCGGCCCGCAGCCACCTTGGACGCCGGCTTCGACGCCTCGTCGCTGCTGGAGGAGGAGGTCGTCCCGGTGAGGGTAAAGTCCTCATCCGACACGTCCTACCCCGCCCGAGCCTTTGCGCGCCTCCTGCGCTTGCGGGTCCGCTGCTCGCCCGGCTTCGCTCGTTGGCGGTGTCGAAACTCTCCGACACCGCCGAGGTATTTAGCGTCACCTCCACGCATGACTGCTGCGCGATTTCCGCGCAGACTCCGTCTTTCTCATTTTCCATATTAATGCCGATTTCATTGTTTTTTGTTTTCCTGTCTGGTTTATTTATATTATTGTTGATATTGTTCATAACATATCCCACGAGTATGGGGGAAAGGTGGTCCATCGAGGCGGTGCCCCCTGCACCTGGATAAGCCTATATACTATGGAGGTCGGCTGGTATCCATAGGTTTTTACGACTTTGCTGTCGGGTGTTATAGACTTTTCCTTGTCATGGGCCGGCCAATAAAGGCAAGCCCTCCGGTCAGCAAGATCACAGCGTACCCTTCTGTAGCCACCAGTTAGGTCGTTGCTGATCACCTACCGATTACGGAACGCGAGAGGATGGCTAGTCCTCTCTCACCGGCGGCGGCACAAGTGCCCGTCGGCCCCTGCGTTAGCACTGGGCCAACCCGCCCCTGGATCCCACAGGATCCTATGGTGGCCTCAGCCACTAACACCATCGCTCGTCCTGTCTCCTCTGAAAGCAGAGGAGTACGGAGAGCGATGTGTTCCCGCCACGTTGGGTATTAGCCGACGATCAATGCCAACCCCATGAAGGGGAAGCCATTGACCGCCGCCCAGGGTGTACCGGCCGCTCCGATTCCGTTCCCCCCGGACTGCAGCGGGATCGGAATCGGAACGACACGCGAGGAGGTTACCCAACACACACCCCGTAATCTTGGTACCTACTGTAAAGTAGGTAGTAGATAGTATACTATAAAAATAAAACACGTTAGTCAACCTTTGATTATTATGCCATGAATTAACTTTAATGGAACAAGTGAGGAAAAAAATCTCACTGGTTTTTAGGACAAATTGACACTGGACCTAGTGAGAACAACCCAGTTACTTATGTTTCTTCAGCGAGTGCCTTAACTGATGTATAAATAGGGAGATAAAATACAGGAATTAGTCATGTCTAATATCTTCTTTCTTGCCAATATTTGACAGAAATGGCCACTATTTGCAGTGTGAAGGTTGTGGTTACCACTCAAGGCCTTACTGTGGTTGTTGTTGCTTGAGCTGGATATTATATCCGTACCCACATTATGTACATAAAGTGATATCGGGTTTTTCAAACTGGAGCAGCATGCATGAATACATGGCAATAGGCTCGCCCCCGAAATGATATCAGAAACTTACAAAAAATACAAAAAGCGTGAAAACAGAAAATAGAAATGTAAATGAAATGAATAAATAGAAAAAAAAAAGAAAACAAAATGTATTGTCATCATTTTAGCGATGATTCAGGTTGCATCACAGACCTTCAGAACCCGGGATTCGTTTTCCATATTATGCTTGCCTTGTAATGGTAACGGGAGTGACGGCCGTCTGATCGCCTAACTCTCAGTGGAAAGCGTGGGCCAGAACCTCGATTGTTGATCGCCAAATGTACCAGCTAGCATGTAAGAATGGCTTGGGCCCCGAAGATGTTAATTGGACCTTATAAACCAGCAACAAAATATATACACCATAAAAGCTGTCTGCCCTTATCGGAGCTTTTGCCTTCTTTCTGGTAATGATGGATAAATATTCACATTAGGGCATGCCGCATGCGTGTACACACTACGTATAACGTAGCGCTGCTCTATGTACTTGTATGTAACTGCGCACACGCATGATGCAACGTTTGTCCCTCCGGTCCTTTAAACAGGATTATGAAATAGCATCTATTGAGCCGGACCAAGAGCCCGTCATTTTACCACCTGTAACAGTGGCCTTCATTCTTTAGACTAACCTTACAACCAACCATAAACAGGCGTGGTGATCCTATTATACATGTAATCGTTATCATTTACTCATCATTAGTTATCGTGCGTTATCATTTAAATTAGAATATTTCAGGATCTGTAACCTAGACGTATGGTGCCCCACCAAGACCTTCAGGGCCCATGCCAACCTCACCTGCAAGTCATTATACTTACTGATTGACGGGTGAAGCTCTGGCTTAGGCCTCGCTCTCAGGGTTGGAGATGGTCAGACGGCAGTTGTTACCCTAAAAGCCAGGACTCTGGGTACCAAAGTACAAGCTTTGGATGCAACTAGGATTGGCTCTCTTATGATGTTGATGAGGATCAGAAAGATGACTTGCATAGGTTTGAGAGGTACCTACTGTAATCGAAATATGCTTCAATTAAATGTGTCTAAATGCTTACTCGAAACATTTTCGCGTCGCACATCTCTAATAGATTATAAATACACCCTAAATAATGAAATAATTAGTAAGGTGAACAGCACTCGAGATTTGGGGATCATACTAGACAGCAAGCTTCTTTGCGATGAACACATCAGCAACATAGTCAAAAAAGCTTCTAAAGGTCTATACTAGGATTTATACTACGAGCCACGGCCTGTTTTAAGACACTCAAACCACTTGAAATTTTGTATTGTTTTTTCGTACTGTAACGGGAAAATAGCCCTATAGGCTACCTTCGTCACTAGCTTGGCTGTAATCGTCTAAACCTAACTAAATTGTGAGATTAAATTCCTAATCTATTTATTTTAAATAATGTACGCCGTGATTATTCTCCTCACTAAATTAATTTAACCTACGGTTTATATTATATATTATCTAATGTTCTAATCTTTGAGTTTTGTTGAAATAAAATGAACTCTATCTGCATAAAATCTAGTTTCTATATACGATATTGATTTAAATGTCAAGTTATCATTTACGGTCGTAGATTGTATCTACCAGGTACTGAGGTTTTCTGGATCCAGATTATATCTCTATTTTTTTTTATATTTCATATGTTTTGTCGTGAGCTCATATATTTTTTTTGGTTGATATTAAATCAACATATTTTCTCCTCCTCTCTCTCAAGAATAGTTTAATTCTGTTATCAGTACCTCCACTAATGCTAAACGTATAATAGTATTCTTCTCTTTTTATATTAGTATTCACTAATTAATACCATTACAAGTTTAACCGACCCGTCGTAAATCGCCTCACATATCTAGGTTTGCCTGCATTCCAATGTAGGTTTCGTTCGAGACTGGTATAAATACTGATTTAACATGAGTTAATCTGTCTAAGCTTGTAAATATAATTTATGGATTTCAGGCAGACCCCAGAAATGCTACACACTGATAACTTGCTCAAACTGAAAACCCAAATGGTTCCAGGAGCTAAAATTGTATTTAAATTACCTATTAAGTGAGCTGATTGTAACACATATATTATTAATTACTGTATTCGACTAAAATACACCCTCTAGTTAGTAACTGCGTACCAATAATTATATTTCAGATGTCTCTGAAATGAACCTACTAAAACCACACGCCGTCTCTTATGTGTTATTTGCACTTTACAAGTCGAATATCAATTAAGATCACAAATGACGATCTCTTTGTATTTCTAACACTGTTTTCATGTGTTACTCAATATATTGTAAATGTTAGTTGAATAATCAGCCACTTAGATAATTGCCTCTAATGTATAACTCGTCAACTTCTGCTTATTTAAATCAGTGTTCTATAACTGATAACTATTTATATTTGCTCTAATTCTCGAATGATGTATTCAGTTAATTCAGTCACGTTATAATACACTTAATTACTTGACTACAGTGCTTAGGTAAAATGTTATGGTGGGGTGTGTGTTGGGTAACCTCCTCGAGTGTCGCTCCGATTCCGATCCCGCTGCAGTCCGGGGGGATCGTAATCGGAGCGGCCGGTACACCCTGGGCGGCGGTCAATGGCTTCCCCTTCACCCCTTCATAGGGTTGGCATTGATCGTCGGCCAATACCCAACGTGGCGGGAACACATCGCTCTCCGTACTCCTCTGCTTTCAGAGGAGACAGGATGAGCGATGCTGTTAGTGGTGAGATGGCCCAGGGTCAGCCGGGGTGCGAGGGATATGCTCTATGGGTAACCTTACACCCCGGCGTCTGAAGACCCGAGACGGCGTGCGGTTTTAGTCGGTGCAAGCCCGACATAACCGCCCCCGCTGGCCGGCGGGGGGGTATCCGAAGGGATTTCCGCACGATAAAAAAAAAAAAAAAAAAAGGTAAAATGTTATGGTGATAATGATATTACACGTATTCCTTTAAATCACCCCCGAACGTATTTTTATATAAATTCAAACAACAGCTCTTTATATACCAATATACTATAAAATAGTAGAAATCTACCAGACACTTTCAATTATATTATTTAGTAATATATTTAAAGTTAAATAATAAATTACCACGGTTTATTCAGACAATGTTTTGGAACTATTTCCGATATAACTATTTATTAATTATATTTAATTATTGAATAACGTATTTATTCACAACTTTACAATAAAATTCACGTTTACCTACTTGAATTAAAACACAATGGATTTGCCGTTAGAATGACTAAGATATTTATGATAATTATCTTGTAAACAAAGACTTAACGCGATATAATTTACGTAACACTTCACTTCGGTTAGTTATCACTTAAATAAACGTATTTAGTATGATGTTACCTACGAATCCTATTAATCCGCCTCGACGGATTAACCCTGAATAACTCTAGACTAAAATGGCCCTAGTGTTTACCTTTGGTCTACTGTCCCGTACCAAAGACAGTAGGTGTGTATGATTTGAAATGTGTGTCTATATGCGAATTGTGTGAAAGGGAATAAAAATGCGAACTAAACTAAGGATAAGGAATGGAATAACTTGCGAAAACCCCTAAAACTATTCCACGGATCCTGGATTATAGGAAATAGTTGTTCGAAACGCTTCCGAAATCAGACTCAATTCCAGAATTTTACCTACCAGTTCTTACTTGCCACATTTCTAAGAGGTTGGGTTTGTATTGAAATAGGTATTTATAAAATATAGGAATCTTTAGATATTCAATCCAAAGAACGTTATCATTTGTCACTGTCTAGTATGCACAACTCGTCAAATGAATCACCAATTATATTAGCATAACACAGCCAAAGAAATTACTAACAATTTTAACAGAGCATGTGCACTTCAAACAGCTACAACGAAAACGATTCCGCTTCGACGTCCCAAAGTACTTTTTATGCTCGGCCCATATCCAACGCCCCGCTCCCCGCTTACCCCCGTAAATGCATCCTAGTGACGTCACACGTCTTCGCTTGGGTAACAGGTAGTATTTTTTTTATGAGAAATGGACCCACGCATTGGACCTTCCGCCAAACAGAACTTCTTTTACTTAAAATAGCATGCCAATATTATTTTAAAACAAACATCTTAACTAGTTCAAATTAAGCATATTTTAATCATATACACATCATTCTTAATCTTAAATTTCTAACATTCCATGCATCATGCTACGTTTAATACTTAACTCCCAATCTACGGAATACACACTCATTGTCAGCCAAAGCATAGCGGCATTCAATCGAGCAAAATTTGGTAAATGCGTCCGTTTACAATAACCAACAGTCTCGTATCAAAGCTTGACAAAGAAATCAAATTACATTTTATTTGGTTCTTAAAACCATTTATAAATTATTTTAATACGCATTAACCAATGAGATAATGTAGACGTCCATAGAGTTCATTTTGCAATAATTAACACGTGTTAATATTTCTTTATTTCAAATATGTCGTGAAGACGAATAATTTTTTATGTTGTATGAATGGTATTTGTATTGTTAACAGATGTGAGGTAAAAATTCTCAGCGTTGTTTCGCCATCGTGGCCATATGAATAATACCATTTCAGTACGTAGCCATTTGGAGTACGCATCCCAGGTCTGGAGTCCTCAGTATGAGATCTATAAGTCTCGTATTGAGGGATATCAAAGAAAATTTCTCCATTGTCTTGACTACAGGGCACAGCAATACTCAGTTGACTACGAACATCGTTGTAGAAGATACCACTTCTTACCGCTGGAAATAAGACGCGATATTGGTGACATATACTTGCTTTTTAATATAGCAAGCAACAAAAATTGACTGTCCGCAGCTCTTGGCCAATATGTCATTACGCACCAACCTATGCGCGTTAGGCGCCTGGCGGAGGAAGTACTCTCACGGGGTGGGGTGGTGGTGGCGGTGTCTCTCGACATCGCTAACGCCTTCAACACCCTACCCTGGAGCTGCGTTAGGGAGGCTCTCGCGTATCACGGAGTGCCTCCTTACCTCCGCCGCATTGTCGAGGCATACCTATCCGAGAGGGCCATAATTTACCCGAGCTGGCTAGGGCCAGGGCGGCAAGAAGTATCGTGCGGTGTTCCACAGGGATCGGTCCTAGGGCCACTCCTGTGGAACATCGGATACGACTGGGTGCTGCGCGGTCCGTTGCTCGAGGGTTTCAGCATAACTTGTTATGCTGACGACACCCTCGTTATGGCGCGGGGAGCAACGGCACTAAAGGTCACGGCAGGGGTTGCTCAAGTCGTGGGTCGAATACGGCGGCTAGGACTCGAGGTGGCTCTCCACAAATCCGAGGCTATGTGTTTTCACGGGCCTCGGAGGGGGCCACCTGCGGGAACCAGCATAACCGTAGGGGGCGTAAGCATCGGCATCCTCAAGTAAGTACCTTGGGCTCGTACTCGATAGCCGATGGGACTTCGGACCACATTTCCGAAGTCTGGTCCCGAAACTGAGGGGGGCTGCGGCCGCGCTATCGCGGCTGATGCCCAACGTTAAGGGACCCAACGCCCCCACTAGGAGACAGTACCTGGGGATCGTGCGAAGCATGGCCCTGTACGGGGCCCCCGTATGGGCGGAGACTCTGGCGGCCCGCAACGTGGCTGTTCTAAACAGCCCGTTAAAAGCGATGGCTGTCAGAGTTATCAGGGGGTATCGCACGATCTCCGTCGAGGCGGTATGTCTCCTAACCGGGACCCCTCCATGGGACCTGGAAGCGAGAGCCCTTGCGCTGTTGTACCAGTGGCGCAAGGAGGTGCTGGAGCGGGGCCATAGGCCGGAGCCCCGAGAAATCAGGGCTCAGCGGTCCCTGCTCCGCCAGGAACTCATGGAGACATGGAGGGTGTGACTTGAGCATCCGAGGTGGGAGGAATCCACCATTGCGGCGGTGAGACCTGTTACATATGGGGTTCTCCTATAAAAGTGCTGACACTTTCGCCTGAGTCAGCGCTATCACTCCTGTGAGTTGAAGAGGGCTAGCGGATCGGACAGTTCACCGCCAGCCTCCTTCCAGAGCACTTGTTCTTTTCTTTATTCTATTTCATTTTATTTCTAATTCTCATTTATTCTAAAAGTGCTTCAATTTTGTAAAACTTAAATTCAATAAATCCGGTGTACTCAAAATTTGTTTTTTTTAAAACTCGCGAGCCCGCTCCCGTGTAACATTGGTGGCAGCGTAAAGGGATTCCTCGAAAAACGGAATCCGGGACATTCCAGTCGTGAAAATTGTGAAAGTGAAAACGTGAAAAAGAAAAAGTGTTTTATAATACTATATCTTCACGAGTGCCGCGAGTGACTCTTTCTTCTGTGACTCTACAACTCTTTGTCAAGCCGCGACGAGGACATCACCGAGGTCAAAAAAAATAATATATATATACAAAGGTCAAGCTGCAGAGCCCAGTATCCAGTTTTCCTGAGTTCCAGAATCTAGTATCCAGTTCCAGAGTCTCGTATCCAGTTTCCAGTGTCTAGTATCCTGTGACGGATACCTAACTCACCCGAAAAAGTGTTTTAAGTTGCGGAATTCCCAGTGCGTAAAGAAATCGTAAAATTTTCCAGTGTTCCTCAAAACCCTTCGTATATTTTCCGACATTTTCGGTTCAGTGCAGTGTTCCCAGTGTTTTCAAGACTTCAATATCCAAATGCAGTTACTTCTGTAAGTCTAAAAATAACTTTTGCATTGTTAAACTATTTGTAACTATTTATTCTCAGTACAGTAATCGGAGAATTAAGCGCAGGTGTGCCTATCTTTTGCGTGGGACGGCTTAGCAATAGCGTTCTGGACGCTCTTATCAGACATATTCCCAGTAATGCCTAAGGACGAGAACACACTAACGATGTCTGAAATCAGTATGAATATTTTAATTAAATTCATTAATAAGTATGATGGAAATAGGGAAAAATTAAATGCATTTTTAAATAACTGCAGGAATGCAATAAATTTAGCCTCCGCTGCACAAGTAGATGTGTTGTTAAAATTCATTTTAAGCCAACTCGAGGGGAGTGCTGAGAGCGCCTGCTCTATCAAAGAATTCGAAAACTGGCAACAATTAGAAGATTTCTTAAAATCCCAATTTGGTGAGAAAAAGCACTACGCCGCTTTACTTTCCGAACTACAAGAATGTAAACAGGCTCAGTCAGAGACGGTCAACCAGTTTGCCCTCAGGATTGAATCTTGCCTTTCTAAACTACTAACAGAAATTAATATATCGATGCCAACTAAGAAAAAGGGCGAACTGGCAGGTCGTGTCGCTGCAATGCAAGACCTAGCTCTGCACACATTTGTCATCGGGCTCAAACCTGGACTTTCTACTCTTGTGCGATGTCGTGACCCCGAAACACTTAATGACGCAATTAATTTTGCTGTGTCCGAGGAAAAAATTTTCTTAGCTTCTATTAAACGCAATACTACGCCACAGACTAGCAGTTTCCAGAATTCTAATAAAAATTTACGCCAATCTCCGCCACAAGGTAATTTCAGTCGACCACAGTATAACAATAATGTGGCATCGTCATCACATAGGTCTAATCCAGTAGTGTGCCGGTACTGCAAGGCCTTAGGTCATACCATAGAAGAATGCCGTAAAAGGGAATACAATAATAGGCGTTTTGGTAATTCACAAAATCAAAACTATTCTCGCCCAGCCCCTAACTCAGCATTCCAAAACCGTAATCAACCTATTCACACTATCTCCTCGCCTGAGAATGATGGGAATGGCATCGATGAAATCGATCATTTAAACGAGGAAGCTTTCCCGGCCGGTGTCGTGCGGGAAAATTAAATAACAAAATCGATGCCAAGCCTAATATATCCACTGTATCCGCTGTATCCACTGTATCCGCTGTATCCACTGTATCCGCTATATCTACTGTACCCACTGTATCCGCTGTATCCACTGTATCCACTGTATCCGCTGTATCAACCGCATCCGCTGTATCCACTGTATCCGCTGTATCCACTGTGTCTACTGTTCCCGCTATACCCACTGTATCCGCTGTATCCACTGCAACCACTGTCTCCACTGCGTCCCCTATGTCCGCTGTACCTGCTGTTCATGTGCCCACTACATCTACTAGCTCCATCACATCTTCTAAATCCCGTACAATAACCTCATGCTCTGTATCCACTACGTCACTCACAAATACATGCACTCAACCCAAACCTAAACTAAAAGACGTCATTTCTTCAAGGTCTCAATCCCATGCTTCGGCTCCTAAACTACCTGAAAAAGAAAAAAAGCGCATTAAAATTCATAACATTACATCCAATCCATCAAGAAAGTACTTACCTTTTATCGAAGCCCAAACTTTTGTGTCAACCAAACCACTGAGATTGCTCGTAGATAGTGGCGCTTCGATAAGTCTCATTAAGTTATCATGCATTGAGAAACTACCGGACGTGAATAAAGAAATTATAAGCTTCACCGGAATAGGTACCACAAATAATCCCATACAATCTCTTGGGCATATCTCTTTAAAATTCAATTCTTTCGAGCATAATTTCCATGTAATCGGTGACTTACATTTTCCTTATGACGGAATTATAGGAAATGACTTCCTGTCAGAATCTCATTCTAATATTAATTATAATGACGATACTCTTACAGTAAACAAAATAAAATTAACATTAAAATTTAATGATCCTATATATACTATTGAACCTCGCACAGAGACAATAATAGAATGCTCTGTCTTAAATCCTGGAATAAGAGAAGGTCTCATTCTAGATCAACATCCTATGGAGTCCCTTCTAGTAGCCAATTGCATAGTCAAGGTGAAACCTAACTCACGGGTTAACGTAACTGTCGTGAATATCTTTGAATCTCCTATATCAATCAGCTCCGACATGAAATTAAGAATTCTACCCTTAGAGAAGGATCATAGTCATCACATTCTTTATAATACTCACTCGAATAACTCTTCAAATGACACGTTCAATCGGACTGAAGAAGTATTAGGCCTTTTAAGAACATCACACTTAAATAATGAAGAAAAGGACGCTCTTTTTGATCTTTGTGCTACTTACTCTGACATATTTCATCTCCCTAATGATAAATTAACAAGTACTGATGTTCTTCAACATGAAATACCTACTTCTTCTTCTGTACCTATAAATACTAAATCTTATAGATTCCCTCAGGTGCACAAACAAGAAGTCCAATCTCAAATAGATAAAATGCTTGATGATGGGATAATAAAGCCCTCTACTTCTCCATGGTCTTCCCCAATATGGGTAGTCCCCAAGAAAGCAGATGCTTCCGGTCTGCGCAAATGGCGTGTAGTTATAGACTACCGCAGACTGAATGATATCACCATTGGTGACTCCTATCCTATTCCAAACATCACAGAAATTCTAGACCAACTGGGCAAATGCAAATATTTCAGCACACTTGATCTGGCATCCGGTTTCCATCAGATAAAGATGGCAGAGCAAGATTCCTCTAAAACAGCCTTCTCTGTGCCTCAAGGTCACTTTGAATTCACCCGTATGCCGTTCGGGCTCAAAAATGCTCCCTCTACCTTCCAAACGGTGATGAACACGGTGTTGTCAGGACTACAAGGCATTCAATGCTTTGTTTACCTCGATGATATCGTAATCTACTCATTTGATCTCTTCACACACATGAAAAACCTATCCAATATCTTCGACAGGCTTAGGAATGCCAACCTTAAACTTCAGCCGGATAAGTGCGAATTTCTCCGTAAGGAAGTCTCTTATCTCGGTCATATGATAACTGACCAAGGAGTCAAACCAAACCCAGAGAAAGTTAAGGCTGTACAACAATTCCCTAAGCCCAAATGCCCAAAAGACATAAAATCTTTCCTAGGGCTAGTTTCTTATTATCGCCGATTTATACCTAACCTCTCCAAAATTGCTAAGCCTTTGACAAACCTCCTTAAGAAAGATATCCCATTTTTATGGCAAAATGAGCAGCAGCTAGCTTTCGAAACCCTTAAAACATGCCTCACCTCTGCTCCAGTATTGGCATATCCCGATTTCTCACAACCCTTTGTCCTAACTTGTGATGCATCCAATTTTGCCGTCTCAGCCATTTTATCTCAAGGCCCAATAGGGAAAGACAGACCAATTGCCTATAGCTCCAGAACTCTTAATAAGGCTGAAGCCAATTATAGCGTAACTGAGAAGGAATGCCTTGCCATCCTTCATGGTACCCAAGCTTTCAGACCTTACCTTTACGGCCGTCGCTTTAAAATCATCACTGACCATCAGCCACTCAAATGGCTTTTTAAGTGCAAAGACCCTGGCTCCAAACTTGTAAGATGGCGATTAAAATTAGAAGAGTTCGACTACGAGGTAGAATATAAAAGAGGTAAGACGAATAGTAATGCAGATGCATTATCCCGTTACCCCGTGAACCCTGTTGTCCAAAGGGAAAATGACCCTCAACCTTCTACTTCTAGAGATCCTGTCGACCCAATCTCCGAACAAAATTCTAACTCATCAGGAAACTCTGATATCCCACAAGAGGTTCTGAAGGACCTCGAAGACTTAGGTGCATTTGATATTAGTCCCACGGAAAACCGCGACGAAGACCTAAGTCCTTCAAATCTCCCATCTCCTTCTAATTCTAACGAAGATTATAATAATTTTTTACAATCCTTCTCTAACAAAGATAAAATATTCAACACCTATATAAAGGAACATAACGAAAATCTTCTTAAAAGCAGTTGTAAAACCATCTTATTTCCAGTTTCAATCGATTTTGATGACTCAAACCCATATCTCCAAGATATTCTTTCTGAACTCGATGACTCTTCTATTATTCTCGATGAAGAACGCGAACTTCACTCATTCAAAAGGCTTGAAATAAAAGGAAAAACATTCTACCTACTATTCACTAAGTTATACTATTTTGATAATACCTCATATCCCGAAATATTCAAAACCATTAAATCTGCTCGTGATGATATACTGCTAGCTGGAGATATCAGTGAAATAGCGGTATCAGATTTCAAGAACTTATTTGAGCAACGATCTTTTGTTAAAATCTACGGCATGTTCATGTATCTCTTTGATAATACTAATATTACAATAAATATTCATCACAACACTATTATATATCCAGTCCCAACAGAAATCGCAAAAATACTTAAAGAAAACCATGATATTCCGATAGCGGGGCATGTAGGCTCAAATAGAATGTATAATAGAATTAAAGAGCGCTATTATTGGAAAAATATGCGGTCAGACATAGAGAACTATGTAAAAAATTGTAAACTATGTCAATCCAACAAAGCTCTAAGAAGAATAAATAGATCCCCTATGCAAATTACTACTTCTTCGACCCGACCTTTTGAGAGAATTGGCTTAGATATTGTTGGTCCCCTTCCAGAAGCTGGTCTCCACAAATTTAGGTTCATCCTCACTTTACAGGACGACCTCACTAAATTCTCTTTAGCATACCCTATCTCAAATTGCACTGCAGAGGAATCCTGTGAATGTTTAATACATTTCATATCTGTGTTCGGGATTCCAAAATCTGTATTAACTGATCAAGGGCCAAACTTTACTGCAGAACTGTTTAAGCGTAGTTGCGAATTCCTTAAGGTGAAGCAGATTTGGAGCTCTCCTTATCATCCGCAGACACAAGGAGCACTCGAGAGGAGCCACTCAACTCTAAAAGAGTATCTCAAATCATATGTAAATGATTATAGAACCAATTGGCATAAGTATGTCTACACTGCCATGTTAACATACAACAGCAGCGTCCACACCACTACCCAATTTACTCCCTATGAACTCGTGTTCGGTCATAAACCTTATCTCCCAGACTCTGTTTTTGACTCTAGAACAGATATAACCTATCCTGAATATACGAAAATGCTCCAGCATCGTTTAAAAGTATCCCGCGAAAAGGCTCTACAACATATTAACGCGTCGAAAGAGAGATCTAAATCGTATTATGACAAGCACTCACGTATTGTACAATATAATGTGGGTGACTACGTATATTTAAAAAATCATGTTAGGCTAGGTAAAGCTCTGTCCCCTGTGTGGAAAGGCCCTTACAAGGTCATGAAAATCCATGGTAATAACAACTTATCCCTTTTAATTAATCGACGCCATATCAAACATCATTACGATGAAATAAAGCCAGCTCATGGAGCTGAATGATATTAAGTAATTAATCTTACCAAATGTAATCACTAGTAATCTAAGTATTCTTTTATATGATGTTTAAGAAGAAAATATATTCTATAGGTTTTATATTACCATACCCTAATTACTAACGGTTTATTTACAGAATTGCTGTCTATACAGTATTCTGCAATGCAGTCTCGACAGAGGAACAAAATTACGAATATATTGGATATATTAATAAAAGCCCTGGCATATTCTTCGACGCTATCGGTACACTAAGGATTATTAATGATCAACTCCATATAGTTGTTCCAATCGAAGTTCTCCCCTTTCAACACCACCTTGGGAACATTCATAAGGTACTGAATAATATCCGAATTCAGTGTCGTGAAACCGACGAAATTGATTATGATCAGTGTGAAAATATGTTACAACCTTTAGAATCATTATATAATGATATTTTACGTGATTTTAAATCAGTATCTCACATAATCTCAAACGGCGTCTCCAAAAGATCTGCTTGGTTCTCTGGCGTAGGTGTTGTTTTTAAGCACATATTCGGTACATTGGACGAAGATGATGCTAAAGCTTATAATGATGCTGTTCAAGCTCTTTATAACAATGATAAAATGTTAGCAAACTCCATTTCTAGAAGTATCATGATATCTCAGTCGGCCATTTCTAACATCAATGAATCCCTACATGAAATTAGTGTAAATGAAGCTAAATTAACCGACGTCATTGAGCAATTATCTCTTAATATAACAGGAGTGATTAGAATTGTAAATTTTAAAATTAAGCTTAGTAATGCACTTAATATTTTGCAATCAAACTTATTGACGATTTCTTTCAAGGTCGAAGATTTATTAAACTCTATATTATTTGTAAAGAGTAACACTCTACATCCGTCTATACTTACACCCAAACAAATGTATAACGATATTTTAAGTAATCTTAAAATTATACCTAAATTTAGAGATTTTCCTGTAAACCTAGACATAAGTAACATACATACGCTAATCAATATAGCTGATTTAACGTGTTACTATTTAGATAATAAGTTAATGTTTATTATAAAACTCCCTCTAGTTAGTTTACTAGGATATAACATATATAAGAACATACCGTTGCCGACGCCCCACATCGCTGAAAATAAATCAAACTCTTTCGTTATGATTCTTCCTTCTGAAGAATATCTAGCTATTAGTGAAGATAAATCTACATATACTTACCTAAAAACCTTAAATAGTTGTAATAAGATACTTACCGAGACTTACCTTTGTGAAATTTCCGAGGTTTACGCGATTTTGAATAATCCTTCCTGTGAAATTGAAATAATAACAAAAACCTTACCTTCCCTTCCTGAAAAATGTCCTATTAAGTTTATATCCGGTGATGTGGATGTCTGGCATAAATTAAAAAATAATAAGTGGATTTTTGTACAATCAAGTAAAACTAAATTAAGTATACAATGTAATAGTAATGTTTTAGAAAAGAGTATATCCGGTACAGGTGTACTGAACATTCCATTAGAATGTATAGCTTTCCATAATAATTTAAAACTGGTTCCTAAATTATATCCGAAATTGTACATACCATATATATATTCTGATTTTAATATTATTAACGATAGTTGCTGTAATTTAAAGACTTTCAAAACATTTCACTTTAATGCATCCTTACCTAAAATTAAAACTCTTAATTTATATGAATTGAAATCGTTTAAACCGGGAACTGATGGAATTATAAATAGTTTAAATAAAATAGAGTCAACTAAATTTGAGAATCATATCAGTTTCCCAATATTAACTATAATCTCCATAATTATGATTATCATTTTGATTATAATACTAATTTGTAAAAAGAACAAGTCTTTTGGAAAATTCAACATTAAATCAAAAAGATCAGTAACTCGGAATGACAGTAATTCAGAAATAGAATTAAAACAGGTGGCGCCCCGGTTGCGCGTAGAATAATACGGAAACTTATCACAACAACCCTAAGTTTCCTCTTAACGGGGGGGTTGTTACATATGGGGTTCTCCTATAAAAGTGCTGACACTTTCGCCTGAGTCAGCGCTATCACTCCTGTGAGTTGAAGAGGGCTAGCGGATCGGACAGTTCACCGCCAGCCTCCTTCCAGAGCACTTGTTCTTTTCTTTATTCTATTTCATTTTATTTCTAATTCTCATTTATTCTAAAAGTGCTTCAATTTTGTAAAACTTAAATTCAATAAATCCGGTGTACTCAAAATTTGTTTTTTTTAAAACTCGCGAGCCCGCTCCCGTGTAACAAATATGAAGGAGTGGTTGGAGAGGGACCATGGGGACCTCTCCTACCGGATCTGTCAGATATTTACCGGACACGGGTGTTTCGGTAAGTATCTATGGCGCATCCACCGGGAGACAACGCCACAGTGCCAGCACTGCGAGGATCCTGGCGAAGACACGGCGCTCCACGAGCCAACGAGCCACGGCGAGTCAACGCCGGGATGTCATTGCGGTCCTGGGCGTGGACGTTCTCTCGTTGGAGACCATGGTGAGGGCCGAGCAAGTGGCATGCCGCCGCCTCTTTCTGCGAGCAGGTAATGCGCACAAAAGAAACCGCGGAGAGGGAGCGGGAGAGAACCCTGCCCCTCGAGATTCGCAGTCTGCGGCGAGGACGCCGCAGACTCATCTACGCCCGGGACTACCGACCTCCATGATCGGGGCCTGAGGACGGCAGTTGGCCGACTTGCCGTCCTTACAGAAGCAGTGTGTGCCCTACACACGCTTGCCAACTCACCGAAGCGGGATAAAACCCGACCCCACCAGGCGAGGCAGCGGTGGTGGCCAAAGTCCGCCGGCAACCCTGGGGTTATCCTTTCGAGGACTTACCCGGGGTGCCCGGCAACGGACACTTGGGGAGGACACCGTGCGGTTTTAGTCGATACACGACATAACATATTATTATAATAAATTGTTATTGACAAAGAATAAATTCTATTTGAATAGATATTCTAAGAGACAGATAGCAGCTTTGCTATCATATTATATTAGATATTCAGCCAAGAATTTGGCTAACCAAACTGCTTTTATTGAGCAGAAAAATGACAATGTTGGACTTGTAACCTTGCAATCTGTTCCAAGTAAGAGTGACAATCATTTAAATTTAATTCTAGGACAATAGGGGAAATCTCTGGCAAATTAAATTTAAAGACAAAGGGAAGCCTACATTCATGAATATTGTTCATCAAAATATTGAAGGTTTTTCTGGCAAAGAGTAGGAACTGGAATTATTCTTAAATGAAAGGAATATTCATGTACTTTGTTTAACTGAACACTGGTTAAAAAAAACATGAACTATTAGTTAGTATTGATAATTATAAAGTTATTAGTTCGATTAGAAAATTTTAAAGAAACCATTAAAGATGAAGTACCTCTACTGGAGCTCAATAATGACGATGATCCGAATGATCTCTACAGAGATTTGTTAGGAGTACTCAAATGTGCATTTAATAATATTTTCACTAAAAAGACAATAAACGTAAATCAATTTAAAACTAAATTTAGTGATTGGGCTACACCTGGTATCTATAAAAGTAGAAAGAAATTATATGAATTATACCAGACAAAGGCATCTACTAGTGAGCCATAAATAATCGAACATATTAAAAAGTACTCTAAACTATTCAAGAAAGTCTGTTCAATAGCCAAATCAAATTTATACGGGCTAAAATTGAAAAATCAGATAATAAAATTAAGGCAACGTGGAATGTTTTTAACAAAGAAACTTGTAAAACAAGATCACGTGATCGATCCTTCAAGTTAAAAATAGGTGATCAACACATTGATACTGATTCTGCGGTGGCCCATGCATTTGAATCTTTTTTCACAAATATTCCAATTACCACTACAAGTAAATTAGATTCGTCAAAAAACGTAGCCGATTCACTTCTTAAGTCTTGTATTCATAAATGTAGAGTTAACTTTGATTTTCAGTACATTGACACTGAAACCATTCAGAATTTTTTTTAGGAATTAAATATAAAAAAAACTGAGGATTAATGGAAGGATTAATAAAATCAATAATGCCCGTTATTGCGCCTTACCTTGCATTCAATATTCAATAAATGTATAGACAAAAAACAGTTCCTAATCTTATGAAGTACAGTAAAATCATTCCGTTATTCAAAGCAGGGGACATCCAATATTCAACCCATCTCTATA
Organism: Cybosia mesomella; assembly: GCA_946251805.1. Lineage (NCBI taxonomy): Eukaryota > Metazoa > Arthropoda > Insecta > Lepidoptera > Erebidae > Cybosia > Cybosia mesomella. Next base: position 15,379,996 of record OX276392.1, read on the forward strand.
CTACCAGCTCTCAGTAAAATTTTTGAAAAAATTATATTTAATCAACTGCTTTCGCATCTCACTGCCAATAGATTACTTCATAACAAACAGTTTGGTTTCACTAAAGGCAGAAATACGACGGATGCAGGAGTCACACTTGTCAAACATATATTTGATGCATGGGAGAAGAGGCAAGATGCCATTGGTGTCTTTTGTGATTTATCAAAAGCTTTCGATTGTGTTGATCATGAGACTTTGTTATTAAAATTAGGTCACTATGGTGTTTCGAAAATCTCACTTAGCTTACTTAGGTCTTACCTCACTGGCAGAGTACAAAAAGTCAACATAAATAGCACCAATTCGTCCCCATTAGTCATGGGAGTACCCCAAGGCTCGATATTAAGACCCCTTTTATTCCTGATATATGTAAATGACCTTCCTTACTTCATTGAAAATCTTTGTGAGATAGTATTATTTGCTGATGACACATTTTTAATTTTTTAAACTGACAGACAAAAAGTAGTACTTGACGATGGTTCACAAGTAACAACTTGCTGCTCAATGCGAAGAAAACAAAATGTGTAAAATTTACCATGCCCAATGTAAGACAGATAGATACACATATTACAATGAATAATGAATCTGTTGAAGTAGTCAATACCACAGTTTTTCTTAGACTAACGTTAGATAATAAACTGCAATGGGGTTCTCATATCACAGCCTTAGCAGGAAGACTTAGCTCAGCTGCCTATGCGGTTAGAAAGATCAGGTCACTGACTGACGAGGAAACGGCACGATTAGTTTATTTTAGTTACTTTCATAGCGTTATGTCATATGGTCTGCTGCTGTGGGGCTCAGTTGCCGATATTGAGTCTATATTCATATTACAGAAACGAGCTATACGAGACCCCGTGACTCGCTAAAGGAACTATTTAAAGAAATTAATATTTTAACTGTTGCTTCCCAATATGTGTACGACAACATCTTATATGTCCGGAAGAACCTAGATCTGTTCAAAAAAAAATCGGACGAACATAATTTTAATACCAAAAATAAAAATAAACTTGCAGTGCCAAAACTCAGACTACATAAAGTTGGTAATTCGTTTGTAGGCAAATGTATAAAAATATTTAATAAAATCCCTCAGGATTTGGTTGACTTGCCACTTAATAAATTTAAAATAGAAGTGAAAAAAAGTTTAATGAAAAAAGGTTATTATAAAGTAGATGAATATCTTAATGATAAAAATGCATGGTCAATCTAATTAATCTCTTGGTCTCGCACATATTTATTATAAATAAAACAAAACTATATATTAAAAAATAAATAAAAAAGAAAGGATAACGATGATCTACCTGAGTTTCTTGCTGGTCTCTTCTCAGTAGATTCAACTACCGAACCAGCGAAAGAATCATTTTCAAATGATTTATTTACATCTTTTTGATATTTTTGACAAACGAAATTGTAAAACTTTGACATTTAATATGTGTTCTTTATGTGCCTAAACTGAATAAGCGAAATTGATTCTTTGATTCTTTGATATTGACTTGTTCAGCACTAGTGTAGCGACAGGTACAGACTTAATGTTATGGAAGACCCAAACGAATCTACTAAATTCTTCGTTGAAACTCTATCTGACATAATTAAAAATAGCACAAGCTCAGTAAAAGTACCCAGCAGAAGGAAAACACGACAAGTATGGTTAACATAGGGTTTATTGAGCTATATATGATTTTAGATTGACATGGTACATCCGTGATCATGGTACTTGTAACAGTGCCGAAATATCGGATTCTCGAAAAAGATACTAAACATGGTAAATATCCCGTTTATAATTCTAATTTATTGAGCTGTTCATACAGCTCAATAAACCCCAACTCTAAATCTCATGATTTAGAGACACCATAGAAGACATATGAAATCACCTGAAGACGAAGTATTAAAAATTACATATAAGCGCTATAGAAACCATTGTAATAATATTCTCCATAAATTAAAAAAACGAGCACGATAAACTAGACCTTGACGCATATAAAAATGATATAAAAGGAACTTGGAATTAAACGCGTATGTAATTTGAATAAACCAGAAAATTCTCAAGTGCCACATGAGTTATTAAAAATGAAGTCAACACCTCAAGAGTCTATTAGTGCTAATGAATAGCATTTTACAGAGACTGAAATCAACTGAACAAGAGCTCGTACGGAGATATGTATGCAAAAATACCGATTATTCCGAACCTGACCCGGTCGCGGGATAGGTTAAAAACTTGAAAAAAAAAGTAATATTTGTTCCGAACGTAACCCTCTTCCTAACCTGACCCGACGTCTCGTTCCTATCATAACCCGAATTGCGCACATATGTTTAATTACTTGCCTAGCTATTTAATCAAACAGCTTAGAAAACTACTTATTTCTGCATGGTTATAAAAAATTGCCACGAAGGCTTTTTTTTTTTTTTTTACGTGCGGAAATCCCTTCGGATACCCCCCCGCCGGCCAGCGGGGGTGGTTATGTCGTGTCTCGACTAAAACCGCACGGTGTCCTCCCCAAGTGTCCGTTGCCGGGCACCCCGGGTAAAAGCCCTCGAAAGGATAACCCCAGGGTTGCCGGCGGACTTTAGCCGCCACCGCGGCCTCGCCTGGTGGGGTCGGGTTTTATCGCGCTTCGGTGAGTTGGCAGGCGTGTGTAGGGCACACACGACACGCCTCCGCCACGACCTGCTCCTGTAAGGACGGCGAGTCGGCCAACTGCCGTCCTCAGGCCCCGATCATGGAGGTCGGTAGTCCCGGGCGTAGATGAGTCTGCAGCGTCCTCGCCGCAAACTGCGAAACTCGGGGGGCAGGGTTCTCTCCCACTCCCTCTCCGCCGTCTCTTTCGCGCGCGTTACCTGCTCGCAGAAAGAGGCGGCGGCGTGCCACTTGCTCCCGTCGGAGACCACGGCCCTCACCATGGTCTCCAACGAGAGAACGTCCACGCCCAGGACCGCAACGAGATCCCGGCGTTGACTCGCCCACGCAGGGCACTCCACCAACGTGTGGAGCGCCGTGTCTTCGCCAGGATCCTCGCAGTGCTGGCACTGCGGCGTTGTCTCCCGGTGGATGCGCCACAGATACTTACCGAAACACCCGTGTCCGGTAACCATCTGGCACATCCGGTAGGAGAGGTCCCCATGGTCCCTCTCCAACCACTACTTCATGATCGGTCTCACCGCCGCTATGGTGGATTCCCCCCACCTTGGGTGCTCAAGTCGCACCCTCCATGTCTCCATGAGTTCCTGGTGGAGCAGGGACCGCTGAGCCCTGATGTCTCGGGGCTCCGGCCTATGGCCCCGCTCCAGCGCCTCCTTGCGCCACTGGTACAGCAGCGCAAGGGCTCTCGCTTCCAGGTCCCATGGAGGGGTCCCGGCTAGGAGACATACCGCCTCGACGGAGATCGTGCGATACCCCCTGATGACTCTGACGGCCATCGCTTTTAACGGGCTGTTTAATACAGCCACGTTGCGGGCCGCCAGAGTCTCCGCCCATACTGGGGCCCCGTACAGGGCCATGCTTCGCACGATCCCCAGGTACAGTCTCCTATTGGGGGCGTTGGGTCCCTTAACGTTGGGCATCAGCCGCGATAGCGCGGCCGCAGCCCCCCTCAGTTTCGGGACCAGACTTCGGAGATGAGGTCCGAAGTCCCATCGGCTATCGAGAACGAGCCCAAGGTACTTCATCGTGGGCTCGATGCCGATGCTTACGCCCCCTACGGTTATGCTGGTTCCCGCTGGTGGCCCGTGGAAACACATAGCCTCGGATTTGTGGAGAGCCACCTCGAGTCCCAGCCGCCGTATTCGACCCACGACTTGAGCAACCCCTGCCGTGGCCTTTAGTGCCGCGCTTCGGTGCGTTGCTCCCCGCGCCATAAGCGAGGGTGTCGTCAGCATAACACGTTATGCTGACACCCTCGAGCAACGAACCGCGCAGCACCCAGTCGTATCCGATGTTCCAAAGGAGTGGCCCTAGGACCGACCCCTGCGGAACACCGCACGACACTTCTCGCCGCCCTGGCCCTAGCCAACTCGGGTAAACTATGACCCTCTCGGATGGGTATGCCTCGACAATGCGGCGGAGGTAAGGAGGCACTCCGTGATACGCGAGCGCCTCCCTAACGCAGCTCCAGGGTAGGGTGTTGAAGGCGTTGGCGATGTCGAGAGACACCGCCACCACCACCCCACCCCGCGAGACTACTTCCTCCACCAGGTGCCTAACGCGCATGATCGCTTCCACGGTGGAGCGCACCCGGCGGAAACCGAATTGGTTGTCCGCCAGATCTGGCCCCACGTTCGTGAGATGCTCGACGAGGCGCTCTGCAATAATCCGCTCAAAGAGCTTGCACACCTCGTCGAGCAACACGATCGGCCGGTAACCGGATGGCTGGTCCGCCGGCCGCCCCACCTTCCGGATAAGGACCAGTTTCCCCGTCTTCCAAGCCTTTGGAAACTGGACTCTGCCACGAAGGCTTAACTAACCTAACCTATCCAAGTCGGATACTAAATATTAAATACTGATTTGACACATATGTACTTTTTATTTTGAGAAAATTCGGGTTATGATAGGAACGAGACGTCGGGTCAGGTTATTCGCAATTTCAAGTAAAATATAATAAATGTTTATAAAATTAATAATGGCGAAGACGCCAATGTCAAGTTAAAGAGTCAATTCCGCATAAAGATATTCGAATCAAATTCGAAATTTGTGACTAAAAATTCTTTTTATTTACTTTAAAGTCAATCCTACCCACTTCCTGCCCATTTCTTTTTCCCTTTGATACCCCCCCGCCGGCCAGCGCAACGGCAGCGGCAGCAACACCAAAAAGTTTGACCATTGTAGACATTTGATTCTCTTGCCGAAATGTATGGGATACGTTTTTGGCGATTTCTGTCTTTTCTATTACTCAAAGCTAAAACGGTCCCATAGAGTCTTTTGATCCCCACATGAAATAGAATCGATTGGCACAAAAAAGATTTTTGGACTTTTAGCATTTTTTTTGCTAAGAGATTTTTGCAAAATCTGTGAATGCAGTTCAAAATATCTAAAAACAGTTAGGGAAGGTCTCTTAAGAACGTTATGCTATAACTACAACGGTTAAGGTACTTGCCCTTACTGCCCCGTTTCAAAAATACACCCTGTATGTGAAGGCTTGTAAATAGCAATTTGGTAATATTTATTGAATGATAGCCTGTAAGCCTTCTATGAAATAAATAAATAAATAAATCCGTAAAATGGGTCAAGGGAGCTTAATTTTGAAAAATAAAAATAACACACGATTATTTGATTTCTTCTTACTTATTTTTATTGCATTTAGTCGTTCATAATTTGACTAAAATTATTATTTAAATTTTCAACATCACCAAATTGGTTGAAAACAGCACCAAGAAGACTTCATATCTCTGAAGAGATGATACGGGAGAGATAACTTCCAAAAATAAACTTCAAAGCGAGTATAAAGTAATGAAAGTCATTTATTCACAATTCGCATCTTTTAAATATTAGTAACAATAATATTATTAGCCTAAACATACTTTAGAGGTTTTATAAGTTCTTGAAAATTTATATGTTTAAGTAAAGTGGTTTGTTCTTGAAGCAGTTTTTCCAAATTTCGAAAAGGCAGATCGTGGAATGGAATCTGTAGAAGATGGCCAGTGGCATTGACACATGAGTGATGATTGTCCACGCCCAGGGCCCGTAAAACGCCAAATGTTGGGGTCGAAATTCTGCACGATTCTGGAAGTATATATATGTACATTGGATATAAAATCAGAGAATTCATAAACAGCGACAGCATATACCAAATATAGTTGAAAGTCCTAAAATAAACTTGTTGCGCAGGAGAGAAATAGCGAATGGTGTGATTGGGATTTCGAACATTCACTAATTTATATTTAGGTTTTATTAAAGTAACTATAGTTTTATTAAATCGGATGGCTTCCCTGAATCTGAAAGTTCACAGATGAGACCGTTTTTTAGCCAACAATACAAACTATAGAGAGTAGTCTTATTATTTGAAACTCGAGCCTATGGTTCTACTAGTTTTGAATCAGCTGTTCGATAATTATATAAAACCTTCTCTCTTCGCTCCTTTACTCAAGTCGATGATAAATTCTTGCATGTCAGCAGTGAAATGATAAAACATCTAATGTCTGTTTTGGTTGAATTTTAATTCCTCTTTAGATATACCGTTCATTCACTATGCGCTAAATGTTGATCGAAGGCGCTAAACGTTAAAGTTGAATGACATCTGTCAAGGATGTAAATGTTATCTTTGCACAGTTTACTTCAGCAAAGAATAGCGAAACCTCTGGAAAATTTAGTTAGGTTATACTCGTATTGCCAATTCTCATTTAATATATCTTTTTAGATTTGGCTTACTCCGTTGAAAGTACCTTTGCATGTTAAAGATTGTTCGCTACACTTATGCCAATGCTATTGGTTAAATATAGTTAAATAGTTTCCACTTGGTTGTCATTGTTTTAAGAGGGGCTGGTATCGCGTCCTATTATTATCCTCAGGGCTCAGATTAACATCACTTGCTAGCTGGTACACCTGCCGATCAACGGACAACGCTCTGGCAATGGCGCCGATCCCCCTCGGGGTTGGGAGGTCAGACGGCAGTCGCTTCCATAATTGCCAAAATAATCTGTACATAAAATAAATATCGGACCACGGGCTTACGAGGTGTAGGTGAGCTTCGGACGCACTGCTTTAAGAGGAACAGGAACATACGTTAGTTATGTCAAATTAATTCATGAATTTCGATGTTTGTCAATATATTTAAAATTCGAAATTAATTCGAAAAGGTCTATACTCCTTGCAAATATTTGTGATAACAATTTCAGCGTCGTGCTGATAAGTTTTCATGATAAATTATAAATTCAATTAATTTGCTATATTAGCTATTAAACCAACAATAACCGAGTGAAACGTAAAAGTTGTGCAATTTAGTTAATTGAAAATGTTGATTCATTTTAAAATGTGATTAATGAAGCTGCTTGCCACTTCCGTTTGACCATTTAATTTATTCTCATTTAGTATTGTAATGATAAAATATGACTGGAATGTGTGAATTCATCATGTAATTTTACAATGTCGTTTTGTATCTATTTTTACTGTTGAATTATTATCTTATTTTATTATGGAAGATTGAATGTCTGCATCCGATGGTCACAGGGTTAGTATTTTTTGAATATTATAATGAATATGTGGAGTCCCGGGGTCGGACTGTAACTAGAGGAACCAATGAATAAACTAAGATTTGTGAACAAGGTGATTTATTAGAGTGTATGACCGACACGCAGCCCGACAAGCCCGAGACTGCCTCTTCGTTGCCATTCAATACAATATTTGCTTACTTAGCATGTACAGTAAAGCTGTGTCCCCACAAATACAAAAGTTGCATTTACAGAAATTTCTATTGCGGGGCCCATCGCCGTATTAGATACTGTATGGAATTACCTTTTCCAGTGTATTGATGGTCCACATTGCCATATTAGCCACTAAAAGGAAGGTTACTAACTGACGTCCCGGTTTATTCCTTCTCTGTTCTGATGTACTACTACGGCGCCACCACGCATCAACTATGAACAGTGTTTGTATAATTGTCTGCAAAAATAATTAATTTTACACACAACCCGTGACTTACATAACTCGTGAGATGTAGGAACTGGAAACGGTGCAAAGAAAACTATCAGTATTTAAGCGTTTGAATCTTAGTCATTATATGAACTAGCTGATGACATACCTTCGGTTCTACTTAACCAATTGCAATCAAACATACAGTACATTCTAAGTCTGACCAAGACATTTCTAATAGAAAATACCGCATCAAAATCAATTCATCGTGAACAAACAGATAAACAGATAAGAATTCCATAAAAAAAATGTATTAATTTTTTATACCACTTAGGTCGCAGATAAGCATACGGCCCACCTGATGAGAAGCAGTTACCGCGGCGTATGGACGTGTGCAACACCAGAGGCGTCACACTCGCGCTGCCGACCCTGTAAAAACCTTCTAATGCCCTTCTTGAAGAACCCCATATTGCAGTCGCTTGGGAAAACCACAACAGGGAGATCATTCCACAGCCTGAGTGCGCGGAATGAATTGCCTCTCATACCGCACTGTACGCACCGTTTCCGATCGCAACGTGTGAGGATGAATTCCCTGTCTGTGGCGAGTGGTGCGGTGAAAGAATGTGGCCGTGAGCATCATATCAAATAATTCTTCTAAACAACTACTATTGTACAGGCGGTAGAACACGCACAGAGAGGCAAAATCTCTCCTGAGGCTGAGAGGTTCTACACTACCTGTAAGTATGGGATTATCGACGATCCTCAGCGCCCGTTTTTGCACCGAATCGAATGGGCCAAGTTGTAGTAGTAGTAGTACTCCATGTGGGGCCGGACTTACGACTTATTAAGAAAAAGTCTTTGCTCTTTTGAGCACTCCAAGTTTCTTAGATGGCAACTTGACCTTGTTCGGTGTCGATATCTCCAGCGAGGACCAGTACCGCAGTCACCTGGAGTGACTGTGGTACTGGTCCTCGCTGGAGATATCGACACTGAGGATCCCTATACTTCTTGAGATGGTGAGTGGTGTGTTCAGGAATTGTGGCGCTACAATGAATGGGGTTTTCTTAGCGGTGAATGCACATACTTGTGTCTTAGTGGGGTTGAATTGGACTAGGTTTAGTCTTCCTCAATCGGCCACTCTTGTGCGAGAAGTCTCGATATCAGACACAAGTCGTTCGCGACTTTCCTCCACTGCGTACCGAGGGATGTAAGCACGGCTCGTGTAACATGCGTCTCTAATACTGTCGTCTGCATAGCAATGAATAGAGTCATCGGACAGTATGTCATTGATATGCAGCAGAAACAGGGTAGGAGACAACACGGAGCCTTGTGGGACACCAGTGTTTATGTCCATGCGGTCCGAGCAGCTGCCGTCGACGATGGATTGGATGCTTCTGTAGGACAAAAAGCTGGCAATCCATTCGCAAAGTCCCTCGGAAAGTCTATAAGACGGCAACTTCGCAAGAAGACCTCTGTGCCAGACCCGATCGAATGTCTTCACTATATCGAGACCTCTAGTGCCTTACCTTGACTCTCGATGGCTTGCGTCCAGAGGTGAGTGAGATACACAAGGTCACCGTAAGAGCGACTGTGGCGGAAGTCGTACTGTCGGTCGCTCTTTAGATCGTTTCCTTTAAGGTACATTAGGAGCTGTGCATTGATAACATGCTCCATTATCTTCGAGAGAGGAGAGGTGATAGTGATAGGCTTGTAATGAGATGGGTCTTCGCCTTTTTTAGGCACAGGATGCACAAATACAGTCTTCCACGAAGCTGGGATTTGTCTCGTGGAGTAAGAAAGCTCGAAAAGCCGTGTAAGTACAGAGCACAACTCGGGACTACACTGTTTAAGCACCATCGCCGATATGCCATCCGGCCCACTCGATTTCCGAACTACTAGGGACTTTAGCACCGCCGGACCACCAGTTGGATGATTTTAACGTCTGGCATAGACGCACCACAAAGAGGGATAACAGGTGGCACGGCATTCTCGTCGTTCATTATCGAGTTCGACATAAAGATATTACCTAAAATATCGGCTTTCTCCTTAGCGCCATGGGCCAGGCTACCCGGGGTTTGGCGGTGGTAGACAAGACTGACAGAAATTTCTCTCGCCAGCTTTGGCGATCGACCAGAATGCACAATCACCGAATGGATACCGTGCAAGCCGCTCACCAATTCTGCCGATGAAATCAAACTTATCCCTGGCCATTGCTCTTTTACTGGACCTCGAGGTGGCATTAAGTTCGTTCATTTAACATACTCTTTTTTTTTAATATCTCTAATATAGCTACAGGCACTACAAATTTACAATTTTATAATACTATAAATTTCAAGTTAACCTAAGCCTTATTACGGTATCGCCAATTTCGTATTAGTAATGAACGCAGATAACTCGAGAATGGGCGGACCGATATTCATGATTGTTTTATGTTTATGATTTGTCTCCGCCTATAGTGTGCCATTATCTTTTGCGGATTTTGTTATGTCGGACTTGAACCAACCAAAACCGCACGACGCACCATCCGGTCTCTAATGCCGGGGTTTAAGGCAATTCCCTTGCACACCCGCTGACCCTGGGCCATCTTCGGCTTTGAGATGGTCCCATCGGGATACTGTGCATGTATTAGACATTCACGAAATAAATTCAGCTGATAAGGTAACCAATATAGCTAGATGCTAAGCCGGAACGAAGGTTGCCGGTCAGCTAGTTTCGTATAAAATAACCATAGCATGAGAATGTAAAACAGATTAATTTATGAGAAAACGTACTTAAGTAAATAATGTGGGTTATTGTTAACTCGCCATAATGAAAATTTGCCACAAGTAAAAATTATAGTAAACTCGCCACAGTCTTATCTGTCTCACGAAAACTTGCCACAGCTTTAAAAGTACCGATAGCAAACGAAGTAGTAATGTTTAATAATACTGGTGTAGTGAGTAATAGTTTTTATACCTGCGTAGCTTTTTTTTTTTTTCGTGCGGAAAACCCCTCGGATACCCGCCGGCCAGCGGGGGCGGTTATGTCGGGCTTGAACCGACTAAAACCGCACACCGTCTCGGGTCTGCAGACGCCAGGGTGTAAGGTTGCCCATAGAGCATATGCTGCATATGCGGAGATGGCCCAGGGTCAGTCGGGGTGCGAGGGATATCCCTCGCACCCCGACTGACCCTGGGCCATCTCCGGTTTCGAGATGGCCCCCTCGGGTTTGGGAACCAAGGTGTCCCCGTCTTGCCCCGGTTTGGGGGAGGGGCGCTAGTCGCCCCACCGTCCCGGCCTGCTTCTGCTGGGGTGACAGGCGGCCTCACCTGCCACCCCCAGGCCTGATAATATACATGCGTACCTACGTACTAAAATCAACAAAATCAATAGCTTTGGTATCTCGTCTTAAGGTTACCTGATTAAGGGACATAAATTCCGAGAAGAATAAAGTCAAACCACCACTATTTTTGAGGTGTTGAGTGTGATGACTTCCTATCATGCTAAACATGCAATACACGAGCATTCCTGTTTGAGCTAATATTAGCAAAAACGGATCTAGACCCAGAATACCTGAAAAGAAACATAATTATAGTTGCATTTTCAATATTTTTAAAAATGATTATAAACTAAGAAATGATAGTTATGATTTGGTTTACTTTGTAAAAAATGTTCAAAAGTTCCTTGTTTGTAGATGCGAGAGTAGTGGGTAAAATGAAAATATTATTGGGTTTACTTTGTAATATTAACTATACCTTCTTATTTTCAGAAATTCATAATTTTGTCAAAAAATAGTTAAGGCGATCAAAGAAAAAGATGTGTAATTTTTTTTCTAATTATTTTTCCATCATGATTGCTATAATTCCCTTAAACATAATAAGTGTGGCAAGTTTCATAAATTTTAATTTCTATATATTAAATCAACACAAAATTAATTTTTAATGAAATTTTATTGTTTAGTAACCAAATTATGAAATTTCTATAAAATTACCAAAATTACAGACTACAAAATAAGATAAAAAACGTACTTTGAGATTTCCTTTTGTAAGTCAATGATCTCATTTGTATCAAAGCTGTCACTGTAGCCACCATAGATAATGAATACAAGATCAGTTCGCAAATATTCACTTCAAAAATAGCATCCTACAAAATACATAAAATTAAAAAATATATAGAAAAGTGAGAAATGTTTGGTACAAGTAAGGAAAAATATAATTGCTAAAATTATACTTTACAATCATAGTGGCTGGATTATTCGCCAAAACGAAGAACATGATAAGGGATATGATAGTGAAAACGATGACGAGGATACCAGCGAAGAGACCTCTGTGAGCATGAGAGCAGTCCACCGAAAAATGATGAAGTGCCATAGAACTGCCTTGAGGAGAACTCACTCCAAGCATACCAGCTAAAACAATTCAAACTTGATAAATTCGATTAAGTACATCAATAAAAAATACAAGACAAGGATATGATTATTTGACACAAGTATTACCAAACTGTTGAAGAATTTTCTCAGGCGTGACGGAATTATTTCGTGATTTATTTTTCACGTTGAATTTCTTTTCAAAATCCTCTGGAGTGCATTTGATCTAAAAAGTGCGCTCAACGTTAGAATTTAGGTACATAGAGAGATATAAATCTATGGGAATAACTACATAATCAGTCCAAATAATTCCCAATAATATTATTATACTTATTATATTATTATTACTATATTAATATTATAATATTATTATTTTACTGTTTTGGAGACCTAGTGTCCCCAAAACATTCTGCTATTGCAAAAATTGAGCGAAGCTCCCCGACTGATAACCATCATCAGTGTAATTTGTTTGAATAGTTGATTAGTTCGTAGTTTTTTAATGATAAGCCATTCATAAAAAAATATTTTGTCCGTGCCTAATTTGTTTACTCCGTAATAATTATTCCTCCGAATGGACACTGATGGCACGCAGCGCGCGCATAGTAGGTTTCATCACAATGGCTTGAACAGCTTATTCGCAATTACGCCAGGACTTTTTCTAACGGTGATAATTCCTCAATGGTTAGTCCGATTTTCGTTTTTCTTTTTTGTCTTGTGTATATGAACAAATTACTTAATTTAATACCAATCGCGTGAATGAGGCTTGTTTGTTCGTTGAGAAATAAGATTTAAAATTTTGTTCGGTGATTATTCCTCCGTGGTACGTTGGATTTCAAAATTTATTTTTTGGCCGACTTCCCTTTAAAAGTTACGCATTTCGGCGCCAAAACTGAGTGTCTAACCACGACCATCAATGCGGAATAAGATTTTAGTTATTTTAATTGAAATAAAATGCAATTATTTTCACTGGTAAAATCCAACCTAAGTAATGGAATGATTGTACGGCAAGGTTACATAATTTACCTTACATAATTACAGCAAAACATGTACATAAAATTGATGAAACTTTAACCAATTAGTGTGCTAACGTTTTCCTATAACATAAAATCGGAAAAGTTAACATCCGGAAAATTTATAAAAAGTTAGCATAGTAATCGGCTCAATATTTTCTACATTTTATTTAATGTGGCGGGGTAATTTAAAGACAATGTTTAGAATTGATCATTAAATTATTATTATTAATTTTTTCCGTTAAATCGAAGAATTTACGGTAGATCACTCCATCATCCAGAATTTCCAGGCCAGGTCCCGGTTGTTTAGTTGGGCGGAGTATATGCCGTAGAAAGCAGGTCCCATTCTGGATGTTGGCTTTTCCGATTTAAGTGTACTACAACGTTTTTTTTTTGTTTCTCGAACCAATATAAGTAATACATACAAAATAAGGATACTTCATGCTACAGTAAAAAAATTGAGACGGCATTTTGGTAAATATTTGTAACTGTAACTGTACCTCTTTCCACATTTCGTAAAAGATAACTGCACAAATTAAAGAATATTCAATCGTACACGGAAACAAGAACGGAGCAGCATTTTGAAGTAGTGCCCCCATAATATTGGCACGTCTGCATGGAATGCTTGCAGATTTAAACAGTGTACTGTTTTCTGTTGCTAATATGCTGTGCTCTAGATGATGTATCTCATGTTTTGTTTCTTCCACCAATACATACAACCATTCGCACAGATTAGTAGCTACCATGTGCATAAAACCGAAACGTTGTATTAGCTTAAAACTTCCAGATTCGATGTCTTTGTTGGTGAGGAACATGAACTGCATTTGTACTAATGTGAGGGCCATTCGTAACGCAGGTGTTATTACAGAAACGACGTTGCGGCATTTTTGTGTCATTTCAAAATATTCACCCAATTCTAGACCACTGTACACCATTGAACCAATGCCAAATGCTGCAAAATAAAACCTGATAACAGTAAAAGATTTAATGACATTTTGAAGCAATTAGTATGTTAACTTTTCTTATAGATTTATCATGGAAAATATCAAAATTTTAATAAATAAATGTGGCGAATTAATTTCATAACAATGTTTAAAAAAGATTGTAACATCGTTCATTCGATCGTTTCGTTCGATTCGTTCGACGACTTCTGTGGCGTAGCGGTAGTGCATTCGACTGCTAAGCCAAAGGTTGCGGGTTCGATTCCCGCTCAGTGCAAATATGTATATTTGCATTGGTCTGGGTGTTTCTATGTATAATATGTATTTATTTACAAAAAAAAAGTATTAAAGTATGTTTATCCGCATTCTAGAACCCATATGACAAGCTCTGCTTAGTTTGGGTCTAGATTGCTTTGTGTACTTTGTCCTACAATATTTATTTATTATTATTTATTTATTCATTGTTTCCGTAGTACGTAAGAATTACGGTAGATGGCTTCAGCGGTGCCAAGAGCCATAATGTATCGGAGAATTTCGAATATCTACGACGTGTCCAGGTAGCTCAGTTGGTCAGAGTATTCCCCCTGTAAGGGACTGGTTGCGGGTTCAAGTCCCGTCCGGGTTATTCACTTTTTCCGAGTTAAATCTAGGGACTAATAATAAGGGATTTATACACACACAGAAGAACAATCAAAGGTAAGTTAAATATGTATGTAAAAAGTAATACTAATGTATGTAACGTAATGGAACTAAAACAGAGAACTAAATAGTTAAGGTAACTATAGAGATAACTGTCGTTGATCATAGACTTGAAAATAGTCAATGTGACGCTAACATTATACCTAATGAAAGTAAACAAAAATAAAAAGCCAATATTAATAAAATTTACCAATTCCACCCAATCTCAAATAAAAACTGCCATATCGCGAAATAATTTCTTTTCTCTTTTGTTTATCAGCCGGAGTGGTTTTACCATTCCTATCCTCTTTAGAGCCCTCTGCAAAATTAATTGTATGCATGAAAACACATGTCACAAACACATGTGACAAAAAGTACTGGTGCCATGGAATATATAACTACTGGTACATATATACAAATGTCTGAAAACGTTTCTAGAATGCAAATTAAAGGAGGTTAGTTTGCCGTAATTATGCAAACAAATGTGATTTTAATGTCTCATTTTGTTAAGCAAATGCGGTTAATTACCTAAGCATATTGGTAGTTGTTATTATGTAGATAACTATTATGTGGTATGAATGAAAGTTAAGCTTACCATAGTCGTTGATGATTAAGTTGACTGCCTTTTGACGCATTATATTTACATATTGGAAAACTACGAAGACTAGTGATACTAAATATAGATACAAATAAAATCCCTGAAACAATACTTGGTATTAAATAAGCTTATATTTATCTGACACTGACCCTACTCCGATACCTGAAACATGAGTAAATTTTAATGGCTGACTGAAAAAAGCATGCAAGCCAGCAAGCGACTGGCGCGATTCTGATTAATAATATTCATACTATGGATCGCAATATAATATTGACTGTCTATACACGTCCATACAATATTATCTCAGCTGCAATCTCACTATGTCCTATCCATCACGAAATATTTTATAAATTTATCATAGGTTGATCAGGTATAACTAAATTAATGTTATTAAACTTGATATAGTTGGTTTGGTTCTTACAACGAAAATTATAGAATATTCTAAATCAGGTTTGGTTCAAGTTCCTATACTGACGAAAGAAGGATGAAATAACAGATGTCATACCTGGTAATATCCATCTGGTACACCACCAGCAATGACTTCGGTAATAGGAAATGCCAGCCCCAATACTACCAGCAACTTGCAGTAAAGAGCCGATAGCGCCTTGCTTAAAGCTTCACTGCAGATATAGAAAGTTCATTAGTAGTACATATAAGGAATAATAATAATAATAGAGGAATAGGGTATGATATTCAGCTTAGGTTTATGCTGGATAGACCACGGCCTTAACCCGATGGCAGTGGCATCTACCAACGCGATAAAAATATAAAAACAATTTTTGAAACGGGTTGTATATCATGTTAAAATTTGAGCTAAATCGATGAAGAACTTGTAGAGTTTTTGAAGTGTACACAATCGAACTTAATGTTTTTATTATAGATTTATAATATTTGTGACTATTCGAATGTAAAAAAAAACAAATAACATATTCTATAACACAAGTGTAGACCTTTTGCCTTTAGTATTCGATAGCTACAGAAATCATAAATCAAATTGCGTGTAAAACTTTAAGCAAATATTCGTAGAGGGTGTGCCGTATTCTATGTAGCACTCGCGTATGTAGAACGTGTTCGTTTACCGGGTAGGTTTATAATAAAATGTAAGAAAATAATGAATGATAGTTTTTTAAATATTAAATTAGAAAGTTTGTATATTTAGCTTACAATGGTTAGATGAACAGCCGAGCCCAATAAGCTTGGTAAAAATAAGATCTGGATGAGAGCAAAGTATAAATAACTTTTTCAATTTAATGACTGACTCATTTGTACAGTACTCGGCGTTTGGGTTGGCACGTCGAGAAGAAAAGTGAGAGTCCGGCTAAGTTAAGTTTGCTCCGGTTTTGTTGAGTGTTCTCTTTGTCGTACATCGGACTGACAGTTTGATACCTTTAAATGAAACTATCAGACTGATAGAGAGACAGCTCAACAAAACCGAAGCAAGCCGATCCTAGCCGGTCTCTCACTGTTTCTCCTAACTTGCCAACCCCAGCGCCGGGTACTGTAGCTTAAATATACTATTTTGTATCTTATAATGAAACTTGATAAACAATAATGTTATATGTTTACAGTTAAAGGTCATGGCCGTGACAGTAGTAACGGCTACGCAGCCCACTCATTTGACAGTATCTGATTAACGGACGGCGCGGCGCTCTGGTGCTTTCCTCTCAGGATTGGGGAGTCAGACAGCAGTCGGTAAAAGTCAAGATAAGTCTGATTAAGACCCAGTGCTCCAACGTGCAAGCTTTGGAAGCGACAAGGATGACAATTTTTCAGTAGCATTAGTGAGATATTTACCGAAACTGACGATTGATGAATGAACTTTCATATAGATAATCAAACTTCTGTCTCAAGTATCTATATCGAAATTTGATTGCGTTTAAACTTGGGATTGAAATGAAAGCTGGACGAGATAAATATGTGAGTATGTTATAAAATCTATGAGAAGTATGTTATACGTTTGAATCATGTATTTGTGAAAGGCACAATAAATCAGTGATAAGCAGGCTGCCCCCATGTCGCAATCGGCATGTGTTCTCCACGCGCGTTTATCTTACTGCAGCACCAACTATAGTTGTAGCTATTCTTCAGACCTCATAATTTCCTTTTTTTTATTAGAAAATACGCTATTACAAAACTTAAGTTACATTTACATTACATACATTTACAACGTCTAAGTAATGAGTTAGTTTACAAAATTCACATAAAGAAATCACCTAAAATGATATAATACGCATATATCAATTTATTCAAGCAGAAATAAATTAGATATAAAACTAAATTTTTAAATTAGATGAATCACTTGTTGGTCGAAATATTTATTGCTCTTTAAAATAAGGTTGATAAACTTAATCTTTCTCAGTTACTCAGTTTGTAGCTATGATAATATGGTTCATATAATATTTTTCACTATTATGTAACGGCGGTAGCTGTTTTTAAATTCTGCTTAGCGAGTGACGACTGAAATTATATCTAAAATGCACAATCTAATTTTTATCTAGAACATAATTAAACGACTTAAACTTACCCGAACAGTTTATTAGCTTCACAAAGCCTGTATCATTAAACACGATAGTGCCATCAGTTGCTTGACTATGAATACGCGCACACCTACTCAGAGGTGAATATTATTTAAAGGTGGATAGCATTCAAAGGTGAATAGTATTCAGTCGGATAACGTCATGTAGTGAGCAGACAATGAACGGTCTACATCTTGTCAACACCATTCAAAAGCACCACCCTTTATCTGCTATGAAATAGATGGGCTGACAAAAGCTCTAGGATCATTCAGCGTAAACATCGCTCCATGAATCTAATTAAATTGTAGAAATGTTTTTGAATAACCTATATCACTGTTGCTTTTCAGAATGCATTTTCAGAAATGCCAAATGCAATGTAAATATAGTCAATTAAATAGAATAATATGTAATTATACTTCTAAATAAAAGTATAATAAAACAGTTTTTTATATTTTTTAGCCCTAATCATCCTCCTCGGGCCTTTCTTCATGGAGGCCGAAGAGAGTTAAAACTGGTTGTCACGGGAGCGTAGTGTAGTTGTAGTACTCTATTATTTCTTTTCCGCCCCCTCTTTGATGACCTCTTTGCAAAACGAGTCTGTAGAACTCCACGCGCTCTAGATCCGAACTGATAACTAAACGAGTTAAACCTTGGTTAGGAAATTAGTGAGATTTTAAATAAATTATGTATACATGCAGCATAGTGTATTCAGACAACTAAAGGCCACTATGATGTTTAGAGTATTATTAGTAACAGCTATTAGAAATAGCACCTATGCATAGGTTTTCTTGTTGATTGGGGATTTTAGCACCAACGGCTTTACATCTTAAGGTAGGTATCGTTACAAAATCCAGAGCTTTGACTGGCGCTTCTAACTGTCTAACTTCTAACTTTTTATTTTAATGACTACTTATGGTTATGTTACGATACTTACTGTCCTAAAATTTCAGCGGCTGAAGGTGGAGTCTCATGGGACGTGGATGCCACTGAGGTTCGCGAATGATGCACGAGCTCAGATAGGAACCTTCGTTGCGTAGCTGCGCACAGAGCCAATGCTTGTGATGGACGGCGAAAGGCTGCAATTATCGCCGATGGCCGCCTGCAATACCAGATTTTGTAAACAAAGATTTGAAAGCTATTCCCCGGCGTCTGTAGACCCGAGACGGCGTGCGGTTTTAGTCGGTTCAAGTCCGACATAACCGCCCCCGCTGGCACGCGGGGGGGTATCCGAAGGGATTTCCGCACGAAAAAAAAAAAAAAAGGTATACTCGTACATCGGGGTGCGAGGGATATGCTCTATGGGCAACCTTACACCCCGGCGTCTGTAGACCCGAGACGGCGTGCGGTTTTAGTCGGTTCAAGCCCGACATAACCGCCGCCGCTGGCACGCGGGGGGGTATCCGAAGGGATTTCTGCACGAAAAAAACAAAAAAAAAAAAAAAGGTATACTCGTACATCTGTTATATTTATGGTTAAAATCACTGAATCTCAGCAAGAAACACGTCTGAATGGTATCAAATTGATGATGGTAGTATTAAAAATGTATTATTTATGTATGTTTAGAAATATTTGATTAAACCGTATCTTGTCTGTTCTTAGATTCAGAGAGATTAAGACCGTCCGTAAACTTCATACGCCCATGGGAATCTTTCGCAGATATCTTAATCGTGGTCTTAGAATGTATGTTACCTCATCCATACATCCCTTACAAATCCCTCCAATTTTCATTTATTATCATTTGAATAAAATAATTCTCAAGTTTCACCAAAATAGTGAAGCATATTTTTCATTTACAAAGCAAAAATATATTTTTTTTGTTTTGCTGCCCTACTACATCATCATTATCCGAGCGCTAATCATTGCTGCACTGCGCCATCTAGAGTTAACGCTTAGGATCCCGGGGTACACTTTCCATCTCTTTCGTATCCTTTTATTTGGTTTATCTTGGCTTCAACAGGAGTGATTGCCGTCTGATCTCCCATCCCAAGAGCAAAGCCTGCCCCAGAACCTCGACCGTCAATCAGCAGGGGTACTGATTTGCAGGTAAGGTTGGTTTGGGCTTCGAAGAATTTGGATGGGCCCCTGAATAGAAATCAGTGATATATGATTTCTAATACATTACCTGATAATCAATTGTTTATACAGCCTCACATACCTTGTGTTTAAATTAGCAGCGAGTTTAGCTTCGGTATCAGAGGACATCCTGCGGCTGTTTGGTTGAGAGTGCGCATGCTGAATGAGCGGGTCCGCTGGTGTACCCAGCATGGCGGCTGTCCGCTCTCGAAGCCGACCCAGATCCGAGTAAGACGAATCGTCGCTGTTTTATAAGTTTTTATTAGGTCACGATTAAAATAATAATATAAAGTGTACATCTGTTCTAAATAATATGTAACGTAACAATAGCTTACTATAGCGGAATATAACAATAACTAAATGTTTTTGCATTTTCTAAAACCTTTTTGTACCAACATTGTAGCTACAAAAATCTCTTTTCGACAAGCTAACGTTTGCAGCGAGACTTGAAATAGGATAGATCTGAATACGCGGTAGCGTGTCCAGCCAAGTTCAAAGTAAAAGGAACTGGCTATGCAGCAGCCGTGTGTATATTTACACGAATTATTTCAAGCTACTTCTGACCCCTTCGCAATTCGAAAACTATTTAATGTACATATATTATGCTTGCATAGTCAAAAATGTTATAAATTTTGTCCAAATAGTTATTGATATATTAACGTTAAACGTTATACACAATATAAACTGCCATTTTTATGACTGACTCAGTCACTGACTTGAAATTTTTAGTTTTAAAATTTTAGGATTTTCTGCACATTACTTGGTATTCATATAGATCTCAATTCTTTTGTCGGCCAAGTCGACAACGACGCATATTCTTAGTGTTGAACATAACATAACTTCACGCCTGTATCCTCGAAGGGGTAGGCAGAGGTGTATTTTACACACCCACGGTTGAACTTGGCTCTTATTTCACATTGTTATATATACCACAATACGTGGGTTGCTTAAAATCTTGAATCCTCAATATCCTCAGCTTGGAATAAAATTTTATTTATTAGTTATTTTCAATCTTACAAAAGGGTGAAGGCAGTCGAAAAGAAATCGTATTTTAAAAACAAGGGGTTTATTTTTTTAAATAAGCTAAGATCTTATAATCGTTGTTAGACTTGACGCGTATTTATTCGAATAGGCATGCGAAACAGGTATGTGGAACAGGTAGTTATGAACCCGGTCCACATTAAATAATATCGATTCGATAGGCACATTGTGAGAGGACTTTGCTGCAATATGCAATAAGCTGATTGTTCGATATATTTTATTGTAAAAACAGGTACAATAAATTTACATTTCGAATAAATGTAAAACGTATCGAAACTACCGTTCTTTGTTAAAAGTTTACTTACCAGATAGATTGATCATTCGAGAATATATCAAAACATGTTGGTAATAACTTTCTCTACATCTTTCTATAAAGGAATTATATTTTTATTACCATTAAAGTGGGAACGTGACAAACAAGCATATGGTGCGCCTGGTAGTAACCGGTTATTGTAGAGAGACTAGGAATAACTTTCGCTTTTCCAACGATATTGCAATGCAACCGAAATTAATAAATTTAATATCTTTAGATTTTATATACATAAATATTCTACGATATTCTACACAGCGGTATCTAGACCCAAAGTAAGCATAGCTTAACGAGCTTCTGTTATGAGTTCTAGAATGCGGATATGCATACTTAGATACATTTTTTGTATAAACACATACATATTATACATAGAAACACCCAGACCAATGCAAATATGCATATTCATGAACACAAAATATTTACACTGAGCGAGAATCGAACCCGCGACCTCTGATTTAGCAGTCGAACGCTCTACCGCTATTGTAGATGCCACGTTATGACAAGAATTTTCTGTGTCATCGAATGATCTGACGGATTTATAATGTATCTACCAAATATCTACTTAAGTTTTGTCATATATTTTCGAAATGGATATTAACGTAATCCTGCTATAAGTATGTTGATACCTTTGAGCTGCCGGTCTATCGCCCAAGTCAACCAGTGAGCATGTGAGACTTTGAAGGTACCTTGTGTAATGTATCTACATACTTACACTATGTTCGTTTGTGTAATGTATCTGCACACTAACACTATGTTCGTGTTAATTCCTATAAATAAAATTGCATAAATATGAGATCTATAGATGTATAGATATCAGATTTCTTTTTATTACTTGTATTATTATAAAGCTGTGTACTTGTCACACACGTAGACTGTAACCGCCCTGTAACGATGTATATTTTGTTCATTGCGTACAAAGTTCATCGATGCCTATCCAATGGACGCAATGAAGCAAAAGTGTTTACCCCATCCATAATACAGTAGCTATTTTTAGCTAAAGGTCATTAAGAAAAGTTTATTAAACATTTTTCCAACCAGAACATTTTCAAAAATCGTAAATTTTATGATCTTCCTTTAATTGAGATAATTTACTATTTAAAACAACACAGTTCCTTTATATGTTCCTTTTAGATTCATGTCATTTAAGTTATATGCGAGCTAAAGCAGCAAATTAATCTACCGGTCATCGTTATCCAATTTAAATTTAATAATTTAATTTATGACGTTCCATATTTACTTTTTAGTGAGTAAATGTTCCCTCAACATATACTTGATTTCTTACAGTTATCATTTTGATGAGCGGTATATTGGTTGCCATTTTACTTTTTTCAGGTTTGTGAAAACAACATATTGTGATTTGAGATTTGGCTACGACTTGGCCCTTTGTGATTGTGTATTGTCTTTTAATATCTTCTCAGGAACCAAAAAATGAACACACGGCCACACGGCCAAAAACATGGCTATACAGGTTTACATGTCGACTTGTGGTACCTAGGTAACTCCGGTAGGCCCTACCTAGGTAACTCTTTGGTCAGGTATTCATACGAAAAATTTTCATTTTTCACTTCTCCAGCACGAAAAGGGCCACTTTTTTGCCTAAAAACTCGCAGCAAAATCACATTTTACTGCGAGTTTTTGAACGTGAGTAAAATTGATTTTAATTTAACTCATTTAGGCCTAGTAAATTTCTGTGTACGTTACTTACACACTTTTGATATTTAATGAATTTTATTTATTTACGTTTAAGTTTATAAATTGTTGGTAAGTACTACGAGTATAGCCTTTTTAAAAACGTGATTATGTTTTTAAATATTTAATTAATATTTAAAAGAAATAAATATTAATATAGGTTCTTATAAAATATTGTGCTCGCTTTTCATAAAAAATTCTAGCAGTTTCAACATCTTCCGAACATCGAAAAAAAACCGGCCAAGTGCGAAGCGGACTCGCACACCGAGTGTTCCGTACAAACCTGTAGGTGTATTTGATATGAATTTCAATTTAATACCTCTACGCGTTCATGAGAAAAGAAGTAGTAACTTTAAAATTTTCAAAAATATTTTTTATTATATGATGTAACTTAAAATTTACGGTTTTCGCAATTTTTCATTTATCTGTACTATATACGTTATATATATACGTTACTTCGTACCAAATTTCAAGATTCTAATTTTACGGGAAGTACCCTGTAGGTTTTGATTCCCGTGCGAGTTTATAAACGGCTGTATCTTTTTTTTTTTTTTTTTTTTTTTCGTGCGGAAATCCCCTCGGATACCCCCCCGCCGGCCAGCGGGGGCGGTTATGTCGGGCTCGAACCGACTAAAACCGCACGCCGTCTTGGGTCTGCAGACGCCGGGGTGTAAGGTTGCCCATAGAGCATATCCCTCGCACCCCGACTGACCCTGGGCCATCTCCGGTTTCGAGATGGCCCCCTCGGGTTTGGGAACCACGGTGTCCCCGTCTTGCCCCGGTTTGGGGGAGGGGCGCTAGTCGCCCCACCGTCCCGGCCTGCTTCTGCTGGGGTGCCAGGCGGCCTCACCTGCCACCCCCAGGCCTGCGCTCATGGAGGACGGAGGTCGTTAAGCGCCCTCCGGCGCCTGAGTTGCCTGCGACGCGAGGCGAGCGTGTTGCGGGCTCGGCGGGCCGGGAGGGTTCTGAACCTCTCCCGGGCGCGCTCCGCCATCTCCTTCGCGAGCATCACATGCTCGCAGAAGGAGGCGGCGGCGGCCCACGCGCTCGCGCTCCGCACCATTGCCGCAATCATGCTGCCGAGCGAGAGGACTCCCACCCCGATGGCTGCCACGAGGTCACGCCTCGGCACCTCCCACGCCGGGCAGTCCGCCAGCGTGTGCAGCCCTGAGTCCTCGCTCGCGTCACAGTGATGACACTCAGGCGTTGGCTCCTTCCTGATCCGATGCAGGTGGTCCCCGAAGAACCCCTTCCCGGAGATCACCTGCGTCAGTCGGTACGAGAGGCTTCCGTGTCGCCTCTCTAGCCAATCCTCCATGATGGGCCTTACCGCCGCTATTGCGGCGTGCCCTGCGCTTGGTCGCCCAAGTCGTTCCTTCCACTCCACCACGATGGCCTGGCGGAGCTGGGACTGCATGGCCTCGATTTCTCGATGCTCGGGGTTCAGTCCCTGCTCCCGCGCCTCCTTTCGCCACTGGTACAGTTGCGAAAGGGCTCTCGCCTCCAGGTCCCATGGCGGAGTTCCGGCAAGGAGACTCGCCGCCTCGAAGGAGATCGTGCGGTACCCGTGGATGACCCTGATGGCCATCACTCGCTGCGGAGCGCGCAGCATCCGCACACTTCCGGCCTTCAGGGCCTCCGCCCATATTGGGCACCCATACAAGGCCATGGACCGCACGATCCCCGCGTAGAGTCTCCTGCAGGAGTCATCGGGCCCCTTCATGTTGGGCAGCAGCCGCGCCAGAGCGAGAGCTGTGCCCTTAAGTTTGGGGGCCAGACTTCGGATGTGCTCTCCGAAGTCCCATCGGCCGTCGAGCACGAGCCCCAAATATTTCATTTGGGGCTTGATGCCGATGCGATTACCTCCCACGATGAGACTGGATCCCTCAGGTGGCTTGCTCCGAGGCCCATGAAAGAACAGGGCCTCGGTTTTATGCAGAGCCACCTCGAGACCCAGCCGCCGGATCCGCTCCACGACTTGGGCAACCGCGGTCGTGGCCTTCAGGGTCGCTTCGCGGTATGTCGCTCCGCACGCCGTCACGAGCGTGTCGTCCGCGTAACACGTGACGGCGGCACCGTCTGCGAGCTCACCGCGAAGCACCCAGTCGTATCCGATGTTCCACAGGAGCGGCCCCAGGACCGATCCCTGCGGAACACCGCACGACATCTCACGCCGGCCGAGACCGGTCACGGTTGGGTAGAAGACGGCTCTCTCCGTCAAATACGCCCCGACTATGCGGCGGAGGTAGAGAGGCACTTCGTGATACACGAGCGCCTCCCTAATGCAACTCCAGGGCAAGGTGTTGAACGCGTTGGCGATGTCCAGGGACACCGCCAACATCACCTCACCCCGGGCTACTGCATCCTCCGCCAGAGCCCTCACGCGCATGATGGCATCCACGGTGGAGCGCCTCTGGCGGAAGCCATATTGGCCATCCGCCAGGTCCGGCCCCACTCTTGAGAGGTGCTCGACGAGGCGCTTCGCAATTACTCTTTCAAAGAGCTTGCACACCTCGTCGAGCAACACTATGGGCCGGTAGGCGGACGGTGAGTCCGCCGGGCGCCCCTCCTTTCGGATGAGGACCAGTTTCCCCGTCTTCCACAATTTCGGAAACTGGCCCCGCTCCAAACATGCGCTGAGAAGCCCTCTCAGTCGGGGCTCGAGAGCGTCGTCGACTAGAGCTAGGACCCACGCTCGGCCTGGAATGCCGTCGGGTCCCGGGGCGGTGCGTTTGGCTCTCAGCCTTCTCACCGCCAGCTCTAGTTCTACCCAAGTGACCTCGGGCACGTCGTCGTCATCCACGTCGGGCACCATTGGCAACCGAGGCGGAGTCATCTGCGGTGGAACATGTTCCACCGCCCGCGCTGGGAACAGGGAGCTAACAACTCCTCCGAGCAGCTCCGGCTGGAGACACTGGGTCAACGGCGGGGCCTTGGGGCGCAGTTTTCCCCTTACCATTAGGTAGGGCCGCCCCCAAGGGTCCCGCTCCAGCGTCTCCAGCAGTTCGCAGCGGGCCTCCTTTTTGGCCCGCCTTATCTCTGCTCGGAGGGCACCTCTGGCCTCCCTGTATCCCTGGTACAACTCCGCCTCTCGGGCCTCCGCATCTGCGGGGCGGCGACGCCTCCTACGGAATCGGGCCCACCGGCGGTGCGTGATCACGCAGGCCCGTCTGAGCCTCGCGATCTCCGACGACCACCAGTAGACCCGACCCCTCGGATTATAGGGCGGAGCCCTAGGCATCGCCGCGTCGCAGACACGGGTCATGGCCTCCCGGAACCACTCCGCCTCATCGTCTACGTTGACAGGCCTGTCCGGCGCAGAGGCCCAGGCCTGTACGATGGCGGCTTCCAGGAGGAGCTCCCGATCTAGTCGCTTAAGTGCCCAACGTGGCTCGGGTGGAGCCGGTGTGGCCGGCGCATCGCTCGCGGGGGCGGAGACGTCAAACCGAATATATCGGTGATCCGAACTTGTCTCCTCCCCCAAAACGACACGCCAGCCCTGAACACGTCGCGTCAACGAGGGACTCGCGAACGAGATGTCCACGATTGAACTGGCCCTCGAGGTCACGAACGTGTCCACGGCTCCCCGATTTAGGAGGTATAGGCCGAGTCCTTCGGCCCAGTCCTCCAGTGCCCTGCCTCTATCCCCCGCCGGGCCCCTATCGTGACGGGAACCCCACGCCAACGACCAGGCGTTGAAGTCCCCGAGCACAAGGACCGGGCGGGGGTGGCAGGCATTGACGACGACTGCCAGCTGACGGAGCCATTGCTCATACGACTCGTCAGCTATGTCTCGGCTCGGCGTGAAGTAAGCAGCCACGACCGCTATGTCGCCAACCGCCGCCGCCACGCAGCCGGGTCCCCTTGCAACGACGGCAAGAGGGGGGCTGCCGGCGGCAGGGTTGTGCACCAGTGCCGCCGACCCATCCAGCGCGGTTTCCCAGGCAGGCCCGAGGAACCGGTAGGTGTATGGGTCGGCGACAGCGGCGACATTTATGGCCCACTGTGCCATGCTCTGGAGCAGAAGGTCCTGAGCATGGGCACCGTGGCCAACATTCACCTGCAGGATGCGGAGTTGAGGATCCATTATGGAACCCCCATCTCCGCATCCCGCTGTGAAATGGAGGCGGAAGGCCGGCCTCCCGGCTTCGGCTCCCCTCCGGCGCAGGCCTTGCTGCCAACCCTATGGTCCGCCGGCTTGCCTCCCGCTGCACATCTAAAACAGTGCAGCGGGGCGCCACACGTGCCGGCTTTGTGACCGGGCTGGCCACAGCGGAAGCAACGGTCACCCGCCGTCACTTCCGCCGTGCAGTGCACCCCCACATGGCCCACCGACAGGCACCTGAAGCACCTGGCCGGTCGGGCCTGCAGGAGCCGTACCTGCGCCCTCAGGAAGCCTCCTACCAGGAGGCTCCGCCCGTCAGCGACCTTTTGGGCCGCCGCGATAGGGCAGCCGACAACTGCTGCCCCCTGTCCACCGCGGCCGAAGCGTATCGCTCCGGCCTTGACTGTGTCCGGGGAGCAGTCCCCGGCCTCCGCCACGGCGAGCCTGAGCTCTTCTGCCGTGACGGAGTCGTCCAGGCCCGTAATGCGCATTTCTGCGCATTTAATGGGTCTGGACACCCGGACGTCGGCTGCATCCAGCGACTCCCTTAGCCGAGCCGCTAGGGCATCGGCCTTGGGGCCACTGGCGGTGCCGGGGACCTCGAGTAGCCGGGCTCCCGTCCGTGTGCTCTTGCACCGGACACCCCGGATCTCGAGGGCCTTCAAGTCGACGTTGGCCTTTACTTTGGCCAACACCTCGGCATACCCCATGCCCCTCGACGCTGCCTCCGCCGTCAGAGTGACGACGACGGCCGTAGTTCTAGGGGCACGGAGCTTCCCCGGCGCTGCCTTCGCGGCGGCCGCGGCCCTCCTGGCCTTTTTGGCGGCCTTCTTGGCGGCCTTCCGCCTGCTTTTATTGGCTCCAGCCACCTCCCAGCCCCCTTCCAATGGGGTGGAGGTAGCTGGAACCACGGCTGGGGCTGGGGCTGGGGCTGGGGCTGGGGCCAGGGCTGGGGACGTCTTCCCCTTGCCCTTCCCCTTGCCTTTGCCCTTCCCCTTACCCTGAGCGGGAGGGAGCTGAGGAGCCGGCCCCGGCAGGGTCGCACCCGCACCCGCAGCGGGGCGGGTGGGGCCCCTCCGGGCTACAGCCGCGTAGCCGGCCGCTGGTGGCGCCAGAGGCGGACGGCGGATGGAGTCCATTAGGGCCTCCATCCGACACATCATCCTCTCCTCCAGCGCCTCCATATAGGGGAGCCAGGACTCCGCCGGCGGTACCCTTGGCTGCGCCGGCCGCACAGACTGTGCCGGCTGCTGCACCGGTTGCTCTGGCTGCGCCGACTGCCTCGCCAACGAGCGAGTCACGCGCGGCGTCTCCACCGGTTGCACCCGATGCGCCGGTTGAGCCGGATTCGCCATCGCCCTCTTGAGCTCCTCGACGGCTGCAGCTAGTCGAGCCGTCTCCCGACGAGACTCGGCCAGCTGCGCCGCCAGGCCCTCATTCTCGGAGGCGATGTCGAGCACAATGCGCAACATCGCCTCCTGCTCAGGGTTTGGGGACCCCTGGAACGACGCGGTCACCCTCTGGAGTCTCTCCAAGAGCGACCGCGTTCTCCCGCACGGCTCCGACACCGCCGAGGTGGAAGGCCTCGGCGGTGACATTTCCTCGGCCCTCCCAAGAGCCGAAGGGGCTCGGGTGGCCTGCACAACCCTCGCTCCACCTCGCGCCCCTCGGCGGCCAGCAGCCACTTTGGGCGCCGGCTTTGACACCTCGTCACTGCTGGAGGAGGTCGTCCCGGTGAGGGTATAGTCCTCATCCGACACGCTCTCCCCCAGCCGGGCCTTTGTGCGCCGTCTCCGCTTACGGGTCTGCTTCAGACCGAGACCCGCCGGGCTGCTCGCCCTACTTCTCTCGTTGGCGGTGCCAGCCGTTGACGCCGCAGACACAGTGTCCGCGTCGGTTTCCCCGCCTAGTGGCAGCGGAGTAGCGGGTCTGGGGAAGGTGGCCCTAATTGACCGCGAGTGAGACCGCAGCCTCACCTTCTCTTCGCCCCCCACTAACTCCACTCCATCATTTTCGGTAGTGCCATTGTCCTTGCATTTGTCGTCGTTATTTAATCCGTCCAGTTTATTATTTTTTAGGTTTGATTTCTGCATATCATATCCCACGAGTATGGGGGAAAGGTGGTCCATCCAGGCGGAGCCCCCTGCACCTGGATAAGCCTATATACTATGGAGGTCGGCTGGTATCCATAGGTTTTTACGACTTTGCTGTCGGGTGTTATAGACTTTTCCTTGTCGTGGGCCGACCAATAAAGGCAAGCCCTCCGGTCGGCAAGTTCACAGCGTACCCTTCTGGAGCCACCAGTCAGGTCGTTGCTGATCATCTGCCGATTACGGAACGCGAGAGGATGGCTAGTCCTCTCTCACCGGCGGCGGCACAAGTGCCCGTCGGCCCCTGCGTTAGCAGTGGGCCAACCCGCCCCTGGATCCCGCAGGACCCTATGGTGGCCTCAGCCACAAACACCATCGCTCATCCTGTCTCCTCTGAAAGCAGAGGAGTACGGAGAGCGATGTGTTCCCGCCACGTTGGGTATTCGCCGACGATCAATGCCAACCCCATGAAGGGGAAGCCATTGACCGCCGCCCAGGGTGTACCGGCCGCTCCGATTCCGTTCCCCCCGGACTGCAGCGGGATCGGAATCGGAACGACACGCGAGGAGGTTACCCAACACACACCCCAAACGGCTGTATCTTTCGATTGCTTAGGCTTAGAAGTTTGATTTTTTCACAGCTCCAAGGGATAGTAGACCTGAGTATTATATATAAATTTCAGTTTGATACCTCTACGTGTTCCTGAGAAAAAACGGTCTTGACAGACGACGAAGTGATCCTATAAGGGTTCCGTTTTTTCCTTTTGAGGTACGGAACCCTGGGGTGTGTGTTGGGTAACCTCCTCGAGTGTCGCTCCGATTCCGATCCCGCTGCAGTTCGGGGGGGAACGGAATCGGAGCGGCCGGTACACCCTGGGCGGCGGTCAATGGCTTCCCCTTCACCCCTTCATAGGGTTGGCATTGATCTTCGGCCAATACCCAACGTGGCGGGAACACATCGCTCTCCGTACTCCTCTGCTTTCAGAGGAGACAGGATGAGCGATGCTGTTAGTGGTGAGATGGCCCAGGGTCAGCCGGGGTGCGAGGGATATGCTCTATGGGTAACCTTACACCCCGGCGTCTGAAGACCCGAGACGGCGTGCGGTTTTAGTCGGTGCAAGCCCGACATAACCACCCCCGCTGGCCGGCGGGGGGTATCCGAAGGGATTTCCGCACGATAAAAAAAAAAAAAAAAAAAGGTACGGAACCCTAAAAAAGGTAATAACGGGCATAAATTTTATCAGCAAAAGGGCATTGGAACTACTATTTAATATTGAGAAGTAAATTTCAAAAAACGCGATGAAGATAGTTGTTTAACTCCAGAAGAGTTAAGTGAACAGGTTTCTAGTGCGGAATATAGCTTTCACTATAAGTATGATAATATATACACACACCGGCAGAATTAGCGGAACACAAAAAAAAAGGAAGAATTAATATATTTTTTTCGTAGCACTGGCCGGTTACATTACTTTTTTATCATTTTTGATATATTTTTTTTAAAACGTCTAATTTGAAAATGGAACATTATGTCAACAGTCATTTTTTTCATTCGTTTGTTTTAATTTTTCATTCATACATCTCTATCGACTGCTTCGAAGTAGATTTTCCATTTTCGTAAAGTTGGTAAATTCCATTTGAAAAACATTGTATTGCAGTTTTATGAGACTTTTGTGTTTTCTCGCTTATTGATAAGTTACGAACATCTAAGTATGCCCGATTTAACGCTACCAGAAATCATCAGGGCAGATGAAATGAGAAGAAATGGTCAATCCTACAGATCGATTGCCACAAGACTTCGTCGATCGTTATCAACGATTCATCGTAGCATCAAACGGTACAGATTGACGAATTCTCTAGTGAGGAGAAGAGGACAAGGCAGAAAAAGGTGTACTTCAAGGAGAGATGACCGTTTTCTACAACTTCAAGTTCGTCGGAACACGAGACTTACGGCGGTGCAGGCCCGAAATGCATTGGCGGAGGTTCGAAGAGTAAGAGTGAGTGAGCGGACAGTTCGCAGAAGATTCGAGGAAATTGGTATAGGCTCATTTATACCCGCCAAAGCACCAAAACTTGAGAGATATCACCGCACAAACCGACTATACTTTGCTCGTGAACATAGTCATTGGGACTTTGACGAGTGGGGACAGGTTCTCTTTACTGATGAATGCAGAATTCTGTTAAATCAGATTGATGGAAGGCAGCGAATATGGAGACGCAAAGGAGAGCGTTATTTACAGCCTAATTTTATAAATACAGTGGCATATGGTGGCGGCTCAATTATGGTCTGGGGAGGGATATGTTTAGGAGCTCGCACGGAGTTAGTTGTAGTCGACGGCGGAAATCTGACTTCTGATCGGTATATCAGGGAGATTTTAGAGGAACATGTTGTGCTATTTGCCCCATTTATTGGTAACGACTTCATTTTAATGCAGGATAATGCTCGGGCTCACAGTGCTCGCTCAGTCCAGGCATACCTAAACCATGTTGGTGTTACGGTGATGGAGTGGCCAGCACGGTCCTCGGATATGAATCCGATTGAACACGTTTGGTACTTGCTAAAGAAGAGTGTCAAATCAAGAATGCCACCTCCTAACAATCTGGGCGAGCAATCAACAACAACAATCCTAACAATCTGTTTAATAATTATTTGTTTAAAAATAAAGCTAACTATTTTATACTCTCCTTTTATTTGTGTTCCGCTAATTCTGCCGGTGTGTGTATTTAAATATATGTCTTACTAATTATAATTGATATACAATTTTTCTTATCTTAGTTGTTTTTCTTACCTATAACCTATAACACTTTTCGCGCTGTTAGAGGTGAAAAGTTGTATGTTTCACATCATATTTCAAATATTTTTAATCTTGATGCCTTTAAATCACTCACTGTGCTCAGTAGTCTATGTTTTTATCACTCGCTACGCTCGTGATTCAATTTTAGACTACTTCTCGTGATTTAAAGTCGGCACTTGCAGCAAATAATAACTTCGTTCACTTGTTGAACAAAGAACTATTAATAACTGTTTATGAATAAGGCGGCATAAAAACCCAGTTCTCTTCTATTATGGCTACGTGACGAACAGACATTCATAGGAATCCTATCTGACGTAGGAGCAGAGAGGAGTTGTATCGGCGACACAGACCGGTCTATCAAACGTCATGAATATTTTCGAGGCTCTTTGCGACTGCACCGAAATCCCTCTTTGTGTATGCGTTTCATATTTTCCGGGAAAATACAGTGTGTTTGGAATTAAAATGTTAGAAAATGCCATTGTAAAAAAACTCGTTATAGGAACTAGAATTAAGTTTTTAGTAATAACCGGCATTTATTGAGTCTGGGTATGGTGTAGCATTTATAATTGTTTTTTTTTTAAAGAAGAGTTTAAATACAGTGTGTTACACCTTATTGTGTGGTTTTGTAATATTTATTTAAGGTAGGTACATTAAAATGTAGTTTATTTTAATAGTACTAGATTTACTTCGTCAATTTTTAAACAAGTGATTAACAAATAAATAAATGGATGATAAATAAATATTCTCAGACATATTACACAGCGTCATCCAGAACCAAATTATAGAAATAGAAAGCGGATAAACATACTAAAAAAAATCTTGTAAATAAATAAATAATGACAGTGGAAAGCTGAAATCGCTTAACTGCCACTTTGGTCGAATATGAGTTATATGTATTACGAGAATCAGCAATTTTTTCTGCGTCGATCTTTCTAGGTTTCGTATAAATCGGAGTACTTTTTTGGCGCTATAGTGGACCAATTTTTCTGTCTTTTCATTTACATTTACTATTGCTGAACCGACCCGGCTTTTTTGAACGAACGTCGTTTTTGGTTTTGTGTTTTCGAATTAGAAGATATATAATTCACTATTAGCTATTTACAAAAAAAAAAATCATTGGCGATTTTTGATTTCTTTCTATGCTACGCATAATAGCAATAATTGTTTTTAATTAACAAAAATAATTTATAACACATGGCTGTTCAAGGTGGCTAGACTACTGTATTATCACGGAATCAACATTGGCAACAGTCAGTAAAGTGTGTGTGAAAAATGACGTATTTTGGACTGACCATTTCCCACTTATAATATTGAATGTAATTTTTCTAAATTAAATAAAAAGATAACACCATTTATGTTAGATAACAATCTTAAAAAACATATAATATGGGGGGTAAGACAGCCAGAGCAAGTGGATAGGTATCGCGAAATATGCAACTTAGAACTTCGACACATAGACTTTCCTATGGAGTTAGGGCAATGTTGTGATTCATCATGTCAAAATCGTGACCATCGTATAATAATTGATAAATTATATAATGATATAACCGGTTTGCTAGCTAAGGCAGCCCTACGTTGAAAAACGTTACTGTAGACGGAAACATGCTACTGGGTGGAACAAGTACGTCGCAGGCGCTCACGGGAAGGCCAGAGCTCAGTTTCGTATGTGGTTACTAGCGGGAAAACCCGGTAGAGGTATTATTTATAGTGAAATGTTTGAAACGCATAAGATATTCATAGCTAAACTAAGATGGTATCAAAACAGACAGGAACAGTTTATAATGGATATACTTGCTTCAAATCACACCGCAAAATACTTTTTTAAGTGCTGGAAGAATACTAAGAAACTAAATGATAAGACAAGTCGTCCCGTGAGCGTCGATGTCGCTTCTGATCATAAAGTGATCGCTAATTTGTTTAGACAGCAGTTTATTGTACAGTCAACAGTGGGTTCAACATCTTGTAAAAGGTGTGATGATGAGACAATTGTGACCAATAAACTCAAGTTATTTTCTGTTAAGAACGTGACTCGAGTTATGAGTAACATGCAAGGGGGAAAATCATCCGGTCCCGATGGTCTCAGCATCGAGCACTTTAAATATGCTGGTGTACATCTGCCAAGATTTTTTAACCTGTGCCTGGGACACTCTTACTTGCCCGAGTCGCTGATGCGTACCATAGTGGTGCCGATACTAAAAAATAAGACGGGTGACTCATCCGACAAAGGCAATTATCGGTCCATCTCACTTGCGACTACTACAGCTAAGGTACTTCACGGTTTATTAAAAGGCACTCTCGAACACCAATATGGACTTACATGACGCCCAGTTCAGCTTCAAATCTGGATTATCCACTGAGAGTGCTATACTGAGCTTAAAGCATACCGTTAGGTATTATACTGAAAGGAGGACGCCGGTATACGCGTGCTTCCTTGACTGTCAAAAGCTTTTGACCACGTAGTTTATGACCTTCTGTGGAAGAAACTGTGTGTTGCAGGTCTACCAGCCGATACTGTCTCTCTACTCAAGTATTGATACTCAAACCAGAAAAATCAGGTGAGATGGGCCGGTACCTTGTCGGATGAAAACAGGTTGGAATGCAGTGTTAGACAGAGAGGGGTGAGCTCATCACTTTTAAATACTTTGTATGTCAACCAGCTTATCGGGTGACTCAGCCGCACTTATGTCGGCTGCTATATTGACGGTACCTGTGTCAACAATATTAGTTATGCAGATGACATGGTGCTATTGGCTCCCTCGATCATGTGAGGAATACGCAGAGGCACATGGGCTTAAGTACAACTCGAAGAAGAGTGAATTACTTATATTTCAGCCAGGTAAACATCGGTTGATGCCTCCTGTATACCTTAGTGCTCGCAATGCAGCGCTCGGAATGGCGGTCCACAGTCTGCAAAAAGGTTGACAGGTATGAGCAGATGCGTTTGGAAAACCTGAATGCTAAATGCCATATCCGCAAGACTTGCCCAAGGCCCTCTTACTCATATACCTTTAACCCGGAGGGACAACTTTACTGCGAGCCATGTGACGAAGTCTTTAAAACTAAGTTTGGATTTGCTAGCCACATTCGAGCCAAACACAATCCATGAAATTGACGGAGTCGCTGTCGTCGGATTCGGCGAGGAGGACTATATATACCTTAGTGGCTGTTGCGTTCCTAAACGAAGTAAAAAAAAAAAAACATAATTTGCGTTGACAGATCTACGACTGTCACTTGTTGTCAACTTGTTGAAAGAATTGTCATGAGAAAAAGTTTTGGTTAAAAACATAAGTTTTTGTTCGAATAAAGTATAATCCGTGAATATCATATTTGGCTAGCGTTGGATTGGTTATATTTTGGAATAATTAACGTAATCAGTTGGGAGTTGTTCGACCGAATCATATATTTGATGTGAAGGGCCCCACTTGTACCACGCGCAGTGCTGATCTGTCCACACAAACCATCATACACCCCTACACTTCATATACACTCGAATACAGACACAGACAGGTAAGCGTTGTGTTTCGGGCGACTTCAAGTAAATGGTAAGTGAAACCTATTTATCAACAATTTGCTCTGTGAACCGCAGACTGCTCACTTCCCCATTGTAGTTAGGAGGGCCAACTTCCACTGCGCAATCTACCTCCTGGCCCGGAATTGAACATTTGGTAGCAGAGCGTGGTTAAATAAAACCTATCTACTTACTGCTATTTGGTATAAAGTAGGTAAATTGACAATACTTTATAATAGTTGTTCAAACATACATAGTTCATAACCTATCAGTTTGAATTAATTGGCAATCTTTTTAAGGCATTTGATTTAATCAGTTGATGGTTGCCTGTCATGTTGTACACACATAACATTCTATAATTGAATGTTTATTTGTAAGCTATATTGAATTATATTTGTATTGGTGTTTCGCATCATTGTTGGATAAAATAAACTTGAACTTAAGTTTTTTTTTGCCATTAAATTGAACTAACATTGTTTAAATAATTTCTTTGTTTGGGTAATCTCTTTATCTAATTTGTTGAAGTTTGGTCATTGGAATGTCTCATTTAAGTGCAGCGAAGGAGGCCATAGCCGGTATAACCACACAAGTGAGGTGGTTTACGTCGGCTGCGGCCACTACTACTCGACCAGAGCTGGCAGAGACCACTCTTACCAGGTTCGGCGGTATGGAGAACAGGCTTGGGGCTGTAGATGCCCTGTTCACCCGCTTTAGCCACCTGGCTGAGGACCTTGGGTTGGATCAGCTGAGCCAGGCAGCGCGGGATAAGGTTGTTGGTGACTACGACCAGATCCTGGCGTTGGCAGACACGATTTCCCTACGTGCCAAGGAAATATTGAAGAGCCGGGAGCCTGTCCAGGTCAAGCCGGAGACCTCTGTCGCTTGCCCGGGACTTTTGAGCAAGCTGCCCACGCTTGAACTGCCATATTTTGATGGTCGGATGGACCACTGGCTGGGCTTTCAAAATTTATTTGTGAGTCTGGTGGACTCGCGCTCGGACCTTGGACCCGCCCAAAAGTTGGCCTACTTGATGTCCGTCCTCAAGGGAGAGGCCCGAGCCTTGGTGCAGCACTTACCGGTAACGGATGCGGCTTACCCTACTGCTCTGGAGCTGCTCTCCCGGCGGTACCAGCTGACGCTCACATTAGCCATATTTTGGGGTTACCTTTTATCACCAGAGTGTCAGCCTTGCGTACTGACCTTTTGAACCAGTTGTTGGCAGCGACCAATGCTTTGAGGCGACTGGAGTTGCCAGTCGACCATTGGTCGTACATCTTGGTGCATATAGTGCTGCAACGGCTGCCCGTGGACTTGAAGTCCCGTTTTGAGCAGAAATATGGTGGGGATAGTGCCACCCATCTCCCTCTTTTTGAGGACCTCGTCAAGTTCTTGGAGGACGAATGCCGGTTTCTAGACAACTCCAGTATTGCCATGGGGTCTCGCCCACCGTCTCCTCGGCCCAGAGGCCAGGGACTGCCTAGGGTTCGTGGGCCTGTTGAGAGTCGCCCCGCCCCCCGTTTTGCCGGCACCCAGATTCGTCCTGACTGTTCGTATTGTAAGGCGACGGGGCATGGCATAGCAACTTGCGCGGCCTTTTTGGGAGAGCACGTGAGTGCCCGCCGCCGCATTGCCAGCGCACGCCGACTGTGCTACTCATGTTTGGGGGCACATTTCCAAAGGGAATGCCCCAACCCCCGTCCTTGCAGAGTTTGTGGGGGACCACATTTGGACATTTTATGCGCGAACGCGAACCGCGTTGGCAGTCCAGCCTCTGTGGGGGGTTCGCGTACGGGGGGGGTACGATGGAGACGGTCACGGGGTCCGCTCGCCAGTGCAGAACCGAGGCGAGATCCGCAGGTTTGAACGCCGCTCGCCACCCCCCGTGTCACGAGAGCCGCATGAGCGCCGTAGGGCTCCCTCACATGGAGACAAATACGCAGCGGCCGCTTGCCGGCAGTGGCCGGACCAGCACCGACTGCCCTCCCCTCCGTTGGCAGAGCGTCCCCGATTGGAGTCGCGCCCCCCGCCATTCAAGCATCCGGTGGGATACGCCCCTCCAGCGATGGCACGCGGCTCGGGACATCGCGCGGACGAGGGGTTTGAACCCTATCCTCATCGCGAGGGACTAGAGTCTGGGTGCGGCGATCGGTCACCGCCCAGACATTAGGAAGTCGGCGCCTGCCCCACTACTGCAGCCCCCCAGATTGACACGGTTTTGTTGCCTACGGCATCGGTCAGGGTCTGGGGACCAGCGGGGGCCTCTGTTGTGGTCCGTGCCATTTTGGACACGGGATCCCAGGGCTGCATTTTGTCGTCTTGGTTAGTGGGACAGGTAGGCCTTGATGTACGTGGCTATTCAGACACGATTAGAGGAGTGGGCAACGCAGCTGTCACCACTGTTGAGGGACAGGCTCGGTTTGGGCTCACTCCTTTGCATTCGTTGGGCCCTAAAATTGATACCTCGGCCATTGTTATGAAGAACATTCTGGGAAGACATCCCCGGACACAGTTGTCTTCAGATATTGTTCGGTTGACGTTGGGTATGGAGTTGGCTGACCCCCGGTTTGATTCTCCTAGTACAGCGCATTTGTTGTTGGGTGCCGATGTACTAGGGAGAATATATTTGGGTGGTATAAGGGTCTTGCAGCCAACCGGGTTGGTGGCTGTCTCGACCATCTTTGGCTTTGCATTGATGGGACCGGTATTTAAGGAACCCCCTCCACCTGAGCTTGATTGTGCATTGGTGTCCGGCTCCGCTCTCTCTGACGCCGTTCAGAGGTTTTGGGAGGTTGAGGAGCCCCCTCAGGTGGCCCGTTTGAACCCGGAACACCAGGATTGCGAATTGTTCTATCAGAACAACACGGGTCGACTCCGTTCCGATCGGATTGTTACCAGGTTGCCCTTTGTCGCAGTGCGACCACCTCTCGGTGAATCTAGACCTACGGCCGAGAAGAGATTGTTGGCAAAGGAGCGCCGCATGGGCAGGGACCCTGTGTTGAGGCAGAAGTACTTGGATTTCATGCAGGAGTACGCGGATTTGGGACACATGTCGGTGTCAAGGTTGGATTGGCGCTCAGTTGAACATTACTTCCTGCCCCATCATGCGGTCCTCAAGCCGTCCACTGGCAAGCTGCGCACGGTGTTTGATGGGTCTGCGCGAACTTCTTCGGGTGTCTCATTGAATGATTGTTTACATTCAGGCCCCAAATTGTTAAAGGACCTTTGTGACGTCATCACGTCTTTCCGTCGACATCAGGTAGTCTTTGTGGCCGACATCAAGATGATGTTCCGACAAACGGTCATTCACCAGGATGACAGACGTTATCAGTTAATCCTGTGGCGCGAGAACCCCCAGGACCCCATGATTGTGTACGAGCTCAATACGAATACATACGGCCTTCGTTCTAGCCCCTTTGTTGCCATTCGTTCGCTTTGGGAGCTCGCGGACCGAGAGCGTTTGAAGTTCCCTCGGGCGTCCGCCATCTTGAAAACGGACCTGTACGTTGATGACGTCTGTACTGGGGTTCCCACGGTTGGGGAAGTCATTTTATTGCGTGACGAGTTGATTGGGATCCTGGCTTCCGCTGGATACGAGTTGCGTAAATGGGTGTCCAACTCTCCAGCTCTATTGGAAGGTTTGCCGGAGGATCATAGACAGGACCCGCATTTATTTGAAGACGTTGACAACCCCGCCATGATGGCCGTCCTCGGTGTTCAGTACAGACCTGTCCAAGACATCTTTACATACGATGTCGACCTAGAGTCGCCCCACACTTGGACTAAACGACTTGTGTTGTCTACTGTCGCAAGGACTTTTGATCCTAATGGTT
The DNA here is from genome assembly GCA_946251805.1 of Cybosia mesomella. Lineage (NCBI taxonomy): Eukaryota > Metazoa > Arthropoda > Insecta > Lepidoptera > Erebidae > Cybosia > Cybosia mesomella. Next base: position 15,419,112 of record OX276392.1, read on the forward strand.
GGATTTGTCCGGTACTGTTTTGGGCGAAATGCGAATTGTTTTGTGTTGGTTGAAGACGTCCGTCCACACTTTGGAGGTCTTTGTGGCGAACCGAGTGTCACAGATACAAAATTCTGCAACACCTTTAACTTGGAGGCATGTCCCTGGGGACCTGAACCCCGGTGACGTGGCCTCACGTGGGTGCACGGCCCCTCACTTGATTGATCACCCCCTCTGGTGGGGGTCAGAATGGCTGACTCGGTCCGAGGATGCTTGGCCTCGAATGCCAGTCTTGATGACGGATCCTTTGCCCGGGCTAAGGGTGCTCGCTGTTGAGACGAAGGACCCGCCGTTTGATCCCGACCTTTTGTTGAATCGGTACAGCTCCCTCGATAAACTGTTGAATGTCACATCTTGGATCAGGCGCTTTCGTCACAATTGTAGGAACCGTGGGGACTAACGCCTGTCGCCGGTTCTTTCCCCTCAAGAGCTCCAGGAGTCTCTCCTCCTTTGGGTCCGCTCTGTGCAGGCTGCACACTTTGAGAAGGAGATTGAAATCTTGAAGTCCGGTATGGCTAAGTTGTCGGGAGCTATCAGTAAGCTGAGCCCCTTTTTGGATGATGCGGGTTTCTTGCGTGTTGGAGGACGTTTGAGGCACTCTAGCCTCCCCTACGGAGCTCGTCACCCCCTTTTGTTGCCCAAGGAAGGCCATTTGGTCAAGTTGTTGGTGACTGATCGTCACATTAAGAACTCGCATGCCGGTTGTAATGCGCTGTTGGCCATTCTGCAGCGAGACTTTTGGATTTTGTCGGCCCGTCGTACTATCCGCAGCATTGTCTTTCGTTGCATGCCATGCTACCGGACTAAGGCCCCCACTATGCAGCCCATGATGGGAGACTTGCCGGCTGATCGTGTCAATGAGGCAAGGCCTTTTGCAGGCGTCGGAACGGACTTTGCCGGTCCCTTTTTGGTGAAGACGTCTACTCTTCGTAACAGTAAAATCCTTAAGGCTTATTTGTGTGTGTTTGTCTGCCTGTCAACGAAGGCAGTACACTTGGAGCTAGTAACCTCGCTCTCGACGGAGGCCTTTGTGGCAACTTTGGATAGATTCGTGTCTCGCCGTGGGTTGCCTTCTTTAATTAGATCTGATTGCGGTACCAATTACAGAGGTACAAGTAACTATTTGAAGGAAGTTTACGCCTTCCTTGCGGAGAACCAGGTTGACATAGGCAACAAATTAGCCCGCAAGGGGGTCACTTGGCTGTTTGACCCGCCAGCCTGCCCCCATTGGGGGGGTATTTTTGAAGCCGCGGTGAAAGCGGCCAAGGGACTCTGGCAGAGATTATTGGGAGACACAGTTCTCACCTTTGAGGAATTAGCTACGGTATTTTGCCGCATTGAGGCCGTACTAAACTCGCGTCCATTGTGCCCGCTCTCTTCGGATCCTAATGATTTGGAGGCCCTAACCCCGGGCCATTTTTTGATTGCACAACCACTTGTCGCCCTGCCGGAGCACCCCTTTGTCGATGTGAGCCGAAATCGGCTATCGCGGTTCCAGTTAGTGCAACAGCTCGCTCAGAGCTTTTGGAAGCGTTGGAGCTTGGAGTACTTGCACATCCTCCAGCAGCGCGTCAAGTGGACGGATAAAACTCATCCTCCCAAGGTCGGAGACCTCGTCCTGATTAAGGATGCCAACCTAATGCCGTTGTATTGGCGCCGGGGGCGCATTCTCAATTTAGTGGCTGGCACCGATGGGGTTCCTCGATTTGCTGAGGTTTTGGTTGACGGATCGGTGATGAGGAGAGCGGTCGCAACCTTATCAAGATTGCCAATTGATTAGCGGACGGGAAGGCCCGTCCGGGGGGGGGGGGGGGGGTAGATGTTGCGTTCCTAAACGAAGTAAAAAAAAAAAACATAATTTGCGTTGACAGATCTACGACTGTCACTTGTTGTCACCTTGTTGAAAGAATTGTCATGAGAAAAAGTTTTGGTTAAAAACATAAGTTTTTGTTCGAATAAAGTATAATCTGTGAATATCATATTTGGCTAGCGTTGGATTGGTTATATTTTGGAATAATTAACGTAATCAGTTGGGAGTTGTTCGACCGAATCATATATTTGATGTGAAGGGCCCCACTTGTACCACGCGCAGTGCTGATCTGTCCACACAAACCATCATACACCCCTACACTTCATATACACTCGAATACAGACACAGACAGGTAAGCGTTGTGTTTCGGGCGACTTCAAGTAAATGGTAAGTGAAACCTATTTATCAACAATTTGCTCTGTGAACCGCAGACTGCTCACTTCCCCATTGTAGTTAGGAGGGCCAACTTCCACTGCGCAATCTACCTCCTGGTCCGGAATTGAACAGTGGCAATGCGCTAAAGTTGGCTGAAAAATTTGAATACCTGGGTCATATACTGACTGATGACCTCAAAGATGATGAGGACATAGAGAGAAAGCGTAGGGCGTTGGCAGTCAGAAACAATATGCTGGCTCGCAGATTCACTCGCAGGTGAACTAGTTAAGATAACGCTTTTTAAGGCATTCTGTCAATCTTTCTACTCAAGTGGCCTGTGGGTGAGTTATGGCAGCGATCCTTCAACACCGTTTTTTTTTTTTAACGTGCGGAAATCCCTTCGGATACCCCCCCCGCCGGCCAGCGGGGGTGGTTATGTCGTGTCTCGACTAAAACCGCACGGTGTCCTCCCCAAGTGTCCGTTGCCGGGCTCCCCGGGTAAGCCCTCGAAAGGATAACCCCAGGGTTGCCGAAGTCCCATCGGCTATCGAGTACGAGCCCAAGGTACTTCATCGTGGGCTCGATGCCGATGCTTACGCCCCCTACGGTTATGCTGGTTCCCGCAGGTGGCCCGTGAAAACAAATAGCCTCGGATTTGTGGAGAGCCACCTCGAGTCCCAGCCGCCGTATTCGACCCACGACTTGAGCAACCCCTGCCGTGGCCTTTAGTGCCGCGCTTCGGTGCGTTGCTCCCCGCGCCATAACGAGGATGTCGTCAGCATAACACGTTATGCTGACACCCTCGAGCAACGAACCGCGCAGTCAAATCGAAAAACCGCACCCAGTCGTATCCGATGTTCCACAGGAGTGGCCCTAGGAACGACCCCTGCGGAACACCGCACGACACTTCTCGCCGCCCTGGCCCTAGCCAGCTCGGGTAAACTATGGCCCTCTCGGATAGACATGCCTCGACAATGCAGTGGAGGTACGGAGGCACTCCGTGATACGCGAGCGCCTCCCTAACGCAGCTTCAGGGTAGGGTGTTGAAGGCGTTGGCGATGTCGAGAGACACCGCCACCACCACCCCACCCCGCGAGACTACTTCCTCCGCCAGGCGCCTAACGCGCATGATCGCTTCCACGGTGGAGCGCCCCCGGCGGAAACCGAACTGGTTGTCCGCCAGATCTGGCCCCACGTTCGTGAGATGCTCAACGAGGCGCTCTGCAATAATCCGCTCAAAGAGCTTGCACACCTCGTCGAGCAACACGATCGGCTGGTAACCGGATGGCTGGTCCGCCGGCCGCCCCGCCTCCCGGATAAGGACCAGTTTCCCCGTCTTCCAAACCTTTGGAAACTGGCCCCTTTCGAGGCATGCGCTAAAGAGCGCCACCAGTCGAGGCCCTAGTTCCTCCAGGGCCAGGACCCATGCTCGGCCTGGAATGCCGTCGGGTCCGGGGGCAGTGCATTTCCGGGCTTTAAGCCGGAGCACTGCTACCCCCAGTTCACTCTCCCTGACTTCGGGCACATCGCTCTCGCTATTATCAGCGTCAGGCGCCTGAGGTGGAGCCATACGCGGAGGGACATGCTCCTCCGCTCTCGCTGGGAACAAGGAGCCCAGTATCCCGGAGCCGGAGCGGCTGGAGGCTCTGGGTCAGTAGGGGCGCCCTTGGGCGGATTTTGCCCCTGACCGCAAGGTAAGGACGCCCCCATGGGTTCTGCTCCAGAGACTCCAGCAGCTCTTCGCGGGCCCGCCGTTTGGCCTACTTTATGGCTTCCTGGAGGGTCCTCTTGGCCCCCTTGTACGCCTCATACAGCTCTGCCTCTCGGGCTGCCGCATCATCTGGTCGGCGACGCCTCCGGTGAAACCTGTTGTACTGGCGGCGAGCGGTCACGCACGCTGCTCGCAGCTGTGCGATCTCCGCTGACCACCAGTACACCTGTTTCTTGGCCGGGCCGGGCTTAACCCTAGGCATCGCCGCATCGCAGATATGCGACATGGCTCTCCTGAACCATTCCGCCTCTGCGTCGACATCGGCAGGCCTGGCCGGTGACGAAATCCAGGCCTGTACTATGGATGCCTCCAGGAGAGCCTCCCGATCCAGGCGTCTGAGCGCCCAACGTGGATCCGGGGGATTCGCGATTGTCGGCTGCAGGTTAGTTGGAGGGGAGACGTTGAACCGAATGTACTTATGGTCGGAATCCGTCTCCTCCTCCTCCACCACGCGCCAACCCTGGACGCGGCGGGCGAGAGCAGGGGTCGCGAACGCGACATCCACGACCGAACTGAGCCCCCGCCGCTCCCAGGTGGCGACATTCCCCCGGTTGAGGACCTCTAGACCTCGGGTGTTGGCCCAGTCCTCCAGTACTCGCCCCTTGTCATTGGTTTCCCGGGAGCCCCAGGCCTGAGACCAGGAGTTGAAGTCTCCCAGGACCAAGACAGGACAAGGACGGCACGCAGCGAGAACAATGTCCAGTTCAGCGAGCCTTAGGTCAAGCTCGTACTGGTCAAGGCTTGGCGAGAAGTAGACGGCCACGACAGCCAAGCCCTCATAGTCCGCCGCGACACAGCCTCTGCACCTTGCAATGAGTGCAAGGCGCGAGGTGTCCGCGGCGGACCCCCCGAAGACGGTCGCTACGCCGTTCAGGTCCACCGGGCTTCCGGGGTGGACCCAGTACGGCTCAGCGACCACGACCACATTGATAGACCACTCCACGATGCTCTGGTACAGAAGATCCTGAGCACCGGTGCAGTGGTTTATGTTCGCCTGCAGGATGCGGATTGGTGTGTCCATTAATGGACGACCATCTCCGCATCCCGCCGCGAATGTGGCCGCTCTTGAGCGGCACCCCCGCTACCCGTTGCGGACGAACGGGGCTTTGGCCTCGAGGCGGCGCAGGTTCTGCTGTCCGCCCGGTGCTCCGCCGCTTTGCCCTCCGCTACGCATTTGTAGCAGCGCGGCGGAGCATCACAAGCACTGGCCTTGTGCCCGGGCTGACTGCAGCGGAAGCACCCATCCCCCACGGTGTCTCCCGCTGTGCACTGCACTCCCACATGCCCCACGGCCAGGCACCTGAAGCACCTGGTCTCGCGGGGCTGCAGAAGTTGCACCCGCGCCTTTAGGAAGCCCCCAACAAAGAGGCTCCGTTCGTCCGCAATTTTCTGCGCCGCTGCGACGGGGCAGTTGACGACTGCCGTACCGTGACGGGTGGAGCTGAAGCGGATTTCTCCAGCTCTCACCTGATCACGGGGGCAGCCGCCCACCTCCACGACGGCGGAGATGACTTCCTCCGTCGTGGCCGCGTCATCCAGACCCGAAATGCGCAAACCTGCGCATTTGTTGGGTCTGGTGACGCGGACGGCGTCGGTATCCAGCGACTCCCTCAGTTTGGCCGCTAGGGCGTCGGCTTTGGGGCCGCTGGTGGCGCCGGAGACCTCGTGGAGACGAGCTCCGGTGCGAGTTGTTTTGCACCGGAGCCCCCCCTCTATCTCAAGGACCTTGAGGTCCACTGAGGCTTTAACCTGCCTCAGGACCTGGGCGTACCCCACGCCCTTCTCCACACCCTCCGTCGTCACCGTCAGGACGACGGCAGTGGAGCGTGGGGCGCGGAGCCTCTTCGGTGCCTTCGCCGCAGCGGCTTTTGCCGCCTTCTTAGCCGCCTTTTTGGCGGCTCCCGTCCACATTGACAGACCATTCCACGATGCTCTGGTACAGAAGATCCTGAGCACCGGTGCAGTGGTTTATGTTCGCCTGCAGGATGCGGATTGGTGTGTCCATTAATGGACGACCATCTCCGCATCCCGCCGCCAATGTGGCCGCTCTTGAGCGGCACCCCCGCTACCCGTTGCGGACGAACGGGGCTTTGGCCTCGAGGCGGCGCAGGTTCTGCTGTCCGCCCGGTGCTCCGCCGCTTTGCCCTCCGCTACGCATTTGTAGCAGCGCGGCGGAGCATCACAAGCACTGGCCTTGTGCCCGGGCTGACTGCAGCGGAAGCACCGATCCCCCACGGTGTCTACCGCTGTGCACTGCACTCCCACATGCCCCATGGCCAGGCACCTGAAGCACCTGGTCTCGCGGGGCTGCAGGAGTTGCACCCGCGCCTTTAGGAAGCCCCCAACAAGGAGGCTCCGTTCGTCCGCAATTTTCTGCGCCGCTGCGACGGTGCAGTTGACGACTGCCGTACCGTGACGGGTGGAGCTGAAGCGGATTTCTCCAGCTCTCACCTGATCACGGGGGCAGCCGCCCGCCTCCACGACGGCGGCGATGACTTCCTCCGTCGTGGCCGCGTCATCCAGACCCGAAATGCGCAAACCTGCGCATTTGTTGGGTCTGGTGACGCGGACGGCTTCGGTATCCAGCGACTCCCTCAGCTTGGCCGCTAGGGCATCGGCTTTGGGGCCGCTGGTGGCGCCGGAGACCTCGAGGAGGCGAGCTCCGGTGCGAGTTGTTTTGCACCGAAGCCCCCCCTCTATTCGAGGGCCTTGAGGTCCACTGAGGCTTTAACCTGCCTCAGGACCTGGGCGTACCCCACGCCCTTCTCCACACCCTCCGTCGTCACCGTCAGGACGACGGCAGTGGAGCGTGGGGCGCGGAGTCTCTTCGGCGCCTTCGCCGCAGCGGCTTTTGCCGCCTTCTTAGCCGCCTTTTTGGCGGCTTTTTTCGCCTTTTTGGCGGCTCCCGCTACCACCCATTCCTCCCCTCTGGAGGAACGCTCGGGTGCAGCGGGAGTGGCGGGTATGGCGAGGGTGGGGGTGCCGCGCTTTTTCCCCTTCCCTTGTGGCGTTGGGGCCACTGGGGTTTCGGGGCCGGGCCTACCACCGGCAGCAGCTGCGAAAGACGCAGGCCGTGCCAGTGGGGGACGGTAAGCCCGGTCCTCCAGAACACCGAGCCGCCTCTCGATAGCCGCCAAGAGCTGTACCACACTAGGCGCAGGCTCTGGCGGCGGATTGGGCGCCGGCCTAGGCGCTGATGTCGGCGCCGGCTTAGCTGCCGACTTTGGCGCCGGCTTTTGCGCTGCATTTGGCGCCGACGTTGACGTAGGCGCCCCCCCTGACGGCGGAATTGCCCTCGAGTGGTCCGCCGCCTCCTGGGCTCTTGGGGCCTTCTGGGCCTCCGGGGATCCCCTGACCATCTGGGTCAGTTGCCTGACTTCCTCCCGGAGGACCCGCTGTTGCTCCAAGGAGTTGGCCAGCTCAGTTTCCAGGCTTGTGACCCGGGCCCTAAGCTTCGCCTCCTCCTCGGAGACGCTCCTACCGAGAAGCTTCTCCAGCGCCGTCCTGGCGACGGCGACGTTTTTCGCCACCATCTTCTTTTTGCCCGCCACATTTTTGGACCCCTTAATGGTGTCCGTAATGCGGGCAAGCGTTGCGAGGAGTTCCCTCGCCGCGGGGACGCCTTGGTCCCTGCCACTGGGTAGTGGAGGGACGTGCACCGGCGGCTTCAGCGTTCTGGTCGCCGCGGTGGCCAATATTTTGGCCGGCCGATCATCCTCACTCGAGGAGACCGTCCGTTGTCCGGAGCTTCTGCTCCGGTCAAAGGACGGTCCACCCGAGTGAGGCCGCTTACCTCGGAGACCCTCCTCGGTCTCCATACGGCTGGATACTTGATTGTGTTTCTTAACAAAATAGATATTCTACCAAATATTATAGTTCTTTCAGAGTGCTGGCTGAACACAATATCAAACACTCAATTACCATCCTTAGAGACTCATAGACACTACCGTACTGAAAATAATATTAATAAAAACGATGACGTTGTTATTTATGTGGAAAAATCACTACTTCACACTGTCACCGAAGCACACATTTTAGATGCTAGTTGTTTAATTTGTAAGATAGATGGCCTTGACCTTGCGGTGGTTGCACTTTATCGTCCTCCTTGTGGCTGTTTTACGGATAACTTTTTAAATGAATTAGATAAAACACTTGCATCGTTATCCAACTGCAAACACGTTGTCATGATAGGTGATATTAATATTAATATTATACCTAATAATTTAGACTCGCATGCAGATGAATACCTTAATATCGCGGCTTCTCATGGTCTTCTGCCCACTCATACTTTGCCCACTCGAAAGCATAGATGCCTAGATCACATATTTTTTAAATCCAACCTACAAGCCACAACATTGTTAATTGAGTGTTCTATTACCGACCACATCCCTTGTCTTCTTAATATTGAAGCGGGATTGAAGCTTCCCACCAAGTTTTCAAACTTTACCAAAGTTGACTATCCCTCTGTATTTATAGATGTGTCAAATACTGACTGTAGTTCAGTGATTAGCATGACAAACCCTGACATTGCCACGGAGACGTTGGTATCAATGATTGGCTCGATAATAAAATCACACTCAAAAACAATTCGTATTCCATCTAAACGTAGAATCATTAAGCCATGGATTACCAGTGGCTTACTACGTTGTATACGCAACAGGGATGACATGCACCGGCGTGTGAACTTGGATCCTGCTAACTATGTTCTTAAAATAACATATACCAAGTACCGTAATTTTTGCAATAAATTACTAAAGAATCTTAAGCACGCCTATGAGAAGCATGAACTGCAAAAAGCACAAAATAACCCAAAGGCCACCTGGAGGGTTATTAAAAATATTATTGAAACTAGTAGTTCAAAAACTTTATCTACAGACCTCCTAAAGATCGGAGCTAATGAAAAAGAATCCGTTAATATGGTTAATGAGTACTTCATAGATATAGGTAGGAATTTGGCTCGAAATATTAATCTCAATTCACAAACATATGGTGGAGTGCAGCTACTGCAGGACAAAATAGTTGAAAACTCTTTTGTACTTATGCCAACGGATGAATGTGAGGTTGAAAAACTAATACATGGTTTACGCAGAGACGCCGCTGTTGGTTGGGATAATATATCAGCACTTCTATTGCAGAAGTGCTCATACACCCTTATTCCCATTATAACACACATCTGTAATATTTCAATGTCCCATGGTGTCTTCCCCAAGTGTCTCAAAAAAGCCATTGTTCACCCAATATATAAGAACGGGGACAGAGACAGTATTAGTAATTATAGGCCAATATCTGTATGTCTGAATAATCGCCTTATAAACTTTTTGTCAAAATTTAATGTCCTAGCTTCAAATCAGTTTGGCTTTAGATCAGGAATGTCAACGTGCGATGCAGTAGCCTCTCTTGTTGACGAGATAGTGGAGTGCCTGGACGGTAAAGAAAAATGCTTAGGCATTTTCCTAGACCTCAAAAAGGCTTTTGATACCGTCTCTGTCCCACATCTACTGCAAAAAATGGAGAATCTGGGTATTCGTGGATGTGCCCGTCGTATATTTGAGGATTATCTCTCGGACAGACTGCAGTGTGTGAAGGTGGATTCTTTTGTGAGTGATATTGGGTGAGTGATATTGATTGAGTGAGTGGTGTTGGGTCCGACTCTCTTCCTACTCTATATAAATTCCCTATGCAACCTTTCACTTCCAAAATGCTCAGTCTTAGCCTACGCAGATGATACTGCATTACTAATACGTGGTAAAAACTGGCCTGAAGTATTTGATAGGGCTGAGCGGGCTCTTAGGATAGTAATGCAATGGCTTTCCACTAATCTCCTAACACTGAATCTGAATAAAACTACCTATCTAACGTTCTCTCTCACACATTCTACACAACCAACATCAGACAAATTCACACTAAAAGCACATTCCTGCGGTCCACATGATTCATCCACACCATGTCACTGTCCTGATGTAGTTAGATCTACTCACATCAAGTACCTTGGTGTATATATTGACAACCATATCACCTGGAAACATCATCTACAATGCCTTACAGGTCGAGTACGTAAAATGATGTATATATTTAAAAGGATACGCCACTCTACAGATGACAGTACTAAAAAAGTAATATACAGTGCGCTTTGTCAGTCCATTTTAAGCTATTGCATATCAGTCTGGGGAGGAGCACCCAAAACGCACTTATTACCACTAGAACGGGCACAGAGAGCTGTACTTAAGGTAATGACATCCAAGCCCTTTAGACACCCTACTGTCCAACTGTATAAAGAGTGTCAGATTCTTACCGTGAGACAGCTCTTTGTCCTTGAAACCGTAATTAGAAAACATGTCTCCATAAGTTACAATCCCCATAAGGAGAAAAAGCGCCGCTCCTATAAGATCTGTCCAACGCCGAAATTTAGAACCGCGCAAGCTGAAAGGCATTTTAATGTTCTGGGTGGACATCTTTATAATGTAGCAAATAAAAATTGCAATATTTATCCACTTCTCAGATACCAATGTAGAAGGGTGGTCTCGACATGGCTCATGAAAATGTCGTATACGGTAACTGAGGACATGTTAAAACTATCAGTAATATAATTAACAAAGAAAACTACACACAGAAATACGTTCCCACACACACAAACACACACACAAACACACACACACACACACACATACACACACAGGCACACACACCACAGACTACTACTCACCTGTCTACATACCTACGCTCAAGTTATCTTAAATCTATGACGAGGTACTTATATGCATGTACAAATGAAGACTCATGAACACCATACAATTGTGTCCGGATGTGAAATGAATGAATTGTATTATGATAAGCTGCGGGAGCCCTGGTACCCTAAACACAAGTTTAATCTTATCTTGGGTGCCAGACTTCATCAAACAAAACAGTCAACTGTATACACTGTACTGTAATTGTGTTCATAAGAATGTAACTTTTGAAATAAATAAATATTATTATTATTATTCCCATCAAAGTAATTCACGCCTCCCCCCTAGTTTGGGAGAGGCGGCAAGATAACCCCGGCGAGGTGGGCAATAGTCGGCCGGGGCGTTAGGGCGATTGGCAGAGGAACCGCCGGACTATTCGGGCATTGTCGAGCAAGACCGCTTTCTGCATCTTGGCCACCACCGACTTCCCACCGATCCCGAGCCTCTCAAGATGGACTGAGAGGCTCTTTGGGATCAAACCATTCGCTGAGATCACAACTGGGACTATTTCTGTGGACCCCACCCTCCACATGTCGGTAACCTCGTGCGCCAGGTCCAGATATTTGGTCTTTTTATCTGCTTCGGCGCGGACGAGATTCTCGTCAAAGGGGATAGTGATGTCCACAAGAAATACCCGTGACTGTGCCCGGTCCATCAGCACGATATCAGGCCTATTCGCTAGAATAGTCCTATCCGTGATGATGGACCGGTCCCAGTAGAGCTTGGCGCGGTCGTTTTCGAGTACGGCTTCCGGTACGTACTTGTAGTAGGGCAGCCTCTGTTCGATGAGGCCGTATTTAAGGGCAAGCTCTTGATGAAGTATCCTGGCTGCTTGGTTGTGTCTGTGCAGATACTCAGTGTTAGCAAGCATTGAACAACCGGAGGTCACGTGTCTGAGAGATTCACCGGGACGGTGGCACAAACGACAAACGTCTACCGTTCCATCTCTCAGTATGTACCTCCTGTAGTTGTTCGTCTTAATAACCTGATCTTGTATCGCACAGACAAAACCCTCGGTTTCCCCAAAAAGGTCACCAAAGCGCAGCCAGTGCACGGAGGCCTCTCGGTCCACGTGAGGCTCATGTAAAGCCTTAAAGAAGCGTCCGTGCAGCTCTTTACCCTTCCATACGGCCTCACGTTCAGAGGTACTAAGTACTGCTGGTGCCCGCCACTCTGTGTTAGCCAGGGCTAGCGGGGTTAGTCCTTTATCGCATTCAATGACCTCTCTATGCATCTCACTGTCCGTCTTCGATAGGAAATATTCCCTGAGACTGCATATCTCGCGATTGTGCATAACCTTGGCACTGAGAAGGCCCCGGCCTCCGCACTTTCGCGGGATGTACAATCTCATAACCGAAGACTTCGGGTGGAGCATTCTATGGAGAGTCATAGTTGCGCGGACTCTTCTATCCAGGGCGTCCAGTTGGGTCTGAGACCACCTGACCACGCCGAAGGTGTACAACAGGACGGGCATCACCCACCCGTTAAACGCCCGTGTCTTGTTCACGCCCGATAAAAGGCTGTTATACACTTTTACCAGACGATCCCAAAACACGTCGCATGCAGCCTGTTTGATGTCCGCCGCGTCGACACCCACATTCTGCGACATGCCCAGGTACCGGTATGTTTCACCCTCGGAGAGTGAACGAAGGCTCACCCCACCAGACACTGGTATACGGTCCGATGAGATAATTCTGCCCCGCTCCACATGAAGAACCGCACACTTGTCCACTCCAAGCTCCATGCCGATGCTGCTGCTGAAATCACAAGTGATATCTAGCAACCGCATCAGACCTGCAGCGTTTGGAGCAAACAACTTGAGGTCGTCCATGTAGAACAAGTGAGACACCTTCGGGCCCCCTCTCTGAAGCTGAAAGCCCGTCCCTGACTTACCCAGCAATGTGCTTAGAGGATTCAAGGACAGACAAAACCACAATGGACTCAGACAGTCACCCTGAAAGATACCCCGCCTCACCTTTATCCGGTCTTCCGCATCCGACAGTCGCACCCCGGAAAGACTAAGCATTGTGCTCCATTGCTCCATACAGGCACCGAGGAAGTCTCGAACTGTATGATCAATTTTATACAGGTCGAGGACCCTCTTTAGCCATGTATGGAGGACCGAGTCAAATGCTTTCTTGTAGTCTATCCAGGCAGCGGAAAAATTACGTCGGTTGCATTTGACCTGCTGGCTAACTACCGCGTCGATTAGGAGGAGTTCCTTGGTTCCACGACTACCACGCCGACATCCGTTCTGGGCATTAGCGACGATACAACAGCTGTTTAGATGCCTCGCTATTTTTGCCTCCAGAACAGATGTCAGTGCCTTGTAGGTGGTAGGTAGGCACGTTATCGGTCGGTATTGCGATGGGTCCGTGGTACGCTCCGACTTAGGAACCAAATGAGTGACCCCAGTAGTGAGGAAGCTAGGGAGCTGTTTCCTGGCTAGGGCCTCCTGGAACTGTCTTGCTAGGGTGTCATGGGAAGCCCGAAAACTCTTCAGCCAGTAATGCTGCAGTCCATCTCTCCCTGGAGATTTCCAGTGCGGAGCTTTGGCAACTGCTACGCGAACATCGTCCTGGCTGATAGTTATCGGGCTCATTGGCAATATATCCGCACACGACTCCTCAATGACCTGCTTCCAGGATCCCTCCAGATGCTCCACAGGTCGTGACCATAGGTTACGCCAAAATGCCACCAGCTCCTGTCCTTCAGGACGCTCAGTAGTGGCGTTGACTCTAGGCTGCTCTAACGACCTGTAGAACTTCCTCTGATCACTCATGAAGAGGCGATTCTGGTGATGCCTTTTTACTCGTTCTGAGTACCGTCGAATTCGCTTGCTCCAAGCTGCCACCTTCTGTTTCAGGGTGTCAATGCGGTCAGTCAGTTGATGAGCATTTGGTATTGCAGGACCTAAGCCACACCCTGCAAATGCTTTTCTGACAAACCGCAGGACTCTCGGCCTTATATGACCCGCCCTGAAACTAATCAGTTTGCCGATGAGGACCCTAGTCTCAGCGATACGATTCTCAATTCAGCGCTTCCAGGCAGGCTCAGCGTCTCTCACACGCCGAGCACCAGCAGCTGCCACCTGCCGATTTGGCTGTAGCTTAGCGCCGATAAACCGGCATACTGCCATTGCGGCGCCAAACAGAATTGAATTCGTATCGCCGAGACTGCTGCTGTCCTCCAGATATGGCAGCAGCATCGAGTTAACGGCCTCAACGACATCCCGATTTTGGCGACTCAGGGCTATTCTGGGAATCCGAGGCCTCCTTTCAAGAGGCATCTCACGCACTTCCAGGATCGCCTCCTCAAGAATCCTCCCAATGTGCTCTAAATCCTGGGAAGCTGTTCCCTCCCCTCCTCCCTCAGCAGCCAAAGGTTGAGTTGCGGTGTCTATCCCAGTATCAACATCGTTCTGAATAGATGCGATAGACACCCGTCCCTGAGCTGGTGCAAGTGAAGGGGCTGGAACAGCCTCAAGTCTTAGTTGTTCGAGTTCGTCTGCACTAAAGATGTTAGAGCGCAGCAGAAATCGAACCCGATCAGCCAGGTTTTGGTCCGTGATGTGGGTCAATGACGGCTCCAATGCTTGGAAGTTACGAAGCAGTCTTGCTCGCCGTCCCACACCGCCAGTTTCTCCCCCAATCGCCCCAAAATGGGCGCGCAAGATGTTGGCATTTTGAAGTTTTGACCATCTCATGCGACGCCCTCCACCGGGTGCGGGTGCCTGTTGCTGAGCCCTTGCGGGCTCTGTAGACACCAAGCCTCCCGGTGGCGATGATCGTGGGGGTTCAACCCGGCAAGGTGGCCGTGCCGGGCCAGGTCTTGGTCTTCTTGAGATTTCAGTATCATTCATCATGGGCTTTGGAAAGTGGGGTGCAAAGGTCACTGTAGGCAGAGCCCCGTACCTACAGAAGGCTAGTTTACCCTGGAGAAACGCCCGGACCTCCGGGGGGACCGTTAGTGACCCAGTTCTTTAAGCACCCTGGGCCATGCTGCCACTCAGCACGGTGCCTTACACTTTCAGCTAGTGCAGGTTACTTGCGCGGGTGGAACAACTATCTCATCTTAGCTGTTTCGCCCGTGGGCGATGGGTTATTATTATTATTATTATACTGACTCGTTGTCAGTACCCGCCGTCGACGCCGCAGACGCAATGTCTGCGTCCGTTTCCCCACCTGTCGGTAACGGAGTAGCGGGTCTGGTGAAGACGGCCTTGACAGACCGCGAGTGAGGCCCCCGCCTCACCTCCTCTTCACCCCCCGCTACCTCCGCTCCATCGTCTCGGATGCCGTTGTCCGCGCCAAGGTCGTCGTTATTTGTATCGTCCGGTTTTTGTGTTTTATTTGACTTGATAGTGTTCATTACATATCCCACGAGTATGGGGGAAAGATGGTCCATCCAGGCGGAGCCCCCTGCACCTGGATAAGCCTATATACTATGGAGGTCGGCTGGTATCCATAGGTTTTGACGATTTCGCTGTCGGGTGTTATAGACTTTTCCTTGTCGTGGGCCGGCCAATAAAGGCAAGCCCTCCGGTCGGCAAGTTTACAGCGTACCTTTCTGGAGCCACCAGTCAGGTCGTTGCTGATCACCTGCCGATTACGGAACGCGAGAGGAGTGCTAGTCCTCTCTCACCGGCGGCGGCACAAGTGCCCGTCGGCCCCTGCGTAAAGCAGTGGGCCAACCCGCCCCTGGATCCCCCAGGACCCTACGGTGGCCTCCACCACTAACAGCATCGCTCATCCTGTCTCCTCTGAAAGCAGAGGAGTACGGAGAGCGATGTGTTCCCGCCACGTTGGGTATTGGCCGACGGTCAATGCCAACCCCATGAAGGGGAAGCCATTGACCGCCGCCCAGGGTGTACCGGCCGCTCCGATTCCGTTCCCCCCGGACTGCAGGGGGATCGGAATCGGGGCGACACTCGAGGAGGTTACCCAACACACACCCCTCCTACAACACCCTGCGTTTTCAGTATAACAATACTTTCAGAACGCTGTTTTTTTTTACGTGCGGAAATCCCTTCGGAATCAGAATGCTGTTTGGGGCTGCAGCGGCGCAGTAAACCTCCGGACTGTATGCTGAAATGCGAACTGACGGATTCAAGGCGTTAATCCGCAAAAAAGCTGCTTCCTTGCTGCATCGCCTGCGCAATGCCAATAACAGCATTCTGAAAGTCATTGCCCATAAGTTTGACTGCCCTATCAAATCAAAAAAAATTGGGTAAGGGGGTAGTCAATGGCAACAAATGATAACAAATGATGAATAGATCCAGTGATTTTTGCTTAACCATTACCTAACTTGGATAATAAAGTCACTACATAACCCTTGAATAAAAGGATAGTTAGATCATTTATTTTTACGAATATGTTTTTTTTCTCCTTTATGCTCCGCATACCGTTACCCCGGCGTCCGCAGACCCGAGACGGCGTGCGGTTTTAGTCGGTTCAAGCCCGACATAACCGCCCCCGCTGGCTAGCGGGGGTTATCCGAAGGGATTTCCGCACGAAAAAAAAAAAAAAAGGTATTATACTGAAAGGAGGACGCCGGTATACGCGTGCTTCCTTAACTTTCAAAAGCTTCCTTCTGTGGGAGAAACTGTGTGTTGCAGGTCTACCGGCCGATACTGTCTCTCTACTCAAGTATTGGTACCAAATCTTTTGAATAGATCCAGTGAATTTCGCTTAACCATCACCTAACTTGGATAATAAAAGCAATACATAACCCTTGAATAAAAGGATAGTAGGATCATTTATTTTTACGAATATGTTTTTTTTCACCTTTATGCTCCGCATAGAAAACGAGATAATAATTATATCATAAAAAAGCCTTAAACGTCATTTTTGTAAGGTTATGAAAATGGCTGTTAAACAATTTCACCTTTTCACTGTCGATATACATAGAAACATTCAGACCAATGCGAATATACATATTTGCACTGAGCGGGGATCGAACCCGCGACCTCTGATTTAGCAGTCGAACATTCTGCTGCTACGCCACAGAGATCGCCAAACAAGGTTAAAATAAAGAGATACTACCTATCCATCTCATTTGCAATATTTTTTAATTAAATGGATGTTTTGGATTCAACACCCTGTAAGAAGAATATTTAAAGAAACGTCTGAATTGTAGTTGTATTGAACTATTTTGAACGAGAGGTTCTGAGCGCAAAATCTCCAAAATGTGCATCCGTTCGCCGGAAATGTCTCCGTAAGCTTCGTTGTATCCTTACTGAACCTGTTTTGAATATAGTCTGTGCTCTTGAAAAATATTTATATATAGAAAGAATTTCAATACTTCGAGCCACAATGTGTATACATTCTAGATAGATGATGCCTTGTGTGGTCATTGCAGCTCAAGACTTAGTTTCGAATAGTTTTTTACAACCTACTGGGAAAACTAGTCACTTCGCACTTCGCAAATAGCTGCATCCCGGAAAGAGCTTTAACAATTTTCATGAAATTTATTATACAGGGGGTTTCAGGGGTGATAAATAAATCTAGCTAGGTTTCATTTTTAGAAAACGTCGAAGAAAAAACCGAGCTTAGCTCGGTCACCCAGACATTTTCATCCAATTTGTGAAAATATTCAAAATCTTGTAACGTCAGTAAACTAAGTTACTAACTATATAAAATAGAAACTACTTCGCAGTAGATAGTAAAAGTTATGTCAAAGTATTATTAAATTGAAAAATGTTAAAATATTTGAAGAGATAGAGGACATCCCTTTGGTTCACATATATTTACAAACTGCAGGTAACCTCAGCGCGGAGGCTTTCGAGCAACAGGTAGTAAAATAATATCAAGGAGAACTTTGTTCTATATTCTAGTTAATATTTAGTAACTTCAGGGGATAGTATCGTGCATCCAATGAATCGTGAACTGATAACAGTTTATCACAATTTCCTTGGTCTAACTATATTATCTCATGAATGAGCATAAGATCATAGAGAATAAAGGTTAAAGATAGGAGCCTATTCCTATCTTTAACCTTTATTCTCTATGATCTATCTGAATAAGGAAGTTTTAGGCTTATTAAATTTCGCACATATATCGGCATCAAACTTCAAGGTCGTGTCATTCCATATTTCAATGCTGTTGTCTTAATTCACATATACTTCCATTAAGTTCTGTTAGATGGTGCCGGTCACCTAAACTAACAAATTGCATTATTTGACTTTCCGTTTGTAAAAGTGTTAGTTTATATTAGAAAATCAAATGCTAAAAGTTTTTAAACCTTTGTACTTAACTATGGACTCATAAAGATGTTTTATTTGCAATTTCTAAGGTAGACTAAGCCATAAAGTATTTAGATAACAGATAAAACGGATTCATGAGACAAAGAGAAATGCAGTTTAAAAGAAACTTTAATTAAACGGATTGCATATCATTGTTTATGATGAGTTTGCAGTATCCGACGGGCCGTCGACGTATCCGTTTCCCTAGCGGCTTCGAAAAAGAATGGCATTCACGTCCTATGTTCCGTTGTGAAACATTGGCTATAGAAATGTTTATTTCATTTCAATAAAGTGAAATGTTTGCTCGAATTACTAACGTGTTTGAAATCTCAGAAATTATTGTTGCTCTCCTGTTGATACTGAGAAAATATCGACATTATCATTGGGTTTCACCAGTTAAACAAAACATAGTAGAGAAAGAAATATATACATTTAAGTTCTGCTAATCTGGATTGATAACTACGAGTAGCAGTATAGTTCTACTTAAACGTTGTTTCCATCATTGCTGAAAATCCGCTCTTAGTTAGTGCTCTACATTTTTTGCACTCTTCGGCAATCAATTAATTAGCCTAATGCAGTGCATTTGCGTCATAAGTCTTATTTATTTGTGTTAACTACCAGATTTTGATTTTCGGTTTATTCTTATTCATGTCCTGTTATTGAGAGTTACTGGGGATTATTTATATGTTTACAGAAAGTATCCTTATAATCTATAATGAAATTTTCTGTCTGAATTTGGAGTCGTTTCATCTGCACCGTAATCCTATACAACCTTTGAAATAACTATCAAATTTTCACTTTGTCAGTCAACAATTGTTTTTTAGAGTTATATTCATGGTTTAAGAATATTATGTCGCCTGGGTTTTATGTTTTAAATAGAAAAAATCAAAATAAAAGAAACATTCTAAGAACCGAGCACTTGAATACTGTGGTAGTTATATTCGCCTAATAAATAAATATATAAATATATTGTAGGACAAAGTACACAATGCCATCTAGACCCAAACTAAGCAGAGCTTGTCATATGGGTTCTAGAATGCGGATAAACATACTTGAATACCTTTTTTTTGTAAATAAATACATATTATACATAGAAACACCCAGACCAATGCAAGCATACATATTTGCACTGAGCGGGAATCGAACCCGCGACCTCTGGCGTAGCAGTCGAACGCACTACCGCTACGCCAAAGAGGTCGCCTAAACTTTCAACAATACTATTCTTTAAATATAATTATTTACAGGATACGGTGATTTACAGTGAATTAAAGTTTTCTAAAGATTTGCACAAAGTGACTAGAAAATTCGACGTCTAAGACAAATCCGAGTATTGAATTCAATTCAACATCTCTAGCATCTAAAGATTTTGGACATACCTAGTTGAAAAATGGAAACAATGTTTTATCAAGTTTCTAGTCGAGGATTTTATTTATTATCATTAAGTACTATTTGCATAGGTTTACTTTATTCACAGCCTTCTAGGATATTAAAATTATAAATATTTTATTCAAAAGCGTACACGGAGATAACTTCGTTGCAGATGATAGTCCTACTTTTTAAAAGAATGTTTTGTGAAACGGGTGGAGGGGAGGATAAAAATATACAGTGCTTGATTCAATTAAAGGATTGAATTCGAAAACGGTTTAACTTATAAATTTATTGATTCCAGAAATTCGGCTGGGATATTCTAATATTCTAAGATAGGAAATGGGTATTTGGTCTTTGACCTAGGCGATAGGTAAATATTATTTATTTGATAACTACTATACTAGATAGATTTATCTATTATACCCTTTTTGAATTCAACCCTTCAATTATATACTCATACTGTGTGTTCATACCTGTCGTTGTCATTTTCTTCGTGTACAGTGTCCATGTCAGTGACGGTAACGCCCGGGTGCAAGTCCGTTGCCTCGCATAGTGGGCCTTTGTTTACCGGACTCATCTACAAAACGTGCACATTATATTTCAGGGCCACTCTTATCATTTTCACTAATTATATTTATATCGTATGTTTGATAAAAGTACCTTAGCGGATTATGTGAAAAATAACATCTAGGACTAATTATTTTAATTGACTCATTTCCTTAATTATACAATATATAAAAAAAAATGTTTTAAATTCCATAGTTTCGTTTATTAGACCAGGTTTATAGTTCATAATAACTTTATTTTTTCATAGAGATGGCAAAGTAACTTTCATGCTTACAGGCGTAAAGTTACTACTAATAAATTAATATAATTACAAGAAGTTTTGTAAGACCTGACTTCGAAAATTAGACCCAAATTTCACATATCCGAAAAATACATGAAAGCCGTTATTATTTCTCACTGATAAAAACTAGAAATATTATACTGTTTACATAGTAGGTATATAACTTTAGACGGGCCTCAGTCAGGTAGGATAAAATGCTGACAAATGAACTGTTTTATTAAGCTATCACTGTCACATCACTTCTGGCGTAAACAAATTTTCACAAGTATTAAATTTGAGCATTTTTTTACTAATCTAAAATGTTGATAACGACGCAGAACCGGCAGAACGGCAAAAGTAATACGTACCTATATATTTGAATATTTATATTTTTACTGACTTTGTTTCTTGTGTATTTTCTCATTTCCCTAACCGTAATCACGACACTAAGTCCGGCGTTTCTCTCAGAATAATATACAAATAGATTAGAGTAAATTTGTTTTTCATTTATAGATTATTATTATACAAACTGCATATTATAAAGAGGACGTTCGGCCCTCGTTCGAGGTAGGTTTACACTGAGCACTAATATACAGGCTTTGTTTACAGTTTCATACATGTAGTATCCGGTAATCCTATAATGTTTGCTTATAGCTAGGGTTGCCAAAATTTGCTTGTTTACATCTCAATATTTGGAAAAATATAATTGTACTCTAATTACCTTGTCATTCCTAAGTGTACAAATAAATGATGCTAGGTGACGTAATAAGATAATAATGATTGTGATTTATTTATTTACCCGAAAATTTACAGATATAAAATAAAATAGTCTAAGAACAGGAAGTTTAAAACCTGTAAAAAATATATCACTTAAACTAACATATTTATTTTTTATGTTATTTAGGCTTCTCTTACAATTACAAACTAAAGGCGGTTTGCCACGATAGGTAATTCTGCAGAATGTCGGTTTTTTTCCAAGCCGCGGATCCAACTCACCGCTACGGTCTTGGCCACACTCTAGAAACACAAAAATTGCCTTGTGTTGCTCTGCTGGAAATTAACTCTTGTTTCGTATCAAAGTGGCATACAAGTACACCAACCGCCTACTGGAAAGTGGTTACGAAAACGCTGCTAAAACTAAGGCATTATTCTCGTTTTGCCCATTGTACCCATATTCCCAATAAGTTCTGGTAGACCCTACTCACTCGCATGCACAATTTTTAGGTAATGCTATGTGTCTTTTCTTTCGTGTGTATATCATTTTAGTGACTTTAGTTGTTACATCTTGGCAGTCGATTTTAACCTATTTCGAATTGAAATTTTATAAGTTTGTAAATTTTACATGACAATACAATAATTTAATGCCATTGAGCTGCTGATGGAGCCAGCATTACAAAATACATATGAGCAGCCTCCATTACTGGGTTCTGGGATCTATACTTCACGCGACACTTGACTATACTTGAAATCGATTGCGATGTCAAGTGTTATTTGTGACCCCAAAATGCCGAATCATTAGAGCTGTCTTTTTACACGGTTGCGAAGCGTAGCCGTTGCTAGAGCAACACAAGCGCGTTTTCCTAATCCTGTCCCAAGTGTCCTGTCCCAACTTCACCTGTAAGGCGGTATACCTGCTGATTGAAGGTGAGGTTCTGGCGCAGGCTTTCCTCTCGGGGTTGGGGGTCAAACTACGAAAAGGAGGCGTAGTAAAGCGGACCCGGGTTTCAGCGTTCAAGTTTGATGCGAGCTTATGATTGAAGCTCGATTGAAGGAGACTATGAGAAATGTAGCAAACTGATTCTTAAGTTCGATATCAAATAAGTGAATGAACTTACAAATAAGCTGCCCTATCCGTAATGAGAAAAGTAAGGTTGGACTGGACTACCTATAGATTAGCTCTAACAACTATAAAACCATTTCAAGATTTTTATTTCTCCCAAATATTTGTTAAACTTTATCTTATTTGCTGTAATATAATATAACTTGAATATTTGCGATGCGTAAATTATATTGCTCAAGGTGACAATCATCATTATTAATGCTTGCACTGCGGACCATCCCGGTAGGTAATTTGGCAACCCTACTTACAGCGCACGGCTTCCTCTACTTTAGCATTGTCAGTTAACTGATAATAATGTCAAGACTATGCTGATATCGGAGTGATCAAATATCAGCTAAAAATTGCATGATTATTTATCTTTATGAGTGTTTAATGTTTTTGGTTTTCTCAACTGTTTAACGATAAAGATGATATAGTTTAATCTTCAATCGAACATTCTAATTCAAAATATATGTACAGTTCAATTTATCTAATTCACGTAAGACTTCAACTGAAGTCTTTGTGTATTTTTATCTTTTGAATCAAATCTGTAATTCATTTATTTTTCATTGGCTTCTTGTTTTTGAATTGAAAGTTATTTTTGATCTTTGTTAATAATGTACTTATTTCTTATACATTTTGATTGAATTAAATCGCAATAGTTGCAGTAGAATTCCGTGGAAACTGCGTAGACGTGTACGAACATTGTTCGCTTAGTTATTTTAGGTATCACTTTTTAGAATGAATAATAGTCTTTTAATAATTATCTTAATAAATTAGAAGAACAATGATAAGTTATTTTTAGGTACGATATTATAAAGAACATACATATTATTTTCTTATTTTCATCAATCTTATACAGCTTTATTTGGAATATTATTAGAAATGTAGTCCATAAATATACCTTTTTCTGCGAACAATGACGGATACGAGTGGGTGTAGTATATTTCAAAAAAATAAAATACATAACTAGCACTTAGATATCATTGTCTTGTAGATAGTACGAATTTACAATCACTACTAAATACTGAGCTGCATACAGTTATAGCTTTTCAGAGGTAAGGAGAATAATGAACAAAGCGCTTTTATAATAATGATAATCCTGGACATTCTTATACACTGCTTCTTTTATTTAAAAAAGAGATAGCTTTGTCCGTAAGTCAAGTTTATTTTCTCATTAAATTTATTTAAAAGGCATTATTGCATTACATCATAGTAATGTTGTTTAAGTAAAGAACGGTGATTTTTTTCAATTAACTCGTATTTGTTACTTAACTACTTTTTTTAACTTTTGTTTTTGCCTATGACTCAGTATGACTTTTCTGTGAAATGGAAGCCAGGTTACCAATATCACAGGTTCTTACCTAGCTTGCAAACCAGGCTCCCAATACCTTTTTAACTCTAATACTATTGTTTACTCAACTGTTATATGAGAGAAAAATAAAAATGTATTACAAATATTTATAAACATACTCTTTATTCATTTTACAACTTATAAACTATAATTGTAAATACACTCAATAAACAGAAAAAGAAATTTATTTACAAATACAAATAATAGAGGTCCACCGGTATCGGGTACAGGGACCCAAGCTACCGGTGGCTATAGCTCCTCCCAGAGATTGAAACACACAATGCGTGACGTGTCAAGGAGGACTGCCTTATGCATCAGGCACTTAACCCAGCTTCCCAACGTGATCCTCTTAAGGTGTTGGTCGAGGCTCATGACAATCAGTCCGTAATTGTCCATAATTTAGTTTGTTTATCTTTTTCAGTTTTTATGAGGTTCTCGTCATGATGAGACTCTCGGTAAGCATGTAATAGGTCTATAGTTTATGGGGTCCCTAAGGACCCCATAAACTATAGATATATTTAAATGTGGTAGTGCTAACACTACCACATTTATAGAGTGGGTGGGTTATTCCAGTTGTTATGAAATTGGGGAGTGAATCCGAGTTTAGGGATAATTGGAATTGAATTTCTAAACGAGCATGTGAGTTATGCAACCTCTTCAAACAAAAGTTATGCAGTCCATCCGGTCCCGCTGACTTCCAGTTCGATAACGAACGGACTGCACTCGCAACAACAGGTGAAATGACGATTGGCTCCATAATCTGTATATTCTCACACGCTCGTTCAACCTGTCTTATTCAACCATCTTCTGTATGTATGACAGGCGTCCACCATATGCTACGCCAGAATTATACGTATTCGCACTTGACTCGGGTTGTTCCCTATTTCCGATAAACCCACCGCTCGTCCTTTTGGAAAATGCGATTCTTATTATACCTTTTTTTTTTTTTTTTTTTTTTTTTCGTGCGGAAATCCCTTCGGATACCCCCCCGCGTGCCAGCGGGGGCGGTTATGTCGGGCTTGAACCGACTAAAACCGCACGCCGTCTCGGGTCTACAGACGCCGGGGTGTAAGGTTGCCCATAGAGCATATCCCTCGCACCCCGACTGACCCTGGGCCATCTCCGGTTTCGAGATGGCCCCCTCGGGTTTGGGAACCACGGTGTCCCCGTCTTGCCCCGGTTTGGGGGAGGGGCGCTAGTCGCCCCACCGTCCCGGCCTGCTTCTGCTGGGGTGACAGGTGGCCTCACCCGCCACCCCCAGGCCTGCGCTCATGGAGGACGGAGGTCGTTAAGCGACCTCCGGCGCCTGAGTTGCCTGCGACGCGCGGCGAGCAAGTTGCGGGCTCGGCGGACCGGGAGAGTTCTAAGTCTCTCCCGGGCGCGCTCCGCCACCTCCTTCGCGAGCATTACATGCTCGCAGAAGGAGGCGGCGGCAGCCCACGCGCTCGCGCTCCGCACCATTGCCGCAATCATGCTGCCGAGCGAGAGGACTCCCACCCCGATGGCTGCCACGAGGTCACGCCTCGGCGCCTCCCACGCCGGGCAGTCCGCCAGCGTGTGCAGCCCTGAGTCCTCGCTCGCGTCGCAGTGATGACACTCAGGCGTTGGCTCCTTCCTGATCCGATGCAGGTGGTCCCCGAAGCACCCCTTCCCTGAGATCACCTGCGTCAGTCGGTAGGAGAGGCTTCCGTGTCGCCTCTCCAGCCAATCCTCCATGATGGGCCTTACCGCCGCTATTGCGGCGTGCCCTGCGCTTGGTTGCCCAAGTCGTTCCTTCCACTCCACCACGATGGCCTGGCGGAGCTGGGACTGCACGGCCTCGATTTCTCGAGGCTCGGGGTTCCATCCCTGCTCCCGCGCCTCCTTTCGCCACTGGTACAGTTGCGAAAGGGCTCTCGCTTCCAGGTCCCATGGCGGAGTTCCGGCAAGGAGACTCGCCGCCTCGAAGGAGATCGTGCGGTACCCTCGGATGACCCTGATGGCCAGAACCCGCTCGAACCCGCCTCAGGGCCTCCGCCCATATTGGGCACCCATACAGGGCCATGGACCGCACGATCCCCGCGTAGAGTCTCCTGCAGGAGTCATCGGGCCCCCTCATGTTGGGCAACAGCCGAGCCAGAGCAAGAGCTGTGCCCTTCAATTTGGGGGCCAGACTTCGGATGTGCTCTCCGAAGTCCCATCGGCCGTCGAGCACGAGCCCCAAATATTTCATTTGGGGCTTGATGCCGATGCGATTTCCTCCCACGATGAGACGGGATCCCTCGGGTGGCTTGCTCCGAGGCCCATGGAAGAACAGGGCCTCGGTTTTATGCAGGGCCACCTCGAGACCCAGCCGCCGGATCCGCCTAACGACTTGGGCAACCGCGGTCGTGGCCTTTCGGGTCGCTTCGCGGTACGTCGCCCCGCACGCCGTCACGAGCGTGTCGTCCGCGTAGCACGTGACGGCGGCACCGCCTACGAGCTCACCGCGAAGCACCCAGTCGTATCCGATGTTCCACAGGAGCGGCCCCAGGACCGATCCCTGTAGAACACCGCACGACATTTCACGCCGACCGAGACCGGTCACGGTTGGGTAGATGACGGCTCTCTCCGTCAAATACGCCCCGACTATGCGGCGGAGGTAGAGAGGCACTTCGTGATACACGAGCGCCTCCCTAATGCAACTCCAGGGCAAGGTGTTGAACGCGTTGGCGATGTCCAGGGACACCGCCAACATCACCTCACCCCGGGCTACTGCATCCTCCGCCAGAGCCCTCACGCGCATGATGGCATCCACGGTGGAGCGCCTCTGGCGGAAGCCATATTGGCCATCCGCCAGGTCCGGCCCCACTCTCGAGAGGTGCTCGACGAGGCGCTTCGCAATTACTCTTTCAAAGAGCTTGCACACCTCGTCGAGCAACACTATGGGCCGGTAGGCGGACGGCGAGTCCGCCGGGCGCCCCTCCTTTCGGATGAGGACCAGTTTCCCCGTCTTCCACAATTTCGGAAACTGGCCCCGCTCCAAACATGCGCTGAGAAGCCCTCTCAGTCGGGGCTCGAGAGCGTCGTCGACTAGAGCTAGGACCCACGCTCGGCCTGGAATGCCGTCGGGTCCCGGGGCGGTGTGTTTGGCTCTTAGCCTTCTCACCGCCAGCTCTAGTTCTACCCAAGTGACCTCGGGCACGTCGTCGTCTTCCACGTCGGGCGCCATGCGCAACCGAGGCGGAGTCATCCGCGGTGGAACATGTTCCACCGCCCGCGCTGGGAACAGGGAGCCAACAACTCCTCCGAGCAGATCCGGCTGGAGACACCGGGTTAACGGCGGGGCCTTGGGGCGCAGCTTGCCCCTCACCATCCGGTAGGGCCGCCCCCAAGGGTCCTGCTCCAGCGTCTCCAGCAGCTCACGGAAGGCGTCCCGTTTGGAACGCCTTATCTCCGTTCGGAGGGCTCGTCTGGCCTCCCTGTATCCCTCGTACAACTCCGCCTCTCGGGCCTCCGCATCTGCGGGGCGGCGACGCCTCCTACGGAATCGGGCCCACCGGCGGTGCGTGATCACGCAGCCCCGTCTGAGCTGCGCGATCTCCGACGACCACCAGTAGACCTGACCCCTCGGATTATAGGGCGGAGCCCTAGGCATCGCCGCGTCACAGACACGGGTCATGGCCTCCCGGAACCACTCCGCCTCATCGTCTATGCTGACAGGCCTGTCCGGCGCAGGGGCCCAGGCCTGTACGATGGCGGCTTCCAGGAGGAGCTCCCGATCAAGTCGCTTAAGCGCCCAACGTGGCTCGGGTGGAGCCGGTGCAGCCGGCGCGTCGCTCGCAGGGGGGAACACGTCAAACCGAATGTATCGGTGATCCGAACTTGTGTCCTCCCCCAAAACGACGCGCCAGCCCTGAACACGTCGCGCCAACGAGGGGCTCGCGAACGATAGGTCCACGATGGAGCTACCCCTCGAGGTCACGAACGTGTCCACGGCTCCCCGATTTAGGAGGACTAGGCCGAGTCGTGCCGCCCAGTCCACCAGTGCCCTGCCTCTATGCCCCGTCGCGCCCCTTTCGTGTCGGGAACCCCAGGCATACGACCAGGCGTTGAAGTCCCCGAGCACAAGGACCGGACGGGGCTGGCAGGCATTGACGACGACGGCCAGCTGACGGAGCCACTGCTCATATGCAGCTTGGTCTCGGTTCGGCGTGATATAAGCGGCCACGACCGCAATATCCCCAACCGCCGCCGCCACGCAGCCGGGTCCCCTTGCAACGACGGCAAGAGGGGGGCTGCCGGCGGCAGGGTTGTGCACCAGTGCCGCCGACCCATCCAGCGCGGTTTCCCAGGTAGGCCCGAGGAACCGGTGGGTGTATGGGTCGGCGACAGCGGCGACATTTATGGCCCACTGTGCCATGCTCTGGCGCAGAAGATCCTGAGCATGGGCACCGTGGCCAACGTTCACCTGCAGGATGCGGAGTTGAGGATCCATTATGGAACCCCCATCTCCGCATCCCGCTGTGAACTGGAGGCGGAAGGCCGGCCTCCCGGCTTCGGCTCCCCTCCGGCGCAGGCCTTGCTGCCAACCCTGTGGTCGGCCGGCTTGCCTCCCGCTGCACACCTAAAGCAGTGCAGCGGGGCATCGCACGTGCCGGCCTTGTGACCGGGTTGGCCACAGCGGAAGCAACGGTCACCCGCCGTCACTTCCGCCGTGCAGTGCACCCCCACATGGCCCACCGACAGGCACCTGAAGCACCTGGCCGGTCGGGCCTGCAGGAGCCTTGCCTGCGCCCTCAGGAAGCCTCCTACCAGGAGGCTCCGCCCGTCTGCGACCTTTTGGGCCGCCGCGATAGGGCAGCAGTTGGCGGCTGTCCACCACGGCCGAAGCGTATCGCTCCGGCCTTAACTGTGTCCGGGGAGCAGCCCCCGGCCTCCGCAACGGCGAGCCTGAGCTCTTCTGCCGTGACGGAGTCGTCCAGGCCCGTAATGCGCATTTCTGCGCATTTAATGGGCCTGGACACCCGGACGTCGGCTGTATCCAGCGACTCCCTTAGCCGAGCCGCTAGGGCGTCGGCCTTGGGGCCACTGGCGGCGCCGGGGACCTCGAGAAGCCGGGCTCCCGTCCGTGTGCTTTTGCACCGGACACCCGGGATCTCGAGGGCCTTCAGGTCGACGTTGGCCTTTACTTTGGCCAACACCTCGGCATACCCCATGCCCCTCGACACTGCCTCCGCCGTCAGAGTGACGACGACGGCAGTAGTGCGAGGGGCGCGGAGTTTCCTCGGCGCTGCCTTCGCGGCGGCCGCGGCCCTCCTGGCCTTCTTGGCGGCCTTCTTGGCGGCCTTCCGCCTCTTCTTACTGGCTCCAGCAACCTCCCAGCCCCCTTCCAATGGGGTGGAGGTAGCCGGAACCACGGCTGGGGCTGGGGCTGGGGCCAGGGCTCGGGACGTCTTCCCCTTGCCCTTGCCTTTGCCCTTCCCCTTACCCTGAGCGGGAGGGGGCTGAGGAGCCGGGACCGGCAGAGTCGCACCCGCACCCGCGGCTGGGCGGGTAGGGCCCCTTTGGGCTACAGCCGCGTAGCCGGCCGCTGGTGGCGCCAGAGGCGGACGGCGGATGGAGTCCATTAGGGCCTCCATCCGACACATCATCCGCTCTTCTAGCGCCTCCACATAGGGGAGCCAGGACTCCGCCGACGGTGCCCTCGGCTGCGCCGGCCGCACCGACTGTGCAGGCTGCTGCACCGGTTGCACCGGCTGCTCTGGCTGCGCCGACTGCCTCCCCGACGAGCGAGTCACGCGCGCCGTCTCCACCGGTTGCGCCCGCTGCGCCGGTTGAGCCGGGCTCGCCATCGCCCTCTTGAGCCCTTCGACGGCTGCAGCTAGTCGAGCCGTCTCCCGACGAGACTCGGCCAGCTGCGCCGCCAGGCCCTCATTCTCGGAGGCGATGTCGAGCACAATGCGCAACATCGCCTCCTGCTCAGGGTTTGGGGACCCCCGGAAGGACGCGGTCACCTTCTGGAGTCTCTCCATGAGTGACCGAGTCCTCCCGCTCGGTTCCGACACCGCCGAGGTGGAAGGCCTCAGCGGCGATCTTTCCGCGGCCCTCCCAAGAGCCGAGGGGGCTCGGGTGGATTGCCCAGCCCTCACGCCACCCCGCGCCCCTCGGCGGCCAGCAGCCACCTTGGTAGCCGGCTTCGAGGCCTCGTCACTACTGGAGGAGGAGGTCGTCCCGGTGAGGGTAAAATCCTCGTCCGAAACGTCCCCCCCCGCCTGAGCCTTTGCGCGCCTCCTGCGCTTACGGGTCCGCTTCACGCCCAGACCCGCCGGGCTGCTCGCCCTGCTTCTCTCGTTGGCGGTGTCGAATTTCTCCGACACCGCCGAGATGCTTGGCGCCACCTCCGCGCTTGATTGCTGCGCGATCTCCGCGCAGACTACGTCATTTTCGTCGTCCTTTGTCCTTGCCATTGTCGTTGTTGTTTTTAATCGGTCCTTATTATTATTTAGATAATTTATGTTAGCCATAGTATATCCCACGAGTATGGGGGAAAGGTGGTCCATCCAGGCGGTGCCCCCTGCACCTGGATAAGCCTATATACTATGGAGGTCGGCTGGTATCCATAGGTTTTTACGACTTGGCTGTCGGGTGTTATAGACTTTTCCTTGTCGTGGGCCGGCCAATAAAGGCAAGCCCTCCGGTCAGCCAGTTCACAGCGTACCCTTCTGGAGCCACCAGTCAGGTCGTTGCTGATCACCTGCCGATTACGGAACGCGAGAGGATGGCTAGTCCTCTCTCACCGGCGGCGGCACAAGTGCCCGTCGGCCCCTGCGTTAGCAGTGGGCCAACCCGCCCCTGGATCCCCCAGGACCCTATGGTGGCCTCAGCCACAAACACCATCGCTCATCCTGTCTCCTCTGAAAGCAGAGGAGTACGGAGAGCGATGTGTTCCCGCCACATTGGATATTAGCCGACGATCAATGCCAACCCCATGAAGGGGAAGCCATTGACCGCCGCCCAGGGTGTACCGGCCGCTCCGATTCCGTTCCCGCCGGACTGCAGCGGGATCGGAATCGGAACGACACGCGAGGAGGTTACCCAACACACACCCCCGATTCTTATTATACCTATCTACGCGGTTTTTGTAGCGTCATATCCGATTTGTCCATGCATATTATTATTATTGTAAGTGTGTGGAGGATCTTTTAGTAAATCGATATGGTCGCCTCTTATGCTTACACATCTGAGGCTACTGTGTGACAAGTGTCCGTGTTAAATAAGCTGGACGTCAACGTCTGTGTCTCAATAGGGTAAGGGCTGTCACGAAGACAAGATGTGACGTCTACATCTAGTGGAGACTCGGCTCAGTTTCATGACAGCTATCGGAGCGGGTAAGGGAAGGATTGGATATCCAGGGTTCCAGAGCAAAAGTGTTTGAGATTTTAGTAGATGGGCCGATAGAGAATCAGTAGAGAAATAATACTCATTCATCTACAAAAAAATAGCGTTAATGTCTTCCGGCCTACATGAGTGTTGATCTGAGCCCCACAGTTAAATATTGAATAATTTGATGGTAGTAGTAGAGAACTCTACCTGAATTCTGATAATGATCTATTATTTATAAATTATTAAATAACTGAGTAAGTCTTAATGTTTACTAATTATTAATATTAGTAAACACTAAGACTTACTCAGTTATTTAATAATTTATAAATATAAAATTGTAAATGAGCTGTATCTGCACACTGCAGATATAAAAAAAAATTGTTAACTGAGCATTTTTGAAAAAAAAACTTAAAATCTGCAATAATGCGTATATAGAAATATAACACACTAATCATTTGAAATTATGAAAAAAAAGAGTCAAAATAAAACTAAATTAACTTTAACATATTGATTTTGTTAGGAAGTTCAGTATCGGTTTTGGGATCGCAGGATTGTCCGAGTCCTAATCGCAATTGACCGGTTTAATATCACGAAGTCGCAAGTCTTTAATTCTTCTAAAATTCTTTTAATAAAAAAAAGTGGGCTATGAAAAATAGCCTAAAACGTAAATGAAGAGTGCCTTATTTGGGTTCTTTATTTAATAACGGACTAATCCCTCCCACACCCCACTATTGTAACTCCACAACACTAGGATCAACAGCAGTAACCTACGAACAAGCCAAGCAGTGAGCGCGGGCAGTCCCAATAAAAGTTAAAGTGTAACTTATTCTAGCAGTGCCTACATCACCGATTTCAATGCTGATCACTCAGAAGTTAGTCGTTAGTTAGTCGAAGTTGCAAAGATGAGAGTTAGTTGGTGGTTCTAAAGTTATAAGGGTAGTGCACCAATAATTTCTGAAATTGGTACAGTAGTTTTAAAGTTTATTCGTTACAAACATGCAAAATACAATGATAATGATAAATAAAATGTATATATCTAATAATAAATCGAAGCGTGCTTGCCATTTTCCTACGGTGCTATAGAAGATAATAATCAATTATGATAAATCTATATATATATTTCACATGTATGGGCAAAAAGTGTCCTCCAATATTTGTTGATTTACTTGACGAGTAACTCTGTAACTGCGTGAGTAGTTGCGACTAACTAACGACTAACTCTGTGTGCAAACAGTTTTTCGCTAGATGATTTCGTTGTAGATATATACAGGGGCCCCCGCCTGAATAGCTTGTTTTGGCGGAGCCCACACATTACCCTAATAACTTTTGAATCGAGTAACTTTCATTTTTGGAGACTAACTTCTACTAGCTAACGACTAACTTCTGAGTGATCAGAATCGAAAAGTATTACCGAAAGACTACTTCCACGAATGATTGCAGCGATTTGAGATCTATCCAACGCGCGATTACACTGCGTAGGTAGCACGTTTGTGGGACATGCATCAATCAATTGCACCAATTGTACCGCATTTACAGCGTGGTTCTTACGAAATGCTATTTGTACGATGACGATTCACATACATACTAACCTAATGTTCTGCTATTGTAACGGGACAACATAAAGCATATATACATTTATAAGGGCTTACAGATCCTTCATGATTTATAATAATAATTCCAGAATCTAAGCTTACAAATTTCAAGAAAATCAGTTTAATAGTTAAATATGAATACGTGGTGAAAAACAAACATTTGAACTTTCGCAATTATAATTAGTAGAATTTTACTAAGTCTCGGTGTTCTCTATGTCCGTATACAAAAACATTGCGACACAGGGTTCATTTTCTAGTTCAAAAACAAAATCAACTAATCATGGCCATTGGTTATCATTTATTTTGAGATTCATGGTAAGAAACGACACTAGAGAATAGCTGATAACGGAAAATATCAAATAGGAGTTTAAATACTGTGGCATGCCTAGACCCTAATTTTGAAAATAAGCCTTCATTACTTGGGTTTTAGACTACAGTTGAACCATGTATTAGTGTAGCCAGAAGTTCTTATTAAGTAATAGATTACCTAATGGGTAACATCTAATGAGTAGGTACCTAAGCACTTGCGAGGGATATGCTCTATGGGCAACCTTACACCCTTAAGACCCGAGACGGCGTGCGGTTTTAGTCGGTTCAAGTCCGACATAACCACCCCTGCTGGCCGGCGGGGGAGTATCCGAAGGGATTTCCGCACGAAAAAAAAAAAAGGTACCTAAGCACTACTTGCATTAATTTTAAAGAAAACACTTTGAGAAAACCTACATAGATACATTCCTCAAGCCCCTGAAGGTGTAAATATCTATATGCACCCTCTTATTTTAAGACGACACTAAACTGAGTAGCAAGATACAACTCGCTATATACTCGTATATAGATCGTTGACACTGAGATTGATAGTGTCACACCTGCGTTATTTGTTTCCATTAGATTGTGCTTAGTATGTATGTTAAACATTTTATTTTGCTACCAGATTAAGATTTTTCAATGAAAAAGAAATAGAAATACTAAAGTCACAGTCAAAGTCCAGTGCGGCGTTGAGATAGAGAGTTCAACTGCTACGTCAAAGGTCGCGGGTTCGATTTATACTTAAGGCGAGGGTCCCTGAGGAAGGGTGTTTTTAGATTAAGATTTTTGGAAAATGAGAAGTCCCTGTATTCTGAAAATCATGTAAATTATACTAGGCTATTCAAACTAGGAATTTCGGTTATTCGATAAACGATAACTTTTACTTTCCTCGATACAATTTGGTCTAAAAGATTGGTCTAACCAAAAACTCATTCCAGTTTTATTTGAGTTGTGTTCAGATTACAAAAATAAAAATGATACGACAATGAAGGTCATTGATAGGAGAATGAAAAACGGTTATCAAAATTTACATAAATTCTGAATTATACCATGAAAATTCAAAATACCTACGCTTTCTACCTATATTACGCGTTCGGCGAGTCCATCAGTCCCGAGTGTTAGAGGCAGGACGTGTGTCAGGTTGCGGCAGATGCACAGTGAGATCGTACGATTTTTAAATATAGGTACTTAGCGTAAATGCCACATCGTAGAGAATAAGTTGTGTAAATAAGTAGTTACTCATTACACAAATATTAGGTCGTTACATATGAAATTTGACGGCCTCTGTGGCGTAGCGGTAGTGCATTCGACTGCTACGTCAGGGGGCGCGGGTTCGATTCCCGCTCAGTGCAAATATTTGTATGCATGAATATGTCTATTTGCATTGGTCTGGGTGTTTCTATGTATCATATGTATGTATTTACAAACAAAAAATGTATATAAGTATGTTTATCCGCATTCTGGAACCCATAACACAAGCTAGTTAAACTATGCTTACTGTGGGTCTTTGGCGCTGTGTAGAATGTCGTAGAATATTTATTTATTTATTTATTTATAATTGCCGTTTTTCTTGAAGAAATTGGAGGAAACCCAATTTTCAGTACTAACATTTTTGCATTTTTTTAATAATGACAAATCCAAATTTTATGTTTTTTATTGTGTATGAATGAGACAACATTAAGCTAACAAACGTAACTTTTATTAAAAAATTTGAAAAGTGACAGCTGTTAAGTAATACGAAATTTATCATCAAAATGGATAGCATTTAGGAAGTACTGTTTTTGAAGATCGAATTAATTTATCAAGCGGCCAATAAAAACAAAATTTAATACAGAGTTGTAAAATCTTGAAATCAACTTTCAAACAAAATATAAATAATGGAAATAGCTATTAAATTACAGGAATAACGAACTCTTGAATTTGTAAGAAAATTTCGGCAATTTCATAGGTAAAGACCTATTATTAAAACTAAGTCAAATGTCTTATGACATGACATAAGTCGATTCAATACAAGAATTTGTAATGATTGGCACTGGTACTAATAGTCGTATGTAGAATGGTGGTACTAAATATTGTGAACAGTACCTACCAGCGACATAATTTAAACTGACATGAACCTTCAAAACTACTACTACCTGCCTCTGAATATCTATGTAATATTTTCATTGCTGATGAAGCTTTTGCTTAAGGGCCTAACCTTATGAGTCCGAGCTCCAATCCCGGTTGCCTCCAAAGCTTACAGTTTGGAGCCCAGAGTACGCTCTTTTTCTTCTCCTTTCCTTCCTTTCCTTTGCGAACCTGGTTCATTGTGACTTTTACGGGAGCGCCTGCCGTTTCACATTACTTTGACCCAGATGCTCTAATGATGATTTAGATGATTTAATGGTGCCCACGGGAATATGACTGAGAAAAAGATAGATATAATGACACTAACTAAACGTAAATCGATAAGCAATCTTAATTAAATTATTTATAAAGGAAATAAAATGAATACAGTTTTTTTTTTACAATTCCGACATACAGTTAGGTTATGGAATACATAGATTGAGGTAATTTAGTATTAAAACACCACGTATAATATTTATTTTCTCTGAGTTCATATTAATACTATAGATTAATTATTGGTAATTAAATAAACATATTTATTCATAAATCAGTCAATTACAATCTAAATTCACTATTTAAAAAATAAAGAGTTTTTGTGACAAAAAGTACGGACTACATCGTAAGCGTCACAGCACTAGTGATTACTGTCACAGAGAGATCAAGCTATATTGAAAGCAGAATAGGATATGTTTCATGCTTGTAGAGAGATTTGGTCCTCATGATTGGCCCCCTATCGATTGTAACCGTAAAAGTGCAGAACGTTATTTTTTCGGATTTTAGGTGGTTCGATTACTTCTTTAAATGCATTTAAATTGTTTTTAAAATTAAAATGAAGTCTTCTTTCAGTTAAATTATCTATTTAAATTATTAAACATACTTTCCCTCCTTGTGGCATAGCCATGGGACGTCATTTATATCATTCCGCCAATATAAATGTGATACCTACAGCAAAATCGATCTAAATCATTATTGATCATAGCTTTATTATTATAAGGTAGATCACCACGAAATTTTGCAGGTCGGTAGAGCTCAGACATGATCAACATGCAGACTATCAATCATCACGCTATTGCTAAAAGGGGATGGGCAGTAAAATATTAAAATCTCGGTACTCCAGAGTTACGATAAGTTAATAAAATAGTTGATTAGAGACTCACAAACCTTTCTTGATTAATATCATCACGCTATTATATTTAAGAACCGAACAGAGTTCATTTCGATGTTACATCTCAACTTCTCAACTAGCAAAAATAAATAAATACTTAATTGAAAATATAACGATGAAAATAACTTACAGATGTTAGGATCAATACATACAGCAAAAGTAAACACACCTTGATCTATTCCGAACTTAAAGCGGAAGAAGTAGCGGGCGACAGCTAGTTTACAATAAAGCTTAATCGATTTTTATTTTAATGTAGTACAAAGTGTAAGATTAAATGGTGAGTTTGTTTGTCTTACGTCCGCCGGGCGGTCCGCTCTAAGGTTGTTAGGTTGTTGAATAAGTTTCTGAATTAAGAGAACTGAAAGTTTTCTCATCTCGAGATTACAGCAAAGTGTTTACCGTTTGGCTGTAGGACGCGGCCGCGACGCCGACACCCCTCCGTACTTGTCCTAGTCACGACCTAGCGCCCGCTATGCGATATCGATACTATGTATATTTTTAATTACTTTTTTATGACATGACTTGCCTAACTTCATTGGGGTTCCCTACATACAACATAGTAACTTTGCTTACTTAGAACTTTGAATAGAACTATTTTCTTATTAATACTCCTTTTATGGAGTACCTAATAATATGAATTGTACACTTTTAATTTATGATAAGTATTATCAGCTACAAAAATCTTGCATTTAGATCAAAAAGATACAAAGATTTAATCCAAAGGAATACCATGCTTTTAGGTAAATTAATGCCTCGTTATGGCGCGGGGAGCAACGTACCGAAGCGCTACACTGAAGGCCACGGCAGGGGTTGCTCAAGTCGTGGGTCGAATACGGCGGCTGGGACTCGAGGTGGCACTCCACAAATCCGAGGCTATGTGTTTTCACGGGCCTCGGAGGGGGCCACCTGCGGGAACCAGCATAACCGTAGGGGGCGTAAGCATCGGCATCGAGCCCACGATGAAGTACCTTGGGCTCGTACTCGATAGCCGATGGGACTTCGGACCTCATCTCCGAAGTCTGGTCCCGAAACTGAGGGGGGCTGCGGCCGCGCTATCGCGGCTGATGCCCAACGTTAAGGGACCCAACGCCCCCACTAGGAGACTGTACCTGGGGATCGTGCGAAGCATGGCCCTATACGGGGCCCCCGTATGGGCGGAAACTCTGGCGGCCCGCAACGTGGCTGTTCTAAACAGCCCGTTAAAGGCGATGGCCGTCAGAGTCATCAGGGGGTATCGCACGATCTCCGTCGAGGCGGCATGTCTCCTAGCCGGGACCCCTCCATGGGACCTGGAAGCGAGAGTCCTTGCACTGCTGTACCAGTGGCGTGAGGAGGCGCTGGAGCGGGGTCATAGGCCGGAGCCCCGAGAAATCGGGGCTCAGCGGTCCCTGCTCCGCCAGGAACTCATGGAGACATGGAGGGTGCGACTTGAGCACCCAAGGTGGGGGGAATCCACCATTGCGGCGGTGAGACCGATCATGAAGGAGTGGTTGGAGAGGGACCATGGGGACCTCTCCTACCGGATGTGCCAGATGGTTACCGGACACGGGTGTTTCGGTAAGTATCTGTGGCGCATCCACCGGGAGACAACGCCGCAGTGCCAGCACTGCGAGGATCCTGGCGAAGACACGGCGCTCCACACGTTGGTAGAGTGCCCTGCGTGGGCGAGTCAACGCCGGGATCTCGTTGCGGTCCTGGGCGTGGACGTTCTCTCGTTGGAGACCATGGTGAGGGCTGTGGTCTCCGACGGGAGCAAGTGGCACGCCGCCGCCTCTTTCTGCGAGCAGGTAATGCACGCGAAAGAGACGGCGGAGAGGGAGCGGGAGAGAACCCTGCCCCCCGAGTTTCGCAGTCCGCGGCGAGGACGCCGCAGACTCATCTACGCCCGGGACTACCGACCTCCATGATCGGGGCCTGAGGACGGCAGTTGGCCGGCTCGCCGTCCTTACAGAAGCAGGCCGTGGCGGAGGCGTGTCGTGTGTGCCCTACACACGCCTGCCAACTCACCGAAGCGGGATAAAACCCGACCCCACCAGGCGAGGCTGCGGTGGCGGCCAAAGTCCGCCGGCAACCCTGGGGTTATCCTTTCGAGGGCTTACCCGGGGTGCCCGGCAACGGACACTTGGGGAGGACACCGTGCGGTTTTAGTCGAGACACGACATAACCACCCCCGCTGGCCAGCGGGGGGGGGGTATCCGAAGGGATTTCCGCACGTAAAAAAAAAAAAAAAAAAAAAAGGTAAATTAATGCAATTTCCTGTAGGAAGTTAGAGCTGAGCATTTTACCGTTATTTTACTACAGTCTCCCTACAAAACACTGTAGAAAAATAACACTTGCATAGTGTTGTTCTTTTACCGGCGATTAGGATCTCCAAAACTCCTTCAGATCGGAAAAGGCGATGTGAGTGTCCATAAGTATCGGTGAACACTTGCAATCGGTCCAGTCAGTGTTTGTTACCGTCTAGCCGTATGAGAACAAGTAAAAGATTTTTCACTCCTCTTGCTCAAAAAGATCGTCATTGTGGCGCGTACAAGAGCGAAGAAAAAATATCAAATTTTTTTAGCAAAAAGTTTTTTTTTTTAATTTTCGTGTGTCAAATGACAATGAGCCTACAAAAACGAAAAAGTCTTTAGTCATAAGTAGAATAATCATGAATAAAGACTCAACTTATTACTGTTTCATAAAAAAAGAACTTCATTTTAATTTTGAAAATGGAACTAAAATCGGCGATCTCTGGTAGAATGTCTGCAATATGTTGCGTTGCGGCTGCAGAAGAAACAAAAAAACGACATTGGCGCGAAATCTTTATAATTTTTCTCTAATTGCAAATTGAATTGGTAGTGACCGTAATTAATTTTACTATAGTGAAAATGTCATCATCTAGTGAGAATGGAGACCCTAATTTACAAATAGAAGAGAAAGGAAAAGAAATGATTTTCAATCTGTTGCCGTCAAGGTCACAAAGCATTTATTTAAATACTTACGAAAAGTTAATAAAATAAACTACATATTTCATATTGTATTGGATTGTTTTATTTTCTCGCAATCGTAGTGAAAAGTATAGTGTAACACACGGCGCTAAAACCCATTAAAACTCGATTTCTATTTACTCCCTCGCTAAAGCTCGGGAGTCAAACTACCTCGTATATAATGGGTCATTTTAGCTCCTTGTATAACAATCTACTATTTATTCATAGTTGCTATTTTCTTTCAAAGCGTTATATACCTATACTAGCTTTTCACCCACGGCTCCACCCGCGTGGATGTCTGTTATCGCCACCAAGTCTTTTTTTGAAACTGACAGACTTTCCATATAAACTTTCAACGCCTATTTCACTCTCGTACAAGTGAGTTTTTCAAAACATCAAATGTTGCTGTAAGTAATATTAGCCCTGTGTGACAAATAAATAACGTAAATAAAATTTAGAGAAATAGACATGTGGGCGGACAGATAACGGGGTCTTCATTACTACCGACAGAACTGAAAAAGCTTTATGCTGCGTTTACACCAGTGATGTGCGAGGATGCGTAGCTAGAGATGTGTTTGTTAAGAATCACTAGAATAACTTCATCTACCTGGTTTTAGTTTCATATTGGTATTGAAAACTTACATAATTATGTTAAATTTCTTGTAATCTTTACATGAAATTGTCGAAAGTGTAGCACCAGTATCAAATTTTATATATATATTTTTTAATATTTAGGACACGTCAATTTGACTTCACCTCGCCTGATGGTAAGCTGAAAATAAAGTCTCAGGAAAGAGGGTCACCATTACATACATGTACCATGTTAACAATGGTGGCACTCAGCTTGACGGCCTCATCAAAAGAGGATTGTCGTCGCAGCACCGCGTGACACCCACCGGTCCCACTAGTGCTACGACCACAATCCCCCAAGAAATTGGAGTACTATGGAGGGTTTTTCGGAATCGTGCACGGTGGTACCCACCCGGCCGAATTTTGTGACAAATTTGTGTCATCAAATTTCTACCACCAGGTAGAATATAACTTTATATTAACTTTATATTAAGTAGATATTAACTTTTTTGCCATCAATGGTAACTGTTATTATATATTTGTGTAATATTTCGCTATTTATGAGGTTGATCTCGGCATTGCTGTCGATACTGAGGCTTCTGGTGGGGTGGTCGAGCAGGTTTGTATTGACTCTGTGTCCGCGTAAGCAGACTCGTGCTAGGTCCTTTCCTTGGTTCCTTTTGACATTTACGGCATGTACTTTTTATAGCGCCGCATTCATTTGCGTTGTGATCGTCTTTTCCACAACGGTAGCATTTCCCTTTACGATTTCAGATCGTCATTGACGATCTACTTGAAGTATCCTTCGAAGAGCGACGTGATTAATTTTTCACTTTTTTGATGCT
Organism: Cybosia mesomella; assembly: GCA_946251805.1. Taxonomy (NCBI): domain Eukaryota; kingdom Metazoa; phylum Arthropoda; class Insecta; order Lepidoptera; family Erebidae; genus Cybosia; species Cybosia mesomella. The sequence continues at coordinate 15,459,339 of OX276392.1, forward strand.
TTGATTAATGATTTATGTAAAGATACATCTGTGACTGAGTTTTGTAAAGACAAAGCCGCACGCCCTCCCTGGTTTTCAGATGCCGGAGCTGGCCCATAAGGCATTTGCCTTGCACCCTGACTGACCCAGGGCCATCTTCGGTTTCGAGATGGCCCCTCGGGTTTGGGAACCAATCTTCTTTTTCTTGTTGTCTGTGGTTGGTTTCGGGTCCATGAAATCATCTTAAATATCTGACAGTTCTTCAAAAGACTTATCACGGGGTTCATTTGGGGAGCACAGATCGCGGATTCTTTCATGAATATGGAAAGGACTATCGACCTCCATGATCGGGACCTGAGGACGGCAGTCGGCCGACTCGCCGTCCTTACAGAAGCAGGCCAAGACGGAGGTGTGTCGTGTGTGTCCTACACACGCCTGCCAACTTATCGACGCGGGATCAAACCCAACCCTAAAGGCGAGGCCGCGATGATGGCCGCAGTCCGCCTGAAACCCTAGGGTTATCCTTTCGAGGGCGTTCCCGGGGTGCCCAGCAATGGACGCTTGGGATGGACATTGCGTGGTTTTAGTCAGTTTGATTCCGACATACCCACCTCATTATCGGCAACGGTGAGGTGAAGCCCGTGGAGGGTTTGCACGGGTAAAAAAGAAATCGGATGCGGAATGCGGACAGTGTGGACAGCAATACGTAGACTTTTGCTTTGGGGTCATTTATATTGTTAAGGAAGAGATAAACGGATTTATATATTTTTGAAAGATTATTTTTCTTGAAAAGGCTGGAAGTTGAATCTGCGCTGAGGTTCGCGTTGAGCACTCGTTTGGATCACGGGCAAGGTAGAGAGTATTTCTGGATGTTCGAGTGTATTCAGTATTTGTAACATTTTAGCACGTAAGTTGGTGTCAATTTCTTCCACTTCATAACTGTTTTCCGATTCTATTTCAAGATTTTCGTCTGCCATTTCCTTTTCTATCTGGCTCTGTATGCTTTTTAGTCCTTGGTAAGTATTTTGTAGTGTAAGCAATCTTCTTTCTATTTCTTTGTATGTATGTTAGTTTTTTGTTTTTGGAATGAATAAATTGTTTTTGTTAGCATACCGCGTAAGGTAATGCAGCTCGCTTTTTAAATCAAACGACATCGTCGCCAATTGTTTTATCATGAAATTAATACACAAGTTTAATTTCAGTAAGTTATATTTTTTTAAGTGACAGAAGCCGTGCCTAAACAACGGTTGCTGGGTAACTCGTCAAGTATATGACAGTGTCACTTTTAGTTCCTGTTGTCATGACAACAATATAGATGGCGTTAAAATGTCGAAAAATCGAATTTTCTTTCATTAATTTATTTCGTAAATAATAATATGTGCTATTATAGATATGCTATTCGAGGCGTAGACAAATCCAAAAAATCTAAGATGTTAAAAATCTGTTGAACCGTTCTTGACTTATAAATAAGTACGTTCTTTCCCCTTTTTACCGATTTCAGGGTTAAATTAAATAAATAAATACACACCCTCCAAATTTCAAGTCCTTAGGGTCAGTGGTATAGGCTATGCGTTATCTCTATGTCTGTCAGTCAGTCATTCAGGACTTAGTGTTTTTTTTTCGTGCGGAAATCCCTTCGGATACCCCCCCGCCGGCCAGTGGGGGCGGTTATGTCGGGTTTGAACCGACTAAAACACACGCCGTCTCGGGTCTACAGACGCCGGGGTGTAAGGTTGCCCATAGAGCATATCCCTCGCACCCCGACTGACCCTGGGCCATCTCCGGTTTCGAGATGGCCCCCTCGGGTTTGGGAACCACGGTGTCCCCGTCTTGCCCCGGTTTGGGGGAGGGGCGCTAGTTGCCCCACCGTCCCGGCCTGCTTCTGCTGGGGTGACAGGCGGCCGGACAGGCCTTACCTGCCACCCCCAGGCCGGCGCTTATGGAGGACGGAGGTCTTTAAGCGACCTCCGGCGCCTGAGTCGCCTGCGACGCGCGGCGAGCAAGTTGCGGGCTCGGCGGGCCAGGAGAGTTCTAAATCTCTCCCGGGCGCGCTCCGCCATCTCATTCGCGAGCATTACATGCTCGCAGAAGAAGGTGGCGGCGGCCCACGCGCTCGCGCTCCGCACCATTGCCGCAATCGTGCTGCCGAGGGAGAGGACTCCCACCCCGATGGCTGCCACGAGGTCACGCCTCGGCGCCTACCACGCCGGGCAGTCCACCAGCGTGTGCAGTCCTGAGTCCTGACTCGCGTCACAGTGGTGGTTGGTCGCCCAAGTCGTTCCTTCCACTCCACCACGATGGCCTGGCGGAGCTGGGACTGCACGGCCTCGATTTCTCGATGCTCGGGGTTCCGTCCCTGCTCCCGCGCCTTCTTTCGCCACTGGTACAGTTGCGAAAGGGCTCTCGCCTCCAGGTCCCTTGGGCGGAGTTCCGGCAAGGAGACTCGCCGCCTCGAAGGAGATCGTGCGGGACCCGCGGATGACCCTGATGGTTATCACTCGCTGCGGAGCGCGCAGCATCCGCACACTTCCGGACTTCAGGGCCTCCGCCCATATTGGGCACCCATACAGGGCCATGGACCGCACGATCCCCGCGTAGAGTCTCCTCCCAGGAGTCATCGGGCCCGCTCATGTTGGGCAACAGCCGTGCCAGAGCGAGAGCTGTGCCCTTCAATTTGGGGGCCAGACTTCGGATGTGCTCTCCGAAGTCCCATCGGCCGTCGAGCACGAGCCCCAAATATTTCATTTGGGACTTGATGCCGATGCGATTTCCTCCCCCGATGAGACTGAATCCCTCGGGTGGCTTGCTCCGAGGCCCATGATAGAATAGGGCCTCGGTTTTATGCAGGGCCACCTCGAAACCCAGCCGGCGGATCTGCTCAACGACTTGGGCAACCGCGGTCGTGGTCTTTAGGGTCGCTTCGCGGTACGTCGCCCCGTACGCCGTCACGAGCGTGTCGTCCGCGTAGCACGTGATGGCGGCACCGCCTACGAGCTCACCGCGAAGCACCCAGTCGTCTCCGATGTTCCACAGGAGCGGCCCCAGGACCGATCCCTGTGGAACACCGCACGACATTTCACGCCGACCGAGACCGGTCACGGTTGGGTAGATGACGGCTCACTCCGTCAAATACGCCCCGACTATGCGGCGGAGGTAGAGAGGCACTTCGTGATACACGAGCGCCTCCCTAATGCAACTCCAGGGCAAGGTTTGAACGCGTTGGCGAAGTCCAGGGACACCGCCAACATCACCTCACCCCGGGCTACTGCATCCTCCGCCAGAGCCCTCACGCGCATGATGGCATCCACGGTGGAGCGCCTCTGGCGGAAGCCATATTGGCCATTGCCAGGTCCGGCCCCACTCTTGAGAGGTGCTCGACGAGGCGCTTCGCAATTACTCTTTCAAAGAGCTTGCACACCTCATCGAGCAACACTATGGGCCGGTAGGCGGACGGCGAGTCCGCCGGGCGCCCCTCATTTCGGATGAGGACCAGTTTCCCCGTCTTCCACAATTTCGGAAACTGGCCCCGCTCCAAACATGCGCTGCGAAGCCCTCTCAGTCGGGGCTCGAGAGCGTCGTCGACTAGAGCTAGGACCCACGCTCGGCCTGGAATGCCGTCGGGTCCCGGGGTGGTGTGTTTGGCTCTTAGCCTTCTCACCGCCAGCTCTAGTTCTACCCAAGTGACCTCGGGCACGTCGTCGTCATCCACGTCGGGTGCCATGGGAGACCGAGGCGGAGTCATCTGCGGTGGAACATGTTCCACCGCCCGCGCTGGGAACAGGGTGCCAACAACTCCTCCGAGTAGCTCCGGCTGGAGACACCGGGTTAACGGCGGGGCCTTGGGGCGCAGCTTGCCCCTCACCATCCGGTAGGGCCACCCCCAAGGGTCTCCCGCTCCAGCGTCTCCAGCAGCTCGCGGAAGGCGGCCTGTTTGGCCCGCCTTATCTCCGCTCGGAGGGCTCCTCTGGCCTCCCTGTATCCCTCGTACAACTCCGCCTCTCGGGCCTACGCATCTGCGGGGCGGCGACGCCTTCTACGGAATCGGGCCCACCGGCGGTGCGTGATCACGCAGGCCCGTCTGAGCTGCGCGATCCCCGACGACCACCAGTAGACCTGACCCCTCGGATTATAGGGCGCAGCCCTAGGCATCGCCGCGTCACAGACACGGGTCATGGCTTCCCGGAACCACTCCGCCTCATCGTCTATGCTGACAGGCCTGTCCGGCGCAGGGGCCCAGGCCTGTACGATGGCGGCTTCCAGGAGGAGCTCCCGATCAAGTCGCTTAAGCGCCCAACGTGGCTCGGATGGAGCCGGTGCAGCCGGCGCGTCGCTCGCAGGGGGGGACACGTCAAACCGAATGTATCGGTGATTCGAATTTGTGTCCTCCCCCAAAACAACGCGCCAGCCCTGAACACGTCGCACCAACGAGGGGCTCGCGAACGATAGGTCCAGGATGTTTCATAGTACCTATAAGATGAATACAAACTTGTCATGGGTAATCAATGGTAATCAGTACCTACCTATTTGGAATTTACTTATTACCACGTTTTTCTTAGTTTCACTTCGTGTCTGTGTTTCTGTTTCTGTGTTTCTTTCCCTCTGAAGCCAAAAATTGACACTTAATTTTCGACCACTTCCGATCACCCTAAAGCCCTGAAATTTTTTATGTAGGCTAATGCTACCCTACATTTTCATATTTAATCATCAGAAACAAAAATAAAATAAATATAAAAAACATTTTAAAACCGCGTTTTCCTTCCGAACTAACATGAAAAAATAAATTTGTCAATCACTAAAAAACGTGGGGCGGGTGCTTTAATCCTTTAATGTATCGTTTTCCTTAGATATTCCATAATTTAAAAAATTATCCGTGTCCGGTAACCATCTGGCACATCCGGTAGGAGAGGTCCCCGTGGTCCCTCTCCAACCACTCCTTCATGATTGGTGGATTCCCCTCACCTTGGATGCTCAAGTAGCACCCTTCATGTCTCCATAAGTTCCCGGCGGAGCTGGGACCGCTGAGCCCTGATCTCCGGCGCTCCGGTCTATGGCCCCGCTCCAGCGCCTCCTTGCGCCACTGGTACAGCAACGCAAGGGCTCTCGCTTCCAGTTCCCATGGAGGGGTCCCGGCTAGGAGACATGCCACCTCCAAGGGTGCATCCTATCTTGTCATAAATTTAATCCATGGAACGTTTACACCACAAATATTTCAACGTGAAGCGCATAGGGAAGTCTTGGTAACTCAAAGGTAGAATAATATTCTCTGGTTAATCAGTTGTCAGGCAACTCGAAGGTAACTTTAGACTGCATAACAAGGGTATTTAGTTAGTTTTGTATTTAAGTTATCTTTTCAATAAACTTATTTGATACATCGATATAAGGTAGGCACGTCACTAGCGTTAATAATCTAGATATTTTCATAAAATATTTGCGTGAGTGTATCGCACCTGATACCAAACGATGTGGCTGCACTTTAAACTCCCGTGATTTACACAAACACTGGCCGCTAACCGCTAACAAATATTTATGTGAAAAACTTACAGCTACACATACATTCATGTCTTTGACAACAGACCCGACAACGTTTAATTCATTCGGAAATATTACTTACATTATTAAAGAACGTAGGGACTGGTGTTGGTGAATCATGTAAACGTGGGCTATTTTATCTTGATACATTTTATATGAAGCAATAGAAATCCATGTATTTAATGTGATCGTGATCCCGGGACATAACTCCATTTTCACGAAATACCTAGACAAAAATGAGTTATTGCATTTTAGATAATTATATTTTTTATAAATAATACGGAGCGTGAAAGAGATGAAGGAGAGCTTTCTGTAGTAAGTGAAATTTTGTTTTACTTACAAAATTTACTGTAATTGTCATCAACAGTTGCGGCACGCCAGTGCGATACAAACCTTTTTGTATGTAAGGGTAAAGCAAAAAAATATTTTTGTTTTTTCATCTTCTTGTTGTTGGCGTAATGTTTTTTAATTATGATATAGCAAAAAAATGCAAATTGAAATTTACCTTAGTAAATTAGGTTATCGTTTTTTGGTCATATTTCCGGTGCTACTCAACCAATTGCAATCAAACAAATAGTAGATTTTAAGTCTGACCAAGACCTTTTAAATACCGTATCTAATTTCGACCAGTAGTTTTGAATTTATCGCGAACAAACAGAAAATCAAAAAAAATATGTTTGTGTTCAGAATCGCTCATTTAACATAACCCAAGTATATTTTTTAAATATCTCCAATGTACAGACACAACTAATTTAAAATTTTAAAATAGTATCGATGTTGCTTTAAGTATACTATTTTTTTATACTGTCACGAGAACTCAAATTTTAAAGAATCGTCATACTTGAAAATAAAATTGCATGCTAATATTGATCGCATGAAATAGACTTAACATTAATAATTTTAAATACAGAAATTGCGCATAAAAGTTATCAAAACCTTTAATGTTATCTGACTAAGTGAATTTGTTTTTGAATAACATTTATTTGATTTATAAATGGATGATGAAACGCCATGCATTGATTATCACCTAGAGTCGTGATGTATCTCAATTTGCATCTGTTAGTTATTATGTTCTATTCCAAGAGTACTTACATATTCTATACTTATATGTGTAAACTGGCTAAATGTACACATGAATGTGTAATAGGTTTGAAGTGTATATAAGGACAAATGTACAATGTCACTTTAAAACAATGGGGCCATCATACAAGGTTATGTTACTATCGTGATTTCTACTGCCTAGATGTAAAATTTCATTGTGACTCGTAGCGTTTTTAATACTTTTTAGTGAAGTCTGCAAGAGTCTCTAAGTGTTGTTTATTTATTTTTATATATAAAGGTATATTCCGTACGTAAAAAAAAGGTATATTAAAGTAAAGAATGGTCGCAAGTCGAACCCGTTGTTTAATCTATATAAATAAAACTGAATCACCGAAATGTCTGTACGCGCATAATTTCCGAACGACTGCACTAAATTGGATAATTACTTTTTTGTGTTTGTTATTGTTCGGACATACGAACCTCGTATGAAAAAAAAATTAAGGAAAGTCAACGGTCAAGGTGCTATTATTTCAGCGGGGCGAAGCAAGGCCCGCAGCTAATTAGGAAATAAATATTACACGGCACGTACCCGACTGTCACGAAGTTGAAATTTTAAATCATCACCCTCTCTAATAGTATTAGAACAGTTGCCGAAATCATGCCGAAATACATTTTTTTTTTAAATAAATAACATTTTAACGAGTGTCGAGTCTACTCAATTTTTAAAGGTAAGTTCTGTAGACACTTGTATGAAATGATAAGGTATGACGTCATATTTTACAATTATTGTCAAATGAAATAAATACTTTCAGTAACGTAGAATTCTTACTTAAAAATACAGAAAATAATAACAGATGTAGTACATACATACTGTTCTATTATTATATATAGATTAGAGTAATTGATTGATTGATTAGAAAAATTGTATACTTATACGTTTCTATTTTTAGAGGAACTTTATAAAGTAGATATAACTACGAACTTGGACGATAAACATTCTGTCTATCCCTGGCAGAATACTAGTAGCTTTGCGTACAACTTAGTTTTAGAGTAATCAAATGTTTATTAACCTGAGGATTCACAGTGACAAAGTCGCAGGTACAGTTAGTCTTTGTATAATATACGAGTATAATATTCGCAGCCTAAGAGTTAGTTAAACATGTATATGGTTTAGTTATGTAGTGCTTGGACAGTTCATACTACAATATTATATTTCAATCTAGGTAGCTGCACATACAATTGAAATACTTCCTCCTAATAGCGTAATTTGTAATTTTTTACTGATGCATATTTTTACTCTTGTAAGGCCCTGGACAGATTTTTAATTGATCATCTTACTCAGTCTAAAAACAGCATTAGTTTTGACTCCAAAAAAAGTTTTTTTATCAACCATCTTTTATCATCATCCCTATGTTATTCAAAAATATCATGAAGATAATAGCATACAAATTGCTTAAAAATTTCATTGAATGAAGATAAAACTTTGGGAAGTGTAAGGAGATCCTCGGAAGAGGCCTCGGATGGCCAAATCGGAAACTATGAGGAATAGCGAAAACTGCTCAAAGGAGTCTCGAGCCCTATTTTGATGAAAACTGCCAGTCACTGTTTTTGCAATTGGAATTGGATTCATGTCTTAAAAATAAACACCTAATAACCTGAAATGAGTCGATTAAAATAATTATTGCATAACAACAGAACTGTTAGCGTCTTAAAAATAATATACAACAATAATTTATATATTTAGTACCAAAAAAATTACTATCTTTGAATTCCTATAGCTGAGCTGATCGACTTAAAAATAAATATTTATTCCTATTACTTTAGGTGGGTGCTACCAGTTAGTTATACATAAATATAAAACTAGACAAAAACTTACCTTCGTCAATTGACTTGTCCTTACGAAAATAGTTCGAAGTTGTTTTTAACAAAATATTTAAATAACTTAAAAAACCATTTTATCGAAACGGTAAATCGCGCTCACTTCCTTGGATACTGGTGTTGTTATGAGCTCTAAATTTGGTAGAAGACGATGTCGAATGTCGCTAATTATATGATCAATTCATATCGCACGATTTTTTTACAAGCTTGACTGAATTTTGAGGCCGTTTCTGCGTGAAAGAGTACCAAACATCCATCCAAACTTTCACATTTATAATATTAGTGGGATGTTTTAGTGTATAAATATATTCATCCCCATGTTAGAATACATAAATATTCTAGGACACTCTACAAAAGGCTTTACCAAGTTTTTTTGAATACCCAAAGTAAGCATAACTTAACTAGCTTATGTTATGGGTTCTAGAATGCGGATATATATAGATACATTTTCTATTGTAAATACATACATATCATACATAGAAACACCCAGAACAATGCAGAAAGACATATTCATGCATACGAATATTTGCTCCGAGCGGGACTCGAACCTCTGACCTCCGACGTAGTAGTCGAACGCTGTACTGTCACGCCCAGAGGTCATCACATATTACAACCTATGCTTAGTTTGGATTTAGATAGCACTGTGTAGTTCCTAGAATATTTATTATTATACAAATATATTTATGCTCACGACTGTATAGCGTCGAAGGTGTATTAATTACCCACATGTCACCAAGTGTTTTTTAGTCCCACGTCGAGGTCGAATAGGGGTCGAGCCTATTCTTTTCAAGAGGAGAGGAGTGAAGAGTATTGCTCCATTTTTACTATACACAAAGTTGTGAATACAAGTAGAATACTTCATCAGAAACCCAGCAAACAAGCTTGCTTTTTGGGATATTCGTCAGGTAGTAAATTCCTGATCTCATTGTTAGACTTAAAAGTTTTTTTACTCATTCTTAACACTGTAACATACATGAGCGCCGGTACAATTATTTTCGAAACTTTTTAGATAAAGCAATAATTCTATTTCTGCCTATTTTAATTTATGCGCCCGGCAAGTGCACTCTCTGAATTTTCTGCTATATAAGACATATATAGGTACCTACTAAATATAGAATTCGATGCAAGAGATGTCAATAACCTTGTAGACTCCTATTCATCCTTATTGAACCTATTAAGGAAACAATCAACCTTTTATTTCCTCAAGTTTCTCTACGTCGCGTCGCACCATTTCCTCTATATCCTTGTTGTAATCAAGCATGTGTCGGAACTGGGAATAGTGCTTTCACCGGATATAAAAGCACTATTGATATTACATTTATGTTTATTCTTACATTTCTTACAGGGTGTATGGGGTCTTATTAAAATCTTTGGGGCCCAACCCAACTTCAACTGCAAGCCAGTACACCTGCTGATTGACAGACGAGACTCTGGTGCAGGCTTTGCTCTCAAGTCTGCCCGGCCTGGGCGTCGCAGCGTCGCGCCCTCACTGCATCATCCGATCTATGGCCGCCAGTGACAGGAATTTCACCCCAACGTTCTGCTATGATGTCATCTCGCAGAAGGAAGGCGCAGGGCGGAACAGGGAGGGAGATCCTCTTGCTGATCCAAACCGCCGCCGGTGAGCCGGGCGGCGGAGGCGCGAGTATTTTCGCTTCATGCCACCCTGAGCGTGGCTACAGGTGTGTTAGGGACGGTGACCCTCTGGTCTAGCCACCCGCGAAGGGGACGATGTCCATGAGTGTCTGGACGTCGCCCAATCGAGAGTTTAAAAGGTGTGGTGCCCGCGTTAGTGGAGATGCGCTAGGAGGGGTCGCCATAGATGTATTCTTGCATAGTTTGAGGCTCCCCAGACAAGGTGCAGAGGTGGGGTATAGTGGGTATGTCCATCCGGCTACTGGATTGGAGAGTCCCACACACAATCTCAGGCTATTTATACGTTGCCGGAGGTGCATTGCGTAGCAACATGCCCCACGTAAAAAAAAGGCTTTGCTCTCAGGGTTGGGAGGTTGCAAGCACCCATGATGATGCATAATTCTTAACGAATTTAAGAAATTAAACATGATTTATTCGAAATGACCGAATTTGAAAAATTCGAATTGTAAGGGAGTCGGGATTGTAGGAAGAAGGAAACACGTGAGTTAGTAGAAAAAGACAGAACCGCTTTAAAAGATCCGGAAATCGAACTCAGGACTTATTACACAGCAGTCGCACTTGTTCCACTGCATCACCGATCAGTTCGTAAGCGTTAATAACTTGTTGATTAATATAATGTTACGAGTATGCTATTGGTATTTGACTTAAAGACATACTTCTAATTAAATAACTGCTCATCTATATCTACATAGATAATTATTTGTCCTGAATGATTCAAATATACACTAAGGAAGGATTTTCGGTAATTCACCCCCTTTTTTTTTTTTTTTTACGTGCGGAAATCCCTTCGGATACCCCCCCGCTGGCCAGCGGGGGTGGTTATGTCGTGTCTCGACTAAAACCGCACGGTGTCCTCCCCAAGTGTCCGTTGCCGGGCACCCCGGGTAAGCCCTCGAAAGGATAACCCCAGGGTTGCCGGCGGACTTTGGCCGCCACCGCGGCCTCGCCTGGTGGGGTCGGGTTTTATCCCGCTTCGGTGAGTTGGCAGGCGTGTGTAGGGCACACACGACACGCCTCCGCCACGGCCTGCTTCTGTAAGGACGGCGATTCCACCAACTGCCGTCCTCAGGCCCCGATCATGGAGGTCGGTAGTCCCGGGCGTAGATGAGTCTGCGGCGTCCTCGCCGCAGACTGCGAAACTCAGGGGGCAGGGTTATCTCCCGCTCCCTCTCCGCCGTCTCTTTCGCGCGCATTACCTGCTCGCAGAAAGAGGTGGCGGCGTGCCACTTGCTCCCGTCGGAGACCACGGCCCTCACCATGGTCTCCAACGAGAGAACGTCCACGCCCAGGACCGCAACGAGATCCCGGCGTTGACTCGCCCACGCAGGGCACTCCACCAACGTGTGGAGCGCTGTGTCTTCGCCAGGAGCCTCGCAGTGCTGGCACTGCGAGGATCCTGGCGAAGGGGCCACAGATACTTACCGAAACACCCGTGTCCGGTAACCATCTGGCACATCCGGTAAGAGAGGTCCCCATGGTCCCTCTCCAACCACTCCTTCATGATCGGTCTCACCGCCGCAATGGTGGATTCCCCCCACCTTGGGTGCTCAAGTCGCACCCTCCATGTCTCCAAGAGTTCCTGGCGGAGCAGGGACCGCTGAGCCCTGATTTCTCGGGGCTCCGGCCTATGGTCCCGCTCCAGCGCCTCCTTGCGCCACTGATACAGCAGCGCAAGGGCTCTCGCTTCCAGGTCCCATGGAGGGGTCCCGGCTAGGAGACATGCCGCCTCGACGGAGATCGTGCGATACCCCTTGATGACTCTGACGGCCATCGCTTTTAACGGGCTGTTTAATACAGCCACGTTGCGGGCCGCCAGAGTCTCCGCCCATACTGGGGCTCCGTACAGGGCCATGCTTCGCACGATCCCCAGGTACAGTCTCCTAGTGGGGGCGTTGGGTCCCTTAACGTTGGGCATCAGCCGCGATAGCGCGGCCGCAGCCCCCCTCAGTTGATAATTCACCCCTAAGGGGGACGTCATCAATACACAGTTAGTCCTGGTTCAATCCAAGGTTTTTATAGCTGGAGGTTCGAGTTCTATATATATATATAGTTCGACACTATGTAATTAATCTTGCAAGGTCATTATTGAAAGAAATATTATGTTTAGACTACCACTTTCAAGTAGCACACTATGAGCAAATGCTACAAACAAAAAATATTTTTTTTGTAGATAAATGTACTCAGGTCAATTTAGATCTTGAACAAGACCTGACAGACAATAATGCAAATAATAATGCAAATAATAATGATAGCATAAATGAACCCAGTAATGATCATGACGATGTTCCTAACCTTAGAACTAATTTATTTCGTGTATAACGTTGTTACGATCCTTCATCAAAATATTAATGGATTAATTAATAAATCTGACGCGCTCTATGTTAGTATTAATAAACTGAATACGCAAAATATATATATTGACATTCTATGTATAACTGAACACAACATGACCAAGGGCGATGAGGTCTATCTTAAAATACCGGACTACCAACTAGTTTCTTATTATATGAGGAATAGTAGACATGGAGGATCATGTATATTAATAAAGAACCACCTGAAATACAAACTGCGTAATGACATATCAGAACTCTCGATCCAGCATGTTATAGAATGCTCTGCTATCGAAATACTAGAACATAAAATTATCGTTATATGTATATATAGACCACCTGACTATACGGTGACTAATACAAGTAGTTTTTTTGCAGTGATGTGTAGAATGTTGAGCAGAGTATCCCTAACTAACAAAAAAATTGTTTTTTGTGGAGATTTTAATATTGATATTTTGAAGCAAAATAAATTATCTAGTGAATTTATAGAATTTTTGATGACATTTAACTTAAAATTACAATTTAAACAAATAACTAGGTTCGCAACTAAGACCTGCCTAGACAATATAGCCCATAATGTCAGAGCGTGCAAGGGTACTATTGAGGAACTAGCGCTATCAGATCATAACGCGCAAATTATCGAAGTTCCGGTCAAAAAATCCTGTGCTCTGAAATATTGGTATAGAACAAAACGAAACTACTCCAAGGGTAACAGAATGATATTTGTTAGATATTTAAAACAACTCACCAATAATGATGTCTATAGCTGTATGGATGCAAATGATGCTTATAACAAATTCCATGAAAACTTTGTTATGTTGTACCAACTATGCTTTCCAATAATAAAAAGTCGTATTCATAATACAGCAAGTCCAAAATGGATGTCGCGCGGTATAAAAATGTGCAGTAAACGTAAAACTCAACTCCTGTGGCAGTACAGGAACAATAAAAATCAAACGAATAAAAATGCATTTAAAACGTACGCAAAGAGATACAAATCCGTAATAAGGTTGACGAAAAAATCACAAAATGATTATCACATCAGGTCTGCATCTAACAAAAACAAGGCGACTTGGAAAGTAATAAATGAGACGAAATATAGATATCCGACCGAAACTATAAATCAAATAATAAGTAATGACATTATAATTGATAATCCTATAGACATCTCCAAATCATTCAATAATTTTTTTCTTGACATAAATAATGTTGAAATTAATAACTGTAATCTTAATTTTAATCCACCTAATAGTATTTCAAACAAAATAACATTTACTTCTAATTCAATCTTTTTGACACCGACTATTGCAGAAGACATATACAAAATAATAATAAATTTAAAAAACTCGAACAGTACTGGCTTTGACGACATTTTGACTTGCATCGTCAAGGATACTGCCCATATTATATCTGAATCCTTAAGCCATATTGTAAATCTATGTATAGAACAAGGCATTTTCCCAGACAAACTAAAAATATCAGTTATTAAACCGATATATAAAAAAGGTGATAGGAAAAACATGAGTAACTATAGGCCTATATCTTTAATACCTATATTCGCAAAAATATTTGAAAAGGTGATACACAAAGGACTTTATACTTTTTTTGAAAACCAAAATATTTTTACACAATGTCAGTATGGGTACAGAAAGTGTAAATCCATAAATGTAGCTATATACAACTTCTTAAGCAAAGTAATGAATAACATAGACAATGGACTACCAGCTGTAGCATTATTTATGGACATGTCAAAGGCTTTTGATCGTGTCGATCATAGTATACTGCTAAATAAAATGTATGCATATGGTGTTAGAGGTAATGTGTACAATTTAGTAAAATCGTACCTTACGAGCAGACAACAGTACACGGAAATAAAATGGGTCAATCCTCTAACAAAAACCGAAGAAATCAGTACATCTGAGACTGGTACTACAAAATTCGGTGTTCCACAAGGGAGTATCTTGGGCCCTCTGCTCTTCCTCATATACATAAATGACATGCCATTAATAACACAACATGACATTACGCTATTCGCTGATGACAGTACAGTACTTTTTAATAATGACAATACAATAAATTTAGAAACTGACATTAATCAATCATTGGTACAAATTATGGACTGGCTTAAGACAAATAATCTAACAATCAACATTGACAAAACCAAAATAATGAACTTCAAAATAAGAATTAACAGAACAGAATCTTTAAAAATCCATTACCTGAACAATGACGTTGAAGAAGTAGAAACCACAAAATTTCTAGGATTGCATATAGACAATAAAATAAATTGGAAACTCCATTTAGAATATGTGTGTAAAAAACTGGCCCAATTCTCGTATGCTCTTAAGAAATTAAGGAAGGTAGCAAATACACCTACCTTAATAACAGCCTACCACGGCTATGTTAGCTCAACTCTCAGGTATGGAGTAATATTCTGGGGTAACAGCACTGATCATGAACGTGTGTTCATAGCCCAAAAATGCTGCATAAGAGCAATGTTTAATTTTTATGCACCTGACTCCTGTCTACCATATTTCAAATCGATGAAACTATTAACATTTCCATGTATATACATACTCGAGGTCGCAATATTCGTGAAAAATAATCCAGATTTATTTGAATATCGTACGCGTGCACGGCATCAAACTAAACTACATATAGTTGCTAGTAAAACGCAATTGATGCATGAGAGCGTCTTCTGCCTGGCCCCGCGGATTTTCAATTGTATACCAGAGTATATCAGAATCGAATCTAAGCTACAACTGTTTAAAAAACAACTCCGTGACTTGTTAACAGAAAAATGCTATTACTCCGTGAAAGATTTCCTAACAGATAAGACATTACAGCAGTACAAGGTGCCCTAGTTGTGGTGTGGTCGGTTCATACAGTGTTCGATGTAGGTAAATTTTATTTTAACTATTTTTAATTATTTTAATTTATAAAAGTAATGACATGTTGTTTAGCTGCTTAATGTTTCAATTGCGTACCTATTTGAAATTTAATAATGCTTGTGTGCTATAAAATTTTAATTTATATATGGTATTATTAAACTGATTGACATTTAATATTAATTGACATTATGACATATCTGAATTCACTATTTTAATTACCTTATTTATGTACTGACATGATACTTACATGTTAATTTTTTACTTTTATTATATTTTAACTGATATGCTAATCTGTACACCGCATGTGGTAGGACATAGCGCACATAACATAGCTTATAAGACCTTTATATCTAACCTATGATCCACAGAATGAATGAATAAATAAATAAATAAATAAATAAATTCTCCTACTCTTTCTTTTGATTTGACCTATCTTGGCTTTTGCAGGAGCGACTGCTGTCTGACCCCATAACGCCGAGAGAAAAGCCTTCGCCAGAGCCTCGTTCGTTAATCAGCAAACCTACCGGCTAGCAGGTAACGTTGCCTTGGGCCCCAAGGATCTTGGTGGGGCGTATAAGAGGGTGAAATACGAAATTTTCCTATGTGATGCCGGGACAGACCGCTAGTATTTCAATACTCTTGAAGCGTTTATTTATAAGTCAGTTACTACCTACGCTTATAAGTTATAGGGCGCTGGAAGTAAAGCTTGAGTTGAGAGAAATGGTTATGGGTTTAGCGCTTGGTAAACGTCGATAAACAGCTAATATAACTTTCCTTAAAGTATGTACCTTTTTTTTTTTTTTCGTGCGGGAATCCCCTCGGATACCCCCCCCCGCCGGCCAGCGGGGGCGGTTATGTCGGGCTTGAACCGACTAAAACCGCACGCCGTCTCGGGTCTGCAGACGCCAGGGTGTAAGGTTGCCCATAGAGCATATCCCTCGCACCCCGACTGACCCTGGGTCTTAAAGTATATACCTACTAATAAAAAATGTTAGCCATAGTGTCACGCCAGGCAGAGGTGACACCTAAAGTTATTCTTATTTTCATATTTAAATTTCCCCACCAAGATCTTTGGAGCCGAAGCCAGCCACACCTGCTAACTGGTACACCTGCTGATTAACGGACGAGGGCTTGGCACAGGTTTTTTTTTCTCGGGCTTGGGGGTTGGGTTCAAGGCGACCATCGCTACCGAAATCACATCCCCGTAGCAATCAAATTAGGGTAAGGAGGAGTAGAAGAGTGGATCTCGGACTCCAAAGTGCAAGCTTTGGATGTATTTGAGATCAGCGCTCGAATGCAGAATAGGATAATGTCCATTATAGAATAAATAAACAATCAATTGAAATATGTCCTATCCTAGTCACTGTATCCATTAAATTTAAAGAAGGTGCAATCTAGAATAGAAAGTTTTAGTGACATGTTGTCTAGGTCTAATTTATTTCGAAATCTTTCCTTTACTTATGCTGTAAAACCTTGCTTTTAATTGAAATAGACAATTCTAGGTCGACCGGAAGTACCCTATAGGTTTTGGGTCGAAAACCTATACGGTAGTTCCCGTTGATATAGAATCCCGAAATTTGGCAAGCAAGAAAGCAAGGTCTTACAGCACTAATAAAGGAAAAATTCCAAAGAATAATAAAGTTGAAAATTGGAATTGTGCGTTCATTTTTATAAATATATGGCCCCCTTCGTACGCAAGTCTAAGTCGCACTTGAACGGCATTTTAGTTTCTTTTTATCATTTTATTTATTCATTCATTTATTATTTATTTAAAAATTTTGATAAAATTCTTTTTATCAAATTCACTTTTAGTCGAATCAATACTAAACTTTACCAAAAAGACTATTATAAAATTCAAGAGTAAGTAGAATGAGAAAAAATCTTGGATATGAACTGTTTGCTCTCTCACTATGCGTGAGAGCATATAAGCATCTTAATAAATAGACTAAAAAAATAGGCGCTGAGTTTCTTGCCGGAGTCTTCTTACGACGGGGCCGTGATCCGAACCGGTGGTCCATTTACTAAATATAAGTCTAAATTTTTTTTTACGTTATATCAAGTGCCGTTTTAATTATTTGACCGAGGACAGGGCCGCGTTTCGAACCGGTGTTCCATTTGCCAAACATTAGATTTTTTTTGACGTTTTGTAAGTGCCGTATTAATGGTCTATACAGAATAAATGGTTGACTTTGACTTTGACCAGTTATTATTAATTTACATTATTATAGTAACTCCTCTATGACGACCTCTGTGGCGTAGCGGTAGTGCGTTCGACTTAAGCCAGAGGTCGCGGGTTCGATTCCCGCTCAGAGCAAATATGTATATTTGGATTGGTCTGGTTGTTTCTATGTATAATATGTATTTATTTAGGGCTTACCCGGGGTGCCCGGCAACGGACACTTGGGGAGGACACCGTGCGGTTTTAGTCGACACACGACATAACCACCCCCGCTGGCCAGCGGGGGGGTATCCGAAGGGATTTCCGCACGTAAAAAAAAAAAAAAAAGAATCTAAACGGAATTGATACGTGGTGTTCAACTCTTGTATTTAGAATACCAACGTGCGGATAGACAGTTTGTTGTGACATTTGCATGTCTGCTCTATTAGTTTTCTTTTCAATCCGATGGACCTGCCCTTGGACCTTTCTGATATTGTTTTATTATCAAAATTGTTGAATAAAAATCAATTTTATAATATGAAATGTAGCGTTACGTGATAAACATTTAAACGAAAAGAAAGCTATACCTACTTCACGTCAAGTTCAACTCGTCACATTAAACATTACCAATAAAACTTGTACTTAAAGTTATTGCATGATAACCAATATCATGCAACTTTTAAAAAACATTTTTCTAAAGTATATGTATTTTTACAAACATAACCGTCCCCGCTGGCTGGCGGGGGGGTATCCGAAGAGATTTCCGCACGAAAAAAAAAAGGTATATTTCCAAAATATTCACATCCGATTTAAATTCAACTGATTTATCAATTCAATATATCTAGTACAGTCGGCGGCAAGAGTAACTTATACATTTATTTATTTATTGATTATACACTTTATTGTACACCAGGTGAACATAATATACATTATTACAAGTATACATCCATACATGTGACGCCTTTTTCCCATTGGGGTAGACTTAGACCACATGTTGCTACGATCCTGGCCACCTATCACTTCTTCTACTTGTATAATTTTTTTCGAGCTCGTTACCTTGCCTTTCCTTAGAACGTCTCCGATCTGATCGATATACGTATACCTAACTTGACTCTTATCTTTTTGCCCATACACCCTCACCTCAGAAATTTGCTTTGTCAATATTCTTTCATCCATCCTTCATAAGAATCCAAACCATCTAAGCATCCCTTTCTCTATCTTGGTCACTATATGTTCTACGCATACCACAAGGTGCCGATATCACGCTGTTCCTCTAATGGGCAAAAAAAGTCCCTCGCTCTGGAGCCCTCACCGTTTTTGCATTCGCAGATGCTAACTTTGTAGTTTTCATTGAAAAAGAAACATTTATAACTATGTGTACACTAAAACACATGACGTGTTAAAAAAAGCAAAGATTTTCTTTTTCAGATTCGAAAATATTTGATGAGTGTTGGTTTTGACTGTGAACGGCATTCAGCTTATAAAGGTGCAGGTTTTTTACCTGCAAGCGTTCAAAGAGCTTTGCTGTCATTCACAATGTTGGTGCGTGCCGCATAGCTGGACAGCGTACAGCGCCCACAGGATTTAAACGTGATTGAAAATACTACCAGTAGATGTCTCGGCCAAAAAATGATGTTTTTTTTTGATTTACTGTTTTTAGGATTTAAGAATATTATTGTACAATATTATCTATGCAGATAAATTCGCGTCTATCTACGTGAACCGATGAGATGCAGGCCCGCTCTCAAACCGCCACTGGCAACAGGGTCACACATTAATAATTTTAATTTTACTTTTACTAACTTCTCCAATCAAGCTAATCAATCAACCTCTTGATTGCAACTGTAATGTTTTGACTATGCGGCATGGTATTCATAAGTTTATTATTTATTCACAGATTGTTCAGCATATATTGATATATAGATATTTATGAAAGATTACATCGTTAACGAAAAAGAAAATGGTTACATCTTTCCTTAACTCACAATTCACCATGGATGACGACATTGTAAATGTTATCATTTGAGCACTGCCTCCCAAAATACAGGCTTCAGCCTAGTTTTGAAACCAGTTACAGCCTATACAAAATGTAAAACAAATATACGCCTTAACTGTAAGACCTTACTATGTAATAATTTTTTGAGACAAATAAATAATTTTATTTATTTAATTATTATAGCTTAAATCTGATAATTTGATGTCTTTATGCATAAGTGTCGATGCAGTTATAACATAATCAGATACTCATAGCATAGCAATATATGCTAACATACAAAATATGAATTTAAAAGGATATCAAGATAAAACAGTGTACCTATTAGAATTTCTATCTGGTTCAGACCCTTTATTCATTATAGTAAACAGTCCTTTCCTAAATTACTTCTTAAAACGTCACCGGGACAGAGAAGATTGAAAGTAATGCACATTAAATGCCACAGATGTCTTAATTATAATGACATTAATGAATTAATTAGGATTCTCCCTTTTGTGGGTTTACGGGGCACGGCTTTGCGTAAATATTTTCTAAGCGACACAAAGGGAGACGCTGATGCCACGTGAAATTATATTCCGTAAAATTAAGTTGAATTTTTTTACTCTCCTTTGACGTTCAAAGTTGCCGGAGCTAATTCAATTTATTGTCTCTCTTAAAGCGAAACTCCACCTTAATGTTATTTATAAGGTTCACCTATGGCTTGTTGACAAGCCCCAAAAAGCGAGTGCAGGAGCGCACCGGCGCGCCTAAGTGATTCGATACACGTTCAATATGTTTCATTAGGAAGCACCGTGTTCCCTTATTCAATCATATCAGCAGCGGCAACGAAAGCTAGGCGCGCGCGCCGCACAACACGCCGACTTTTCCACGCTCCGCTCAATTCCTACATAATCAGTTTTTCCGACTCAATAATGGTATATACTCAATTTATACAAGCATTTGGCTAGCGAATGCTTCCGCAAATGTCTGTCGCGGAAGCTTTTATTGAGTACTTCGGTTATATATCACACCGTATCGTATGTACAGTTGTACACTTAGCAAGAAAAGATGATTGTTGGTGTTTAATGATTTCTATAATTCGGTATGCAATACAAATTTGACCCTACAAAATTATATCTCACACTATTTGAAGGGTTAATGCCTGAAAATAGATTATATTGATCGCAATTATTTTCACTGTTGAAACCCGTTTCTAAATTATGAAGGTAAAAAAAGTGAAATAATAATAACTACGCCTTCAGAATACAGCTTTAGTTAGGTATATTTAGTTACTCATTAAGACTTTTAAGTCAATATGTCCAACAGAAGTTACCAAGACATGGAACTCAAGGATTGTCAGTAATGTATTATATGACTATGCGTCCTCATTTGTGTTCATTTTTCTCTCTTTCTCGAATATTATTGTATGTTCTGAAAAATATTACATATGATGTACACGTCTACTTTCTACCATAACACCGCAGGCAGATGGCATCAGGTTCGCCCTTATACCTGAAAATAAATGGTCGAGATCTATAATAAGTATAGATAGTTTTAAGTGAAGTTTCCCAGGTGCCGAAATTTGCAGAATAACCTTCCTTCGCTGTTCCTAAAACTTTAATATATAATAGGGATTTTTAAAGGTTATAATTTTTCCGATAGATTTGGCAGTGATCGCGAATTGCCCGTGTTTATGAACTAAGTTAATCGGTACACACGGTACGGGATATCTGCTTGCTTAACACTTCAGTGACATAAAAAAAGCTTAAAGTAAAGCCACTTAATTATCGAATTGTGTGTTACAAGATTTGTGAGTTACAAAACAAATGTAAAGTTACTTTCCGTTCCCTACTGACCTACTTATCAGCTATCTTTATTGTTTTTATGACTGAAAGGAAGCTCTAATTACAAAACCGGTAATCTTGGAAGTTGGACAATTATTTTCATGGCAATTTTATCCCTTCCTGAATCGAACACAGAACATTTCCCGAGCGAAACCGCGTCTTCTCTAGCGCTGTCTGCGTCCTGTGTCACAGGAAGAGGTAATTACCGCCTAATCTCGCCCGAAGCGCAGGGCGGCCCGACGTCCGGATATGAACTTCCGTTATGAACAATTTAGCGCGCGAAATTGGACGACACGGCAACGCTCTGCATACAGCCTATCACTGAAGAGTCAGGTGATGTGGAGCACACGTGCGATGTACCGACGCTCGGCGCCATTCACGCGTTTTAAGCTAAACGAATAAGTTGAGTGCCCGCCGATGAATACGAATCACATAAAGCTTTTCAGTGAGCCAGGAAAATTGCATTTTTATTCAATTTAAAAAGTTAAATAGAGAAAATTGTTCCTTCCTAGAAAAGGTGTACGAAGCGATCAAAATGTTTTTATGTCATTTATACTGTCAAGGCATTTTGAGACTGTGAAAGTAGCTAGCTAGTATACGACTGATTTAATAGTAAGCGGCTGCCGTGACCTATGAACGCTTCAACACCAGGGGGTGACACTTATGCATCGCCACCGGCAGATGGGAAGGAGGTGTGGGGTGATAAGGGAAGAATTCGAAAAAAAGGGTAGGGGAATATTTGAATAAGCCAGACCATACCTGTTGAGAAAAGTATGACTCGACATTCCACAAAAACTGGTGTGAAACACAGAAAAGCTAGGTTTTACAAAACTGAAGACATTCAGATTTTAGTTATCTTTATATTTACATTTATATTGTTCAACATTGAGAACAAAACCATGTATGATCCTTAAATTAAATGCAAACAATAAAGAAATGCGTGTAGATACGTGTTTGAAAAGATAGTTAAATGTAGTTTTTTATTCCACCCTTTTCTTGCCCGCGGCATCCTCAGCCGCAGGAGCGCTGACAGTGCGACTTAGGAGCATGGTCGTGTCGCATGTAGCTTCCCACACCAGGCATTTGCCTGTTTTTTTTTGTTCGTTAAAATAAATACATGTTTTTATTTTATAATCTAGTACAATGTCCCACAAAACCGTACAATCGGTTTGACTTTGGGATCAGGAAGTAGGTATCTAATTATACATTAACAATACAATATTAAGTAATTAGTAATTATGGATCAAGAGGTACTTTTTCAATTTAATTTGAGGGCATGGCGTTGCGGCAACCTGCCTGTGCAGTGACGACAACCCAGTGCGTGATGGCCGACCTCCTCCACTATGGAACCGCATATGCATCTATGTGATCCATAAACTTTGCAGACCAGGCGGAACACCACTGCCACATGCAAAGAGTCATTGTCTAATAAGGTGCCCAGGCGGAGTGACGGAAGTGCGTGCACCTATGCCCCTGATTCATGCTACGATACAGTCCTGAGTCTCGCCAGATCGACGCCAATCGCAACGTTTAACATCTGCTTTATACACATAAGGTATGCTTCCCCGCCATCATGGAGGATTGGCTGGAGAGGCGACACGGAAACCTCTCGTACCGACTGACGCAGGTGATCTCCGGGAAGGGGTGCTTCGGGGACCACCTGAATCGGATCAGGAAGGAGCCAACGCCTGAGTGTCATCACTGCGACGCGAGCGAGGACTCAGGGCTGCACACGCTGACGGACTGCCCGGCGTGGGAGGCGCCGAGGCGTGACCTCGTGGCAGCCATCGGGGTGGGAGTCCTCTCGGCAGCATGATTGCGGCAATGGTGCGGAGCGCGAGCGCATGGGCCGCTGCCACCTCCTTCTGCGAGCATGTAATGCTCGCGAAGGAGATGGCGGATCGCGCCCGGGAGAGATTTAGAACTCTCCCGGACCGCCAAGCCCGCAACTTTCTCGCCGCGCGTCGCAGGCGACTCAGGCGCCGGAGGTCGCTTAACGACCTCCGTCCTCCATGAGCGCAGGCCTGGGAGTGGTGGGTGAGGCCACCTGTCACCCCAGCAGAAGCAGGCCGGGACGGTGGGGCGACTAGCGCCCCTCCCCCAAACCGGGGCAAGACGGGGACACCGTGGTTTCCAAACCCGAGGGGGCCATCTCGAAACCGGAGATGGCCCAGGGTCAGTCGGGGTGTGAGGGATATGCTCTATGGGCAACCTTACACCCCGGCGTCTGTAGACCCGAGACGGCGTGCGGTTTTAGTCGGTTCAAGCCCGACATAACCACCCCCGCTGGCACGCGGGGGGGTATCCGAAGGGATTTCCGCACGAAAAAAAAAAAAAAAAAGGTATGCTTCCCCGATCACTATTGGAAGAAACTGGAACAACTGCCGTTCAGTAAGCAAGACTTTGAGGATCATCTACGCAGTGTCTCTCAAAGTGCTGTCGAAAGTAGAGACAACCTCCGGACAGAGCTAGGTTGGTGCAGTCCGCAACATGTATGTGATTCTTGTCGACGGGAAGCAATAGCCTCAGAGACCACCTCCAGAAAGATGGGGGAACCCAGTAGGCTAAAACTGCTGGGATTAAAATGATTGAAGTATGTACGAGCTTCTGTACTGCAGGGGAAAAACACACACTTCCAGATTTATTTAATTCATTGCTTTTTTATTATCTAAAATAAATATTTCTTCAATGATAATTTTGTTAGAAGACAGATTTTTAAATAACCAATATTTTAAACATTTTGCATTTTTGAAGTGAAAACTTCTTTAGCGGCGTTGTGCACTTTTTTGTTTTCATCATTATCATTTAAAAGATAGTATAATATGTGAAACTAAAATTAACAATAACTTTAATTAAAGCAACAAATCTTAGATTGGATTTAACCAGTGAAAATCCCTATAAGTATGCTAGGTTTAGAACTATTACTAAACCCACTACTAATAAAACTAAACTTCATACCTCCAAGCCCTTTCCACCATTGAATGACCAAACGCACAGCAACACACAACCGGCGACACAGTCATTATGCGTACAGCTAAGGAGTGGAATTCCCTGCCTAGGTCTGTGTTACTAAAAAGCTATAACCTGAGGGAGTCTTCAAGTCTCAGGTCAATGGGTTACTTCTAGATAAACGTGATTTGTGGTAGACCACATCGTCACTTACCATCAGCGGAGATAGTGGTCAAACGTGAGCGTCTCAATTATAATATTTTACGCAGTTTAAATTGAATTAACCGTATTTATATTAATCGGTGCAACCCAACCTTACAATATTGTATGACTGGTAAAAGGTTAACAAAGCATTTTTTTTTATATTTAGTTCGTCAAATTGGCTGCACCCCGCCTAATGGTAAGCTGAGGTGAAATCCAAAAAGTAGTGGCTACCATTTGTAGAGATTGTCCCTAGAATGGCCGTAGGGGCCACCATTCTAGACGGCCTATTTAAGCATATTACTTCAGGAATTTTATAGTTATTCGTAACGTGATGGCGGATTTCTTTTATGTTCCCCTTTCTGCATTTAAATCATTATTGTGGTTACAGCGGGTTCGTATCGGTAGAGTGGGGTTCGTATACTCCGGACTCGCTGCTTTTTGATTGCAAGTGTGAAGCGAAATATGTATGTTTACATTCTCGGAAATCTTTACCATCTCATTTGAACATAGCATTACAACAGTTGAAGCTTTATGTGTACCATTCGTTTATGTAACCATTCTGTTATTCTGACAATGGCGTATTATATATTAGGTATAAGCAATGCGCCTTGTACCTTTTTTTTTTTTGTCGTGCGGAAATCCCTTCGGATACCCCCCCGCGTGCCAGCGGGGGCGGTTATGTCGGGCTTGAACCGACTAAAACCGCACGCCGTCTCGGGTCTACAGACGCCGGGGTGTAAGGTTGCCCATAGAGCATATCCCTCGCACCCCGACTGACCCTGGGCCATCTCCGGTTTCGAGATGGCCCCCTCGGGTTTGGGAACCACGGTGTCCCCGTCTTGCCCCGGTTTGGGGGAGGGGCGCTAGTCGCCCCACCGTCCCGGCCTGCTTCTGCTGGGGTGACAGGTGGCCTCACCCGCCACCCCCAGGCCTGCGCTCATGGAGGACGGAGGTCGTTAAGCGACCTCCGGCGCCTGAGTTGCCTGCGACGCGCGGCGAGCAAGTTGCGGGCTCGGCGGACCGGGAGAGTTCTAAGTCTCTCCCGGGCGCGCTCCGCCACCTCCTTCGCGAGCATTACATGCTCGCTGAAGGAGGCGGCGGCGGAATGCGCCTTGTACCTAAGTTTCATTTCGGCTTAGTTCATTTGGAATATGATTAAATAACGTTCGAACGAATATTGTAATATTCATTTGGACGTATACACACATACATTTGTACCGTTACATTATATAAGGATGAATTCTCATTTTTAAGCATAACTCGTAGGTACACGTAGCTTTTCGGCCACCCGCACGACGCGGACGTCGACTCAAAATAAAAAAAACTAATGGTTTGATTGAGTTAACAAAGTTATATGGTTACTGAATATAGTTAAGCCTCCACACGGTATATTCTCGCTAATTACAAGACCTAAGTCGCCCATCGCTCCTGTGTAATACAGCAAATAATGATCACAGCCCGTCAGGTGCTAATGATCCCATTCATAGTGATCTGCATTGATATGGATGTATTATTACTTGCAATCACAAGCCTACACCATCTGCCAACTGTCAGTGTGAAACTGATACCTATTGATGTAGACGTAACATCTAATTATAGACCAAACTGTTGTGTGGTTAATAGGTAGTGTCTAATTGGTCTAAAACTACAGAATCTGGATATTATTTACCTTTTTAACACCCTTGCTCGTAAAGCTGATGTAATTCCACCGGTTTTAAATATGTAAAGCGGGTCATAAAAAACGCGTGTGTTACCAAAGCAAATAGTTAAGTTATAGTCCATACAAATTCCATAACAGTATTATTTGCCATTTCAAATATGGAACTGATCGCCGCCGCACGACTCCAGCTAGTGAGCAGCGCGCTGTTGCTATTCAAATTTCGAAATAATGGCCGCGCGGAGCCAGTCGGCGGGAAAGCAACAGTGTGCATTCACAGATTAATGTTTTTTTTTCTGTTTCCTCGCAAATGTGTTAAAAAACGTCGTACGATATACGTGCGTATTGGTTATAACATGCTCGGCTCAATTACGCCCTCGCCTACGGCTCGGGCTAAAATACCGCCTCGCATGTTATAACCATCTTAACGCACTAATATCGTAATGTACTATTGCTTTATTAATTTTAGTGGTCATTTTGACTATGTACTTCTTCTTATTAATTAATAAATTTAATATTCCGGGATAAACTGTGTACCTAGACCCAAACGAAGCAAAGCTTCTAATATGGGTTCTAGAATTCGGATATGTAAATACCACCTACAAAGATATGGTGAGTGCTTTATTTTATTTTTTATGGACGTGTGCAACACCAGTGGCGTCACACTCGCGCTACCGACCCTGTAAAGGAAAGGGGATGGGAAAGGAGTTTGGGAGGGGATAGGAAAGGAGTTTGGGAGGGGATGGGAAAGGAGTTTGGGAGGGGATGGGAAAGGAGTTTGGGCTGTGCAATTCATGATAAAAACTAATTAACAGTGATATAACATCAAAATTGGTTTAGTCACTAGATGTAGTGCGCCACCATTTTGAACTTAGTACTTACTTAGGTGATAATAAAACAAACAGTCCGTCTGTGTGTCTATGAATACTTAATTTCAAAGGGGTGCTCAAGTAAGAAGTTCACCTCGAGGATTAACCGATAACGTTGCTTATAACAGAGAACAGAAAAATAGGTATTGTTAAAAAAAATTGCCGGTTAGAAGCACTAATGGGAGTCAACATGAAAGGTTTAATGACAGTAGAAGAAGCTCGTCAATAAATAGGGTTTCCACTCACTACGTCGGACTAAAAAATGAGCGTGAGTATATAAATTAATATAAACTTTACATGTTTTAACAAAAACCGGCCAAGGGTTCCATACCATTATCCAATGGGAGCCCCCTTACTTTATTTGATATTATTTTAATTATTTATTTTTGTAGTGAATATTCAAATAAAATATTCTGTGAATATTTCAAGCGTCTACAGGTTGCCGTTATTAATATCGAACAAAAAACGGCAGAAAAATCACTTTTCTTGTAAGGGAGTATCTTTAAATATTTATTTCATTCTATTTTTTGTATTTCTCATTATACATACCCGTAACATAATTACCTATATCATTTGTGAAAATTTCAACTGTCTAGTAATAACGGTTCATGAGATACAGATACATGACGGATAGCGGAGTCTTAGTAATAGGGTCCCGTTTTACCCTTTGGGTATGAAACCCTAAAAAGATGAATAGTACGTGAAACAAAAACTATGGTACACATCACCTTTTTAATAAAGTTACGCGCACGGCGAAGTATGAAATTTGGCCCACTTAAAGTTAAAGCATATATTATGCATTTAAAATAAATACGACCAACGGGCTTAAAAATTGCCATTCACTGCTCAGACTAGTCCATCAATCTGGCCAACGGGAATAACCCATTAGTCGTAATAAATCCATTTGCGCGATAATACCTCATCAATCAAATCTTGCCTTATACTTACAAGATAATTTATGTCCTTTTCCTTCATAATAGGCACTATCTATTGTTGATAAAAATAATTGATATATTATCTTGTTTCTACGGTGTACAGTGTTCCAGAGATATTTTCCTATGTGAAGATAGTCGTATAATACAAATCAATGTTTATTTGTTTATTTGTATTTCCGGTACCGTACCGCTCATCCGATTGCGAAAAACCGTTGTCAACTTCTTGACTGTGCTTGAAGGTTATACGCATACATATGTAGTTTCTACCTAGTAGTTGGCGCAGTTACAGTATATGTTTACTTATTGTCACAAAATAGATAATATAAACGTAAACTAAAGTCTCTAAATTGTCGCTTATCATGTATACATATCCGTATCTATACATATAATAAAATCGTAACGAGGTGAAAACTGTTCATTGATTTCTTTCCAAAAAAATAATTGCTATACCTACTGTATAATAATTTCTAGGAACGATACCGATGCCAAAAATGTGTTTTTTTATCTGTTTGTCAGCTTTTTATTATCGATGTCCGAGTATCACTTGAAAACCGCTGAATAGATTCAGCTGAAATTTTGCATGAATATTTTTCTAGGGTATGGTCATAACGCTTAACGACCTCCGTCCTCCATGAGCACAGGCCTGGGGGTGGCAGGTGAGGCCACCTGTCACCCCAGCAGAAGCAGGCTGTGACGGCGGGTGACTAGTCTCCTCTCCCCCAAACCGGGGCAAGACGGGGACACCGTGGTCCCCAAACCCGAGGGAGCTATCTCGCAAAACAGAGATGGCCCAGGGTCAGTCGGGGTGCGAGGGATATGCTCTATGGGCAACCTTACACCCCGGCGTCTGAAGAACCGAGACGGCGTGCGGTTTTAGTCGGTTCAAGCCCGACATAACCACCCTCGCTGGCCAGCGGGGGTATCGGAAGGGATTTCCGCACGGAAAAAAAAAAGTGTATGGTATATAAAAACTGCACTATATATCATCGCGCTATTATATGTGTGATAGGAGCAGCAGGGTAAAATCGATCAAATCTATCATTTCTTTATTATTACATAGCAGATCATTACGAAATTCTACAGATCCATAGAACTCAGACACGGTCAACCGTCGGACTATAAATCATCACGCTATATAGCTAAAAGGTGATGAGCAGTAAAATATGAAATCACGAAACTACAGAGTTACTTACTTGTAAAAGATAGTTGATCCGAGACTCAACCTTTGAAAATAAATATCATCGCTATTATATTAGGAAACCGGGTAGAATTATTTTTTGATGTTATGTTTATACCTATATTTCTTCATGATAAATGATTGAATTTAACGTGGACGAAGTCGCGGGCAACAGCTAGTATAAGAGTAAATTTTATAGTATTTATAATCCCTTTGAATAAATTTGTCGTGTAATATAATTGTATAATAAAGTACTTTTTATTTCGAACATCAAGAACATAAAATAAATGATTTTTATTTATTTCCTTTGACATTTGCTGAATTATTTTTTTCATCTTGTTCGTTTTCCTTTAAATTATTTCAATATAAAAGTATCAATCAATTCTGATGTTTACATCTGATAACGTACCTACTACAATGGGTCACAATAAATAAAAGTATAGCATATTAGCAAATATTTTTTTAAAAGAGAACGTACTGTCTCTTTTAAGACTACTACTCGGTCCTATCACTGGATTGGAACCAGTAATTTAGCATAGCACATGTCAGTATACAAATAATTGTAAAAAAAGGAAAAGCACTGCAGACCTCTGTGGCGTAGCGGTAGTGCATTCGACTGCTAAGCCAAAGGTCGCGGGTTCGATTCCCGCTCAGTGCAAATATGTATATTTGCATTGGTCTGGGTGTTTCTATGTATAATATGTATTTATTTACCAAAAAAAAAGTATTTAAGTATGTTTATCCGCATTCTAGAACCCATATGACAAGCTCAGCTTAGTTTGGGTCTAGATGGCGTTGTGTGCTTTGTCGTACAATATTTATTTATTTTACATCGAAATACATGTATGAATAATTGTTTTAAGTAGTTTTATATTCTCTAGACGTCTGAGTTAATTAGGTTCATTTCATGTTTTGTTTGTTATTTAATGAAAAGCTTAAGAGCTAAGGTGATTAATAAATTAGAATCTGTTAAGCTACTTTTGTCATTGCACCTAGATGTTCAAAAAGAACAGAACTGCTAAATAGTTCTAAAAAAATAGTGGAAAAATCATTCCAATATTCAGAGAACGAGCGCCGAATGGCCACCCAGTTATTGTCAGCATCCATACAGTTTCCAAATGGACAGTGCTCGTTCAATTTCGATACTTTTACAACACAATAGGCATGAGTAAGGCGTGTTCAGTCACCTGTCAAATTAAAAAAGCACTTGCACATTCAAAATAAACCATAGGCAATGTGCACTTTGT
The DNA here is from genome assembly GCA_946251805.1 of Cybosia mesomella. Lineage (NCBI taxonomy): Eukaryota > Metazoa > Arthropoda > Insecta > Lepidoptera > Erebidae > Cybosia > Cybosia mesomella. The sequence continues at coordinate 15,489,655 of OX276392.1, forward strand.
ATTCAAAACGATTGAGCAAAGAAGACTATATGTATAGAACATATGTCATCCTTATAGAAGTTGTATTGTATAGATCACCGAACCGTTTTCAGTTGTGCTATTGAATGAAGAGGACAAAGTATTTAATTAACGTTGTTTGATTTTAGACTTCACTCTCTAGTATGCTAGTTGATGCCCGCGGCTCCACCCGCACGGAGGTTGGTTATCGTTTTTTGATCATATCACTGGTTCTACTTCACCAATTGCAATTAAACATACGGCAGATTTTAAGCCTGACCAGGACCTTTCTAATAGAAAAGGCCGCATCATCCGTTCAGTAGTTTTTGCGTACATAGCGAATATAAAGACAAACAGACAAGAATTATAAGAAAAATTGTGTTCAGAATCGTTCATTCAATTTCATTTTCAGTGAATTTTTTTCTTTATCTCCAATGTACAGACACAACTTATTTTCAATTTTATAATAGTAAAGATTATAATACCTAGGCGACTGAGCATCGACAGCATATTTTTCTTCGTCTTTTTTCATCAAAGACAAAATCTTATTTAAATACATAAGTACTCGTATTTTCATCCAAATCATTAGGGAACAAGAATTGCAATTTTAATAGTATATCTACTATATAAAGATATCACTAGAGCTATTATAAAATATAAGTTTTCATCCAGTTTCAAACGCATTAAGAGACAGAAAAGTACTTTTGTTCAATATTCAATAAAGTATACACATTTCACAAAGACCTACATCGAAGCAATAAATGATGATATTTATATAGGTTTTCATTTAAACTATTCTATTGCTTTGGAAAGACTCAAGCCTCTGTATATTATATCCTATAATGAAATTATTTGATATTAAATCACAATTATATATACAAGTACGCTTAATGAGACTGTCTAGATTCAATTTTATAAGAATGCAAATAAACAAATATCTATTTATAAAAATAGAATATCTATGAAACATTACTTACAGACATTTTTACACAAAAGATTTACAATAAAAACTTTGGTTTGGTATTTTCATAAAGTTGCAGTCTACACACAGATACATTGTTACTGTTGCATTACTCTGTTAACTCATGCAACCAAAATAAACAATATATAATGTTGAAATTAGACTGTAACCTCCAAAATTGTACCTACTTCTTATGTCTGTAGTATGATTTTGCAAATTATCGCAAAATTTACAAATTTCGTGTCGTCAGATCACACAAAAATCGTGTAAAAAGCTAAAGTTGCTCTTTGGACCCGAGTTCATAAGCGACAGATATAAGAGGAAGCAGCTCGTAATAGTATAACTTTTCAACCACTTACACATTATATCATTATTTATTGAATATCGAGCAGTCATTATAAAAGAAAAGCATTTCGAACTGTCGAAAACCTTTATTTTTTAATACTTCAACATTATTAATATCAATTTATACGAGAATTGACAATTTACAATTCTCGTGTAAATCCTTCATTTTTGAATGCTTCAAAATTATCAATTGATACGAGAATTCTAAAGTTTGACAATTCTCGTATAAATACATATACAATATATATTCATACATAAATACTCATATGGTTCGAGTGTATATTATCCCTATACTGCCCGGTACTTGATTATTTGAATTAGATATACAGAACAGTGAAATGATGGTGCATTGGGCATTATGGGGGTTTGCACCGTCACATAAAGTTTAATTGAACAATGTCGCGAGGTCGTTTGCTCTTCTATATGGTGCTCAAGGTCCCATGGCGTAGGTCTCCACACATTTTGCAGGTTTCGTCGACAACGAACCAATTATATCACGGTTTCATCATCGCGAAACCCGAAGTATATGCGGATTCTTCTTTAGATATCTTCATTTCTTCTTTATTCAGGAAAATTAGGTACTATGTTAAAATATATTATACAATTTAATACATTTAAAATTCGTTGTATTTCACTTAGGGTACCTACTAAGTTACATTAGTATGATAACGGTTAAGTTTCACCACTTAACTAAAATTAATCTTGTAAATGATGAATACCAACAGTATACTGCGTATCAGATTAATAGTGACAATTATTTTAATGACGTTTCATAATAGATTTATAAATTCATGTGCCATCGCCCTCAAAAGTTGTTGTATACTAACGAAACAAACGATCTCTACAATGAAATATACATCTATAATACTACATAATAGTACATTATAAAATTGAAAATTAGTTGTGTTTGTACATTGGAGATATAAAAAAAAAAGAATGCTAAATGAATTTCCTATGAAATATTTTTTTTTGAAATTCTTGTCTATTTGTCTGTTTGCTCGCAATGGGCACAAGGACTACTGAACGGAATTTGATGCTGTATTTTTTATTAGAAAGGTCTTGGTCAGACTTAAGATCTGCCGTTTGTTTGATTGCAATTGATTAAGTAGAACTGGAAATATGACCAAAAAACGATAATCGACCTCCGCGCGGGAGAAGCCACGGGCATCTGCTAGTCAGTTCTAAATTTTCGGTATTTTTAGGTAAGAATTGTAATATTTTAATGCTTTGTTTACTTTACGAAAGGTTTTAAAGCTAAGGTAGTTACTAAATTAAATATATATTTTGAGGATGACTGCATCTGATGAAAATGCAACTCTAAAACTTAGCTGCGGAATTCCATGATAGAGACTAAATGAAAATTTAATAATGAGAGAGAATGAATGCCTAGAATACTATTCTATTTACATTTGGTTTCTCATCCTCCTGAGGATGAACGTACAATTTGATAAATTAGTTACAAGTAAAGCATTAAACATTAAACAATCTCTATTGTCCCTTAAAAATACTTAAAGACGCAAAAATAAGTAGAGCAGTAACAATTAGCTGATCAGAGTTTGTCTCCCCTGTCCTCCATCTGTCGTACAAGATTAACGGAGGTTTAAGCGTTCCTTCTCGCAACAGATGACCAATTGTTCGTTCTCCCATAACGGCAGCTAAAAGTTTTCCCATTTATTCAGTGCTCATACGTCAAGTCGGTGTGGAGGGTGCGATGGGGGTGTGCGGAGGCTTGCGGGGCGGTGCGGCGGCGAGCCGACGCGTTCCGGCGTGATAAGGCGGCAGGCCTATTGTAGCGGCGTCGGCGCACGTTTCCTCCGCTGCCGCCGAGCCTACAGCATTGTTCCCCAACGTAATGAACAAACTTATTCCCGAAGCTAATGCAGCAAAAGCGCTGCCGACTGCCGAATTCACTCTAACCGTTATCTCTTTGAATTGTCAACTTGTTACATTACACACATGTCGCTACAATGTCTCTATAATAGTCCGAAACCCATCGGCCCAGTTTTGTTTGAATAGCGTTAGGTAAGTATTGAATGTGTACTCACATTAGCACAATTTGGTCTAGGGTTGTTTGACAAGGGATCTGATTTCTATCAAGATTGAAATGTAGTTAAATATCTACTTATAAAGTGTAGTTGATACGAAATTTGTTGTGATACATTTAGGATATATATAATTTATGTCTACATTTGACACTTCAGATAAACATCATTATTTATAAAAAAGAAAAGGCATCAGTCACACAGTCGATATTTACAAATCCATATACTGTCTACCGAAGTAAATCCCAAATTTAAATGATCAACCAACGTCTTGACTAAATTACTTAACATACTAGCGATCTGTCGCAAATTTATATGAAATTTTGTGTTTCTTACTTTAAAAATCCCGGACTTGGCTACAACCTTTCATCCCTTATTTTACCTGGTTAAGGGCGGAGACTTCCAAAAATCCGTCGTATATATTTACGAATATGCCAATAGGTATCCACGCTTACAATACAAACCGCCAAGATTACAAATTTGTAGCCTCAGCGGTTCAGGCTCTGCGTTAATGAATCAGTCAGTCAGGACAATTAATTACATATGTAGGTAATAGGAACTAGGTGACATTATATACTCAAATAATAGAATCTTCCAAATACGTTCCTAAACAAGCAGAAATGACGCACTGAGTTATCTTGAGCTACATTAATTAACAGCTACTGACAAAAGGTTAATTAATCGTCTCATGTTTCAGTAAACAAATTTACTACGATCCCATAGGAAGGATTGTCATTGTATTTAGAAAATGCTCAGAACCTTGTGAAGTATCAACATTATTTGTTTGTTACACGGGTAAGCAATTATGTGTTTATTTTTATTAATGGTTCTGCGAGCCGGTTCTTCAGCGTCTATTATATTATCCACCCAACTCCCGTAAATATATAGCCACCCTGCTTTTCTCCCGGTTACGTATTATGCATTCTCTGTGGCGCCAAAATTTCTTATTCATTCGAATACATTCAGAAATATCCTATAGTAGTAGCTCTCCATTTTCAATGACGAAAAAATTCGAGACGACCCGGCAATAGCTCGGAAGGGAGAAAATCGTATTTCGATCGAAAAGAGGGGCAAATCTTTTATGTAATATGAGATTGTCATCGCGATTATTACAGGCAAATAGAATACGCCGGATCAGTAAGTAGGTTATCTTCTTGCTTCCTTTGGCCGGAATCACTTTATTGGATGTTGTCGGGTACTCACTTTATTTTTGCGTTTGTCACCTTTAAATAACTATGAACAAATGCCCTCGACAAATGACCATAATTTGTGTTTCCTCCTGAAGAATGTTTTTATGTTACGGTAGATATATTTTGGTAGAGATATGATTCTTTATATCGTTAAGGTGTATAGTTACGCTCGATGATACTTGTAAGAAGTTTCCCTCTTCAGAATCAGGGGACGCCACTTTTTACCCTTTCGTAAGCTGTATAGTAGTACCCCACCTTCCAACCCGAAAATTAATATTTTAAATGAAAATTAATTTATTAATCACTGACGCGCTCCAAAACGTCCAAGTGAGCAGTCACTTGGACATTTTTTTAAGTTTTTAGCAAAACTTTAAAAAAAGTTCTTTTTTAAGTTTTGCTAATGTGTACACGTTAAACTCTGGTGTAAAAGAACAAACATTATCAACCTTTGTTTCCTATTTAGGACTTAATCTTTACACTCCCATAGCTCGTCCCCACGGAGCTAGAGTAAATCCACATTTAGCATCTTGGGCATTATGAAATTTGATAGTTGTCTGTTGTTGTACTTATTTAACCTAAGATGGTGTCAGTGTAGAAAAACTAAGTTCAAATTAAAAACGAAATCACATACATAAACTATATATATATTTGTAGAAAAATGTGAATTTCATTTTAAGTTCACCAAATTTTCCAAACTTAGCTTATATACTGCAGCTCATATTGTAGTTAGGATTTTGTACAAGACTCATTTTTGACGAACAGATTACATAAAATGTTAGTTGATGTTTGCAGAATGTGCATATCAACCCGCTAAACGCGACGACGAAGCTTTCTAGGTACCACCACTGCACGACCAACTGAATTAGGAATTCCCCTGTGCTCAACAGGGAAATACCCCACAAGGTCTTTCAAAATGAGTTGCCATGATTACAGTTATGTTGCAACCCATTCTATTTACATTCCGGAAGTTGGAGATTTTTTCAATAATTAATTATAATTGCCAGTCAGGGTCCGAAGGCTTCCTAAGCTTGGAAGCCCCTTGGGCTTGAGGGCCTCAGTGTGCAGCACCTCCTAGCACTCCGATGGATATGCCAGTAAGGGTCACCTAAGCAAAGTAAACACAGTAGAAACTTATAACTCTTTTTAGTGTCTTAAGAAAACTCTTAGCATGCTACCATTCTAATTCTAAAGAGAGTTCTCTACCACAGATAAGCCGGGTAATTTAATAAAGTAACCGTAGGCATCATAACTAACATACTTAATTTAATTCATTCAAGTTTGATTTGAGGTATAATTGGGGACATTCAAAAGATTCAGCAACAGAACTACCACTAAGCTTTTGAATTTTTTTATTGAAATCTCGGTTTAGGTAAATTATTATTTTCTAAAAACAATACAAAAAGAACTAGATAAGTTTGTACTTTAACAACTGCTTTATAACGAAGAAACTTAGCTTTATTATTGTTATTCTATAGTCATTAACTTATGAATATTGTAATGGGATAAGTTTAGACTAGTGTAGAGCTAAGCAGCTAGTGTTGTTGATTCATACATTATGATTATTCCAATGTCTGTTCGAAGTTTATCGAACAGTCAAACTACCTACAAATTGAACCAGTTAAAGAGGTGAATAAATGATTGTGTTTAGTTTTCCTTTACGAAGAATTGAAAGTTTTATCGTTTGTCGAGTGACGTCAATTTGCGAGAAAATACTTTTCCTTCGGGGCTGACTCGAATTACTACCAAACAAATGCTGGTCACGGGGTTGTTATCTTTAAGTTTATAGGAAAACTGTGTGACTTTGTGGAAAAGTTTCTACTACGATTTTGTAACAGGTTCATAATTTTATACGACAATTGAGTTATATGAATGGGTCTTAAATATACTTTCTTATACCACCAAGATAACAGACCAGCAATCCTTTCCTTTTTTCCTCCTGTTAGAAACTCTTGCAGCCTATTTTTTTTTCGTGCGGAATCTCTAGCTTCCCCACCAGCCAGCGGGGTCGGTTATATCGGACTCGAACTAACTAAAACCGCATGCCGTCTCGGGTCTACAGGTTGTAAGGTGGGGCTCATAAGGCATTTCCTTCGCACCCTGACTGATCCAGTGCCAGCTCCGGTTTCAAAACGGCCCTCAGGTTTGAGAAACTAGGTGTCCCCGTTTTGCCCCCGCAGAACTTGGGAGGGGGTGCACTCGCACTTCACACCATCACAGTGAGGGCACTCAGACAATGGCTCCTTTCTGATCCGACACAGGTGATCCCCGAAGCACCCTTACCCAGAGATTGCCTGCGTCAACCGGTACGAGAGGCTCCCATGCCACCTCTCTAGCCAGTTCTCCATGATGGGTCCTACCACCACTACGGCGTGCTCTGCGCTGGGTCGCCCAAGTCTTTCCTTCCACTGCGCCACGATGGCTTAGTGGCACGATGGCTAGTCCCATACTCGCTCCCGCGCCTCCTTTCACCACCGATATAGTTGTGAAAGGGCTCTCGCCTTCAGGTCCCATGGTGGAGTTTCGGCAACGAGACTCGCCGTCTCGAACGGTATCGTGCGGTACCCCTGATGACGCTGTTGGCCATCACCAGCTGCGGATCACGCATCAACCGCACATTTCTACCCCTCAGGGCCTCTGCCCAGCCCACTAGGCATATTTCGCTCCTTCATAGAGGGCGCTGAACCACATGTCCCGCCGTAAAGTCTTCAACCATGGTAATCGGCCCCCCTCGTATTGGGCAGCAGCCGAGGCCCCAGGACCAATCCCTGTGGAACAGCGCACGAAATCTCACGCCGACCGAAGCCGATCACGGTTTGGTAGATGACGGCTCTCTCTGAAAAATACGCCTCGACTATGCATCGAAGGTAGAGAGGAACATATTTCTAATACAACTCCAGGGCAAGGTGTTTAATGCGTTGGTGATGTCCAGGGATACATCCAACATCATCTCACTGCATCCTTCGCCAGAGCCTTCATGCGCATTATGGCATCCACGGCAAAAAGCCTCTGGCGGAAGCCATATTGGCCATCTGCCAGGTTCGGCCAAAGTCTAGAGAGGAAACTCTTGCGGCCCTACTCATCACAAGGACAATAACATAATGTACTTGTTCCGATATGGTTTTTAAAGGTAGCAGGTATTTCCTCAATCGAGCAACTGCAGATCTGAATAAGAACTCTATTATGGTTTCAATTTAAAACTCAAGTAACTTTTGGGTAAATACATAAGTTTAGTAAATACTAACTGTTGCTTATTCTATTTTATTTCAATAATTTGCAAGGTCTAAATGACGTATGGGGTAGAAATTCTATGGTCAATTTGAAAAGTCAAAAATTCTTGTTCATATATATATGTACAATTATATATATAATCTGAATCTCGAATGGCTCCAACGATTTTCATGAAAATAGTATACAGGAGGTTTCAGGGACCATAAATTAATCTAGCTAGGTAACATTTTCAGTAAATGTCGCAATAAAATCACCCAGATATTAGTGACACAAAGCAGTCAAATTTTATGAAATAGTTTGGAAATAAACATAAGTTTGGTTCAAATTTAAATAATACATATTCGAGCGCGAACAAGTTTATGCATCGAAGCTTTAATTGCGATTTGTTGTACGTGAAAGTCGATGCTGTGTCGATCCGAGATGCTGTATACGGGAGCATATGTGCAGAAGAATCACATATTATTAGCTGACTTATACGTGGCGCAGCGGCAACGACATATTCATATTTAAATGTCACGTTACGCTGCAACCCGGGAGAGTTAACTCATGTGTGCTCAACGCCGTTCCTTTAACTAGGATAAAATGTGTCGAGCTAAAGAATTACATGGGTGTTTTTACAAGGTTTCTTCGGTGTCTGCACCTCGAGCCAAGCTCAAATTAATTCTTGTCTTTGTATGAAAGCAGATTTTAACACGTCGAGGCTAAGTTAGTTGTGGCATAAGATATAATATGAGGGAGTAGCCATCTGAATGGTTATTAAATAAACAAAACAGGAAATATTTTAAGAAGAAGAAACATTATTAAAAAAATATCGTGTTGAATAGAAACCAAACTATTTAATTGATATAAATAATGTTTTGTGTTTTTACTTATTAAATAATATAGGAATAATACAAACTTATTCAATTTATCACACTTGCAGGAAAGTGCGATAAAGGATTCTTATTATATCAGTTTTTCTTCAGTATTTTTGAGCACTTCATTGATTAAGTTTATTCAAGGATGGATTTTTTAAATATATTACTCAAAAGACTTAAAGATTTAGTAGTTGAACAAAACGTATTTTTTAAAATATTTTTTACTCATTTGTAAGTGTGAAAAAATTCGCTTAAAATGAAAATATTAAGATCGAGTGGTGAGTGCAATGAAGAAACTCTGCTTATTATGGATGATTTCAAGAAATATACTTTTCTAGAAATATATTTTCAATATAACTTCACATTTTAGTATTCATAAAAGTAGACACAGGCATCATTAGAGATAATTTCGAAAGATGCCAATAAGATATCGTTATTGTAACTCACTTCACAAGTGGGGAAAATAGGATTTGCTTAGCAATACAACGAAAATATGATGTGAAATCAGACACAAACAAAAGAAAGGTAGCTGAAACGGGTGTCTTCTTCGATTGACGAGGTACCTCTATCCGGCCCCGCTGGCCGGCGGGGTGGGGGGGGGGGGTATCCGAAGGGATTTCCGCACGAAAAAAAAAGGTACCTCTATCCGATAGAAGACCATTGTATGATAGTCTTTTATTATTTCATAAATAGTAGTTATGGAAAGAAGTAACTTTCAAAGGAATCTTCGGTAATACTACCAAAATCATATCATCACACGACGACAGAATTTACTGAAGATATTTGAAATTTATTTCGTTTTATCAGCTACTTTGTACAAAAAATTGTAAGTCTTGGAATACGAAACCCTATTGAGAAGAAAAGATTAAATTTTTCATCAGTTCTTTGAAATTTTTTCTTGTAAGTATCTGTGTTGCACCGAGAAAGAAGCAATAGATATAACCATTATATAAATTGGATGAATTTCTGCTTATAAGTATGATAAATATTCTAGAGTAAAATAGGTAGGAGCAATCTATTTCGTATATAGGCACCGGGATTTAAATGAATTTACTTTGCACAGAAAAATTGTGCTCGTAAACTTAATTTGGTGCGACGGGCAAACGTTTCTTCGTGTTTTTTAGACAACTCATGGAGGATGTGAATTATTGGTAGGTTTTTATGACTTACAAAACTGTTAATGTTTATACATATCTAAGCAACATTTGTTAAGAGTATAAGAATAACTTGCAGCTATTTGCAGTAAATGTTTAATGTATAATGTAAATTATACATTTGACACGAGTTATACAATTATGTATTCTGTGATAACAGCACATAAATAAATTAAGTACTATATATATTTTGTGATTACAGTGACCTTCCTGAATTTTGAGCACAAATGTAATTTATCATTAAAAATGTTGCATTTTATTATGTACGAACAGAAGGAATTATAGTTCAGAATTTATCACGAATAACTATAATGTTGTACCCGCATCAAGTATTAATACGTCAGTATTAAGTTATTTTATTTAACGGGCTGGATGTGGTGATGTAGTACACTCGTATTTTATAGATAATTCGTTCGAAACTTTTATCTATCTGTACAATAAAAACAAAATTATATAAACTAAAATATTTACATCCTAAAAAAAGTATGCACTAAGTAAAAAGTTTAGGTGTCAAAGAATTCCTCCCCATCGATTTCGACTGGTAACGTACCCAAAAGGCTGGCGGTATTGCCACGGTGGATGGCAATGCCAATTCTTTGCGCAATAAACAAACCAGCTTTTTAGTCACGCGAAGCGTCGACCGGTCGCTTAGCGATTTCAAATAAATATGTAACATCGAAATCAATTCTGCCCGATTCCTTAATATAGTAGCGTGATGATATTCTTTGTGAAATGTTAATGCGTCTCTAATCAACTATCTTTTATACGTGTGTAACTCTGTGGAGTTTCGAGATTTTACATTTTACTGCTCATTACCTTTAAGGTATAGCGTGATGAGTTATAGTCCGGTTTTTAACCACGTCTAAGTTCTGCTGAACTACAAAATTCCGTAAAGATCTACCTTGTAATAATAAAGTTGTCATCAATAATAGTTAAGACTGATTTTGCTCTACAGCTCCTATCATACCTATAATAGCTTGATGAGATATAGCGCAGTTTTTTACCATGCACTATAAGAATGTACATGCAAAATTTTAGTCAAATCTGTTCAGCGGTTTTCAAGTGATGTACGCACATCAATAAATAACAACAGACAAACAGACAAAAATTCTAACAATCACATTTTCGGCATCGGTATTGCTCCTAGAACATACATCAATTATTTTTTTTGGAAAATATTCAAAGTAAAGTTTTCACCTACTTACGATTTTATTATATGTATGGATATATTTGACACAAATTGTATAATTACAGTAATCTAACGAATTTTGAGCACAAATGTAATTTATCATCAAAGATATCGCATATTATTTTATATCAACATATGGAATTATAGTTATAGTTACAGTGTGAAATGATCTCCCTGTTGAGGATTTCCCGAGTAACTACAATACGGGGTTCTTCAAGAAGGGGAATCGTAAAGATTTTACAGGGTTGACAGCGCGAGGGTGACGCCACTGGTGTGGCACACGTCTATAGGCAGCGGTAACCGCTTCCCGGCAAGTGGGGCCCGTATGCGTATGTTAAATAAGTGTTGTAAAAAAAAAGATGTATTTTTGTTCATTATTTTTATTGAAACTGAAAACATTTTCTCGTTTTTATGAAAAAGTATAATCAAAATGAATGTTCGTATAAGGTTTTTTTTAACGTGTGGAAATCTCCACGGGCTTCACCCCATCGGTGCCAGCGATGGGGTGGGCGTGTCGCAATCGGACCGACTATAACCATACGGTGTCCTTCCCAAGTGTCCATTGCCGGGCACCCCGGGTAAGCCCTCGAAAGGATAACCCCAGGGTTACCGGCGGACTTTGGCCGCCACCGCGGCCTCGCACGGTGGGGTTGTGAAAATATTTAAAATATGAATATCAACAAACCTTTAACTTAAATGTTTCAAATAAACACAGTTCAACAATATTATTTCATAAAGAGTTCAACAAACGAAAACGTTTGCAAAGTTACCCGATAGACTTCGAAATCCAACCACAATAAAAGTAGTAGCAGTTTGTTTCATCGATAGACAATCTAAAAGCGTTACAGAAATACAAAGAATAAAAAGATGTCGTCTTAAATGTTCCAAGTACAACACAAAGGGATAAAAATGCTGCCTGCAATTTTGAGGTGGCTCACAGACTCAATCCCACACCGCTCCGGGGAGCTAAACCGAATTTATGGTCTGAAAATTAAACTTAAATTGGATGTTTCCGAGTTATTTTTAGGCATTTGCATTTAGTTATTAATTTAGATGAAATGAAATTCATACGCAGTGGATTTGATGGGTAATTTGTGTTTTATTATTAACACTTTGAGATTTTATGTGATTGTCTTTAGATGACGTCGTCCACACATCGTTTTAGAATGCAAAAGGATTTGAAGTAAGCTATATTCTGAATAGTGTTTTTTCTTCGCGACCTTTTTAAATTACAAGAATTTACTAATGAAAAATGTAGTATATCTTGTCAATACTGAGTTACAATGAAATAAATAGGTAGCTCTTAATATATTTTGTATATAGTTGTTGTTTGTGTATACAGCTTGTTTTCAGCAATTATCCTAATTATTATATTACAATATTGTACAATTAACAACAAAAGCAGCTCAACAAATTCTAGTTTATTGATCACCTCAGCTCTTAAAACTTTCATAAAATAATAAATATAGCATGATTTATATAAACTTAGTTCTCTGACGATTATTACAACGGCTTACTTAGGGACGTTTGTAAATATTTTAGTGTTAAGCTACTTTTGTACTTTGCACAAGCAACGTTGTGCAGACGTCGTAAAAGACGTTACCTAATAAGACAAACACACATGAAATAAGAAATAACTCAGAACTGGATGGATTGGTATAAATAAAAATACAATAAACTAACTGAGACAAAGGGTAAATCCTATCGTCAATAGGGTGTTCTATTGACGATGTAGAATCTATCGATTTACACAATGATACCATTGAGCGACTCGACGAGATAATGACAATTGCAATAGAAATTCCTGTGTGTTGCGAAATGGGTCATGAAATAGACAAACGTATACAGATATCAAAAGGCAGACTACACACACACAGTGGGTCCCATTGTGGCTTGGGCCGTGTGGTGTGACACTAGCGCGTGTTTGTGGCAATCTGGACGGCTGTATATTTCTCAACCCATAGTGTTATGTAATTATTGCGCTCAGAATCCGTGTATGTGACTTAAAAAATCCCTAGTAAAATGTAATTGGCAATATGAAATTCTAAACTAGTAGTGTTTACAATCGTACTATTAGATTGTAATTTGTAATAGACTGGTTTATGGCAGATATTTATTTAGGTATCCAAGAAAATAGATCCTGAAAAATTAATCTCTTGTCTCTTTTCTACATTCTCAACAATGCAATTTTATTCGTACGGTCAGGAGCGTTTTTGATTTATTTACGAGGTTAATAATAAGGGCGAATAAAAATGTATTCATTATTATACCACTGATAACTTAACTATGTATTTCTCACTGTGATTTCTTAGCCTTTTATTGAATAGAAATACTGTTTATTTAGTTGTAGTCTCATCGTGTGTTCATCATACATTCCATATATAAAAATAATGATAATTCGTAACTATTTTTTAGTTACTTTACCTTGTATTTCTAAAGGTTGCTTTATCTAGTCCAGTAGTTTTATTAATTATTTATTACCTAGATATCTTAAGATGAGATACATAATTTTGGTACAGACTTTGTATTTTTGTTTTCAAGGTCTTCAATGTCTCTCAGTATTAGTGCGCTACTTTGAGAGCCCTTGAAATAAACTTTGATAAAATTTTCGTATTGCGTTAGTTTAGATTGATAATTTCTATTTTTCTTCTTTTGATGGTATAATATAAGACTTATAATAAAAAATAATATTAAACTAACTGATACCCGCGACTGCACTCGCGTGTTTATCTTTTTTTGGTCATATCTCCGGTTCTACTAAACCAATTGCAATAAAAATACGGAGGATTCTAAGTCTGACCACGACGCTTCTAGTAGAAACACTGCATCAAAATCCGTTTTGTACTTTTTGTGTCCATAGCGAACAAGCAACAATTACAAAAAAAAATTGTGTTCAGAATTGTTTATTTAACATAACCTCAGTTTTTTTAATAATTTCAACTAGTTGATACCAACGGCTGCGATGATGTCGGTTGGTCATATCTCTGGTCTTAATTAACCAATTGCAATCAAATATACGGCAGATTGTTGTGTTGTGTTTACACTACTAATGGATAATTGTTCTTATACTATTGACGAATTTTTAAATAATGGTAAATTGTGATAATTGTCATGCAAAAAAAAGACAATTATCATATAGGTACATAACTATATGATAATTTTAACTATCGAATAATTTAATTTTAATTGTAAGTCATATTTTTGTACGCCACACAGTGGTAGAGTATCGCTTGCACCTAAAATGCGAACATCTAAAATTTCTGTACCCACTCACCCATATTCTGACAAATAAACTTTCATTTCATTTCATTTCAGAATCGTTCATTAAACATAACCCCAGTATTTTTTAAGGTATCTCCAATGTACAGAAACAACATTTACAATTGTATAACAGTATAGATTAATAATCTACCTATAATATATAAAATTGAATCCATTTCCCTTGGTCACACCATAACTTGGGAACGACTGGACCGATGTCATTCATCTTTTTTTTAAGTTACTTAATATTTTGTAGGAGGTCCCTTTACATAGAATAATTAAGACAAAGTACTTCAGGATGCCACGCGGGTGGAGCTGTGCGCTCCAGCTAGTACTTATTAAAATAAACGCTTAGTTTCTAAACGATACGGTATTCTTAAGCTCAAAGTTCAACAATTGATAAAATTTTGAAATGCAAAATGTGAGAGGCGGGAAAAAGAAGAAAAACTGTTGAGATTACCTTCATACACAATGTTGACATAGCAAGCTTTTACCACCCTTCTTATGGGGAAATCTCTGACACATATTTAAATAGGCAAACAATGCTGCCACGAGAACAAACAGAAATAGATTGTTCAAAGTTTTATTTTATCTTCAATAAAAAGGTGTCTTCTGCTTTAAATTTGGCGAAATGATCAGCGTAGGTAGGTATGGACTTTTCACAGCGTGATTGTTATCGACACAGACTGTTATCGTGGTGATTTAAAACAATATTTGAATGTTTACCTAACATTGCAAAATGCAAAGGTTTGTGTATATGTTTGTTACTACTTCACGCTCAAACCGTTGAACAAATTTAGATGAAATGTTGAATGATTTTTTATTAATTTAATTGTACATTAGTTATAAATTTGATAAATAGGTATTTTGTGTTCTCGTAAATCCCTCCAAATAAGCTAAATTGCTGTATTAGGGTCAATTTCACATTCGTAATGTACTAGATAGGGACCAAACGATATGCGTGGGATATGCTCTATGGGCAACCTTACACCCGGCGTTTTAAGACCCGAGACAGCGTGCGCTTTTAGTCGGTTCAAGCCCGACATAACCGCCCCCACTGGTCGGCGGGGGGGGGGGGTAAAGTGCTACGATTATTGAGTGAGACAGAGTGACTGAATAATATCAAAACTTGTTCTACATCAGCATTAACAGCCAGATTCGTAATGCAATAAATATACATGTATACACTGTACATTGCATCAGTAATAGATAGGTAAACTAAATTGCAATTTTATAATCTTCTTCGCTGTTAAGGAGTAATGTGAACTTATTAACCTTAATTTATATGATATGAATATGAACATAAGATATACCAGTACCAAGTTCAGTTATTGTCACGTGGATTAAATCGGCCAGTTTCAGCATTACTTATATTTCAACTAATTTTGACTTTATTACTTGACTGTATATTTCTTCTACTTAAATATAACGACTTGACAGCAGCACACGCTTTTAATATGTATTTATAATAAAAGCAGGATCAAACGTACATCGCTTCATACCATATTATTTATACAACTTAGACCTCCCTTACAAGAAGTATTGAAATCTACTTATATGACATCAAGCAAGTTATTCCAATAGAATATTTATTTACATTGCTGCCTTTCCACAAATTGCATCGTATTTCCACGAGAGTTATCGAAGCGGAGCAATAAAGCAAACCAATATCATTGCAAATTTATTGCATATTATTTGATTTGATTTAACCTAACAGATTTAAGATATTGTCTAGGCTTGTTAGTGGGTTTATACACACACCAGCAATCACGATCTTCCATCATGTTTATTTGAACGTACGATCTAGTTTTATTATAGTAACCCTGATGTGAAAGCCAATACAGAACGCGTGGAGTGGTTAATGCGCCGACTGTAGTATCAATAAAGAGGGGCGAAGGAAGGCAGAACAGGGGTGGTGAACACCTGTCTCCTCCTCCAGGTGTCGCATTCATGTCGACTTTTCTTCGATACTTAAAATATGGCGTCTCATTTTCTTAGCTCCGGTTACTCGTTTGTATATTGAGATTTGTTCGAAGATTGCTCAGCGGAAATCATTCTTATGATTTAAGCATACATTGTATTTTATAGAGCAATTATTGAATTCTATTTTATATTTTGGGGATAAATCTATATGTAATCCCATTACGCTATAGAGATTAACTTGTAAATAAATGTTGAAGGAATTGGTCCGAATTATTGGCACATATACTCCAATGGAAAACAGTTTTATAAATATTTTAGTGTATATCAACTTTTTGTACTTACCCACAGACAGATTAAGCAATTAAAAAAATAGCTTTGGTAGATTAAAAGGTACAATTAAAAATATTGATTTTCTAACCTATGACTCATCGTACTATTAATATAAAATATTTCTCTCAATATTTATCAGTCGACATTGTAACATAACAATGTGTAATCATAGTTACAAATTTTATTCAAACAGCGTGATTGGCAGGTTGTAAGGCTGGTGACACACAGCGCTACAAAGTTTGTAAGTACTGTCAAGGACTGCTATCGCCGCCGGACTACAATAATGAGAGACTCACTCCATTGCGGATAAGTCAGCTTATATTTCTACGGTACAGTCACCGCGACGATTGCCGGTCTATAATTGTATCCGGTCCTGCGACTTACGAATATGCAGATCTTGGCCTTTTGTTACCTTTGCGACGCCTCTAATCCGTACGCTATAATTTCCTTCGCACGATTTAACTACCTACGAGGAGTTTTGTCTTGATGTATTGGTATCATTCTGTCGTTGTGAGGTAAGTTCAGCTATTTGTCTGTAATTTGTGGAGTATATGTCAGACTAAGTGGCAGTTGCATGTCATTTGAGGTTGTCCTCAGTTGCAACTTTCACTAGTGTAAGATAGTGTTCTCTGAGTACAAATAACATGTCTGATGAATTTCGGTAGACATATCATTTGTAACTATGTAGATATGATATCACTCTTTCCTTAGTATACATACATATGTATAGTGCCTGTCTCTATTTTAAATGTCTTTGAATAGTAAAAAGTAAACATTTGGATTTACTAGATATTATGGAAGCTTTTTTATGCATAATTTTCACCGGCGAATTCCCATTTTCCTGTTTACAGGTGACAGACTATCTCGAAAGCGTGAGTCCCTAACTATAAGCGTTCAGAGGCCACGGTCATGACGGTCACCACTTACCAGTAGCAAGCCGCGTGCTTGTTCGTTGCTCTAGTGGTAAAAGTAACTACTTAAAATGATAAAATAAAAAATCTAGGACACGTCTGACGTATCAAATTAGGTACATTTGCATCTAATTCCCATTAAGAGCTTCTCAGGTTAGGGTGTCGCAGGCAAATGTAAGTTTTGTAATAAAACACTTTCAATTGGTAATTCGTCGACATATTTTATTGTGTATTGTTTAATAAAGTACAATATAAAAACAAAAGAAATCTGAAGCTGTCAATTTTTGTACTTAATACTCAAAGTTATCGTGAGGTATTCGAACAATTCCGATCATTGATTAAATAACAAACAAAGAACTTTGAAAGGGTTTAGCTAATCAGTTTCCAAGTTACACGAAAGTTGATTCTAATGTTTCACTTTTACAAAATACTTAAAGCTACTTCATTAGGTGAATAATTGTGAAATAAAAGGTATTGATAGCGGTTCCTCCCAATTTTGCTGCTGATTATGAGTAATGATAGTTTGGCTCTAATGAAACCTTTCAAATCAGTCATTTTAATTTATAAATTCAGAATGTGTTCACTTTTTATTCTATTTGTATTAAATTTCTATTATATCTATTTGTATTTTATTTGCATTTTTGACTGCGTAGTGCTTATTGGCGGGTATTTCCGATTATTCCGAACCTGACCCACAACTTGAAAAAAAAATGACCGGGTCGGGTTTTCGGGTCAGGTTCGGAATAATCAGGTATTTCTACTTGTATTTCATAGTGAAAGTATGTATGTTTGGATGTTTGTTACTCCATCAAGTAAACCGATTTAATGATTGAATACACAGATAGCTTATAACCTGAATGATTATCATTTTGGTGATGTTCTCGATTTCCACTCCATCTCCTCCTTTCGATTTGGTTTACACAGTTTTATGGGAGCAACTGCCAACTGACCTCACAAACCAAAGAAGAAAGTCTACCTCAGAGCTCCATCCGTTAATCAGCAGGTATATCGGCCTGCAGGTGAGGGCTTTGCCCCGAAGGTAAAGGATAATAGCAAATGTATTACGTATGTTACTTTTACACCAGTTAATGCATTTTTATAACTATCTGAATCCTATTCTAAAGTCTACGCAGATGAAGTCACGGGCCAGCAGTTCTTTTTATTGTAACAATACGAGCGAATACACATACAAAATCATACTCCTATATGAATATATTTGCTCAATAACGTAGTTAAGCTAGAAAGTTAAAAAATATGTTGCAACTAGATATTATTAACTTGAACACCGTCTACGAGCTATTTGGGATTTCCCTGTAAAGCCGTTCTCAATGGCGTCTGGTAATAAGCTCCACGATGGCCTATTACGCGGCGGTGAGAGAAATTCGTATAGCACGGTCTACGGGTATCAGTCGCGTGCAACTTTTATGGAGCAACCGCTATATTGAACCATGGAACTACACACAAGTGCAATCGATTAGAAGTAGCCGAGGTCCGACTGTCCGCAAATTACAACAATTGTTCGTCTGGTCATACTGCTACATGCTGCAATTTTAGATGGCAATTGTTCGCTCCATATGCGCCACTGTTTATATTATAAGGTGAGCGCGCATGCCTTGTATTATTTTTTGTACACGTTATTGTATTATGTATTGATTATACAAACTTCAATAAAATTGGTAGTCAAAAAGTGATGTTATGATTGTCCTGATTAATGTTGTACATAAAATAAATAATTCCGAAAGTTGTTGAATCACATGAACTTTAAAATTTTAGGTATAGTTAAAAACGAACTAATTTATTCTTTCTTTCTTTCTTTCTTTCTTTTCTTTCTAAAAAACTTCATTATTCGAATTGATTTTGTTTTTATCTTCAAGATACAAAATTTTAAAATTTGCAAACACGTGGTTAAATAATACTATTAAAATAAATTATAAGCTCAAAAATGTTAAACTTACACTATTCTCTCTTATAATACAAATATAGTTCATTAAAGCGTAATTTTATACTAAAGCATAGTGATGTTATTTCATCAGTGTTCACGGACTGTGGAAAATTTGCCCGCTTGACAGCAATAGGATCAACCTCTATTATGCGGAGTCTATGTGGGTGTAAAATGTATACATCTTTGCCTACCCCGAATATAGGATATATTACCGGCATCAGTATACGTATAAAAATCATGGTAAATATATTCATTTTCTATCTTAACCTTAAATATTTCTCAAATACTAAAGCTGTGTATTGTATCTGGTTTTCCAAGCGGTTGGAGGTTCTAAATCAACAATCCCCTTTTCTTCACCAGGATAAACACGACTTAGCTAATGGCGTCTTGTTATTTCAAGATTTCGGCCACGGGAACAGGTATTTCTTACCTGGATCTCAGTACTCTTAAATAACATCGGCTACGAGACTATTGTCGAGAACGAGAATATGTCGTTTTCAGCGGTTTCGGACCTCTCAAGGAAGAAAACAGTATTTTCTATATCTTTTAACCTATTTTACTACAATACTCTATAATGGTTGTATACCTGGCTGTTGTCAATGTAAATTGCCGCATGATATTTGGTTTCAATGATATCTAACCCTATTACCATAATAGTTTATTGTACCTATATTTAATAAATTAACAGTGAAAATTCAGCCAAGCCAATCAAATAACACAATGAACAAAGCGTAGGCTGTCACCGCGTTATCCTCCTCTTAAATGAGCTAGCTGAGATTGCTATAATGTCGCCAAATTTAATTGAATAAGGCTCGCTTACATTTTACGACAAGGCGCGGTGAGGCGGCAAGCTAAACCCGCGGCATTAATCTCCTAGGTAAAATCAATTGCCAAAAACTGTCTTTACACAGGTACTAAACTTTCTACTCAAAACCTTATCTATCAGCAATAAGCTGTTATTTCCCTTGACCGAAAACCACGGAAGGAGAATCGTATCAAAGTAAATTATTTTCTAGTTTACCGTCGTTTATGAAAGTGCACATCTCTCCTGCGTAGTTCCAAATCAGTAATGGGTTTTAGTCGGCTTTCAGAGGGTTCATTTCGGAGTGACTGGATGTGAGCCAGGCTTTTTATTGAGAAATTTATAGGGTGGCGTTCAAGAGCGTCACCGTTTTACCACGCGGGTCGAGTTACCGCGCCAACGCGCGACGACGGCGCGCGGTGGCGTCTTGTGAAGACATCTCGCTGCCCCTTTATTGCTTGCCTCAAATTAATGTCTCGACCTCAGAGCGAAGGATTTTCTACTTTGTGGAAACGTTTAACGGATTTTATTACGCAAATGTTTTATAAGACACGGAAACAGGTATTTATTTTGATAAATCTTCGGTATAATCCGGGAACTTTAAACTTAAGGTTATGAGATAATTATGGCAATACAATGTTAATAATACAGTCTATTGGATTTTTACAATATTAAAAGTTAGCGAAAATTAAATTTGTGTCTGGACAATGTGATGCATGGTGTGATAGTATGAAAGAGGTAGTTACAATGGGAGAGGAAGACCTAAGAGAAAATGAATGGATTGTGTGAAAGATGTTATGGTCAGATTAAATTTTCTTAACTTGGGGTGACTGCAAGTAGAGATGAATGGAAAAAGCTCATATGTTACGCTTGCCCCAAATAAATATTTGATAAAGCCAGGAAAATGACAATATACTTACTTAATATCAGAGAGGTCACAACTCAGTCTATATTATAGATGTTACGTTTGACGAGCGATAGGCGTCTGGCGGCTTTGGTCAACACTTTGAGATTTTGTTTGGTCCAGGCATTCAAAGTTGTGCCTGCGCGTATTAAATACACGCATCGATACATTTTCTATATGTATAAAGAAGCTAGTGATGAGTTATTACGTGTGAAATTACAAGGTGTGACTTTATACTGTGCTGTTAATTTTGTTAAATAATAAGCGGACCCCGGGCTCCAAAGTGCAAACTTTGGATACTACTGGGACATCGCTACGTGGATGATGATTAGTTTGGTAATTTAAAATCAAAATATTATTGTACTGTTCTAGCAGGAACTAAGATATAAGAACACAATCTACCTGTTTTTATCGTACGAGTATTAGTAGTGAATAAGGGTAATAACATCGGGCTTCTTTTGGTTACCTCAAGTGCCAACTACATTATTGCACTGTTGGCATAGCCCTTTGTTGGTGGCTGAACTCCTCCGTAACCACTAGCGCGATCTTGACACTGAGTAGTGTTTTGAAGCGAGATGGTTCATGTCCGATGTACCATTGAGGAATAATCACCGAAAAACAGTTTCAGGAGCGCGCGGCCTTAGCTAAGCGCGCGACCGTAGTAAGATGTCTTATTTTCAGGTAAGAATGCTGCTCGCTCAGCTCAATTTATTTTAGTCGCACCCTGCACTGAATTCCTAGTAACCCAGAAGTTAGCTAGCTTATTAAGGGGTAGTTTGTCAATATTTTGTTCAGTTCGCGGTGTCATAGGCACGTATAGTGATGTGCGGGGGTGGGCTGGATGCGTTTAATTTTCAGATTAGTTTGTTCAGTAACGTAGCCTGCTGTCGGCGTGCTGCAAATATGTGGCCAATAACGACGTCACATTGTGCACGTTCCGACAACGCAACTAACAAATTCTACTCATCAACTTACTCAAGTTTTTGTATATTATACCTACGTATGAATGGTATATAATACATAATAACAGAAATTATTAACACCGTTATTGATATTAACTACTATAAAAATTTTACAATAAGAAATTATGTGTGAAAACAATAATAAAAGAAGAAGAAGCAAATGGCATATGCTAGGATTGTCACAAGTGGAAAAACTTGGTCTCTGCCTACCGCAATGGGAAAGGGGCGTGTACTACTAATATATTTGAACCATATTATGGCTTATAATTAGATTCATAACTAGTGCATATTTGATGTCTTTACAATAGTGAAAGTGGGTATACTAATAAAAGGTCTGAAGCCCAGAGTTTTGTTGTTAGTGCTCTACCTTTTGTGTTTTAAAACATATTTTATATTTAGAATCCTAAAAACAAAACAGGATAATTTATGATTTTGATATGACAGAAGTTTACGCGAATATCACACATTGAAATAAAACTTCTTTTTTTCTAATGGATTCTTCTAAGCTCATTCTGCCTAAAAAGTAACACCAACAATTCATAGTTCGGTAACTTTGAGATAACACTTCAATCTATAAGGCAACTACTATCTTCAGTCTCCCCGTTACCATGGCTGCTGAAAAGGAACCGAAACGTCGGGTTCAATGTAAATAATAAAATAACATCAAATAAATTGCGATAGAATCCTTTAAAAATAGTTGTATTTCATGGATAATTTATATTTAGATACAAGGCTCTCTGTGACTGCTATAATCAAAGGATTTTGATTTTCAATATTGAGATATTGATGGTACGATACATTTCTTACTAGCTCCGTTCAGTAAAAATTATGATTACCAATGATGATCATGATGATTACCGACAGTACTGGTATCGAACCCACGCGTTCTGGCGAGAATATTCTCTTAAGGTCAGTGACTGTGTCCTGAATATCTCGATTTTTTTCTACACATTGGCACAATATTTTCAATAGCCTCACTTGCAGTCTTGAGAGAATTTTATAGAAAATATAAGAAAAGGAAACGTTTAGTCATTATACACTGCTTTAAAAATACAACTTCTGTATACTTAGGTTGAAAAATAAATAAGTGTTCGCGCAGATGTTTATTATCAGTTTCGCTTGCAATAAATAAAGTCGTATTATATTCTTGAGCGGACGATGTCGTTGCTCTATAAATCATTTTTATTGTGCTGTCGAAGGGTCCCGGTAATGGCAAAGTTCGACGCTAAATTGGGTCGACTCGAAGAGTAATAGATAATACTTTGCACTTAGACGCGTTAACAGAGACAACTGGGGATAGTGATTAACAAAATGTTAACGTTACTTAAAATTAAGATTTTGAAGACTTTTTGACTTAGTTTAGTAGAAATCGTTGCGCCTCACCCTAGCCTCTTAGGCATTCATGTGTACCTACTAAATTTTATTCTTTTAAATAATTGCATTGCCCTTGCAAGGTTGTATAGGACCTCCGCCAAGACCTTCTGGGCCAAGCCAACTCCCACCAAGCCAAAGGGTCCGACGGCAATCGCTCTCACAAGCCTGCCGTTAAAGCCTGATCAGAAAGCCTCGGATGCAACCGGGAACAACGCTAAAATGATGAAGAGTCCTATTGTATATAAAGAGCGGACCTCGGACCCCAAAGCGTGAGCACTAAACAATAAGTTATAACAACCAAGAATATTCCTGTGTCCCAAAGATTTAGAAGTAAATATATTTTTATGCTCCGATAATTACAAAAACATATACAAACGAATGTCGTTTGCACGAGAACACGGCGCGCACGCCACTCGATCACCGGAAACAATGAAAGCTTTGATATTACTTCCGGTAGTTGCGTCATGTGCTACCTGCCACGGCTCATTTCATTCCTTCAAGATGCAAATCCAAGGATGCATATACAAAGTAGTTGCTAGTATGACATTTGTGATAGACTATTAATATGCAATTGTTACGTTTCTCCGATAGCTATAAATATAGAAAGACTAGCTGATGCCCGCGCGGATATTGGTTATGGTTTTTAGATCATATCTCCGGTTCTACGTCACCAATTGCAATCAAACATAAGGCAGATTTTAAGTCTGACTAAGACCTTTCTGATAGAAAAAACTGCACAAAATCCGTTCTGTAGTTTTTGCGTTCATCGTGAACAAACACATAAACAGACAGACAAGAATTCCACAAAAAATAATTTTGGGTTCAGAATCGCTCACTTAAGTACATTTTTTAAAATATCTTCAAACTACATACACTGCTAATTTACAATATCGTAATAGGTCGGTTATAGTTTGTTGTTGGTCAGACTTAAAAATAAATTAAGTCTGACCAAGATCTTTCTAATACAAAAACCACATCAAAATCCGTTCAGTAGTTTTTGCGTCCGGACAGACAAACAGATAAACAGACAATTTAGGAAGTATTATTAATTCTTTTAAATTAATATATAGTCGAATAAAATTTACAGTAAGAGTTTTAATCTGAATTAATTATCTCAAAATTCTAAAAGATAAATCCATTTAAGTAACTCAACGTTGGGCTATAGAAGTCTTCTATCTATTTTCTATCTGAACTAGAATTAACATTGATGTCATATTATATAATTAATCATTTATGTTATTGTTGTCTATATAGAAACTCATTTTATTACTCAGTTTATAATTTTTTACAAACAATATTATACCATGAAGACGTCGTTAAATGGCTAATAAGAGCAGTAATACCTTCAGATAAGTCGCCTTATGAGTGTCTTATTCAAGCGAAATTTTATAACAAAAGGTGTACTCACGAATAACCGTTTCCCTTATAGAGTGGCAGTGGTTGGTCGGTTTCTCCAATAAGCTTCCCGATATAAAAGTGGTATAAAACGAGTTATTTGGTTCCGAAGGCAATAAAGTGGTATTCTTCGAGGACAATGAAAATTGTGCACTTATATACGATGCGACGGACGGGACGTTCAGTTTGCTTCGTTAACTCCAAATATTACGACGTGTTTAGTAGATTTTTTCTGTTAATATTTGAAACTAAGTATAACCTATAAGGTGGTTGGGATAGACTGGGGTAATGCCTTATGGGGATGGAAGGAAATACCTTATGGGCCACCTTACACCCCAGCGTATGAAGACCTGAGACGGTGTGCGGTTTTAGTCGGTTCGAATCCGACATAACCACCCCCGCTAGCCGACGGGAGGCTATCCGGGGGGATTTCCGAACGAAAAAAAAACAAAAGAATTGCTGGGATAGACTGAATGAGCAAGGCGGAGAATAGGGCGCTATGGCGCACTTTGGGAGAGGCCTATGTCCAGCAGTAGACTGCAATAGGTAGTAAATTGGTGTTTAATTATTAAAGAAAGTGTTTATTTTACTAGCTTTAATTTGACTTTATTTCATTATCATCATCTTAGCGTTGTTCCCAGCTGGATCCGAGGCTTTCACCTCGGAGTCCGAGGTTCGCTTATTCCTTCTCTTCCTGTAGGTTTGGCTTATACGGTTTACCTGTGTAACTGTAAATGGGTTTTAGGTACGCAGCGTAGCTGGGGGTGGCAGGTGAGGCCGCCTGTCACCCCAGCAGAAGCAGGCCGGGACGGTGGGGCGACTAGCCCCCCAAACCGGGGCAAGACGGGGACACCGTGGTTCCCAAACCCGAGGGGGCCATCTCGAAACCGGAGATGGCCCAGGGTCAGTCGGGGTGCGAGGGATATGCTCTCTGGGCAACCTTACACCCCGGCGTCTGCAGACCCGAGACGGCGTGCGGTTTTAGTCGGTTCAAGCCCGACATAACCACCCCCGCTGTCCGGCGGGGGGGTATCCGAGGGGATTTCCGCACGAAAAAAAAAAAAAAAAAAAAAGGTACGCAGCTCAGCGGGGTGTGTGTTGGGTAACCTCCTCGAGTGTCGCTCCGATTCCGATCCCGCTGCAGTTCGGGGGGAACGAAATCGGAGCGGCCGGTACATGAAAAAAAATGGCTTCCCCTTCACCCCTTCATAGGGTTGGCATTGATCGTCGGCCAATACCCAACGTGGCGGGAACACATCGCTCTCCGTACTCCTCTGCTTTCAGAGGAGACAGGATGAGCGATGCTGTTAGTGGTGAGATGGCCCAGGGTCAGCCGGGGTGCGAGGTGCGAGGGTATCCGAAGGGATTTCCGCACGATAAAAAAAAAAAAAAAAGGTACGCAGCGTAGCGATTTGTTTGCTATGGGTTACATTACGCCGTGCAACCCGCGCGAAAGAGGCGGTGGAGGGGGAGTGGGAGAGAACCCTGCCCTCCGAGATCCGTAGTCTGCGGCAGCCTGCGCCGCAGACTTGTCTACGCTCGGGGCTACCGACCTCCATGATCGGGGACTGAGGATGTCAGTCGGCGAACTCGCCGTCCTAACAGAAGCAGGCCAAGAAGGAGGCGTATCGTGTGTGTCCTCCCCTCCATTAAGCTCACCGAAGCGGGATGAAACCCGACCCCACAGGCGAGGTCGCGATGGCGACCGAAGTCCGCCGGTAACCCTGGGGTTATCATTTCGAGGGCTTACCCGAGGTGCCCGGCAATGGTCACTTTGGAAGGACACCGTGTGGTTTTAGTCGGTCCGATTACAACACACTCAACTCATCATTGGCACCGATGGGGTTTCCACACATAAAGAACAAAAACGCCGGGTAACGCCGGACAGTAATCAGCTTTTCTTACTTTAATTTATTCTTAAATGAACCCTGCGATTGAATTTTAATCAAGTTAAACCCCACCGACAGACATGACACTTTTACACAATTTCGGTTTTAATCAGAAAAGTGGTTTAGTCATAATTAGAAATCGAAAACTGTAAATAAGAATCCTTCCACATTTCCTTTTGCCACATTGACAGTGACAAGGCCTAGATGAAGGAACTCCATTTCAATCCTTAATTTTTTAGTTTAAATATGTTGATCTCGTTTATTAACATAATTTTTAATTTAGGTGTAGGTTATATCCTGAATTATTTGAGCTCATCGAAATATCAATTATATTCAACGCAAATCACTGTCCCGGCGTTAATAAGCCTCGACACGTACAAGAAATGTTGGAATATGTTTATGATTTTGAGGACAAACATTACCTCATTTAACTGGTTTTGTAAAAGCTATGAGCTGATGAGATATTAGCGAATTTATAATAATATGCAAATAAATGGAACACGCAGGAAATGTTGAAAATGTTATATACTTACATTACAGTGATAATGACGTTTGATGTTCAGAATTTAGACCAATTGTTTGCGCTGTAAAACGAATGATTTAATTGCGTAATGCTGTTAAACCCTAATAGTGAAAACATACTACACGGACGATAGGACGATATGTCACCCAGTATAATCTCTATTAATGAACCCACATTTCGCCTACAATAATTTCGGTTTCATGAAATAGGAGGCACCTCAATTGCCGTCAACCTTCTTCAATTCTCTTGAGATAAAAGGCAAAATATAATACAGGACATATAATATATATAAAAGTCGTTCACTTCCAAAGAAAAGTTAGTCCGTTAAATTGTATGAGCGCCCATACAACTCAGAGGACTAACTTAATTGGTGTCAACTATGCATGGGCACACTCTCTAATATTTTTTTTTTTAATTTGTTTGCAATTTTTCCTTTATTGTGCTGTACCTTACTTTTTGTCAAATTTCATTATTGTAGGTTAACGGGAACTACCATATAGGTTTTCGACCCAAAACCTATAGGGTACTTTCCGTTGATCTACAATTGACAATTTTGGATTAAAAGCAAGGTTAAAGCAGCACAAGTAAATGGAAAATTCCGAAAAATAAAAAAGTTGAAAATGAAGGTAATTTTTGGTACTTACAAGTTGTCGCGAAAATCTAAATTTGCCCATATCCTTTTATCATCTTGACTCAGGACCTTGACTAATAGGGACTAGAGACTTCAGTATCTAGTATAAATTTGAACTTGCTAGGTCCACCCGTTCTTGAGAAAATTGGTGGTGACACATGGACAGACAGACGGACAGGAGAGTATAGAATATAATAATAACATTTTAAGGGTTGCTTTTTTATCTTTTGTGGAAGGAACGACTTGGGCGACCAAGCGCATGGCACGCCGCAATAGCGGCGGTAAGGCCCATCATGGAGGATTGGCTGGAGAGGCGACACGGAAGCCTCTCGTACCGACTGACGCAGGTGATCTCCGGGAAGGGGTGCTTCGGGGACCACCTGCATCGGATCAGGAAGGAGCCAACGCCTGAGTGTCATCACTGCGACGCGAGCGAGGACTCAGGGCTGCACACGCTGGCGGACTGCCCGGCGTGGGAGGCGCTGAGGCGTGACCTCGTGGCAGCCATCGGGGTGGGAGTCCTCTCGCTCGGCAGCATGATTGCGGCAATTGCGCCCAGGAGAGGTTCAGAACTCTCCCGGCCCGCCGAGCTCGCAACATGCTCGCCGCGCGTCGCAGGCGACTCAGGCGCCGGAGGTCGCTTAACGACCTCCGTCCTCCATGAGCGCAGGCCTGGGGGTGCCAGGTGAGGCCGCCTGTCACCCCAGCAGAGGCAGGCCGGGATGGTGGGGTGACTAGCGCCCCTCCCCCAAACTGGGGCAAGACGGGGACACCGTGGTTTCCAAACCCGAGGGGGCCATCTCAAAACCGGAGATGGCCCAGGGTCAGTCGGGGTGCGAGGGATATGCTCTATGGGCAACCTTACACCCCGGCGTCTGAAGACCCGAGACGGCGTGCGGTTTTAGTCAGTTCACGCCCGACATAACCGCCCCCGCTGGCCGGCGGGGGGGTATCCGAAATGATTTCCGCAGAAAAAAAAAAAGGTATGGAAGACTTCCCTCCTCCCTTTCCGGGGCAGGATGGGGACACCGTGGTTCCCAAACCCAAGGGGGCCATCTCGAAACCTGAGATGGCCCTGGGTCAGTCGGGGGCGATGGGAATGCCTTAGGAGTCACCTACCACAACACCCCGGCGTCTGAAGCCTCGAGACGGCGTGCAGTTTTAGTCGGTTCAAACCCGACATGGGCGGCACCCGACGCGTCACCCCGGCGGGGGGTATCTGAGGGATATCCGCACAAAAAAAAAAGTAAGAATCCCTTAAAATGTATTAATTTTATGAAATGCTCTTCACTGGAAATCGCCAGTAGAGTACGCGTCTATATTTAGATCTTGTTCACACTATGTAATGTGTGTAAAGATATTATCTGTTAATATGCTATAAGTTTGTATTATAAATTGTTCCTAGTGATTGTTGTCCCATAGTAAAGTAAGCAAGAATAAAGTATTCGGAATATTGTTAAGATGGTCACGTATAACAATTATATTAACTAATTTACGTAAATATAAAAGCAAAAAATCAGCACCTACAGCATTTAATATGTTGTCAGAGTAAACACTTTAAGTTGATAGCTCATTATATATAAGCGTTGTATAACAAGCTAATTCTGACAAACTGCTTTAAACCAAAAAGAAACAAACAAGTTTTTATAATTATGTTTTTCTATCTATAGACCAAAGATGTCTTTAATTACTAAAATAGGCTGTACGATGTCTCAACAGAAATTTATATCATAACTTGTAGCAAGGTCTTCATTAAAGTGTAGTAAGATTTGTGGGTTATGTCAGCAGAGGTTACAAAGCCAATGCGACTGACTAGCTCGTTAACGATGGTCGCCTTCACACAATCAGTGGCTTTACCTCCCTTCGTCACCTAAGATTTCATCAAACGCCGTGTGAAATACGGTATCAGATGAACCACTTTGTATAGTGCATGAATACTATTCACAATCTATCTATCAGTACTGTAAAATCTTTAATTAGTTGTGTCTGTACGTTGGAGATATTTAAAAAAATACTTGGGTTATACTTGGGTATCAAATGAGCGATTCTGAACATGAAAATATTTTTTTATGGAATTCTTATCTGTTTGTTCGCGATGAACGCAAAACTACTGAACAGATTCTATGCTATTTTTTTATTAGAAAGGTTTTGGTCAGACTTAAAATATGCCGTATGTTTGATTGCAACTGGTTAATTGGAATCGGAGATATGTCCAAAAACGATAGAGTAAGGGTTAAAAAGCTTACGTTATTTAAATAAACGATTCTGAACATACAATATATATATATATATATATATATATATATCTATATAATATATATCTTTCTTTTAAAGTCTTGTCTGTTTTTTTGCGATGGAAGCAAAAACTAATGAATAGATTATGATGCGGTTTTTATCTGTTAGAAAGGTCTTGGTCAGATTTAAAATCTGGTTTATATCTGATTACAATTTGTTAAGTAGAACCGGCGATAAAAAAAGCGAAAAAGCGATAACTGACCTCCGCGTGGGCAGAGCCGCGGGCATCAGCTAGTGTTATTATAAAGATACAGTGCTTGCTGTTCGACAACATTGTATTAAAACAATGCTCAACACAGCAAAAATTTACTTCATTTGACGTTGCTGATTAAACCTAAGATTTAATATGAGATAAATTATTTGCAGGGACGAGTTAATTTTATCATGATAACCATAACACAGCTATAAGAGATAAAAATAACACAGCTCTATCGAGACCCAAAATAAGCATAGCTTAAATAGCTTGCAATACGGGTTCCAGAATGAGGATAAATATACTCATACGTTTTCTTTGTATATATTGTAAATATTCACAAGACATATTGTATGTATGTAAAATGTAAACATAGAAACTCCCAGACCAAAGCAAATAGACATATCATAGATATAGATAGTTGCACAGACCGGAAATCGGACCGATGACCATCGACGTAGCAGTCGAACGCTCTACCGCCACGATCAAAAGTATCTGTATATTATTTATTAAATGCACAAAACTTTAGGACAATTTCTTTATTATACCCACAGTCGTTGAAGTATTATTTAAAATTGTTCTATATTTTATTATTTTAAATAGATAAGAGAGAAAATTACGTGTAATCCTCTACGTGCCGTTGAATAAAAACAGACACTTGTAAAAATAAAAATCTATAAATGAATATTGCGAAGATAAAAACGGACAGGGCCGTATATTTGATGAAGCAATTCAAATAACCGCACGCACGATTACTTTTATTGGAGGATTAAAGCGCATTGTACCTGTAACGAAGTTCATTTGTGAATGCAGCTATAGCCGTCAGGAGGGACATTGCGATGGGGAAATCTTAAAAAGGCTTTGAATGTTTTTTTCAGAATGTCTTGTTCAAGCTGTGTACACACAGAGGACGGGACTGTATCAGAATATTGCGTTGTGACGCATATGATGGTGATAGCAGCCCATGCCCTTTGTAATATGTATTATGGCGTAACGATTACAGTCATCAGCTATTTAAATAAACCATTTAAAAATGCTCACTTTCAGTTCTGCGCATACTATGCTCCGTTTTGGATTGGCTTTCTAGTCTTGTTATTATTAATGAGTATCTATAACTTTACGATATACATGTCAGTAGATTGACTGTATTCTTGAAATTGGCATTGTCTATGAACAGCGATGTATATCTAGTTCCATTACGCGTGATGATATTACATCGGCACGGCAACCCGTTCCAGCCGATGTATGTTTGCGGCTTTATAAAGTTCATTTTTAAATGCAGCTTAGGCGCCGTGGGACACTGCGACGGTAAAACTTAAAAATCTTTTAAATGTTTCTCTCAGGTCTCCTTATTAAGGAACCTAGAAGTAATTGCGGCAGACTTACAAAGTTAAATGGGCAGAGGTAAGCCGCCTGCCCGTCCGTGAAAGCTCATAATCATTATTTCGTCTGAGATTTTACAAATTGTAACCGACACCGACGGTTTCTTGGTTGCCGTTCTGTGTGATTATTAGCCGGTCGTTGTATTACGGTGCATAATGTTCGTATAATGTGTTTTTGAGTTTGTAAGTACCTACAATAATAAACATAACTTTTACTACGTTTCTATAAACTTAATTGTATTATTCAGTTGAGATTTGAAATGTGATTTTATGTCTAGTAATGTTTGTGAGATGTGTAGAAATAACAACCAAGATAATAATGCAAATGCAATAAAATAATACTAAGAAGCAGAAAATTAATATTTAATTAAAGTGCTTTTAACGGATTATATCGCGGTTTTAATATCGTCTAAATAACTTAAAAACTTAATAAACAGTAATTTTTGCTCTTAATGGATTACCTGTTAAAGAGGAGTTTCTTCTAATTGAAATAGTTTTTATTCACGTTTTCGGTATGAACTGCTTACGGTTAATGTTTCTTGTGTCAAATCAACATTTACCTATAGTTTTTCATTCCAGTATACAGGGCTCTCGATGAAGTTTGAAGAGTTATTAGAAACGGTGTTATGGATACAGAAAACTTGTGTTGAGTGGGTAAAGAATAAACTGTGACTAAGTAAACAATACTCATTATTTATTCAAGGAACAATCAGTATTGTAAAGGTGAATACTTAATCATTTCATTATTTATAAGTTACGATACCTTTTCTTCACCCGAAATTTCGATCGCATTGTGGTCTGTCAATTTGAGTACACCCGCCTTGAGGCCCCGCCCGGTCCTTGTGCTCGGGGACTTCAACGCCTGGTCGTTGGCGTGGGGTTCCCGACACGATAGGGGCCAGGCGGGGCATAGAGGCAGGGCACTGGAGGACTGGGCCGAACGACTCGGCCTAGACCTCCTAAATCGGGGAGCCGTGGACACGTTCGTGACCTCGAGGGCCAGCTCAATCGTGGACATCTCGTTCGCGAGCCCCTCGTTGCCGCGACGTGTTCAGGGCTGGCGCGTCGTTTTGGGGGAGGAGACAAGTTCGGATCACCGATATATTCGGTTTGACGTCTCCCCCCCGCGAGCGATGCGCCGGCCACACCGGCTCCACCCGAATCACGTTGGGCACTTAAGCGACTAGATCGGGAGCTCCTCCTGGAAGCCGCCATCGTACAGGCCTGGGCCCCTGCGCGGGACAGGACTGTCAACGTAGACGATGAGTCGAGGTGGTTCCGGGAGGCCATGACCCGTGTCTGCGACGCGGCGATGCCTAGGGCTCCGCCCTATAATCCGAGGGGTCAGGTCTACTGGTGGTCGTCGCAGATCGCGAGACTCAGACGGGCCTGCGTGATCACGCACCGCCGGTGGGCCCGATTCCGTAGGGGGCGTCGCCGCCCCGCGGATGCGGAGGCCCGATAGGCGGAGTTGTACTAGGGATACCGGGAGCTGGCCTGCGAGCTGGGTGCCCTCCGAGCAGAGATAAGGCGGGCCGAACTACTGGAGACGCTGGAGCTGGACCCTTGGGGGCGGCCCTACCTAATGGTAAAGGGAAAACTGCTCCCCAAGGC
This sequence comes from Cybosia mesomella, assembly GCA_946251805.1. Classification (NCBI taxonomy): domain Eukaryota; kingdom Metazoa; phylum Arthropoda; class Insecta; order Lepidoptera; family Erebidae; genus Cybosia; species Cybosia mesomella. The sequence goes on from OX276392.1 coordinate 15,522,949, forward strand.
CCCGCCGTTGACCCAGTGTCTCCAGCCGGAGCTGCTCGGAGGAGTTGTTGGCTTCCTGTTCCCAGCGCGGGCGGTGGAACATGTTCCACCGCAGATGACTCCGCCTCGGTCGCCCATGGTACTCGACGTGGATGACGACGACGTGCCCGAGGTCACGTAAAACTAGAGCTGGCGGTGAGAAGGCTGAGAGCCAAACGCACAGCCCCGGGACCCGACGGCATTCCAGGCTGAGCGTGGGTCCTAGCCGGAGTCGAAGACGCTCACGTGCCCCGACTGAGAGGGCTTCTCAGCGCATGTTTGGAGCGGGGCCAGTTTCCGAAATTGTGGAAGACGGGGAAACTGGTCCTCATCCGAAAGGTGGGGCACCCAGCGGACTTGCCGTCCGCCTACCGACCCATAGTGTTGCTCGACGAGGTGTGCAAGCTCTTTGAAAGAGTAATTGCGAAGCACCTCGTCGAGCACCTTTCAAGAGTGGGGCTGGACCTGTCGGATGGCCAATATGGCTTCCGCCAGAGGCGCTCCACCGTGGATGCCCTCATGCGCGTGAGGGCTCTGGCGGTGGATGCAGTAGCCCGGGGTGAGGTGATGTTGGCGGTGTCCCTGGACATCGCCAACGCGTTCAACACCTTGCCCCGGAGTTGCATTAGGGAGGCGCTCGTGTATCACGAAGTGCCTCTCTACCTCCACCGCATAGTCGAGGTGTATTTGATGGAGAGAGCCGTCTTCTACCCAACCGTGACCGGTCTCGGCCGGCGTGAGATGTCGTGCGGTGTTCCGCAGGGATCGGTCCTGGGGCCGCTCCTGTGGAACATCGGATACGACTGGGTGCTTCGCGGTGAGCTCGCAGACGGTGCCGCCGTTACGTGCTACGCGGACGACACGCTCGTGACGGCGTGCGGAGCGACGTACCCCGAAGCGACCCTGAAAGCCACGACCGCGGTTGCCCAAGTCGTGGAGCGGATTCGGCGGCTGAAACGAAACCGAGGCCCTGTTCTTTCATGGGCCTCGAAGCAAGCCACCTGAGGGATCCAGTCTCATCGTGGGAGGTAATCGCATGGGCATCAAGCCCCAAATGAAATATTTGAGGCTCGTGCTCGACGGCCAATGGGACTTCGGAGAGCACATCCGAAGTCTGGCCCCCAAACCGAAGGGCACAGCTCTCACTCTGGCGCGGCTGCTGCCCAACATGAGGGGGCCCGATGAATCCTGCAGGAGACTCTACGCGGGGATCGTGCGGTCCATGGCCCTGTATGGGTGCCCAATATGGGCGGAGGCCCTGAAGGCCGGAAGTGTGCGGATGCTGCACGCTCCGCAGCGGGTGATGGCCATTAGGGTCATCCGCGGGTACCGCACGATCTCCTTCGTGGCGGCGCGTCTCCTTGCCGGAAATCCGCCATGGGACCTGGAAGCGAGAGCCCTTTCGCAACTGTACCAGTGGCGAAAGGAGGCGCGGGAGCAGGGACGGAACCCCGAGCCACGAGAAATCGAGGCTGTGCTGTCCCAGCTCCGCCAGGCCATTGTGGTGGAATCGTGGGGGAAGGAACGACTTGGGCGACCAAGCGCAGGGCACACCGCAATAGCTGCGGTAAGGCCCATCATGGAGGATTGGCTAGAGAGGTGACACGGAAGCCTCTCGTACCGACTGACGCAGGTGGTCTCCGGGAAGGGGTGCTTCGGGGACCACCTGCATCGGATCAGGAAGCAGCCAACGCCTGAATGTCATCACTGCGACGATAGCGAGGACTCAGGACTGCACACGCTGGCGGACTGCCCGGTGTGGGAGGCGCCGAGGAGTGACCTCGTGGCAGCCATCGGGGTGGGAGTCCTCTCGCTCGGTAGCATGATTGCGGCAATGGTGTGGAGCGCGAGTGCGTGGGCCGCCGCCACCTCCTTCTGCGAGCATGTAATGCCCGCAACATGCTCGCCGCGCGTCGCAGGCGACTCAGGCGCCGGAGGTCGCTTAACGACCTCCGTCCTCCATGAGCGCAGGCCTGGGGGTGGCAGGTGAGGCCGCCTGTCACCCCAGCAGAAGCAGGCCGGGACGGTGGGGCGACTAGCGCCCCTCCCCCAAACCGGGGCAAGACACCGTGGTTTCCAAACCCGAGGGGGCCATCTCGAAACCGGAGATGGTCCAGGGTTAGTTGGGGTGCGAGGGATATGCTCTATGGGCAACCTTACACCCCGGCTTTTGATGATCCCAGACGGCGTGCGGTTTTAGTCGGTGCAAGCCCGACATAACCACCCCCGCAGGCCGGCGGGGGGGTATCCGAAGGGATTTCCGCACGAAAAAACAAAAAAGGTACGGTTCACCATTCCATGTGCTACCAAATATAAAATGATTACCTTTAGTTCGAGGCCCTTGATAAACGCTTTTTCATAAAAGATATGATATGAATGCGGCCAAAAACGTAACTATCGAAGTCGGTTATATAATAATATTAAATAAATAATAATTATATATAATAAGGTAACGTAAGCGGTGTTGCTACTTTGGTAATACACATAAATGCGTACATACGTACGTATTAAGTTGAATTAGTTATTATATTTAATCAAGATAATTTATGATAAGTAATAGAATTTTGCATAAAGTTAATAAAATAACGGAACTAAAACAATCACGACCTAAAAGTTTAATTTTAAATAAAGAACCCAAGTCTGCGTGCTGCAAGACTTCCGTTAATACCGTTGAAGATATCAAATTACAAAACAATTATCTCAGCTAATTAATACGTAGTAAGTGTACTTTCATCTCAAACATCTATAATGGGGGTGTCTACTCGGTTTGTCTTTAATCACTAGTAAATTATTTGTATTTATATTGTAAAATTATAATGTCGACATTTTATTCATTATTCATGAGAAATTAATTTACGCAATTTAGCTGAAGATTTTACTGGCCACTTTCAAACAAGATGACAAAAAAGGTTCAGAATTCGAAAATGGACGTACTAACTTTATCGCCATCTATAATTTTCTTTACTTGAAAATTAAGCGCAGAGTTAATTATTTTGAGAATAACTATATAGGGCCATTGGAGTATATTGATTTGTATTAAATTTGTTAGGAGTTAACTAAAAAACAAATAACAAAAGGCTTAGGTTAGCATTTTGATGACGAAACCTTCTATTGCTATTGTTTAGTTCGATGAATTCAACAAACCATTACGCAAATTAGTGGCAATACCTATATGTAAAGGTCGTTTATCGACGGCCGAAGAAGAAAACATACTAGTTAGTGAAATACGACATTAAGTTGATACCTTTTTTTTTTTTTTTTTTTTTTTTATCGTGCGGAAATCCCTTCGGATACCCCCCCGCCGGCCAGCGGGGGCGGTTATGTCGGGCTTGCACCGACTAAAACCGCACGCCGTCTCGGGTCTTCAGACGCCGGGGTGTAAGGTTACCCATAGAGCATATCCCTCGCACCCCGGCTGACCCTGGGCCATCTCACCACTAACAGCATCGCTCATCCTGTCTCCTCTGAAAGCAGAGGAGTACGGAGAGCGATGTGTTCCCGCCACGTTGGGTATTGGCCGACGATCAATGCCAACCCTATGAAGGGGTGAAGGGGAAGCCATTGACCGCCGCCCAGGGTGTACCGGCCGCTCCGATTCCGCTCCCCCCGGACTGCAGCGGGATCGGAATCGGAGCGACACTCGAGGAGGTTACCCAACACACACCCCACATTAAGTTGATACCTAAAATAAAACGGCAACCGACACAAGAAAACTTTCCTTTTGAAGGCTTAGGTACTTTCAAAATCGACAATTAAAAAGCAGGAAAAAGAACGGAGTGCGGAAAAACGATGATTCAATTTTTTAATTTTTATCAATAGTTTGACCGAACGAATTATTAATATAAAATAATTTGCTACAAATCATTGGAAATTAATGTTAATATGTAAAAGATTCATTTACCTTCCAGTGAAATACGAGTAGCCGTTATCTAACCTGACACCTAGATATGTGGTTCACTGGAAAGGTAAAGTTATTGAATCAGAGTCTCAACGACGACGTCATAAATGACACCGAGCGTGACGGTACAGCCGCTTGCCTATTTACACTCACGTACTGCTCTATGTCGCTCGCCGTAGCTCTGGTGCTACGTGTTCGAATGCCCACAATAGACACTATAGAGGCAAGCTGAATTCGATCAATCTAGTCCGTTCGGAACGGCTTCCATATGCCAACTGGGTAATGATTGTGGGAATGCTTCATTGTTGGTACCATATTGAAATGAGAAGCTGGCCGCTTTCATGTGTGTGAATTTTGATGGGTAGTCATTGTTGCAGACTCAGTAATAAAAGGAGTTAAATTATTGGTATCTCACCACAGAATAGACAATAATACTGACGTAATAATCTTACATCTACATGTACCTACTTTGGAAAGTTATTTCTTAAGTTTTTTTTAAATATACTTGAAATTTTTATTTTTGTTTCATATTTCCATTTTAGCCACTTCAGGACTTTAAAAAAATTAACATCAATATTTTCTTTTGAAGTCTACTTATCATTTTATGGGAAACTTTTCGTATTGTTATTTCCATATTAAAACTCATAATTTCATATGTACAACAAATCGACAAATTGGCTCCCAAAATATCGTTGTTAAAATGATGATTGTAACCATTTTGCGACACTAAATTTATTTTGTGGGAATTTATAAAGTGGGAGTACAAGAACGCGGCGAAACGCGAATAGGACCCTATGGAGTGGGGCGCAGAAATCACAGGGGGCAAATCTAGTCAACTTTCTCGAATCCCAGGGGCTCTTCTTAATGAATACTTTCTTTAAGAAGAAGCCCCATAGGAAGTGGACTTGGCAAAGCCGGGATTCCGTGGTAAGGAACGAGATAGACTTTTTCATTACGGACAGTAAGCACATATTTAGAGACGTCTCCGTGATTAACACCGGAAGTGATCACAGACTTGTCAGAGGCTCTCTAAATATCAACCTTAAAGCTGAAAGATTCCGAATGATACGGTCTACTCTCCGACCTACGCCGCTCCAAGTAGCTCTAGGGTCCGAAAAGTTCCAACTGGAACTTAAAAATCGTTTTGCAATGCTGGAAACCACTAGCAGTATTGATGAGAAAACCGACACAGTGGTCAAAACTCTGCAGGAAGTGTCCCGAAAGTTGTTTCCCGGAAAACGCAAACAGCTAGAGTCCAAACTCTCTCCTGAGACTCTCGAACTTATGAGGAGGAGGCGTGATGAGCCCTCAACTCAGTCGTTTTCGTCGGATGGGAGAGTCTTAAACTGAAAAATAAAAAAGCTGATACGACGCGACCTCCGACGCTTCAACACAAACATCATACATGATGCGATTGAGCGAAATAGGGGGTCGAAAGTGTTCGCTCAGCAATTGGGAAGGCCCCATCTGACGAAACTTAAAACTGAGGATGGCAGAACCATCACCTCAAGGTTCGAGATTCTCGAAGAAGTCGAGAAGTTCTATGGACAGCTGTATGCATCACGGATGCCTAAACTGACGGGACACAGCGATGAAGACCACAGCGCTCCACTCACGCGCCATTACACCGAGGAAATACCCGATGTCGAGCAGTGCGAGATAGAGGCGGCTCTCAAGCAAACAAAGAACAACAGGTGCCCTGGCGATGACGGAATTACTACTGAGCTCCTAAAAGCAGGTGGGGTCCCAGTGCTCCAAGAGCTAGCGAGCCTTTTTAATTCCGTCATCCAGCAAGGCTTAACACCTAGGGCATGGAGCGGGAGTGCGGTGGTACTGTTCTTCAAAAAAGGTGATAAAGCCTTGCTTAAGAATTACAGACCCATCTCACTCCTGAGTTATGTCTACAAGCTGTTCTCGAGAGTCGTCACAAATCGTCTTGCGAGCAAGCTCGACGAGTTCCGGCCACCGGAGCAAGCCGGGTTTCGAAAAGGCAACAGTACCGTGGACCACATCCATACTGTTCGGCAGATTATTATTATTATAAAACATTTATTTCGGAAAATTATCCATAGTGTTAGTAACAATATTGCTTATAAACTAGGGTTAGTAGGTACATTTCTTTTATTCCTTTTTGTTTTACTAGTATACAACGGAGATGGGACAGATTCACATGTGAATCCGTACCCATCTCCGTTGCATAGGTGAATCCTGACGATCCGTGAACACGCCAACAATACAATTAGAGCTGCCGCGCACACGGTTTAGCATAGAGGCACATCGCTTCCTCATAATCGCTTCGAAACCATCCGTGCTTGCCTCGGCAAACATACCTGGTGCACTACAGTACCACGGCAGCCCCACCAGAACCCTAAACGCATTATTGTATTGGACGCGCAGAGCGCTGTCTCGCTGCGTGTAGCTAACCTAAAGGCTGCACGTGTAAAAGGATTGACAGTATGCTTTAAAAAGCATAACCTTTACTGATTTAGTACATCGTGCAAACCTACGGGCCAGCATGTTGCATCGGACAGCCAGCGCCCTGCGCTCCCTCTCTATGTCACAATCATCTCTCAAGTCCTCGGTGATCCAGTGGCCCAGATACATCGTCCTGTCAACTCTACTAAGAGGTTTTCCATATAGTGAGACTGTAGGCACGTCTGAGTATGTCACTGTGTTTGCCTTAAAGATCATAATCTCACTCTTTTTGACATTGTATCTGAGCCCATGACTCAGCGCATAGGATTCACATATAGCAATTAGACGCCTCAATGCACTAATAGATGGGCTAAGCAGCACCATGTCATCAGCATTATTTAAATTATTTATACAAATTCCATCTATATGGCAACCGATACCGGTACTATTCAGCTTCTAGGCTCTAGCTCCTAGGTGAGCTTAGTCCTCTCTGCCTTACCCCGCACACCAGATGGTAAACATCCGAGTATTCACCTGACCACTTAACACTATTTGCTTGGTTGTTATACCAATATTTAAAAATTGAGTTAAGTTCAGTTGCCATGGTCGTCTCTGACTCCAGTTTATGCCACAGCACATCATATTGAACTAGGTCAAACGCCTTCGACAGGTCCAAAAAACAGGCAAAGACAGGTGTCTTCCGAGTTGTATAGATTGAACAGTCTGCTTGAGACACATGATAGCACTTTCAGTAGAGAGACCTGGTTGGAAACCGAATTGTGAGTCATGTATTGACATGTGGTTCATCATGTGTTTATCAAGCAAACTGTCCAAGACCTTGGCTACAACTGTCGCTAGGGAAATAGGTCTGTAGTTGGAAATGTCCGAGGCATCCGCAGTTTTATTATTTATTATGGGTATAACCACTGTATACATAAGATCATATGGTAGATAACCATGACTAACACACAAGTTGAAAAATAAAGAAAGCACACGTGCTATGTGTACACCTGCATGCTGCAGATTCTCTATGCTCAGGCCATCATGACCTGGTGACTTACCTTTCTTCATTCTACTAATAACTGAGGCTACTTCTTTAGCAGAGAACCGCAAGAGAGCACCATTGTTATCTCGGTCAGCCTGAGCACAGTTCACCTGTGGCATAGGTGCACCAGATGATTGTACCCTGAAATGACACTGAAATGCATTTGCTATTTCCTTTGGTTCATGCACACCCGCAACACTCACTGGAGGACTCGGTTTTGGATTTAGTTTCTTAGTGGATTTCCAGAATTTTCCAAATTGTCTGTCAGCATGATTTTTTGCTATTAAGTCTATTTTTATTTGTTGCTGGTTGTCTAAGCAATGCTTCAATTTACTTTTAAACAGCTTTTTAGAAGCACACATGTCATCATAGACAGCACCACTAGAGGGTTTGCCACTCAATAACCACACCTGATAACATAACCAAGCCCTCCTATGAGAGTCCCGGACATGCATGTTCCATCCGGGTATGTAATTCCTTTTCTTATGTTTATCATATGCATTACAAGTATAGTTTGCACTACTTTTAAGTATACAAATCAACCTATCGTACATTCTGTCCAATATTTTATGATGTTTAGAATTATTACACATATTATCAGCACAGTGGCGAAATTCAATAGGAAAGTCTCAGCTGAGAGTTGCAACATTCCTCATATTCCTTTATTTGTGTGTAGTTTCGATCTCCCCATATTACCCTATTAAAAGAAGAGGAAACTGATAATGGAATTTTAGGTGTGATTAAATCAATGCCGCATTCAATCAACAAAGGCAAGTGATCAGACTCATATACACCATATAACACTGATGTGTTCACTATCAATTTTCTCGCAGCACTACTCACCACAATATGGTCCAACCAGCGAAGTGTTCTAGCAGAGCTTGTAAAGGTGTGGGTATCATTAGGTAGAAGCTCCATATCAATGCAGCACCCCGATTGTTCTGCACAGACCGACAGCAATTCTGCTGCAAATGGTTCTCCCGGGTGAGCATTGAAATCTCCCAGTATGAACACCGACTCAACGTCAAAACTCTCAGTTATGGATATAATTTCACCTAGGCCCTGTGCAAATTCAGGAAGATTCTTGTCCGAATCCGTAGGCATGTACACTGAGAAAACCAATAGCGCTCGATTGTCACTTAATATTTTTATAGCGGCAATCCGATCACTGCTGCACGATATTACAGACACTGTAGGAAACGCTGATTTTCTCCATAACAAAGCAACTCCGCCGTGCGGTCTTCCTCGTATTATTCTGGCTGATGTATCCATCGATGACTTGCCTGTGTAAGCGAAGTCTTCATGAATACCTCCCAAGTATGGCAAGTCATGTGGCCAGAGCCATGTCTCCTGAAGGGCGATGATATCCGACACACGACACAATCCTCTTACGGACTCCGCTGCAGTCAACACGTTTTTACAGTTGAATGTAGAAAAGGTTACCTTTTTGTTGTTGTAACTAGTCATGTTCTAGTTCCGGTTTCATACATAATCGGGGTCTTGTCTCTATCTCCTTTTGTACCAAACTTTATAAAACGCCTAAAAGTGATACCTTCAGGCCACAGGTTGTCATCCAAGAAGGTACTTAACTTATATTTGGGCACATACACCTTAAAAGCATTATAGGGCCGCTCCGTTTTCATGTTGATTCTTTCTAGCTTCACTTTTTCCTTACATTTCCTTTCTATGTAATCGCAAACATCTGTTTCGGTAGCTTCCTTATTTACATTTGATATAAAAAGCGGTATTTCTGTCTCTGCTGCCTTAAACATTATACAAAAGACTCACGAGTACAATCAGCCGCTGTGTATGGCTTTTGTGGACTACGAGAAAGCCTTCGACTCCATCGAGACCTGGGCAGTTCTGGATGCTCTGCAACGGTGTCGTGTTGATTGGCGATACATCGAAGTGCTGAGATGCCTATATGAGACCGCCACTATGTCCGTCCAGCTCCAAGACCAGAAGACGAACCCCAAAAGCATAGAGCGTGGAGTGAGACAGGGAGATGTTATATCCCCCAAACTATGCACCAACGCGCTGGAGGACGTCTTCAAGACTCTGGATTGGACTGAGCGGGGTATAAACATAAATCGCGAGTACATCTCGCATCTTCGGTTCGCCGACGACATCGTCATAGTTGCGGAGTCGCTGGAGCAGCTGGGCGAGATGCTGCACAGCCTAAATGGAGCCTCTCGACGTGTCGGTCTTGGTGTGAACTTTGACAAAACCAAGGTTATGTTCAACGAACATGTCACGCCGAGGCCGATTGCCATCGAAGGGTCGACACTCGAAGTTGTTCAACAGTATGTCTACCTTGGGCAGGTTATCCAGCTCGGTAGAAACAACTTCGAGAAAGAAGTCACCAAAAGGATCCAATTAGGTTGGGCAGCATTTGGCAAACTGCGTCGGGTTTTCTCCTCCCCTTTACCGCAATGCCTTAAAACAAAGGTGTTCGACCAGTGCGTCCTACCTGTCATGACTTACGGTGCCGAAACGTGGACTTTGACAGTGAGGCTTGTCCACGACTTAAAAGTCGCGCAGCGGGCTATGGAGCGAGCTATGCTTGGGGTTTCTTTGAAGGATAAAATTCGAAATGAGGCCATCCGACAAAGAACCAAAGTCACCGACATAGCTCGCAGAATAAGCAAGCTGAAGTGGCAATGGGCTGGTCACATCTGCCGAAGGACCGATGGCCGATGGAGCAAACGAGTCCTAGAGTGGAGACCACGAATCGGTAAACGGAAGATGGGCGAACGACCTGAAAAAGGTAGCTGGGATAGACTGGATGCGCAAGGCGGAGGATCGGGTGCTATGGCGTAAAATGGGAGAGGCCTATGTCCAGCAGTGGACTGCAATAGGCTAATTGATTGATTGAAATTTATTTTATTTTATATAGAAAAATAGCCTAAGAGATGTTAAAAACTACACCTTTATACAATTTTAGTACAAACTGCTCTCAGCAATAAATCATCTCCAATGCCTTTACATCAAGTGTTTTTAGTAGTTCTCAACATCAGGTGAATACCGATGATTTGTTGAAAATTGATTACAAGATCTTATATACTTAAAAAAAACTCACGCCGGTATATTATATATCCCCGAATAAGTTAATTATAGCCCATTACTGTCCAGGGAGCACCAAAAATAAATCACAAAAAGTAAATATTAGTTTAATAAAGTAACAGAAATCCACCATACGCTATTTTAGTGTTAATTAAAAATTAAATTATTAGAACTTTTTATGTTTCCTCCTAAACACTAAACGTATTCCTCAAGTTCTATGAAATTGAAGAAGTTAAGATATTAGTTTTATTTTAGAACCGCAGTGTAATTCTCTAAGTCTCAGCTAACATGAGAAAGTTTGATTGGTTTCAAAATCACACGGAGTCATGAATTCGTCTAAACTCATTAAAAAGTAAATAGAAATGTCGCAAAACCAATCAAATGTACTGGTATGAATGTTTGAACATTTTTATACAAATTCGTCAATATTTAACGACTGTACCCTGTTAGCACGAAACTGTTAGATTAAATTGATATAAACATGATAAGAGTTTATTTTTTGAGGAAAATAAGATTTTATTTTATGTGCGTCGATACTCGTATAATCCGATATACAAGTATCGACGCGCCAAATTACTTTTTATTTTACCATTTATGTAATAAAAATCAATGCATTATTTTGCTGAATGTATGATCGGTTTTATTTCCGGGTGGTGCAAAGTGTTATTAGAATCTGCTATTAGAATATTCTAGCAGTAAAGAGCAATACAAAAGTTTGTTCGCAAAGAAATGTTAATTCTCCCAAAATGTAAGAAAGTCAAAAGAAAAGTGGTTAAGGAATTGGCCTTACGATCGAAAGGTGAGTTAGAATCCGAGCAAAGTGAACCCATTTAGCTTAGTTGGGGGGGTTAGAGGGAATACGAGGAATTTCGGTTAATAATTTGTAAAAAAAACGCATTGTTTAAAAAAATAACAAATAAGTGGCGGGATTAGAGGAAAAAAAAATTTTCGTGTCAATTGACTTTTATTTGTTTGTCTAAATCTTAACGATCATAATTAAACCCCTTGGGTTTCAACTCACCATAGCGAACGATGAGTTGGCAATGTCGGACTCGAACTGACTAAAACCACACGGTGTTTCATTTCATCGGCATCTGTGGCCTGGGAAACAGGTGTGCCCTAAAAGAGTATCAGTGAGCGAGATATGCTACCCTAGTACTTTTAGGTACAAACTCTGATGGGGATAGGTGAAGTAGGTGAAGTCTTATACTATACTACGGTCGTTCAGAGAATGCGTTCCTGACACGTCGCGATTGAACTGACGACGTAACTTTGTAATGGCGTTGCAGTTACGATAAAAATATTTTTGCTGGTTGTTTACCGTTTTAACAATTGATGAGCATTAAAACAACATTATTATATCAATAATCAATGAATGTTATAATTTTGTGCCAAACTGAGTGTCAAATAACTTGGTAAACAATATTTTTCTAAATCTATACTGCGCTATTACAAGTCAGCTGTGTCAGCGCTTTATATTTGTAGTGCTGTGCTAACATTATCAGGCAATAATAGTATCGTAATCTGTTCTTATACAGTTATACTTTATAAAATAATACGTTTTGTTTTTCTTTTTAAGAATTTGAAAATAATGGACTATAAGATAACTTTTATTAAATATAAAATAAAACTACGACCAAACCGAACGCGCGAAAGAAAGTAGCATTTTTATATTTAGGTTGAAAATGGTAACCCCAAATGGCGTTACTAGCATTTTTATACTTAGATTAAAAATGGTAACCCCAAATGGCGTTATGGGCCGCCATTTTGTGACGCTAAAACAGTCGCCTGTTGTCGTTTCGTGCGCATAGACCACGTTCTTCAAGTGTTTTCGATCTGTTTTTATTTGATTACCCGGCTTTCGTTTAATGGACTGTTCCTGCTTTTCAAACTGACATCGGCGCTAAATCGGACTTCGATTGTGTTTTGTATTGCGTTCTTTTTACTTTTGGTGCATAATAATGCCTAAACGTGGACAAACATTGAAAAGTGGAGCCCGTGAGTTAATCATCAAGCTGCAAGATTACTTTGAGCGGGAGCGGCAAAATGGCGGACCCCTGGTACCTTTTTTTTTTTTTTCCGTGCGGAAATCCCCTCGGATACCCCCCGCCGGCCAGCGGGGGCGGACCCCTGGTACCTGTCGAACAAGTACAAGAACGCGTCTCTCAGGCGCTTGGAGTTAGCAAACGAACGATAACAAATATTAATAAAGAAAAGTTCGGCTCTACTGGCACGGAAGATAATATTTTACGTACTCCGAAGAAGAAACGTAGAAAACGTAGAACTAAACCTGTGACAGATATTGACACCTTTGACGTTGATGCAATCAGAAATCATATATATGGTTACTATTCCAGAAATGAATATCTCAACAGGAAGAAGCTTTTGGCATCGTTAAGAAATGCTGGACTGTTTAGCGGGGGTAAAACTGCTTTAACCAAAATCTTAAAGATATTGGTTTTTTGTATAAAAAAAACAGACAAAAGAAAATTTTTATTAGAACGATACGACATAATTTTAAAACGGATAAGTTTTTTGAGAGAAGCAAAAAAAATAGATAACTGGGATAATGTCGTGTTCATTGACGAGACATGGCTAAACGCCAATCACACGGGTTCCCGTTCTTGGACGGATGATACACAAGCGTCGACGTCGAAAGTACCAATGGGTAAGGGGGCCGGTCTGATAATATGCCACGCAGGTTCTGCAAAATACGGCTTTGTGGAGAACGCGTTACTGGCATTTCAATCAAAAACCACAAATGACTACCACGAGGAAATTAATGCCACCACATTTAAAGAGTGGTTCCAGAACGTGTTTTTGCCCAGCCTACCAGAGCTTTCTGTAATATTCATGGATAATGCCTCCTATCACTCGGTTCAAATACAGAAACCACCTACCCAAGCTAATAAAAAAGAACAAATGGTGGCTTGGTTACAAGCAAAAGGCATTGACGCAAATATGCAGATGCTAAAAGCAGAGCTAATTAAATTAGTTAAAGAAAATAAAGCGGCAAATGTGCGATACGAAATCGATGAACTGGCTCTGGAGTACGGTCATCGCGTTCTAAGAATTCCACCGTATCATTGCCAATATAACGCGATTGAGCTAATCTGGGCTCAAATAAAAGGTTGCACCGCCCTCCACAATACTTCCCCGCCATTCAGCACGAAAAAGATGAGGACCCTATTAAAAGAAGCCTGCGGGGAAGTCACAAGAGATGACTGGGCAAAGGTTGTTGAGAAGACTAAAAACCTGATTGTGGAACATTTTGACCGAGATATCAGGATTGATTCTGTTATTGATAATAATACAATTATACATGTAGGCAAAGATGATGATGAAGACACCACCTCCTCAAGCGAATTGGAGTCTGATTAATATTCTGTACGCACATTCAATTCAATGTACTTTATTGCATAGAAATACAGATTGTAACTTTGTAACAAAGAATAAATAAAACAATTTTATTATTTTAATATTGCCTTTTTTTGGTTTCCACTTAAATAACTAAAATATAAATTTTAAATGATATCCGCCAATTTGCGCAAATCTGAGTCTATAGTTGTAAATTCTGGAGTTCCACAAGGATCTATTTTAGGTCCATTTCTCTTCGTTATATTTATTAACGATATAAACCAATGATTTAGAAACTCCCAATTTTTAATGTACGCAGACGATGTGAAAATCTACAAGCCCTGTAAGTCCATTCAAGATTGTTTACTTCTACAAGATGATCGGGACAGGCTTAATAACTACTGCAAGCAAAATAAGCTGTTCCTCAGTTTCCCCAAATGTAACGCAATCTCTTTTACAAAAAATAGAAACAAACTGAACTATAATTACTCCATTAATAATATAGTTTTGAACAGAGTCAGCCTGGTTCGCGACTTGGGTGTTTTGTTAGATTCATCCTTGCATTTTGAACAGCATGTTGACAGCATAATTAATAAAGCCTACCGTATGTACGGGTTTGTCATGAGATCCTGTCGTGACTTTGTGCAGACTTCCACACTTTTATTTTTGTATAAAACCTTAGTGAGACCACAATTAGAATATGCCGTTTCAATTTGGAATCCTTTCTATGATAAGTACACTCAGAGTCTAGAATTAGTGCAAAAGAAATTCTTACGTGTCGTAAACTATAAATATCACCGATTAAGAGTTCCTTATGTACAGCTAGTAAAACAGTATAGCATTTTAACATTGCAATCTAGACGTCTACTTCTGGACGTCATGATGCTGCATGGTATATGTAACAACAGATATGATTGCCTTGAAATCACCAATCAGTTGTGTTATATAGTGCCTAGAACTGTTCGTCGACGAACGGTGCGTGTGCCCCAATTGTTTTACACGGGAACTTGCAAAACTAACGCAGGGATCCGCGCACCTATTCGTCGTCTCGTTGAAACCTATAACACTCATTTTAATGAAATTGACATCTTCGCATTTTCCAGCGAACAATTTAAAAGTCTTGTCATTGAGCTCTTGTCAGCTTTGTAATTAATTAAAACTACCTTATTACTTTATTAGTTTCTGAGATGGGTCCAAGAAAATTTGTTATTAATTTGTTATTAACTTATTATGATTTTCATATTTCACTTAATCTTCTGTTATTATGAGATCGTGACTACAACTTGGCTTGAGTTTCTTTCTTTTATATTGTAAACCCGTGAACAATAGTATGGGTTATATGTTCACCAATCTTTAAATTACCTATAATTTGTTAACCATTTTAGCATGTAACTGTTTTTTGTTCCGGAAAAAAAAAAAAAAAAATTAAAACGAAAATAATCTTAAAAATAACGCGGCGGTTCATTTTGGAGGAACGGTAACGAACTCAGTGTTATGTTGTGCCCATCACTAGTCGTGACTAACTGATAGGTGTCAGGAACGCATTCTCTAAACGGCCGAACTTTACTAACCGAACGGAATAAAGGCAAATTTTATTTGTGATCTCATCACAATTTTTAAATGGGTGCGCCAAAGTTCACCTAAATTTTCAATTGGAACTTCGAAAATGTTCTTTCTAACATTTTTCATCCTAACAATCACAATTCCTAACTACTCTGTCTCTAATGTTCATAATTTCGAAGCATTCAACTTCATAATGTCAGTAGCAATAAACATCTATTATACTTTTATTAGTTTTCCTATATTTTTTCAACATAATCATCTTTTACACTATTATTCAAAGTCATATCTTTTTTGTTTAGATTTATTTTTAGTCATAATAATCAGTATTATATACATTAATTTTTAGTAACTTTTCCAGTTTTAGTTATTTAGTTATTTTCTCATAACATGTGTAACATATAAGAATAATAGTACCATGGTACAAGTAGCACGGTATACTACGGTACTATTTATAGTCATTGGTTTAGGTTAGGTTAGAACTGTGACCACAGCGCATGAGCCGAGCGAGCGAAGCGAGCGTGCCGCGTCAGCGGCCGGCGAAGTGCCAATTACTGGGTAAATATTTCTTTCCGAGTATTAGTGACAATATTATGGTAATTATGTTTAGGGATAAAAGCGTTATGATAAAAAACAGTAGGAATTTTGAAATATTTGCATATATAATGTTATTAATTACAATTTTCGGAAACATTAGTGTTATGAACATCGCCAGTAGCACTACTAATAGTAGGTATGAATGAAAACTTTAGGATGAAAAATTTTAGGACGAGTAATCATTCGGATTAGAAATCATTAGGAAGAACAATTTCGGGTAAAGAACTTTAGGTGAGCCAATATGGAACCTTTTTAAATATTTCTTAAAACTACAGTTTTGAATTTTTTTAAATTATTGTTCAACTAATCGAAGTAGCAGTCTAAATATCTTCCGAATTGTCAGACCATGAACTAATAAAGAATTAATCTAAAAGAACGGAATATTTATTACGTTTTGTTCGATATATAACGGAATAGACGAATGACAAAACGGAATAGACGAATACTTTCCTTATTTCCTTATACCCGAGTATATATACCTAAATATTAGTAATAGAAGTGGGCTATAACTACCGCGGCCAATTGTGGTTCTGTGTGCATTTTATGATACCATAAAGCGTACATAATAAAAACACTACGCAAGTGTTCAGTGAGTGAAAATAAAAATGAGGACGAGTTTGTGTACAGCGAGCCGTGGAGTGCCGTCGTTATGGCCTACTGTTTCATTACTAGATGACTCGACCGATGGGTGAAAAGCTGGAATTTCCCTTTGTTATAAAGCATTTTGCTACTGTCCGACGCTGTTAGTAGATTTTGGACCCGAGCATCATACACAATGAGATCATTTCTCAATCACACGTTCGCTCTTCATTAATCATGATGCCTATGGTCCCGTCGGAGTTGCGTGAATAACGTAATCGTAACATATTACCTACAAAAGCGTATTTAAGTTTAATAAACATTTGCTTTTAATTCAGTTTTTAGGTAATGTAAATAAATTAAACAATTTAAACTATTTCAAACGTTCTATCCATTGTTGGTACCCACTGTTTGTTGTTTGTTACCGGCTCTTTTTACTGACCCTGGTCCACAGGCCCTCTAAAGTTTTATAAATTCATTATTGTGGATAGATGTATCTACACGGGATTCTTCTACTTAGGTTCTTAAATATAATATATTCATGAATATAAATATCCCATTACCAATATAAAATGTACAAAATTTAAGTCTTGTCACGTAGTCATTCCACTGCGAAAGGTTTGCGATCTTTTGTAAATAGTATCTATGAGAGCACCTACTCAAGAACTTCGTCATAAATTGCTTCTTAATTAATGACTATTAATGAATTAAATACTATCAAAATTAACAATGATGCTATCAATATTAGAAATAATTATCTTTATAATAAATATCATGACTAAGCAATTGGACGATTGCCAAGTCACTATAATTGGTCAATATGATATGGTGCATACAAAATATATATAATAATATATAAAATATACTCTTATTTAAAATAAAGGAAAAGCTGGCGTATATGCTGCCCAAGTGTGTGCATATCTGTTTGCGCTTGTGTAAGAATACGCTGGTTGGGATCTATCCAAGTTATAATTAGAGAGGAGGAATCATTCAGGGCCCTGATAAATCTCGTGACAGTTCAAATGTCTGTATTTGAACTGTCACGAGATTTATCATATGTTAAGAAAAAAGGGAAAAAACAGTACCATCCACATACATTACTAAACAAAACACTAATAATACTATTTGTTATGAATTTCTCCGTTAGTATTATTATCAACTGAAAGTAGGAAAATCTCGATAAATTGGACCACAACGTAGAGATAATTAACGAACTTATTGTTAAATTGAAAATGCCGTACTACGAGTAAGAGTGATGTCTTTGCTTATTGGAAATATATCTGATTTCACAAATAAGCCGATCATTCTCCACACAATACGTGCTTAATTATTATTTCATTGAATTTATTCTGTAGTAACCAATATAGGTTTGTATTTAATTCCTCAAATTGAAAGGAAAATAAATGAATGCTATTTGTCTTCAATATTTTCGAAACAAATTAATTTTAGTAAGGATTTTTGGATTGGGATGGTAAATAAAATTACTTTTGTTTTTTTTTATTCGTTTTTATCTGATTTATAATTAATTCTCGCCTCGCCTTCCGAGAGTTCGGAATATGAAAATATTTTACGTTTTTCCTTCTTATCCAATCGGTTTTTTAAAAGTGGTTTTTACAGAATCTGGTACCTGCTTCTGTGGATTGTAGAACACGTCGTCAAACCATATTATGAAGTATGTTCTTAGTAGGTACTTCTATATATACTTCTGTATCTGTGTTAGGAGTGGGTTCGGTAGCGTAATGGTTACGTTTCCAATCTGGGATATTTCGATCGTCCTTAAATATCGGTACTAAGCTACCGATATATTTAAATATAATAAATAAATTAAATATTCTACGACATTCTACACAGCGCTTTCAAGACCCAAGGTAAGCATAGTTTAACTAGCTTGTGTTATGGGTTCCAGAAAGCGGATAAATATACTTATATACTTCTTTTTTTGTAAATACATACATATTATACATAGAAACACCCAGACCAATGCAAATAGACATATTCATGCATACAAATATTTGCACTGGGCGGGAATCGAACCCGCGCCCCTGTCGTAGCAGTCGAATGTACTACCGCTACGCCACAGAGGCTATATATTTAACGATTAGTTTAAAGTAAAAAAGAAAATAGAACATGCATGATTTTTTTCAACTACATAGGCGCGACTCTATCTATTCATCCTCACATTCGCGTTAGTCCCGGTCGCATCCCAAGCTTTCACCTCAGAGTCCGGGTTCAACGCCTCTTTTCCATTGGTATAGGTAAAGGAAATAATCTTTTCACTTGCTGCGATCGACTCGCAATTTATAGTCTTATAGTCAATAAAATTATTTATGTTTCTGACATTTGAAGCATTGAATTTTATATTTGTGAACCATAATACTATTTATCTATCTTAAGCGAAGCTCTTAAGTATAAATTTAAAATGGTTTCTTAATATTTTACTTTCTGTTTCTTTGTATCGAAGATAAATTCAGGATACTACATAGTCTTTGTGTACAATAAATATATAAACGTTTCCACCGTCCACCTGTAATTTCTAATACAATGTAGCTCTTTCAATTTCGTTTCGGTTTCCGTACAGTAATAAATATTAAAAATTGATATGAAAACTACAAGTGTAACTACACACTTGTAGTTTTCATATCAATTTTTTAATCTGGTTATGAGTATTAATTAGAATAATATTAAATTGTTGTAATAAAAGACTTAAGTCTAAATAATTGTGATTAACTACAATTCTAATTCTGTTCCGATTGCCGTATAGTAGTATTAAATATTAAAAGTAGTTAAACTTGCAGTTTCATAACAATTTTTAACCCTGGTTACGAGTACTTATTCATTAAATTATGGGTTAAAATATTATATTAAGAGACATAGTCTTTTTTTTTTTACGTGCGGAAATCCCTTCGGATACTCCCCCGCTGGATAATTGTTACCAAATATTATTGAACAATTCATCTTCAATTTAGTTTATAGAAACGCACATACTTATAGTATATTCCATAATTCATTTCTTCTTGTATTGTAATCAAAAATGAAATCGTATCTTCAGAATTAATAGAGATAACTCGAAATCCTATAAACCCTCAGCTTGAAAGAGAATGTGTCGAGCAACGTTGCCAAACCAAAATATGATTTCTATATTTTATAGTCATAGAGGTAGTCGATTTTGGAAGTAGAGGAGTGAAATTTGAACACTGTATTATACACTGTTTAGGTCAAAGTAGTTCATGAAAACTACATGAAATATGTTGTAATTTATCTGTAAGATACTACCACAGGGGTATTTTTTATTTCAATATTGGTTGCATCTTTTTCCATTAAATAAGCCAAATGATCGGATTGTTTTCACTTTTTAGATGTTGATTATGCTTTATTTAATGGGCCTACCTCTCTTGTAAGCCGATATATCTGCTGATTCAATGAAATTTTGAAGCAATTTGATTGCAAGTTGATTTGGAACGGAAAAAGAGAACATCCACCTGCTGATAGTCGGGTGAGACCCTGGCGTAGGCTTTCCTCTCGAAATAGGCAGGTCAGACGGCAGCCACTTCCATAAAAGCCGTATAAGCCAAATCAAAAGCAGAAGAAGGAGTTAGATCCCGGGTTCACTGAGAATACTCAGATGCAACCGTACACGCACCCACCGTGCACACGCACCGTAAACATGCTGTTCATTTATTTAATATCTTCAAACCAAAACAAGAAAATATATAAAAACATTGGGTATACATTTTTTATCACTGCATTATGGTGATAATCATAAATGAAATACGAAACCACGAAAACAACGTCTTTATGAAGGTGAATTTTGTACAATCACGAAAGAAAGTGTTTGGAATAGTCACTTTTGCGTAACTTTTATCATTATTTGTTAATGATAATACTTTCAGACTATATATCATAATATATAAATAATAGTTTTAAAGTAGTGTTTCAGCACTTCGTTGTACGCAAATTATAGCTGTGTCCCTGTAACCTATATTTATAAAAGTAATCTTTAAAACAAAATATTCAAGTTTATATTTTTTACCTAATACGAATTGAAGCTAATCAAACTGAGGTAAGGGTAAATTAATCACACTTCTTGAATTATCCTCAGGAGAAATTGCTTTTTAATTGAATGAAATGTTAACTTACCCCTCAGGCGATGAACGCGTGGCCGAGCGCATTGGATGTAGGGAGCAGCACGCGACCGAGCCGCTCAACCCCGCAACTACAACTGATTTTCCAGCGCGAAAACTTCCCTCGAACGCGTCATAACTCACCCCATTCCCGCTCCAGCCAATCATCTGTGGGCGATACGAGCGAAGCCTACCGGTGCCGGCCGACGGCCCCCGAGCGTTGGGGTGGCGATTGGATCTTTTAATCTGAAACGTAAATGCATACAAAAAGAATACGACAGCGCTGTAAGCCAACGTGCACGGGTTGAAGGCTGAAACGATTCGCGCAACAGGTAAAGCTTTTCATACTCAATCTGAAGCCTTTACCTTACTATCTATTTTAAGGAATCATGATTCGCTAAATGAATATGTAACTTTGTTTTTTTTTCGTTTCAATAGAATGACTTCCTGTCTACGTAATGTGCTGTTAAACTATAATTATGTTACGTTAGTAAGTTTTTAATAAGTAGTTTTATCTTTCTATACTACAAAGGTAGTAAACAAGCATATGGCCTACCTGATGGTATGTGGTTACCGTGACTGATAAAGGCGGAGAAAAAATGGAGATCAACGTGCGCGTACCCCACAGATAGCAGTAGAAAATAGGAAATATGAAAAAGGAAGGAAGCGGCGGTATTGCCTCCGGCGTTCACACAAACCCTATAAAATGCAATATACTGCTATGTATTTTGAATATTGTTAATTTATTAAGTAAGAGGATTGTACTTACTCTTGTAAATACACCTGAAGAAACACTACCGTACGAGGGTATACTAAACATTATTGCAGATTATAATATCGAGTTGTGATAACCAAATCTATCTGTATATTTCATGAAATGCTTTGATGTTTTTTGACAATAGTAATTTTGATTAAGTGAAAATTATAAGTAAGCATAACATATTTTTAAAATTATAAGTCATTTTAAATGATTCTCTTTTTACGATTTACAAACATGTGTTGATATTTTTTTGCCTTAGTGGTTTACTTATGAAAAATAAAACAGGTGTTTTATTGAAAATGTTAGTGTATTTTTTTCTTGTTAAATAACGCAATCAATGAGAAACTTTATAAATTTTATTTCCAACTATTTCTGACTATATTATACTGAACAGTCAATGACAAAAATTAGATTCACACTTAAATATTTACAAACTTTTTTACATTGGAATTAATGAACCTAATCATGAATAATATACATCTAGTTTTAAAATCCCCAAAGGACAAAGTTAATATATTTCATTTAGCTAAAGTAATTAGTAAATTAGAATATGTTAATAATGTTAATTATGTTAAGCCACTTTTGTCGTTGACTGTACTTCATGATTCACATAATTGTGTTATAGCCATATTTTTGTCTTTTCTGAGTGTAGGTACTCCTTATTTAATTTACTTTGGCTAAACCTGTATATAACCAACAAGACCTTACCAATTCAGGTCCACGATGCTCGGACATAAATCTTCTAAGTCATAAATGTAGGTGTGGCAATTGATCAATGACTGTGAAGTCAAATCGGATTCTTTTAATTAAACGTCAAAATGGTAAGTTCTATAGAAACTTGTATGAAATAAACAGTTATGACGTCACACTTATTGTTGTCAAATAAATAACTATTGGTTGGGTGTATATCTAAGGACATTTTTGCCGCTTTTTTACTATTTATTGTATTTATAAGCGTAGTTAAAATGTATTTTATACAATGGGAATGCACCCCATTGTTGGTACATTGACCCCGAAAATATGGTTGATATCCTTAAGTATCTAAAATGCGAGCAGTACATGTGTACTTAACATTCTGAATTCTTTGCATACCTAACGAACGAGTGTAGTCTGAGAATTTGACAAATTATAATTTACCTAATTTACAATTCTAATTGTTTGTATACATCCGAAAGTAGGGATGAATAACATTATATTTTATTACGGGGGACATTTTTTCATTGACCCGAGGCGGGTAAGGCTTTAATTTTGTAGCGGTTTGTAAATTTAACTCTACAATTTCGAAAAAGACTTCGAGTTTTACTTCGAGTTCGATTATATCTACGTTTCACCAGCTTCATTTTTTGTTTTTTGCTTCTTAGTAAACGTCTTTTTCGCACGTTTCTAGAGTCAGTGCTGCTACTTTCCTTATCCGAGCTCCAATCCCAGTTGCATCCAAAGCTTGTAATTTAGGGTCCAGGGTCCAATTTTCTACTTCTTCTCTGCATAGTTTGGTTTGGTTAACTTTTATGGGAGCGACTGCCGCGTGACCCCCCAACCCCCGAGATAAAAACCGCGTTTGTCAGTCAGCACGTGTACTGGCTTGCAAGTGGCGCAAGGTTTGGGACCTGAAGATACTTGAAAGTGATTTAGATTGCATTTATAAGTTTATGAACTTGGGCAAATAACATTGGAGAAATTCGCAGGTTGCCAATCCAATGAAAATCTTTTTTACCTAGATAGATAAGTAAATAAATAAATATTCTACAACATTCTACACAGCGCCTTCTAGACCCAAAGTAAGCATAGCTTAACTAGCTTGTGCTATGGGTTCTAGAATGCGGATAGACATACTTATATACTTTTTTTGTAAATACATACATATTATACATATAAACACCCATACCAATGCAAATAGATATATTCATGCATACAAATATTTGCACTGAGCGGGAATCGAACCCGCGCCTCCAATCTTTGCAGTCGAATGCACTACCGCTACGCCTCAGTGGCGTAGCGGTAGTGCATTCGACCGTCTTATTATATAAATATTAATAATAACATAAAGGGCCGAAGTGGGAGGAAAAATTAGGCAAAAGGGGGCCTGGGCTCCGAGATGGAAGCGTCGGAAGCAACCGCGACACCTACTAAGATGCTGGTGATGCTTTTCAAACGTCTTCATTCAAATTAGTGTTCACCCATTGGTCGAAATTCAACCGTAATCATTATTGAAAATGAGGAAAACTTAATTCAAAGAGGGGAAAAATACTATTTAAATTTTTATCGATAACATGATTCGACGTGAAAAGTTGTCAAAAGACAGACAACGTCAGAAAACTTGACAAACAGAGGAGAAAATTGTTTCCCATATTTTTAGCTTAACGTATTATATAGATATTTTCCGTTAAAATAGTTTTATTTCAATGTATTATGTAGATTTTTAACTGTCAGGTAAAAATATTAATTTTCACGGCGATCACGAAAGTCTATTAATGTTTGTGTAAACAGTAAGTACTATTTATAATACTGTGCATCCCATTAGTTGGGTACTGTTATAATTCACCGAAATCCTCTGAAATTCTATTAGATTTTAGTACCAAGGACGTGCTGTGTATATATAATTGCAACCTTTCAATTAGATTGTTTGTTAGGACACGTTACGAGTGGACCATTAGATTACTTGTTTAATTCTTGACCAGGAGAGGCGCGGTAATCTAAGTTGTAAACTAAATCTTGGGCTCCGTCTCACATATCCCCCATAAGCCAGGCTCGGCTGCTATTTGAATGCTCCTCGAACGACCACGAATTAGTATGCGCGTTCCATTCAGGGCACACCGTCCCAATGGGCCGTAAGCGCCTCTATTCTAAACCATTTAAACGTGATCGTATAAATTATTTTTGACTTCAGATTTATTGTCTACTAGTTGTCTATAATGAGATTGGGATAAAGAAAAATTTATCTTGATATTTGTTATCAAGGACACGGAAAGCATATTTTTGGGGTTCCGTAGCCAAATGGCTTAAAACGGAACCCTTATAGATTCGTCATGTCTGTCTGTCTGTCCGTCCGTATGTCACAGCCACTTTTTTCCGAAACTATAAGAACTATGCTATTGAAACTTGGTAAGTAGATGTATTCTGTGAACCGCATTAAGATTTTCACACAAAAATAGAAAAAAAAACAATATACTTTGGGGGTTCCCTATACTTCGAACTGAAACTCAAAATATTTTTTTCTTTAAACCCATACGTGTGGGATTATGGATAGGTCTTCAAAAATGATAGGTTTCTAATATCATTTCTTTCTAAACTGAATAGTTTGCGCGAGAGACACTTCCAAAGTGGTAAGATGTATGCCCCCCCCCCCTGTAACTTCTAAAATAAGAGAATGATAAAATTAAAAAAAATATATGATGTACATTACCATGTAAACTTCCACCGAAAATTAGTTTGAACGTGATCTAGTAAGTAGTTTTTTTTAATACGTCATAAATCGTAAACCGCAATTTAAGTTTCATTCAATCAACTCAATTATAAAAAATTTACTTGCTGCTACGGAACCCTTCATGGGCGAGTCCGACTCGCACTTGGCCGGTTTTTATTTATTTTTATTGTATTTGTAAATATGCTTCGCTAATACTTCTAGTGTGGTATCAATTTATAATATCCATAAAAGTTTTGCATTATACGGGAATGCAAATCGTTTACATTTCCTATGGCAATTAGAGATTTTAAAAATCATATCTTTACACAGGGCAATCTCTTACAGGTAACCATTAGATGGAGAGAAACAGTTACACCTGTTTTTTTTATCCCTTGATGCATAGCGAAAATTTACAAAAACTTTTAATAAGTGAAACAGATAAGGAACTGACACGTTTTAAATAAGGGAGCTTGTATTAAACTAAAACAAAAAACACTGTCAACTTTACTTCTAAATTTTTTACTATATTGAATGCTTCCTAATGAAATAAAGTATCTGCCTCTTAATAAATTTAAAGATCAAATGAAAACTAAACTTTTCCAACAAGGCTATTATAAAATTCTAGAATATTTAAACGACAAATGAGCTTGGGTATCAATTGTTTGCTCTCTCACTATACTACTCAAGCAAACATTTAATTAGATTAGAACTTGTTTGTAAATAGTAAAAAAAAAAGTTTTGTTAGTTCCGTTTAATTGGTCTATACATATGAACAAAAGAAATGAATGACTTTGTACTTAAATTAAATGTTAATAATAATATAGTAATTAAACTTTAGTTCCTGTTCACATTTAAGGTACAGAATAGCCCAGCGAGTCGGTTCAATTTGTGACCGGGATCTTGGGATACGTTCATTTTGTATATTACAACTAGCACAGAATCATTCCGGCGGCTGAATTATGTAAATATGGACTCAAATACATATTCGTGTGAATAAATGCTGTTCCAATTCTACCAACTTGGACCAGCACTTTGTTTACAAGGAAAATGTTTATGTTATTCAGGAAGTGTATAAGGTTTTATTGGTTTGAGTATGACGCTGTTGTTTGGGTTTAGATAGCACTATTTGGTTGACCTAGCATACATAAATATTATTATTGATACCTATTTTTTCTGCCAACGTTTTCTAAAAATAAAAGTTACCTAGATCGATTTATCGCCCCCGAAACCCGCTGTATACTAAATTACATGAAAATGGCTAGAGATTTAGACCCATGAAGTATCTATCTAATACCTCTCTTAATATATATACATATTTACATATATATAAAATAATATAATATAAAATAGTTCGTTTGAAGGTATTAGATAGATAATTCAGGGGTGTAAACCTCTAGTCACACTATGGAGGTTATACAGGAGTAAGATATAACTAAAAAATATTTTTTTGACAGTTGAAGTGGAGATAGACAGGACACAGGACAAGAGACAGTTAGACCAAATGGAACCAAACCATAACACGTGAGGATAAATATAAAAGACACAGAGGTACAGAGGTAGCCAGGCAACAAGATGGACAGATGATATTAAGAGAGCCGGAAGCACTACCTGATCAAGAACAGCCAAGAACGAACGAACAGAAGAAGAAGTAGTGTATAGAGGCCTATCTGGCATAGGACACGCTGAACACTAAACCGAAAATCTGATGTGTTGGTTTATAAGGTTAGTGAATAGATTGTATTGTATGTTTAGTTTCTGCAATAAAGGCATAATAATAATTAACCCTCGCTCCCGACAGAAAGTCACTCAAATCCAGACATGCTTAATATGCAATTAAATATATAAAAGTCATGTCTTTTCCGACGAAGTAGAATACATGGGTCATCCCATGTATTACCGTTGTAACACACAAGGTGACTCAGGGATAGGTCTGTCCTCTACCCGACATTTTCTAACTCAGTACTTACACAAATACATACATACATATAGTCACTTGAGGGCCTCGCTACACTAGCTAGGTTAGTGGTAGGATGGGTGACCATTATTAATACATTGAGCCTCCTCCTTACCTCGAAGCGTACGTTAAGCCGTCGGTTGTGGTGGCTATACGAACACCATGTGGCAGTCGTTACGGATAGTCGGAGCTCTAAAAAAGTCCGACAACTGGTCTAACTACAGAAAGAAGACGCTTTACGAATAATTTCATATTTCGGCTGCTTCGTAGATAGACTAAAAGCCAACTCAATTGGGGTCCAACTGAGTTTGGAAAGGCTCGGAGGTTGATGATACATGTAGTCACGCAGGTAGACACAATATCTTTCCACTTGCTACTTGACATAATGTCTTTCGCTTCTTCTACATTCATCATTGTTTTCAGATAAACACGCTGGTTGCTGGTACTATTGACCTGGCCTTAAAAGATCCTCAATCTGATTAATATACGTCCGCCTAATAATAATCATAATGCTCATTTACACCCTCACTTCGTAAATCTTTCGTCCATCAGCTTCATTATTATTAAACGAAATGTGTTTGTCAAAATACCTCTGCCTACTCTTTCAGGGATATATAGGCGCGTATTTAATTTCATTAGACAAAAATCGATGTAACATAGAAACACTTCACGTTCAATAAAAGTTTATCGTGCATAATAAGGACGCATCGCCACACGGCTACGTAGCGCATCCAACGCAAAGTTTCGAAGTGGGCTTTTACGTATCTTGATGTTGTTTCTCTTATCTCAAGCCCGGTGGTATTGTTTCTATTACGTACGCTAGGTGTGATTGTGTCCATTATACAGCGGGTTGCCAAGAACGCGTAGCATGCATGCTACGGCGTAGATCGATCCACCTCAAGAAGAGCTACGTTGTGTGACCACTAAGACCAGTAACGTTTATTCATGTCCATCTTAATGAAGTACTTTCTTTTAAATTACATATATTATAATGATTAGTTATAAGAACAAATTAAGCTGTATTCTTTATGTTCTACTTATACAAAATTCGTTATTGTATGACGCAATGCTGAAACAACTGTTTGGTTGTTGGTTTCTATGAGAGGTAATAGGAATTTTTGGGTCAAAAACTTGTCCAATGCTTCTCCTATACCGAAATACAGAACCGCAAACCTGACCAGGGGGAAGCGAGGCTAAATCAACCGCTAAATAATTTGAAAAATGTATTTGCGGCACGCTGAAATTTTAACTGAATATTAGTTATGATTAAAAAAAATTGCGAAAACTGTTACATAAAACGGAGAGCAGCAAATCCAAAGGGTTAGAAGCTTTAGGCCTACTTCTCGATAAGACTAGATTGTAAATATGACTAGTTCGCTTTAGGACTAAATCTCGTTATGACTACATCGTGTATGTACTAGATCTCATTTGGACTAAATGGCCATTGGCCCAGATAGCGTATAGACAATATTTTCGTTTGTTTTCAGAAGTACAATTATCACCAAAATTTAATGACAGACAATGCGTTTGACATCGTTTAGATCGAATTGCATTATTGATGTTAAATGTAAGAATTTAACTCAAATAAAGACAAATTTGTTGAGTTCAGAACAAAGTTATATTAGAAAAACATTCATGAAAAAGATAGTCTAATAAATGAAAACGAATGAAAATAAACTCATATAAAAATTATTTAGCAATTACCAACGAGAATCCACTTAAAATATTATTAACAAACATGGTTGATTAAATTGTGTCAGTAATGAGCGCGACGCTGACCTGACGCCGATGTCTGTAGGGCCAGGAGGTAATTTAAAAATTTGTCCCAAGGCGTCGCCTAGTTGTCTATATTATGTGGGTGAGATATGCAGGGCGCCCGCCGCGTCGTGTCCTCCCGACCACAGATCTACAAAAGCTACAAGAACTGCAACAAAATGTCGTAAATGTGTGTTGCAGAAAAACCAGTACAAATTGTCGGTGTGTTGTCATTAGCTAAATTACTAAATCTATTTCATTTTTTTTATAATATCTTTTATTTTATATCTATTATATCTTTTATTATTTCATAATATTAACATTTCTGTACAATACTACTCTAAGTAAACTTAGTAGCACAACGTTATCATATACATTTATTTTGCGAGCATTGTAGCCCATAAAAAATTAACAGCATTTATGGCGTTTAATAATACTGGGACACATATTAAAGGTTATAAAAAATACAATATGTAGATGGCAATAGGCTCGCCTCCTATTACATTGGGACCTAAACATAACTGGCGAATCGTGGGTGTGTAATACATCTCTGCCTACCCCTTCGACGACACAGGCGTGAAGTTATGTTATGTTAATACGTATGCCTTAGTAAAACATTACGCTTATTACTTAGTTTAATTGAAATATATAATAGAATATAATAAATAATATATATTAATATATATATAAATATAAAGAATCTATTTCATTAATATGACTACAAAAACCTTATTGATCTTTTATGATGATTGAACTTAGAGGAAAAAAATTGAACCCTCATTGGTATATCTGTTTGTAATGATATCTCTCTCATGGATGGGTAGAGATTTCAAATACCTAAGTCAAGAACATTAAAAAATTCAAGGTATTTCTGAGTTGGTGGGTCAGACGGTAGTCTCTCTCACAAAAGATCTCAAAAAAAGATATCAAGAGAAGGAGTAGGAGAGCGGACCTCGGGCTCCAAAGTACAAACTTTGCATGCAACCAGAACTAACGCTGTAATGATGATGTTGAATGCGGTAGTACAGCCTTTCGGTGTGCTAATCTTACTCGCACTTGGCCGGTTTATTAATACGTAATGTAGTATCGATTCTCATTCACCTAAGACTACATGACTGATCCCTCAAAGTACAGGTAAGTTAGGCTAATAAGCCATGTCTATAGGTACAGAAATCTGTGGTGCTTCCTGTGGCGGGCGCGCACGGGGAGGAGGGCGCGAAGTTGACTTGATTGGAAACCCTATTCCATATTTATTATGGGCCTATTTTGTCATGTTTATTGACGTGCTGTCGTGATACAACTCCACGTTATTAGGCGAGTTTCAAACTTACTTTATTGAATAACGTAAGCGGCGATCTTGCAACGTCTTTTAATTTGACTTTGGGTTAATAGGTTTTTAGTAAGTGAGTCATTTTTACAATTAATTTTAGTTAAAGGAGAATGGTCATATGGAATTTGGAACTTTCCGGCTGGGGAAGGATTTAACGGAAATTGTAGTTACTTCATTTTCTTAGTTATTTTTGTTTGTAAATAGGATCACCAGAACTCTGTTGGTAGAAGAACAGACTGGAAGAACACTAGTAAGCTTATTTGTGAGCTACATTGGTTATACTCTTGAGATCTGCAGACAACAATGGGATATTAATGTGTAATTTTTCATTTAAGACCTATAGAGATTTATTGCGAGACAGACTGAGATATTTGTAACGCACTTAAACGAAACGCACGTTTTGTGACACTTCGTTTGGCCTAAACCATTACGAAAGAAATCCGAAGTAATTTGATAGTAATGCTACGTCTTTCATTCGTGTTTCATACGGGCCTGAAATTTCGGATGTACCTTTCATGGTTGCCCTTTAAAATATATGAGATACCTGAATAATCTGCTTATACGAATAATGACGTATGATGTTTGTTTCTTGGGGCTGTGGAATCGCATGGATCCCTAGTACACCTATTGTGACGTATTCTTTTATTAAATGCTAAGCGTAGAAAAAAAATCAAAATGATGTAAAATAAATTTAAAAAGCTACTTGCTACGTTAAATTTTTCTTGTAATAATTATAATCAAGAAATGATTGGAAAAATTCGCTAATCATACTTGTCTTGAACGGTGACAGTCCTACGCTGGAAATTATTCTTCCAATAGGAATACCTGGTATTATTGTGAAATTCTTGTTTACCCGCTCAAGTCTCCGGCGACATACGAGGGCATCTAACGAAATTATTAATAAATTATAGCGAAATGAAGGATTCGTATGGTGAATTATTTTTAGCATTGTGTTTTGTGGTCAAAGTGATATAAAAAAGATATTCAGTTGGTGCAGTAATTCCCTAGTGGCATGGGACTACCACTACGGGGGAAGCCCCATCCTAAATACTGACTTTTGTAATGTCTGAAAATTATATAAAACTGTGAAAAATATTTTGTAATTCATTTATGATAATGTATTCTTTCTGTAATAACTAAGTAGATCATGCAAACATGTATAACTGAATCATGATCTTATAAATATTATCTAGATGTTCTCTTTTTCCGATCTAAATGTTTAGAAAAAGTAAGCATACAAAATGCTTAGTAAATTTAAAAAACACTTGCTACGTTAAATTTTTCTTGTAATAATTATAATTAAGAAATGATTGGAAAAATTCGCTAATCATACTTGTCTTGAACGGTGACAGTCCTACGCTGGAAATTATTCTTCCAATAGGAAAACCTGGTATTATTGTGAAATTCTTGTTTACCCGCTCAAGTCTCCGGCGACATACGAGGGCATCTAACGAAATTATTAATAAATTATAGCGAAATGAAGGATTCGTATGTTGAATTATTTTTAGCATTGTGTTTTGTGGTCAAAGTGATATAAAAAAGAGATTCAGTTGGTGCAGTAATTCCCTAGTGGCATGGGACTACCACTACGGGGGAAGCCCCATCCTAAATACTGACTTTTGTAATGTTTGAAAATTTAGCATGAAAGTATACATTAGAAACTCAACATGTAAATTGAAAGATAGAATTTTTGTTAGAATAAAATTATATAAAACTGTGAAAAATATTTTGTAATTCATTTATGCTAATGTATTCTTTCTGTAATAACTAAGTAGATCATGCAAATATGTATAACTGAATCATGATCTTATAAATATTATCCGAGCTCCTCTTAGTTCATAATGTTAGATAATATAACTTAATAATGTTAATTCAATTAATTTTTTAAGCATTTTGTATGCTTACTTTTTCTATAGATTTAGATCGGAAAAAGAGAACATCTAGAACGGAACTTGAGACGTCGCCTTAAGACGTATATAATATATCGGAGAATATCGAATATCTGGGACGTGTCTAGATAGCTCAGATGGTCAGACCGTTCCCCCTGTAAGAGACTGGTCGCGGGTTCAAGTCCCGTTCTAGATGTTCTCTTTTTCCGATCTAAATCTTTAATAATGTTATTTTACGGCAGAAAATTACAAAATGGGCACTGTTTTAGTTTTCTCCCGGTTTTAATATATTTAATAATAAAAAAATATATTTATTATCTACCCCTAAGTCTTAATAGACAAGGATAAGGATTGGGTGTATGGGCGTTATCGAGATCTAGGAGGCCTCAAATCTGACCGGTTGCATCCAAAATTTGCACTTTGGGGCAGGGGCTTCACTCTAATATGGTTTATTTGAGCGATCATTTATGAATACTTTTACGGAAGCGACTGCTCTAGTCTCGCTAGTCTGACTCATTAACTAATTCAAATCGGTTTGGTGTAATGTAAATAATAACGTTTTAACTAAACTGGGTTCTCACGTTTTATCATATAAAATTCATCAATTAAACATGATAACGCAATAATCTTTGTTTGTATCATCTGTGAAATTGTTTGTTATAAATTTCGTGTTTTAGTAAATAGTTTACGTATACTAAACAGGATTCGAAAAATTCATATGCTTATTAATGATTTAGATCGACCCTTATCTTTATTTAATTGTTACAGATAAGAAATAACCACGCCTAAAAACCACGTAGTGTGGTTATAATGTTTGGCAGAGGCTTAGAGAAAACACTTAATATGAGGTCGAAAGTCTATCAACAAGCGTACAGCATGACTTGAAGACGGTATCGTCTCCATGCTTCCTTCTAGCTTGCAAACAAAATTTTCTTTGTAAAAAATTTCTTTTCGTAATAAATTATTGGAAGTTTACGCAAATATTACACATTGAAATAATACTATTTTGAACGGAATTTATCGCGATTAATTTGGTGTTTCGGTTGCTTTTCAGCGGCCATGGTCACGGGATCTGTGTCACTGCATGATCACAGCGCTGTGAGTGTGATTGATATGTGAAGCACTTATGTACCTTTGTGGAAGAGAACAAATAAATTATATTATTATTTCTTTTATTAAATTTAAAATACATATAAATTATATTTTTAAATACATTCTATATAAAAAAAACAAATATATTTAAAAATATAAATAAATAGTGACCCACCGGCATCGGTTACAGGAACCAAGATATCGGTGGTTAGGGCTCCAGAGAGAGGAACCTTCTCACGATACTTGCCGTGTCGAGGAGCCTCTAACGCGAGCCTCTTTAGATGTTAGTAGAGGCTCTTGGCAATCAGTTCGTGAACCGATACGACTGCCGGAACAATAATTGCTGAATCCACACCCCACATGTCGACAATTTCGTGAGCCAAGTCCAAATATTTTATTTGTTTGTCTTTTTCGGCTTTTACGAGATTGTCATCATGGGAGATGCTGATGTCAACAATTATTGCGAGACGCTCTGATCGATCACATAACTTCACGCCTGTATCCCCGAAGGGATAGGCAGAGGTGTATTACACACCCACGATTCGCCAGTTATGTTAAGGTCCCAATGCAATTGTCAATCAATCACCACTATATCAGGCTTATTGGCTACAATAGCTCTGTCAGTGATGATTGATCGGTCCCAGTACAAAGTGACACGACCATTATCAAGAACTGGGTCGGGCACATACCTGTAATAGGGTACCTCCGAATCTACAAGACCGTACTTCAGAGCAAGTTGTTGATGAATGATTCTGACTACTTGGTTACGTCTATGCAAATACTCTCCGTTGGCAAGGCGAGAACAACCAGCGATAACATGTCTTAGAGATTCTTCGGAACGGTGACACGCCCGACATATGTCTATCGTGCCGTCCTTAAGGATATACCTCCGATAAATATTCGTCATGACAACTTCATCTGTAATTACACAGACAGAACCTTCGGTTTCTCCAAAAAGATCACCGAAGCGTAGCCGGAATACTGATGCCTTTATATGTACGTCGGGCCCATTTAAGGCCTGATAAAACATCCATGCAGCTTTTTACTCTTCCATATTTCCTTGTGATCAGTGATGCTAAGTATTACCGGTTTGTGCCAGTTCACTTTAGCCACAGCGACAGGAGTCAGTTCGTTGTCTGTTGCCACTGCATCTTGGTGCACACCCACGTCAACGTGTAGGAAATATTTCCTAAGGTTGCATATCTCACGGTTGTGGAGAGTCTTGGCGTTTAAAAAACCGCGACCTCCACACTTCCGTGGGATATACAACCTCATTACTGATGAGCGTGGGTGGCGCATACGATTTGCAGTTAGCAACGTACGGACTTTCCTAACCAGGGCATCTAATTCGGTCTGAGTCCATCTTAGTATGCCAAAGGAGTATACTAAAAGTAGCATGACCCAGCCCAGTCCGGGGGGAACGGAATCGGAGCGGCCGATACACCCTGGGCGGCGGTCAACGGCTTCCCCTTCATGGGATTGGCATTGATCGTCGGCCAATACCGGGAACACATCGCTCTCCGTACTCCTCTGCTTTCAGAGGAGACAGGATGAGCGATGCTGTTAGTGGTGGAGGCCACCGTAGGGTCCTGGGGGATCCAGGGGCGGGTTGGCCCACTGCTCACGCAGGGGCCGACGGGCACTGGTGCCGCCGCCGGTGGGAGAGGACTAGCCATCCTCTCGCGTTCCGTAATCGGCAGGTGATCAGCATCGACCTGACTGGTGGCTCCAGAAGGGTACGCTGTGGGCTTGCCTTTATTGGCCGGCCCACGACAAGGAAAAGTCTATAATACCCGACAGCGAAGTCGTCAAAACCTATGGATACCAGCTGACCTCTATAGTATATAGGTTTATCCAGGTGCAGGGGGCTCCGCCTGGATGGACCATCTTTCCCCCATACTCGTGGGATATGTTATGAATCCAAATAATAATATTAAAATAAAACCGGACGGACACAACAACAACGACAAGGGCATACACAACGGAAATGATAAAGACGGAGTGGCAGTAGTGGATGGGGAAGAGGAGATTGCGGTCTCAGTCGCGGTCGTTTAAGGCCGTCTTCCCTAGGCCCGCTACTCCGCTTGCAGCAGGTGGGGAAATCGACGCGGACAATGGGTCCGCGGCCTCGACGGCCGGTACCGACAATGAGTCGGTAACCAGCCGAATGGAGACCGAGGAGGGTCTCCGTCGAAAGCGGCCACGCTCGGGTGGACCGTCCCGTGTCCGGAGCAGAAGCCCCATACAACGGGCATCCTCCTCGAGCGAGGACGATCGGCCGGTCAAGTTGGCCACTTCGGCGAGCAGAGCGTCGAAGTCACCAATACACGTCCCGCCACTACCCAGTGGCAAGGACCAGGACGTTCCCGCGGCGAGGGAGCTCCTTTCGGCGCTGGCCCGTATAACGGAGGCGTTAAAGGGGGCCAAGAACGTGGCCGGAAAGCGGAAGACGGTGGCGGATAACGTAGCCGTC
Source organism: Cybosia mesomella (assembly GCA_946251805.1). Classification (NCBI taxonomy): domain Eukaryota; kingdom Metazoa; phylum Arthropoda; class Insecta; order Lepidoptera; family Erebidae; genus Cybosia; species Cybosia mesomella. Next base: position 15,558,258 of record OX276392.1, read on the forward strand.
GCCAAGACGGCTCTGGAGAAGCTCCTCGCCAGGAGCACCTCCGAGGAGGAGGTGAAGCTCAGGGCCCGGGTGACAAACCTGGAAACTGAGCTCGCCAAGTCCCGGGAGCAACAGCGGGCCCTCCGGGAGGAGGTCAAGCACCTGACCCAGCTGGTCAGGGGTTCCCCGGAGGCCCAAAAGGCCCCAAGAGCCCAGGAGGCGGCGGTCCAGCCAAGGGCTCCTGTGTCACCAGGGTCGCCTATGTCGGCACCAAAGGCGGCTCCAAAGCCGGCGCCTAAGGTGGCGCCAAAGTCGGTGCCTAAGGCGGCGCCCAAACCGGCAGCCGAGACGGCGCCGGAACCTGCGCCGAGTATGGTGCAGTTACTGGCGGCCATCGAGAGGAGGCTCGGCGTTTTGGAGGACCGGGCATACCGTCCTCCACTGGCACAGCCTGCATCTTTTGCGGATGTTGCCAGTGGGAAGCCCGGTCCTAATAAAACGACCGCCGCCCCAGTGGCCCCATTGCCACAGGGAAAGTCAAAGGGGAGCAGCACCCCCACCGTCACCAGAACTACCGCTCCCGCTGCACCCGAACATTCCTCCAGAGGAGAGGGGTGGGTGGTAGCGGAAGCCGCCAAGAAGGCGAAAAAAGCCGCCAAAAAGGCGGCTAAGAAGGCGGTAAAAGCTGCTGCGGCGAAGGCGCCGAAGAGACTCCGCGCCCCACGCTCCACGGCCGTCGTCCTGACGGTGACGACGGAGGGTGTGGAGAAGGGCGTGGGGTACGCCCAGGTCCTGAGGCAGGTGAAAGCCTCAGTGGACTTCAAGGGCCTAGAGATTGAGGGGGGGCTCCGGTGCAAGACGACTCGCACCGGAGCTCGCCTACTCGAGGTCTCCGGCGCCACCAGCGGCCCCAAAGCTGATGCCCTAGCGGCCAGGCTTAGGGAGTCGCTGGACTCGGAAGCCGTCCGCGTCACCAGACCCAACAAATGCGCAGGTTTGCGCATTTCGGGTCTGGATGATGCGGCCACGACGGAGGAAATTATCTCCGGCGTCGTGGAGGCGGGCGGCTGCCCCCGTGATCAGGTGAGAGCTGGAGAAATCCGGTTCAGCATCACCGGTCACGGCACGGCAGTCGTCAACTGCCCCGTCGCAGAGACGCAGAAAATTGCGGACGGACGGAGCCTCCTCGTTGGGGTCTTCCTTAAGGCGCGGGTGCAACTCCTGCAGCCCCACGAGACCAGGTGCTTTAGGTACCTGGCCGTGGGGCATGTGGGAGTGCAGTGCACAGCGGGAGACACCGTGGGGGATCGGTGCTTCCGCTGTAGTCAGCCCGGGCACAAGACAAGTGCTTGTGATGCTCCGCCGCGGTGCTACAAATGCGGACAGCAGAACCTGCGCCGCCTCGAGGCCAAAGCCCCGTTCGGTCGCACCGGGTAGCGGGAGTGCCGCTCAGGAGCGGCAACATTCGCGGCGGGATGCGGAGATGGACGTCCATTAATGGACACGCCAATCCGCATCCTGCAGGTGAACATAAACCACTGCACCGGTGCTCAGGATCTTCTGTACCAGAGCGTCGTGGAGTGGTCTATCAATGTGGTCGTGGTCGCTGAGCCGTACTGGGTCCACCCCGGAAGCCCGGTGGATCTGGACGGCGTAGCGACCGTCTTCGGAGGTTCCGCCGCGGACACCTCGAGCCTTCATTGCAAGGGGCCGAGGCTGTGTCGCGGCGGACTATGAGGGTTTGGCTGTCGTGGCCGTCTACTTCTCGCCAAGCCTTGACCAGTATGAGCTTGAGCTATGGCTCGCAGGACTGGACATTGTTCTCGCTGCGTGCCGTCCTCGCCCTGTCTTGGTCCTGGGAGACTTCAACGCCTGGTCTCTGGCTTGTGGCTCCCGGGAAACCAATGCCAAGGGGCGAGTTCTGGAGGACTGGGCCAACACCCGTTTCTTAGAGGTCCTCAACCGGGGGAGTGTCGCCACCTGGGAGCGGCGGGGGCTCAGTTCGGTCGTTGATGTTGCATTCGCGACCCCTGCTCTCGCCCGCCGCGTCCAGGGTTGGCGCGTGGTGGAGGAGGAGGAGACGTCGTCGGACCACAGGTACATTCGGTTCAACGTCTCCCCTCCACCTAACCTATCGCCGACTATAGCAAACCCCCCGGATCCACGTTGGGCGCTCATTCGCCTGAATCGGGAGGCTCTCCTGGAGGCATCAATTGTGCAGGCCTGGATTCCGTCACTGGCCAGGCCTGCCGATGTCGACGCAGAGGTCGAATGGTTCAGGAGAGCCATGTTGCATATCTGCGATGCGGCGATGCCTAGGGTTAAGCCCGGCCCGGCAAAGAAACAGGTGTACTGGTGGTCAACGGAGATCGCACAGCTGCGAGCAGCCTGCGTGAGCGCTCGCCGCCAGTACACCAGGTTTCGCCGGAGGCGTCGCTGCCCAGACAATGCGGCAGCCCGAGAGGTGGAGCTATATGAGGCGTACAAGGGGGCCAAGAGGACCCTCCAGGTAGCCATTAAGCAGTAAGCAGCCTCGACATCACCAACGCCTTCAATACCCTACCCTGGAGCTGCTTTAGGGAGGCGCTCGCGTATCACGGAGCCTCCTTACCTCCGCCGCATTGTCGAGGCATACCTATCCGAGAGGACCATAGTTTACCCGAGCTGCGGGAACCAGTATAACCGTTGGGGGCCTCCTGCGGGAACCAGCATAACCGTTGGGGGCGTAAGCATTGGCATCGAGCCCACGATGGGCTCGTACTCGATAGCCGATGGTACTTCGGACCACATCTCCGAAGTCTGGTCCCGAAACTGAGGGGGGCTGCGGCCGCGCTATCGCGGCTGATGCCCAATGTTTAGGGACCTAACGCCCCCACTAGGAGACTGTACCTGGGGATCGTGCGAAGCATGGCCCTATACGGGGCCTCCGTATGGGCGGAGATTCTGGCGGCCCGCAACGTGGCTGCTCTAAACAGCCCGTTAAAGGCGATGGCCGTCAGAGTCATCAGGGGGTATCGCACGATCTCCGTCGAGGCGGCATGTCTCCTAGCCGGGACCCCTCCATGGGACCTGGAAGCGAGAGCCCTTGCGCTGCTGTACCAGTGGCGCAAGGAGGCGCTGGAGCGGTGCCATAGGCCGGAGCCCCGAGAAATCAGGGCTCAGCGGTTCCTGCTCCGCCTGGAACTCATGGAGACATGGAGCATTGCGACTTGAGCATCCAAGGTGGGGGGAATCCACCATTGCGGCGGTGAGACCGATCATGAAGGAGTGGTTGGAGAGGGACCATGGGGACCTGTCCTACCGGATGTGCCAGATATTTACCGGACACGGGTGTTTCGGTAAGTATCTATGGCGCATCCACCGGGAGACAACGCCGCAGTGCCAGCACTGCGAGGATCCTGGCGAAGACACGGCGCTCCACACGTTGGTGGAGTGCCCTGCGTGGGCGAGTCAACGCCAGGATCTCGTTGCGGTCCTGGGCATGGACGTTCTCTCGTTGGAGACCATGGTGAGGGCCGTGGTCGGTGACGGGAGCAAGTGGCACGCCGCCGCCTCTTTCTGCGAGCAGTTAATCTGCGCGAAAAAGACGGCGGAGAGGGAGCGGAAGAGAACCCTGCCCCCCGAGTTTTGCAGTCTGCGGCGAAGACGCCGCAGACTCATCTACCGACCTACCGACCTCCATGATCGGGGCCTGAGGACGGCAGTTGGCCGACTCGGCGTCCTTACAGAAGCAGGCCGTGGCGGAGGCGTGTCGTGTGTGCCCTACACACGCCTGCCAACTCACCGAAGTGGGATAAAACCCGACCCCACCAGGCGAGGCCGCGGTGGCGGCCAAAGTCCGCCGGTAACCCTGGGGTTATCCTTTCGAGGGCTTACCCGGGGTGCCCGGCAACACCACTTGGGGAGGACACCGTGCGGTTTTAGTCGATACACGACATAACCACCCCCGCTGGCCGGCGGGGAGTATCCGAAGGGATACTCCGCACGTAAAAAAAAAAAACATGACCCAGCCGTTATAGGCTCGGACCTTGTTACCGCCCGATAAAAGACTTGTCTTTTCTTGGTTAGCGCAGGTTAAGAAACAGAATACCGATACTACTATCTATAATGTATACTATACTATCCATGTATAATTTAAAAGGTATAAAGTAGTTGCGCCACATACCTAAATAGCCTGGAAAAGTTATTAAATCACTGCATCACTTCAATTAAAGTAATTTATTCATCTAGGTTACGAAGTTATCCTTATGAAAGACTGATGCTATATTTACATGTACCGTGTTGGCAATGATATTAGGAAGAGAGTGAGAAAAGCTCAAAATTAAAACTCACGGTTTCAATTAGGCAATCAACTAAAAGGTAGAACTGTTGACGAAACTGTGCGTCAGTATTTAAACTGCATAAGTGTAGATTCAGAAATATTAAAATTGTAAATTAATCTTGTAGAATATTCTTTGTACTATTTTTTTTATTGTTTTGAATCTTTATATATGAACCCCTTAAAAAAATTTCATGTATTTTTTTCCTCGTGCCTTTGTATTAGTAACTGTACTAAGTGATCTATGTTAGAATCACTCGCAACATTCGTGATTTAACTTCGGCGCAACTTTGCTAGCTTGTTGAACATATAAATAAAACGATGTTGAAGGTTTAAAGAGTTTATGGACAGTATATTTTATGTATACCGACTTTTGTAGGACATCGTGGAGATTTTACGCATTAAAGAATACCTTTTATTAATCTCTTTTCTTCGTTGGAGGTCCTTTCTAAGTGATGCTTTCAATTTAACGATTTTACTATTTTATCCGAAAGAGATACTAGGAGATAGAGAGAGACAAAGTAAGGGAGTGAGTTTCTTTTAATTTAAAACTTACAAACAAAACTTGTGAAAGTAAAGGTCTACGGATAATAAAGTTTACTCAAAATGTTTCTAACAAAATGAAAACAGGTCAGTAAAACATTGGAAGCAAGCTCTCTAGCCGGTTAAAACACGTCCCGGTGCGCCCGGAAGCGTTGTTAAAGGCATTATTATCCGGACGGTCGCGCTGCAAATAAATCGTCTGCCGAGCGCCCGCTCTTTCGATTATCTTCAAATCTTCATTACACCGACGTATGCTCTCAGCTCACCTCTTACGACGAGGATTTTATAGTGATACCGGCAAAAATTATAGTTTTATTGACCAAATTCCAAAGTTTTTGACCTGGTATAAAAATGGAATGAAAACACGATGTTTGTTACACAGTCACGCCAGATCGGCTGAACAGATCTGGCTGTAATTTGGCACAGACATAGATTATAGTCTGGAATAACTTAAAGTGTCTTTCTATTATCAGATTCTTGACTCACAGGCTACCGCAGTTACCGTGAGGATCTGGCTGTAAATATAGAAGTAATAATCTAGACGTTCATAAGTGTTACTTTACTACCAACATCAATAAAGGTATTTGATTGAATTGACTTAAAGCTTTGCTTAAAGGATGGCGTGGTCACCTCTTCAACTGCCATTCTATCTAGTGATTACATGCATGCTTAATTAACTATACATTTTGAAAACTTATTTTGTCGTATGTAGTCCAATCATGTTAAACTACCCTATTGATCTATGTGAAAGTTATAAATATGTTTAATTGTATCATATTCTGAACAACAAGTATTCAACTTACCACATATTTGCACAAATGTCATCTGAAAATATATTTCATCTTTGATATAACTAAAATGTTCTTAGTTATATCAAGACGTTTGAGATATAAAAAGGTAAATACTTGATACTGTCGGAAGTTTACGCGAATGTCACACATTGAAATAAAACTATTTTTAACCGATTTAATCGGAAAAACTACAAGACCATGGCTGCTGAAAAGCAACCAAAACGTCGGGTTCAATGTAAATAATAAAATAACTTCAAATAAATCGCGATAGAATCCGTTAAAAATAGTTTTATTTCAGGGAAAGAACATTTTTTTTACCTATGTAGGTAGTAGGTACATCACGGTAAGTATTTCATGATGATAAATGTAACTTGTATCTTTGGGGTTATCAATCGTACGTTACCAGAAGAGGAGAAGTGGGGGGTAAACTGATGAATAGAATGAAGAAAAGGACAGTAAGTAAAGTCTTCTGTTACAAACTATATGAATCGTAGCATAACAATATGCTCAAGATGACATTAAGTTATGGTGGTACTTTTCCAGTCGAGTTCATATACATGTTGATAAAAGAATACATTTAGTTTAGTCAACAAGTGCTTTTTAGGCCAAAACTTTTTTGAATTCCCCGCAAAATATGTTCGAGGTGTCAGTCGATTCGGAATAACATGTAGATGATTTTTGAAAAAAAAATTAAGGGCCGCTCGCAAATATGATTAATTAAATAAATAATAACTTATTAAAAAATCGCGATAATTTCTTTTCGAAAAAGTTTTGGCCTAAAAACACTTGTTGACTAAACTATAAGTATTCTTTTATCAACACGTATCTGAACTCGACTGGAAAAGTAGTAGTAGTAGATTATTACCCACTACAAAAATCTTTTATGAATTCAATCATGCCCAATGAAAGCAATCTCTTATAAAAAGTAAAAAAAATACATGCTATAAAAGGCGTCATGTTTACCGGTAATTAATGCTTGATTCAATAAAAATGTTACACTTTTAATAGCCATACAGGGATAATGATACGGACTCAAAACTTCCTCAGTCACTTATCGTAAGTTTTGCACGAGTTAATACCACGAGGCATATATTAAACCTTGATGTAAGGTTTAATATATGCCTCGTGGACTACGAGCGACGCACCAAGTAATTACTCGTAATACGAATTGAACATTGCAAGAAAATTCCAACCGACATGTTTCAAACTCTATGAAGCAATGAAACTTTAGTTCAATAACAAACTTTTAATGAAACATGGTTAGTTGATCTTAGTGCTTTATGTTTTTGATTACGTAGAAGTTAAAATTTTATAAGTAGATATACGAGTACAACATCGTTTTAGTAAAATTACCTGGAAATAATTAGTTCTGTTACTGAAGAGGCTGCCAGTTGAATTCCCAACCCCGAGAGTAAAACATACGCCAGAGCCTCCGCCGTCAGTCAGTAGATGTACCTCGGTACAAGATCTTGGTTAGTCTAAATAATATAATCGAATTGTGTGGCTGCTGTGCACACAGTTAACTTGTTTAAAATTCTCGTACGGGGACAAAGTGTAGCCATAATTACATTTTATTAAGCTTCCATTACAAAATAGTGAGGAAGTTAATTAGGTAGGACACTGACGCACAAAGCTAATGTGGTAGTATATTAGAGGCTGCAGCCGGAACCTCGCTCCATCAGACTCAGTAAATCAATATCCGGTGGGTGCGCCTGTCAAGCCTTTACGGACATTTAAATAAAATTACTAACTACTTTCTCGATAGTGCATGACTTAATTTTTGGAGTCAAGTGTTGCTAACAGTCAACTATAACTTGAACATGTTTATATGTACCTACGTGTATCGGTAATAACACACGAAGATGTACATACATGCATGCTATGAACTAGAAAAAAAACGTTTATGGTGCATTACATTTTTTTTCCCACCAATAAATTTGTAATGCACCATAAAAGAAAAATAAAAACATATTTATACATTATATTCACGGAACACAAATAAATATTAATTGAAGTACCTAAAACTAATTGTATGAATTTAAAACTTGAAATCTTATGAATTAAATTTAGAAAAATAAATAACGTTATAATATAATCGTTGTATTGCAATGCCAATTTATTTTTACTTTTATTACATTAGGAACCTACTCGAGCAATTACCACAATCACTTATCAATCTTTCATTGCAATCGAATGATTTTAGAGGGATGCATAGAGGTCAAACTTCAAACAAACGTTACATTTAGGGTAAACCAACCTATAAATTGGCACTCGTTCAATTGTTAGTACTTTTTACTTTTATTTTTATACATATAATAAAATGGTAACGAGGTGAAAACTTAACATTAAATATTTTTCCAATAAAATAATAAAATGTGACTTTTAGATTTTTTATCTGTTTGTCTGTTATTTGGCGTGAGTAGTAGGCAAAATCGGTCTCAATTAAGTATTATTAATGACAACTTATTATTACTAGGTAGATCTTTACGAAAATTTGTAGTTTAGCAGAACTCAGACATGATCAATATATATATATATATATATATATATATACATATATATACCTTTTTTTTTTTTTTTTTTTATCGTGCGGAAATCCCTTCGGATACCCCCCCCGCCGGCCAGCGGGGGCGGTTATGTCGGGCTTGCACCGACTAAAACCGCACGCCGTCTCGGGTCTTCAGACGCCGGGGTGTAAGGTTACCCATAGAGCATATCCCTCGCACCCCGGCTGACCCTGGGCCATCTCACCACTAACAGCATCGCTCATCCTGTCTCCTCTGAAAGCAGAGGAGTACGGAGAGCGATGTGTTCCCGCCACGTTGGGTATTGGCCGACGATCAATGCCAACCTATGAAGGGGTGAAGGGGAAGCCATTGACCGCCACCCAGGGTGTACCGGCCGCTCCGATTCCGTTCCCCCCGGACTGCAGCGGGATCGGAATCGGAGCGACACTCGAGGACATACATATATATACCTGAAAGGTAATGAGCAGTAAAATGTATGATCTCCAAACTCCACAGAGTTACACACGTAGACGCATAAACAGTTCCTAATGAATATCATCACAGTATTATATTAAGGCAAGGGTTCCTAAGAAAGGGTGTTTTTAGATTAAGATTTTCGAAAATGATGCGTATCGCAGAGAATATGCGAGATGTACAAATCCAATGGTAAAAAGTTGAGACTCGAACTTTTGCGAATACATTGCTAGTATAAGTACACTGTAAAGTATATGTTGTGTAAATAAGTAAGTAGTTACTCATTGCATAAATATTAAAACTAAGTCATGTATCGGCATTATAATAGCATTAAATGTCTTATGACGATTAGTCGATTCAATAAAAGAATTTGTAATGATTGACATTGGTACTAATAGACGTATATCGAATGGTGGTACTAAATATTGCGAACAGTACCTACCAGCAACACTGACAAAACAGCAAAACTGACATGAACCTTCAACACTACCAAAGACTACTACTGCCTGCCTCTGAATATCTATATAATGTTTTCATTACTCATGAAGCTTTTGCTTTGGGGCCTAACCTCATGAATCCAAGCTCCAATCCCGGTCGCATTATAGTTTAAAAGCAAAGCTTATAGTTTGGAGCCCAGGGTACGCTCTTCTACTTCTCCTTTCCATAACCTGGTTCATTGTGACATAACGGGAGCGCTTGCGGTTTCACATCTTGCTTGGGCCCAGATGCTCTACGGATCTTAATGGTGCCCACAGGTATATGTAACCCATGAGTGTATGGGATCCCGTAGTTGTATGGGACCTATGGGTATATGGGTCACATGGGTTAAGTATATGTGCCAAATGGTTTGGGGTATGTGTCATATGGGTTACGTATAGGTGTATGGGGTGCCATGGGTCTATGTCACCCCATGGGTGTATGGGCTCGATGATTGATGTATGTGTATGGGGTCTCATAGGTGAATGGCAGCCCACGGGTTACATATATGTATGGGGCCCCATGGGTTACATACATGTGTGGTTACGCCCATTAGTGTATGCCCATGGGTTTAGGGGGCCCTATTTTTTTTTTAAAGAATATTAGTAACCGAAATTACTAATATTCCCCTAACCCCTCGAGCTAAGCTAAATTGCTTGTAGGAGTGGGTTCACGTCTGTAGTGTAATGGCCAGGATCCGAACCCGGGACCTCTCGATCGTAGGGTCGACTCCTTAACCACTAAGCTACCGATACTATGGGTATATGGGGCTCCATTAAGAGCTTGCAGCTTGGCGCCTGGGGTCCACTCTTTTATTGCTCTTTTTCATAGTTTGGTTCATATAAGGTTTTACGGGAGCGATTGTCTTATAGCTATATTACAATATCATAATTATTATAAGCTTTATTTCATTTATGTAAGGTGCAACTAGAAGATCTGTGTAAATAACAATAGCGTCATTATTTGTGTTGATACTACAACACCACTTTAAGTTAACCTTCGTCGTTTTTCTATATATTTATTCGTCGTTTATCTGATTGTCTGATGAACCCAAAATTATAGAACGGATTGATTTTAATTCGGTTTTTCTATTAGAAACGTCTTGGTCAGACTTGAAATCTGCCGTATGTTTGATTGCAATTGGTTAAGTAGAACCGGAGATATGACCAAAAAACGAACACCAAACTCCGCGGGCATCAGCTAGTAACTGTATATAAGAAATACCCAAACCTGCCTTTAAAAATATTATCCACATATGTCTCTGCACCTAACTGAGAAACTCAATATAATAATACTCTCCTAACGCCACGAGACCAATGAGGCAGTTAGGTGTACCATAATTCTATTATACAGATGTGTCTAGCGGCTGACCATTCTACAGGTAAATCCGACGAATCTAAACAGTTTAAATCAGTGTAGTGCTTTATAAACGTTTGATATGGAACGAATAACATCACAGGTTCGTTACAAATGGATGAACCGCGCCCGAGACCGATACACGAATCATGTTTCCGTACATTCTATTTGTTTCAAATCAGTGGATGTGGCGTTTCAATTTAGTAATGTGTCGGAAATTATTTGCACCTCATAACGTGTTTGGTCATACAGTGGTCTGATTGCTTGCGTCCAGAATATAGTGTTCAGGATGCATGCTTCTGTTATATTACAAGAGTTCGCCAGTGAATTTTGAACGAGCATAACGGTTTACGTAGAACGTACACGCTCATTTCTTTAGTACTTCACATGAATAAACACAACGAGGGTGGGTTGACGATGCGATTGTGAAAGTGATTGTTTGTGAATAATTTAGGTTTTTTACAATACTGGCAGTGCTGGAGTTCTTTACAAGCTGGTACACCTACTGATGGCGGACGAGGCTCTCGCAGCGCATTTCCTCTCGTGGTTGGAAGGTCAGACAGCAGTCACTCCCATAAAAGCCGTATAAGCCAAAGGAAGATAAGGAAGAAGCGAACTCTGGGCTCCGTGGCGAAAGCCTCGAATGCAACCAGGAACAAGGCTTAGATGATGATAATGATGGTTATTTTTACAACATAACCATAGCTTACTAGGAGAGGACTCCAAAAGGTGAAAAACGCCAAGAACTGTCAAAAAGATAACATAATGAAGATTAGTCACAATAAATAATAAACATTTCCTAGATTCACGACCGCAGTACGAATAGCAAGAGGGATGAGGACGCTGGCAGCGGGGGACACGATTCTCTCACTCGACAGATCACCTGAAAGTGTACCACTTAATAACTCACATCCTCTCGCGGTTCACTGGGCATTCGCTGGATCGTCACATATCTCTAAATATGGCCGCTGGAGCGTGGCGGTGCTGCACGGTTACAACACTCGGATTAAGCCCACACCTCTGCTCCCATACACTCCCTGTATAGACATACACAGCCGGCCGACACGTGACACGAATTACAGCGTTTCAGTTTAACATGAGATAATCGCTCTACTCTTTTACGATGAGATATGTTTAATTAGTTAGTTTTCAAACGCGCTGTATTACACATTACTAGAATTCCTTTGATTAAGTGTACTGGGTAGGTATGGAATCCGAAACTACTCAATTTCAATCTAATGCTCGATACCGTTTTCATTTCTTTCTTTACGAAAGACTGGAGGCAGTGATTGGATTAATATGTTGACAATAGCTCTAGGAATTAATCCCTAGTGTGATAATTGTTTTTAAAAACAATATATGGCTAATTCAATTAAATTTTTAAGCATTTTGTATGCTTACTTTTTTCTAAAGAATTAGATCGGAAAAAGAGAACATCTAGGACGGGACCTGAACCCGCGACCAGTCCCTTACAGGGGGAGTGCTCTGACCAACAGCCACCTAGACACGTCCCAGATATTCGAAATTCTCCGATATATCATATACGTCTTAAGGCGACGTTGGAGCCATCTACCGTGATTCTTGCGAACTACGGAAACAATGAATAACTTTACAGTCATTTTTAAACATTGTTTTTTGATGACTCCGCCTAATTAATTCAATTAAATTTTTAAGCATTTTGTATGCTTACTTTTTTCTAAAGAATTAGATCGGAAAAAGAGAACATCTAGGACGGGACCTGAACCCGCGACCAGTCCCTTACAGGGGGAGTGCTCTGACCAACAGCCACCTAGCAATATATGGCTATTTAAGTATTTGAACTAAATATAATAATACATGCTGAACAACGTTATGTAAGATAAAACGTGATGACTTACGTTACGTGTATGCGTGTAAAATACCAAAGGATCTCTCCAACCACTTAGGAAATACGGCAGAATTTCAGTCATCCAGAAATACAGATAAATCTTTACTATGGCTAGGAAAACCCATTCAATATTGTGATAATGATTAAAATAAGAGTGAAGTGAATGTACCTGAAGGAGTTATTTAATGTTTACCTAACCAAAATAAACTACGTGTATCTATTCAAGAGTATAATAATATTCATTGGGCTCAGGCAATTTTCCAGGTGGACGGCGACGCGTCTTTGATCAGCATCGGTTATGTCCCGAGAATAGTCAAATTGAGGGATTAAATACGGACCTAACCATGTTTTATAATTTTATCAATTTAATACTATTAGCTTTTTAAGCGAGTATACTCGGAACATAATAAGTATTGTTTCATTTATAGTTTATATCCTTTTTAGGGTTTCGTACCCAAAGGGTAAAACGGGAACCTATTACTAAGACTCCGCTCTCCGTCTGTCTGCCTGTCTGTCAACAGGCTGTGTCTCATGAACCGAGATAGTTAGACAGTTGGAATTTTCACAGATGATGTATTTATTTGTTTTTTTATTTGTCGCTTTAACAACATATACTAAAAAAACAAATAACATAAATATTTAAGAGGGCTTCCATATTACAAACGTGATATTTTTTGCTCTATATTGATAACGGCAACAGGTAAACGCTTGAAATATTCACATAATTTTTGGTTATAGATTCACTATAAAAAAAAATATAAAACAAATATTTAAGGGGGCTCTCATACAAAAAACGTGATTTTTTTTGCTTGATATTGATAACAGCAGCACAACAGGTAGACGCTTGAAATAATCACAGAATATTAAGTTATGTTATTCACTTTAAAAATAAATAATTAAATTAATATTTAAGTGGGGCTCCCATACTGACATGATTTTTTTGCCCGTTTTTATAGATAATGGTACGGAACCCTTCGTGAGTGAGTCCGAGTCGCAATTGGCTGGTTTTTTTTATAAAGAAGTACATCTATACATATGAATAAAATCAAAGTACCTGTTTGTTATATTTTACAGCTTTTGAAATGATGCATATGAGTATGCACATACAGTTAACAACAAAGCAAATATTAAAAATGTTGTCTATTTTTTATCCGTTTGTTGCGGATAATCTCCAAAGTGACTAGACTAATTTTGACAGGATTTTTACTGCTTTTTTATAATGCTTGGGCACTACGCTTTTAGGAAATATATTAGAATTCCTCGCAAAAAAATTAAAAAACAAGTCGCGGTTACGTCTGGCCCTATGTATGCTTAGATCTTTTAAAATACGCAACTGATTTTAAGCGGTTTTTTTGAATAGATAAACTAATTCAAGAGGTAGGTTTATATTTACAATACATGGATGATATGACGCAGGCGAAGCCACTGGCGGCTTCACCCGCATCATCATCTTTAGAAAATAATTTAGTACAGAACCACTCTAATGGAAGTTGCTCTGTACCGGAAAATGCGAGTATGTCAATACACATCACTAAAAGCATTTTCTAAAATACTTGTTCCCCGAAGTAATTCAATTTTACACCCCAAATAAGTCGGCCGCAAACCCGTGTAGGTTGATCACTCGCCATTTGTCTATGTGGGTAGCAAATGTATCGAAGGGATGCGAGACAAGGGTTGAGTGACAACATGTCTTGAAAGCAGCTGTCGCGTACCTTTTAGACATTACTTCCAGTATGTTTACAAGTAATTATACATACCACACCGACTTGTAAAAGGACCTGATGTAATCAGGTCGCTTCACAATGCGCGTTCAATTACGGGACATGAATACATATCTTTACAAATTTACATGCTGATACATACACTAATCGGTGAAGAGTTTGATCAAATAGTATTGTTTTATCATACTATAACTAATATTGTACTTTATACTATCTACTATTATAATTGCGAAATGATTTAATTATTTAATGAATATTTTGTGAATTCGACGTATACTAATACCAAACCATTACAAAATACTTACTTGGAACGAGTGCACTTGGAGTAGTAGTTTCTTAAGCCCATTAATTAGTGACAAAATTTATTCAATTATAAAGACTCTGAATAACACCAATGTGCTAGGGCTACAATGGAATATCAACAAGAGTAATTAAATCGTGAGCGATAAAGATATCCCATGTTCTGACATATTTGGTTAATTTATCATTTGAGGATGGGTATTTGTCCAGTGAGCTCAAATTTTCGATAGTGAAGCCTCTGTATAAGAAGGGAGAAAGAACATCATTATAAAATTATAGGCCATATTTGATACCTATTCTGTCAAAGATCTTTGAAGTAGCCATTCATCAGCGTTTGATTGGTTTCATCCAGAAACATAATATTTAGGTAACGAACAGTACGGCTTCCAAAAAGGAAAATCTACGGCTTTGGCATGTTTTGATTTGGTGACCAAAGTCGTAGAGAACATAGACAATAACAAAAAAGTAACTGTAATTTTTTTGACATGCAAGGTTTTTAATCTAGTATCTCATAAAGTGTTACTGAAGAAACTTTACAGGTATGGTATAAGAGGACCGGCACTAACTTATCTAAAAGACAGAAAGCAATGTGTTGATATTCTAAATGTGTCTTGGCGTTCCACAGGGTAGCGTTCTAGGGCTCTATTATTCTTATTATATATAATTAACCTTCGTGAAATTACTTCAAATCTTTGTATTTTTTATGCTGACGATATTTCCTTCATTAGGACTTGTGATAAATATGCGGACATTGATAATTTTCTCTGACTAAAATAACACAATAATTAGTATTATTAAATGGCTCTATAAGAATAATTTACAGGTGCATACATACATAAACTCACGCCTTTTTCCCTCCGGGTAGGCAGAGACAATAGCCCGCCATCTGCTTCTGTCCTTAGATATTTCACGAGCTTCCTTCACTGTCATTAAACCTTTCATGCAAGCCCGCCGGTTTCGAGTGCTTTTGACCTGCCCTTTTTTCAATACCTCATTAATTTGATCAGAGTATGATCTGCGAGGTCGACCCCGGCTTGCCTGCCCACTTACATCAGCCTTATATAAGATATTAATAATATCTAATTTACAGGTAAACTTGAATAAAAGCAATTTCATTCAATTAAACAAAGTCAGATAGCGCACAATAATCTAAAAGTAAATTAGTCTTAGATCTTAGACTCCTTAAGATCACCTGTTTTGCATCCATGAATCATAATAGATCAGGTTTAAAACCAGCGCTAGATAGTTATCTAGATATTGCTGAACCTGTTCCTTTTCAGCTGACGCGTGAGGTACACAAATAAATGAATTACATGTACGTACGACATGTACGTCGAAGACTTAAAATTTTCTTTCTTTCTTTCTACTGTGAAATAAATGAAGTAACGGAAACTTCATATTTAGGCATAACTCTAGATGGACAATTAATTTGGAAACACCATGTAAACAAAGTGTATAGTAAAATAAATAACTTTGACTACGTCCTCTACAAATTACGTAACTTTAAATTACAGCTTTTAACTAAAAAAAACCGGCCAAGTGCAAGTCGGACTCACCCATGAAGGGTTCCGTAGCAGCAAGTAAAATGTTTATATTAGATTTGATTGAATGAAAGGTAAATTGCGATTTACGATTTATGACGCATTAAAAAAAACTACTCATTAGATCTCGTTCAAACCAATTTTCGGTGGAAGTTTACATGGTAATGTACATACATCATGTACTTTTTTTTGTTTTATCATTCTCTTATTTTAGAAGTTACATGGACACACACACACACATTTTACCACTTTGGAAGTATCTCTTGCGCAAACCATTCAGTTTAGAAAAAAATGATATCAGAAACCGCAATATAATTTTTGAAGAACTATCCATAGATGCAAAACTACACCCTTGCGTTATAATTTTTGCTGTATTCACACAATTACCCTCAAACAGGTTTTGTAGAAAAAGGCGAGAAAAGTAGAGTGATGAGCTACTTAGTACATAATACGTGTTTTACAGATGTGACTTCGGGACGTTTAAGTGTATGGATATGAAACAAAACATAAAATTGTTTACATGTTCATTTACATATTTAATAGTGTACAAATGTTTGTATGTGTACGTACTTTGTGTTGGATGTTGTTGTTGATATAGTTTGTGTGTGCGTTTTTTTGTTTTATGTTATCATCGACATCGTCCGGGCATGTTTGTCAGTTTCATCCAATGCTTATAATAAATGGTACCTATTTTTTATACGCTTTTTATTAGCTTCACCTATATGTTTGTTTATAACCGACTCCTTTGGGCGCGATTTTGACCCACTTTAAACGGCCAGATTTCGTTCAAACTTTGTAGATCCATCGAGGACCGATGATAATACACTAATTTGATCAAATTATTCCATTTTTCCATTTGCAAAATAAGATATTTGTTAATTTATATAATTTTCATCTTTGAATAGTCGATACATACATACATACATAAACTCACGCCTATATCCCCGAAGGGGTAGGCACAGGTGCTAGCACCCACATTTCGCCAGTTTATGTTTAGGTCCCAATGTAATAGGTGGCGAGCCTATTGCCATTAACCGGGCACTTATAAACCTGCGATAAATACACACATAACTTTGAAAAGCATCGAAATGTCATTGGTGTGTGCCATGGTAAAACCTGGGATCGAACCCGAGACCTCGTCTCAGCAGTCCATTACCCATACCACTAGGCAGAAATTTCAATTTCCAACCATTTTCTTTAGCCGATTTATCTAATATTAACAAATTTTCGAACACCAAAGAGAATTTTTAATTCAACACAAACAAAGCATCTCAAAAATAAAAAAAAGAACGTTTTCAATAAATAAACAAAACTAAAAAGTAGGAAATTAATAATAGTATAAAAATTATAATTTGAGTTGCTTGAATGAAAGGTAAATTGGGGTTTACGATTTATGACGTATTAAAAAAGAAACTACTTACTAGATCTCGTTCAAACCAATTCTCGGTTTAAGTTTACATGGTAATGTACATCATATATTTTGTTTTAGTTTTATCATTCTTTTATTTTAGAAGTTACAGGGGAGGACACACATATTTTACAACTTTGGAAGTGTCTCTGTTGCAACCTATTCAGTTTAGAAAAAAATTATATTAGAAACCTCAATGTCATTTTTGAAGACCTATCCATAGATCACACGTATGGGTTTGATGAAAAAAAAATTGAGTTTCAGTTCTAAGTATGGGGAAGCCCCAAAATTTATTGTTTTTTTTTCTATTTTTGTGTGAAAATCTTAATGCGGTTCACAGAATACATTTACTTACCAAGTTTCAATAACATAGTTCTTATACTTTAGGAAAAAAGTGGCTGTGACTTACGGACGGACCGTTTTTTGCCATTTGGCAACGGAACTATAAAAAGGTGTGTATTTTTTCATTGAATAAATTTTATTTCATTTTCATTTCATATCAGGCTTATTGGCCACAATAGTCCTATCAGTGATAATTCATCGATTCCATTACGACGTATAAATTATTATAATTATTGCTGTGTTGGCATTGCATTAATTTTGTTTCTTTTTTCTTTTAAGCATGCATATGTTATGAAAGCAATGTTAAATATGGATCACGGATATTTATGATATGTGATCTATTGAATGTGACCTATTATAAAAGAAAAAAAGAAAATTGATCATAGTTTCTAGTTTAATAGTTAAATATGTATTGTTTAAATTATGTTTGCATGTTATTGAATTGTAGATGAGCTGAACAAAGTTAATGTCAATTGACTTGTATATATGTCAGTAGTATGTCAATGAATTTGAAAGTTTCTTTCTTAATTAATAACGCAAAAATTGTGCACTTGAGTCATCATCATTCGAGCGACCATCCCGGTTGCATCGACAGCACCACCACCAAAGTACACCTTTGATGCTCATGGCTTGCAGGTGAGCATGGGTGGGCAAGTATTGGTATATGGACCAATACTTAGAGTTTGGCAGAATACGACCGGGGCCACAATGACAATATACAACACAACAGTTAGAACTTAATATTTACGCAGTGGATTTGTATAGCTGAAATGACGATTCATTGTTCTACTCATCGCGAGTGAAACTATGTAGCAAAGTCTGTGGGGCTTTCTCTACAGTATTTGAGCTTCACAGAAGAGTTACTGGGCCGAATGAATGAATGAACTTTTTATAAGCTTTTATTTAGGATCACCAGACATGTCCCGATGTTTGTCAGCAAATCTTGCAAATTAAATTTGATCTACTTCCCGGTTACCGATTGAGCTGAAATTTTGCATACTTGTGTCAATCGTGTGACAATGTAATATTATGATGATATGTTGCTGATCTGATGATGGAGCTGGAAGGTGGTCATAGGAACTCAGTAACGAAATTTTTAGTTTTTGCTTAGTTCTTTTTTGTTAACAAGCACATTATAAATGGTTTTTTTAATTCCACTTGCTGTGTTCATTTAATCCAAAATTATAATTTCTCTCACTGCGATGACAGATGCCAAAGATATAAAAAATCAATTGTTTTATCACAAGTTAATTACTTTGCGATCTATATGAATTTCCTTTTTAGTTTCGGCAAGAATGCAATCGGGCAATTTTGGGTAAAAGTTCCATCCAGAACTTATAATATCTATTTTAAACCAATTTTAGTGAATATATTTATCATGTTAGGGTTCTATAACAAAAACAGTGCCCGTTTGATCTTATTCTGTTGTTTGCTCATGTTGTAAAACTATTAAGCCTTGTACGGACTAAGCGTTTCAATGTACGCGTAGTCCGACACGTACACAGGAGCGATAGTCCGAATCTGCAGTACGCGTATGCAATTTGAGCACGCGGGTCGACTCCCGCCTCACGGGGAATCGTCGCCAGTCAGCTCTATGGTGGATACTGGCTGGCCGGCTCTCGACTATGCGTTCATAATCCTACTGCCTGTACTCGTACCTGTACGTGTATTCAGCTACACGTGTACGCCTATTCGAAATACCTAGATTACATATTTTGTTAAGGTGAATTTGTCCTACGCAAAAATCCATATATCTATAAATAACTTTGAAATTAGCCCATCCTACTTTCTACAATAATCCTAGATAAGAACTAGAATGACTATAGACTAATATTATAAATCAAAAAGAGAAGGAAAGAGATCAGAATTCCACGCGGGCGAAGCCGCTGGCAACAGCTAATGGCAAATATTTTGCAAAAGTTACTAAATTTAGCAAAATAATAGTTATTGCGAACCTCATTTTGTAACGAAAGAATCCAGAACTTCTTTCAACAACGATTTTCTTCTCTGGTGGTTGCATGATTTTTATCAATCACCAGTATTGTTCATAAACTAACATACAGTATGTAACAAAAGTGGTATATAATCAATAAGGGGCACTTAGGTATCTTAAATACATAACCATATATGAAATAAAATATAATATACTAGCTGACCCGGCTGACTTTGTACTGCCTCAATCGATAACAACTTCCATATTTATTCACCTTTTAAACCTTCTCTGGAACTGCACAAATAATTCAAGACCAAAATTAGCCAAATCGGTCCAGCCGTTCTCGAGTTTTAGCGAGACTAACGAACAGCTATTAATTTTTATATATAAAAAAAGAAGAAGATTGATGAAAATAAATGTACTAATGTAATTTAAAATGCCATTTCCTGGTGTCATGATTACCCACTATAATCCCAAAATCTAAGAATGTGGCAAAACCCAAATATCCAATATAAAATAAAATATCCAATTATATTTAGCGGCGGCCCACAACACCGCCCCCTATAGGTCGCGCCGTTCCCTCTGTTTATTTTTTTAGTGTTCACGATTTTTAAATTTTTATAGTGTTGCCCTCCTGTGTTGGCATGTAAGTATCCATGTAGACGTAAATTTAATTGCAGCATTTATGGGGTATTTTTTTTTACTTATTATCCAAAAGGATTACATAAACAAAACCTAATATTGATACCTATATACACTTTCACGGATCGGACACTAGTTTGTTACATATTGTAATATTTTACAAGTAGTACGGATGATAATAAATTACCATAACCAAACGTATTTATGGCGCTTAAGCTTATAGAGTATTTTTTCGATAAAAATCAGTTTTGCGAAGAAATAATCCAATGTGATACATATTCCATATTTGATGTTTTCGTCGGCCAGCACTTTGCTTTTAGTGAAATATTGCTCTAATATATTGAATCTGTTAAGAAATGTTGCGAAAATTGTTTCATTTTATCAACAAGGGTGACCTATTGCGCACCTGTAGTAAACACTTATTTAGGAAAAAGCAAGGAAACCTTTCTTTGGTTTTTCCTAAATACGTATTAACTTTGATACGTATGTTTTAGATGATTCTACGTTCGCAAGGACTATAAAATAGTCTGAATTGCATAATTACAAACCCAGAATACAACTATGTAAGGCTAAAAACTATCGAGATGGAAATTTATAAATGTTTTGAAAGTACAGGAAACTTAACATTTTGTATATGTTGTTTTTTTTTGAATTCAGCCTCTCTTTTTAAATTCAAAATTGAAGATTTCTTTTTTGAAGAATTCACTTCAAAAACATATTTGGTGGGATTTAAATTCAAAGACTGCCTTGATAGCGCAGCGATAGCAAGTTCAACTGCTGTGGTTCCAGATTCAATTAACAGGTAGGGCAATGCAATATGTCATTAGGTTTTTTCAAAAACTAACGACATGCAATGAACATAATTCATCTTGTTGTACTCCTATGCTGTTACAAGTTTTCCTAACCACCAGTAATCGCTTACGTACGAAAATAGAGTCCTAGTTTACCATCGGAACCATCGGAAATCGGAAAAAGTAAACATTACAGTGCTCTATCAGTTAAGACACTCAAGTTTCATTACCTCCCATTTACTTCATTTTTACAGTGATTGTATTATTAATCTCTTACCTGGCTACCGAGCCGATATGTAGCACATTGGAGATTGCCTCTCGACGTCTAGTACCCAAACATCGGTGGACTGAAGAACTCTTGACACTGTTGCACTTCTAATACGATTGATATAGTGCTCCTCTATTTGATGTGGAGGTTTAGTACTAGTTGTTCATTAAATAGCTTTTCGAATCGGACAGCTAACTGGCGGATTGACATTAATTGTAAAATACTTGGTAATGGATTTGATTTGTGGATTCGATAATCTTATTTAATTAATTTGGATAGTTTTAGAATTGGCCTTGGTCATTTTTTTTTTATTTTTATGAATATTTTTTGTTAATGGTGTGTAGGAGGAGGGGCAACAGAGGTGGTTTCCGCACGAAAAAAAAGGTATGGTTATGCATTTCAATTTTGACCAACTTCGAAGACAATGGGTTCTCTGTTTACCCCGGCTGTGACTTTTTCTGAAACCACACGATTTGAATGATTGTTTTAGTGGGTTAGTATATACTTTTAACTAGTTCGTATAATAAAAAATGTTCTAATCTTTAATAGAAGATTAAAAATTTGATAATTTCGCGACGTTGCGATTGAAAAACAGGTTAACTTAATTTCGCTTAAACTTAAACTCGCTTACTATATTTATTTATGATTTCATGAAAGAAAACCCTGGCAGGAGGAACCAGACAGGAGTGTTCGAAACAGTAAAATATCTGTATTCACGGTTTATGTTTAACCACATATAACTTTAATTACTTTATTTTGTGAGGTCCCAATTATTACAATTAAGTTAATAATTGAATAATAAATATTTTTGACTTTGACAGAAATCACACGCTGGAGACCAAATATCAACAATTATAATGAAAATGAAAAACATATTAAGCATCAATCTTGTGGATTATTTTAAACTGCATCACACTGATTTAATTTTTTCCACTTATTAGGATGAAATCGCGTGTGTTACTGTCGGACAACAAAGCACGTATGCTCACGCAGGTCACGGGACGCGGGGACGTTTCCGGTGAGCTGTCGTGGTCGTCGCGCCCTTCCGGTGTGCGCCGGCGCAGCTCGCTACATCGACCGTGACAGCGCACACCGGACCAGTACCCACCACCATAACATGCTATTGTCATCATTCTAATAAATGGAGTCTAGCGATCTATAAAAATCATTTCATGCATAGCGGGACAATGTGTATTAAACTGATTTGTTATAAAGGCTTAAAACTGTGATGAGGCCTGTTGGGGACTGAAATAAACTGTGATGGAACACCTTTTAAACTAAATTGATAATATTAAAAGTAGTTCCGTATTTTAAACATTGAAGAGTAGTTGGTATATTATGATGAAACTGTATTATTTATACCATTGAAACGGGCATAGGTTTTTTATAGCCCACGAGTACTTGTAATGTTAAAAACATCAACTACGGTGATACGAAAAACACCTAATTACGGGGTATAATTTAGGTCGATATCATTCTAGGACCCCTGTTATGGTTGGTCAATATAATTGATATTCCCTAATATTTAACATACAGACTTTTTATACTGATGATTGATGGCACTTAGTGAAACTTCCTATACACATTGAAATCATTAATCACTTGTATTTTTCCATCTTTGAGAATGCCGTGAGGCGAAACTGGTCAGGTTTAATTTGAATGAATATAGTGGAACAGGATTGATTATTTCAATTTTCATTATACATTTTGCGAATAGCATAAAAGAGTTAGATGCTAACAATGAAACGCGTTGTAGAAAAATATAAATAACTGTCTCGAACCATTGAGAATTTTAGGTAGATTTCGATGAAATCGATCTACCTATTGGTTTTTGACTACTGTCGAATTTAAAAAAAATTTCTTCATAGGAGGTCTAGTTATGAACCCCTGAGTCCGAAATGACGACTGGTCAAAAAGTTTATATATATATATATATGTATGTATGGTTCCACTTCCCAAAATTTGCGGCACTCTCACGGTCGCATTTTTGCCCCGATCGCTTTCAAACTGCGGTCATAAATTGCTCGGGTGTAAACTTAGTTTAAGTTCGTGAATTGGTGGAATCCGGCCTAAGGGGATAGTAGGGCCTCACTTTTTGTGAAATCAGTTTTTCCTCAAAATATCACGTTCCATGAAATATATTCGAACCGTTCTAATTGTATCCCATAGTATACATGAATACCAACAACTTTTAATTATAAACCTATAAGATTAAAACTTTAACTAAAAGTGGAGGGGGGAAAAATCAAAATTTTTCGGGAAAAAAATCATAACTTCTAACCGGTGAACATTCTTGGTGTCGGAAACATTTTTAATCGATAGGCCATTTTTAAGTCTAAAGTTTTTCGCTAAAACTTACCGTTTTCGAGAAAAAAATTAAACTGTTTAAAGTCCGTAGTTCTCTAAATAAAATAATATTAATTGCTTCACGAAATCTACCTGTGCGTTCCCCCTGCGGTAACGGTTTTTTTTTTCTTCAAAATGAGTTACGGTAATGTAAAATTATTCATTTTCTTTTTGTATAGTGGTAATGATATAATTTGTGTAGTAAATAAAGGTGTTTTTATAATTTAAGATTCAAAGTTTTATTAATACAGATGTTCACAATTGTTCTGCGTTGCCTGCCTATCTGTAAATTTAAATTTTATTAAAGAGGCTCAGATCAATGTGAGGAGTGGGTGCCTCCACCGGCATCACTGATAAGCAGAGAGTAGATATAGTGGATGATGATGTAGTTATAAGGGGCAGAGCAGACCAATAGATTAATGAGTCAGAGGCGGCATTTCATGAAAGGGTCCTCCAATTCATTCAGGATGGCTCACTTTCCTAAAAATCATCAGGCAGGTATCTGACTTAGTTGGTTCCGATAACAAAATAACCACCACCCGGGAATTCCATACGCTAGAAAAAGTACATCTTAGACAACAGTGGCACGTGAGAGCATTTTCGACGATACGAATATAAATTGATCATTATTTATATTATACGTAATATTACATCCTTGTTCAATAATATAAAATTTTAAGCACTTTAGTTCCCGGTTATTGAAAAATCACAGTCTGCGGTTTCTCTTCATACATTTAAAAATGAATATTACTCGACCCATAATAAACCAATTAGTACGCACGGCGAAGGCTTTTATGATAAAATTAATGTACACGGTTAAGTGTTGTGAAAAATAGAGCGGTATTAATTTTTATAGTGACATGCTGTATGTGTGTAATGGCTCCTGCCCACCTGAGCTACTGTTTAAAAATGACTTCATTATTTTTATTCATTGTAGCTAAAAGTTTATGTAGGTTTGGTGATTTATATATTTTTCAGTAGGTACCTATTTTCCAGAGTACCTATTACGCCTTATTGTAGTTCAATATAAAACCTTCACATTTTACACTTAAGTATACCCAAATATTGCACATTGGAAAATGCTTTTTTCAGAATCCTGTGAACATGGTTGCTTAGAAGTGTCACCAAATACCCATATATTATAGTGCAAAATTTGTTTTATTTCAAATATAATTCAAATATTAAGACGCAAATAGTAGTAATATTTGCCTATTATCAGAATTCGAAGATATCGAAGTGGCAACGGTCGGAATGACCTCTTAAATAATTATTAAATGAAAGTCAGAATGTGTCTGTATGGAGCTTCCCAGGAGGTACTTTTATCATTAGCTTATCACTCCCATCAAAATATTCGAAACATGGGAAATGTGACATGAGGATAAAGACCATTGGAGTATGAATACCTTTATCAGCCGTCATTCACGTGTTCAAATTTTGTCAATACGGCGCGGTGGTTATTCAGTAGAGATCGGAAACAATTAGACTTCAGTGGCATTGGTCAGCCGAGCGCATATCCGTACATCGCGGTGCCCTACTGATTTACTCACGAATTTTCCAGTCCCGCGTGGCCATTGAAACAACTAACAGATTAAGCAATTTTAAACCTTATACATTCGCAATAAAACGGAAGCTCAGTTTTTTTATATGAACAATCTATTCATTCTTCCATTTTATTTTCTCCTTTATTTTAGTTTATTGTATGTATGACGAAACGATGTTGAGCTAAGATATATAGAAGAAAGTACGGTTTTTTAGTAGTATTACAGGAAGCAGTGTTTTAGTTACCTATATTTAGGTACCTATATTATGTGTACACAAATCTAGTACGTCCAGAGCACACAATAAAATCAAATCAATTTATCTGCTGAATTCAATGTCTCCATTCTCTGTCAGCTCCTAATCCTTCGCTGATCAGCAGATTTTTTAGTAGCACAGTGTGGCTACCTTCTCTTAGGATGAGTTAATATTCTTTAAATGCATGAATTTTAACGCTCCATCTACTTTTTATATGCTTTTTATTAGCTTTACCTGTACGTTTGTTTGTATGTTTGTTTGTAACCGACTCCTTTGGGCGTGATTTTGACCCACTTTGAATGGCCAGATTTCGTTCAAACTTTGTAGATTTATCGAGGACTGATGACAATACACTAATTTGATAAAATTATTCCATTTTTCAATTTGCAATTAAGATTTTTATTAATTTATATAATCGATAACCCAGAAATTTTAATTTCCAACCATTATCTTTAGCCGATTTATCTAATATTAACAAATTTTCGAACACCAAAGAGATCTTTTAATTCAACAAAGCAAATAAGTAATAGTTTAAAAAAACTCAAAAAAAATGTTTTTATAAATAAACAAAACTAAAAAGTACGAAGTAAATAATAGTTAAAAAAACTAAAAAACACGCTTTTTATTGAAAACCGAACCAAAAAAAGAGAAAATAAGTTTTAATAAATTTAAATTAAGAATAGTGTTAAAAATTTCAATCCATATAAATTAATAATATGTAGTGTAAATTAAAAAAAAATGTATTTTACTTTAAAAAAGCGTGGAGTGCTTTTAGATATTATCAAAATGATAATCACTCTACTCATGTCTGTCAATAAAATATTTATATCTATTGAACCATGCACCCCACGCTTTTTTTTAAAATGAATCAATTTTTTTTATTTACACTATTATGTATTAATTTATATTTATTGAAATTTTTTTACACTTTTCTTAATTTAAATTTAATAACACTTATTTTATATTTTTTTAGTTTGGTATTCTATAAAAAGCGTGTTTTTTAGTTTTTTTATACTATTATTTATAATACTGGTCATTGTAAGTGTATCATGCAGTTATGCAAGTAAATTATAGTACGTCATGTGACAATTTCACAGTTGGCGACTTTATTTGTTTTATTAGATTGATTGAATATGATTTTTATTAAACGGTTTGTTTGTTTATTAATTTATTTGGGTCAAATTTTCTGATAGAAATTTGATCCCCTTTCTGTCGACGGGTTTTTCTGCTATTTGGTACCTTCAGTACAGGTGACAATACAATTTTATAATATTCAGTATCATTGTAAATCCAAGATTGCTGCCGCTGCAAATTGATGGATAACATTTTTTTTACAAAACCCTTAATATGGGTATCACATGAAGGGGTTTCATTTAAATAAAGTACACTAAATGCAAATTCAATATGAGTGTGGATGAACGGGGTGTGATATTCCTCCAACACAAAGGGAGGATCCTCGGACCAGGCAAGGTGATCACGCCTGGCGGGCCGCGGCTCAACACGATGGGGTTTTGGCTCAAGTGAAACACTACTGCTGTTAATCATCATTATGTAACCATTCTGGATTACCATAAGTGCGTGATCATATTGTAACTATGGGATTTCCGCACAAAAAAAAAAGTACCTACATCTTGGACACGCCGCAATAGCGGCGGTAAGGCGCATCATGGTGGATTGGCTAGAGTGGCGACACGGAAACCTTTCGTACCGACTGACGCAGGTGATCTCCAGTAAGAGGAGCTTCGGGGACCACCTGCATCGGATCAGGAAGGAGCCAATGCCTGAGTGCCATCACTGCGACGCGAGCGAGGACTCAGGGCTGCACACGCTGGCGGACTGCCCTGCGTGGAAGGCGCCGAGGCGTGACCTCGTGGCAGCCATCGGGGTGGAAGTCCTCTCGCTCGGCAGCATGATTGCGGCAATGGTGCGGAGCGCGAGCGGGTGGGCCGCCGCCACCTCCTTCTGCGAGCACGTCATGCTCGCGATGGAGATGGCGGAGGGCGCCCGGGAGAGATTAAAACTCTCCCGGCCCGCCGAGCCCGCAACATGCTCGCCGCGCGTCGCAGGCGATTCAGGCGCCGGAGGTCGCTTAACGACCTCCGTCCTCCATGAGCGCAGGCCTGGGGGTGGCAGGTGAGGCTGCCTGTCACCCCAGCAGTAGGCCGGGAATGCGGGGCGACTAGCACCCCTCCCCAAACCGGGGCAAGACGGGGACACCGTGGTTCCCAAACCCGAGGGGGCCATCTCGAAACCGGAGATGGCCCAGGGTCAGTTGGGGTGCGAGGGATATGCTCTATGAAGAACCTTACACCCCGGCGTCTTAAGACCCGAGACGGCGTGCGGTTTTAGTCGGTTCAACATAACCGCCCCCGCTGGGGGCCGGCGGGGGGTGTCCGAAGGGATTTCCGTACGAAAAAAAGGACCCTACACCTTATTATTAAATAGGTATCGGCAGCGACACCTACTCCTACATGGCCTAATAAAAATTTAAAACTTGAAAATATAATAATTAAATAAAACCTAATTAACATATTTTTTTTTAGGGTTATCTCTTAATTGATCTTGCTCTTTACCGTAACACTAACGCAATTTGGGCAGGACTACACTAATATAATTTGTTCATACTATTCATTGTAAATCTTAATAATGGACTTAAATTCGGAATGGACACTTAAAAATAAATTATGAATGATAGGCTCACGTTTGACCTTTATCTCACCTGGTCGTAAGTGATGATGTGGTCTACGATGGATAACGTTTGCCTAGAAGGAACCTATTCACTCGAGACTTGAAGATTCCAAGGTTATAGTTTTCCGGAAATACAGACTCAGGCAGGCAATTTCACTCCTTAGCTGTGTGCATATTAAATGTGTCACCGAAACGTTTTGTGCGTATGAGTATAGAATATCCACCATTTAGCGGTGGCGTGTTGCCGTGCGTCTGGTCGTTCGTTGGTGGAAAGGGCTTGGAGATATCAAGTTGTGCAATTCCAGCGCACACTCTCTAAAATGCATCCGATAAAAGACCGATAGGCCTGCAACTTTGCGTCGATGTTCAAGGGTCTGAAGCCATTTCTCGACGAGTGCATCGTTGTTAATTAGCCTCTTGGCCCGTCTCTTTATAGTCTCCAGCGCTTCTAGGTGGTATTTAGCTGAGCCATCACACTGATATGAGCAGTACTCCATACAGGATCGAACCTGCGCTTGGTACAAGTTAAGCAACTGTTCCGGTGTGAAGTATTGTCGCACCTTCGACAGAATGCCCAGCTTTTTTGCAGCCACTTGAGCTATAGCCTCAATGTAAGACCCAAAATTGAGGGTGGATGTCAGAGTAACGCCAAGAAGCTCGAAGCGGTTGGTTTTCGGCACAGATGCATTTCGGAATGTGGGGTTTGACTGAAATTGGCTTGGCTTGGCACACCTGGGTCATAGTAGCATTGTCTTTAACCAAGTTAGCATCACCCCAATCGGAGACCGCTTTCAAGGACAAATTCAAACGCTCAACCATAGCCCCTCGGAGAGACCGGGTCTGTCCCACACTGGCTCTGGGGTTGGACTCGTAACTCTCGACTACTGTGCTGTCATCTGCGTACCCAAAAGTAACGGGATTGAGCAGGTCGTTTATGTGCAACAAGAATAATGCAGCCGACAGTACCGACCCCTGAGGAACCCCAGCGTTGATTGCTATTGTGTTATTGCCCCGAAGTCAGGGAGAGTGAACTGGGGGTAGCAGTGCTCCGGTTTAAAGCCCGGAAATGCACTGCCTCCGGACCCGACGGCATTCCAGGCCGAGCAAGGGTCCTGGCCCTTGAGGAACTGGGGCCTCGACTGGTGGCTCTCTTTAGCGCATGCCTAGAAAGGGGCCAGTTTCCAAAGGCGTGGAAGACGGGGAAACTGGTCCTTATCCGGAAGGCGGGGCGGCCGGCGGATCAGCCATCCGGTTACCGGCCGCTCGTGTTGCTCGACGAGGTGTGCAAGCTCTTTGAGCGGATTATTGCAGAGCGCCTCGTCGAGCATCTCACGAACGTGGGGCCAGATCTGGCGGACAACCAATTCGGTTTCCGTCGGGGGCGCTCCGCCGTGGAAGCGATCATGCGCGTAAGGCGCCTGGCGGAGGAAGTAGTCTCGCGGGGTGGGGTGGTGGTGGCGGTGTCTCTCGACATCGCCAACGCCTTCAACACCCTACCCTGGAGCTGCGTTAGGGAGGCGCTCGCGTATCACGGGGTGCCTCCTTACCTCCGCCGCATTGTCGAGGCATACCTATCCGAGAGGGCCATAGTTTACCCGAGCTGGCTAGGGCCAGGGCGGCGAGAAGTGTCGTGCGGTGTTCCACAGGGGTCGGTCCTAGGGCCACTCCTGTGGAACATCGGATACGACTGGGTGCTGCGCGGTACGTTGCTCGAGGGTGTCAGCATAGTGTATTATGCTGACGACATCCTCATTATGGCGTTATGGCGTAGGGAGCAGCGTACCGAAGCGCGGCACTAAAGGCCATGGCAGGGGTTGCTCAAGTCGTGGGTTGAATACGGCGGCTGGGACTCGAGGTGGCTCTCCACAAATCCGAGGCTATGTGTTTTCACGGGCCTCGGAGGGGGCCACCTGTGGGAACCAGCATAACCGTAGGGGGCGTAAGCATCGGCATCGTGCCCACGATGAAGTACCTTGGGCTCGTACTCGATAGCCGATGGGACTTTGGACCTCATCTCCGAAGTCTGGTCCCGAAACTGAAGGGGTCTGCGGCCGCGCTATCGCGGCTGATGCCCAACGTTAAGGTACCCAACGCTCCCACTAGGAGACTGTACCTGGGGTTCGTGCGAAGCATGGCCCTATACGGGGCCCCGTATGGGTAGCGACTCTGGCGGCCCGCAACGTGGCAGTTCTAAACAGCCCGTTAAAGGCAATGGCCGTCAGAGTCATCAGGGGGTATCGCAAGATCTCCGTCGAGGCGGCATGTCTCCTAGCCGGGACCCCTCCATGGGACCTGGAAGCGAGAGCCCTTGCGCTGCTGTACCAGTGGCGCAAGGAGGCTCTGGAGCGGGGCCATAGGCCGGAGCCTCGAGGAATCAGGGCTCAGCGGTTCCAGCTCCACCGGAAACTCATGGAGACATGGAGGGTGCGACTTGAGCACCCAAGGTGGGGGGAATCCACCATTGCGGCGGTGAGACCGATCATGAAGGTCCTTGGAATGGGGACCTCTCCTACCGGGTGTGCAAGATGGTTACCGGACACGGGTGTTTCGGTAAGTATCTGTGGCGCATCCACCGGGAGAAAACGCCGCAGTGCCAGCAGTGCGAGGATCCTGGCGAAGACACGGCGCTCCACACGTTGGTGGAGTGCCCTGCCTGGGCGAGTCAACGCCGGGATCTCGTTGCGGTCCTGGGCGTGGACGTTCTCTTGTTGGAGACCATGGTGAGGGCCGTGGTCTCCGATGGGAGCAAGTGGCACGCCGCCGCCTCTTTCTGCGAGCAGGTAATGCGCGCGAAAGAGACGGCGGAGAGGGAGCGGGAGAGAACCCTGCCCCTCGAGTTTCGCAGTCTGCGGCGAGGACGCCGCAGAATCATCTACGTCCGGGACTACCAACCTCCATGATCGGGGCCTGAGGACTAAACCCTTCATACAGGAGTAAACCCTTCAAACCAGATTCATTGTAGGACTGTTCTCCTGACGCTACTTATCCTGAGTATTTAAAGATGTTGATGCATCGATTTAAACATACTAGAGAAAAAGCTATTGAAAACATTAATAATTCCAAGGAGAGATCAAAGAGATACTACGATGTTCACACGAGACCAAAAAAATATATAAGGTCGGAGATCTTGTTTACCTCCGAAATCATTTAAGAATTAGAAAAGCACTCTCGCCTATATGGAAAGGACCTTACAAGGTTATCAAAGTTCCCGATAATAATACAGTAAACCTACTTATTAATAGACGACACGACACACATCATTTTGATCAAATAAAACTAGCAAAATCTAATTCAGTATAATAAGTAACATCACATTTCGAATTTTCAGAACTGCTCTTCTACTATTTCCTACTGCGTCTTTCTCCACCCAAGAGCTTGTTCAACAACTGGATAAAAGCCCCGGGATATATTTTAATCCTATAAGTACCATGAAAATAACCAGTGACCGCACGTACTTGGTTGTTCCTGTAGATTTAAGTTTTATCAAGCCCCATTTAGATAATATAAATAGTATCTCTATGTCATCAAAATGAAGCTATAGACGATTTTCAATGCCAAAATATGCTCCAACCCCTTACCTCATTATATAACGACGTTGATCGCGATTATGATTCTATATCACATCTAACGTCACCAAAATCTACAAGATCAGCGTGGATTTCTGGAATAGGTACAATAATTAAAAAAGTATTTGGTACAATAGATGAAGACGACTCTGAAAAATATAATGGCGCCATTGAAAACCTATATTCAAATGAGAAACAACTAACATCCTTAATAAAACAAAATATTCTACTTTCTAAAACCGCAATCATTAATTTCAATGATACTCTTTATACTATTTCTAAAAATGAAGCTTATTTGAATGACGTCATGGATAAATTAGTCGTAAGTTTAAAAAATGTAACAGTAGCTACTAATGAGTTAATATTAAGGAATAGGATATTAGTGAGGTGCACTTTGAGAGAGAGGGAGTTCAGCCGCTGTCGAACTTTACACTATTTGTCTCTGGTCATGTGATGAGTGAAGAATAGGTGAGAGAATGGCAGTGGCGAGGCAGCCTTTCATATGTGGTTAACATACTACTTGGGCCCCCATCTACCTGCGGTCGGCCGCCGGTGCACTGTGGCTCGGATCCCGCTACCCTCCAAGGCCAGCATTCCGATGCCTCCATAACAGAGTGCAACAGGTTGGTCAGCCTGTAGTGGAAGAGCTACTTCGACCCATCCTCCCCAACACAGCCACGCTATTTAGCGGTACGTCTTTGCTCGGTGGGTGGTGACAAGCCATCGGTTGAAAGCTACCACTAGAGTATCACCTGATTAGCACCACCCAGGGGCCACGTGTAGGGATTTATTATAGGGTGTTCTCCTACGTATGCGGGTGATTCATTCCCCATAAAAATTCTGACTTTATTTCTCTAAATAATATAACATATACTCAACTCATATACTCAGTATAAGTCGTTCAGACTTTATTTCTCTTATCAATTTTTCTCTAAAATAATGGCAAATAAATTGTAATTTTATTGGAAAAATATTAAACTGTAGATAGTTTTCCCAATTCACATTAAATTACCGAGTAAAACTGAAAACATTCAGCCGTTCTATATTAAAACATAACTTATTTAAAAAATAATACGTTTGACTGTAACATGTTTAGTTTGACTCAGAAAACTCCAAGTGAGTCTGAGTATTTTTTTTTATATTTTGGACACATCAATTTGACTTCACCTCGCCTGATGGTAAGCTGAAGGTAAAGTCTCAGGAAAGAGGGTCACCATTACTTACACGTACCATGTTAACAATGGTGGCACTCAGCTTGACGGCCTCATCAGAAGAGGATTGTCGTCGCAGCACCGCGTGACACCCATCGGTCCCACTAGTGCTGCGACCACAATCCCCCTGCCCGGCTATGCACTTGCTGACCCCTGAACGCAATCAAACCGAAATTGGATTACTATGGAGGGTTTTTCGCAATCGTGCACTGTGGTACCTACCCGGCCGAATTTTGTGACAAATTTGTGTCATCAAATTTCTACCACCAGTAGCGGTGGTAAAAATACTGTGATTTGTTGACTTGGTTCGCTTGGTCATTGAAATGTACAACATATTCACATATTTCTAAAATTGAAGCCAAAGTTATGTCATAAACAATTTATGCGAAACCATTGTCTAGCTTGGCTTTAGCAGTTATTGGGTGTAATTGCATCAATCACAACGTTTATGTATGCATGCGGTGTTCTCATGTAAAGGAAGCCACAGTACCTAACTAGTTTGTATCTCGGTCGTCGTAGACTAAGTGCGCCGCTCCCGTCTGTCCGAGTACTTAACCTAATATTCGGTAATTGCATTTGGGGCTACCGCATTAATTAACGGGCTCTCTCAGATGGTCAGCTAAGACGTTACATTGATACATGATTTGCTGATGCATTATATACATGCATCTATTCCACTCTATTAGCTAATATGAAATAAACCCTTTGATTTTCCTGATCACTATCAGTCGAATAAATCTTTTTTTTTTAAAGATGGCGCGTAACGGAATATTGTGTCATTTTTTTCCAACGCCGATAAAGAAGTTTTACTTCAATAAATTTATTGCATGATTTTAAACTACTGCGATCTTCCGTTGTTTTTATCGACATACATGTCGTCATGGTGGTAGTGCTCGTAAAAAGATCGTCACGAAAACGGTAGATGTCGGAATATCAAAGGATATATTATCGAACATTTTATTCAAGTATCGCAATTTAAATTTAAACCTAATATTTAAGTACCGATTTATGTACTGTAAATACTACTCACTGAGTTTATGTGCCTTGATAGTCTATAAGTAGGACTTCAGGGCACTTCCTCAAGCCTCAGAAGGCAGTCGTGCTTTGCACCGTATTTTGCCGCTGTTGGTTGATGAAGCCTATGAAATAAGCCACTGGGCACATATTTTCGTAAAAGCTAGCTAGCTAGCTCGTTCAATGTTTAGGATAGAAGAACGTACGTTTTAGGATAGTAGAATATAAATATGAGAAAAGTTTTATGATCGTGTATTTTGTAAATTATATAAAACTTATGACTAGTAATAATGTAATTATAAAAATGTACAATTAATATTTTTGAAGTTGGTGTATTTATACATTGTGTGGCAACTTACATAATAAATATTTTAAGTATAGTCTAATTTGTACTATGGATAGAAACTAAACTACTTTATCATGGTCGAAGCAACTATATACAGTACTAGCTGATGACCGCGGCTCCGCCCTCGCGGAGGTCGGTTATCGTTTTTTGGTCGTATCTCCAGTTCTATTTAACCAATTGCAATCAAACATACGGCAGATTTCAAGTATGACTAAGACCTTTCTAATAGAAAAAACCTAATAAAAAAATAGTAGCTTTTGCGTCCTTCGCTACAAACATACAAACAAATAAATAGACAAACAGACAAGAATTGAAAAAAAAAAAATATGTTCAGAATCGATCATTTAACATAACCGAAGTATTTTTTTAAATATCTCCAATGTACAGACACAACCAATTTACAATTTTAAAATAGTAAAGATGGCTATTGGCGTTCGATTTTTATTAAACTACACATAAGTGACATCGGTTAGCATACGTTTGCAATTTGTTCAATTTATGCGGATTGTCTAATATGCCACAGTTTCGTTGATTATCGTCGACAGTCGATACTGTCAAGCGTGCCGTAATGATGAAAAATACAATTAGCATTCGTTTGTTAGCGATCGCTTTCATTCTCTTAGTTTGTACCTTTTTTTTTTGGCGTAAAATGATACTTGATATTTGTTTATAACTGTATCCATATAATTGTTAATATCAAATCAAATATCATAAAAGGAAACAATTGTCTAATAATGTTTTTTGGATATCATTACAAGATACTCGTAGAGGGATTTTCTATTTTTTTACTATCAATGCAATTAAGCGAATTCAGGTTATTTAATGATAACTTAAAACAATACAAACAACGATAAAATTAATCGTTCTTAAGTAATGATCTTGAGTCCAGATTTAGACATATCATACTCGTTCTTCGCAAGTGTATACTCTGTGCTTTTCGCATTGTTTCTCAAAATTAGCTAATGTTCTGAACCAGGCTGGTATGCAGAGTTCCAAATATCAGCAAAGCACACACTAGAATGGAACCTGAAGAACATTATCAAAGGTAGACTGACGTGGCCCAATATAGTCCAGGCGACTTTACCATAGAAAGTATATCGTTCATCAAGACTATCAGGGGATTTATATGAGAACGTGTAGAATATCCACATGGCCACATTACTGATGAGAAGAAACATAAGGATTTCACGGCCTGGCTTTTTCCGGCGAAGTTTCTTAGCATTGCTACAGCGACGAAGTCCATCCATTATGAGTGCCACTTGGACTATTACTTGTGTCACCTAGAATGTATGAAAACAGGTTAATACAATGCTGTGATGTTATTCACACCATTTAGGTTAAGTTTTAAAGGAATTTAACGTGATGGATTTTATATTTATTCATTGGTATGATTTAATAACCTTAAAGTACTGTGGAACATGTTGTTCTAGAAAAGGAAAAACCATATTCTAATAAGTTAATGAAATTTTTTAAGGCTTCTGGCTAAGGCTAGTACGTCATGTTAAAATAGTCGGGTTAAAGGAAGAGTAGAATTTTAGGGATCTCTTCAAAATTTTGCCCTGATTGTTTGTTAATTCCTAATAATGTTATTTAATATATAAATTTGTGGGTTTCCAAAGTCTACCATAGCATAAAAGGTTTAAACGAAAGTACTTAAATAACTTGTGGAACCGTTATAATATCCTTACACCATTGCGGGAGAAAAGACAGGATATATATGAAATAGTGATAAAAAAATATCATCCTCTGAGGTTGTGATGTGCACTTTAAATGGATGCGTACTTTAGGAATTCACATTTCTTAAACTTACCATAATGAAAAAGTTGATAGTCTTCACGACGTTAGCCAAACTGATAGTTGCATACAATGACAAGGTAGCGTCAATAAAGAAAGCCGGCAGGCAAATGAAGAGAAGTACGTCATCGAGAAGAGAGATAGGATGTTCATTAATATCCAAATGGCGCATCTGGTTGAAGGCTACTACTGCACTTAACAGCATTAGTACGTGCATAGCAAGCGCTGTAGCATCATTTAGCATGTACCCAATTTCAACGAACTCGCTGTAGAAAAAAATACTTTATTTATAAAAATCGAAATCTATTGTGTAAATCTTAGTTTATTTATTTATTGTATTTTAATTTTATGCATGCAAAAAAAATAAAATATATAAATTGGATGATGGAAAAATAGTAACGGTGCTGCTTATTTCTTTAAGAAATTTTTACCTGCAGAGAGTGCGATAGCATGAAAGAATAACATTAACACACAAAAAAATACAAAAATAAATAAATAAAGATAAACAGAAATATATTACAATCACCACATATAAAACAAAATTCTCCGCCGCGTCTGTCTGTCTCTTTTTGGTTATTTTCATGCTGTTTTCACCAATGGATAGAGTGGTTCTCGAGGAAGGTAATGATGTATGGTGAATTTATATATCTTATATAGGGTTGTGGTGCTGGAATAGGTTCCCACGGGTAGCGGGAACGGGATCAGAATTCCAAGCGGGTGAAGCCACGGGCAACAGCTAGTATAATATAAACTACATAAACATAAATATATTACACATACAAACATATATATATACAATAAAGGCACGAGTAATTTGATCACAAAGTAGAAGAGAGATAGTGTTTGCGGACTTTACTTTTGAAGACAGATATCAAATTGCTAGCTCTGATGTCAGATGGAAGTGAGTTCCACAGTCTAACCGCTTGCACAGAGAGGAGTAAGAGTAGGAGTTAGTTTTGAGACAAGTCCAATTAAGAGCGAAGCTTAGGCTTGACCTGTACGGAGCATCAGAATTGCGGATGAATGAGAACCACTCCCTCAGGTACGATGGCGCTGAAGGATTGTTCAGAGTGTTGTAGAGAAGATAGAGTATACGGATATTCGAACGAAGGCGGATCGGAAGACACTTGAGTTCGTTGCGAAAATGCGTAACGTGATCATACTTATTTTTATCCAAGAGCTCCTCTGTGGATTTATGGATTATATAAAATAAACTGCTGCCTGTGCCTGCGGCCGCAGAGACCTCTTTTATCGTGAAAAATTGTCATTTTCTGAAATATTCAGGTTATAAGCTATGTCAGATGCTTATGCTAAATTCAGCTGTTCAGTGGTCTAAGTGCAAAAAGATAACAGATAATCACACTTTCGCATTGTTTATATTAGTATGTGGAGGAACGGGGTAAAATCTGTCTTCTGTCTAAAGCTAAGACCCTTTAACTAGGCGTGGCGGGCCGTGTCCTGAAGATAAATGTATTTGCGTTGTAGATATGTTAGTCAGAAAGAAAACTTCTATATCGCAGCGCAGAATCAGTCGTTTCAAAGTAGTAGTCGAGTCACCTTCACAAGATGGCGCTAGCTATATGTGGTGTCACTTAAATATTTCGAAGACTCTAGCTAAAACTCGATAATACGCGATCTATCGATATATAAACAAAGGAATACTTACTCTCCAACACTACTGAAGACAAAGCCTATGATAAGCATTCCAATGATGACTACCATAACCACCAAACCTAAAAAAAGGCCGCGGTTGGATGCATGACAGTCCGCGTAGATGACGATGTTGCTTGTAAAGTCATTGTCTTCATTTGCTGTTGGTATTCTAAAAACAAGTACAGATTTGTATGAACTCTCTTATATCAACGTGAATCTTACGATAAACAGAGAAGTTAATAAAGTTAACTGTAATAGCCTCGGGTAGGTATAAGATTCCGTCTCACAAACGCAACGTAAAGATTTGCGTTCCAGAAAGCACGAGGTGCGTATTTTCACTGTATTATTATTAACTGCGTAATCTCTTCCATCAAACATTATAATCACCAGTATACACTGCTGGGTCTTTGAGCTCTCTTTTAATAGTGGTATCAATTTATTGTTATTTGATTTTAGTGAATAAATATATATAAAATAATGTTTAGGTTTATAAGGTTCTTGGGTGAACTTCATGAAAATTAGTCTTCAGAACAGATAAGGATCATCATTAAGTATGTTAGCATGTACCTGCACATATGGTAATTATCATCTGATCTGGAACTTGTGTCCGACGGTTCTTCATTATCACAGTTGCCTATGTTACTCCAGATAATATAGTACACAGCCACTGAAATTTATTTAACATTTTTTAACATAAAGAGAGACAATTTCCTGCACCAAATACCGAAGCGGTGGCAGAAAATTTGGTTTGTTTAGATACCCTATACTGAACCAACGTTCGCTAATAAATTGAATAAACGGTAGCGCTAAGGGTTTGTGAACAGAAGATATTTGCTATGCCTATTTAATATATATTATAAAAGTCTATAAAAGTCAAAGTTTTGTGGGCTTTCAAAATTAACAAAAAAAGATGCCAAGGAAACCTATAGCTCAAAAACAACTTAAAAGAACAGAAAGCAGAATCAACATAAAATGTATTAGAATTTACGCAAAATCAACTGAAAAAATAGATAAGTTCTTAAAACAGGGCGTGGAAAAGTATCTGATAAGGTCGTCAGCCTTAGGGCCACTATTGTAGCATTAGCGGTATCTATAATGGTTACCCTCATTTCTGTGTCTGCCCCAGTAGCTGTAACATCAGGAGAGGTGAAGTCATATAGACAAAGATTAGAGCAAGTGTGCACGTAATAAAAATAAAGGAGGTTCATACATTAATTAATAGATTCTAATCAATTGTGGTAATTCCTGAACCACATTCGAACATCCAAATATCTTGACATCTTCACAAACTTTCACATGTATCTATACACATATAATTACTTGTAACTTTATATAGTAGAATTCAGTGATACTTACCAATAAGAATATTGAACTCAACACTGAAGGGATACAAGTATGGTGAAAAATTTTCAAATATTGAATTTATTGCTTGTGAACCAATGCAATTCGGATTGTGGAGATTGCTTATGTCAATAAAACGAGGTAAGTTTACGCTTTCTTGACCTAAAACAAATATTAAAAGTTTATATTATATTAGATAACACATGTACGGCGCTCTACCAACATCCTTGAGGTCTAAGGCAACCTCATCTTTAAGTCAGTGCAAGTGATAAACCACGGACGAGGCTATGGCGCAGGCTTTCCTGTCAGGATTGGGCGATCAGACGGCAGTAGCTCCAGGAAAACGATATTCCAATCAAAAAACAATAAGCGGACTTCGGGCTCAAAATCCAAACTTTGGATGCAACTGGGCAATCGCTATGTTCTCTGTTAAATAATATGACAAATTGACTCAATGTGTACTTTTCATAATAACGAGGTTCAGAGGCACTTCCTTTTGATTTTATATTACGTGGATTACAATAAAATTAGGAACTATTAGTAAAGAAAATAAACTAACCTTCAGAAGTTTCCTCGGATTCTGAACTATCTTGGTTGCCATAAACTGCATTGGCATAAAGCGTTAGTCCCAGGATAGTTTCTCGAACTATAGCTGATACCCAAAAACACAGACTGGTGCCGATGAGGTGCATGAACGCTATATGGGCTAGACCCTAAAAAGAACGATTATTTAGATATTGCACGGTAACTGAAATGTTCAGGATATTATTTAGCACTGTTGTGGGGTAAACTATAATCTGAGTGTATTTCACTCTCCCAAGATCTTCGGGGGCCAAACAAACCTCAACTACTAGCTGGCATACCTGCTCATAAAAGGCTGAGGCTCAGACTCAAGTTTACCTCTCAGAGTAAGGGGGTCAAACGGCAGTCGCTTCCGTAAAAGTCAAAGTAACCCCGGACTCCAAATTGCAAGCTTTGGATACACCAAGAATAACATTAAGACGATGATGAAGGTGATTGCAAAAAGAAAGCTAATAATTTTGGCTGTCCCTGATCATCTAGTTCTAGCTCCCTGCCTCCTAAAACTTCGATAAAGCTTCAAAACATTCAGAAAAGCCAGCAAACATACCGAATCTAATATACTCCAACGGTGATTGTTTATAAACTGCTACTTAGATGTTTGAATGTTGCCTGCTCCTATTGCATGGCTTGATGTTGAAAACGGTTATTCATGCACGGAAATCTGGCTATTAGTTTCTTGTTGTTAGATGAAAATGAATTTAAATTGGTTTAGTGTGTTTTATAGGCTAAAAAGGTGTCGTTTGAAATTGAATTCGCCTGCATAGTTTTCGTTTTCCTATTACAGATCTGAAATAGGCTTTTTCACTGATTGCTGTGTGTACGTTTTTACTATTAATTCATTCAAACATCGAATTGTCATTGCAATATTATGTAGTTTACAGAATGAATAAGAAAAAAATACTTTTAATGGACAAAATGAATTTATTGTTTCTCAAAATATTCTTCCTTTGCGTCAATGCAATTATTCATCCGATTAAACCTATTTTGAAAACATTTGTGCCACTTCTGCGTGATGACGTCAGATATATGATATATACGTTTCATACTCTTTGACAGCCTCTGAAAATCGTAGATCACGTAATTGGTTCATAATTTTTGGGAACAGAAAATGTGCCATGTAGGGATTTCTTTTTTCATTAGTTCTACGTTTTTCACGTACTTGTTTGTCTGTCCAGTCGTCGCTCGTGCAATTTGCATTGTCGTGGTGCAAGATAATACGGCGTTAACGGTTATTTTCACAGTACGACGATTATCTAAAGCAATAGTAGCCACGTGTCTAGTTTAAAAAAAAAAGTCCGTTTAGAAGTACTTTTCACGCGGACTACTTTGGTTTGTTTTGGTCCGTCTTGAAAGACCCATACGCTCGATTGCTGCTTTGTTTTGAGATCGTAGCAATAAATTCATGTTTCGTCACTTGTTTTTATGTCCCACACCAAATTTGACGCCCCTTTGTTCTATCTGGTAAGCAGGGCATGGCTCCAAGGGACACGGTCCGTTTTTTGAGCCTCAGTCATATTGTGTGGGATCACAGCCTTATCATACCCATATGTTTGTGTAAGATTGATTGAAATTGATTCAGGCTTATATCTCAGAATGCCCCAATCTTATGGTAGGTCACATGCCTATCTGTTTCAAACATGCGGTGCAAAGCATCAACGTTTTTATTGTTCACAGCGGTACATAGGCGACCTTTACGAAATTCATCCCTGAGATTGACACGAACGCGCTTGAATTCTGCAAACCAGTAATAAATAGTCGCCCTGCATAAGGCTTAATTGCCAAAAGCAGTTTGAAGTCGAAAAAGGCTCAGCTAAGCTGTCAAATTAAATTCAGAATCGTATTCTACAGCCGTAGAGTTATATAAAAAATAAAATAAAATTTTAAATGTAAGTGGATAATTCCGGAAACTTTTAGGATCGGCGCAGATGGACCACCAACCAACCGTTGGCCACAAGCAGTTCACACGATTTTTCATACACGCGGCGTGTATACGGTCGGCCGGTATCATACCAAATGATATACCTATTGAATGACATCACCTTAAATAATGATTATTTACCTGAGCTTTTAAGACGATCACGTTAGAGTATTTGAACACGAAGTACAACTGCAGGAAGCAATAGATAGGGATCATGACGTCGAGAACTACTTGCAAAACGTTCACACACTCGTCATTGTCAATATCATCATCTATCATTATACCTATTTGAACTGCGAGTAGTAGTACCGAGTGAACCAGGTGTCCCAAGGCAAAAGCTGGAAGAATAGTTTTATTAATTTCTATCAAGCAGCCATCTAATGAGATGTCTGCTTGACCTCTCAATTTGCATATTCGTTATGTTAAACAGTCCGTAGTAATTTTTTCTATCTTATGTTAATAGGTGTTTTATTCTTACTAGCTATAAATTGTTTTCAGTTCTTTTGAAACCGGTTTGTTTGTATAAAAAGTCGGTTGGATAAATACTGATGTCCTAAAAGTAGGAGTGTATGGCCAGGCCTGCAAATACGTAGGTATTACAACTTTTATTTATTTATTTACTTATTGAATAATTATTTGACTTACCGCCTGCACCAAGTTTTAGATAGAAACTTCCAGAGTGTCTGCCTTGACTAAAGCAATATTCGTGGTTGACTGGAATAAGTACAGGAGTAGGCATGTTCGTCCTAATTGAGTCTGGGGTTCGATCACCAGGGGTTATCTGACCCATCATCTCCTGAAAGTGCATAAATGATATAATTATTATTTATTACTAACGGGAGTTTTATGATAAATTATACAGGTCTTATTTGACACATCATCTTCTGAAAACGCATTTATAAAATAGTTATTATTAATAACGTATACGTAACACAGCTTTTTTGGCAAATTTTTACGTGGCACGTTTTTATTTATTTTTCACGCAAAGAAACTACTTATGTTTGTACGTTTATGTGTAATTAAAGACACTTTAAGGTACAGTCATCTACAAAAGTTGCTATGACAAAATTTCCTTTATACTTCTTTTTTAGGATTCCGTACCTCAAAAGGCAAAAACGGAACCCTTATAGGATCACTTTGTTGACCGTCAGTCTGTCTGTTAAGACCTTTTACTCGGGAACGCGTAGAAGCATTAAGTTAAAATTTATACCAAACGCTCCATGCCTTTTTTTATAAGCATATTTAGATAATCACAAGGGAATCAAAAATCATAATGTGCTTGCTGTTGAGTTAAAATAATGATATTTTACAGATAGTTAAGTCTTATAGCACAAGTAAAGGGAAAAGTCCGAAAATCGTAAATAAGTAGTCACCCACATCACAAAAAAAGAACTGTATGTCTGTGAGTCAAGACTAGAGCACTGTAGCAACGTTAAGTTCGCGCCTCAATCCAGTTTTGTACGAGACTACTATCAGTACGCAAGTTCGACTCGCACTTGTCCGGTTTTTGGAATATACAGAGTGATAGCCTAAGGTTTGCAAAAATAACCGCTTACAATTAAATACAATTATTGATTGTTACTCACCTCTTGGTTTATGAAATATGCCCTAATCTTTTCTTCGTGTAGAGCTTTGATTTTATGATTCTTTACAGCAGTTGACTTATAGCGAGTTATGTCAAATAAGAGGTAGAGAAGGTATAATAATCCCATACTGCAGAGAATTATTGAGTATATCTGTAAATAAAAGTATAGTATTTAATTTATTATAAATAACTCAAAAATAACATTTATATAATACATATTAATAATACAAATAACTCAAAAAATAATTGAAAATATTACATTTATTTATCTGCAACATTATGCAGATAAATAAATGCTAATTATGCTAACGGAAATCACGCGATCCGAAAGTTCAAGAATATAATATACAGTCAACCACAAAAGTTACTGAACATTAACAAAACAAACAATCTTTACATTGTTTCTTTTCTCAATGCTCAGAAGCTTTTGAGGTACATGCCTATTGTTGAACTTTCAACAAAGAACAGATACATTTCATGTTCTGTTTATTATTTTATCTAATATTTGAAGCTAAGTGTATCGGTAACTTGGAAAGCGTTAAGCTACTTTTGAGGCCGACTGTACATACATTATATGATCATGTTAATTTCCTTAAATTACAGTTTAAAAGTTAACATACAAATCTGACTAGCTTTTGAAAGGTATTTTAATCATTAAGAGTCGGTACTTACCAAAGATATGGACTCTTCGACGAATGAATCGCCGATGTAGATGATCAGTCCGAGTGTTACTATCAGTATTGAGTATATACAACTTATTATTAGTGTCATGTATTTTCTGAAGCAAAATAAAACTTATTATGACATCATGTTTGTTACCTCCTTTTTTAAGTATACGCTATACAGTATGTGTTTTGAGTCTTCAGAATTTCGGTAGATGTCTCTTAAACCAAATAAATGGAAGGAAAAGGCGTAAGCGGATACCGGGCTCAGAAGTTACCGGTTGCATCCGTGACTACCAACCTGGGATGATAATTAATGAACAATTAATTCTATGTATACTATACAAGCAGTTCGGAACAAAAAGTGTGTCACACTTCGGGGGTGAGGCGGGAACAGGGGAGGGGTACGGGACGCCTCATTCATAATTTTGGCGTCCTTACACTACTTAACAGATGTCAGGTGATGATCTCATATGAAATCGTATAAAATAAATTTAATACTCTGTGGCCATGACAGCATTAAAAATTAGCGCCAAATTGAGTACTTACAGTAGCGTTCAAAAATCTTTACCAATTTTCTTGTTCCAAACAACCAGTTTATGCATAGAAGTCATTGTGAATGAACGAAGTATTAGTGCACTTAGTTAATTCTGTCCGAAAATACTCAGTACCTCTACGGAGTATGCAGACTTGCCCGGAATATGGCAATGGGTATCATCGGAACCAAAAAAGTGTAGCTAGTGAAATGT
Source organism: Cybosia mesomella (assembly GCA_946251805.1). Lineage (NCBI taxonomy): Eukaryota > Metazoa > Arthropoda > Insecta > Lepidoptera > Erebidae > Cybosia > Cybosia mesomella. The sequence continues at coordinate 15,602,765 of OX276392.1, forward strand.
GGGCACATAATACTAATGCACCTTTGCTTCTCTTACATCCCTCGAGTACATATATAGTGGTGAGAGTGTAGAATAAAGAATACGAAATAATAAAAAATCCGGTAATACTAACTTAGTTTGCTTCGAGTTGTCCTCAGGGCTAGTGGGGGGTGGTGCATGAGTTTCCACTGATCGTATAGATTGTGCATCCACCACGGACCTAGGGCGCGGGGTCCCCGTGCCCCTTGTGTCACTGCCAGCCATGAAGAATCGGTAGTTATCTGCATTTAAAAATAAAACATGTCAGTCAGAGGAGTTAGAATGTAATTTTTTAAGCTTTTTTTTTTGTTAAAGTTATATTTGACTATTTAGGCACTTCAGCTCTGTAATTATCTTTTCGAATATTCTTTTTGTCTATCATTAATGTATTACACAGAAGTCAGAATTATAGATACAGATTATCACTTCCTTTTTAAATGCAATGTATTTTAAATTAATTTCAGAAACTTTTTGCTCGTCTTAGGATCTAGCAGTAATTCGCCAACATTTTTTGAATTAAGTGATCATACTATATTTTTAGTTAAAAATAAACTTATTCCAACACTTTTACCGATATGGTATACTTGTTCGGTTCTATGTGTGTGTAGTGTGCAGTGTAGTGTTATAGCTTATAATTTTAAAGTACATACTTTAATTTATTCATTTTTATTTTTACATATTTTTTTCTCGTCAGAAGTCCCCACGGATAGGCCAAGGGGTCCCCCCCTTGGCCTATCCGTGGGGACTTCTGATATGGGGGGGTGTAACTGTGTAGTTCGGACGTGAACCTACTAAAACCGCATACCGTCTTGGGCCTATTGTGTCGGGTGTAAGATGACCCAAGGCAATTTTCTTGAAACCCAGCTGACCCTGGGCCATTTACGGCTTTGAGATGACCTCCGGGTGTGGGAACCACGGTGTCCTCATCTTGCTCTGCCGCCGCTCCGGCCTGCTTCTGTTAGGGTGACAGGCGGCCTTACCTATCACCCCCCCGATTTATGTAACCGACTTTAATTTAAAATTAAGTTTCACCAAAAGAAGTAACGTAAGCTATTCCACATCATTTAAGTAATTATTTATTTTAATAATTAAAGATAAATCCATCAACTTGGATTTTCAGATTACAATTATCACATTATATCATGTGTAATTGTATCACGTGAAACGCACAGTGAGCTATTTAATGATGGGTACTGATCTTTCATGTAACAGCCATCAGGATACATATTAATAAACAGTTAATTGGCTATCGTTTCGCATAATAATTTGTTAGTTGAAAGTATCTGGATACCATTATGTACTTGAGATTAATAAAATTAGGGGATATTATCCTACATCCTCCTAATATAATGAATGTGAAAGTTGTATGTTTGGATGTTTGTTGCTCAATCACTCTACTCTAACGACTGAACGGATCTGGCTGAAATTTGATACAGGGATTGATTATAGTCTGGTCTGGTCTACTTTTTATCCCTGGAATAGGTTCCGATGGAAGCGAGAACGGGACCAGAATGCTACGCGGGCGAAGCCGTAGGCAACAGCTAGTCAGAAATATTACGTTCTTCGACATAGAATAAAAAGTGACAAAAGACTAACTTTCGTAATTTCTGAAAGTTTCACCAGAGATTTTCGTATATTCGAACAAAAATATCGGTGTTAATATTATTTTTCTTATTTAAAAGTACACGCCAAGCTCGGCACAGAATAAAATTAAATATCAATCAAGTATTTTTTATCTATTGTTTACACACTGAAGGGAGAAAAATGAGAACAAGTCTTGCCTATATTATTATTTAACTTTTGAGGTAAGCATTTAAGATACAAGGAGCAAAATATTCTCGTCAGTTTAACGTCGATCTACCTACCTGCATGGGAAAAATTATATATATTAAGAGAATTGTCGGAAGTTTACGCGAATGTCACACGTTTAAATAAAACTATTTTTAACGGATTCTATCGCGATTTATTTGATGTAATTTTATATTTTACATTGATCCTGACGTTTCCGTTGCTTTTCAGCAGCCATAGTCACGGGGAGACTAAAGTTGGTTGTTGTCTTGTAGTTTGAAGTGTAAGATATCTCAAAGTACCCGAACTATGTTGAATTGTTGGTGTTACTATTTACGCAGAATGAGCTCACAGTGTCATTAAGTCTTGTTGTATTTTGATTTTTCTTGGAATTAATTAAGTGAATGACCCCGTGACCATGGCAACCAAAAAGCGGGATCAATGTAAAATATAAAGTAACATCAAATAAATCGCGATAGAATCCGTTAGAATAGTTTTATTTCAATATTAAGAGATCTTCAGTTGTTGCATTGTAGTCGTGAGAATCATAAATAAATTTCACCTACAGTTATGTAAAGAAAACTATTGACTTAAAAATAATCACATGACTTATGATAAAGTTATTATAATTAATGTTTTAATCTCTGTATAGGCCATGTGATTTACGAAAACGTCACAATCTGTCCGGCGTACATTACTGTAAAAACATTTGGTAGAGGAGTTATCAGATAATAGTAATAAATAGGTCCGATAATGAAACTAGTTTATTTTGATATTACATTTTTTGGAGTAATTATCGTATAACATTTCACTGATAGGTGAGGTATCTTAGGATATGAATTCCGTCAAAGTGAATCAGATGTGAAATATATTGTTAATTTATACTTTTCTTAAACTCACAGAGACAAGACGTAGATATATTTTAACTGAATGTCTTAAACACAAATAATACTATTTGATATAAATTGTTTCCTTAGCTTCAGATTTAGGTATATAATTATATTAATATTATAATGCAAAAGTGAGTTTGATTGTTGGATGAATTTGACAATAACACCACTGGGAGTAGGACGTAGGCTACTTTTTACCCCAGGCCACGGACAGTGGAACAAAGTTAAACCTTTTGAAAATGATGTCGAAGCTACGGCAGTGATACTTGTAGGTTCGAATGAAACCATTCCCATTAAACAATTAAAGTTATCAGAGAATCAGAGCATCTACGCTCTTTTAGTACTTACTTAACGATTTTGAATCACCATATCTGTAGTTACCATTCAGGGCATAGTACGGAAGTAAGATGTTTACGTCACCTGAGAAACAAAACAACTTCTGTATGGTGTAGTGTACGTTCTACTAGAAGGAGTGACAACCAGGTTGAAGGAGCCGTTGTTTCCATCTCTCCAGTGTTTGTTTATTTGGACGCGCTAGTCACTAGGACTACCTATGTGAATAGTTTTTTTTTTTCATTTGATAGCTTTGTTTTTGAGGAAGTTCATAGGTTATTATCATCATGCCACGACCCGTAGAAGTCCAGAAACAAGAATAAAACAGTCGTAAAGACGCAGGCGGCATGACCTACCGAATAGAACCGAATACAGCAGATAAAACAGAGGGTTACAGTGAGTCGTAGATAAAGTTAAAACACACGCGTGTTTCCTATAATCCCGGGACAAATGTCTGTCGAAGCCCTTAACTGGAGAGTGTTATGATATAAATTAAAAATAAATATTTCAAGATATTCTACATAGCGCCATCTAGAACCAAAGTAAGTTTAGCTTAACTAGCTTCTATTTTGGGTTCTAGAATACGGATAAACATAGGAACTTAGACACACTTTTTTTTGTAAACAATTACATACTATACATAGAAACACATTGACCAATGCAAATAGATTATATTAATTATTTGCATGGAGCGGGAATCAAAGCCGCGCCTTCCGGCGCAGCAGTCGAGCGCTCTGCCGCCACGCTACAGAGGTCAAAAATGTTAGGTTAGCATTTTTTGCATCTATAATGGAGGTTCTAATTCTTTACACTGTACCCACAATTACCATACGGTGGGATCAAGCCTTTTTGATGAGCTCTAAATAAAAAATACTAGAAACGTTGAATACACAGTATATATACAGTATTTAGGTGAATATTAAGTTACCCTGCTATCCTACCAACAAGAACTGCCTGAATATGACTGGCTTATGTAATGAACGGTCATCGAACGGTATAGGATTGCACTCCCATACACTATTGATTGAAATATAATAAAGCATATTTGGTGGATTAGGTAGCATTGCCGAGCCGGCCGAGCCATCCTTGCTGGAGGCCGGGGTTTACACTGCACGATGCAACGTTTCAACAGAATAGCATCAAATGTTACGTCTTCCTTATGTATTTGTTGAGATTGCTGTATTGATATCGTGGGTAAAGTACATCATATTGAATAAACCAAAAAAAAACAAATCAACGTCAGTGTATGTAGTGGGATCGAACCTTTCCAATTCAATCAGATGCCCGCATAATTTAGCAAGCAAAATTAAACGCCGAAATTTTGTAAAACTGATATGATAATGTTTTTTGAGCAATTGTAGATTTCGTATGTCCTCTATTTGACTGCTTTTGTAAATTGCATTGTTTATATTCAAGTTATTAAAATTGATAACATAAATACATAACTTCACGTCTGTATCCCCGAAGCGGTAGGCAGAGGTGTATTACACACCCACGATTCGCCAGTTATGTTAAGGTCCCAATGTAATAGGGGTCGAGCCTATTGCCATCTACCGGGCACATTATTAAGCTAGCGATAATTAACATTTATTAATGCACACATAACTACGAAAAGTCAGAGGTGTGTGCCCGGGGCGACCGGGGATCGAACTCGAGACCTCGTCTCAGCAGTCCGTTACGTATGCCACTGAGCTATCGTTGCTTTATTATTTATTAAAATTCGTTAGTTTTTAACATACATCATCATAATCTTAGCGTTGTTCCCGGTTGCATCCGAGGCCGTCGCCTTAGAGCCCGTGGTACGCTTACCACTCTTCCTTTTGGTGTCATTTATACGGTCTTTATGGGAACGACTGCCGTCTGACATCCCAACCCCGAGAGGAAAGCCTGCGCGCAGAGCCTCATCCGTCAGTCAGCAGGTGTAACGACTTGCAGGCTTGGGCCCCTAAGAAGACTTTGGCCTAATTATAATTTTTTACTGGTCAAATAAATGTAAAGCTTGATTTTCTTATTCTACATACCATTATTAGGTGTGGCTGTGCCCGATTCATCCCCTCTAAGAGGAACTACAAATCTTGAAGATTGTTTTTCGCTGTTAGAGTCCTGGAAACAAGAATATAAAAATATTATTATAAAAAAATATAAAAAGAAAAATATATTAATAAAATAAACTGTGATAGTCTAATGGCATAAACTATACGTTAATATTAGTTTTAAATCTCGAGGTCCTGAGTTTGGGTGGCCTCGGGCTCAAAAGTACAAGTTTTAGATGCAATTGGGATTGGTGCTCGGATGAAGAGAAGAGGGCTTTATACCTTTTTTACAGGCGTATCTTGTAGGCGTCAATATTTTTGCACCCTTAGGTAGGAAAAAAGCATAGTTACCGAAATGTCAATGTAAAAACGCCTACCACTCCTTCAGGGATATACAGGGATATAAAGATTACAGAAATGGAACGTTATTCCGATTCTCAACAAATGCGTGAATGTAAATTCATATCCCCGTAAGTCGATAGGCAAAAAAAGTAGCGAGCACGAATATCGAAAGCCGTATAAAATCGGATTAATAACTTCATTAGCCGCTTGTTTCTCTCGATCGACACCACCCTATATTTCACTATAATCCTATTACCATGTGCCACGTTCCTCTGCAACGAATTTCGGCCGGCCGTGCAAAAACGCTTTTGTATACTACAGTACTTCCAATGAACTTCGGCGCATTGATGGAGGTGTGTATTAAATTTTCATCGATGATATTGATGCTTTATCGCACAAATTTCACATTTTTTTGTGGGTTAAATAAGATTTATTTTAGTTGAAAGTATTTGTGACTTTAATTAATTCAGTAAGAACCTGTAGTCATTGTCATTGTAACTAGTATAGTAGGTTAGTTAGAAAATACAAATTTTATAACTAACCTAAAAACTAAAAATTACTCTACAATCAGAGGCCTTATCATCTTCCAGGCAACCATTGCATGGGAAAATCTTAATATATCAATGTAATCACTGTCTATAAAATTAAACTTTATTTGTTTAAAGTATTTACTGATACTAAGAAAATTTCTGGAGTTTTTCATGTTTACCTACCTCCTTTTCAACGGTTGTCTATGCATATTAGAAGCACATTATAACAGTGCGTTCAGGGTGCTAATGGGGATGCCGCGCTACTCCAGTGCGTCCGATATGTTCGCCGAGGCGTCAGTAGATGAGTTTCATACCATCATGCGTAATGTTTACAAATGCTTCGTTAGATCAGCACTTCCATAGTGTTGGGCTAAAGAACCTTTCAGGCGCACAAATTGTGAAAACGATCAATTTATCCGCCCGAAATTTCTTTAGCCCAACACTATGCAAGTGCTGGGCTAAATAAGCATTTATTAACACGTCTTCTATCTTTCGCAGGGTGCGCGACAGCCCCAATAGCATTCTTAATACAATAGCGGAACAGCTCTATATTGAATGCATAAACCTGTGGCGTTTAAGTAAACGTTTTAAATCATCAATAATTATTACCTAACATTAGTTTAAAAGCTTTATTTATACAAACAACATGGACCATTGTCTGAATAAATATTATTATTAATAATATAAGATCACCTTACCCCCATGTTACTAAATTACACACCACTAGTGATTTTTAACTAGCTAACAGGTATCTAGTTGTTAAAGGCATTTCCCTGGTCGGATGATTTTTATATCTTTTGTTTTTATTTTATTACTTAACTACTAATAGAAACATGAGTCCGTAAGCTACTAAAATTGAAACACCACCGCTTTACAGTAATGCCAAAAAAATAGATGTTCCGAATTCATGTCAAGCTTTAGTTATTTCATTGTTTAATCAATCTCAATATTGCAATAAGATAAAAATTCAATTAATAACGATTGTCAGACGCACAATCAATTAATGAATATTTCGAATGAGAATGCTTTATAACCTTAACTGTGTATGTAAGGGAAATAAAAAGTAGAGATCGAATTTTCATTAGGCGAGGCGTTGGGGCGGCACGGTGTGTCCGCACTCGGTATTAACAGGCGGCGGGTGTTGTGGGCCGCTAAGGGCGCGGGGAGAGACGGGTGGTGGTGGTCAGCGGCCGGCTGGGCTCAAAAGGTTTACAGTTGGCTGCGCGAGAGTGACCCGCCTCACAAACACGGGCCGCGCCCGACGTCAGATGCTATGGAACTGTAGTTTTACAAACCTTTTTATATTTCTTTTTGGTAGGGTCATCATTTTCATAGATGGATTTTAATAAATTAAATGTTACCATTTTTTGGGCCATTAAATTTATTTAAAGCCCAAAAATATTGTCCTCCCCAATTAATCGTACATACACTGAACAAAAGCATGATAAAAAAGGGTGGGTCAAAAGCATGCATGAAAGGTTTAATTACAGTAGCGGAAGCTCATGAAGTGTATAAGGACAGAAGCTGATGGTAGGCTGGAGTCTCCTGACTATCACCACGGCCTGTCAGTCTGTCAGCCTGTGACCACGGTCAGTGTAACTTGGTCGAAACGTCAGGCAATTCAAAGGTATGTATATACCTATATATGATCGAGTTAATTACCGTTAACATTATTGTACACGATAGAATAGTTCTTTGTCTGGTCTTGGTAAGCACTCTAGTGCTACATAACATTACTAAAACTAAAAAGCTGAAAATAAATAATTAATAATAAAAACTTTTTCAAAAACAAGCTTTTATAAAGAAATTAGTTGTACTAAAAGTGAAATAATTTTTTTATGCAAGGGTTGCACAATTAGAACACAGAGAAAAATCAGGCGCTATGCCAGCTTATGAAATCAGGACAACCCTTGCATAAAACTATTATTTTCGCTTGGTAGTAAATAATGTAAATAAAATAACAAGACATGCAAACAAAAATATAAGTTAATTTCGCTGCGGTGTATCCATACTTTCCTGACGTTGAAATCATTACAACCCATTGGCTCCATATATATGAATTCGTTGTTTAAACTACGGACGGCGCTTAAAATAAATTTACTTTGAAAACAGGCAAAAATATTCTGTGTTGCAAGTTTCTATAAAATAATATAAAAAATAAAAAATGTATGATGTGATCTATACTATATTTATTTTATAAAATCGTAATGAGGTGAAAACTGTACATTGAATATTTTTTCCAAAAAAATATATGTTATGTGTTCTAGGAACGATACCGATACCAAAAATTAGATTTTTATAATTTATGTCCGTTTGTTGCTGCTTTTTATTATCGATGTCCGAGCATCACTTGTAAACCGCTGAACAAATTCAGCTGAAATTTTGCATGAACATTCTTCTAGGGTATGGTCATAAACTGCGCTATATATCATCACGATCTCATTAGTGTGATAGGAGCAGCAGGGTGAAATCGACCAAATATATCATTGATCATTCCTTTGTTTTTAAAAAAGGCAGATCATCACGAAATTCTGCAGTTCGATAGAACTCGGACATGGTCAACGTTTGAACTATAAACCATCACGCTATAGATGAGCTAGGTGATGAGCATTAAAATATGAAATCTCGAAACTGCAAAGTTACAAAGCTGCGGTAGCCTAGTGGTATGGGTAATGGACTGCTGAGACGAGGTCTCGGGTTCGATCCCAGGTTTTACCATAGCACACACCAATGACTTTTCGATGCTTTTCGAAGTTATGTGTGTATTTATCGCAGGTTTATAAGTGCCCGGTTAATGGCAATAGGCTCGCCACCTATTACATTGGGACCTAAACATAAACTGGCGAAATGTGGGTGCTAGCACCTCTGCCTACCCCTTCGGGGATATAGGCGTGAGTTTATGTTATGTTATGTTATGAAACTACAAAGTTACCTACGCGTAAAAGACAGTTTATTAGAAACTCAACCGTTGATAATAAATATCATCACGCTAATGGGTCCAAATACTATATAGGTTCGCAACTGCAGAAGTAAATATACGTTGATCTATTCAGAATTTAACGCGGACGAAGTCGTGGGCAACAGCTAGTATTATAAATTTGGAAATGTGAGGAATATATGGGGCCTTATGATAATGATTGTTAATTCAAATATCGAGTCCTAAGTAGTCACACACGTGCACGTCTGAGCTCGAAGTCAAACACTTATCAAAAAGTACCTGCTTAAAATATAATCAGAAACTAATTTATTTTGATTGATTTATTCAATGTTAAAATTTAATGCCTATTATAAGATATATTCAATTTATGTATAAATGTAAAAAATATTGATCGTAGGCTCTTTACTTCATTAATTTTTATTCTGAATACGCTTACAAAAACAATGGTACTTGATGCGACTTTATTGCTCTATGTAGGTGCGTTTAACTATATAAATCTCTTTTGTTATTTAGAAAGAATATAGTATAGTTTAATTAGCAATGTTACTAAACTATATTCTTTCTCGTTACATTTGGAGACAACTCGATCTTGACATATTTCAAGACGATCTCAAGCATTTTAAATCAAAATTGACTCAGCAGTTTTAAATTTATTTGACTAATATTATTATGACTTATATATTTTTTTTCTCTCTTTTATGTTTTTATGTAATTTTAATCTAACTTCAAATATTATATTTTGTGCAATTTTAACTATTCATGTTATTCTATCAATCTTAATTTTATGCTTGTTATTTATAATTATTGAAAAAGTTGACTTGCAATCTATTATAATCTATCAATATTTATATATAATATAATCTATTTTATTCCTTTTGCAAGACAATCAGTCAATGCTGTGCATATTTGCAACTGGTGAAGCACATGCCTACTAATTTTCATTGTAACTAATAAGACAATGTTGGTGTTTACACTGGTAATATGTCTAAATCAATACATAAAAAAAATATATATATAAAAATATTATAATTTAACATATTTTATCGCGATTTATTTTGTATTATTTTATTGTTTACACTGTTACCGACGATTCGGGATCTTTTGAGCAAATTTACGATAATATCATTTTGAAATTCATTTAATTTATTATCACATATGTGGTTTTCGAATAGGTAGAGATGCACAAATTGCACTTACATTACGCTAGCTATAATTTTTGGTAACTACTTATCATAAATTTATGGCGTGATATATCAGTAGGTATAAACAAAAAATAATCTCTGAATATGTTGCCAAGCGCAAAACTTGAGAACAACGAGACCGATTTGGATGATTTATTTTTATTGTGTGCGTTTACGATAAACCTTTGATATGAAAGAAAATTTGGACAATCCATGAGAAATATTGGCACTTGAGTGACATCAGACACTCGTCGTAATGGCAAGTAGAGATTAACTCCTTCTGTTTCTGCCTCTACCCACCCTTAGTGGATATGACTGGCATAATAACAACGGATGGCATTGCTGGCCTGCATAAACGTTTGACGGGGAAGCCTCTAAAGGGCATTCTCGTCAACTGGCCTGCGTTGAAAGTTGTAACCAACTTCAATTGAAAGTCTACACTGTTCTATATTAACTCAAAGTTAAACACAGAAGTATTATAGTACATTGTTCATCGATTTGAGGTCCGATGCGCCGCGGAGGATCTTAATACACACGAGTTGGGAATCGCACTTTCTTGCGAGAGATACATACTGCTTTATACTACATCTACGACGAAAATGAAAAACAGAATTTAATAAAAATTAATTGAATTTTCATACACTTTTGTCTCCCGCTTAGTACTTTAACAATGGGTTTTCAGTCATTCTTGTCTTCCTCATATTTCTAATGAATTAATAACGTATATTCAGTCTTATTTTTGAACAAGTACTAATATTCTTTCTGGATAGGTGTAGGTGTAGGTTCATTATTCGTAAGTCTATAAGTATTCTGCACAAAAAGGATTTTTTCAATGCGTCGCATGTTAAAATTAATGACCCATTATTATTTTCAATATTACCGCAATACAGAGTAATTTAGATAAGTGTATCTCATAAACACACTGGTTCTAGCGTGATAGGTGAGTGATACGTTGTTTAATTGTCCTACCTGTACGGCCGATGCGACGTAAAATCGGAAACACGATATGAAACGGAATATACAAGGTTCCTCAGTGATGACCTGTCTGGTTAATCGTGTGTCAAAGTCAATTTACTAAATTCTAGCGTACCAAATGAATTCAATTAATAAAAAAATACTAAGGCAGAAAACAAGTACATCGGATGGTGAGCGGTTACCTTCATTGACGTAGATACTTACCTGTATTTATGCAATCACTTGCTCATTACTATACCTACAAACAACAGAAAGGAAGGTTGAAGAGAAGAATGGGTAGGAGGAAACAAAGTGAGATATGGTTTCCGGCAGTATACTGATATCAAGCTAATATCAAGCCGGCATGAAGAGGATATTAAGTCGGCATGAAGCTGATATGAATCCAATATTAAGCCATTACTACATACATAAATACAATATTAAGTGAGAGGACTTTGTGCCGGTCGAGCCTTTGCTCGGAGTAAGTAAAGTATTTTCTAATAAATTGAAATATGTGTGATTCCATAAAATATTGCAGTTGAAGTATTAATATCTACATATTATTTTTATTCTTTTCTTTCTTTCTATCACTTTATTACCATTTAATTTGTCAAAAAATTAAAATCACGGTGCGCGTTCAAAATTAATATCTAAAATATCGGCAATGTGATATCGGATAATTATGATAAGTAATCACAATTAAAATTAATTGATGTTATGTTTCAAATCCACTGGTTTGATTTACTTTTCTGAACTGTTGAACGCAGTTATGACCGTGAAATTATTAAGTAAATTCAAGTTATGATTATGGATTGATCACCGTTAATTATATTTCCGCTGATAACAGCGTATATCAATGTTATGCCACATTTATAGTGCATTACTAACTATAAGTATTATTCATGCGGGAAGTCCCACTAATCATAGACTACTCGCGACGCCGCGCTGTCCGTCTCTAATTTTAAGACGTGGGGCGCATTAAATATTAATACACAAAATCAATCAACCAATTAGCCTACTGCAGTCCACTGCTGGACATAGACCTCTCCCATTGTACGCCATAGCACCCGATCATCCGCCTTGCACATCCAGTCTATCCCAGCTACCTTTTTCAGGTTGTCCGTCCATCTTGCTGGGGGACGTCCTACTTTCCATTTACCGATTCGTTGTCTCCACTCTAGGACTCATTTGCTCTATCGGCCATCGGTCCTTCGGTAGATGTGGTCAGCCCATTGCCACTCCAGCTTGCTTATTCTGCGAGCTATGTCGGTGACTTTAGTTCTTTGTCGGATGACCTCATTTCATTTCGAATTTTATCCTTCAAAGAAACCCCATGCATAGCTCGCTCGATAGCCCGCTGCGCGACTTTTAAGTCGAGGACTAGCCACACTCTCAATGTCCACGTTTCAGCACCGTAAGTTATGATAGGTAGGACGCACTAGTCGAACACCTTTGCTTTTAGGCATTGCGGTAAAGAGGAGGAGAAAACCCGATGTAGTTTGCCAAATGCAGCCCAACCCAGCCCAACAAAGTCTTTCTCGAAGTCCACAAAAGCCATACACAGCGGCTAATTGTACTCGTGAGTCTTTTGTATAATCTGGTGAACAGTATGGGTGTGGTCCACGGTACTGTAGCCTTTGGAAACCCGGCTTGCTCCGGTGGCTGGAACTCATCGAGCTTACTCACGAGACGATTCGTGATGACTCTCGAGAACAACTTGTAGACATGACTCAGCAGTTAGATGGGTCTGTAATTCTTTAGCAAGGCCTTATCACCTTTTTTGAAGAACAGTACCTCCGCACTCCCGTTCCATGCCCTAGGTGTTAAGCCTTGCTGGATGACGGAATTAAAAAGGCTCGCTAGCTCTTTGAGGACTGGTACCCCGCCAGCTTTTAGGAGTTCAGTAGGAATTCCGTCATCGCCAGTGCACCTGTTGTTCTTTATTTGCTTGAGGGCCTCTATCTCGTACTGCTATACATTGGGTATTTCCTCGGAGTAATGGCGCGTGAGTGGGGCTCTGTGGTCTTCGTTTGTTCATTTATACACTTAATGGTGCAAGATAATACGGCGTTTACGGTATGTTCACAGAGTTTGTCAATAATTTCCGGTAAACAAATGATCGTGTACGACAATAATCTAAAATAACAATAAAAAACAAAACAGCAGTCACGTTTTATTAAAAAAAAAACAATCTTCCGTTTAGAAGCACTTTTGACGCGGGTCACTTTGGTTGGTTTCCGTTCATCTTGAAAGATCCATACTACGCTCGAATACTGTTTTGTTTATGGGATCGTGGCAATTAATCTATGTTCAGTCACCTGTGACTATGTACCACACCAAACTCGACTCCCCTTCTTTGTATCTAGAAAGCATGGCATGGCATCAACTCACGCGGTTCGTTTTTTGAGCCTCACTCAAATTGTATGGGATCCATCGAGAGCACAACTTTTTCACACTAATATTTGTGTAAGATTTATTAAATTTGACTCATGCCTATGTCTAAGGATATCCGTCTCTCGTGACAGGATACATGCCTGCCTGTTTCATTCATACGGCGCACAGCATCAATGTTTATGTTGTTCACAGGGGTACATAGGCAACCTTCACGAAATTCATCCTTGAGCTTGACACGACCGCGCTTGAATTTTGCAAAACAGCTATAAATAGTCGTCTTGAATGGGGCTTCATCGCCAAAAGTAGTTTGAAGTCAAACAAGGCTTTGCTGAGCTGTCATATTACATTTAAAATCGTCGTTAATCATAGTATGGATAATATGGGTAAATTTTCTCGAGGTATTTCCATGTTAATGAAGACGAGCAAATTTTAAAATGGCGGCAAAATGTTAAATCAATTGACAGTCACACGAAACAAATTATATTCTACACCTAAAGAGTTCAATTTTCGATGTAAGTGGCCTGTTCCGGAAACTTTTAGTGTGCCCTATGTATGCACCTATACAATGCAATGGGGGAGGCCTATGTTCAGCAGTGGACTTCCTACGGCTGATATGATGATGATGATGATGATACATATAAATCCTGAATTGTTATAATTTTCTAGTAGCCTAACAGAGTAGCATTAAAGAAATTAGTGGTGACACTTGCTTGTGGTGGGGCTCCATACACCCATAAATTATAGAAATCATTGATTGTACAAATTGCCGATTCAGTCTCAAAATAAACCACAAATAAAATAGTTGCCTAATCTAGGTAGTTTAGGTAACTATTTTATACGAACTCTCTAACATTAAAAAAAACAATACTCTACAAAACTAAGTCGTCGTCACTAATGGAATCACATTAATATTTTCCTACTTTGAAAGTTTTTCAATTGACTTTGTTTGTTTTTTACGATTTTTGATAAACGAGTAGGTATCTGAAGGTAATTTACCCAATTATGAGTCACGACTCACTCATATTCTGAATTTCCAGGTATATGGTGTAGTAAACTCAGATAACATATGCCGTAACAGTGGTACAAAAATAGACTATATAGATAAAAAAGAAAATAAGATAGTTCACAAGGCACAATCTAGACTCAAACTAAGCATAACTTGTAATATGGGTTCCAGAAAGCGGATAAACATACTCGTATACTTTTTTCGTAAATAAGTACATAAAAACACCCAGATCAATACAAACAGCATAATATTTATAAAATAAATATTCTAGGACATTTTTACCCAGCGCTATCTAGACCCAAAGTAAGCATAGTTTAACTAACTTGTGGGTTCCAGAATGCGGATAAACTTACTTATATACTTTACATATTATACATAGAACCACTCAGACCAATGCAAATAGATAATAGATAATGCAAATAGTTATATTCATGCATACAAATATCTGCACTGAGCGGGAATCGAACCCGCACCCCCTGTCGTAGAAGTCGAATGCGCTACCGCTACGCTACAGAGGCTGTCTATAGTAGTGTGTAGTAGCTATTCATGCATAAAAATATTTGCACTGATCAGGAATCGAACCCGCACCTCTCGACGTAGCAGCAAATCCACTACCGCACTGCCACAGAAGTCGTCAACTAGTGCATACAAAGAAATAATAAAGTATACTTCTAGAAGGAAGAAGCCATGGAATTTAAATCCACGGATTATTATTGAGATTTGTCATTCTAATCGTAATCTATCTATCATGATGGATTAAAGGGATTCATTTCATGTACGTGATTGACTGATAAATTAAATAAATCAGCCTGCGACTTCGTCCGCGTTGACTTAGACACATGTTTTTTGCGTAGAACCAATTTTCCTAAAATAAAAGTAAGTGAAGCCCACCCTTAATCTCAGTATTATAGGTGGTTCCGACTTCAACAGAAGTCTTATGCGTATTTTTTTCTTTTAAAATAAAGCTGTAATTCCGTCATTTTTCAAATTGAAGTACCTTCTTGGTTTTTTTGTTGCAGTTGGCACTATTCTTTTATTAAAATTTTATTTATTTCTCCGTTTTTAGTAAGCGTAACTGATTTATTGAACATTAAAACCTTGATCTAATATTTCGTATAATAACGGATCAATGTGGACAACGTCACGGGGTATCCATTCGCTGACCTTAAATTGTGACATGATATAGGTACAGATCTCTTGGGGTGCGACTGGTTGGATCACCTCCAAGTTTGGTGCACCCTGGGCAACGTGGGCGATGACGCATCATTGTTTGCTCCTCTGGAGTAGCTGGCGTCAACGTCAACGGCCAAGAGTCTGACCAACCGGCCCTTTTCAGGGCCAGCTGACCCCATTGCACGAGGGGGTCGGGGTATGGCGGGCCTGCAATTCCCGCAGGATGGGGTGGTTGCTCCAGGTACCCCTCTGCTGTTATCAGAGGGGACACAAAAAAAAAAGGTACAGATCTCTTTTTTCGCTTCAATTTACACTCACGAATTGTACTTCAACGAATTTATACCCGGGAAAAGCCGGGACCCGGGCCGCTAGTTATTTGATAAATATGTGAGTGTACATTATATTATGTTAGTACATTAGTCAAGTACTAGAATAGATTAATAAAACCATGGCTATAATTTTATATTTGATCAGTTTACATAATGGTTGATTAATTGTTTTTCTTTAAGCTTATAAACATGTGTGGAATCTGTAGAGACGGAGATTCTTATTTATTTATTATTTAAGTGACAAGTGAAATCACCAACCGCGATTTAAGCGTAGTATATTTCGATAACGATTGTCTTTACAAGTTCACTATGTTATTGTACTATTTATATATTACTGAAGTATGTAAGCTGGGGCATCGTTTACCAACTTCGCGGTCTTCCCTTCGCAGAATTGTTTGCATCCATCGGTCCGATAGCAGATGTGGCCAGCGCTATGTAGTTTCAGTTCGCTTATATTCTACGAGCTATATTATTAACTGCAGTTTACTACCTACAACCTTAAGTATGTCCCTCAATTCAGTTTTGTAAGTAACCATCAGTGTGCGTGTCCAAATCGAACTTGACTAGCTGTTTACCTTAACTACAGTATACAGGGTGACACGGTACAGTACAGTATACAGATATACAAGATGGAAACGTTAAGTGTGTCCAGCTGATTAATACTTAAAGATATTGTGATACTTTAAACTGTTAAGAAATCTGCATAATTTAATCTATAAATTGACATAAGAAAGTAAAAAATATATTTCATATTCACAATTTGCACTTTTGCAGTTAGCGCACATTTATTATGCCACGGTTTATTCACTACAAAATAGAAACGCTAAATATATAAAAACTAATGAACTCAGATAAAAATTCCCCTATTCACTTTTGTTTTCTTTTCATCATCATGTTTAGACTTACTACAAAATATAAATATACAAAAAAAAATAAAAAAAAAAAAATATACAAAAATACAAATAAAAATATACTACATATTTTCAATCGAACTACCATTAAAGTCTATTAACTTACACTTCTTTCAAGATCAGCTGCGTAGTTAACATTCCTAGGGGACCGTTTCCTTGCGGCCCGTGCAGCCGTGGCGGTCAGCCGGCTCCCAGAGACAGGCCCGGGCTGTGACATGGTGCGCCGTCGCTCTGGCACTTCCAATGTGTAACCGTTACTAATAGATTCATTTTGTACCTATAAAAACACACATTTGTTAATTCCGACGTTATTGGTACTATGATACTATGCATCAGAGGCCTTCACCTCGGAGCCCAGGGTCCGCCTGGGTTTAATTACTTTGATTGGATCTCTGGATCTTTAATGAGCTATGGAGTCATGATTTATAAATATAATATAAGTATACGTTAAATGATATAAAAATAAAAAAACCATTTTACACGCCTTGTAGTCAAAATTCTTACTTATGTGTCTTTTTCTTTTTGTAAGCTGTACAGTATCAAATACTAATATAAGACAAGCTTTGCCTTGGTATTTAGTTTACGCATGGGTAATAAAATTTAGTTGGATTGTAAAGTTAGACTTTTACTGTTACAACCTTGTTACAACAACATATTCTATCTAATATATAAAAAACTCGTCTCACAGTATTTGTTATCGAACACCTCCAAAACGGATTAACCAATTTTTTTTAATTTTTTGTCTGTGGTAGGAGAATAGGTCATAACTATTTTTTATACCCTTATATGAATTGGGTCAGAATTTAATATGGGCGTAATATAGCGCTTAACAGTTCTTATTATAAAATGCTTTCTGTCATTCTCAAGATCTTAAACGGAATTTCAACAAAATGTAACTATTATGCTACACTTAAAAAATTCCAGATATTCGCTTATTACAATTTTATGGTTACATCATAATGACTATGTTTAATTTTCCAGTTACCAAGTCAATATTAAATTAAACTTTTTTTTAATTTAGTTTTAATATTATAGATGCATATGAAAATAATATGATTTATGTATGTAAGTGTATCTAAAATAATGTTTTTAGTATAGATAGTGCTAATAATTTTAAATAATCTTAACTTCAGATCGTACCTAATATAACTTTCTACTAATTACAATAAATGTAATTTTATGGGTAGACAAGTTAGGTGTAAATATTTTTAAACGATAAGAACTATCTTTGTAATTAATTAAATATAGATAGTTGTATCGCTTATGACGAATTGGGTAGTACGAAACAATTAACTTATAATTTAGCAAGCCAGCTTTCTGGCATGGCTCATGGAATAATGCATTAACTCCAGTACAAAACTAAAGAGGCGAATGGTCAAAGGGGGGAAAGCAATGCTTGACGACTTTCCTTTCACTTATCACACTTTAATCATCAATTTAGCTTATCAAAGCTACATAGGCGATAAAGACATCTATCATCATTTGCGATGATTCCGGTTGTATCCGACGCCCTCACCTCGGAGCCCGTAGTGCACTTCACATTTTTGTTTGGCTAGTTTTAGCTGTTACGAGAGCGATAGCGTTGTTAAAGTTGTAGTTCAAGCCATATTCTTACTTTCACTATAACAGGCTTTTAATTTTAGGCAATAGAACAATACTGAAACTAGTATTTGTGATGAAAAGTTTCTTTGTCAGGTGTATAATACCAGACAAAGGAACATGATGCGAGATAAAGAAACGTAGTTGCAGCCACTCACATTTGTTTCCAATAATGAGGAACGAATGTTTAGAGACAACCATTGTATAAACAACGCAGCACGATATGCTGAACTTGACAAAATACTGCGATATTATTTATATATTACTATTATAAGCGTAAAAATACTAAAGAATCTGAATGTTTTTGTATTAATCATTAAAGAATATCGTTGTAGTTAGTTGGTAGTAGAGGGTGTAGAGGGCATTGCCAACATCCTTGAGGCCCAGGCCTACATCACCTGCTAAACAACGGACGACGCTCTGGCACTGGCTTTCTTCTTAGGTTTAGGAAATCAGATGGCAGACGCTCCCGGAAAAACCAACGCACCAATCAAAAACAATAAGCGAAACTCGGGCTCGAAAGTGTAAACTTTAGATGCAACTAGGAAATCGCTATGACGAAGATAATGATCTTTATAGTTAGTTGAGAGCCGAAAGGGGACCCTGGGATCCGAGGTGTAGGCCTCGTGTGTAACCGGGACCCATCTAAGCGTTGGGTCCCGGTTGGGTTGGGTCTCATGTCTTATCTTAATTACCTTTAAACGAGCATTTCTTGAATATATGTATGTATATATAATCTGAAACTCCAACGGCTCCAATCATTTTCATGAAATTTAGTATGCAGGGGATTTCGGGGGCGATAAATCGATCTAGCTAGGTTTCATTTTCAGAAGAAGTAGAAAAAGGGTATTTTAGTGCATAAGTTTGGGTAATGTTAAGGGACTAATTCCACCTACATCTCCACTACCATAACTCCTGTACACCAGGTTGAACAGTAGTGAAGTGACAAACAAAACATGTCTTGGAACCCGCATCGAAATTAATCAGAAGTAGGAGGAGTAAGAAATGCAATGAATCTAATTCCGTCCTTAGCAAGCGGGAGACAAAAGAAATAATAGGCGAACGAGGTATAAAGGAAGAATATCACCACGTTAACAATTTATTAAGTGACCTATATATGATTCTAAGAATAATATAAGGTGGGTTAATGTTATTAAAACAATTGTACTCACCCCTGGGTCTCGAGCTGTTACAGATGTATTTCCTGATTCGTCCTCACCAAATTGTTGTAACGACGTCTCCGAATGGAACTTCTTATCACCCAATTTACTTCTATTTATTATTTCATCTATAACTTTTTTTCTAGAACCATCTGCTGTGTCCGTCATTTTTAAAATATTATCGCACAATTTTTATTGAATTAAAAAGTTTATTTTAAATGTGACAACGACATGATCACAAATGAATTATAATGAAAATGTGATCGATGTACGTTATCTCGCCGATACATATCTTTAATACAGTTGTGATTATAATTATAATCAGCAATGTTCACCGGCGTCACTTACTTCCTATTTGTAATTTGTTGATTTTATTATTGGACTAGCTGTTGCCCGCGGCTTGGTCTGCATTAAATTCGGAATTAATCAAGATTTATATTTATTATCTAATATATAAAATTCTCGTGTCGCGTTTGTAGTGTCGTGTTTGTAGTTAAACTCCGAAATGTCTTGACCGATTCTCATGAAATTTTGTGTGCATATTGGGTAGGTCTGAGAATCGGACAACATCTATTTTTCATCCCCCTAAATGTTAAGGGTAGTCCACCGCAATTTTTTTTTTTATTTTAGTTTTTTTTTTTAAATATTTTTCTGATACCTACAGCATTGGAAAATACATACAACCCTGAATTTTCAACCCTCTGCGATCAACCCCTATATTTCCATCGCGATGTTTTTAGGGATTTTCTTTAGAAAAGCCCTATTGCTATCGAGTTGTCGTCGACGTCGTCGTTGCCAATTTTCTGTCACGGTTTTGGGTATGAAGGAGATGAGCTATCGAGTTGCTGTTTTCGGTAAAAGATTCGTGCTGGGGTGAACCATTGCAAGATAAAGATAAAATCGCAAAAAATCGCAAAAAAAAAATTAATCGCAAAATCGAAAATCCCTTGTATTCGGATGAGCTCGTCTCAGGAATTCAACTTGTTTTATTAATTTCCTTCAATTATGATTTTTTTCTCAATTCAATTTGATCTTCCGCCTTCGCAGGTCGATAACCGATCAACTATCAATCGATCAGTTATCCCCGCTAGATGTCTATTTTTGTCACCTCTCATCCAGCAAACATCACGGAGTAGGGTTGAGTACGAAGCTGGTCTCCTGTCTTACTCACTATACAGTTTTCGGCATACTTTCATTGTCTACAACGCTTTCGATTATAAGTAAATCCCCGCACACTTATAGTAGATAGTTATTTTTATTGAACTGAAAAAATGGCAAAACAACGATTGCCGGGTCAGATAGTATTTTATATTGTTTCATTATTAGGTCACGCCGTAGTATGGGAGGCACCGAGATGGGCCCTCGGAGCGGGAGCCCTCTCACTCGGCGTCTTGCTCACAGCGATGGTGCGTAGCGCGAACGAGTGGGCTGCCACCGCCTTCTTCTGCGAGCAAGTAATGCTCGTGAAGGAGGCGGCGGAACGTGTCCGGAGAGCCTGCGAAGCGTGAAGGCGACTCAGGCGTCAGAGGTCACTGAACAGTCTCCGTCCTCCATGAGCGCAACACCTATCACCCTCAGGGGTGACAGGTGGAGCCACTTATCTTGCCCCCCCTCCCCCGCCCCCTTTTCCAGAGACACCGTGATTGCTAAACTCAAGGCGAACAACTTGAAACCGGAGATGACCCTGGATCAGTCGGGGTGCGAAGAAAATGCCATGAGACGGCGTGCGAGTTTAGTAGGTTCGAGTCCGACATAACTCTAGGGTATCCGAGGAGATTTCCGAAAGGAAAAAAAAGGTTATTTCATTGTTATATCTTCAATTATTAATTATGAAGAATAAAACCTTTTTTGGGCACTGACTCATCAACGCATAGCTGGACTACTGACTACGAAATTAGGACAGGCAAAGAAAGGATTTTGATAAATTCAACATTTGATGGATGATCTGAACCTATCGAAACATGTGTATCGCAGTTATTAAAGTTCATTTGTAATGGTACCAAGTAAATAGAAGTTTGACAAAGGCAGGATAAAAAGCTACTTTCCAGTAATAAAGGAAAATTCAAAAAATACCAAGTTTTGAAACGCTAACATAGAGAAATAAACGTGATGCAGCAATGCCTCTCTGCCATTCTTTGGGGGTGACGTTGTTACTTCCAGCTGATGTTCTCGGTTGTTACTCGGGGAGAAAGAAAATCCCACCACTGTGTATTTTTACACAGTGGTGGCATGGTCGGGCACTTCATCAGCAACGGATAGGAACAGTGAATCTCCGGAGTTACGACACGAGAACATCTACAAAAAACCCTAATGACCTGATGGTGGTGGGCTGGGTAGCTTGACACTTTATTAAAACGGGCCATAGGAGGTGGAGATGGTATTTCACTGATGTTGCTCATAGTTGTTCTTTTGAAATAGAAAAATGAGAATAAAATTAATATTGAATCGTTTATTATTTTATAACGCTATAAAAGCCGTAAAAAGTAGTTTGTATTTTGGTTGGATTCGAACTTACCGGCCCACAGATCCACTAGACCACAGATATCGTTACGAACTCGAGGTTTTCATCCAAATAAATTCTGCCCGTTCTCTAATAAAGCAGCGTGATGATAATAATGTATCAAAGGGTCCCTAATCAACTATCTTTTACACGTAGATAACTCTGTAGTTTCAAGATTTTATATTTAACCGCGTGTCACCTTTTAGCTATAGCGTGATGATTTATAGTCCAAATATTGCGCATGTCCGAGTTGTGTCGAACTGCACACCTATGTGGTTCACCTAGGTGTTCCACGGTTAACTTTTTGTACCCTTGGTTCACCTGGTTCAATTAAGTCGAATAAGGTAGAGTAGGTATTTTCTTTTTTATCTGGTAATAATGCAAATACTAGAGATATTACCTTTGTAGCAGTAAGCGAACTGCCTACTTCTCCATAAATAACGTAAAGTTGGTAGAAAGGCTTGGGGCAACTTTTAAAAGTGCCATCAGCAAAAAACTCTTTTATTGAACCAATTAATGTTCTTGTCTTTTGTGAACAAAAAATAAGAATGCAGGAATCGTCATGGTAGTACTTAGCTAAATGAAAACTAGAAAATTTAGTTGGCACTTCCACTTCCATATAGTTTTTAAATACTGTTTTCGTTACGCCTTCTACTTTGTACCTTTTTTTTTTTTTATCGTGCGGAAATCCCTTCGTATACCCCCCCGCGTGCCAGCGGGGGCGGTTATGTCGGGCTTGAACCGACTAAAACCGCACGCCGTCTCGGGTCTACAGACGCCGGGGTGTAAGGTTGCCCATAGAGCATATCCCTCGCACCCCGACTGACCCTGGGCCATCTCCGGTTTCGAGATGGCCCCCTCGGGTTTGGGAACCACGGTGTCCCCGTCTTGCCCCGGTTTGGGGGAGGGGCGCTAGTCGCCCCACCGTCCCGGCCTGCTTCTGCTGGGGTGACAGGTGGCCTCACCCGCCACCCCCAGGCCTGCGCTCATGGAGGACGGAGGTCGTTAAGCGACCTCCGGCGCCTGAGTCGCCTGCGACGCGCGGCGAGCAAGTTGCGGGCTCGGCGGACCGGGAGAGTTCTAAGTCTCTCCCGGACGCGCTCCGCCACCTCCTTCGCGAGCATTACATGCTCGCAGAAGGAGGCGGCGGCGGCCCACGCGCTCGCGCTCCGCACCATTGCCGCAATCATGCTGCCGAGCGAGAGGACTCCCACCCCGATGGCTGCCACGAGGTCACGCCTTGGCGCCTCCCACGCCGGGCAGTCCGCCAGCGTGTGCAGCCCTGAGTCCTCGCTCGCGTCGCAGTAATGACACTCAGGCGTTGGCTCCTTCCTGATCCGATGCAGGTGGTCCCCGAAGCACCCCTTCCCGGAGATCACCTGCGTCAGTCGGTACGAGAGGCCTCCGTGTCGCCTCTCCAGCCAATCCTCCATGATGGGCCTTACCGTCGCTATTGCGGCGTGCCCTGCGCTAGGTCGCCCAAGTCGTTCCTTCCACTCCACCACGATGGCCTGGCGGAGCTGGGACTGCACGGCCTCGATTTCTCGAGGCTCGGGGTTCCATCCCTGCTCCCGCGCCTCCTTTCGCCACTGGTACAGTTGCGAAAGGGCTCTCGCTTCCAGGTCCCATGGCGGAGTTCCGGCAAGGAGACTCGCCGCCTCGAAGGAGATCGTGCGGTACCCTCGGATGACCCTGATGGCCAGAACTCGCTGCGGAGCGCGCAGCATCTGCACAGTTCTGGTCCTCAGGGCCTCCGCCCATATTGGGCACCCATACAGGGCCATGGACCGCACGATCCCCGCGTAGAGTCTCCTGCAGGAGTCATCGGGCCCCCTTATGTTGGGCAACAGCCGAGCCAGAGCAAGAGCTGTGCCATTCAATTTGGGGGCCAGACTTCGGATGTGCTCTCCGAAGTCCCATCGGCCGTCGAGCACGAGCCCCAAATATTTCATTTAGGGCTTGATGCCGATGCGATTTCCTCCCACGATGAGACTGGATCCCTCGGGTGGCTTGCTCCGAGGCCCATGGAAGACCAGGGCCTCGGTTTTATGCAGGGCCACCTCGAGACCCAGCCGCCGGATCCGCCTAACGACTTGGGCAACCGCGGTCGTGGCCTTTCGGGTCGCTTCGCGGTACGTCGCCCCGCACGCCGTCACGAGCGTGTCGTCCGCGTAGCACGTGACGGTGGCACCGCCTACGAGCTCACCGCGAAGCACCCAGTCGTATCCGATGTTCCACAGGAGCGGCCCCAGGACCGATCCCTGTGGAACACCGCACGACATTTCACGCCGACCGAGACCGGTCACGGTTGGGTAGATGACGGCTCTCTCCGTCAAATACGCCCCGACTATGCGGCGGAGGTAGAGAGGCACTTCGTGATACACGAGCGCCTCCCTAATGCAACTCCAGGGCAAGGTGTTGAACGCGTTGGCGATGTCCAGGGACACCGCCAACATCACCTCACCCCGGGCTACTGCATCCTCCGCCAGAGCCCTCACGCGCATGATGGCATCCACGGTGGAGCGCCTCTGGCGGAAGCCATATTGGCCATCCGCCAGGTCCGGCCCCACTCTTGAGAGGTGCTCGACGAGGCGCTTCGCAATTACTCTTTCAAAGAGCTTGCACACCTCGTCGAGCAACACTATGGGCCGGTAGGCGGACTCGCCGTCCCTCGCGCCCCTCCTTTCGGATGAGGACCAGTTTCCCCGTCTTCCACAATTTCGGAAACTGGCCCCGCTCCAAACATGCGCTGAGAAGCTCTCTCAGTCGGGGCTCGAGAGCGTCGTCGACTAGAGCTAGGACCCACGCTCGGCCTGGAATGCCGTCGGGTCCAGGGGCGGTGTGTTTGGCTCTTAGCTTTCTCACCGCCAGCTCTAGTTCTACCCAAGTGACCTCGGGCACGTCGTCGTCTTCCACGTCGGGCGCCATGCGCAACCGAAGCGGAGTCATCTGCGGTGGAACATGTTCCACCGCCCGCGCTGGGAACAGGGAGCCAACAACTCCTCCGAGCAGATCCGGCTGGAGACTGTGCACTGCGCCAATACCAGGGTTGCTAGCGTCGGTGTGTATTTCGAAAGGTTTTGAGTAATCTGGACAAGAGAGTACTGAGGCAGAGACCAAACAACCCTTAAGCTTTAGAAAAGCATCCTGAGCTTCCTTATCCCAAAGGAAGGGCGGAGCCTTCTTTCCTTGAGAAGTTAACTTATTCAACGGAGAGGCTAAAGCACTGAAATTAGGAATAAATCTGCGATACCACGAAGCTGCACCTAGGAAACGACGAACTTCTTTCCTATTAGTAGGTGAAGGATAGTTTTTTATAGCTTCCACTTTCTCGGGATCAGCATGTAGACCTTCTGCATCCACAACGTAGCCTAAATATTTAAGTTTTTCCCTAAAAAACTGACACTTTTTTAAATTAATAGTTAAGTTAGCATCTTTTAATTTTTTTAATATTAGCAAAAGAAGAGATATGTGGTGGCTAAAGGAAGATGATATACAGACTATGTCGTCGACAAAAACAAAAACTCTGTTCTCAAATTCTGGACCACAAAACAGTTGATCAACCAGACGTTGCTGCGTACTCGGGCTTCCTGTAAGACCGAAGGGCATAGTTTTAAAACAGAAGGTACCTCGAGTGGGAATATAAAAAGCAGTCTTACAACGATCCTCTTTCTTGATAGGTATTTGCCAAAAGCTTTTAGATAAATCTAGACTAGATAAATATCTAGCATCTCTTAAGTTGTCCAGAATTTCTGAAATATAAGGTAAGTTATATGCGTCCTTCCTAGTGACTGAATTTAATTTTCTACTATCAAGACAAAATCTCAGCTCGCCGTTTTTCTTGGGAGTCAGCAGAACAGGGGACGACCAAGGACTTTCAGTTGGTTCAACTACATCTTCCCGCAACATTTCGTCCAGCTGTTTGACAAGAATACGTTGTTTTTCAGGAGACATCCTATAGTAGCGTTGACGAACAGGAGCAGCGTCACCTGTGTCGATAGTGTGCTCTATCAAGGTAGTACGACCTAGACCACGTTCCTCATAAGAGATGTCATGGAACTGGGCAACGATGTTATCTGCTGTAACTCTCTGTTCAGAAGTAAGATGATCATACGACTGTAGGTGTTCCGTATGAACGGCAGTAAGTTCTCCCAACCGGGGATCAGATTTGTCCAGCAACAAAATAGAATCTAAATGTTTGGGAAAAAGACCAAACGACCTCCAAAAATCTATACCAAGAATTAAAGAATTAGTAATTTGGGGTACAATGTGAACATTTAAAGTTTTTATTTCATCCTGAAAGGAGATAGCTAAGGGAATAAAACCCAATGATTGTATTTTTTCACCACCTGCGGTGACTAAGTTTAAAGTTTGATTGTTAAGTTGAACTGAAGGTTCCAAAATTTTTTTATGATAATTATTACCTAAAATTGTAATGCAAGAGCCAGTATCTAGCAAACCAGGTACATTAGTGCCTGCAATAGATACAGAAACATACGGAGAGTAACCAATATTAGTTTTTCTGCAGACTGTAGAAACTTTGTTAAATTGAGAAAATTTTGTAACAAAAGATAGCCAGTTTTCCCAGTCCAGCCTATCAAAATTAGAGCTTCTACAATCTGAGTGACTTAGTTTTTTGAATTGTTACAAACAGGACACTCAGGCACACGGTAACCTTTCTTACCACATCTAAAACATACAATGAAGGTTTTGGTACATTTTGTTAGAAGATGGGAGTTGGTTCTGCAACGTGGGCAACTAAATTTGGGACCACTAGGTATTTGATCGACCGCACTAACCTGTACTTCTGTACTATTATTTGTATCATTGATAGGTGGATTTTCAATGCTATTAGTGCTATGAACTGGTTGTCTATTGAAATTAGGTTTACTAGGAAATTTATCCCATTTATAATATCTTTGTTTACTAAAAGAATTACTATTGAAATTTTGTTTAGAGCTAGACTGTTTAGTATAAGCAAATTCAGGGGCCAAGGTTTCTGAAGTTTTTCTAGGAGGTTCATGGAATTGATGAAGCCTAGACTGAATATTTTCGAAATTTTTACAAATCTTCTGCAGACTGGATATGTCTGTAATGCCAGCAGAAGAAGCAAGAGTACTAGCATAACAGGGTCGGATATTATGTAATAGGATTTCTAATTTATCTTCTTCGGTTAATGGTTTGTCTAACCGAGAGAACATACCATGCATGATGGAAATATAAATAGTGATGCTTTCCAATTCTCCCTGTGTACGCAATCTAATTTCTGACATTAATCTATAGTCATAATCAGAAATGCTGAAATCCTGTTTCAATAGTTCAGCTATATCAGACCAAGTCTCAACCTTCGAGCTAATACATCTGAACCAATGAAGAGCATCATCAGTAAAAATCTCATAAGCAAAAGTGACTAACTTATCTTGAGGAATAGAGCGACTAATAATGAATTCGTCAACCTTTTGTATAAAAGCCCGAACACAAGTCTTTCCAGAATACTTTAATTTGGAAAGCTCAGAGTAAACTTTCCTTTCACTCGTGTCATTAACTGGAGTCAATGGCACTTGATCCGAATGAACAGTAGTTACACTGGTATTTTTAATTTCTCTCCCCTTTAATGATAACAATTCCTTGTATTGAGACTGGAAACTAGACATACAAGTTTGAAACAACTTGTCAATGTCTGGCAGTGTGTGGTCAACCCTATTCATTCTATGATATATATGGTTGAGTAATGTTTCAGTACGGGCCAGTAAGTTCCTGTCGATACCACCTTTTAAAGTTTTAAGACTTACGTCTGTTTTAGAAATAGAATCAGAAATACCTCTGAGATCATCGGCTGGTTCGAGGTGAGATGTTAAGATATCCTCCGGAGGATATAGTGGAGCTAATTTGGCTATTTGTTTTCTGAGCTCAACTACTGATTCAGAGCTAGTACTACCTCGAACAGCCACTTCATATTGAAGCTCGGCTTTTTGTAGTGAGAGGAACTTAATGGTATACACGGACATAATGAGGTTGAGAATTACAACTTACACACAGTGCACAAGTATATAATAGAATTTTATTGGCTTACCAGTGGTAATAAAAGTAAAATAAAGAAACAGTAACAATTGTCACTCCCTTATGGCTTGAAAGTTAAAGCCTTAAGGATTATAAATCCCAGTAGTCTAATACTGGTCTAATGCTATAAGCATTAGCAAAATAATAAGTGCTAAAAGTAAAGACACTTACATTCTCAAGAACTACAACATTTAAATATTGTTGTACTAAGTTAAGCAATGTTTAACCGCTGGTAAGTCCATAAAAACAATTAAAAATTAAAAATTAATACTCACGGACCGTCCTTCACATTAAAAACTGTAAAAAAACCGATTATTGGGCGCCATTTGTAACAGGGATAGTTAAATTTAAAGGTAGGTTATAAGTTACAAGTTATTAGAAGTGAGTGGTTGGTTTATAAGGTTATAGCAAATCAAACATGAGGCTAATTTTACCTTTCATATATTAAATCTCAAGGGTGAGTACATATAGTTCAATTAAAATTTGAATTTGGAGAGTTAAAGAAAGATGTTAAGACGTGAAGACGGAAGGACGGCCCGCAGCAGCTAGGAGTCTGCACTTAGCTTTGCCCGGCGTGTCGCGCTGGCATCCACCGCTGCGTGACTCGCTCGGCGGACCAACGGCTCAGTACCAGAGCTAGCAGCACTAGTGGTAGCTATGCAGAAATTAGGGCTCGCAAAACCGCTGCACCGTAATTTATAACGTCGGCTGAAAGCAGCGACTTGGTGGGAGTTCATAGATAATGAACCACAGCCGATAGGGTTGACCACAGCTAACATAGACCGAGTCGATGAAAGAATACAGATAATATTAGTAGACTATGAATCGATATCAACTAAGGAATCGACTACATATTCCACTAATATTCTTAAAAGTACAATGTGCATTGTTACAACCGGGTTAACGGCGGGGCCTTGGGGCGCAGCTTGCCCCTCACCATTCGGTAGGGCCGCCCCCAAGGGTCCCGCTCCAGCGTCTCCAGCAGCTCGCGGAAGGCGTCCCGTTTGGAACCCCTTATCTCCGCTCGGAGGGCTCGTCTGGCCTCCCTGTATCCCTCGTACAACTCCGCCTCTCGGGCCTCCGCATCTGCGGGGCGGCGACGCCTCCTACGGAATCGGGCCCACCGGCGGTGCGTGATCACGCAGGCCCGTCTGAGCTGCGCGATCTCCGACGACCACCAGTAGACCTGACCCCTCGGATTATAGGGCGGAGCCCTAGGCATCGCTGCGTCACAGACACGGGTCATGGCCTCCCGGAACCACTCCGCCTCATCGTCTACGCTGACAGGCCTGTCCGGCGCAGGGGCCCAGGCCTGTACGATGGCGGCTTCCAGGAGGAGCTCCCGATCAAGTCGCTTAAGCGCCCAAGGTGGCTCGGGTGGAGCCGGTGCAGCCGGCGCGTCGCTCGCAGGGGGGGACACGTCAAACCGAATGTATCGGTGATCCGAACTTGTGTCCTCCCCCAAAACGACGCGCCAGCCCTGAACACGTCGCGCCAACGAGGGGCTCGCGAACGATAGGTCCACGATGGAGCTACCCCTCGAGGTCACGAACGTGTCCACGGCTCCCCGATTTAGGAGGACTAGGCCGAGTCGTGCGGCCCAGTCCACCAGTGCCCTGCCTCTATGCCCTGTCGCGCCCCTTTCGTGTCGGGAACCCCAGGCATACGACCAGGCGTTGAAGTCCCCGAGCACAAGGACCGGACGGGGCTGGCAGGCATTGACGACGACGGCCAGCTGACGGAGCCATTGCTCATATGCAGCTTGGTCTCGGTTCGGCGTGATATAAGCGGCCACGACCGCTATGTCGCCAACCGCCGCCGCCACGCAGCCGGGTCCCCTTGCAACGACGGCAAGAGGGGGGCTGCCGGCGGCAGGGTTGTGCACCAGTGCCGCCGACCCATCCAGCGCGGTTTCCCAGGCAGGCCCGAGGAACCGGTGGGTGTATGGGTCGGCGACAGCGGCGACATTTATGGCCCACTGTGCCATGCTCTGGAGCAGAAGACCCTGAGCATAGGCACCGTGGCCCACGTTCGCCTGCAGGATGCGGAGTTGAGGATCCATTATGGGACCCCCATCTCCGCATCCCGCTGCGAACTAGCGGAAGGCCGGCCTCCCGGCTTCGGCTCCCCTCCGGCGCAGGCCTTGCTGCTAACCCTATGGTCAGCCGGCTTGCCCCCCGCTGCACATCTGAAACAGTGCAACGGGGCGCTACACGCTACTACCGGCCTTATGACCGGGCTGGATACAGCGGAAGCAACGGTCACCCGCCGTTACCTCCGCCGTGCAGTGCACCCCCACATGGCCTACCGACAGGCACTTGAAGCACCTGGTCAGTCGGGCCTGCAGGAGCCGTGCCTGCGCCCTCAGGAAGCCTCCCACCAGGAGGCTCCGTCCGTCTGCGACCTTTTAGGCCACCGCGATAGGGCAGCCGACAACTGCTGCCCCCTGTCCACCGCGGCCGAAGCGTATAGCTCCGGCCTTAATTGTGTCCGGGGAGCAGTCCCCGGCCTCCGCCACGGCGAGCCTGAGCTCTTCTGCCGTAACGGAGTCGTCCAGGCCCGTAATGCGCACTTCTGCGCATTTAATGGGCCTGGACACCCGGACGTCGGCTGCGTCCAGCGACTCCCTCAGCCGAGCCGCTAGGGCGTCGGCCTTAGGGCCACTGGCGGCGCCAGGGACCTCGAGAAGTCGGGCTCCTGTCCGTGTGCTCTTGCACCGGACGCCCGGGATCTCGAGGGCCTTGAGGTCGACGTTGGCCTTTACCTTGGCCAACACCTCGGCATACCCCATGCCTCTCCCCGCTGCCTCCGCCGTCAGGGTGACGACGACGGCCGTAGTGCGGGGGGCACGGAGCTTCCCCGGCGCTGCTTTCGCGGCGGCCGCGGCCCTCCTGGCCTTTTTGGCGGCCTTCTTGGCGGCCTTCCGCCTCTTCTTGCTGGCTCCAGACACCTCCCAGCCCCCTTCCAGTGGGGTGGAGGTGGTCGGAGCCACGGCTGGGGCTGGGGCCAGGGCTGGGGACGTCTTCCCCTTGCCCTTCCCCTTCCTTCTACTTTGTACCTAGCATTGTATAAACTGTGGTTGACGCTATCCAAATTGGGAATATTTGTTACAAAATCCAATCCTGATTTCCTGATCATTGTAACTGTTTCCTCATAAAGTCTTGGAATAGGTAAATCTGAATTTATCACATTGTAATCCTTTTGGTCCAGATTTTTATATTAAAAGGTACAAAAAGTTAAACGTGGAACACTTAGGTGAACCACATAGGTGTACCATGGGTCAGAAATGAATCTGTTCAGTAGTTTACTAGTGATGTATAGAAAGATATATAAAGAAGATCTGTGGCGTAGCGGTAGTGCATTCGACTGCTACGACAGGGGGCGCGGGTTCGATTCCCGCTCAGTGCAAATATTTGTATGCATGAATATGTGTATTTGCATTGGTCTGGGTGTTTCTATGTATAATATGTATGTATTTACAAAAAAAAAAAGTATATAAGTATGTTTATCCGCATTCTGGAACCCATAACACAAGCTAGTTAAACTATGCTTACTTTGGATCTAGAAAGCGCTGTGTAGAATGTCGTAGAATATTTATTTATTTATTTATTATTATTTACAGAAAAGTATTAAAAATCACTATTTGAAGTGCGTGTAAAAAGGTATTCTTGTATTTCTAGAAGTAAAATTAAACACTTTTTTGAATCTGTGCGTCTTTTACGTAAAGTACTTACTAAAGCGCTCAAAACTTACGTAAAAACAATTATTTTTTAGTCTTTGGTCGTAGAAAATGAAACAAGAGTACCGTTAAATAACTTTAATAAACAAACATCTACATCGCTACAGGCCTTGTAATTTCTATACATAAACATAGTTGAACATCATTCATTCATAAGTTTGCTAAGCACTTGCTTGAGTTCTAGAGTGAACTGTGAGACCGGTAGTGCTAGCTCTTGGACTGAAGGTGCCGTGGCACTTCTTTCTGTAAGTATGTAGTCTGATGGTACTACAAACTGTTGTTTCTTTTCGCCAGGAGCATCCAGTCCTTTAAAACATGGTGGCATTGGTAGACTTGGATGGTTTTGTAGCCACTCGTGAAATGATTTTGTGGAACTGAAACAGTAAAATTTTAGATATTCATGACTAGCTATAGAACTATCCTGATGCAATCACCTGACGCGAATATTCCATTCTTTCAATCAGAGATTCTGTAGGCGTTAATTTAAATTATCAAAGCTGTTGTAGGTTGACCTACAAATAAATTACTTAGTATGCATCTATTTAATTAATGATAACAATATTTCTAAACACCCCTGTTTTGCTTACTTTTAATTTTCCCTTATAATTAGCGTTCCTCGGTTGTGAGAAGTACAGCTGTTCATGAGGTCCCAGACTCGATATTGCTGTATATAATATGTTAACCAAAGTGAGAACTTTCATGGCGCCATGTAGATTTCCATAGAAGTTCAATTTGACTGCGCTGGTTGGTGGTGGATACATATGGTATGCCCATACCGGCTACATGAAAAGCGATCACCGCAGTGCAACCAATCGGGTGCTAGGTTAGAAAACCTCCTCGTGGTGCACTGCAGCTAACGCAACGCCTGTCTTGCTTCTTTTAGGAAGCGTTGTTGATTTCTGTTAATAGTTCACTAAAGCAGAAGCGACCCATGTTTTGGAGACCTCAGTTTTTTAGTGTGTCTCTCTGATTAGCAGAGGAAGGGGTGCTGTGGAGGACTACGAGGAGGCCCTCTGTTTGTAGTCTTCACATTCTAACGTAGCGGTGAACATGGTCTGTCACCGTATTCTACTCGCCCACAATCACATATGAAGCTCCCTGCCCATTGCCAGTCAGGGTGATCTTGACTCTCAATGGGTAGGGTAGTAAACCTCATAGATAACGAGGACGCCCTCCGTTTGTAGTCTTTGCATTCTTACGTAGCGGCGGACATGGTCTGTCACCGAAATCCACCCACTCCACTCACATTACCCTGACAATGGGCAGGAGCTTAATATTCAATCTCTCTATTCTCTCGCTAGGTTTGAGAAGGCTTATTACTTTCACTTATTACTAACGACTACCTGTACTATTATTTATTATTACGGTTAATCATGTAAGTTCTAAAGAATTTTGTGATTTGCATGTTCCATATTACTTACGTGAGATGCTGTATATCTTCCCATACACATGCCATGCTTCTTAAGTCTTCTGGTATTTCGACACAATCCCATATTTTCTTAGTATTGTTTCTAGGAGGAATGTGCTTCATTTTTTGTGGGAGGCTTTTTCCGAACGCCATCGTATGTGGAGGGCTCATCTCCGCATGAATATCAAAAGCCAGTTGACGCTTGAGAGCATTTGGACATGAAGCCTGTGAAGTAGAAAATAATGGATACCTACTAAATCATGTACTAATTTTCATCAGCTTCCGTTCTCATATTAGTAGACCAATAAAAAGGAGCGTGAAGTAATATTACCCCATTACGCGAACATACGGTATTTATTCACCTATCTATAGACCACACAAAGACCTTCGGGGCCAAGCCAACCTCACCTGCAACCGGTGCATCTGCTGATTGTTGGACGAGGCTCTGGCGCAGGTTGTCTTCTAGGGTTGGAAGGTCAGACGTCAGAGTCGGGGTAGTGGTATTTGTATATGTTATCATACATTTTTTTAATATATTAGTTATAATTTTTTCGTTTATTATCCAAATAATACAATACAATTATAACAAAACACTAATCCAAGCCACTTGCTTAAGCGGTTTTAAACGAGCTTGAGCCTAGCCTGGACAGTAACAATAAGTGATTTAGCTAATCAACATTTAAGTAGTTCATGCATACATTACCTTTTTCGTCATAGTAAATTCTGCGATACTCTTCAACACACAAGGAAGAGTTTTCGGATGGAGCATTAAGCCACGTGAAGCGTGCTCATCAAACCACACCTGAAAGTTGAACAGCAATGAATTATCTACCTCTCAATCGGATCAGCTGTTAAAGAGGATTCAGTAACATACATACTATATAAGCACATAATGTTTTCATATATAAAGAAAGAACATAAGAGACCAGTCACAAGTATAGTCAACGTTAAAAGTAGTTTATTAATTCTTATTTATTAAGCACATTGGCATTTAAACCTTTTATAAAATAACTAGCTGACCCAGCAGACTTCGTACTGCCTCAATCGATAACAACTTCCATATTTATTCACCTTTTAAACCTTCTCTGGACCTCCACAAATAATTCAAGACCAAAATTAGCCAAATCGGTTAAGCCGTTCTCGAGTTTTAGCGGGACTAACGAACAGCAATTAATTTTTATATATAAAAAGATAAACAAAACATGAAATACAATAACTTTATAATACAAAATTACTTATATAATAATTATTGGTACATGTATCATAATGTTAACAGGTTTGTAAATATTTTAGTGTTAATCAATTTTTGTTTTTGACTCTATATTATGGCCCTGGGTCAGTCAGGGTGCGAGGGAAATACCTTATGGGCTACCTTACACTCCGGCATCAGAAGATCCGAGACAGCGTGTGGTTTTAGTCGGTTTGATTCCGACATAACCTTCCCTGCTCGCCAGCGGGGGCGGTATCCGAAGGGAATTCCGCACGAAAAAAAAGGTGGCATTGGCAACGAATAAAACCGAAAATGCATGATATTGTCGTTACTTTTTTATATAGAGTTCAACCATTAAAGCATGTATCGTTCTTGGAGGTCTGTTGTACTACAAAATAAATATGTCATTATCGACTTATTACCCATACTACAGTGTACCGTTATGAGATCACAACCGTTTAAAATTTCATAATATTGCTTTTTAAAAGAAAATTAAGCTGAAATTTATTTGAAATTAGGTAATACCTGAAATAGAGCTTCAATATCTTCAGGTCTTTTGATTTCACTTTTGAATTCAACATTACCTAAACTGGTCCACCACTCATAGAACTCTTTAGCGATCTAGAAACATTATATGAAAATGATTATTGTGTAAAAATATTTTCATAGAAAAAAATAGTCTACATAGCAAAACCTGTTAACTTGAAAAGTTGCAATTGACACCACGTATATTTTGAGTAAGTATAGATAGAGATTCCTAATAAGCTGTGATTTTGGACAGCTTTAGTGAGGTGTAATGGTCAACTGAATCTTTGGAGTTAATTTGATACTAATGAAATGGTCGATAAAAATTTACATAATGATTATTCAATGACAATTTTAAATTGATTACTGACTGTTTTCGAAAATTTTCACAAAACTTCCTTATTAACATTTTTTTCTCACTAGAAAATTACCTTACTTAACTTCAAACTTTTTAAAGTTTGGATGGTCAGCAGGCTTTGCTTGATTGGTATTAACATCCGTGAACTATAATAATCACTTGCTTCAATTTCATAAGTTCTTACCTTTTTTGTTAAAATTTCTGCTCTTTTGCTAAACTCATCAGAGGCTGAAACTTCAAATGCCTTCTGTTTGTAATGGGACTCCCATTTGATCATATCTGTTTCAGATTCATTGCAATATAGCATTTCGAAGTGTGGATTTGACTTCGGCTTCACGTATTGATATCTATAAACAATAGCTAGACATCAATAACCATGAAGGCATTGCAATAAAATAGTAGTAACAAGACCATTGCATCTAGTAGGGTACATTAGAGTTTCTTGGGAAAGGATATATAAATGATCTGCAATGACAGAGCATTTCAGGTAACTACTGCGAAATTTGATTTTACCGTTAAGTGTAAGCAGTTAGCGGTAAAATCAAATTTCGCAGTATCATCAGCTGAGCTATGTACTTGTGTGTGTTAGCACCTTACTAGTATACGAAAATCAGAAACATTGAATCATCATCATCCTCCTGCCCCTATACCACATTTATTTGGGGTCGGCGCAACATGTTTGCTTGTGGTTATCTCAATATTCACTCTCTATCTAACCATATCCTCTTTCACACAGTCCATCCATCTCCTCTTAGGTCTTCCTCTCCTCTTATAACCGTTCACATCCATTCTTAATGCGTTCCTTACGATATGTCTTACCGAACCAGAACAAGCGATTTTCTCCCAATTTTTCTGTGATTGGTGGTACGTTTAACGTCTAATGTACTCATTCCTAATCTTTTCCGTTCTTGTCTCACGACTCATCCATCTCAGCATTCGCATATCGGCTGCATGCAGCCGTCTTTCATCCGTCGCCTTTACGGGCCAGCTCTCTGATCCATCCAAGACAGCAGGCCGGATCATGGTCTTGTAGATTTTCCCCTTAAGGTTAAGGGGGTTTCGCAAGTCATATGTTGTTGCCGTAACCTGCCGCCATTTCATACAAGCTACGTTAATCCGGCCGACCGGATATGCGTACTGGATTGCCTCTGAAGTCTACTGGCACATCTTTCTCTTTCAGCGCCCACCACAAGACCGTTCAGGGTACTTTATCATACACCCTTTCGAGGTCTACAAATATCACGTGCAGGTTTTTACGCAACGTCTATGTTTTTCCCATAGTTGGCGCAAAGTGAATACAGCATCTGTGGTACCCCGTCCTGGCATAAAGCCGAACTGGTTTTGGGTGATCTCACTCTCCTCTCGCATTCGTTCCTCCACGCCACACTTTCATACTATGTGGCATGAGCGTTATTCCCCGATCGTTATTGCAGTTCTGTACATCACCTTTATCATTTATTTCATCATTTATTTTTATAAATGGGCACTAGTTCACGACTACAGCATTCACTTGGGATCGTCACTGCCTGCAATAACTTGTTAAAGAATAAAGTCAGCCACCGACATCCATCTTCTCCTAATACCTTCTATACTTCTACTGGTATGCCGTCTGGCCCAACAGCTTTTCCATTCTTCATACTTTTTACAGCTCTTCTTACTTCATCCACACAGATCTCTTTTACCAAACCAATATTCCCAGGCCCATCTTCTAGCACTCCATTCCATACCCTTCTGTTCATTCAACAGTTCCTCGAAATATATCGTCCATCGTGCTTTTATATCATCCTCTTGCAACAAAAATCAGAAATATTGAATATAATAGTATATTCAGTCGATGGGATAGTGCAGTGGTTTAAAAAATTAGAGACAAGACAGTCTCAAGATACACTTGTCGCCGTGCAGATCTTATAGGTATTTAAGAACTTTGTTGAACAAACAGTGTTGAAGGAACAGTTATTTATGTAACTTATAGATCCTAATAAATTGAGCAATTGTAAAGTTCGCGTTATACAAGAATGTGCACATGAGTTATCTGTTATCAAAATAAACATAAAATAGTTTATACAAATCGGTGTGCAGTTTATTTAAGATCGATGACGATTAACATGATATTACATAAGGTAATTAATTAATTCGTAATATAACTGGCCAAGTGCGAGTCGGATTCGCGCACGAAGGGTACTGTACCTTTTTCTATACAATGGGAGCCCCCCTTAATTTATTTTAATTTAATGTTAGGACAGAAGCAGATGGCGGGCTGTTGTCTCTACTTACCCCGGAGGGAAAAAGGCGTGAGTATATGAATGTATGTATGAATATACAACTAATTATTCTGTGAATATTTCATGCGTCTACCTACCTACGTTATTAATATCGAACAAAAAACGGCAAAATAATCATGTTTTATATATGTTAGCCACCATTAAATATTTACTTTATTGTGTTTCTAGTATTTGTTGTTATAGCGGCAACAGTAATACAACATCTGTAAAAATTTCAATATCCAGCTATCACGGTTCATGATTGTTATATATATGATGACGATATGGTTATAGCCGTTATTAATATCGCACCAAAATCGGTAAAAAATCACGATTCTTGTATGGGAGCCCCTTAAATATTTATTTTATGTTGTTTCTAGTATTTGTTGCTATAGCGGCAACAGAAATACATCTTCTGAGAAAATTTCAACTATCTAACTATCACGGTTCATGCGATACAGTCTGGTGACAGACGGAAGGACGGACAGCGCTGCCTTAGTAATAGTGTCCCGTATTATCCTTTAGGTACGAAACCCTGGGGTGCTTGGTTGGGGACCTCCACGCGGTGCACCCTGGGCAACGGAGACGGCAGCGCCTCTCTCCTAGGGCGGGTGAGACGCTGCCATCTACGGCCAACTCCGACCGAGGCGAGGACGGCCCTGTTGAGGGCTGTTCGGAAGCTTTCCACTTGTCCCTCTGATTAGCAGATGGCACAGTGGAGAGCAAGTTAGGGGGCCATCTCGAAACCGGAGATGGCCCAGGGTCAGTCAGTGCGAGGGATATGCTCTATGGGTAACCTTACACCCCGGCGTCTTAAGACCCGAGACGGCGTGCGGTTTTAGTCGGTTCAAGTCCGACATAACCGCCCCCGCTGGAGACCCGGGCTCTCCAGCGGGGGCGGTATCCGAAGGGATTTCCGCACGAAAAAAAAAAAAAAAAAAAGAAAAAAGGTACGAAACCCTAAAAAGTTTCTGAAATATATGTAAAATTTTAAAAGTTTTTTTTGTATTATGTTACTAGTTTTTTTGTGTTATATTATTATTTATATCACTAATAATATTACAAACAATATTTGTTTGTTACCTGACACCCACGCTGTAGTGCACATCCAAATCGTCACCAGATTCAGCAGACGTGTCTGGTGTAGAGAATTGATCAGATTTCACGTAATCACCACGTGATGCAGTTTTTGATAGTGTTCTAGAGATACATCTGGAGAAAGATTTCGAAAGTAATTTTGAAAGAGATTTGGACACATTAATTGATTTTGAGGACGGTCCTGCTTTCATTTTAGATGTTTTCTTTTTCTCATCGCTGGAGGGTTCAGATATTACTGATGAAATGCTCCAAACAGCCGACTCTTCTTCAACCTGTTCTTCTTCTGATATTTGAATGTCGCTCATAGAATAATCGCCTCGCACTTCTGCCTGAAAATATTCTTGATATTCATTATAGTAAGTCAAAGCCAAGTAGTCTCAAAACTCTGTACCATATAACATACTTTATTTACATAGGGAGTAACGCTGTTGATTATAAAAACATAAACAAAGAGTTTTTTGTCCTTTTGTTCACGGTTTTACCCGTTATTGTTTGTTCGGGGTGATATGCATGTTTTGATCTTAAATCAAGTAATTAAAGTTTCTACTTAATGCGGGACCAAGTCGTTTAAGTTCAAGCTTTTGATTATTGGCAAAAAAGTGACTAGTTTACGGTAGGGCAATAGGCTCGTCCACTATTACGTGCTACCGGAAACATAATAAAAATGGTAATTAATGGTTGCACAATTCTGTTGCGATCACGGATTGTAATCGGTACAACTGAAAAAAGTAAAAGCCACATGTCAAAATATATATTATAAGACATTAGTTAGATAAGACAATATAAATTATAAGACGGCCTCTGTGGCGTAGCGGTAGTGCATTCGACTGCTACGACAGAGGGCGCGGGTTTGATTCCCGCTCAGTGCAAATATTTGTATGCATGAATATGTCTATTTGCATTGGTCTGGGTGTTTCTATGTATAATATGTATATATTTACAAAAAAAAAACAAAATATATAAGTATGTTTATCCGCATTCTGGAACCCATAACACAAGCTAGTTAAACTATGCTTACTTTGGGTCTAGAGAGCGCTGTGTAGAATGTCGTAGAATATTTATTTATTTATTTATAATTTTCATATTTTTAGGGTTCCGTAGCCAAATGGCAAAAAACGGAACTGAATAGAAAAAGGAATAGATTCGTTATGTCCGTCTGTCTGTTTGTCCGTCCGTATGTCACAGTCACTTTTTTTCGGAAACTATAAGAAGTATGCTGTTGAAACTTGGTAAGTAGATGTATTCTGTGAACCGCATTAACATTTTCACACGAAAATAGAAAAAAATAAAAAAAAAATTTGGGGGTGCCCATATTTAGAACTAAAACTGAATTTTTTTTTTTATTAATTAAATTAATTAATTGAGGTTTCTAATATCTTTTTTTATATAAACTGAATAGTTTGCGCGAGAAACAATTCCAAAGTGGTAAAATGCCCCCCCCCCCCCCCGTAAAATAAGATGATAAAACTAAAAAAAATATTTCAATTAAATTTTTAAGCATTTTGTATGCTTACTTTTTTCGAAAGATTTAGATCGGAAAAAGAGAACATTCAAGTCCCGTCCTAGATGTTCTCTTTTTCCGATCTAAATCTTTAAAAAAAAAATATCATGTACATTCCACTGAAAATTGGTTTGGACGAGATTTAGTAAGTACTTTTTTTTATTACGTCATTAATCGTAAATCGCAATTTACCTTTCATTCAATCAACTCCTTACTTGCTGCTACGGAACCCTTCATGGGAGAGTTCGACTCGCACTTGGCTGGTTTTTTATTCATTCGATAATCAAATAGAGAAATAGTAATGCAATTTATACTAACCCCGCTTTCTTTGTTCATATAAAAGTCTTCTGAGGGGATTATAGAAATTGGTTCTGGTTTTGGAGCATATTTAGTCGCTTCCAGGGGTAGATCGTAGATTTTAGCAATTCGTCGAAATATATTCGGTCCAACCAAGTCTCGAACAGTGTCTATTTGCGTTTCCCAAAACTGAAAACATCAATTTCAAATTGTATATTTGTATAGCAAACAGATATGACTTTTGTTAATTAATCTTGAGCTGCTGACAAGCGTAATCACTATTAACCAAATTATAGTTAGACAAATTTCTTGAAATTCCAGTTTTTTAAACAAGTCAAACACCAAGGATTACCTTTACAATAAGATTGTAACCAACGATGGTTTAGTCATAATCGAACTAAAAATAGGCTATGAATCGGAGTACAGATTTTGTTACTCTATTTGGGCTTGCCCCTTTTACCTAGGAGCCAAAGTATAGTTGGAGAAATGAGGGTATTTAATACGGGATTATTCAGGCGTCCATAAAAGACTTATAACTCTTCGAAAAAGAAATCTGTTCTTATATATGTACCTACTTTAAAATCTTTGTGCATTCCTAGTGAAGGAACTTCCTTATGTGGACACTGTGCAATAATACTACCTATCCTTTCGATGACGGCCTTAGTCCAGTATGGAGTTGTTCATAGGATTATGCATGACTTTGCAACCTAATTACAAAGTCTAAAGACTGAGCTATCTATCAAACAGGACCATGCTTACCTGTTTTGTCTGATTTCAAAGGAGTGATGATAGATGCGCATACCGAATTTCGTTCATGGGCGGATTTCGTTGAAAGGGACAGGGAAGCAAATGTTATAGAGAAGATTAAAATGAAGGTTCTGAGTCAAGG
The DNA here is from genome assembly GCA_946251805.1 of Cybosia mesomella. Lineage (NCBI taxonomy): Eukaryota > Metazoa > Arthropoda > Insecta > Lepidoptera > Erebidae > Cybosia > Cybosia mesomella. The sequence goes on from OX276392.1 coordinate 15,644,190, forward strand.
GAAGTCCGCAATTGCAATCATTGATCTATTATTCGAAACTCCATGACGTTAATCTTATTAAATAAATGAAATGAATCATTAACTAAATTCCGTCGTATATTAGATACCCACTTACTTGATCATCTTTATAAGAATTTTCCAAAGTCTTGATGACGTTTTTCCAATGTATTTTTACAGAAGCTTCGTTTTGCTCGTAGCGAGAGGGTGTTATGACCCTTAAATTTTTTGGTTTGTCCCAAAGCTTTACAAGGGGACGTTTACCGCAGGACATGGCGAACTGCTGGTTTCACGGTGCCTATAAACTTGATCTTAAATTGTATAAAGTTTTAGAGTTTAGAAAAAAATAAAATAGTAAAAAATATCAAGTTCTTTATTTTAATGACAGTAGAATGACAGTATAACAAAACAAGTTTCAAAGTTCAAAAGTAGTCTGTAGATATGGTAGAAGAAAATTAGAGGCATACATCACAGGGCATACATTATATCACAATGTTATGAGGTACACCTTGATGTATTCGATTTAAAACAATACGTGTAACGTGTTTGAGTTCTAGGCTTTCGATGCTTCTTAATCTGTGTTCCAAACTTTTAAACACTTATTTCATAGAATACCTACTTATTAACAACGTTTAGCATCGTTACATATTCGTTACATATTAAGTACTCATAATTTTTAGACTATAGCAAAAAGATGAATATAATATTAGTTCCAAAGTAAATAATAATTTAATAAATAAATTACAAAACATTGCCTAATTACATTACAAACAAAACAGTGCCCTCTGTTGAATTATCTTCATACTACGTAAACTGATCACCAGCCGCAACGTAATGCCTTGCCTATAAATAGAATGACAGTCAAACAAAACGCAAGCTGTTCGTAGACAAACTCATAGATGGCGCTTAAAAATATTTTAAAGTTAATCTAGAATTAGAATAAAATTCTTGTAATACTGAAATTTTTTTTTTATAAAAGATTAGTGTAACTGGTTTAAATTTAACGAGATTATTTTTACCAAGTCTGGTAACTATGGTATGGTAAATTTAACATTTCCTGGCAGTCGCCAGAAAGTCTTATCTGCCAAGGAGCTCGGCGTCTTCTATAGTATCGGGAACCTTTAGCCCCCTAGTTTCAGGTTGCGTGAGAACTAATAAGCTAGATATAATTGCTGTTATTGCGAACATCATTGATGGAATTCCAGACCAATATACCATCAGAGGCGGAGTAAGAGGCGCTATAATAGAACCAATACGGCCTAACATTGACGAAAAGCCTAAAAATGAATGTCTGTTCCTAGTTGGATATAGCTCAGCTGTGAATAAGTATAACGATGTCATTACTAGCCCTATACAGAATTTTCCAATCAAGTATAAAACTAAAGATAAAGCATAAATATCGTTAGGGATAAAAGCAAAGGCTATACAACAAACTGCACAAACAAAAAACCCACCAAATAAAGTAATCCGCCTGCCTACCCTATCTAACAATAAAACAGCTGTCCAATAGCCAGGTATCTCTATTACTGCTATTGCAATAAAATTGAGGTAAATGTTACCCGATAAGCTAACAGAATTTATAGATAAACCGTAATAAATGAACGTTGTTGTAACCCAAAGGAAAGGCGTAGTACAGCAGCGACGAAGAAGAACGGGAGATTTGAGCACCTGATATAAAATATTTGGATCGTCTAATTGTATTTTTGCTTCCATCTGACGAGGTATCGCTGTTAACAGAAGGTTCATATTTTCTATTGAAATTTGTTTTCCGTTTAATCGGGCTGCGTACTCCAAAGAGGCTTTCCCTTCTTTTTGCTTATTCTTACTAAGTAGCCATCGGAAACTTTCAGTTCCTATCCAGTAATATGAAACCGCAAGGAACACTGGTACGTACAACACTAGAGTTAGAGTTCTCCATGCAGGTATCAGTAAAGCCATTACACCTAAGATTGCTTGACCCAAAGCAAATGAACTAGAAATGGTTGCGCTTGTTCTGACGCGATACTCAGGACCCACTATTTCAGCAGCTAAAATATACACAGCGCTAAATGCACCACCACCTATTGCAGTTTGTAAAAACTGTAACGCTGTATACATCGCCAAATTGACAGAGAATGCCCGAATTACTCCAACTAATGCAACATTAAAAGAAAAAAAGACTATTGAAATTCGGCGTCCTAAACGGTCTGATATAAATCCAGCCAGTACAAGGGAAACCATCCCTCCGGCACTGTTCAACGTTCCAGGTAAGGCTCTCAGCCATTCTTGACATTCCAAATTGAAGTCATAAACAGCGGTATTAGTGCGCTCATAAACGTAACCATCACACGGTTTTGTCTCGGATATGTTGAAGATGGTAGCAGGGCATATTTGGTCAGTTTCAGCTGGTGTAACAACACTGCTTATGTTAACATAGCGATTACAGTTGTCTAACCCGGATGCGGTGCTCGGTATGGCATTTTCTATCCATACTGGTAAATAATTTGGCTCAGGACCGTCGCATTCAGGAATCGCACACCGATAAGGCAGATTACCTATTGTAAATATATAATCTGCTGCCATAAAACCACATATAAGCGACGAGAAAGCTACCAGAGCTATTGAAAGTAGTTGAAATTTTCCAAATTGTCCCACTTCACGATATAACACGGTTTCAAATTCAAAATTACAATCACTTTCACTCAATTTTTTATCCATATTGACGGACGTTTTAACTGTTGTTGTTGATAATATCAAACTACTTCTTATTTTATATACAACGAGATATAACTGTTATCAAATAGTAATAAACCTTATCTGCGTCTAAGTTTGGAGTTAGAGGCTGTCTTTGGTCTATACTACTTTTAGTTATGTGCAATTAATACATTTAACAAGAATAGTGAACACCACGAAGATACCTTTTGATGACTAAGTAGTTATAAAATTTTAACGTCTCAGTCAACTTGAAGATGACCTTCGCAACCTGTTTTTTAGGTTTGATAAACGAAAAATGCAAACAAAACAGGGTATTAATCAATACATAATTAAAAACCTGTTTTACTCATTTGATTATTATTAGGTACTTATTAACCACAAGTAAGTAGGTGAAATACATTACAACACAAGATAGGTAAAAAGTTGTAAAAGAAGAAAACAAATGTTAAGGTAATGATAATTGTTAAAAAAAAATACAGGTAAACATTCAATAAAACTTTTTAAATCCCTTTATTACAAAATTAAAAAATGGGTCACTGAAATTCGGAATCTTTACTACATAATATTTTTTTTATTTCGAGAAACTATGACACATCACTCATCAGCGTGAGTAATTTTACTTGTAATTCATAGGTATGTAAGCATTCAAATTTAAGTCAACTATAAATGTAAATTTAATAATAAAATAAAGGCAGTACCAAAAATGTAAACAAAGTCTATAATTTTTGCACATACGACACTATTCTTCCAAAGAGCATATCAAAAGTGCATAATTTTAGAATGAGACATGAGTTACAGTTATTTCTATTCAAAGATACGAAATCATATATGTTGTTTCTCGAGATTTATCTTTGTGGCATCCATTACAAATATTAAATCCTATCAGAGTATACCTATTCCACGTCCTAATCAGATAATAGCTTTGTGCTAGTGTTCCATTTCTTTAATTTAAGATTAATTTATGATATTTTTAGGAATCTGCTAGTTCAGACAATTTTCTGTGTAAAAAATCGATGGGTGCTGGGGAGGTGTCATGCGGTGAGGCTTCTGTAGGGGTGAGCTGACATTCGGCCTCGAAAGTAAGTCTCGCTTGCAAGACTGCGGGGTCAAATAGACCGAGGCTGGTCAGGTACGGCGCACGACGATGCTCTGGGTGCTCGATCATCCAACGACAGTATTCTTTCACGCTTCTGCATAATAAAATAATATCATATGATTTTTATTTATTTACTGGTAATTGATAAAATTTTCGTGCGATTCAATTAAAACTCGGCACAAATAAACTGTAAATCAAATTATAAAACACGTATTTTTATTTATTTCAAATTAACCCCAGTAGATGTGTAATAGAATTATTAAGAAAATAAGAACGTTACTTTGTTCGAAACTAGTTTTTAGCACATTATGTAAATGTTAGTGAAAAAAAAAATAAGTCATATAAAAACGTACCTGGTAATATGCAAAGAGCTTATGAAAAAGAGGTCGTATCCACCCCTGTATTTGTATACGACTCCTATAAAGCATAACCAGATAAAGTATATAAGGTAAATAAAAATGTTGCTTGTACTTTAAAGAATACCGATTTACTTTGAAACGAGTAACAGTTATCTATTCGAACTATCTGTGGTAAAAGGATTACTTTATCGCAACTCGAGCACAATAGAGCATCTGTTATCTATATACTGTAAATTTGTGATTACTTTGTTGCAATGTGAGTTTATGACCTTGTAATTTTTTTGAATCATGTAATAACCTCCTCCTCCTCATAGAAAATAAATAAACCCCACTTATGAAGGAAAATCCGCACTTGTTGTGAACAAACTGATAGACATCACAAAGAAACTTACCGAAGGTTTGTTATGCCTTCCCATACAGTCTTAAGCGTGACGAGATCTTTAGGCACATGACGTGCCGATTTCCATAGTTCCTTTGTGTTGTTCTTCGGTCTGAGGTACTGGGCTTGCATGGGTAGACTCCGTCCAAACGCCGTGAAAATTTCCTTGCGTTCTTCTGCCTTGATATCCTTAGATATTTGTCGCTCCAACGCAGCAGTACGGGATTTCTGTAATGAATTCGCCTCAATTGAAACCGGAATGAAAAGATATTTGTGTTAATTTGACAATTTTTTAAGAGCATTCTAATTACCTCTGGATTTCCAGTCATGCTGCATATTTTATCATCAACACAGGGTAGTTCTTTTGGAACTACTCTTAAACTTCGGGCTACGTGAGTATCAAACTCGATCTGAAATATAAAGAATGTTGAATAAAAATAATGTTAATTATTCTTTTAAATAATAGTTTCATTGGTGTCCTGTATCTGCTTAACGACTTAACTTATTGAGGTCATATTCACACAAAATATGTATTTTGTTGAGATATTGGTTCATATTTACTAAATCCACATAAACGAGCTTAGCAGTAACACAGGGGCAGCTGTGCAAAACAACAATATTTACTTACTGTGTCCCTATATGTATCAAGGACATCCCAAATCAGACAATCAAAAGTATTTTTACTCAAGTACCTTTTTTTTTTTCGTGCGGAAATCCCTTCGGATACCCCCCCCGCTGGCCAGCGGGGGCGGTTATGTCGGGCTTGAATCGACTAAAACCGCACGCCATTGTTGCTTGCTAGCTGTTGTCCGCGGCTTCATCTACGTGTAATTTTGGTCCAATTCCCGCTTTTAGCACCTATTGTTATACAGGAACAGATTATAGTCTGGAGACTATAATCTGTTCCTGTACCAAATTGCAGCCAGATCTGTTCAGCCGTTAAAGCTCGATTCAGTACCAAACATCTCAAATTTTCACAAAAAAACAATTAACCATTTTAAGATATAGGATACAGCGTCATCTAGACCCACGGATAAATCACGTTTTAGTTTGCTTAGAGAAAAGCAAAACTTTTCGCAATTCATTGAAATGGTAGTTAGTTCAAATAATACACAACATGCTTGCTTTTTTTAATAGTTAACTCAGTAAAAACTTATGGTCTTATGTCTATACTTTTATGAATAAAAAATACCAACTTGAAATAGTTCCTTGATAGCTTTAGGTGTAAACAGCTGGGATTGTTGGTCTCCTCCGAGTTGTTTCATGTATTCACAGAACTCATTTGCAATCTGAGAACGAAGACGTGTTCTCCTCATAAGTAAATAGGAAAATCTTTCTTTATCAAGTTACTAGCGTATGAAAGAAAAACAAATTAATTACAATACTTTTGACGCAAATACCGCCAAAGATCTTAATCGTAGCTTTTTAATGAAATACAAATACATACCCGGCTTTAAAACGCTTTTTATAAAGTTAAAGTATATTATCTTCTAAAAATATAATAAAAAATACAGCAACTACTATACAGTAAATAAATTAGGTATATAGACATCACAGAATGTACTACAGAAAGAATTTACTACATCATCATCATCATCATCATATCAGCCGTAGGAAGTCCACTGCTGAACATAGGCCTCCCCCATCGACTTCCATTTCCACCGGTCTGTAGCGGCCCGCATCCACCGACTCCCTATATAGTCAAAGTTAATTAATTTGTGAGATCTAGTGATTGTAATCAAGGAGTGTCCAGTTTAACGATATTGTTTAGTATAAATACTTATACTTATATAATTAATCAGAGCGCTTAGATTATAGAAAATGATGCAGGTATGGATTCAAAAATCGATTTGGTCGATAGATGAAAAAGTGTCATCTATCTTCCAAACCTAACAAGCATTAAGCATAAGTTGAAAAAAAAAGAAAACTCTTTTATAGTCACTTGATAAGCAGGATGTTGGAACAGAAAAAGGAAGACAGACAAATGAGTTGTAGTAACAGGATGCATGACAAGAACACCAAATGTTATCAATTATTTTTCTGGCAACTCATTCTAAACAGAACAATTCAATACCACTTTGCCCGATTCAGTTCTCAAACCTAGGACCTCAAGACAGCACGCAAACTTAAGCACAAACTTCTGCTATGAGACCAGCGAGTGAGCTTATTTAATACGTCTATATTATGAAATACGCCTAGAGTTTATAAACTTCGCCAATAGATTGTTGATAGCTAGTAAAAACTTTGTAAAATACGGCAATAGCTTGAAAATACTTTTCAATACACTAACTGCTTGCATACTTTATAGCATTAGGTCGTTTAAATACTAAAAAGGTTTGTTAAAAGCGTAAAGAGGTTAACTGGTGCTTGTGTATGGGGCTCCATAAAGAAATTTGGGGCCCACGCCAACTTCATCAGTAGTCGCTCCAGTAAAAGGTAAGACAAAGGACATCAAGGTAAGGAGGAGTAGAAGAGCGGACCCCAGACTCTAAACTACAAGTTTTTAATGAAACCAGGATTGGTACTTGGATGAAAAAGAAGAGGTTAACTGCCGTCATTGTCAATTGTTTCAAAATTGACATTATAATGTATCAGAGTATATGTGTATATGTTCAATTATTTACACGATTCTCTCTGACGACTACGGGTGTGTACAAGGCCTTATCAACACCTTCCGGGCCCATGTCAACCTCACCTGCTAGTTGGTGCACCTGCTAAACAGCGGATGAGGCTCTGGCGCAGGCTTTCGTTTCAGGGTTTGGGGATCAGACGTCAGTCTTTTCGTGTAAGTCAACAAACGAATCAAAAATAAAATAGCAGACCCCGGTCTCCAAAGAGTAAATTTTGGATGCAACCGAGAAATCGCTAGGAGGGTAATGATGGCTGTGACGACTACGGCAGTTCCTGCCTGCAAAGAAGAGTTTTACAAATAAAATAAACAGTACCCTGTCCGTAAGATCATTAGCTTTCTTGACCAGAGTCTTCTCATCTTCCTTCTCTGGCTGTAAATAACGAGTAGCCCAAGTTATTTGTTCTCGTACTGGTTTGTTCAGGAACTCCTGATGAATGTTTAGCTTGTCTTCGTCATCACTAAAACATATTTAGGCTTGGATTTACTGATTTATTTAAGTAAATATTTTAAGATTAAAAATGTGGTGCGTTAGAGGAAATGAAAAATACCAAGAAAATCGACGACAGTCCCTGAGAGGTGGGACTGAAAACTATTTTTTTATGGACAGTCCGCAATAAAGATGATGTAAGTTAAATGGTTAAACGCTACACTATGAGTGCCTGACTGGATTATAACTTTCTCACAATATCCAAGAGCGTATGGTCGGAATTCAGTAAAATCATTGCGACAAAGTTACTTTAGTGTAACTTTGTCGCAATGATTTTACTGAATTTTACGTTTTAACCCAGAACGATACACACTTTGAACAAAATTCGTGTAAGTACTTACACTCAATGCCAGTCATCTGAACATAACTATAGATTATTCATAATCTGAAGGTCAGTTCCATGATACCACAAACGTGAGACACAGTGAGATACAGTGCCATACCTATTCACAGACACTCCTTCGAATCTGATTTTTAATTTCACGTAATTTTACTTCGATGCTACGTAAAAAGGGATCAAATTGAAACATGGAAAAATTGAGAATAGGTTGAAAAGGGAATGTATAAAAGAGTGGAATATCGTTCTAAAAGGATTAAGATACAAGCAATAAATCAGAGTAGCGTCCCTAATTGTACTGGCTTAGAGGTAAACACCACATACTGAATCTCTTTTAAATCATGGTTGACTGAAAATGATAATAAGCACTATTATGATTAATAATAAATTGCACGGTATTGATGTTCTATAAACAAAAACGGTTTTAACTGCTCTATAAACGTACCAAACTGTTCGTCCGATGTACGTTAGAGAGAACCAGAGAGAACAAAACCAAAGTAAGAAGATTTTAACCAGACTCTCACTCGTCTTCCCGACGAAGACGTTGTGGCCAAACAAAAGCCGTACAGTTATTTGGCTGAATTTTTCATTTCCTCAATGTTTGAAATTTTGAAAAAAAAAATGCGCTTCATCATGTTCTTTTTGTATTTTTCGAAAATTATTTAATAGTTACAACTGAGTCTTATTTCCTTTTTAGAAAATGGTAATGAAACTTGACAAACATGGTAATTAGTTTGCAAGCTATGTTAGTGAGATGAAGTAAACTCGTCTTTTTTTAATGAAAGAGATCTGTCTCCCCCTCTGTCTTCGCTTTTATGCTAAGTATCACTATTACACTCACTCACTCTCATCCGCGTATACGTTCGCGTGGTATTCACCGCTGTGTACGTGGAAGCAAATATTATTGTAATGTATGTAATATGTAAAGGTTGTAATGTATTTATATTTAGAAATACTTAATGATATTGTTCGAAATGAGTACGAAACCGGTTTCCAAAGTATGTTATAGACACCATATACATTTATATGTTAGACATGTAAAGTAGGTAATCATTACCGTTCTTTTTCTTTTCTAATTACCGCTTGAAGTAAAAAAAAGGTAATTTATGGTAATTAGATTTTCAGGTATTTTGATAGATACGTATTATTTTAATTAGGTGAAGACTTAACTTTAACAGCTAACAAATTTAGAATGATTTATTTAAAATTTTAATTTGGACAACTAATTACAAAAAAGTTACCTTCCTAAATGCGAATGGTATTTAGCAAATTATGAACCATTTCACTTTTTGAGCTGGAGAACTTTAAATGATGTAGCCAAAATCGTTCTATCACGCGTGCTTCTAGTACTGCAGTGGAGCGTTGACTGTCTGCGAATATATTAGGAGTAATCTAGAGAACACAGCGGTGCGTAATTACGGAAATTTCGGCTCGAAAACATCGTCGTATGGTAATTATTAACCAATATTAGGTAATTATTTATTTTCTATGTTGTATAAAACTAGTTAAATTTGTTCTTTCGTAAACAATATCTATACATCATATTATGAAGCTGACGAGTTTGTTTGTTTGGTTGAACGCGCTAATCTCAGGAAGTATTAGTTCATATTGAAAAGAAAAATTCTTATGTCGGATAGCCTATATATTGACGAAGGCTATATATATCATCATGCTACTATCCAGGGGAGCGGAGCAGTAATTATATATGTCAACAAATCGAGTAGATTTCCATACATTATTGTAAAACTAATAAATTACAGGCATGTAATTGGCATAGCATGGGTTAAATAGGTGACACGGGGGATTGAAATATGTCACGGGCAAAGCCTTTGGGGGCTAGAGGTTAAGATTTTTTCAACGTTTAATGTATTCTGCCGCGTATTATGCACGAAATGAACTATTGACACATTTGCATCTGCAGACACCTGGTATTACCTGGGTGTATATTCAACGTCAGTGTCTGAATCTAGTTCCTTGTCAATGTGAAGACACTTTCTGTAAGACAACTGAGGCTCCTTAACGCGACGTCGTTCGGGAGCGGCTGTACACATGTCAAAGGAAGAAAATTGTTAATTCATTGTTGGAAACCGCAACGCAAATCCCTAATAAGCTAGACATTCATCATTATCATCCTCATAGCCATTTCCCAGTTGCGTCCAAAGTTTGCACTTTGGAGCCCGAAATCCGCTTATTGTTTTGATGTGTATGATGGCTTTTCCGGTAGTGACTGACGTCTAAATTCTTAATCCTGAGACAGAAGCCTGCGCTGAGCCTAGTCCGTGTTTAGCAAAAGCACCGACTTTCAGGTCAGGTTGGCTTGGGCCTCAAGGATGTTAGATGGGGCCTAGTGCACTCTTCAATCTAGAAATTGTATGCTATTTTAATAAATGATGAATGTACATCATGTACAGAATGTACAATATTTTAAATTAACAAACATCCAGGTTTCGCAGGGGACAATTTCAATTAATCATTTTTCGTGAATAAAGTACGATTTTAAAATCAGCCAGTGAAAGTTCCGTCCAAATTAGTCCAGTTGTTTCAAATATTAGCCTAGTTAAACAGACAGAAAGCTGGGCAGATAGACAGGTAGACCGACAGAAAATTTATCTTGTATAAGAACTGTTTATGCATCCACTAATTAGCTTTAAATATGTTTAATATTAAAAATAAACACTTCACTTTAATTTATTTGTTTAGACCATTGACAACAAACCTTTAACGCTTTCTTTTTCATCTCGATGAATTTTTAGCACTGGTAGGTTTAAAGTATGACATACTTTACTATATAGATGGTCAGGTAAGATCTCTACCAATGATTCACTTTCATCCAACTGTAAAAAGATAGGCAGGTAATCTTCATCATCATTATAATAGCGTTGTTACTTATCACATAATCTTAGTGTATAGACAAACATACGCCATTCAGTCATTTCAATAAAATCGTACCAGTTCTCTTTTTTATTTTAACCACAGATAATTATTGTTAGCTTTAATTAGATACACAGCGCACTTTCAACTGGATGCAATTTCTATTATAATACTAGCTGACCCGAAAAGACGTTGTCCTGCCTTAACTGTGAATACTAAATATTTCCCTTACTCACGATATCACGCGTGAATATGTCAATCTTGCCAATTACAAACGACTGACATAAGTGTGTCCAACGCCATAACGTAACATTGTAAAAGTTAATACGGTCTTTATGTTTTTCAAATTTTCTGATTTCCTGCGCAACTTTCTAAAAAAATTGTTCTTTCATAAGAACCTTCTCCTGACAATAACAAACACAATAAACAAGAATTAGCGAAATCGGTCCAGCAGTTCTTTGCCGCACCATCAAGACTTATAATTCGTTACCAGTGTGGTGAATTGTATGTAATACCTTATTACTATTGTTATCTACCTACTATAACATGTATGCAGATGTGGGTATTTGAGTAATAAATCAGTCTTGGTCTAACTAGCCTTTCATTTACAACATGGTGACAGCGGTGTCGAATAATAATGAAATTCTCGCGATATTAGTTGACGTATGAGTGTTTAATAGAAGTATTATTTGGTTAAAAGTGATTACGGACGTTATACAAAATGGAACATGCACGGCCGCCATCGGAATTGTGTCTTGAAGGCGGGCCGGCAAACCGGGCTCAGGCATGGCGTCGGTGGTACAAACAATTTATAGTCTTTCTGAAAGCATCAGGTGTTTACAAGGAACCAGCGGAGGTTCAAGCCAGTTTATTGATAAATCTTATAGGTTCGGAGGGATACGATATTTATACCACATTTAAGTTTCAAAAAGAAAGTGATCGTGAGAATCTTGATACATTGGTGAGCAAATTTAACGAACATTTCGGTACCAAACAAAATATGACAATGGCTCGTTTTAAGTTCTTCACGAGAAATCACGAAAACGGAGAATCTATAGATGAGTACGTCACGGCTTTGAAACTTTTGACTCAACAGTGTCAGTTCGAGCATTTGGAAGAAGGGCTCGTACGTGACCGTATAGTATGTGGCGTAGTCGAAGGGAAGCTACGCGACCGATTACTCAGAGCCGACGACCTTACCCTCGAGCGAGCTGTTAAAATATGTCAGGCAAACGAAATGTCCACTGAGGAGAAGAGGCAAATAGAGCAGACCAAGGCGGAATGTAGCATGAGCACGTCGTCTGCAGCTGTAGACATAGTACACAGCAGTAGGGCAGGCAGAGTACCGCAGGCGGGAAGCACCGGCGGTGCGAGCCGCGGTGGCTGGGGGCCGCCACGGGTCCTTCAGCAGCAGCGGTTTAGGAGCGCAGCACGGAGCGCTGGGGTCTGGGAGCCGGTGCAGGATGCAGCGGTGAAGGTCAAGCGTGCGTGTCGTGCTTGTATGCGAGTACAGTGTGATAATGACGATCGTTGTCCGGCTAAAAATGCACAGTGTTTTTGGTGCAAGGAGGTAGGTCATTTCAAAAATGCGTGTCCTAGATTAAAAAACAAAGTGTATCAAATAGATGAGGATATGGAGACTGAGACGGAATTGTATTTCGTGTCTATTGTGAACGGCCCCGATGGCAGTAAGGACTCTAAAAAATGGTATGAGACTTTGTTTCTATCGCAAAATAGTTTGAAAGAAACTTTTAAATTAGATACAGGTTCTGATTTAAATGTTTTGTCTATGCAAAAATATTGTAAGTTAGGTCTAGATATATCTAAGTTAAATAATAATAACATCAGAGCTCAATCATTTTGTGGCAATTTTATTCCTATCGTTGGTTCATGTTTTATAGATTGGTTATATAAAAATGCTGTGTACACATTACGATTTGTTGTTGCTGAGAATGAATGTCAAAGTGTACTCGGCAAGTACGCATGTGAGGAATTAGGTTTGGTTAAACGCATATTTTCTATAAACATTGATGAGTACAGTGATCTTTTTCGCGGATTGGGTAAACTTGAAGGTAAATATAAGATAGTAACAATGCAGGGCGCGCAACCGTCAGTCTGCCCGGTACGTAAAATACCTATGGGTGTGCGAGATAAATTGCAGCATGAATTACGACGAATGGAAAATATGGGAGTCATTAGAAAGGTAACGCACCCTACACCGTGGGTAAATGCTATCGTACTAGCGGCTAAGAAAGATGGCAGTATCCGTGTGTGCCTAGATCCTCGCCCATTGAACAAGGTAGTGCGCCGCGCACACTACCCGTTACCAACGCTCACGGAGATTGCTACTAAGCTAGAAGGGGCACGATACTTTAGTAAATTAGATGCAAGGTCTGGATTTTGGATGGTCCAAATTGATGATGAGAGTGCAGATTTATTTACTTTTGGAACACCGTTCGGCAGATACCAGTTCTTGCGTCTCCCTTATGGAGTCAATTGCGCATCGGAGGTATTTCATGCCAGAGTACGGCAAATACTAGAAGGCCTGGATGGGGTTGACTCATTCATTGACGATATTATTGTGTGGGGATCTTCTATCACCCAACATAATGAGAGGTTAAAAGTTCTACTAGATAGGGCGCGACAGGCAGGTATTAAGTTCAATAAAGAGAAGTGTGAGTTTTGTGTTGAAAGTGTTAGTTACCTAGGCCACACCTTTAGCTCTCGTGGTATGCAAATAGATAAAAATAAATTAAAAGCTATTATTGACATGCCGAGTCCAAAGGATAGGGCGTCATTAGAACGCTTTTTAGGTATGGTAAATTACTTGTCAAAATTTATTCCACATTACTCAGAACAAACATCGCCGTTACGCACTCTTTTAAAAAAGAGTTCTATTTGGTGTTGGGATGAAATACACGAGGCGGCGATACAGCGGTTAAAACAGTCACTGTGCGTTGCGCCTGTGCTATCACTGTATTCGACACGTGAACCGGTTTTGTTATCAGTCGATGCGAGCGCTAGCGCACTCGGCGGTGTTTTACTGCAGGCTGGTCGGCCAGTTGAGTTTGCATCGTCAACACTAACAGAAACTCAATCTAGGTATGCGCAAATTGAGAAAGAGTTACTCGCAATAGTGTTTGCATTGGAACGGTTTCATCAATACGTTTATGGTAGAAAGGATGTTACTGTGGAGTCGGATCACAAGCCATTAGAGGCGCTGTTTAATAAGCCCTTAAATTCGGTTCCTGCGAGACTACAACGTATGATGTTGCGCATTCAGGGATACGATTTTAAAGTTGTTTATAAACCGGGTAAATATATGTATGTAGCGGATACATTATCAAGGGCCCCGTTACCGGATTTATTAGAAGAAAAAATTTGTGATGAAATAATGGAGCAATCATGTTTTCTATTAGAATGTGTTCGGTTTAGTGATAGCAATATGGCTTTAATTAAAGAATATATCATGAAAGATGAAGAATGTCAATTAATGATTGAGTATATAAGGAATGGCTGGCCGAATAACAAATACTTTGTAGATGAAAGAGTGAGAGGACAGTGGTCGTACAGGGAGAAATTCGAATTAGTGAATGATGTCATTTTTAAAGATAATTTAGTGTACATTCCGCTAGGTTTGAGATCTGAGATGATTAAACGAGTGCACGATGGGCATATGGGAATAGATAGGTGCAAGCGGCATGCCCGCGAGGTGATGTTCTGGCCGGGTATGTCGAGGGATATTGAGCAAGCGGTACGCCGGTGCGCAACGTGTGTTGAGCGGATGGCACGGCCCACACGTGAACCACTCATCCCACATTCTATACCCAGTCTACCGTGGGTTAAGGTAGGCTCCGATATCTTTCAGTATAGTAACAAATATTTCTTGATTCTTGTTGATTACTTTTCGAATTACATTGAAGTATGTCCTTTAAAAACGATTACTAGTAAATCAGTTATTGTGGCAATGAAAGATCAATTTGCTAGACACGGAATTCCACAGGAATTGATAACGGACAATGGGCCAGCATTTGCGTCTAAAGAATTTAGAATATTTAGTAGTGAATGGGGTTTCCATCATATTACGACTTCTCCTAATTTTCCGCAGTCAAACGGGCGAAGTGAGAAAAGCGTTCATATTATAAAAAACATACTAATTAAATCGTTATCGTCCGGATCAGACTTTTACTTAGGGTTGCTAAACTTTCGAGCGACGCCGAGAGACGTTATTAGTTCGCCATCTGAGTTGCTGATGGGACGCAGGCTAAATACTAGGCTCCCGTCTCATACTAATAAATTAGAACCTTGTCGTAATAACACCTCAGATTATGAGACAATGATTCGGAACCAGGCCCTCAATAAACATTATTATGATAAGCGAGCTCGAATGCTACCCGAGCTGCAAGCGGGCCAGCCGGTCGTCATGGTAGACCCGACTGGTAGGAAGCACGCGCAGGTACAGGGGAGAGCCCCACAACCGCGTTCATACTTCGTTTCAGATTCATCGGGAAAGTGGTATAGGCGAAATAGACGTCACTTAATAAAGGTTAAAACCGAGCAGGAAACGGTCATAGATGACCAGGTGCCAAGTGACGGTGACGAATGGTCTAACGCAGAGAATGATGATGATGAAATAGGGGCCAATGCAAGTGCGAGTGGGGATCATAAACACCCACCACGGGATCGCATACGCAGACTGGCGGGGGCAGAGGCTCGCGAAAAAATAGCCCAATTATTTAACAATAATAAATAAGTAGTTCAGGGTGTAAGTTCTGATCAGGTGAGAGCTGGAGAAATCCGCTTCAGCTCCACCGGTCACGGCACGGCAGTCGTCAACTGCCCCGTCGCAGCGGCGCAGAAAATTGCGGACGAACGGAGCCTCCTCGTTGGGGGCTTCCTAAAGGCGCGGGTGCAACTCCTGCAGCCCCGCGAGACCAGGTGCTTCAGGTGCCTGGCCGTGGGGCATGTGGGAGTGCAGTGCACAGCGGGAGACACCGTGGGGGATCGGTGCTTCCGCTGCAGTC
Source organism: Cybosia mesomella (assembly GCA_946251805.1). Taxonomy (NCBI): domain Eukaryota; kingdom Metazoa; phylum Arthropoda; class Insecta; order Lepidoptera; family Erebidae; genus Cybosia; species Cybosia mesomella. Next base: position 15,660,066 of record OX276392.1, read on the forward strand.
AGCCCGGGCACAAGGCCAGTGCTTGTGCTGCTCCGCCACGCTGCTACAAATGCGTAGCGGAGGGCAAAGCGGCGGAGCACCGGGCGGACAGCAGAACCTGCGCCGCCTCGAGGCCCAAGCCCCGTTCGTCCGCAACGGGTAGCGGGGGTGCCGCTCAAGAGCGGCCACATTCGCGGCGGGATGCGGAGATGGACGTCCATTAATGGACACACCAATCCGCATCCTGCAGGCGAACATAAACCACTGCACCGGTGCTCAGGATCTTCTGTACCAGAGCATCGTGGAGTGGTCTATCAATGTGGTCGTGGTCGCTGAGCCGTACTGGGTCCACCCCGGAAGCCCGGTGGACCTGGACGGCGTAGCGACCGTCTTCGGGGGGTCCGCCGCGGACACCTCGCGCCTTGCACTCATTGCAAGGTGCAGAGGCTGTGTCGCGGCGGACTATGAGGGCTTGGCTGTCGTGGCCGTCTACTTCTCGCCAAGCCTTGACCAGTACGAGCTTGAGCTAAGGCTCGCTGAACTGGACATTGTTCTCGCTGCGTGCCGTCCTCGTCCTGTCTTGGTCCTGGGAGACTTCAACTCCTGGTCTCAGGCCTGGGGCTCCCGGGAAACCAATGACAAGGGGCGAGTACTGGAGGACTGGGCCAACACCCGTGGTCTAGAGGTCCTCAACCGGGGGAGTGTCGCCACCTGGGAGCGGCGGGGGCTCAGTTCGGTCGTGGATGTTGCATTCGCGACCCCTGCTCTCTCCCGCCGCGTCCAGGGTTGGCGCGTGGTGGAGGAGGAGGAGACGGATTCCGACCATAAGTATATTCGGTTCAACGTCTCCCCTCCAACTAACCTGCCGCCGACAATCGCGAATCCCCCGGATCCACGTTGGGCGCTCAGACGCCTGGATCGGGAGGCTCTCCTGGAGGCATCAATAGTGCAGGCCTGGATCCCGTCACTGGCCAGGCCTGCCGATGTCGACGCAGAGGCGGAATGGTTCAGGAGAGCCATGTCGCATATCTGTGATGCGGCGATGCCTAGGGTTAAGCCCGGCCCGGCAAAGAAACAGGTGTACTGGTGGTCAGCGGAGCTCGCACAGCTGCGAGCAGCGTGCGTGACCGCTCGCCGCCAGTACACCAGGTTTCGCCGGAGGCGTCGCCGCCCAGACGATGCGGCAGCCCGAGAGGCGGAGCTGTATGAGGCGTACAAGGGGGCCAAGAGGACCCTCCAGGAAGCCATAAAGCAGGCCAAACGGCGGGCCCGCGAAGAGCTGCTGGAGTCTCTGGAGCAGAACCCATGGGGGCGTCCTTACCTTGCGGTCAGGGGCAAAATCCGCCCAAGGGCGCCCCTACTGACCCAGAGCCTCCAGCCGGAGCGGCTGGAGGGGATACTGGGCTCCTTGTTCCCTGCGAGAGCGGAGGAGCATGTCCCTCCGCGTATGGCTCCGCCTCAGGCGCCTGACGCTGATAATAGCGAGAGCGATGTGCCCGAAGTCAGGGAGAGTGAACTGGGGGTAGCAGTGCTCCGGCTTAAAGCCCGGAAATGCACTGCCCCCGGACCCGACGGCATTCCAGGCCGAGCATGGGTCCTGGCCCTGGAGGAACTAGGGCCTCGACTGGTGGCGCTCTTTAGCGCATGCCTCGAAAGGGGCCAGTTTCCAAAGGCTTGGAAGACGGGGAAACTGGTCCTTATCCGGAAGGCGGGGCGGCCGGCGGACCAGCCATCCGGTTACCGGCCGATCGTGTTGCTCGACGAGGTGTGCAAGCTCTTTGAGCGGATTATTGCAGAGCGCCTCGTCGAGCATCTCACGAACGTGGGGCCAGATCTGGCGGACAACCAGTTCGGTTTCCGCCGGGGGCGCTCCACCGTGGAAGCGATCATGCGCGTTAGGCGCCTGGCGGAGGAAGTAGTCTCGCGGGGTGGGGTGGTGGTGGCGGTGTCTCTTGACATCGCCAACGCCTTCAACACCCTACCCTGGAGCTGCGTTAGGGAGGCGCTCGCGTATCACGGAGTGCCTCCTTACCTCCGCCGCATTGTCGAGGCATACCTATCCGAGAGGGCCATAGTTTACCCGAGCTGGCTAGGGCCAGGGCGGCGAGAAGTGTCGTGCGGTGTTCCGCAGGGGTCGGTCCTAGGGCCACTCCTGTGGAACATCGGATACGACTGGGTGCTGCGCGGTACGTTGCTCGAGGGTGTCAGCATAGTGTGCTATGCTGACGACACCCTCGTTATGGCGCGGGGAGCAACGTACCGAAGCGCGGCACTGAAGGCCACGGCAGGGGTTGCTCAAGTCGTGGGTCGAATACGGCGGCTGGGACTTGAGGTGGCTCTCCATAAATCCGAGGCTATGTGTTATCACGGGCCTCGTAGGGGGCCACCTGCGGGAACCGGCATAACCGTAGGGGGCGTAAGCATCGGCATCGAGCCCACGATGAAGTACCTTGGGCTCGTACTCGATAGCCGATGGGACTTCGGACCTCATCTCCGAAGTCTGGTCCCGAAACTGAGGGGGGCTGCGGCCGCGCTATCGCGGCTGATGCCCAACGTTAAGGGACCCAACGCCCCCACTAGGAGACTGTACCTGGGGATCGTGCGAAGCATGGCCCTATACGGGGCCCCCGTATGGGCGGAGACTCTGGCGGCCCGCAACGTGGCTGTTCTTAACAGCCCGTTAAAGGCGATGGCCGTCAGAGTCATCAGGGGGTATCGCACGATCTCCGTCGAGGCGGCATGTCTCCTAGCTGGGACCCCTCCATGGGACCTGGAAGCGAGAGCCCTTGCGCTGCTGTACCAGTGGCGCAAGGAGGCGCTGGAGCGGGGCCATAGGCCGGAGCCCCGAGAAATCAGGGCTCAGCGGTCCCTGCTCCGCCAGGAACTCGTGGAGACATGGAGGGTGCGACTTGAGCACCCAAGGTGGGGGGAATCCACCATTGCGGCGGTGAGACCGATCATGAAGGAGTGGTTGGAGAGGGACCATGGGGACCTCTCCTACCGGATGTGCCAGATGGTTACCGGACACGGGTGTTTCGGTAAGTATCTGTGGCGCATCCACCGGGAGACAACGCCGCAGTGCCAGCACTGCGAGGATCCTGGCGAAGACACGGCGCTCCACACGTTGGTGGAGTGCCCTGCGTGGGCGAGTCAACGCCGGGATCTCGTTGCGGTCCTGGGCGTGGACGTTCTCTCGTTGGAGACCATGGTGAGGGCCGTGGTCTCCGACGGGAGCAAGTGGCACGCCGCCGCCTCTTTCTGCGAGCAGGTAATGCGCGCGAAAGAGACGGCGGAGAGGGAGCGGGAAAGAACCCTGCCCCCCGAGTTTCGCAGTCTGCGGCGAGGACGCCGCAGACTCATCTACGCCCGGGACTACCGACCTCCATGATCGGGGCCTGAGGACGGCAGTTGGCCGACTCGCCGTCCTTACAGAAGCAGGCCGTGGCGGAGGCGTGTCGTGTGTGCCCTACACACGCCTGCCAACTCACCGAAGCGGGATAAAACCCGACCCCACCAGGCGAGGCCGCAGTGGCGGCCAAAGTCCGCCGGCAACCCTGGGGTTATCCTTTCGAGGGCTTACCCGGGGTGCCCGGCAACGGACACTTGGGGAGGACACCGTGCGGTTTTAGTCGAGACACGACATAACCACCCCCGCTGGCCAGCGGGGGGTATCCGAAGGGATTTCCGCACGTAAAAAAAAAAAAAAAAAAAAAGGGTGTAAGTTCTGTTGTGAGTGCTATTGTATTTTATGACAATTGTTTAAAAGATAAGTATAAAGGTATAGGCTTCATTAAAATCGCTATAAGTTGTATATGTATATTGTTAAATATATATCTAAATACTAGGCAGCAATATGTATTTCAAATTTATTCGTAAATAACGTGTATTTCAGTATTATAAGGTGATGGTACTTTTTGTTAATTAAGTCGACGTCAAAGCTACAAAAATATAAAGGGGAAGATGTGGTGAATTGTATGTAATACCTTATTACTATTGTTATCTACCTACTATAACATGTATGCAGATGTGGGTATTTGAGTAATAAATCAGTCTTGGTCTAACTAGCCTTTCATTTACAACAACCAGCACACGTTTTTCTCTCAACCTACAGTTAAAAAAGCGGCTAAGTGCGAGTCGGACTCGCCCATGAAGGGTTCCGTAACAGCAAGTAACATAATAATGCTTTTTTTAAAATTTTATATTTGAGTTGATTGCATGAAAGTTAAATTGCGTTTTACGATTTATGACGTATTATAAAAAACTACTTACTAGATCTCGTTCAAACCAATTTTCGGTGGAAGTTTACATAGTAATGTACATCATATATTTTTTTTAGTTTTATCATTCTCTTATTTTAGAAGTTACAGGGGGGAGGGGGGACACATTTTACCACTTTGGAAGTGTCTCTCTTGCAAACTATTCAATTTAGGAAAAAATGATATTAGAAACCTCAATATCATTTTTAAAGACCTATCCATAGATACCACACACGTATAGGTTTGATGAAAAAAAATTTTTTGTGTTTCAGTTCTAAGTATCCCCCAAATTTTAATGTTTTTTTCTATTTTTTTATGAAAATCGTAATGCTGTTCACAGAATACATCAGTTAACAAGTTTCAGTAGCATAGTACTTATAGTTTCGGAGAAAAGTGGCTGTGACATACGGACGGACAGACAGACAGACATGATGAATCTATAAGGGTTCCGTTTTTTGCCATTTGGCAACGGAACCCTAAAAAGGACCCGAGAGCGGGACGTGAAAAAACACCTGATGAGGCCATTAAGCTGAGAGCCACCATTATAGCATTATCGGTGTCCATAATGGTGACCTTCATTCCAGAGACTTTACCTTTAGCTTACCATCAGGTGAGGTGAAGTCATATTGACGTGATCATTAGAAAAAAATACCACTCGGGAAGTGCCGACAGAAGTGAAAATACAAAAAATATCTACAGTACATAGTCATCTATGTTGTTCATTATGAATCAGTTCGAAACTTCATCAAGGTCAGAACAAAATAATTTTGTTAAGGTTGCATACGAGTTCATCAGCTACAACAAAGATGGCGTTATTATTACAATATGGAAAGCGTTCGGTGATGACGACGCGACTTCCATGATTTTTGTTGACTCAAAAAGTGCTCAACGTGCCTACAGAAGAAAGGTGCTCAATGCGTTTAATGAAGTTTTCGCTTAAAAAAAGGGATTCATTTATACATTTATACATATATATGGTCAACCGCATGTGCGTTGCGTTCAAGCAGTTTCATGTAAAAATAGACAAGCGATCAGCCGGATCCGGCAGGCCGCATTGCAGCTAGCCGCTAGGGCGTTTTAGCTCTTATCTATACATTAAAAACAGGCTTACCTTAGATTTATTGAGGTCCAGATCCAGATCCAGACGATCGATCACACTTTTCCAGTATTTCCTATTGACCTGAACGTACTCAGACTGTTTACAGGTATCGCTGACTTTCATTATTTTACGCGGTTGCCTCTTTTCGGTATAAATTCCACCCATATCCATGTTATAAGTGGTTTGTCAATGAAGTTCGCATAGATTTAATAAAAAGCTGTCGGCATGCGCACGACGACCATGTCAAGTGATATTACTGTTGAACAAATGCTCACTAATTTTACATAGACCACAATATGGCTACAACTGGCATTCTTGTTTTATCTTCAAGCTTTTTTTATTGATTGGCTGTATGGTAAGTGTAGCTTCTGTTGTATTGCAGTTCAATAAATACTATCGTAACCGTAATATGTCTAGTAAAAAAAAATCTGTGAAGATTTTTTTCTGTATTATAATTGGTTTGTTTGATCTCATTGTACAATTTGAGTAAATATTTATATAAACAGTTTCGTATTTTAATTTAAACAAAAAAAACTCTATTTAGTAAACAAGCTAGCATTGTTCTATAGGGTGGTATAAGTCTACACAATGAAAAAAATATCGCTTTTTTTAGCGTGTGGAAACCCCCACGGGCTTCACCCCATCGGTGCCGATGATGGGGTGGGCGTGTCGGAATCGAACCGACTAAAACCACACGGTATCCTCCCCAAGTGTCCATTGCCGGGCACCCCGAACATAAACATAAACAACATGTAATCAATAAATAAATAATAAATAAATATTCTACGACATTCTACACAGCGCTTTCTAGACCCAAAGTAAGCATAGTTTAACTAGCTTGTGTTATGGGTTCCAGAATGCGGATAAACATACTTATATACTTTTTTTTTGTTGTAAATACATACATATTATACATAGAAACACCCAGACCAATGCAAATAGACATATTCATGCATACAAATATTTGCACTGGGCGGGAATCGAACCCGCGCCCCCTGTCGTAGCAGTCGAACGCACTACCGCTACGCCACAGAGGCCGTCAATATCAATACATATAATAAAATAGTAACGAGTTGAAAACTGTATATCGAATATTTTTTCATAATTGCTATGTGTACTACGAACCATACCGATGTGATGGCAAAAATGTGATTTTTAGAATTTTTATCTGTTCATCTATTTTGTATTATTAATGTCCGAGCATCACCGCCCGCCGCACCGCGACAACCGCTGAGCAGATTCAGCTGAAATTTGGTATGGTCATAAACTGCGTTATATATCATCACGTATTATAAGTGTGATGGAAGCAACAGGGTTAAATCCACCAAATCTATTATTGATCATTTCTGTATTATTACAAAGCAGATCATCACGAAGTTTTGAAGTTCGATAGAAATTGGCCATGGTTAACGTCCGGACTATAAATTATCACGCTATATTTGAAAGGTGATGAGCAGGAAAATATGAAATCACGAAACTATAGAGTTACTGTATAAAAATTAGTTGATTAGAGACTCAACCTTTGATAATAAATTTCATCACGCTATTATATTAGGAGTCCGAGTAGATTTAATTTCGATGTTGCCTATAAACCGCTGTATCTTCGCAAAATAATTGATAAATACAAATATATTCTGGGTTCGAAATTGCAGAAGTAAACATACCTACTGTGATCTATTCCGAATTTAACGCGGACGAAGTCGCGAGCAACAGCTAGTCTTGGATGGAGACATGTATTTAAATAACCCTATTTTCTTCTGGACCTGACGAATAACACAAGCTGCCTCATTATATTAGAATATTACTTAGTGTTAATTGTGTGAATCTTAACTATTTGATTATTGCGACGTGTACGATATTTATTAGACTGTATTCATATTGATTCGTTTCCATAGGTAACCCATAAACAGGTATTCAAGTTAATTCGTAATTTATCACTGAGCTTAGTGCTGTATAGCACTATGTTTTGCATGAGTAAAACTAATTTATTGATCAGTACTTCGAGTATATAATTTAAGTAGGTAAATAGCTCTAGTAGTTGTCTACAAAGACTTGGCAAAGCGGCAGATCGACGCTACACGTGACCAGAAGGATGGATATTATCCTTCAATATTGTCAGCCTTCTGGGAACATTTCCAGTCGGTGATCATGTGGAGGAATTTTACGACGCATGTATATAAATATTTGTCTTTTATTTTGTTATTATTTAGTTTTCTATAGTTTGACTAGTTAATTTATTAATTGTGACTATCAAAGCTATTCGTACTATTATAAAATTGTAAATTAGTCGTGTATTTTAAAGATATAAAAAAGAAACTTGGGTTATGTTAAATGAACGATTTTGAACACAAAACTACACTTCTCATCAGAAAAATCGAAACACCTTGCAAGTTTTTGTTTTCTAAGAATCATTATTATTATTATTATTCCCTTTATTACATTTAAAATACATATAAATTATATTTTTAAATACATTCTGTATAAAAAAAAAACACAAATATATTTAAAAAGAAAAAAAAGAAGAAAAAGAGATACCGGTGGTTAGGGCTCCAGAGAGAGGAACCTCCTCACAATACGTGCCGTGTCGAGGAGTACCGCTTTCTGCATCAAGCCCGCGATCCAACTGCCTAACGCGAGCCTCTTCAGATGTTGGTCGAGGCTCTTGGCAATCAGTCCGTGAACCGATACGATTATCGGAACAATAATTGCTGAATCCACATTCCACATGTCGACAATCTCGTGAGCCAAGTCCAAATATTTTATTTGTTTGTCTTTTTCGGCTTTTGTCATCATGGGGGATGGTGATGTCGACAATTATTGCGAGACGCTCTGATCGATCAATCACCACTATATCAGGCTTATTGGCTACAATAGTCCTGTCAGTGATGATTGATCGATCCCAGTACAACATGACACGACCATTATCAAGAACTGGGTCGGGCACATACCTATAATACGGTACCGCCGAATATACAAGATCATACTTCAGAGCAAGTTGTTGATGAACCATTCTGGCCACTTGGTTGTGTCGATGCAAATACTCTCCGTTGGCAAGACGAGAACAACCAGAGATAATATGTCTTAGGGATTCTCCGGGACGGTGACACGCCCGACATATGTCAATCGTGCCGTCCCTAAGGATATACCTCCTATAATTATTCGTCATGACAACTTCATCTGTAATTGCACAGACAAAACCTTCGGTTTCTCCAAAGAGATCACCGAAGCGTAGCCAGAACATTGATGTCTTTATATCTACGTCGGGCCCATTTAAGGCCCGAAAAAACGTCCATGCAGCTCTTTGCTCTTCCATATTTCCTTGCGATCAGCGATGCTAAGTATTACCGTTTTGTGCCAGTTCTCTTTAGCCAGAGCGAGAGGGTCAGTCCGTTGTCTATTGCCACTACATCTCGGTGCACAACCAGGTCAACGTGTAGGAAATATTCCCTAAGGTTGCATATCTCATGGTTGTGGAGAGTCTTGGCGTTTACAAAACCGCGACCCCCACACTTCCGTGGGATATACAACCTCATTACTGAAGAGCGTGGGTGGTGCATACGATTTGTAGTTAACAACGTACGGACTTTCATATCCAGGGCATCTAATTCGGTATGAGTCCGTCTTATTATGCCAAAGGAATATACTAAGACGGGCATGACTCAGCCGTTGTAGGCTCGTACTTTGTTACCGCCCGATAAAAGACTCTTCAGTACTTTTTCAGGCGTTCAAAGAAACTATCCCTCAACGTCTGTTTCATGGCAGCCTCAGTAATACCTAACGCTTGTGACATACCAAGATATTATTATTATCATTTTCAATTAATTAATTAAATAATTAATTATTGATCATTATTATTTATTTGTTTTATGGAGAACTTTGCTCCACTGGAGGTATGACCAATTTAGGTGCTCACGTGCAAAGTTAAGGCGCGCTCTTCGATGGTCTGCAGTTAATTTTGGCCCATTTGCTGGCTTGTGCGGTACCAGTCCACGTTCCTTCAACCTTCTTCTAATGGTTGACTCACTTACATCCACTCTACGCACAACATGAAGCTGCTGCTGCACTTGAAAAGCGTTAAGGCGTCGATTTCGTAAGGAAGTTGTTACAATAAATCTATCATCTCGCTCAGAAGTGACCCGATTTCTGCCAGATCCTGAACGGCGGGTGAACAAACCTGTCTCCCGATAGCGTTTGTAGACTCTATGAACAGAGGACAGACTAAGTTGCAGTTTTTCAGTCACAACACGCTGACTAAGCCCAGTATCCAGCAATGCCACCACTTGGGCGGCTTGTGCGGGTGAAGTATCCATATGTTTTAGAAAAAAGTTTTATTCAGACGTCCCAAAGTCACAGTAAACAAATAAAGAAGAAAAAGTTTCAAAATAATCGCTAACTTTTAGTTTCAAAGGTGAGATGTACTCCAACTCTAAAAACACATTTGTCTCAAAACAATGATTCATTTCTTTTTTAGGATAAACAAATGAAATTCTAATTTTGAATTTAGAATAAATAATAATATTTACAACTGTAATAAATACAACTGTAATGGCCAAATTGCCAGCTATATAATCATGTGATCTTTTTCATGGAATGAAAACCCTTTTGTGTTAAATTAGGACAGATATCATAAAAACTAGTGTTTCGATTTTTCTGATGAGAAGTGTATTTCTTTCGGAATTGTTATCTGCATGTCTGTTTGTTCGCGATGGACGCAAAAACTGCTGAACGGATTTTGATACGGTTTTTTTCTTAGAAATGCCTTGGTCAGACTTGAAATTGGCGGGTCTGCCAATTTCAAGTCTGACCAAGGCATTTCATTGGGTATCAGCTAGTCCTATCATAAAATTATAAATTAGTCGTGTCTGTACATTGGAGATATTAAAAAAATACTTGGGTTAATGAACGATACTGAACACAAAAATTTAGTTTTTGAATTCTTGTCTGTTTGCTCGCGATGGACGCAAAAAGTATTTAACGGATTTTGATGCTGTTTTTTCTATTACAAAAGTCTTAGTCAGACTTAAAATCTACCGTATGTTTGATCGCAATTGGTTAAGTAGAACCGGAGATATGACCCCATCTAGACCATCGGGTTCCAAGGCCAACTCACCTACAAGCCGGTACATCAGCTGATTACTGGACGAGGCTATGGCGCAGATGTTCCTCTCGAGGTTGGGAGGTCAAACGGTAGTCGCCTCCGTTTACCGTGGCTTTTAAGCCAAGATTTTGATTTTGCTGATGATACTTCCTTAATATTTAAAATTAAAAGACAATTAGATAATTATGACGAAGTGAACAACGCAATCTCACGAGTAGTTCATTGGTTTAATATAAATAATCTTTGCCTTAATGAAAAAAAAACCAAATGTATTAAATTCACCTTACCTTATGTTACACAGGTGGAAACCAATGTACAACTTAATGGACAGTTGTTGAGCCTTGTGGAATCAACCGTGTTCTTAAGTTTAAGTATAGATGCTAAATTACAGTGGGGATCACATATTGAAAAAATAGCTAGTAGGTTAAGTTCTGCTTCCTACGCTGTGAAAAAGATTAGGACTTTAACAGACATAGATAATGCTAGAATAGTTTATTTCAGTTATTTCCATAGTATTATGAGCTACGGCATTCTCCTTTGGGGTAATGCCGCAGATTTAAATACAATCTTTGTACTGCAAAAGCGGGCGGTGCGGGCAATTTATAAGTTGAGCCCAAGAGTCTCCCTCCGAGAAAAGTTCAAAGAAATAAACATTCTAACTGTAGTTTCCCAATATATTTTTGAAAATCTTTTGTATGTTAGAAGAAACATTTCCCATTTTTTAAGGCTTTGTGATATACATAACGTAAATACTAGACATAAAAACAATCTTGTGGTTTGTAATAGTCGACTCCACAAGATTAGTAATTCCTTTCAGGGTAACTGTATACGCTTCTACAACAAGCTTCCTAGTGAAATGAAGAATCTACCTCTTCATAAATTTAAAAGCCAAATTAAAAGTAAACTCTGCCAAAAAGGCTACTATAAAATTCAAGACTATTTAGACGACAAACAAGCTTGGATATGAACTGTTTGCTCTCTCTCTATGCTACTCAAATGAAATATTGTACTTAGGTTAAGTAAATATGTTTGTAAATAGACCAAAAAAAAACAGCCCGCTGAGTTTCTTGCCGGAGTCTTCTCAGGACAGGGCCGCGTTTCGAACCGTTGGTCCATTTGCCAAACATTAGATTATTTATTTTTTTATGACGTTTTGTAAGTTCCGTATTAATGGTCTATGCAGAATAAATGGTTTTTGACTTTTGACTTTTGACTTTTGATAAGATAAATCAAGAAAAGAGTAGGACAGCGGACCCCGGTCTCCAAAGTACAAGTTTTAGATGCAACCGGGACTAACGTTGTGATCCTGACGATTATTCGACAAGCGGTAACCCTGGTGATACTTGGAATAATAAAAATAACGATTAATTTCATTTTTATCGAACATTTTTACTTGCCATTAACGCCTATCGTCTTATTTTATGCCTGCAAATATATCTCGAAATCATATTTTTAATTCTAATTCGGTAAATGGCATAAACAAACAAAAGAGAATTAAGTACCTTTTTATTTATTTTTTCGTGCGGAATTCTCTTCGGATACCCCCCCGCCGACCAGCGGGGGTGGTTATGTCGGGCTTGAACCGACTAAAACCGCACGCCGTCTGGGTTAAGTACCTATTTAGAAAAGTAATTTTAATATAATATAAACAGAAACAAAAAGATGAATGAACTCTCTTTACGTTGAAGTTGGCAAGTTTATTCAGACAGCAGTTGTGTCAGATTTCACGGAAACTAGCGCTTAACACAATATTATGAAATGGCAAAACGTCAACTTAGCATAACACTGTTTAACTTCGCCGGCGATTGTGAATTTGGAATAAAAGTTCAGTAAAACCCATATTGCAATGGCTAAGCTCTTTCATACTTAACATTTAAGGGCCGGTTTTTATTATTTCTAAAATACTTGTCGTAGAAAACATTGTTAATTATAAAATTATATAAATAATTTATTATATTATAAATATTTTATTTTAAAATTATACAAAATACAATTCTGTATTATGTATTTCAACATAAAAATGCAGATTGCATCAATATTTTTTTGAGAACTGTTTTATTTACGATAAAAATCGATACTACAGTTTGATTTAAAAAAGAACGCGCCATAACGGATCCCGTGACATGTGACGTCACATCAAAGTAAACAGTAAGCGACTTAAAGCACGTTTATATAAATATTGAAATTAGTTGCAAAAATAATGGTTTATTTTGAGATATATAAGATAAAAGTGAAACATTATTAGTAATTAATAATTGAACCAGTCGATTAACACTAGGAAATGCAGACAGCCTGTATTGAAAAACTCTGTTTACTTATGTGTGACGTCACAGAGCGTTTATAAGCACGTGATCAAATCTCAATAAAAGTGAGATTTTAATCTTGATTTTTTAACAAAAAAGAAATTTATTTTATATTGAAAATTAATAAAACATGTTTTTTACGGTACATTTTATTAGGATGACAACAATTCGTACAATATTTTAAATATCAAAATTTAAATGTCAAAATGCCTCACATAGCTATGGGTAGGTAGACCCCCATTTCTGCTTGTGTGCTCTGAGTTAATTCACAAGGAAGGCATTATTTGTATTTGTTATGAAATTTAGTTGTATATTAATATTAAACATTCTTATTTTTAAACATGTAACAATAAAGGAAATCAAGCTATTTGATTTCTTAGAAATCTGGATGATGGTTTGAAAATTACAACATTAGTCAACGATTCTCAGGTGACTGAATTAATATGCCAACTAGATATTGTGATTATTGTGAGTGAATTCCGGCCGAAAAAAAAGTAAGATGAAACAATAAATGCCTACCTACTCGTTGAATCCGAATTCGTTTCTCATACGTACCTAAGTAGGTATGTATCTACGTATTATACGTTTATATTTTTATGCCTGTTTTGGTCTTTAGTTAACACACATCCTTGGTGATGGTGACCCTATACATTTATTTTTATAATAAGTTGTGTAAAATTTAAATTTTTCATGAAATAATACTACCAACGGAGCATCATGCGCGAATAAAACGCTTACTTCTAAAGTCGTTTCGATAAATAATTTATCGTCCCCGGGTGCTCTACAAACTGAATTGCTCAATGCTATCGATAAGTTTACAAGGAGACGTTTTTACTTGAATGTAATAATGTATAGATACAGAGCTATGTAAGTTTAACGTTAAGATACACTGGAAATAAAACTGTTTGGAAAATATTCAGGAATTTTGGAAGCATTTCTACTATGCTAACTTTTTCTTGTAGTTCAAAATTGGAAAACATTAACTTCCAGAACAGGGCTTGAACCCATGACCTCGGTAGTACCCTTTCTAGGTAAAACTCTATCCACTGTTAAGTGTTAATATACCTAATAATTATATTCTTATATTTATTCATTGGTCCATATATTATTTTTAAGAATTATGATGGATGCTTATTATGAAACTTATAGTCCAGAGTTCCAAATGTTCAGGACAAGTAGCTTAGTTAGTAAAATATTTTGAGTCGCGCGGGTTCAAAACCTGGATGAGGCTACTTTCAAGGCGGGATAAAAGAAAAAAAAACGAAGATGTTTGTCCTCTCACTCATCAATTCTGTTTTTTAAAATCTAAATAAACAATGTGCTTTGGTTTTGTTGGGACTTGTGCGTAGTTTTTTGAAATTAAAGTTGCCATAAATCTGTTACATTATCATTATTGTTTGATATAAAATTCAGGCACTGGGAACTTCATTTGTGTTCGTTTCCAGTAAGCAAACTTGAAATTGGTTAATATAGGTATATTATTTTTGTTAAGTAAGCATATTAATAAAACAAAAATCTTATTCTATTAATGCCACCACAAATTTTGATAATCTTAATGCCATCTAGTAAACTTAAGCCGAACTACATTTAGATTCAGTTGACGTTCTCGTTTATCAGATGGCGTGGGGCGTACTATTTTTTTCACGATTTATGTGAATGGACATATTATAAGTTACGATATTAGTATACAACTGACCGATACGATACAGATGATGAAATTATAATCAAATCAAATCATATATTTGCATAACACAGGTTACAGAAAGGATGTCAAAGATACTTATATCTTATACTTATATTTCATTAAATGAGGTCCACTGTATTACAACCTCTTCGAGGTGTGCAAATATTTAGGTATTATTTCTATCTATGAGGTAATCTGTGGTATTATCTATACATGCAACATTATAGGTTGTATTAGATAGCATTCATAATATTTTAAATGGATGTAAGAAAGTCAAAATAAATTAAGGAGAATATTATAATATAGTAAGTATTAAGTAAGTAGTACGATACAGATGATGAAATTATAATCAAATCAAATCATATATTTGCATAACACAGGTTACAGAAAGGATGTCAAAGATACATTTTCATTAAATGAGGTCCACTGTATTACAACCTCTTCGAGGTGTGCAAATATTTAGGTATTATTTCTATCTATGAGGTAATCTGTGGTATTATCTATACATGCAACATTATAGGTTGTATTAGATAGCATTCATAATATTTTAAATGGATGTAAGAAAGTCAAAAGTAATTAAGGAGAATATTATAATATAGTAAATATCTACTAGATCTATTAAATAATAATCACAATTGTATATTATGACACATGCTCATGTCAAAGAATTTAAAAATGTAACGAAAAACAGTTTTAAAAAAATTTGAATTAATAAATTACAATTTGGCTTGGAGGAAGTCCTTTACTTCATAATAACATTTTGCATTCAGTAGCTTTCTTAGTGCCTGTTTAAAAGTAGTTACGTTTGCCTCTTTTATGTTTTTGGGTAGCTTATTGAATATTTTCGGAGCCATGGCGAAAACACTGTCATGCATTAGAGTAATGTTTGACAGACACAAGCATAACCGACTTTTATCTCTTTGCATTCGTCCAGATGCATCAGAGGCCAAAACAAATAAATTAAGGTTGACTTTAACAAATACTGCTACTTCAAGAATGTAAAGGGAAGGTAATATCAGTATATTATATTTTTTTAAATAGGGCAGGCAGCTGTCAGTTGTTTTTAGCGCTATCTCTATTAACAGAGTTACCTCAAAAAATTATTCCAAACCTAAGAACCGATGCAACCATGCCATGTTACGCGGTTAGGAGTGCTTTAGTATTAATTATCTGTGACAGTTCATGAAGCGCATATACTGATTTACTGACCCTCTTACATAACTGCTCTATATGTTGTTTCCATATTATTTTACTGTCAATTGTTACACCCAGGAATTTTGTAAAATCTACTTGTTTAATAGATTGACCATTTGCACATATCTGTAAATTTCCCATAATTGGAATACGCTGACTGAAATGCATGAGCATTGTCTTTCCTATGTTAGCTTTCAGATTATTTACGTCTAGCTGGGTAAGAACAGACTTATGTAAGAACAGATATTGATATAGATTCTAGTGAAGTAACCAGCTTGTTAAGCGTGCCCGTTATGTAAAAGTTGTTAGCTTCAAGCGGATCGTGTAGGTAGGTACATCACAGGTTGTAACTCTTCATGGAATACCGAAGCATTTACAAGAAAAAAAAAATCATACATAAAAGTTAAAATCGCAAATCAAAAATTAATTTCCTTTCTCTATCTTTCTCGCCCCCTTGACTGTCATAACGCCCCCTATTGGCCTTTAGATCCGCTATCGCCCCCGTCGGGCACCTATGGTGTACATGTTTGCTACCTTGGCAAAGCTTTTACATTAACACTTCATCTCAAATTATGAAAAATGGTTGTTTGATTCTAGTTGTTGTAACAGCATCTTGTGTTTTTCAACTGGTACTAATAAGGTTCTACAGATTTATACAAAAATAGCTGGAGGGGTTAGGGGGAATATTAGTAATTTCGGTTACTAATATTCTTTAAAAAAAACTTTAGCAGGACCGCATGATGATTGATGGATGGTGACTACCCGTCACCACCCCTTAGTTTCTGGACGTTTGCAATGCCGGGCGCATATCACTGGTACCAGTACAATCTTCCTATGTCCTTTTTGGAGAACTCCATAGTGTAGTTATTTAGTTAAAGTAAATGGGGTTCTGTCGGCGAGAAATTTCCATAGTTGTGGTTAAATTGGTCTATCTCGAAGAGACTTCTAGAATAAAGTGTTTTCACCATAAATGACAAAAACGTATTGCGCAAAATAACAAATCTAAATTAACAAAATTTTATAGGCCTATTAAGAGTCAGCCTTTAATAATAATTTTCATAGTTAAACAGTATTTGTGTCTGTTAACTCGAGCGTCAATAGATAAGGTCTCTACTAATAATTAATAAACAAATATCTGATTTCTTTATTAATGTTTATTGAAGTGTAATGATAAGAAAATAGACGCACGATACTCGCTTTGTTTCGATATTGAGCAACGAAAGGGAAGGTTCTAAACGACAAACCTTTTGTGCCATATCTTAGTCAAGTATTTAAAACCATTCGTAAGGTGCAGATTTGGCTAAGTTCATTTTTAAGTCTCATATTCTCTCATAAATGGTGCTCCTTTAAGAATGCTGAAAATATAGGTATAGTAGTCATTCAAAAACTGTATTTCTTACAGATACTACTAAGTCATCTAAGTTACTCAAACCAACACATACATACTTAAAAGTTTCAAATAGGTGTGACAATTAGAGGTTGATAAAATTACACACTAAGTGGCTGCAGTTTAATATGGATTGTGGATAAACGTAGGTTATTTACAAAACTCACTGGAAAAACATATTTATAGACATATCTTGCATATAAATATTTTCACTCACTAGGCATCAAAACCACGACCACTGACGTAGTAGTTGAACGCTTTACCACTACGCTACACAGTGCCTAATAAAAAGATGTTAATTGAAAAACGAACGTAATAAAGTGTCACATTCACCGTGGGAAGGTTGCACTTAATGAAATGATAATTAAAGCGAAACGACAACAGGAATAATGATATGCTAAATGCGAGTCGCGTCAGGAATGCGATGAGTCGCGCCGGCGCCTCGCCTCGTCACACTGATGCCTTAATAACTTAACTTGTTACGGGACTTGTGTAAATTTACCTTAACACCCAATGTACCCGCTCACATCCACCCCTACATTATTCTTAGCTAACAATGTAATTTATATGATCACTCCGTATATGTTTGTCACTATTGCGCTTTCATTACAAAGTTTATATACAATGAGTCTTAATAAATGTTCAATTTATTTTCAGTACTATTTTTGATTAATTTTAAGTAGCAGTATGCCGTATCTTGTATGGTTTGTGAGAGTGCTGGAGGCATTACTTCCTTTCCTTTTCTTTCCCTTCTGTAGGAGACAATTCCAGAGTGATATACTATCGGAGTTGCAAGTGTAATGAGTGATTACTGAGGTCTATACCATAGCAATCACTTATCAAAAGGTGAGCTGTGAACTTGTTTGCTACTTTCGTATGAAAGAACAAGAATTTTAAGTTTTTTTTTTCATGTATATTGAAACTGGAATTAATGAACGTTCAAGACGGAACTCAAACCCGTCATCTTCATCTAAGCTCAAATCCTGGTTGCATTCAAAGCTTGCCTCCCAACCCCGAGAGGAGTGCCAGTGCCTCATCTGTCAAACAGTAGGTGAGGTTAGCTTGGGCTCCGAAGATCTTGGTGGCACCTCATACACCCATGGAACTCCCAACTAAATTATATAAAAGATCTGAACCGCAAATCTGTACCTCGGTAAAGTGACATGAAAAATCCATCGGTTCTTAAGAATATTCAGAACAAGAAACAGTAATAAATAGCACACTTCTAGAAATTACCGTATTTCTGTTACTTTATCATCCAACTGACAATGTCTCGAAAAAAAAAGATGTTGGTCGGTCGGACAGCTTCAGGTATCGTACAGTAACATGATTTGGCAGAAGAGGGAGAATCCGGCTAATCTCAGCTTGCTTCGGTTTTGTAGAGAGTTCTCTCTAGCGTACATCTAACTGACAGTGACCTTAATAGAGTAGGTAATATAACATTATCATAGAGTAGGTAATTATCATACTTCGTAAAGATATTTGAATGTTTCTTACACAATCACACGTGAACCGTTAAACAGATTTGGATGAAAATTGAGCACCATAGCATATACCATTTCCTGGTACCACCCAGGAAATGATCGGTATCCTATGTGTTACCTAGTACCTACCCACCTACTATGTGGGACCAGGTTCCGGCGAGGAACAGGAATGGGAAAACTAAAGCATGCGGGTGGAGCCGCGGGCAACATCTACTTCTTAATAAAATTGTTTTATTTGAAAAGGTAAAGTATAACTATTTCAAATTTATTTTATACTGTATACGAAATCAAAACTTTCATCAGTTAACATCTTTAGTAACTTTGGATGGTCATGCACAAGTCTTTGCAGTGATTTTCGACGCTTTTGTATTATTTCATCAACTTGTATACTAATAGATACCTTAGGTTTAGCAGATGCAGCTCTAAGCTTTGCAGTGGCTTCTTCTTTGCACGTACATGTTGTACAAATTGCTGATAAATCTTCTTCACTTGAATATTGAGTCCCTATGTTGTGATATTTCTCATGAGTTGCAGAAAAAGGCAGTTCTTGCCATACTATATCTCTCAGATTGATTAATTTCGGTGGAGTATCTTTTTTTGGTGGTTTTCCTAGAATAGCCTTTACATATTCATATTTCTTATCAGTAAAATCTAAATAACTATTTAAGTACGGAAACTGGGCTCTCTTTGCCCAGTCCTGACAACGCTTACTTGGGCAGTTATCAAGTATCTCAATATCATCCATAACCAAAAGTTCATTTGAGGATTCACTTTCAATAGTTTGCTCTTCTATAGGATCTGGAGGTTTATCTGGTTCAGGTGGTGTTGGAGGCTGTGGCAAGCCATCTCTGCACTTGCAACGTTGAGCTTCCAAAAGAGCTTTTACTTCTTGAAATTTATCACACTTAGCATAAATGAATTGTCTTTGAACTCTCACCATCGGTAGTTCAACTTTAGAGGTAAGAGTTTCTCTGCTACCGTGTGGAGTGGGAATTGATTCACTTGTATCACCAACTATTACAAAAGGCTCTTTATCACATACGTCTTCCTTTTTTTCAGCTGGTAGAAATTCAAAATTGGCAAGGATTTCTTCGTCTACCAAAATAGATGATGTTTTTGAGGGGGTTTTTTGTATTTCGTTTAATTGTAAGACAAACATTTTTTCTAAATCAAGTAGAAATGTACTTTGTTCGGGTAATAGCTTTAAAGTATAGCTAATAAATTTCAAAAATAGCTGGAGAATCTTTTTTACTTTCTCTTCCCAATCTTTGTTTACATCTGAAATCTTTTTCTCTCTCTCTTTGTAAGCATCTATTACTTCTTGTCGTTCTTTGAGTTTCTTTATTTTTTCTGTTAATTCTAGGTTATGATAGTTATCAAGTATAAATTGTTTTATCTTACATTTTTTTCTTTCCGTACACATCATGTACATTGTACTAGTTATATTTTCAGCTTCTATCTGTTTGCAAAACGCCTTCACAGCATCATTCCGCTTATGAAGAGCTTGATTTAGGAGTTTGTTATTTCTATAATCTTCATTGTCTAAAATAAGTTTATAATAATGCTTTATTTTTTTAATTTCGTTTTCATATCGGTTTTGTAATGTTTTTTCAAAAATTTTCTTTTCTGCAGCAAGTTTTTCTTGAATTTCTATATTTAAATCCTTTATTATATTAGCATGAGCACTTATCAACACTCCTGTTACCTCTTGTCGCATATGATTCTCAAGATCTTGGAGAGAACTTTCATAAAAAGTATTAATTTCATCCATCAATGTATTACTTTTTTCGATAAGAATGTTTTTATAAATTTCTTTGACTTTTTTTTCTACAACCTGTTTCTCATGATCTAAAATATGACCCCATATCACTTCATTTTCGTGTAGTAAATTGTTTACGTATCGTATGAATCTTTCACGTTCTTTGTTTAATAAATCCTCGCCAATAGCAAGAATACCTTCGTGTGTTTTACCTCTTGTTATTTTTGATGTAAATGGTGGAGTTAAATCTAATATACCTATTAATAAATCACTCGGTGATCTCCACTCATCTTCAGATGAAAGAATATCAGGTTCTGCGACAGCAGTTTCTGCCTTGTCACTGTCGGGCTTTTTATAGTCGCAATAATCATCGTTGAAAAAAGTATCTGCATAAGTACTCGCTACGCGTTCACCAACATTTAATGAGTGGATTATTTTATTATTTTCCATAATAAAAAGATAACAAAAAGTTTTTGGATGCAAACATGATCAGTCCACGATGCAAAAGTGCGTGATACTGCGTGACATTTTATGGACAGCATATAGCTGTCCAATAAATGTCACTTCAATATTTCAAAATATTAAATATAAATTACTTTTAAATTAAATATCAAAACTGCCAATAGTAGTACTCAAATCAAATAAAAACTTCCTGAATGCTTTGTTGAGTACGACTAGCATTCGGCCGGTATTGGTTTTCCTAAAATTTTACTTAATGCTAAGTCAAAAAGACTTGCCAGCTTGCTTGCAAGCTTGCCTTGGCCAGCGTGGGCCCTTGACCAAATTGGTAATATAATATCCCACCAAAAACATACTTGTTACAAAGGGGGCCAAGTTTCTATCGGCTAATAATTGTTCGCCTAAAAAAGGGTTGAAATCCAATCCAATGCCAAGTTTAGATGCACTTTAAAATCGATCATAATCATCTTCATCAACAGCCTGATCCACTGGTAAACATTTGCCATTCCCAAGACTCGTCACCACACCCAGTTCTCCGCCTTCCGCATCCAGCCACTACCCGCCACCGTATTCACGTCAACGGTCCATCTGGCCGAAATACACTTTACCATACACCCAACTTAAAATATGGTATAGTTGTGAAAATATAATGGTAAAATAATGGTTAAAAATATCTAAAATTATAATACTTCTTGAACTTGGTAGGTTAATTTAATTATATAAATAATACATTTTATTACATAAATTTTTTTAACTGCACGAAAACTTGCCAAGTTGACGTGTGACCGTGACTCTAAGCCCAAGAACACAACAGCCCGTAACACCGCAGAGTTTGTACACCTGACAGTAAGTACGTACCTACCGTACCCGGCTTTTGATTTTCGAAAGTAATTTATAACAATAGAAGTCTGATTTTTTAGGTAAGCAGTATTTAATAGTGTGCATTATGTATACATGACAATATTTTATATCCTCTCGCCCTACTCCTCCTCCCCCGCTCCTCATCGTATTCTCGTTTTATCACTGGTTCATAATATTTTTATAAAAAAATCGATATTCGATTAAGCCAGCTCACGCTTGACCGATTTCTTAAATTTCTTATGACATATTTAATACCCCTTCAACTCTCCTCCCCTCCTCCTCTTCGTTTTATCATTGTATCACTGGTTCATAAAGATTTTTATTAAAAATTCGATATTAGATTGAGCCAAATCACGCTTGACCGATTTCTTAAATTTCTTATTTTTTTGTTAATCTACATATAACACACGACCTTTGTGCCAAATTTCATAACGCTAGGACAATTGGAAGTGGCCTACAGGTTTTGATTACCGGTCAGTGAGTGAGTCAGTCAGTGCCAAAATTAGCTATATTCACAGGGTCATATTTCAGGATCTACTGAGGCTATATCTATGAAATTTGGCATACTGCTTTAGTACTAGTATATAATTACGTAGGTACAATTTTATCTCTGTACTTGCAATAAGCACTGGGCTACGGGTTCGAATGCTGGCCATTACACTACCGACGTAAATCTACTACTAACACAAGCTTAGCTGTAAGGGTTAGAGGGAATATTAGTAATTTCGGTTACTAATATTCTTTAAAAAAAAAAATGTTGTGAGCAAAGAGTAGTAAGTATCACTTATTATAAAAATAAAACAATATATAGATATATTTTAAATTTTATTAGTAATAGGTTAGCTTAGTGTGAGATGATTCAAAGCCGTTTACAGTAGTCGTAAAAAACTTAACTAAGCAGGTGGTTATTGAGTTTTTTGGCACTTGCAAAATAACAGTTTTAGTATTCAAATAGGCGAACATGTCAGCGGCCTACCTGTGATTAGCGGTGGTGATGTAAAGCGGTCTGAAACCCCCGCCGCTAGATTTAATTAAATACTTCCTTGTACCACCCAGCCACCTACTATTTCACTTTATCTACTGCTCGCAATATTGCTCTCTAACGCTATATTGTAAGCATTATAGCTTTTTATGAGTAAAGACTTGTTTGAGTGTTAATATCTACTATGGCATATTGTAACTGCTACCGGTATGATTAGGTGCTTGAAAGACGTCATTCTACCGAAAAATATATTGATACTAAAATAGAAGTCGAAAATATTTAATCAAATTGAAGATATTTTTCAATTATTAAAATAATATCTGTTGCCATTTTTGTCCCAAAACAGCCGCTATGATAATGCTATCCTCTGATATGGCTTATAGTATAGTGCATTGTTTGTTTTGTAATTCTCAAGTTTCCAACAAATAAATGAATTAATCAGTTATTTTTTGTTGCGAAATTTGTAGTGGCTACTGCAAGGTACCGATAAGATACGTTTAGGTACTCATTAAGACATTGATGGTACTAGTGTAACCTATGTAAATAGTTTGAAACGTCGATATTGGGTACTTGCATATAAATGAGCATGTTATAATAACTTACCGACATATCTCGAGTTCATTCTCATTACGGATGCGGCAATGTCCGTCCGAGTTTTGTCATAATTCAGTCTCGGTTGAAATTATTTCCGTTTTGTCTGATGAGAAAACTAGAGGTAGAGAGCCCGAAATGTAAGTATTCGCGCAACAAGCCGTGGAATAACGACGGGACATATTTCATTCTTAACGAAGTTAAATTTCCGGGAAGGCCCTGTTAGAGTGTGCGTAACTCTGATAAAAGGCTACGCTGCCACAATACGATTTTGTTTATGTGACAGCTTAGACATCATAAATACATAATATTCCAATAGAAAATCACCGTTTAGTGTTAGTGGTTATTAACGTCTGTATTCACTCAATACACTCGCTGAGTTTTGATATATTTTCGGTACCTTGTAATATGAAGCACTCAGCTGATGTCCTCGACTCCGCCCGCGCGGATGTTGGTTATCATTTTGTGGTCATATATTCGATTCTATTAAGCTCTAATCTTAAGTTTGACTAAATCCTTTCATAATTTTAATAGAAAACATTAAAATCCGTTCGGTATTTTTTGCGTCTATCGCGAACAAATTGACAGAAATTCCAAAAAAAAAATTGTGTTCAGAATCCTTCACTTAACATAACTCAAGTATTTTTGAGGTTATACTTCTTTTGGCTTGTTAGGGAAGAATGAGAATATTTTTTTATGATGCGCACCGTCACGTAAAACCGACACCCTTAAACCTAACCCACTTCCAGATGACCTAGAAACTTAATACTTGGCATCAAGGTAGACTATGAGGCATATACAACGAAAAAAATTCATAAAACTGAAAATTATTGATAATTAGTTATATATAATATCGATAAGTTGCCCGCGGCCGCCATGAAATTTGATCTCATTTCCCTAACCCAGGGGAACCTATTGAGGTCCCTTAGTTTGTCTAGCATCCAAAAATTCATAAATGTTGCTTAATTAGTTATCGATATATTAACGTTTAAAAAACGGCATTTTTATAACGATTCAAAACCTAGGAACTTGATATTTCACATCAAGATAGATTATGAGGTATAACACAAAGAACAGAATTTAAAAACTGTACATTATTGATAGGATTAAGTGTCATGAAAGTAATAACAAATTTAAGTAAGAAAGTAGGTGATATATGGTTATCTTTGATCGTTTTAATCCCGTGCACAGGTGGTTCAACTTACAAAGTACTAATAATCTAAATCTTATTCTTTATCACATTATATAGACGCCTGTAGACATTTAATATATATCGCGAACCTGTCAATATAGCTATATTATAATATTGATGTGCAAACACGATATTATTGAAGTTATACTTATTTTGGCCCGTTAGTGAAAAACCGGCCAAGTGCAAGTCGGGCTCACCCATGAAGGGTTCCGTAGCAGTAAGTAAAATTTTTATATTTGAGTTGCAGTATATTTGAATTTACCTTAAATTGCGGTTTACGATTTATGACTTATTAAAAAAACTACCTACTCGATCTCGTTTAAACCAATTTTCGGTGGAAGTTTACATGGTAATGTACATCATATATTTTTTTAGTTTTATCATTCTGTTATTTTAAAAATTACAGGGGGGGGGGGTTAATTTCACCTGCACATTAAGCGAATAATCTTAACTTCTGTAAAGGTATAGGCACTAAGTAATGTATATGTAGTAACAAACAGTTATTGTTCATCTGTCAGTAATCCGATACCCTCACTCAAATAACTTTGTTCTTTTTTGGCTTACTGCTACAAGACAGATGAAGCCGAGTAGTTGGATTTCTTCGATTTTCGATATTGATAAAATTTTAAACGGTAAGAAAAACTATACACAAATACTGTTTAGGGTGGCTGTCAAAGTTTGTTGAATGTTTATGGGCTTGCAATAAAACAAGGACCATAATTCAGAAAGTGGTAACAAGTTGGATTGTTTTCTACACATCATATCGTCAAATAAATCTTTGGGCCGCTTATCTGCCGTCAAACTTAATTCTCATACATAATTCATAGCGTCGATTCGTTTGAAGAGGGAAAGTTGAACAACTCGATACAACCTGCGACGTCTGACAACAGCCTGATAGTTGCTACTCACGGCTGGACTTTACTTCTGATGTGTGTGTGTTTGCGTGTGTACTTATTTTATTATAACAGTTACACAGAAGTTCAAAAAGTTTTGGTTTATCGAATAGTTACTGTTGTTGGTTCATATTGAGAGGATATCCTCATGACATTATCTAAAGTTTAGGTAAGCGAATGTAAATCGCAACCGAATTCGCTAAAATAGTTTTATTTCAATCTTTGCATGCATTTCATATTATCACTAACTGTAAAAGCTGTCAAAATTATGAAAATGATTCCAAGTAAGCCACTACATACTATAAAAAGTCAGAAGATTTCCATTTCCTTATACGAATTGTTTACTTTATACATTTAGCCTAGCTCGTCTAGCCTAACTAGTTTTTTATAAAGAAATATAAAATAATAAAGTCTTCATTACAGATTTGGATAAATTCCGTATAAAACTAAATTGCTGCCCAATAATAATATGAAGTGTATGCGTTGACAGTTTACAAACCGATGTCTTACCTTGAACTGCTAAACAAGAAGATATTTTCATGACTAAGATCAATTTCATATATTCAGTACAAAATATTTTGTTTCGATGATTAATGTTTTCTATGTACACGAAACACCGAGCGCAGGTCCGCGAGGAGGGAGCGAATCGCAATGTCGTTGCGTCCTACAGACGTCTAGTACAATATTTTATACTTACAGAAAACAAGTTTGTGGAATAGTTCTCAGAAAACACAGCGTGTTCCTAACAGATAAAGAAGCTTCATACTTATGACGGGCGACGGTTACTGGCCTATCTCTGACACGAAAGTTCAAGATAAATGTACACTCTATGTAAAATATTTCAAATTACACATACAGGCTATGATACGTTTCCATGAAAGGTTCAACAAAAGTATCGGAAGCTCTGCCATTTGCTTCTATATTTACACAATTCATGTATAGAATAGCCTGTTGTCCCGGCCTACCCTACAGAAAGAAAGGCGTGAGTATATGTATTTAGTAAAACTCCTTAACACTCCTGAGAATGTCCATAGATTTTATAAAAAAAAAAAATTGAATCATTCAGTTACCATATTGCAGTTCACTGCTGGACATAGGCGTCTCGCAATTTGTAAAAAAATATTTGTATCATATATGGTACTATGATGTGGTGCTAAGAAAACTTATCAACAAAAAAGTTTCGTTAATCTATGAATAAAGAACATAAAAGTGACGCAGATTCACTTTCTGATAATCCAGATCGGATTTTCAAGTGCTATAGTACAAATTGGATGTGGCGAGTGACTCATCGGTCGAGAGCGCGTGAGCTCACTGAATGATAGGAATCAATCTCTGTCAATTTTATCGATACTAAATGTCAATCTTGAAAGTACTATTGACGAAAGTACTATTGTGATCGAAGAAAATACGAACATATCGTAAGAATTTTCCATAAAATTAGTATAAGCATAACTAAGCTTATGGTATTTTCTTCAATCTAGACTAGCATATAACCTACATGCTATTCCAGAATGAAGTTTACATCCCAAGAATAAGTACCTGGGATCATCGTAATAAACCATGATACAGTTTGTTAAAAGTAGTTTAATAAATAAAAGTTAAAAGTAGTTCACTGATTATTATGACTAAAAACTGATATATTTATTGTTTATCTTACCACGATGACCGCAGCCAGTAATAGAATATAAATTACAGGTAAAATCACAAAATATAAAATACTGATCGGTTAAAACTACTTCGCGACAAAAAACCTTTACAAAACATGACTTTGGTTCAAGAGAAATTACACTTCTCCATATTCAATTCACCATGTACCGATTTAAAAAAAAGTAACTAAGTATCTTGCACTCTATACATTTGCACAATGTGCTACATAGTTGTGACATCACTTCTACATATGATTTTGTATGGAGCGTTTTAGGGGGCTCGAGAAATAGATTTAACAAAATCAGATATTTTTAGAACTATCTGTTATAAGAATCATCATCCCCATTCAGGAAATATTTAGATAAAGTTTTAAAAGGATATTAATTAATTAACAAACTGAAGACGTACTTATAACAAAAATATAATTTAAAGCTAATTATAAATAAATGTAAAGAGAACTAAACCTAAAAGATAGATTAAGTAAGTAAGTATTCAAAAAGTAATACAATAAAAATTACAGGTAAAATCACAAAAAACCTTTAAAAAACATAACTTTGGTTCAAGAGAAATTACACTTCTCGATATTCAATTCACCATGTACCGATTCAAACGACAGCATACGCGGACAATCGATTCATAGTTTACCTAGAAAAACCAATTTTGATACATTGAAATAAACATGTACAAAAACTACAAACAAAGTACAGTAACTATTGCGACATAAAAGTGTATATTCATTTATATAGTTTGTGTGTATGGAGCGCTACGTGCAGCGTATTTGTTTGTTTAGTACATTTGAATTCAACACAGGAGCTGGCAGGAAAGAGTTTTAGTATTTGTCCGGTGCAGCTGAACTGACATAAAGAATTGTAAATTTATTCGTGTCTTAAAACTCAGATATAGCAAACCATTAGTGGCGTATCGAAATCAAAATTCTATTTAGATCTATAGAACTGAAGTAGTATTTCAAAACAGTTGAACACACAAAATAATGAATTTGTGGTAGGTAGCATGATTGATAAGTCCTTTTGACACTGCGGAATCAAAAATACTTTCGTTAAATTGTACTACATTTTTATGTACTAGCTTTGAGTTTAAACAAGATCAAGTCTATACTAGGAGATGGCGGAGCGCGCCCGGGAGAGATTTAGAACTCTCCCGGCCCGCCGAGCCCGCAACATGCTCGCCGCGTGTCGCAGGCGACTCAGGCGTCGGAGGTCGCCTAACGACCTCCGTCCTCCATGAGCGCAGGCCTGGGGGTGAGAGGTGAGGCCACCTGTCACCCCAGCAGAAGCAGGCCGGGACGGTGGGGCGACTAGCGCCCCTCCCCTAAACCGGGGCAAGACGGTGACACCGTGGTTCCCAAATCCGAGGGGGCCATCTCGCAAGTGGAGATGGCCCAGGGTCAGTCGGGGTGCGAGGGATATGCTCTATGGGCAACCTTACACCCCCGCGTCTGTAGACCCGAGACGGCGTGCGGTTTTAGTCGGTTCAAGCCCGACATAACCGCCCCCGCTGACCGGCAAGGGGAGGTATCCGAAGGGATTTCCGCACGAAAAAAAAAAAAGAAAAAAGATATGTGCCACACACTACTAGTCATTTTGTTAACCCCTCCAGT
The DNA here is from genome assembly GCA_946251805.1 of Cybosia mesomella. Taxonomy (NCBI): domain Eukaryota; kingdom Metazoa; phylum Arthropoda; class Insecta; order Lepidoptera; family Erebidae; genus Cybosia; species Cybosia mesomella. Next base: position 15,688,552 of record OX276392.1, read on the forward strand.
TAAGCTGACTTGCTTATTTTAGGAGTGAATGCACTTCGTTGGTATTCTAAGTGGGGTTGAATACGAATAATTTTGGCTTATAAATTTATAAATTTGATTTGTCGTTATCCATTGTCGCTATAAATATATAAAACCACTTCCTGATGCCATTGGAATCGATGCAATCGATGATTGCATGCACGAAGGTAGGTTGTCGTTTTTTGTTCATGTCTCTGGTTCTACTTAACCAATTGCAATCAATCATACGGCAGACTTCAAGTCTCACCATGACCTTTCTAATAAAAAACCTGTTTGTTTGTCTGTTTTTGGGTCTATCGCGAACAAACAGACAAACAAACAAGAATTCCAAAAATAAAATGTGTTCAGCATCGATCATTGAACATAACCCAATTTTTTTTAATGCCTCCAAAGTACTAACACAGCTAATTTATAATTTTATAATAGTAAAGATAGAAGCCACGTCGTAGCAATATGGCTCTACGAGCGCTACGACAACATTGTAATACTCGTAGATACTTCTTGTCCCATTCATTAGATCAGGCCATACGACACATTATTTTATTGTTTTTTTTGAAAACTTGTCTGGAAACGTATTAATGACGCTTTGCTGCGGATGAAGAACTCTGGCATTAGAGAAGTAGACATCAAAAAAACAATGGAATTTTGAAGCAATTAGTATGCTAACTTTCCTATACATTTAGATCGGAAAAAGAGAACATCCAGGACGGGACTTGACCCCTCGATCAGTTCCTTACAGGAGGAATACTCTGACCAACTGAGCTACATGGACACGTCCAAGATATTTGAAACCCTCCGACATATTATACGTCTCGGTGCGACGTTCGAGCCATCTATCGTAATTCTTGAGAAAATAAATTTATTCAATGAATTTTTGAAGTAATTTGTATGCTAACTTTTCCTATAGATTTAGATCGAAAAATTTGGAATATCTAGGACATGTCCGAGTAGCTCAGTTGGTCAGAGTATTCCACAATATTCTTTATGTACACGTATTTAGATAAGTGAATTATTTAATTTTTATTATTATTTTTATTTATTAAATTATTTAATTTTATACCTATGTAATATTTCTTGTTTTCTTGCTTTATCTTTAATTAAACATAACATAAACATAACTTCACGCCTGTATCCCCGAAGGGGTAGGCAGGAGTGTATTACACACCCACGATTCGCCAGTTATGTTTAGGTCCCAATGTAATAGGAGGCGAGCCTATTGCCATCTACGGGGCACATTATTAAGCGAGCGATAATCTACATTTTTAATACACACATAACTACGAAAAGTCAGAGGTGTGTGCCTGGGGTTACTGGGGACTGAATTAGGGACCTCGTCTCGGCAGTCCGTTACATACACCACTGGGCTATCGCCGCTTTATCTTTAATTAATTGCCTGAATTACTAACATATTCACAAACTATGTATGTTTATCTCAAAATAATTATTGTATTGTTAAGTACCATGGCTTAAATTGTGTGGTGCGTTTAGATGATGCTGCATAGAAATAACAACAAAACAAAAAATATACACATACTTAAACAATTGTCTTATTCTATGATGAGAAAATAACAGTACAGAACAAAAAAATACCTTATTTTTATGGAAAAAAGAGCAACGTATAATTTAATGTTTTACGTGGTGACTTAGATTAACCTGCACCAATCTAAAATTAGTACTTCTATTTCTTAGCGATTGCTGTTTGCTTCGATCGAAAACATGCAACTTGCATCGTGTTTACAATGTATTCATAAGTTAGCGGTTACCCGCGGTTCCACCCCTGAGAAATACTAATCTGGTTCCCTCGACCCACGATATCATCTGTCGCAGGAACCGATAAACCCATAAAAAGTACAGTCAACGACAACAGTGGATTAACACTTTAATATTTACAAACCTTTTTTACATTGTATTACATGAACCTAATCATGAATATATATATCGTTTTATAATTCCCAGAGGACAAAGTTATTATATTTTATGTTTTTTTTTACATTATTTTACGAAAGTTTTAAGAGCTATGGTGATTAAGAAATTAAATATTGCTAAGCTACGTTTGTCGTTGACTGTACGCTATGTATGTATAATCCAAAAAAATTCAAATTTTATAATAGTCGTAATACTCAAATTTCATGCATTATAATGTAAGTCTGAACATGATGACTTCGGACGCCGAATTAATATTTTCAGTCACTTAGGCTCTCCTAAGTTATTAAAAATGTTCTGTATACATTTTAATTCCGCGTCCGACGCCATTAAAAAGCGCTATAATGTTCCGTATACGAGTAGAACATACCATAGGACATTTGGAACATGAATAGAGACATAGCTCATAAGTAAAGTAGATTACAGTCTATTTACATAACATTCTAACTTAATAAATATATCATGGAAGTACTTCTACCGTACAATAAACCGCGGTTGAGTAAAACAACTTATTAATTTGTCTTACTAATGAATACGGTTATCAGAATTTCTTAGGCAGATCAGCATAATATAAGTGACGTATTGAAATAAAACTATTTTTAACGGATTCTATCGCGATTTATATGATGTTATTTTATACATTTACATTGATCCCGACGTTTCGGTTGCATTTCGGTTTAAAAACCCGAAAAATAAATCGCGATAGAATCCGTTGAATATAATTTTATTTCAATGTGTGACGCGTAATCGCGTATGATCGCGTAAACTCCCGAGAATATCATAAGTGACGTATCTGATCTGATAATCGTTTTTAACTACCCGGAAATATTCATAGACACGTCAGCTGCATTTTTGTAAATATTGAAAAAATAACTTTAGCCCTTCGATCAATATCTTGTCATCAATATTTAGTTATTATTATTATCATGCCAATATTTTCATCTAGTTCGTCTTCAAAGGACCATGGATGTAACAGCTATAATGCTTAGAGATATATCACAAGACAGTCATGAATGATAACAAACCTTTAACAATTACAGCATGATATTTTTGTAGCTCGACGTCCGTTCGCTTATTGGAGTCGCTCAGTTATTGCTCCTAGACACGGCACAAGAAGGTGTTGCTTATAATTTCACCGGTGTAAGATTGCGACGTAATGTAGGGTAAGGGCTGCTTGAATTGCTGTATTTCCTTAATAGTCTGCATTTACCCTCGCCGACAATTTGTGACAAGAGCGTGAGCTAAATTGTCGTCAAGAGGAAATAAACTAATTTACTTATATACGGTATTCATGGACTACAGCCTTAGTTGAAATACAAAGTGAGCACTGAGTAGTGAATAATAGAATATAATGGAACAGTGAACATAGTTGTTCTTCTTAATTTATTTTAAGGCATGCGTGACAAACAATTCAACCAACCGTAAACCAGTGGTTTATGTGCGAGTGCCTTCAACACACGAAGCTTCAGTCACTCATAGTCTTGTTAAGAAGGAGTGTTGTTGTTTGAGAGTGTAGTATTTGGCAAAATAAACTTAGCTTCATATTGAACAGTTTATAGATGACAAGTGTAGCGATATACTATGCGGATCTCGTATCAACTGAGGTATAATTTCCGTGCGTTTTGGCGTTTCTGCCATACTTTTATTGGCTTCAACAATTAGGGCCCATAATATTCATGTACGTGGTGTTTTATCTCTTTTATAAATAGTTTGCCTATTTGTCTCTTTTTTGTCTACCGCTTGTGTAGGAGGGAAGTTGACTATGTTTCTTACTCCTCCAATTTAGTTCTGATTTATTTTGATATGGGTTTCAAGACAGTTAATGATCTTCCTGGAACTGCACTAATGTCATTATTGGGTGTTTTGTGGGTGCTTATCTTATATCTTGGTATACAGGAAGTGGGAATGTGGGTGGGATTAGTCCTATAAAAATATTGTCCAGCAGGCGCTAAATTAAAGCTTCATTCTTAGCTACTTGGCTATGATATTGCTGGTCATATGTTTGCAAAATCCGACTGGTATGAATTTTGATTTGAATTGATTCTATGAACGATTTTCCAAAAGCCCAACGGCCAAAGTCGTATTTGAAAATGTGGTAGATATTCGGTTAAATATTATGTTACATTCATGGATACATATACATATATTCGTAGGGTGGAAGTGAGTATATTTTGATTGTGATTGTACATTGTATTTAATTATAATTTGCAATAATTACTGATTGCAATAGATAACAGGATGTATTATTGTCATATCTCATATCCAATCACGATTAACTGCTTTATAAAACAATTTGTGTATGTATAGGTACTGAGATATTAAGCGACTCAGACGCCGGAGGTCGCTCAACGACCTCCATCCTCCACGAGCGTAGGACTGGGGGTGGCAGCTGGGGCCGCCTGTCACTCCAGCAGAAGCAGGCCCGGGCGGCGGGGCGAATAGCGAACCCGCCAGCGCGCCAGCGATGCCAAAAGAACCCTCCGAGCGGAGACAAGGCAGGTCAAACAGGTGGCCTGCCACGAACTGCTGGTGAAGCTGGAACACGTGAAGACTCTGGTGAAGGATGCAGTCGCCCGGAGTGAGGTAACGTTGGCGATTTCCCTGGATATTGCCAACGCGTACAACATCTTGCCCTGGAGTTGCATAAGGGAGGCGCTCGTGTATCACGAAGTGCCTCTCTACCTTCATCGCATAGTTGGGGCGTATTTTTTGGAGAGAGCCGTTATCTACCCAACCGTGACCGGTCTCGGTCGGAGTGAAATGTCGTGCGGTGTTTCGCAGGGATCGGTCCTGGGGCCGCTCCTGTAGAACATCGGATACGACTGGGTGCTTCGCGGTGAGTTCGCAGATGGTGCCGCCGTTACGTGTTACACGGACGACACGCTCGTTACGGCATGCGGGGCAACGTACTGCGCAGCCACCTTGAAAGCCACGATCGCAGTTGCTCAACTCGTGGAGCTGATCCGGCGGCTGGGTTTTGAAGTGGCTCTGCGTAAAACCGAGACCCTGTTCTTTCATGGGCCTCGGAGCAAGCCACCTGAGAGATCCAGTCTCATAGTGGGAGACACTCCCATCGACATCAAGCCCCAAATGAAATATTTGGGTTTTGTGCTCGACGGCCGATGGGATCCGAACTCTGGTACCCAAATTGAACCAACCAGGGCCATCAGGGGGTTCTGTACGATCTCCTTGGAGGAGGCGCGTTTCCTTGCCGCAACTCCACCATGCAACCTGGAGGCGAGAGCTGTTTCGCTACTATATCGGTGGTGAAAGGAGCGCCTCCTTTCACCACCGATATAGTAGCGAAACAGGGTGCAGGGACGGGACCGTGAACCTCCAGAAATTGAGGCCGTGCAGTCCCAGCTCCACTAAGCCATCGTGGTGGAGTGGAAGGAACTACTTGGGTGCGCATTACTAACTCAAAGACGCCTGAACCGATTTCGAAAAACCTTTTTTGTTTTAAACGGCGTAATTCTCAGGTGGTCCCACTACAATTTGTGAGGATCTGATAAGGTAAGTTTCAGAGACAGACACCGGAACTCTTCAATAAATGATAGCAATTCAAGCGCGGTTACTGCTATCGCGGATCTAGGCATTGTTTATATTATTACATAACATTACTGAGGTTGCTGTGGGCACAAAGAAAGAAATTTTTGCTTTTCTGTCCTCAATTCTCTTAATTATTTTGTTATTCTTTTTAATATTAATAGGACACTAATACACTCGCAACTATTTACCGACTGGAACAGCTTCAACAGCCAATCAGCGTAGTTGATGTTTCAGGGTTCATGTTAAATTATTTTTTTATTGTCGAAGTAATCTCAGTACGTAGCACATAGTAAACGCATCGTCACATGCGTTAAATTACCTAAATCTAAAATACTACAAAATATACGCTGAATGTATAACTGAGTATGGTTTAATATTTTATATACTGAAATAAGTAATATTGAATGTATTTTAACTGAAAATCTCTAATTTAATTGAATAAAAGCCATATTAAAATTTTGAACTTTAAAGCATCGTAGGTGCCAAGGCTACAGGAATACGCAAGCGATTTTCATGTTGTCGTGTAAAGGACCGTAGGTGCTAACAAGTATTTAAAGTCAGAACGTTACCTAAACTTTGATACTGAACGGAGAAAATAAATAAAATAGATTCTAATACATTTTCGAATCGTTGGAGAGGGAACGAAAACAGACTACATGGGTACGTTGCTGTATGATACACACCTTTGCTGTATCGATCTGTGCCACTGGTTAACCCTCATACGTTTATTTAAACTACCATTATAGCTCAGATAAGTAGAATAGTGCCTGTCCACATCACCACGGCACGACGTCGTCGCCGTGGAACGGTGCAGTGTCGCGGCGCGGCGCGTTGCTGTGCCGTGCACTATAACGGTACGGCAACGTCGCCGTGAAACTGTGCATCGGACGGCGTCGTAAGCCGGCGAAACTTCTTCAAAACTCGATACAGATACAGATAGAGATAAAATACCTGTAAAATTTTGTGGTCACAGATTTTCAACCCCTCATATATTCTATTGAAATGATTTCCATTACTATTAATAATTGAAATATATGGGTGCTCCCAGTACTATCTTTTTACATTTTTTTCTCCAACTTCTCTTTCTCTGTCTTTTTAATAACAACAGAAGCAGAATACGTTTTGTGCGGTCCATATCTACAACGAGACTGCTATTTATCTGGTGTTTAGTGAAAAATGTACCCAAAATTTATAAGGCACAGCGACGTGTAACTATGCGGCGTGCGTCGTGACGTACATTTTTACGGTACGGCAACGTAAATTTCCACGTCACGGCAACGCGCCGTGCCACGGCACCACACCGTTCCACGGCGACGACGTTGTAACGTGGTGAAGTGGACAGGCCCTAACCTTTTCTGAATGAGCGTTCAAAAGTAGGTAGGGTCAGTGTGTGGTTTGCAAGTGTTTTTGTCCTGTATGTAATGGTAAGCCAATCAGGGTAATCGTGGGTATTAAACTAATTAGATCTTATTAAAATGGTTAAACCCTTTGTGATGTGATGCTATCATAATTAGGTAACGGATTAGTGAAATAAAAATGTGGAACGTAATTCCATATAATATATAGGACATAAAAAGTACAAGGAAAAAGGTATTCCTTTAAATTGAAGAAATAAGCACGTACTGCGTCTTAAATCTTACCTCACATTAACTTAGACAGTTGTATTCTCAGAGGTATTTTAATAATGAATTCTTTTAACGGGCACGTACTTAATACTTACGTTGGCATTGTAATGAAGGGTGCCATAAAACGTGTCATTGTTGCCGGCAAGTGTGGACGATACCGTCGGCGCTTTGAGTTTAATACCTTGCATTTAAACTATCGCTCGTGTTGGCCGGATTAGCGGTATAGGTTTTATATTTGCATAATGCACTCACGTCTCGCATATTTCTAAAATATAATATGCAATTGGCCCGTGACGTAGTCGAAATTCGCACGTATTGCTTAATATTTTTTATTTGAATAAATAATTAAGAGGTTCTTTTAGCAGGGAATCAAATTAAAATAGTTTTTAAAAACAAGTTTTAACTAAAAAAACTCAGTTGTACTAAAAACGAAAATAATAATTTTATGCAAGAGTTGTGCTAGGAGTTGTGTTTAGGAGTTCTTATACCACCTCCCTACTCCATCATCAGACCAGCTCCATGGTACCATATTAGTGCATTGTCATCTGAACTAAACGTGCATGCAAAATTTGTTCTTAGTCGGTTGATGATAACTGCTAGTTGCAAGATTTAATCCGAACTAACATTCATCCTACTATCCTAATTCATATCCTACTTATATTATAAACGCGAAAGTTTGTAAGTATGGATATATAGATGTATGGGTGTTTATCACTTTTCACGCAAAAGCGGCTGAACGGATCTGGCTGAAATTTGGTACAGGGGTAGATTATAGCGTAGAAACACATAGAATACTTTTATCTCTGGAATAAGTTCCCATAGGAAGCGATAGTGGGATCAGAATTCCACGCGGGCGGAGCCGCGGGTAGTAGCTAGTACATACATAAATACATACAGAGCAAATTAAATAAGAACTTGTAAAAAAACGCAAAAATAATAATACGAGATTTCTTAATCGATTTTTACTAATCTGTTTGAAATCATTAGTTTAGTTATGCTTATGCATTACACTATTTAATATAATAAAAGAAAAACAATTATCCTTTGTGATGAAGTAAATTCGTCATTTGAAAAAACTACTGTTAAGGACTGTAATTACAACGTTGGAAAAATTAACCGTCTTCAAAGTGTCAGATTTAGGCCATAAACGCTCGGCCATAACCCCTCGGAATATTAATCAGAGCCATGAAGCATCTTCAGATTAAGCTTAAAGTGAACAGAGCTTGTTGTGGCATTTAGTAGTGAATAGATGTGTATGTAGCCACCCACATCCGGAGCCCAAATGCTTGCGCGGAATTCGATTCTATCCCAGTGCCCACTGTCCTAAGTTTGGTTGAATTACATTAGATTAGAGCTGTTGGCATTCCTGTTACTCTAAATTCATCTAATAGTAACAATGTGTCTTTAAATATAATAGGATCCTGATTAATACCGAAGACCAGATGTTTCTCATCGGTTTGTATCAGTTTTCGTAATTGTGTACTTTCCTTGTAAAAATAAATGATTTTACTTTTCTTATTAAATTTATTAAAAGATAGGAAAATAGCGGTTCGAATTACGTCTGTTCTTATTCTATCGTTTTTATTTACTTCTTATCCAACCACTAACAATAAATTATTAGATAATAATGAAGTGCTACGTCATACTTCTTTATTATATAAGTTAGGAAGTAGTATTACAAGTTGTACGTATAATGAAAATAAACTGATTTGGCTTCACAGTCAAGTATACAATTACTATAGGCTAAATTGCCGTAGTAATTAAGAAAAAAAAACAAAAATATCTGTAAAATTATATCTATTTGTTTTAATCGAAAGAAATAATTTATTCTAATTTAATAATAATAATAATAACGACATGCGACATACGGTTGTTCCATGCTTGCTAATCTGAGTATCTGCACAGGCACAACCAAGCAGCCAGAAAACTACACCAAGAACTTGCCCTTAGATGCGGCCTCATTGCGCAGAGGCTGCCATATTATAAGTACATGCCGGAAACCGTACTCGAAAATGACCGCGCCAAGCTCTACTGGACCGGTCCATCATCACGTATAGGACCGGGCAGAGCCACGGGTATTTCTTGTGGACATCACTATTCCCTATGACGAGAACCTCGCCTGCGCCGAAACAGATAAGAAAACCAAATATCTGGACCTGGCGCACGAGGTTACCGACATGTGGGGGTGCGGTCCACAGAAATAGTCCCGGTTGCTATTTCAGCCAATGGTTTGATCCTAAGGAGCCTCTCAGTCCATCTAGGGAGACTCGGGATTAGTGAGAAGTCAGTGGCGGCCACGATGCAGAGAGCGGTCTTGCTTGACAGTGCCCGAATAGTCCGGCGGTTTCTGTGCCAATCGTCCTAATGCCCTGGCCGACTGCTGCTTGCCTCGCTAGAGTTATCTTGCCCTCCCTTACTCTAGGGTGAGGTGTGATATAGCTCGATAAATAATAATAATAACGAGCCACGACCTGTGGAGCATGTGGAGGGATCCTGGATGCAGGTCATCGAGGAGTCGTGTGCAGATATACTGCCAATGAGCCCGATAACTATCAGTCAGGACGATGTTCGCGTAGCAGTTGCTAAAGCTCCGCACTAGAAATCTCCAGGAAGCGATGGACTGCAGCATTACTGGCTGAAGAGTTTTTGGGCTTCCCTTGACACCCTCGCAAGACAGTCCCAGGAGGCCCTAGCCATGAATGAGCTCCCTAACTTCCTCACTCCTGGGGTCACTCATTTGGTTCCTAAGTCGGAGCGTACCACGGACCCATGGCAACACCGACCGATAACGTGCCTTCCTACCACCTACAAGGCAGTGACATCTGTTCTGGAGTCAAAGATAGCGAGCCATCTAAACAGCTGTTGCATCGTCGCTAATGCCCAGAACGGATGTCGACGTGGTAGTTGTGGAACCAAGGAACTCCTGCTAATCGACACGGTAGTTAGCCAGCAGGTCAAACGCAACCGACGTAATTTCTCCGCAGCCTGGATAGACTACAAGAAAGCATTTGACTCGGTCCCCCATACATGGCTGAAGAGGGTCCTCGAGCTGTATAAGATTGTTTATACAGTTCGAGACATCCTCGGTGCCTGTATGGAGCAATGGAGCACAATGCTTAGTCTTTCTGGGGTGCGACTGTCGGATGCGGAAGACCGGATAAAGGTGAATCGGGGTATCTTTCAGGGTGACTGTCCGAGTCCTGTGGTTTTGTCTGTCCTTGAATCCTCTAAGCACAATGCTGGATAAGTCAGCTTCGGAGAGGGGGCCCGAAGGTGTCTCACCTGTTCAACATGGACTCCAAACGCTGCAGGTCTGATGCGGTTGCTAGATATCACTTGCGATTTCAGCGGCAGCATCGGCATGGAGCTTGGAGTGGACAAGTGTGCGGTTCTTCATGTGGAGCGGGGGAGAATTGTCTCATCGGATCGTATACCAGTGTCCGGTGGGGTGAGCCTTCGTTCACTCTCTGAGGTTGAAACATACCGGTAACTAGGCATGTCGCAGAATGTGGGTGTCGACGCGGTGGACATCAAACAGGCCGCATGCGACGTGTTTTGGGAACGTCTGGTAAAAGTGTGTAATAGTCTGTTATCGGGCTTGAACAAGACACGGGCGTTTAACGAGTGGCTGATGCCCGTCCTGTTGTACACCTTCGGCATGGTCAGGTGGTATCAGACCGAACTGGACGCCTTGGATAGAAGAGTCCGCGCAACTATGACCCTCCATAGAATGCTCCATCCGAAGTCTTCGGTTATGAGATTGTACATCCCGCGAAAAATGCGGAGGCCGGGTCCTTCTCAGTGCCAAGGCTATGCACAATCGCGAGGTATGCAGTCTCAGGGAATATTTCCTATCGAAGACGGACAGTGAGATGCATAAAGAGGCAATTGAATGCGATAAAGGCCTAACCCCGCTAGCCCTGGCTAATACAGAGTGACGGGCACCAGCAGTACTTAGTACCTCTGAACGTGAGGCCGTATGGAAGGGTAAAGAGCTGCACGGACGCTTCTTTAAGGCTTTACATGAGCCTCACGTGGACTGAGAGGCTCCCGCGCACTGGCTGTCTTTGGGGACCTTTTTGGGGAAACCGAGGGTTTTGTCTGTGATCACACCGACAAAACCCTCGGTTTCCGCAAAGAGGGAATCAACAAGATCAGGTTATTAAGACGAACAACTGCAGGAGGTACATACTGAGGGATGGAACCGTGGACGTTTGTCGTTTGTGCCACCGTCCCGGTGAATGTCTCAGACACGTGACCTCCGATTGTTCCATGCTTGCTAACACTGAGTATCTGCACAGACACAACCAAGCAGCCAGGATACTGCATCAAGAGCTTGCCCTTAAATGCGTCCTCATCGAACAGGGGCTGCCCTACTACAAGTACGTACCGGAAGCCGTACACAGCCGAAAACGACCGCGCCAAGCTCTACTGGGACCGGTCTGTCATCACGGATAGGACTATTCTAGCGAATAGGCCTGATACCGTGCTGATGGACAGTGGCACAGTCACGGGTATTTCTTGTGGACATCACTATCCCCTATGACGAGAACCTCGTCCGCGCCGAAACAGATAAAAAGACCAAATAACTGGACCTGGTGCACGAGGTTACCGACATGTGAAGGGTGGGGTCCAAATAGTCCCAGTTGTGATCTCTCGCGGATCAAGGAACCTCTCAGTCCATCTTGAGAGGCTCGGAATTGGTGGGAAGTCGGTGGTGGCCAAGTTGCAGAAAGCGGTCTTGCTCGATAATGCCCGAATAGTCCGGCGGTTCCTTTGCCAATCGCCCTAATGCCCCGGCCGATTGTTGCCCACCTCGCCGAGGTTATCTTGCCGCCTCTCCCAAACTAGGGGGAAGGCGTGAAGTACTTTGATGGGAATAATAATAAAAACATCTCAAGAGGCTCGTGTTAGGCAACATCTCAAGAGGCTCGCGTTAGGTAACATCTTAAGAGGCTCGCGTTAGGCAGTTGGGTCAAAGGCTTGATGGCGAAGGCAGTGCTCCTCGACACGGCACGTACTGTGAGTAGATTCCTCTCTCTGGAGGCCTAACCACCGGTAGCTTGGTCCCTGTACCCGATGCCGGTGGGCCACTATTTTTTATATTTTTAAATATATTTGTTTTTTTATTTAAATATAATGTATTTATAAATATAATTTATATGTATTTAAAGTTTAATAAAGGAAATAATAACAATAATAATCTTATTTTTTCCTCACATAACAGACATGGTACACCTCTGCCTACCCCTTCGGGGATACAGGCGTGAAGTTATGTTATGTTATAACAGACATGTTACAGTTTAAGGTACAACAAAGTTTAAATTAATTACAATAGATGTTTTTGCACAGTATATGTGAGGTTCTGGTGTCTGAAGTAGGTTAATTCCTGTATTACAGATCACCAAGTCCGCATCACAAATAAATTAAAGTATACAGCTAGTATTACATAAAACATTACAAGAGATTACTTCATCTTGGTTGAAGGAGTTATCGAGATAAAGTATTTAAATAACAATATTTTTAAATTTAGGTACTAGGAGCACGAGGGTGTATGTGTGTGTGTGTGTGTGCTCGAGTGTGTGTGAGTGTATGTACATGTACGGATGTGGGTGTGGTTGCATAAGCTTTCTGTAGTTTTGTAGTCAAGGTTTTGCAGCCATTACTTGACTTTCAACTTACATCAGAATCTGTTCTTAGTCAGTGAATAAATAGATAGTACTCTGTTTATTTTGTTGTAAAGATTGCTATCTTGATAGTAATAAAAGCGATGTGAAAAACTCGTGTTTGATTTATTCTTTTCACAGACCTTATCTATTTTCAGTATGTATGTTATTCAACAAAAGTGAAATAAGATATCTTATTATGTTATTTTATACGAATTCTGATAGAATATACCGTTTGGATGACTTGACAAATAATTATCACCGTATTCAATTATTTTCATATGAAATTTAAAGTATGTTTTAGGTTTGTCCTACAATATTCTGTAATTAATTGAGCTGAGCGAAGCGAAGCTCTTATACGTGGCTAAACCGTTTGGTCGAGACTGTACTCCTCCGGAACCACAATACCGATTTTGACCAAATTTGCCATGGTGACAGTGTAGACACCGCTGAGTGTTTAGAAGGGTTAACTGTTCAAATACAATGTACCATTGAGGAATAATAGTCGAAAAACAGTTTCACGAGCGCGCGGCCTTAGCTATACGCGCGACCGTAGTAAGATGCCTTATTTTTCAAGTAAGAGTCCTGCTCGCTCAGCTCAATTTATTTCAGTCGCACTCTGCACTGAATTTCTAGTATTATAAGGTGGAGGAGGAGGAGGAGTTAAGGATTAATATTATTATGATAAAGGAATAGCATCTTAAATGCATTTATATTTTTTTGAATATAACCGTTTCACAAACTGAATAGAAATCTAGTTAAAAAGATAGCTTTAAATTTTACTTTCCAAAGAAAGACGTTTTCCACTATTGAGATATACCAATTTAGTAATATAGACATCAAAGGTTCCACAGGTTTAACTTATGTATAATTTATATTCGAAATCAGAAACGAAATCATCAGTATTTTATATCGTACATTGATCTCGACGTTTCGGTTGCTTTTCAGCAGCCATGGTCACGGTCATGGTCATCAATGTAAAATATAAAATAACATCAAATAAATCGCGATGGAATCCGTTAAAAATAGTTTTATTTCAATTCGTAATAGAGGTTTTAAAGATTTTAAATCATAGATTTTTGTCCCATAATGTGGTTACATAAGAACAAATATTTTTTATAGTTAAGGTAAGTATAAGATATAAACTAATTTTATAATTTTATATTCAAAAATATAATATAGCACTGGTTCTACAACTCAGTGATTTTGTGAATTTGTATCAAATGTATGTATGATAAGTGGAATAACTTCCATTCGTAATTGTATATGTCGACAATACTGAATTATATTCCCTGTATTAAACAAAAATAAATGTATACAACAAAGTAGAACTTCAAAGTGGGAGATATATATAAGTGTATTCAGTAAGTTGTTAATGTCTAAATAAACCTGCTAATTTCATTGGATGAGAGGCGACGTTTGGCTGACGTGACGCAGGTCAGGCTTGAAGACGGTCACTCGACAATTGAATCATAAAAGCATACGTGACCCGCCCTGCGCTCGCGACTACATTGTTACTATATTTTATCTAAGGCTGTTAACGTGGCTAAGCTGAAATAGAACAAAGCAGAAAATTTCAGAGAAATATTATAAGGCTGTTTATACAACTGTTCTTGATTTGAAGGTTGACGGATTTAAGTATTTTGAGATATTATAATAAATTATAAACAGATTTGTGTTATTAAAATTTAATCATCGCATAAATTATTATCGATCCAAGTATTTTTTTTTGATATAATCGTACAAAGTTCTTGTCATTTACCACGAAGATACAACAAAGGTTTGAATTTATTATAATAAATTATAATTATATATAACACGTATGTTTACAACTCAGATATCACCACTCAGGTGATCAATGATCCCGTTTGCAATTTTAGTAATATAAAAAATATATTTTAAAACCATAGGAAATTGTTAAGCAATTTGTTTGTCTTAGGTTATAAAAATGAACAAATTAAACACTAATTATAGTTTTTTTAAACATATGCTATCAATATATATATCAAAATTTTCCGACATTAAACTTGGTCTGTACATAGCGTTATGGTATTGTAAAAAGGTAGGATTGCACTACTTGTGTACGTGGGTAGGTTTGGGTATTGCTTTGTTCTAGAACCTCAGTCTGTTATTGAACGGGTTGCAGTTATCAGCACGTTAATGTTAGCTATTGAGACCTGTTATTGTGAACAGTAGCTTTTAGCTGAATTCCTACTCAATAATTATCTCCTTGAAACACTAAATACGTTAAAAATCGCAGCAGGTTTTATAAATAAATAAATACAGTAAGAACTTTCATTTTTTTTTTTTACGTGTGGAAATCCCTTCGGATACCCCCCGCCGGCCAGCGGGGGTGGTTATGTCGTGTATCGACTAAAACCGCACGGTGTCCCCCCCAAGTGTACGTTGCCGGGCACCCCGGGTAAGCCCTCGAAAGGATAACCCCAGGGTTGCCGGCGGACTTTGGCCACCGCGGCCTCGCCTGGTGGGGTCGGGTTCTAACCCGCTTCGGTGAGTTGGCAGGCGTGTGTAAGGCACACACGACACGCCTCCGCCACGGCCTGCTTCTGTAAGGACGGCGAGTCGGCCAACTGCCGTCCTCAGGCCCCGATCATGGAGGTCGGTAGTCCCGGGCGTAGATGAGTCTGCGGCGTCCTCGCCGCAGACTGCGAAACTCGAGGGGCAGGGTTCTCTCCCGCTCCCTCTCCGCCGTCTCTTTCGCGCGCATTACCTGCTCGCAGAAAGAGGCGGCGGCGTGCCACTTGCTCCCGTCGGAGACCACGGCCCTCACCATGGTCTCCAACGAGAGAACGTCCACGCCCAGGACCGCAACGAGATCCCGGCGTTGACTCGCCCACGCATTGCACTCCACCAACGTGTGGAGCGCTGTGTCTTCGCCAGGATCCTCGCAGTGCTGGCACTGCGGCGTTGTCTCCCGGTGGATGCGCCACAGATACTTACCGACACACCCGTGTCCGGTAACCATCTGGCACATCCACTTTCATTTAGCATGGCATATATTTAAATAATTAGATAATATCTAGGATTACAAGGAGACTCGTTCTCTTTTGATATAAACAGTATGTTTGTTTTTTTTTTCTGATAAATATATTAGTAGAGTACTCAGAGTACTGAACACTTTTTTTAATGAAGAGGTACGAGCACACACCTGTATGTGTATTAGCTAAAGTCTTTAAAATGAGAAAAGTTAACACAAATCTAAACCTGCCCTAATAGGCGAAAATAAGACGAGAACAAAGATTTTAGATTTAGATTTAGATACTCTTTATTGCACACCAAACATAGAATACAAACGATGGATACATACATGTTAGATAGTTGTACAATAGGTGGTCTTATCGCGGTCTGCGATCTCTTCCAGACAACCAGAGATCTCGACGCCAGAACAGTAAATCTGAATCAAGTTTTCCAAACCCTCATGTTATTTAATTATTCATTTAGATCTGTTTTATTCTGACCTTATAATACTAAGACATTTGCACCGTAACTTCATATCTTGATAGGCAATCAGTGTCATACACCAGCTACATTTGTCTTAAATAACATATGTGACATTCTAACTGGGCTGCCTGTAATAATCCTCTGTAGCTTCCGAGTGTCGTAATCAAATCCTGTCGGAGCGGGAGTCCTAATCGAGGCAGACCACGCTCGACCTTCGTCAAATCGGGCTAAGGAACACGAGCCGAATGTCACAGAGACAGATAAGTGCAATCGACTATATCCGACACGCGATTCGAGGACGACGGACGACCCGAGATGAGACGGCGATGATCGATCGTTTGAAGGATTGAGAGAACTTTTATAAAGACACTTCAAAACTAATTAAAATACAGTAGATTTGTAGGTTGGTACTTAAATAAGAAACCAACTTGACATCGAATTTCTTTGGAAGATATAACCTAGTAATGTTAAAAACGTGTTTTTTTTTGTTTAGATCTTTGTTGCTCAATCACGCAAAAACGGCAAAATGAATTTGTGTGAAATTTGGCATAGTTTATAGACCGACTACCGTCTTACCTACCAACCTCGAGGGGAAAACCAGAGCCTCGTCCTTTTAGTAATTAGCAGGTGTAATGGCTCGCAAGTGAAGTTGGCTTGGACCCTGAAGATTTTATCAGGGCTTTTTAACTTTACGTTCTTATTTATCTACTCATGTCTACAGCCTAATACCTTTTTGGAGTAGTTAAAACCAGAGCTATAATTTGAATATTTTATAAACACAAACAATTGGAAATACTTACCCTTTTAAAGTGTCCAATTGTCAATCTGATATACGATAGAAAGAATGCTCTAAAAAATCGAAGCAACCGGACTCTCAGTCTTTTTCTCAATGTGCTTGATTAAAAGCCGGGTACTGTACACACATACATTACAAGACACTGAAGAACTGACATGATAAAGCTATTTTGAGCCCTATCGACATACGAATGACTACCACCCAGTATTACTTTCGAAACAAATTGGAAAACAAATCATAAATAATAAAATCGATTAGAGCATATTGGGCATACGTTTGTAAGCAATTGTCTTCTCGTTTCGCTACGAATTTATATTTTCAACAACAGTAGGTGTTGGGCTTCACGCGGCGGGTGCGATGGGCGCTTAGATGGCAGCCTCCAGCAACATATTTCACTACATAAATCCTAACTTTATTTCCTCTCGCTCATGTATGTTGACTTAAGAAGCGAGGTGTCTTTGAAATGCCTTTAAAAGTTAAGTTATACCGCAACAAAGGAACCTCAAATTGAATTAGGTGTAGAAAACACATGAGGACTGATATTAAATACCTATATTTATAAATTTATTTCTGTTTTGTGTTCGTAATTTATTTTTTAAACGTATTACATGTTTGTTGATTGCGTAAAATACTGTGTGGAATACTTACTCTGTTCCCGTAATCCACAGGCTAACTTTACATACTTACTTATTAGGTACTCTTGTGATAAAAATCAAGCTGTATTATATTTTCAGTCGTATTCACGCGTTGCAAGTTCACACTTTGGATGCAACCTGGATTGGCTGTTTGATCCTCCAAACCCTAGAGGTAAACTTACGCCAGAGCCTCGTTCGTTGATCGTATACAATAGTAGGTGAGGTTGATTTGATCCCCAAATAAAAACATTCGAAATATGATACATACTGTATTCCTATAAAAATAATATATTCTGTAATAACATGGAAAACTTGCCCCTTCACGCTAGTACAACATCGTATCATACTAATTTGCGATCATTTTAACGGTATTTCCTACCAATTAGGTGCGTTAAAACATCGCGGTGCCAAACAAAGGGGCCTGGGCTCATGAATTTATTGTTACGTTGCTGTCTTAAGTTATTTAAGTGTTCGGTTCAGCGTTATTCACGTGCGAGACGCGGCGCAGAATGCAGCTTCCTGCGACAATTTATCATGAATCTTTAATTAAACTTTAGACATGACTGTTCACAGTCTCATTGTGCTACTCAATAAATCTTATGTGTCGATTCTACGTTGTTAATTATTGAATAGTAATTTAACAAGGGAAAAATATTTCGTGCCGAGTAATAAATTTCAGTCCTTTATTTATATATATATAAAATATTATTACTGGAATTGTGAGATTGTTCTCATCTCTGTATATTTGCTTTATGTTTTCTAGAACATTTATTTCAAATTATATGAAGAATGAAATTTTAAATTTGGTTGACTGAGGTTTAGGTATTTAAATCTTAAGGCTTTCACGGCCGGCGTTGCATGTTGGTTAGGTATAGTTTTTAATTTCGTTTTTAGTTTTTAGTATAGATGAATCGAGTCCTATTTATGTGTATTCTATTCAGATTTATCATTTAGGAATATATTTAAAAAAAAATACTAAAGATTTTTTGTCGGGCGGTAACAAGGTGTGTACCTATAACGATTGGGTCATACCAGTCTTAACCTACACCTTTGGCATACTCAGATGGACTCAGACTGAGCTCGATGCCCTGGATAGGAGAGTTAGTACACTGCTTACTATATATTGAATACACCATCCCCGTTCTTCAATTCTCACGGAAGTTGTTGGGATTTTTTAAACGCTAAGACTCTAGACAACCACAGATGTGCTACTTTTAAAGTTAGAGAAATATTCTCTCAATGTTGATGTGGAGGCGTGTCTTAATGTTGTGGCAGTGAACCACGGACTTACCTCACTCGATCTAGCGAAAGTGAACTAGCGCTATCCTACAATACTCAGCATTAGTGATCGCAAGGAGGTATGGAAAAGCAAAAAGCTGCATGGACGTTTTTATCGGGCCTTATATGGGCCAAATGTAGTTTTCACACAGCATCTGTATACTGATTACAATTTGTCGATCTCTTTGGAGAGACTGAAGATTTTATCTACTATACTAGTAGTGGGGTTCGAACACACAATCTCTTAATTGCAAGTCCGATGTCAAAGCTATCGCTGCACCACCGTTTTGAACTGATAAGTCTAGAATTAAGTCATTTAATTTAATGATAAATGGTGAACACCTTAGAGCTTCATCATCATCATCTTAGCGTTCTTCCAGGTGCATCCGAGGCTTTCACCTCGGAGCTCAGGGTCCGCTAACACCTCCTTTCTCTCCTTTTTGAAAGCGACTACCCTCTGACGTCTCAAACCCGAGAGGAAATCCTGTGTCAGAGCCTCGTCCGTCAATCAATAGGCTTGCAAGTGAGGTTTGCTTGGCCCTAAGGGTCTTGTTGGGGCCCTAAACACTCTGCTGAGCTTTATAGCTGGAAATGACCGTGAGTGTGTTACAGCAAAACATATGTTACAAATTTCTTAAACTACATCAGATTTACATCTACACATGAAGTGCATAGATATTAATATATCAGCCATTGCTTGGGAAACTGCCGTTAAAACCAAATTAAATGATGAAAGTTTCCAAGTTATTCCGAGTTCAGTTTTATAATAAAATTACCTGTGTCAGTTTGCAAGTAGAATTCAATTAAGAACTTTTTGAATATTTAATACCTTGTAAGAAGGTTTGTTCGATTAATTGATAGTTGATAATATTTTTGGATAGATATTTTTTGCACACTAAGAAATATATATTAGACCAACAATTACTTCCTTCTTTACATCATCATCATCATTATCATCACAGCGTTAGTCCCGGTTGCATCCAAGGAAGCCGGAGCCCGCTTTTTTACTCTTTCCCTTGATTTGGTTTATCTTGGGTCTTATTGGAGTGACCTTGGCGGAGTCCCCGAACCCCGGAGTAGTGTGTTTGAGAAAAGATAAAAAAACAAAGTCACATTGACTTTTATGCATATTTAATTAATTAAATCCATAAATTACATTATTTACAACAATATCAACAAACATTTACGATAACTAATATACAATTCCCTATGCGTAACAGACAAGCTATACATAATTTTATAAATTTCTACACAAAGTCTATACATTCAGACCTACTACAAGTATTGCGTATAATTGTTATACATATAATGTTCCCTATAACACATAGAACCAACTTACCCTTTTAGCCGAAAAAAATAACTTTATTAGTGTAAAAGCCTGTTCCTTAGCGTAACTATCAATAACAAAAAATGTGTCGTCATGCATGAGACACCCAGGAGATGTGAAACTTCGCAAAACGGTATAAGTCACGTCAGTAGGTAGATGTTTGACATCACACGTTATTTTGCAGTACATAGAAGTTCATCTTTAAGATATTTATAGTTTATGTAACTATCTAGAGGCTACCAGAAAACAAGACCAATTATTTAAAATCACACGTTACATCGTTAAGGTCACACTTTAGATGTCCCTTTTTTCAACAAACCCTTGGAGTTAAGGAGAGTCAAAAGTTAAGGAGACACTGCCTTATTAACATGGGGCATTTTTATAAGAATAACATTATTTTACAGAGCAACAAATATGGCACTTACAACCGCGGCCCTATCAATTTCTCACATGCACGGACAATAGCTATTTTCGAAAATAAATGCTTTATTTTACGGGGAGAAAATAGTATGGAGGAATTAGCAATTCTGCAATTACAGCGCACACTCCCTCAAATGCATCCGATGAAGAACCGCTAGCCTAGCAAGTCTGCGTTGATGTTCTAGAGTCTAGAACATCTAGAATCTAGACTGTGAAGCTCGGGCTCGACTAGTGCATCATCGTTGATGGGATTCTTGGTCCGTTTTTCAATCGACTCGAACGGTTCGAGCTGGTATTTAGCTGAACAGTGCTTAAAGTAAAGAAAAAACAATATTTTTACAATTTTACTATTCAATCATTTTAGTACGTCGATTTAATGAATAATTAACATAAATCATCTTGCAGGAAAGAAATCCAAATAGCTTGCTATATGCAATAATCCTAACATATCCTATCACTGGTGGTACTAATTTGATGACACAAATTTGTCACAAAATTCGGCCGGGTATGTACTGTAGTGTTCCGACCTCGTTCGAGCACTACAGTTCGTTGACCTGGCCGTCATGTGTCAGAGTTTAAAAATAAATTGTTTTGTGTTTGAATTTAGTTTAGGGAAGAAAAACAATCGCTTGGCGGACAAGCGGCTGACAGCGGGCGTCTGGGGCTCCGGCCTCGTCCCGCCGTCCGAAGAGAAGTCCCAAGTATACTGATTGTAGGCTCAGTCCTTGATCAGAATCCGCGATTCCCTACAGTTCGTTTTAAACATAAATATATTCGTGTAAAACCTCCCTAAACTCGATATAGGAAGCTTTATTTGTGCAAATAAATGCCCATATAAAAATTAATCCTTGTGTTTTATCTTTTCGTCAACACGAGGTATTATGGCGTCAGCCCCGACGCTACAGTACCACCGTGCATGATTGCGAAAAACCCTCCATAGTAATCCAATTTCGGTTTGATTGCGTTCAGGGGTCAGCAAGTGCATAGCCGGGCAGGGGGATTGTGGTCGCAGCACTAGTGGGACCGGTAGGTGTCACGCGGTGCTGCGACAACAATCCTCTTCTTATAAGGCCGTCAAGCTGAGTGCCACCATTGTTAACATGGTACGTGTATGTAATGGTGACCCTCTTTCCTGAGACTTTACCTTCAGCTTACCATCAGGCGAGGTGAAGTCAAATTGAAGTCGAAATATATAAAAAAAAAAAACATTCATAAGTTTTACTGTGTAACCTAAATTAATGAAGATATTTTATTATGCTCTATTAGGCTTTATTAGGCTCTATGTTACACATACTGTTATAATTTTTCTCTGTACCTTCATTGAAGAATTTCACGATACTTTTAAGAATCATTCTATCAATAAAAAAACTATCGTACAGGTAATAACTAATCCATATGCAACGCTTGTAAGTACATTGTAACCGTTATTATAGCACATTTGGTTGAACATAGATCGCTTAGGTACTAAATTCTAGTAGCAGAATTTACAAAAAGATTTTCGCTACAAATACAATTCACAATATAATTTGTGTAAAAAGTAACAAAAACAAATTATAACAACTGTTTGCCCAAACACAAATTATAAATGCGAAAAAATATGTTAATTAAAAATAATTCTGGTTCGTTCGGCCAATCGTTGTTCTAAACGCGATCAGAAAGGCACTAGATTTTAATATTACGATAGTTCTCATACTTTTTCAAAAATCGTTGTGATTGAACATTATGAAGTAGTAAGCTAACAAATCACGACACAATTCTGGTACTAAGTATATCTTACAAGCCCTGTGAAACACAAGCAATAATATACCTTTTTACCATTTAAAATCAAGTTATAGTTATTTGCTATCTTACATACATTATATATTTTTAATTCAGGTTATGCTACATTTATTGACGTCGTTGTCTTTTTTGGAAATTTAAATTTGTCGCTATTTGTACCAGAAAGCACAACCCATCTGAGATCTGAGAAATTCAGTCTTTGGGGCTAGATACTATGTTGAAATTAAAATCGCAGGAATGAAACCAAAGATATCTTAAAATGTATTTTGTATTTTAACTGCTGTTACTTTAATTTTTGAGAGTTAATGTAGCTATATAATTTTTGCACGAATGTCGAAGGTATAAAACCTTTTAAAGCGGTGAATATTTATAACTTAAACATCCATTTACTTAATTCCAACTCGATAAACATTATATACCAACAACCGCAAATAGTGGTAACTGATTTCAGAAATAGCAAGTAATATGTTTCAATATTTTAAAACATGATTGATCCTTGCTATATCTACATCTATGCATTTTATTTGCTGTAAATCATAAAGTACTTCGAGTGCTTTTTTTGGCTGATCTTTATGTATAGCTCATTTGACAAGTGGTAAATTCACCTGGGATTATAATTTCACATAGCATATGATAATATTTGATATTTATCAAGTATGATATGATATGTATTTACATCGCATCGCATAATATCGCAACACACTAAAAACGACATTCACATCCACTTAAACAATCTTTGCAGGCCCTAAACAATATGAAAACTAGTAAACTTAATGATATGAAAGGCGTCAATGAATAACAATGAATACACAGGTGTCACTTCATCATCGGCATATGAGGCTTTCCTCCCTGGCTGCGCAAGCGCCATGTGGTGGTGCGAGAAACAGCTTTCCATTCGCACACGCACATAACTGGTAAATATTCTGATGGTGAGGGTCGTGTGCGTGCGGTGCCGAAGGAGGCAAGGGAAGCGCGGATTTCAGCTTCGGCATGTATATACTTGGCGCGTCTAGCCGTATCTGCAAACGATAATGAACTAAAGTAACATAAAACATCTAATATAACATTGATCATATTAGTTTATCAGTGACACTTCACTATTGCAATTCTGATTCCAATCCAATTCCAGCTTGCTAATTTTGAAAAAGTCACCACGCAGACAAGTAGCCCACCACAGGTCCAATGCCATCGAGATGCTTGGCCCGCTTAACTAATAAACTCCCGTGCTCGTTCTTTTTTAATGGTATAATAATTTTACGACTGACTTCAAATGAATCTTAATTGGTTCTTAATAAGGTACCGCTCATCAGTGATTTGTGAATATGTCCATCCCAGAACTGTATAATTTTCACATTATTTAACACATTCATATTCTTGGACATATTCTTATATTATAGAGTAGTTTGCTTCAGACAGATATATGTGCTTATAATTACGTGCTCACCGAGCCAGCGATGGATTTCAGTCGGAAAGTAGTGAGGCAGCTGGCGCTGATGTCGCCAGCACGAGACTCTAGGACGATGTTTTGTGCCGCGTGCATCTCGAGGGAACGCGTCGGTGATTCCAGACTGCACAACAATACAATAATTTAAAAAATGATTGTACTATATACCTACTTATATTTATCTTTACTAATATTGTGATACCATTGTAGAGTTTATTTTATGGTATTCAATGAAAATTTATAATTCATTATTATCTGTAGTATATAATAGTAGTATAAGCATTCAAAATGCTTTTTCATGTATAGAACTCTTTCTTAGTTTACCATGGATTCACCGTGCCTGTACCTGACCGGGCTTGTACCCTTTTTTTTTTTTATCGTGCGGAAATCCCTTCGGATACCCCCCCGCGTGCCAGCGGGGGCGGTTATGTCGGGCTTGAACCGACTAAAACCGCACGCCGTCTCGGGTCTACAGACGCCGGGGTGTAAGGTTGCCCATAGAGCATATCCCTCGCACCCCGACTGACCCTGGGCCATCTCCGGTTTCGAGATGGCCCCCTCGGGTTTGGGAACCACGGTGTCCCCGTCTTGCCCCGGTTTGGGGGAGGGGCGCTAGTCGCCCCACCGTCCCGGCCTGCTTCTGCTGGGGTGACAGGTGGCCTCACCCGCCACCCCCAGGCCTGCGCTCATGGAGGACGGAGGTCGTTAAGCGACCTCCGGCGCCTGAGTTGCCTGCGACGCGCGGCGAGCAAGTTGCGGGCTCGGCGGACCGGGAGAGTTCTAAGTCTCTCCCGGGCGCGCTCCGCCACCTCCTTCGCGAGCATTACATGCTCGCAGAAGGAGGCGGCGGCGGCCCACGCGCTCGCGCTCCGCACCATTGCCGCAATCATGCTGCCGAGCGAGAGGACTCCCACCCCGATGGCTGCCACGAGGTCACGCCTCGGCGCCTCCCACGCCGGGCAGTCCACCAGCGTGTGCAGCCCTGAGTCCTCGCTCGCGTCGCAGTGATGACACTCAGGCGTTGGCTCCTTCCTGATCCGATGCAGGTGGTCCCCGAAGCACTCCTTCCCTGAGATCACCTGCGTCAGTCGGTACGAGAGGCTTCCGTGTCGCCTCTCCAGCCAATCCTCCATGATGGGCCTTACCGCCGCTATTGCGGCGTGCCCTGCGCTTGGTTGCCCAAGTCGTTCCTTCCACTCCTCCACGATGGCCTGGCGGAGCTGGGACTGCACGGCCTCGATTTCTCGAGGCTCGGGGTTCCATCCCTGCTCCCGCGCCTCCTTTCGCCACTGGTACAGTTGCGAAAGGGCTCTCGCTTCCAGGTCCCATGGCGGAGTTCCGGCAAGGAGACTCGCCGCCTCGAAGGAGATCGTGCGGTACCCTCGGATGACCCTGATGGCCAGAACTCGCTGCGGAGCGCGCAGCATCTGCACAGTTCTGGTCCTCAGGGCCTCCGCCCATATTGGGCACCCATACAGGGCCATGGACCGCACGAACCCCGCGTAGAGTCTCCTGCAGGAGTCATCGGGCCCCCTCATGTTGGGCAACAGCCGAGCCAGAGCAAGAGCTGTGCCCTTCAATTTGGGGGCCAGACTTCGGATGTGCTCTCCGAAGTCCCATCGGCCGTCGAGCACGAGCCCCAAATATTTCATTTGGGGTTTGATGCCGATGCGATTTCCTCCCACGATGAGACTGGATCCCTCGGGTGGCTTGCTCCGAGGCCCATGGAAGAACAGGGCCTCGGTTTTATGCAGGGCCACCTCGAGACCCAGCCGCCGGATCCGCTCAACGACTTGGGCAACCGCGGTCGTGGCCTTTAGGGTCGCTTCGCGGTACGTCGCCCCGCACGCCGTCACGAGCGTGTCGTCCGCGTAGCACGTGACGGCGGCACCGCCTACGAGCTCACCGCGAAGCACCCAGTCGTATCCGATGTTCCACAGGAGCGGCCCCAAGACCGATCCCTGTGGAACACCGCACGACATTTCACGCCGACCGAGACCGGTCACGGTTGGGTAGATAACGGCTCTCTCCGTCAAATACGCCCCGACTATGCGGCGGAGGTAGAGAGGCACTTCGTGATACACGAGCGCCTCCCTAATGCAACTCCAGGGCAAGGTGTTGAACGCGTTGGCGATGTCCAGGGACACCGCCAACATCACCTCACCCCGGGCTACTGCATCCTACGCCAGAGCCCTCACGCGCATGATGGCATCCACGGTGGAGCGCCTCTGGCGGAAGCCATATTGGCCATCCGCCAGGTCCGGCCCCACTCTTGAGAGGTGCTCGACGAGGCGCTTCGCAATTACTCTTTCAAAGAGCGTGCACACCTCGTCGAGCAACACTATGGGCCGGTAGGCGGACGGCGAGTCCGCCGGGCGCCCCTCCTTTCGGATGAGGACCAGTTTCCCCGTCTTCCACAATTTCGGAAACTGGCCCCGCTCCAAACATGCGCTGAGAAGCCCTCTCAGTCGGGGCTCGAGAGCGTCGTCGACTAGAGCTAGGACCCACGCTCGGCCTGGAATGCCGTCGGGTCCCGGGGCGGTGTGTTTGGCTCTTAGCCTTCTCACCGCCAGCTCTAGTTCTACCCAAGTGACCTCGGGCACGTCGTCGTCTTCCACGTCGTACCGTTTTGGTCTAACAATATTACAAAAACGTTTGAATTTGCCCAAAACCTTCACAACTTTTAATTTATTTAGGTACAAGTATAACCTGGGGTGTATGTTGGGTAACCTCCTCGAGTGTCGTTCCGATTCCGATCCCGCTGCAGTCCGGGGGGAATGGAATCGGAGCGGCCGGTTCACCCTGGGCGGCGGTCAATGGCTTCCCCTTCATGGGGTTGGCATTGATCGTCGGCTAATACCCAACGTGGCGGGAACACATCGCTCTCCGTACTCCTCTGCTTTCAAAGGAGACAGGATGAGCGATGGTGTTTGTGGCTGAGGCCACCATAGGGTCCTGGGGGATCCAGGGGTGGGTTGGCCCACTGCTTTACGCAGGGGCCGACGGGCACTTGTGCCGCCGCCGGTGAGAGAGGACTAGCCATCCTCTCGCGCTCCCTAATCGGCAGGTGATGAGCAACGACCTGACTGGTGGCTCCAGAAGGGTACGCTGTGAACTTGCTGACCGGAGGGCTTGCCTTTATTGGCCGGCCCACGACAAGGAAAAGTCTATAACACCCGACAGCCAACTCGTAAAAACCTATGGATACCAGCCGACCTCCATAGTATATAGGCTTATCCAGTTGCAGGGGGCACCGCCTGGATGGACCACCTTTCCCCCATACTCGTATGTATGGATTACATAAATATTCAAAATAATAATAAGGATCGATTAACCACAACGACAATGGCAAGGACAAAGGAAGACGAAAATGACGTAGTCTGCGCGGAGATCGCGCAGCAATCAAGCGCGGAGGTGGCGCCAAACACCTCGGCGGTGTCGGAGAAATTCAACACCGCCAACGAGAGAAGCAGGGCGAGCAGCCCGGCGGGTCTGGGCGTGAAGCGGACCCGTAAGCGCAGGAGGCGCGCAAAGGCTCAGGCGGGGGGGGACGTTTCGGACGAAGATTTTACCCTCACCGGGACGACCTCCTCCTCCAGTAGTGACGAGGCCTCGAAGCCGGCGTCCAAGGTGGCTGCTGGCCGCCTAGGGGCGCGGGGTGGCGTGAGGGCTGGACAATCCACCCGAGCCCCCTCGGCTCTTGGGAGGGCCGCGGAAAGGTCACCGCCGAGGCCTTCCACCTCGGCGGTGTCGGAACCGAGCGGGAGGACGCTGTCACTCATGGAGAGACTCCAGAAGGTGACCGCGTCCTTCCGGGGGTCCCGAAACCCTGAGCAGGAGGCGATGTGCGCATTGTGCTCGACATCGCCTCCGAGAATGAGGGCCTGGCGGCGCAGCTGGCCGAGTCTCGTCGGGAGACGGCTCGACTAGCTGCAGCCGTCGAAGGGCTCAAGAGGGCGATGGCGAGCCCGGCTCAACCGGCGCAGCGGGCGCAACCGGCGGAGACGGCGCGCGTGACTCGCTCGTCGGGGAGGCAGTCGGCGCAGCCAGAGCAGCCGGTGCAACCGGTGCAGCAGCCAGCACAGTCAGTGCGGCCGGCGCATCCGAGGGTACCCGCCGGCGGAGTCTTGGCTCCCCTATATGGAGGCGCTGGAGGAGAGGATGATGTGTCGGATGGAGGCCCTAATGGACTCCATCCGCCGTCCGCCTCTGGCACCACCAGCGGCCAGCTTCGTGGCTGCAGCCCGGAAGGGCCCCACTTGCCCGGCTGCAGGTGCGCCCTTGCCGGAACCGGCTCCTCGGCCCCCTCCCACTGAGGGTAAGGTGAAGGGCAAAGACGTCCCCAGCCCTGGCCCCAGCCCCAGCCGCGGCTCCGACTACCTCCACCCCACTGGAAGGGGGCTGGGATGTGGCTGGAGCCAATAAAAAGAGGCGGAAGACGCCAAGAAGGCCGCCAAGAAGGCCGCCAAGAAGGCCAGGAAGGCCGCGGCCGCCGCGAAGGCAGCGCCGGGTAAACTCCGTGCCCCTCGTACCACGGCCGTCGTCGTCAGCCTGACGGCGGAGGCAGCGGGTAGGGGCATGGGGTATGCCGAGGTGTTGGCCAAAGTGAAGGCCAACGTCGATCTGAAGGCCCTCGAGATCCCGGGTGTCCGGTGCAAGAGCACACGGACGGGAGCCCGGCTTCTCGAGGTCCCTGGCGCCGCCAGTGGCCCCAAGGCCGACGCCCTAGCGGCTCGGCTGAGGGAGTCGCTGGACGCAGCCGACGTCCGGGTGTCCAGGCCCATTAAATGCGCAGAAGTGCGCATTACGGGCCTGGACGACTCCGTCACCTCAGAAGAGCTCAGGCTCGCCGTGGCGGAGGCCGGGGACTGCTCCCCGGACACAGTCAAGGCCGGAGCTATACGCTTCGGCCGCGGTGGACAGGGGGCAGCAGTTGTCGGCTGCCCTATCGCGGCGGCCCAAAAGGTTGCTGACGGGCGGAGCTTCCTGGTAGGAGGCTTCCTGAGGGCGCAGGCACGGCTCCTGCAGGCCCGACCGACCAGGTGCTTCAGGTGCCTGTCGGTGGGCCATGTGGGGGTGCACTGCACGGCGGAAGTAACGGCGGGTGACCGTTGCTTCCGCTGTGGCCAGCCCGGTCATAAGGCCGGCACGTGTACCGCCCCGCTGCACTGCTTCAGGTGTGCAGCGGGAGGCAAGCCGGCTGACCACAGGGTTGGCAGCAAGGCCTGCGCCGGAGGGGAGCCGAAGCCGGGAGGCCGGCCTTCCGCCTCCAGTTCGCAGCAGTATGCGGAGATGGGGGTTCCATAATAGATCCTCAACTCCGCATCCTGCAGGTGAACGTTGGCCACGGTGCTGATGCTCAGGCCCTTCTGCTCCAGAGCATGGCACAGTGGGCCATAAATGTCGCCGCTGTCGCTGACCCATACACCAACCGGTTCCTCGGGCCTACCTGGGAAACCGCGCTGGATGGGTCGGCGACACTGGTGCACAGCCCTGCCGCCGGCAGCCCCCCTCTTGCCGTCGTTGCAAGGGGACCCGGCTGCGTGGCGGCGGTGGTTGGCGATATAGCGGTCTTGGCAGCTTATATCACGCCAAACCGAGACCAAGCTGCATATGAGCAATGGCTCCGTCAGCTGGCCGTCGTCGTCAATGCCTGCCAGCCCCGTCCGGTCCTTGTGCTCGGGGACTTCAACGCCTGGTCGTATGCCTGGGGTTCCCGACACGAAAAACTCCAAAAGACTCCAAAATCGGGGAGCCGTGGACCCGTTCGTGACCTCGAGGGGTAGCTCCATCGTGGACCTATCGTTCGCGAGCCCCTCGTTGGCGCAACGTGTTCAGGGCTGGCGCGTCGTTTTGGGGGAGGATACAAGTTCGGATCACCGATACATTCGATTTGCCGTGTCCCCCCCTGCGAGCGACGCGCCGGCTGCACCGGCTCCACCCGAGCCACGTTGGGCGCTTAAGCGACTTGATCGGGAGCTCCTCCTGGAAGCCGCCATCGTACAGGCCTGGGCCCCTGCGCCGGACAGGCCTGTCAGCATAGACGATTAGGCGGAGTGGTTCCGGGAGGCCATGACCCGTGTCTGTGACGCGGCGATGCCTAGGGCTCCGCCCTATAATCCGAGGGGTCAGGTCTACTGGTGGTCGTCGGAGATCGCGCAGCTCAGATGGGCCTGCGTGATCACGCACCGCCGGTGGGCGGGCCAAACAGACCGCCTTCCGCGAGCTGCTGGATACGCTGGAGCGGGACCCTTAGGGGCGGCCCTACCGGATGATGAGGGGCAAGCTGCGCCCCAAGGCCCCGCCGTTAACCCGGTGTCTCCAGCCGGATCTGCTCGGAGGAGTTGTTGGCTCCCTGTTCCCAGCGCGGGCGGTGGAACATGTTCCACCGCAGATGACTTCGCCTCGGTTGCCCATGGCGCCCGACGTTTAAGACGACGACGTGCCCGAGGTCACTTGGGTTGAACTAGAGCTGGCGGTGAGAAGGCTAAGAACCAAACACACTGCCCCGGGACCCAACGGCATTCCAGGCCGAGCGTGGGTCCTAGCTCTAGTCGACGACGCTCTGGAGCCCCGACTGAGAGGGCTTCTCAGCGCATGTTTGGAGCGGGGTCAGTTTCCGAAATTGTGGAAGACGGGGAAACTGTTCCTCATCCGAAAGGAGGGGCGCCCGGCGGACTCACCATCTGCCTACCGGCCCATAGTGTTGCTCGACGAGGTGTGCAAGCTCTTTGAAAGAGTAATTGCGAAGCGCCTCGTCGAGCACCTCTCAAGAGTGGGGCCGGACCTGGCGGATGGCCAATATGGCTTCCGCCAGAGGCGCTCCACCGTGGATGCCATCATGCGCGTTAGGGCTCTGGCGGAGGATGCAGTAGCCCGGGGTGAGGTGATGCTGGCGGTGTCCCTGGACATCGCCAACGCGTTCAACACATTGCCCTGGAGTTGCATTAGGGAGGCGCTCATGTATCACGAAGTGCCTCTCTACCTCCGCCGCATGGTCGGGGCGTATTTGACGGAGAGAGCCGTCATCTACCCAACCGTGACCGGTCTCGGTCGGCGTGAAATGTCGTGCGGTGTTCCACAGGGATCGGTCTTGGGGCCGCTCCTGTGGAACATCGGATACGACTGGGTGCTTCGCGGTGAGCTCGTAGGCGGTGCCGCCGTCACGTGCTACGCGGACGACACGCTCGTGACGGCGTGCGGGGCAACGTACCGCGAAGCGACCCTAAAGGCCACGACCGCGGTTGCCCAAGTCGTTGAGCGAATCCGGCGGCTGGGTCTCGAGGTGGCCCTGCATTAAACCGAGGCCCTGTTCTTTCATGGGCCTAGGAGCAAGCCACCCGAGGGATCCAGTCTGATCGTGGGAGGAAATCGCATCGGCATCAAGCCCCAAATGAAATATTTAGGGCTCGTGCTCGACGGCCGATGGGACTTCAGAGAGCACATCCGAAGTCTGGCTCCCAAATTGAGGGGCACAGCTCTCGCTCTGGCTCGGCTGTTGCCCAACATGAGGGGGCCCGATGACTCCTGCAGGAGACTCTACGCGGGGATCGTACGGTCCATGGCCCTGTAAGGGTGCCCAATATGGGCGGAGGCCCTGAGGACCAGAACTGTGCAGATGCTGCGCGCTCCGCAGCGAGTTATGGCCATCAGGGTCATCCGCGGGTACCGCACGATCTCCTTTGAGGCGGCGAGTCTTCTTGTCGGAACTCCGCCATGGGAACTGGAGGCGAGAGCCCTTTCGCAACTGTACCAGTGGCGAAAGGAAGCGCGGGAGCAGGGATGGAACCCCGAGCCTCGAGAAATCGAGGCCGTGCAGTCCCAGCTCCGCCAGGCCATCGTGGTGGAGTGGAAGGAACGACTTGGGCGACCAAGCGCAGGGCACGCCGCAATAGCGGCGGTAAGGCCCACCATGGAGGATTGGCTAGAGAGGCGACACGGAAGCCTCTCGTACCGACTGACGCAGGTGATCTCCGGGAAGGGGTGCTTCGGGGACCACCTGCATCGGATCAGGAAGGAGCCAACGCCTGAGTGTCATCACTGCGACGCGAGCGAGGACTCAGGGCTGCACACGCTGGTGGACTGCCCGGCGTGGGAGGCCCCGAGGCGTGACCTCGTGGCAGCCATCGGGGTGGGAGTCCTCTCGCTCGGCAGCATGATTGCGGCAATGGTGCGGAGCGCGAGCGCGTGGGCCGCCGCCACCTCCTTCTGCGAGCATGTAATGCTCGCGAAGGAGATGGCGGAGCGCGCCCTGGAGAGATTAAGAACTCTCCCGGCCCGCCGAGCCCGCAACTTGCTCGCCGCGCGTCGCAGGCGACGCAGGCGCCGGAGGTCGCTTAACGACCTCCGTCCTCCATGAGCGCAGGCCTGGGGGTGGCGGGTGAGGCCGCTTGTCACCCCAGCAGAAGCAGGCCGGGACGGTGGGGCGACCAGCGCCCCTCCCCCAAACCGGGGCAAGACGGGGACACCGTGGTTCCCAAACCCGAGGGGGCCCATCTCGAAACCGGAGACGGCCCAGGGTCAGTCGGGGTGCGAGGGATATGCTCTATGGGCAACCTTACACCCTGGCGTCTGTAGACCCGAGACGGCGTGCGGTTTTAGTCGGTTCAAGCCCGACATAACCGCCCCCGCTGGCACGCGGGGGGTATCCGAAGGGATTTCCGCACGATAAAAACAAAAAAAAAAAGATACAAGTATAACCTTTATCTAGTTAGACTACATCGTGTTTTAAATAAAATTATGTAATGCACCCTTTGGGTTTATTACTGAGGCAAAAGTATCGTGGTTTGATTTCCACCCGCAGTAGTGTCCCCGGGAAAGCGAACATGTCCGTGATGTTTAAGACGTTGCACATAGGAGTTTTTTATGTAAAAGCCGGTCTCAAGTCAAATTTACAAAGCTAATTAAAAAGCTATTCTGTCCACATATTTTTGTAGGTTAGTAACCGGTCCATTGAAAAAGGAATTATTTGTAACTCGGGTTGTAGCCCTTTTTGGAACAAGCAATCGGAACCTAGTCGTTGTCTAAACCGCGTGTTTTTTCTTAGTGGTTAATATTTTCACTGCATTCGATTTGAAACTGTAACGTTGATGCGATAAATATTAGAAACAAATTGTTTGTTAATATGAAAGTACAAGGTATTTAGATTATGTAAACATAACAATTAAATACTTCATGTTTAATTTATGTGTTTAACAAAATCAGAAAGATCCGAAAATTTGAAGTTAATTTGAAATTAAATTAATGCAAGTGTGAATTGATTGAAAGACGACTTACCATCAATCGCATGCAAACTACAATGTCAATTTTGCTTATTTTGGTCAGGAGCAGGCTATCTCTTCTAAATTTAAATCGAAATTCAACTTCGCGTTCTCCAAAGTTTGACACCTAACGGTTTTCTATTGAAAATGTCAATTAAAGTCCAGCTTTAGATCGACAACAAAGTTTGCTTATGTTTAAGACTAACTTATGTTTGCCTAACAA
The DNA here is from genome assembly GCA_946251805.1 of Cybosia mesomella. NCBI lineage: Eukaryota > Metazoa > Arthropoda > Insecta > Lepidoptera > Erebidae > Cybosia > Cybosia mesomella. The sequence goes on from OX276392.1 coordinate 15,721,957, forward strand.
GTTTTAAACATACTTACACAAGTGGCTTTGAAGGTGGGGCTTTGACTAAGGGTGTTTGCGCGGCGGTCTGTATAGTGACGCCAGCAGGGCTAGCTATCGTTAATGTGTCGGCACCTACTGTGACTGAGTCCTGCCCCACACCGAGGAGCAATGCCCCTCTGGCATCCCGAACTTCTAGTCGTGCGATGTTCACCTCTAAACGGTCATGACCTGTAATATTTTGTTACATCAAAACAGAAAGAAAAAAGTTTTCTGAAAATTCTCTTTTTTTTTTTGAAGTCATTTATAAAATCGACATAATAAAATGATTGACGAACCTAGAAATAGTCTACTCTGCAACATTCCATGTGAGTCTCTAGTAGAAACAGTAAAATTTCGCGATGCTTCCAGGTATATTGGATGTCCTCGACGCGATTTAATGGTCGATGCAAATAGAGAATCCAACATCAATGCTTGTCCCAAAAGTTGAAGACCTCCTGGCACAATGCGAAGTTGGCCCATCCCCTCCTAAAATATCATATCAAACATACAAACTAAAGGTAAAAAGTTACTAAAATGAATAAGAATCACTACTCACCTAAATCTCTTTTATCAATGTACAACTTGAAGTTGTATCCTGATAAAAGAGATTTAGGTGAAAAGGGCAATAAAGTTCAGAATTTAATATTTGATGATATAGTCTGGCCCATATAGATGTAGGAACAATTACGAACCTTTTGTCTTCAGCTAACACAAATATCCCCTAAATGTCATAGCTTGTTATATACTGTACTGTATAATCATAGACTGTTGTGATCTTACGTTGTTTTGCTGAGTTCAAATACCAATGTAACAAAGATACCTCCGTATAGACATACATATTAGGGATTAGAGGTTATATTTATTATTATGTAAGAAAGCCTGATGACACATCTCAAAAAATGAAAATATACTCTCCAGTTATGATGAATAAATCTCACAATCTATCGCTTCATACAAATATTGTCTTTGCGGTGATTTCCTTTCTCGTCAAAGGAAATGTTTTTTTACAATAAAGATTAATGGTAATACATATATATCGCAAGTACCCAGGACTATGTTTACCCACACAATGAATTTAATTTGTTCATAATAGTATTGAGTAGTGAGCAATAGACGATTGCAATTTTAAAACAATCCCACTATAAAGCTTTATTAACCAATTTAAGACTTAGAGTCTTATAAACATAACATAAACTCACGCCTATATCCCCGAAGGGGTAGGCAGAGGTGCTAGCACCTACATTTCGCCAGTTTATGTTTAGGTCCCAATGTAATAAGTGGCGAGCCTATTGCCATTAACCGGGCACTTATAAACCTGCGATAAATACACACATAACTTCGAAAAGCATCGAAAAGTCATTGGTGTGTGCCATGGTAAAACCTGGGATCGAACCCGAGACCTCGTCTCAGCAGTCCATTACCCATACCACTAGGCTACCGCGGCTTCTCTAAGAGAGTCTTATATTGGTTAATAAAGTAGTGTTACTTTTAGTAAATAGTTAATCTAAAGGTAAACTTACAGAATTAAAATCTAGAACTTTGAGGACCCAAAGCGTCAACGCCAGATTAACGATCATCATAAACATAAGTGCCATGATTAGAATATAGAGACATTTTTTTCTCCAGCCGTAGATTCCCACTTTGAATTGACTGTTATAACTGTTCCTGATCGAGTCTGCTTTTGTCTCTCTACCCGTATTGTTGTGCAAGATGGGTTCAGGGGTGATTTTGTCAGCGTACGGTATCCTGTAAGAAAAATCGTTCTTTAGAACAATACACTATTTGCAAGATACTTTGATATTCCTTGTAGGAAACGCGATTTAAGAACTATATTAATTTACATAAATATTTGTTTGATAGCATGAAATTATTCTTACAGCACGATTAGTAACAAAAATATAATTTTATTGCAACCCGAAATGGTATGATTCTTTAAATATAAATAATATTTTCCTTTTATAAATTTAGTATATCTATTGCATGCATAAAATATTGCAATTTAAATATTTAAAAACGCCGCTGTCCACCTAATAATAAAGGTTTTCGTAGAATATAAAATCATGTTATGAATATTTATATTAAATTCCTAGGTACCCAATTATATAGTACACGAACAGTAACAACATGTACATGAATATATGAAATGTTTATTTTACTATTTTATTTGACTTTATGTTTACGCGTATTTTCATCTCTTCAGTTTATCATTTGTTTTCACATTATTTTCTTTATGAATATAGGTGCACGTGCATAGAAGGTGAAAGCAAGTTCTAATGGGTTCATATTACATTTTCCATACATTACCCATGTGGCAATTTTCTTTGACACTATTACATACGGTTCCAATCAGAACTTGCTATCACTTGCCTAGTGGTGTACCCTCATACACACACATAAGCCTTACGCTTTTTAATTTCACCAGTATTTTTATTGTATATTTTGTGATATTAATTACTTTCATCATCATGAATGAAGCATCATAAATATTTTATCAATATTTTCTCATCATAATACGTCCTATTACTTCAATCCTTAACTCATTTCAGTAGAATTAAAATCTTACAAAGGTTTATCTCTTTCTTATGAATAATAGGCAATCTGTAAAATTGATTTATATGATGTCGTTTGGATTTTGTTTAAGTGAAGCATGTTTTGCTATAACACACAAACATATTTTGCATACAATATTTTCAAATAGGTACAGTCAACGACAAAAGTACATTAACAGATCCTAATTTTTAATCACCTTAGCTATTAAACCTTTCATAAAATAACAAACAAAACATGAGATACATTAACTTTGTCCTCTAGGGATTAAAAAAATACTTATACAGCTATTATAGGTATTATATGTATTTCAATATAAAAAAAGGTTTGTACATATTTTACTGTTACTGTCGTTGACTGTACATAGTTTTGATACATCGCTCAAAGTAGCGGTTTATTAAAAACCATTGACTATGTAACTCGAACCTCTTGCCCCAATAACTTTTGGATAGATGTTGAAATCTGGAACTATTGGAAGTTTGAGAGCTAAGTAACTTTCTTTTTTAACTTTATCTTGCTTGATATAAACAGCGAATGAATTTTTAATAAACCATGCAATAAAATTTAAGTAAAATTGACATCTAGATGAAATACAGTTTCATGTTTTTTTAAGTGCGGAAATGCGGTTTATATGGTTTTTTTTTCTTTTTTAACTTTAGTATTATAACCAGACAAATATATTTCTAAAAACCATATTATTAGATATACTAGAGCACCCTCTCCAATATTCGTGAAACTGTCCAACGTCAGCTGTAACCGTCGCGGCTCATAAATTCCCCAGTATTCTAGCACGACAAGGCAATACACAGTAAAAAATCCTACCACCCATGTAAGGGACATATTTACAGGCATATCATTTCAGGACAACATATCGCTAAACTTTTCTATTCTAGATGATTGCACCTTTATTGAAACCTAATGCACACAGTGAAGAAGATAGGACATAATATTTTCAAGTGACTATTAGTCAATGACATTGTCTTTATTTTCATTCGAGCACTTATCCCACATAAATATCCAAAGCTTTCACTTTGAAGTCTGAGGTGTACTTCGCTGCTCCTCCCTCTGTTTATTGGTTTACTATGGCTTTTATGGGAACGACTGCCGTTTGACCTATAATTCCGTGTAGAAATCCTTTACTATAGAACCTCATCCCTCAGACTGCCGGTGAGGTTGCCTAGGGCTCCAAAGATAATAATAATAATAATTTATTTCACAAAAAAAGGTTTACAGACTTAGTGTTTCACATAGAACTAGGATAAAATATCACTTAATGTTTATGAAATAGCATCCGTTGCCAAACTAGGTAAAAAAACCTGTGTTTCGGCTTTCGGCGCCACTGCCCACGGGGGTTTAGATCTAATAAAACTATCTAATATCTCTATCTAATGAACATTGTATAGAGCTATATTTTTGTATTGCTTTTTGAAATAAAACTATGTTTACGGCTTTATTTGGTGTTATTCTATTATTTATTTTATTTATTTGTATTTTTTATTGGTTAAAGAACTTTATTAAAGAATTATTTGGCAATAGCCAGCTACGTCGATAGTCCAGACTACCGACTATGAAATTAGGATAGGCCTCTTGTATGGCCTAGGCAAGCGCAAAGAAAGGATTTTGAGAAATTCAACATTTGATGGATAAAAGCCCTATCAATAATTGACCTAAACACGATGAAACACGTGTATCAGCTTTATTAAAGTTCATTTGTTAAGGGTATTAAATAAAGAGGAGTTTATCAAAATCCTCTGCAAAGCTGGATAGAAAGGTAGTTTCGTATAATAAAGGAAAAATTTAAAACATTAGACCAAATTCTGAAACGCTAACATAGAGAAATAAACGTGATGCAGCCTGGGTAATGGTAGCGCCAACACCTCTCTGCCATTCTTTGGGGGTGACGCTGTTACTTCCAGCTGATGTTTTTGATTGTTATTGGGGAGACAGAAATCCCAGCACTGTGTATTATTACACTAACTAACTGGACTTTGTGTGAAGTAGTCGAAAATGTTTATTGATGTAAACTTTTTATGGAATGGACCCTCGTCCTAAGGGCAAAATAAGTACATATGGGGAAATTTAAGATGAATAAAAATGAAATAGGTATTATACCAAACAGAAATACCTAGGTTAGATGGTCAAGGACCTGCAGTGACTCGCTATCCCTTTTTCAGATGAGAATAAATAAGGGCACAATGGGGTTAGCATATTCTGTCAAAAATAAATCATTGGTAATTGAAGAAAAGTCATTAATATTCGGGATAATTCTTCAATTAAACCTACTTTAACTATTGTACATCAAAAATATCATAAAACTTATATCAAAGACATAAGAAAAGTAAGTCGGTGTAAAAACGTCCGTTCATTTTATCTCCCAGTCCACTCTCCCAACACGTTTGGAGGGTTTACGCGGTATTAGAAACCAATTACGGGAATAAACCTACTGGTTGGCTCACCTTTTTATTTTTTTTCCAGATCATCAGAGAAAACGTGGGTAAGCTCTAAAAAGGTACAGTCACCAATAAAAATTAAGTGACATATTACTTAACATTTATAGTCAACAAACAGAACTAAAAGCTGTTGAAAAAATTATAAGGTTAGTCGACCACTAGATAGACAACTTTACAGTTTATGTAATTAATTTTTGCTGTTCGGCAATACATTTATTTTAACATAATACTTCAAAATTCAAGCGAAGCCTTCAAACACAGAATTTTGTAGTTTTATTACGAAATTTAAAACTGGAAAAGAGACAAATGCCTCTATTGTATATATATATATAATTTAATCGTGGGTGTCTAATACACCTCTGCCTACCCCTTCGGGGATACAGGCGTGAAGTTATGTCATGTTTTGTTTGTATAATTACTTAATTTGTTTGTTTTCCTATTTCGTAATAGTAATGTAAAACCTGTTTAATTTGATCATCGACGTTCCCGTTCCGAAAGGCAGTGAAAATTTATATAAATAAAATAAGCCTAAATCGCATAAAAAGGTATGCAATGGACTTTGGTTTGTGCTACTAGCGTATGTCAATGCAACTAAATGTGTTATAAAATATATATTTCATTTGATTCTCCGCGGAATCTCCAATAGACTATTATTCAAAAATTTATGAAGCTACTGCAAGACAAGAGCTTAAGAATATAATGAATTAAATTTTGAAGCAATCAGTATATTAACTTTTCCTATAAATTTAAATTCAAATCCAGGTAGCATACTTGGTCAAAGTATTCTCCCTAGAAAGGGACTGGTCGCGGGTTCAAGTCCTATCCTGGATTATAACTATTTCCGATTTAATTTTTATTTTATTTTTTATAGTTGAATGCCCACGTTTGACCACTATCTCAAGTGATGATGTGGTCGACGATGGCGCATTTATAACATAAGCAAAAAACTGTCCTTTTACAAGAACTACTCGACGCGATGTAATCTGAATCAAATCCAAACTGAATGCCAGCCGCGCGCTGAAGTTTATCTCAAATCCTTATTTTACGGTAACATCTTTGTGTAATCTCATGATGTAACATTGTACCTTCACCAAGATTACATCTTCTTCTTTTATGGTTTACGTTATTCGCTTCTACTTTAATATTCACTATGCTAATATTGAAATAGATCTTCATTTAGAGAAATTATTTTATATTAGGCGGTCTCTCCCGCGCCAGTATTTTTTTGTACTAGTAACTGAGATTACTAGAAGCATAGTTAACTCTTCCAGAAAAACTAAATTGCTTCGAATGGCCAGGATTCGAACTCGGAACCTATTGATCGCAGGAACTCCTGGCCCATGACTAATATTGGGATAGTTTGCGGAAAAGAACGACTACTACACAAAACCTATCTTTATCAAAAGTCAACATCCCAAAGAGATTTGATATTTTATAGTATCATCTTTAGCGTTGTTCCTGGTTGCATTCGAGGCCCTCACCTCGGAGCTAGGGGACCGCTAACTCCTATTCCTCCTTATGATTTGTCTTATACAGCTTGCGCCAAGAAAAGCCTGGAGAGGAAAGCCTGCGCCAGAGCTTTATCCTTCAATCAGCAGGTGTACCGGCTTGCAGTTTTACCAGCTTGCAGGTGAGGTTGGCTTGACCAGAAAGGTCTTGGTAGGGTCCCAATAACCCCTTGGCTTTGATATTCCCTAATAGAACCAGTAGATATCCTAAAAAACTTTTTAAGGTAATTACTTATAATCCATGTGGGTAAAGACCTAAGTCACATTAGGGTAAATGTAATTTTCAACTACTTTTAATATCATTGTAAGTCTGCCTCATTGTCCACCTCGCTAAGTTGGCTTGCCGAGTGACATAATAAATGGTAATAATTTATTATTAAGTACTATTTATATACTTTAATCATCTGTCAAAATTATTATAGTAATATGTTTAATGTTAAATATCCAAAGTTCATAAAGGCGCTCTAAGCCTAGGTAACACTTTTTCAACTACTTTTAATATCATTGTAAGTCTGCCTCATTGTCCACCTCGCTAAGTTGGCTTGCCGAGTGACATAATAAATGGTAATAATTTATTAATAAGTACTATTTATATACTTTAATCATCTGTCAAAATTATTATAGTAATATGTTTAATGTTAAATATCCAAAGTTCATAAAGGCGATCTAAGCCTAGGTAACACTAGGTAATTTAGTCTTAGAAACAATTAGAATAAGATCTATTGTTTACTATTATTGTACTATTGTAATATTTTATGAATAAAGACACTTGAAAATCTAAATCAAATCAATGTTCAACCATAGATATGGTTAGACACAATACGATAACATTGTTTATGTAAATATTTGACAATTACTTATCAAAGCATTTATATCTTCAGAAAGTGCCTTCTATTACGTCATCACACGCTTCACAGCGCATTACATTATGTTAATAGTGATTAATGCAATCTTCCGCTTACGATTAGTTAACGTTACGATGTGTCGGCAATGGTATATTATTGCATTAAATACATAATAGAGATAAAAGGTAGAAATGGGGTGGAATCTAATAAATTCTCTGTGCGGAAGCGTAAACGATGTACGCAGAGTCGGGCACGTAGCATCGCCTCGTAGCGAGCGCCGTAGCCCGTTGCCTCCCAGCTCGTAGCTCGTAGCCGCTCTCGGTGGCCGGAGGGGCGCGTACCGCAAATGAGCCATATTAATCATCCCCCATCACGGCAGCTCGACTTTTGAGCTTCCCATGTTCCCAGATTCTCCTTAATAAGCCAAAGTTTTTCCTCGTGCTAAAATAAATGGACATAATAAAATAAAGCTCAATATAAATAAAATCGTTGAGAGTTGATATTTACTCACGTGTGCTAAAAGTAAAATATAAAGTTGTGAACAGTCACTCACAGCGAATGTGCAGAGCGCGAGCGCGTAGGCTGATGCCGTCTCTTTCTGCGAGACTCAGGTGTCGGAGGTCGCTGAACGACCTCCGTCCTCCATGAGCGCATGTCTGGGGGTGACAGGTGGAGCCGCCTATCACCCTCGTAGAAGCAGGCCAGGGCAGCATTGCCCACAACGTTTTTTCTACAACCATCAGCTATAATTCTCAGAAATTTTATTTCCACAGTGTTCAAGAGGATACCATGAAATGGAGGGATCCAGTCTTATCGTGGGAGGAAATCGCATCGGCATCAAGCCCCAAATGAAATATTTGGGGCTCGTTTTCGACGGCCGATGGGACTTCGGAGAGCATATCCGAAGTCTGGCCCCATTGAAGGGCACAGCTCTCGCTCTGACGCGGCTGTTGCCCAATATGAGGGGGCCCGATGACTCCTGCAGGAGACTCTACGCGGGGATCGTGCGGTCCATGGCCCTGTATGGGTGCCCAATATGGGCGGAGGCCCTGAAGGCCGGAAGTGTGCGGATGCTGCGCGCTCCGCAGCGGGTGATGGCCATCAGGGTCATCAAGGAAGGTCAGGAAGGAGTCAACGCCTGAGTATCATCACTGCGACGCGAGCGAGGACTCAGGGCTGCACACGCTGGCGGACTGCTCGTCGTGGGAGGCGCCGAGGCGCTACCTCGTGGCAGCCATCGAGGTGGGAGTCCTCTCGCTCGGCAGCATGATTGCGGCAATGGTGCGGAGCGCGAGCGCGTGGGCCGCAGCCACCTCCTTCTGCGAGTATGTAATGCTCGCGAAGAAGATGGCGGAGCGCGCCCGGGAGAGTTTTAGAACTCTCCCGGCCCGCCGAGCCCGCAACTTGCTCGCCGCGCGTCGCAGGTGACTTAGGCGCCGGAGGTCGCTTAACGACCTCCGTCCTCCATGAGCGCAGTCCTGGGGGTGACGGGTGAGGCCGCCTGTCACCGCAGCAGAAGCAGGCCGGGACGGCCGACTCCCCCAAACCGGGGCAAGACGGGAACACCGTGGTTCCCAAACCCGAGGGGGCCATCTCGAAACGGGAGATGGCCCAGGGTCAGTCGGGGTGCAAGGGATATGCTCCTTCTGCCACACTTAATATTCATAACATAGGTGCTTCACAGCTACATAAGTATGGGAATGTGTACTGCTCTATGTACAGGTAGTTGTACTTCCTTAGATGCGTTCTGGTTGCTTATAAGATGATACAGTACCTTAACTTGAGTTCCTGCCTAAACTTATTGTTCAATATGAAAGGATCTATGAAGTATCAATAACTAGTAGGAAATTAATGGTATTTATAGGAATCACTAGGTGGTACAGTTTAGCTATGTGTGCTAATTGAGCGTTTCCGCACGCGCTGGAAGCGGAATGCGCGCCCGCCGCACATTCGTTAGCAATATTCTACTAACGAACCAAACTAATGGCTATTAAGTTGAATAACGTAGCACTTTACATCACGAATACCATACACACTACGACTGACAGATGTTTCGAGATATATACGTACAATTACGTTCAAAATATATTTTTCAGATTTAAAATTAGTCCCATTCATGTCGATTTTTAGCTCGCGTGAATAACATCGGAATTGCAATCAGGACGTTGAATCTCAGCCAGTACACTGTTGACGTGAACATTTCAAAAGATTTATTATTTAGAGCTTTTCATTACAATTCAATTCCTTTGTTGTTTAATAGATTTTCAAAAAGTGGATTTGTAAAAACAATCCTACCAAAAACTTTCTTACTCTACACGCCCTAACCTGACACTCATCATAGCGTATAGTATTCTGTGTAAATTCTAGTCTTGAGTTCTGTACAAATCCTACACCTTAGTCAAAATGTATAGCTTGGCAGTGTGTGTAGAGTAACAAGCTTGGCTCTCCGTAAGATCTGATAACTCTTTTACAGCGCAAGCAATATGGGGACTGGTTTTGGTGTCATTTCTCTCTACGACTTCAGGAAGTACCCTAACAGTTTTGCTAATCACAAGTCAGTGAGTGACGAAGTCTACGTATTTTAGACATTAATAATGTCTTTAGAATAATAACTATGTATTTGAAACACGGTATATTTAAAGAAGGTAGGCAGTACCCTGCGCCCTGCAGTCTAGTCTTGGTGAGGGCACTACCGTGCCCCCAGAGTATTGTATTATTGTTGAATATAGGTACATACAGCTGTGAATTAGTGATTAAAAATTAATATGTACAGTTTTGAAACAAAAATTTGGACTTATCCTACTTATCAGTATCATCATACTTATTAGGATCGTCAGCATCTGGGATAGTGGCCCATATCTTCTGAACTTCACCTTAGCTTCTTCACCATTCAGCGGGGTGTAATCAAAAAAAAAATTAACCTGTTGTACCTTTTCTTTTTTTCTTGCGGAAATCCCCTCTGATACCCCCCCGCCAGCCAGTCGGGGAGGGTGGAGGCCGGGGTGTAAGGTAGCCCATAAGGCATTTCCCTCGCACCCCGACTGACTCAGGGCCATCTCCGGTTTCGATCCATCACGAGTATTACTTGCTCGCAGAAGGAGACGGCGGCGGCCACGCGCTCGCGCTCCGCACCATTGCCGCAATCATGCTGCCGAGCGAGAGGACTCCCACCCCGATTCCTGCGAGGCCACGCCTTAGCACCTCGCACACCGGGCACTCTGCCAGCGTGTGCAGCCCCGAGTCCTCGCTTTTTTTTTTTTTTTTTTTCGTGCTGAAATCCCTTCGGATACCGCCCCCGCTGGAGAGCGGGGGGTCTCCAGCGGGGGCGGTTATGTCGGGCTTGAACCGACTAAAACCGCACGCCGTCTCGGGTCTTAAGACGCCGGGGTGTAAGGTTACCCATAGAGCATATCCCTCGCACCCCGACTGACCCTGGGCCATCTCCGATTTCGAGATGGCCCCCTTACTTGCTCTCCACTGTGCCATCTGCTAGTCAGAGGGACACGTGGAAAGCTTCCGAACAGCCCTCAACAGGGCCGTCCTCGCCTCGGTCGGAGTTGGCCGTAGGCGGCAGCGTCTCTCCCACCCTAGGAGAGAGGCGCTGCCGTCTCCGTTGCCCAGGGTGCACCGCGTGGAGGTCCCCAACCAAGCACCCCTAATCTGTAGTACCTGAGTATTTCCTAGTTGAGTTTTCAGAATTGACATAAATAATAGTAGAAAAAGAAATCTTCAATGTTAGATATTTTAGGTTGTACTAACTGTTCTACACATCCGTGTTGAGATAAATCTCAACACGGATATTGATAAATCAGTTAATCAAAGTAGCAATGTATATTATTATTATTTTACGAAATCTATTTGAAAGATAGATATATACACCACTGGTTTTGATAAACCTTTTCAGACTACTTTATACACCCTCAATTTTTCGCAGCTTTATGAAGTCACACATTCAATCATAGTTGTATTGCTATACATGCATAGTATTTTTATGAACCAGCTCTTTGATGTCCTGATAGCTATCAATATATACACAGTTATATCGGGTATATATGGCAATCGAGTATATATGTCTCAATACAATTTTTAATTATGCTTTTCTTTTACATATTTAGAAACTCAGGATTGAAGTTACTGTAAGTCTACAAGAGCTGCATATATTACTCTTACCTAGATGTGTAAAACTAAAATATCATAACTCAAGTCCGGCTAGATTTTCTCAGACCGCCTGCCCACAGCAAACGACTTGTACGTGGGATGTATCTGTAAGTGCAATGTATTTTTATAACCTACACAACATTACTTTAGTAAACCATTAAACGTGAAACACATTGGTAGTACATATTTTTAGCGACTAATATTAATACTGAAAACTCACAGCTTCCTTATCTTGTTTCGTAATAAAAGATATTAAAATTCGAATTTATTTCATTCACATGTTTGCAATCCTATAAAAAATACTTGATGTTTAATGTTGCAATTAGATTGACGGCGAAGTTTCGTAATTAGTTTCAATCTATCTTCAATCTATCAACTATTATAACTGCGATAGTTCAGTAAATGAATGGGCTGATTGCAACTAAATACATTTTGATATTTATATTGAATATAAATTGCTTACAGCATGAAAATCGAAGCATTATTAATGTACAGTTCTGACTTATTAACATGCATATGCAGTAGGTACATTCTACTGTGGACAACAAAAAGAAGTAAAATGGACTACAGAGATTTTTTTGATGACAATCTCTACTAAGAGAAGATCAAATCTCTCGCCTCCGCCGCCGGCACCGTTGAAAAGGCAACTACCTATCTTCTACAACTGGTCTCAACATAAAAATCTTGATGTTTTAGTACAAGATCGAGTTAAAAATCCCTTCAGAAAAAAGCATGAAGAAATGTCTCTATGAAATTATTCTTCCTTTAATATTGTGTTTTCCATAAACACACTTATATTAAAATTGTATTTTATATCTATCTAATACCTTAAAACGAGCTATTGGAAACGGCTACTCGGAAACGGCTCAAACGATTTTCATGAAATTTGGTATACAGTGGGTTTCGGGGACGATCGATCTAGCCAGGTTTCATTTTTAGAAAACGTTGAACAATCCAGATCTTATTTCACTAAACAGTGACTCTCCGTCACTTTCACGTAGTCCTTTTATAGGATATAAATCACTACTTCAGTCACTACTTAAGACATCTTCTGCTTTGGATGTTCAGAGTTAATCGATCGATACATGGTCGTCAATAAGTAAATTGCGAGACTCGTTTAAGAGTTACCATCCAACTGACTACCCTCCGACCTCCTAGCCCCGATAGTTTAGCCTGCGCCAGAGCCTCGTCCGTCAATCAGCAGGTGTACCGGCTTGCAGGTGAGGTTGGCCCCGAAGCATTTGGGTTAGTTTGGGCACCAGAGTATATAGGGTACATCATGTGGTTCATGTATATGTTAGGTACCGTTAGAGTCCGGTGTGGGAGGCGCCGAGGCGTGACCTCGTGGCAGCCATCGGGGTGGGAGTCCTCTCGCTCGGTAGATTGATTGCGGCAATGTTGCGCAGCGCGAGCGCGTGGGCCGCCGCCACCTACTTCTGCGAGCATGTAATGCTCGTGAAGGAGATGGCGGAGCGCGCCCGGGAGAGATTTAGAACTCTCCCGGCCCGCCGAGCCCGTAACATGCTGGCCGCGCGTCGCAGGCGACTCAGGTGCCGGAGGTCGCTTAACGACCTCCGTCCTCCATGAGCGTAGGCCTGGGGGTGGCAGGTGAGGCCGCCTGTCACCCCAGGAGAAGCAAGCCGAGACGGTGGGGCGAATAGCGCCCCTCCCCCAAACCAGGGCAAGACGGGGACACCGTGGTTCCCAAACCCGAGGGGGCCATCTCGAAACCGGAGATGGCCCAGGGTCAGTCGGGGTGCGAGGGATATGCTCTAACGTCATATCGTGCGGCTTCCCGCACGAAAAAAAGGTACCATTAGAGTTTTTTTTTAATATTTAGGACACGTCAATTTGACTTCACCTCGCCTGATGGTAAGCTGAAGGTAAAGTCTCAGGAAAGAGGGTTACCATTACATACACGTACCATGTTAACAACGGCAAACAACGCACTCAGCTTGACGGCCTCATCAGAAGAGGATTGTCGTCGCAGCACACTTGCGTTGCTGCGACCACAATCCCCCTGCCCGGCTATGCACTTGCTAACCCCTGAACGCAATCAAACCGAAATTGGATTACTATGGAGGGTTTTTCGCAGTCGTGCACGGTGGTACCTACCCGGCCGAATTTTGTGACAAATTTGTGTTATCAAATTTCTACCACCAGTTAAAAGTACGGAACACCACTACTACTACTACTAAGCCAGGTAATCTTCAGATTAACATGTTAATCTGCACTAAAACTGATTTACGCACATTAGCGGTAATATGTATACAACATATAATTCAATAGTTTAAGACGTATGGTTTATCGTTAGAAGAATAAAAAAAGCGGTCAAGTGCGAGTCGGACTCACCCATGAAGGGTTCCGTAGCAGCAAGTAATTTTTTTATATTTGAGTTGATTGAAAGAAAGGTAAATTGCGGTTTACGATTTATGGCGTATTACAATAAAACTACTAACTAGATCTTGTTGAAACCAATTTTAGGTGGAAGTTTACATGGTAATGTAGGTACATCATATATTTTTTTAGTTTTATCATTCTCTTATTTTAGAAGTTACAAGGGGGGGGGGGGGCACATTTTACCACTTTGGAAGTGTCTCTCGCGCAAACTGTTCAGTTTAGAAAAAAATGATATTAGAAAATTCAATATCATTTTTGAGAACCTATTCATAGATAGCCACAAGTATGGGTTTGATAAAAAAAATTGAGTTTCAGTTCTATGTATGGGAAAACCGACAGATAGACAGACATGACGAATCTATAAGGGTTCCGTTTTTTGCCATTTGGCTACGGAATCCTAAAAATGTAAATGACACTGAAGGCTATAATTTTTTGAAGACAATAAATATTTTACTAGATTTTTAGTAAACAATGATAATATCAGGACAAGGCACGCTTATGTGTTGGGTATGTTCTGAGTATAGATTATTCAGTTTAAAAGTTAAGAGTACCTTTTTTTTTTTTTATCGTGCGGAAATCCCTTCGGATACCCCCCGCCGGCCAGCGGGGGCGGTTATGTCGGACTTGCACCGACTAAAACCGCACGCCGTCTCGGGTCTTCAGACGCCGGGGTGTAAGGTTACCCATAGAGCATATCCCTCGCACCCCGGCTGACCCTGGGCCTTCTCACCACTAACAGCATCGCTCATCCTGTCTCCTCTGAAAGCAGAGGAGTACGGAGAGCGATGTGTTCCCGCCACGTTGGGTATTGGCCGACGATCAATGCCAACCCTGTGAAGGGGTGAAGGGGAAGCCATTGACAGCCGCCCAGGGTGTACCGGCCGCTCCGATTCCGTTCCCCCCGGACTGCAGCGGGATCGGAATCGGAGCGACACTCGAGGAGGTTACCCAACACACACCCCAAGTTAAGAGTACCTTTTTTTTTTTTTTTTTTTTTTTATCGTGCGGAAATCCCTTCGGATACCCCCCCGCCGGCCAGCGGGGGCGGTTATGTCGGGCTTGCACCGACTAAAACCGCACGCCGTCTCGGGTCTTCAGACGCCGGGGTGTAAGGTTACCCATAGAGCATATCCCTCGCACCCCGGCTGACCCTGGGCCATCTCACCACTAACAGCATCGCTCATCCTGTCTCCTCTGAAAGCAGAGGAGTACGGAGAGCGATGTGTTTTCGCCACGTTGGGTATTGGCCGACGATCAATGCCAACCCTATGAAGGGGTGAAGGGGAAGCCATTGACCGCCGCCCAGGGTGTACCGGCCGCTCCGATTCCGTTCCCCCCGGACTGCAGCGGGATCGGAATCGGAGCGACACTCGAGGAGGTTACCCAACACACACCCCAAGTTAAGAGTACCTCAGCGCTTGCACGTTAGCTGAGAATTTAGCTTAAATTCATCTTTGTGACTCGTAAGGGGGTGATTTGAGCACATTTTTATAAGTTTATACTTTAACACACCACGCGAGAGACAACACTACACATTTTTTATAAATATTATTAACTAGTTGTTACCTGTGACTCCACCCGCGTGAAACAGTCATCCTATTCGCGTGACCCTAAGGAACCTATTTCTGGGATGAAAAGTAGTGTATGTGCTTCCAGACTATAGTTTATCTATACCAAATTGAATTCAGATCCATTTAGTATCCATTCTGCGTGGGAGTGTGACAAAAATCCACACTCATATCCATCCATCCTTACAAACTTTCACACTTTTAATATTAGTAGGATTCGGTTTACACCAAATGTGTACTCCAAATGCGTTAACTGATTTAAACAAAAATTGGTTCTTGACAATTTTTGTTTAAATCAGTTTGGACAACTTATAACAAATTTTATTTAAAAGTTTTCTATGTACATCAATGTCTCTACAGGCCCCAGTTTGGTAATAAGAAAATCCACAATACTTCGGGTGTCACCCTACAATAAGCTGTATAAGCTCAGACGATGAGAGAGAGCTGTAAATTAAGTTTTCAATTTGCTAATGACGTATCACTAAGACTTGAACCGAGCACCCCTTGCTAATATATTTAAAAGGCCGTTTGCATTTATGAAATTTCTCATAACATTTTGTTGTAATATACAATGTCAACAGGGTACAGTAAATAGTCGTGTAAAATTAGCACAATGATAATGAATATTACTGCGAAACAGCAGGTAACTTACTAAAGTATTTTACGGAAGTGACCCGTGTCCAGTATCGTGACAGTTGAAGATTGATGGTAATGAGTTGTATTTGTTATTGAAAATATCTAAGAAGGTGGGTATGGCAAGGTCAAAGAACAAATTTAGTTACAAATTTAGTAAATTAGCACATATTAAATCGCCGTAGAATCCGTCTAGAGAACAGAAAACGCGTTTACCTATTAGTGGTGCACTTTACAAACATACAATAAAAGCAAAACTCTGAAATATATATGACTTTCAAAAAAAGAACTGGTGGTACTAGTTTAATGTAGGTTCATACCGCTTCCATCGAACTCCGGTAGGAGTTCTAGTCCCAAGAAATTCTGATTTAACTTCGTAAAGGATGACATGCATGCCAATGGTCTCACTGCCAGGGATGCCAAAGACCGGACGAAGAGGAGTAGAAAAAGCTAGAAAGCGAACCTCGGGCTCCGAGATGAAAGCCTCAGATGCAATCGTGAAAACTAAGATGACGGTCATGATGATGATAACACTAATCATACCTGAACTACCAGTACTGTGACTTCTGTACAGGGTAACACAGTTTATTCAAAAGAAGCACCAGTATAATTATATTTGAATACAGTTACGTGCAAACACATATTTAATATTTACACACCTGCAACAATATATTTCAGTTGTTGTTACGCATTTAAATGATCAAATTATGTTTAGTTATGTACATTTCATAAATACAGAGGATATTTAGCGTGGAGGGTTGGCTGTTGGCGGTAGCATGCAGCAAAATGCAGCGTAGCGCTCCATTATGTGGCCCATAAATCAAATGCATTGAAATCTCCTTCCTCCTTCGTGTCCATGAGCCATCGCCGAGCGACGGATATTTGAACCAATGCAGCGCCGAACCGACAGAGCTGTACACCAATCTACTTTATTACTATATGTAGCTATTCTACTGCCCGAAAAGCACAGAGATGCTCTACTGTCACAAGGGCTTATCAATTCCGCATATTAAACTTTCACCTAAGAACGCTTTGTTTAACTTTTTTACATAGGATGAGATTCAGCTGTCCTATATAAAAAAATGTTCAAGTGCGAGCTGGACTCGCACACTGAAGATTCCGTACACATCAAGATTAGGGGACAAATTTCACGTTACTTTTGGAAATCTGAAGTTACTAATATAACCCGCAGCAAACTGAAGTGACAATAGGCTGACCACATCTGCCGAATGCCCGATAATCGCAACGAGTCCTAGAGTAGAGACCGCGTATTGGTAAAAGGATGATGAGACATCCTCCAATCGAATAAACTGATGACTTGAAAAAGGTAGCTGAGTTAGAGTGGATGCTGAAAGTGGAGGATTGGGTGCTATGGCGCAGGCCGATGTCCAGCAGTAGACTGCAATGGGCTAAAATTTCAATATAAGCTTTGAATCGTATTTTTTGTAATAAGCTTTGAATCGTATTTTTTGTAATAAAGGTACTAAACTTTTTCTTTTACAGGTTCTATAAGAATTTGCTTCCTACTAAATTTCATGATTCTAAATCAACGGGAAGTACCCCCTTTTTTTTGGACGGCATGTTTGGATGGGAAATTCTGTGATATTCATTTCAACTTAATATCTCCACGTGTTCTTGACAACAAAGTCTGTCTGTCTATCTATCTTGACATACAGACAGACAGACGGACAACAGAGTGATACTATAAGGGCGGGATCAATACCGAAGCCTAAAAAGTGAAAAACTATGACTTTACCCCACCAGATGGTAAGAGGCCTAAAGTGAAGTCTAAAGAATGAAGACCACCATAATAGGTACTAATTAAATATATTCTCGAGATTATCGTAACTAATACAATGCCACAACTATTTTTCAATTATTACAGAAATTCCTCCCGTAGTATACTTCTCTTGGACACACAAGTCTTGAAAATAATGTATCTGTACATAGATTTAAATATTGTTTTAACTAAACAAGAATGTCACCGCTATGACAAATACAAGTAAACCTCTATGCCATTATCTCACAATGGGGGTGGTGCTACCTGTGTTAAGGACATCCATTCACCCTGCGCTTCTCAATAGCCTTTGGATGTTGCATTCTGAACCAGTGTATTCTGATCGTGGTCGAAATTGCGTTCATATTTCTAGCACCAAATTGCTGTTCATTGATGGCTTCGGAGCATTATTTACATATATTGACGTTTTAGTTCATACCGTAGACTGAGAATAAAAGCTAAAGCCATAAACTGGCTATCAGCGTCCTATGTAGTGAAATGGTGATAGTTTTTTTATTGCCAGGCTATGAAAATTGCCCTAATACATTTTATTTATGAATTTCTGCGAATGTTATGGTATGATATAATAATGTAATGGAAGAAAGATCTAGATAAAAACTAAACGAGTGATGATTCGACAATATTTAAACAAAGGATTCATTTTTTTTGTTTTGACTTAACCTTGTGTTTATTGCTATATAATTGAATAATCACTCAATGTCGATAATATTCAGTTGTGAATGTGTTTACCTATAAAGAACCCACAGACATAACAGACTGAACATTACCGGTTTATTTTGAAGTCAAATTTACCATATATGCAATGCAGCTTATTGTATGATATACAGTATACATACAGTATATCATACAATGAACATACATATGCCTCTTTCCTATTGGGGTATGGCAGGATTTCGCAACCTTAATATTGTGGAAGATACGGAAATAAGAGCACTAATTTTAAACAAAACAAATTTATTTATCTTTAAATATTTTTTTTAAGTACTTATTCAATAATGAATATTCGCATCGACTTCAACCCTTCCTAAATTATGAGTAAATTAACATAACTTAGGTGTTTTGTTTTAGCATTTAGAGCTTTGGGAAAGCTTGGGTTTCCGGTGAAGGAATGGTCCTTTTTACTGCTTCACGTAGCGCTCGATAAGCTGCCGGCTGAGTTGAAGCTCAAGTTTGAACATCAGTTCGGAGGGAAACTACCCACAGATGTTCCCCTCTTTACGGAACTGCTCCAATTTCTAGAGGAGGAGTCTAGAATGTTGGACAATGTGGAGGGGCTGGCCGCCCCAAACTTGGGTAAATCGGACAAACACATCACCCACCTCCCAAGGGGAAGAGGTGGTCAGACCTCGGCGCGTGCTTGGGCTCCGCCTAGGGGAGTTGCGATGGCCGCGGGTCAGGCGCAACCTTACTGCCATTTTTGTGACCGAGCGGTTCACTCTATTCTAAATTGTAGTGAGTTCAGACGTGCCGACGTTGGAGTTCGGCGTCGGTTTGTGTGGCGTACGGACCACTGCTGGGTGTGTTTGGGTAGTCACCTAGCCGGCAATTGCGGAGCGTTTCAACCGTGGTTGTGGTCGTCATTCAGGTCGACGAACCCCGGAGGCGGATCGCCGCTCAGGTCGGCGCACCCCGGAAGTGGAGCATCGGGATGCTCCCAGGGGCGGGGGTGTACCTCGGCGTCAGGTTGACGTGTACGTCCCGTCCCCATGGAACACCGGGATGCTCCCAGGGGCGGGGGTACCTCTCAGCGTCAGATTGCTGGGTACACCCCTGCAGAACACCGGAATGCCCGCAGGGGCGGGGGTCCCCCCTCTCCCCATCGAGATTATTATGGTCCGTCAAGGGTAAACACGGAAAGCGGTTACCAGCGCCGGGCTGATGTACAACCGCCGGAGGACCATGTTGAGGCCCACATTTCCCAACTTACGCTGCTCGGGCAGCACAATTGCCTTCGGAACAGCTACTCATGCAGTCACGTGACCCTTTGATCGAGTGGGGTAACTATCGGGTGCCGGGGACGACTCGTGGGTTGTCTCCTCCGACCCTATCGTGGGTGTGTGGGACACACGCCCCAAGGATTCCATCTGAACCAGCGCGGGCTGGTTCCCCTCATACCTTATAGGTATTCACGGCCTCCTCACCAGGTGCAGCCTTTTCAAAAACAGTTCTTCTCCCCACGGTGTCACTTCGGGTTAGTGGCAATGGTGGAGCGACAGTAAAGGCAAGAGCGTTTTTGGACACAGGGGCTCAAGGCTGCATCATTACTATTGGACTGGTGAGGAAGTTAGGCCTATCGATATCTAAAGAATTTAATCACATAATGGGAATTGGTGGCGATCGGGTTACAGCCATATACGGTCAGGTCCGTTTCATGGTTACTGGGAAATCAGGTTCTTCCCCCACCATTACAGTTACGGCTCTTGTCATGGATCAGGTTCTTGGCAATCATCCCCTGGTGTCCCTTCCCGCAGTTGTTGGTAACTCCACTTCGGATCTGCCTCTTGCGGATTCTGAGTTTTGGAAACCGAGTTCAGTTGACTTGCTGCTCGGTTCAGATGTCGCGGGACAAGTGCTATGTTCGGGTTCAGTTATTACTTTACATCCGGACGGATTGATTGCCTTCCCATCGGTTTTCGGTTATTTAATTTTGGGCCCAGCATTTTCTTCCTTTTGTAATAATGACCAAACGTTATTTACGGGCGTTTCTCTGGCCGAGGTAGTCAAAGGTTCTGGGCAGTGGAGGAGGTTCCTTCGCTTCCTCACGCGAATCCACTGCACGAGGAGTGCGAAGACCACTATAAACGAACTCTGGTACGTTTACCGTCAGGACGGTTCATGGCACGGTTGCCATTTTTGTCTTCCCATCCACTTCTCGGTCAGTCGTTTGGCTTAGCGGAGAAACGCATGTTGTCGATGGAGCGCCGCATGAAACGTGATTTGGTATTTCGAGAAAAATACGTGCAATTCATGCGCGAGTATGAGGCACTCGGACATATGCTCCCTTCGCATAAGGATTACTCTTCGGTTGAGCATTACTTCATTCCTCACCATGCCGTTTTCAAGACTGTTGGTGGGAAGATTCGAGTTGTATTTGACGGATCGGCTCCGACATCTAGTGGCGTCTCCTTAAATCAATGTCTGCACTCGGGTGCTAAGCTCCATAAGGATATCTCGGATATCATTACATCTTTTCGTAGACATCTGGTAGTTTTTGCCACGGACGCAAGCGTCGGTAGCTTAGTGGTTAAGGTGTCGACCCTACGATCGAGAGGTCCCGGGTTCGAATCCTGGCCATTACACTACCGACGTGAACCCACTCCTAACACAAGCAATTTAGCTTAGCTGGAGGGGTTAGGGGGAATATTAGTCATTTCGGTTACTAATATTCATTTACAAAAAAAAAAAAAAATGTTCCGGCAAACGGTCATTCATTCAGATGATAGGCGGTATCAACTGATCCTCTGGAGGATAGATCCGTCGCAGTCACTGATGGCCTACGAACTGGCTACAAATACATACGGGTTAAAGTTCAGCCCTTGGATGGCCATTCGGGGCCTGCTGGAGTTGCGGGAGCGAACAACCTTTCCAAGAGCGGCAGCCATCTTGGAGACGGATTTGTATGTCGATGACATATGCACCGGGGCATCATCTGAGCGTGAGGCGCTACTTCTCCGAGATGAGCTAATTGGCATACTCGCCACAGCGGGCTATGAGTTACGCAAATGGATCTCCAACTGCCCACGTTTGTTAGCTGATCTTCCGGAAGATCACAGGCAGGATCCTCTTCTTTTTGAGGACCCGGATAGTCCACATTCCACTTCGGTCTTGGGTGTTCAGTATCAACCGGTCTCAGATACCTTTTCATTTCGGTTCTTAGAGGTAACAGCGAAGGTCTGGACTAAGCGTTTGGTACTCTCTACGGTGGCCAGAATATTCGATCCAAACGGTTGGATTGCGCCAGTAATTTTTTGGGCCAAGTATTTCTTGCAGCAATTGTGGATTGCAGAGATCTCTTGGGATGAGCCTATCACGGGGGACCTCCTTACCGATTGGATGGGATCCTTAATCGTTTGGGGTCTATTACACGGATTTCAGTTCCACGTCACTTCCTTCCAACGGGGAAGTACAAAGCCTCACTCCACGGATTCTGTGATGCATCGGCGTCGGGATACGCTGCAGTGGTGTATTTACGTACCATGAGGGCGGATCACCTAGTGACGGCTAAGAGCAAGGTTGCTCCCTTACGGACTCGGTTGACTATCCCTAAGTTGGAGCTTTCAGGGGCTGCCTTGCTCACTAGGTTACTTAATCACGTAAGTTCTACTCTGGGTAAATCGGTGGACCTATCTGAGATTTATGCTTGGTCAGATAGTCAAATTGCCCTAGCTTGGCTTCAGGCTTCCTCACACAGGTTGGAAGTGTTTGTTGCCAATCGAGTGTCTCAGATCCAGGCTTCGGAGGCGAAGTTGATCTGGAGACATGTACCAGGTGAGCTAAATCCCGCAGATGTGGCTTCCCGGGGTTGTGATGCCCCTACTCTGATAGATCATTCCATATGGTGGGGTCCAGAGTGGCTGGCAGATCCGGTGTCGACGTGGCCTCCTACTGTTTTGAACGGTACGGTCTCCTTGCCCGGCATTCGGGTTGCAGCAGTTGAAACAGAGGCCACGCCTGCAGATTCTCTCCTAACGAGGTACAGCTCTCTCAGTAAACTTCTGGGAGTTACAGGTTGGATTCACCGGTTCATCCGGAATTGTCGGAAGGTCGGTGCAAGAGACACCTCACTTAACGGGTCACTTTTTGGGTGAGACGGGTTCAAGCAGTGCGGTTTACTGATGAAATAAGAATCATTGGGTCCGCTGGTCGACAAAAGCACGCTATTGGTCGCTATTGCACGGCTGAATCCATTTATTGACCATTCGGGTTTACTTCGAGTTGGCGGACGACTCCGAAACTCTCAGTTGCCCTACGGTGCCCGTCACCCTCTTCTGTTGCCGAAGGATGGTGACTTGGTTCGGCTTCTGGTTCAGGATCGGCATATTAATAATTCACACGCGGGTTGTAATGCCCTTCTGGCGATCTTACAACGTGAGTTTTGGATTTCGTCCGCACGTCGGTGCGTCAGGTCAATCATATTTAAATGTATGTCGTGCTATCGGCTGAGAGCGGCTACAATGCAGCCAATGATGGGCGATCTACCGGCTGATCGAGTG
Organism: Cybosia mesomella; assembly: GCA_946251805.1. Lineage (NCBI taxonomy): Eukaryota > Metazoa > Arthropoda > Insecta > Lepidoptera > Erebidae > Cybosia > Cybosia mesomella. Next base: position 15,745,098 of record OX276392.1, read on the forward strand.
TCGGTCACTCGACCCTTCGAAGTTGTGGGGACAGATTTCGCAGGCCCATTTATGGTCAAGGCTTCGCACTTACGGAATGCGAAGTCCTATAAGACGTACCTATGTGTGTTCGTCTGCCTCTCTACTAAAGCGGTGCATTTGGAACTGGTTTCAGCACTCAGTACTGAGGCGTTCATCGCAGCGCTTGAGCGCTTTGTTTCACGGCGAGGCTTGCCTAGTCTCATACGGTCGGATAATGGCACCAACTATCAGGGTGCTGATCGGTACCTAAGGGAGGTGCACCAGTTCCTTATGGATAAGGACACGGAAATCGGTCAAACTTTAGCCAAACGGGGAGTGACTTGGAAGTTTGATCCCCCGGCTTGCCCTCACTGGGGGGGAATTTTTGAGGCCACAGTCAAGTCGGCTAAAACTCATATGCGGCGAGTCATTGGGGACACTATGCTTACCTTTGAGGAACTTGTCACGGTCCTCTGCAGAGATGAGGCAACTCTGAACTCACGGCCATTGTGTCCGCTGTCGACGGACCCTAATGACTTGGAGGTCTTGACACCGGGTGATTTCCTCATTGGACAGCCATTAACAGCCTTACCGGAATATCCTTATGCTGCTGTCCCTCGAAATCGGTTATCCCAGTTTCAAATGCTGCCGCAGCATAAGGAAAAACATAATAATAAAAAATATAAAAATGAAAAAAAAAACACCACCAGGCGTCAGGTGACGCGACGAGCCCGTAAAGCACGTGGTAGGCGTGCAGTCCTTCTCCTCGTAGTATTCTCGAAGCGGATGTGTGGGAAATACCTAAATCGCGACCAGCGTCAAATTGTTAAAATTTTGTGTTTCTGTGCTGTTAATTCTGTTATTGTTATAATTTTTATTAATATAGTTGTTATTGTTATAGTTGATAGTAGTTTTGTTAATTGTTTTGTTGGTTTAACTCTGGAAATGGGTGATCCTGAACCTGGTACTAGTCGTCCTAGATCCCATTAATTTCCATCTCCGAAGAAGAAACGTAACAAGAGGGGCCCTCTTTCGTCTTCAAAGAAACAAACTGTAATAAACATATTCAAGTTTGTTGAGGAAACGTGGCCCAAGGATACAGATCCTTATAGAACTGATGTTCACGAAAATACCATTGTCATTAAAGGTTGACAATCTCTGAAATCCCCCATTTTTATTGTTTACCTTTTTTTAAGTACCTTACCAAATGGCGTATAGTAGTTAATAAGTATGGAAGTATATATTTTCTTCATAAATTGGCTTTGTTGACTTGTCAAATTAGGAAAGTAAAAAAAGAGCAATTAACTAAGTATAGAATATATTTACATAAACGCACAATGGACAACTTAAGCTAAACAACATTGAATTTTCTTCAAACAAATAACATAAAACATATTGAATTAGATGTTCACAGCGAAAATCCATTGTAAAATAATTATTAAGTATATAAAGGAAATATAAACTAGAGGTACAGTCAGTGTCAGTCAGAATCAGATTAACACCTTCAAATGTATATAGATCACCTTATTACATTTATATATACGTGTGTATGAATTTAATTATTGATGTGGGTACTTGTAAATAGCAACTTTTTTGCCGACTGTACCTGCATTATTATCCTTATGATGAATGACGTAGATTTATAATGTATTCTAATTTAGCGTTTAAAACGCGATAATTTTGACAACTAACAATATATTTAAAAGTATCAAAAATATGAATATGTAATTTGTATTTTTGTGTGTACAAGCATATCATACAAAATAACAGTATACAATTTTTATTCATTCAATCCTACATGGTAACCCTGACTATAAAATGATTTTCAATCATATTTTTATAAAAAAATATATATTTTTGTATACTTACCTACGCTAAAATATTTTTAGTCTTAGACGGCGATAATAATTTTAGAAATAATCAAATATAATCTCTGTAAATTTATCTCATAAGGCAGCAATTAATAATTAATCCTACTAATATATAAACGCGAAAGTTAGTGATCCTGGATGTCTGGATGTATGGACATTTGTTACCATTTCACGCAATAACGGCTGTACGTATCTGGCTAAAATTTGGTACAGGGATAGATTGTAGTCTGGAATAACGCAGGCTTTTTTATTTATCCTATCCTTACTATTATTTACCCCTAGAATAGGTTCCCACGGGAATCGGGAACTGAAACAGAATTCTACGAGGGCAACAGCTAGGATTAACGACAACCTCTGTGAATAGTAAATTACAGTAATCATGTCAGTCATAAGAATCAAACAGGCAATAAGATCACGCCCACCGATATTTATCAGGACACTCCTACCCAATATCGGTCAGAATGGTTCGAAGCCAATCCAAATCTGAAGCCGATTTTGTCTATTACCTTGACTGCCAACAATCTTGAAGTGCAGACAATTGCATCAACTTAGATCATGCCAAGACATTCCTGTATTATTATGCAGCCACTATAAAGGATCAGTTGACCATAGAATGGAAGTTGGGGAGAAAGACGCAACAATTACACCTCTTGATTTACTGACTGAATCACACTGTCAAACCTACCGAGAGTGCCAGTAAGACTGCCGAGGCCAAAGATGACCCGTGGATAGCTGGATACCTCTTGAGCATTTACAGAGTGATCAGAATACAAGTAATTGATTACAAAAGCGTAATAACAGACAGGATATCCACTCAATTAAAAGCTCGGGCGCAGCTGATATGACGGAGGCAACTGATATATACTCGGGTTGGATAAACGATGCCCAGTATAATGTGTTAGAAGCTGGATACGATATGTTCTTACATAGATTCCTGAAGCATCCCCTGTCATGTCTCCGAGTTGCAACCACCGGAACCATATACAGGGACTGTGCAGGACTGCTGTCATACGGATACATCATGAGGCTTTTAGGCATGTCTAATCTGATAGAACTATTCCACTGGATTTTTGTTGACAAGATCGGTGATGAAGTTGACACAATGATGCGTCTCAATGAGGAGATTGATCTACCGCATTCATATTTGCCATACCAAATTGACATGGGATTCGTCACTAGGTCTAAGTACTCTGCAACCTCAAATTCACACTTTTTTGAATGGGTACACTTGATTGGGGCGATGATAAGGTCTACAAGGTCCATAAATGCCAGACATATATGTGACGCCCAAAGCATGAACATACTATTAAACGCCGGTATAGTTGCATACGTGTACTCACATACATTCAACTTGGCTCCAGAGATGAGAATGAACCAGAGGAGAAGTCTGATGATGATGATGATGATGATGAAGAAGGAGTAGACACTGATCTCCGAGCGGGCGGCTTCACGCCACCCGCGAATCTCCTCGGGCGGAGGCCGACTGCCACCATCTGCCCGGTACGCTGTCGTTCGTTGATACACTTCGGCGAGCACTTCCGCCTCCAAGTCCCACGGGGGTGTTCTGGCCAACGCGCAGGCCACCTCCGTCGATACGGTACGGTAACCACGTATGACCTTGACCGCCATAACCCTCTGAAGTTTGGGATTAGTGGGAAGTCAGTGGCAGCCACGATGCAGAAAGTGGTCTTGCTTGACAATTTCCGGCGGTTCCTCTGCCAATCGGCCAAATGCCCTATCCGACTGTAGCTTCCCTCGCCAGGGTCATCTCGTCGCCACTCTCTTACTCTAGGGGAGGCGTGATATAGCTGCATCTTAATAATAATAATAGGTATAATATTTATTCAAATCATACAATATAGTTTGATTTAGTCTGTTTCCGGAATTTGTTCCTTATTTATTTTTTTGCATCTATTTGCCAATCGGCAAATGCTTCTTTCATTCCTTTTGCTCTCCTGTCTTTCTTGAGCCATTCTGTTACACACTACTAATTACATCAATTTACGTTGAAAGCTCCCAGACGGCTTATTTTTTTCACCTCCTTTAAATATCAGAGTATCTAATTAGTCAAGTTTTTGTATTTTAGGCAATGTACATATACAAAACTTGAATATTAATATACTAAAACCATCTTTTTCTTAATAAAAAAGGTTTTTGATATCGCGAGCAGACAGACAGACGCGGCGGAGGATTTTGTTTTATAAACACGGTCCAAAGTTTCTGCTTGACTGCATATTCTGTCGATATGATGTTTGATATTTGTACACTAAGTTAAATATATCGAAACGACCGTAACTTCCCTTACTGGCCGTCATCGGTTACTGGATGCCAGACAGTAAATATGCGAGTGTTTAAGTTTAACTGCGAAATTGGGGTGAGTTCAGTCTATAGCAAGTTTAGATATGCCAGAATACATAGGGGGCGTCCGTTAATTACGTGAGGCGTTAAGGGGTGGGGAGGTCAAGAGGGGAGAGGGAGGGAAGGGGAGAGGTCAACCCAAACCTCACTCAATCTCACGTGGGGTAGAGGCTGGTCTCGACAAATCTCACGTATTTTGTTTTCCGCAAGAAACATTGTAAAATTGCATGCATGCATTTTATCTTGTTAACATACGGTGCGATGTGAAGATCATTCATAAACAAATAATGTCATAACCTTTTTCAAAAAAGATACGACGCGACTCACTAACATTTTCACTAAAAAATTCTCTTAAGAGGTATAAAGAACAATTGCCGATCTTAGATTTGATTTTTACACTCGAAAATATGCCGCAATTGATCTGTTTTTGTATATATATAGATATTACCTTATATATGAAAGGGACTGAATTGAGTGAAAACATAAAATTGTAATATTTTTTCGATAGAAAACAGTCACAAAGTTACGTCTAATTTTCAACTAAAATCAATTTATTGTCATAAATATGCATATATTAGGTCGTTACATATGAAATTGCCGTTTTTCTTGAAGAAATTGGAGGAAACCCAATTTTCTGTAAGTACTAACATTTTTGCATTCTTTTTTAGGAATGACAAATCCAAATTTTATGTTTTTTTTTGTGTATGAATGAGACAACATTAAGCTAACAGACAGCAACTTTTATTACATTTTTGAAAAGTGACAGCTGTTAAGTAATACGAAATTTATCATCAAAATCGATAGCATTTAGGAAGTACTGTTTTTGAAGACCGAATTATTTTTTATCAAGCGGCCAATAAAAACAAAATTTAATACAGAGTTGTAAAATCTTGAAATCAACTTTCAAACAAAATATAAATAATGGAAATAGCTATTAAATTACAGGAATAACGAACTCATGAATTTGTAAGAAAATTTCGGCAATTTCATAGGTAAAGAAAATACCTATTAACTGAGTCAATATTTGAATACATTGTATAAAAATATATTACCAAGGGACGCTACTAGCGTTTTTAAAAAATAATGTACAATCTCTCTCTCTGTTCAATCTCAATGGTTAGAATCTCACTACAACAGCCCACATGGACTTATTATTTTCTGCTTTTTTTATTCTGTATGTTCAAATTTTGCAAAAAGCCACATTTTTTTTTAAAAGTAAAGCTAATCAAAAAGTTCTTATTTTATTACTGGCCTCTTCGTATCATCTACACAAACACAAAGTATTGTTACTGTTTGAAGTATAGATAGAAGGACCAACTTGCGCTTAGTTTGTCTGAAAACCAACATTAGAACTATAGTAATGAATATAAGTCAAGCGAGACTTATATATGTGTTACAATTAAACATTTAAAGTACATAACATTATATTATAAATAAATATATCATTATATTAGGTACCTATCTTTTGGTTTTATTTATCACCAGCAAAACTAGATACTGATGACTCGCAGTAAGACAATTTTTATCTGATTATTTTGGGTATACTGTGCGCGATCGTATTTGACAAAACAAGACGGTAGCTAAGGCAACGCGCGGCGACAACGCGAATGTAGCAACATACGTATTCTTGCGGATGCAATGGACGAGAGCAGGAGGTGTGAGGCGCGCGGGTGAAATCTGATATTTTTTTAGGTTTATGCGCGCTCTTAAACAAAACTAAAATTGTTGAGCGAATTGTTTTTTAAATATCCAACGCAATCGAGCACAGATCTACTTATTTACATAAATAATATGCATTTTCAAAAGTCTCACGTGAGATTAAGGGAGAGGGTGTAAGCGAAATCTCATGACATCCCAGTAAGGGGAGAGGGGCATCAAAAATCGTCAAAATTGCCTTACGTAATTAATGGACGCACCCATAGGTACTGAACTGAAAAAAAAAATGCTTCCACATTGATAGGACCCTTTCTTGGCTTTTTAAATTGTAAAAACAATGTTAATGCAAAACTCCTTGTTATAAATAAACTATAGATACCAAATAAACTCTTAAATTTGATGACACAAATTTGTCACAAAATTCGGCCGGGTTGGTACCACAGTCAAAAATGTGATTAAGTATACATAAGAAAAAGTTTTTTGTAGATAGAATACTCTTAACAATAAAAGAATATGGGATGCCATCCACCCCAGGGGAGGAAACCTTTAGTGGTTCCAAAACAGCTAAAAGTTCATAGAGTGAGAAAGGGGAGTCAAAGTTATGTCTGAGATGGGAAGAGGAGTGGTGTACAGAGCACTCGGAAGAGGTAGGGACAGACGGGGGAGCCAGTTTCTGCGCGAACTCCTGGATCCAGACAGATGAGTCGTTTGACGCAATGTGGTTAGATGATATAGAGTATTTAAATTTTCTGATATTTTTCCATACCATAGATGAGCGTGTACGAGGGGATAGATTCTCGCAAAACCTGCGCCAACCATCTTGTTTCTGAACGTCTGGTGGTTTCAGCAGCCACCCTTTGATAAGCTAGGTAATTTGACCGGGACATTTCTCTAGTGTATGCTTTTTCAGCGTCCTTTCTCCTTTTGCAGGCTGCTGTACAGGATTGATCCCACCAAGGCAGGGAGGCAGCATATTCCTGGGAGGCTTCTTTAGTGGGAATGACTTATCCGCAGCAATCAGAAGAGCATTCTTGAAACGTGCATACACTGAATGGTAGTTGTCAGGGTCCGGAGTTGGTAATATCTCTACTTCGTGATCAAGGCAATCAGAATAAATCTCCCAATCCGCTCTTGATAGGTTGTATTTTAGGAGAGGATTAAATATAGGATTTTGAATTCGGCTGGTAAGCAATAAAAAGCAATAAGCTGAATATTGTGGAAGATACGGAAATAAGAGCACTAATTTTAAACAAAACAAATTTATTTATCTTTAAATATTTTTTTTAAGTACTTATTCAATAATGAATATTCGCATCGACTTCAACCCTTCCTAAATTATGAGTAAATTAACATAACTTACGTGTTTTGTTTTATTATATTGTTTACTGTTTCATTTATACGCACTGCATTCCGAATTTATAATTTCACTGCTGGATATTTTAAAAAGGATATGTTGAAAATTTGGTTTTTACTTGCCGAACACTGGTCTATGGTGATGAGAATAATTTAAAACGACCCATCAAAAACGGCCATCACCATGGCGTCACCTACTGAACTAGTAGGGAACCAGTGCATTCTTATTCTAATCGGATAGTATCTGTTTGTTGTTTGGTTGTCAGTTTTTTATCGGTATCCAATTCAACTGGGTCCCAAAAAAAACCTAGGAGATAAGGACAAAAGATGTTTGTCCCGCTTACTTTTACCACCAATGCCAATTGGGCGTCCCTCTCTGATTATAATTGTCTGACTGATTAAAACTTGAATAAAAGAAATATGACCTTGAATAAAAGAAATATGACCTTGACTGACGTTAACGTATATTTTGTATCCCTTTTTTCGGGGTGACCCAATTAGTAAGCCCACCCTCTTCTTTCCTATTTAAAACAACCCGTGCAGTGCCGAGTTGTTACCCACATACGGTGGTAACGATTCCATCTAGAACCAAAAGGATCGTCACCTTTTTTCTTGGAACTCTTTACCAACACCCTTTTTTTCTTTTGAGATAAGTTTCTCTTCAAAGAATTGAGAATTGTAATGTTTGGTGATTTTGATAGTTGGATAGGAGTGAAACGTGATGGATATGAGAGTGTGGTGGCAAAGTTTGGCGATGAATGACTGAATGAAAATGGAAAAGTTTTTTTTTATGAATGATAGGCTCACGTTTGACCTCTATCTCACCTGGTCGTAAGTGACGATGTGGTCTACGATGGATCACGTTTGCCTAGAATTAACCTATTCACTCGAGACTTGAAATATGTTTGAAAATGAATCTGGTGGTAACAAATACAATGTTTGACCACAAAAAGATTTATTTGTATACTAGAGACGAAAGAAATCGGAGAAGAATGATTGACTTTGTAATTGTGGAGAAACAAAGTGCTAGACACTCAGGTTTACCGTGGTGTTGGAATTGACACAGACCACTTTAAGCGGTGGTGGCATCGTGTATATGAGTCCATTAGTATACTAGATTGCATACAAATTAAGAATTTGCAAAAGAATGGTATACAAGAGGAGATTGTGAGTAATTGGAAAAGTTTACAGTTTAAACGAAATAAGTGAGAATTCTGGAAGTTGTTTAAGGAAGGACTCTGGAAGTTGCTGTTAAAACGTGTGGTACATGCAAGATAAGAATAGGGTGTAAACTAAAGACTATGTGTATGGAAGTCTAAAAGACAGTGTCTGAGAATAAGAAAGCTTGGGTGAACTGGTTGGCAATTCGAGCCAACAAAAGCATGCAGAAAGCGACGGATGAAGAAGTGAATTGGCAAGGGACGAGTACAAGAGGTACAAGCGTGTGGTAAAAGAGGTTGTGAGAAGAAAGAAAGAAAGTGATAGAGATGAATTTAGTAGAAAGTAATCTGACAACTTCCAGCAGAACAGAAAGTTCTTCTGGAAGGCAAAAGAACATCCAGAGGGTGAAATACGACTTCGCAACTAGATAAAGTCAGAAACCAGGATGCAAGTCTCTCAAGAGACTGGTGCAAAACCGTCATCGTACCGGTGTATAAAGGAAAAGAGTCACAGCAAGACTGCAAGAATTAGGGTATAATTCGGTATCGTCGTCGGCGATGCGAAAACCTTGAAAATTGTGGGTTTTTTTTTTTTTTTCTTTTTTTTTTTTTATATTTAGTCCGTCCAATTGACTGTACCCCGCCTGATGGTAAGCTGAGGTAAAGTCCAAAAAGTAGTGGCCACCATTTCTAGAGATTGCCCCTAGAATGGTGGCCCCTACCTAGACGGCCTCAACAGATGTTTTTTCACGCCCCGCTTAAAGAGCCCAGGATTGTAGGTAGAAGGGAACACGTGAGTGGGTAAAGCGTTCCAGTGCTTTATGGTCCGACAAAAAAAGGAGTCACCAAACCGCTTGGTTCGCGATGGTATCGATTGCACTGTATGAGGATGACACCTAAGTCCTGCGCGTGTTGTTCGGGACAAGAAGGGAGAAGGAGGAATCAATTGGAATAACTCATCGGAACATTCACCATGGTAAATGCGATAGAATACTGCCAAGGAGGCTATATCTCTACGCAGCTGCAGAGATTCTAGAGAGCTGGTGACCTCAGGACTATCAATGATCCGGACTGCCCGTCGCTGCAATCTATCGAGAGCGTCTAGTAAGTACTGAGCGGAGCCATCCCACAGGTGAGAACAGTATTCCACGCAGGGACGGATTTGAGTCTTATATAAAAGACACCGCTGCCCCGGCGTGAAAAACCGCCTCACCCTGTTCAGCACTCCGAGTTTACGAGAAGCTGTTTTAATAACGCTCTCAATGTAATTTTTGTTATTAAGTTTGCAGCGAACATCCATACCGAGCATGTTGATACTGTCCTGCAGTGGTAGTGGTGTGTTCCGAAGAGTTGGGAGGGGAAGGAAAGGAGATACCTTTGCTGTAAACGCGCATGCCTGTGTTTTCTTGGCATTGAACTCGACCAGGTTCTCAGATCCCCATTGGGAAATGTGGTCTAGGTCCTGATCGAGCTCAATGACAAGTTGCCGTCTTCTCTCCTCGATGTCAGTCCGCTTGGCCGCTGAATGTCCGAGATAACGCCCATGCAAAGTACTGTCATCTGCATAGCAATGTATGCTGCCCACGGACAGCATATCATTGATATGCAGAAGAAAGAGAGTGGGCGATAAGACGGACCCCTGAGGCACACCAGCATTAACCTGCATGAACTCAGAAGCCCGGCCGTCACAAAGGACTCGGATGCTGCGCTCATGCAGAAAACTGGCAACCCAGCTGCACAGTCGAGATGGCAGACCGTAGGTCGGGAGCTTGGCAAGAAGCGAACTGTGCCAGACCCTATCGAAAGCTTTGGCGATGTCAAGGCTGATAGCCAGTGACTCGCCATGCTTGTCCATAGCCTCACCCCAGAGATGTGTGACGTACGCCAGAAGATCACCCGTTGACCGTTTTGGCCTAAAACCATATTGCCGGACGAAGTGTAGTCGAGAAATTTATGGCTCACAACTAAAAAGTCTATTGCGCTTTCGTAAATTTGGAAAAGGCGTATGATAGAGTGGAATTCGTTCCTAATTGTTGACAACATTGTCTATAAATGGGGTGAATGGCAGCTTGATACGGGCACTGAGATCTATTTATGAGGGTTCCATTGTTTGTGTCATGATAAACGGAGCTTGCACCGACTGTTTAATATCGAAAAAGGTGTTAGACCCTCTCTAATTTGTAGTACCACCGGGATTGTTCAACTTATTTTTAGACGATTGCTTGAATGAACTGAAAGAGAGTGCGTATGGATTAAGAATGAATGACTTGAACGTCAAATGCCTCCAGTACGCTGATGATCAAGTAATATTGGCATCATCGATTGGCGATGGTTAATATTAATAATAATAATAAAAAGATGACCGAAACCTTTAGTAACTCTATCAGGATGGAATTTGGTGTGGACAAATGTGCGGTCATGCATGTAAAAAGTGGTGAGATTGTGGAATCTGATGGGGTTGAGCTCTCAGATTCCAGAAAACTTAGGTCTCTCTGTGCAATCGATACCTCTAAATACCTGGGTATGTCGCAGGCGTGTATATTACAGAAGCTAGCATGAAGGAATCGTTACGGGAGCGTTTCTTTGGCCGCTTGAAAAAAGTTCTTAAAAGTATTTTGTCAGGCGGTAATAAGGTGCGCGCCTATAATGGTTGGGTCATTCCGGTTTTTATGTACTCTTTCGGCATACTTAGGTGGATTCAGACCGAATTAGACACCCTGGATAGGAGAGTCCGTACGCTTCTTACTGCATACCGAATGCATCATCCGCGTTCATCTGTGATGAGGTTGCACATACCGCGGAAATGCGGGGGACGTGGCTTTTTAAATGCCAAATCCCTCCATAACCGTGAGGTGTTCAACCTCAGGGAATACTTGGGAATACACCGTGAAGCTGATATGCATCGTGATGTAGTAATGGTGGATAACGGACTTACCCCGCTAGCTTTGGCTAAAGAGAACTGGCGCAAACCTGTGGTATTAGGTATTAATGACCGTATGGGTGTATGGAAGAGCAAGGAGTTGCATGGACGTTTCTATCGGGCTCTCCATGGGCCTGATATAGACTTACTAGCATCTGTGTCTTGGCTACGCTTCGGTGACCTATTTGGGGAAATCGAAGGTTTTGTTTTTGCAATTATGGACGAAGTTGTGATGACGAATAACTATCCGAAGTATATTCTGAAGGATGGTATGGTTGACATTATGTCGGGCGTGCCACCGGCCCGGAGAATCCCTTAGACATATAGTTTTTGGTTGTTCTCGTTTTGCCAACGGCTAATATTTACATAGACATAACCAAGTAGTCAGGATTGTTCATCAACAGCTTGCTCTAAAGTACAACCTTGTGGAATCAGAGGTACCGTACTATAGGTATGTGCCCGATGCAGTTCTCAAAAATGGGCATATCACGTTGTACTGGGACATCACTGACATCACTGACAGGACTATTGTAGCCAATAAACCTGATATAGTGTTGATTGATCGATCAGAGCGCCGCGCAATAATTATCGATATCACAATTCCACATGACGAGAATCTTGGGAAAGCCGAAAAAGAAAAACAAATAAAGTATTTGGATTTGGCTCACGAGGTTGTCGACATGTGGAGTGTGGATTCGGCGATTATTGTTCCGATAGTTGTATCGGTTCACGGACTATTTGCCAAGAGCCTCGATCAACATCTCAAGAGGCTCGTGTTAGGCAGTTGGGTCAAGGGCTTGATGCAGAAGGCAGTGCTCCTCGACACGGCACGTATTGTGAGGAGATTCCTCTGTCTGGACCTCTAACCACCGGTAGCTTGGTCCCTGTACCCGATGCCGGTGGGCCACTATTTTTTACATTTTTAAATATATTTGTATTTTTGTATAGAATGTATTTAAAAATATAATTTAATATGTATTTAAGTTAAATAAAGGGAATAATAATAATAAATCTAGTGGGGCGGAAATCACACAGTGATTGTCAAACTTCGGGCCAAACTTAGATATTTTTGTTGCAGTATTTTTATTCAAAATTACAGACCTTAGGCTTTATGCATATTATTCGACGCGTCTTTATATATTGAGCACTAAATATGATGAAAATGTTTTTTAGAGACAATTTGTATGGTAGGTACCCGAAACCTTGAACGTACAAACCCCAAAATCTAATCAGTTCTTCCCATTAACTAAACAAGATGATTGGCGAAAGAATTTTTTAAATCGGATAAGTGGTTCTTGAGTTGTTGCGTAAACAGACATCCAGACATCCAGACATCCAGACATCCAGACATCCAGACATCCAGACATCCAGACATCCAGACATCCAGACATCCAGACATCCAGACCAACAGACAGACCGACACAACAATTTTTTTTGCTTAATTTAGATTTAGAATCATGTGAAACGTCGAGAAAAGTGATAAAAAGTGGGTGTAAGATTTTGATTTTTTTTGCGTGATTTTAAGACTTCGGTGTCCACCTGGTTGGTGGCCCTAAGTAATCTTTAATTCAGGCAGGCCCATATTTAGTTAGTAACAATAATCTTATATCGTAGTGTTGGCATAAACTCACACCTATATCCCGGAAGGGGTAGGCAGAGGTGCTAGCACCCACATTTCGCCAGTGTTGGTAAAGGTATGGAGTTTCATCCAATGTCGCAGCATTGGAGACTCCCATTTATCTGCGAACACAGATAATACACTATTAGTGCTGCCGCGCAAGTGAGCGAGCAACGACGCACACCTTTTACGCATGATGGCCATAAACCGTCTATGCGTCTTTCGGCGAACATCGCCGATGCGCTGCACCTCCACGGCAGTCCTAACAATATCCTGAACGCATTGTTATACAGGACGCGTAGATCGCTGACCCATCATCCACTTCCCGGTTACCGATTGAGCTGAAATTTTGCATGTATGTATTAATCGCGTGATTATGCAATATTATCATGATAAGGTGCTGATCTGATGATGGAGCTGGAAGGTGGCCATAGGAACTTCGCAATGAAACGATAGAACATCGAGTTTGGGCTCGTTCGTCTCGACGAGTAGTCTTTCAATGGAAACCAGTCTGATGATGGAACTGGAAGAAGGTCATAGGAACTCTGTAATGAAACGAGGTTACCCCATCGAGTTTCGACTCGTTTGATTTTAAATGTTTTTCTTTTTATTAACAAGAAGCTTATTTTTAGATTGAAAAGGAAGCCCAATTAGAACCACTTCCTGACGTTAGATTGAAGTCGAATTTATTATACTTTTTATCTCCGGTGACAATGCGATAATATGGTATTATGAAGCTAGTCTGATGATGGAGTCGGAAGGTGTCCATAGGAACACCTGAACTAAACAAGATAAACAAATCGAGTTTGAGCTCATTTGTTTTGTCTTAGCATATATTCTGATGCTTCATGATATCCAGGGTCTGAAGATGGAGACAGTAGTTTTTGGTCATAGGAACTTCTAAACTAAACACAATAAACCCGTCATATTTATTTGTGCACATTTGATTTATCTTGTTATAGACTTACTAGAAAAGTTTCTAAAAAGTGTTTTTAAATTCATAGATCGTAGATCTCATAAATGACATTGCTCTTTTCTTTAATATTATAAATAGAGATTGGAAAAAGGGGAGATTGCAGAATATGATGGTGGTAAATTAAAGTATGTTTTCTCTAATACACATCTGCCTACCCCTTTGAGGGATACAGGCGTGAAGTTATGTTTTATGTTTCTCTTTTGAGAAAAAATATAGTTTACTTTAAGCAGTCAGATAGACAATTTTAATTTAAGCTAGTATTTAAATAATGAACAAGAAAACTCTTCAAAAATTAAAAATAGTATATACAAATAAGATATTGTAGATGGCTAGAATAGGCAATGGGTTTCATGTACAGGTTAATACTGTGCGTCGCCTAAGAGACATGTCTGCTGGCTCAGCAAGCTGTCAAAGGGAAATTGAAAATTAATTTATGCTCGTAAACCCCATACCTAAAACTCGGATATTGTAAATCACCACCCAAAGTCATGTCCGAAATAACCTACGTTCGTAAAATATTGAGTGCACTTCGAGCCATATTCACTTCATAGTAATATTAAAATAGCTACAAGTAAAGTTTAAACGATATATGTGTTTGAGTTTTTAACTAGACTAAAAGTCGTACCATTTCTTTGGTAGTAATTTCGAAGAATAATGGACATATACAAAAAAATAATTTAATGTAGGTCTTGATGGGGTGACCTATGTACCCCAACAATACCTTCGGGGCCAGTACATCGGCGGATTGACGGGCGAGGCTCTGGCACTGGCTTTCAAAGGCGTATAAACCAAATCAAGAGGAGGAATAAGCAAATCAGCAGGGGAATGCGGAAGCTTCGGATGCAACGGGGAAAAACACTAAGTTTATGACGATGAGAAGTTTCTTCCATGGTTTAAAATACATACAACAATGTCTTTTTCTACCACCACGTCGATAAATAAGCTCAAAATCCGCCTGATGGTAAATGATTACCATGGCTATAAACAGTGATAATTCAAAAAGTGTCATTCGGTTATCGACTCTGTTCTCGTCTTCAAAAAACTGTTTCACTGCGGCTTTCTAGAGGATCGAATTTAGTTCTGTACGTGAACAGAACTAAATGAAAATAGGTAAAGGGTGTAATATAATAAGAATGAGAGCATTTGCAACTATGGTAAATCAATCAGAATTGTCACATAACCAACTAGTTTTCCCAGAAGGGACAAGGATGCTTCGCCAGGAAAATCATAAACCTCAGCCCTGTTGTTATCTTTGAGCTACAGACGCCTACTTTTGATAGCTACTCTTCGTTACCCAATTCAAATATGCCAGCACACGTGACGTTAAGTCGACGTACATGTAATATGGGACTGAAGGCACTCGCGGGACGACTCCCAAAAAGAGTCGTAAATACTCCCGACGCCGCTCACTTATAAATTAGGATCATAAAGCAGTTGCCGAACTTTGTTGGCGGCACGACGATCATAAAACAGCGCTTACGCCCGAAGGGGATCAACGACGGGGCCACTTGTCTCGCCATGGCTCCGGATCTTTCAATTCAAACGGATTATAATACCATGTCATAGTAGATTCATTGAAATGAACGTACAAAGAGATCAAATATTGGATGAGAACATTAAGTAAATGGTTTAATCTCTAAGCGATCTGTTCATTCAACGACGTAAAATATATATTTCCTACTAGCTGCAGATTTTAAGTCTGACCAAGACCTTTTTAATAGAAAAATCCGTTCAGTAGCCCATGCATCCATCGAGAACAAACAGACAAAAATTCCAAAACAAATATTTTGGTTTTATAATCGTTCATTTAACATAACCCAAGTTTTTTTTGAATATTTTTCCAATGTACTGACACAACTTATTTGCAATTTTATAATAGTATAGATATGGTACGAAAATAGCTTGCTTCTAGCTTCATGTGGACCGCACTTGCACTAAATATACGGTAGATATACTACTGTACCGCAACGCAAAAATTATTGATCGAGGATATCCAGATGAAGATTGAATATGAACAAGATAAACTTGTACAAATTGAGAACATGATTTTATTATATATTGAATAGACAGACAGTGGAGACCAGTTCAAGACGATATAAATGATTAAAACAGAAATTAAACTCAATCAAGTTCGAATGGCATTGTCTATGCCGCAATAATAATATTAGCAAATCGACACAAGATATTTAAAAATTATCATTTAAAGAAATCTTTTGATTGAAAAAAAATATCACTTATAATCCAACACGAATTTTAAAATGTATGCAGATATTGTTTCGAGTTCCACTATTTATTCCTCGAATTTGAAAAAAGATGATAACATAATAGACTCTTCTGAAATTATCTCGGCAAGGTGATACAAATGCATCTAGTTATTTGTAAAAATATCCCTTTTTAAATTAGTTTGAATTTAAAACAGCATCGCAATATATATTGTGTCAGCAAGTCCTATGCATTTGATTCAAAGGTTAGTTAATACCAATTATACATTAAACTAACTTTACGCTATTGAATGTAATGTATAGGTATATACTCCTGACACACTGAATGTTTCAGAAATTGATGAAACTTCCTGTTGCTTGCATATATTATTAAGACGCCTTTAATGTGATACTACATACATACTTATTATACATACATACACTTACATATAGTAGACAATATAGTGTAGATAATAAGGTTGGTGTAAGTTGTTATAAATTGTTGCACACCATGGGTAACAAATTATAACAACTGACGGCAGACGCATCAGCAGGCCTCTATTATTTGGTATACAGCTTACCTACCTATAATACTTCACCTTAGATTCATCATCTCTTTATCTATCCATTGCTAAATAGTTTCAGAAATATTGATCTGCAATTTATTTTTTAGATGTTATGTTTTCTGGTCAAATTTGAATGCGCAAAATATTGTTATCGCATAAAGCCTATTTCCGGTACTCATTAGAATAATATATTGTTAATAATAGAACAATGAAATAAATGCTTCGGCTTTGTTAATAAAATTAATGCAATAACCACTATTTTTCCACTTAAATAATAAACTTGAAACTTAATAAACACTGTTTCTTGCTAGCGTTATTCACCGGCTAGTCCAGGTGAGCAACAGAGTGTCTTAATCCCAGGGCGCCTTTCACAGAGGTTCTAGGTGGTGCACAGGTCAGCTGATCTCCAATGAAACTCAACACACAGTTGTACATACATATATTTACATACAAAGAAAACACAGAGTCACAGATGGTTACACAGAAGTATTACACATGAATTAGAGATATATACAGATAGAAATAGAAGAAGTGAGTTTATAAGCTCTAAAATGATATTGACAAATATTGATAACAATTTTCAATACATATAACAAATCTTCTCATCAAGGCAGCCTCACCTAGTTATTGGCACAGATAGATATATACCAGCCTCACACCGGTCAGCAGTAATAAGGTAACCAGGTAATAATTATAAGAACTGATACATGACCTTGTTGAGTTCAGGTAGTCTTGTGACCGTCAGTGGTTGGGAACCGGCAAAGCAGATTCCGGAGCCTCTCTATTGATCCGCTTGCCCAAGGTCTAGGCCTCCACGACAGCACGATCGACACCTCAGAGTATATGTCCTTTTTTAAATTGTATACGGGGTTTTCTCCCAGAACTAACGACACTGTTATAAATATACACAGCATTTATCAATTACACATCTCCATTATGCGAATAGATTAACAGCAATTAAAAGAACAACTTACCAGATCAAATCTGGGACCACACACAAATTATAACCTTCAAATTGAAGATGATTTTCGATTCACAGCAAGTACTTCAGACAATAAATTTTCAGAGTAGAGGACTAATGACCTCTTAAATAACAAATAAAAATCGTGTCACTGCGATCACTCTTATATACACAAATATTTCTAGATCTTTTGAGAACAATACAGGTGATGAACTTCTAACTGGAATATTCTATCAAAATGACCTAAAGAAAACAATGAAATTCGACCGCATAACATACGCCCTCTGACGGGGAGGTACTACAGACCGCCACATCGATTGCAACCACCGTAGTGCGACCGTGTCCTACAGATGGCGCTAACCACAATTAATTCTAAATAACAATTAATTCTGTGTATTTAATATAAATGTAATCGTTACAACTTGCTTTGAGAATATTTTAGGTAGGTGCACTATAATACTAGATTTTTCATTAATTTTTTTTTTGATGAGCTGTTTATTTCTTGTGGAATGAAGAAGATCCTTTAGTCGCTTTGTATGACATGCACGGGAAGATAACGTAGTTCTTGTATATTAGTTTCTTAGAAATGCAATCAGGTATACCGTGGTAGCCACCTACCTACTGTGAAATAATAATTCATCATCAGCTTGTGCTTTGAAGCCCGGGGTCCGTTCTCCTTGTCCTCCTTTTCATTATTTCGTTTGATTGGCTTTTGTGTGAGCGCTTATCCCAAAAGGAATAAAAACCGGTCTGGGCAGCAGTAAATTTTAATCCAAAAGTACACTCTGGTTACGACTATTACTCATCATTAAAACAAGCCTCATCCGATAGGAATATTTTACGATAAGTCCAGCTGAACACATCGAACTCACTGTATAGCATCGATTATTATTATTAGCAGTAGGTACATTTGGCGCGGAACATTGCAACACGCCAATATATAATGAAATTACAGTACGAACGCAATGAATTATTAATTCTGTCAGCATTCCATCAATTAGCATTTCATGAATTATATATTTAAATAATGTCTTAAAATATATGTTATTGGATTTTATTGATAATTACTTTGATATTTGATAATTGAAAATTACTGTTTATTATTGCGGGCAAAATAAAAGACAAGAGCCGTTCCATTTCTGTAATTTATTTATTTTATATTTATGCCCACACAATAAAAATACTACAAACGTTGGATGGTATAAGAGTATTAAACCATTGTACTATTTCTTAAAAAAAAATCTTCCAGCAGACCGGCGAGAGGAGATCGTAGAAACAAGAAAAAGATTTATAAATACGTATTAAAACAAACAAACAAAATTACAAACATATTTAAATCAAGACACACAAATATACACATTAATATAAAAAACCGACGGGTTGCACTCCGGGAGTGCCGGCAGAAGTAAAAGCTTGAATATTAACGTCGTGCATTTTTGATATTTTGGAATGGTTAGGGAATAATTTTGCACGAATTGCTTTAATTATCAGTATAAAAGTACTATCATTTATGTGGTAACATACAATATTCATGTATTGCGCTACACAAACATGACAATTTATATTACATTAAAAATTTAACACTTCAGAAATATTATAATTATTTTACATTAAAAAGTTTATCTCTCAGAAAAATCAACTTCCATCCATAATTTCAACGACTTTTTCACCATCATTATTACCAGAAACATCATCGCCAATATATTTATGAAGTTCTCACTCATTTTCTTTCGCTATTTCTTTGTCACTTTTTTCATTAATAGATGCACTTTGTTTAATTTCCATTTTATATCAATAGATTTATGGCGCAAAATAGAATAAATATTACAAAAAGTTATATGATGACTAAAAAAGTTTCTTGCGCCTCAGTCGGAATCGATCTCAGTCTTGACGAAGTCAACTACCACTCATTAGACGAACGCGCCACCAAGGCTGTTAAGTACAATGTGAAATTAGCGCTTCTATATTTGTTGTCTCACGATCAGGTCACGTGTTTACTGACGTGTGTTTAACCTTTTTTACCCATTACAAAAAAAGTGCACAAAGCCGCTAAAGAAGTTTTCACTTCAATAATATAAACTAAACATGTATTACATAAACCTAAATATATTATACATACAAATACATAAACAATACATAAGCAAATATGCATATATATGCATGAGTAGTTAGGTCACAAAGTAGAAGAGAGATAGTGTTTGCGGAGTTTACTTTTGAAGACTGATATCGAGTTCTTAGCTCTGATGTCAGATGGAAGTGAATTCCACAGTCTGACCGCTTGCACAGCAAAGGTAAGAGTAGAAGTTTGTTTTGTGAGAAGAAAATTAGAGAATGGAGCGTAGGCTTCACCTGCACGGAGCATCAGGACTACAGACGAATGAGAATCGCTCCCTCCGTGGGAAAGAAATATAGCAGAGTTAACTTTGCAGTTCTAATATTAGTGTGTAGCTAATATTAATATCGCTTCACTAAAGTAGAGTTATCTTTTTATTCGGCGGCAGCAGATGTGAAAATTTAACTCATCATCTCGAGATCGTGAAATCGCTTGGAAGTAATTCGCGAAGGCGAGTTCGCCGCAGACGCTTTACTAACAGCACTTCAAGTTAGTTGAGACAAAGTTGGCTACGCCAGTCATACACTCGGTACGACAACTTACTCACTTTTGCTCACTTCGAGCTTAGCGCGCAAGGATTTCAAGAGGCTTTAAATAATGTACTTGTAACCATTGATTAATACATACTTTGTTTGCTTCAGCTACTGATATTCTTAATTATTATTTTTTGTATTTCTTAAAACAACAAACATTTACTATTTTTTTTAATTTATTTCTTCAGGGACAGCAATTTATGTATCTATTACTAGCATGGCCACACGGTTTCACCCACGTAAGTCCTGATCCCAGGGTATTATCGTGATAAAAAGTATACGTTACTCAGGGATAATATAGCATTCTAATGGTAAAACAATTTTTGAAATTGGTGCAGTAGTTTCAGAGTTTATAGACTACAAACGAACAAATTTTTCCTATTTATAATATTATTATAGTTATAGTAGGTAGGTATAGATAAATGGATATAGAATATAGATAATATAATTAAAACTTAGTTTCACAGGACCCTACAAGGCGGGAGCGAAGCGGAGCGAAGCGGAGCGAACCTTCTAACCTAATCTATCCGGATCGGACTACTATGAGTCGGGGATTAATGCTGATGCTGGTATCAACCGTCATTATTAAGATAGTAAACAAAAATAGTAACTATATCCTATCAAACCATTCGATATTTACATGTTACAAACTATTAAGCAAATAAATAATACTATGCTTTATAAGTTTATGCGATTTATAATAAGGCCAGAATATATTAGTTTTAATGATAGTTATGCCTAAAGAAACAGTATGCCATAATGATATTGTCGGTAGTTTACACGAATGTCACACATTTGAAATAAAACTATTTTTCTATCGCGATTTATTTGATGTTATTTTATATTATTTACATTGAACCCGACATTTCGGTTGCTTTTCAGCAGCCATCAAGTATGTGCGTGATCTTTTTGCTGTAATTTACACAAATACTTTAACATTTTGTTTGTAGAGAGATACCAGTATTTAGAGTGTGTAAACCTAAAATTGATATTTCTTCAAGTCACACGATTTATTCATTTTACATAAATTACTGCTCATTTATTCGCACTAAATTCCACACCAACGAATGTCTTTAGAATTCTATCAAGTGTAAGTTACTGATGCCAAACAGCTTCAAATTAAAGAAGTGGGAGCTAACATTCCCCGACCAATAGACTAGCCTGAAGCTCTCTATCATACTACGAGAAGTTAGTAACAGTTAGAACCGCATTGTTAGTAATTCCATTTAATCCATATCGGTGAACTATTCTCCAAGTTTATTGACATCCTAGATTATTATTCCTAGATTATATCATTTCCAGTTATTTAAATATCATCATCATCATCATCATCAACCTATTCTAGTCTACTGCTGGACATAGGTCTCCCCTAATGAGCTCCATATAATATTTAAATATATTTTAAACAAAATAATTAAATTTGCATTAATTTTCTACAAGTTCAAAATCGATCCTATAAATCTTTATTATTCTGGTATTTTTGACTTTTTAGGTACATTTCGAATGAAAATTAGCTGTGAAACAACTCCTCCGCCATATAAAAAACTTCCATTGCCCATCTACACATAGATTTTATTTTACAGAGTCCTATACTCATTATAAATTATTGAGTAACATTACGTTAAATCGATTTATTAATCAAATCAGGAACCACTGCGAGCATGATTTCGAAAGATGGAAACATTACTTTTCAGTTCACGCATGCACCTGGGCCGACGTCCCGTAACCGCTACACCCACATTCCTTTAAGAGTAACGTGTGTGTAAATAATTCAGTCAATGCGAAGCCTGCTCCCAGGGGCTTCGGTTGGAATACCAACATCTGATCTGTGATTGCACACGATAAATCCATTCCTCTCACCGATTTTTGTTTATCCCTTGTAAATATTCAATTACAGATGAGTATATATTCAAGTATTATGAGGTATTGTATAGTAAAACATCCTTTGTCCAACCAATAGGTATTATAATCGTGAAAGTTAGTGGGGATGGATGGATGTATGAGTGAATCGAAAATGGCTGACAAATCTGGCTGATATTTGGCATAGAGATCGATTATGGTCTAAAATAGCCCATAAGGTACTTTTTATCCCAGGAATAAATTTTTGTAGGTCGCGGGAATGAAATCAGTATTTCACGCGGGTGGAGTAGCAGGCTGGTCACTAATATTCTTGTTGACTTCTTTAGCTAAGATATATTGCTTAGGTTAGAGGTGGGTTCACGTCAGTAGTGGATCACGGTCGGTACCATATGGCCTATCGGGTGATTACCTATTTCTACTACTAACCCAGTGCAAACTGAAACAGATTCTTATAAAAGTAGTTGCTGTATATCACAAGCAAGTTGCAACCAAAACTATCATTGATCTCAGTACAGTAAGCATTATTTTGAGAAATTGCGTAGATAACTCACCTTCACTGTTAACAAGAGTAATTTGGATTAATTGAACATGAGAACGAGAATAATTAGCAATACAGATCATCATCATCATCATCTGAGTGTTGTGTCCCGATTGTATCCGAGGCCTACACCTCGGAGCCCGGGGTCCGCTTTCCTGCCTTACAACTTTGAACGATCTTGGGCATCCATGGTATTGAGACTATTGGAATTAATTAGTAATACAGATATGTGAGCAATTTTTTTTTATAAAGACCATTTTCTTATGATTCTGTGGTAAGTTCGTTAAGGAGGCACTATGTCTACTGGCTATGAACTGAGAAACCGATATACCGATATTTCTTATTCTTGTATATCTCTTAACTAGCATATTTCTAAAACTGCTAAGCTTGGAATACTTTTTTCACAAAATTATCAGGACATTTATAGTTAAGGATGATCTTCAATCCAGAAAATGTATTTTGGGTAACTAAACCCCACGGTTTCGGCCATGGTTTATGTTTTTGATTAGTTCAAAAATATGAGCTGTCAAGACTGTGAGTTGCATAAAAACCATTCAGTTGTTTCAGCTTGCAGGAGTAACAATTATTATATATTATATTTATATCTTACACCAACTCACACGTACAGTCTCAAAAACTTTCTCATTTATAATATTTGTGTAATTTTTTCACATACATCATTATTAACATTACTTTTCTTTGTGAAACCAAAGTTTTTGAAGAATAAAATACAAAAGAAGACTACAATAACAAATAAAATGTTCGGAGTGTGGCCGGGAGGGCAAACAAGCCAAAGCCGTGTGAATACGTGACACGCAATACAAATCGCAGTCGCTGCACGCTAAACTCGTGTACGACCTCACGGCTATTCAATTGTTATTTTGATAATTATGTCTCTCGATAACGGTCAGTTTATTAGTGTAGAATGTAGTATTTAACATTAAGATGGTGAAATATAACATCAAGGATTAAGGAACAAATGACATTAATGAAAAATTGGATATATTGTTTAATTCGATATAGAATCCTACTAGTATTTGAACTGTAAAGTAAGCTAACTTGGAGATATTATAATACGTGAAGCGATAAATAAAAAAAAAACTGGGTATACAAATATTTTAAAGAAATATAAACAATCATTAATTGCACTAAAGAAAATAATAACACATTGCAATTTGCTATCTTTTGTGTAGTTCAATTCGAGTAATCAAATAAACCGCTACTGAAATGATTTCGTGATTCCAAATATTTTAATTGACAAACAGAAATGGCCGGAAAATAGCGCTTAAATTGTGCTTGCATTTACGGCATGTTAATTCAATGAATAAACATCACGTCAGAACAACATCAAAATCCACTTCCTACTCGTTATGGCGATGCCTCACTTGCCGTGCAAATTAAACATTCGTATTCATATTTTCAAATACGATAGAAATCGAGTTCAAAGGTTGCACTGAGATTCCATATGTAAACGACGAATTTTAAAATGGAGATTTCAGGTTTTAATATAATGTTTTGTAAACTACATGTTGCCCGCGGCATCGCCCGCGTGTTATTCGGTTCTCGTACCTGCTACCCATGGGTACCTATTCCAGGAATAGTATGGAATAAAAGTAGCCTATGTACCTATTATTCCAGACTACAATCTATCCCGGTATCAAATTTCAGCCCATTTGTTCATCGGTTAGAGTATGATTGAGTACCAAATATACAAACATCTTCACAAACTTTGACATTTATAATATTAGTAGGAAAGAAGAATGTAGGTAGCAATCTCTATGGGATATCCATAGAGGTTGCTTCTAACATTCTTCTTCTTCATCTAAGCGCCAAACTTGTACTTTAGAGACCGGACTCCACTCTCCCCCCCCCCCCTTTCCTTAAATATGTTTAAATCTCTCGACCGGTTGCAGTTGCGTGCCATCCGTATCATTGGGAGTCCCGAGGTTATTAACACCTGAGAACCTCTGCAATTGCGAAGAGCATTGCCTGGCTGTATTTTACCGCCTCTACTACTCTACTATAGCTTTTCCAACTAATTCCACTCTCCCTTCCGATGTAGAACAAAACGTGCTGGACTGCATGCCACCTGCACACGGTAGAAACAATATCGTCCCGAATTCAGCGGTTCAGTGATTCCTGTCTTTGTCACACGATAAAAAACTGGAATGCTCTACCCGCACATAGGCCATCAAGGTAGGGACCACCATTTTAGGATCGTCAGCATCTGGGATGGTGACCCGTATCTTCTGGACTTCACCCCATCTTCTCACCATCTGGTGGGGTGCAGTAATTGACAAATTGAATGTAAAAAGACATAAAATGAATAAACGAAGTTGTGCCTCCAGCGTGTTGCGACAAGCATCCCTGCGCTTCATAATTTCAAGTAAAATAAACATCTAAATAAAATAAGTCTGACATAGAATATTTGTATTAGATTTGGACAAAACAATGCATTATTTTATTGGGCGTGTTACAACTAACGTTTTCTATAAAATCCACCCTAGTCTCTTTTTCTAGATGAATTGTATAACCTCATACAATATTTTCACCTTTAACAATGCTTTTGTCGTACCAAGAAAATTTATAATACTAGGATTCATAACATCTAAAACACCGTTTGCGTGACTTCACATAATTATCATGAAAATGATCACGTTTACTTGGATGCTATACATTCAGATTTCATAGACGAAATTGTTGGTTTTACTAAAACTTTCCTTCAATTGTATTAGTAGAAAATTGATCGCTAATGTTGTTCGAAATTTTTGATCATTAACCTAATTCACCCGATCGAACGAGGTGATGAATGAATATATTGAACTTTGACAAGACGATCTGCTACAATATAATATGATACAATCCGAGAAGTATGTAAATTGTGGGAGTCTGTAGTATGAATGCTTGCTTCAACGAAACATAAAATTTACATGTACATAAGTTATTTGCGCCGGAGGTGCGTCGGGTCGTAAATCTCGCGACAAGGGGATTTCTGTTTGTGAAGTTTCTTTTTTATTTCCACTTTATCTGGGTAACGAAAACGACTGCGAATACTCAGGCGCAACTCGCGAATCCGCTCAACTTCAATAAATCAATTTGTGCACTTACCCGTACTTATAATGTTCTCAGAGAGTGGAGTTCGGCACGTGTCGAGACCAACTCTGAATATGTAAAAAAATCTTAGCTTTAAAGAATTCGTTTGTAAGTATCGTCCTGGTTCCTGGGGCCTTGCTAAAAACAAACATTAGGTGTTTGACCTTTATGTATGTAATAACTACTACGTTTTGATTAATGATATGTAGTTAGTTAATATACGCAATCATTTGTAGCACTTCAAATTACGATAACTTTTCACAGCGCACTAAACCTTTTAAGTAACCTTTTGCATTTATAAGACTTTTACCCGATATCAAAAACTCGAACGAAACGTTATTCCGCTTCTTCGTATTCAAATTAATATATAAATATATCGTATAATACATGTGAAATATGGCGTAGCAGTAGTAAATTCGACTGCTATGTTAGGAGGCACCGGTTAAATTCCCGCTCAGTGCAAATATTGCAATGCATGAATATGTCTATTTGTATTGAGCTGGGTGTTTCTATGTATAATATATAAAAGTTTACAAAAAAAGAATACAAGTATGGTTATACGCTTTCTGAACCTATACTACAAGCTATGCTTAGTTTATTTTTATATTGTGCTGTATAAATATATCCGACAATATTATATTGCTAATTAATAAAAAGGCTCAGTACATGATATATTTTTAATAGCAACTTGAGCAATATACACAATCGTTCATACATATTTCAAACTGCACTATTTACACACCGCATTAAGCCTTTTAGGAATCCTAAG
Source organism: Cybosia mesomella (assembly GCA_946251805.1). Lineage (NCBI taxonomy): Eukaryota > Metazoa > Arthropoda > Insecta > Lepidoptera > Erebidae > Cybosia > Cybosia mesomella. Next base: position 15,771,644 of record OX276392.1, read on the forward strand.
ATTTTCAAACGAAATAAAGTAATCGGCTGTAACTGTTAGTCCGCTTTCTCGTGTTCATTTTGCATCACAAAGTTAGATGTGTTTGTCGTTCTATTTTAAACACGATAACGCCAACTTTCCAGGCCTCGAAATGTGAATACCTTGTTGCGAAAATGTGACTAACGGAAACTGTGTACAAGTAACTCCACTGTCCTTCGGCAGAGACACACAGCGCACATAGGGACAGAAACTACCCATCTATGTAACATATGCATGCATTTCGAACTATTCATGTTATTTTATTCTATTTGTGGCAGTTTAATCTCAAAGTGAAGAAAAGAAGTGTTCCATAAATAATGTGATGTATGTTAGTGACACGGAAAATTGTCTAAGTATCTATTATTATATTGCCGGAATATGATTGTTGTCTAAATGATAGGCGAGAATACAGACTTTATAAAAAGCGGCCAAGTGCGAGTCGGACTCGCCCGTGAAGGGTTCCGTAGCAGCAGGTAACGTAATACTGCTTTTTTTTTAATTTTAAATTGCGGTAAATTGCGGTTTACGATTTATGACGTATTAAAAAAAAACTACTAACTGGATCTCGTTCAAACCAATTTTCGGTGGAAGGTTACATGTACATCATATACTTTTTTTAGTTTTATCATTCTCTTAGTTTAGAAGTTACAGGGGGGGGGACACACACATTTTACCACTTTGGAAGTGTTTCTCGCGCAAACTAGTCAGTTTAGAGAAAAATGATATTAGAAACCTCAATATCATTTTTGAAGACCTATCCACAGATACCCTACACATATGGGTTTGATGAAAAAAATATTTTTGAGTTTCAGTTCGAAGTATGGGGAGCCCCCAAAATTTATTGTTTTTTTTTCCATTTTTATGTGAAAATCATAATGCGGTTCGCAGAATACATCTACTTACCAAGTTACAACAGCATAGTTCTTATTTTTAAGCGATGATAGCCCAGTGGCGTATGTACCGGACTGCTGAGACGAGGTCTCGAGTTCGATCCCCAGTCGCCCCGGGCACACACCTCTGACTTTTCGTAGTTATGTGTGCATTAATAAATGTTAATTATCACTCGCTTAATAACGTGCCCGGTTGATGGCAATAGGCTCGCCCCCTATTACTTTGGGACCTTAACATAACTGGCGAATCGTGGGTGTGTAATACACCTCTGCCTACCCCTTCGGGGTTATAGGCGTGAAGTTATGTTGTTGTTGTTGATGTTGTTCTTATAGTTTCGGAAAAAAGTGACTGTGACATACGGACGGATAGACAGACAGACATGTCGAATCTATAAGGGTTCCGTTTTTTGCCATTTGGCAACGGAACCCTAAAAATGGAATTTAAAGATATAAGTCGTAATTTTGTATTAATATTACCTGAAATTTTCAACACAAATTTTATGACTATTAAGCATAACTTAACAGCATAAGTGATTTTAAATCACTTATACTGTTAACTTATAAATTTCAAATAAGTTGCCTTGTAAGTTTCAGCATTCAGTTTTTGTGTGGTAATTTTTATTAGCTAATTTTCCAAAAAAAGGTTTCATAAGCAGAACTGAATATTGATGCCTATTTACTACACAGGCAATTAACAATTAATTAAAAATTAAAGTACCTTTTGACGCATGGGATTAACAGAAGCTAGATACAACTTTGAACGAAAATTAAACGATTCTAAAATTAGAAGTTATTAGTTAAACAATTTTCAAATGAGTGATAATAAACATTATCACTCATTTGAAAATTGTTTAACTAATAACTTGATATTGTTTAACTAATATTTAGATGAAGGAATATACTGCGACATATTTCAGTTTAAATGTCTACAATTAATTTAAAACATGGCGGGATTCTTCATTTCTATGAGACGTCCTAAAAAGGTTAGGTTCTACTATTTTCATTAGGGAATTTTAGCTCAGGCGAGGCCGCGCTGGCGGCCAAGGTCCGCCGGTAACCCTGGGGTTATCCTTTCGAGGGCTTACCCGGGGTGCCCGGCAATGGACACTTGGGCAGGACACCGTGCGGTTTTAGTCGGTCCAGGACATAACCGCCCCCGCTGGCCGGAGGGGGGGTATCCGAAGGGATTTCCGCACGTAAAAAAAGGGGAATTTTAGTGTCGTTTAATATTAATCGTTACGGTGGTAACGATTAATCGGTTAATATGACAAATCGTAAGTTAGCCAGGGACTTGCTAAACCAGAGATCATAAATCAATCGATCATAAATACATTTATTATCTGAAATCAGCTTTTTTATCGATTTGTAGGCACTCAACTATAAATGACAGATGTCAAAGGGTACTTCTTAGTTTATTTCAATTTTAGTGAGAACTGCCACAGAGATCAAACTATAATGTAAGAACTATAGTTAGTTAATTAACTATACCTTTTGTAGTTTAGGTTTCACAAATACTTTATTTCACCAAAGTGTTTTCATTTTTTTTTACTAAGTCGTCCCTAAATTATCAGTATGCATACGATCACTTCGACCGTTTTGTAGATTAAATGCTACGACGTAACAGCTGTAGATGGTGTACTACGCTACTGCTATAGTGTACACTTCATCTTATTTTTTATAACAATGTAGTTCATGTTATAGTATACTTCAGTGGTACAGACATGTTTACTTTCATTTTAATACCAAATCGTATGTCAAGCCATTTTTACGAATTTTCGAATAGTCGAAGGTTCTCCAAAAAAAGCGTTTAAACAACGTTTTCAATTTACAATAGATTTTTTTTTATTTGTCTTTTACGATAAAATTCAAGACTGCGATATTGAAAAATGCAAGTTGGATAACAAGAAAGCATCATAAAAGAACCAGTCGTGAATTTAAATGTTTCTTTAAAGTTTAGTCGACCGCGTCCTCTTACAAACCCAACTTTCTACACCTCATTTCTATGAAAATTTTCTTTTCTCATGACTTTAACATATTATTCGTTTAAAATGTAAAGATAGGCGGAAAAAACTCATTGAATAATCGTATAGTTTTTCATACGGATCTTTGGCTGACATTTAATTCTTTGTAATTGCTCCAAAGATTTAGTCTTCCAACCATTGTACATGATATTATCGAGTCAGGTAAAAAAGTTGCATGGAGTAAGGAAAAAGTATCCAGTTGACAGCAATACACCCTTTTAAAAGGGATTGAAAAATCCTTGTTGGCAAAATTTCAGTGTACATTTACGCGTACAACAAGTTTGCGCGCTACTCTCTGGGGGTGTGCAGGGACCTACTAACACCTTTGAGGCCCAATCTAACCTTGCTTGAAGATCGGTGCATCAACTTAACAACAGATGAGGCTCTGGCGCAGGCTTTCCTCTCATGGTTGGCAGGTCAGACTAAACGCAAGGCAAGAGAGAATAAACACGTGAATATAGAAAACGGATTTTAAAAAAATCTGGTAGTAGAAATTTGATGACACAAATTTGTCACAAAATTCGGCCGGGTAGGTACCACCGTGCACGATTGCGAAAAACCCTCCATAGTAATCCAATTTCGGTTCGATTGCGTTCAGGGGTCAGCAAGTGCATAGCCGGGCAGGGAGATTGTGGTCACAGCACCAGTGGGACCGGTGGATGTCACGCGGTGCTGCGATGATAATCCTCTTCTGTTGAGGCCGTCAAGCTGAGTGCCACCATTGTTAACATGGTACGTGTATGGTAATGGTGACCCTCTTTCCTGAGAAAAAAACTTTAGGTTTCTAGTTTTTTTTTTATTGGACTCTAATTGATCACATTTGTCGTTCACTCTTTTGTGTATGTATTCACTACAATTATGTCTTCAAATTCAGTTTACCCCGTTCGTAAAAAATACGATATTCGGCAATTCAGAAACGCTTAAATTTTATTTTTAGGATTTGATATCACATGCACCATCTAGGGTTATATCTATATATATAAAGTATTCAATATCCATTCGTACCAACTCATTATATTATTATGTAAATCCATGTAAAGCCTCACCCATTGACAAAGAATTGAAGCCCTATGCATCGATGGATGAGATGAATCCAAACACTTTATTGATACTTCGAAGAATATGTAGCCATGACCTGTGACAGTCTATATGGGAGTCACTTATTCGATGTCTATGTACTATCTAGTATTCTATGTCGTATTTAAATACCTTATCTCTTAGAGTTGTAGGGATTAGACGATATTGATGATTAAGAGCATTGATTATCCAACATTTCTAGATATGAAAATGATCTTTCGATTGACAATAATATAGCTTGGAACAATTTTTTTACTCGAGTACATTCAATTTTCAGAAACGCGATCTTCAACTTGCAAAGAATAATTTGTCCATGTATACCTATGTCCATCATTCTTACATAAGGTATCTTGCAAACGCATCCGAAATACCTAACCATCACTTAGAATATATGCACATACCTATATAAACTTTAAAATCATTCTCTTGATTTGGCTTATCTTGGCTATTAAAGCAGCAACTGCTGTTTGACCCACCAAACCCGAAAGAAAATTCCGCACCAGAACCTCTGAGATAAACAGCAGGTGTACTGGCTAACAGGTGTGGTTGGTTTGGGCCCCGGAGATTTTGTTGTGGCCCCATATACCCAATAATATATACTAAATTGTTTATAATAAAATCAACTTCTATAATAACGTAAATTTACTGTGACAAGTATCATTATTTTCATACTGGTTAGTATATGTAATAAACAAACAAAATTTAGATGATAGTAAAAATAAAACAACCAGCTTCATTATTTTTCCAAATTTATGCCTCCGTGCTATGAACAAATATAGCGGTGGGACCCGTGGGATTAAAACATAAACATTACACAATATTATTTTAAATAGGCGGGGAAATTAACAGGAACGAAGTAAGTAGGAAGGGTGAAAGTTAACTTTACAGTTGAAATTAATGAAGATTACAAAATTCACGGCCATTGACTTCCCCGCCTCGTCGAACCTTTGACTCTAAGTTGCTTGTTAGACTAAATTGAGAGAAATAATAGGACTCATTTGTTTGGTTTAAAGGTTTCTAAAAGAACGTCGAAGTTACTATTCCACAACCAAACCGTGTGATAAAATAACTGTGATCGCAATGGAGAATAATCAATATTACAATTAATGTAACAAGAAATAACAAGAAAACGCAGCGACGGCGACGGACATATGTTTTGTTATATTGATTAGCCATACCTACTATCTTACTAATATTATAAATGTGGAAGTTTGTGAAGATTTTAATTAGTTTGGATGCTTTTAACTCAATCACGCTTCAACGACTCAACGGATCTGCCGAAAATGTTGTACAGGAATAGATTATAGTTGTGAATAACATATAGGCTGCTTTTTATTCCTGGAATAGGTTCCCATAGGTAGCAGACACGGGAACAGAATTTCACGAGGCAATAAACGAACTCTACACTGACTTTTAGTTACTCCTGCGTATTTATCTCAGAAATAAATCACAGAAGTATTTCTGCTGCAATTTTTGAACCGAATTCAAATTAAATAAGGAGAAGATTCTCAATTTGGCTATATTTTTGAAATATTCTTTTTCATTTAGAAGGGTCCCACTAATATCACAAATTCTGTTGTGTTGAAGACCTCCATGAAGAATTAAGGGAACTCCTCAAATATTAGAGGTATATAGCAATTTTAGTAATTTCAATAACAAGTCGAGTATTTGCATTCAGAAAAGTTAAATCAGTGTAATTTTTATCACACATTGTTTTATTTATGTACTATTCTTATTTGATACTGACTGTAAAGTGGTGACATAGACAATCAAAATATAAATTGCGAGGTTAGTAGTGAGGGTTAGTGTTAGGTTTAATAGAGCTTTCACGTGTTCTCAAAGTAATAATCAGTATAGTTTATAGAAAATAGAGTTTTTAAATCACATCTTAAGTTATTAAACTATCATCGAAGAATTTTCTGGTCTACCCCGTGCCGCGATGTTCCTCGTAAATTAATTACAGCTATTTTCGTATACTTTTAAACATAAAACATTCTGAAGAAATATTAGTCGGACAATAAGAATGGATAATATATACTTACTTGCGTCCCTTGTGGTCCGTGTACACAATGTGGTTTCTTGCGGTGGGAGTCTGTCGACTCCTTCCTAGCGGGTGAGGCTCCATCATCCGTAGCGTGCCATGCTTCCTTGTCCCCCTCTAGTGAGGCTAGCCATGCAGAAACCAAGCTATAGTAAAACACAACCGCGAACACTTCGCAACTGTCTGGATGCTCAGCTAGTGACCGCTTCGGTGAATTACTGCCCGTTTAACAAGTTCGGATGGCCGGCTTGTTAGAGCGCACTATTCTCCAACATTGTATACACAGTTTCGACTTCTTAGCTGTGAAAGTTTCACCCGTTTTGTTGATTTTGTTTGTTAACATTGTCCTGTTCAAGAACTGTTCTAGATTTATATCCTTTGTGTTTGCTCACTTTGTAAAATTTTGTTCTGTATAGACAGTTTTGTTGTGTCCATTGTGCGTGTTAGTTTACTCTTTTACGTTGGATTTATATTTTGATAATTATGAACAGTTATCTGTAATGAAAGTAGAACTATAATGAATGTTTTGTGTGTGCAATGTAAGGATTAATTTATTATATTACTTAAAGTTTCAATCACGTTCCACAATCGCACCAGCTAAGATTACAAATATAACACCAACTCTTCTACGTCCTATAGTAAGTCCTGGTTGCCTTCAAAGTTTCTACTCCAAGGCCCCAAATTCGTTTTTCCACTTCTTCTAACCATTCTTGTTTGACGTATTGGCTATTACGGGAGCGAGTGCCGTCTGACTCCCAACCCTGTAAGGAAAACCTGCGCTAGAGCATCGTTCGTTTTTCGGCAGTTGTACCAGCTGGCAGGTGAGGTTTACTTGGGCCCCAAAGATCTTGGTAGGACTCCGTACACCACACACACAAAGATTATTCTTACTAAAATTGTTCAACGGTTCGGTTTTTTTGACATAGATATTGAACTTCAATCTTAATGAAATAAAAAATCCAGGCATCAACATTAGGTACTTTATATAGACTACTATATTTCAATCAACAAATTCTAATATTTACGGAGCTTTAATACAAAGCGGATTCACGACTGGCCCAAATACATAGTGCGGTATATTTAGGGACAATATACCTGTATACTTAAAGTATATAAAACTGTTTACATAAGCACTTATTTATCTTGTACGGGTAGGCGGAGCTTGGGATCGAGGCGGGCTTATTTGGAATCGACAAGGAGGTGGAGTAGAGCCTTCTACTTGTTTATCAATATTTCACCGTCATTTTCAAGATAGTCGTTAGGAACGTCCAAGATTCTTTTCAGTATTAATTTTCTTTGTAAAAATAATTGTTATAGGTTGTAAAGAAACGCTGTTGTATGTAAAGATTATTTCAAACTTAATAAATAATATTAATTGATATCATAAGTAAAAATATTACGTAAACGGTGCAACATTTTCTCATTTAATAATTTATATTTCACAAGACAGTGTACAAATGGGCTTTAATTAACTGGGGAATGTCGGCGAAACGGCAAATATGCCACAATCGTCGGCCGCCCCGCGCCCTCGCACCCGCCCGGCCGAGCTCGGCCACGCTAACTACGATTTACATTCTCTCTTATTTATTTACAAGATACACCAACACAATTTAATTTAATTTATAGACTTGGTTGAATTCACAAACTGACTCGAGACTTAGTTAGCATTTATCAATATGAGATTGGCAGAGTGTTCAAGCTTGACATCTAATTTATTTTGAAGGAATATCATTAAAATTTTAATCATGACTTATACTTACATAAAACAAATTTATTAGAATAAAATTTTGGGTAACATTCTAACGTTTTTATTCTTTAAATAGTCACCTTTACTTATTTTCGAACAAAGTTTTAACAGCTAAGTCACTATTGCATTAACATTACTTACACATTAAATTAAGTTTCGAAATAGTATATTTAGTAAAAGTATATTATACATCGCGGTATGTAACCAGAATAATTACTTATACAATCACTGAATTAAAAAAATAAAATGTTACTTTGTTCTCATCCGAGCTACGAAATAAGTTACGTACTGAACGCGTTTACGGTCGGGTGCTTGATGCACTCACCTCCGAGGCTCATAGCCGACTGAGCGCTGTATTCTTTGCTCCGAAGCGTTATCCTGGCAACCAAAATTAAGACATTCCAATTTTAACCTTATTTTGAAGTATTAAAGCCATTTTTCTCTTGCACCTTTCCAAAAGGTTCTATCGACAAAGGAGTGAGAATTCGGCAGAATACTTCACGAAAATCTAATTCTTCGTACGTCAACATAATGATGGGTTTAGAACTGTGGATGACACGAGTCTCAAAATTTTCGTGAGACGACGAGCCTCCAAAGGAGAAACCTTTATGTTTAAGATCTGAGGGTTCATATTGCAGGTAATGTACCCACGAGAGAGGCGGTCGTAAGGCTTTTAGGGGTGGTGCGTAAAATGGGCGCATGCGTAAATCTTTTGAATTATTCCTCAAACTCTCAACTAAGTTGAACTGATTAGTGTTTCAGTCATAAGAAAAAAATATTATCGATAGGTTTTATGATTTTAAATTATGTATAAGAAATCGTCCGAAACTTTATGACGGCAACAGATTGATGCGTAGAGTTTTTAATATCTTATGAGTATCTAAAAGATATAAGTTAGTATGAAGAAATTTTCAAGTAACTAAAAAAGAAAAAGAAACCTTGACATATATTTTCCTTTTGATTCCTTCATATGACAATATTATTTTGTGAGTTACAGATAGATGCTCTAAATATGGTTATACTTTTTATTCGGTTCTATTTGTGATAAATTAAATTACGATAAGTATAAGAAACATAAATTAGGCTAAAAAAATTGGTCAATAAGTTACAAAACTGTCGGAATCATATTTTCAGCTTCAATGACGTGACTTTTAAATTTGAAACTAAGATTTACTTAAATGAAAGCGTCCAATATCTGTCTTGCAAATGTTAGTTCTTTAGTACCTGACAAGTTTCAAAATTTAATTGAAATCTTAGATTTCTCTACGAATAAAAATCAAGTTTCCAAAAAATATAAGTATGTTATAATTTAGCTAATTGTTCTACCATATTAAATTATTTAAAAAGTTGCTACAAGAGGTGAAATATTTGCGTGGTTGGGTACACGGCGCGTCTGCTGCCCGGCCGCGGCAAGATGTAACTCTCAATATGAGCTCTGTTACCGCTTTGTGCCGCTATTTCTTGTGTCACTGCATTGAATATATCGGGTGCTTTCCTTTGTGCACGGAATATTGCTCGTCTTTTGTCGAAATGAACGTTACCTCCCCGAGAGTTGTTTCAGCGAAGAATTTCGCGATTGCAAAGTAATATTTCCCCTTAAGAATTTCGATGTGTTTCTTTCATGTCGAAGATGACTTTACTTCGGATTATATTGTGTCGGGAAATGTTATTCCAACTTCGATTTTATATATCACCGGGTTGTTTGGAAATATTTCTGTGCACTATCAATCATTCTTTTGAATTTTGTTCCATTGAAAATATGACAGATATTTTGTATAAAGTTATTTGATTTCAGGGTCTTCCCAGACCACTTAGTTTTCAATATATTTAGTGCTTCTTGATCCATGTCCATGGCCAGGTGGGATAACGATCTGCGAAAGACTGCGGGCAGATGCTGGATGCGGCAAGCTGAAGACAGGGCGCTATGGCGCTCATTAGGGGAGACCTATGTCCAGCAGTGGACTAGAATAGGAATAGAATATGATGGATGGATGGATGGATCCATGTTCGGTACACGTAGAAGACTCATATCCTATTCTATATATAAATATATTCTAGATGCAATTAACTAAATTGAAACTCTTTAAATTGAACAAAGGTATATTAGTGTTTGTCACAAAATAATCTATCAAATATTAGAAGTAACTAATTTCAAAAGTTATAAATGTATTTACAAAAAAAGAAGTATATAAATATGTCTATCCGTAGTTTAGAATCCATAACACAAGCTAGTTAACTATGCTTACTTTGGGTCTAGAGAGCGCTGTTTAGAATGTCGTAGAATAATAATAATTATTATTACTTAAAATTATATCCCAACTCTGACATCTATAGCAGAGTTGGAATTTACTCATCAACTCAATAACTTTTCTTTAAATTGTAGGCTTAGTATTCTAGTTACTAAGTGTCTTAAGTCATCCAAGTTCTTTGTGATCTTGATCCGCTATTATTGATAGAATTTTTACTAGAACTAACAAGTTTACTTCCTTCTATTATAAACATATATTGCTGTATTCTATTTGCTTCTAATTTATATATAAACAATATAAGATGATTAGAGATCAAATCCTTTGTTCTAGTAATTGCATTGGCTTTGCCATTTCAAGTCCAATAGCCATCTGACCACCAATTAGAGCGGGATTAGCGACGCGATGCGATGGTCAGAAATCCCTTGTAATATACTCTAGAGATTGCTTGTTAATTATTTTATAGCTCTTTCCATGTTAATTCATTATATTCAAAGGAAAATTCCATGATATTTTCTAATGATTTTATTCTTGTTTCCATCATCATCATTATTCTCATAAAGATTTCTCAGTTGCGTCCAAACTTTGCACTTCAGCGTCCGAGGCCCGCTTATTTTTTTAATTGGTATGTCGGCTTTTCCGGGAGTGTCTGCCGTCTGACCTCCTAACTCTGAGAGGTAAGCTTGCGGACAGCCGTATGTTTATAATTATTTAAAAAAATCTCTTAAATCAATAAAGATACGCGGCTAAGTAGCCATGCCGCAGCCGGTCAGTTCGCCGGATTCACAGTTCGATGTGATAAAAGCTGTAGCGTATGCGGTACGCGTCAGCGCCTTACATTGCTGCTACACAAAGGTACACAGTGAAATGATCAACGAACCAAACATTCATGGAATGAAAAGTCGTACAACGAACGAGAGTAGAAGTTGCGCATCTAGCCAACAATTTTGGGGTGAATTTGTTTTTTTAATATCGAAATTAGGGAAAAAATAAAATAGTATATAAAAATATATAATATAATATTACAATAAAGTGCAGTGAAACAGTCTATAATGGAAAGTTTAAGAAAGAGTAGAAAGGTAGGTTCTTGAAAATGCAAATAAAGATTGGTTTTGCTTTTAGTTCCTTTTCCTTTCCATTACCTTTTTTTTAATGCTACTGGTAACATGTGTTACACATTACTAGCATTTTCGTTATCCACTCGAACTAAACTAAATTACTTCGGTTTGTACTTGTAGTGGTTGTTGTTGTCTATGTTCAGGTCAGTGGTATTAAGAATGGTGTTGGAACTTGCAACCTCTTATTGCAATTCCAACGCCACCGCAGTGTTAATAAATTACAGGAATGTATTTTTAAATGACTTTCGACACCTTTTTTTTTTTTTTTTTTTTTTAACGTGCGGAAATCCCTTCGGATACCCCCCCGCCGGCCAGCGGGGGTGGTTATGTCGTGTCTCGACTAAAACCGCACGGTGTCCTCCCCAAGTGGCCGTTGCCGGGCACCCCGGGTAAGCCCTCGAAAGGATAACCCCAGGGTTGCCGGCGGGCTTTGGCCGCCACCGCGGCCTCGCCTGGTGGGGTCGGGTTTTATCCCGCTTCGGTGAGTTGGCAGGCGTGTGTAGGGCACACACGACACGCCTCCGCCACGGCCTGCTTCTGTAAGGACGGCGAGTCGGCCAACTGCCGTCCTCAGGCCCCGATCATGGAGGTCGGTAGTCCCGGGCGTAGATGAGTCTGCGAAACTCGGGGGGCAGGGTTCTCTCCCGCTCCCTCTCCGCCGTCTCTTTCGCGCGCATTACCTGCTCGCAGAAAGAGGCGGCGGCGTGCCACTTGCTCCCGTCGGAGACCACGGCCCTCACCATGGTCTCCAACGAGAGAACGTCCACGCCCAGGACCGCAACGAGATCCCGGCGTTGACTCGCCCACGCAGGGCACTCCACCAACGTGTGGAGCGCCGTGTCTTCGCCAGGATCCTCGCAGTGCTGGCACTGCGGCGTTGTCTCCCGGTGGATGCGCCACAGATACTTACCGAAGCACCCGTGTCCGGTAACCATCTGGCACATCCGGTAGGAGAGGTCCCCATGGTCCCTCTCCAACCACTCCTTCATGATCGGTCTCACCGCCGCAATGGTGGATTCCCCCCACCTTGGGTGCTCAAGTCGCACCCTCCATGTCTCCATGAGTTCCTGGCAGAGCAGGGACCGCTGAGCCCTGATTTCTCGGGGCTCCGGCCTATGGCCCCGCTCCAGCGCCTCCTTGCGCCACTGGTACAGCAGCGCAAGGGCTCTCGCTTCCAGGTCCCATGGAGGGGTCCCGGCTAGGAGACATGCCGCCTCGACGGAGATCGTGCGATACCCCCTGATGACTCTGACGGCCATCGCTTTTAACGGGCTGTTTAATACAGCCACGTTGCGGGCCGCCAGAGTCTCCGCCCATACTGGGGCCCCGTACAGGGCCATGCTTCGCACGATCCCCAGGTACAGTCTCCTAGTGGGGGCGTTGGGTCCCTTAACGTTGGGCATCAGCCGCGATAGCGCGGCCGCAGCCCCCCTCAGTTTCGGAACCAGACTTCGGAGATGAGGTCCGAAGTCCCATCGGCTATCGAGTACGAGCCCAAGGTACTTCATCGTGGGCTCGATGCCGATGCTTACGCCCCCTACGGTTATGCTGGTTCCCGCAGGTGGCCCCCTCCGAGGCCCGTGGAAACACATAGCCTCGGATTTGTGGAGAGCCACCTCGAGTCCCAGCCGCCGTATTCGACCCACGACTTGAGCAACCCCTGCCGTGGCCTTTAGTGCCGCGCTACGGTGCGTTGCTCCCCGCGCCATAACGAGGGTGTCGTCAGCATAACACGTTATGCTGACACCCTCGAGCAACGAACCGCGCAGCACCCAGTCGTATCCGATGTTCCACAGGAGTGGCCCTAGGACCGACCCCTGTGGAACACCGCACGACACTTCTCGCCGTCCTGGCCCTAGCCAGCTCGGGTAAACTATGGCCCTCTCGGATAGGTATGCCTCGACAATGCGGCGGAGGTAAGGAGGCACTCTGTGATACGCGAGCGCCTCCCTAACGCAGCTCCAGGGTAGGGTGTTGAAGGCGTTGGCGATGTCGAGAGACACCGCCACCACCACCCCACCCCGCGAGACTACTTCCTCCGCCAGGCGCCTAACGCGCATGATCGCTTCCACGGTGGAGCGCCCCCGGCGGAAACCAAACTGGTTGTCCGCCAGATCTGGCCCCACGTTCGTGAGATGCTCGACGAGGCGCTCTGCAATAATCCGCTCAAAGAGCTTGCACACCTCGTCGAGCAACACGATCGGCCGGTATCCGGATGGCTGGTCCGCCGGCCGCCCCGCCTTCCGGATAAGGACCAGTTTCCCCGTCTTCCAATCCTTTGGAAACTGGCCCCTTTCGAGGCATGCGCTAAAGAGCGCCACCAGTCGAGGCCCTAGTTCCTCCAGGGCCAGGACCCATGCTCGGCCTGGAATGCCGTCGGGTCCAGGGGCAGTGCATTTCCGGGCTTTAAGCCGGAGCACTGCTACCCCCAGTTCACTCTCCCTGACTTCGGGCACATCGCTCTCGCTATTATCAGCGTCAGGCGCCTGAGGCGGAGCCATACGCGGAGGGACGTGCTCCTCCGCTCTCGCTGGGAACAAGGAGCCCAGTATCCCCTCCAGCCGCTCCGGCTGGAGGCTCTGGGTCAGTAGGGGCGCCCTTGGGCGGATTTTGCCCCTGACCGCAAGGTAAGGACGCCCCCATGGGTTCTGCTCCAGAGACTCCAGCAGCTCTTCGCGGGCCCGCCGTTTGGCCTGCTTAATGGCTACCTGGAGGGTCCTCTTGGCCCCCTTGTACGCCTCATATAGCTCCGCCTCTCGGGCTGCCGCATCGTCTGGGCGGCGACGCCTCCGGCGGAACCTGGTGTACTGGCGGCGAGCGGTCACGCACGCTGCTCGCAGCTGTGCGATCTCCGCTGACCACCAGTACACCTGTCTCTTTGCCGGGCCGGGCTTAACCCTAGGCATCGCCGCATCACAGATATGCGACATGGCTCTCCTGAACCATTCCGCCTCTGCGTCGACATCGGCAGGCCTGGCCAGTGACGGAATCCAGGCCTGCACTATTGATGCCTCCAGGAGAGCCTCCCGATCCAGGCGTCTGAGCGCCCAACGTGGATCCGGGGGATTTTGCTCATCACAAGCACTGGCCTTGTGCCCGGGCTGACTGCAGCGGAAGCACCGATCCCCCACGGTGCACTCCCACATGCCCCACAGCCAGGCACCTGAAGCACCTGGTCTCGCGGGGCTGCAGGAGTTGCACCCGCGCCTTTAGGAAGCCCCCAACGAGGAGGCTCCGTTCGTCCGCAATTTTTTGCGCCGCTGCGACGGGGCAGTTGACGACTGCTGTGCCGTGACCGGTGGAGCTGAAGCGGATTTCTCCAGCTCTCACCTGATCACGGGGGCAGCCGCCCGCCTCCACGACGGCGGAGATGACTTCCTCCGTCGTGGCCGCGTCATCTAGACCCGAAATGCGCAAACCTGCGCATTTGTTGGGTCTGGTGACGCGGACGGCTTCGGTATCCAGCGACTCCCTCAGCTTGGCCGCTAGGGCGTCGGCTTTGGGGCCGCTGGTGGCGCCGGAGACCTCGAGGAGGCGAGCTCCGGTGCGAGTTGTTTTGCACCGGAGCCCCCCCTCTATATCGAGGGCCTTGAGGTCCACTGAGGCTTTAACCTGCCTCAGGACCTGGGCGTACCCCACGCCCTTCTCCACACCCTCCGTCGTCACCGTCAGGACGACGGCAGTGGAGCGTGGGGCGCGGAGCCTCTTCGGCGCCTTCGCCGCAGCGGCTTTTGCCACCTTCTTAGCCGCCTTTTTGGCGGCTTTCTTCGCCTTTTTGGCGGCTCCCGCTACCACCCATTCCTCCCCTCTGGAGGAACGCTCGGGTGCAGCGGGAGTGGCGGGTATGGCGGGGGTGGGGGTGCCGCGCTTTTTCCCCTTCCCTTGTGGCGTTGGGGCCACTGGGGTGGCGGGGCCGGGCTTACCACCGGCAGCAGCTGCGAAAGACGCAGGCCGTGCCAGTGGGGGACGGTAAGCCCGGTCCTCCAGAACACCGAGCCGCCTCTCGATAGCCGCCAAGAGCTGCACCACACTAGGCGCAGTCTCTGGCGGCGGATTGGTCGCCGGCCTAGGCGCTGAATTCGGCGCCGGCTTAGGTGCCGACTTTGGCGCCGGCTTTTGCACAGAATTTGGCGCCGACGTTGACGTAGACGCCCCCCCTAGCGGCGCAAGAGCCCTCGGGTGGTCCGCCACCTCCTGGGCTCTTGGGGCCTTCTGGGCCTCCGGGGATCCCCTGACCATCTGGGTCAGTTGCCTGACCTCCTCCCGGAGGACCCGCTGTTGCTCCAAGGAGTTGGCCAGCTCAGTTTCCAGGCTTGTGACCCGGGCCCTGAGCTTCGCCTCCTCCTCGGAGACGCTCCTACCGAGGAGCTCCTCCAGCGCCGTCCTGGCAACGGCGACATTTTCTGCCACCGTCTTCTTTTTGCCTGCCACATTTTTGGACCCCTTAATGGTGTCCGTAATGCGGGCAAGCGCTGCGAGGAGTTCCCTCGCCGCGGGGACGCCTTGGTCCCTGCCACTGGGTAGTGGAGGGACGTGCACCGGCTGCTTCAGCGTTCTGGTCGCCGCGGTGGCCAATATTTTGGCCGGCCGATCATCCTCACTCGAGGAGACCGTCCGTTGTCCGGAGCTTCTGCTCCGGTCAAGGGACGGTCCACCCGAGCGAGGCCGCTTACGTCGGAGACCCTCCTCGGTCTCCATACGGCTGGATACTGACTCGTTGTCAGTACCCGCCGTCGACGCCGCAGACGCAATGTCTGCGTCCGTTTCCCCACCTGTTGGTAACGGAGTAGCGGGTCTGGTGAAGACGGCCTTGACAGACCGCGAGTGAGGCCCCCGCCTCACCTCCTCTTCACCCCCCGCTACCTCCGTTTCATCATCTCGGATGCCGTTGTCCGCGCCAAGGTCGTTTTTATTTGTATCGTCCGGTTGTTGTTTTTTATTTGTGATATTATTCATAGTATATCCCACGAGTATGGGGGAAAGATGGTCCATCCAGGCGGAGCCCCCTGCACCTGGATAAGCCTATATACTATGGAGGTCGGCTGGTATCCATAGGTTTTGACGACTTCGCTGTCGGGTGTTATAGACTTTTCCTTGTCGTGGGCCGGCCAATAAAGGCAAGCCCTCCGGTCGGCAAGTTCACAGCGTACCCTTCTGGAGCCACCAGTCAGGTCGTTGCTGATCACCTGCCGATTACGGAACGCGAGAGGATGGCTAGTCCTCTCTCACCGGCGGCGGCAAAAGTGCCCGTCGGCCCCTGCGTGAGCAGTGGGCCAACCCGCCCCTGGATCCCCCAGGATCCTACGGTGGCCTCCACCACTAACAGCATCGCTCATCCAGTCTCCTCTGAAAGCAGAGGAGTACGGAGAGCGATGTGTTCCCGCCACGTTGGGTATTGGCCGACGATCAATGCCAGCCCCATGAAGGGGAAGCCATTGACCGCCGCCCAGGGTGTACCGGCCGCTCCGATTCCGTTCCCCCCGGACTTCAGCGGGATCGGAATCGGAACGACACTCGAGGAGGTTACCCAACATACACCCCACTTTCGACACCTTAAGTAATCTAATTGTATACTACCCAGGTAGACTTGAAAACATAATAAAAACAGTTTAAAACAACGTTATATAAGAAAATTAAAATGTTAATTCCCTTAATTATTATACAATATTGTAAGCAAACCCACCATGATCTTCGAGGCCAAGCAAACCTAAGCTTCGTGCCAGTACACCTGCTAATTAGCGGACGGGACTCTAACGAAAGCCTGTTCCTCTTGAGGTGGAGGTGAAGGGCACAGACGACAGTCACGAACCTAAAAGCCAAAATATGCCACATCAGGGGAAGACAGCGTAGTTGAGCCGACCCTGGTAAGCTTTGGATTCACCCGAGATTATCGTTGGGATGATGATGTTTTAGGACAAACTACATAGCACTACATAAACACAAAGTAAGCACAGCGTAACTAAATTTTAGCATGGTTTCTAGAATACTGGCAAATATACTTACATTAGGTATTGCAAATTGCAATAAAGAACCGGATTCGGTAATCCGGCGGATCTGGCTATAATATACGTGTATCGGGACCGGTACCCTTTTTTTTGTCCCCCCGCAGGTCAGCGGGTTATGTCGGATTTGAATCGACTAAAAACGTACGCCGTCTCGGATCTTCAGACATCGGGGTGTAAGGATTTCCTCTTGTACCCCGGCTAAGCCAGGGCCTTCTCCAGTTTTATGATGGCCGTCTCGGGTTCGGGAACCACGGTGTCCCCGTTTTGCCCCCGAAAAGAAGGGGGTGCGTAACGTGCCTCCGCCCTGTCCTGCTACTGACCTCCGACGCCTGAGTCGCCTTCGCGCCTTGCGTGCTCTGCGGATCGGAAGAGACCTGAGTCTCTCCCGGACCCCCTCCGCCGCCTCCTTCACGAGCATTATTTGCTCGCAGAAGGAGGCGGTGCAGAAAGAGGCGGCTGGTACCCGGTATGTAGTTTTAGCGCGTGGTGCTTAAACTACATACCGGGTCGTGCAGTCGTGTGTCCCGCGCCCTCTATCGCCATAGCAGCGTGTCAGAAGTATTAGAAAAGAATTTAGGTTCACAATCAAGCAAAAAAGATTTAATGGAAGAGGTAGATTTACAGAAAGAGTTACAGTTCTAGATCCAGCACGACGTGGCGTCTTATACTATACAAACTATGTGACTGCGTTTGAAAGTGAAGGAGTTATAGAAGAATCCTTATCAGCGGATCAAGATTATTTGCTAAAAATTAAACCGACAGCCGTAGAAGCTGAGAGAGCCTTCTCGGCCTTACATTTACAGCTCTGATAGAGCTCTATCAGAAGTCGATGAAGAGGTGATACAATTAACACCATCTGTTTCTGAACATCGTTCTTTCAAGGCAATAATTGTTTATATTTGTATACAAACTAAGAATAGACAACTAAAGATTGTCTATTTGCCATGTTAAAAATTGAGTTCTATAGCAGTCAAAACATCTGCTTTCCATTTTTCATACTATTTGGCACTTGATAAATCTACTTAGACGTCAGGGCGGTGAGTTCAAATATTACAAAGCATAATTATAAAGTCATCATCCTCGTCGTCATCATTCCATTTATTGGGAAGTCGAGTCTGTGAAATATATATAATATAATACCTGATTAGGACTTTAGCAATAGTCATTAATGATATTGACATAATGGTGAATTTTGTTCAGTTTGTGATCTTATTTTTTTCGATGATGAGAATCTAACAGTTTTCACTAAAATTTGTCATAATAAAGTTGATTTCGTTTAAACCCATCGTTTCTTTTTGCATTTCTTTAGCGGTCAACGTTGCATTGAAAAAGAAAAGGAACTTATCTAGGTTATATCAATCCGGCCGGATCCAGTCTTGAATGTGGATTTATGATATTCGGTTCGGATTCGACCGCATTGAAAATGACGGCAGATTGCAATCCCTAACTCAGATAGTTTTTTTTACGCACGTGAATACGTACAGTACAATTTGCATTGGTATGTTTGGTGTTGCAATTTCTATCTACAATCATAGAAACACCCAGACTAATGCAAATACACATATTCATGCATACAAATATTTGCACTAATCAGGAGTGAAACTAAAATTATCATTGTATCAAACTTGCTAGTTCATTTATTCGTCCATGTGTCAGTATTCGACCACGCTCAACCAACTGCTAATTAAGGCTGGATTACCGACCGGACCCGTCCACGACTACTTACTGTTTACAACTGGATTTGAAGACAAAGGAAATAATGTGCTGAACAATAGGTTTAATTAACTGCAAATAGTTTCCTTCCCAGTTGCTAATGTACCCAATGTAACTGTACAAACACTTGGCATAATATGTTTGGGGACAGTTTTGGGGTGCCATTATAAGTTTTGATTGTGATATGAAGGTAATAGATATGTAATATGTTTGTTGTTCTGTTTTATACTACTAAGGTAGCCAACGAACATATGGAAGTATGCGGTTACCATAGTCTACGAAGGGGTGTATAGGGATCATCGGGCCCAAGCGATTGATAGACGAGGCTCTGAGGCTGGGGGTCAGATGGCAGTCGCTGCGGTAAAAGTCGAGGAAACCAAATTATGGATAAGCAGGAGAGCGGACCCTCAGCTCTAAAGAACAAGTTTTGGATGCAACTGGAATTGACGCTCTGATGATAGACCGAAATGAAGATGATACAATGCCCACAATGACTCTTCAACCCGTGGGGGGGGGGGGGGCACGGGTTGAAGAAAAAAAGAGAGGATGGTATAAAATTGTAATGAAATAAGATCTCTAGTACTCTTACAAACCGTAGAAAATGCTGTTACTCAAAGCCGATCTTAGGAAAAAGAGTGGTGCTTGCCCGATTTAGCAAAAGAAAAAGTAAAGAAAGTTACGCGGAAAATAGGAAAATTTTAAAAATTAACGACCATATTAAGTTTATAATTCAATTCAATAATTTTTCTGGTGTGGCGAGCTTTTCCGATATCGTCAACAAATTCCGCCAATAACAGACGTGCGATGGAGTTGTGTCTATTAAAGAAGAGAGCATAGTCTTTTGAATTTTGACAATTAGTGGTTTTAACAGTTAAAATGATTGTGAGCCATGGAAGTAATAGGCACTCGTAGTACTTATTAAGCATAAGTTTTATAATGTAACCTTATGACGTTTGTCATACCTGTCAATCGTTTTAATTGCGCACTTGACATATTGACTGCCACATTAACAGATGCATTGATCGGAATTGTATTGATAAAATAATTAATAAATTACTTATTTGTGCACATTAAGGCAGGACAACGTCTATCCATTCAGCTAGTTATAACATAGATTGAAACGGCATTGTAAATTTCTTGCGATTGCAATACATTACATCTGTTGCAGTTTACAAGAGGAACCTAGAAAAAGGATT
Organism: Cybosia mesomella; assembly: GCA_946251805.1. Taxonomy (NCBI): domain Eukaryota; kingdom Metazoa; phylum Arthropoda; class Insecta; order Lepidoptera; family Erebidae; genus Cybosia; species Cybosia mesomella. Next base: position 15,791,716 of record OX276392.1, read on the forward strand.
CCGCGGACCCAGTAATAACTTAGTCTATGATACCAAAACGGTCATCTACACTGTAACCACTACACACTCTAACCTACTGAAACGTATAAGCCTAACTTAGAAAAACCGGCCAAGTGCTAATCTCTCGCCCATGAAGGGTTCTGTAGCAGCAAGTAGTCTCTCGTGCAAACTATTCAGTTTAGAAAAAAAATGATATTAGAAACCTCAATATTATTTTTGAAGTATCCATAGCATAAATATCCATAGATGTATGATGACGTATGGGTTTGATGAAAAAATTGAGTTTCAGTTCTAAGTATGGGGACCCCCAAAATTTATTGTTTTAGGTAGATTTCGATGAAATCGATCTACCTATTGGTTTCTTGACTACTGGCGAATTTAAAAATAAATTCTTCATAGGAGGTCTAGTTATGACCCCCTGAGTCCGAAATGACCACTGGTCAAAAAGTTTATATTTATATATATATGTATGTATGGTTCCACTTCCCAAAATTTGCGGCACTCTCACGGTCGCATTTTTGCCCGGATCGCTTTCAAACTGCGGTCAAAAATTGCTTGGGTGTAAACTTAGTTTAAGTTCGTGAACTGGTGGAATCCGGCCTAAGGGGACGGTAGGGCCTCACTTTTTGTGAAATTAGTTTTTCCTCAAAATTTCACGTTCCATGAAAGATATTCGAACCGTTCTAATTTTATCCCGTAGTATACATGAATACCAACAACTTTTAATTATAAACCTATAAGATTATAACTTTAACTAAAAGTGGAGGGGGGAAAAACCAAAATTTTTCGGGAAAAACATCATAACTTCTAACCGGTGAACATTCTTGATGTCGGAAACATTTTTAATCGATAGGCCATTTTTAAGTCTAAAATAAATGTCTGAAAAGTTTTTCGCTAAAAGTTACCGTTTCCGAGAAAAAAAAATTAAACATGTAAAAATGCGCTCGGCGTGGGTCATAGAAGAAACATAGGTCATCGAGGGGCAAAAAAATATTTCTAACCGATAGGTTATTTTTTGCTCTAAAATAAATGTCCGAAACGTTTTTTGCTCAAATTTACCGTTTTCGAGAAAAAGAAAAAAAAATCATAACTTCTAACCGGTGAACATTCTTGCCGTCGGAAACATTTTTAATCGATAGGCCATTTTTAAGTCTAAAAACCGGGTCCGGTCCCTACGGGAACGGATTTTTTTTCTATTTTTGTGTGAATATCTTAATGCGGTTCACAGAATACATCTACTTACCAAGTTTCAACAGCATAGGTCTTATAGTTCGGAAAAAGTCACTGTGACATACGGACGGATAGACAGACATATATGATGAATCTATAAGGGTTCCATTTTTTACCATTTGGCTACGGAACCCTAAAAAGGATTTCGCGGATCTCGCAAAAACTTAGTCTATGAAATCAAAACGGTCATCTACATTGTAACCACTACATACTCCAACCTACTGAAATATTTAAAAACCACTCCCACCCCAAACGGGCAGAATGTATCTATGTGCGGACCCGAAAGGCCCGAGTAAACGTATTTGACATTTTAGGTAGACTTTTAACCATAAAAAATAACAACTAAAGCATGAAGATTTCAATCCAAAGCAGTGAAATATATCAAAATAAAATGTGTTAACCTTATTCAGTATATGAGAGCCTATTACCGCGGCTCTGCTCGCGTAGGATACTGATCCTGTTACCTCACCAACTCATGAAAACATTTTCTTGGGACAAAAACTAGTAAGTACATGTCCTATTCCTGGTTGTACTTTACCTTTGTGTGAAATTTTAGAAAAAATAATGTTTTTGCGAGATTTAGTAACAAACAAAATAACCAATTAAAAAAAAACTGGCTTTCATATTTATAAGATGAAAGTGTTAGAATTGTATGCCAATACACAAACAAGTCTTATAACAGCCCAATAATACCAATATCGAACGTTAATATGCCACGGTACAGTGGTTTTAGTTGTTTATTCAACTCGCAACGTCTGTGCTAGTACCCGCAAATAACAGAAAGAGCAAGTCCTCGGGGCATCGCTTTAGCTTTTCAATTTCCCTTTCGGAATTATTCGTGCTAATCGAATACGACCGCCGGGGTCTCGGGATGCGGTCGCAATGATTCATTCATGAGACTAATGTCGCAATCCCACTTAGATATCGGCTATTATTGTGGTCAGTACCACTAAAGTCGCTGTTGAGACGATGTGGGGTCTTGCTAAATAAAATATATGTAAGACGTTTCACAAATAGTTTTCAATTCACTATTATGGGCAGGTGCTCGATCGGAGAAGTACCTTCACACATTAAAACAATCCATTATAATCTTGTGTCATTTTTCTTATAACAAGACAGATAAGTGTTCCTCTCAAATAAGTAGTGTAACGCAAATCTTGCGTGTATTTATTTTCTTTGCTGTAGTGCTAATTACTAACGATGACTATAGTAGTTCGGGTACCCTAAATATAGGTAAGTTATAACTTTTTAATGTAGGTTTGGAGCTTTTGGATACTTTACATTACAGGTAAAGTTGCTCAGCAATTAGCCAGTTCGAATCTGACATATCCATTTAGGTCAGTAATCAAGACCACCCTTTCTTTTTCGTGTGCATTTCCTTCGCACCCCGACTGTCTCAGGGCCGTCTCCGGTTTCGGATTGGGAGCCACGGTGTCCCCGTCTTACCCCCAGAAAAAGGGGGCGCGCGTATCATGCCACCGATAGGGTGACAGACGGCCCCACCTTTCACCCCCGGCCTGCGCTCATGAAGGATGGAGGTCGTTGAGCGACCTCTGACGCCTGAGTCACCGCCGCGCCTCGCAGGCTCTGCAGATTCACTCCGCCGTCTCCTTCTCGAGCATTAATTACTTGTAGAAGGAGGCAGCGGCAGCATCTGGTCACACTCCGCAGCATCGCTGTGAGCAAGACGCCGAGCGATTGGACTCTCACTCCGAGGGCTGCCATGAGGGCCCGCCTCGGCACCTCCCACGTTGGACACTCCGCCAGCGTGTGCAGCCCCGAGTCCTCGATTGCATTACAGTGATGGCACTCAGACGTTGGATTCTTCTCAGAGTTCACATGCGTCAGCCGTTACAAGAGGCTCCATTATGGCTCCATGATGGGTCTAACCACCGCTAATACGGCGTGTCCTGGGCTGGGTCGCCCAAGGATCAAAACAACCCTAGAGAGATTTTCACATAAAAAGAAAATTAAGAAGTTACTGATGATAAAAATAATAATAGTGGAAGTTAGCGTAACAAATTCGAGATTAAAATAACAACGAACTAAGATAAAAATTGTGTAGGTAACAATTACATTCATTCTAACTACAATTCTAACACAAATACAAATTTTCAATACACATAAATATTATTCGTAGAAAGTTGGAATGCATTGTTCGATATGAATACGAAGGCGTTGCATCGCGATGCGGCGTCGGTACAAATGATGAGGCGCGAGGTATTGTCGCAGCATTAATGAGCGCAGGCCGGCCGGGACAGCCGCGCGGAAGAGGAAAATTAAACTCCTGGGCCCCGGGCTCGTGTTCATTACTCCACACCCGATTACTCCGCCGCTGTTTGTGAATGCAGTGCTAAAGTACCTACCACTGCTGAAAGAGCCGTATTCAAACATTGAAATTAGAAACTGCGATAATTAGTGCTCAACCATAATATACACACTGCCATTTTAGAATGAAAGTGTAGCTTATTTTATGCAAAAGTGTGTGTCACATTTTGAATCTACGGACTTTGTATAAAGTTGGAGTTTGTCTCTATTTGTTTTTCATTTTATTCTTCATTCGAAACAGTGGTAGAAACATAAAGTCCGTGGGGTATTGCTTTAAGATTTCAATTTCCTTTCCGGAATTACTTGTACTCTAATCGAACACGCGTCAGGGGACAAGGGAGGTGGTGGGGGAGCATCACAACCGCAAATTACTCCGGCACTCTGTGTGCGAATGTTTAAAATGTATTATTAAGATATTTACAATGTCGCGCGTCGTACTGTGTGAGGGGTTAATGTCTAACGACCTTTAAATATTTATTCTATCTACCTAATAGGGACTTTATTAGTTTTTTACTTATAAGAACAGTTAAATAACCAATATGGACCATAGGTAATCACTTAAAGTAACATGTGGTTCTAAAAAGCAAGAGAGGTCTGATTTTTTTGTGTAGATATTTATTAGCACTGTTTGCATGTAGAACCCCTGTGGTGTTATATCGATAGCACTCCAGATTCCCCGGCCACACAGGCTGATATGAAGAAACACTGTGTGGCTTTAGTCGGTTGGAGTTCGACATACCCACCTCATCGTTGGCTCCGGTGAGATTACGCCCGAGGGGGTTTCTGCACGCAAAAAAAAGAAAGGACTGCTCGCACGTAATAAGTTTATGAAATGAAATTAATTACTTTTTATACTATGATCAGTGTAGCTGTTCCCATTTTAAATTCGTTGGTGTTGCACTTTCAGTTTCGAAGATATATTTAGGAATCCTAGGGTTTAGGTTTAGGATAGTTGATTAATTATCAAGCTATCGATTTGGCTGTTTCAACTTCCCTTACTGGAAAAGCAAAGAATGAAGATTTTCTTGTTTCTTGATCTGTTTTTTGTGGTCTTAAAAAATGAGTTCTTATATATTTATAAGGTGTCTGTGTTGTGAAAAACATCAATATAAATTTAATTACCGAAAACTGAATATGAATTTATTGTAGAAAACATTATATTTATTCATGAAAGCCTTTGAAAACGACTAATTTATAAAGTAAATTATTTAGATTTTCATTTGAGTGGGTGTGTAATACACCTCTGCCTACACCTATGGGGATACAACCGTGAAGTTATGTTATTTATGTACTAGTTATATTAACAACCAATTGTAGTTTTATTCTCAATCGATTTACCTATAGCAGTCCACTGCTGGTCATTTTCAGATCCCAGGTACCCTATTCAGGTCCTCCGACCATCTGGGTGAGGGACGTCGTCCCGCCTTCCATTTGCCGAGTCACGGTCCAAAAAGACCCTTAAATTATTAAACGTGAATGCAGAAACCTATATATTGTTACGCATACGCATATATATGTGTATATATATATGCGTCTACATTGTATATACATACATATGTAGCTATATACAAATATGTAATTACCATATGGTAAACACCTATCATTAATTTAAAATCGAATTTTGAACTTATAGAATTTGATTGAAGAAATAGATTTGAAATAAGTTTTTATGCATGGTAACATCAGTAAGTTATGGCGGTGCGAGCGGAGGCGCACGACAGCTAGCTGCTGATTGTAAAGCGCTCACAGACGGAGCCTATTCGATTTCACGGCTCGCCGCGTCCGATATTTATTGTCATCGGTGCAGTTGTACGACACGGCGCCTACTGAACCGCGCTGAAAAATCTCCATTTCTGAAAGTATTCCGATACTCAACCAAACCATCAACTTGTTTTTACAAAAATCTGTGTAAAAACGACGTAGCCATGTCAACGCCGCGCGGACAATCGTTGCTTGAATATGTTAGCAAGCAGGTACACGACACCTTGTCTCGTTAGCAAAAAGTGATGCCGGGACGATTTATCACCTGCATACGACACGAAAAACCCTACGGAGTTTCCTTTAAAACCCACTGTTCCTTATAACCCGTATGAAAATAAATACGGGAATTTACACACCTGAAATGTTTTTGGTAATACACAAGTAATATTAAAATATATTATTATAACAAATAATAAAAATACAAACGGACTTCAACAATCATTAAAGCAACACAATTCAGCAAAAAATATGATTTTACATAAATTATAAGCATTAGTTGTTAGTCTAATAAGTATATTGAGAATTGTTTATTGTGGTATTAATTAACAACATTGTTCTACATAATTATGTAGTCGGTGCCGAGTAAACATGAAACTTTTTTTTCTTGTATTTGGCACCAAATAATAACTTTATTTTACTACTAGCTGATACCCGCGGCTCCGCCCGCGAGGTGGCGGTCGTTTTTTTTTTGTTATATCTCCGGTTCTACTTAACCAAACTACTTAAACATGCGGTAGATTTTAAATCTGACTAAGACCTTTCTAATAAAAAAACCACATCATTTTGATGTAGTTCAGTAATTTTTACGTCCATCGCGAATAAACAATTTTTTTTGTCCTTCAAGTTGACTCTTTTTTTTTATATTTAGGACACGTCAATTTGACTGCACCCGCCTGCTGGTAAGCTGAGGTGTAATCCAAAAAGTAGTGGCCACCATTTCCAGAGATTGTCCCTAGAATAGTTGACCCTACCTAGACGGCCTCAACAGATGCTTTTTCACGCGATCGTAGGAAGAAGGGAACACGTGTGTGGGTAAAGCCTTCCAGCTTTTTATTGTACGACTAAGAAAGGAGTCACCAAACCGCTTGGTGCTCAATCGTATCGGTTGCACTGTATGAGGATGACACCTAAGTCCTGCACGTATTGTTCGGGACAAGAAGGGATGAGGAGGAATCGATTGAAATAGCTCATCGGAACATTCACCATGGTATAGGCGATAGAATACTGCCAAGGAGGCTATATCGCTACTTAGCTGCAGAGGCTCTAGAGAATTGGTGACTTCAGGAATATCGATAATTCGGACTGCCAGTCGCTGCAATCTGTTAAGAGCGTTTAACAAGCACTGAGCGGAGCCATCCCAGAGGTGAGAACAGTATTTCACGCAGGAATGAACCTGAGTCTTATAAACAAGACACCGCAGATCCGGCGTGAAAATCCACCTAACCCTGTTCAGCACTCCGAGTTTACGTAAAGCTGTTTTAATGTCACTCTCGATATCATTTTTGTTGTTAAGTTTGCAGCGAACATCCATACCGAACATATTGATATTGTCCTGTAGTGGTAGGTAGTGGTGTGTTCCGAAGAGTTGGAAGGGAAAAGAAAGGAGATAACTTTACTGTCTCGGGTCTTCAGATGTAAGATGGCCCATAAGGCATTTCCTTCGCACCCCGGCTGACCCAGGGCCATCTCCGGTTTTGAGATGGCACCCTCGGGGAACTGTGCCCGACCCTATCGAAAGCTTTAGCGATATCAAGACTAATAGGCTATGTGGACGAGTGGATCACGGTGGAACGGGTGCGCAAAGCCAGAGATCGGAAGGTCGTTCTCGGATATAAGACTGTGGAACAAAGGGAGAAGGCGAAAGGGGTGCTGGAGAGGCAGCAGGCGGCCCTCAACGTGGAAACTGTCCACAACAAGGACCCCTTGCTAGTCCTCTATAGCGTCCTGAAGGTTTACAAAGACGAAGAGTTACTAGCAGCCCTTCGTGCCAAAAATAAGAGCGTCTTCAAGGACCTAAATTCGTCCCAAGACCGATTATCAATAAAATTCCGCAGAAACGCAAGAAACCCGCTCACCGCACACGTCATTCTACAAGTCTCTCCCACAATATGGCGCAGAGCACTGGACCAAGGAATGTTGCACATCGACATTCGACCCGTCAGAGTGGCAGACCAGTCGCCACTCGTGCAATGCTCCATGTGTCTGGGCTTCGGGCACAGTCGTCGGTTCTGCAGAGAGGCAGAGCCCAAGTGCAGCCATTGCGGGGAACAGCACCTGAGGGTGGACTGCCCTAGATACAGGGCAGGGCAAGAACCTAGGTGCTGCAACTGCTGGCGCAGCAAATCCGATGACACAGCGCATGATGCCTTTGACCGGGATTGCCCGGTCCGCATCAAGTGGGATAACACAGCGCGGTCTGCCACGCAGTACTGCTAAGGGCGCCACCGGAAACGACCCACACTATAAGGTGCTGCAGGCCAACCTCCAAAAGAAGAGACTTGCGACTGACGACTTCATTCTGGAAGCTGTCAGGAGGAAGGCGTCAGTCGCTCTCATCCAGGAGCCGTACAGGGACCCCGTCAGGGGCGGGATGAAGAGGTACGGGGGAGTACGCATCTTCCAGAACACTGGACCAGCGGCGGGCACTGTAAAGGCGGCAATTGCCGTCTTCGATCCAGATTTGGACGTAATCCAGTGCCCCCAACTCACCACCGACAACATCGTGGTGGTGAGGATTCGTACCAGCGCCTGGGAGATCACCCTGGTATCTCTTTACTTCAATCCCCGATAAACCCATCGGCCCTTACCTGGAGCAACTCGAAAGGGTTGGTTCCAGGCTGGGCCCTGGACGGCTCCTAATTGGAGGGGATGCCAATGCGAAAAGCGCTTGGTGGGGAAGTAACGTTGAGGATGACAGGGGGGAACATCTTTTGGGCACTCTCGTAGAGATGAAGCTACACATCCTCAACGACGGTAAGGCGCCCACCTTCGACACCGTCAGGGGGGGCAAAAGGTACTGCAGTCACGTCGACGTGACTGCCTGCTCGGGCGACATGTTAGGACTGGTCGACGGCTGGAGGACTGACGATGGCGTAGCAGCCAGCTCCGACCACATCGGCATAGTTTTTAATCTTAGGCTGGTTAAATCCAAAGGCACCACCATCAGCAGAACGACTAGGCTGTTCAACACCAGGAAAGCGAATTGGCTCAATTTTCATGAGAAAATGACCCGCTCCCTGGTGGAGAACAGCCTGGCCGTCCAAGCAATAAGAGAAGTAAAATCAACCGAGGACATAGAGGAAAAATTATTAGCTCTTAATAATTGTATAAAAACGGCCTGTGAGGAAGCAATTCCCAGAAAGTCCGAAAAGGAAACACTAACTATGCCGTGGTGGTCGGAGAGGTTGCGCCAGATGAGGAAGGAGGTCATAACCTTCAGGCGTCGAATCAGGAATGCCGCGCCCGTCCGTAGGCAGTGGGTCGTGGCGCAGTACCTGGAGCACAAAGGCAGGTTCGAGTCGGAGGTTAAGTTAGCACAGACTGCGAGTTGGCAGGAGTTCTGCACAAAGCAGGATAAGGAGGGCCTATGGGAGGGCATTTACAGGGTAATAGGGAGGTCCACAGCAAGGGAGGAAGATCCACCGTTAGAGCATAACGGGGCTATATTGGACGCAAGCGATTCCGCGGGGCTCCTCGCCTCGGTCTTCTATCCGGAGGACCGAGACGAAGAGGACACCGCGGACCACAAAGAGACTCGCGCGCTAGCCAGGACAATTAATGACGGGAGGGAAAATGAGTTTCGTGACCCGCCATTCACCGGAGCCGAATTAAGGGACGCACTGGTTACTTTCAATCCGAGAAAGGCCCCGGGAGCTGACGGCTTCACTGCCGACATTTGCACTCATGCCATCAACTGCGCACCGGCACTGTTCTTGGAGCTGTTTAACAGATGCCTGACTTTCGAGTACTTCCCTAAACCTTGGAAGGAAGCGACAGTTGTCGCACTTCGGAAGCCAGGAAAGGACTCGTACAGCTCTCCCAAATCGTACAGACCGATTGGGCTTTTGCCTGTGCTTGGGAAGCTGTACGAGAAGAAGCTGGCAGCTCGGCTTAAGTTCCACTTATTACCGCGGATCAGTACTCGCCAGTACGGCTTTATGCCCCGGAGGAGCACCGAAGACGCCCTCTATAACCTGCTACAGCACGTGCGTGGCAATCTTCGTAAAAAGAAGATTGTGACGTTAGTGTCGCTGGAAATAGAGGGCGCCTTCGACAGCGCATGGTGGCCAGCTATTATCGCACGACTGGCTGAGGAAAAGTGCCCCGTAAACCTGAGGCGAGTTGTCAGCAATTACCTTAGCGACAGAACAGTGCGGGTGAGGTACGTGGGGGCTGAGTGCAAGAGGGGTACCCAAAAAGGGTGCGTCCAAGGATCAATAACGGGTCCCTTGCTGTGGAACCTGCTTCTGAACCCCTTGCTTAGCCTGCTGGAAGAGGACGGGAACTACGTTTAGGCCTTTGCGGATGACGTAGTTCTCGTCTTTGAAGGGGATACTGCCCTTGATATTGAGGAACGGGCCAACGCCGCCCTCGGGCGTGTTCAGGCGTGGGGAGTCAAAAACAAATTGAAGTTCGCACCACATAAAACCTGTGCAATGGTGATAACCAAAAAACTCAAATATGACAACCCACGCCTGACCATGGGCGGGGTCGACGTTGCCCTGTCCAATGAAATTAAAATTCTCGGGCTGACTATAGACAGGAATTTAAACTTTAATAGCCATGTCAAAAAAGTGTGCACGAAAGCTATAAATATATATAAAAAATTAGCACGGACGGCTCGTATTTCTTGGGGACTTCACCCGGAAGTTATTAAAACTATTTACACAGCCGTGATTGAGCCGACCATCTTATATGGGGCCCCGGCTTGGTACGAGGCGACTAAAAAAGAGTGCGTCCGGAAAAAACTGAACGCGGTTCAGCGTGTGTTCGCTCAGAAATTGACTAAAGCCTACCGAACGGTCTCCCTGAACTCGGCATTGCTACTGGCTGGGATACTCCCTCTGGACCTCCGAGTTCAGGAGGTGGCCTCATTGTATGAGGCCAAGAGAGGAGTGTCCCAGCCATGGCTAGGGGACAGGGAGATCGAGCGGATGGCACCTGTTTTGGCAGCCCCGCATCCCGCGGAACGCATCCGCCTGGAGTTCAATAGCGTGGTAGACGAGGAACAATTTAACAACGTGCAACCACACGATTTCAGATTATACACTGACGGGAGCAAAATTGAGGGCCGCGTCGGGTTGCTGTTTCTATTTGGAACAGCCAGTCCGAGACAAAAGCCCGCAAGTTTGCTCTCGCAGCGCACTGCACCGTCTACCAGGCTGAGCTCTTGGCGTTGCGCGAAGCGGTATGCGAGGTAGAGCGGCTCGATGTTGCCGCGTTCGGGGTGTTCTGCGACAGCAGGGCGGCGCTCCTTAGTGTAGTCAATCCTCACTCTCTTCATCCCCTCTCTGTGGCAACTAGAGACGCCCTTGGTCGCTGTAAGCAGCAGGGCAAGAGCGTCTCTCTTTACTGGATCAAGGCACATGTTGGTCTAGAGGGGAACGAGAGGGCGGATTGCCTCGCCAAGGAGGCCGCCTTGAGGCTCAAGAAAAGGCCGGACTATGACCAGTGTCCTGTCTCATTCGCCAAGAGAATCCTACGCCAGGGCTCTCTTGGCGAGTGGAACAGGCGCTATCAGGAAGGCGAGACCGCCTCGACAACTAAGATTTTCTTCCCCTGCGCGGTAGAAGCATATAGGACTATCAGGAGGATAGCCATCGATGGTCCCACAACCCAATTCCTCACAGGGCACGGTGGGTTCTCCGAATACTTGACGAGATTCAAGTGTAAGGCGGATCCATCGTGCGCCTGTGAGCCCGGGGTCTCGGAGTCGGTGGCTCACCTCCTGATGGTCTGCCCAATCTACGCCAGAGATCGGCTCGAATTGGAAATCGCCACCGGTGTAAAAGTGGACAAAGATGGCATAAAAACACTAATTAGCAAACACACCGAGCCGACAATCAAATTTGCCACCAAAATTGTTAAGACGGTAAACGCGAGGAACAAGGTGTAATAATCTATGCTAGCTCATCATGCTGGGCATAATGCTGCCTAGCATAAAAATTGTCGCCTAAAAAACATTGTTGCTCATTATTAAGTGTAATCTGTGAAAAATAAAATGTAATAAATATATAAATGTAAGGGCCAATAAAAAATTGTACTAGAAAATAAGATAATGTAAGAGATAAATGTAAATTAAACTGTATGTTTTCTGAAATTAATAAAAGCAAAAATATATAGCACTAAAAGTAGGTACACTTAATCCCCGATGCCCTCACTCCCGACAGAGAATGAAAGGTTGTATGAAAGTGCGAGAGGAATAAATGCGAGAACTAGTATGACAAAGAGGCCAGAATGAAAGAGGAAAGAGTAGGAATTAGAATAGGAAGTTTTTCATTGTATGAGTTAAAACAGGCCCCGCATTGAAAGCGGGGGTAGGTAAAAAAAAAAGGCTATGTGACTCGCCATGCTTGTCCATAGCCTCACTCCAGAGATGTGTGACGTACGCCAGAAGATCAGTCGTTGACCGTTTTGTCCTAAAGCCATATTGTCGGTCGTTAAATATGGAGTGATCTAGGTAATGCATGCGCTATGCGTTAATAATGTGTTCAGACATCTTGCTGAGAACTGTGGTGAGAGGTATATAGGTCGATAGTTGCCCGGATCGTACCGATCCCCTTTTTTAGAAACCGGTAGTACGATTGCCTCTTTCCAAGCCCGCGGTATCAATCCCGAGCAATAAGACAAGCGATACAGTTTCGTCAGCGTTGGACAACTCCGCTGCGCATTTTTTAAGAACCACCGCTGGAATATCATCAGGGCCGCTGGCTTTCCGGACGTCGAGTGACTATTCTACAGCAGGAACGTCGCATTGCCTGTTACGGACATTAGACATTAATAATTTGATTGTTTATCTGTTTGTTCGCGATGGACGCAAAAACTACTGAACAGATTTTGATGCGTTTTTTTTCTATTAGAAAGGTCTTGCACAGACTTAAAATCTGCCATGTGTTTAATTGCAATTGGTTAAGTAGAACAGAAGAAATGAAAAAAAACGATAACCGTCCTTTGCGCGGGTTGAGCCGTGGGCATCAGCTAGTATTTCATATTATCATTGGACTTTGGTCGTTACTATTGTTTGTAACAATTTATTTTCTGAATTAGATTTAAAATAAGGAGAAACGGTAGCGACATCTATGCATGGAATTCTCCCGGAGTGTAGCAGCGTTCGATCGGAATCCCATAGTGGTGTTGTGGTTCACAGTAATACCACGAGATGGCGTTGCTGTACTGGATGAAATAAAATTCCATTTCATTTAATGTGTCCTTGTATTCAGTCCTGTGGGAAGAATAATTATGAGTGTAGTTAAACGTTAAGTTCCAGGCTTTTCCCTAATTTATTAGCTCAGTCCCTCTATGGTTTTCATCTTCATAAGCTATGGTTTGTCTCGTAAAATACGTATAAATTAAGTAGATACTTAATCTGCCTTGTGTTCACAGCGACAAGTTGACATTTGATTGTACCGCATTATCGGAGTGACTATGTGCTTTCAGTGAGACTCCTCGTGAAAAAAACGCTGGAATTTGGTCCTTTCGAGAAAGTTCTATACTAGAAGGTATATAAGGCCAGGTCAGCTGGCGGGCCGTCACTTGTGGTTTCTTCGTTGAGAACCTATAACGGTTATTTTGTGTATAAACTATTTTGTAAATTTCTATAAGTTTCTAACCTATTTTATTTAGATTCTGTGATATTCCCACATCGTAGGTAAGTTTCTGCACTATATTTGCTTCTAAGTTTCTTCTGCATTAGAGTCAATACTTTATACTCATTTTGGTCTCAGGGTCCCAGATTCGGATCTTGGAAACGAACTTGTGATCGAGATTGAGCGGTGAGGCTACCCCGAGTTTCAGTATCGATATACCAAGGGCTCTTCACATCTACACCTCGGTAGACCAAGGAGGACTCGCGGGACGATACTGTGCCCTGTGCAGGCAGTCAACCAAGGCTCTGGTCACGTATAGAATTTTCTTTTAATATTTTGTGTATACCCTAGATTTCACTCAACTTTTACTGACTTAAGCGTAGAGGAGTCCCCAACCACCTTGGGTTGGCCTTAACGACCTCCGCAAGCAATTTGACAATTAGAAGATCCTACGCATGAGTGGAAAGACCTGCAAGACCTTATGTAATTTCCAGTCATCTTGCAACATAATTATGTACTTCTGAACTTTTTTTTTTGTAACTTGTGTAATTTGTATCAAGAGTAAATATATGTATGTGTAACTGTGTGTAAGAGAGTTTTCTTTGAGGCGACATCCGAAAGTTCCTCGCACACCCACAGCACTATTATATTCTTTAACCTCTGATAAAAAGGCGCCCTGGGATTTAGAAGTTCGTGCACCCTACTACTGAGGTAGCCGGTGAGTAGACCGTCTGACAGGTTCAGCGGTTACAAATTGGCGACCAACGTTTAGGGCTAACCAGAGACTCACTACTCTGGTCTCTGTCGGTGTGCTGTGTGTGTGTGAGTCTGGAGGGTTTCGCTTTGAGGAAGGCTCTCCGTCTATCACAAAGCCAGGACGTTCTGTTAGGTGTTGTCAGCAGTTTGTCAAATAATATATATCCTTTCCTGTATTTTTCAGCCCAACTACCATCATCTCAGTGGCAAGAAAAATACAACCCCAAAATTACTAAATTCTAAAAGAAATTTTAAACTGCAATTTTTTTGGTGAGTCTGGCAAACCTTTTGGCAAAACTATCACTTCTTCTTTCCTTTTTTTGTTTTTTTGTTTTGTGTAGTGGCTTCTGTTTGTCCCTCAGTGTTTAGTAGCGTGAAGTTGTGCATACATATATATATATTCTGTGGGTTGTGTCCACCTAGTAATTTTTTTGTATATTTAACTTTTAGAGTTTCAAGTACCTTCCACTTTGGCATTATGTAATTGTGTTTAAAGTACCATAAATAAATTTTGTAAGTAACATTGGTGGAGTGGGTTACATATGTATTATATTGTACTATATACCTACTTTACTTTAATCTATATAAATAAACTTTTATAATTTAAACTGTGAAATTGTTAGTCTGCATATCAATTAGGTGCTGATCCAACAGACAGAGAACATTAGTCTGTGTTGTTCTCTGTTATCTACTGAGACTCAGGTTACAAATCTATCTTTGAAACCAAATCTTTTTTTCAGAAACTACCTCACGAATTTTTTTTATAGTTGGACTAAGTGTCTTAATTGTTGGACATAAATCTGTTTATCTTTCTTTTGGAATAATCTAGTATTGCCTTCTGGAAAGTCCTAATTTGTACTACAATTTTATATAGCAATTAATTTCAGTAAAATCACTTGTGATTTTTTTATTTTTATCAACTACTCTCAAATTTTATAATCGAGAAGTATATTTAGTGTATTCTTTGTTGGACATAAAACCTTTTATCGATTTTATCTTCTATATAATGTGAATTTTGTTCTGAATAACTACTGTATTTAAGTTGGAAACATAATTTTAGTTTGAAAATTTTCTGTGTAACTACTGTATAAAATTTCATGAGAGTTATTAGTTATTAGTTATTAGTTAGTTATAACTGTTTAAAAAAAAAAAAAAAAAGAACACTTGAGCTTATTCTCTGATTAGTGTAAAGTATTAACCTAATTATTTTATAATCTAAATTGTGGTCCGCTATGGCCCAGTTACAGAGGTTCATTCAATACCTGAGAAAGGATGAACTTTCTCATGAATTGTCTGCTATGGGGTTTTCAGCGAATCCAGATGCCTCGGTTGCCTGTCTGCGAGGTGAGCTGCGCACTGCATTGCGGCTTGTCCGGCGCGGCAGTACCAAGGCAGTCGCCGCTGTGCCCGTTGTTGCCGCTACTGAGCTGGGTCTCTGCGACTCTCTCTTGAAGGGACCGTCTTATCAGGTGACTTCGGTTCAGATAAGAATTGTCGGAATAGGGTTGCAGTAAGAGCGAACTATCTCCTCTATAGGTTAACTAGGTGTGGCTTAGACTGTCCGGAGCTGACCGGTATCCGTGCTCGCTTGGTAAAGGTCTTGTCTGTGGCAGAACCGGATTCCGACTCTGACACTGAAGGGTCGTAGAAGGAAACCGAACCTATCAATAGGGACTTGATAGGACACACTTCACCTGTCGTGGGGGGGAACCGCTCGACACATTGTAACGCGACTAGGTCTGATCTGTACAACGGTAGTTTGGTGATCAGGGACAAACCCTTAAATTTAAATTCCTTCAATTTGAAGTACGACGGATCTTCCTGTATCCGTGTATTTATAGAGAGACTAGAGGAGCTTCGAGTTGCTCGGGAAGTCTCAAAAGATAAAATTTTGATTGCTTTTTCTGACCTATTGGACGGCCCAGCCTTGTCATGGTTCCGTTCAAATAAAAATAATTTTACCTCCTACGAGGTTATGTTGGAGGAGCTTAGGGAGACATTCGATACTCCCGACTACTCAGGCTCGATCTGAATCCTTAGGCGTCTACATCTCGATTATGCAAGCAATGTTCTCTCGACTCTCTTGTGGGATGTCCAATGAGGAACAACTTGATGTCCTCATGCACAACATTAGGCCCGAGTACATGAAGGAACTAGCCCTTCATGAGGTGTCTTCTATTGTCGACCTCAAGCGTTTGGGTAAGCGCTTGGAACTTACTCGTGCCAGGGCAGACGCTTTCCAGGAACCGGCCTGGGAGAAGTTTAGGATTACCTCTGACTTACACCCAAAAAAGAATAAAACTGGACTAAAAACTACTCAGCAGGTCTCTGCCGTGGCCAGCCCGTCAACATCGAGCGAACGCAAGTGCTTCCGCTGCGGTGAGAGTGGTCATACATTACTACTGCACACAGTCCAGGGATTTGGTGTGTTTCCGGTGTGGACACAAAGGGGTGAAGTCGCCTGAGTGTCCGACGTGCAAGGACAAGCCAAAAAACGAGTAAGTCGGGGCCTTATCAAAAGATCTTCTCTTGGCCCAGAGCGGGTCACTCTGCCTGAAGTTTTCTCTGGTAAGGTCCTGTTTACCAAACGGGATAAGGATATTAGACCGTACTTAGTAGTAAAGATCCTAAACTTAAATGTGTTAGGTTTACTAGACTCTGGTGCAGCTTGCTCAGTGCTGGGTAAGGGTGCGCACCAAATTTTTTTAGAATTAGGGTTTGAGCTTAAAAGTATCAGCCCTAACTTTAGTCTTACGACTGCAGACGGCTCTTGTTTGCAGTGTGTAGGTTTTATTGCTCTTCCAATTAATTATAATTCTACTGTTAGAATCATTAAGTTTTATGTTGTTCCAGAGATCACTACTGCCATGATATTTGGAGTAGACTTCTGGCAACAGTTTCAACTAAGGGATAGATTGATCTCTGAGAATATCAATCTTTCCAATTTTAGCGACCGTAGTCCTGTAGAGTCTCTGTCTGTTAACAGTGGTCTGGAGGATTACGACAATTTAACCGCTGATCAAAAGCGGGTTATTAATTCCATTGTTGAGAAGTTTGATACTATCAATACTGATAAGGTAGGCCTAGGCCGAACATCTTTGGCGTATCATGTTATTGATACAGGTGACAGTAAGCCAATCAAGCAGCGCTACTATCCGCTCTCTCCCCTGAAGCAGAAAGCCCTGGAAGAGGAACTAGACCGGATGCTAGAGTTGGGAGTAGTGACCCCATCTCAGTCCGCGTGGAACTCACCTGTGGTAATGGTGGAGAAGGCGAACGGTGACCTGAGATTGTGCTTAGACTCTCGTAAGCTCAATTCTGTGTCTAAGAGCGATGCCTATCCCTTGCCTTACATCAACCAGATCTTAGATCATCTCAACTATGCGAAGTATCTGTCCTCAATTGATCTGAGTGCTGCCTATTGGCAAATTCCTCTTGACTCTCTTCAGTCTGCCGAGAAAACCGCCTTCACTGTCCCAAGAAGGGGGTTGTTTCATTATAATGTTATGAGCTTCGGACTTGTAGGTGCATCGGCATCAATGCAACGCCTAATGGACCGTTTATTTGGCCCAGAATTCGACAATCGAGTGTTCTCTTTTCAGGACGACATAATCGTGGTAGCCAGTACGTTTGAGGAGCATGTGGATCTCTTACATAGAGTCTATCAGCGCCTCAAGGATGCGGGCCTAACGATCAACATGCAAAAATCGCATTTTTGTCGTAGCGAACTTAAATACCTCGGTTACTATGTTGATAAACATGGCTTGCGAACGGATCCCGGTAAAGTTGATGTCATTCTCAATTATCCTACCCCTTCTAATGCTAAGGAGGTAAAAAGATTCCTCGGGATGGCTGGGTGGTATCGGCGTTTCGTGAATAACTTTTCTAGGATTAGCAAACCACTATGCAAACTAACTTCTAAGAGTGTAGTGTTTGAGTGGACGCCTGAAGCTGAAGAGTCCTTCAATATATTGAAGGCCGCTTTGGTCACTGCTCCTATTTTGAAAATGCCTGACTATACATTACCTTTTAGGATTCTCAGTGATGTGTCATCCTTCTCTGTAGCTGCTGTACTGACGCAGACACATGAGGGAGTGGAGCACCCTGTCGCGTACTGTAGTCGTTCTCTCAACAAGAATGAAATCAACTACAGTACCACTGAGCGAGAACTCCTAGCTGTGATTTTTGCTTTGGAACAATTTAGGCAATACGTAGAGGGACAGAAATGTACTGTTGTCACAGATCATGCCTCGCTACTGTGGTTCCACAAACTTAAGAATCCAACAGGTCGACTTGCACGCTGGAGCATGAGGTTGAGTCAGTTTGACTTCGATATAGAGCACCGGAAGGGTAAGGACCATGTGGTACCTGATGCTCTGTCTCGAATTCAAATTGGCGCAGTAGACACCAGCGTTACTGTGGACTCTTGGTATCTTCACACTCTGAACAGTGTGAAGAAAAACCCTAGGCATTTTCCTAATTTTGTCATTCGGGATAACGGTCTATACAGGTTATCTAAAAATAAATACTCTTTGACTTCAGAGTTTGATTGGAAACTGGTCGTACCTGTGGAGGACCGGTTGGCCCTGCTCACCAAGTACCACGACGACGTACTCAGTGCTCACGGTGGTGTTTGGAAGACCCACAAGCGCCTTGCTCTCCACTACTTCTGGCCTAAGATGTATGAGAGCGTTAAAGAATACGTTGGCAGATGCGAGACATGTAAGCAGTACAAACCTGTGAATACGGCTCGTCCTGGGTTAATGGGTAGTCCAAAACGTGTATCTAGACCGTTTGAAGCTATTTCGTGTGATTTGTTGGGTCCTTTTCCTACATCCAGCAAAGGGAACGTTCATTTAATCAAAAATAATAAATTAAAAATAAAATAATTTAAGTCTCGGACTATTTTAGCAAATATGTAATGTTGTGTCCTATACGGATAGCTACAGGCGTTGCAGTTGCGAGATTCATCGAAAAGAATGTTTTTCTAGTTCATGGGGTATGTAAAACCATCTTTATGGATAATGGCCCACAATTTGTTAGTAAGCAATTTAAGGATTTACTTATTAAGTATAATGTGCCTAATATTTACTATAATCCTAGGTATCACGCTTAGACTAATCAAGCAGAACGTGCTATTCGTAACGTGGTTCAAGGAATATCTTGCTATGTGAGAACACATCACAAGAAATGGGATGAGAATCTCGTGGAGCTTCAGTGTGCCCTAAATACGGCTGTAAGCGAAGCCACTCGTTTCAGTCCTTACTTTCTTGTCCACGGTAGGGAATTCATAGGAGATGGTGCTCTGTATAGGCAATCAGAAATTCCTTGCCACCCAAACTCTGTCTCCATCGACGTTCCCATGTCTTTTGGCGAGAGATTGAAGGAACTTCATCACGTCTACGGCCAGGTGAGGAAACACTTAGATGTTGCTCACCGACGTAACGAGAAGTACTACAACCTCAGAAAAAGGCATGTGGAATTGAAAGTGGGTCAGATAGTATACAAAAGGACCTTCTATCTGTCCAACAAGGCAAAGAATTTCACTGCGAAATTGGCACCTAAATTCATGAAATGCATCATTACCGGTAAACGCTCGCCTTTAGTCTATGAACTGTCGGATCTGGATGGTAAGGATCTGGGCGTGAGACCGTAATCTTAGCAATCCATGGATTCTCCGTGCGGGTGCCGGGTCCATCGCGTTGCTGAGTTGGGAACTCGGGACAGTGCCTGGGACTTGCGACCCAAGTGTAGGTTTAGAAGGGGCCCCTTTTGTTGATGTACATCAACACTCACCTTCACTACCCAAGTTCCCCTCCCTGCCTAACCAAATTTGATACGAACCTACTAGTGCCGCTTTAGACATTCGTCCTAGTAATGAGCTTATTGTAGCTCTCGATAGGCCTAGATCTTTAAGTAGGTTATAGAGAGATTTTGCTGGTATACCTCTCGCTCCCACTTCCACTGCATACAAATTAACCACGTAACCGTTTTTGATTAATTCGTTTGTGAGATCATAGTATTTATTTTTCTTTATTGTGTGGTCCTTCGGTATATTTGTTTCCCACGGTACAGTAAGTTCCACAAGAACCACATGTTTTAATCTCTTAGAATATAGGAATATGTCAGGTCTAGATGACGAAACCCCAACATCCTCCGGAATTTTGTAGTGCTTTTCATACGTGTCGATTAGGAGAGTCCAATCTGGGGCAGTATCTAAGATTGAATAAGGTTTGTTCCTGGGTGTTATGGATGAACCTTCAGACACAAAGTTGATATGACGTCTGTTAGTAGTCAATCCTTTTTGGGCTCTAGCTACTGCCAGACTCATTGCTTCACGTATGATGATAAGCACCTTATCGTGGCGGCGTGAGTAATGGCCTCTATCGAGAAGCACCCTACATCCTACTAATATGTGTCTAGCCGTCCCTATTGCCTCACCACAAGTATAACATTGTTTTTCTGTGGCCTTCCCCCACCTTACCAGATTACTCTGGTCTGGGAGGGTCATCTGAAAGGCGTTAAGATAAAATTTTAACAGGGCCGGCGACCAGTCATAGATCAAGGTGCGCCACTTTAAGGCCATCGGTATGCAGAACTCTCCCATTGTCAACCATTCATTTTGGATTTCCAAATTCATCGCGTGCACTCGATATTTATCATTTTCGTCTTGTTTTAGAAAGGACTTAAGTATATCCTGGTCCCTTTCTGGCTCTCGTACTCCCAACCCCACTCTGTTTGACTGGGCCCCTATCATAAATCGTTTATGGAATAGAAGTCTAGATTCAAGCTCGGACGCGTTATTATCTTTCGGGAGTGCCCTGATTGTGACATCTTGGGATTTTCCTAAGATGTGGGCTTTGGTAACTCTAAGATGTTTATAGAGCTCCGATGGTTTCTTAAGTTTCATCCCAAAATTATTTTGATCCCTAAATAGAGCAGAGGAATCAGCAGAGTGCGCTAGTCCAAGCCACGATTTTAGCGATTTTATGACAGTTGCATCTATTTTCGCCAGTAAGGTTTTACCGAATTCATACACCAGAAAAGGCCAAGTCAGACGTGATGTTAAGTAGTTGTCATATATCCAAGCTTTTTTGATATTGTTTAGTGGTATCTGATCTATCTTATTTAGGTCATTTATAAACGTATCGACAACTTCATCTAAGGATGGTGTGCGTCCTTTATAGTCTATCTTTCTCCCAAGAAATTTAAATGGCACCGATTCAGCGACTATGGAAACTGGTTTACCCCCAATGAAGAGTCCCGGGTCGTAAGAGGTAAATTTGGTGTCCCGTCTACCCAGACATAGACAGTGACACTTACTGGGCTTCGTCCTCAGTCCATTTGTCCACGAACAGAACTCATCGACTTCCTTTAATAGTTCCTGACATTGTTTTGGATTGCGCGTCAGTATTGCGAGATCGTCAGCAAAAGCTAAGATGGACTCTGAGTATATGTTATTTACTTTAAACCGATAACCCCATTTCTTTTCGTGACGTATTAACTTGGTAATTAAGATATTAATTACTATGTTAAATGCTATTGGTGACAAGCAGCATCCCTGAAACAGTCCCACATTATACCGTAATGGTCCTGTGTGTACTTCTTGGAAGCTTATAGCAAATTTTAGCTGGGAGTAATACGACTCGATTATCTCTATGACCACGGGCGGAAAGTTATACCATTGCAACGCGTATACCATAAGGTAATGTGGAATTGAGCCAAATGCATTTTCTAGGTCTATCCAACATACCGTTATCTGTCTTTCGTATTTTCTGGCATCTTTTAAGCTTTCCGCTAACAGACTATTGTGTTCCAGACAACCAGAAATGCCGGGTAAAAACCCTTTCTGGTGGTTAGGTCCGAAATACCTATTGTTAATCATAAAATGACACATTTTAGTTTGTAGAATTGAGAAAAATATTTTTGAAATTGTGTTAGTTAGTGCTATCGGTCTAGTATCTTATATTTTGATTTTTTGAATTTTTTTTTTTTTGATATTTTGAAGTATAATGAGGAAGAACCTTCTACTGGTCCTTCTTCTTCTAATGTCGGTGCCTTCTCTGTGTCGTTCGGCCGATCGTGATACTACCGATTTCGTATCGAGCGTTTCCTCTTCACCCTACGTTTACTCACTCAATGTTACTCACCTATGTGAGAAGCATCCAGTGATTCGGGTAGGTACTGGGGTGATAGTTTGTTTTGTGTTTAAATTGGTATTTTTTTCTTTGCTTGGTGACTTATGTTGTGTAGGAGATTTGTGTATGCTGTTGTTGTGACTTTGCGAGGTACGGTATAGTGTGTGTCCTCGTAAGTTAGGGGTACCTATCAGTGAATCCCTAAGCTGAGATCTGCTGTAGTTATATTCCCTGTGTGTTCCATCCATGGAATACTCTGAGGGAGGGGGTGGTGTAACAATTTATTTTCTGAATTAGATTTAAAATAAGGAGAAACGGTAGCGACATCTATGCATGGAATTCTCCCGGAGTGTAGCAGCGTTCGATCGGAATCCCATAGTGGTGTTGTGGTTCACAGTAATACCACGAGATGGCGTTGCTGTACTGGATGAAATAAAACTCCATTTCATTTAATGTGTCCTTGTATTCAGTCCTGTGGGAAGAATAATTATGAGTGTAGTTAAACGTTAAGTTCCAGGCTTTTCCCTAATTTATTAGCTCAGTCCCTCTATGGTTTTCATCTTCATAAGCTATGGTTTGTCTCGTAAAATACGTATAAATTAAGTAGATACTTAATCTGCCTTGTGTTCACAGCGACAAGTTGACATTTGATTGTACCGCATTATCGGAGTGACTATGTGCTTTCAGTGAGACTCCTCGTGAAAAAAACGCTGGAATTTGGTCCTTTCGAGAAAGTTCTTAACTAGAAGGTATATAAGGCCAGGTCAGCTGGCGGGCCGTCACTTGAGGTTTCTTCGTTGAGAACCTATAACGGTTATTTTGTGTATAAACTATTTTGTAAATTTCTATAAGTTTCTGACCTATTTTATTTAGATTCTGTGATATTCCCACATCGTTGGTAAGTTTCTGCACTATATTTGCTTCTAAGTTTCTTCTGCATTAGAGTCAATACTTTATACTCATTTTGGTCTCAGGGTCCCAGATTCGGATCTTGGAAACGAACTTGTGATCGAGATTGAGCGGTGAGGCTACCCCGAGTTTCAGTATCGATATACCAAGGGCTCTTCACATCTACACCTCGGTAGACCAAGGAGGACTCGCGGGACGATACTGTGCCCTGTGCAGGCAGTCAACCAAGGCTCTGGTCACGTATAGAATTTTCTTTTAATATTTTGTGTATACCCTAGATTTCACTCAACTTTTACTGACTTAAGCGTAGAGGAGTCCCCAACCACCTTGGGTTGGCCTTAACGACCTCCGCAAGCAATTTGACAATTAGAAGATCCTACGCATGAGTGGAAAGACCTGCAAGACCTTATGTAATTTCCAGTCATCTTGCAACATAATTATGTACTTCTGAACTTTTTGTTTTTGTAACTTGTGTAATTTGTATCAAGAGTAAATATATGTATGTGTAACTGTGTGTAAGAGAGTTTTCTTTGAGGCGACATCCGAAAGTTCCTCGCACACCCACAGCACTATTATATTCTTTAACCTCTGATAAAAAGGCGCCCTGGGATTTAGAAGTTCGTGCACCCTACTACTGAGGTAGCCGGTGAGTAGACCGTCTGACAGGTTCAGCGGTTACATGTTAGTGTACAATTTACCAGCCTTTTTAATTGCTATTGGCAGTTTTTGTACATTCTAACTGGTTAATTGACAATTCAAACACAACTTGAGGTTAGTCGTTAACCCTGTTTGGGCAAGGGCGATCGACCGCGTAATAACTAGTAGAGTTATCTATATATCTATGTTTCATGATAGAACTACTGATATATTTAAACCTACCTATCTTATCTATCCTAAAATGTTATTAAATAATAAGTAAGAAATACGAAAAGCAACATCTATTTTTGAAATTATTTCTCGGTGAATATTACGAATTAAGTAAACGTACTACAATCCTTAAAATCATTTATGAAAATGATAATGACCGAGCGCACTATCAAATGGAACGAATAGTTCGTGGAATTATTACGCGGTCGATCGCCTTCGCCAGAACAGGGTTAACTACCAACCTCAAGTCATGTTTGCCTGGTCAATTAACCAGTTAGAATGTACAAAAGCTGCCAATAGCCCGAACAAAAGTGAATCCATAAAGTCACTTTCAGCTAAAAGCGTAAATTGTACGGTGGCAACTCAATAGCAGAAGAGATAGCTAATTGGTACAGTGCCAACTTGTAGGATATCTTTGTTTTAATTCTATTGTCTCGGAGCTAATGCACTCAGCGGGGTAATCTTAAACGTATCCTTTCTAATTGTAACTTTCAGGTTATATTAATTTCTAACTGTAATAAAGAACATACTTGTGAAGTATTCATTAATTTCATCTAAATATACACTAATAGAGGTTGATGATGATGATACAGAGATTTTAGTCGTTCGCCAGCAAAGGTATAACACAATTGCGACAGCTCTCTAAAGCTGCAAGAATGAATTGAGACACAATTAAACTTGGCTAATTAAATCATCTTATGAACTAACCATTCTGTACCATTTCTTTGTATTTCAGAATATTTTGGGTCAGTTATCAGTTCAATTATTCTCTTGCATCCCCTCTATTAAACCTACACTCTTAATGATAGCAACATGCGAAATTATCAATAACTAGCTGTCAAAACAGGTAAATTTATCAATAACTAGCCGCGGCTCCGCCGGCTTAAAATACTGATTACGTTCCTGCAACCCACAGGAACCTATTCCCGGGATAAAACGTAATTGTCCTACTCCAGACCATTATCTATCTCTGTGCTAAATTTCATTCGGATCCGTTCAGCCGTTTTTGCGTGAAAGAGTAACAAACATCCATCCACCCAAGCATACATACATACACATAAATGTTCAAATTTATAATATAAGTAGGCAGTTGGATTCTCTACCTTTTAGAAACGAAATTATTAATGTTACTAATTAGAATTAATAAAATAACTATAAAATAGCACCGACTTCAAAAACACAGAGGGGACTAAAAAGTGAAAAAACAGTTGTATTACGTACGTTATATGACTTTTCTGTTGAAGCCAATGCTAAATCAAAGCGCTACCTATTAGGTAAAAATGTAGGGTAGATCCACTCGCGTAAAAAAAAATCTTGCTTTATAACATTTTTACATTTCTAAAATAACTCCTTATTGTTTCCTATTAATTTTATCAAAACTAAGATTAAAAATAAGTAAATACTAGACGAACCATCAATTTAGTTGTATGTAGTTTTTTTTTAAATATATTTAGGACACGTCAATTTGACTTCACCTCGCCCGATGGTAAGCTGAAGGTAAAGTCTCAGGAAAGAGGGTCACCATTACGTACACATACCATGTTAACAATGGTAGCACTCAGCTTGACGGCCTCATCAGCAGAGGATTGTCGTCGCAGCACCACGTGACACCCACCGGTCCCACTAGTGCTGCGATCACAATCCCCCTGCCCGGCTATGCACTTACTGACCCCTGAACGCAATCAAACCGAAATTGAATTACTATGGAGGGTTTTTCGCAATCGTGCACGGTGGTACCCACCCGGCCGAATTTTGTGACAAATTTGTGTCATCAAATTTCTACCACCAGTTAGTAATTAAGTAGTAGTCAAGGTTTTCTTTTATTTCGTTTTTTCTCTTAATATAATTGTAATATGAGAACAAATAAATAGACAAGAAAAGGAAGGAAAAATACGACGACAACGATAAGTTGCAAAGTATACTTACAAAAATAGAGTATTTATAGAACACAAAATCGTTGGACGAATTCAAAACTATCGAATAGACAGTACTTGTGTGCTTAGCTAGTGCAAATTGTCGACAGTTGCGATGCGTGGCAGTGAATACGAGGCTCGCATCTCTGTGCTATGTTGACTCGCGCCGGGAGGAATATGTTTAGGCACGTGATTACCGGCTAGCTTGGGTTAATCATTCCCTTTATAGTCACCCTTATCAAATACAATCGTCGGAAACCGACGACGACGACGTGTTGACTTGTGTTCAGATCTCATTGGACATTCATTGGTTTAATGATTTATGCTAACCCATGGAGATAACATGTTTCTGAACTCTCTCTCTTTGACTTTGACTTTGACATCAGCATATTTTTTAAACTAGCTGTTGCCCGCGCCTCCACTTGCGTGGGATTCTGATCCCGTTCCCGCAACCCATGGGGACCTATTCCAGGGAAAAAGTAGCCTATGTGTTATTTCAGTCTATAATCTATCCCTGTATCAAATTTTAGCATGATATGTTTAGCCGTTTGAGCGTGATTGAGTAACAAACTTTCAAACATCTAAACATCGTTACAAGCTCCCACATTCTTTATATGATGTATGTATGTAATATATGTTAGTTGGGGTCAAATCCTTGCTACTGAATTTTCACAACCGACTGAGATGAAATTTTGCATGCATGTTTAGCATGTGAATGTCAATGCATTAATATGGTACCAAGTGGAGATGGTCTGATGATGGTGTAGGAAAGTGTCCATAGGAACTCCAAATTTAAACATGATAAACTTATCGATTTTCGGCTCATTTGTTTTGTCTTGACAAACTCTGTAAGGTGTTACATAGTATTCAGGGTCTGATGATAGAGTAGGAACTCCTAAACTAAACAAGTTAAACCTATCTTTGGGCTCATTAGTTTTGTGTTGACAAACTCTCTGGAGTTACAAAGTATTCAGGGCCTGATGGTAGAGTAGGAAGGCGATCATACGAACTCCTAAACTAAACAAGATAAACCTATCGAGTTTTTGGCTCATTTGTTTTGTCTTGGTAAATACTCTGGTGGAACGAAATAAAATAGACTAGTTCTGTTTGAGTCCTTTGACTGGTCTTGGCAAGCATTCTGGTGCTACATGACATTGCTAAAACGAAAAAGTTAAAAATAAAATAATTTATTAAAAAAATTAATAACAAAATTTTATAGATTTAGATCGGAAAAAGAGAACATCTAAGACGGGACTTGAACCCGCGACAAAATTTTATTTAAAAAAATCACTAAAACGAAAATAATAATTTTATGCCACGGTTGTGCTCATTTCAGAAGCTTGTAGCGCAATTAGAACATAAAGTAAAAACTTGCGCCACACAAGCTTTTGAAATCAGCACAAAAATGATTTTTTAAATAAATGCTTTTTTTTTAATTTTTTTCCAAGAAAAAATAAAATAGCTTATGTTACGTCTTATAACAACAGCTATTTGCAGTTAAAATCTCATTTAAGTTAGCCAGATTAGCCGGATAAAGAGACAGACAAAAAATAAACAGAATGAAGATATGACTGAAGAACAGAATGAATATAGATAGAAAGCAAATATGCAAAATATTGGAATAAATTTGTTTCTGTTGAATTTTTTATTATTATTCGAACAAGTAGTATGAATACTATTTGTTCGAATTATGGTTCAGAACCTGATGTTTCAGAACAGGTTGTTATGGGATTTCTTGTCAATATTGACATTGGTCTAGTTCTAATTTTACCAAATATTATTATGAAAGTAAAGCAAATTCATAGAAAATGTATTAAACTCCTCGAAAATTAATGCATGTCCATTTAATTTTATTAAAAGTAATAAAATAGCAGAAGCAATAAAATAAAACTGAACTTTACATAATCAAGAAAATTTATTACTACCTTCGAGACAATAATAAGAGTCGTCGACTCACTTACATCGTGATTAAATTATCATTGCAAAGCCAGACTGGCTATACAAAGTTATTTCTCGCTCTTCGTTTCCACGGGATTATAGCGAGCGTTTTATTATTGCAATATCTAAGCTATATTGTATAGACAATTATAAAACAAGTACATTTACAATAATTATAATAAAAGTTGATCACTTTTTCTGTTACAGATTTAACTGTAGTTAAAATTAGTTCCATACAATTATATGCGGTAGTAGCGCCTAGAGGTTAGGGCGTCATACTCGTAACCAGTTCACGATCGGTCACGAGTTCGAACCCTGACCATTACACTACAGATGTGAATACCCAAAAATTGTAGCTTATTTGAGAAGAACGCAAACATGCAAAAGGAAATAAAAAGAATGTCTGAATATATTCTAAGAATAATCAAACCGAATACTTTTACTATATTTATGTAAATGGATACCTATCTTAAATAGCATTTGATAAAAATACAGTTAAAATAACATACAGTTGTCTATATTGTTAGAAACTAACAAGCAACCTATCACCATTGAATAACCGTACGCGAGTACCTACCGTAGTCGTCGCTTAAAGGTGATCGATACTTATCATAAACTAGCAATAATATAATAATCAATGTGAAGAAAAGTAGAGCTTAATAGAAGTTCACATTCAAATTTACTTTGAAATCTGATTAAGTAAATTAACTGGGAAAATTCCTCTGACCAACAGAGAACCATTGTCAGATAACACGCAGAATATCTCATTACTCAGCTCTGCATTTTAGAAACATAATATAAAGAATGATTTTATGTACCTA
Source organism: Cybosia mesomella (assembly GCA_946251805.1). Classification (NCBI taxonomy): domain Eukaryota; kingdom Metazoa; phylum Arthropoda; class Insecta; order Lepidoptera; family Erebidae; genus Cybosia; species Cybosia mesomella. The sequence continues at coordinate 15,820,182 of OX276392.1, forward strand.
TTTTAAAAAAGCTAATACAGGCAGTACGACCATAATTGACTAAGAAAACGTAATTATTAAACGTTATAATATCACAAATCAGAAAACGTGTTTTAATAAAAGGTAGGTCTTAAACTCGCTAGTATAAACTGCGGCTACAGTAGACTGCTAAATTGTTTCTGTAATAAGACCAAAATGAAATATTATATCATTTCAATTTGAAATGTAATGCCTTACGTATCCTTAGTGGTGCTGAAAATAAATTATTTTAATATTTTAGCTGGCGGAAAATAATGCTGTTAGCTTCTCCGGCGAGATTACGAACTAATAACATTACAAAACAAGCTCTTTGCGGGTAAATTATGCATGCACTCTCGGATCATTACCGTGGCTCTGTTGGCCCCCGTTCAAAATCTTACGATTACTCCACGAACACCAAATCGTTCACAGCTTTTTAATGTACATAGCTATTTACTCTAAATGGGTATCGCTATTACAAAAAACAATTAAGAAGCCAGTAAGGAATAATTATGTTATCATAGTATCTATTGACATTTGCGAATTGAAAATACACCACGTTATTTGATCATTCCTGCCTCTTTTCACTTGAATTTATTTGCCATGGTTGTAGGTCATACCATTGCATGTAAAATGAATTATGGGAATATTCGTTGTAGAAGGGAGCGTATCCTTTGTTAATTGTGGCATCTGATTTGCTTTCGAGAGGTCGTGAGTTCAAATGCCTCTTAATTGACCAAATACAGCTGATCCCAAAGTTAACCTGCTACTCACAAAATTATTTAACTTAGCTAACAGATTAATAAAAATACTACTATTGTGCGAATCATATCATTAATATTAAGAAAAACGCAGAATATATTATAATGTTAACATTGTAGCACATCAAAACTGAAAAACATCTTTATTCCAAATTCTAATGTTTTAATAGCTCTCTCCTATCACATTAGAGCATAGGACAAACGACAACATGCAATGAAAAATAACTATACAAAATTAAACAGCTCTTCAATAAAATGTGAACGAGTGCGTATCACAATAAAGGTAACGTAATTGTGTGAGGTAGAGATCCGAATAACATACGAGTATCAAGAGTAGCTCCTTCGGGAGCGGCTGGATTAGCGCGATCTTTTCCGAATTGAGGGTAAACATCCAAGAGATCCTATCCCCAGAGTCGACGCTAAGGTGAGCGCCTATTTGTTACTTCGAAATCACATTACTACTCACTCGCTAACTATGCTCTATAAGAATAAACCTTGTATTTCTTATTCTACTAAAGTGAAGGTTAGTTAAATAGAAATTCCACTCGTGTATGACTGTCAAATATGATATAGGTACTATACTTAAATTTAGCATATATGCTTCATTTTTTGTTATTGAACAATAAATTATACGTTTATTAGTATTTAAGTAAAGAATCTAAATAGTTAAGCGATACTGGCAACCTTTTATGAATCACTTAGATAGGCGCCTGCCTACATTTAAAGTGACATGACACAAAACGTTAAAATATTATTCCAGAAATCGATACGTATTCGGCATATATTAAAGTTTAAAACAAATAATTTGCATTGGGATCGCTTGCCATTTTACTCAGAACTGCTAAGATAAAAGCCAGAGAAATCCTCACAAGAGCTCAAATTCTTCGAGCGCAGTGGCGAACCGTCTTTGCTCGCCGGGCGGTAATAAAAACGGCTTAAATAGGATTTTAACCGCGAGTTCCTCGCCTTAATTAAATTGGATTTGCGAGTGAAAGAAATATACGTGAAAAATTCGTGTCGATTATGTCAGAGGAACGAGTTTTGAATCCCTTTTAGTAAGCGGATTAGGTACGTCTCACAGAGATTATATTCCGAGTTACAGTTGTTTCAATACGAGTATATTTAATGAAGAATTTCTTTGGTTAAAACAAGCTGAGTGCTTAGACATCAGCGAACGACTCCCCGCGACGCAAAAGGCATGTGACAGGAAGGAACAGCTCCCAGCCCTCACGCCTCGATGCTCGAAGTAACAGCAGCCATCTTCATGTCTTTCTCTGATACGAAGATACGTGTATCTCTAAAAATATGACTGAAATAATTTCACATAAATTTATTTTCGCTTAGTATTATTTGCAGCAAGTAGTAATGTGTGTACTGTTACTTTTTTTTTATTTCGACTTATACACAAGTATATTGAGAATTTGTATTGTTACATGCATCAACAAGGCCCTGGAAGGGGTTTTTTTTTTAAAGAATATTACTAACTGAAATTACTAATATTCCCCCTAACCCCTCCAGCTAAGCTTAATTGCTTGTGTTAGGAGTGGGTTCACCTCGGTAGTGTAATGGCCAGGTTTCGAACCCGGGACCTCCCGGGATCGTAGGGTCGACTCCTTAACCATTAAGCTACCGACGCTTGCTTGCTTGCTGTAGCATAAGCAATAACACACATCTAAATAATTATATAAATGCTGAAACTAACTAAGTGATCGATCAACGCTAAAATCGAGCAGCTAAAACCGCTTGGCCTAGAAGCATGAAATTTTGCACAAGTTTAGTGCAATCGATTATTCATTAAAATTGAGTTTTGTTTACCTTTGATTATCATAGTTTTTTTACTTTGACAGGTTGTCTGTATTTTTTAATATAAATTGTAAGTCGCCAGGTCAGATTTTTATTATGTCTTCTCGATATTCACTCTACATTTGAAAAAAATCAAATAATTATTATTATTTCCATTCCAAGCATTAAAAGTACATATAAATAAAATTATTCTGTCATTCCGAGTTTTCTCGGGCTCTGATGAAGAAATTTCATACAAAAAAGTGATAAAGTTTTTTTTTCTTTAGCCAAGGACCCAAATATCCATGTTTACATTTCAAAACTTTAAAAATTACTAAGTTTCATAAAAACTTTTATCCCATTGTAATCTTACACTCACTTAAAACTCTCTTTCTGATTGACTGACTGACTGACTGACATAGAGACAACGCATGTTGGTTTTGATGCGTTTTTAATAAGTTTGATTTTTTTTTGAAATTCAGCCCCTATAGCGGTAAATAGGGGTAAAAACGTGCTTTTATATAACTCAAAGTTCACTGAATAGATTTTTAAGATCTTTGATTGTTGGCATATAGCATAATATAAAATATTAGGTCGTTACATATGAAATTGCCGTTTTTCTTGAAGAAATTGGAGGAAACCCAATTTTCAGTATTAACATTTTTGCATTTTTTTAGGAGTGACTAATCCAAATTTTAATGATTTTTTTTGTGTATGAATGAGACAACATTAAGCTAACAAACAGCAACTTTTATTACATTTTTGAATAGTGACAGCTGTTAAGTAATACGAAATTTATCATCAAAATGGATAGCATTTAGGAAGTACTGTTTTTGAAGATCGAATTAATTTATCAAGCGGCCAATAAAAACAAAATTTAATACAGAGTGGTAAAATCTTGAAATCAACTTCCAAACAAAATATAAATAATGGAAATAGCTATTAAATTACATTACAATTATTTATCAACATTTGAATTATTTGATATTAAAATTTAACCCTTTTTTTGTACGTGCTGAAATCTTCACGGGCTTCACTCCACCGGAGCTAATGGTAAGGTGGGTATGTCGGAGTTGAACCGACTAAAACCGCACGGTGTCTCTTGCGTCAGCCATGTGGTATGGGGAATCTGGTGTGCCCTAGAAAGGATATCCCAGAGACCCCGATCGGCTCCTGTCACCAGCGTGATGACCCCGACGCGTTGTTGGGAATCTAATCCCCCCTCCTCTTAAGAAAAACGCGCGCTTCACTCTGGGCGCTCTGCCAGTTTGTGGCGGCGTGTCCACGGAGCAGATTCGGCAATGGTGGCATTCCGGCGTCGGCTCTCGGTGTATACGATGCAGGAACTCACCGAAATAGTCATGTCCGGTGTGCACCTGTGTCAGCCGGTAGGAAAGGCTTCATTGGCGCCTCTCCAGCCATTCCTCCATGACGGGTCTTACCGCCACAATCGTGGCGTGCCCTGCGCTTAGTTGTGGGTGAGGTGCTCGGCTATGATCCGCTCAAAAAGCATTTGAATTGAGGTCTGCAACCTCGTTGAGCAATACAATAGGCCGGTAGGCGGATGGTAAGTCCGAGGACGCCCCTCCTTGCGGATGCGGACCAGTTTCCCCGTCTTCCATATTTTCGGAAACCGGCCCTTTTTTTTTTTTTTTTTAACGTACGGAAATCCCTTCGGATACCCCTCCGCCAGCCAGCGGGGGTGGTTATGTCGTGTGGGTAAAATTTAACCCTAGAAATTTAATTATAACACATAACTTCACGCCTGAATCCCCGAAGGGGTAGGCAGAGGTTATGTTTAGGCCCAATGTAATAGGGGGTGAGCCTATTGCCATCTACCGGGCACATTACTAAGCGAGCGATAATCAACATTTTTGAAATTGAATTATGGTTACTTATAAAATAAAATTATACTATTGCATAAAAAAGGAGATAGAAGTGACCTGAATAACTACAGGCCAATAAGTCTCATGTCTAATCTCTATAAAGTTTTTTCCAAAATAATACTAAACAGGAATACAATCATTTTAGACGAAAATCAACCACGTGAACAAGCGGGTTTCCGTAAGACATACTCTACAATGGACCACATACAAGTTATAACCCAACTGATAGAAAAAGTAAAAGAGTATAGAATGATTTTATACATGTGCTTCATAGACTATAAGAAAGCTTTTGACTCTCTACATTTTCAAGCTATAGGGTCATCATTAGCACAACAAGGTGTCAACCCGACATATATAAACATAATATCCGATATATATTCTAAATGTAGTACTAAGATTAGATTAGAACGAGACGGTCCAGAATTTCCTGTGCAAAAAGGAGTAAGACAGGGAGATCCGCTATCTCCAAAGATATTTTCAGCGGTACTCGAATATGTATTCAGAGGTCTGGATTGGGAAATGAAGGGTCTAAATATAGATGGAGAGATGCTAAGTCATCTACGCTTTGCGGACGATATCGTAGTATTTGCAGAAAGCGCCACACAACTAGAGAGCATGGTAAATGAGTTAGCAGAAGAGAGCCAAAAGGTAGGATTATCATTGAATGCATCAAAAACGAAGATATTATCCAATGGAGAGCCTCTAGACATAAGTATCGGCATGGAGAAAATAGAATATGTGAGCGAATACATATATCTGGGACAACTGGTCTCATTTGAAAATAGCACAGAAAAAGAAATTCAGCGAAGGATTACGTTAGCATGGAAAAAATACTCTATATGAAAAATAGCTCTATTAACATACAAATAAAGAAGAGAGTATACGAAGTTGCAATACTACCATCCTTAACATATGGCTGCCAGACGTGGTCTCTGAAAAATGCGGAGGAGGAAAGAATTGCTGTCTGTCAACGTAAGATGGAAAGAAGTATGTTGGGGATAAAACTGTCAGATAGGGTTAGCAACAGCAATATAAGAAACAGAACAAAAGTAACAGACGCACGTAAGAGAATTAGGGTGCTTAAGTGGCACTGGGCAGGACACATATGCAGAATGAGAAGTAACCATTGGACTAAACGCTTGACAGAATGGCTTCCGAGGGATAGAAAAAGAAAAAAAGGCAGACCATATAAGAGATGGAGAGATATATTCAGCCAAAAATGTGGGTTCGGGTGGATGCAAATGGCTCGCGACAGAGAAGTGTGGAAAAGGGTAGGGGAGGCCTACGCCGTAGAGGCGACTACTACCGATATTTAACGTAATTTTTTCATTTAAATTAAATTTTTTTTTTTTTTAAGAATTCGCATGTAGTAGAAAATAAAGGCTTTTTTATTTTTATTTTATTTTTTATTTATTACTTATAAATAAATTCAAATAAATCCCCTTTACTATATTCTTGTCGCATCTCTCGCTTTTACCATTAAATGTACTCAGTTTCCCTACTTTTTTTTTTTTTTTAACGTGCGGAAATCCCTTCGGATACCCCCCCGCCAGCCTGCGGGGGTGGTTATGTCGTGTCTCGACTAAAACCGCACGGTGTCCTCCCCAAGTGTCCGTTGCCGGGCACCCCGGGTAAGCCCTCGAAAGGATAACCCCAGGGTTGCCGGCGGACTTTGGCCGCCACCGCGGCCTCGCCTGGTGGGCTCGGGTTTTATCCCGCTTCGGTGAGTTGGCAGGCGTATGTAGGGCACACACGACACGCCTCCGCCACGGCCTGCTTCTGTAAGGACGGCGAGTCGGCCAACTGCCGTCCTCAGGCCCCGATCATGGAGGTCGGTAGTCCCGGGCGTAGATGAGTCTGCGGCGTCCTCGCCGCAGACTGCGAAACTCTGGGGGCAGGATTCTCTCCCGCTCCCTCTCCGCCGTCTCTTTCGCGCGCATTACCTGCTCGCAGAAAGAGGCGGCGGCGTGCCACTTGCTCCCGTCGGAGACCACGGCCCTCACCATGGTCTCCAACGAGAGAACGTCCACGCCCAGGACCGCAACGAGATCCCGGCGTTGACTCGCCCACGCAGGGCACTCCACCAACGTGTGGAGCGCCGTGTCTTCGCCAGGATCCTCGCAGTGCTGGCACTGCGGTGTCGTCTCCCGATGGATGCGCCACAGATACTTACCGAAACACCCGTGTCCGGTAACCATCTGGCACATCCGGTAGGAGAGGTCCCCATGGTCCCTCTCCAACCACTCCTTCATGATCGGTCTCACCACCGCAATGGTGGATTCCCCCACCTGGGGTACTCAAGTCGCACCCTCCATGTCTCCATGAGTTCCTGACGGAGCAGGGACCGCTGAGCCCTGATTTCTCGGGGCTCTGGCCTATGGCCCTGCTCCAGCGCCTCCTTGCGATACTGGTACAGCAGCGCAAGGGCTCTCGCTTCCAGGTCCCATGGAGGGGTCCCGGCTAGGAGACATGCCGCCTCGACGGAGATCGTGCGATACCCCCTGATGACTCTGACGGCCATCGCTTTTAACGGACTGTTTAGTACAGCCACGTTGCGGGCCGCCAGAGTCTCTGCCCATACTGGGGCCCCGTACAGGGCCATGCTTCGCACGATCCCCAGGTACAGTCTCATAGTGGGGGCGTTGGGTCCCTTAACATTAGGCATCAGCCGTGATAGCGCGGCCGCAGCCCCCCTCAGTTTCGGGACCAGACTTCGGAGATGAGGTCCGAAGTCCCATCGGCTATCGAGTACGAGCCCAAGGTACTTCATCGTGGGCTCGATGCCGATGCTTACGCCCCCTACGGTTATGCCGGTTCCCGCAGGTGGCCCCCTCCGAGGCCCGTGAAAACACATAGCCTCGGATTTGTGGAGAGCCACCTCGAGTCCCAGCCGCCGTATTCGACCCACGACTTGAGCAACCCCTGCCGTGGCCTTTAGTGCCGCGCTTCGGTGCGTTGTTCCCCGCGCCATAACGAGGGTGTCGTCAGCATAACATGTTATGCTGACACCCTCGAGCAACGAACCACGCAGCACCCAGTCGTATCCGATGTTCCACAGGAGTGGCCCTAGGACCGACCCCTGCGGAACACCGCACGACACTTCTCGCCGCCCTGGCCCTAGCCAGCTCGGGTAAACTATAGCCCTCTCGGATAGGTATGCCTCGACAATGCGGCGGAGGTAAGGAGGCACTCCGTGATACGCGAGCGCCTCCCTAACGCAGCTCCAGGGTAGGGTGTTGAAGGCGTTGGCGATGTCGAGAGACACCGCCACCACCACCCCACCCCGCGAGACTACTTCCTCCGCCAGGCACCTAACGCGCATGATCGCTTCCACGGTGGAGCGCCCCCGGCGGAAACCGAACTGGTTGTCCGCCAGATCTGGCCCCACGTTCGTGAGATGCTCGACGAGGCGCTCTGCAATAATCCGCTCAAAGAGCTTGCACACCTCGTCGAGCAACACGATCGGCCGGTAACCGGATGGCTGGTCCGCCGGCCGCCCCGCCTTCCGGATAATTTGGAAACTGGCCCCTTTCGAGGCATGCGCTAAAGAGCGCCACCAGTCGAGGCCCTAGTTCCTCCAGGGCCAGGACCCATGCTCGGCCTGGAATGCCGTCGGGTCCGGGGGCAGTGCATTTCCTGGATTTAAGCCGGAGCACTGCTACCCCCAGTTCACTCTCCCTGACTTCGGGCACATCGCTCTCGCTATTATCAGCGTCAGGCGCCTGAGGCGGAGCCATACGCGGCGGGACATGCTCCTCCGCTCTCGCTGGGAACAAGGAGCCCAGTATCCCCTCCAGCCGCTCCGGCTGGAGGCTCTGGGTCAGTAGGGGCGCCCTTGGGCGGATTTTGCCCCAGACCGCAAGGTAGGGACGCCCCCATGGGTTCTGCTCCAGAGACTCCAGCAGCTCTTCGCGGGCCCGCCGTTTGGCCTGCTTAATGGCTTCCTGGAGGGTCCTCTTGGCCCCCTTGTACGCCTCATACAGCTCCGTCTCTCGGGCTGCCGCATCGTCTGGGCGGCGACGCCTCCGGCGAAACCTCGTGTACTGGCGGCGAGCGGTCACGCAAGCTGCTCGCAGCTGTGCGATCTCCACTGACCACCAGTACACCTGTTTCTTTGCCAGGCCGGGCTTAACCCTAGGCATCGCCGCATCGCAGATATGCGACATGGCTCTCCTGAACCATTCCGCCTCTGCGTCGACATCGGCAGGCCTGGCCAGTGACGGAATCCAGGCCTGCACTATTGATGCCTCCAGGAGAGCCTCCCGATCCAGGCGCCTGAGCGCCCAGCGTGGATCCGGGGGATTCGCGATTGTCGGCGGCAGGTTAGTTGGAGGGGAGACGTTGAACCGAATATACTTGTGGTCGGAATCCGTCTCCTCCTCCTCCACCACGCGCCAACCCTGGACGCGGCGGGCGAGAGCAGGGGTCGCGAATGCGACATCCACGACCGAACTGAGCCCCCGCCGCTCCCAGGTGGCGACACTCCCCCGGTTAAGGACCTCTAGACCACGTGTGTTGGTCCAGTCCTCCAGTACTCGCCCCTTGTCATTGGTTTCCCGGGAGCCCCAGGCCTGAGACCAGGAGTTGAAGTCTCCCAGGACCAAGACAGGACGAGGACGGCACGCAGCGAGAACAATGTCCAGTTCAGCGAGCCTTAGCTCAAGCTCGTACTGGTCAAGGCTTGGCGAGAAGTAGACGGCCACGACAGCCAAGCCCTCATAGTCCGCCGCGACACAGCCTCTGCACCTTGCAATGAGTGCAAGGCGCGAGGTGTCCGCGGCGGACCCCCCGAAGACGGTCGCTACGCCGTCCAGGTCCACCGGGCTTCCGGGGTGGACCCAGTACGGCTCAGCGACCACGACCACATTGATAGACCACTCCACGATGCTCTGGTACAGAAGATCCTGAGCACCGGTGCAGTGGTTTATGTTCGCCTGCTGGATGCGGATTGGTGTGTCCATTAATGGACGTCCATCTCCGCATCCCGCTGCGAATGTGGCCGCTCCTGAACGGCACCACCGCTACCCGTTGCGGACGAACGGGGCTTTGGCCTCGAGGCGGCGCAGGTTCTGCTGTCCGCCCGGTGCTCCGCCGCTTTGCCCTCCGCTACGCATTTGTAGCAGCGCGGCGGAGCATCACAAGCACTGGCCTTGTGCCCGGGCTGACTGCAGCGGAAGCACCGATCCCCCACGGTGTCTCCCGCTGTGCACTGCACTCCCACATGCCCCACGGCCAGGCACCTGAAGCACCTGGTCTCGCGGGGCTGCAGGAGTTGCACCCGCGCCTTTAGGAAGCCCCCAACAAGGAGGCTCCGTTCGTCCGCAATTTTCTGCGCCGCTGCGACGGGGCAGTTGACGACTGCCGTGCCGTGACCCGTGGAGCTGAAGCGGATTTCTCCAGCTCTCACCTGATCACGGGGGCAGCCGCCCGCCTCCACGACGGCGGAGATGACTTCCTCCGTCGTGGCCGCGTCATCCAGACCCGAAATGCGCAAACCTGCGCATTTGTTGGGTCTGGTGACGCGGACGGCTTCGGTATCCAGCGACTCCCTCAGCTTGGCCGCTAGGGCGTCGGCTTTGGGGCCGCTGGTGGCGCCGGAGACCTCGAGGAGGCGAGCTCCGGTGCGAGTTGTTTTGCACCGGAGCCCCCCCTCAATCTCGAGGGCCTTGAGGTCCACTGAGGCTTTAACCTGCGTCAGGACCTGGGCGTACCCCACGCCCTTCTCCACTCCCTCCGTCGTCACCGTCAGGACGACGGCAGTGGAGCGTGGGGCGCGGAGCCTCTTCGGCGCCTTCGCCGCAGCGGCTTTTGCCGCCTTCTTAGCCGCCTTTTTGGCGGCTTTTTTCGCCTTTTTGGCGGCTCCCGCTACCACCCTTTCCTCCCCTCTGGAGGAACGCTCGGGTGCAGCGGGAGCGGCGGTTATGGCGGGGGCGGGGGTGCCGCGCTTCTTCCCCTTCCCTTGTGGCGTTGGGGCCACTGGGGCGGCGGGGCCGGGCTTACCACTGACAGCAGCCGCGTACGACGCAGTCCGTGTCAGAGGGGGACGGTAAGCCCGGTCCTCCAAAACGCCGAGCCGCCTCTCGATGGCCGCCAAGAGCTGCACCACACTAGGCGCAGGCTCCGGCGGCGGATTGGGCGCCGGCCTAGGCGCTGTTTTCGGCGCCGGCTTAGGTGCCGATTTTGTGGCCGGCTTTGGCGCTGAATTTGGCGCCGACGTAGGCGCCCCCCCTGGCAGCGCAAGAGCCCTCGGGTGGTCGGCCACCTCCTGGGCTCTTGGGGCCTTGTGGGCCTCCGGGGATCCCCTGACCATCTGGGTCAGCTGCCTGACCTCCTCCCGGAGGACCCGCTGTTGCTCCAAGGAGTTGGCCAGCTCAGTTTCCAGGCTTGTGACCCGGACCCTGAGCTTCGCCTCCTCCTCGGAGACGCTCCTACCGAGGAGCTCCTCCAGCGCCGTCCTGGCGACGGCGACGTTTTCCGCCACCGTCTTCTTCTTTCCCGACACATTTTTAGACCCTTTTATTGTGTCGGTAATGCGGGCAAGCGCTGTGAGGAGCTCCCTCGCCGCGGGGACGCCTTGGTCCCTGCCGCTGGGTAGCGGAGGGACGTGCACCGGTTGTTTCGGCGTTCTAGCCGCCGCGGTGGCCAATATTTTGGCCGGCCGATCGTCCTCGCTCGAGGAGATCGTCCGTTGCCCGGAGCGTCTGCTACGGTCAAGGGACGGTAAACTCGAGCGAGGCCGCTTACGTCGGAGATCAGTTTCACTACTAATGAAAAATTCATCATCATCTTGGCGTTGTTCCCGGTTGCATTCTAGCCACGTCGGAGCCATTCGGGGTTCATTTATTCTTTCTTCTTCTTTTCGATTTGGCTTTGAGCGACTGCCATCTGAGCTTCCAAATCCGAGAGAAAAACCTGCGCCGGAGCCTCGTCCTTCAATAAGCAGGTTGGCTTGGCCCCGAAGTTCTTGGTGAAGTACATTCACTACAAATACAAGAAAGCCATAAAATATAATAATACTAGCTAATACTCTACATTATATGCATTTAATCGCTTTTTCATGGTATTGCACGTGGTTCTAGAAATATTAAAACTCTGAAATAACGCCAGTAACAGCTGCAGTAACGGGGTTTTAATTATCACTTACAACGTTCAACCGCGGAAAATTACTCCCATAAACCATTTAGAACACAGAATAGCTAAACGATTTAAGATGCCAGTTATTAGGATATGGCGGGCAGTTTTCTATTTGACGCCTCGAATCTCGCAATTGTATCTAAAAAGGTCATTGGTACACTCGATTGTGGATTATTTTTCCAAAAGTTATTAGGAATGCGAATGTTGGAAAAAATCATCCGTGATTGCTGCTATCGCATATCTAGGCATTATTTATACTATTACATTATACTGTGGCGTAGCTGTAGTGCATTCGACTGCTACGACAGGAGGCGCGGGTTCGATACCCACTCAGTACAAATATTTGTATGCATGAATATGTCTATTTGCATTGGTCTTGGTGTTTCTATGTATAATATGTATGTATTTACAAAAAAAAAAGTATATAAGTATGTTTATCCGCATTCTGGAACCCAAAACACAAGCTAGTTAAACTATGCTTACTTTGGGTCTAGAAAGCGCTGTGTAGAATGTCTTAGAATATTTATTTATTTATTTATTACATAAAATCACGCCTATATTCCCTAAATGGATTCATAGTTCAGTATACATGTTCGTCCGTCGTTTATAAACCGGCTTCAAAAATTATTTCAACATCGGGTTTGGTTCAGCTCTCGGGTGCGGGTGCTGCCATATGAATTAATTTACCATCACTTAATAGGTAGAAAGAACCGACTTCAAAAAAACTAAAATCAGGCACTGAAAAAAGAAAAATAACTGAATTACAGATTTAATGCTAAAGATAAAAATACACGAAGACTTTTCTGTTGAAGTCGGTGCTTTTTTTTAAACAAAAGAAGACATTCCCAAATTGTTTCAGGTGTCTCCCAGTAATCGGAGAACATACATAAAAAAAGATAAAATAAAATTATTAATTAAGTAATTCAAAAAAAATCATAAAATGAAAACTACTGGGCCAAATGGCAACTAATCCATATCGGATCATACATCTCAGCGTAATCGGTGTATAAACACTAGGTCCGCAAGGCAGTAGCTCTTACAATGTTGAGCTGAGACTGCCCATGTCTGAGTTATTTGGAAAGGAAATTGCAGTTTTTGAGAAATCAGCTTTAGAATTTTCTGTTCGGTAATTATTCCTCCGTGTCTAATACGATTTTCAGTTTTCTTTTTTTAAATCGATATTTACGGTTATAGGCTACGTTTTGGCGCCAAAACTTAGATTTTACTAATTGTGGTTTTTGAGAAATCAGCTTTTGATTTTTTTGTTCGGTGATTATTCCTCCGTGGTAGTTCATAATTTAAATGTGTATAGCCTATGTCCGTCACATCACTATCATCTATGATTATGCTAAAAATCATTAAAATCGGTCGAAGGTTCTAGGCGCTACAGGGACACAAACGAAATACATCGAGTGGAGTGAAAGGAGCTTTCGCTCGACTTCGTTTCACTGTCAGCTCAATTTAAAAAAAAGTGATCAATCGAATTGAGAACCTCTACCTAAATTCCCTCAGTCTAAATTCCTAATTAACCTCCTTTTTAATGTCGGTTAATTAAGAATTTACAGTGAGTTGAGACATTCTGATAGTAAATTTTACTTAGTCAAAACAACAGAAGCAAAATAGACAATCGTTAATTTCATTTGTGTTTATCGACAGTTTTGCTTGACTTGTGGCTAATTAAATCAATGGTGGTTCAGTATTGAATAATATTATCCCTCAATTAACATTCGGGGCCGATTTTTAAAGCGACTGTAGAGGCAGGCCGGTGTAGGCAATAAAACGGCTCGTCCCTTATCCGTCATTCAGCCCTTGGAGATTTCTTCTGGAGGAATAATTTACGTTGATCGTCCGGAAGGGGAGCGTAACTACCTCAGTGAAACTTTAAGCTTTCACTCAGAATGGTTGCGATTCGCGGTGTCTCAACTTTAAGTAATAAATTGGTTTCGATAGAATGCGTAGCAATGTAATATCAATCTTGTATTAGTTTGCTAATTTGCATTCCGGAACATAAAACCTTAGGAACAACTTGTAATTATTGTTTTTATAAAGCTGTTCCTAACTCCATTATTAATGGCTTTTAAAATATCAGTGGACTTGAAAATAGTACGTTGTTTTAAAATGAATGAGTAATGTAGATTGGTTGAAAGGACTTTTGATTTAAGAACCTTTGAAAATGTTAGCAGAACCAGAGATAAAATAGTTGTTCGCCAAATGCTCGTATGTAAATATAATCATATTTATAATGTATAGGCGAGAGTTGCCTGGGCGGAAATAAACATGTAAACCTGCACAGCTATTTCTTTGGCCATGTGTACCTATCTGATCGACTATTAAAAGATATAGAAAACTAAAACAAACATTTAAAGAAGAAAGAAACCGAAACTACAAAGTGAAAACTGTAAGATCATAGACTCTGATCTGGATTTTTATTTTTGAAATAATAAAACTTTACCTAATCTATTCCATGTATGAATGGACAGAAGATTATAATACTTAACTAAAATCAATGAAAATTCATACAAAAAACCCTCTAATTACAGAACAACCCCTTATCTTGTTGACATATAACGAAGAAGCAGATGATCATATTACTTAATTGGAATTTATGAAAGTACAAAATTTTTGAACGTACACAAATATATTATCGATACTAAAATCAAGTACTACGCCTCTTAAGGAATAGGAAGGCCGAATGGGGCCATGTTTTACGAGCGATGTGTCGCAAGGGGGGGAGCCTTTTTTCTTAACAAGACGTCGCTCGGGGCTCGCTGCGGCTCTCGGAATGTTAAATACTCGCCCTCGTTAGTAAGTTTTCGGCTACGTACTCTCCAACCGTGGTTAATATGTCTTTGGGAATGTAACGTAAATATTTGACTATTTGTTAGTTACTGAATAATGTTTTTTTTTTTTGATATGGGTAAACAACAAACTAAATATGAAATAGACTGTTTATACGGCAAAATAGAAACATTATAAACATTATCTGTAACCATAACACTCGAGATCGTGGCAATTGCAGAGAAGATTGTATGGTGGTAGAAATTTTATTACACAAATTTGTCACAAATAGATCAATTAAGTCATAAAAATGGTCATTAAAGCATAATTTTACTCAGTCTTATCAGAAGCACTCGATGTGAAGTATAATTTATTGTTCAAAAAGCTTTGAATTTTTATTGGAGTGATTTTTGGTTAGGGCTGCGTGTAAACTGGCATTGAAATGTAAGCTACAAAAGGCGTCAAAGCCTTTATTCTCAGTAATCAACACGTGGTGACGTCATAGTCAATAGAATCCTTTGAGCACAGCTTAAAAAAGCTATGAGCGAACCACCACGTGAAATAAAAAACAAATTTCAAGAAGCGCTTTTGTATGCTACGTGAACCGTGTTCGTCGTAAATGAAATGCGTTGATGAAGTGATATTATCCAAGTTTGTGTTAGTATTTCTTTTTTCTTACTGCAACTTTTACCAAATTTGATGCAATTTAAACTAGGGATGCGATGCAATTAGCCGATCGCAAGAAAATGGAGCTGAGCGAGCATTTATTATTTTATTTCAAAATCTGAAATATTCAATTTTAGCGCGCGCGCGAACTTTTTCCATTAGTTTCAATGGTAAATTTGATTTTCGGTGATAATTCATCAATGGTATGTCCGATTTTTAATTTTTTAATGGTCTCAAAACATGCCCTTAGATTGTCGTTATGACCATGCCAAATTTGGTTGAAATCAGATTTGTGGTTGCAAAGGAGTATCCGAGTTTGTAAGCGGCTATCCCGCGTATAAGAGCAATTAATAATTACAATTTTAATAAAACAAAATAAACTGACTTAAAGACGTACAAAACATAAGTATTAAGTTTAAAAAACTGTAACCACACTACGGTAATGGTAAGAATATAGAAACGAACGACCTCTGTGGCGTAGCGGTAGTGCATTCGACTGCTAAACCAAAGGTCGCGGGTTCGATTCCCGCTTAGTGCAAAATATATATATTTGCATTGGTCTGGATGTTTCTATGTATAATATGTATTTATTTACAAAAAAAAGTATTTAAGTATGTTTATCCGCATTCTAGAACCCATATGACAAGCTCTGCTTAGTTTGGGTCTAGATGGCGTTGTGTACTTTGTCGTACAATATTTATTATTATTAGCCTTTGTTTTAAGAATAGTAAAATATAGGCCCAGCCCTCCACCGATAGATGGCGTTAGTAATATTCTAAATAGCTAAAATATAATTGTATTTTTTAAATATCGGCACTGCTTGCCATACCCAAAAATAGAATAGAATAGAATTGTATTTTTATGTCTTGGTATCCATAATATTACTCTAAGTATATTTATATTTTTGAAATCGGGATTTTCTCCCCTTCAATTTGATATCACACTCATTGGGATAACCAAAAAAAAACCTTTCTGTGGCCCCACATTTTTGGATCTAACATCCGTTATGTTGATATTATTCGTATAAAATCAAGCCTATTGCACCCAGAGCATGAGACTGAATTGATTGACACCTGATTCATTACAATCAGTTAATTATCTTACTGAAGCCGGCAGCATTGCAGCTTGTGCCACCGGGCTTGTTTTGCGTTTAATCGTACCGGGACAAAACGCAATATAAGCCTGGCGGCACAAGCCGGTGGGTTCCACCGCGGCTTTGGTTACCACACATTACCCTTACCTTACTACGGACTTGACGCACGCGCGCGCCGACCTGTGGTAATAAAACGACTGGAAAGTGAAAAATAACTGAATTACAGATTATAGATTGAAAAAAAAATTGCTCGTAACACTTTTCTGTTGACGTTATCGATGCCTAACCGTGACGAGACGTGGTTTGACACCGATTTGAACTCCCTACGTCCTAACTTGTATTTATATTAATGTTATACTTTTTTGCATTATGCCCATTGATTGCAAACGCTATCAAATAAGTAGGTACCGAGGATTATGTTATCGTAGACCCATAAAAGGGTGTGCGGTGGGCACAGAGCACACTAATTCCTCTTTACGAGCATCGATGGGTCGACTCGATATAAGTAAAGCTTTTCTACCTATACAAACCTTTTTCGCAGCGTCAAAAGAGATCATGCATCACGCAATTTATTAAGTATTTCAAACTTAAACTAGCAAATAGTGTAATTCATACAACCAATAGATATGTGTTGCATTATGTCATGAAGGAATTAATTCTTTATATCCCTAAGTAGCAGTTCTTTTTTTAGATGAAAAGAAGTAGGTACTATTCCTACTATGGCTATTTCTTATACATACTGATGCTGATATCTCCTTTTCTGTACCCCAGATGACGTGTATCTAACACTTCGTAATGATCGACGTGAAAGCGTTACAAACAAACTCTCTCACTTATTAATAAATATTCGTCGTATACTCATCATCATGTCATCCAAACCGTATCCGGCTACGGCGACTCCTAAATATTTAGTTGGACCCTATGATGGGCTCTAATGTGGCTTGCAAAGCCGAACTTCGACTTGAAGACACGATCGCAAGGCGTACAGTATAGCTGGCCGCAGATGAATCATACGTGTAGGAGTTCGAGGGTTTTGGACGAGTCTTCCGTACTTGGCGTTTCGTGTCAAGGTCTTCTAGACGTTTCTCTTCAAAAGTGTCGATACCAGTGCGGACGGTATGACGCCATTCCAGTCTAAGACGGGAAATCTCCTCCCAACCATCAGTAGAGATGTTGCAGACCACAAGATTGCGTTTTAACACATCTTTGTAGCGCAGGTATTGACCTCCTTGTTTGCGCTTTCCGCATGACAGCTCTGAGTAGAAGACAGCCTTCGGCAATCTTTCGTCATTAATGCGTACGACATGTCTACTCCATCTAAGTTGATGTTTCATTATGAGTGCTTCGACCCCGGGCAAGCCGGTTCGACGTAGGACTTCAGTATTTGGAACACGATCCTGCCACCTGATACGCAGTATAGACCTTAAACATTTGAGATGAAAGGTGTCCAGCTGCCTAATGTCTGCTCTGTAACAGCACCAGGTCTTCGCAGCATAAAGCAAGGTAGGCAGGACGATTGCTTTGTACACTAATATTTTAGTTTTCAGTTTGATGTCATGCGAGTTCCAAACACGCGCCCTAAGTTTGCCAAAGGCTGCTGCAGCACCTGCTATTCGGGTTGGTATTTCTGATGCCAGAGTGTTATCACATCTTAAGCGACTTCCCAAGTATTTGAAGTTTGGGACTTCTACTAAGTCAGTGCCATCCAACTTGACCTTTGAATGATCCTCATCGAAACCTCTCGGGGGCCGTTTTAATACTTGGGTCTTGGTAGTGCTTATAACTAGACCAAATCTACGGCATGACAGGTGTAAAGAGTCTATACAGGCCTGAAGGGACTCAAGAGAATCAGCCATTAGGCAAACATCGTCGGCGTATAAAACGTCCATCACTGAGAGTCGGGTAGTCGGGAGTCGGAAATCTACAAAAGACATGTAAAGAGGCCGGTACTGTTCCAAGCTCTTTTCTTGAATTTGTCTTACGACAAATATAGCGTCTACAGTACCTCTACCTGGACGGAAACCGCATTGTGTTTCGGGGAGTATTGTTTCCGCGTGTCGGGATAGACGGGTGTTGATAATGTGAGCTAAGATCTTCCCAGCTGTCGAGAGTAGAGAGATGCCTCTATACGAGCCGCAATCGGCTATATCGCCTTTGCCCTTGTACAATTTACAGATGGAAGCATCTCTCCAATCTTGCAGGACGACTTCACACTCCCATATTTTTAGTATAAGCTCGAATAATTGGTTATTAATGTGTGGGCCTCCGTATTTGTATATTTCGGACGATAAACTATCTATCCCAGGTGCTTTAGCATTCTTCATTCTCCGCAGTGCAACAGCAAACTCGTCAAACGGTGGGCGTTCCGCTAGATCTTCAGCGGTGGGTAGATCTTTTATAGATTCTATGTACAACCAGTCGGTCGTCTGTATTGTGGGATTTAGAACATCCTGAAAATGTTCTGCCCATCGAGCTAGTACGTCTTTTTGCTCAGTCAACCATCGGGTCTTATCCCACCATTTGTCCCTAAGTGCACGCACTTTTACTTTCAGGTCTAAATGAGCTTTTCTTCGTTCAGAGATGTCTGTTGAAAGAAGAGCACGCCTAAGGTCCTCAACGAGCTTTCGGATTTCTACATCTGAATCATCAAACCAGTCTTGGTTTTTCCGATCAGGTTTACCTATAACTCGTAAGGCACAACCATGGAGATTTTCGGCGTATAAACGGCATCTCTCATCGACAGACGCATCTTCTGTATTTTCTGGAATATTAGCATAAAAAGCATCATCTAGCCTGTCCGTTAGTGCTCGGCCCCGGATCAGTTTTTGCAATCTAACTTTGCTGGGTTCTTGTGTGGAGCTCGTCGTGGAATTTCTACTCGTAACCGCAGTTTTGATCGAACAAGTCGATGGTCGGTTCAACCCAGGGCACCCCTCATTACTCGAGTGATTAATACTTCACTGAGATCCCTCCTGCGTACCATCACATAGTCCAAGAGGTGCCAGTGCTTGGATCTTGTATGCATCCACGTGGTCTTAAACTTTTCTGCCAAGCGAAAACAGGTGTTTGTAATGGTGATTCCATATTCAGCGCAAAGAGTTAGCAGATCAAGGCCATTAGCGTTGCATTTTCCAACTCCATGTCGCCCAAGTATCCCATCCCAAGCACCGTGATCCTTGCCAACGCGAGCGTTGAAATCACCCAGCAATAGGATCTTATCAGCAGCAGGTATTTTGCTGACTACTTGATTGAGTTCATAGTAGAACTTGGCTTTCTCTTCGTCTGGAGATGGCAGCGTGGGGGCATATACACTAATTAAAGAGAGATGCTTCTTAGTTGACAGTTGAAGCCTTAGTGTTATAATTCTGTCATTTATACCCTTTGGTGTTTCTTTAAGTTTTCGTGCCAGTTCATTTCGCACAGCAAAGCCTACTCCACTAGCTGCTCTCTCTCTGAGCTTGGTTTTCCGCTCCAGTAATAAGTATAACCTCCAAGTTGCTCGCAGAGCTCTCCGGAGTCACTGAGATGAGTCTCGCTAATTGCGGCGATATCTATACTGTACTTATCGAGTTCTCTTGCAATCAATGCCGTCTTTCTCTCAGGACACGAATTTATGTCACTATCTAAAAGTGTACGAACATTCCATGTTCCTATAATAAGATGGTTAGTCTTAACTTGTTTCTTTTGTCGACCGCTTAATGATGGTGAACAGGTGACCTCGGTTAGCCACCCGCTTTAAAAAGAGATAGACTTATGTATAGGCCACCTTTTCTAGGCCCCTCCCCGGATTGGGGAAAGCAGAGCGCTCCCTAAATAGGGCTGCTTTGTCATCAACTGAGCTGCCGAACTGGTCCCCCACCTCAGTCAGGACACAAAACGACCATCACCAGAAGACCGCCTACGTGCAGATGCCAACTAAGGTTCGGACACACCTATCCACCCCCACCATCGGCGCTCCATCGCCGTAGGGCTTTCGCTCATTGACCATAAAACGCAGGAGTCATCTGCGCGTGAATATATTTAAGTGGACAAGCAGTTGCGCAGGTGCAGATCCACTCTCTCGTCCTCAACGTTCTGGGGCCGGTGGACTGGGTAGCCGGACCAGCGGAATACAGAGGGTGCAGGCGACTGGCCGCATGTCGCTAGATTTTAAGGGTCCATACATGCGCCCTTTAAGGTACATCGCCGTGTACCGTGCCTAATCGCTGCAGAGACCAGATGCTTATGCCTATCGACGTAGCTCGCTCTCGGCACCAAAAAGGAAGTCCTTTTTGGTGCCTAGAGCGAGCAATGTCCATGCTATGTATGTATGGTCCTCCAGCCACATAAAGTTATGTGGCTGGAGGACCATCCATTGACTGACTGCATCGAAAGCATAGTAAGCCTTGATGGGCGATGGGGTCGTCACTTCCCGACGCCGATCGTCGTATACTACTAGGGCAGCAAACAATTACACAAAAAATAATCACTTATTTTGGTAAGCTATTTCAAAAAAACACTTCTAATATCGATGAGTTGCAATTTTTATTCCAAATACGAACATACATGCAAGAGGCAATATAACGTACGTTAGCTCTCAAAACGGAGAGCTTTTATCATGTCACCATAAAGGAGAGTGCAGTGGTCCATGCAGGTTTGGCATTAATTCTTGTTTACGGCGATTCGCTTTTAGTGGCCCTGTTCAAAGCGTTCGTCGTCGCTGCGTGTCGCTCGCTCGTGGCGCGTGAACTTCGATGGATTGAATTGACGCGCTTGCTTCCGTGAACCGACTACTGCTCACTAGTAATCATATTTTATTTGTAAAAGGTCATTACGGTCTTTCCTTACACAAAGGTGAGGTACGAGCGTACTTCTTACTATTACTATAAATGCGAGAATTGGATGAATAGAGGGGTGGATGTTCGATACAAAATCACGCTAGAACCCTACGCTATGCACGGATACCCCCGCGCCGGTCAGTGGGGGTGGTTATGTCGGACTCGAACCGACCAATACCGCACGCTGTCTCGGTCTCCAATGCCGGGGTGTAAGCTATTCCAATAACCTACCCTGCCCTACCAACAAAAAATTAATAATATTATGGTATAATTAAAACCCTCTGCGTGTTCCTGCGTATTTAACAGACGGATACACAAAAAGCTTACTAGCTTATTTCTATATTTCCCCTTTGAGGGTTAAAAATACATCCACCGACAACCATTTTGCTACGAATAGCAAAAAGGTCGACAATAAAAGATGAGCGACTCCCTCGCTCCCTTTCAATTCATAACATTTTTAAAACTGGCAATAGAAAAACATCAGCTTAAAATGTTTTTGCCTCTAATCCGTAATTTAATATTAATTTATAGTCGAAAATCACCGTTTCGCCGTCATCGAGTTGGAAAATAACGGAAGTATTTGAAAGAATAAGGCGGTGTTTTGAAGAGGTCGGAGGGACGATTAATCATTCTACTCTTTTATGGAGGTAAAGGTTGGAGGACACGATTGTTCTGTAATACTAGTGTTGTTCTTTTGTTACTATCAAAACTGAATAAATCACAACTTGTTTCGGCGTTATAATAGACGCATAAATACCATTTTAGAACCGTCCGCCATACCGATATCTACAATTAAACGGTTCCAAAATGAAAATGATGGAATGCCGCCTGTGTTTAGATAATACCTCTAAATAATGGACGTGGCGGTGCGCATTAATATTGAGGTAAATCTTATTAGGACCGCCTAAACGCTGCGATAATATCATATTGTTTTGGAACTCACCATCCGCGTTTCCTCTCTTATGCTTGGAAGGGTTCCATCCTCAGGGACAACCGAAGCTTCTGAATATTCATAGTATTATCACAAACCGACTTACCGAACTGAGCAGCATCATAAATACATAATACCTCTCATTTCAAGATAAGAATCATTTACGTCGCTTTCATTATGACTGTTCTCTTGTATCGGAATTGTTTCTAACAAAACAATAATTCATTTGCTATAATACGAACGCACCATTCGAGTGGGTTTTTAAAGGTTTGCCGGGTGTTATTGGAAGTAGCTTTCGCAATGTAATTGTTGTGTTGATTTCCCCTGAGAGTCGCAGGTTTCTACGGCCCGTCTCAGACGGTACCTGTAGTGCGGCTCACTTGCCACCATGGTAACGATAATTTGAGCAAATTATTGTTTCATTGTGAACGCTCTCAGCTATAAATATTAATATAAGTAAAACATATATAATCTTGTCAGTTAAATAAAGAGCTTGCTGAACAATTCATCTTTAGCAACTATAACAACAAGAAAACCGGCCAAGTGCGAGTCGGACTCGCCCATGAAGGGTTCCGTAGCAGCAAGTAACACAATAATGTTTTTTTTTTAAATTTCTATATTTGAATTGATTGAATGAAAGGTAAATTGCGGTTTACGATTTATGACGTATTTAAAAAAACTACTTACTAGACCTCGTTCAAACCAATTTTCGGTGAGAGTTTACATGGTAATGTACATCATATATTTTATTTAGTTTTATCATAGGTACTCTTACTTTAGAAGTTACAGGGGGGGGGGGGACACATTTTACTTCTTTGAAAGTGTCTCTCACGCAAACTATTCAGTTTAGAAAAAAACTATATAATAAACTTCAATATCATTTTTGAAGACCTATCCATAGAATCCCACACGTATGGGTTTGATGAAAAAAAAATTTTTGAGTTTCAGTTCCAAGTAGCCGCCTAAGAGGCCCGACCTCCATGATAGAGGCCTGAGGACGACAGTTGACCGACTCGCCGTCCTTACAGAAGCAGGCCGTGGTGGAGGCGTGTCGTGTGTGTCGTCCTACACACGCCTACCCACTCACCGACCGACGCTACCAGGCGAGGCCGCGGTGGCGGCCAAAGTCCGCCGGTAACCCTGGGGTTATCCTTTCGAGGGCTTACCCGGGATGCCCAGCAATGGACACTTGAGGAGGACACCGTGTGGTTTTAATCGGTCCGATTCCGACACGCCCACCCCATCGTTGGCACCGATGGGGTGAAGACCGTGAGGGTTTCCACACGTTAAAAAAAGCTACCCTGCGTTTTTTTCACCAAAAAACCGATATTACTAGTATTCCCGTTAATCACTCCAACTAAGCTAAATTGCTTGGCTGGACTTGTTAATAGTGGCTTCACGTTGGTAGTATAATGGTCAGAATTCGAACCAACCTATCGATTATATGGCCAACTTCTTAACCACTAAGCTACCGACGTTTTATGTTTAAATACATTAGTGATGATTTAGTACGAAAGTGAGTGCATTTGATAATTATAATTTCAAATCGATTTTTAAGAAAGTATGTGTGATTGTAGAATTTATGAGAAACATATAATTTTTCTATAAAGGTGCAAACGACATCCCGCCATCTGTTTCTACCCTAACACACTTGACGAATCGCATCTACTGTCTTTAAGTCTATCATTCAATCTTTCATGTATATTCAGTTCACAATAAACAATATAGATAATAAAGTCGGTGTAAAAATGGAAAACAAAAGAGTTATTTATAAGCCAATGACCTGAATGAATGGCTATAACGAGTGCGTAGGCACACATAATGTACGTACGTACGCCATTGATCATATACAAAGTGTCCATATTGAATGATTCTATACATTATTCCGTGTCAAAAGTATCACAAACTGTTGTTAATTCTGCCTAATATCCTCAACAACCTTTACGCGGCTGTCACAGAGGGGTCCGATATAAAGATGATGGATATCCTCCATATAAAATGAATAAGCTTTATGTATGAAGGCCATCTGTGTAAGCTATATGTTTACCCTATAGTTGTAGCTAAAGATGTTTCCAAATAGTTAACTTTGATGAACACAAATTAGAAGTCAACTAAACCTACGGTGGTGCATGATAAAGAATGGGACTTACTGTGAATGATGTCTCGGATTTGGTTCCCGGGTCAGATGAAGAATAGCAGAGGATTTCTAGGTTTCTTGGCGCAACAAAAGTTATAAGTATTTAAATAATAAACCACAGTTTGAGTACAAATATATACTTTTAAATACTTACTTCATTTCCACATAATGTTTACGGCCATATGAAGCTCAGCTAACAGATAAATTTAAATATTTAATTTACGAAATTATCGATTATACGGGAGGTTTCATGACTATGTCACTATTTCTCTATCTCATAACAATCTATTAATTATTGAGAATCGTCTTCTTAGATTGGGACAGCGTAATATGTGTTGATTTTAAAAATAAACTAGCTGTTGCCCGCGGCTTCACCCGAGTGGATTTCTGATCCCGTTCCCGCTACCCTAGGTTGTGGTGGTGGAATAAGTGCCCATCACTTATTCCACCACCACAACCTATATAAGATACACAATTCCACCATATATAATTTTGTTATATCTCAAAGGGTTTCGGCAGCATTTTCGTTTAAAGCTCCCAGACGGCTTATTTTTTTCCGACACCTCCAACCAATATCCTTATATTTCAGCCAATCTATACAAAAACTTGACAAATTATATACTAAAACCTTACTCGAGGACCTCTCTATCCTTTGGTGAAACAGCATGAAAATCGATGCAGTTGTTTTGAGTTTATCGCAAACAGACAGACGCGGCAGAGGACTTTGTTTTAAAATATGTTACCTACAAAAACATCAAGAAAGGCTACACACATCACAGGGACCTAAGCCAACCTCACCTGCTAGCAAGTACACCGGCTGAACAACGGATGAGGCTACGGCGCAGGCTTTCCTCTGAACATTAAAGAGCAGACAGTGGTCGCTTCTTTGAAAGCCAAGATAAACTAAACCGGGCGCTTTTTCTAAACTCCCTTCTACTATAATGAATTCACGAACATACAAACCCACTTTACCTGAGCTGGGAATCGAACCAGAGACATCCACCACAACATATTAAGAAATAATGTAATTGAAGAGATAATTGTGTTCACATAATTGTAAGCACGATGATAGGTCTGATAAGTTTCCTTTACTGTCCGCATGGTGTCTCTTTTGTCGATTTAGTGCGGCCACCTATAGTTCCTGCACGTTCCCTAGCCTCCAAAAACAATGAACAGAAAGGAAGCCCTTGAATGTGTAAAAGGCAATGATTCTATAACAAAAGATCTATGTTAAACTCGGAAAAAGATTAAAAAGGAAACGTTTGTCGGGTCGCTATCAACACTATCAATCATTCGTATAATAGGCCACGTCCCCTAACACACGTTCTTAAATAATTTGTCAAAAGTCGCTCCCTGCCCATACTGCAAACGTTTTCGACTACCTACTTATTCCCATTTTTCTTGACACTTGTATGAGCAATTTTTCATTTGAATTACACAAACAAAATCACGGGTAGCTATATAATAGAAGTTCAAATCCTACTAATATCTTAAATGTGAAAGTTCGTGAGAATGGATGCAGTTTTGATGCAATTTTGATTATAGCCTGAAATAGCACATAGGTCAAACGAATGTATTCCGGGAATACATTCGTTTGAGTTGCGGGAACGTGATCAGTATTTCACATATATCTATATACCGAGTATGTTAGGGAAACACTGCCGAAAACTAAGACATAAAAATGCATCACTTTACCGAAAGAAATGAATGCCGCAATGAATATCGGTATGACGTCGCTGGTCTTTGAACTCGCGCAGCGCGCTGGGTCGATGACTGGTGTCACTTAGCTAACACGATGGAGTGTGAATAATGCTAATAAAAAAAATTAAACCAATCGCCAAAAAAAAAACACCCTAGCTTGTTTTATCTTCAGTACTATAGCCTGTCTTAGTTTTCGGGAGCGTTTCTCTAACACCCGGTATATTTTTATAGATCTTCTAACGACGTAAAACATATAATAATAAAATAATTTTGTATTCAAAAGAAAAGACGACTCATTATTGAATTAATTCATAAAAAAGCTGTAGATAACTTTGCAAATTTAAGAGTGAGGTTAGATGAGTGATAGTGGTTAAAAAACTACTAATTATGGGATAATAATGATTTATTGTAAGCGTTCCACATGGTTATAGTACATTACTGCCGCGGCTGCCAAGTGTAGTGTTGCCGGACGATCGTGAAGTATTTGGGTCGAGACGCAGGCGAGGCACGCATTACGGAGTCCGGCAACGCTCAGTTGTGGCCAAGGCTTGTATAGTGCTTTTCCCAAACAATGCGCGGAAATTAAAACTAAGTAGTATCTCGGCAGAACTTTTTGTTTGAAAATGCAGTTATTGAAAGTGTAATTTTTGAAATTTAAAGTGGACTTTCCGGGGATTATGTTGGTTTGGGATAGTTCTAACGAGGTCGAAGTTTGTTGTATATTAGCCTCTTCTTCGGTGTGATTCTGTATTTCAAAGCTTTGATGGGAGGTCGATGGTCGAGATTGGATACTTTCGTTGGTTTTACGTGTAATGCTACTTTTATTTTCAATCGATTCTTCTACATAGCTTTCGGCTACCTGGTCAGATTTCCACCCGCCGTGTTGTTTAATTGTAACTAAATTCGCACCTGTGTCAGCAAGAAGAGTCGCTGAAGATCGACGAAAGCAATGCCCAGTATAATACTCCGGATTTGGCAAGTTTAAGTAGGTAGCAATTGCCTTTGGCATTGCGGCAATTTTGTGTCTTCCAATTACTTGCTTTGCGCATTTGTTATTTTTGTAATTTAGAAAAAATCGGTCTGATTTTACATCTGTGGGACGTAGCGCTATATATTTTTGTACGATTTCAGCTGATTCATCTCTGATAACAAATATGCGATCGATTTTGGTTTTAGTATCACGTAGAGTTACAATTATCACACCGTCGTGATTGTCTACATCTTTTATAGTAATATTTATAATCTCGTTACATCGGCATGCACCAAAAATGCCAAAAATAAGAATAACCTGCAACAAAAATAAAGTACGTTAATACGTCACATAGGTATTTTTTCTAAAAACGAGAGGTTAATATCAAATCAAGAGTAAAACAAAAACATTTTTACGTTTGATGCGGTGAAAACTTTGGACTTTTTACATTTGTAACCATCTGACTGTCTTTTCAGCATTGACGTCAGGTTTGCATACTGTTTTAAATTCACGTTATGTTTCATTAAAACTGTGCATTTTAGCATTGAATAGATGACCCAAAGCGTTGTCGGTTTAACTTTCTTGGCGAGTTCGCCGAAATAAGCCAGAAAAACACTTTCTTCCATTGAACAAAATTTTCGTAGGTTTTCAAATTTTTTCTTTCGATTTTGGCGGCAACAAATTTTCTATTACGGCTCTTGCCACCTTTTGAATTTCAGGTGGCGTTAAAGTAAATTCATCACTCTCATTGTCTTCACTTGAACTCATTTTGTCAAATACAATTAGTTACCTTTTTTTTTTTTTTTTTTTTTTTATCGTGCGGAAATCCCTTCGGATACCCCCCCGCCGGCTAGCGGGGGCGGTTATGTCGGGCTTGCACCGACTAAAACCGCACGCCGTCTCGGGTCTTCAGACACCGGGGTGTAAGGTTACCCATAGAGCATATCCCTCGCACCCCGGCTGACCCTGGGCCATCTCACCACTAACAGCATCGCTCATCCTGTCTCCTCTGAAAGCAGAGGAGTACGGAGAGCGATGTGTTCCCGCCACGTTGGGTATTGGCCGACGATCAATGCCAACCCTATGAAGGGGTGAAGGGGAAGCCATCCGCTCCCCCCGGACTGCAGCGGGATCGGAATCGGAGCGACACTCGAGGAGGTTACCCAACACACACCCCACAATTAGTTACCTACTTTTCAAAATCAATGACGAACAACGAACAACAGTAATTTATAAATAATTTTTCACGCGGCAAAATGTTGATTTGTTTTTTATTTTTCTTAATAAACAGCTTTCTATTTGCAAGCCAGTTCTGTATTTCAATAATGCCTTGGATAAGTTACCTCCTTGGTTGCCATGGTTCGGAGTAAAAGATGGAGTAAAAGATGGTTCCATTTTTAAATTACACGACAGATATGAGTTTACATAGTAATTTATTTGGCCGCTAAAACACGACAGATATGGATTTTCATACAACTTTTGCCGGCCGCTGCTCGCATGTACAGCAATTTCGATTTATCTCGAAGAAGGTTGCCAAAATAATGTTCAAATTTCCAAGCATGTTTGAGAAAAAAATATTACCGTACATACATAAAAACAACCCTACGAACTGAGAACCTCCTCCTTGTTTTGAAGTTGGCTATACAAAAATAAAATATTTTACATCTATCTATATCATTGAGCTATTATTTTAGTAATAATATCTCAATGATCTATATATATATATATATAAACCGGTCAAGTGCGAGTCGGACTCGTACATAAAGAGTTCCGTACCATTATCTATACAATTTACTTTATTTTAATTTATTTATTCATTTTTGAAGTGTATATACAACTAAATATTCTGTGATTATTTCAGGCGTCTACCTGTTGCCTGTATTAATACTGAGTAAAAATGTATGGGAGCCCTCCTTTAATTTATTTATTTTATTCTGTTTATAGTATTTGTTGCTATAGCGGTAACAGAACTACATCATCTGTGAAAATTTCAACTGTCTAGCTATAGCGGTTCATGATTCAGCCTGTGACTCCCTATTTCCCTTGGTCACGGAATCACGCGTGAACTGCTAGACCGATTTCGGTTTTTTTTTGTTATGTTTATTGTCAGGCGAAGGTTCTTATGAAAGAAAAAGTTTAGAAACTTGCACGGAAAATTTGAAAAACTTAACGACCATATTAACATTACGATGTAACTTTATGGCGTTCGACATACCTACTTGTGTGAACATTATAAATACAGGTATAAGTCGTTTGTAATTGGCGCGATTAACATATTGATTGACAGATTTAATTCATTATTCAAGGTTAAGGCAGAACAACGTCTGTCGGGTTAGCTAGTATTCCGACAAAAATAACAATCAACGTGTTAATGTTGTTATAGTTATTAGTAACACGACGTTGATCGATGAATGAAATACTCTGCCGTTTCAACCACTGAAGAATTGAAAGGGAAAAAGTTAAGTGATTTTTTTTTTTAATCTCGGCCTTTTGTTAGTGGTCGAATAGTGGTCGAAATTGGACAGTCACATCCGAAGTGAGATAATTTTTTTGTATCGATATACGTATATTTACAGTTATTTCTAGCCAGAAACAGGTGTATGAAGTTATATGCTTCGTACTTTGAAGGTCACAAACCTCCAAACCACCGTTCATCCATTATATTTCACCCTCAGGATTGAAATTTTCGAAAATCCTTTCTTTGTTGTTACTTCACAACAAAACATGTATTGGTTTAGGCTGTGCGTTGATGAATGAAGTCGAAACAAGAAATTATATTATATAGATACAATCCCAATATTTTGTTAATCAATAAGGCTTTCCGCACTGTATGCAAACAAACAGACTATCAATTCAATAGAATCAGTAGTGTTTGGATGGCCAGGTGGCGTAGTGTTTTTTTTCAATTTAGCACCAGTCTGGATTCTAACTCATAGATCAAGCGTGCGCTAGCACGAAACCATTACACTTTGTTGACATCAACGAATGCCCTTTTACATATTCACCCCGAGCACACAAAGATTGAGCCGTGAAATTGAAAATGGTTTCTATGAACAAAAAATTATTCTGCGCACGTACGCAACATATCGTCACAACATGAACCATGCCTTGTTACGTTGTTACGTAATTGATCTATCACAATATCGGTAATAAAATTATCTGATTAATCAATATCCTGTAGAATTTTAAATTGAGCTACTTTAATGGATCATTTAGACTCTATGCATTTGGCAAAATTACATACAATCAGCTACAATACGCTTACAAATGTACAAATGTTTTTAACATTGAAATATGTTAATAGATATATCTAGGTCCGGAACAGATTTCACTGTCAGGCAATTCAAAAAGTATATATATAATCAATAATATATAGTAATCATGGTATTGGTATATACCATGATTACTTTGATTCCCGTAAACCTAACTATATATCATGAGAAAGCTTATACAAGTAAGGACATCAATAAAAAAGTCGGGGGTGGTTATGTCGTGTATCGACTAAAACCGCACGGTGTCCTCCCCAAGTGTCCGTTGCCGGGCACCCCGGGTAAGCCCTCGAAAGGATAACCCTAGGGTTGCCGGCGGACTTTGGCCGCCACCGCGGCCTCGCCTGGTGGGCTCGGGTTTTATCCCGCTTCGGTGAGTTGGCAGGCGTATGTAGGGCACACACGACACGCCTCCGCCACGGCCTGCTTCTGTAAGGACGGCGAGTCGGCCAACTGCCGTCCTCAGGCCCCGATCATAGAGGTCGATAGTCCCGGGCATAGACGTGTCTGTGCGGAACTCGGGGGGCAGGGTTCTCTCCCGCTCCCTCTCCGCCGTCTCTTTCGCGCGCATAACCTGCTCGCAGAAAGAGGCGGCGGCGTGCCACTTGCTCCCGTAGGAGACCACGGCCCTCACCATGGTCTCCAACGAGAGAACGTCCACGCCCAGGACCGCAACGAGATCCCGGCGTTGACTCGCCCACGCAGGGCACTTCATCAACGTGTGGAGCACCGTGTCTTCGCCAGGATCCTCGCAGTGCTGGCACTGCGGCGTTGTCTCCCGGTGGATGCGCCATAGATACTTACCGAAATACCCGTGTCCAGGAAATATCTGGCACATCCGGTAGGAGAGGTCCCCATGGTCCCTCTCCAACCACTCCTTCATAATCGGTCTCACCGCCACAATGGTGGATTCCCCCGCACCTTGGATAATATTTTGTTTTGTTTATTTTTTTTTTAAGTTTTGAAACTCGATTATCTATAAGTTGGAATGTGATAAGCTATATTTGTCGCTGACTGTACATTACACCTGGGTGCTGAAAGCAATTGCTCACTGGAGTAAATTGCCTTAACGTACACTAAAAGGAGTATAAATCTGCAGCTCAATTCGAGGGTTTATCTTAAGGACTTGGAAAGATTTTATAATGGAATTTTTATCATAATATACAATTAAAAAACGTTTTTTCTAACCCTCTTTTTGTCAATTCCTTCGACTAAAGTAAACTATTTGTGTTAAGAGTAGTTTCTCTTGTATACTGGGTAGGATTTGAGTCTGCAAACTCTTAATGGCAAGTCTGAAAAGCGTTACCTGCGTTACGTTACTACTACTACCTTGTTACAATTATTCGTAATATAAACGAAACTATGAAAGTTCTTAATAAATAACAATACCTGTGTGACGTTTTCTACAAATGAAACCTGGCTGGATCGATTTATCACCCCCGATACCCCTGTTTACTAAATTTCATTAGATGACAGAAGCTTAGGAAAAAACAGGTCGAGTGCAAGTCAGACTCACGCACATCGGACTTCCATACAAAACTGGTTTGAGGAGCGAACTCAACGTTGCTGTGAAACTTCTAGTCTTAACAGACGGACATACAGATTTTCTTTTGTGATGTGGGTAACTACATATTAACGGTTTTCGGACTTCTACATATATCTATCCCAAGAGTAATTACTATAGCCATTTTAACTTCTAAAAATATAGTCCCATTTTAAGTAGTAATTGGAAAATAATTTAGATTTAATAATTTAGAATAAATTCTCTATCAATCTTTATCAAATTTAATATGTTAGTCACTTTAAGCATTTTATATACATAATAATTGCCTTCTACCCCATACCATTTCATAAAATATTTTCAAAAAAATCGGTTTATTAAAATTTCCCCCAAAAAAATTGAAAGTTCGCACCGGTGCACTATGATTTAGGGTATAACAATATTAAGTCATAAATGGTTTCAACAATGTCGCAATTGATATACTTATTAATTTTATTTATAATATAAGGGTCCCACTAAATTATAATGTAATAGTTTAAAATAAATAATTGAAAGACCTTCCTCAATTTATATTGTTCATGAAACGTTCGTATCGATCGCGTCCCCCTCATGTCTTTCAAAGTGATTTTATTGTTAAACTTTGTACGATGTGACATAAAGTACTCTAAATTTTTATAAAGCCCATTGTCTGTATATGTCAACACAACCCTTTTATTTTTATGTTATGGTAAAATCAACTTTTTAATTGAACAGTTAATTGAAAAATAAAGTAAGGTCAAAATAAAGTATTTTAAAGTTCATCGAGACTTTTGACATTTACCGAATTCTCCCCATGTTTCAAATGTAATATATTAATACATAGCTTAGTTACCTAACAAAGACATAAAAAAATTGCCTACGGAAATTTGCCGTTTCAGGAGTTATGAATAGAAATGTGACAATAGTTAGAAAACGGAAAAAATCTATAACGGTTTCGAGGGTTGACTTTCTATATCAATAGTTCACTGTATATTTTGTTATTTATTATTAAATATCTATCTATCTATCTAGTGATATAATCAGTTTTGCACTAATTCCGAGTAAACGATGCACACTATCCTTATTCTCATGAAGTTATAGCCTATATAGTTATATTCTCATAATAGTTAGTAGGTTGTTGCAATCAGAGTACCGAATCAGTGACTTTATACATGTGACAACCGACTCCACACCATGTAGTCACTTCCACTGAAAGCAGAAGAGAAGCAGAGGTACTTAGTGTACTTGAATTTAAACACATACATACACTAGCTTAATTTTTGTAAATAATTATGAATGTCACTTGACGCCATCTTTAGAATAGCTTCTACAAAATTTAGTTACGAGGAAAGTATTATAAAGCATTTTGCAGCGTAGTCAAGTTTCGTAGGACTAAAAAAATTTCGCTTCATCATACTAAAATCTCTCGAAAAACCACTACATACACTACATACCATTGAGACTTCTGCTTCCTTATACTTTATATCTTACTAGCTGACCCGGCAAACTTCGTAATGCCTCAATCGATAGCACCTTTTAAACCTTCTCTGGACCTCCACAAATAATTCAAGACCAAAATTAGCCAAATCGGTCCAGCCGTTCTCGAGTTTTAGCGAGACTAACGAACAGCAATTCATTTTTATATATAAGAAGAAGAAGAAGAAGAAAGAAGAAGAAGATGTCGATATATAAATAGATATAGAAAACCATCTATAAAAAACATGAAGGAACTCGATGATAGTAGGTGCCTGAGATGTTTGAAATAAAAAGAATTAATTAAAGTGATAGATAAGAATATAATAGATAAATATAATCCTTACGTAATTTTTATCTCATTTTAAAATATGTTCATCTATTTCTCACAAAATTGCCTCTGTCGGGTAAAAAGTATGCGCTTTATTAAAAAACTAATTTCTCTCACTCATCGGGCTGTGAATGAACCATCACACAATCTAACTCGTTGGCGCTGCACTGCTGGCATTTAAGAGAATTTTATAACCATTCCCACTTCACAATAATGAAGTGGCTACAAAATACGTGCTATGTTTGCTTGTTTCGCTAGTTTTGATCAAACTTCCTTTTAGAATAGGACGGACGGAGCTAGTGGTTAATATTTTCACGGCCGATTTCTAGTGGTTTTTATTTCGGAAGTCACGTCACGCATTTCCCAATATTACTATTGACTTTAAATAGCCTAAATGCCACATTTTGTAGTTTGGACGATAATACTGTACACGCATACAAGGTATTCATTGATCCATCTAAAATATGCGTAAATATCGTTATATTCGATTCGGTGTAACAGATTAGTAGCCGTACCTTGTCGGCTTCGCTTTGCCAAATATTCAGCATTCGGCAGTGGTGTACAATAATGTATAAAAATATCAGAAGCGCGTGGAGAGCTCGAGCGATGGCGGCGCCCGGCCGTTCAAACTGTTTACCTTGTAAGTATTGCGAAAAGATCGAACTTAATCCCAGCGGGTTCGAGGCATCGCTGCGCTGGATGTGATAGATACTGAAAATTGCATAAAATCCATCAACACTACTACTTTGTGCCGAAGTTAAGTTGCTTTTCGACGGATACAAAACGAGCGAGAGCGAAATAGATTTAGTAGTTAACATCATTTTCGTTCAGGAACGGGACTTTAGTTTCTGAAGCTATAGGCTTAAGAGGATTTTATAATGGTATATTATTATTACCTAGATAAAGTATCAAATTAAATAATAATAATATTCTGAGAAATACTACATAGCGCCTGTAACGTTGTGGATTCTTTATAAATTTAATTAAAACAATATCCGTAAATTAATCGATATTTTAGTATGTTTCGATAGTTATTACTAAATATCTATGGTTGTGCGAGCGAGATTGGACAGCACTAGCCCAGTCATCAACTGACGGCTCTTATATCGTTCCTTTCCTTGGTAACCTTCGCCGGGGAAAGTCACTTTGACCCCGTGGCCAACTGCTGTCGGCTCCGGGTAAGTTTTGAGATCAACATTTCCTACTTCTTTCAACAGGTGAAGACCTTCCAGCGGTGCAGCTTATTGCCTGCTAAAATGCATGGCTTAATATATTTTATTATTCTGTGTGCTATTTCAGCCAACCTAATTAGTGCCACGAGGCCGATGACCCCTACGGTCAGAGGTCGCGGCACCAGCTTGTGCTGCCTAATTATATTCTTTTTCTTATAGCTTCTAGCTACGCTGCATTGCCGCTGGGAGATTCTCTTCACCTGCTGTTTTAGCGGGTCACTTGGACGTAATTGCCTAGTGACAAACTGACCCGCACTTTTTCTATTTCCAGGGTCTTCGCACCAGGCTTCGCACCATCTTAGCGGTAGCGAGGCACACCAGCGGAGACCCTGGCACGCCGGCATCACCACCAGCCACGTGTCCACTAGCTAAGTGCATACTAACATCTTGCACAACGGACCGAACAACGCCACGGCAGAATATTTATTAAGAATCTATTCCCTGAGGTTCATTTACTCAAATACCAGATATAAATTTATGTAACATTCTATTCACGATTATAATCTCATACTATACATTGTAATCAACCTTTTATTTAACTCTGCTCGCCCTAGCCGGTAGTAGTCTCAATTACATCCATCACTTAATTATTTTTCACAGAGCATAAGTCACACCTTAAACTTTATTGCAACTTCATTTAAAAACTATCTATAAAAATTAATCTATCGTTACACGCCATCTAGACCTAAACTAAGCATAGTTGTAACTTGTAATGTGGATTCTAAACTGCAGATGAACATACTTCCATACAATTTTATGAGAATTACGTATGATGTATACATAGGAACACCCAGAAAATGCAATCTAAAACTGTTAAACTTTTCATTTACGAAAAGTTTAACAATCAATTTCTTTCTAATGATGCCATGTTAACGAAATTAAATGCGGTTTGTTTTATGAATGGTCTTGGTCAGACTTAAAGTCTTCCGTATATATAACCAAAAGTTATGAGGACCAACATTCACGCGGGCGGAGCCGAGGGCAACGGCTAGTACTCTGTAATAGTAAAGTTGACTTGCATATATTATTATAGCTTTCATCATCAAAATGTATTCCTATATTTATCACATAACAGATCAATAGCATCGTATTTTAGAAGTCCGAATCCGAGAATAACATATTTTTGTAACCGCTTCTAAGGCAAAATAGAATGAGTAAGTCAGCATTTCACTAGGAGGCCGAGGACTGCGGGCCATATGTGACCGTGTTGTGGGTTCGCCTGTACATACCTAAGTAGTCTATATAAGGACATAATATTATTATATGTTTTGATGCGTATAGCCTGGTATAGCCCTTTCAATTTCAGAATACGCGTTGAGTTCATTTATGAGGCTGATAGACTCAGTATTCAGAGTGGACTGGCAATCATATAGGTGCTACTTGTACCTTTTGTCCATGACTCACTATCGTGTATTTTACAGGTTTGCTACCATGCTGCTTCTTTGTCAAGTTTGTTTTGATCGATTCTGAGCATAAGTGCTGAAACAAATAGACAAGAAGATAGAGCTAGATTCGCATTTATTATATATTATTACCTACTATCTGCTATTTTCCAAAAAAATAAACAAAGATATAATTTTATCGTGTGTGTAATTTGTAACAAAATTGAAAAGGTAACAGACGGATAGACATAGTTACAATCGTCTTTTTAATATTAGTATGGACTGTCAATTTTATAAGTGTGTCTGATTGATGTTTCAAAAAGACAAATATTACTTATATGAGAAGTCGGTTATGCATTAAACCTAAGAGCGGCTTTCACACGATAGGAAATGCGATCAAGACGAACTAAACCGCGTAGCTACATTTTACTTGTGGGTGTTTTTGGGGTCCGACTTCTATCTTCGTAGCCCTGCAATCCGTTACACGTGCTGATTGACGGACGAGGCTCTCGAAGTCAGACGGCAATGCTTAGAAGCCGTAGGTGTTTAGTTATTATTGTGAAGAAGCGGGTAGTTGCTCGGTCGCACAGGCAACGACTTGTTGACAAAGATTCGGTATAGAGCTGTCGCACGGATCGGCCACGCGTGCATTCATCTGCGATCATCGCTCATTGAAATTGATACGGATCAATTTATTATCCCTACGGACCTTCAGCAGGTGTGTGTTGTGTTCGGGCAACCACCGCACGAGAGGAATACGGCCGTGACCAGTGGAGCTCCGGATCCTAGTTACGGAAAACAAACGGGTTTAGTACTAATGCACCGGTTACGTAGTCATCATCATTCATCATCAACCTATGCTAGTCCTTAGCTGGACATAGGTCTTCCCTTATGAGCGTCATAGCGCCCTGCCTTCAGCTTGCCGCATCCAGCATCTGCCCGCAGTCTTTCGCAGATCGTCATCCCACCTGGCCGGAGGGCGTCCTACACTACGTTTGCCGAGGCGCGGTCTCCACTCAAGAACACGTTTACTCCAGGGGTTGTCAGTTCTTCGCGAGATATGGCCGGCACACTGCCACTTCAGCTTGCTAATTCTTTGAGCTAAGTCGATAACCTTGGTTCTCTGTCGGATGTATTCGTTACGAATCCTATCTTTCAGAGAAACTCCGAGCATAGCTCTTTCCATAGCTCGCTGAGCGACTTTGAACTGGTGGACCAGCCCTACCGTGAGTGTCCACGTCTTGGCTCCGTAGGTCTTTACGGGTAGGACGCACTGATTGAAAACTTTCGTTTATAAACACTTCGGTATGGATGACGAGAAGACTCGACGTAGTTTCCCAAACGCTGCCCAGCGTAGCTGGATCCTCCTCTTGGCCTCCTTCTCAAAATTGTTTTTACCTAACTGCACAATCTGCATGAGGTAAGTGTACTCAGGGGTGTGTGTTGGGTAACCTCCTCGAGTGTCGCTCCGATTCCGATCCCGCTGCAGTCCGGGGGGAACGGAATCGGAGCGGCCGGTACACCCTGGGCGGCGGTCAATGGCTTCCCCTTCACCCCTTCATAGGGTTGGCATTGATCGTCGGCCAATACCCAACGTGGCGGGAACACATTGCTCTCCGTACTCCTCTGCTTTCAGAGGAGACAGGATGAGCGATGCTGTTAGTGGTGAGATGGCCCAGGGTCAGCCGGGGTGCGAGGGATATGCTCTATGGGTAACCTTACACCCCGGCGTCTGAAGACCCGAGACGGCGTGCGGTTTTAGTCGGTGCAAGCCCGACATAACCGCCCCCGGTGGCCGGCGGGGGGGTATCCGAAGGGATTTCCGCGCGATAAAAAAAAAAAAAAAAAAAAGGTAAGTGTACTCAGAAACAATTTCAAGAAGGTGGCCATCCACGACGACCGGTCCTGGATCAATGTGGCCATTGATTATGACTTTGGTTTTACACAAATTCATGCCAAGACCGATGTGTCGCGAGGCTGAAGCTAGGCCGTCCAGCTCCAGGGTTAGCTCCTATAGCGGCTCCGCCATTAAGACTATGTCATCAGCGAATCGCAGGTTTGAGATGTAGTCGCCGTTTATACCTATGTCCTTACCTTTCCAGTTCAGCATCTTAAACATATCTTCCAATGCGCTCGTGAACAGTTTCGAGGATATGACATCCCCCTGTCTCACTCCTCTGCGCAATTGGAAGGGTTTAGACTGCTGACCACAGGGTCAGCCGGTGTGTGGTAAGTACAGACTTGGACACTCATAGTGCCGGCTTCGTAAAGGCATCTCAGCACCTCGACATAACGATAGTCTACTTGGCATCGCTGTAAGGATTCCAGAACAGCCCAAGTTTCAACGGAGTCAAAGGCCTTTTCATAGTCCACAAAAGCGAGACACAGGGGCTGAATATACTCTTCGGACTTCTGTATAATCTGCCTCACTGTGTGAATGTGGTCTATGGTGCCACATCCTCCGCGGAACCCAGCTTGTTCCAATAGCTGGAACTTGTCGAGTCTCCTGGCAAGACGAGTCGTGACCACTCGTGAAAACAGTTTATAGACGTGGCTCAGGAGTGTGATGGGTGTGTAGTTTTTTAAGGGGGGCCTTAACACCCTTCTTAAAAAGAGAACAACCAAACCCCTGCTTCACGCCTTAGGAGTTCTACCACCGTGGAGGACTGCATTGCAGAGTTTCTGTAGCTCCTGTATGACAGGAGCTCCTCCTGCTTTCAGAAGCCCTGAAGTAATTCCGTCCTTACCGGGGGCTTTTCCATTTTTAAGCTGCCTCAGAGCTAACACGATCTCGTCTTGCAGTTCGTCTGTATAGTGGCGTGTCAGGGTGGCTCTGGACTCATGGTCGTGTCGTCGAGGACGGAGAGCATATTTTGACGTGTACAGACGGCCATAGAAATCCTCCATCTTGGCGGAGATCTCCGACTTCGATAATACGGTCTTCCCATCGTGCGTTTTGAGCTTCGTCAGATGGCTCCTGCCAAGCTGCATAGTGAATACTCTGGACCCTCGGTTTCGCTCTATCGCCTCTTCAATGAGGCGTGTGTTGAAGCTCCGAAGGTCGCGCCGTACCAGCTTCGCAATTTTCTTGTTTAGGTCTGACCTGTCTGACGAAGTCGCTTGGGTGATCTCCCGTCTTCTTGACATCAGCCCCAGAGTCTCATCCGAGGGTTTGGAATTCCTGCCAGTACGCTGTTTTTTGCAGATCTTGATGCCCTCGTCCCTCACCGTTTCGACCAGATTGTGTAGGGTCTCGTCAGCGCCATCAGTGGGTTCCAAGGCAACAAATCTTTCCCCGAGCGGGAACTTCTCGGTGCCCGCCATGATTTGGGTTGGGTTAGGTCGGAGCGTGGACATCGTCAGACGGTTTCTTTCAAGCTTCAGGTTGATATTCAGAGAGCCTCGGAGCAGTCGGTGATCAGATCCCGTATTAAACCTGTTGATCACTGAGACATCTCTGAATATGTGCTTGCTATCTGTCATGATGAAGTCGATCTAATTTTTAGAGTTCCGTAGTCTAATGGCTAAAAAAAGAACACTTATAGATTCGTCATGTCTGTCTGTCTGTCCGTCCGTATGTCGCAGCCACTTATTTCCGAAACTATAAGAACCATGCTGTTGAAACTTGGTAAGTAGATGTATTCAGTGAACCGCATTAAGATTTTCACACAAAAATAGAAAAAAAAAACAATAAATTTTGGGGGTCATACTTACAACTGAAACTTAAAAAATCGATTGTCTGTAAAGTCGGTTTACTGACAATAGTTGAACGTGACAACGTCATAAGAACGCGAGGTAACGCCGCATACGTCATGTTTTTTCGTTCGTGCAGCCGGCTCCATCGATTTATAAGACGTTGTCACATCAAAATATTTTTTTCATCAAACCCATACGTGTGGAATATATATGGGTAGGTCTTTAAAATGATATTAAAGTTGCTGATATAATTTTTGACTTGACAACGTCTTATAAATCGATGGAGCCGGCTGCACCCACCAAAATACATGACGTAACATGCCGTTACCGGCGTTACCTCGTATGCCGTTACCTCGTATGCGGCGTTACCTCGCTCTGGGCTTGAAGTGCAAGCGATGCGTCCGCGTGTGTCATCCCCCCCCCTGTAACTTCTAAAATAAGAGAATGATAAAACTAAAAAAAAAATATGATGTACATTATCATGTAAACTTCCACCGCAAATTGGTTTGAACGAGATCTAGTAAGTAGTTTTTTTTTAATACGTCATAAATCATAAACCGCAATTTACCTTTCATTCAATCAACTTAAATATAAAAATTTAAAAAGTTATGTGCTGCTACGGAACCCTTAATGGGCGAGTCCAACTCGCACTTGGCCGCTTTTTTTAATACGTCATAAATCGTAAACCACAATTCACCTTTCATTCAATCAACTCACTTACAAAAAATTTACTTGCTGCTACGCGTCGGGCTTTACCATGTCCACTTCCTGTGAGGTTGTTTCTTAAAGAAAGAATTCATTAAGAACAGTCCCTCTTTCTTAAGGAAGTTGACAAGCATTAAAATAAATCTATTTTTAACGGATTCTATCACGATTTATTTGATATTATTTTATATTTTACATTGATCCCGACGTTTCGGTTGCTTTTCAGCAGCCAATCAAGTTGACAAGCATTTGCCCCCTGTGATTGCTAACTTCATAACCAGGCGGGCCTATTCGGGATTCGTTGCCAGATTGGGTTCCCACCTTGGCGTTAAAGCTCCCATAACAACGTTGAAGTGAGCCTTAGTGGTGTTGTGCAAGGCTTTGGATATGTCTTCATACATATCCTCCACTTCATCATCTGAGGGTGCCGAGGTCAGTGCGTAGACCTGACTTACCTTCATGCTATACCGTTTGGATAGCCGAAGGATCAGGTACGCTACCCTGTTCGACACGCTGGAGATTTCTTGAAAGTTGTTAGAGAGGAATGTTTTATCACCCTCGCGAAAGCAGAGAAGATGGAGAAGGGTTACTGTGTCCTCTCCCTCTCTACGGAGTTCGCATAACCCGAGAACATGTCATTTAATGTTCTCTAACTCCACTTCCAACTGCGCTAGATGATGGTCAAGCCTCAGAGTGCGTCCGTTAGACGTAGCCAGGGTCAGTTTGTGAAGCATGTGATAGCCTAGTGTAGCCCGGGGATTCTTAGCACCCCCTGCCCCGCTGTTACCATGGCCAGAGATAGCGAGGCGGCCGGGAACTGGGGCCATCTATTGGCTGTTCTCTTCATAGGGTGGGTAATGCATATAATCCCCACGCTGGACAGGTGGGTTGGGGATCGCAGTTTGGTGGAGGGGTTGTTCTGAGGGGGCGCTGCATGCTGATATATCCTTTAGTCGCCACTTACGACACCCACGGGTTCGGGTGGTGCTATTGTAGGCCGGCACCACACAGACAATATCAATATATTTATAAACCACATATATTTAAATAGGGTACATATATATACACATAATAGGGGTTCCAGATTAGAAGACGGATCAGCTACTTCTGGTGAGTGACCATATTCTCTTCTTATTACATTAGCTCCTCGTCACCGCGGACGGTTTTGAAGTCGCGGACGATTTCAAAACGAAATTATAAGCCAAACGAAAAGGAGGTGGAGTAAGTGAACCCCGGGCTTCAAGGTGAAACCCTCGTATACAATGGGGAACAACGCTAAGATGATGATGATGACCTTATTTTACTTGTTGAGTTTCATGAGACGATCTCTGTGGCGTAGCGGTAGTACGTTCGACTGCTAACCTGGAGGTTGCGGGTTCGATTCCCGCTCAGTGCAAATATGTATGTTTGCATTGGTCTGGTTGTTTCTATGTATAATATGTATTTATTTACAAAAAAAAGTTCAAGTTTTTCAGTATGTTTATCCGCATTCTAGAACCCATATGACAAGCTCTGCTTAGTTTGGGTCTAGATGGCGTTGTGTACTTTTTCCTACAATATTTATTTATTTATTATTTATCATTGAGTTTAGTTGAATGGATTTTAATGGTAAAATCCGGCCTCAGTCTTTACCTGGTAGATCTCAGTGTGGTACTCCTCTAGTCGGTGAAATTACCCATGCAAAATTATTGTCAATATTAGCATGTTATCCAACCAGAGGCTTCCATAAAAAAAAACAGTAGTAAATATAAAAAATAATGAATTTAAAGCCTCTCTCTGCCACTGACTTTCGTTTAATGCCGATGGCGACGTGAGGATTAACTCCGTGTTGCATATACAACAATACGACATAATCCGCTTAATATTGACAGAAATAATAGAACAATATTTTATTAATGTGTTATTCAGGTAACTGCCAATATATAATAATTGAATAATGGGCCTATAATGCAATCATAACACTGTTTTATAACATTTTATAAAACATGCGATAAAGAGAGCTTGGAAAACTCAATTCTGATGCATGAAAAAGAAGTTAATTTTCGCAGCTTTCATTCGTACATTTTTTCATTTGTTTAAACAAGTTTAAAAAGAAATAAAAATACTTTCTGCAATCAATTTCACCACACAAATTTGTACCTTTTTTTTTTATCGTGCGGAAATCCCTTCGGATACGTCGGTTATGTCGGGCTTGAACCGACTAAAACCGCACGCCGTCTCGGGTCTACAGACGCCGGGGTGTAAGGTTGCCCATAGAGCATATCCCTCGCACACAAATTTGTACCTATCCTGCATATTTGCAAAACTATCTCTATTCTAGTAGAATGTTAGTAATAAATAATGTATTTCCCTAATACGTCACAAATGCAAGTAGCACTAGCAATAATTCCCTGGCCACCAAAGAGAACCATTATAACTAAAACAACAGCAAAAGCAAAGTTAGACACAGCCACATTCAGGATTAAAGTCCACTTGGAGCTTGTATTCATTTATGTACCGTACCTACTGTATACAGATGAGTTTTGTATAGCTATATTACTAAAATAGAAGAAAATTTGGGGGTAAAAAAAGTATACTGGACCCCATCAAGATCTGGTTCCAAGCCAACCTCGCATGTAAGATGGTATACCTGCTGATTTACGGACGAGCCTCTGGTGCAGTTGGAGTTGGGCGGTCAGACGGCATTCCTTCCCAAAAAGTTAAAACAAACCAACAAAAGGAGGAGCAGGAGAGCTGGGTTTCAGATGCAACTGGGATTGGTACTCCGATAAAGAAGGATAATATTGGGACAACTGTTGCTCAGTTCTCTTTATTAAGAAGAAAAGTACGATTCATAATGTGGCGTTACACATTCATAGCTTTGATATTTAGTGAGCCTAACTTACACTTAAGTTACAATAGTATTTGCTTTCTAATATTCTGCTATAATTTCTTAAAATCTGTATTCAAACATATTAACTCAGATTAATGAATATAAAAACTTCAAAAAAAAAATATATATATTCATTCTCTATTATTTATTATTATATTTGGCAGGCTGTCACAAGGAACCTAGTTTTGGACGAGCACTATTAGATTACGATGATTGATGCCCTAACTTCACAATTTGATACACATTATTGACACAAGGCGTGATGGATAGCGAATAAAACTGGGTTTAAAACTTCATAAATAATGCCGTTTCGGGTCATCGTTAATAATGACCAATATTAACGGTCATACGGCCACGCCTCGCTACAACACTTATTTTTTGATTAAGTATCGTTGGAGCCCATAAATGTACAACGATTTATTGTTTAGTGAACCTTTTTATAAATTAACAGAATATTTCATGATAGCTACCATTTGAAATGCATTGTTACTTGCATTTATGAATTTAGTCCCTTTCGATAAGTTTCCGTGAATCTTTTTAAAAGCTTTTATTTAACTTGCTTTGTATGTATGTATATAATATGTATGTATATGTTTTTGTTGTTTGAGGCTGTTATCCTCAACCAATTGATATGAAATTTTGCATGCACGTTTAGTTTGGATGATAATGCATTAATATGAAACCATGGAGCGGGTCGGATGATGGAGTAGGAAGGTGGCCTCAGGAAGTCCTAAATTAAACAAGATAAACCTATCGAGTTTAGGCTCATTTGTTTTGTCTTGACAAACTCTCTGATGGGACGTGGTATTTAGGTTCTGATGATGGAGTAGGAAGGTGGCCATAGGAACTCCTTACCTAACAAGGTAAATGTATTGAGTTTGGGCTCATTTGTTTTATCTTGACAAACTCTCTGGTATTACATGGTATTCAGGGTCTGATAATGAAGTAGGAACGTGGCCATAAGAACTCCTTAGCTAAGCAAGATAAACCTATAGTCTTTGGGCTCATTTGTTTCATCTTGACAAACTCTTTGATGGGATTTAAGGTTTAGGGTCTGATGATGGAGTAGGAAGACCAAACCAATCGCGTTAAAAACCATTAAAAATAGTTCAATGTTTAATGGCGCGTAAACTTCTGGCAATATCATCTTTTCGATAAAAGAAATAATATTAAGACTTAATTATCAATAAAAATAATCTTTAACAAGTAACCGCACTAGAAAATTAATATAAGCCTTATCAATTTACCTTCTGGAAGCCATTTTAACTGTGATGCATAGATGTTGCATTAAACAATACTTACTCTCGAAATTAATCATAAATTCCCAGAACCAAGAACCAAGAACTGAAAAATCTAATTTCATTTGAAAAATAATGACAATATTAATATCTCATCGTCTACAAATGTCTTTAAATTGCACAGAACTCTATTTAAGCTCAAAACAATTAATAGTAATGTGTAGGTACCAAATGCAAAATGTGGCGTGTACAATAATAAAACCGGCACGACAGGCACAACCTCGTAACAATTCATTCCCCACAATCCCTTATATCTGAATTCTTAATGAAACAAAAATTGCAAATGTCATGCCATATCTCCACCAGACCTATGAATACTAAAGACGCTATTGTGGATCGTTCACGTATGCAAAATTGAGTCTGCCACTCGTCGCACAAATGATACTGTAATATCATGCGACTTTACGAAAAAAATATTATTATATATGACTCTAGGCTGTACTTATAACGATGTACAATGCGACAATAAATCAAGAAATCTGATT
This sequence comes from Cybosia mesomella, assembly GCA_946251805.1. Lineage (NCBI taxonomy): Eukaryota > Metazoa > Arthropoda > Insecta > Lepidoptera > Erebidae > Cybosia > Cybosia mesomella. Next base: position 15,865,097 of record OX276392.1, read on the forward strand.
TAAAAGAATGATACACGTCGTCAGAAAACAATTGGAAAAACGTGACCGGAGCTATGATCTCGACGCGGGGGCGATCGCTACACGTCGCGGCGCCCAATGCATACTAAGTAATGACGCCAGTTTCAATTTAAGCTCCCTTCTCTTCTTATCATATTTGAAATAAAGAATACTCAAGGACCAGACTTTCGACGAATGAACATTTTGTACTAACAACTTGCTTTAGTATAGAACGTCCCTAGTTGAAGGAGCACGTAGGACTCAGTACATGATGCCGTCTAGAAAGCGACTTCTTATAAATAAGTTATCACCGCTGCCAGACACCTGGCTTGAATGTAGATTAACCTGTCTCTTGCTTCTTCTGCTAAACTAAATTCAACACTATTTTGCCACACTTTGCTTGTCACAATGATTTGAGCGGTTATTTCACACGGTATAAATATTTTAGAACTATATAGAATTACAGAAATACCTGCCCCGTGTAAATTGTTACGAATGATGTGGTTTACTTGTGTCCACACGTTAGTTAGCTTGTGAGATAAGTTATAAATATTAATTAGAGCGATTTCTTTTACTTACTTACACTTTTAGTTATGAGTATTTTAATATGGAGCTGATTAGTCCATAGAAATAATAGTCATGTAACATTTTTATCCAGTCGCTATATTTCTTTATGTTGTCTTGCAAGGTGAATTTTCTTTGTTGAAATAGTTTTCTACAGCTTTAACAAGTTTTGACAGGTAATCAAGAAACAGATATTGTAACTTATGTTCATCTAAAGATTTAGACTGGATTTCTCCTGTTAAAAATCCGCTCAGCTAAACTTAGTTCTCAGCTGTTACTCTACAAAATTTCTTGAGTAAAACGTGATAGTGGAGTTTAGCTCATCTTGATCTCAGTTTTTGTAATTGATGAATTTCACTCTTAGACTTCTGTTAGTTTAATAGTCATCCACAATGTGTGACCATTTTGTAAGTAGCACCTATAGTAATGTGGCTTATAGACAGTTTGCAAACTTAGACTCAAAGTGGTTTTAGCACACTCATTAATTTAATTGTATTTCGTCTAATTAACTTCGCCCCGTCTGATGAACACTTTTTCTCCTTCATCATCTAATGTTATTTACTTGAGGCCCAAGCCAACCTAACCTGCTTCTCTTTGGATGATGTCGCTCCCATAAAAGCTAAATCAATGATGGAAAGAAGGAGGTGAACGAAAGCGAACCCTGGGCTGAAATTTGTATGCAACCGGAATTGACGCTGATAATGATGATGAGGACAATAGAAGATGCAATTAATCAAACATTCTCACCGTAACATTTATCATTGTGGAGGCGGTAAGATAAATGTTTTAAGAGCGGTCACCAGCACATGTACTGGAAAGAAGTATATTATAAAAATATATGCAATGTTTTATACTATTGTAGCGAACAAGCACACGGCCCATTTGATGGTAAGCGGTTATCATGACCTTTTTTAATCGCGTGTAAAATCCAAGATGTCACCCACCCGCATGCATATTGCTATCAAATATGTTCAGGAAACCACTGACATTCACAACATAATATTTTATAAGTATAGGCACGATAATGCATGCCCTATTATTTCAAAATAAAACACAAAGTAGGACTAATAAACATAAATCGAACTATTCAATTAAAGTACATTCAAACCATGACGTTGCCAATACTTAGTATTCAAACGTATGCAAATTACAGACGTGCTATGCAATAAATGCCGAAACGCGGATCACAATTCGATAATTGGCATTTATGTCGCGATCGTATTGTATAGCTATTACGTGGTTACGGGGTTTGCCCCTTATTACCAATTAACTCGAAATGAACCATTTATTTCTGAAGCTAAAATAAGCGTTACTTCTGTAATATCCTAGATTATTTATTATTATTTCCTTTATTAGATTTATATATAAAAAAAAAACAAATATATTTAAAAATATAAAAAATAGTGGCTTACCGGCACCGGGACTAAGCTACCGGTGGTTAGGGCTTCAGAGAGAGGAATCTTCTCACAATACGTGCCGTGCGGAGGAGCACTGCCTTCTGCATCAATCCCTTGACCCAACTGCCCAACGCGAGCCTCTTAAGATGTTCATCGAGGCTCTTGGCAATCAGTCCGTGAACCGATACAACTATCGGAACAACAATTGCCGAATCCACATTCCACATGTCGACAACTTCGTGAGACAAATCTAAATATTTTATTTGTTTTTCTTTTTCGACTTTTACAAGATTCTCGTCATGTGGAATGGTGACATCGATAATTATTGCGCGGCGCTCTGATCGATCAATAAACACTATATCAGTTTTATTGGCTACAATAGTGCTGTCAGTGATGATAGATCGATCCCAGTACAACGTGATATGCCCATTTTCGAGAACTGCATCGGGCCTACGTACGGTACCTCTGATTCCACAAGGTTGTACTTTAGAGTAAGCTGTTGATGAACAATGGCTACTTGGCTATGTCTATGTAAATACTCACCGTTGGCAAGACGAGAACAACCAAAAATTATATGTCTAAGGGATTCTCCGGGACGGTGGCATGCCCGACATATGTCAACCGTACCATGCTTTAGAATATACCTCCGATAGTTATTTGTCATCACAACTTCGTAAATAATTGCAAAAACAAAACTTTCGGTTTCCCCAAATAGTTCACCGAAGCGTAGCCAAGACACAGATGATGGTAAATCTATATCAGGCTCATGGAGAGCCCGATAGAAACGTCCATGCAACTCCTTGCTCTTCCATACATCCATAAGGTCATTAATACTTAATACCACAGGTTTGCGCCAGTTCTCTTTAGCCAAAACTAGCGGAGTAAGTCCGTTATCCACCATTACTACATCACGATGTATACCAGCTTCATTGTGTAGGAAGTATTCCCTGAGGTTACACACCTCACGGTTATGGAGGGATTTGTCATTTAAAAAGCCACGCTCCCCGCATTTTTGCGGTATGTACAACCTCATCATAGTATGGTATGGTATGGTATGGTTTCGCGAGCTGGTATCCGCAACTCCACGACAAGGCGCGGTTTTTGCGTGAGGGTGGGCATTTCACTCGATCCACCCCAACTCATTGAAGAACGCCAGCAGGCAATTCACGCTGCTGGCGATCTCCCGGAGCGTACCTGTATTTCCGAAGTACTTAACCCTGTATGTGGCGGTTGCAAGGCAGTGTAGGAGCACGTGTGCCGCTGTTTCTTCCTCTCTCATGCAGGCTCTGCAGAGAGGGCTGTCGGTGATTCCTAAAATATAAACGTGTTTATTGAAGGAGCCGTGCCCCGTGATGGCAGCTGTGGCCGTGCGCAGTTGCTGTTTGGTCAGTTGTCGAAGACGCCTGGTCAGTCTATTTTCAAGCACGGGGAGTGCTTCCATCGCCTGTCTGCAAACTTCCAGATTTATCCAATAGCTGTTGTGTTGATCTCTCATTCGTTTGTTTACCATGGTTCGTAAGTATGCAAAGGGGATCGGTATTATGGGCTCAGGTCCCATTACCACCATGTCAGATCCTCTCCTGGCAAGCTCACCTACTGCATCATTGCCGTACGAGCCGCTGTGGCCCTTAATCCATTGCAAGGTTATGTTGTTGAAATGGCCTATTTGGTTCATTTTACGATGGCACTCCAATATTAGTCCCGAGTTTATAGTGTGGCTTTAAACAGCCACTTGCAGCACGGCCATGCTGTCGGAGAGTATGCGTATTGAGTGACCTTCCACTCTCCTGGCCATTACCGCTGAAGCTGCCAGGGTAATCCCCATGCATTCAGCTTGAAATACTGTGTTGTGGGTCCCCAGCGGTGTTGAAATGGATACATTAAGGTCCTCCGAGAAAACACCGGCCCCGGTGCCTGTACCAGTTTTTGATCCATCTGTGAAGATGCGTAATTCCGTTGGGCATAAAGCCTCACAGCGGTGGTCCTCATGAAGTTGGACCTTGTATTTTTTGTCGAATACGTGTTGTTTGGGTACACGATCATTCATTGCTCCTATCATGGGTATCTCCTTTATGAGATCTGTGAGCAGTGAGGTTGAGTGCCCTTAGGCGTATAGCCGCAGCTGTTGCTTCTTGGCGATTGAACAGATCCAAGGGTGGGAGTCCGAGCATGGCTTCCATTGCCGCGGTGGGGGTAGATTTCATGCATCCAGTGGTTGCCATGCAGGCTAGTCTTTGGGTCCGTTGTAGTTTAGCCGCTATTTTGCTGTTTTTGGTCCTTGGCCACCAGACGATAGCGCCATACGCTATCATGGGGCGGATTACTGTTTCGTAAAGCCACAGGATGATTTTCGGTGTTAGCCCTCATATTTGACCAATCATTCTTCTGCACTGCCGAAGGTAATCCCGGCCTTTTGTAATTTATTGTCTAGGTATGTCTCATCATAGTTGAACGCGGATGATGCATTCCGAATGCAGTAAGAAACGTACGGACTCTCCTATCCAGGGTGTCTAATTCGGTCTGAGTCCACCTGAGTATGCCGAAGGAGTACATTAAAACCGGCATGGCCCAACCGTTATAGGCACGCACCTTATTACCGCCTGACAAAAGACTTTTAAGAACTTTTTTCAAGCGGCCCAAGAAACGCTCATGAAACGATTGCTTCATGCTAGCTTCTGTAATACCTAACGCCTGCAACATACCCAGGTAATTATAGGTGTCGATTGCAGAGAGAGATCTGAGTTTTATGAATTCTGAGAGCTCAACCCCATCAGATTCCACAATCTCACCTGTTTTTACATGCATGACCGCACATTTGTCCACACCAAATTCCATCCTGATAGAGTTACTAAAGGTTTCGGTCACCTTTAATAACGCTATCAGTTGGGTATTGTTGGGGACAAATAATTTAAGATCATCCATGTAAAGGAGGTGGGATATAACCTGACCATCTCTCTGCAATCGACAGCCTAACCCTGAGTTCTCCAGCATATAACTGAGAGGGTTCAGCGCCAAGCAAAACCAAAAAGGACTAAAACTATCGCCCTGGAATATGCACCGCTCTATCTTTATTATTATTATTAGCACAACCTTATTTTAAATTAAATCTCACGCGTACAGCTCTCAACCATAGTACCTTTTTTTCGATATGGAATTCTCTGGGCACAACCTTACTGGAGGTAACATGAAGCGTTGATGTCATCGTCTAGTCGAACCAACAAAAAGCGTGCTATGCCTCCGATATCAAATCTAATTGCCAGGGCAGACAGTAAGCCCATGGGTGGAGTACATACTAGTCACAGGCAGGTCTTGGTCAACGTTGTCGGTTACCTCGTAATTTTGGAAGAGAGCGAACGGTCCTCCCCATTTGAGAGACATAAGACTGCCATAATACCCTCTACCTTTTTTTTTTTTTTTTCGTGCGGAAGGCCCTTCGGATACCCCCCCGCCGGCCAGCGATGGCGGTTATGTCGGGCTTGAACCGACTAAAACCGCACGCCGTCTCGGGTCTACAGACGCCGGGGTGTAAGGTTGCCCATAGAGCATATCCCTCGCACCCCGACTGACCCTGGGCCATCTCCGGTTTCGAGACGGCCCCCTCGGGTTTGATAACCACGGTGTCCCCGTCTTGCCCCGGTTTGGGGGAGGGGCTCGCCCCACCGTCCCGGCCTGCTTCTGCTGGGGTGACAGGCGGCCTCACCTGTCACCCCCAGGCCTGCGCTCATGGAGGACGGAGGTCGTTAAGCGACCTCCGGCGCCTGAGTCGCCTGCGACGCGCGGCGAGCAATTTGCGGGCTCGGCGGGCTGGGAGAGTTCTAAATCTCTCCCGGGCGCGCTCCGCCATCTCCTTCGCGAGCATTACATGCTCGCAGAAGGAGGTGGCGGCGGCCCACGCGCTCGCGCTCCGCACCATTGCCGCAATCATGCTGCCGAGCGAGAGGACTCCCACCCCGATGGCTGCCACGAGGTCACGCCTCGGCGCCTCCCACGCCGGGCAGTCCGCCAGCGTGTGCAGCCCTGAGTCCTCGCTCGCATCGCAGTGATGACACTCAGGCGTTGGCCCCTTCCTGATCCGATGCAGGTGGTCCCCGAAGCACCCCTTCCCGGAGATCACCTGCGTCAGTCGGTACGAGAGGCTTCCGTGTCGCCTCTCTAGCCAATCCTCCATGATGGGCCTTACCGCCGCTATAATACCCTCTACCTATGAGAGGTCGAACGTATTGCTGTAGTAACTAATTTATAAATTAAAATAAATTGCAAAGAAACCAATAGTTATGAAGTATAAATGGCTGCAGTGCCGTGCTTTAAGATATTTCCTGTATAGAATGTTCGCAACCAACTTGTAAAAAGTTGTAAAATGTTCATACTGAACTATCTAAACACTGAAGGCGGTAGTCGGCAGACAAAGGAACGAAAAACCTGTATGAGCCACACTGAACAAGAATTACTAGAGGAGCTGCGGGAATTTCAGCGGGAAACGGCAATAAGGTATGAGGCACAAAAAAAAATACGGAAGATACAATTTAATTTATTTATTTAATATTTAATTACAACTATAAATGGTATAACACTTAAATAATAATTTTACTGTCCCGTGTGTTAGCGCGCTGAATTCTGTTCTCTCTAGTCACAAAAGCGCCGGAATTTGGAAAAGTAAACGGTCGGATCATTGTTATTTGTTAGTAATAAAAAGAACCGGTACCCCAATAGAGAAATGTAACGAGGAGTCAGCCCCAATACACTCGAGATAGAAGAGATGGAACGGAAAAAATATTTGCATATTTGGCATCTTCAGAAGGGAACTACGGAGAGAGTATTGAAAAGTATGTCAAGAATGAGCTGCCAAATGGAAAGGATGTATCAGTAAAAGTCGAAAAAATAAAACACAAGACAAAAAGAGATGATTAATTTATCATATCAGAAAGTCGGTGTGACATATTATATTATGTCAGCCAGAAAGTTAGGCTGTAAATATTGAGTACTGTGAATGGGTGTAGTTTCGCAGACCAAACAGCAAGCTAAAATAAATCTAGAAAACAGATTGAGATATTAGACCAGATTGTGAATGGACTTCGTACAAAGTTAGTTTAATTTTATACAGCATCTTCAGCAGTAGATTTAATTGTCATTCAGTCTAAGGTTTCATATATCATTGAAGTTAACCATTTAGTATCCTCTATTTTCATCTCTTTTAATGAGCAGTTTTAATGTCAAAACATGTAGCTACCTTATAGAAAGTTTTTAACCCAGCATCCCTGTTACCCTATTCTCTAATTGGATTTCAATATTTGTCAGTCAAGGGTGAATCAACATTCTACAAATGTTTCCACCCTTCAAACTAGAATTTAATTATTCATTTGTTTTGACAGCCACCTCTTAAGAAAAGGACGTTTTATTTTATAATTACTGAGTTTTATTAGGTATATGTACAGCGTGATTAAAAGAACAGGTTATAACCACTCATTATAATAATTTTTAATAATTATTAATTTTTCAAACAAAAACATTTGTTTTGTTTGAAAAAAAATCTAACTTAACTTCAATCTTTTCCGTCATGAATGAACTAACTCAACTGGGGAAGGACCATTTTTGGACTTGACATAAACTTTACATCATGCTTTATTTTGTACGAGTTTTGAGAATATTAGAAGTCTTACGATCCTTCGTTTTCTTTTTCCTACTCTCCTCTTGTCTTCTTCTCCGACTCCTCAAGTTAAGTAGGAACTATTTTTAGGGTTCCGTTGCCAAATAGCAAAAAACGGAACCCTTATAGATTCGTCATGTCTGTCTGTCTGTCCGTCCGTATGTCACAGCCACTTTTTTCCTAAACTATAAGATCTATGCTGTTGAAACTTGGTAAGTAGATGTATTCTGTGAACCGCATTAAGATTTTCATACAAAAATAGAAAAAAAAACAATAAATTTTGGGGGTCCCCATACTTAGAACTGAAAGTCAAAAAAAAATTTTTTCATCATACTCATACATGTGTGGTATCTATAGATAGGTCTTCAAAAATGATATTGAGGTTTCGAATATCATTTTTTTCTAATCTTAATAGTTTGCGCGAGAGACACTTCCAAAGTGGTAAAATGTGTGTCCCCTGTAACTTCTAAAATAAGAGAATGATAAAACTAAAAAAAATATAATATGATGTACATTACCATGTAAACTTCCAACGAAAATTGGTTTGAACGAGATCTAGTAAGTAGTTTTTTTTAATACGTCATAAATCGTAAACCGCAATTTACCTTTCATTCAATCAACTCAAATATAAAAATTAAAAAATAACATTATTATGTTACTTGCTGCTATGGAACCCTTAATGGGCGAGTCCAACTCGCACTTGGTCACTTTTTAGTAAGTAGTGCAGTCACCCTCAGAAGTTACTGAACACTAAGCAATTCACAATGATCTTTATATTGACAATAAATAATTGAAAACACTATACCTAGTTTAAATAGTTTAACGTTGGTGTATGTAAATGGGGACCTCTCAACAGCTAGCTTTTAGGTTGTTCTTCAGTTGTTTTTTTTTAAATTGAACAACTAAAACCATAACTGCCGCATATGTTTTCCATGGTAATTTTCTACAAACTTTTTAAAACTAAATAAGAAGGAAACAAAGGAAGAAACAAAAGAAGATTTTCTTTTTTTTTATACGTGTGGAAACCCCCACGGGCTTCACAACATCGGTGCCGACGATGGGGTAGGCGTGTCGGAATCGGACCGACTAAAACCACACGGTGTCCTCCCCAAGTGCCCTTTGCCGGGCACCCCGGGTAAGCCCTCGAAAGGATAACCCCAGGGTTACCGGCGGACTTTGGCCGCAACCGCAGCTTCGCTTGGTAGTGTCGGGTTTTATCCCGCGTCGGTGAGTTGGCAGGCGTGTTCAGGACACACACGACACGCCTTCGCCATGGCCTGCTTCTGTAAGGACGGCGAGTCGGCGAACTGCCGTCCTCAGGCCCTGATCATGGAGGTCGGTAGTCCCGGGCGTAGACGAGTGCGACTGCGAAACTCGAGCGGCAGGGTTCTCTCCCGCTCCCTCTCCGCCGTCTCTTTCGCGCGCATTACCTGCTCGCAGAAAGAGGCGGCGGCGTGCCACTTGCTCCCGTCGGAGACCACGGCCCTCACCATGGTCTCCAGCGAGAGAACGTCCAAGCCCAGGACCGCAACGAGATCCCGGCGTTGACTCGCCCACGCAGGGCACTCCACCAATGCACCAGTGCAATTTGGAATTCCTCATGTTTACAATTATCTGTTTCTATCATGGATACTGACAAATCGTAGGTCGTGGGTACCTCTCTTTAATTACTTCTAAATAAATACAAATAATTTTATTGGAGTGATATAAATCTAACCTAAACCTATTTTTTTTAAATATTTGTTTCGTCAATTTACTGCACCCCGCTGGATGGTGAGAAGCGAGGGTGAAGTCCAGAAGATATGGGCTACCATCCCAGATGCTGACGATCCTAAAATGGCTCCTACCTTGACGGCCTCAAAAGATGCTTTTTCACGCCCCGCTTGAAGAACCCGGGATTGTAAGAAGAAGGAAACACGTGCGCGGGCAGAGCATTCCAGCTCTTTATCGTGCGACAAAGAAAGGAAACACCGAACCGCTGAGTTCGGGACTGTATGGTTTCCACCGTGTGCGGATGGCATCGCAGTCCAGCACGTGTTGTTCTGGATCGAAATGGAGAAGGTGGGATCAGTTGAAAGAGCTCCTTAGAACACTCGCCGTGGTAGAGGCGGTAAAATACAGCCAGGGAGGCAATGTCTCTACGCAGCTGCAGAGGTTCTAGGCTATTGGTAATTTCAGGACTCCCAATGATACGGATGGCACGCCGCTGCAATCTGTCGAGAGCGTCTAATAAGTACTTTACGGAGCCGTCCCAGAGATGAGAGCAGTATTCCACACAGGGGCGAATTTGTGTCTTGTACACAAGACACCGCTGCTCTGGCGTGAAAAACCGTCTCACCCTGTTCAGATCTCCGATTTTTCGTGAAGCTGTTTTGATGACGCTCTCGATGTAGTTTTTATTGTTCAGTTTGCAGCGAACGTCCATTCCGAGCATGTTAAGGTGGTCTTGCAGTGGTAGCGGTCTGTTCTGAAGAGTTGGGAGAGGAAGGAAGGAGGATACTTTAGCTGTGAACGCGCACGCTTGTGTTTTCTTGGCATTGAACTCGACCAAGTTCTCAGATCCCCATTGGGAAATGCGGGTCAGGACCTGGTCGAGCTCAGTGACAAGTTGTCGTCTGTTTTCCTCAATATCGGTCCGCTTGGCCGCAGGGTGTCCGTAGTATCCCCCATGCAGAGTGCTATCGTCTGCATAGCAATGAATGCTGCCAGTAGACAGCATGTCATTCATATGCAGAAGAAAGAGAGTGGATGATAGGACGGACACTTGAGGCACGCCAGCATTAACCTGCATGAACTCTGAAGCTCAGCCGTCACAGAGAACTCGGATGCTGCGCTCATGCAGGAAGCTGGCAAACCAATTGCATAATCGAGTAGGCAGACCGTAGGCCGGAAGTTAGGAAAGAAGCGAGCTGTGCCAGACTCTATCGAAGGCTTTGGCGATATCAAGGCTGATAGCCAATGACTCGCCATGCCTGTCCATAGCCTCACCCCAGAGATGTGTGACGTACGCCAGAAGATCACCCGTTGACCGCTTCGGTCTGAAGCCATATTGCCGGTCATTAATTAATGAGTGATCTTCTAGGTAACGCATGAGCTGTGTGGTTATGATATGCTCAAACACTTTACAGAGGACTGAGGTATTATATGTATTTATAAGAAGTAAACAACACACGGAACGTTTTGTATATTTACTGGTCAACTAACCAATAAACATTTACCATTAAAAGAAAGTAACTCATCATCCTCCTCCTAGCGATTTTCCGATTGTATAAAAAGTTTACACTTTGGAACCCGGGCTTTTTATTTTTGATTAGTTTATTGACTTTTACGAGAGCGCCTGCCGTCTGACCTCCCAGCCTCCAGAGGCAAACCTGCGCCAGAGCATCATCCATTGTTTAGCAGGTGCACCGACTAGCAGTTAAGGTTGGCTTGGGTCCCGAACATGTTCGTAAGGCCCTGTTCACCACTGTAAAAGAAAGTAATTAAGTTTTGAAACAACAGTTAATTTTAGAATTGGTTTGAATAGTAAAGCCTTTGTAAACGAATTTACTGCTCTGTGGTACGATGGTCATTGATAGTTTCCTAAAACGATACAATAGGAGTAAAACAGTAGAATTGTTTGTCTGTTGGGCAGTGATAGAGCGGATCTTGCAAATCGTGCGCTCGTAGGCTGGCTGCCACACGCTCAGCCAATCTAACGGTGGGGCTATGCAAACAGCGGTCATGGTAAAACTTTGTGTTATAAAATAATTAATTCATTTATAACAAATATGTTTGTGTGACTTTTAACCGCCAGGTGGTATAGGGTTATGTATCCTCTATACTTTACAGATGCTAATTACCTCCTTAAAAAGCTACTAAATAAGGTAAAAAACTTGTGAATAACTCCTAAAACGTCTGGAACTCAATTTACCGAGACAAAAAAAATAGTGTTTTTGAACATTCCTCTTACAATATGTGGTAATTTTCAAAAGGGCGGCTGAAAATGTCTTAAATACCGTGTTTTGATCAGCAAGACATATTTATTTTAATAATAAATCACAATGTTAATTTGATTAGATACGAATAGCTAGATTCTTTGTGTGTTTTAGGAATCTATTTTCTATCTTAAAAAATCAAACTCGTCTCTAAACGTCTAGTTTCACAAATTATTTCAGATAGGCAGGTTCCTGACCTTCAGATGCCCTTTTCTACTTTCAGATAGCCTTTTCCAGTCACTTTTAGACAACTCTTCACCCTTCAAAGCTTACTGTTGAGCTGTTTCCTACGCTTGATTACTTTTGCAAGCAGTAGGACTACGATATTATAACTGTTCACTATCGAACGATATTAGATGCCCCGTTTGCAACTTAAGTTGTACAACAAATGAAGAACAAAATTTTTAAGGTGACTTTATGAGTATGTTACTGTTTCTTATACAGATGCCCTCATAAGTAGCTGAACACAAAAAAAATTAAAAACAATAATTGAATTGAAATAAATCAATAAATATGTTGATATATTATTATTTTTGTAATCTTCAGAGCATAAATTTTACATTTTCATTTTATATTTATTAATTTATGAGAAGTTTTAGAGCTAAGAGTGTCGTTACCTTGGAATGTGTTAAGCTAATACCGAGGGCTCACTAGTTTCAGTCTAGTTCTATGGAACTAATGCGACTTTTTTTTCTCTAATTAATACTATTGAGAAAAAAGTTCCATAAAAAATTACTTTGAAACCAGTGCGATGACTTTTTTTATTTAATTTCACATTTCCATGGAACTACTCAGAGAATGAAATTCTCACTAGCTCCATGGAACAAATGTGGTGGAACTAGTATAATTAGACATTTTAACTTTAATTTCATTTGTTCCATTATAAAATGCAATGAAACTACTGAGAAAAAGAAATCTCATTAGTTCCGTGGAATAAATTAAGACTGTAACTAGTGAGAATCATCCATATTTCTCGAAACGTTTACTATAAGCAGAATTCGCAGTCGAGACGTTTGATATAAATACAGCCTAAAACCGCTGTTATGGGTATACGGTGTGGGTATGGTGCTACGACGCCTACGACGCAAATGCACTCCAGCTACGAGTACTACGACACACGTATAATCCGGATGCTACACATGAATGCAATCATGCTACACTTGTCCAAATTAAACCGTATAATTTGATCTTTCACTGTTTTCCAAACTGATGCTTTGATGATAACATCTTTAGTAATATTTTATAGTCAGTAGTTTAATATTTATAAATGTGAAAGTTTATGATGATGGGTGGATGTGTGTTACTCTTTCACGCCAAGACGTCTGAACAGATCCGGATGAAAATTTTGTGCAGAGTAGTACATAAATAGGTAAAATTAATTTAAATTTAATTAATATGCTTTAAAACTAAAATTAATTTAAACCAAATAAAAATATATTAGAATGTGTACATTTTGCAGCTAATTTAAAAATCGTGCAAGTTGCTGAGTGATTACAAAAATATTTATTAATTTATGTCATTACTAGTTTTCTCATATAGCACGATAAAGCAAAGATAGCCTTGGGTACCACGACAGACACGGCACTATACTAAATCACGCACACATTATAAAACAGTACTCGTATATGAATATAATGCTAAAATTATAAAGATCTTTTATTGAGCATAAACTGAAACAAAAAAGGTATTGATCAGCCGTAAAGTAAAACCCGCATGCTCTCTCAGTTTCTCGATTACATACTTACTTATCACGGTTGTAAAACTTGCCTTTGTCGATTACATCCAAACACAAAGGAAAAAATTTCCCTGATTTTATTAACATAATATCTGAACATAAAGAAATTTTCCACGTTAACTATTTACAAAGAAAATAGTAAAGACAAAGAATGTGCCCGTCGCCGTCTATTAAAAGAAACCTGAAACTGGGTCAACACAGTCTATATAAATGTTATATCAAAACTTAATTTAGACTTCAGTTGAGGTGAAGGCATTTAGTATTTTTAAAATCAGGGGTGCCCGGCAATGGACACTTGGGCAGGACACCGTGCGGTTTTACTTCCAAACGTTAAATAAAAAAAAAAGGGAGGCTGAGTAGTCTAGAGTCTGATCATCAACACAGCTTCAGCCCCGGTTAAGTCTGAAACTTGCAACCTGAAGACCGGGTTGCTTTCTCCAACTCTTTCGCTAGATCTGGCAAGATGACTTGGCTTTGCGGCTTGCAGGCAATGTTGGCTTGGACTCCTAGGATCGTATTAGACCCCATACAACCTACTCTCTTTCTCTCGTCTCGCAGAATACTTAATAGTTTATTTTTAAACACGCTGACGCGCCGCGAAGGTATATGTTCCATCCTTAGTCACGCACCTTTGACTTTCAAAGTTTATGTGGGTATTGGAAATTCATTAGCACTTTATTTACCGGTAAATGAAAATTTCTTAAGGGAACCTGGATATCTGGGAGTTCATCATAATGTTCTCTATGTGTTATGAATTCTAAAAATCTCCTGTAGATTTAAGGAAATTCTCACATTAAATCACATAACTCTAGTAGTATAGATTACTCATTTCTGTTTTATCTGTAAAATAAATTAAAAAATTCAAGGTATATTTTCAGATTACTTTTCAGTTTTTTATTAATACATTATGACTTTGAAATACTACAAGGAATTAAATCACCTTGCTGCATTTACATTCATATATTTTGATAACATGTTAATCCATTCACCACTCAATAAGTAGTACAATAGTAACTATCAAGACTGTCTTTAAAGAGCTGCATAATCAAGCTTGCGTCGATTAATATCATGATGCCCAGCGGCGCAGCACCGTCGGCATTCTCGATATTGCAGACAAAGAACTAAATTACTTCCACCATTTCTTTAAGATCTCTTTGTTGCAGATACAACACAGGTCTTTGTGGCAATCCTCCTTGAATACCAATCTCACATATTATATTTACCTGCAGTTTTATATCAAACTTTGTAAATTCTGTTCCTTCTACTTTTAAGGAATAAGTGTTTAAACCTATAAATATATTCGGTGTTGCCACACCTATTCGTACCTCTTGTGGGACATACAGGTGTGAGTATATAGACGGTCATAGTATAATAGACTCGTTCGCTTCTGAGCCTTTTGAGATAAAGGTGTATTTTTGATGATAAAAAAGTCTCTTACTAATATGTGTACTATACAAAGTACGTATCTTTTCAAACTCAAAAATGTGATAAATAGAATTCCTCTCAATCTGGGTATTTTCTAGTTGCGAGAGACAAACATCGCGATGAAAGAAAATTTCAGGTCTAATTTTTGCACGGCTAATGATCGTTGAGTATCCACTCACAAAAATTGGTGATTTTGTGTGTGCCATACATTTTCGACGGTTTCAAATAGCCACCATACCATCGCAAAGGAGTACATTCCTTTTTATTTTGCAAAACGATTTGTACCATTCTATTTTTCTTACCAGTTCTTTGTATAATCATAAATGGAAGTCTAATGATGCTATACCTGTGAGAGATGGCGAATCATTACAATATTTTTCGAAATTGTAAGATTTTATACGTATTTCGAACGATTTGTACCAGAATGACAGTAATTCTTCCTATGAGTTTGAGGTTCAAAGAATATATATAAAAAATTTCAAACACATAATGTGCCGGCAATTTTGTTTTATAAACAGATATTATGTTGTAAAATATTCTACGGCTACCACCGCTCGAACGATTCCTCGAGCGCGAGTGCGCGAGTGCGTGGGCTGCCGCTGCCTACTTCTGCGACCAGTAATGCTCAAACAGGTAAATGAAGTCACTCAGCGACCTCCACCCTCCATGAGCGCAGGCCTGGGGGTAACTGGTGGAACCACTTGTCACCTTAGCAGAAGCAGGCGGATTTCCGCACGGAAAAAAGAGTTGTCACATATATTGATTTTATTAAGTTACTTAATTTAGTCATTATTTACTTAACGTCTAATTAAGATATTCCTATTTGTGGATCCACCGTATTGCTGTCCTGCTCACTCAAGGCATATCAACAGTTACCTTTCTTCCGTATACGGATTTGAAATTTAAGCGAGATGATAACAAACAGTGATACCCTGACTTACGCCGCCCCGTGTTACGCGAATTCAATTTTTAGTTAGAATTTTATCCATCTAAACCGAATACTATGATGCCATATTGCAACAAATGATTTAACGTATTGCATCTTCGTATTTTGTAAAAGCTGGAGTAGAGATAATGCACGCTATTTGTAGTAGAATATAGACGACCGGCAATTGGCCGAATGATTGGTCTTGCTCCCTTTTCATACCTCTCCATAAAAAGGGCTCGACCAAGAAGTGAAATAATTACCGGTTGATCTCTCTTATATGCCACGCAAGTAAGGTGCTACTATACATTATCAACAAGCGGCTACAGTCTTACCTATCTCCTCAAATCGCACCTGAACAGGCTGGATTTGTTAAGGGTAGAGAAACGAGAGAGCAAATTCTTATACTACGCCAGGTCGTAGAGAAGTCACGAGAATTTAACAACCCCCTGTTTATTAGCTTTGTGCACTTTCGCAAAGCTTTCGACTCTGTGCAATGGCAAAAACTGTGGGGAATCCTAAAAGTAATGGGTGTACCAGAACACCTTACGTACCTCATTGGACGACTCTATGAAGATGACACAGCAGCCGTGCGCGTCGATGGAGTTGACTCAAGCCCATTCAAGCCTGAAGCTGGTGTTCGACAAGGCTGTATTCTGTCTTCGCTGTTATCTAACATCTACACCGAGCACATAATGCGGATTGTTTTGGACGACTAGGACAAAGGTGTATCCGTTGGAGGTCGAACAATATCTAATCTTAGATATGCTGATGACACTACTCTCCTAACAACGTCTAAAGAGAATATGGAACACCTTTTGCGTCACCTTGAATCCACCAGCCTGAATTTTGGACTTGCTATCAATCGGGAGAAGACCAAAATGATGATAGTGAACCGAGCTGAAAATAACCAACCAGATGTCAAAAGCATTGCTAACTGTGAAGTTGTGCAGAGCTTCATCTACTTGGGTTCTAACATCACCAACAGCGGAGGCTGCGAGGAAGAAATCAGAAGACGTTGCGCTATTACACGATCGGCTGCTGAAAGGCTCTCCAAGATTTGGAAGGACTGCCGGATAACCAAAACCACCAAGGTTCGTCTGATGCAGAGTCTAGTCTTTCCAATTCTTCTGTACGGAGCTGAGACATGGACTCTGAGACAAAAAGAGCGGAGAAAATAGATGCACTAGAAATGTGTGTGTGTGCTGGAGACGTCTCCTCAGGATTCCGTGGACCGCGCATAGGACTAATGTCTCCATCCTCAAAGAACTTCACATAAAGGAGAGATTATCGTCGACTGTGCAAATACGAATACTCATGTTCTTTGGGCACCTGACACGAAATGAAGACTAGATGGAGCGTCTCGTGGTACAGGGCAGAATGGAGGGCAAAAGGTCCCGTGGTCGCTCTCCAACTAGATGGTGGGACTCATCACCTCCCTAACACAATCCAAATGTCATACCTACTGGTACAAATCGTTATGCAAATTAAAAAAAAATGTACTCCATTCGGAGCCCTCGGAAAAGTATGGCATGGTGATTTTCGTGAGTGGATACTCAACCATTACTAGCTGTGCAAAAATTAGCCTAGTACAAATGATTGAATTGTTTTTTACGTCGGGCCACCAACCAGGTGGACACCGACATAACATATAACAACATATAACATATTCTCGTTGGTATGGCGGGCTGTAAGCCATACCGGAAAGGTATGGCATTACGATATCGCCTACTTCATTTTTCATCAACTATCGGAAAAAAAACAAGAATGTTTGTTGAACAAACCGTTCGACATTCGTAATTTATCCGAGACGTTCGATTAACACCCACGCGATCACCATCTTTTTTCTTTTCGTCATTAGTAATTAGACACCTGAAGAGTCGCCATACGGGTACAAATGACCTGTAATTTTCTTTGATCATCTTCTGGTCTCTAGCGTAGGTTTCCCAAAACAGATAAGGCAGTTTGAGAGTAATATTTATGGGGCAGTCTTATTAGCATAAATGCAAGAACAAATACTCACTCATTTACACTTGTTCTGCTTCGTTCGGCTAGTTTGTATAAATAAGTAATAAAGAATACTATGTAGACGTGTTAATATATACATAGTATTTTATACAGACAACTGAAACAACTACCCTACAATGTTATAAATATCCAACTAGATCCAGTTTTTAAAAACCAGGCCCTCCTGGAGCGCATTCATTCCATTTCAGCTACAACTTTTACTTTGTGCATTTGAACAGTCGATCGTAAAATGGGTATCGATTTGCCACTTCGTAAGAAGTGCCATAAAGTCAAATTCAACATACAATAACAGTTGAAAATAGTCGGTCGTGTTCAACGAGTGGTAGTCACGTTGGTTCTGTGCCAAACTATGCATGTGCGACTAATGTAATTGTTTGGTGGTGCGACGTACTAATGCACAAGTAACGATGGAGTCGATGGAGGTATCGCGTTGCGTTCAGTTCCCGCACAGTATATTCGTATAAATATTGCACTTGGCAATCTTGTTGCATACATTCTTATGATTTGTATAGAGAACTGCTTTTCTACTTATACTTTCAAGTTGTTTGTCAACATTATTTTAATGGAACAAATACATACTAGGTGTAATATTTAGAAGGCAAATTATCAGATATAGTTAGCTAAGATTTTACTATAATTCCTATAGATGTCAGGAGTGTGCAATAAGTAGTATAGAGACACAATTCCCAGTCAAGCTATTTCAATTCGATCGGTAGTATAGTTTACCACCGTTTACTTAAACCTGGACCTTCCCATGAAACATTACATTCGAACCTTAACCTTCCACCTGCATTCGTAAATTGAAAATTTGAGGTCGGTCACGACCACATAGAGGTAAACATTGAAAAGCAAATAGCAAACATAATTGGGCCCGCCTTATCCATAACTCATAAAAATGTACAAGGAAATCAAACATTGACTTTTGGTGTAAACAAACGCAGCTGAACCAATATCAAACACTTGGCCTGTATTAAGATATCATCTTGATACTTTTTTCCTTGGAACTTACACAAGAGAGAGGGAGAGATAGAGTTATTGCTCTCACCCCGCTATGCGCCTTCTGGACGGCTCTTCTTAAGAAATGTGTTCAGTGTTCTACTTTACAATATTTCCCTCTTTTGTTCCCTTTTCTTCTTGACTATCGGCATCATCAGAGCGCCAGCCCCAGTTGCATCCAAAGTTTGCACTTAGAATTCCAGAGTCCACTTTCTTACCTTTACTTGAGAGACTGCTATCTAGTCCCTCAACCCCGAGAGGAAAGCCTATGCTAGAGCCCCATTTGTTAATCAGCATGTGGGTACACCTGGCAAACTTGCAGGTGAGGTTGACTTGGGCCCCGAAAATTTTGGTGGGTCCCATACACCCATTTCTTTTTAGTGCTAACGCTACTCCTAGCTAACGTATTTACACAGGCGTACGTATGTACGTATGTACGACGGCGTATACACATGGTACAGAACTATCATTTTATTTTCTTTCTTTCAAACCTGCATTTGCAAGATACCTCAAAAATTGGGTTTTATTTTCATAGTTCGTAATTTTAATAACAGAATCTTAGTTATAAAGTTTGTAATGAAATAAGTAATACTAGTAGAAGGTGTAAGAAATGCCTAATAAAAACTGCATATAAGCCGTCGTCGTCCCTTCTGAGTACCATTTTATTTTTCGTGCGGAAGCCTACGTACTACGTACTTTCTAAGTACCTACAGTTTATTTCATTTAGAAATATATATGTACTCAGAAAGCAGCGCGACTGACAGCACGGCATTTTCATTAGGTTCATTGCAGTAAGTAAAAACTTAATAAAGTTTTACTAAAGAATTTCTAATTAGAAAATTTAGCTCTTCACGACATAGCAATATTTCAGGCTCGTGAAGGTATTTCCAATAAAGGACTTTGCCAAGTCATAATTCTTCAAAGTTACGTGTAATGAGATGTGGATATTACGACATTCTTATGAGATTTAGATGCTCTTGTTCAAAGAACCAAGAATGCTTCCCATCTTGAAGTAAGTGCAATAAGGTACAGAGTAATGAGGCCATCTACGTACTTTGTTATAAGGGTTAAGTATTGTAAAGTTGTACTTACTTCGACATTAAAGAGTCAGAACTGTAAATGGCGCATAAATTTTACTTGGAGACTAAGCTGAAGACATTAAGAAAATATAGATTAGTTGTAGCGCACGTAAAAATGGATTTGCATTGGTTAAGTTCAAATTTATTACATTGTAGCAACAAGAACTGTTTTAACGGTCGTGTTACATTTTATGTTTTGAAAAAAAAAACACTTTAAGTAACTAAGTATTACCATCAACAGCTACTCTGATGATAATTGTTTTATATTATCTACAGTTAAACATAGTGCAATAGAATAATGTTCACAATACTTTAGATTAATTATATGTTATGTCTGAAAGGTGACAAAAAGTTAAAGGTTTATTATATTGTAACGATACTACCATGACCTTGTACAGATACTTATAAAATACAAAAGATATAAGCTAGATACAAAAACGTTCTCGTGGTCTGTCGAACAAAGCGTTTCGATAGCGTTGCCATCAAGGTAAGAGGATAACAGTCGCCGTAATACCCCGTAGCGCTCACCCTTGAATTCTTTATACACTTCCAGCCAATAAATATTTCATTATACTTGAAATAACTGGTTGTCACAGTTTTTGTTTAACTTGAGTAACTAAATTTAAACATACTAATTTATCTCAAGTTGCATGTGTCGATTTTTAGGGCCCTATCTATCAACACCTTCACCTTATTTCATCGACCACCGTCTACTTGCAAAACACAATTTTCAATATGTATGCCATATATATATATATAGACTAGATGTATTTCTCGTTAAAACCATCTTATCAACACTAAAATCTAAAGTGGTTAAGAAGGTACGTCGTTTAACTATGGAGGTTCAGCTCTAAATTGCCTCATCTAAAGTTCTTATTTGCCTAAACAATTTAGTTACTTTTTAATGTTTAAAAGTATGATGGGGTTGACATATCCTTCTTGGATAAAAATCTCTAATAAAAATAAAGATTTAAAAATAAAAGTATGCCATATATATGATAGTGTCGGATATATTGGTTAAACCAAGCGAATCATTGTCACTCGTGTCAAAGAACACATAGCTGATATACACCACCAACGCTCAACAAAGTCTGCTGTATGTGAGCACGTGCAACAGAGGACCAGGCATTACTTAAGATTTGATAAACCTCAGATACTCGCTAAAGAAAATCAATTCCTACCTAGAGGCTCCGCGAGACTATAGAAATAAAAAAAAAACATACTAATTTTAATGTAGAAGATGCTTGGAATATACCACCAGCTTGGGAACCAGTCATTCACTTAATTAATTCCAAGAAAATCAAAATACAAGAAGACTTCATGACACTGTGTCCTCACTCTGCGTAAATAGTAACACCAACAATTCAGTATAGTTCGGGTACTTTGAGATAACTTACACTTCAAAATATAAGACAACCACCATCTTCAGTCTCCCAATGGCCATGGCTGCTGAAATGCAACCGAAACGTCGGTTTCAATTTAAATAATAAAATAACATCAAATACATCGCGATAGAATCCGTTAAAAATAGTTTTATTTCAATATGCCATATATAATCTATATATGCAATACCAATACATTAGGAATTGCAATCGATTCTTACGTATGTGGATAGAACCCTAAATACTCGCGTTAAACGAGAAGTTACACTTTTTTTTAAATTTTATAGCATGCATCAAATTTTCTCAAACGAAGTTGCGCAGGATTTTTAATATGAAATATATGGTCGCATCGTGTATGACAGCGACATGGTATTAACAGCGCGATGTGTGAAATTGACATCCACGTCCAGCGCCATTGCCTCTGATTGGATTAGGTTCGAAACGCTGTTGGCAAGCCGATGTCGAGCTCAAACGTAAAATTTTACGTGACCACTTTCGAAACGACGACTTTTGCGATACGATTGCATACTTCGTCCCGTTCTTGTAGCTTTGATTGCTCAGTACGCGCCACCGTATTATGCAAATGCGCCAAAGCCGGCAATAGAGGTACATTACTTACCTATTGCCTGGACGCCTCTCTAAAATCTATACTCGTGAATTCAATTTTCGCTATCGTATCTTACAGCCGTTGCGGATTAAAGATAGCCGATAGATATAATTTGGTACTGCCAGCGATTTTCTTGCACATATCCATAGAATGATTATGTTAAAAAAAATCTGATCTTCCTACGAAGAAATGACAGAATTTATGACTTTTGGTTTTACTAGTGGGTATTTGCCTAGGCAGTGATTGAATAAAACTGTTCTTCTTTTGGAGAGTTTTTTTGTTAAATTCAATAACGTCTACTTAGTGGGCAACGATTTCTTAATACATCCAACCTGATTTAAACACAGCTGGCAGACTAACTATTTTCAAGGGTATGTGAAAAATTGCAATTGCATATAATATGAAAATTATGAAAGTTTACTTTTGATTAACTGACTGTAGGTACGGTAAGAACTAGGGCACGCCGCAATAGCGGCGGTAAGGCCCATCATGGAGGATTGGCTGGAGAGGCGACACGGAAGCCTCTCGTACCGACTGACGCAGGTGATCTCCGGGAAGGGGTGCTTCGGGGACCACCTGCATCGAATCAGGAAGGAGCCAACGCCTGAGTGTCATCACTGCGATGCGAGCGAGGACTTAGGGCTGCACCGCTGGCGGACTGCCCGGCGTGGGAGGCGTCGAGGCGTGACCTCGTGGCAGCCATCGGGGTGGGAGTGCTCTCGCTCGGCAGCATGATTGCGGCAATGGCGCGGAGCGCGAGCGCGTGGGCCGCCGCCACCTCCTTCTGCGAGCATGTAATGCTCGCGAAGGAGGTGGCGGAGCGCGCCCGGGAGAGACTTAGAACTCTCCCGGTCCGCCGAGCCTACAACTTGCTCGCCGCGCGTTAACGACCTCCGTCCTCCATGAGCGCAGGCCTGGGGGTGGCGGGTGAGGCCACCTGTCACCCCAGCAGAAGCAGGCCGGGACGGTGGGGCGACTAGCGCCCCTCCCCCAAACCGGGGCAAGACGGGGACACCGTGGTTCCCAAACCCGAGGGGGCCATCTCGAAACCGGAGATGGCCCAGGGTCAGTCGGGGTGCGAGGGATATGCTCTATGGGCAACCTTACACCCCGGCGTCTGCAGACCCGAGACGGCGTGCGGTTTTAGTCGGTTCAAGCCCGACATAACCGCCCGCGCTGGCACGCGGGGGGGTATCCGAAGGGATTTCCTCACGAAAAAAAAAAGTACGGTAAGAACTGGCATAGTTCCAAAGATTGTTGTAGATTGTTGTCTGCATTTCTATTATTCGGATATTTGGTTACAAATATTGATCATACAATAAATAAATAAATAAATATAAATAAATATTCAAAAAGAAACACAGCGCCATCTAGACCCAAACTAAGCAGAGCTTGTCATATGGGTTCTAGAATGCGGATAAACATAATTAGTTACTATTTTTGTAAATAAATACATATTATACCTAGAAACACCCAGACCAATGCAAATATACATATTTGCAATGAGCGGGAATCAAACCCGCGACCTCTGACTTAGCAGTCGAAAGGTCTACCGCTACGCCACACATAATCCACATGAATATCCGCGGAGCATTAGTAATATTTACATGAATGCCGCAAAGTTATTTTGACTATGGTAAGTATAGAGTAGACTCAATTAGTCGTCGCTATTAAAAATATTATTTCAAACCCGGATATTTCAGTGTAGTAAGTAAATTAAATTATGGATAAGACTTCCAATAAATAAGTTATTGGAAGTCTTATCTATAATTTAATTTAATTACTACACTGAAATATATGAAGTGTATTGAACAGACCGATCCAGCTTATGTACACGCTCATAGTGTATAGTGTATTGTATATATTGATTTAAATAATGCACTATAATTTTTTAGACGCAAACAATATTGTAGTGTGTACTCGCGTGTCACACTTAAAGTGCGACACGCGAGTAATTCGCGCGTAAACGCCAGGTAATTCTTAAAGTTCTGATTTCTGAAGATAGTTCCATTTCTACCTACTTCTGAGAATTTCCTAGCAAAAAAACTGTGGTAAACATAAAACTAGCTCTTAATTAGCTATCTGTAGTGTTCGTAGCCTTTAGAATACATTTTTTTAATTTTTTGTCCGGCACGATAATAGAATAATATGGCAATTCATTGTACAAATGTTTTTATGTTGGTTCGGCGATAATTCTTTACCAATTGGTTCATTATGTGATTTTAAGAACTCATATATTTGCGAAGTACTTTAGACTGGCAATATTTATGTTGGTATCGGATTTTTCTGTTTGTAAAAGGTTTTTTTTTAATTAGAAACCTTTACTTTTTTTTTAAGGTCTGTTTAATAAAATTAATCAGTCGATAAAACCGTTTTTTCAACACGAGAAAATTTAAGCCTTGGCGGCTGTCTGCTGATTTATGTAAAGTGAGTAGTGCACTTAGTGTCTGTAAATAAAACAGAGCGAGGCTTTTAATACTTGGTATTATTTACGGGGGCTAATAACAGGCGCGAGCGTGCACCGGCGACCTGGCCACCAAGAACTACTCCGTCGCTACACCGCCTGCTAGCCACCCGTCTGGAATATTTACGGTTATTTACAACTAATAACCTTACCTAAATTGGACTGCAACTTGGGAACTGTCCGACACTACCTCAGCGCTTTCCTAACAAACCATTTTGTTAGTATCTAAATGAATCGAGTTGTTATAATTTGATATGATATGATAGTTGTCCATTTCAGAAACTGTTTGATATGAGTGAAAACAATGATTCAGACCCATATACCTACTATTTTTTTAAATCTATCAATTAGATTCGAATTAGTATTGCTTTCACACAAAAATGGATTTATAAATAACAATTTTTATTACGTTGCTATTTTCTCTGTTCGTATTTCAATACACGTTTCAACACAGTTTCAGTTTCGCAATCTCTTCTCTACATTTTATCTAAACATATCTGCAACGCAATAAAATACAGGAGAATTATCTTTTATAAGAAATTTAGTTAAGTTAGCACCGTAGCGGAAGCAAGTGGCAGTTAAACGATTTGTCGGCGTATTAATAAAACGATTAAACGAAGCTTTCCATGGTAATCTGAGAGCGACGCGGCGCGCGGCAGATGGCCACAATTCCCAAACTTTGATGACGACTCCCGGTATCCACAGACCCACCGACGATTTGTAGACTTTTGTTGCCGACTACTTACATTTTAAAGGAATAAGTTGTTCGAACGCCTTTTGATTTTCGTTAATTGAGGTTGAGACGACGCCTTCGAACTAAATGCATAAAACTTAAAAGCTCTGTATTAAAACAAAGCTACCGCTTCTTAATTTGTCTCCGGCAGGTAATGATAGACTGACGTTTGTATACATCAATCGGTCCGTCGTTTGATGACTGGCAAAATTACTTCCTGAGTTGTTAAGTGCAGGAAATTGTGACTCCTCCATTGGCACACCTACCAAACGCTAACTGCTTTCACTCTTCCCTACACGTGTCTATAATCAACTTATAACTGCTGTACGTCTATATTTACTGAAGGAAATAAAAATACATGGGACATACACGAAACTGTGAATGCATATTTAATATCCTCACCCGTCCTGGTGGGTAGTTAACAAAATCCCAAAATTAAATGTAACCTCTTAATTTTTATCTATACATGTAAAACTGTCTCTTTAGTACATGGAAGGATAAATCCACGCCGAAACGGTAAACGGTGCTTGAGGCAATATCTCGGCAACAGCAGCTGTGAAGTAATGGCGCCGACACTTTACGCGATGCGATTACGACCACCTAAACATTCATTACAAGTAATGTCCGTCATTTATCTGTCCTAATCACTATGTGAGCGTTCGTCCTGCGCCTGTGCCCATGCGATTATTTTATAAACAGGTAGTGTAAACAAAGTAGCTCGATATCGAGTATAAATCAATTTCAAAACCTTTTAACGTCGAAACCACGGTGTTCATTACTTAGAATGGTTTAATGGGATATTAATTACGGGATATCAGGGATGTATGAAAACCTCACCAAGATCTTCGCGGCCCAAACCAACCTCACTGCTAGCCGGTACACCTGTTGATTAACGGACGAGCTTTGGTGCTGGTTTTTCTCTTGAGGTCAGGTGGCAGTTGCTCACATAAAAGCCAAAAGAAGCCAAAACAAGAGAAAGCACACGAGCTATGGTTACAACCGGGATTAACACTAAGATGATGATTTGGATCTGCCCGACTGGGTAACTTTTGTAACACAGTCGGGCAGCAGGTAATTTACTTCGCAGTACTTTGATAAGGGCAGGGACTTACATTTCATAGAGACAGATAGACACTGTCTGCCCTAATTATTTTGTAACTAAACAAATCAAATAAGTAAATCATAAGTAAGGCGCAACTCCCCCGCGACCCCTCCCGTTCCCACGACTCGCGACACCCGGACCCGGTGCACGATAGTGTAACACCATCGTGCTTAAAACGTAATAAATAAATAAATAAATAATAACACTTGACCTGTAGTTACAATTAGGTAAGTATATATTTTATTTAACTACAAATATTAAGTATCTGTGCAATAAAAATAAAATTATATAAAATAAAATATTTATATCCCAAAAAAAGTATGTACAAAGTAAAAAGTTTCAGTGTCAAAGAATTCCTCCCCATCACAATTTTATGTTGGTTTTTACACACATTCAATGGACGGCCAGTTTTAATTACATGCATTTTAGCGAAAAGCTTACAGTATAAATATACGGTGCGTACGGTGCAAACAAATATTTAGACACTGTCTCCTGCAATCACAACAATCAATTTATAATATATAAAAGTATAAATCAACGGCATTGGTCGATAAACTCTTTAATTATTTCTGTAGTCGCATTTTATTGGTTTAATTGATAATAATACTTCTGAATTCAAAATACGTTCAATTTTGTCATATCCATAATAATACAACCGTCAACGTATTTTGCCGTTTAATGTAGATATGTATTGGAGGCTGTATAGCCGTGCATATACTGGCTGTTTAATGTAATCGTATTACATAGTTCTAAATGTTTAAATATTGTTGATACAGCAACCAGTTTTGTGACTTGCTAACTGATTGACGTACACGTCGTATGCTTGTACATATTATTTTATCATTAATAAACTTATTTACTGGATACATTCCACATAATTTCATTTGGTTATGGGCCCAGAACATCAGTTATCCAGAAATAACGTGAAGAGTTATTAGTGTAAATAAAAGTGGTTTGAAAGTTGTGAAAATTTTCTCCGTGACATTATGTCAGACGAAAACAGCTGTTCAACACGCATAGGCGGAATAAGAAAATTGAAAGGATCGTCTGATTATCCAAACTTGAAATGCTTAGTAAGAAATTACTTAGAAAATAAAAACTAAAATTAGAATGATAAATGGGATATTTACCATAAATGACCATGTCAATCTAAAATCATATAAAATAAAAACTGGTGGAAAGTAATTTCAACGGATGAGGTAGACGACGACGTGGACAGGAAAGCACGAACATCGATCTGTTTGTTGTTGGAACCGGAGTGTTTTACTCACGTCTACAATGCCAAATCTGCCAAAGATGTCTGGAGTAATCTGCAGAAAGCTTACGAAGACGAATCTGCATACAACGAGAGCTGTTCAGTTGCAGGTTAGAGAACTTTGACTGCATTGAAAGCTACATCTCGAGAGTTACGTTCCTTGCACAGCAATTGTCGGATATTGATTCACCAATACAGGATGATTGGATCATATCGATTTTTCTCGGTGGACTGACCCCTGAGTACATCCCCCTCATCATGGCTGTAGATAACAGCGGTACAGAGATCACGTTGGAGCAAATAAAAACGAAATTACTGCAAGAAGGAAGTAGACAGAGTAACTTGAACACAAACCACGAACAAGCCCTAGTTACAAGAACAGCAAAGAACGATGCCAGATCTCGCACTAAAACAGATGATCGAAGCGATGCGAAGAGCGGAAGAAATCCGCGAATGTCTGCCTGAATACGAAGGAGGCGATTGACAAAGACAAGTGGTATCTTGATAGTGGATGCTCAAATCACATGACTCATGATAAGGAATGACACATGAAAATTTCAGTAGCAAATGGTGAAAAGCTACGCGTACAAGGACGAGGGAATGCTAAGTCTCAAGTCGGCGAAAAAGAAAATTTATTTTTGAATAATGTTTTACACGTTCCCGATTTATCCATGAACTTAATATCGGTTAGCGATTTGACCAAGACGAATTATTGCATTAATTTTGACAAAGGAGGTTGCATGATTCAAAAACAGAATCGACCTATTGCAAGATGTCATGAAGTTGACGGAATTTATGAGTTGGAAGAAAACAAAAACAACGTCGTCAATTTGACATTGTCAAAACAAAATGAAAATATTTCGAACATTTGGCATAAACGACTAGCGCATTTAAGTTAAAATTACATGAATAAATTGAAAAACCTTGTTACGGGAATGGAATTTCGAAGCTGTGATTTGACAGAACCGTGTATTGCGTGTATCGAAGGGAAGACATGCAGGAGTCCCTTTAAAAACAAAGGTACGAGAGCGAGCGGGATTTTAGAGCTCGTGCATACTGACCTTTGCGGACCGATAGAAGAACCGTCACTCGGAGGTTCGAGGTATGTTGTACTATTTATTGACGATTTTACTCGGAAGACGCATGTTTATTTTTTGAAAAATAAAAGTCAAACTTTTGATAAGTTCCGTGAATATAAGGCGGAAGTTGAGAAGCAGACGAGTAGGTCAATAAAATGCCTTAGATCGGATAATGGAACTGAGTACTGTAATGGTCAATTTAATGAATTTATGAACTCGGCAGGTATAAAATACCAGACGACTGTGCCTTACACGCCAGAGCAGAATTCTGTAGCGGAAAGGGCGAACCGCACCATTATTGAAAAGGTGAGGACATTGTTATCGGAAGCAAAATTAAGCAAAAAATATTGGGCGGAGGCTGTAAATACAGTTGTATATTTAAAGAACAGAAGTCCTACTAAAGCTTTGAGTAATGCTGTACCGGAAAAGCTTTGGACTGGAAAAGATGTAGATGTAAGTCATCTGAAAATCTTTGGCTGTTTAGCTTTCAGTTTGAAACCAAAACAGAAGCGACGCAAACTAGACATGAAAACTGAACCTATGGTATTTATTGGATATCCAGATAATCAAAAAGGCTATCGTTTAATAAATCCGAAGACAGGGAAAGTCACTACAGCGAGAGATGTCAAATTTTTAGTAAACGTATTTCTCCAAGACGTAAAGGTTGACAATTCTGTCGTACGTTTAAGCCTTGAGTCAGAATCAGTTGTAGAGTCTAGTGTACGTAGCAACAGCAACATTGGAGCTGGACCTTCGGAGGTGCATGATGACAGTTCGTCAAACGACAATGTCAACGAAGAGGTACTACCAGAGCAGAGAGTACCTGAAGAGGAAGTTGCTGAAGAGGAAGCGGCGTTACCTCAAGCGGTAGAAAGGAGGTATCCTCAAAGAGAGCGTAAGCCAGTCGATCGTTATGGTTGTAACGTCATGTGCGCTATGGAAAGCGTGATAAATGACGATCCATTGACTGTTGAGGAAGCGTTGGCGAGGCCTGACAGTGATTTGTGGCAGAAAGCGATGGAAGATGAGCTAAAATCACTAAAAGAAAACCAGACCTGGACGTTGGTCGACCTTCCAGCTGACAAGAAACCGATACAATGCAAATGGGTGTTCAAAGTCAAGAAAGATAGCGACGGCAAGGTAACCAAGTACAAAGCTAGATTGGTAGCCAAAGGTTTTACGCAGGTACGTGGCATAGACTATGGTGAAACTTATTCTCCTGTAGTTAGAAGCTCTACATTGCGAATGTTATTTTCTTTAGCGGTTGAATACAATTGGTTTATTGATCAATGGGATGACACTACTGCTTTCTCATATGATAAGATTAAAGAAGACATTTATATACGTCAACCCAAAGGAGCAGTAACCTGTGGTCAAGAAACCAAAGTATGTAAGCTTCAGCGATCTTTGTATGGGTTGAAGCAAGCATCGAATGCTTGGTTTAACGAATTAGATAAAGAGATGCTAGCGTTAGGTTTTATACAATCTAAACAAGAGCCGTGTTTGTACCAGAAGCAGCTTAAACATAATAAGAGGCTGGTGGTAGTTATCTATGTAGACGATATCTTCGTATTTGGGAATTGTGCACTTGAAAAGCAAAAATTAAAAACTAGTTTGCTTGAAAAGTTCAAGGTGAAAGATCTAGGCGCGGCTAGACATGTTCTAGGAATGAGACTGAGACGGGATAAAGATATTATCTATCTGGATCAGGAACAATTTATTTTAAACGTCATAAATGACTTTAACATGACCGATGCTAAGCCGGTTAACACTCCGATGGAAGTGGGAATCAAGCTTGAAAAGTCAGCTGATTCACACTGCAATCTGCCGTATCAAAATTTGATAGGTTGTCTAAATTACTTAGCCTGTAATACGCGGCCGGACATAGCGCATACAGTAAGTGCTCTTTCGCAGTTTAACTCGTGTTATGATGAAACACACTTTAAGTGCGCAAAGCGAGCCCTTAGGTATTTAAAGGGTACGTCTAACCTTACTAAAGGACGATCAACGACGGATGCTGGTATAGAGTTATTGAAATGTATTTACGAGGCCTGGGAGGATAAGCAGGATGCATTAGGTGTTTTCTGCGATCTATCCAGAGCCTTCGATTGCGTCCACCATGATACATTGGTCAGGAAATTAGATTATTACGGAATAAGGAACAAGGCTCTCGACCTTTTGACTTCTTATTTAAACAATAGAATTCAGAGGGTCGATGTGAACGGTACACGTTCGGTGGGATCTTTGGTTTCGATGGGCGTTCCACAGGGTTCGATACTTGGACCATTTTTATTTTTAATTTATATAAATGACCTCCCTTACTACGTAAGGGATAAAAATAGTATTGTTTTGTTTGCTGATGATACTTCCTTAATATTTAAAATTAAAAGACAATTAGATAATTATGACGAAGTGAACAACGCAATCTCACGAGTGGTTCATTGGTTTAATATAAATAATCTTTGCCTTAATGAAAAAAAAACCAAATGTATTAAATTCACCTTACCTAATGTTACACAGGTGGAAACCAATGTACAACATAATGGACAGTTGTTGAGCCTTGTGGAATCAACCGTGTTCTTAGGTTTAAGTATCGATGCTAAATTACAGTGGGGATCACATATTGAAAAAATAGCTAGTAGGTTAAGTTCTGCTTCCTACGCTGTGAAAAAGATTAGGACTTTAACAGACATAAATACCGCTAGAATAGTTTATTTCAGTTATTTCCATAGTATTATAAGCTACGGCATTCTCTTTTGGGGTAATGCCGCAGATTTAAATACAATCTTTGTACTGCAAAAGCGGGCGGTGCGGGCAATTTATAAGTTGGGTCCAAGAGTCTCCCTCCGAGAAAAGTTCAAAGAAATAAACATTCTAACTGTAGTCTCCCAATATATTTTTGAAAATCTTTTGTATGTTAGAAGAAACATTTCCAATTTTTTAAGGCTTTGTGATATACATAATGTAAATACTAGACATAAAAATAATCTTGTGGTTTGTAATAGTCGACTCCACAAGATTAGTAATTCCTTTCAGGGTAACTGTATACGCTTCTACAACAAGCTTCCTAGTGAAATGAAGAATCTACCTCTTCATAAATTTAAAAGCCAAATTAAAAGTAAACTCTGCCAAAAAGGCTACTATAAAATTCAAGACTATTTAGACGACAAACAAGCTTGGATATGAACTGTTTGCTCTCTCTCTATGCTACTCAAATGAAATATTGTACTTAGGTTAAGTAAATATGTTTGTAAATAGACCAAAAAAAAAAACAGCCCGCTGAGTTTCTTGCCGGAGTCTTCTCAGGACAGAGCCGCGTTTCGAACCGGTGGTCCATTTGCCAAACATTAGATTTTTTTTATGACGTTTTGTAAGTGCCGTATTAATGGTCTATACAGAATAAATGGTTTTTGACTTTGTCTTACTTTTAGGAACTTAGGGGACTTAGACTTACGAGGCTATGTAGACGCAGTTTGGGGTGGAGCGCTAGATAGGAAATCTTTCACTGGATTAATTTTTAAATTGGGGAAGAATGTCGTGACCTGGGAGAGTAGGAAACAAGCAACCGTATCCTTATCCTCCCCAGAGGCAGAATACGTAGGACTCAGTCAAGCTGCAAAGGAAGCGATTTACTTACGTAGTTTACTGAACAGTCTCCTTACGATAGTAATAAGGCGGTCGTCATTTACAACGACAACCAGTCTGCACATAAAATTGCAACTAACAAAATGATGCATAACAGAACAAAGCATATTGACATAAAGTATCATTTTATACGGGAATGTGTTCTGAGTAATAAAGTTCATCATCAGATACATTTCAACCGATAAAATGATAGCGGACATCTTAACTAAGTCTGTGCATGGCCCGAAACTTAAAGAGTTTTTAGGACAATTAACTTTGAAAAATTATTCTAAGAAGGGGGAAGAAGATTAGTTGATGTTGTATTGTTTTATGTTTTAATTGTTTTGTGTATTCGATTAGTTTTTCCTTTTTATTATGTTTATTTGTTAGGTTTAGGTTTTGTACTTGTTTTGTTTTTACTACTGATTTAAGGTGTAGTACAGGCAGGTGCAAAAATGTATACAAATTATTTT
This sequence comes from Cybosia mesomella, assembly GCA_946251805.1. Lineage (NCBI taxonomy): Eukaryota > Metazoa > Arthropoda > Insecta > Lepidoptera > Erebidae > Cybosia > Cybosia mesomella. The sequence goes on from OX276392.1 coordinate 15,897,583, forward strand.
AAATATGATGTGTAAAGACAAGTATTGAAGTTGTACTGTAGGTGTGATACCTTGTCTGTATGTATATGATTTAGAACGTGTAATAGATTAAGGGGGCGTATTGGAGGCTGTATAGCCGTGCATATACTGGCTGTTTAATGTAATCGTATTACATAGTTCTAAATGTTTAAATATTGTTGACACAGCAACCAGTTTTGTGACTTGCTAACTGATTGACGTACACGTCGTATGCTTGTACATATTATTTTATCATTAATAAACTTATTTACTGGATACATTCCACATAATTTCATTTATATGTCATTGAGTTTTCGAAAAAAGCGAATTGGAAAGTCAGGGGTTGCATTTATTTATATTTGTATTTTGATGAAATTAAGTAAAATACAGAATTGATATAATACGTGATAGATATGAGTAATTTTTGTTTTGTGATATGTGGTCTACTGTGCTCAGAAAAATTGAAAAACAATTCATTCAAAAATTCTATATTATACCTTTTTTTTTTTTTTTTCGTGCGGAAATTCCCTCGGATACCCCCCCGCCGACCAGCGGGGGCGGTTATGTCGGGCTTGAACCGACTAAAACCGCACGTATACCTACCTACGAGGAGAAACAACAGGTTTAAAACTAAAAAAATTGAATAAATTATAAAAATTTGAATTAAATATAAAATTTTTGTTTTTGTGATATGTGGTCTACTGTGCTTAGAAAAATTCTATATTATACCTACCTACGAGGAGACACAGCAGGTTTTAAAAATTCCTATTGTACTTTTATTGTAATTCGTTTCGTAATGATCCGTTGCCATTCGGTTTTTAATTTAATACAGTCCTGTGTGAAATATGATAGAAAATTTAATAGAAAACAATGATTGTTGGGCAACCTTACACCCCGGCGTCTGAAGACCCGAGACGGCGTGCGGTTTCAGTTGGTTCAAGCCCGACATAACCGCCCCCGCTGGCCGGCGGGGGGGTATCCGAAGGCATTTCCGCACGAAAAAAAAATGTAATAACCGACTAGCAGGTTGTAAATTTCCGCACGAAAAAATAAAGTTTATTTTTTATTTTTAGGACACGTCAATTTAACTTCACCTCGCCTGATGGTAAGCTGAAGGTAAAGTCTCAGGAAAGAGGGTCACCATTATATACACGTACCATGTTACCAAGGGTGGCACTCAGCTTGACGGCCTCATCAGAAGAGGATTGTCGTCGCAGCACCGCGTGACACCCACCAGTCCCACTAGTACTGCGACCACAATCCCCCTGCCCGGCTATGCACTTGCTGACCCCTGAACGCAATCAAACCGAAATTGGAGTACTATGGAGGGTTTTTCGCAATTGTGCACGGTGGTACATACCTACCCGGCTGAATTTTGTGACAAATTTGTGTGATCAAATTTCTACCACCAGTTAATAATGATAAGGTACCTCATAGGTAGGTCAATGTCCATAATTTTTATAAGGTGGCGAAAACATATGATCAGCCATGCTATTCTATAGGAACGTTTATGTATCTCGTTAGCTGAATCCGCAGTGAGTTTCAAATTTCTTATGGCGAATATGATAACCTTCTAACCTTGGATTCAGCTGTCAAGATTTATAAACACTCTTACAGAATTCCACCGCAGTCCGTAAAACGTTTGGAGGTTTCATAATCTTCATCGTAATTTTGGCGTTTAAATTCTGGATATCTGAGTGACCAAGCTTTGCCCGGATTTTATCCGTTGTTTTCTAAAAATGAAACCTAACCAGATCGATTTATCGCCCCTGAAACCCCCTGCATACAGAATTTCATGAAAATCATTGGAGCCGTTTCACAGATACATAACATAACATAACTCCACGCCTGTATCCCCGAAGGTCGAAGGGGTAGGCAGAGGTGTATTACACACCCCCCGATTTACCAGTTATGTTTGGGTCCCAATGTCATAGGGGGCAAGCCTATTACCATCTACCGGGCACATTATTAAGCGAACGATAATTAATCATACATAACTACGAAAAGTCAGAGGTGCCCGGGGTGACTGGGTGCTCGTTCAAGGGTATTAGAAAAAAATAGATATCGACCAACATGATGCGAAAGTCGGTCGTAATCGCAACATTTGCAAACGGTTAAGTTTTTTTATCGGTCTCATCGTCATCTTAGTGCAATTTTGGTTACATCCAAAGCTTTTCATCAGCAGGCGGCAAATCTAAAGGAGATTTGGCATAAGGGGCTTCTACAGGAACGACTTCCGTCTGAGCTCCCAACCCCGATGGTAAAGCCTGCGCCAGTGCCTATTCCTTTAATCAGCAGATATACCTTGTAGGTGAGGTTGGCTAGGTCCCGAGGGTCATCGTAGGGCCGCATACATTCAAGTTTTTGTCTCTCTACTCTATTCAAAATGTCTGTGTACGTCACTGGATAAGGGCTTGCAGTTATTGAAGAAATACTAAACGCGATTGTTAGTTACCTTTATCTTGATGGATACCTATTATTTTTAATAATATAGTAATCTACCATTTGTGGCACACAAATATACACAATATAATTACGTGAAGAAAACACTATATAATTATACCATAAACTTACACACAATATGTCCGTTACAAGATTGTCCCATCTGGGGTAAGTGAATTATTATATACTCTAAGCAATGCAACAGAGAAGCAATACTTTAAATCATACGCCAGCTATACAATTAAACGACCTACAGAGCATTCCTTATCTTATTAAAGTCAATAAAAAGGCTCTCACCTTTCGAGCGGTAAGTTTACGTGAAGGGTAGCACAGCTACACGCTTAGAAGGTGAGCGCCGCTAAATGTTTCACAATTTAATCAAGCCCCTGCTATCAGGTAAGACAAATAGTTAGCTCATCTGCATCTATACGAGTCGGAGCCGCCGCAACCAACAAAGCATCGATATTTTACTTCAACCTCCTTACGGGGATAATATATGGTTGGAACAGTAAACCTTTTTAGTTAACTGTTAGTATTAATTAGAAAGCTACCTTCTATTAACTAGTTATATCAAATCTAAATATGTTTCATTAGCTGTAAAGTTCTGACTTTGCAACTAAAATTTTACTCGTATTTATATAATTTCGCCTACAAGACCTGCCTTTTTTTTTTCTTGCGGAAACCTCCTCGGTCTTCACCTCACTGGAGCTAACGGTGAGGTTATATTGGAGTCAAAGTGATTAAAACCGCACTGTTCATGCCGACGTGTCATGCGACAGAGGTTAATCGAGTGTGTGAAACTTGAAAAATACAAGTCAATTTAGACCTTTAGATCTTTAGACCTTAATAAAAATTTAAACCGACGCATAGCTATAACCCCAAAAGATTAAGATAAAATACTGTGTAACATAACAAAACCCCCAATCAATCGAATACAAATATCTTATAACCTCATACTGTTTTTTAAGCTTTCTCAGCATGAATTCATTAAAATACTTTTTACAACTTCCAACGTTACAGATTGTACTATTTCGTGAAAGCTACTCTTAAACATTCAATCAACATATTAGCCTATCAGTTCAACAATTAACCTATTGCAGTCCACTGTTGGACATAGGCTTCTCCCAATGGGCGTAGGTGCACCCAATCCTCCACCTTCCGCATCCAATCTAGGTATTCCAGTTACCTTAGTCGGGTCGTTTTTATCATATTACAGCGGTGCCCCTCAGTTTCACCCGTCGTACTCGCTGCCACCGCTCCGAATCGCCCGCCCTTCTTTCATCTTTTTTTAATGCTCGGCTCCTAAGGGTCATAGCGTGATGTTATATAACCTTTAACCTTCCCCATCAACTTGGCTATCAAATGCAAAAATATTTTTTTAAATCGCACAATCAGTTACAAAAATTAGCGCGTTCAAACAAACAAACTCTTCAGCTTTTTTATTTGTATAAATATAAATAAAATGCGGACTAAAATTGTATGCCTTATAATTTTATATCAAGATAATATAGTATCTGCAATTAAATTCAAAAGTATGCAACGAGGACATAGTAAAGGACAGGTTGGTCGGCTAGTGTTCAATCGCGTTAATGGCGGGAACCGCAAGCGCAGTCCCCGGGGACATACTAACTAAATATGTAATGGTTGTTCGAACTAGTCTCGCTGCATTTAGACCCAGTTCAAATTGACCAGATAAATTTACGTATACACTTCAAAGGTGTTTAAACATGCTGCATAAATTTTGATGGAGTTGACGTAGAAGTTAGATTTTTTCACATCTTCAAGGGGTAGCAAGCTTGCGTATTTAATATTAATTTGAACTTCATACCTCCACGCATTCCTGAGAAAAAGGTCTTGAAACAGACACACTTATTATACTACATATTTACGGTTCTCGGATTTGTCCCTTTACCTACTTCTGCTATAAGACCTAACTTCTTGCACAATTTCATGATTCTAGCTCAACGGGAAGTAGCCCGTAGGTTTTGATGCCCATTTATTTGGTTAAATTTGTTACATAAACGGCTGTATCGTTTGATTGCATTGATGGATGGTTTGATTTTTCACAGCTACGCAGGTCAGCAACGAAGCCGTTGCAGACCTGAGTATAAATTTCAACCTGATACCTATACACGCCACAACGAAGTGATCCTATAAGAATTCCATTTGCTTTTCTTTTGAGGTACGGAATCCTAAACGACAATCCATTATTATAGCCCTGATGGTAAAGGGATAGGACAGCCCATGAACGCTCGCAACACCAAATTGTCAATTATAAAAACGTCTTTCTACTTTTTAATTGAAATATTTGAGTATCGGTTAAGTAGAAACCGCGATTAATAATAAATGATACTGAAGGTTTTGAAAATGTCACGTCTTCAAGCAATAGTAGAGTCTAATAAAAATATGGTTTCCGCAGATCAAAAGATTTTTCTCTTCCTATTACCAACCCTGTTAATTATCTATATACAAATGTACAAAACACTTTATCTGTGGGTTTCCTCAGCACCGCGGTACAGCGCGTAACTAATCTAAACGTGGCCCACTCAATCTCACTCACTCAAGTTCAAAAGAATTTTGAGAAAGTGTGAGTGCAGTAAAACAAACTTTGAGCCTCATTTTCTCGTTCCAAAATTGCAGTGGGTTTAAGCGAGATTTCATTTGTATGAAACCGGTATAATCTGGAATAATACTGCACTAGCGGCACGAGCCTTCAAAGACGCCACTCGTCCGCGCGCCGCTTGCCGCCTGTAATGAGTTTTTTTAACGCGCAACACATTTATACACCATGTCGAGTTTCACTGAATTTAATGCACTGCAAATGCTATTTATAAACTCCAAATAAACTCATACAATTTTAATAGCCAAATGCTTAAACACATAATATTAATCTAATTCGTTCATATTTATGGAGACTATTCCTAAATAATTTATTCTAATTTCATTAATAACATTTTATTATCTTTTAGAAATAAACCTCCACAGTCGTCCGCTCGTCTGGAGTAGAGAATGAAATCCAGCTGAAGCCGTCTTGATTACTGCGCCCCACCGCTTCGACGGTTCAAAATTGGATGGATTACGAGGAATTTAAAGGGCGATGACAATTTGAATATGAACAAGAAGAATCTCCTCTAAAATTGGATTAATTTTTCCCTTTTTTCTGACACAAAAGATCTTCAATCCCAACTAGATGGACTCTTTAAAACGTCTACCTTATTTGGCACACAAACTGATTAGAATTTCTTTGTTGTGTTGATGAATGTCTATAAAAATAAATTACTTTCATGTGGAACCCTCATAATGATGTATTTTTATAACACACTATTTGGTAGAAACGAACAAAAAGTTGAAATTATATATTTACTAGAACCTTTTAGTGGAATCGCATTGTTGAATTCATTTTCATGTGTGTACAAAAGAAAAGTAGAGAAATTGCTTAATAAATAAGTATGAGGTAACATAGGGGTCCGAACTCAGGACGATGTCTTACACAGTATGACAGAGGCAGAGCGAGCGGAAGGAAAGCGGTGCTAATTACTAGCGCCGCCCGGAGCAAAACCAGAACTCGCATCCTCTTGCTAGGGAGACATGTTGAAAGCACGGGAAGTCTACCTATTCGTAACGCACCATATACCCACATATATCGTGAGTCTGTATCTGTTGATTACAAAAATAATCTTATGAAAATACAAGAGACAAACACTTTTTTCCTAATTACTATAACTCCATAGCATAGACATATATAGTAGCTCTGTATTCCTCCTAGTATTATATACGTACGTGACTTCATTTATCCTAAATTGATGTTAAATCACTTTTTGTTTGCGCATTCAATCCCAGAACAATTTCTCAACTAAGGAAACAATCTAATACACTCAATGTCTTGTCGTTTTATGTTCCTAAGGGAGTTATTTAAAATTACTTTTTTAATTTGAAATATTAAAAGCTTAGGATGTATCTTTATTAAAAAATTTGGGAACGTTGTGATACATATAGTTACGGGAATCTACAAAGGTGGTGCGGGGCTGAAGAGGGGAAGGAAAGCCATTCATAATATTGTAATAACGGCTTCCAGCAGCAGTTATTCCGTGCTTAAACGTTTTACTGCGGTCATTATCTACCCGCTGAAAGGATATGCAGGCGATAAATTGTAGACTACTATCTACACGCGTAGCTACGTGTACACGTATACTTACTTAATCTTTAATTTAATCGCAGTAACGAATTCACAAAGGTAACCATTTAAAGGATAATTGACTGTTCGTGAATTACTAGGGTATTTGTGACGAAAAGTCATCGTCACCGAAAGGAATCGTTTAACCCCAAATTATTTTCGCTACTGAATTTGTAGATTACTCATACTACGAATTGCTTTATTGCTGTCGCGGTTGCCTACCATTGTTTAAAAAGGGTGAGAAAACCAACATCATTTAAACCAACACTTTGCAATAAATAATCCTGGATGCAAATCAATCCATGCACGTTTTTATATTAATAAGGGGGCAATCAAGCAGACAGCCCGTCAAATGACAAACAGTTATTGATTCCAATAAACAGTGCTCAGTAAAAAACTGTTTCTCAAAACAATTTCTCAGTTCAAAAAACGGCCACAAATAATTGCGGTATCGACAAACTTATTAATTACACCACAGTGACTTTTGCTCAAATTATAATAATGGAATTAAAAAACTTTAAAAATAAATCATTCGCACTCGTCTTTATTAGTTATTTTAAGTATCCTATGGGAAAGTGTATAGTCAATTTTATTAGAAATCAAGACAAATACATTGGAACGTCTTTTTTTTTCAAATCGTACCATTTTTGCCGTCGTATCTTTGTACTAAAATAGATATCTCAATGTGCACATAAAGGGAACGTGCCTATCCTTTAGCAATAAAGAGACCATTTAATCGAAGCTTATCTGCCCGGAAGCATTCATTAGATGATTGCACCATTACTAGTGGACTTTTCCGAGTGACTCCGCCCAGTTAGAACGTTTATTTATTAACGAATATAATGAAACCTAATAGCAGTGATAGCCGAATGATCGAACCATTATATTGGCCTCTTAAGTTGAGGGTTTCCTATTGCCGAGTACTTCATGCATCAGGAGCTACTTTGTCTTCCTCTCCTGTGATGCTGATGGCCAATTTACTAGTTTCACCTTCAATTTATTACATTTACCAGTGAAGAAGACCGTTACCTATTGCATTTCTGGCCAAGTCTTTATTTTACATAATATGTAAAATAAAGACTTGGCCAGAAATGCTTTTTCTTCAAGGTAATATTATTACCTTGAAGAAAAAGCATGGGCCATCCTAGCATCAACCCCAAGAGGTAAGTCGGTACTAGATCATCATCTATAATCAGCAGGTGTACCGTCTTAATGGGGCCCCATACTTACACACAATACTATCAGGAAATATACTACTAATACTAACTACTAATAAGTTGAAGTAAATTCATATGTATAATTTTATATGAAATCTATCAATTACACACTGATAGAAACATACATTTTAAATCTTAGTATATTTTCGTTGTAAAACTATGAACCGCTTTTTAATGCCAAACACATACACTTGTGTATCTCGAAGGGGTAAGCAGAGGTGTATTAACACCCACATCTCGCCAGGTATATTTTTCCATCCCACATAATAAGACAGCCCATCCACTAATCGACCGACAGCCACAGGAAGTGACAAGATTACCGGTGTACTTCGTCGGGAACCACGCGGCAGTTGCTGGGAATAATATTATTTATGTCTGTGGCATATATTTCACAATTAATATAAAATTCTTAAAGTCAGTGTCCGGATTCCACTGAATATTATATTATACTAATGAATATTTTTTTAAATAGAACATTAGTAACCGAAGTTACTAATATTCCTCCTAGCCCCTCCAGCGTAGCTTAATTGCTTGTGTTAGTAGTGGGTCGGTAATGTTGTGGCCAGAATTTGAACCCGGGACCTGTAGGTGGTAAGGCCGACTCCTTAACCACTAAACTACTGACGCTAACAATATATTACCTCAGCCAAAGTAAGTCTACAAACAAAAACCAATCCCAAAAACCTCTGTAAGAAGCTACTTAGTCTCATGAAACCAGAAAAAGATGACTCCGTGTCTGTCGCAGAATGATACACCAAGTAAACGTAACAGTCTATTAAAGCGGAAGTATAAACTGAAGACCGATTGGGACGTGTCTGTTAGAGAATCAGTCCTAAACAAACATGGCATAACGGGAACTCGGTATAAATATCTTGTAAATACGATAGTGAACAAATATAAGAGGAATTGTGGAGAGACGACAAGATGGGTAAGGTTAAGAGCGCTCTGTGTCTGTGCCGCGATGCTATTGTGTGTTTGGAAACTTTTGTACAAACTTTATAAAGATCGCAATCAATAATTTTAATCTGATTACTCATACCTGCTAAGGAATGACTTTTAAAATGCTCTTTTGTTGTGCATTAGCGTGGTGATAGTGCGTTTTTCTGCGTTAGATTTCGTAGATATGATGCCCATTCGTATGCAAAATGTATCTATTTGCATTGATCTGGCCGTTTCCATATATGTATTTTCAAACCCATTATGAGCTATGTTTAGTTTGGATTTAGATGGCGATGTGTAATAATAATATGTGTTAGAAAATTTATTTAAAATTTATTATAATAAATAAATATTTTAGGACAAAATATTACACAGCGCCATCAAGACCCAAACTGAGTCGAGCTTGTCATTTGGGGTTCTTAGAATGCGGCATAGTTACTTTTGGTTTTCGTAAATAAATACATATTATACATAGAAACATCCAGAAAAATGCACATATACATATTTGCAATGAGCGGGAATCTATCCCGCGACTTCCGACTTAGCAGTCGAATGCTCTACCGCTACGCTACAGAGGTCGTCACAGGTCGACATACAAAACACAATGTAAGCGTAGTATGCGGTACGGCAGGCGTAATGAAGCCTGAATGGATTAAGCAAGCAGGCGTACACCAAGCGTACAATGACGAAAACACGTCTATGAAGCCACGCCTCCGTGGACTAAAGGCCTTCATAACGCCTGCCGTAACGCATGCCATACGCCGAGGCGTAACATCGAGAGTTACATAGTTTTGTATGTAAGCTGCAAGCAGGCGTACACCAAGCGTACAATGACAAATACGCGTCTATGAAGCTACTCCTCTGGGGACAGTAGGCCTAAGTATAAAGAGTATTAGGCTAAGGTATTAACACCTAGAATCGTGATCATCCTTCCCTCTCCCCCTCCCTCTCTCCCCTCTCCCTCCCTACCTACTTTCCTCCCTCCCTCCCTCCATGCATTTATCCATCCATCCATTTTTGAATATGGAAAGCGTGACAGGACGGGACGTGACAATGACACGAGTTCTATGATTTTTCTTCACCCAAATGCGCTCATATGGTAAGTGCTCAACGCGCCTAAAGAAGTTTTTACTTCAAAAATTTAAAACAAGTATCATTCAAGTGACAATTTACCTAAGAAAATCTCGTTTTAGTTATTATTTAGATTAGAACCTATACTTCACAGATATAAGAATTACCCCACTATCATATTGGATCATAAAAATTATCAAGAGAAATACAGTTTAATGAATATTTAAAGTAGTCATATCGTATCATTCAAACTTTGGTAAACTTGTGAGATAAGTTTAATCGAAACTGAAGAATGAATAAAACTCGCACAGACAAAACATTCAAATATACAACTACAACATTCCTCCGGACTCCACCGCAGTGTAGAGAGCTGGGATTATGACTCCTCAAATGAATCGATAACACCGATAAAAATAGTATGAACTTAAAATAGCAGCAATATGAGGTAAGCAGTTTAAAAGTAGTGCATAGAGACCATGGCGGCACGCGCGGCGCAGCGGCCGCCACCGCGCACCGACAGGTGGCTTAAATTACCGCATTTGTTACACGTTTACACGAAACTGTATCAATATTTCATGCGGATTTACACCAGCTATCGCGATGGTTTGCATTTTGCTATCCTTAAAATATCTACGCAGCTTTTGATAACAACCGGCAATAAACACCTCCCTATGTTTTAATTTATTGCGATACGAGTTTCACGATTTGCTAACAAGAGATGTTGCTTTAATTTCAGCGTGTTATACAATAATATTTTCCTGTATATTGATTAAAGTAGTTCAAACACTGACTATTGCTGCTTTGGAGTACTTTTTAGTTGATATCTTTGGCTTCGGTGTAAACATGATCCTTCGAATATTGTAGACAATAGTGACCTCACGAAAAGGCTCACCTTAGAAGAGATATTATGTCCTTATGTTTGTTCAATGTCTTCTATTACAGCTTGCATTATAACTTATGATCACCAGTCACTTCGTTGGGAGGTTCACCTCGTCAATTCGATTAGTCCCGGTGTCCACCACCAATTTGGCCACCACTGGTGGACAGAGAGACAAATTATGAAATTATGTTCCGCTGTCCACCAGTGGTGGACAGAGCAATATATTTTGAAAAGTTGTGTTATTGCGAAACGACTTTTTGTCGTCAAACGCTGCTTCGACTGAACGATTTTCGAATATTTATCAATCGATGGACTGATGTTTCGAATGTAAAATTCAAAACATTGTTTGTAAACATCTCGGTATATAGGAAGACAGACACAGAGATCTCTCTTCATAGATAGCACTTCTTACCATAAACTTTCCGGACTAGTGGTTCCGGCGCTTCGCCGGCCGCTGCCGTGGCACGCACGCTTCGCTCGCTCGCTCGGCTCGCGCTCTGTTGGGGTCACAGTTCTAACCTAACCTAACCCACTTTACTTATTTTCGAAATATAAGCCGAGGGAGGCAAGAAGTGCGAAATATCCACCAGTGGTGGCCAAATCGGTGGTGGACACCGGGAGCAATCAGGTAATACGATTAGTCCCGGTGTTGCTCTGTCCACCACGGGTGGACAGCGGAACATAATTTCATAATTTGTCTCTCTGTCCACCAGTGGTGGCCAAATTGGTGGTAGACACCGGGACTAATCACGTCAATTTGATACGAGCATGATATTATACCGTGCAGTTTCAAAGGTATTTCTTTTAGTAGATGTTCAAACCTTATAATAAACAACATCTTGCTATGGTTTTCCTTTCAGATTTAAGTTAGGGTTTGATTTAGGGGTGTGTATTGGGATTAACCAGAAGACACTTTTTAAATCATACCCTTTTTTTTTTACGTGCGGACATCCCTTCGTATGCCCCCCCCCCCCGCCGGCCAGTGGGGGTGGTTGTCGTGTCTCGACTAAAACTATTAGTTATAGGAATTTTATAATTATATGTATGTTAGTCTGTAAGGTATTTATGTATGAGCCATTGTGCTTGAAATAAATGATTATTATTATTATTATTCTCTTTATTACTCTTAAAATACATATAAATTATATTTTTAAATACATTCTATATAAAAAAAAACAAATATATTTAAAAATATAAAAAATAGTGGCCCACCGGCATCGGGTACAGGGACCAAGCTACCGGTGGTTAGGGCTCCAGGGAGAGGAACCTCCTCACAATACGTGCCGTGTCGAGGAGCACTGCCTTCTGCATCAAGCCCTTGACCCAACTGCCTAACGCGAGCCTCTGGAGATGTTGATCGAGGCTCTTGGCAATCAGTCCGTGAACCGATACGACTATCGGAACAATAATTGCTGAATCCACATCCCACATGTCGACAATCTCGTGAGCCAAGTCCAAATATTTTATTTGTTTGTCTTTTTCGGCTTTCACGAGATTGTCATCATGGGGGATGGTGATGTCAACAATTATTGCGAGACGCTCTGATCGATCAATCACCACTATATCAGGCTTATTGGCTACAATAGTCCTGTCAGTGACGATTGATCGATCCCAGTACAACGTGACACGACCATTATCAAGAACTGGGTCGGGCACATACCTGTAATACGGTACCTCCGAATCTACAAGATCGTATTTCAGAGCAAGTTGTTGATGAACGATTCTGGCCACTTGGTTGTGTCTATGTAAATACTCTCCGTTAGCAAGACGAGAACAACCAGAGATAATATGTCTTATTATTATTAGTGTCCTTCAGCACATTTATCATTTCATACATCCAGGTAGACCTTTACCGGGTTTCACATTCACCCTCGCCTCATGAATCTGTTGCGTCAATCTTTTTTGTTCCATCATCTCTACGTATCCGAACCATCCGTCTTGCTATCTTCGTAACTACATTAAATAAAATTAAGATTTAAATTTACTCCTGACTATTTTCTTCTATTTTCATAGCAACAAGTGTAAAACCTTCGTTTAATATTTTCATTTATATCTTAAAGTACTACTAAACTTATCAGTCGGTGCAGAATAATCTATGTTCATAGCAAACTATTATTTCAATAAGACGATGCGCTGAATCCCTACAATGACAACTCACTCAAATGTAAACGCAAACTATTTCCATAAGAAAGGCATTGCGAAAGTTTTTCAATTTTCAAGTGACGCAGGTATGATGGAGAACTTTGACTTCGGACGCAACGACGCGCTGCTACCGCACCGCAATGTTGTCGAGACATATCAAACTCCACCGCATATTGTTCTATGTCAACCCATCAACACATACGAGTATATGCAATCTTTAATAGTTTTAAGTTTATTTGGATTGGCTTTTACTCGTAAGTCCCATGATTGAAACGCTCGTTTTCTAATACACGTGACTGCAAGGGATACCTAATTAATGAAAAATAGTTGTATCGCCTTGGGTGAAACCAATTTTATCCGAATATCTGAGGGCCAGTTCTCGTAATAAAAATATGTTTAGTCTAGTCTTGATCTCATGTTGATCTCCCAGTTGGCAGTTCTGACAGTTGTCAGAAAAGGTATCCTCGTAACAACATTTTCAAGATCAAACATTGACTGTAATATAACTACGTCGAAATGTGACTGAGTTAAAAAAGTGCAAATCCTTTGCAAGTCAGTCTAAATAAGTATTCTGTTGAACATTGTTATTGATATTGTAATGCGAACGAAACGAAATTCGTATTCCCTTAGCTCTATAAACGTCAAAATTTACAGTTTTGTGCATTGAGCTATTAAATACATTTGTAGGTCAATGTTTTTGTGAAATTGAGATTTTGTAAGGTTTCAGCCGTCTTAGTTACAAGTAATATTATTACAGTGAGTATATAATTAGAAATACTATATCACAATCATACAACATTCATACACATTTAATAATGATACAAAACCAATATTACCTCCTTTATGTCTAAATTACTTCACAACATACCTACAATACAACGTCAAATCATCTATTCATTATATGTTGTAAGAGCGACTCTCAGGTCTCTAGTTTTAACGACAGGGTTTAGTTAGATTAGTTGTAATGTCATAATCGAATGAAATGATCTCTCGATTATGAAAATAAGTTAGTTACTAATCTCATAATCGATCGATTTTCAGTATAAGTACTCGTAACGTAACTTATTCGATTATATTAATCACTCATAATCGCCCATCCTTCTTTTTTGTTATTCTTTGTGGATTTGCACAAAATACGTACGGTATTAATTTTGTTTGTTAAAGTATTTTTTCTTTGTTCTTGTCTGTTATTTTTGTTTAAATAGTATGTTATGCTTTGTTTCTATGTTAAGGATTAGGCTGATGGCCTTGTATCAAGCCCTAATAAACTTAAAAAGAAATGCAAATTATTAATTTATAGCAGTCAAGATTTTAAAATAGATCGTCACATGCTACTGAACTGAGATCATACCGAAACTGGATTGTATTTTTATTAGTAGAATACCTTATTTTCGGCCAATTCATAATTCAGTCGCAATTCAACCACATTTCGGTTTGTGACAATTACGAAAATTGGCCCTCTGATTGCGAGAATCATCTAAGCTGTACAATTCAAAGAAAGAATATTGTATAACTAGACTAGTTTCATAGACTATTTAATTGGATTGATTTATTAAGAGACACGGGAGCATCTTAAATCATATAAGCTTTTACCTGCGGCCCGATGTAAAGATGTTATGTAATGGCGTGTAATACGCACCATAATATAATATCTTTATATCGTTCATGAAAGAAAGACTCAAGGAACGTTAGTAGACTGCCCATCAAGTGCCCTCATCGTGGAATACGAGGGCCTCTACACCCGTAGTTTAGACATAGCCCTGCCACGCGCAGTCCCGGCCGTTTTCATCAAAGTGACCCATTCAGAACGACTCGCCTATAATCCCACGGGTACTTCACAAAGCCACTATATTCGGTCATACATAAGTTAATGCGTTAGTTAGTAAGAAAGGTATTACAAGCTGTGAGGCGTGGCCATTGCTGGAGCGACATAAGCAGGAGCTGCGTGTCACGGAGATAAATATGGTACGATCGATGTGTGTAGTCACGCGTAAAGATCGCGTGAGGAACACACATCTGCGGCAGGCTCCATGTCCGTGACATTGCAGATAAAATGCAGGAGTGTCGCCTTCCCTGGTACGGCCAAGTTTTGCGGCACCCGCCTGACTACGTGCCTACGTGACTACGGCCATGGCACTTCCGCCGGGTCCCGGTAGGACGGGAAGACCCTGGTTTGACGTTGTAAGTGATGATATGCTACCCAATAATCTCGTTACCATGGAGGC
Source organism: Cybosia mesomella (assembly GCA_946251805.1). Classification (NCBI taxonomy): domain Eukaryota; kingdom Metazoa; phylum Arthropoda; class Insecta; order Lepidoptera; family Erebidae; genus Cybosia; species Cybosia mesomella. Next base: position 15,912,670 of record OX276392.1, read on the forward strand.
CTAAGATCCTGTGAAGTGGAGAAGGGCAAGCAGGAAAGTGGACTCCGGTCTCCGAGGTGTAGACCTCGGATGCAATTGTACCTAGTATAAACTTCAGCTCCCGCTAAGGAACAAAGTAACACACAAATGTTGGGATGTAACCGTTGTACCTTGTAAAAGAAATAAATAAACATTATGATAGTATTATTATACTAAAGTAATCAATTTAATAAATGCTGCGTTTCGGTTAAAGTATGTATCGGATCTATGTAAAGTAGCTGAAATTATCATGAAAGCAAAACCTTGCACGCCACCACGAGAAACGACTCGATATAGACCTATTTCTCTACTACCAACTGTAGCAAAACTATTTGAGAAAATATTATCAAAAAGACTCAAACCAGTTACAGAAAAGGGAAAACTTAGGTGTAAAACTTAACATGTATCCAAAATTTCAGTTCAACTGGATGTCAACAAATGGTAGAAAAATCTTTTGAAAATTTTAACAGACCACATACGAACAGTGCAAGTTAAATATAAGCTTGCAAAAAGTAGACAAACAGGCAAAAAATCACTCCTAGACACATACATTTTTTTTTTGGCAAAATATTTAACGTTGAGTTTCACCATTTTATTATATGTAGAGATAAGGCTAGATTGTAATAATAATATTTAAATAGAATACTTTACTCCAATAGGAAAAAAGTCACACTATATTCTTATCTGCAATTAGAACTTAATTACGACGATATGGCTCTCAGTAATATTGTCACAGAGCGTACTTTTATTTAAATTGATAATGGCGCACCGACGCGACGCTGGGACGGGCGGGTGACGTGACACGACATTATGCATCATCACGCAGGGATCATAGGGATTGTTTCCTAAAACAGGATTGAGTGGAGAACAGAGCCTGAATTAAACAGGAACTCAACCAATAGCATTTGTTTCTCTTTTTTGATGCGATATTTTATTCAAAACGGATATTGGTATACCTATTAACACAATAAGAGTTTCCGAGGAGTACATCAACGATACGATATTATAATAAGAAAAAGATGAATCGATCCTTATTTTGATTGTATTGTTTTAGAACAAGTAGATCCTTTAGTTCAAGGTAAATATAAATGTAGGGAAATTATAAGTACCTATAGATAAGTATAAACTTTCTCCGTTTGTGAATAGTCAAACAAGATAAACTCTAATTTTATTTGCCTACTATTATAAATGCAAGGACGTTTGTTACCCTATCACGCCAGAACGACTGAATCACAGTATACTAAGAACAACATTATTGTGTCTCGGCCCTGTCCTTGAAGAAAGTACCTACAGCCATGCAGTACGTAAACACCCGATAGGGCCTGCCTACAGTATTTTAAATTCACGTACGTACTTGATTTTCTTTGTTGTTTAGTGATTGTAAATATTATATATTTAACTAGCTGTGCCCGCGACGCCACCTGTTGTAAATCTTACTTCCAATCATTTTTGCGCTCATAATCATGTCATAATGGTATTTCGTCTAATTCCATTATATGTAAGTGATACACGTCTATTACTATTATAAAATTTTAAATTAGTTGTGTCTGTACATTGCAGATATTTAAAACAAATACTTGGGTTATGTTAAATGAGTGATTCTGAACATTAAAATATTTTTTTGGAATTCTTGTCTGTTTGTTTGCGATTGATGTAGAAACTACTAAACAGATTTTGATGCTGTTTTTCTATTTTAAAGGTCTTGATGAGACTTAAAATTTGCCGTATGTTTATTTCCAATTGGTTAAGTAGAACCGGAGATATGGCAAAAAAACGATAACCGACCTCCGCGCGGGCGGAGCCGCTAGCATCAGCTAATAAGTAATATAAGTAGATAGTCTAGCCTAGGAAACTACCTACTAGATTTTTAATGCGAGTAACTACTCGTTTGTTACATCCTATCTACTAATGTATTTATTAATTCAGGTATTTATTCGGTGGATAATGCGAAACCTATCGAAAAAATAATCAAATTACGTACTAATAGGTAAATAAAAATGATTTTGTTGTCTAACCTTTCGGAGTTTCCAGGTAATCTAAATATTAACAGGTAAATGTTATCTTACGGTACGTTACTGAAGAATGCAAGCAACCGTGAACAGTTCAATATTGTCTATAATTGCACATTACCATAATTATTATTAAGTTATTATTAATTTTTATTTAAAATAATTTGAAATATTTATTATTTACCTACTTCTTATTGGAACATGTACTTATTTCACTCAAATATTGACAAATCGCACGCTTACTCTTTACAAAACCGTTACACCGTCGTTCTTCAGTGCAGCACATTCGTGACTGGTTGTGTGCTGAGCGTTAGCCGAATTCGAGACGCTTATTATAGAATTAACCCGCGTTCTGACTGTTTCTATGTAGATAGAATAATCTTGTTCTTAGTATACTGTTCTCGAATGGATCTAGATGTATTCTTGCCCTAAAATAGATAATAGTCTGTAATAGCAGATAGGCTACTATTTATCCTGTGGAAGTAAGAATTTTCTTTTAGTGATAAGGTCGTTTGTACATATTTGTTAATTTGTGTATTCGGTATAAATAGGCCAATAAGATTAGTGTAGAATACAGTTTATGTCTATTTTATTCTAGGTTCCTAAGTCGCGGGAACCGCGGACAACAGCTAGTATTATATGAATATAATAATCCTAAGGGATAGTGCTCAAATAAGAATTCTAATCCATTTTGTAACCAACAATTATGTAGTCATTTCAACTGTAATTATTATTTTTTTATATTTTTTTCTATATTTAGGACACGTCAATTTGACTTCACCTCGCCTGATGGTAAGCTGAAGGTAAAGTCTCAGGAAAGAGGGTCACCATCACATATACGTACCATGTTAATAATGGTGGCACTCAGCTTGACGGCCTCATCAGAAGAGGATTGTCGTCGCAGCACCGCGTGACACCCACCGGTCCCACTAGTGCTGCGACCACAATCCTGGTGGTAGAAATTTGATTGTACTGGTGGTAGAAATTTGATGACACAAATTTGTCACAAAATTCGGCCGGGTAGGTATGTTGCACTTGCTGACCCCTGAACTGAACGCAATCAAACCGAAGTTGGATTACTATGGAGAGTTTTTCGTACGTTATAATAAATATGGCATGATATTATGCCTATTTTCGTACAATTTATAAATTTTCAATGTATGCAATTTGAAGTAAACCTTTAAACGAGCAATTCTTGCATATATGTATATAAGGTGTCACAAAACTAGGTCTCTGAATTTGGTGAGATGACTTGGTATCGACAAAATATGTATTTGAAACAAAAAAAAATAATATCGGGTAAAATAAAAAATATATATAAAAATATCAAAATATAAAAATGAAAAAAAAAACACCACCAGCGTCACGTGACGCGACGAGCTCGTGACGCACGTGGCAGGCGTGCAGTCCTCGCAGTATTCTATAAGCGGATGTGTGGGAAATACCTAAATCGCGACCAGCATCACCTGTGCTCGTCGCGTCACGTAACGTTGGTCGCTGGTGATGTTTTTTTTTTCATTTTTTTTTTTATTTTACCCGATATTTTTTTTTGTTTCAAATACATATTTTGTCGATACCAAGTCATCTCACCAAATTCTGAGTCCTAATTTTGTGACACCTTATATATATATAATCTGAATCTCAGAAACGGCCCAACGATTTTCATGAAATTTAGGATGCAGTGACTTTCGGGGACGCTACATTGATGTAGCTAGGTTTCATTTTTAGACAACGTAGAAAAAGAAATCGAGCAGAGCTCGGTCATCCAAATATGATGGATAAGGGCCGCTATTTTATGTAGTTATAATACTAATCTAGTAACTTGTACGTTTAGTAAAAAATAGGGCTCTCCTAATATGCGCCAAAGCAGCCGGTCCTCTGACTTCTGCATCTGACCTTTAAATAAAACAATACATTAAATATAATTTTGTAAAGAAAATCTTATGTCAAGTTAGCACTTTATCAAAAAATAACAATCCGAGGTCTTCACTCACATTGGCCTTTTCCCTCTAACTTATCTAAAAATGCCGGCGTGGATATCCCCAGGGGCTGACACTTATCAGCCTTATAAAACTTCCATGAAAACATTCAGTGACATCCAATATGATTTCATCGCTGTTTCCAAAAATCCCTAAAAGGAGGGACATGAAATATTCTGGATTATTATTCGTTCGCTACTTGTTATGGACACGTATTTTTTTATGTTGAACCTTAGCAGTATTTGAATTCTCCTTTATATTTGAAAGCAGACAGTGGCATATAATACGATCGGAATCGTAAAAAATAAAAACACGTTCATAAAATTTCGAACATCAAAATGTATTTACGAATACTTTATACCAAGTGCTTGATGTTAGATCTGACCAGTCATAAAATAAAAGAATGAGATAGCATTTTATTCAGATCCTTTTTTGGTATAGAAATTTATTCATACTTATCTAACCACTAAGTAAACTGACCGATAAATTCTAATATCTTGTATAAATTCAATAGTCATTATATCACGAACGTTAGTCGGGGCCGGCTGGCAGAAAGGTATCACAGACGTAATTACTGTTGTCAGGGTCGCGTCCGCTTTAATTATTTACAACTTTATATGAACGTGTCAGTTAATGACACGTTAACGTTAACTAGACTACGTAATAGAGAGAAGCCCAGCTGTATCCAGAGCGTTGTCGAGTTATGTCCCGCACGAGACAGGCACCCGATTAAAAATGCATTACTTCAAAACGAGGTGGATTCGGCAGTGGCGTCGCTCGCGCAGATCAGTGTTGTTATGATGCTAGAGCAGATAGCTCGCACACACACGTACTCTCTTTACATAAATAGTTTTGCCAGATGCATCTATAGTAACAATCAGTTCTACGAATACCTCTATAAAGTTGAAGTGCATAAATATTAACCGTAAGTTTAAAGTGCAATAAATTACGATACAAAATGATAACTACAGCCAAAAATATAACTCGAGAGTTAATTTACCTAGTTTACAAATTCAAGCGTTGACGCCGAATAAAGCGCGCCATTTATTTTTAAACCATTGACTGCAAAATCGATCGCAGTCGTCCTACCAACCAACATTCATAACCATAACACAGAAACGTGGCCAGCGAGAGACAGGAAAGCTGCAACCGTTCCGCTTCTATTTTCGCACTATATCGTTTATTATGAGGGCCGACGGCGGCGGCGGCGGCTTGGGCGCACTGAGGGCGGGCGCCGAGAATCGAGCTCGCGTCGAGCGCAGGCCACTCCACCGCCTGATATTATATTCTGGAGCACGCCGCCTCACCTCACTTCGCGCCAGATATTTCGAGTGTTTCTTCCACCACCTATGAATTTACCTAGTCTCAGTCACAGCACACGCCCGGTGCAACCAGCCGGCCGCATTGTTCAATTAATATTCCACCTAACGGGACTGTTTATATTGCTGTTTTGCAGTTTAATGTTTAAAGTTTTGTTGGTCAACTTCCACGTGTATGTCTTAGGCTGGATTTCATCAGTGTAAATCCGTTCAATTGAACTGAGTTCTAACGTTTTACTCAATTATATTCATTAAGTAAATGTTCTACAGTTTATTTAATTGATTTTCTGAAAGTGTACAATTGAAGTTAAAACAAAATCAAATAGCTACATGTGTCGTGTGATTAATTAAGTGTGTTAAACATTGCTATAATACAATTTACATACTCAATGCCATGTTTTAACCGCAACGGTCGGCGTGACGACAGCTACGCTGACAGCATTAAATTCGGTATACCTTTTATTTTGTACCTATTATTTAATTTACTTCAGTGAACATTATTGTAATAGTTAAGATTAGATAAAGATACTGAAGTAAAATAACCGATCGTGATCATTCATCGCCCTATTCACTACGATCAAGACCAGTTGTGTTTTATTTTATTATTTTTGTACTTGTCATATTATACACTATCCGTTGCTATTGGTACTGTTTCCACAACCTGTCGCAACCAATTCCAAGGATAAAAAGCCTACGTGTTAATTCGAGACTATTATCTATTCCTGTACCAAATTTCAGCCAGATCCGTTCCGGTTTAGCACGAAAGAGTAACTAACACACTCACTTTCGTATTAGTTAGGATTATAGTCTAAACATGAAGATTTTGATGTTTTGATAGTTATCTAAAGGCACGTAAACGTAAAAGCTTATTGATTCTAGGTTAGAGTGGGCTATTGTATCGTGAAAAGCTTTCTCCACAAAGCCTGTGATACCGACAGTGATATAGCTACTACCAAGTGCTAACTATGAAGTTTATGTAGGGTACTAAATGTGTATATTTTTAGTATCACTATAGTGATATCCAAATTACAACATTACGTTCATTAAAAAGAAATTTATTTCATCTTTATTTACCTTATCTAAGAAAAACATAAATTCAACTTCAATAACTTGGCAAATATAAATATCAGTTTTAGAACGGCATCTTTCATTGGGGTATAGACTATAACAACATAGTATGCTTTTCGGGGCTCGTGTCTTAGTTGTAACCGAGTAGGTATTGCTATGTTAAGCCATACTGAGGGATGGGTTACCATTCTTAACACATTGAGACCCCTCCGTGCCTCAGAGAGTACGTTAAGCTGTCGATCCCGGTTATAGTTAGTTATAGGGGGGCATTGACTTGTCTTTCGATATCTAGTGCCGTTTCCCCATCGAAGATGAGGACTACGTCATCCGCGAAGGCCTGCACGTTATCCCCACTCTCTTCCAACTTCCCGATTACTGGATCTAATGGTAGGTTTCACAGCAAGGGACCCGTTATAGATCCCTGGACGCATCCCTCCATCGCGCAAGGGCTGAGTGTACGAGAGGTGCCCCTCTCAAACACTCAGCCTCTGCGTATCTTACCCGCACTGTTCACTCACTGAGATAGCTACTGATACCTCACCTCAAGTTTAGGAGGCACTTTTCACTGATGAGTACTGATCCGTGGAACCAAACGGAACTTGAACCGAGTTGCTAGCATTTTACAGCTTCCCAACAACAGGCAAGAACCCAATCGGTCTGTATGACTTGAGAACACTGTATGAGTCTTAGCCTGACTTTCGAAGAGTGACCACCGTCGCCTCCTTCCAAGGTCTCGGGAAGTATTCGAGGGCCAGGCATTTGTTCAGCAACTCTCAGAACAGTGCCGGTATGCTGTTGACGGTATGAATACAGATATCTGCCGTAAATCCATCTGCACCTGTGGTTTTTTCGAATTAAAGCTTGACACCGCGTCTACCAGTTCGCCAATGGTGAATGGCGGGTCATAGTATGTACCACCATTATCCCCGCCATTGACAGTCCTGCCCAATGCGCGGGTTATTTTTTGGCCATCGTTATCCTCGTCGACCCGGTCCTCTGGATAGAAGACCGAGGCTAAGAGACCTGCAGATCCGCTTGCGTCTAAAAATGCCCCATCGTGTTCTAACGGTAGATTCCTTTCGGAGGTCAGTCGCTGCCTTAAAAGTTAAAACCAACCAATAAAAAATTGCATAAGCACATAAGCCATGAGCATAAGACCTCGTACTCCAAAGTGTGAGTTTTAGATTATAGATTATAGAGAAGAATTTATGGATTCATTGTGTGCAGTATCCGTACAACTAAGTTGCAAGAATGGATTGGTTGTAGATAGGTTAAAATTAACAAACTATATCACATGTAGGATTTATTCTGTATGGGTTAATTAATTAATAGAATAAAAAGGCCATTTGGTTATTTCGCAGTTTCACGAACGATGACACCCATTTACCTTACTACGAACTCATCCATTCTAGTTACTGACTAGAAATTATCATTATTTCTATAATTCACTCGTACTGACTGCCTTGTTTCACTAGTGCAGTCACACTGAAACTTTTAACTCACGATTCCAACATCCATGCGCGCAAAAGCAAAAATACAAATATTTGTAAACTAGGCTATAGGTACTTTATACAATTCCACTACTAAATGGGTCGAAATAAAACATACCTCAGTTTTTAATTACCTCCGGAATAACAAAAGTTTGATTGAAATTCCTGCAGCAAACTTTGCATAATGTGCGTACTGTGCCGATGCACCGACGGCACCTCAAAATCTATGTACAATATCCGGCTTTCGATTCGGCATGTCGGGAACAACTGTGCGAGTCTGGCTAAGATCAGCCTGTTTGGTTCCGTAGAGCGTTCTATCCATTGTACTAAACTATTATGCAAGTTGGAGAAGTGAAAGATGTATGCCAGGATCGTAGCAAGTGAAAACATGTGGTCTCCACCTACCCCATTGGGAAAGAGGCGTGACTGTATGTATGTATGTATATTTTCTATTATGAATTTATTATGAATGATTAGAGAATAGCTTTGAGATGAATTTCATATTATACAAACATGTACATAAATAAATAAATAGAATATAGGTTACCATGAATAACAATTTAATATGCGCACAAGTATTAATGAAACATAACAGTTAAAAACTGACTTTCGGTCATGAGTCTAAAACGAATCAAACTTAAAATTTGTGAACTCAAAGTTGATTGAGCAAATGTAAAAGGTAATGCGAGTTCAAAGTATTAATATGGCATATAACTGAAGTTTTTTTACTGTCGCTGTTAAGTGCATTGTTACGTTAGTTTGTTTGAAAGTAAGACTAAATATAGATGCGGTGAAACGGCGACAGTGCTCGAAAACTTAATAAACTGTCATATTGGTTTAATGAATAGTACAAGTATCTATTATTCTACATGATATTGTCGGAAGTTTACGCGGACGTTACACATTGAAATAAAACTATTTTAACGGATTGTATCCCGATTAATTTTGTGTTATTTGCTATAAATATAATTATTTCAAAGTACAAGTATCAGTTTTATGAATAGTTTCAATACCCGTTCGTTACATCACTTTCTTTGAAATTTAAATGATTAGAATATTATTCAGATCAAATGACGGATAAGCAAAACCTAGCCACGACTTGTTTTATGACTATTATAGTGAAATAGCAGCACAGTTTTAAGGTTTCCAAACCCGAGGGGGCCATCTCGAAACCGGAGATGGCCCAGGGTCAGTCGGGGTGCGAGGGATATGCTCTATGGGCAACCTTACACCCCGGCGTCTGTAGACCCAGAGACGGCGTGCGGTTTTAGTCGGTTCAAGCCCGACATAACCGCCTCCCGCTGGCCGGCGGGGGGGTATCCGAAGGGAATTCCGCACGAAAAAAAAAAAGGTTATATTTTAGAATACATTTATAAGATGAAGATATCTAAAGATAATGAGATATGTTTGTGTTCTTTTCACAAGCTTAAATGGGCGAACATGTTAGTCGGTATCGAACCAACTAAAGCTACTCGGGTTTATCACGAGGATCTATGATGAACCCGAGTGTAATCTAGAAACGAACCATGGCAGCCTGTTCAGCAGGTGATCTTCCCGTGAAGTAATGGGTCTTCCCCTTCTCTAGTCAGAGAGTAGCACATAGAACAGGTCGTGCTGACGTCTCGGATCTACTTTCACTACATCAACGAGCAGCCTTCCCCGTCATCCTCAGGCCAGCACTAATGGATGCCAGCCAACAACTTAGTATTTTAAAAAAGAAACGTTCTGAGTTTATCTGTATGAGGATGTGTTAGTCAATTAAGAGTGGATTTTAATTCAAATTGTTAATATCGGAATTCAGGATACTTAACGGATATTCTTCGCAAAGCTGCAGTGTTATATTCATTAGTGGGTGCTCGTTGTGCACCGTTCATTAGTGTACTACAGTGCGCTTTAACTGCAGGTTTTGTCTCGTTTCTACCTTGTTTTTCATTCAATTACGAGGCAACTAATTGTAAAATCACACTGGGAAGAATATATTGTGAATAAAATGTGTACATGTCTTATTTATTTTAAGATAAATTTGATAAAAAGTAAATAGATGTTTCTTTTTATTAATACATTCTTTAGATCTGTCGAAACTACATAAGCTTTATAAAATAAATCGTCATAAGTAATAGAACAGATTATTATATCTACCCTTCATATACCTTGTCTTCTGAGTACACTAAAGACAATAATAAATATTTAGACAGACTACTTTAGTGCTTATGTTGATGGTAACGGATAATATAGCGCTATGATTTAGGTGTCATCGGGCCAAATACCACCGCATTGAGCTTATGAGACAACTTATTTACGTGAACCAGATAATTGCGCTAACTACAGAGTTTTGTTTTTGGAATCAAGATGTATTTTTCGGTTGTTAATTAATATCGTCAAGCACAAAACCGTTGTGAGTTAATAATAAACTAACTAAAAAAGTGAACTTTGGAAGGTATAAATAAGAATGGAAATATTTACAACCGATCTAGTTAATAAATCTGTAATTTCTTTGTCATACTGACACAATTGTGCTAGGCTAGCTCTACCACGTATTGAAAGACAAACTTTTCATTTGGTTTTTTGCTACGGTTTACTATTTCCTTTTAGATAACTTATATCAAAATGTATTGAATGTGTAAGTTTGAAATATTAAAGTTAGAAAATGAAAGAATACATCATATGCAACATTGCCGGGTTGCAGATGTCACATCGAACCCCTGGGCACTGCATCTATATGAATGTTAAACTTGAAACATCGGATTCACATGATTCACCTTTCATATTGGTAGGTAAAACGATATAAAATGTTCGACAATGACTCTGAATATATATGGTCATAATAATGGTTAATGTATACGTTTATTTACCGTAATGTATTGATGTCATTTATTTGTAAATGTATATAAACTTGTTCTTATATTAGTATTTTATTTAGGTCTTATTGTAAAGAATAATCAACCAATATCTGCTTTTTGTTCGAGCAACCTTGAAATAAGAAATTCTTAAGTATAATAAATTTTTTAGGACAAGCTTTATTAGAAGTAAACATACCTTATTATAATATACCTTTTTTTTCTTTTTTTTTTTATCGTGCGGAAATCCCTTCGGATACCCCCCCGCCGGCCAGCGGGGGCGGTTATGTCGGGCTTGCACCGACTAAAACCGCACGCCGTCTCGGGTCTTCAGACACCGGGGTGTAAGGTTACCCATAGAGCATATCCCTCGCACCCCGGCTGACCCTGGGCCATCTCACCACTAACAGCATCGCTCATCCTGTCTCCTCTGAAAGCAGAGGAGTACGGAGAGCGATGTGTTCCCGCCACGTTGGGTATTGGGCGACGATCAATGCCAACCCTATGAAGGGGTGAAGGGGAAGCCATTGACCGCCGCCCAGGGTGTACCGGCCGCTCCGATTCCGTTCCCCCCGGACTGCAGCGGGATCGGAATCGGAGCGACACTCGAAGAGGTTACCCAACACACACCCCTTATTATAATATACCTATATAAATCAGTTAATTAATAATCAAACTAAGTTATCATAAATGAATACAATGTTGATAATGGTAAAAGCTGATGAAACACTTTTACTTGTAATCTCAAATACCCATATAAGTTTTTATTAGCACCGTAAGATACGAAATTATTGATTAGTGTCATCCTTTGGTTACAGAATCAAAGTGGATTTCAATAACAGGAAGCTAAGATCCCAATAATGATCATGGAAGACAGCGGTGGAATACGCGGGTGGGGCTGTACCCCTACCGGAGACCCGCCGGCGGCGGCTGTCGCCTCAGAGGACAACACTAGAAAAGGATGTTTAGCCACAATATTTACCGCAGGATGGAGGAGAACCACCTTGTACGGAATACTGGTGTTCCTAATGCTTTTAGTGTTCCTAAACATTGCACTGACTTTGTGGATCATTGGAGCCTTAAAACTGAGCATGGTATGTACTTATAGGGTCATTAATAATAGTTGTCATACTTATGTCGCCCCAAAATGGCAACCAATTTCATTGGACAGGCAGCTAGGGTCTGGGGTGTCATTTACTGTAACTCAGGATTCTACTCTATTTCTATGAGCTGTGGCATGATGCGTCATTCGTTTTATGGTCATACGCTTGTAGCACGTGGATATATGAATCATCATTATAACAGAAGAATGTTTACAAAATCGTACACAACAAACACGATGATATATCTTATTTTTAAAGAATATTATATACTGGTCCAGACTAAATGTTTAAATACATAGTCCTTCAGGCACTTACTCTAATTAACATAAGTATCCTTGTAAATAATAGGCATTCTCAGAACTATGAAAATCATTCGACAGCATAAGCCTTTTTAAATAAAAATACCTTTATACCTTTATACTAGCTGATGCCTGAGATCCCGGATTTGATTATTTGACATTTTTTATTATACTAGGCTAAGACTAAGTAGCCTGCAAAAGTTCTCGTTTCCCAAAAAAAATCGCGGCATGTATAAAGAATGCTTACTTTTTTGTCATTTTGTTTTGTGTTATGGATATGTGTATATAGCCAGTGTACCTCCTTAATTATTGCTAAAAAGCAAATAGGTACTAAACAAAAATTACTTTACAGAATGGAGTTGGACCAATAAGAATAGTAAGAGGTGGCATCCAGTTGGATGGACAGGCGTGGGTGGTGGACAATCTCGTCGCATCTAAAATAACATCTCAACATGGTCAGCCCATCACCCTGCATTCAAATCGCAATTTCACTGTAAAAGTCGCTGAACCTAACCGTATGGAGTATTCAAAACTTTTTATAAGTTAGTAGACACTTCTTTAAGTATATCTCTTTTAATATAGTAGTGAACGGGTTCGTGATTCACCTGAGACAATAAATATTATATTAGGAAACATGTCTAATCACAGGCGTAGTGTTAATAATTCAGTAGATTTCATTTGGTATAAGAAAGAACTGATAAAACTAGAACTCTTTAAATGTGCTATGTGATCATAAATATGTTCACGTTACGGTTGCTCAATTTGATTAAGGGCCCTGATGGTTGACGGTTACTGTGACTTATGATGCAACACCAGAGGTATCATCAATATGTTGCAAGTTGCAGAGAGGGAGTGAAAAGAGGAGACTAGTTAAAAGAAGCGAACAAAAAGAAGAAGACTTTAATAAGCTTACAGTAAATTTTTGTATATGTAACTTCAATTAAATAATATTAATAAAAAGGGTTAACTTTGTGCTGGTACTGCACCGGTTTAGAATGAAGATTCCGGGGAAAGTGAAAATCGCATAATAACATAAGTACTTAAATAATCAGATAGTTTAAGTGTACGAACTTACACCACTCCTAAAATAATATAGGCTTTTTATTCAAACAGCGTTGAGATATGGTTCATGGTAAAGCTGTATATTGACTTCTGCTACGTATTATTTCTATTATTTTTCTCCATTGGTTTTGGAAAGAGAGTTATTACTTTAATTTAAAAACCGGTTTCGGCGAAAGAGTTATTTTCGTGACTTGTTTTCAAAATACGAAGAAATCATAGGATATGGTGAATTGATAGTAACGTCCTACATTCTGAGAACATTGAATTTCATGATAGTAAAAAAGTGAGTTCTCATACCCCTGGAATGCAGTATTTATTTAGTGCCTTGCAAACACCGGGCGTTACTTTGTAAACTGGATGTTCGGGGATAAAACACAAATCAATAACGACCGGACGTATGTCGTTGACAAACTATTTACGTATTGCAACGAAGCTACTTTTAACGGTTAAAATCGCGACGATTGGTTAACTTTGTATTTACAATGTCCCAACGTTTCGGTAGCATTTCAAAATTTTATTACATATGTAAAGAAATATTATATAATAATGCAACGTTGGTTTCGCATGGCAAAAAACTTTCCACCCACTTTTATATTATTATTGACTGCCCGATTCTTAGGTCGCTAGGAACACGTCCCCTAATTTTTTGCCTAATCTCCTTCGAAGTTGGAATCAAACTTTCATCATAATAAGAATATTATGTGGAATAGATGTCTTGTCTGATCAAATATTTTACAAGTTTTTAATGTATTTTTAGAGCGGGATACCATAGAATTCACTGGCCGTGCATTGCAAGTGTCCGATGCTCGTGGAGAGACTGTGTTCATGGCAGCACGTGATGAAGTACGCGTGTTTGCAGACACGCTGTCCGTTGATGGACCTGGCGGTTTCACTGTGCACAGTGCAGTGCAAGTACCACACGTTCATGCGCCACCAGCCTCTAACCTAACGTAAGAAATCTTAATCAGTTATCTACCTAGCTATTTATATTCATCGCTATAAATAGATACACCAGGTTTCTAGACAACACGGAATTGCTGAACTCTGAAAGGATAAATAACACGAGAGTAGTGGTAAGTTTGATTACAATAATGCCATTATTAGACGTGCAAGTTGGCACTAGTCACCTGAAACATACCTGCATTCGATTCTTGTTAAAAAATCGTCAAAATGCTACGGTAGGTGCAGCCATAAATATGGAGAACCTTTCATTATTAAAAAAAAATTGCAATCATCTTTCTGTTCACATGGCATTTTATATGTACGCATGGGACCTATAAAATGCCATTTCCAGACCACACTGAATGTGCTCACTTAAGTCCCTTTCCTTTTATTAATTCTACATTGTCTCTTCTATTTTCACCCTTCTGGGGGCAAAAGTGTGAGTTTCTGGCATTGCAAGCGTTCATAGACCACGTTCCTTGAAGTTGATATTTGCTATCGAAAATAATCATATCAAGCTGACGATTATGCATATTTTCACGTCTTTCACTGAAAACGACAGCTCAAATTTCTTTAATAAATTTACAGTGTGCGCACCACGTCTGGTATTGGTTAAAATTTATATTATATTGTTCGTTGCTTTTCAATCAGGAACAATACCTACTAAGAGTAAAATGTCCCATTTATCATTTAGTTTCAAAGGCTTAACCTAAATTTAAATGTAGCTATGTTAGTTTCCTCACAATGCGTTGTAATTATTACCTATAGATATATGTATATTTATGTTCATTTAAGGTTGGAGTCCCTTACGAGGCGTCTCGACCTGAAAGCACCTCAGTCTATATACCTTGAAAGTAGAGCGGGAAGCATTGACATAACGTCTCATGGCAACATTAAACTCAATTCACTCGTCGGTGCTGTAAGTAAACTCATATTCTTTTATCTACTACTTGAACACAGAATACATCCACCAGCAGTAAAACATAAGCACGATCTTAATATAGTTCAATTTGTAGAATGCTTGAAGTACCAAAATAAAAGTAATTAATAAGACGGCAGAAGGAAGTGGGTGTTTTGGGGCGCCCAGAAATCTTTTGAACTCAAGCCAATCTGCAAGTCGGTATACCTGTTGATTGACGGAAGAGGCTCTGACGCATGCTTCCCTCTCGGGGCTAGGAGATCAGACGGTAGTCGCTCCCATAAAATCCATATAAGCTGAAGCAAAAGGAGGAGAAGGAATAAGTATTTAAATGACTAGCATGCTGATCCGTGTGTACCACTAAGGGCGTGTTCTATCTTAAACGGGGGCTAGTACATAGTAGAATGAGTAACTAATAATAGCTATATTTTATAGTAATTTTCTTTTTAAACATATTCATGAATCACCACTGCAATTTACAGATTAGATTCGACGCATCTAATATAATAATCCATCATTTGAAAGAAGCCGTTCGGGCAGATAAGCCGCAGAAAAACTTAAGAAATATTAAAGTGTTCCAGCTCTGTGCTTGTACGACGGGGAAGCTATTCTTGGCTGCACCAGAAGCACCCTGTGCTATTCACGAAGACGACACTGAATTCTGTCGATGATAATAGTTAAACGCACAGTGCTACACTCTCTTAAGACGGCTTTACATGCTGCATGATTCACCATGCATCAATCGCTTCCACAAAGTGTGTCGGTCTGTTTCGAGGCTGCGGATCCGACATACCGGAGGAGGAGTTACCTCCTTTTTAACAGATGACATTTTTACCACGGTAAGTAGGTGCGTCCGTCGTCCAGAATCACGCAACGTGGAAATACGTTTTAGTTAATATAAATAATAGTGCCAAAGAATCAACAATGTCAAGGATATCACCATTCATTCCAGCATTATCTATATATAGTATTACCGCTTCTCAACAATAGAGCTGGTTGGTGGATGGTTGAAGAGACACCGATTTAATTATTTCTTTTAATCTGCTTGTTCCACGGAGTAACGAAAGATATTGTATGTATATCTTGTTTATGAGACAATAAACATTAATATATCATTATTGCTAATCTCTATTCACTAATGCGTATACTAGAAAAGTAGACCTGATCACTTTTGTTTTTCAATGCCGAAATTTTATATAACTTATAGTTAAAACAATAAACCATTACATTCCTCTTATTTTCAGTTTTGATGTTAAAGAGTCCCATATGGAGATTTGTAGCACGACTTTGAAGAATTATAATTTTCCTGACACCCACAGTGCCTTAATGAAAGTGTTTTACTCCTGATAGCGTTATGGACCAAATAGATATAATCGCAAATATAGCGTGTAACCAATCGACTGAATTCTCCATTTGGGATCTATGTAATATAAAATGCTTTGTCCTGAATGTCTGATGGATCAACGTTCAGTCTAAATCGCTGATCGTAGACCTGAAACTTGGAGGGTGCATTCTTTGCATGATATCGGCATCGGATAAGAAAAGATTTTCCGAAATTGTACGTCTAAGGGAGTGAAAAAGGGGTGCAAAGTTTGTATGAAACAGCCTTATTCCTTGGTTCAATCTACTTCAAATTTTGCATAAACATTCTTTAAAAGAATTAATGGAAGACGTGTTTTATATTTTATGGAAACGGGGTTAAAAAGGGGTAGAAAGATATTTTGGGGGTGATTTGCTTCGAAGTTGCGTAGCCCTGCGGGAAAGCCACGGGGCGTGCGGTGCAAGCAAAGGTCGCCTGCTAGCCGCCCATGCAAGATTGCCAACCGTACGAAGTTCCTCGTACAAGTACGAGATTTAGAACCTCTTTACGATGTACCAGGACACTATCAACCTCGTACAATAATGTACGAGATTTTGGTTTTTTATTGCAGACAACTTTCTATAATATGAAGTAAGTAGATACAGGAGTATCCAAGTCATTAAAAAATAAAACATTCCGTGATTGCTTAGTTCATCATTATTATCATCATCTTAGCGTTGTGTTCCGATTCCATGATTGCTTAGTTAACCCGCGAAATTCATTTGAAACAAAACATTATAATTAGTAAAATATCGTCTTAATTAAATGGTATTATAATATTTTCTTTTCTTTTTGTACTAGTACTAGCAAATTATCATTGTTGGCTAAAAAACAAAATCATTTTTATTATACGACAATTTAAAGAAAGGTTAGGTATACCAGTGAGTATATTACTTTGCAGTTACGCAGACCGAGTATAGTTTCAGTTAAAATCTATTTAATCCCGTTACAAACTAAACAAATTACGTTTTATTGTTCTTTACTAAAGTAAATAATAAGTAATATTTATTACTCACATAAATAATAAAGATTCTTTTTAAAATGCTTATCAAATGTTCGAGATTTGAAATTACGAGATTTTTTGCTGCTTTGTACGAGGATATATTGGAGTATAGATTTTCTATAGTTGGCAACCCTAAACGCCAGTGAAACACACAACGACGCACGTCACTGCGCGCATAGATAAGAATATGTACTAAAGTAACTGCGCGCCCGCGCCTCACACCGAAGGCGAGCATCCACCCTTCAATGTCACGTTGTATTTAATTCTTATGTGGCGGCCAAATGCTCCTGCGCATCCCGTCTACCGCCAACTTGGCTCTTTTGTTTTTATTTACACAATTGTTTAAAATAATTCTATTTGGTAGTAACAGTATTGTGTAGATTTTGTTTGTTCAGAGACTTTTTACTTCGTTTGAAAGATTTTTGGATGAATGCAGGGTTTTTTTTTGTGAAAGTCACATTAAGTGTAAGTCTGTATAAAAGTGTGTATAATTCGTACACGCGTTTCAGTTTCGAACACCATTAGTGATGGCTATATAATAATAATCCTACTATACTACTAATATTATAAACGTGAAAGTTTCTGAAGATATTTGTATGTTTGTTACTCAATAACGCTCTAACGGTGAAACGTATCAGGCTGATACAGGGTACAGGGATAGATTATAGTCTGGAATATCACACAGGATACTTTTCATCCCTGGAATAGGTTTCCATTGGTTGCGGGAACGGGATCAGAACTCCACGCGGGCGGTGCCGCGAGCAGCAGCTATCTATATTAATATAATAAAGAGGAAAGGTATGTTTGTTTGTAATCGATAAGAAACTGAAACCTTTGAACCAATTTTAAATATTCTTTCACCATAAGACTATTACTTACATTATCCCAAAGTAAGTCCGGCTACTTTTTATCCCGATATTCCCACGGTATCAGAACTCTAGGCGGGCGAATTCACGGGCAACAGTTAGTCGATAATATAATTTGTGCGACACCCGTCTCAAACAAAGCTAATTGGAAAAAGAATATGGTTAACATTGCTCCTGCTAACTAGCTTTTGTTCAGGCTACAAATATTATTTGGATAGCTCAAACATTATCGTTAGAAATCAATTATAATTATAATTTATATGGGAGCCACATCTGAAAAGTTTCTTCGCACTTTTTATATTCAGGAAATCTATTCAAGAGCACAAAATATATCAGACACTAATGAGATTTTATGACAATGTATTCACTATTATACCTTTAGACATGGTCCATCGTGCTAAGGTTAAAATAATGGCTGCTTTTCTAGTATACATAATATTAAATTCATTTATAATTTTAGAATAATAGAGACCATATACAACAGTATAGTGTTGTTATGTACAATAACGGTTACGTTTTATTATTTCTCTCCATTTTCTGTTAAACAAAAAAAAAACTAATAATTGTATACCCTTTGCACATTGGAATTAATGTTTACATATATAAGGCTTCAAGTGAAGATATGTAAGTAATTTTTTAAATTATCGTTTCAGTTGCATTTCTGAAAAAACAGTTTTATATAGAATCTGAATCAGATAGATGAAATTAAACTATGAGTTAAATAATAGTGATGCCATCTATTATCAAGGACAGTTACTGGAACTGCACCACATAGTGCAGTTACCGTCGGAAATAGTTTGATATATTTTAAGCTACCGATCACCTTAACTCTAATACCTGTCATAAAATAATAAACAAAACATAAAATATATCAAATTTGCCCTCTGAAGATCTATCTAAGTACACATCAATTAATATTGATTGATTCATTTAAGTGACAAAAAATGTTTAAAAAAATTGTTAGTGTTAGATACTTCTAAGAGCGACTGTGTACATAACCGAATATGCCCCAAAAAACGCAATGGTTATATCATGGATTTGCAAGCCCAAATTTTCACCGTCAATCACCAACCTTTGTGATATACTTGTAAAATTATATTATTATTGCCTTATGAATTAGAACAGTTCTTATGAGTCGCCTTATTTATATAAATATAGTGGATTAGTAGAAGTACAATAAATAAGTACCGAAGGCCAGCTTCGTTCAAAAACCATACGCTATATAAACTGCTTGTGAGTGAGTTTGCGTTTATCTTCTGTTGTAGGAAGCTAACTTTCTGTACGTATTTATTTTGTGGTAAAAATAGCCAACTATAGGTATTTATGTATGCTTTATTCGAATAACAACTGTAAGTTAACAATAGAAACAAGTATAGTCCAGTCAAAATAGACAAAAATAAGTCATAACTAAGGAATAATTCGCATAGAGCTGAAAATTCGCAGAGACATTAAATACATCGTTATAAATAAAATGTCAAAAATCCCCATCGATCCTACTTCTGCAAAAAAATTAATTCAAGGTCAAACGTACAAAATTAAGGGTTTTTCCATTTTTCTCGTAAACGGTAAGTTTTATCGTGAAAATAGGTCAGACAAAGTTGTAGATCATACAATTCTCTACAAAAATGGTCCAGTCACCTTTTCTCTTACGACTCACCATTCGTGAGATATCGCGGTTTTAATCATTAGAAAATAATATTTTACATACGAGTAATATGCACTAAAACGCAGCCTGTACACGTCATCGGACGTTCAATATAAATGAAAATAAGAAACTATTGGTTTGTGTTACTTACACAATAAAACTTGTATAAATTGAATTAGTATTTCAAAATAAAGTAATGAATTTTCTAATTATTAAAACCGCGATATCTCACGAATGGTGAGTCGCAAGAGAAAAAAAGACGGACTATTTTTGTAGAGAATTGTATGATTTATAACTTTGTCTAACCTATTTTCACGATAAAACTTACCGTTTTCGAGAAAAATGGAAAAAACTTTAATATTTACGTTTGACCTTGAATATTTTTTTTTGCAGAAGTAGATAGATAGATAGATGGGGATTTTTGGCATTTTATTTATAATTATGTATTAAACATCTCTGCCAATTTTCAGCTCTAAGCGAATTATTCCTAAGTCAAATGTCTATTTTGACTGGACTAGTAATTGTTTATTTGAATAAATAATGTATCATATTTCTCTCTAAGTTAATTGAAAGTAATAAAATGATTAAATTATTATATTTTTTAAATACTTACCTTTTATATTATCCAATAGTTGTATTTAGAAGTGAAAGTAGTATTGAAAGCCCATATTTCCACAAGCTACTTTTGGACCCCACGTAGAGACTTGCCCAGTCTTTTTTTTTGCCATCCACTAGTATCAGGCAGGAGGTAAGGCCTTTTTTTTTTTTTTTTATACCACTAAGGTGGCAGACAAGCACACGGCCCACCTGATGGGAAGCGGTTACCGCGGCTTATAGACGTGTGCAACACCAGTGGCGTAACACTCGCGCTGCCGACCCTGTAAAGGAAAGGGGATGGGAAAGGAATTTGGGAGGGGGTGGGAAAGGAGTATAGGAGGGGATGGGAAAGGAGTTTGGGAGGGGATGGGAAAGGAGTTTGGGCGCCTTAGAGCTATTGTTGTGAAATTCCTAACAGAAAAACTCAATACTTAACACTTTTTACCCGGCCCCAGAATTAAATTCGAAATTTATTTATTTTTATTTATTTATTTATTTATCATCACAAACAATTTTACATTGTGTAGGATATTTACATGCAAAATCTTAAAACAAACATACAGTAAAAAACGAATTACGTAACATTCGCAAAAATAAAAACCAGGTGCCACATCTTCGTTTAAGTTTAAGTTTAAACGTTTAAAGTTTAAATTTACCGGTAAGAAATAGTTTCTTGTTTACAATTTCTACATCAAGAGAGTTATTCTATTCAGCAGCTATACGAACAAATAGAATTATTTTTATATAAGTGAGATAAAATCAGTAATCGATATAGATGTGAAAGAAGCAAGCATGAACACTTGTCGTTTTCCCCTCTCCCGCCAGCCCGAGAGAAAAGGCCTACGCTAGAGCCTTGTCCATTAGTCAACAGGTGCACTCAGCTTGCAGGTGAGGTAGACTTGACCCTTGAGATCTTTGTGATTGCCCATGCACCCTTGTTCTGAAAGCTACTAATTCATGTATTGATTGTCACAGTTTTTTTTTTTATATTTAGGACACGTCAATTTGACTTCACCTCGCCAGATGGTAAGCTGCCGGCCAGTGGGGGTAGTTATGTCGGACTCAAACCAACGAAAACTGCACGCCGTCTCCGGTCTCAAATGCCGGGTCTCAAATGGGTGTAAGGTGGCCGAATAAGGCAATTCCCTCACACCCCGTCTGACCCTGGGCCATCTACGGCTTTGAGATGGCCCCCCTCGAGATACTGTGCCTATACTAGCAATCAGGATGATTAAAAATACGAGACATTCACGAAATTAATTCAACTGATGAAGTAACCAACATAACTTGATTCTAAGGCAGAACGAAGTTGGCCGAGTCAGTTAGTAAATAATATACGATAGCTATTTTCATGACGATGCTATAGTTATTTCGAATGTATAAATCAGTTATTTCTTGCTTTGTAAGCAATTTAATCGTTATCCTTAACACATAATTAATAGTTGTGTGTTAGCTTCAAGTATTTAACCAGCACAATTCAATTATAGGTAATAATAACATTATACCTTTACTTAGTAGAACGATCGACTGCTGAGTCAGATGTCGCGGGTTCGATTCCCGCTCAGTAAAAATATTTTTTGACACACACACATTTGCATTGGTCTCGATGTTTCTATAAATAATATGGCTGTTTTTACAAAAAAAGTTTCTAAGTATGTTCGTTCTGTTACGACGGAAATAATAAAGGTCTTTTTAAAAAAGGAATATTTAATTAAACTGCTCACAAATAGAATTATTCGCGAAATATGGTAATTGTCCGCGCTGTGTCGCGATCCGACCCGAACTGAGTAACCCAGTGAAGCTGGGTGCAACATCCAAGGAGGAGATGCTGCGTCAGCATCTCGTCAGCCGTCTAGGCTACAGAATAGGGATGTAACAACCCCCCCTTTAAGAGTAACTTACTCTCTTTTAAGAGAAGTTACGTGTGGATTCTGATTCTACTCATTGGAATGTCTTCTGCTGCCAAATCGCTATCTTGTGGTTCTTGGGGTTCTACATTTTGAGTTTTAGTTAGGAAACTTGGACATTTACCATACTTCTTACAAAGTAAGTATAAAATCACAATAAATGTAAATGTTACTAAGCAATATGTCAATATGGTTACATGTGATACGTTAACTAAATTCGGAACAGGATATTTCATTATATTATCAACGCGGTTCATGAATTTGTCATTAGCAAAATCAGGTAAGTTTTCTAAATTAATCTCGGATAGCTTTAATAATGGTAACTTGGGTAAATATGTATGACATTTGCTTAAGTTGCAACACGATTCATTAATAAGGTTAAAATCAGTGCGTATGGGTTTGATATTTATATTAATATTAGATGTAGTTATAAATTCTCTATTTTTACAGTAACCAATACATTCTGGTCTTAAATTTAGTATACCTGTACCTAATAGTTTAAATTCCATTAAATCAGTTTTACATTCAACAGATAGTTTACTTGGTTCAGACTGAACATATATCCAACTATTTCCTTGAAGTTTCTGCCAAATATCTATTTTTCCATGAATAAAATGTGTTGAACATTGCTTTGGTAGCTTAGTTACAAATTTAGACAATATTTCTACTTCACAGGTAGGAATGCTTTCGGATGAATGTACATTTACATTGTTGCATATATAAATATGGTTAATAGACTTTCGACAATCTTCCAAATTATCAAAACATATGTAGAATAATTTATCTTTACTTATTGCTATGTAATTACATGTGGGTATAATCATTGCATATGAACTGGGGTTTTGTATAATGTGCGGGGTAGGCACGGCTATTGATTTATACAGGTTATATTCTGTTTTATGAACTAATGGTATTTTAGTTACAAATACAATTTTATTCGCCGTGAAATAACATGATAATGTAGACATATCGATTAGTGCATGTATGTTATCTAAGTTTAAACTTAAAGGTAATTCCTTATATTTAGATAAACTTAAAATATTTTCAGAAAGCTCACTGTATAATTGTTTTGACGTGATAACCGATGGGTGAAGACTATGACTTTTTGTAAACATTATAGAGTTAAGAATGTCGTCCAATTTAAATGACAATGTAAGTATTCCAGACGCTAATTCATTATAGATTTCATTTAATTCAGATTTGATAAACAGCTTATCGTTTATTATAGTTAAATTCTTAAAATTATTACTTAAATTTTCAATAGCCCAATTTAAACGTCTTTCATTAGATTGTATAGTTTTAATGGTTTCATTATAGCGTAAAAGCGCCGCCTTAGTCATTAATATGTTTTCCTTGAACAGAGATACAAATTTGGTGTTTTTATTCTCCAGAGTCTGAATGACGTTATTGTAATTAATCGCATCATTTTCATCCATTGTGCCTATGATTTGTTTAAAAACGGAACCAATGCCTGCAAACCAGGCTGACCTTTTGTCGCGTTTGTCTATTAGGTGTGAAATCGCGTCATAGTCTCGCTCAGCGTCCTCGAGTCTAGAAATTAGAGGTTGTAGTATGTTAAAACACTCGGAGTCTTCTATTGTATTTAATTGTAGACATAAGGCTTTCGTTTTTCCTAATATATTCTTAATATTTCTAATGTGTGGTTCTAAAAACGTGATGTCAACTGAGACCAAAGCATGGATATAATCGTTAGATGTCTTTACGATTCCTACAGGATCGAAGTAGATTCCTGGGCTCTCCGTCATTGGTTCCAGCATATCTGATGCTGCTAGTGATAGGTTTGTCGTAACTATTCTGGAATAATGTAAGATAAGAGAAGGTAGAGTATAGTATAAAGAAATAGGTTGTTAAGGATAAGAGAGAATAAAAGCTATTAAATATAAATATAAATTAATGTAAATATAAATTAAGTTAATATAAGGTAAGATAATTTAAGTTAAGATACTATGGTTTAAGATAAGATAGTTTAAGATAAGATAAGATAATTCATAAGACAATAAAGTTAAGATAAGGTAAGTTTATGTGGGGTGTATGTTGGGTAACCTCCTCGCGTGTCATTCCGATTCCGATCCCACTGCAGTCCGGGGGGAACGGAATCGGAGCGGCCGGTACACCCTGGGCGGCGGTCAATGGCTTCCCCTTCATGGGGTTGGCATTGATCGTCGGCCAATACCCAACGTGGCGGGAACACATCGCTCTCCGTACTCCTCTGCTTTCAGAGGAGACAGGACGAGCGATGATGTTAGTGGTGGAGGCCACCGTAGGGTCCTGGGGGATCCAGGGGCGGGTTGGCCCACTGCTAACGCAGGGGCCGACGGGCACTTGTGCCACCGCCGGTGAGAGAGGACTAGCCATCCTCTCGCGTTCCGTAATCGGTGGGTGATCAGCAACGACCTGACTGGTGGCTCCAGAAGGGTACGCTGTGATCTCTCCGACCGGAGGGCTTGCCTTTATTGGCCGGCCCACGACAAGGAAAAGTCTATAACACCCGACAGCGAAGTCGTAAAAACCTATGGATACCAGCCGACCTCCATAGTATATAGGCTTATCCAGGTGCAGGGGGCTCCGCCTGGATGGACCACCTTTCCCCCATACTCGTGGGATATGTTATGGATAACAATCAAAATATAAACAAAAAACCGGACGGAAACAAAAACAACGACAAGGGCACGAACAAGGACAATGAAAATGACGGAGTGGCAGTAGTGGAGGGTGAAGAGGTGAGGCCGCGGTCTCACTCGCGGTCGCTTAAGGCCGTCTTCCCCAGGCCCGCTACTCCGCTTCCAGCAGGTGGGGAAATCGACGCGGACAATGGGTCCGCGGCGTCGACGGCTGGTACCGACAATGAGTCGGTATCCAGCCGAATGGAGACCGAGGAGGGTCTCCGTCGAAAACGGCCACGCCCGGGTGGAACGTCCCGTGACCGGAGCAGAAGCCCCATACAACGGGTGACCTCCTCAAGTGAGGACGATCGGCCGGCCAAGATGGCCACTTCGGCGAGCAGAGCGCCGAAGCCTCCAGTACACGTCCCGCCACTACTCAGTGGCAGGGACCAGGACGTTCCCGCGGCGAGGGAGCTCCTGTCGGCCCTGGCCCGTATTACGGAGGCGTTAAAGGGGGCCAAGAACGTGGCCGGAAAACGTTAAACGGTGGCGGAAAACGTGGCCGTCGCCAAGACGGCTCTGGAGGAGCTCCTCGCCAGGAGCACCTCCGAGGAGGAGGCGAAGCTCAGGGCCCGGGTGACAAACCTGGAAACTGAGCTCGCCAACTCCCGGGAGCAACAGCGGGCCCTCCGGGAAGAGGTCAAGCACCTGACCCAGCTGGTCAGGGGAACCCCGGAGGCCCGAAGGGCCCCAGAAGCCCAGGAGGCGGCGGTCCAGCCGAGGGCTCCTGCGTCGCCAGGTGAGGCGCCTAAGTCGGCACCAAAGTCGGCGCCAAAGTCGGCGCCTAAGGCAGCGCCCAAACCGGCAGCCAAGACGACGCCGGAGCCTGCGCCAAGTATGGTACAGCTACTAGCGGCCATCGAGAGGCGGCTCGGTGTTTTGGAGGACCGGGCATACCTTCCTCCGCTGGCACAGCCTGCATCTTTCGCGGCTGTTGCCAGTGGGAAGCCCGGTCCTAATAAAAGGACCGCTGCCCCAGTGGCCCCATCGCCACAAGGGAAGTCAAAGGGGAGCGGCACCCCCGCCGTCGCCAGAACTACCGCTCCCGCTGCACCCGAACATTCCTCCAGAGGAGAGGGTTGGGTGGTAGCGGGAGCCGCCAAGAAGGCGAAAAAAGCCGCCAAAAAGGCGGCTAAGAAGGCGGCAAAAGCCGCTGCGGCGAAGGCGCCGAAGAGGCTCCGCGCCCCACGCTCCACAGCCGTCGTCCTGACGGTGACGACGGAGGGTGTGGAGAAGGGCGTGGGGTACGCCCAGGTCCTGAGGCAGGTGAAAGCCTCAGTGGACCTCAAGGCCCTCGAGATTGAGGGGGGGCTCCGGTGCAAGACGACTCGCACCGGAGCTCGCCTTCTCGAGGTCTCCGGTGCCACCAGCGGCCCCAAAGCAGATGCCCTAGCAGCCAAGCTGAGGGAGTCGCTGGACACGGAAGCCGTCCGCGTCACCAGACCCAACAAATGCGCAGGTTTGCGCATTTCGGGTCTGGATGATGCGGCCACGACGGATGAGGTTATCTCCGCCGTCGTGGAGGCGGGCGGCTGCCCCCGGGATCAGGTGAGAGCTGGAGAAATTCGCTTCAGCTCCACCGGTCACGGCACGGCAGTCGTCAACTGCCCCGTCGCAGCGGCGCAGAAAATTGCGGACGAACGGAGCCTCCTCGTTGGGGGCTTCCTAAAGGCGCGGGTGCAACTCCTGCAGCCCCGCGAGACCAGGTGCTTCAGGTGCCTGGCCGTGGGGCATGTGGGAGTGCAGTGCACAGCGGGAGACACCGTGGGGGATCGGTGCTTCCGCTGCAGTCAGCCCGGTCACAAGGCCAGCGCCTGTGATGCTCCGCCGCGCTGCTACAAATGCGTAGCAGAGGGTAAAGCGGCGGAACACCGGGCGGACAGCCGTACCTGCGCCGCCTCGAGGCCAAAGCCCCGTTCGTCCGCAACGGGTAGTGGGGGTGCCGCTCAAGAGCGGCCACATTCGCGGCGGAATGCGGATATGGACGTCCATTAATGGACACACCAATCCGCATCCTGCAGGTGAACATAAACCACTGCACCGGTGCTCAGGATCTTCTGTACCAGAGCATCGTGGAGTGGTCTATCAATGTGGTCGTGGTCGCTGAGCCGTACTGGGTCCACCCCGGAAGCCCGGTGGACCTGGACGGCGTAGCGACCGTCTTCGGGGGTTCCGCCGTGGACACCTCGCGCCTTGCAGTCATTGCAAGGGGCAGAGGCTGTGTCGCGGCGGACTATGAGGGTTTGGCTGTCGTGGCCGTCAACTTCTCGCCAAGCCTTGACCAGTATGAGCTTGAGCTATGGCTCGCAGGACTGGACATCGTTCTCGCTGCGTGCCGTCCTCGCCCTGTCCTGGTCCTGGGAGACTTCAACGCCTGGTCTCTGGCTTGGGGCTCCCGGGAAACCAATGCCAAGGGGCGAGTTCTGGAGGACTGGGCCAACACCCGTGGCCTAGAGGTCCTCAACCGGGGGAGTGTCGCCACATGGGAGCGGCGGGGACTCAGTTCGGTCGTGGATGTTGCATTCGCGACCCCTGCTCTCGCCAGCCGCGTCCAGGGTTGGCGCGTGGTGGAGGAGGAGGAGACGTCGTCGGACCACAGGTACATTCGGTTCAACGTCTCCCCTCCACCTAACCTACCGCCGACTATAGCGAACCCCCCGGATCCACGTTGGGCGCTTAGACGCCTGGATCGGGAGGCTCTCCTGGAGGCATCCATTGTGCAGGCCTGGATTCCGTCACCGGCCAGGCCTGCCGATGTCGACGCAGAGGCCGAATGGTTCAGGAGAGCCATGTCGCATATCTGCGATGCGGCGATGCCTAGGGTTAAGCCCGGCCCGGCAAAGAAACAGGTGTACTGGTGGTCAACGGAAATCGCACAGCTGCGAGCAGCGTGCGTGACCGCTCGCCGCCAGTACACCAGGTTTCGCCGGAGGCGTCGCCGCCCAGATGATGCGGCAGCCCGAGAGGCGGAGCTATATGAGGCGTACAAGGGGGCCAAGAGGACCCTCCAGGTAGCCATTAAGCAAGCCAAACGGCGGGCCCGCGAAGAGCTGCTGGAGTCTCTGGAGCAGAACCCATGGCGGCGCCCTTACCTTGCGGTCAGGGGCAAGATTCGCCCAAGGGCGCCCCTACTGACCCAGAGCCTCCAGCCGGAGCGGCTGGAGGGGATACTGGGCTCCTTGTTCCCAGCGAGAGCGGAGGAGCATGTTCCTCCGCGTATGGCTCCGCCTCAGGCGCCTGACGCTGATAATAGCGAGAGCGATGTGCCCGAAGTCAGGGAGAGTGAACTGGGGGTAGCAGTGCTCCGGCTTAAAGCCCGGAAATGCACTGCCCCCGGACCCGACGGCATTCCAGGCCGAGCATGGGTCCTGGCCCTTGAGGAACTAGGGCCTCGACTGGTGGCGCTCTTTAGCGCATGCCTCGAAAGGGGCCAGTTTCCAAAGGCGTGGAGGACGGGGAAACTGGTCCTTATCCGGAAGGCGGGGCGGCCGGCGGATCAGCCATCCGGTTACCGGCCGATCGTGTTGCTCGACGAGGTGTGCAAGCTCTTTGAGCGGATTATTGCAGAGCGCCTCGTCGAGCATCTCACGAACGTGGGGCCAGATCTGGCGGACAACCAGTTCGGTTTCCGCCGGGGGCGTTCCACCGTGGAAGCGATCATGCGCGTTAGGCGCCTGGCGGAGGAAGTAGTCTCGCGGGGTGGGGTGGTGGTGGCGGTGTCTCTTGACATCGCCAACGCCTTCAATACCCTACCCTGGAGCTGCGTTAGGGAGGCGCTCGCGTATCACGGAGTGCCTCCTTACCTCCGCCGCATTGTCGAGGCATACCTATCCGAGAGGGTCATAGTTTACCCGAGCTGGCTAGGGCCAGGGCGGCGAGAAGTGTCGTGCGGTGTTCCGCAGGGGTCGGTCCTAGGGCCACTCCTGTGGAACATCGGATACGACTGGGTGCTGCGCGGTACGTTGCTCGAGGGTGTCAGCATAGTCTGCTATGCTGACGACACCCTCGTTATGGCGCGGGGAGCAACGTACCGAAGCGCGGCAATGAAGGCCACGGCAGGGGTTGCTCAAGTCGTGGGTCGAATACGGCGGCTGGGACTCGAGGTGGCTCTCCACAAATCCGAGGCTATGTGTTTTCACGGGCCTCGGAGGGGGCCACCTGCGGGAACCAGCATAACCGTAGGGGGCGTGAGCATCGGCATCGAGCCCACGATGAAGTACCTTGGGCTCGTACTCGATAGCCGATGGGACTTCGGACCTCATCTCCGAAGTCTGGTCCCGAAACTGAGGGGCTGCAGTCGCACTATCGCGGCTGATGCCCAACGTTAAGGGACCCAACGCCCCCACTAGGAGACTGTACCTGGGGATCGTGCGAAGCATGGCCCTATACGGGGCCCCCGTATGGGCGGAGACTCTGGCGGCCCGCAACGTGGCTGTATTAAACAGCCCGTTAAAAGCGATGGCCGTCAGAGTCATCAGGGGGTATCGCACGATCTCCGTCGAGGCGGCATGTCTCCTAGCCGGGACCCCTCCATGGGACCTGGAAGCGAGAGCCCTTGCGCTGCTGTACCAGTGGCGCAAGGAGGCGCTGGAGCGGGGCCATAGGCCGGAGCCCCGAGAAATCAGGGCTCAGCGGTCCCAGCTCCACCGGGAACTCATGGAGACATGGAGGGTGCGACTTGAGCACCCAAGGTGGGGGGAATCCACCATTGCGGCGGTGAGACCGATCATGAAGGAGTGGTTGGAGAGGGACCATGGGGACCTCTCCTACCGGATGTGCCAGATGGTTACCGGACACGGGTGTTTCGGTAAGTATCTGTGGCGCATCCACCGGGAGACAACGCCGCAGTGCCAGCACTGCGAGGATCCTGGCGAAGACACGGCGCTCCACACGTTGGTGGAGTGCCCTGCGTGGGCGAGTCAACGCCGGGATCTCGTTGCGGTCCTGGGCGTGGACGTTCTCTCGTTGGAGACCATGGTGAGGGCCGTGGTCTCCGACGGGAGCAAGTGGCACGCCGCCACCTCTTTCTGCGAGCAGGTAATGCGCGCGAAAGAGACGGCGGAGAGGGAGCGGGAGAGAACCCTGCCCCCCGAGTTTCGCAGTCTGCGGCGAGGACGCCGCAGACTCATCTACGCCCGGGACTACCGACCTCCATGATCGGGGCCTGAGGACGGCAGTTGGCCGACTCGCCGTCCTTACAGAAGCAGGCCGTGGCGGAGGCGTGTCGTGTGTGCCCCTACACACGCCTGCCAACTCACCGAAGCGGGATAAAACCCGACCCCACCAGGCGAGGCCGCGGTGGCGGCCAAAGTCCGCCGGCAACCCTGGGGTTATCCTTTCGAGGGCTTACCCGGGGTGCCCGGCAACGGACACTTGGGGAGGACACCGTGCGGTTTTAGTCGAGACACGACATAACCACCCCCGCTGGCCAGCGGGGGGGTATCCGAAGGGATTTCCGCACGTAAAAAAAAAAAAAAGGTAAGTTTATGTAAGTTAATTTAAGATAAGATTAATTTTAATTTAAGATAATTATAAGATTCGTTTATTCAAACTAACCTAACATTATTTTAACTAAAAACATAGCGTTGGTTTTAATAATGCAATATTAATAATTAACTTAATTACTTTCGGCCAACTTTACCTCGTCAAAATGATATTTAACATGTCGGCGATTGATTAAAAGAGTCAATGTGTTATTACCATTAATTTTCAAAACTTTATAGGGCCCTTTCCAAATAGGCGATAGTGCCTTGCGGAGCCTAAGGTGGTTTTTTATGTATACCATGTCACCAGCTTTATACCTTATGGGGCGACTATGTTGATCATAGTAGTTTTTGGATTTGGTTTTAGAGCTTAGAATGTTTTCTGTAGCCTTTTCTCTAGAATGTCGCAATCTTTGTTGCAGCATGCGAACATAGCTACTATAAGTCGGTTCTATGGATGTGTCATATATTGAAGTCGGTATAATTGGTTTGTGTCCGAAAACTAACTCATATGGTGTATAATGAGTTGTGGAATGGACAGTAGTATTGTAAGTGAACATGGCTGTAAATACATATCTTGACCAGTTGCTTTGATTCTCGTCTACGAAGGATTTTAGGTACTCTTTCAAGGTCGAATGGCTTCT
Organism: Cybosia mesomella; assembly: GCA_946251805.1. Classification (NCBI taxonomy): domain Eukaryota; kingdom Metazoa; phylum Arthropoda; class Insecta; order Lepidoptera; family Erebidae; genus Cybosia; species Cybosia mesomella. Next base: position 15,943,904 of record OX276392.1, read on the forward strand.
TTCCAATGCGCCTTGAGTTTGAGGATGGTACGGGGTAGCCCATAATTGTTTAATCTTTAGAAAGCTACATGTCTGCTTGAACAATTCTGCCGTAAAGTTAGTGCCTTGATCGGTCAATATTGTTTTAGGTATACCGAATAAAGTCACAAAATGAACTAGGCACTCAGCACTTTCTTCTGCTGTTGCTTTTGGGATAGGATATGCAACTGAGTATTTTGTAAGGTCATCCTGTAAAGTCAGAATGTATTTATGTGTGACGGTTCCAGCTTCTGGAAGTGGACCGACGATATCCAGGGATACTCGCTCAAAGGGTTGAGTTGACGTGGAGGTAATCTGCATGGGTGCTCTGTTTATTTTCCGTAGTGCTTTATTTGTTTGACATGATCCGCACTTACGGACATAACTTTCAATATCGCTTCGCATATTACGCCAGTAGTAGCGTTCTTTAATTCTAGTCAGCATTCTATTAGAACCTAAGTGACCAGCGATAGGGATATCATGATTTTCTTTCAGTATTTTATTTATTTCGGTACCAGAAGGGTATATTATAATATTTTTAAATATGTTTACTTTAATTGCCGTTCCGTGGAATATGTATGAAAGCATATTGTATATTTTTTGATAATTGTGTGCGTCAAAAGGATTACGGAAATCTGAAATGCTTAATTCAGTAATATTATTATTTATTAATTCTATCTTTATATTTTTTAAGCTTTTAAATATGTCTTCATAATTACAGTTTACAAAATTATATACCTTTATAAAGAGTAAATAATATTTTATACTGTTATTTTCGAATGGTAGGAAAGAGTGTAAAGTTCTTTCTCTAGCAAGAATTTCTTGAGAGTTAGTGAGATTTCCGATAACTTCAGATATATAATGATTGGATTCATCAAGGTCAATTGAAGCTGGTATGATTATCGTTTTCAGTTTTGTTTTCAATAATGGTTCATTGTATTCGTTAATCTGGGTATCGAATTGTATTGATTTGTTTTTTAATGTTTTCAGATACGTGGAATAGGAGTCGTCAGAAGCTTCTTCTGGGAGTGGAATTTCAGACGGAGTTTGAGGTGTTGGAATATCGAAATTGTCGGAGAGTTCGATCTCTTCTAAGTTTTCAGGGATTTCTATACCTTCGGGCAGTTCCAGGAAATCAGGTAAGTTTGGTATTTCAGGTAAGCCGGGGCTTTCTAGGTCAGGAGCCCTATCTTCTGGTTGTGCTGCAACGGGAGGAGCATCGGAAGCTGCTTTATCGGTAAGTACATTAATAGGTTCATTTTGAACACCTGTGTTAATTGGATAGCGAGAAAGAGCATCTGCATTACTATTTATTTTACCCTGTTTATATTCAATGTTATAGTTGCCACCGAATTCTTCTAATTTGAGCCTCCAACGAACTAGTTTAGAGCCCGGATCTTTACAATTAAAGAGCCATTTCAGCGGTTTATGGTCTGTTATTATGGTGAACTTATGACCGTAAATATAAGGTCGGAATATTTTTGTGCCAAATATAATGGCTAAACACTCTTTTTCAGTAACACTGTAGTTGGTTTCAGCCTTATTAAGCGTTCTGGATGCGAATGCTATTGGGCGGTCTTTTCCTATTTCACCCTGGGAGAGTATAGACGAAATTGCGTAGTTGGATGCATCGCAAGTAAGTATAAAGGGTTTTGTAAAGTCTGGGTATATTAATATGGGTGCTGTAATCAATTTATTGTTTAGGTCTTCGAATGCAAGTTGTTGCGGCTTGGGCCATTGAAAAGGAATATCTTTCTTTAAAAGAGTTGTAAGGGGTTTTGCGATTTTAGAAAAGTCCTGGATGAATCTACGATAATACGACACTAGGCCAAGGAATGATTTTATATCTTTGGGACATTTTGGGACAGGATATTGACTTACGGCTTTAATCTTTTCTGGATTAGGTTTCAAACCTTCTTCGCTAATAGTATGGCCAAGGTAAGTGACTTCTTTTCTAAGGAACTCGCACTTGTCTGGCTGTAATTTTAAGTTGAATTTACGGAGTCTTTCAAATATATTATTTAGCTTATCAATATGTGTTTTCAGGTCAAATGAGTAAATGACAATGTCATCTAGATACACGAAACATTGAATGCCTTGAAGGCCGCTAAGGACTGTATTCATCAGTCTTTGGAAGGTCGCCGGGGCGTTTTTGAGCCCAAACGGCATTCTTGCGAAGGCAAAATGTCCTTCGGGAACACTGAAAGCAGTTTTAGGTCTGTCTTCACTTGAAACTTCTATTTGGTGGAACCCAGATGCTAAGTCGAGAGTGGAAAAATATTTACTTTTACCTAATTGGTCAAGGATCTCACTAATTTGTGGAATGGGATAACTTTCACCTATAGTAATGTCATTTAATTTGCGATAGTCGATAACTATGCGCCACTTTCTTTTGCCAGATGCGTCTACCTTTTTTGGAACAATCCATATTGGAGAGGACCATGGTGAGAGTGATGGCTCTATGATGCCCTGATCAAGCATTTTATCGATTTGAGAAGCTACTTCCTTTTTGTGGACTTCTGGGAATCTATACGATTTGGTGTTTATTGGTTCTTCTGTTACAGTCCGTATTTTGTGCTGCAAGGCTTCTGTATGTGTTAATTTATCATTCGGAAGGTGAAAAATGTCGGAAAATGATGAACAAACTTCTAGCAGAGCTTCGCGTTCTTCTTCGTTAAGATGTGATGTTCTCAGTAAGGTTAAAACTTCATTTGTTCTATCTGAGCAAGAGTTTTCTAGGTATTCAGAGTTAATAGTAGATATGGGTACACAATCTTTGTTTATAGGATACAAATTAAATGCTTTATTTGAAGCGAAGGATACCATCTTTTCGGATGTGTTGACTAACGTTAAGTTTATTCTTTTGTTATCTTTGATTTTAAAAATACAGTTTGCAACTAAAAGGGAGTTGGAAAGACGTGCATCTAGAATTATTCCTTCTTTTAAGTTTGGATTCGAAACAGAACATTCTACAGTCATTTCAGACCGAGGTGGTATGTTGTACACAGGATCTGAAAACTTTAGACGTAAGGATTTGCGATCAAATCGTAAAGCATTTCGATTATAATCTATGTTACAGTTATAATGTTTCATTAGGTTATTTCCTATTATTTCGTCATACGCAGGAAGATTGACGTCGTCGTTTATTACATTAAATTCGAAAGGTAATGATTCTTTATTAAAATTAAAATATAATTGAAAATTGCCTAAAGTAGAAATTAACCTTTTATCGGTGCCTATACCTTTTAATTGTAATATGGATTTATCTAATTTCAGATTGGGGAAATCGTCTATTGCTGACTTTCTAATAAGACAAACCGTAGATCCGCTGTCTATCAGCATCGACAAGGGCCGCTTGGATACATCAGTTCTCACGAGAACATGAGGTAAGGATACTTTAGAAGGATCATTATGTATTTCATAAATTTCGCCTTTTGTTTCAGGTGAAGCTGAGGATTCTACAGGTACATTTTTGGTATGACCTCCGGTTTGGGGCTGTTTACCCTGCTATGTGGCCTTACTAGATGTATTATGATGGATAAGACCTCCGGTTTGGGGCTGGTTACCCTGCTGTGTGGCCTTACTAGATGTATTATAATGGGTAAGACCTCCGGTTTGGGGCTGTTTACCCTGTTGTGTGGCCTTAGAGGACGTGTTATGATTGATAAGACCTCCGTTTTGGGGCTAGTTACCCTGTCGTTTGGCCTTAAAGGATATAGTATGAGTAACACGAGATAAGGTGTCGGATGCGGGTTGTAGAACGGATTTGGGTCTCACGTGACACCGTCGTGAGCCCCTTAGGCGTTTAAATCGTCGTTGTCTACCTCGTCATTGTCAACCTCGTCGTAGACTTCTTCGGCGTCTTCCACGAAATTAATTTGGGGTTTCGAGACGGTTTTAGGTTTGGAGAATGATGTGCTAGGTTGAGCAATTGGGGAGAAAGGTTTATTAAATTTGTTATCATTAAATTTTTTAACTTTGCAATCTTCTAAGATATGGCCAGATCTTTTGCAATATCTGCAAAATGATTCCTTTGAAGAGAAAGCCGGATACGAGAAATTAGGTTTTAAATAGGCATTGCTGCTCGGCTTGAACGATTTCTGCGAGGGGTCATTCCGACGAGTCGGTTCGATGTTTTTAGGTTTATGAAATAAGCTTTGTTTATGGCGTATTGCTGGATTTTCTCTTCTGAAACGGCGTAGTTAATGGCATCATTAAGGTTTTTCGGGTCCCTACACCTGACGATATTGGCAATTCGCGGATGGAGCCCGCTTGTAAATGTATGGAGAGCGAGGTCTTCCATTGCAGCAATTCTGCCAATGAGTTCGCTCTTTTTATAATTTGATACTGATATTTCCGTTAGAAGCCTAGAAAGACATGTCTCGATGCGCAAGGAAAATTGGTTTACATTTTCTTGATGTCCCTGTCTACACTCTTGTAGTTCTGTTAATAAGTGGGCGTAATGTTTACGTTCACCGAATTGGTTTTTTAAAAATTCTTTTAAGCTGGACCATGTGTCGAAATCTTTTATTGAGCATGCTATTTCAGCTTTGCCCTCAAGCTGGCTGAGTATATATTTAAATACTATGTCCTTCTGAGTGGAAGAACTGGAAATGGAAATCGCATTGTCGCAATTACTTAAAAAAGCATTAAGTCGCTCTCGACTGCCATCAAAAGGTTTTATGAATTTTAGGATAATGTTTAAAGAGATGGTCTTCTCGGTTGCTTCTGTTTTGGGATCCGTCATTGTAAAAAGAAGAAATTACTAGTTTATAAAAAATTAATAAATATTAAATCGACAAGCAAATCCGCAGAATAGTAATAGCATATGAAAAGAAATATTATGTTGTTCAGATAGCGGGTGTCTGGATCCTTATCGCAGGCACAACGGATGTTTAGTCTCATGCGCTACACTAGATGGATGAACAAATGTAATATTGTAATATACTTATTTCTAACAAATGGTTCAGTGGTTATGAAGTAATATGTAAGAGTACAAGGTTCACAAAATAATTATTATAGGAAGAACACTTTAGAATTGTCTAGGAATTGAATGTTTGTAACTCACAGTAATAACACGATATACTTCATGGTTTTCGATCTGGAACTAGACCTGGAACTGGAACTGGGACTGGCACGTGGATCCTGGTCGGTGTTGGGCGCGGAGTTCCCAAGGGAGGCGCTTAACTAGCGCTGCTGCTTCACGCCACTTACTACACAGTGGACCTGGTTCTTGTTGCCAAGACGTGATGCCGATTGTGGCCTTGGATGTGCGGTCAGGTATGACCGTGTGGATTATTTTCTGGATGAGTTGGGTCGGACAGATTGTTTTTAGGTTACTGCACAATTCAGCAGAAGACACTTTTGACAGGATACACTTTAACACTTTCGCACTGGACACTTGAGCACTTTACACTTATGTGCTGAATAGGTAGTACTGGATTTAGCACTCTGCACTCGCGAGACGTACCGGGGATTTTCACTCACAAATCCCTTCACCGCTGCCACCAAAATGTTACGACGGAAATAATAAAGGTCTTTTTAAAAAAGGAATATTTAATTAAACTGCTAACAAATAGAATTATTCGCGAAATATGGTAATTGTCCGCGCTGTATCGCGATCCGACCCGAACTGAGTAACCCAGTGAAGCTGGGTGCAACATCCAAGGAGGAGATGCTGCGTCAGCATCTCGTCAGCCGTCTAGGCTACAGAATAGGGATGTAACAGATCGCATTCTAGAACTCGTAACAAAAGCTGTTTAAGCTAACCTTACTTTGGTTATTGCTTACTAGGTCTAGATGTATAGAATGTCGGAAATTATTTATTTATGTTTATTTGATTCTAAGCAATCCTGTTTCTCCATCATAATATCAGTACAGTATAATAAAGACAAATATATGAATATAGTATCACGTATCACAGTCATTACGTTGTTAACACGTAACGGGCCAATCAGAAATCCAAATATGGAATATGCATTTACAAATTCTTAAAAAGATTGCAGCGAAATCCCTAACGAGTGATTAGTGTTGTGGATATCAGTAGCGGCGGGAACGGAGACGGGCGGGTATCGTGGTTACTACCACATGGTTCCTCAGTAATTAGAGTTAGCCACCGACCTCGGCACACCAAGCTACCGGCCACCCTAATTGAAACCGCAACGACAGTGTTTTGTTTCCGTTTTTTCCTACACCGTTAACGAGAGCCAACATTAGGATGAATGCATCTTTAGAGTTTTCCTACATGTTCGCAACAGATTTAATGCTGTAGGGAGTCTTTATTTTAGTTGTTTCTATAACAAGATGGGTTATCTTGCTATAGAAACAACTAAAATAAAATATCTCAGCTTGTTTATAAACAGTGCATACGACTCAACGGTCTAAATATGATTACAAAAATAGTACTCTATTATTGTGCACGACACAAATAGACCATAGACACATGTGCCAGTGACACGTAGATTAAGTAAGCGTGAATATAATGAATAAATTATGAAAAAGTTAGGTTTACGTAAATTAAAACGTAATTATGTAATAACTTTGATATTAAGCTAAGATAAATAGCTTACTACTGTTAGGAGTTAGTTTTCTGAGTAATTAAGTATGTTAGAGCCAAATTTAATAAAGAAAGTACATTCCCCGAAAAGCATAATTGCAAATATAATTACGTAAATGCATTACTCAGAATCTAACATAACTTCGTATAAATAGGAAATACGACTTTGTATATTAGTATGTAAGTTTAATTACACCCCGCGACTGCCTCCCACGCCGTAAGAAGCGAATATGCGCTCCCCCGGCTGGTGCCATTTTATTATATAGTAGCTCGCGGGAGGCAAGGCCCATATATAAGCCTGAGGGGTCAATCCGCCCGTCATTCAGTAACCCGACGTCGCACGGTACAGATGTAAGTACCTATCGTCGTGCAAGTCTTATTTCTACCTATGTACATATATGCTATGTAATTAATATGTAAAACATAAGTTATATAAATAAATGGAAATGCGGAGGTGAGGTAATTTGGATCGCGGGCCAGCACTACAAAAGACTATAAAAGCAGGGACCATTTGGTAGGAAATCATTGGGCAATTGAACATGGACATGGGCAATTAATGGGCATGGAGCAACAAGTAGACAACAAGAGTCTCTCAAGGAACAAGGAAGCTCAACAGGAAGTAGTAGATCAAGAGTAGTGCTGGGCCAAGTACATCCGATGCCTCACTGACGTCAATGAAGTCCACCCATCCAAGTGTTTCATTCTTCGACTCAACATCCATCAAATACAGTCCACTGAAGGCGACCGCGAAGTAGTGGCAGTCTATTTGGAACCTTATCAGGTCATAGTCTGTTACGAACCACGGTCCTTAACATTGGTCCTTCGGAGCCGAATAAAGTACACGGTCCTTCGAAGATCCAGGTCAACTTCAAGTAAACTGCCAGCCGTAGACGTTTCATCGTTCTTCAACTAAGGGAGAAGTGACAGTCTATTTGGAACCTTATCAGGTCATAGTCTGTCACAAACGTCTATGGTCCATTGGAACCGGGTCGAAGGGTAGGAATAAGGTCCACGATCCGTCGGAATTCCAGGTAAGTATAAACTTGAAGAAAGAAGAATGGTTCTCACCAGGGATGGAGGGAAGCGCCGTCAGGAAGAGGAACCGGCATCAGCATCAGCACCAGTACCAAGATCAGTACTACACCCTGCGGCCACGGAAGAGGCCAGAAGTTATGCGGACAGTGGTGCGTCGGAAGCCACAGTCAGCACCGAGCAGACCACGTCCAGCACAACTGTGACTACTGAAGAGTCGGGGACGACAGAAAAAGGATCGCCCCACTCCCGCGCTGTTGTATATGGAGAGCCTAGCTCACAGCGCACCATGCGGCCTTTGGACACGAGGTCACGCCGCTCCACCAGTTCAAGAAAGAAGAAGGAACTGGAGGTCAAACAACGCTTGGCAGAACTGAAGCTCAAGCAAATACAAGCCGAAGCAGAGATAGAACAGATCCGTCTACAGCGGCTACTGCAGGACGAGAGCAGCGACGACGGGTCTGAGGAAGATCTGGCATCGGTACGTATTAACACGTGGCTACAGAAGGATGACGCTGCGGCACCCAACCTGAAGGAAAAGGGGCAAGACATCGAGGAAAACACTCAGACCTGCCTAGATAGGGGTCAACTAGTGGACAAGTGTCAAACCCAGGAAAAATCAGAAGGAAGTGCCCCAGTGAAGAACTCCGTGATCGATGTAGCTACGCTCACCGCGGCCCTATCCCAGGCTATGAGAAGCAACAGGGAGCCGCCCAAGTATATACGAGAACTACCGATCTTCAGCGGCAGCAGCACAGAATGGCTCGCCTTCAAGACTACGTATGAAGAATCGGGTATATACTTCACGAAGAACGAAAATATCGCAAGAATAAGGAAAAGTTTACGTGGACTCGCACAAGAAGCAGTCGAGTGTCTAATGCTGAGTCAACCTGACCCCGAGGTGATCATAAGGGCCCTCGAGAGAAGATTTGGTAGACCAGAAGCACTCATCCACGTCGAGATGGAGAAGCTCAAGACTCTTAACAAAGTGACCGATAACGCCAAGGACATCTGTATCTTCGCTGGGAAGATAGCAAACATCGTGGGAACCATAGAAGCCTTGAGGAAGCCGCACTACCTACACAGTCCAGAGATGTGCAGAAGTATCATCGAGAAACTCACACCTATACTCAGAAACAAGTGGTACGACTTCGCTGCAAAGAAGAAAGAAGACATACCAGAACTGAAGAAAATATCTGTGTTCCTGTCAGAAGAGGCAGACAAGTGCAGCTCCTACGCGCTCCCAGAGGTGAACCACACAGAAGACAACAGAAGAACCGGTTACCGTCCTCAAAGAAGCAGAAGAGTTGAACAGACGCTCACCATCAACAAGAAGACATCAGAAGAAAGATGTCCACAGTGTAGCAAGGATCATAAGCTACCTGACTGCAAGCAGTTCATCGCCCTAGACAACACCGCGAGATGGGAAACAGCCAAGAAGAATAGAGTCTGTTTTCGCTGTCTTCGAAGTAACCACCGACGCGCCACATGCAGAGCACCAGCCTGTGGGAAGAACGGGTGCCAGATAATGCATCACCGACTACTGCATCGCGATATGCCGCCAAGGGACCGTGAAGAACAGAAGGAAGACATCACGACCTCAACGGCAGAAGTAGCCACAGCAGCAGTTCCCCGCAGTCAGCGCAAGGCCTACCTCAAGATGGCACCAGTGACACTAAGAGGACCAAGCGGTAGCGTCAATACCTACGCCTTATTGGACGAGGGAAGCACGATCACGCTGATAGATGAGACCATAGCCGACGTCATCGGGGCAGACGGACCAACCAAGGAGATCTGCATCCAAGGTGTAAACAGTGAAATGAAGCACGAGAGCAAGACAGTGAGTTTATTCACCAAAGGGAAGTACGCCGATGAAGAGTACGACTTAACCGCCCGCACCATGAACCGACTCCGCTTCTCACCCGATACAGTGTATGAAGAGCATCTCAACGGCTGCGAACATCTAGAGGATATACGTGACAAGATAACATACGAGAAGGCTTCACCCAAAGTGTTACTAGGACAAGACAACTGGCATCTCATCGTAACCCGTCAGCTGCGCACCGGAAGCCGTAACCAGCCTGTGGCGTCGCTCACTCAGCTGGGATGGGTGCTTCACGGATGCAGCAGTTCAATGACTGCAACAGTGTCATTCTGCGGTACGCTGCAACAGCGCGTAAAGGATTCCATTGAGGACACAGTGAAGAAGGACCTCAAGTTGGAGTCACTGGGCATCGAACCCCGACGCCCCCGAGAAGATCCCGAACACGGATGCAGCAGTTCAATGACTACAACAGTGTCATTCTGCGGTACGCTGCAACAGAGCGTAAAGGACTCCATTGAGGACACAGTGAAGAAGGACCTCAAGTTGGAGTCACTGGGCATCGAACCCCGACGCCCCCGAGAAGATCCCGAACTGCGAGAATTGCAAGTAAAAGGCCGGCGGTTACCAGATGGAAGATATGAGACCGGACTGCCGTGGAAAGAAGAAAGCTACAAGGAAGCTGAGAAGAGTCTGCTTACGCTCGAACGAAGACTCGATAGGGATGAAGATTTGGAAAACCTACTCAAGTCAGGCTATGCAGAATCAGCTCCTATGCCACCGCAGAAGGAAAGGACGTGGTACCTACCTCACTTTCCGGTCATCAACCCCGCCAAGCCGCACAAGCCACCTCAACTGGTACACGACGGCGACACCGAAGAGTTATCACTGCCACGAGACAGCAGTGCTACAGTGGAACTCGACGGCCAAGAGACAGAAAAAACATTGGGTCTAACTTGGCACGTCAACGAAGATCATCTTGGCTTTGACGCGAGCAACTTGAAGATCCAGCGCGAAGTGGAAACAAACACGCGACCTCCAACGAAGCGAGAAGCCTCATTCGATCCGGTCGGCTTTATTTCACCGATATTAATTCCCAGTAAACGTATTTTTCAGGACACATGGCGCTATAAGATGGAATGGGACAGCCCACTCCCGGCAGAGCTACGGGAGCGATGGTGCAGGTGGTTCACGCAGCTCAACGGCCGCTACAATCTAGCAGCCACGAAGAGCAGAGCGACCCCGTTGAAGCCCATCTCCATGCCGAGCCTCGAGCTTCAAGCTGCACTACTGGCAGCGCGCCTGGCTCAAGCCACCCAAGAACACGATTACGAATTAACAGAGAAGACCTATTGGAGCGACTCGCGAACCGCACTCGCATGGATAAGGTCGGAGCCGCGTGTGTATAAGTCATTCATTGCACACCGCCCCGCCGAGATAGAAGACACCACGAAGAAAAATGAATGGCGTTGGGTGCCTACTCGACTCAACGTGGCAGACGACGCAACTCGGGCAACCCCCGACAACTTCCGGGCCGAACACAGATGGTATAACGGCCCCGATTTCCTGCGCCTGCCAGCAACCGAGTGGCCCACAGAAGAAAAGGTCATTCGTCACGACACGGGCGAAGAAAGACAAGCGTGTCACACATCGCAAGATGTCGAGCAGCCCAGCACAAGTCAACTACTGCGTATAGAGAAGTACTCAAAATGGATGCGACTCATACGAACGACTGCACGAGTGCTCCAGTTCATCGATTTGTGCCGGCCGAATAAGTGTAAAACGTCAGCTGCTCGAAAGCGAACTCGTAAGATAGAGAAAGCTAATCCCGATTGGCGTACGAAGAAAGCCATACCAGTGCATAATAAGAGTAACACAGTGATACGCGATGAACAGTGCTACATAAACATACCAGGTGAGTACTTGAACCGCGCCGAACACCTGTGTGTAAACGCCAGTCAACGAGATAGTTTCGCGAGTGAAATAGTACGTATGACAAAAGGTCAATCAACTCCTCGCGACAACCGACTGAACAATGTAAGCGTGTACCTGGACTCACACGGCACTATGCGCGTGAGAGGACGCATATTAGCTGCGAAGGAGCTGGGAGAAGACGTATCGGACCCGGTGGTGCTCGACGGCAAACACCCGTACACACGCCTCTACATCAAACATGTTCATGAGAAGCTACGACATGGTGGCACCGAGATCACGGTCAATGAACTCCGGCAGCGGTTATGGATTACCAAGATACGTCCCGCAGTGAAAAATGAGATAAAGAAGTGTGTATTGTGTCGCATAAGAAAGGCGAAACCAGCGTCACCGGTCACAGGTAACTTACCAGCCGCCCGGTTAGCTCACAACACACGTCCCTTCACGTTCACCGGTCTAGACTACTTCGGACCCATAGAAGTTACAGTCGCACGCCATCGAGAGAAGAGATATGGACCCTTATTTACGTGTAAGACCTCTCGAGCTATACATGTAGAGGTCGTTCACTCCTTAAGCGCCGACTCAGCCGTTTCCGCCCTGAGAAGATTCATCGCCAGACGTGGTTGTCCCAAAGAAATATGGAGTGACAACGCTACGTGCTTCAAGGCAGCGGAAAAGGAGCTAGCAGAGGCCGCACTCGACGCGCTCGAAAAAGAAACTACAAGTCAACACATCGTGTGGAAGTACATACCCCCTTCCGCACCCTTCATGGGGGGGGCATGGGAGCGAATGGTGAAAGCAGTGAAAGAAGTGCTTCGTGTCACCATGATGGAAAAGCATCCCAGCGACGAGATCCTGTTAACCTTATTAACAGAGGTCGAGAATATCGTCAACTCACGACCCCTCACACATGTTTCGGTTGATCCTAACGATCCCGAGGCCCTCACGCCGAACCACATCCTCATCGGGCCCAACTGCCATGTGCCACCACCAGGGCACTTCTCTGCAGACGACGTGACTGCTCGCCAACAATGGAAGCGAGCTCAAGCCCTGGCTGACATCTTCTGGAGGAGGTGGGTGAAGGAGTACCTTCCCCTATTGCAACACCGGCGGGAGCCCACCAGCACCGGCGTCGCCCCGAAGGTCGGGGACGTCGTCATCATCTGCGATTCTAATCTGCCGCGCAACACCTGGCCGCGAGGACGCGTCAGCCGGGTGTTCCCAGGAGCCGACGGCGAGGTACGAGTCGTGGACGTCACCACCAGCAGCGGACACGTGCTGAGGAGGCCTACGAAGAAGATCGTCGTGCTACCAACGGAGCTCGCAGACGAACCAGGGTCAGCGACGGCGGGAGAATGTGCACGACACAAATAGACCATAGACACATGTGCCAGTGACACGTAGATTAAGTAAGCGTGAATATAATGAATAAATTATGAAAAAGTTAGGTTTACGTAAATTAAAACGTAATTATGTAATAACTTTGATATTAAGCTAAGATAAATAGCTTACTACTGTTAGGAGTTAGTTTTCTGAGTAATTAAGTATGTTAGAGCCAAATTTAATAAAGAAAGTACATTCCCCGAAAAGCATAATTGCAAATATAATTACGTAAATGCATTACTCAGAATCTAACATAACTTCGTATAAATAGGAAATACGACTTTGTATATTAGTATGTAAGTTTAATTACACCCCGCGACTGCCTCCCACGCCGTAAGAAGCGAATATGCGCTCCCCCGGCTGGTGCCATTTTATTATATAGTAGCTCGCGGGAGGCAAGGCCCATATATAAGCCTGAGGGGTCAATCCGCCCGTCATTCAGTAACCCGACGTCGCACGGTACAGATGTAAGTACCTATCGTCGTGCAAGTCTTATTTCTACCTATGTACATATATGCTATGTAATTAATATGTAAAACATAAGTTATATAAATAAATGGAAATGCGGAGGTGAGGTAATTTGGATCGCGGGCCAGCACTACAAAAGACTATAAAAGCAGGGACCATTTGGTAGGAAATCATTGGGCAATTGAACATGGACATGGGCAATTAATGGGCATGGAGCAACAAGTAGACAACAAGAGTCTCTCAAGGAACAAGGAAGCTCAACAGGAAGTAGTAGATCAAGAGTAGTGCTGGGCCAAGTACATCCGATGCCTCACTGACGTCAATGAAGTCCACCCATCCAAGTGTTTCATTCTTCGACTCAACATCCATCAAATACAGTCCACTGAAGGCGACCGCGAAGTAGTGGCAGTCTATTTGGAACCTTATCAGGTCATAGTCTGTTACGAACCACGGTCCTTAACAATTATATTTCTTTCAACTTTTGAAGGGAGTAGTCAATCAATAATAATAAATGCGATATGAAATGCAAATTTTGATTGCAACGTAACTGCAACTTTGTTACTCCTATACTTATTTAGTTACGTGAATTAACTAACAGAACCCGGACAATTTAGATGACCTCTTTTAAATGGTATCAAAATATAATCCACTTACTGTGCAAGAGAGTAAAATTCCCAGCACCTTCTATTCTATGTATATTATTAAATAAATAATAACACGATGGCCATAACCAAAAGAAAGACGGCTCGTCTCAAAACACACTCGTTCAAACTGAATTTTATTTGTTTGCTTTATCTTCGGAGTAACATAAAAGAGCTGTGAACTGTTACGTTTATTTCACGAGACTTTTTTACTTACGTCTCTATAAACAAAGACAATCGAGTCCAAATATTTGTACTATTTTGATTTTTGCTTGTTTACCGTTGATGTTCCACGATAAAAACGATAATGCAATCAAAAAAAATGCTGAAGTTGAATTGCCATGTCCAAGACTACAGTACGCGACTACAAAAAAGCAAGTGTATGTGATGTGATATGATACGAGCATGTTTCACTAAAATTTAAATAGAGACAACTATACTTTTATAAAATTGTATATTAGTTTTGTCTGTACATTGGAGATACTTTAAATAAAAACACTTGGGTTCTTGTCTGTTTCTTCTTCGCGATGGATTTTGATGCGGTATTTTCTATTAGAAAGGTGTTCGTCAGGGCTATGTTTGATTGCAATTAGTTAAGTAGGACCGGAGATATGACCATAAAATTAATATCTCCAATGTACAGACACAACCAATTTACCATTTTAATATATGTATGTATGTAATATATATATATAATTATATATATTTATATATATATATATATATAACAGAAATTCAGTATGAACCGGAGATGGCCCTGGGCCAGTCGGGGTGCGAGGGAAATGCTTTATAGACCGGCTACCTTACACTCACCGCAGACCAGAGACGGCGTGCGGTTTTAGTCGGTTCAAGCCCGTCATAACTGCCCCCGCTCGCTGGCGGGGGTGGTATCCTAGGGAATTTCTGTACGGAGAAAAAAAAGAGGGTTTCGGAGGCGATAAATCGATCTAGCTAGGTTTCGTTTTTAGAAAACGTCGCAAAAAAAAAACGGGGAACGCTAGGTCACTCAGACATTAACTATTATTAAACTGGATATCATCTGAATCAGTACAACGACATGACTATTAAAGCTATTGTTGTATATTTCAAGTTCCGTTTTGTTTCCCCGTTGTTTCATTTGTCGCGAAGGGCACAACTTTCTTTACGACTCTCCGGATACCTTTTAAATGCGCTCCCTACAGCATCACGGCCAACCGTTTTATCAGATCACCTCCCATTACACACAATGTTCACATATGTTTCTCAGTTTTTTTGTTATCTTGTTTCTTTTTATTGGGATTATAAATAAAGATTATATCTAGAGCATATGGTACATCACTTGTTTTTTGAGTTACTCCGTACGACCTCTACGTATTTTACTAAGGGTGCTGGGTTAGAAAACCACGTCCTGTGGCACTCCAGATTATGGAAGGGGTAATATCCCTTCAATTTTTTGCTAAGTTCTTCTAAGGTTCCAAGGTATAGAATAGCTTGAACGGCATGTATGATTTATTTTTTATTTTGTTCATTATTATTTCATCATTCATTTTTATTTTAGGGTTCCGTAACCGAATGGCAAAAAACGAAACCCTTATAGATTCGTCATGTCTGTCCGTCCGTATGTCACAGCCACTTAATTCCGAAACTATAAGAACTATGCTGTTGAAACTTGGTAAGTAGATGTATTCTGTGAAACGCATTAAGATTTTCGCACAAAAATAGAAAACAAATAATAAATTTTGGGGGTTCCCCATATACTAGTATAAACCATATACTTCGAACTGAAACTCAATTTTTTTTTTCATCGAACCCATATGTGTGGGATATCTATGAATAGGTCTTCAAAAATGATATTGAGGTTTCTATTGGGCGAGAGAAACTTCGAAAGTGGTAAAATATGTGTCCCTCCCACTGTAACTTCTAAAATAAGAGAATCATAAAACTAAAAAAAATATATGATGTACATTACCATGTAAACTTCCCCCGAAAATTGATTTGAAATCTAACAAGTAGGTTTTTTTTTAATACCTCATAAATCGTAAACCGCAATTTACCTTTTATTCAATCAATTCAAATATAAAAATTAAAAAAGAAACATTATGTTACTTGCTGCTACGGAACCCTTCATGGGCGAGTCCGACTCGCACTTGGTTGGTTTTTATATTATTTCTATGGACTAAAATTTTGGAAATGTGACGACGGGGAGCACAACTCGTATTTACTACGAGTTGTGCTCCCATACAAACATAATATGCATTCATTAAATATATAAAAGTAAAAATTTTGAGTTGTAATCTCTTTTAACCAATTTATTTATTTTATTTTATTTTATTTTGCAGTTTTAGAACTTACAGCTAACAAATAACAATAAAAAGATAAACAACATAGTGAAGGCACAAGTTTTTACAAATAACACTTTGTTTTTAAACATATAAAAGAGAATGATGCCGAAGACTCATTCCATTGATAAGCACAACATGGTCATTTCATTCCACAAAGTAGTGATCACATAATGCTTTTTTAACTTTGTAGATACTTGTGAAGAATATGTCCATATCAACATCCCGACATGCTACATTGTACGTACGGCAGGCTCGTAGTATATACAAGTTTTGTCGATAGGTAGTGCTTGCCAGGGGTGTGTGTTGGGTAACCTCCTCGAGTGTCGCTCCGATTCCGATCCCGCTGCAGTCCGGGGGGAGCGGAATCGGAGCGGCCGGTACACCCTGGGCGGCGGTCAATGGCTTCCCCTTCACCCCTTCATAGGGTTGGCATTGATCGTCGGCCAATACCCAACGTGGCGGGAACACATCGCTCTCCGTACTCCTCTGCTTTCAGAGGAGACAGGATGAGCGATGCTGTTAGTGGTGAGATGGCCCAGGGTCAGCCGGGGTGCGAGGGATATGCTCTATGGGTAACCTTACACCCCGGCGTCTGAAGACCCGAGACGGCGTGCGGTTTTAGTCGGTGCAAGCCCGACATAACCACCCCCGCTGGCCGGCGGGGGGGTATCCGAAGGGATTTCCGCACGATAAAAAAAAAAAAAAAAAAAAAAAGGTAGTGCTTGCCATAGGAATGTGCAGCAAGTTAGGCTTACGCGAAACAATGGTGGCGCGTACAAGCCCACCCCGTATACCAGCTCCGGTAAATCTGCTGATCCATTAAAAATAGACATTAAGAATGTCAAATTCGCTATTTTACGCCGCTCTATTAGAGGTAAAATATGAAATTTTTTACAGCGAGTATAGTAATTAGGCAGAAAACAGTTAGATCGGAATTGAATGTACCTTAAAAAATTTCGTTGTATGCTTTCAAGACGGTCAATATAGGTATTATAAATCGGGTTCCATACTGGTGAGGCAATACTACGAACGAAAGAGCAGTATAAAATTTTAATGGTTTTAATACTTTTCAAATCGGCTGAGATTCTTAAAATAAAACCTAAAGCTTTCGTGGCTTTACTAATGATGTTGCTAATGTGTAAATCGAAGAGAAGTTTGCAGTCAAAAGTAACTCCGAGGTCCTTGACAGACGTAACCCGGGTCAAAGGAATATCTCTAAGTGTCTAGATATAGTTAATGGGCCGTGGTTTACGCGTAAAAGTGCAAGTGTAGCAAAGTGGAGCTTGGAAACATTTAAGTCGAGCTTGTTCAATATACAATAATTTTAAACGGTCTAGATCCTCCTGTAAAGAGAGCGCATCTTCAAGGTTGTTTATCTGTTTCATGATTTTCACGTCGTCAGCGTACAATAATATTTTTGACCATTGAAAACAACACGAGATGTCATTGATAAAAATGTAAGTGCATTCCGTATGCATCACAGTACAATAAATGAATGAGATTACAGTCAGTTTTTATAACGAGAGTGACTGTGTGAGGTCTCTGGTTCGCGCAACTGTACCAGTGGCGAAAGGAGGCGCGGGAGCAGGGATGGAACCCCGAGCCTCGTGAAATCGAGGCCGTGCAGTCCCAGCTCCGCCAGGCCATCGTGGTGGAGTGGAAGGAATGACTTGGGCGACCAAGCGCAGGGCACGCCGCAATAGCGGCGGTAAGGCCCATCATGGAGGATTGGCTAGAGAGGCGACACGGAAGCCTCTCGTAACGACTGACGCAGGTGATCTCCGGGAAGGCGTGCTTCGGGGACCACCTGCATCGGATCAGGAAGGAGCCAACGCCTGAGTGTCATCACTGCGACGCGAGCGAGGACTCAGGGCTGCACACGCTGGCGGACTGCCCGGCGTGGGAGGCGCCGAGGCGTGACCTCGTGGCAGCCATTGGGGTGGCAGTCCTCTCACTCAGCAGCATGATTGCGGCAATGGTGCGGAGCGCGAGCGCGTGGGCCGCCATTAGTCCCGGACCATGAGGCCCGGACCAAGCATTAGTAATTTTTTCTATTGGAAAAGTGCCCAGGAGATGACAATAGGTTTACCACCTATTATTTAGGACAAATTTACAGCTGATGGACTATAATACACTCTTGCTGCCTCTTCTGACACATAAAACGTTGGACTTGCCAAAGAATCCAGATGCCGACCAAATGAGAGTTACGAGGTTAAGTAGCTACATTGCTAATAACTGATGAAAAACCAAACAGCAAACAGCTTCTCTCAGAAGCATCTATTCCCATTGTCCCCTCTATTTATCCCCTACTGGTGGCAGACGTCGATAAAAAAGTTGTTTTGGTCTCAGTGGTGGAAATCGAAACCAAAATCGTTACGTTGTCACTCATTGTTGAAATTTACCGATCACCTTACCTATAAACTTTCATAAAATAATAAACATAATATGAAATATACTAAACTTGCCCTCTGAAAATGAATTATTTATTGATTGATTTCAATGTATAGCTCGTAAGTAAATTTGTTAGCTTTCCATAACTTTTGAGGACAACTGTGTAGCCTTGTTTCAAAACATAATTATTTTTATAATTCTGTTTATCCACAGTCTGGCAACTCTAGCTGGACATATTTCCTGTACTTGAATACCTTAATTCACACAAATAAAACACCTAGAAAATTCATAATAATACATAATATAGGTACTTAACTATGATCTCAATGCTCACATTGCATTTACTACTTCACCTTCTGCTTCGGAAACGTATGGCTCCCACGAGAAAGAAGCAAGAACTTTAGCATATACGTAGGAATACACTTAGTCTTTATATACTAACACCTATATTTACCTGATTTGGTAGACAGAGATGTAATACACCCACATTCGCCAGGTTTGTATGACAAAGGGGCACGTATGTTTCGGTGCTATAACTATATTATGTGTATTGACAAAATGTATACTAGGAATTCAGTGCAGGGTGCCGCTGAAATAAATTGAGCTGAGCGAGCAGGACTCTTACTTGAAAATAAGACATCTTACTACGGTCACGCGCTTAGCTAAGGCCGAGCGCTCGTGAAACTGTTTTTCGGTGATTATTCCTCAATGGTACATCGGACATGAACCATCTCGCTTCAAAACACTCCTCAGTGTCACACTATCACCGTGGTATATTTGATCAAGATCGCGCGAGTGGTTACGGAGGAGTTCAGCCACCAACAAACGGCTATGCCGCGTATAAGAGTTTCGCTCGTTTCGCTCGCTCAGCTCAATAAGATATTTATTAACCTTACCTTATTTAGCTACCTTCGTTTTAATAACTGTCAATCCTTGAAAGTAACAGGAACTTACTTTTGGGTTTATAATTATGAAAGATTAAAATGGGTTCGACCACAGTTGATACCAAACAACATCAATACACAAATGAGCTTTATATACTTTCGCGATATACAAATTAAATACATACAAAAGCATAGTTATAACCAAAGTAAGCATAGCTTAACTAGCTTGTGTTATGGGTTCCAGAATGCGGATAAACATGCTTATATACTTTTTTTGTAAATACTTACATATTATTCATAGAAATACTCAGACCAATGCAAATAGACATATTAATGCAAACAAATATTTGCACTGAGCGGGAATCAAAACCGCGCCCCCTGTCGTAGCAGTCGAATGAAATGGATATCCTTATTGTATGAAAGCGTAGATGTGATGGTAAATAATTGTTTTAAAAGATACGACTGGCATTGCGTTATGTTCAGAAACTGTCCGGCTCGAGTTCAGTGACTTGTCCACATTATGTAGATGAGGCCGCAGGTGCTCGTTATGTGGCCCAGACGCCACACAGTATAAAAACTTCGCCGAACAAAACGACCCTTACTCACTATTTCCCAGCGATGTCCTCTGTTGTTTTCCTAATAGAAACTATAAGTATTTGAGAGGTGGATCAAAATATATTTAGATTGAGATTTCATGAGAATGGTTAGTTTCCTTTTTTACTTGTCTACTTTGTATAGGTATACTTTATTCTTGTCACTTTTTATAGTGTATATACCTACTTTATATTTGTTCTTGATAAAGGTACGATAATATTAATATTAAAAATGAAATTGCTTACAGAGCAACAAATAACCGATTTATACATTCGCAATAACTTAATATATAACCTAAATATATAATATATATATCTTAATATATAATAAATCGTATATTATTTACTAGCGGAACAGGTAAACTTCATTCCGCCTTAAAATCAAGTTATGTGGGCTACTTTTTTACGTGCGGAAACCTCCACGGGCTTCGCCACACTGGAGCTAACGGTAAGATGGGTATGTCGGATTTGAATCGACTTAAACTGCAATATGTCTCTCTTGCGTCAGCCATGTGGTACGGGGAATCTGGTAAGCTCTAGGAAGGATATCCCA
This sequence comes from Cybosia mesomella, assembly GCA_946251805.1. Lineage (NCBI taxonomy): Eukaryota > Metazoa > Arthropoda > Insecta > Lepidoptera > Erebidae > Cybosia > Cybosia mesomella. The sequence continues at coordinate 15,964,498 of OX276392.1, forward strand.
GAGACCCCGACCGGCTCCGGTCGCCAGCGCTGACGCGACGACTCTGACGCGTTATTGGGGATACAGGGGGGATCGCAGGATTGTGACGTTGCTAGCCGTCAGGTTCACCTCCCATACTGGAGCCCCATAAAGAGCCATTGACCGCACGATTCCAGCGCAGAGCCTCCTGCAGGAGGCGTCGGCCCTCTTCAGATTGGGCAGCAGCTGCGACAGCGCATACACCACCCCCTTAAGCTTAGGGGCTAGACTTCGGAAATTACACACATCAAAAAAGTCTAAGCAACATGCTTAATGTTACATCATTCTGCAAATTATATTGGACAATTATTCTACTTTTTTACCATAGGTGGGCAGGTATGTAAACTTTTTGGTTCCAGATTACCTACTGGCTGGTTAGAAAAAAAAACTCGATTGTGTTTTGTTTTTTTTTTTCATAAAATTAAAAGCTGATACATTAGTTCCAATTTAAATGCGTTTTCTTTCGTTAATTAAGAAATTTGGTATCGTTTGAATTTTATAGTTTTAACCAAGTTTTAATAGAGTTTTTGATAAAATTGAATTGTGAGATATTCTTTACGTTATGGAGCGACGTCATTTGACCGCTGATGAAATGCAAAGAGCTGTGGGAATGATACAAGCGGGAAGAAACCAATCTGAGGTATCTTGCCATTTTGATGTGAACAGGAGCATTATCTGCCGTCTGTGGCAGCGTTACACTACGACAGGAAATCCCGCTGAGCAGCACCCGGGCCGTGGAAGGAGTACAACTACTCGGCAAGACCGATACATACAACTAACCGCATGACGTCAACCAATGTTAACGTTGTTATACGTCACGGAAATCGCGCTCGTCGAAATGAATGGTGTAGGGAAAACTTAACGTGGACCCAGGAACAATGGGACACATTTTATTTTGCGATGAGTCTCCATTCGGGTTTAGGCCTGATACAAAAAGGGTAAGAGTGTACCGTCGTCCCGGCAATACTGAATGACTGAGGTGCATTCAGGAAGTTCATCCATACAACGGATCAACAGTTATGGTATGGGCGGGTATTATGAAGAACAGACGAACTGAGCTCGTTTTTGTAAATGGAAACATGAACGCTCAAAATTACGTTGAGGCTGTTCATCCATTTGCACAAACCCTTGGCTCCGATTTTAAGTTAATGCATGACAATGCACGTTCTCATACTCATGTGGACTAGGGAGTACTTGGTAACAGAAAACGTCAGGGTGTTACCCTGGCCGGCACAATCGCCAGACCTCAACCCCATCGAGCATGTATAGGATATGCTCCAGAGATGTGTATTAGAGGACCTGGACGGCGTGACAACAACCCAACAGCTGCAGAATTTGCTAAAATTTCATTGGGAGCGATTGCCGGAGGATACCATTTACAAATTCATCGATAGCATGAGTAATCGGTGCCAACAAGTTTTGAACAACAGAGGAGGACACACTTTGTATTAAATTAAAGAATTCTTTAAGAATAAATAAATTTTGGTTAACGATTTAATTTTGTTTTAAAAAGTTTATTTTCTTAGGTGCCTTGTTTTCTTTTGTGCGTGATAGAGTAGGTACACTTTTAATTTAAAAAAAAAACAAAACAAAATCAAGTTCGTTTTCTAATCAAATAGGTTACATACCTGCTCACCTATGGTAAAAAAAAAGTAGAACAATTGACCAATATAATCTGCAGAATATGTAAAATTAAGCATGTTGCTTAGACTTTTTTGATGTGTGTATATCCAAAGTCCCACTGCCGATACAGTACGAGCCATAGATACTTCATCGAGGACTCGATGGCGATCCGTACACCTCCGACGTCCAACGACTTGGGCAACCCCGGCCGTGGCCTTCATGGTTGCCTCACGGTGCGTCTGGCCTCGTACTGTCACGTGGGTATCGTCGGTGAGAACGTCAAGACAACACCCTCGAAAAGACCACCGCGAAGCACCTAGTCGTAACCGATGATCCACAGGAGCACCCCCAGTACCGAGCCCTGCGGAACACCGCACTACATATCTCGCCGGCCGAGCCCTGCCCTACTTGGGTACATAACGGCTCTCTCCGAAAGATAAGCCCGGACGATGCGGTGGAGGTAGAGAGGAACTCTATGATAAACGAGCACCTCTCTGATTCAGCTCCAGGGTAAGGTGCTGAAGGCATTGGCAATGTCAAGAGACACTGCCAACACCACCTCACCCCGGGCTACTGCTTCTTCCACCAAGGCCCGCACGCACATGATCGCATCCACAGTGGAGCGACCCCGGCGAAAACGAAACTGGTTGTCCGCCAAATGGTGCTCGACGAGGCGCTCGGCTATGATCCGCTCACAAACTTTGCAGACCTCGTCGAGCAATACAATAGACCGGTAGGTGGACGGTGAGTCCGAAGGACGCCCCTCCTTGCGGATCAGGACCAGTTTCCCCGTCTTCCATATTTTTGGAAACCGGCCCTGATTATGTTGGCTACCTTATCAGCTGAATTCATTTCGTAAATGTCATATATTTTTATTTATCCTAATTGCTAGTATGGGCACTGTATCCCGACGGAGCCTCCGCAGAGCTATAGATAGCCCAGGGTCAGCTGGGGTCCAAGACAATTGCCTTAATTGACCACCTTACATCCCGGCATTAGAGACCCGAGATGACGTGCGGTTTTGGTTGGTTCAAGTCCGACATAACTCCGCATACATAACACCCCCACTCTGGCTGGTGGTGGGGTAACCGTGGGAATTACAGCAAAAAAAATCACTCAAAATGGTACAGTATAAGAGACAAATCTAAAAATTATATCATTCATAGATATCATGAAAATCGGTCCACTCGTTCTCGAGTTCAACACGATCATCACTTACACGACTTTGTGTCTTATATATAGATATAAAATAGGTAAATACCGGTAAGTCTTACATTAAGAGGAGTGCAAAAGATATTTGGCAAGATCGAAATCAATAATCGATTCACATCTATTTAGTAGTTTACCAATTCAAATTAGATTTTTGACACAAGCCATATTATTAATTCACATCACTTATCCTCACCTCAAGTAGAGGTAGTTGTCACTGTTACTTTGATAGTTCGTTGTGTACTATTCAAATTCAAACATATGTATTGAATATTTCTTTTACTACTCGGCTATTTTAATTGACTCTGATTACCTGTAATATCGATATACTACTATGGCTGTGATTGGAACGATAACGGATATAAGACTTCAGCATAATATGGAATGTATATAATGCGCTAATTGCGGATCTGCTGTCGGTTTCAAGGTCTTAGAAGATGAGTAAATTCTTCTCCGTATATAACAAAGGACAGCACCTCGTTTAGTAAGCACATTAGACTTTTTAGTAAAAAGCGATTAGCGGCTTAACGATTTGCTACTAATTATATCATCTTAACCGATGTTTTCGATCATATAAATTAATAGTTTGCTTTTCTAACACAATAGAAAAACTATATTATTTTTTGGATCATGAGACGAATGTAATTATTATATAGCATCAAGCTTCATGATCTTTGCGCACTGCACGTTGGACTTTGCCCCAACTACTTATATGCAATATTGGTGGAAGTTATGTACTCATAGGACGTCGGAAACTTGTACTCGTCCACTTCAACTGACAGATAGTACAGGGGGTTTCGGGGATGATAAATCGATCTAGCTAGGTTTCATTTTAAGAAAACGTCGAATAAAAAAGAACCGGTCACCCAGAGATCATCAATATTTATGCCATTGTTAGCGATTTAAGTTGTTTAAGTACAGCACATTACGAAACTACTAAATTATTGCAACGGATTGTTATGCAAGGAACTGTATATAAATATCAAATTTGTGATAAATTGGAACATTTTGGAGTAGGTACGCGGATGACAAATACGGCTGTTAAAGCCACCTGGCGGCGATACCTGTCTACAACCAGTATTTACGTAATACCAGATGGTAGCTGTACTGCGAGTACACAATTGGTGTATTCGTATTACATTATTGTATGTACGAAGGTTGTTATAAATGTGTCAATAAAATAATACCTGAAATAGAACAGATTTTGTTACCCCATTTATTAGTTCAAACAATTCCAAATAAAATTATAATGTTAGAATATGCCATTTATATCGATAAATCGGATCGCATCTTTCATTATATCGGTACCACCTACCAACGTATGTAGACCATTTCTGGCTCAGGAGAATGCCTCCCAGAAAGGCATTACTACTTCTCTAGCGTAAACTTTACCACGAGGAGCAGCTCTTCTAGCTCAGCGCGGCATGATATAGAACCCTAATTTCTTTAAAGTAAATAATAAATATTGAACAAAATATTCATGCAAGATCACAAGTAGTACCTATTCAATCAATCAATTAGCCTATTGCAGTCCACTGCTGGACATAGTACCTATTACCAAGGAGCAATCCGCCGCTGATGGGTGTTTTGTTAGTATGTATTAGTAATTAGTGGTTTGCGTGTAATTTCGTACATTAAATAGGAGATAACTAGCCCAAACACACTCCGCCATAAAGGAATGCAAAAAAACGTATTTAAAATAAAATTAAATAGTGCTGATTTGAAAAGCTTGTAGCGCAAATAGAAAACATAGAAATATATTGCGCGATATAGTCCATTGAAAAGTTACATTTGGGGTTGTGTTTTTTAGAGGACGCAATTTTATTTTTATTTTGTGGTAAAATATATTCAATGTAAAAGTGATCTAATATATGCAGTCAATCTAAACATCTCGTAACGGGCTACCGAAGTAATAAAAAATAAATAATGTAACAATATGATTTTGTATTATGAATTTCGCATCGCCGGCCACTAGGCGATGCGAAATTCATAATTCGATTGAACGGGAAGAGGATTGAATTAGTTGAGAAATTCCGACATAGGTGGCGGTAAATTATATGAAATAATCGGTCGCCAGAAAATAGAAATAACTATAGAAAAATAATTAAAAATAGTGTTTAATATGGTAAATTATAGTTGAGAATATATGTATATATATATATAAATGTATATATATATAAATATTAATCGTTGTGGGAGAATAATATTTATAATTGTATCGATTATAGTGAAATTTGATTATCAATATAATGTTACATGGCAACTATTTGGTTTAGGATAGTCGATTAGGTATTATTTATCTAGAGAAAAATTAATACAAAGTTTAATCAATAATATATAAGTAAAAGGAAACATTTAAATAATATCACAAATAATTATATGGATGTATGTAGTGTTGCCCATTGCAAGACCAAGACGAGACTTGAGCCAATCTTGGTCTTGGTCTTGCACCGATACCCCTGGTCTTGGTCTTGGTCTTGCACGCTCAGTCTCGGTCTTGGTCTTGGTCTTGCAGCAAGAGTCTTGCGAGTCTTGCAAGTCTCGCACTTATCAATTGCTTAGTGTGATTTAGTAAGATATGAAACATCGTAATGAAGTATGGAAACTTGAGATTACATTGACATAGATTCCTATGTCAATGACTTGACATCATTTTTTAAATATTGTCAAGATAAATAGTGATAGTAATCGTAATCACCATATATGGAAGGAAACATAATAAAGACAAAGTATGCAAAATACTATTTATTGAAATTATCAATTTTAAGCTCAAGAAACAATAAACATGGTAAATATCAGGTAGATTTTTAATAATATTAATAATAAGAGAATTATTATAATAATTCTTTTGACCAAGAATTAATGCAAAGTAACCACCTGGCTGACTCATCACTTAACCTATTTCTGTGTTTTCTTATTACTAGTGATGCTTTAGAAAATAATCTTTCAGCGGGTACTGAAGTTGCAGGTATTGAAAGAAAATCACGAGCCATCTTGGATAAAATCGGATATTCCGTTTCATGCGTCCTCCACCACTCTAAAATGTCTTCCGAGCTGGTGGCTCTCGGCTTACTTAAATACTCCTCCAACTCGTCAGTTTTCATTCAGCCACAGCCAGATCCTGAAGACGTAGAGGGACCTGTGTATAGCTTCTCGAAATCTATTATGTCTTCATCTTCAATATCTTCATCATGATCGTGAAGAATATTTTCAATATTTTCATTGTTCTGTGGAGACTTAGACATAAGGTTTATTGTACTTTTATATTGCGTATAAATTTCATTGAATTTGCGCAGGCTTTCTGTTTTTATTTGCTGTCCCCACGTAGTCATTTCGAAAGTCTCAGCTTTGTGCCTAGGGTCTAAAATTAAACTTGTACAGTAAATCCAGTTGCTCTTCTTATAATGCTTAAGCATTTTATCTCGGGCTGCTTGAAAACCCAGAACGAGCTTTTCGTCCACTTCGGTTCGATTTGGTTTCTCGTCTAATTGTTTTGCCATGGATTCAATTTTATCCAGTAAAAGATTGAATGACACAACGACTAGCGGTATTGTAACATATTTTTCTCCACCAAGTTTAGTTGATAAAACTTTAAAGTTTATTAGAAACTTATATATTTTGTCGAGTATTCGCCATTCAATTTCCGTGATTTGAAAATCGTTTAATTCGCTGACAGAAGTACACAATATGTTAATACCCATTCGGACTTTTATACCAAATCCAATCATATCATGTGTAGAATTCCATCTTGTTGGACAGTCAAGTATGGGATTAAGATCAGCTGGCACACCAGATGCTTCACAAGCAGAGTGGAACTTTCTTTTTAAGATCTCACTTCTTTTTATTTTACAACAAATACTGCGTAATTTTGTAATCGCTGTACGTGAGTCAGCAATATTTGGAATATGTTCTTCATCTTCTTCACTTTCCTCTTCATACTGCTGTTCTCTTTCTGCATTTTCAGTGTCACTATGTAATGCTAAAGTTTTTAATAAATCTTGTACACCAAGGTTCAAAATGTGAGCAAAGCACCGGAAATGTTGATTGTCTGAGTCAAAATGTGGCATTTGTTTGCCAAGTTCAAACATAAATTGCGTATTTGCACTAGCGTTGTCGACCGTAATACCCTGTATTTTATCAACCAAATCATATTCAACTAAACATTCGTGGAAAATAGTTGCAATATCTTCCCCAGTATGTCGACCGTGTGAAGGCATAAAATCAAGGACTATAGATCGATATTTCCACTCGTTGTCTATATAGTGCACAGTGACGCCATAGTAACTCCTACCAGCAATAGAGGTCCATCCATCTATGGTAAATGACATTTTGCACGAGTAATGTTGTAGTCGGTTCTTAACATGAGATTGTAGTTCTTCAAATCGCTCTTTAATCTTCCGTCTGAGAGTTGACCTTTTAGGAAATACCATCATCGGGTTCGGGCAAATGGATCGAAAATATTCTTGTGTATCTTCATCATCAAAAAATGAGAAAGGAAGATATTTTTTCACAATCCAATCAACTGTAGCTGCCACAAAGTTTTCACTGCGGTTTCTAGAAAGTGCTGGCTGAAATAAAATAATAAAACATATTATGAATATTATGATAATTATATGATACAATACAACATCAATACTATGAATATTTTGTTTGTTCGTCGTTTAATTATTATTAATTAACAGCTTTTCACTAAATGTATTATGATAGTATACAGAGTGATCAACCCAAATGGGTCAGTGGGGAGAAGTTAGAAACTATGAGATATAGCGAGATTTGTTATTAGCAACCATGGCTTCGATTTTGGATATAATAATAATGACAGTCAAACTTTTCTTCTAACTTTCATACATAACCGGGAATCGAACCCGGTCGAAGTCTCTGTAAACAAATTCAGTTAATAATAATGACATTCAAACTTTTCTACTAACTTTCATACATAACCGGGAATCGAACCCGGTCGAAGTCTCTGTAAACAAATTCAGTTAATAATAATGACATTCAAACTTTTCTACTAACTTTCATACATAACCGGGAATCGAACCCGGTCGAAGTCTCTGTAAACAAATTCAGTTAATAATAATGACATTCAAACTTTTCTACTAACTTTCATACATAGGTAACCGGGAATCGAACCCGGTCGAAGTCTCTGTAAACAAATTCAGTTATTTTCGTTATTATTGTGAGAAGCGTCGACAGCTTAGTGGTTAAGGAGTCCCTTACTATTGAGAGGTCCCGGGCTCGAATTCTAGCCATTACACTACCGAATGTGAACCCACTCCTAGCACAAGCAATTTAGCTTAGTTGCAGGGGTTACCGGGAATATTAGTAATTAATCGGTCATAATTATGATTCATTTATCTGCATAGACCACTTTTTTATCTACATCGATATTTATGCATTACAAATTGTTTTGTTGGCGCACCAACGCAATTTGTAATGCATGGCGAGATATACGGCTCTGGGTCAGCCGGGGAGAGAAATGTGCACGACAATCTCCCACGCACAACCAATGACATGGGGCGGAAAAAAATGTTAAATAGGTATCTACCTACTTGTTACCAGAATTGCCATACTTTTATATGTTTTGTTGTTGGTAATTAGGTAGGTACCTAACTATAATTACGTATATTAACACTTAGGTAGGTATTTTTTCTTACCTGTCTATTTTCTCCATCTCTCATTAAAAACTTTGATATGGGCCCCTTTGTTGGCTTTTGCTTGATTAGTTGACTTGCAGGAAGTAATAGTCGCGATTCCTTCTCGTGAAAAGACAGTAGATGCTTCCTTAATCCTGAAGTATTTCTGTTCTTCATTTTGATTTCAACTTTCTTATGGTGGCATAACTTACATGTAGCAGTTTCAGTGGCATGAATTATATCGAAAAACTCATCAAATTTACTTTTTAGTCTTTTAGACCTAGTCCAACTCTCACTACTCTGACTAGAACTATTTGAATCTATGTCACTCATTTTAAAACCCGGTTGACTCTAAGCGCAGCTTAATCAAAACCAAAATGCATTTTTATCATGATGAACGCCCTTATATACAGCACATGCCGAAAGGCCAAAAGATACCTACATAACCTACGTTCGGCATCTATTGACAAAAATAATATCCTTCCAAAGACTATAAAAACAGAAACGTAATCTTAACGTAGTATCAAATTCCTCAAATCCAATCTCTGCAATCCGAGCAAAACAATAAAGTGACGGAGGTAACTAAGTGAATTCTATCAAAAGAGGAACGAAATTATTATTAATTGACTTCAACCCACCTTTTTTTAAGTTTTTTTAAGACTATTGCACTAAGCACTAACCCTATTAGGTAGGTTAGGTACTATCCCTGTGATCAAGTAGGTATAATACTATAACATCTATCTATCTTTATGGTGTGGCTACAATATTCATTGCAAGGACTATTGCAGGATTTGCAGGTTGCATGACAACTTGCAGGTTATCGTGTCCGTTCGTTATGAGTTATGACACTTTTGAGCACCCAGAAACTTAATTTAATTAGTCTTTGAAATGTCGGATACCTTTGACTTCAGAGCGGCAAAATCAAAAAAGAAATTCACTTGTCGCAAACTCTTTTAATATACCGCCACGTCTTTGTCGGTAAATATCAAAAATATCGTAGATTTATTGTATTATATGTATTAGCTGTACAGGGGTGAATTCAGGCGGAAATAGAATCTGGATATTCACTTTTTCCGATTTAAATCCATTAAATTCATGGAAATAGAATAATTGGATCACATAAAGTATAACTTTGATTCTCACACAAAACTCTATTTATTTTTAAAACATTTATGTATCGATTTTATTTTAGTGATAAATAATTTCTGAGAAGTAAACTCATCATCACATTCATTGGTCACCTCTACAATTGGGCTGTTTAATTTTACGTAACGTAAGTATTTGCCGTGCTGGTTTGGTTCCCGGTGGAGTAGAATAGGACCACCCCATCTCTTTTCATGGGTGTCGTAGAAGGCGACTATGGGATAGGGGCTGTTCTACATCCGACAATAAACACACAGCCCAAGACAAAGTGCCCAATCGACAAAATGTTGGTGTTAAATACTCCTCTGCCTACCCCTTTGGGAATTACGGGCGTGAGCATATGTATGTAGGAATGTGTATTACGTATACAGTAATATACTTATATTACTGGTGGTAGAGCCCCGCTGGAACCGTTAGGTGTCAGCATGAATGGGCCGGCTCGACCGGGTAGTTACCACCCTGGCACAGAATATCGACGTAAAATAACAGATCTACTGTTGTGTTTCGTTCGGTGAGTGTCAGTTCCGGAGGCCCAAACTCCCATCCCTCCTCTTCCTCTCTCCCCTTCCGCCTCCTTTATCCTGCCTTTCTCTTTCCACCGTCTCCTTCAGGCGGTAACGCGTTAGTAGCAGCCTTGGTGTTGCAAACGTCTATAGGCTACGGTGACCACTTTCCATCAGGTGGGCCGTAGGCATGTTTACCGCCGTAGAAACATAAAAAAAAAAAACAGACGTAAACTGATTTTGATGAAACTTTACAGTAATATTAGGTACCTACCTACCTACCCACCTACATAGGCTAGATTTTTTGCAATAACCAACGTACACATTCAGTGCAGTAAATAGTAACAATATTCAATTTGATAATGAATTAGTAGGTACCTACCTAGTAACCTACCTTGTATTTCAACACTATTTACACAAATAGCAATTAATGAAAAAATAAATATATTTATAATCGTCTTATTCGATTCTGATTAATCAGTAAAAACGCGCCCAATCCGTCCCCTTTCGCCGGTGTCCTTTGACGGCAGCCATAATGTCGTTGACAAATGTTACACGTGGAGAATAGGCATAAAGCTTTAGCGTGGCAAGTACATACATTTCCATGTGCCAAATAGGCAAAAATCGGCGGTATAATGGTATACGTACCTACAGTCAGTGATAGTTGATGAATCTTGAGACCTTTAATAGGGGCTGTCAATGAAATAATAGGTACCTACAACAAATGCATAGATCGATAAGTGCAAATAAGTGCAAGTCCTCTTTGTATCTACATGAAGCTTAAATAAATATAAAGGACTTCGAGTCTTGTGTCACATAAGTAAGTAGGTAGGTACCTACTTTACATTGAAACTGCATATTCTCATAATAAGCGTCACGTCGTCGGCGGCGGCGTCGCCAGAACAGAACCGAGTGTCTTTAAAAAACGTTCGTTCCTCTGCCGAATGATAGTGGCTAGTGGCCTACCTACTTCTAAAAATATTAAAACACAAACCATTCATATTACACAGTAATTTAAAACAATTGAGGGACACGCGCCTATTACAGATTATGAATTAAAAAATCGTGTGTGTGTGTGTATCTACTTATTCTCGGGATAAAAAGTAGGTAACCTATGTGTTATTCTAGGATCGAGGCTCTAATGTAACTCTGTACCAAATCCAGAGCCGTTAGCCGTTAGAGCGTGATTGAGTAACAAACAAACATACAAACATCTTCACAAACTTTCACATTGACACTGCGCAAGTCGCCGCTCGCGCTGATTGTCGGTAACTAGTAACTACCGACAATGAGCGCGATTAAGTACCTAGTGTACCTACCTGCCTACGATGAAAAGAACTTCAGTCGTTGGCTAGCGCGGCTTGTGCCACGTCTATATTGGCACGCACGTCAGACATCGGGTCGTACGGCTGCCAGTGGTATGATACATAGGTATAACAACATGTGGCAATTTGTCTCTAAGGGAAAATGGAATAGGTACTAATTACCGCCTGTGCTCTTCATTAACTAGGGCTTTAGGTTCAAGGTCAGTGAAGTTTCCTTTCTATTTACCTACGCTAAACATAGGTAGGTATAAAAACATACTACAAAAAAGCAACAGGTAAGTATGGTGGTAAGTACCTTATCTCATCATCATTCTCTGAGCCTTTTCCCAACTCAGTTAGGGTCGGCTTTCTAGTCTAAGTTGCGGCTAACTACGATATTTTCCGTGAAGCGACTGACGTCGGACCTCCACAATCAATTAATTGGCGATATCGAAGTTCTGTAGTTAGACTAGTAGGACTTTTGAGGGCTCCAACTACCCGTAACGACTGTCACAGATGTTCGTATGGCAACCGGGACCGACGGCTTAACGTGCTCTCCGAGGCACGACCAGACCAATGCAAATACCCATTTTCATGCACACAAATATTTGCACTGAGCGGGGATCAAACCCGCGCCTCCTGCGTACCGGTCGCGTTCACTACCACTACGCCACGGAATAGGTAAGGTACCTACCACAGCCTCCGTCTATCATTCTATCAGTAGGTATAGACGTAGTAGGTACCTAGGTACTATTATTTATTCTGTGGTATAGAAACTAAATACCTAGTACCTACATACTCAGGTATTAAAAATGCTCAAATCTCAGTTTGACTTCACTGCAAGACTGCAAGAGTCTTGCAGACGTAGTCTTGTCTTGCGCAAGTCTTGCAAGGGTCAGTCTTGGTCTTGGTCTTGCAAAAAATAGGTGGTCTTGGTCTTGGTCTTGGTCTTGCAAAACTGCAAGACCAAGACCAAGACTGCAAGACTGTTGTTCTTGCAGTCCGATTTTGGGCAACACTAGATGTATGTAAATAATACATTCTAATGATGAGATAGTATTATTTGAAACGCAAGAATGCCGTAAGATAAATTTCGTATTTTGGAAAGAAATATGAAATATATGCTAAATCCCTGTACAACTTACTTAAAGACCTCGGATTGCCAAGAGCTTCAGTAAGCTCTTCATTAAAACGTATATCAAAAGCGGCATTGTTAGGATCTTACCAAATTTGGATAGGTAGGGGGGGGAACACTACTGACGGTGGAGGTGAGCGCTGATGCATCACAAGGTGGCCACCCTAAACCTACATCTGGGTCGCAAGTCCCAGTCGCCATCATGGTGTTCCTCTCTGTACCACGCTATGGACCCGGCGACCGCACGGTGAATCCATGGAGTGCTGAGAATCGGATCTCTTTAAAATCTGACAGCCCGGAGAGACGGGATGACTACTGGAAAGACAGTTGACGCTGGAAAGACAGATGACAATTGGAAAGACAATGGACTGCTGGAAAGACAGCCGCGGGCAAGGGCCTAGCAAGCCCTGCCCTAGAATTTATCGCTAAAAGTCCAATAAAGAAAAATACCTCCAGGACAATCCGAGAGGGGGGGCGAAAGAATTGTCCACCGGTGGATAAAACAAACGACAATGGCGAGAATACGGACTTAACATGTGCAACGTGCGGGAAAGTATACAAGAAGAGAGCCTGGTTTCTGAAGCACTTAAAATCACACGATGGTGTTGGAGCAAGTCAGTCGTCTGTAAGTTCTTCAACTATTGCCACGGATAGAGTTGACCCTCATATATCCCAAGGTGAGCCAGAGTGTGACACAAACCAGGAGCCCATAAACATCCGGGCTCGTCTTAGCATTCCCTCTTTAAAGTCGACCACCTGGAAAGTCCACGACCAAAACTTAGCCATCCTGTTAGAGCATCCCGGAACAAAGCAGGATTTAAACAGTCAGGTAGAATCTTTCCAGGTTAGCATTTACTCATACCTATATGAGCATTACCCACCATCATTACCATACGCGCGAAAAAACCGAGAAAACGCGTTCAAAATTAAAATGAGAAAGAAAAAGCGGGACCTTATCAAACGACTACGGTTTGCTAAAGCTATGGGCGATAATCAACTTAGTCATCAACTGGCCAGAGCTTTAAGGTCCATACTGAAATTAATTCAAGGAATTTCTGTCCAAATAATAAATGAAAACAATAATTTTAATAGAGCAAAACATGAAGTAGAGTTCGATAAGGACCCGTTTAAGTACTCGAGGAATATTTTTAGCGACAGAAAGCAAGATAGGCTACTGCTAAGTAACGATCAGATCCATAGCTACTATAAAAGTAATTATGAGGTGCCTAAATACGAAAAACAATACAGTAAACCAAACGCGCAAAAACCATTAGGCCCTCATTTCACATTTGACTGTAATCCACCTAGCTTAGACGAAATAGAACACCAAATCAAAAAGAAACCAACAAAAACCGCCCCAGGGCCTGATGGCATACCTTACATTATCTATAAAAAATGCCCATCGGTACGTAAACATCTTCTAAGCATATTCAATAGGATCTGGTCGAGTAAAGAAGTCCCAGCGGCCTTCGGCAAGGCTAATTTTGTGCTCATTCCAAAGAAAGAAATAGTAACTAGTCCAAAAGACGCTAGACCAATAGCATTAACCAATACAATTTCTAAAATTTTCTTCTCATGGCTTCAATTTAAAATGACAAATTTCATGATCAATAATAACTATTTCAGACCAAACCACCAAAAAGGGTTCCTACCCGGAATTTCAGGATGTCTGGAACACAATTCTTTACTGGCGGAAAGTTTAAAAGATGCCAGATCAAATGAAAAGCAAATAACAGTTTGTTGGATAGACCTAGAAAACGCTTTTGGCTCAGTACAACACGAGCTTATGTTGTTTGCATTAAAATGGTATCACTTTCCGTCCATCATTTGGGAAATAATATCCTCTTATTATGGTAAATTAAAGTTTGTGATTAATACCAAAGATGGATACACGCAACCTTTAAATTATAATGTGGGTTTGTTCCAAGGTTGCTGTTTATCACCTATAGTTTTCAATATAGTAATAAATATTTTAATAGACAACATTTCCACACACGACAAGAAGTGGGGCTATCGGTTTAAGCTAAACGGTAAATATACGGAGTCTATCCTCGCTTTCGCGGACGATTTGGCAATACTGACTCGTAACCCAAAGCAGTGCCAGGACCTACTGCGTAGAGTAGACGATTTCTGTACATGGACAGATGGAATGAGAGCAAAACCTAGCAAATGCTACTGTCTATGTCTGGGTAGGCGGGGTACCAGGTATACTTCATATGACCCAGGGCTTAGTATAGGCGGGGAAAACGTTTCAACTATATCTGAAACCGTGCCTTTTAAATTCCTCGGAAGAAAGATTGACAACAGAGGTTGCACTCCAGCTTTGGACGAATTAATTGATAGTTTCATTATCGATTTAAAAAAGGTAGACCAACAACCAATAAGTAATGTTAAAAAAGCTTGGATCTATGACAATTATTTAACCTCGCGTCTTAACTGGCCGTTTCTTATATATGATATAAACCAGAGCCTCCTCAAAAAACTAGATGCGAGTGTCACGAAGACACTGAAGTCGTGGCTAGGGCTAGCTCAGTCGGCCGACCCGTCGGCACTATATAGATCCGCGAATAATTTTGGAATGACGCTTAAGAAGCCATCAGAACTCTATAAACACCTAAGAGTAACTAAAATGCACGTCTTATCGGAATCTAAAGACGAAATAGTAAAAGTCCTTCCAAAAGATAAAAATGCATCGGAGCTCGAATCACGCCTCCAGTTCCATAAAAAATTCATGATAGGCTCGCAGACTGGTAGAGTAGGTCTAGGTAATATTCGGAGACAAACAGATAAAGAAATAACAAAATCTTTTCTTCAAGCAGACGAAAACAACACCTATAAGGTGCACGCAATGAACCTAGAAATGCAAAACGAATGGTTGACTCTAGGTGAATTTTGTATTCCCATAGCCTTAAAATTGCGTACCATAATATACGACTGGTCACCGGCCTTACTTAAATTTTACCTGAATGCATTCCAGTTGACCCTCCCCGACCAAAGCAATCTGGTCACATGGGGAAAAGCCACAGATAAAACATGTAACTCATGTGGTGAAGCAACTGGTACGGCTAGGCACCTACTAGTGGGTTGTAAAACGCTATTAGACCGGGGTCATTACTCGCGCCGTCATGATAAGGTATTAGAAATCATACGTGAGGCTGTAAGTTTGGCGGTAGCTAGATCGAAAAAAGGATTAACCACAAACCAAAGAAATGACATTGCGTTTGTAAAGGAAGGCTGCTCAAAGAAATCACTTCAAAAGCCTTATTCAATTTTGATAGCTGCCGTTGACTGGACAATACTCGTAGACACGTATGAGAAGCACTATAGGATACCGGAGGATGTCTGTGCCTCATCATCCAGACCCGACATATTCCTTTTTTCACGATCGCATAAGCGTGCAGTGCTTGTAGAACTCACAGTACCGTGGGAAACTAATATACCTAAAGACCACGCTATAAAGACAAACAAATACTTTGATTTGACTAACGAGTTAACCAAAAACGGCTACGTGGTTAAACTCTATGCCGTAGAAGTAGGAGCAAGGGGAATTCCAGCTAAATCCCTGTACAACTTACTTAAAGACCTCGGATTGCCAAGAGCTTCAGTAAGCTCTTTATTAAAACGTATATCAAAAGCGGCATTGTTAGGATCTTACCAAATTTGGATAGGTAGGGGGGGGAACACTACTGACGGTGGAGGTGAGCGCTGATGCATCACAAGGTGGCCACCCTAAACCTACATCTGGGTCGCAAGTCCCAGTCGCCGTCATGGTGTTCCTCTCTGTACCACGCTATGGACCCGGCGACCGCACGGTGAATCCATGGAGTGCTGAGAATCGGATCTCATTTAGTTTACATATGAAATTGGACAGGAATAATGCAATTAAAAAAGCTATCAGGATTAATCAAGGGGTGAGGACAAAGTCTTTTGAAATTAGAATGTCATAGAGTTTAATAATAATTATAATTGGATGGGTAATTGGTTAAGGCGGGTAAAAAAAAAAGAGACTACAACGCCTCCGGGAGGTAGTATGAGGAATTAATTAGGCTTTGGCGGACTAAAGGGTTTAATAAGATATATACAGAATTACTTGGGTATATCGTTCGTAATTATTGAAATCCCTTGTTGAAAAGATTAGAGAAGAGATTTTAGTACTTAGAATTATGCGTGACCATTGCAAAAAGTAGAAATTAGAATAGAATAGAATAGAATAGAATATGCTTTATTGTACACCAGTAATACGTAGATAATAACATAACTAATGAAATACAATGGGCGGTCTTATCGCGGACTGCGGTCTCTTACAGACAACCTTCTGATGGACTGGTAATTTTGGAGTAACAGGCAACATGTGGTGTACTTACAATTTAAATACTTACATCATACCTCATAATATATAAATTCTATTACATATAATGTACATAACATATATAAATCATATTAGTACTTATCTAAAAGTCTATACATACAAATGTGAGGACGTTAAATATTGACTTACCTGCTTCAATGAATCTAAAAATCTAAAAATCTAAAATCTTCAACATAATGAATGTTACAGTGACAAGTAGTGCTCCTTCACCAGTGTTTTAAATGTCTGAAGAGTTTGTGCACGTCTTATTGTTTCTGGCAGCGCGTTCCACAGGCGCACTGCTTCGATGGTAAAAGATTTATCAAAGAACCTTGTGGAATGTCTAGGCATACACAATTTCAAATTTTCCGATGATCTCAAGTACCTCGTGTGCGTGTCATGCAAATATGAAAAGCGTTTTTTGAGATAGTTACAGGAAGAAAGATTGAAGAGGGTGTTATATAAAAGAGAAAGAATGTGAGTATCCCGTCGGCGGTGGATAGGCAGCCACCTGAGCCTAGTACGAAACTCAGAGACATGATCAAACTTGCGTAACCCAAATATACACCTAATGCAAAAGTTTTGGAGTCGGTCAAGTTTGTCAAGCTGATCCTCATTAAGGTCAAGGTAACTGACATCGGCATAGTCCAAGATAGGGAGAAGAATAGATTGCACCAGCACAGTTTTAGTGTCAGTAGGGAGAAAAGTTTTCACGTTATTTAGGGGATTTGATTTGTGCGGTTGGCACTATGGGGCTTCTTCTGATTGGCTAAGGACATAGGACAGGGGCGCGGATGGCGGGGGGATAAATATGGGAAGCGCGCAAAAAAAAATTTACTTTTTTTGGGGATATCGTCTGGGGTCGTCTCGTATATTTCTGGTGAGACCGTATTTTTAGAGCATTTAGTGGGACTTAGTTGTGATATATGTATCGGGGTTCGCGCGTTTTCTTGTTTGAGGGGATGTTTTTGTTTTGGGAAATCACGATTCGCGGAAAAAGTGGTTAACATATAGTTATCTGAATTGGAGGGATCGCCATTTTGTAAAATTGAATTTGGTTCATTTTTGGTTTTATAATGGGGTTGTTGGGTGTAGTATATTGGAATAATAATTAGTAAAAGGTAAATTACATTTCGGGGGCGCGATCGAGATAAGTTAGGGCCTTTACGTGAATGAAGACTCCTTACATTGGGCAAAAGTAATATGCGCATATACATGTGTATTGCTGATGTCTTGCGCTGTTGAGTCTGACAGTGCACTCGTAAAGTAAATGCTGTCGTTTTATCATCTTTATTATGTTAGAAGTAGGAAGTAGGGCTGCGGCGTGTTTAGCTAGTTTTCCCGTAGGAAACCCAAGGCGATGTGCTTTGGCTATGGAGGGATACCGAACGGTGATAACGACTCAATATCCCTCTGATAATTCGCTAGTAGCCGATAACTTATGAAGCGAGCGGCAATCCGATTTTCCCTGGAAACAGGATCGGATAAGCTTCCTGGATGTGGGTGACTGTTCGTTCAGTGATAGGTAGGTACCGTCGAAGTGGAACTGTCCTTTTGGGCCAGGATCAGAACTTACGGAGCTCGCAGTTCAGTCTTATATATTTATTTATATATACACTAACAAATATCTCGTCAGGGTTTCAGTTCACATCCCTGAGCCTCGGCTCGTGGACTGAGACAAGCACACCGTGGTAGGAATTACACAAAGTCAAGCTTCACGAACTTACTCCCAAACTCAGCTAGAAAAGGAACATAATTCACTACACGTTTAAAGTAAAATACAATGGGTTTTGTTAAATAAATACAGGGATTAGTTTCTGTAGGTAGATAGGAAGGTACACACATTGTTTCGTGGAAATCTTAGGCGTCACAACGAACGTAGGAAATCTAGTCAATCTAGTAAATAATAATTACACAAAAAACCTAGGTAATAACACCTACGATATCTGCTAATAACTGATTGACCAAGAGTGATAATATTTATAATTAAATTCAGTGTTATCTCTCATTGCATGTGTTCGAATCAGGGTTCAAAGAGACATCTCACGGTAGTTGGGAACCTTATCCAAGTGGATACTGCTCGAATCTAGAACCCCGGGAGTGTAATTCCTGTATACTAAAGCCCTTTATCATGGGTCAGCTATACCAATTCCATTATGTGATCAGAGAGTGTATTATATCTTACAATAAACCTTTGAAACCATACCATTCTGAAGTGAATTGGTTACTAGCACCATTTATAAGATTACACAATTTATGTTAACAACCGAGCTGAGTACAGACTCAATTTATCGTCTAACATTTTAAAAACAAGAGATCCGATTCTCAGCACTCCATGGATTCACCGTGCGGTCGCCGGGTCCATAGCGTGGTACAGAGAGGAACACCATGACGGCGACCCTGGACTTGCGACCCAGATGTAGGTTTAGGGTGGCCACCTTGTGATGCATCAGCGCTCACCTCCACCGTCAGTAGTGTTCCCCCCCCCCTACCTATCCAAATTTGGTAAGATCCTAACAATGCCGCTTTTGATATACGTTTTAATAAAGAGCTTACTGAAGCTCTTGGCAATCCGAGGTCTTTAAGTAAGTTGTACAGGGATTTAGCTGGAATTCCCCTTGCTCCTACTTCTACGGCATAGAGTTTAACCACGTAGCCGTTTTTGGTTAACTCGTTAGTCAAATCAAAGTATTTGTTTGTCTTTATAGCGTGGTCTTTAGGTATATTAGTTTCCCACGGTACTGTGAGTTCTACAAGCACTGCACGCTTATGCGATCGTGAAAAAAGGAATATGTCGGGTCTGGATGATGAGGCACAGACATCCTCCGGTATCCTATAGTGCTTCTCATACGTGTCTACGAGTATTGTCCAGTCAACGGCAGCTATCAAAATTGAATAAGGCTTTTGAAGTGATTTCTTTGAGCAGCCTTCCTTTACAAACGCAATGTCATTTCTTTGGTTTGTGGTTAATCCTTTTTTCGATCTAGCTACCGCCAAACTTACAGCCTCACGTATGATTTCTAATACCTTATCATGACGGCGCGAGTAATGACCCCGGTCTAATAGCGTTTTACAACCCACTAGTAGGTGCCTAGCCGTACCAGTTGCTTCACCACATGAGTTACATGTTTTATCTGTGGCTTTTCCCCATCTGACCAGATTGCTTTGGTCGGGGAGGGTCAACTGGAATGCATTCAGGTAAAATTTAAGTAAGGCCGGTGACCAGTCGTATATTATGGTACGCCATTTTAAGGCTATGGGAATACAAAATTCACCTAGAGTCAACCATTCGTTTTGCATTTCTAGGTTCATTGCGTGCACCTTATAGGTGTTGTTTTCGTCTGCTTGAAGAAAAGATTTTGTTATTTCTTTATCTGTTTGTCTCTGAATATTACCTAGACCTACTCTACCAGTCTGCGAGCCTATCATGAATCTTTTATGGAACTGGAGGCGTGATTCGAGCTCCGATGCATTTTTATCTTTTGGAAGGACTTTTACTATTTCGTCTTTAGATTCCGATAAGACGTGCATTTTAGTTACTCTTAGGTGTTTATAGAGTTCTGATGGCGTCTTAAGCGTCATTCCAAAATTATTCGCGGATCTATATAGTGCCGACGGGTCGGCCGACTGAGCTAGCCCTAGCCACGACTTCAGTGTCTTCGTGACACTCGCATCTAGTTTTTTGAGGAGGCTCTGGTTTATATCATATATAAGAAACGGCCAGTTAAGACGCGAGGTTAAATAATTGTCATAGATCCAAGCTTTTTTAACATTACTTATTGGTTGTTGGTCTACCTTTTTTAAATCGATAATGAAACTATCAATTAATTCGTCCAAAGCTGGAGTGCAACCTCTGTTGTCAATCTTTCTTCCGAGGAATTTAAAAGGCACGGTTTCAGATATAGTTGAAACGTTTTCCCCGCCTATACTAAGCCCTGGGTCATATGAAGTATACCTGGTACCCCGCCTACCCAGACATAGACAGTAGCATTTGCTAGGTTTTGCTCTCATTCCATCTGTCCATGTACAGAAATCGTCTACTCTACGCAGTAGGTCCTGGCACTGCTTTGGGTTACGAGTCAGTATTGCCAAATCGTCCGCGAAAGCGAGGATAGACTCCGTATATTTACCGTTTAGCTTAAACCGATAGCCCCACTTCTTGTCGTGTGTGGAAATGTTGTCTATTAAAATATTTATTACTATATTGAAAACTATAGGTGATAAACAGCAACCTTGGAACAAACCCACATTATAATTTAAAGGTTGCGTGTATCCATCTTTGGTATTAATCACAAACTTTAATTTACCATAATAAGAGGATATTATTTCCCAAATGATGGACGGAAAGTGATACCATTTTAATGCAAACAACATAAGCTCGTGTTGTACTGAGCCAAAAGCGTTTTCTAGGTCTATCCAACAAACTGTTATTTGCTTTTCATTTGATCTGGCATCTTTTAAACTTTCCGCCAGTAAAGAATTGTGTTCCAGACATCCTGAAATTCCGGGTAGGAACCCTTTTTGGTGGTTTGGTCTGAAATAGTTATTATTGATCATGAAATTTGTCATTTTAAATTGAAGCCATGAGAAGAAAATTTTAGAAATTGTATTGGTTAATGCTATTGGTCTAGCGTCTTTTGGACTAGTTACTATTTCTTTCTTTGGAATGAGCACAAAATTAGCCTTGCCGAAGGCCGCTGGGACTTCTTTACTCGACCAGATCCTATTGAATATGCTTAGAAGATGTTTACGTACCGATGGGCATTTTTTATAGATAATGTAAGGTATGCCATCAGGCCCTGGGGCGGTTTTTGTTGGTTTCTTTTTGATTTGGTGTTCTATTTCGTCTAAGCTAGGTGGATTACAGTCAAATGTGAAATGAGGGCCTAATGGTTTTTGCGCGTTTGGTTTACTGTATTGTTTTTCGTATTTAGGCACCTCATAATTACTTTTATAGTAGCTATGGATCTGTTCGTTACTTAGTAGTAGCCTATCTTGCTTTCTGTCGCTAAAAATATTCCTCGAGTACTTAAACGGGTCCTTATCGAACTCTACTTCATGTTTTGCTCTATTAAAATTATTGTTTTCATTTATTATTTGAACAGAAATTCCTTGAATTAATTTCAGTATGGACCTTAAAGCTCTGGCCAGTTGATGACTAAGTTGATTATCGCCCATAGCTTTAGCAAACCGTAGTCGTTTGATAAGGTCCCGCTTTTTCTTTCTCATTTTAATTTTGAACGCGTTTTCTCGGTTTTTTCGCGCGTATGGTAATGATGGTGGGTAATGCTCATGTAGATATGAGTAAATGCTAACCTGGAAAGATTCTACCTGACTGTTTAAATCCTGCTTTGTTCCGGGATGCTCTAACAGGATGGCTAAGTTTTGGTCGTGGGCTTTCCAGGTGGTCGACTTTAAAGAGGGAATGCTAAGACGGGCCCGGATGTTTATGGGCTCCTGGTTTATGTCACACTCTGGCTCACCTTGGGATATATGAGGGTCAACTCTATCCGTGGCAATAGTTGAAGAACTTACAGACGACTGTCTTGCTCCAACACCATCGTGTGATTTTAAGTGCTTCAGAAACCAGGCTCTCTTCTTGTATACTTTCCCGCACGTTGCACATGTTAAGTCCGTATTCTCGCCATTGTCGTTTGTTTTATCCACCGGTGGACAATTCTTTCGCCCCCCCTCTCGGATTGTCCTGGAGGTATTTTTCTTTATTGGACTTTTAGCGATAAATTCTAGGGCAGGGCTTGCTAGGCCCTTGCCCGCGGCTGTCTTTCCAGCAGTCCATTGTCTTTCCAATTGTCATCTGTCTTTCCAGCGTCAACTGTCTTTCCAGTAGTCATCCCGTCTCTCCGGGCTGTCAGATTTTAAAGAGATCCGATTCTCAGCACTCCATGGATTCACCGTGCGGTCGCCGGGTCCATAGCGTGGTACAGAGAGGAACACCATGACGGCGACTGGGACTTGCGACCCAGATGTAGGTTTAGGGTGGCCACCTTGTGATGCATCAGCGCTCACCTCCACCGTCAGTAGTGTTCCCCCCCCTACCTATCCAAATTTGGTAAGATCCTAACAATGCCGCTTTTGATATACGTTTTAATAAAGAGCTTACTGAAGCTCTTGGCAATCCGAGGTCTTTAAGTAAGTTGTACAGGGATTTAGCTGGAATTCCCCTTGCTCCTACTTCTACGGCATAGAGTTTAACCACGTAGCCGTTTTTGGTTAACTCGTTAGTCAAATCAAAGTATTTGTTTGTCTTTAAGTATCACACCAAAAACCATGTTATTCGTGAACAGTATTTAAAGCGGCTTAAGCGGGGCGCTGTAAGTTACTACGGAAGCTATTATAATCAAAACAGTATGGCAGTAAGATATGTATGTTCTTCTGTCAGGTTCATGTTTACTCTGAATAGAGTATGGGGAATTATATTTACCGGATGTCTCGGTGTAGTAGGGGAAGATATTATGAGAATCTTCCAATACCTACTCAGACATAGGAAGGACTGCGATATATACAATACAAGTGGAAGGGTCCTACTGTGGCTGGCGTGATATGGGGCCACCACCTCTGGGGGAAAAATTCAATATAACTAGGTACTATTGTATAGGGGCCAGCGCTTGGGGGGGCAAAACTCAAAATACCTAACTAGGTACTTTTGTATAGGAAAGTAATAGTTTTAATGAGGCAGCACCTTGGGTAGAAAACCTCAGAATAAGTAGGTGCCTTTGTGTAGGAAAGTGAGCATCAATAAAGTAGTAGTCCAAATGAAGTTGTTAAAAACATCTAGATATAACCTATATATTCTTGTCGTTCAAAGTACTAGTTTAAAGGAGTAGGCACTATAGGAAGGAGAACTAGTAAGTTCTAATTCAATTGATAATGAAATTGTTATGAAATAAGTAGTGAATGATTAAAGCGGTGAACTGCAGATACCTACATAATTGCAAATAGTTATGGGTATCTAAATAAACGAAGTAAATGACCGGGATGCTTCAGTTTTCTAATAAATACTTTCTAGTATAGGTTGTCGCAATCGGCTCCCATAAAAGCCACTAAAAGGTATTACAGAGATTATAGAGAGAGGAACTTGTTTATTACATGTTAAATTGAGGCGAATGAGTTAGTAAAGGTTATTTCCATCCGCTCCCGTAAAAGCCACAAAAAGGTATTACAGAGATTATAGAGGGAGGAACTTGTTTATTACATGTTAAATTGAGGCGAATGAGTTAATAAAGGTTATTTCCATCCGCTCCCATAAAAGTCACTAAAAGATATTACAGATATTATAGAGAGAGGGACTTGTTTATTACATGTTAAATTGAGGCGAATGGATTAATAAAGGCTATTTCCATCCGCTCCCATAAAAGCCACAAAAGGTTATTATAGAGATTATGGAGGAAGGACTTTGTTTGTTGCATGTTAGATTGAGGCGAATGGATTAGTATAGGTTATTTCCATCCGCTCCCGTCAAAGCCACTGAGGACATTAGGTTAATCCGAAAGGAATTTGTGTAGGTATAATTGGATTCGAAAGATTGTTAGTAAATATGGAAGGAATAAGGTTCTAACTTTGGATTACTTGAATGAGACTTTTATTGATTATTTAAGGAAGTACTTATGTTCGTTCGCGTAATGCAAGATTATGAACTACCAGTGACTGTAGGGTTTATACTATGGTAGGAAGGCTTATTTGGTTATTTCATGGTTTAATATGGTATCATTAGAAGTTTGTGTAGATTGGATAGGAATGAAATAGGTACGTAATGGTTAGGTTGGAAGGTAGGTTGTAAGGAAAGGTTATTGATGAGTCTATCTGATAGTGTTTCGAACGATATAGGTTTAAAGTTTTAATGTGTAAAAGTAAATTCATTGGGGTTTGCGATTATATACATTTGGAATTAGGTTATCATAGGTTTAAAATAGGAGTCAGCATTCTTCACCTTTATAGAACTAGGGATAGATCACAGGTCAGGTTTATTAGAAATAAGTACGATTATTCAGTGAGGTTAAGTAGGTTAGTGAGTTATTTGAATGAATAATACATGACAACAAGTAGGTGGAATAGGAATTAGGATAGCTGTAAGAGAGGAGTGAATGAGTAGTAGGTATAGGTAGTTATCTAGGGCGGGGAATGTGAAAAAGGATTGAGTGAATGAGTTGGGTTCGGAGTAGTAGGAATAGGAGAGAAAAAAAAAAGAAAAGCATAGGGTAGGGTAGAGGACGTGAGGGTGGTACAATCTGAATTGTGTAGCCACCCGGAACAAGGAACGTATTCGAGGAATATTTTTGAAAATGTTGCTAGTAGTTATTGTATATAGTGCCTTTTTTTTTCGTGCGGAAATCCCTTGGGATACCCCCCGCCGGCCAGCGGGGGCGGTTATGTCGGGCTTGAACCGACTAAAACCGCACGCCGTCTCGGGTCTACAGACGCCGGGGTGTAAGGTTGCCCATAGAGCATATCCCTCGCACCCCGACTGACCCTGGGCCATCTCCGGTTTCGAGACGGCCCCCTCGGGTTTGGGAACCACGGTGTCCCCGTCTTGCCCCGGTTTGGGGGAGGGGCTCGCCCCACCGTCCCGGCCTGCTTCTGCTGGGGTGACAGGCGGCCTCACCTGCCACCCCCTGGCCTGCGCTCATGGAGGACGGAGGTCGTTGAGCGACCTCCGGCGCCTGAGTCACCTGGGACGAGCGGCGAGCATGTTGCGTGCACGGCGGGCCGGGAGAGTTCTCAACCTCACCCGGACGCGCTCCGCCATCTCCTTCGCGAGCAGAAGGATGTGGCGGTGGCCCACACGCTCGTGCTCCGCACCATTGCCGCAATCATGCTGCCGAGCGAGAGGACTCCCACCTCGGTGGCTGCCACGAGGTCACGCCTCGGCTCCTCCCACGCCGTGCAGTCTGCCAGCGTGTGCAGCCCTGAGTCCTCGCTCGCGTCGCTGTGATGACACTCAGGCGTTGGCTCTTTCCTGATCCGATGCAGGTGGTCCCCGAAGCACCCCTTCCCAGAGATCACCTGCGACAGTCGGTACGAGAGGCTTCCGTGTCGCCTCTCTAGCCAATCCTCCATGATGGGCCTTACCGCCGCTATTGCGGCGTGCCCTGCGCTTGGTTGCCCAAGTCGTTCCTTCCACTCCACCACGATGGCCTGGCGGAGCTGGGACTGCACGGCCTCGATTTCTCGAGGCTCGGGGTTCCGTCCCTGCTCCCACGCCTCCTTTCGCCACTGGTACAGTTGCGAAAGGGCTCTCGCCTCCAGGTCCCATGGCGGAGTTCCGGCAAGGAGACTCGCCGCCTCGAAGGAGATCGTGCGGTACCCGCGGATGACCCTGATGGCCATCACCCGCTGCGGAGCGCACAGCATCCGCAAACTTCTACCTACAGGGCCTCCGCCCATATTGGGCACCCATACAGGGCCATGGACCGCACGATCCCCGCGTAAAGTCTCCTGCAGGAGTCATCGGGCCCCCTCATGTTGGGTAACAGTCGTGCCAGAGCGAGAGCTGTGCCCTTCAATTTGGGGGCCAGACTTCGGATGTGCTCTCCGAAGTCCCATCGGCCGTCGAGCACGAGCCCCAAATATTTCATTTGGGGCTTGATGCCGATGCGATTTCCTCCCACGATGAGACTGGATCCCTCGGGTGGCTTGCTTCGAGGCCCATGAAAGAATTCTTCTTCTTAGTCGTGCACTCTTGACAGAGTGGTCGTGGTTATGATGGGGGGTCCTGATGAACGGCTGCTCGTGCAATGCGCCGCCATCGCTCTCGGTTGGTTGCGTTGTGGGAGCAGTCGGTCATGGTGGATTGTGTTAGGGAGATGATGAGGTCCGACCATCTAGTTGGAGAGCGACCACGGGACCTTTTGCCCTCCATTCTGCCCTGTACCACGAGACGCTCCATCGAGTCTTCATTCCGTGTCAGGTGCCCAAAGAACTTGAGTATTCGTATTTGCACAGTCGACGATAATCTCTCCTTTATGTGAAGTTCTTTGAGGATGGAGACATTAGTCCTATGCGTGGTCCACGGAATCCTGAGGAGACGTCTCCAGCACCACATTTCCAGTGCATCTATTTTTCTCCGCTCTTTTTGTCTCAGAGTCCATGTCTCAGCTCCTTACAGAAGAATTGGAAAGACCAGACTCCACATCAGACGAACCTTGGTGGTTTTGGTTATCCGGCGGTCCTTCCAAATCTTGGAGAGCCTTTCAGCAGCTGATCGTGTAATAGCACAACGTCTTCTGATTTCCTCCTCGCAGCCTCCGCTGTTGGTGATGTTAGAACCCAAGTAGATGTAGTTCTGCACAACTTCACAGTTAGCAATGCTTTTGACATCTGGTTCGTTATTTTCAGCTCGGTTCACTATCATCATTTTGGTCTTCTCCCGGTTGATAGCAAGTCCAAAATTCAGGCTGGTGGATTCAAGGTGGCGCAAAAGGTGTTCCATATTCTCTTTAGACGTTGTTAGGAGAGTAGTGTCATCAGCATATCTAAGATTAGATATTGTTCGACCTCCAACGGATACACCTTTGTCCTAGTCGTCCAAAACAATCAGCATTATGTGCTCGGTGTAGATGTTAGATAACAGCGGAGACAGAATACAGCCTTGTCGAACACCAGCTTCAGGCTTGAATGGGCTTGAGTCAACTCCATCGACGCGCACGGCTGCTGTGTCATCTTCATAGAGTCGTCCAATGAGGTACGTAAGGTGTTCTGGTACACCCATTACTTTTAGGATTCCCCACAGTTTTTGCCATTGCACCGTGTCGAAAGCTTTGCGAAAGTCCACAAAGCTAATAAACAGGGGGTTGTTAAATTCTCGTGACTTCTCTATGACCTGGCGTAGTATGAGAATTTGCTCTCTCGTTCCTCTACCCTTAACAAATCCAGCCTGTTCAGGTGCGATTTGAGGAGATAGGTAAGACTGTAGCCGCTTGTTGATAATGTGTAGTAGCACCTTACTTGCGTGGCACATAAGAGAGATCAACCGGTAATTATTGCACTTCTTGGTCGAGCCCTTTTTATAGAGAGGTATGAAAAGGGAGCAAGACCAATCATTCGGCCAATTGCCGGTCGTCCATATTCCACTACAAATAGCGTGCATTATCTCTACTCCAGCTTCTCCCATAGCCTTAATGATCTCAATCGGTATCTCGTCTACGCCTACGGCTTTGTTAGATTTAAGGTGTTTTATTGCTGCTCTTATTCTTATAGCAGCAATAAAACTATAAAAGATAAGCTATGAAAGAATAGGGCCTCGGTTTTATGCAGAGCCACCTCGAGACCCAGCCGCCGGATCCGCTCCACGACTTGGGCAACTGCATTCGTGGCCTACAGGGTCGCTTCGCGGTACGTCGCCTCGCACGCCGTCACGAGCGTGTCATCCGCGTAGCACGTGAATATAGTGTATATGGTGCCTACAAAAATCTGAGTGTAGTACTATTGATATTCAAGAATATACAATACTTTGAATGTAGCTCCTCAATCTATACATAAGAGCGTGAATTTCCAAGAAAGTAATTAATCAATTTTTATATTCAGCTCCAAAAACATTTAGTAGTAAGTGTGTTTCAATTTGTAGTATTTACGGAGAAAGATAAAACTGAGTGAGTTTAGTAAATAAACGCATCTTATTTGGATCCTCAATCCTGACGTTCTGTATAATAGATAATTGACTGTAGGTCTACCTGAGAACACCACTACATGTAAAACAAGAAACTTAGTATAAATCTTAACTAAATGTATATGTACTCCGTATATATAATGTATAACCTTGTATATATTCGATATCTGAAAAATAACTTACTTTTAAGAAGTCGCTATTAAAGAATGACCATATTGTCCGTATGGATTGAAGAGCCACTTTTCGTATCTTAATACACTTCGTATCTTAATACAGGGCTGTAGACCCGAGACGGCGTGCGGTTTTAGTCTTTTCAAGCCCGAAGTTATGTGGATACCCATCCGAAGGGATTTCCGCACGAAAAAAAAAAAGGTACTCGACCTGGTCCATGCGCTCGACCATGTCAGCGCCTATGCAGACAGATGTAGGATGTGTAGAGTTCAACACCAAGTACTCGGTCTTCGCGGCATTAAGCTTCAGACCACTGTTCACAAGAGTCTTCTTCCACGTCTTCACACGTCGCACCAAACTGCCCTTGCCCATGTTTGTCTTTAGGCTGCACACAGAGGTCCATAACAAGAAGACGATGTTGTTCGGTTAGACTTCCTTTCCGGATATGACCTCGTAGTTTGCCGATGTAGGGATGTTTGTTCCAAGTGACTAGGTAATCGATCTGAGTAGCGAGCCTCCGCTCTTAAAAGTGATGAGATGTTCGAAAAAAATACATTTATTTATGGATACCCTACAAATAATAAGATAAAAAGTAAGTAGGTGTACCTACTTTTTTATGGCAGGATTACACGTACAATTTGTATAAATTTATACAACATATAGATGTAATTTTTTTAAGGTTCGTTACAAGTACGAGTAGACTACAGGCAAATCTATTGACTGACACATCTCAATTGAGGGGCCTACTAAAACAAATATTCATATCACCATATCACCCGTATTACTTTTAGTAGCTGACTCTTGTCCTACAAATCTAATTTACTTCCTATTAAATGCTCAAGAAATTACACTCTGAATTAATAGTTTTTTTTTTTAAATTACGATTCGTACATATGGTCTGAGGAGCCACGTATAATGTTGTATTTTATAATGTTAACACTACCGAGCTCAGATTTTGTCTTCTAAATACTCTCAAATGCTACAAAATCAGACCAAATTATCATAAATATGAATCTATGATGTTCCTAGTTCTGACGGGGCTCCTCAATCCAAACATTTAGATTCAAGTGTCTCTTTTATGTTCTTATATATCTTTGAAGCATCATACTATAAATTCGAGGATCGATCCTACAAAATGTTTAAACTCACTACGAAATATGTGGATAATTTCATTAAGATACGAAAAGTGGCTCCTCAATCCAAACGGACATAAAAGCTGACCCTAACTGAATTAAGAAAAGGCTCGGAGGATAATGAGTCGTTGATAAATAATGGAAATCAACTCTGCTTACAACGATACAGACATTCATAGAAAATCTATACCAACTTGTAAATTCAAATTATATTTATGGGTTGCAATGCGCTAAAATTTATTAGGTAACATAAATACATGGCATAAAACATTTCACGGAAGGTGGGAAATGTAATGAGGACGCAGAAAATATAATTTTAATTTTATTCTTCCCATTTTTTCCACGGCTGTTGGCGCTTAATCATAATCACGCCCGAGCGTGATAATCTCACGGCTCGAGCCGAGCCAAGAATGAAGAGGCAACGACACACGGATTATATTTTTACGTTATCTGCCTTATTTATCATTTGAACAACATGTATTGAGTGTTTTACCTATTCCTTTAATTAGCGCTAAAGTAATTTACGCTAAGACTTAAACGGTAGTACGCATAAAAAAAACACAGTGTGAAAATTCAGATAATTGAGTCCAAAATTTTAATCTTCCTCAGGTAATAGTTATTTACTAAACTTGCTCTATAAATTTTATATATAGGCCCTTTCTATTAACTCATCATCATCTTAACCCTGTTCTTGGTTGCATCCGAGGCTTTCACCTCGGAGCCCGAGGTCCGCTTACCTTCTTTTGGTTTGGCTTGTGCGACTCTTAGAAATAGAATAGTAGTGGTAGAGTCAAGCAACAGTCATTTTGGCCGTTGCATGAATGGGCCGACTCGACCGGGGAAGCACCACCCTCTCACAGAATATCGACGCCAAGTAACAGTATTTGAACTGTTGCGTTCCGTTTGGTGAGTGAGAGTGCCGGAGCCCAAACTCCTTTCCCATCCCCTCCCAAACTCCAGCGCGAGTATGACGCCACTAGTGTTGCACACGTCCATAGGCCGCATTAACCGCTTCCCATCAGGTGGGCCGTGTGCTTGTCTGCCACCTTAGTGGTATAAAAAAAAATGAATGTTCCGGTTTGCGCCAGAGCCCCGTCCGCTAATGTGCAGTGTATAACATTGCAGTTTAGATTTGTTTGGCCCCAAAGGTCATAATGGGGCCTCTTACACGCTTACAGCCAGGACCTTTCTACCCCTATATCATAAAAATGTAATTCTCTCAAGCTAAGTTTCATTTTCTTGCTAAAGTTTGTGAAACTTGTTGAATATCTTGTGATTTTAAAAATAACTATTCAACCAATATACATATGTACTTTTGAGACTCACAGAATATGAACAAACTATTTGATATTAATAAATATCAAATAGTTTGTTCAGTAAATATACTGCCGCAAAAAATCCCACAAAATGTAGCCTGAGCTGCACATGCAATACTCAATTTTTATGACCATAAAATTATTAAGAATAAACACTATACTTTTGTCTTGTAGTCAAACATTACAGACACATAGTTAATAAAAAATATAGGTATGAGCACAGACGATTATGTTTTTCAAGTAATACTTTTTTGAAATACAAAATAACGGTGGAATTTCCAAGGTAACTGTCAAAACTTAATTTCCACTTTCATTTTGAGTAAACGAATTATGAAGCATCATTAATATTATGCCAATCACAGCATTTTCCTGCTTAGGCCCACATAAACATCTATCACTCTTACTTAAGAAATAACTTGGTTAATTTTGTTTTTTTTTTTTTACGGTTGCACAGGTGACGCACGATGCTAAATAAGCGGGAATTGATTTAAATTTAATTAACTGTTAAATACATTAAGTTTAGCACTCTACATATTAGATGGCAAATTGAAATAAATAAACGGTAATAATGTAACGGTTAATTGGTTTATTCCACGTTGGGCTTCTGGCTTCCTTCGTACCGCACTCTTAGCTTAGCTCAAACACCTAATGAGAATAACTACTACCCAACCGTCCACATTACTTGCTTCGAAACGAAAAATAAATTAGACAAGAGTTCACTAATGTTTCACCGATGTCTATCCAACGCTGTAAAGTGAAAGAATTAAAAAAACAAAGACACTTCATACTATATACGATAAATGAATTAGGTTTACAAGGTACACTAACAAAGATTTTACATGTATGCGTAATCTCCTTATGTGTAATAAGTATTCCACGATTATGTACGCATAAATTGCAACAACGTGATCCATCGTAGACCACATCGTCACTTACGACCAGGTAAGATAGAGGTCAAACGTGAGCCTATCATCCATAAAAAAAAATGCGGCCAAGTGCGAGTCGGACTCGCCCATGAAGGGTTCCGTAGCAGCAAGTAACATAATAATGTTTTTTTTTAAATTTTATTTTTCTGTTGATTGAATGAAAGGTATATTGCGGTTTACGATTTATGACGTATTAAAAAAACTACTTACTAGATCTCGTTCAAACCAATTTTCGGTGGAAGTTTACATGGTAATGAACATCATATATTTTTGGGTTTCCGTTCTAAGTATGAGCAACCCCCAAAAAGTATTGTTTTTTTTCTATTTTTGTGTGAAAATCTTAATGCGGTTCACAGAATACATCTACTTACCAAATTTCAACAGCATAGTTCTTATAGTTTCGGAAAAAAGTGGCTGTGACATACGGACGGACAGACAGACAGACATGACGAATCTATAAGGGTTCCGTTTTGAAAAGAGTTGGGGTTGCCTTGTATTATGGTTAACTCGACACAACTCCAACTCTTGGTTTGTTTGATATATATTGGTTCTAGTATTTTGCGCGGTGCGCGAGCTGCAAGCAGCTATCGAGTGTTATGTGTAGCACTCTATTTATTTTATTTATTTCAAATGAAAAATCGATCCGCCATCTTGGATTTTTCATCTTTTTTTTCAAAAATTCAAAATCAGAAGCCTCGATTTACTCAAAAATGACACCCATGGTGCCATGTCATCAAAGATGGCGGAGAAACGACTACTATGTTGGCCGCCATCTTGAATTTTTTGACATTTCGGATTTTTCCCATAGTCACCTCAGCTCTCTCTACATTTTTCCCATACATCATCCATATCCCCCATTACTCCTTCTAGGAGAACAATTGTGTCAGTGAGTGATCTTGAATCCGCCATTTTGGATTTATTTTCATCTCCCTGCCAATTGGATGCGGTTCCGAGTATTTTTTGTTTGAGCAGCCCTCACCTATCTTTAATACCCTGGCCATGCTCCTCACCCATCTTCCAAACCCTCGATCATCATCTGTCTCCATATTTCTGACTGAGAGTTCTTCCATAAAAACATTCTGAAAAGGAACCATATCCAAGTCTTGCATAGTTCCCAACTTGCAGTCTCTTCAATATTCTCCATATATTTTGTATGGAAAAATAAATTCCGCCATCTTGAATTTTGTTTCTGTTCATTGAGTAGACCTGAAGTGCTACTCATGGTTCCTCGTGGTTTCTTAGCAAAAGATGATCAGGACCTGATGGTCCTGGTCATCTTTTGCTAAGAAACCACTCTTCTATCTTTTATACTCTTCGAGATAGACACCGACAAAATTTGAATGGTGGCCATCTTTTTTTCTCCATCTTGAATTTTTTTTCAGCTCACTGCCAATTCGATGAGGTTCCAAGTATTTTTTGTTTGAGCAGCCCTCACCTATGTTTAATACCCTGGCCGAGCTCCTCACCCATCTTCCAAACCCTCGATCATCATCTATCTACATATTTCTGACTAAGAGTTCTTCCACAAAAACATTTTAAAAAGAAACCATAAATCAAAGTCTTGCATAGTTCAAAACTTGTAGTCTATTCAATATTCGCCATACATTTTCTATAGATAAATAAATTCCGCCATCTTGAATTTTTTTTCTATTCATCGAGTAGACCTTTGGATCCTGATTATCTTTTGCGAAGAAACTACTCTTCCATCTTTTATACTCTCCGAGATGGACACCGACGAAATTTGTATGGCGGCCATTTTTTTTTCGCCGTTTTGAATTTTTTTTCAGGTCACTGGCAATTGAATGACGTTTCGAGTGACATTTGCTCAAGCACCCCCAACCTGTCTTCAATACCTTAAGCGTGCTCTTCACCCGTCTCCGAAATCCTCAATCATCAGCTCTCTCCATATTTTTCCTCCGAATGAATTTTTATCCTCTATACGAAACCATCAGTGAAAAAAAAATTTTTCATACAAAATTGTTCAGGAGAGGTGATCAATGAGTGAGTGAGTCTCAGTCAGTGAATCAGCACGAGCAGTTATATATATATTAATTAATATATATAATATATATATATAATATTATACATATATATATATATAATATTGGTAAAACAAGAGTTAGTTTAAGGAAAGTATTTATATTCACTCACTAGTAGTTTACACTAAAATGGTTTATGTTATAATTATCTTATATTAATTAAGATAATTATTCTAATGGTTTGGAATTAAGGGTTAATGGTTTTGGTTGCGAGTACGCGCTAGCTCCGTGAGGGCTTTGGACACGAACTGGCTACACAATAGCCAAATCGAACAAATATGCATAATTGCAAGCGATGCAATTATACGCATTTGTCGAGTGTTTGATTTACTCGAACACGTTTTTTGCCATTTGGCAACGGAACCCTAAAAACGATTGATTATGTAGAGTCGCGAAGCAACTATATGAACGATTCGCGTTGATATAAGGGAACTTGAATACACGCGCACTTCTTAGGATTCTTGACAATATCTCGTATTAGAAGAACATCAGTTCTTCCCAACGCGCCGATGACGTTTCAACTGAAAAATACCTATTGACATTACGAAACTGAATCAGATTCAAATTCAAATATAGAATTCCAATCGTAACGACATGTAGTTTAGAGTACCTACATATTCAATCGTTTATTTATCGGTAGTTATTTATCAACAGAACTGGCGAATCGTGGATGTGTAATTTTTTATTTATTTATTTATTTCATAAACTATTTTACATTGTACTGAAATGTTGTAACTTAAAATTAACTTAGTCTAAGGGCGGTACAACAAAAATAATAAAAATCAAATAGAAATTCAATAAAAAAAAATCCGTTCCCGCAGGGGGAACGCACAGGTAGATTTCGTGAAGCAATTAATATTATTTTATAGAGAGAACTACGGACTTTAAACAATATTTCGTGATTTATTTTAGAGCAAAAAATAACCTATCGCTTAGAAATATTTTTTGCCCCTCTATGACCTATGCTTCTTCTATGACCCACACCGAGCGCATTTTTAACATGTTTAATTATTTTTTCTCGAAAACGGTAATTTTTTGCGAAAAACTTTTCAGACATTTATTTTAGACTTAAAAATGGCCTATCGATTAAAAATGTTTCCGACGCAAGAATGTTCACCGGTTAGAAGTTATGATTTTTTTCCCGAAAAATTTTGGTGTTTCCCCCCTCCACTTTTAGTTAAAGTTTTAATTTTATAGGTTTATAATTAAAAGTTGTTGGTATTCATATATACTATGGGATAAAATTAGAACGGTTCGAATATCTTTCATGGAACGTGAGATTTTGAGGAAAAACTGATTTCAAAAAAAGTGAGGCCCTACCGTCCCCTTAGGCCGGATTCCACCCGTTCACGAACTTAAACTAAGTTTACACCCAAGCAATTTTTGACCGCAGTTTGAAAGCGATTGGGGCAAAAATGCGACCGTGAGAGTGCCGCAAATTTTGGGAAGTGGAACCATACATACATATATATATATATATAAACTTTTTGACCAGTGGTCATTTCGGACTCAGGGGGTCATAACTAGACCTATGAAGAATTTTTTTTTAAATTCGACAGTAGTCAAGAAACCAATAGGTAGATCGATTTCATCGAAATCTACCTTTTTTTTTTTTTTTTTTTTTTATCGTGCGGAAATCCCTTCGGATACCCCCCCGCCGGACAGCGGGGGTGGTTATGTCGGGCTTGCACCGACTAAAACCGCACGCCGTCTCGGGTCTTCAGACGCCCGGGTGTAAGGTTACCCATGGAGCATATCCCTCGCACCCCGGCTGACCCTGGGCCATCTCACCACTAACAGCATCGCTCATCCTGTCTCCTCTGAAAGCAGAGGAGTACGGAGAGCGATGTGTTCCCGTCTCGTTGGGTATTGGCCGACGATCAATGCCAACCCTATGAAGGGGTGAAGGGGAAGCCATTGACCGCCGCCCAAGGTGTACCGGCCGCTCCGATTCCGTTCCCCCCGGACTGCAGCGGGATCGGAATCGGAGCGGCACTCGAGGAGGTTACCCAACACACACCCCTCATCGAAATCTACCTAAAAAAAGAGTTGCATGTCAAAGAAATTCGTATTAAAAATTGTGTTGTCAAGCTCAACAAAATACTTAAGATTATAATTTATATTACTAGTAGTCATCGTTCAATTAAATTACGAATTATTAAGAGAAAGGAAAAGTCATTGCTTGCATCTTTTAACATGACATTTAACAAATTCCTCAAGTGAGTAGAAATACAATACACCTCTGCATACCCCAACGAGGTTAAAGGCATGAAATTATGTTTTTTATATTAATAAGATAAGAACTCCCGGATCGAGTGGTATGAGAGACGTCAATGTGACGTCAAAGATAGTGAGTTCTAATCCTGACATTACATAGCTATCTCTAATGTAATCTCTCTAATGAGTAAAGGAACAAGTTACTGACAATTCACACATTATGTAAACGTATAATAACATACTTCGTTGCATACCTACTTACCGGTATAATACACACATGTAAAGTATACTTAATTCCTTTACCGTGTGTACACGCCTTAGTTATAGTTTTACAATAACAACAATAAAATTACACTACGACTCGTACCGATCAACGATCTTTCGCTTATGCAAATGTATTGCGAAGACAAGGCGCGCGGCGCTTCCTCCCTGGCATTATATGGCAATCCCACTTTGTCAAGGCACCGACTCGGCTGTTATTGCGGAATGTTTCACCTGCAACACACTAACGGAGCGAACAGTAATAACATTTACACAAGGAAAATTCAAACGTCGAACTATTTGCGCATTTGGCAAAAAATGGAATTTCTTTGTTACAGCAACAATAAATATTATATGAACGATGTGACAAAGAAGTCAAAAGGTGACATTTTATGCTGGCATCAAATATTAAACGTTGTAGGTGCGTTATTATGTACGTAGAATCGCTTTTATATGTACACTGCGAGTGTTTTGCAAGATAGTCCAGTCATTTTAGCGCGAAATGTATGGGTACCCTTGCATTAATTTCAAAGAAGCTGTAAATTTGCACGAATGTTAGGGATACCATTATACTGCAATTGTGAAAAATCCCCATCGATACCATGGGTACATTTTTTTTTATTCAAGGTCCAAGTTCACAAATATCTTTTTCTTTACATTTGTCTCATAAACGGTAAGTTTTATCTTAAAAATTAGTAAAACAATATATAAAGATATTTGTACGATCTTTTATCGTGCAAACATATATTCGTAAGACTGTAATAGACTTCAATTGCTTAATGTATTTTTTTGTATCTACGAAGCTTTCTGTTTACTTGTGCTATAAGACCTTGCTTCTTGCCAAATTTAAGGATTCTAGATCAACAGAAAGTACCCTAAAGGCTTAGATTCTCTAACAAATGTTTAAAATATTGCATTAACGGCTGTCAGTTTTGATGACGTTTACTTAGAAGTTAGATTTTTTGACAGCCTTAAGAGATTACAGAATTGAGTGAATTTCAACTTGGTACTTCCACGTGTTCCTGAGAAAAGTATCTTTATAAACAAACGGACATACGGATAAACGAACAGACAAATAACGAAGTGATCCTATATGGATTGTAACGTTGTGGATTCTTTACAAATCAAATTAAAATTAAATCCATAAATTAATCGATATTTTAGTATGTTTCTTTAACTTATTACTATTTATCTATGGTTGTGCGAGCGAGATTGGACAACACTAGCCCAGTTATCAACTGACGGCTCTTAAATCGTCCCTTTCCTTGGAACCTTCGCCGAGGAAGGTCACTTTGACCCCGTGGCCAACTGCTGTCGGCTCCGGGTAAGTTTTGAGATCAACATTTCCTACTTCTTTCTACAGGTGAAGACTTTCCAGCGGTGCAGCTTTTTTATTATGTGTGCTATTACAGCCTACCTAATTAGTGCCACGAGGCCGATGTCCCCTACAGTCAGAGGTCGCGGCACCAGCTTGTGCTGCCTATTATATTCTTTTTTATTATAGCTTCTAGCTACGCTGCATTGCCGCTGGGAGAGCCTAAAAAAGAATATAATAGGCAACACATAAGCTGGTGCCGCGACCTCTGACCGTAGGGGTCATCGGCCTCGTGGCACTAATTAGGTAGGCTGAAATAGCATAAATAATAAAAAAGCTGCACCGCTGGAAAGTCTTCACCTGTAGAAAGAAGTAGGAAATGTTGATCTCAAAACTTACCCGGAGCCGACAGCAGTTGGCCACGGGGTCAAAGTGACCTTCCTCGGCGAAGGTTCCAAGGAAAGGGACGATTTAAGAGCCGTCAGTTGATAACTGGGCTAGTGTTGTCCAATCTCGCTCGCACAACCATAGATAAATAGTAATAAGTTAAAGAAACATACTAAAATATCGATTAATTTATGGATTTAATTTTAATTTGATTTGTAAAGAATCCACAACGTTACAATCCATATAGGATCACTTCGTTATTTGTCTGTTCGTTTATCCGTATGTCCGTTTGTTTATAAAGATACTTTTCTCAGGAACACGTGGAAGTACCAATCCACAACGTTACAGGATATATTTTCCTTTTTAAATACAGAACGCCAAAAACAATTTCATTACAATGGTATCCCCAATATTCGTGTAAATTTTCAGCTTCTTTGGAATTAATGTAAGGGTGGAGTCAATTTGACTGCACTAAAGAATGCTCGCATTGATAACTATCAATGCGAGCATTCTTTAGTACGTTGCTCGGCATGCTATACAAAACCCTTCTTCCTCCACTTCAGAGTTGAGATGTTTTTTATATAAAATAGCTTATCGGTAGTAACAAATAATGAAGCAACAATGAAAAGAAAGCAGTAAAAGTAACAGCTGAAAAGAAAATACGGCCCGAAAAAAAACCTCACCAAGAACATTTTATGTAAAGTAGGTTGCCATGACTGACAAGCTCAAAACGCTTTTACTTTAAAAAAAAGTTAGGTCTCATGTAGAGTTACTTCCTGAACTCCCTAAATCTTAACTAATAAAAAAACAGGAGCATTACCCTATTTAGAAACGAGTTTTTATCACATTCGTAAGGATAGTAGTCGGTGGATTCCAATTGGTTAACATAATAGAAAGGACTGATGTAAAATCAAATCAGCTTAAATGTGTCGGTTAATATGAACGCGCATGTTCATGGATACGATTGGTCAATCGGAATAAAAGGGCATGTGTGACCATAATTTTGCATTGTTTTAGGATGATTCAACCTTTTTTTTATGAATTCTTAATTTGTTATCTGCTGTTGTAACAATGCACATTGTTCTTTTAAGGATATTGGTGGAATATGTAGTCGATTCCTTAGTTGATATCGATTCATAGTCTACTAATATTATCTGTATTCTTTCATTGACTCTGTCTAGGGTTAGCTGTGGTCAATTCTATCGGCTGTGGCATATTATCTATGAACTCCCACCAAGTCGCTTCTTTCAGCCAACGTTATAAATGACAGTGCAGCGGTTTTGAGAGCCCCTAATTTTCTGCATCATCGCTTCCACAAGCACATTCTAGCTCTGGTACTGAGCCGTTGGTGAGAATTTTACAATTTATACATTATGTGTGCTAATCATTTTTATTACAAAGTGCTCATTAGTGTTGGAGCGTGACGTGGTACCAATGGCCCACCAGGGATATTCCCCTTGGCCTCTTCATCTTCACCAATGGTGCCACGTCAGGTTCCCACTGGTATGCTAAGCTTCTCCAGACATAGCCTCGTTTTTTACGTGAACGAGGCTTGCCACCATTCATCCATGTATTGGAATTATATAGAATGTTATCATGCCACACTACACCTCTGTAGTCTTGGCAAAGTTTTCAGTATCTATTTGTTTTAATTGTGTAGCTTTTACGGAAGGTATGCTTTCCCTCTTCACGCTTATCAAAAGGACAATAACCTGTGCGGGCCACGCGGTCAGTGACCGCATGGTAAACAATCCTTCCTTGTTATCTATGTTTCTGTGCATCTGTTCCTGCTACTTGCAAAGGCTGCTTTTGCA
This sequence comes from Cybosia mesomella, assembly GCA_946251805.1. NCBI lineage: Eukaryota > Metazoa > Arthropoda > Insecta > Lepidoptera > Erebidae > Cybosia > Cybosia mesomella. Next base: position 16,004,619 of record OX276392.1, read on the forward strand.
ATAATGACCATAAGCATCACGTGCCTGGGGAAGCTTGTCACCTTTCTTACGCCTTCGGTATGCCCGGCCTGCACTAGCAGTATATCTTCACGTACTGAAAGCTTTGCCTTCTCCTTTTAGATCCGCCGAGCGAGTCACGCAGCGGTTGGTGCCAGCGCGACACACCGGGCGGGGACACCAAGCTAAGTGCAACTCCTGGCTGCCGCGGGTCGCCCTTACACCTCCTTCTTTCACCTTCTTCTTTAGACTTTAACTATTTTAATTTAATCTGTGCGTACTCATCCCTGAGACCACTTATAATTGACAATACTTTTTAATATATGAAAGGTAAAATTATTCTCATGTTTAATTTACTATAACCTTTTTTTTTTTTTGCTGGCCGGCGGGGGCGGTTATGTCTGGCTTGCACCGACTAAAACCGCACGCCGTCTCGGGTCTTCAGACGCCGGGGTGTAAGGTTACCCATAGAGCATATCCCTCGCACCCCGGCTGACCCTGGGCCATCTCACCACTAACAGCATCGCTCATCCTGTCTCCTCTGAAAGCAGAGGAGTACGAAGAGCGATGTGTTCCCGCCACGTTGGGTATTGGCCGACGATCAATGCCAACCCTATGAAGGGGTGAAGGGGAAGCCATTGACCGCCGCCCAGGGTGTACCGGCCGCTCCGATTCCGTTCCCCCCGGACTGCAGCGGAATCGGAATCGGAGCGACACTCGAGGAGGTTACCCAACACACACCCCAATTTACTATAACCTGATATCAAACCTTTAATTAACTTGTAACTTCTAATCTACTTAAAATCATTATCCCTGTTACAAATGGCGCCCGTTATAGGGTCGGCAGCGCGAGTGTGACGCCCCTGGTGTTGCACACGTCCATAGGCCGCGGTAACCACTTCCCATCAGGTGGGCCATGAGCTTGTCTGCCACCTGAGTGGATACAGCACAACAGGGATAATGATTTTAACTGTTCAAATATCTCCACCAGGTAGGTATATAGAGCAAATATAATAATTTAAATATATTTATACATTACATACATATTTATATATAAACATAATAATTTAGTCTAGTGGTTCGCACAAATTTGATCGAAATCTTTGTGTGAAAGTGATGAGCCAAAAAAATGAGCCTCAGAGCGAGGTAACGCCGCATACGAGGTAACGCCGCATACGTCATGTTTTTTCGTGCGTCGAATCATAAGACATCAAATTATATCGAATCATCGAATTATAAGACGTTGTCACGTCAAAAATAAAAAATAAAAATATATATTCTATGACATTCTACACAGCGCTTTCTAGATTAATAGTTTTAAAGGAATTATATTGGTCTGGGTCATTCGTAGACAAAAAGTATTTAAATCCGTGTTTATCTACAGACGAGAATTCATATGACAAGTTTAGTTATGTTCAGTTTGGGTCTGGATGACGCTGTGTAATATATTCTCCAGATATATATAATATGATATATATATATATAATATGATCATATAATATGATCCGGGATATGATGCGATACGAATGGGTACCTACTATTGTTTTGTTACTTACTGTATGTTATTATGTTGTTATTACACACCTCTGTCTACCCCTTCCAGGATGCAGGCGTGAAGTTATGTTATGTTTTTGTTTTTTTTTGTTTTTATTACTTTTTTATTTTTTTTATTATTTTGTATGTTATATAGTTAATCCTTCCTGTTTTGTTTATAATATTATTGTAAGCTGATTGACGTACGTAAGTCTGGTTCGTCGTAGGTGTGGTTGAAAATCAGCGCTAGGCATCAGTCTGGCATTATGCTGAACCAGGTCCTATTCGGCAAGCTTTGAGATCTGTAATTAAGGCTATTCTTTTTCTTTATACTTTAAGTGCGTCTCAAAGCAGACTGAATAAATTTATTTCTTTCTTTCTTTCTTTCTTTATATTTAATTTTATATTAAAAACATATGCAAAAAAATTGTTTCATGCAATTAGTTTAATTAAATGACGAAATCATACTTTTGATTCACATACATTTTATTGACCAACAATGTATATTTGGGTCGCCCTTTGAGTCTCGTTGAAACTAATAAATGGCAAGTTAAGAAAAATCAAAAAGCAGCTTCAGGAAGCAAGAGGATACTGGTAAATGTTTTAAATTAATCAAGGGAAGACTACAATCGGCTGATTTGCATTTATACGAGCTACTCGCGCTCGGTCAATCCACATCGATATAAGCGTCTTTAGATACAAAATTCATACATTGCTGACGGCCTCTGTGGCGTAATACATTCGACTGCTACGACATGGGGCACGGATTCGATTCCCGCTCAGTGTAAATATTTGTATGCATGAATATGTCTATTTGCATTGGTCTATGTGATTCTATGTATAATATGTAAGTATTTACAAAAAAAAAGTATATAAGTATTTTTATCCGCATTCTAGAACCCATAACACAAGCTAGTTAAACTATGCTTACTTTGGGTCTAGAAAGCGCTGTGTAAAATAGAACTGTCGTAGAATATTTATTATTTATTTATTATTGCCTAAATAGCTAAATAAAAACAATGAAATCAAAAAATAATTAATAAAATATATTTTTTTAAGATAAGCTTTTATCCAAAAATGTAGTCACACTATAACCAAGCAAATTATTTTTGTTTTCTATTTGTGCTACAAGCTTTTCAAATCAGTACAGGTAGGTATTACATAAAATTATTATTTTCGTTATAGTGCGACTTTATTTTTGAATAAAAGCTTGTTTAAAAAAAGCTTGGTTATATTATTTTATTTTCAACTTTTTAGTTTTAGTAATACTATGTAGCTCAAGAGTGACCCTGAATATCATGTATGTACCAACAAAGAGTTCGCTAAGGTAAAACAAACGATCCCAAACTCGATAATAATGATAATTATCTTATTTAGTTTAGGAGTTCCTATGGCCACCTTCCTACTCCATCTTCAGACCCTGACTACCATGTAACACCAGAGAGTTCGCCAAGGCAAAACAAATTAGCCCAAACTCGATAAGTTTAGCTTGTTTAGTTTAGGAGTTCCTTTGGCTACCTTACAACTAATACACATAAGCAAGATGAAGTTTGAAGTCCATTATTGTTTAGGGGTATAATCTGTTAAGATAGTGGAAGAATATTCAATAAATAAATAAAAAAGTAAAAATCTTCAGACCCTTACTATCATGTAACACCAGAGAGTTTGCTAGGATAAAACAAATGAGCCCATACTCGATAGGTTAATCTTGTTTAGTTTAGATTAGAAGTTTCTGTGGCTACCTTCCTACTCCACCATCAGACCAGCTTCATGGTACCATATTATTGCATTATCATCCAAACTAAACGTGTATGCAAACAGTGCAATCGGATGTCAACAAATGGTCGAAAATTGGTTTACAAATTTTGGTGGACAACATACTTACATCTTCTTCTTCTTCTTCTTCTTTACGCGGGCTCATTTTCCGCATGTGGTCCCTTATAGTTGGGCCTTTTTGCGTGATGTGGTTAGTGTATCCACTGCCCTACTCCAACCATCCAAGCTCCTTCCAAAAAGCGGCCAGGCTGCCGGGTCTGCTGCAGGCCTCTCGCAGTGTGCTTGGTGTTCCCAGGTGTTGTGCCCGTTGTTCCGCGACCTCGCTGCAGTTCATAACAACATGGGCCGGTGTTTCGTCAGTCCTCATGCACGCCCGGCACAATGGACTGTCCGTTAGACCTATAACATACAAATGTTTGTTAAGATTACTGTGCCCTGTTATGGTCCCTACTACAAACCGTAGGTCCGCCCTATTTAAGCGCAGCAGTTTTTTAGAGAGTCGTCTGTCTAGAGATGGCATTGCCTCTCTCGATTGGCGACATTCCTTCGTCTTCGCCCACATTTCGGCGTGTAGTTTCCTTGTTCTGTGTCTCAACCAGCATCTTTGCTGGTTTGCCGATATTGGTATTACGGGTTCCACCCTGTAGGTCTCTATTTCGGCTCCCCTTCTGGCCAGTTCATCGGCCGCGTCGTTGCCTAGGGAACCGCTGTGTCCTTTGATCCATTGGAGTGTAATCTCGTTTGACTCACATATACCCTCCATTTTCTTGTGGCACTCCAGGACTAGTCCTGATTTTATTGTGTTGCTGCGTAGAGCGTGTAGTACTGCAGTGCTGTCCGTTAGGATACGAATGCCTTGATTCTCTATCTTTCTTGCAGACACCGCGTCTGCGGCCTGGATTATACCAACGCATTCCGCTTGGAAAATTGTGTTGTGCATGCCCAGTGCTGTTGATATATTAATATTTAAGTCAGCGGAATAGGTGCCCGCACCTGTCCCTGTTTTCGTTTTAGATCCGTCCGTGTATATCCTCACCTCCTTTGTGCCGGATGAATCTATTCTTTTTTCCTTAAGTTCTATTCTGTACCGTTTGTCAAAGACGAATTGTTTTGGTATAGTGTCGCAGGGGGCCATTAGGAGTGGTTGGTCGTTTTTGGCCTCTTCCACCGCATTGGTGTGCGGCACCCTCGTGTCGTGTGTCCATAGGGAGAGTTTATTCAATCTAATGGCTGTAATGGCTGCCTCTTGCTGTATGAATAGGTGGAGTGGTGGGAGGTCCAGCATCACTTCAAGGGCGGCTGTAGGCGTTGTGGACATGCAGCCTGTGATGGCCAAGCATGCCATTCTTTGTAGACATTGTAGCTGGTTTTGTGCGGTAATCAACTTTGTTCTTTGCCACCATGCTATGCAACCGTATGTTATTGTTGGTCTGATTACCGTTTTATAAAGCCAGAGCATAATTCTAGGTTGTATGCCCCATCTCTTCCCCAGCATGCGTTTACATTGCCACATGGTAATACAGGCTTTGTTTGTCTTTTGTTCCATGTGTCTGTCCCATTTTAGTTTGCTGTCTAGTGTCAGTCCTAGATACTTGACCTCAGTTGCGAACTGTAGTGTTGTGCCAAATAATTTTGGTGGTCTCAGGTTTATTAGTTTCCTTTTGTTCGTGAACAGTACCATTTCGGTTTTCTTAGGGTTCACAGACAGTTGGTGTTCTGTGCACCACCCTTCCACTATTTTTAGGGCGTTTTGCATTAGAAGGCATAGGGTGTTCTCAAACTTCCCACTAACTAGAATGGTTATGTCGTCCGCATACCCTATCGTTGGGAAGTATCTGTTGTTCAGCCGTCTTATCAGGTCATCCACCACCACGTTCCAAAGGAGAGGTGACATCACCCCTCCTTGTGGACAGCCTTTGGCTACTCTTGCACGTGTCGTAGTGTTCACTGTGAATCGTATGGCCCTTTGTTTGAGCATGTTGTGTATCCATTCGCATAGCGTTGTTTCCACCCCATATTTGGTCAAAGCATTGCTTATGCTCCTGAAGCTCGTCTTGTCAAAAGCGCCTTCTATGTCGATGAACACCCCTAGGGTCTGTTCCTTCGTGGATAAGGATCTTTCGATTACGGTGACTACGCTGTGTAGTGCGGAATCTGTAGACTTACCCGTACTATAGGCATGTTGATTCCGATGTAATGGTTTGCTTCGCAAGTGGGTGTCTCTTATATGTCTATCGCACATCCTCTCCAGCGTTTTCTGCATGAAGGATGTCAGACTGATGGGTCTGTACGCTTTTGGATCTGTGTAGTCTGTTCTCCCCGGTTTCGGCAGGAAGATCACTTTTACCTCTCTCCATTGTTTGGGCATGTATCTGTGTGCTATACATGCGGTAAATACTTCCGTTAGTTGGGAGTTTATTAGCTTCCCCCCCCATTGTAACAGTGCGGGGAATATTCCATCTAGGCCAGCTGCTTTATAGGGTAAGAAACTGGCTATGGCCCATCTAGTCTTATCATTTGATATGATTTTGTGGGCTGTGTTCCAGTCTTGTTCTGTTGTGGTCTCTTCTGTGTGGTCTTCCCAGGCGGTGTCATCCGTCAGGGTGCACTCTGGAAAGTGTGCTTCCAGTAGTACTTCACAGGTTTCTTTATCTGTGTTGGTATAGGTGTTGTCACTCCTTTTCAGTGATCCTATTGTTCTAGTTACGCTGTTCGTTATAATTTTCCGCACTCTGTTTGCTGCACTACAGGTTTCCATGCTTGAGCAGAATCTTTGCCAGGACTCGCTCTTGCGGAATCTTATTCGTTTTTTGTATATTTTCTGGGCTTGCTTGTATTCTGCCCAGTCTAGTTCGCACCTAGTGTTCATGGCCCTGTTGAAGAGTTTCCTCATCCTATGTTTCAGCCTGTCTAGCTCCGGGCCCCACCAGGACCCCTTGCGGTCACGGTTCGGGTGAGGCGTGATAGGCTCGCATGCCTTCTCGTAGCTTGTGATTATGCTTTTTGTTAGTAGGTCCACATTGTCGTCAATGTTTGCCCTGTGTCTACGCATATCTTTTGTAGTTACGTTAGACAAAAGTACTTCCAGCTCGGTCGTGTATTTGTCTATGTTGGTTTTCCTTGGGTTTCTGTACGGAATTATCTGTTTCGCAGTTGCTGTTATATTGTAGCATATTCGCCTGTGGTCAGCGAAGGATGGTTCATCGGAGACTCGCCAGTCGGTGATCATCTCCATTGCCCCCGTCGTTGCTAGAGTTATGTCTATTAAGGTTTGACTACGTGAGGTCACAAAGGTTGGCTGCGTTCCCCTGTTTAGAATATTTAGATTAGTGGTAAAAAGATATGATGCAAGATCCTTACCTCTATTGTTACATGATTCGCTGCCCCATAGGGTGTGGTGTGCGTTTACATCTGCTGACACGATGAGTTCTAAGGCAGCTGTCTCGCAGTGTTGTACCAGGTCGGCCAGCTCTTTCGGAGGAATGGATTCCTCGCCCGGGAAATACGCCGAGGCTAGTACTGTGGTTACGGTCGTCCCAGAGTTCCTGGTGGTTTGTGGATCTAGTCTTATAGCTGTCAGGTCTCTTGTGCTAAACTGATCGAGTAAAGTAGCATTTAAATTACATGGTAAGTATATGCATGTGCGAGGGTTACGGACAGTGTTATTGAAAAATATATTACCTCCGATGTTGTTGAGACCACATATAGTGTGTCCCCTAATCCACGGCTCCTGGATTAGGGCGATGGTCTCCTGGTTAACCTCCAACACTCTTCGGAGGGTAGCCGTTGCGATTTGTTTGTGCTGGAGGTTAGTTTGTATAGCCCTATAGGCTATCGGACTTTGGTGAGAGAAGATGCTGTATGCTACTCACCAAGTCCTCGTCCGAGCTAACTATCTCTGGCTCAGGGTCCCTCATGTGGTAGCCCTGGTCCATATTGGAGCTCGGTGTTATTGTCGAGGCGGTTACAGTGGGGTCTGCCTCGGTTTCCCCCGTGTCCATACCACCTCCTGGAGTAGCTACCTGGTCAATGTGCGTTCGCTCCTCCGTTGGTGGCCGTGGATTTTCTTTTTCCAGGACGAGGAGGTAGCATTGCCCCGTCCCGTAATGCAGTGCCCGACCTTTCTCCTTGAGCTGGTCAAGTTGCGGCTTTGGGACCCCCAGCGTTAGAAACGTGCCCCTAGCCTGACGATCCAGATCATATAGGATCCAGTCCTCAATGCTAAGGCCACGATTCTGCGCCATGAGTCTGGCCTGGACCAGTCGGACGTCGGTCGGGAACTCGTTTTCGAGAAGAATCCCGCATTTCGTCCTTGTTACCAGGTCGCATGCCCTCACTGCTTCCAGTGTGGTGCCTGGTAAAGGGGATTCTAGTAATCCCGCTGCTTCCCTTAGCCACGCCACGGATTCCTTGTCCTCGCACCAGAGTTTGAGGACTCCGTCCCCGTAGAGTGGCCTGCCTTTGAAGGCAGGGAGGAAGGGGATCACTGTCTTCTGGTCGAGAGCCTGTACCAGTATGTTGTCCATACGGGTAAGGATTTGCCTCTCGACCAGTCTGGTCTGATCCGGGGTTAAAAACCCCGCAGGTGTCAGTCGGATCGCCATACGCAGCTCCGCTTTGGTTGCATCTGCGTACGACGTTCCTGGTCCGCTAACTTGCGAGGTTACGACCTTGACGCGCTTGGTGTCACCTCTCGGGGATATGGTGTCGTCCAGACGATTTCGTTTCGTCTTTCTGGACCTCCCCTGCGGCCTTGTGGAATGGCCCGCGTCTAGTCCCCTCTTGTTAGGTAGGGCTGGGCCTGCGGGACCGCCACCCCTGCCGTCCCCGCCCCCAGGCGCCTCATGTGTCCTGGGGGCGGTGGCGCCAGCGGCATGTACCGCACGCTCTGCCCTGGTTATTTTGCCTTCCCTCTTGGCTGCCTCCGCCGGTTGACGTCTTTCCTCAGCTTTCGCCTTGGATGTCAGTCCGCCGGGTTCGGTTTGCCGCGAGGTACCAGCTTTGGGCTCAGCTTCCGTCGTGGCGGCGACAGCTCCCCCCCCCTTGGCTACGCTTTCCGCACTCACGGGTATTGGTCCCACCCCCGTGTTGGGAGCCAGGACCTCACCGCTTGTCACGTCCAGTTTCGCCTTGGGTGGGGGGGCAGCACCGTCACTCCTTGCGCTGGCCCGTTTTTCTTTTTGGCGAAGTTTTCGAGCCTGCCTCTTCCGCTCGATCTTCGCCCTCTTACGCTCTTCAGGAGTGAGGCTGCTCGCTTCCTGTAGAGCGCTGTTAATTTGGTGTCTCTTGCGAGTCACCAGCTGCCAGGAGGTTGTAAGCAACCTACCGGGTGCCGGTGTCGCGGGTGTCAGGCCACTAGGTACTAGTGGGATTGTGTTGTTGCTTGATCCTGACCCGTGTGCTGTCTGTGTGTTAGTGTGTGTGGTGTGTGGTGAGTGTGGGTTTGGTGTGTGTTGTGTTTGTAGTGTCTGTTTGTCCCTATGTTCCATGTTTTGTTTGGATATGTGTACTCAACCCCAGCGGCGCCCCACCCTCCAGGGAGCCCGCAACGGTGGGGACGTCCTCGGTGATAGACAAAAGGCCGAGGAACGCCAGGGCCTACCGCCAGGGTGTAGGGCTCCGACTGGCTCCTGTCCGGATGTACTGTCCGGGGACCTACAGGTGCCAGCTGCTACGCAAGCAGGGAGCAAGACGCGACGGTGAGGCGCAAAGAGAGGCGGGTGCCATCCCCGGTTCGGGAAAACCAGGTCGCTTTCCCGTCCTCCGTGCACCGCCCTCTGCTTACCCGTCTGCCCAGAACCCTCGCCCGCTATCAGCCTATGACGGCCGATGCGTTTTCCGTATTACCCGAAGCTGGCTAGGCCGCGGGCACCGTTTGTGGTACAACACCGGGCCAAAGAGGGCGTGTTGCCTCCTGCGACCATCTGACCCGGGTGCATTTGGCTCAACCCCCCAGGACTCCTTAGTAATACCTACGGCGTTCGACTACGCACGGAATTTTAGAGGCCGTGCCCCCGCTGCGCGGATGGCGCAGCGGGGGCACGGCCTCGCGTAGGAGTCGGCTGTTGGGCTTGTCGTGTTGTGTGTGGTCCTACACTTGATTGTTGTGGGCTGCTGGTCAGCTTATGTGTTTAGTAGTGATCTGTGTGATTCTAGTGTTTATTGGTTAGTATTTATGTTGTTGTGTAACTGCACCCTTCAGCCACCACACCGCCAGGTTGACTCACTTCCTGGTGGTAATCCGAAGATGAAAGCTCCGGACCCCCGATCTCCCGTCTGTTTGGTGCAGGGCTCACCAGCGTGCAGGTGGGAGTGGAGTTGATGGGGCTAGGCTATGTGACATTTGGCTGAATGTCATGTATTGCGCATCACCCATCCTTGAGACCCCATACACATAACATACTTACATATGAACTGTGCAAGTTAATAAAAAACTTGAAATAAGAAATTGCTATTCATAAATAAATATTTAGGAATAACAATTTCCTATCATTCATCACCCTCCGAGCCTTTCCCTAACTTAGTTGGGGTCGGCTTTTCGATCTAAGTACGAAGCGGCCGAACTTCGATATTTTCCGGGAAGCGACTGCCATCTGACCTCCATAACCCGTAACGACTACCATGAATGTTCGTTTGGCAAGCGGGAGCGACGGGCTAACGTGCTACCCGAGGCATGGAGGGGTCTCAATGTGTTCAGAATGGTCAACCCATCCTAAGCCTGACGGTGAGAACAATTTCTTATCAATTTTGTTTTAAATTTTATAGCCTTATTAAAAAAACCAGCCAAGTGCGAGTCGGACTCGCCCATTAAAGGTTCCGTAGCAGCAAGTAACATAATAATGTTCTTTTTTAATTTTTATATTTGAGTTGATTGAATGAAAGGTAAATTGCGGTTAACGATTTATGACGTATTAAAAAAAACTACTTACTAGATTGAAATAAAACTATTTTTAACGGATTCTATCGCGGTTTATTTGATGTTATTTTATATTTTACATTGAACCCGACGTTTCGGTTGCTTTTCAGCAGCCATGGTCACGGGGAGACTAAAGATGGTTGTTGTCTTAAAGTTTGAAGTGAAAGTTATCTCAAAGTACCCGAACTACCCGTTAAAAATAGTTTTATTTCAATGTGTAACATTCGCGTAAACTTCCGACAATATCATACTTACTAGATCTCGTTCAAACCAATTTTCGTTGGAAGTTTATATGGTAATGTACATCATTTATTTTTTTTAGTTTTATCATTGTCTTATTTTAGAAGTTGGGACAGTGGGACACATTTTACCACTTTTATTTATTTTATTTATTTAAATATAAGTACAAAAGAACTTATAATGCTACATAAACTCACTCGAGTTTTTCTGAGCAAAACAGTTTCATCGACAATCAGTTTAGTAGTTAAATAATTTATTTTGCATTACATAAAATAATTAAATTTGCAGTGGGTAGGTTACAATAAAAACAGCACTGCGTCGCACGTCTACCTCCCACCAGCCGGCAAACTATTTCTTTATTGCACTCTGAGCATATCACAGAACTCGTTAACTACATCTGTAGTATGATGTTTTGTTTATATGGTTTAATGGTGTCTGTTGCTTATAAAGTATGAATTCTGTTATATTTTCTGAAAATGTGTATTGTGTGTATAAGTGTAATATTATGTCTGATTAGATATACTTATTGTATATAAGTAGTATTTGTGTAGTAGGTATATATGTACTTTTTTTATGTTAGCAGATAATTAAAAAATCAATTATAATTATTTATATTTGCCAAAAAATATTGTTTGAGTCTGAATTTGATATTTTTTGGTGTTATCTCATTCCTAAGAGATAATGGGAGATTGTTGATCAGGTCCGGAATAACATATGACAGTTTCCTTTTGCCATAGAGGTTCTTGTATTGGGGTAATAATAACCTTGACTTCAAGACGTGACGTGTTTGAATCATGTTATCATTATACTGTCTATTTTTTTTAACTTCTTCGTTGAAAAATTCTTCATTTAAAAGTGTGTATTTAATTTTTTCGTGTACTGGTAATACTTTACAAAATTCAAAAAGTCCATGGTAGTTATTTTCATAATTCTTTTTAATAGTACGAGGAACAACTTCTTTTAGCAGCCTCATAGTACATAGATGGAATCGAGGTGTGAATTGCAAGTTCTTCCGTAGCTCGATAGACCATAAGCAATCACTGATTCGGCTAAGGCAATGTACAGTTGGAGCCGGATTTGATGGGGTATTTTCCGTTTTATCTGGAAGTTTACTTTGGAAGTGTCTGTTGCGCAAACTATTGAGTTTAGAAAAAAATGATATTAGAAACCTCAATATCATTTTTAAAGACCTATCCATAGATACCACATACATACGGGTTTCATGAAAAAAAAAATTTTGAGTTTCAGTTCAAAGTTTATTGTTTTTTTTCTATTTTTGTGTAAAAATCTTAATGCGGTTCCCAGAATACATCTACTTACCAAGTTTCAACAACATAGTTCTTATAGTTTCGGATAAAAATGGCTGTGACATACGGACGGACAGACAGACAGACATGATGAATCTATAAGGGTTCCGTTTTTTGCCATTTGGCAACGGAACCCTAAAATTGGTCTGCTTACTAAAATGCTTACGCATGTTAGACTTTTTCAAAAAGTGTGTGACCGATTTACTCCGAGTATACACAACTTGGTATTTGCCTGCCATTTTCTGTGTGTAGTTCTGTATGTTCTGATTCTTATTTGAACAACGGCCGTATAGAACTTATGAGCTTTTCACTCTATACTTACTTCAAATGGAGATGATCACTACGAGTTTACAATAAATCTCAAATACACAAAAAATGTCTTAAATACTTACAGTGATTCATTTTTCTGTTTGAAGGTGCATTTATTATACCTCATTAAATTTGGAGCTAGATATTGCTAAAATATAATTGCTGCTGCAAGCTGCAAGCTTTCATTTGATGGAAAAAATACCGTGTTGTCTATGATTTTATTACATCTTTATATATATATTTCTTGTGTGCGTGTGTATGTTACTGAACTCCTCCTAGACGGCTGGACCGATTTTGATGAATTTTTTTGTGTGAGTTCAAGGGGATTCGAGGATGGTTTAGATTCACAATTTGGTCGCGGACGAAGTCGCGGGTAACAGCTAGTATAGGTATAAAATTGTAATAATGTTAAAGCATTAATCGCTTTAATCTAAGAAAACTCATTATTGACGTTTTCAATCTTATAAACAACCCTTTATTTAGTCAGTCTTTTAAATAAACTAATTACATTGTTACTATACCATCAAGGTAAACTAGCTGGTACATAAATAACAATAGGTGGTAGTGCTTCATGTAGCGATTAGATAATCTGTTAATAGGCTACCAGCTGACATGTTTTGATATGTCCTCATACATGCATCTACTATGATTAAGTAGAATGTATTAAACCTGTGTACTTGCTACACAATACACAACTATAGTGCTATCTGGAATTATCTGCTGAGTAACTAGCTGACTATTGATGTAGAGTTGATGACTCTACGTTTAGGACATATCTGCATTACCATCCGGCACGGCGGTGGCGTAATAGCTATAGTGATGGATTTGCAATACAGTATGAAAAATACAGACTAATTAATTGTAAAGGTAAGTACAAATTCTACTTCATACTCGAAATCTTAAAAATAAATGGAAAATATTTTTCATGCATATGGCAGTTAAGTTCAAAAAGATTTATTTTGAAAAAGTAAATTTTATGCCACTAGCTTCCTTCTAAACAGAGGTTTAGTGTTATTTAATTTACTTAAGGTAGTAAGGGTACACGTGTCTTCTACTATTTATATTATTACTCCAATAAAACTTCTAATCTTACTACTAATGTGTAACCATTTGCAATTTGTTTTGCTTTCAGAAATTGATCAGTGTCTAGTTAAATCTCTGGTTCACAATGTGCAATGAATCTTTATGTCTCGACAGTAGGTAATATCGTTACGTTTGCGTAGTCGAACACTTATTGAAACTGTCCTTAAGTGTTGTCCTTTTATGTAGCTACTCCATAAATGTTTGATAGGGACATCTCGGAAAATCTCTGTCTCCATTCGCAGAGGGTCTGCAGTCAAATAAAACTGGAATCCCAAATATTATTCCACGACATTTTCCCTGTTCCGTCGATGTGAACTTTTATTTTTATGCCTTTACGTATTCTTATCAGAGCAGAGACACACTCCCGGAGAGCTTCTGACATACTGACTTAAATCCTTTACCCGAAAATGTAAGTTTGTCTTGGATTACAGTTTCTTCGGCTTTCTTTAATATTATTGTGGCAATTTTTGGATTTAACGTAAAAATAGGGTACGCTGATTCTATTACAGTTAAATTATACAATGTTTATTTTGAAAAAAGAGTGCATGTTTTGTTACTGAAGTGCTATTTATGCAAACCAATTACTATTAGTTTATTTTAAATAGAGTGCTGAGTTAGCCAACCTCATAGTAGGATTGGCTTTTGCGAAGGTCTTAAGCAGCTCCTGCTAATTTATGAGGAGAAACAGTTGGCTTACTCTGAATTCTTTGTAATAGTGGATACAGTCTATTTCTCTGCTTGCTCTAACTTGTAAACTAGTCGGTAACAGATAGCAACGAACGCTGTTTAGGTGCTGTGTAAAAAATCGTTTATATCGTACTATGCTTGAATCTGAATGAATGATCTATGTTAAGTGATAGAGTAAGAAAGCTACAAGAAAACTGTTGAAATTGTCTTTTCCGATTCTAAAATTCTTTTCAAGAATAATATTAGCAAAACTTCGGCTATGTCTCATATTTTTTGTCCTATAAAGAAGGATTGCCGTAATGAAAGTGAGCTAAAGCAATAATACCTTCTACGTGATAACATGCACTTGCGTAGATCGTCTGTATCTTAGTGCAACGACCGAAAGCAACTCAAGTGTGAGGCTAACCTATGAACGCAGAGTCCACTAGATCATGAGGGTGACAGGCGGCACAAATTTAATTTAGCTCCTACCCAGTACTCGTGGATATACTGGCACTGCATCACTCACTGCATGAAAAACAATTCTCACTATACTAGAAATAAACGGTATAAAATTACATTCTTGGAATAGTTTTACTGCCTCAATTGTGCAGAGTTACTGGATTCAACTTTTTCGGCTGTTGCACACGTTCATAGACCACAGTAACCGCTTCTTATCAGGTGTCGGGTCTTCAGTTGCGGGGTGTAAGATGTCCAGAAGGCAGCCCCCGGCTGACCCTAGGACTTCCCCGGTTTCGAGATGGCCCCCTCGTGTTTCGGAACCACGGTATCCCCGTGTTCACCCCGGAAAAAGGAGGGGCGCGAGCGCCGGCCTACTTGTGCTATGCTGGGCTGACTGGACTCACGCCCACGCCAGTCACTCCGTCATTGTGTACAGCTCTTTGACCTCGCTTGCATCACAGTGATGATACTCAGTCGTTGACTCCTTCCTGATCTGACACAGGTGGTCCTCGAAGCACCCCTTCACCAGCGTCAGTCGGTACGAGAGGCCTTACCGCCGCTACTACGGTGTGCCCTTCAGCCTTATTGTAATATTTTGTGACGGTACTTAAAAGAAATAAGTACTTTGCCTTTGCTATCACTTCCTCTGCTCGAATACAAAAATACAAACAAATTGCCATACAAAATTACTAAATAACGCCATGGTAATGCTTGCCCAGCACAAATGGGCTGGTTAACCGGGAAAATACCATTCTTCACCACAAGGAGTAAAATACTTGCCCGCGGCTCCACAAGATTTTTTATAAGGATTACCATATTACTCATATCCCCATTTCCAATGAGCCATATCAATATTTCTGTGTCTCCGGAAAGCTATAACCTGGGAGTCTTCAAGTCAAGAGTGAACAGGTTACTACTAGGCAACCGACAAAACATGCAACTAGTTTATTCTTTTTCTCCATCAAATATATATACACACATGTGTGTGAGAATGTTTTATGTAAATGCTAACATTTACATAAAACATTCTCACACATGACAAGACTTGTTCGAAAAAATCAAAAGGAGCGCCAATGCATGCTTACGTAAGATTTTACTACTACGACAGAGTTTACTCCAAGTCAAAGTCTGAAAATTTGTCTGTTATTCTTCAGAGCGTTCGTTTATTACGTGTTGAGTATGAAATGAGAAGTAGGTAGTTCTGTCGGTTTCTAGTCGTCACATATTTCAGCGGTGTCACCTACCTCCATATTAGTATGCCACGCCACAATAACCGAAGTCGAATCACAAAAGATTTCCGGAGCGCGACTTGCACAAGGGATGAAAGCCAACATTGTGTAATCAGAAGGGTCGCAATCTCACCTCACCCCCTCGCACCGTGTCGAACACAGCTTCATCAACAAGGGCTCTTTCTACTCATTGTGACATTTCATTTCTCAATAGAAACGACATTGCCGCGACCGCATGGAGACCCAACAAACATACAAATCAGATTGTTTTTATACGAATGTAAGTATTATTAAAGGATCTACCTCCTTCTTAATCACTAGGTTATAAGTAGGGTAAAATTTCAAAGCTGTTACTGTAGGTGATACAATTTTACAGATTCTGTTGCATTAGATCAAGCGATCCACTAAAATGGTGATACCGTTTTACTTTATTTACTTTAAGAAGTAAATAAAAACAAATCAAGGCGTTTCTGCAGTAACCATGAATCAGATTATTCAGTTCCCACCGGAATAGTAAAATTTTATTTACGAATCAAAGTCTAAATTAATTTATAATCATAAACTGATGCACATCAACATGAAATCACGAAGCTTAGCTTATTTTATTACAATTCGCCAACGCTTTATCGAGTGCCGTGGGCTTCGTGCGCTGCCGAGATCCTTCGGATCGGACCCAGACTCAGGAATGTGCGCCAACATAAACACAAACTGCCACTAAACCAACTAGACAACTCTACTAACATTCGCGTTCCAAGATATGGTCACGATAATCTTTAAATTGCCACATGTTCTGACCAGGTTACACACCGTGGTCTCTAGCTTACTGGCTCAGTGCCCTTCGTCCATGTGATGCAGGAGTCAGGAGCAGTAAACATACTTCAGGCTATATAGTACAAAAGGAATGATTATTTATAATATAAACAGATCTTGTTAAAGCTACAGGTATATAAGATGAAATCAAAGAAATGTCAGGTTTACCCATCAAAAATAACGACCAAGATCGAGCGTAAGGAGCGAAAGCGATAAGACGTCAACGAGTCTCAGCTACGAGCGATGTATATTATGATATTTTTAGCAGCGAACACTTGACATTCTATCAAATTCATATGATTTACCAAATCAATTTCCACAGTTACTGTTACTGTGTTATGTTTTCTCCTAAATGTTTGTACAAATGCGTCGATGTGTGTGGCGGTGTGGAGCTCGAGGCGGGACCACGGTACAATATCGCGGCGGCGTTTATGCCATGCTCCCCTCCAACGCACCCCGCAATAGTTTCTAGTTTGAATTTCTTGAACAAACGTTATTACTACTCCAATAGCGAATGTTCCGCTGAAACAATTCACAATAGTGGGAACTTCAATGTCAAAAGCAAAGAAGATTGGCTGTAAAAATCCTATGCCAGAATTTTAAAAGAATACAGGAGCACCGGTGAGGAGTTTTTATTGTATCTGAATAACTAATAACTGAGCTTTACGGGTTTTTCTTCTTTTTGGAAGTTTTTTAAAAATAAAACCTAAATAGATCGATTTTTCGCCCCCGAAACCTGTTTACTAAATTTCATGAAAATCGTAGGTGCTGTTTTCGAGATTCCAGTTATATATATGTATATATATATATATATATATATATATATAGGGCTCCACCCGCGTGGATGTCAGTTATCGCAATCAAGTCTTTTTTAAATGAAGAACCGCTCATATAAACTTTCAATGTCTATTTCACACTCTCAAAGAGGTGAGATTTCATATCATCAAAAGTTGCTGTGACATCAGCCCTGTCCGATCAGAAAGGGGTAGTTTCTCGATTGAAAGATATATTTAAATCAAAATAAAAATATTCTTAAACAACAATATTACAAAGTGGGGAATAAATAGCATAAATTAAATTTAAAGAAATAGACATGTGGATGGACAGACAATGGGGTCTTAATTACTACCGATAGAACTGTAAAAGCTTTAGGCTGCATTTCCACCAGAGATGTTTGAGGATGCGTAGTGAGGAATGTGTTTGTTAAGAATCAATAGAATCACTTCATCTACCTAGCTTAACAAGCCTTTACATACTTATTGTTTTAAGCAATCTGTCCAAAAATATTAATAGATTTGAAACGGCAGATGAAAAAGTATTAAGAATTAGCACACGTGAAATGTACTGAAGACTGCTTTGCTTCCCATATTAAATGTTGTCAAACATGGTGCATCATACCAGAATTTATTGCAATATTTAAATGACTTTTACATATTAGAAAAAAAAAATATATAATTGAATTTTACAAATGATTTTATGAATTATTAATTGATTATGAATTATGAATTGACTTCTTATGTACCTATAATATTATTGGACATTGCATTGAGTTTATCTAGTTTTAATCTTATTGAGTTTCTTGACTATATTGATATAAATTATAATCAAAATAGGTACGCAGATTTTTGCGAGGTATCTGCTCTATGGGCAACCTTACACCCTGGCGTCTGTAGACCCGAGACGGCTTGCGGTTTTATTCGGTTACGAAAAAAAAAAAAAGGTACGCAGATTTTAACCGAGGGTCAGTCAGGGTGCCAGGGATATGCTTTATGGGCAACCTTACACCCCGATGTTTGGAGACCCGAGGCGACGTGCGGTTTTAGTCGGTTGAAGCCCGACAAAATAGCCCCCGCTGGCCGGCGTGGAGGTATCCGAATGGATTTCCGCACGAAAAAAAAAAGCTACGCAGATTGTTAAATTTTGTAATCTGCAATACTTACTTCATACTTACATACTTATACTTCAGACACATTGTTAATGAATAAATAAATAAATAAAAATATTTAGTTTCTTATTGGTATTGAAATTCTTATTTAGTTAAGTTCCTTGTAATTTTCAAATTAAAGTGTCGAATAATAATTAATCAGTAATTTTATTGCCTTCTATGTCAATTGTTATTACGTATTTGTCTGAAATTTCGCTCCTTATGAGGTTGGTCTCGGCGTTGCTGTCAATACTGACGCTGCTGGTGGCGTTGTCCAATAGTTTTGCGTACTGCGACCACGTAAGCAGACTCGTGCTAGGTGCCTTCCTTTTGACATTAACGGTATGTACTTCTTATAGCGCCGCATTCATTTGCCTTGTGATCGTCTTTTCCACAATAGTCCAATTTCCCTTTAAGATTTCTGATCTCTATTGATAATCTTTTTGAAGTATCCCTCGAAGAGTGACGCGATTCATTGTTCACCTTTTTTGATACTTTGTTGATATGATCCATCGATGATTTATGAAAAAAATTCAGATATGGTTGAGATATCACGTTTTCCCATTTCCATTGATGTAGCCGTATGTACCTTTTTTCGTGCGAAGTTCACCCGGTTACCCCTCCACCAGGGCACGCCGCAATAGCGGCGGTAAGACCCATCATGGAGGATTGGCTAGAGAGGCGACACGGAAGCCTCTCGTACCGACTGACGCAGGTGATTTCCGGTAAGGGGAGCTTCGGGGACCACCTGCATCGGATCAGGAAGGACCCATCGCCTGAGTGTCATCACTGCGACGCGACTGAGGACTCTGCTGCACACGCTGGCGGACTGCCTGGCGAGGGAGGCGCCGAGGCGTGACGTCGTGGCAGCCATCGGGGTCCTGGCAGTCCTCTCGCTCGGCAGCATGATTACGGCAATGGTGCGGAGCGCGAGCGCGTGGGCCGCCACCCCCTCCTTCTGCGAACAGGTAATACTCGCGAAGGAGATGGCGGAGCGCGTCCGAGAGAGGTTTAGAAATCCCCCGGCCCGCCGAGCCCGCAACATTCTCGCCGCGCGTCGCAGGTGACTCAGACGCCGAAGGTTGCTTAACGACCTCCGTCCTCCATGAGCGCAGGCCTGGGGGTGGCAGATGAGGCCGCCTGTCATCCCAGCAGAAGCAGGCCGGGACGGTGGGGCGACTAGCGCCCCTCCCCCAAACCGGGGCAAGACGGGGACACCGTGGTTCCCAAACCCGAGGGGGCCATCTCGAAACCGGAGATGGCCCAGGGTCAGTCAGGGTGCGAGGGATATGCTCTATGGGTAACCTTACACCCCGGCGTTTTAAGACCCGAGACGGCGTGCGGTTTTAGTCGGTTCAAGCCCGACATAACCGCCCCCGCTGGCCGGCGGGGGGGTAACCGAAGGGACTTCCGCACGAAAAAAAAGGGTACCCCTCCACCGGCCGCCATTCACACCGACTAAAACTGAACGCCGTCTCGGGTCTTCAGACGCCGGGGTGTAAGGTGGGCCAATAAGCCATTTCCCCCACACCCCGGTTGAGCCATATGTCCTAATCTGGAGAATAGTGTTGTTTCTTTTTCTTGTGAAATATATATACATACTGAATTTTGAATAGATATATGTTGAATACATATAAATTGTTCGTTTAAAGGTATTGGATATATGTATATATATATATATATATATATATAATCTGAATATCGGACACGGCTCCAACGATTTTTTACGTCATTTAGTATACAGGGGGTTTCAATACATCCATCTGGCTAGGTTTCACTTTTGGAAAACGTCGAAAAAGCAAAGCTCGGTCATGCAGATATTTATTACTTAAACGTTATGCAAACAATTTCGATAGTTGAGGCAAAGACGACGATTTGTGAACTTATATCAACACACCATAATATGAATATGCATAAGTATGTTAGAGTAAATATTACGTTTAGAGTCATTACCTAGATAGCAATGACGGTACATTGCTATCACCATCATCACATCATACCATCATATTCACAGCATTAGCCCTGGTTACATCCAAAACTCGCACTTCGGAAGTCGGCTTCCACTTGCTGCTTCTTCCACTTCATTTGGTTTATCTTAGCTTTTACGTGAGTGACTGCCGTCCGAGCCCCTTAACCTCGAGAGCGAATTCCTAATAACTAACTACCTGCGCAGGATTTCTATAAATATCCAAGTAACGGACACAACGTACCAAGGAACTCATCTCGCACTATATATATCTGTGAATTATGCAAGTACACAACACATAACACATGGTAATACACATAAAACAAAGAACATAACACTGAAAAACATTCTAATAAAACATTAAATATCATATCTTACCTACATTCACAGATTGCAATAAAAGCCAACCTTTAAATGACATAAATGTTGAGTTGACTTATGTTTTCATTTAATAACAAGGGTGTAGGGCAGGGGTGGTCGCCGAAGACAAGAGACACGTCACTCACGCCCGAAGGTCCGGACACGGAGACACAGAGGCTCGAAGGGTCACTCGACGCGTCGCCCTATTCCCATACCTCGTTATTGTTTCATATAAAGCGCGTCATGATTTTATCTCTCCATTAATTGGGTTAAAGGCCGCGATTTTGGTTTAACACGTGACATATTACAGGACGTGTTGCTGAAAGGTTATTGTTTATTATAAAATTAAAATAAATTGGTAAGATATATATATATATATATATATATATATATATATATATATATATATATATATATATATATATATATATATTTACATATATATATATATATATATATATATATACATAACTAAGTAACTATACATATATATAGTTACGTAACAAGGGATTTTATTTATTTGGGTTTGATCAGGACCCAGATTGGTGAAGAGAGTGGTGTGATGACTGGTGCCTTAGACCTAACTTTTCCGTACATTATCTACATCATTATTATCTTTATTTATTGGCTGATTAAAAATTATTTAGGTAGGTAGGTGCAGTCGCCATCAGTATTAGCTTAACATATTCAACACATTCAATAAACAAAAATTTAAAAATGTAAAATTTGTCCTCTGTAGATTACAAAAATAAATTATACATCAAGTGTGAATTGATTTATTTCAATCGTTTGTTAATTTGTTAGTGTCGGCAACTTCTGAGGACGACTGTACCTCTCAACAGAAGCTTGAAATTACATTTTTCCAAAGATTTAGATCGGAAAAAGAGAACATCTAGGACAGGACTTGAACCCGCGACCAGTCCCTTACAGGGGGAATGCTCTGACCAACTGAGCCACCTAGACACATCCCAGATATTCGAAATTCTCCGATACATTAATACGTCTTAAGGCGACGTTCTTTAGAAAAAAGTAAGCATACAAAATGCTTAAAAAAATTAATTGAAATACATTTTTCCATTTAAATTACACGTATGGTGTTCCAGTACTTGTGTGTATTAAATTTTCCCATAAAAAAAATATTTTACGGAGGGTTACAAATTGCCCGGGTGCTTACTCAATCGTACCCACTATCTATTTAGCGATAATAATACCTAAACAAACCAGCAAAAGAAACAGCAGGGGAATGGACCCGGGTTCAAAAATGCGAGCTTTAGATGCGACTGAGATTGGCGCTCGGATGAAGAAGAGAGACAGAGTAGATTAATATTTACATAGCTTATAAGTTTTAATAGTGTATGCTCAACCTCACTTCCAAAGTACATAGGCTGATTGTAAGACAAGGCTCTGGTGAAGACTTTTCATCTGCAAAAGCCAAATCAAACCTAATCACGGAAAGGAGGAGAGCGGATCCACGCAAAGTGCAAGCTTTGGATTGGCTCTTGGATAAACAAACTTAACTTTAAGTAGTTTCATATAACATTTTCTTTACATGGCGAAAAACAAAAAAATTAGATTTTATCAAAATTTCACCGACTACGAAATACCATGAAGCTATAATAAAGCAAATTATTAAAAGGGCCAGTTTTTTTTTTATAATAAGTAGAGTTGAAGGAACGATCCTCGTAGCTCGTTGCATTTAGCCGGCAGCTGTAATTAAGAATTCAAAATGCCTCTTTGTGATAGAGTTAAGTCGTTAACCCACGAGAAGATTTTACTTACTTTATTAAATTTAGTGAGTTAGGTGTTACCGAAGTATCTAATAACGAATAACTTAGGTAATCGTATTTAAAATTCTTTACTCGTTCATTTGTTAAGTCAAATGACTTAACAAATGAACGAGTAAAGAATTTTAAATCTGTCTGTCTTCACGAGCAGTTCCACCCATGTCGGATACAGTAACCTATTCACGGAATAAAAATATGTAAAGTATTTATACAATAATAATAATAATAAAATATCTTGGTATGTCACAAGCGTTAGGTATTACTGAGGCTGCCATGAAACAGACGATGCGGGTTCATTTCTTTGGACGCCTGAA
Organism: Cybosia mesomella; assembly: GCA_946251805.1. Taxonomy (NCBI): domain Eukaryota; kingdom Metazoa; phylum Arthropoda; class Insecta; order Lepidoptera; family Erebidae; genus Cybosia; species Cybosia mesomella. The sequence goes on from OX276392.1 coordinate 16,027,295, forward strand.
AAAAGTACTGAGGAGTCTTTTATCGGGCGGTAACAAGGTACGAGCCTACAACGGCTGGGTCATGCCAGTCTTAGTATACTCCTTTGGCATACTAAGATGCACTCAGACCGAATTAGATGCCCTGGATAGGAAAGTTCCTACGTTGCTAACTGCAAATCGTATGCATCCCCACGCTCGTCGGTAATGATGTTGTATACCCCACGGAAGTGTGTTTAAACGCCAAGACTCTCCACAACCGTGAGATATACAACCTTAGGGAATATTTCCTACACGTTGACGTGGGTGTGCACTGAGATGTAGTGGCAATAGACAACGGACTGACTCCTCTCGCTCTGGCTAAAGAGAACTGACACAAACCAAAAGTAATACTTAGCATCGCTGATCGCAAGGAAATATGGAAGAGCAAAGAGCTGCATGGACGTTTTTATCGGGCCTTAAATGGGCCCGACGTAGATATAAAAGCATCAGTGTTCTGGCTACGCTTCGGTGATATCTTTGGAGAAACCGAAGGTTTTGTCTGTGCAATTACAGATGAAGTTGTCATGACGAATAATTATCGGAGGTATATCCTTAGGGACGGCACGATTGACATATGTCGAGAGTGTCATCGTCCCGGAGAATACCTAAGACATATTATCTCTGGTTGTTCTCGTCTTGCCAACGGAGAGTATTTGCATAGACACAACCAAGTGGCCAGAGTCGTTCTTCAACAACTTGCTCTGAAGTATGATCTTGAAGATTCGGAGGTACAGTATTACAGGTATGTGCCCGACCCAGTTCTTGATCGACCATTGTCACGTTGTACTGGGATCGATCAATCGTCACTACAGGACTATTGTAGCCAATAAGCCTGATATAGTGGTGATTGATCGATCAGAGCGTCTCGCAATAATTGTTGACATCACCATCCCCCATGATGACAATCTCGTGAAAGCCGAAAAAGACAAACAAATAAAATATTTGGACTTGGCTCACGAAATTGTCGACATGTGGGATTTGGATTTAGCAATTATTGTTCCGATAGTCGTATCGGTTCACGGACTGATTGCCAAGAGCCTCGACCAACATCTGAAGAGGCTCGCGTTAGGTAGTTGGATCAAGGGCTTGATGCAGAAAGCAGTACTCCTCGACACGGCACGTATTGTGAGAAGGTTCCTCTCTCTGGAGCCCTAACCACCGGTATCTTGATCCCTGTACCCAATGCCGGTGGGCCACTATTCTTTATATTTTTAAATATATTTGTGTTTTTTTTATATAGGTAGAATTTATTTAAAAATATAATTTATATTAATTTTAAATGTAATAAAGGAAATAATAATAGCATTTATTTCAGATAAATCAATCCATATGTTGTTAGTTACAATATATACTTAAAATTATATTACACAATTAAATTGGCATTACAAGTAGAGGAATAAAAGTAATGTCACCGAATTAATAATATAGAATGCAATATTTGAAATTTAATTACTAAAATAAATATGAAATTTATACTAACTTATTTTTGGTAACTCACATTGTTTTAATAAACTATAGTAACCGAATCTTACCTATTTCGACATTAGACCGTTCAAAAATGCTAGTAATCGTTCTTTAATTCACCTAAAATTGTTCTATACATAATAATAACATGTAATACAATAATACAGTCCCAAAGGACTACAGGCGAAAAAATCAAAGCTCAATATCCATAATATGATATCGCCAATAGGCATATGGATGAGGGTAGATAAGAACAACCATAAGCACGTAGCTAATGCGAAAGGGGCTCATTACATTGTGTTGACACCGACAAATGCCCCTTTACATATTCTCACTGAGATCCCGAAGATTGAGCCATGAAATTGAAAACGATCCCTTTGAAGAAATTTATTCAAGGCACGAACTGCTCTCCCACTCCGAGCCGAGGAGATTTGCTCGTTTATTTTTATGAAATTATTAAAGATACACTTCATTTTTGTCTCAATAATGATAGATTTGGAATTGCAAAAGGCAACGATTAAGTATATAGTATAGGTACTTACCAACAAAAAGCTTATTAAGATACGAATACTTTAATATTGGGTCCTTACATATGAAATTGGCGTTTTGTAAAGGAAGTACATAAAGTCGTTTTTTTTTAAATATTATATTTTTATTTAATCAAAGTAATGTACCATTGCTATCTATATACTTTTGCCATCTCATAGGTAGTTCATTGATCCCTTTACTAAAAAACCATTCGGACGGGAATCAATAAAATCTTTGAAGGCGCTTTGGACTGCCCCATCGGAGTTGATTTTTTTCTCTTGCAAGAAGTTATCCAAATTTCGAAAAAAATGTTAATCTGTTGGAGCAACGTTCGGGGAGTACGGTGGATGTCTTAGACATTCCAATTGAACCTCCTGTAATTTGGTAGCCCTCTGTTGTGCAGTGTATGCTCTAGCGTTGTCCTGAAGCAGCAGTGGCCTAGAGCGATTGACCTTCCTCGATTGTTTAGCAGCTAGCTTTTCCATCATGGTTTGCAGTTGCTAACAATAGACATTCGCCGTAATCGTCTGGCCAGATTTAAGAAAGCTGTAGTGGACGACACCGGCGCTAGTCCACCAAACTCTCACAAGTAATTTTTATGAGTCTATTTTCGCTTGGGGCAGGATTTGGCTGGTTCGCCAGGGTTCAGCCATTGCGATGAGCATTTCCGATTATCGTACAGGATCCACTTTTCATCACAAGTAATGATTCGATTTAAAACGCCTTCAATATTGTGCCGGTTGAGTAATGTAACGCAGCAGTCGACGCGCGTTTGTCGGTTTGCTGCACTGAATTCATGAGGTACCCACCTTTCAAGCTTGCGAGCTAACTCGGACGTGTTTTGCGATGGATCCCCTTCCACAATAGCCTTCAATTCTTTACTACAACTTTGGTCTCCGGCCGTCCACGGGGCTTGTTCTGCAGGTCGAAATTCCCAGAACGAAAACGTTGGAACCAAAAACGCACTGTGTTTTCTTTTACGACAGGAGGATTAATAATGTGTATGGCGGCAGCCATACACATTATTAATCCTTCGAGCCGTTTCTGCAGCACTGGTGCCACGATAGAACTCGTACTCGTAAATAACGCGATATTTCAAGTTTTCCGTCTTGTAAACTGAGTGACGCAAAGAAAAAATCAAAAGAGGAAAAAACAAATGTATTACGGTTTTTAAAACACAAAAGCATGAGTAAATAGCTGTATAAATTTTAAATTGGAATTCCTAACCAAAGAGGAGATATTTGAGATCAAAGTGGCTAGTACAACAAAACGCCAATTTCATATGTCAAGACCCAATGTTAGTACACGTTATTAAGATTATACTAGTTGAAAGTAGAGTAAATAAACCCATAATTAGGCAGCAAGTATAGGTTCACAAATTTTTACATTTTTATTAAAAAAATAACGCCATCATTATTTTCTAATATTGTAGATACCTACTCGTTGTTCCTGGCAAGAAATTTTACATCAACTGAGCTATCTGAACATAAAAACTACAATATCGCGAATGATTTTAATTTCCTGAATTCTCACTTTATTTTTCAAATAAAAAAGAACGAATAAAACTGTTAAAAAATTAAGTAGAGCGTTAGATTCAGTCCCCATTTTCCAAACGAACTTAATAATGACAAAAAAGCACGACAGTGCACACTCATAGAAACTGTTTTAAGCTTTTAACTTGCATTTAAGTTTTAAGAAGAATTATGAATCGGAATTGAAAGGAAGTAAAAGTTGCACCGAGTTTTAAGTCTTTGGACTATTTGAAGCTGAAAATATCAAGTTTTGAATGTGTTAGACTTGAATACGTTTTTCAAGTACCTTTTTTATGAAATGATAATAATAATATTGAGTTTTAGTGTTTGAAATCGCGTTTTTTTTACTAGCATAGCCACGCGGTTTCTACCGCGTAAGTCCTGATCTCGGGGGAATGTTGAGAAAAAAGTACTCAGGGATCGATTATTCCACTATGATCAGCTGGGTGATATGACCTGGGTGATCAAATTCCACAACTTTTGTGTCCTTAAATCACCTGCTGACAATTCACCTGGGTGATCAAATTCCACATGATTTTAAATTATTTTATTTGTTTCCCTATATCACCTGGGTGATTAAATTCCACATGATTTCAAATTATTTGTTTCCTTAAATCACCCGGTTTAAATAGTTAGTGATTTGATGATTGTAATAAATAACATCAAGTTAAAGTTATTTATTACAATCATAAAAAAAAATATATAATAGATTTTAAGGTTTCATAATGATTATAATAAAAAAGGGCATTAAATTACTTGTGGGTTAGGTTAGGTTAGAACTGTGACCCCAACAGAGCGCGAGCCGAGCGAGCGTAGCGAGCGTGCCGCGGCAGCGGCCGGCGAAGCGCCGGAATTGATTTGTATAATAACAATATAATTATTATAGTATCATCAAATCACTAACTATTTAACCCGGGTGATTTAAGGAAACAAATAATTTAAAATCATGTGGAATTTAATCACCCAGGTGATATAGGGAAACAAATAAAATAATTTAAAATCATGTGGAATTTGATCACCCAGGTGAATTGTCAGCAGGTGATTTAAGTACACAAAAGTTGTGGAATTTGATCACCCAGGTCATATCACCCAGCTGATCATAGTGGAATAATCCTCAGGGATAATGTAGCATTCTAATAGTAAAAGAAATCATGAAATTGATTCAGTGGTTTCACAGTTTATTGATTACAAACAAACAAATCTTTCCTCTTTATAATATTAGTATAGAAGTATGGATTCACTAAATAGCTACGAACATTACATTGTATACGGAAAAATCTTGCTACGAGTATATCTGAATTCTGTGATAGTTCCATTATCGTGATGTGATGCTGCGTGATTTTAAAAAATGTTTTATTTTCTGTTAGGACTGTCATAAAGAAGAAACGTACCGTCTCTTCTCCTAACACGCAGATTCTGGGTAAGGGCTCTTACTGATAAATACGATACGACGCGTGTAGGATAATTGTAACTATTACATACCCTATTGGACTTTTCTTTTAACCTTGAGGGTAGACTTGACTTTTTGAATGATTTTTTTTCATGAGCTTTTTTAAGACGTAGTCGTATGTAGTTTCGAATGCCGTCTTTCCACTGCCACAAAGGTTCGAAAGCTCATGGACTCGAATGAAATAGTCGCGAAAGACGCTGTTTCGAAAAACATTTTTACCGCCTTATACGCTCCAATGTGGTCACATTATTGAAATCCAACTTTCCCGACTAGTGGTTCCGGCGCTTCTGGGTTAGGTTAGGTTAGAACTGTGACCTCAACAGAGCGCGAGTCGAGCGAGCGTAGCGAGCGTGCTGCGGCAGCGGTCGGCAGCAATTGGTCGACATATTATTGATCGACATTATAATTAGTCGACAAATTTTAGATCGACATTAGCATAGGTCGACAATGACAATTAACCGACAAGTCGATTGTAGTAAACCACGATTTTTCTATCAATATTATGTCGACACATATTATTGATAGAAAAATCGTGGTTTACTCTACTTTATCAATTAGTGAATACCAATATATATAATATTATTAAACTCGTTGATGTCGTTTTGGTTAGGTAAGTATATTATTTACCTGTGTGATAGTTTTCTTTTATATCTTAGTTATTACATAGTGATTTCGAAGGAGCCCTATTCGCGTAGCTCCTATTTCTACGTGCATTATCACAAGTGACCTAACACAAAGGGTTACTGCGGAGGTCTCGCAGAGACCTAACCCTAATCTATATCTATCCGTGTCGGGGCGCGCGGTGTCCACGAGTAATCGTCGACTAGTAATCGTTGTCGTTCAATTGACTTTTCGACCACTTGTATGTCGACTAATTATCCCTGTCGCTCAATGAGGTTTTCGACAATTGTATGTCGATGAATTGTCATGTCGACCAATTGTCGTTTGATGAAAAGTCTGGGTTCGATTATAAGTAATGTTTTTCCATTCAATTTTGTATGATATTATTCGTAATCAATTCACGAGTAGAAGCCGATAGTACTATGCTACCGTGAAACTCCATTACCATTAGGAAGTCAAAAACCAATCATCGCGGGTTTGTAGTCACGTGATTTACTTTTAAATTTTAATGATATATTATTAATTAAAATAATTATTTTTAACCGTTTTTCGCACCAAAATCTAAAACCATATAATTATTATTATTATTAAAACATTTATTTCGGAAAATTATCCATAGTGTCAGTAACAATATTGCTTATAAACTAGGGTTAGTACGTACATCTCTTTTGTTTCTTTTTGTTTTACTAGTATACGACGGAGATGGGACAGATTCACATGTGAATCCGTACCCATCTCCGTTGCATAGGTGAATCCTGACGATCCGTGAACACGCCAACAATACAATTAGAGCTGCCGCGCACACGGTTTAGTATAGAGGCACATCGCTTCCTCATAATCGCTTCGAAACCATCCGTGCGCGCCTCGGCAAACATACCTGATGCACTACAGTGTAACGGCAGCCCCACCAGAACCCTAAACGCATTATTGTATTGGACGCGCAGAGCGCTGTATGCCCGCTGCGTGTAGCTAACCCAAAGGCTGCACGTGTAAAAGGTAGGCTTTAAAAAGCATAACCTTTATTGATTTAGTACATCGTGCATACCTACGGGCCAGCATGTTGCACCGGACAGCCAGCGTCCTGCGCTCCCTCTCTGTGTCACAATCATCTCTCAAGTCCTCGGTGATCCAGTGGCCCAGATACATCGTCCTGTCAACTCTACTAAGGGGTTTTCCATATAGTGAGACTGTAGGCACGTCTGAGTATGTCACTGTGTTTGCCTTAAAGATCATATCTCAGTCTTTTTGACATTGTATCTGAGCCCATGACTCAGATACAATATCAGATACCTACTATGAGTTTGTAAATATTCTAAAAGGATTGGAATCTGAGGATTAGGTCGGAACAATACAGATACGGAAATGGGTATTAGCTCATAATAGCAACTTCATATTTTATATGTTACTTCAAAGTAAATATTAATTTACTAACACTTGTTTTTCCTGACAATAGGTATGCATAAAAATAATTACTTTGGCATTTATAACAATAGAAGGGTTCCTTTTTACGGGAAACCACTATATTCATAGCACAACCATAGCCTTTGTTACCATACATAACATTTCACTTGTATGAAAGCCGTGGATCCTGCGCATTAGCTGTGAGTACAACTTTTTTTTTTTTTAGCGTGTGGAAACCCCCACGGGCTTCACCCCATCAGTGCCGATGATGGGGTGGGCGTGTCGGAATCGGACCGACTAAAACCACACGGTGTCCTCCCCAAGAGTCCATTGCCGGTCACCCCGGGTAAGCCCTCGAAAGGATAACCCCAGGGTCACCGGCGGACTTTGGCCGCCACTGCGGCCTCGCCTGGTGGAGTCGGGTTTTATCCCGCGTCGATGAGTTGGCAGGCGTGTGTAGGACACACACGATACGCCTCCGCCACGGCCTGCTTCTGTAAGAACGGCGAGTCGGCCAACTGCCGTCCGCAGGCCCCGATCATGGAGGTCGGTAGTCCGAGTAGACGAGTCTGCGGCGTCCTCGCCGTAGATTGCGGAACTCGGGAGCAGGGTTCTCTCCCGTTCCCTTTCCGCCGTCTCTTTCGCGCGCATTACCTGCTCGCAGAAAGAGGCGGCGGCTTGCCACTTGCTCCCGTCGGAGTCCACGCCCAGGACCGGAACGAGATCCCGGCGTTGACTCGCCCATGCAGGGCACTCCACCAACGTGTGGAGCACCGTGTCTTCGCCAGGATCCTCGCAGTGCTGGCACTGCAGCGTTGTCTACCGGTGGATGCGCCATAGATACTTACCGAAGCACCCGTGTCCGGTAAATATCTGGCACATCCGGTAGGAGGTGAGTACAACCTATTGAAGAAAAAATTATGTTCTTCAGTTAGACGGTCGCGTGAGAAGTTTCTTAGCCAGGGTAAAGAACCCTGGAGAGTAGGAAGGGAAATACTGGCTGAACTTCATGTTTTTCATGAAGCCATTGCTATTTGACCTCCACAACTTACTGGCGAAATAGTAGTTCTATAGATTGTTTTGTTAATGTAATTATAAGTCTTCATGGCGCGATAAAGAAATATCCTAAGAAAGAAATAAAAGGCAAAGAAATGTGTAAGGGCCCCACTAAGATCATCGGGGCCTAAGCCAACCTCACCTGTGTGCTGCTTTGGCGCATGTGACCCTCTGGGTTGTTTAGGACCCCTTAGTGCACAGATAGGTAGGTAGGTAGGTGGGTAAAATGACAACTACCGATTTTGCCAATCAATACTTACCTATAATAATTATCTGTAATCTTGTTTCCTTGGGTAAGCATACAGTTAAGGGCACTGGCCTGCGATAGTTAGGTAGGCGTCCAGGTCCCGAGCTCTGCCAATTGTGGATACCGCTATCAAGATGTCAGGTGCGGGTAGGTGCCGCCTGGTAGGTGCCAGATGCTGGTGCCAGTGCGCTGAGGGCCGGCAAGCGGCTCACCAATAGTGCAGGTAGTGATCCCGAGAGGGACTTGTAGCAATGCACTTTATAATACAGACTTTGATTAATATTAATATAATAAAATAATTAAGTAGGTAGGTACAATCACTGACGGGGGTGTGTGTTGGGTAACCTCCTCGAGTGTCGCTCCGATTCCGATCCCGCTGCAGTCCGGGGGGAACGGAATCGGAGCGGCCGGTACACCCTGGGCGGCGGTCAATGGCTTCCCCTTCACCCCTTCATAGGGTTGGCATTGATCGTCGGCCAATACCCAACGTGGCGGGAACACATCGCTCTCCGTACTCCTCTGCTTTCAGAGGAGACAGGATGAGCGATGCTGTAAGTGGTGAGATGGCCCAGGGTCAGCCGGGGTGCGAGGGATATGCTCTATGGGTAACCTTACACCCCGGCGTCTGAAGACCCGAGACGGCGTGCGGTTTTGGTCGGTGCAAGCCCGACATAACCGCCCCCGCTGGCCAGCGGGGGGGTATCCGAAGGGATTTCCGCACGATAAAAAAAAAAAAAAAAAAATAAGGTACAATCACTGACGGCCGCACGGGCGCGCGTACCAGTGTTTTTGAGAGTTCTGAGTAAAGAATCACGGATCCTTCCGACCGTTACCGAACATAGCCGATTCGAACGATAGTTCGTTTTAGGGGTGCGCAAGCGCAATCCAAGCTAACCTTAGGTTCCGTAGTTGTTATTTAAGGTTGTAATTTAATACAACGTTACACGCAGACTTTGTTTTTGAGGTTTGGCGGGCAGATTGCAGTCGCACTCGTAAAAACCAAGATAAACCATCAGATCAGAATAAGCGGACCTACCAAGTGCAAGCTTTGTATGCAACCGTCCCTCATTCTGGAATCATGATGTTGCTGCCGTTCAGTTCGGCATTGAATTGGTTGCACCTTATGATTTAACGTAATAAATAGAATCCACCTTTATAAAAAGAATTAAAGTGTCCTTTTGTAATATTAAAATAACAGATTTTTAATGATTGCCTATGAATGTATACACGATACTTAGAACCAAAATATTTTAGGTAGATTTCGATGAAATCGATCTACCTATTGGTTTCTTGACTACTGTCGAATTTAAAAAAAAAATCTTCATAGGAGGTCTAGTTATGACCCCCTGAGTCCGAAATGACCACTGGTCAAAAAGTTTATATATATATATGTATGTATGTATGGTTCCACTTCCCAAAATTTGCGGCACTCTCACGGTCGCATTTTTGCCCCGATCGCTTTCAAACTGCGGTCAAAAATTGCTTGGGTGTAAACTTAGTTTCAGTTCGTGAACGGGTGGAATCCGGCCTAAGGGGACGGTAGGGCCTCACTTTTTGTGAAATCAGTTTTTCCTCAAAATTTCACGTTCCATGAAAGATATTCGAACCGTTCTAATATTATCCCATAGTATACATGAATACCAACACCTTTTAATTATAAACCTATAAGATTAAAACTTTAACTAAAACTGGAGGGGGGAAAAACCAAAATTTTTCGGGGAAAAAATCATAACTTCTAACTGGTGAACATTCTTGCGTCGGAAACATTTTTAATCGATAGGCCATTTTTAAGTCTAAAATAAATGTCTGAAAAGTTTTTCGCTAAAAGTTATCGTTTTCGAGAAAAAAAAATTAAACTGTTTAAAGTCCGTAGTTCTCTATATAAAATAATATTAATTGCTTCACGAAATCTACCTGTGCGTTCCCGCGGGAACGGATTTTTTTTTTTAATTTTATGTCTGTCTTTCTGTCTGTTTGAAAGAGGTAATCTCTGGAACGGCTGGGCCGATCTTGACGCGACTTTCACTGGCAGATAGGCAGATTACAAGGCGTCGCATAAGCTACTTTAATTTTAGAAAAATAATAAATGATCCGCGCAAAAAAATGAAAACCTACAAAATTGTGAATAAAATCTGATTCACTCTGGAACGGCTGGGACGATTTTGACGGGACTTTTACTGGCAGATAGGTAATGTTACAAGGTGTAACATAAGCTACTTTAATTTTTGAAAAATAATTCGGGTTCTGCGCAAAGAAATTAAAACCCACAAAGTCGTGTATAAAATCTGATTTACTCGGGAACGACTGGGCCGATTTTGACGGGACTTTCACTGGTAGATAGGTAATGTTACAAGGCGTAACATAGGTTACTTTAACTTTTCCAAAGAAATTAGGATTCTGCGCATAAGAACTACGCGGACGAAGTCGCGGGCATAGCTAGTATATAATAATCTACGCGCATCCATTACTTACCAGGACTAAAAAAGTAAGTAAGTCTTCTAGTATACCGTGTAGTTCACAATCTACATGTAAAGGTAGATAAATATTTACACGTAGATATCAATAAAATACCCTTATTGAACGGCATAATGTTGTGGGCACCACGCGCTTATGTTCTCACTTGGTTAAACGCAGGCGAGAACAACTTTTGTACTTTTTCACCCTGCCACAGCTTGCCAACCACACGTTCTCTATTACTCGAAACTCGCTCTCTCCATTATCTCCACAACCGAATTTATTTTAAATTGCGTCGCCCCTTAAAAAAAAAGTGCCTGGCTTATTTATTTAGAACGCAGCCGGTGAAACTTCGTAGTCAGTGTACAATGTTTTTATTTCTGAGATAAAATGTAGTTGTCGGTTCTATAATACCCATTTCCATAAACTATTGTTTTATAATCTTCATACACCCTCTGGTTTAGCTACTATTTATTAAACGAGATACCGATTAACCAACGAGTTTCTGGCGCTGACTTTTCTCTCAGGGTTGGGTTAGATGGCAATCCTACCATATTTGATTCATCATCATCGTCATTCAACCTATTTTAGTCCACTGCTGGACATAGGTCTCCCCTAATGAGCGCCATAGCGCCCTGTCTTCAGCTTGATTGCATATTGCAAATTACATTATTCGTTACTGAAATATTTTCACGTGAAATGTTCAGCAGTGTAGCTAAATATCAATTAACTTTAATGGATATCGATAAGTTAGAAGAAACTATATATGATTTTAGATTGACATGGTCATTTACATTAAAATTAGAATGATAAACGGGATATTTACCATGTTTAGTATCTTTTTCGAGAATCCGATATTATCTGTGATCATGGTACTTGTAACAGTGCCGAAATATCGGATTCTCGAAAAAGATACTAAACATGGTAAATATCCCGTTTATCATTCTAATTTTAATAGAAGAAACTATCTGGATATTAAGATTATTTGTTTCCATCACGAGACCAATATTTTTTAAATAAAAAAATGTACATTTTATTTAATGCTTTCAGTTAGTATATTCCAACAAGACTTTTCCTGTTTCTAAACTCTTACTCTTACGTACTTAATTTGGGTGAATTACGATAGCGGAAACTACTTACGAAAAAATATAAGTATAAAAATAATTTGAATGAAAAATGTTTGAAAAGAGTGCAATTTTAATGAAGGCCACAATGACACATTGAGCTTTAATAGCTCAATGTGATCACATTAGTAACGTATGGCGCCGTAGCACTCGTAGCCTAGACGAGTTAGGTATTCATATTATGATTCACATAACAATAAGAATTTTATAAGCAATTGTACATTTCAATAATATAACCACTTTCAGACAACAATTGCGTTTTCCTATTGTACATACCATTGTACATGTAAGTATAGAAAACCTGGGTAAGCACTTTTTTTCTATACTCTTTACTGTCGTAACAAACAGACGCATAATGACCTCATCATATAAAGAAGCAAAAATATCGTGAACGCAATTCGTCATGTCATTATGCAAGAAAGGGCGAACTTTACGAGTATAATAACGCGAGATGTCTGACTCGGTGTGCCTCGTGAATGGTGAAATGTTCTTTATTGTACCGTGTTTTATGAGAACGATTAACCTTTTAATGTTAGCCGACCGCTCGATATGAAATCCGCTATCGAAATCGCCCCGTGCCTATTCATTCGCAAAATTCATAATAATATATGTTCATATAAATCCTACAAGAGTCGGTTGACTTAGCCTCCCTACCTTTCCTATCCAATATGTTCGTATTAAATATATAACTGGTATCTTCAGTCACTGGTATGTGTCAGTTTAGCTCTTTTACATAAGTTCCGTCTGAGTGGGGTGTATTCGTATATGGGGTCCAACAAGATGTTCGGTCCCTAAGGCAACCACACCTGCAAGTTATTACGCCTACTGATTGACGAACGAGGCTCTGGCGTAGGCTTTTCTTTTGTGTTTGGGGCGTCAGACAGTGGTCGCTCTCGTAAAAGCCAAAATAAGCCAAATGATCCAAACAGTGGGAGAACAAACCCCTTAACGCAAAGTGAATCCAAAGCTTTTAGATACTACCGGGCCGGGGTTGGCGTTAAGGTAAAGACGAAAACATCTACTGCGACTACTAAAGTAGAGCCAAACGGGATCTCTTGTACTTATTTGAAGCCACATAACGAGAGGAGTATCTCCAACTTGCAGGCAACCCTAGTTAAGCGACTCTACACACAAGTGTTCATTTTATCTCTTTGGGAAGAGCGGAAGAGAGTAAGGCTGGATGATTAACGATAAATACAGACATGTTTGATTCAATTGAATTTTAATTATTGCGTTAGCACACTTAATCAATAAATTTCCCTCTATAAAACGTGAAAACCAGCTTTAGTTTGATATTGCATGAGTGACAGAATCCGATGAGGCAACTGTAGGAATCAGCAGCCACTCACCATTAGAAGCATGTCAGGTCGTTTACCTAATAATAATAGTACCAGATTTTATTCTTCTAAATTGGCCTTAAATTCCGTTTTCAGAAGTCCCTAGCGGAGAATGATACATGAGCCTGGATTACTGGTAAAAACTGTTTCGTGACATTTTGAGCAATTTACATCTTATTAATATGATATTTTGTAAATGTAACAGATTTAATATAAATAGCCTGTGAGCTATGAGCTTAATAGCGTGATCATAAAGAGGCCTTCTACACAAAACGTGTTTTTAAAAACAGAATAGATAATAGTACTAATTTTTGTTTAGATTGTGCTGTGTAAAATATAATAGAATATATTATATCACCATTATTTATTCTCCACCCTACCGCTAAACGTTCCCTACTGGTGCTTTGTTCTATATACTTGATTTTAATTTGACTTTTAATAAGTACATATCATTAATATGATTACAATATGAACTGTACGGGTAGCGCGCATCGGTTCAAATGGTCACCTCAGCCACTTACACGACGCGACGTCGTGTGCTGGTAAATTTGGTTCCTGCAATTGTCTTGTAATTCCTTCACAATACAATATACTACTAAGTCATAATTTCAGTTTAAAATCTTATGAGTAGTAGGTAACCGCAACGCATACCAACTCACTTAGGGTCGATTTCACCAATATTAGTAACTGCATTCAAATCATTCTATAATGAGTTCTCATGTTACACTAAATGGAATTCATTAAGTTAAACGTGATAAGTTTCATTTGATTCTATCTACATACATCATACCTAAGCTATATACCTCCTTCAGGAGTTAAAAAAAAAAATTAAAATAATAGACCAACTAACAGCACCCACGTTTATCATACAGCTAATGAAATATTAAACTATAATTTACACGTTGTGCATTATTTTATGAAAGAACATTATTTTCGGTTTACACACAGCTAACAATGTAATTATAGGAGGTGCTTAAACAAATTTTCATGATATTGCACTGTATAAATGTTATGTTAAATCGTAAATTGTCCTGTAATTCCTCGGAGAGGTCGCTACAGCCCGGCGACTTAATTTGTTTTTGATGAATACTGCCTGATCACGCTGTTCTTGTCAAATCATGCGGTTAATGAAGTTTCTTTACCCCTTTGCATCAACCATGGCTTCAGTGTACCTTATACAGAATCTTAAAAAGAAATAACAGTGCAAACACTCAGTGAAAAATTTATTATGAACAAAGATTATTAAAATAGTTGTAGATTATGGAAACGTTCATTCTGTAAATTCTGAAATACAAGTACTAGATACTAGACTAGATTATTCTACAGAAAGTCACTGTATGATTAGACGTATAGTGTCCTACTTATGGATAGTTCACACAAAAATATGTACTAAAAAAATACTATTATAATTGATATAAAAAAAATTGTAATCCCGGTTGCATCCAAAAGTTGCACTTTGGAGCCCAAGGATCGCTGTACTTTACCCAAATTGGTTCATATCGGCTATTACGCGAGCGACTGTTGTCTGACGCCCTCACCCAGAGAGCCTGCGCCAGAGCCTCGTCCGTCAATCAGATTTATAATAGATTTCGGAGCAAAACTTAAAATGTTTACCATTATAAAGTTGTAAATTAGTTGTGTCTGTACTTTGGAGATATTTAAAAAAACTACTTGGATTATGTTAAATGAAAGATGCTGAACACCAAAATTTTTTTTGGAGATCTTGTCTGTCTTTTTGTTCGCGGTGGACGTAAAAACAACTGAACGGATTTTGATGCGGTTTTTTAGAAAGGTCGTGGTCAGATTAAAATCTGCCGTATGTTTGATTGCAATTGGTTAAGTAGAGCCGGAGATATAATGAAAAAAAAGGATGGACAGACCGACCGATAGACGGACAGCGAAGTGATCCTTTAAGGGTTCCGTATTTTCCGAAAAAAAAAAAAAAAAAAAAAAAAAAAAAAAGGGTACGGAACCCTAAAAACGATAAACGACCTCCACGCGGGTGTAGCCGCGGGCATCAGCTAATAAATAAATAAAACCAATGATTTATGTTTGTCTTCGAAATTTGTCGTAAAATAAATGCAGTTTTCGCGTTCAGTAGGTATTCAGTGTGATAATAAAAGAACAATATAGTATTGGTAGTAGTTAAATAGTTCTCATCAGTGAAAATAATATTCAAGGACATATTACAAGCGCTGAGTAATATGTCCTAGAATATTATGCTCCACACCTTAAACTCAGTATAGCTTATACTATGGGTTCTGGAGCACGGATGTAGTAAGATACATTTCTTTCGGGCATATTATAATATATACATTATCCTTGTACTACAAGAAATCGCTTCTTGCCAAATTTCAAGATATGTACTAGCTCAACGGGCAGTGCCCTAGTTATAGGTTTAGACTCTCCTTGTGATTGTCTAATATGCTTTATAAACTGCTCTATCTTTTATCACGTTGACTTAGCAGTTTAATTTTTACACAGCTTTAAGACATTGCAGTCTTGAGTATTTGATATTAATTTCAACTTATACCTTTTTTTTTTTTTTTTTTTTTTTATCGTGCGGAAATCCCTTCGGATACCCCCCCGCGTGCCAGCGGGGGCGGTTATGTCGGGCTTGAACCGACTAAAACCGCACGCCGTCTCGGGTCTACAGACGCCGGGGTGTAAGGTTGCCCATAGAGCATATCCCTCGCACCCCTTATACCTACACGCATTCCTGAGATAAAGCTCTTGATAAACAGATATGTGGATAACGAAGTAATCCACGAAGGGTTCTGTTTTTTCGTTTTAAGGTACGGAACCCTCCTACCGGCGAGCCGAGCGCCGCGGTTTGAGTCCGACTTAAACCACTCCGCTGGCCGGCAGCAGAGGAGGGGAGATAGTATCCGTGGGGATTTCCGCAAGAGAAAAAAATATGCACGGAACTAAAAAAATACAAGATTATTATTTAATTAAGATTATTACGGAATAAGGAACAAGGCTCTTGACCTTTTGACTTCTTATTTGAACAATAGAATTCAGAGGGTCGATATGAACGGTACACGTTCGGTGGGATCTTTGGTTTCGATGGGCGTTCCACAGGGTTCGATACTTAGATTATTTTTATTTTTAATTTATATAAATAACCTTCCTTACCTTACTACGTAAGGGATAAAAATAGTATTGTTTTGTTTGCTGATGATACTTCCTTAATATTTAAAATTAAAGTGGTTTGTAATAGTCGACTCCACAAGATTAGTAATTCCTTTTAGGGTAACTGTATACGCTTCTTCAACAAGCTTCCTAGTGAAATGAAGAATCTACCTCTTCATCCCATTAGCATTATGTGGCACACAAATGTACCCATTTGGTGCATTTGTGTGTCACATAACTATTATGCTCCTGTTATTTTAAAATCATTATCTTTAGATGTCATATAATTTTATGTACTTAGTTTGTGGCCTCTTTGCACTAATAAATGTTTCTTTCTTTCTTTCTTTTCTTTCTTTCTTTCATAAATTTAAAAGCCAAATTAAAAGTAAACTCTGCCAAAAAGGCTATTATAAAATTCAAGACTATTTAGACGACAAACAAGCTTGGATATGAACTGTTTGCTCTCTGTTTATGCTACTCAAACGAAATATTGTACTTAGGTTAAGTTAATATGTTTGTAAATAGACTAAAAAAAACAGCCCGCTGAGTTTTTTGCCGGAGTCTTCTCAGGACAGGGCCGCGTTTCGAACCGGTGCCGGTGGTCCATTTGCCAAACATTAGTTTTTTTTTTTTGACGTTTTGTAAGTGTCGTATTAATGGTCTATACAGAATAAATGGTTTTTGACTTTGACTTTGACTTTGACAAAAAATTACATCCGTTCTTACATTATTATTTATATTTATTTTTAATCATCCAGTCAAACATAGCACATTATTTGCAATAATAAAGAGTGTCGTCATACTCCTTTATTTCATACAAGTTTGACCTTTATAGCGTGCTCGTAATAATTTCGATAATATGATGTGTGGGCATTTCCATCGGTCATGCAGCCATGGCCACCTAAATAGTCTCCAGATAATAACTGTTGATATATTCTCATATAGATAGGGAAACTTCATTACGCTGAACGTGTTCAATTATCGAACAGTTTATAGGAGCTAGCAGCACGTCATCTGGTTGGTGCGGCGAGCATTGATATCCCGTAACATCCACATGACATGTTCATAGTTACAACAGGATATTGTCTGTTGAACTCTGCCTAGTAAATGACCCTTTGAAGACATAAGATCACAAACTATTATCACTACAACGATCTGGAAAAGCAATATAACGATTTTTTTAGTATTAGTGAACAAACTGGTACACATGCTAATTGACGAGGCGCAGACTTTCCTCTCGGGGTTAGGAGCGGTCGCTCTCGTAAAAGTCAAAACTACACGGTAAATATATACGGATATATAAATACTTATAAAAATAAAAACAACAAAAAATAATGGATTTATAATCCGATGAAATTAACTGCATTACCTACATAATCTTAGTCAAATGTTTGCCGACAGGAACACAAACCTTGGTGCACACAATTTATTTATTAAAAACGACATAGACATTGGACATCAAGAGTCGGCTTCGCGGTGTTTAATTTTACGGTTCCTCGCACACAATATTTAATATTTATATCATAAGCACTGCCTTGACAACTTATACTTGATTATTCATAATCGAAAAAGAAATACTTTAATGTGTGTGGATACCGACAACGACTATGGGTTTATGGGACCCCATCAAAATCCTTGGGGCCAAGCCAACCTCACCCGCAAGCCGGTAAACCTACCGATTGCCGGATGAGATACTGGTGCAGACTTTCTTCTCGATATAAGAGGGTCAGATGGCAGTCGCTCCCATAAAAGCTGAGATAAACGAGATCACTAGAAAAAAGTGTAGTAGAGCGGACCCTGGGCAGGCAATGTGCAAGCCAAAGAGCAATGATGAAGAAAAGGTACGAATGATTCAGTCTTCTTAATAGTGAGGGAGGGTTTGTTCTCCCCAACTGGCTCCTCCTCCAAAGGGTAGCCTGTACCGGTTCCTGTAGTACCTTTTCTGTTCGTTCCGATCCTGCTCAGTCAGTAATCCTATTTAACCCCTAGTCTTGCATGTATCTTTCTTGGAGATTGGTTGTACATTCGCCTATTTCCAAACATGTGAAATATTTTCTCTTTCTCTATTATATTCCTCAACACAAACCACATACCTCTACTACTACTATTCAAGCCAGTAGTTCCGTTATATGTATAATAATCATTCGAATACACTACAGTTCTACAGATTTGAAATTTTCTTTAAAGCAAGTACTTTATGAGATGAGTGTGTAATGCCAGTGACAACATAACCTTCGTTTAAATGTAATACAAATATACATTTAATACGCGGTGTAAGCGGCGATAGCCCAGTGGCGTACGTAACGGACTGCTGAGACGAGGTCTCGAGTTCGAACCCCAATCGCCCCGGGCACACACCTCTGACTTTTCGTAGTTATGTGTGCATTAATAAATGTTAATTATCGCTCGCTTAATAATGTGCCCGGTAGTTGGCAATAGGCTCGCTCCCTATTACATTGGGACCTTAACATAACTGGCGAACCGTGGGTGTGTAATACAACTCTGCCTACCCCTTCGGGGATACAGGCGTGAAGTTATGTTATGTTATGTTTTGTTACAAATGTACATTCATAATTTTAAAAGGTATCATATCAATGTAGGAATTTCGTAACTGCTGCGTAATTTCGAAAAAAAGGTACTATTATTTTACTAAGTAGGTAATACCTGAACTCATAAGTTCATTTGTTACGAGGATACAGCTCGCTTTTAAATTCGTTCATTAGAAATTAAAGTGCAAACACTAACTGTGCTTTCCAATTACAACCACGTCGAACGGTTAAAAATTATTCCTAAGATATCAAACATATTAAACGCAGTGACGACTAATGAGAGAAAAGATGACCAGAGACATCGACTTTTTATAGAGGTATATTCATAAATTTTCATTTACGTATGTACGTTGTATAGGATTGTTTGATTGATTTATTCTATTCGGTGCCAGTTAACAATTCCTGAATCATCGTATATTATTACCGCGATGTCCTGAACGATGATTGCGATTGACGTAACACCGGGCGCTGGGATAGCGGCAATCTTCTTGGGTGGCGGCGCGCGGCGGCCCTTACCTACATGTTAGCAATCAAAGTTAGTATAGCCTTATTAGTCCATTTAAATGTTACAAACTTTACTTATTCATTGCTAAGTAACTGTTTATAATTGAAAATTTTTTTTTTTCTTATTTCTATTCTTTAAATTTAACATTAAAAGACAATTAGAAATTATGACGAAGTAAACAACGCAATCTCAATAGTGGGTTATTGGTTTAATATAAATAATCTTTGCCTTAATGAAAAAAAACCAAATGTATTCAATTCACCTTCCCTAATCTTACACAGGTGGAAACCAATGTACAACTCAATGGACAGTTGTTGAGCCTTGTGGAATCGACCGTGTTCTTAGGTTTAAGTATCGATGCTAAATTACAGTGGGGATCACATATTGAAAAAATAGCTAGTAGGTTAAGTTCTGCTTCCTACGCTGTGAAACAGATTAGGACTTTAACAGACACATTATGAGCTACGGCATTCTCCTTTGGGGTAATGCCGCAGATTTAAATACAATCTTTGTACTGCAAAAGCGGGCGGTGCGGGCAATTTATAAGTTGGGCCCACGAGTCTCCCTCCGAGAAAAGTTCAAAGAAATAAACATTCTAACTGTAGTGTCTCAATATATTTTTGAAAATTTTTTGTATGTTATAAGAAACATTTCCAATTTTTTAAGACTTTGTGATATACATAACGTAAATACTAGACATAAAAACAATCTTGTGGTATGTAATAGTCGACTCCACAAGATCAGTAATTCCTTTCAGGGTAACTGTATACACTTCTACAATAATCTTCATAGTGAAATGAAGAATCTCCCTCTTCATAAATTTAAAAGCCAAATTAAAACTAAACTCTGCCAAAAAGGCTGTTATAAAATTCAAGACTATTTAGATGACAAACAAGCTTGGATATGAACTGTTTTCTCTCTCACTATGCTACTCAAACGAAATATTGTAATTAGATTAAGTAAACATGTTTGTAAATAGACCAAAAAAAACCCCGCTGAGTATCTTGCCGGAGTCTTCTCAGGACAGGGCCGCGTTTCGAACTGGTGGTCCATTTGCCAAACATTAGTTTAATTTTTTTTGACGCTTTGTAAGTGCCGTATTAATGGTCTATACAGAATAAATGGTTTTTGACTTTGACTTCAAGCTTGTATTGTAAGTAAGTAATATTTGCATTCTTTTTCCAGCCCCAATCTTCAAGATTTTGATATCTTCGGAGCCACGCCTGGACCTGGTGATATACTCGGAGACTGTGAAAACGAGCTGCATCTTGTGCGATGATAAACTAAATTAATTTTTAGTTACTATCTTGGCAAATCTTTTGTATCGCATGCCGTCTAGTGACCCGTCTTTATCACCGCCGTATAAAGCTACGAAGAAACGTCCGCACAACAAGAGTGAGCAAAGGTGGATCGACTTTCTCACTTAGGAATAGCGCGGTACCACCAGCTAATTCAGGATTTTTCTCCATAATTTTTATAAATTGTTATAGAAATTTTCTCACTTTTTTGCTTATAACGATACGCAAAGCGATTTGCTACAAATTGTCTTTACGATTTTTTTGCGAGATAGGTATCGCGAAAAAGGCAGCAACCCCACAAACTTGGGGTTAAGCTTCTATTGACCCCCCCCCCCCCCACACACTCCCACAATAGTTATTTGTTCAACTACAGAGGAAAGTTGGTTTTCCAAGCGAGTGCTAATTTTGAATCCCGAGTAAGCGAAGGATTCTAATAATTGAATCACGAGCGTTAGCGAGTGATTCTACATTAGAATCCTGAGCGTCGCGAGGGATTCAAAGGCACGAGCTGGAAATAACTTTTCTCTCGCGTGACACATACAACTTTTCACCTTAGCAGCTAGAACATTATTAGAGATAAAAAAATACAATATGAATAAAAATGAAACCACATATATTTGCAAACAATAAGTATCTACTAAAATTTAAAATTGCAGTTATTAAAAGTTACATTTTGAAAATTTATAGTTTTATTAGGAAGTGATACCATGGAGTTTGCGATTTGAGTTTGACTCGAGTTCGTTTCTATTTCTTTATTGGACTGTGACGAGACAATACTATTAGTAAACGTTGGCGACTCGGTGCGGATTCTTACCGAATTTTCAATGATATTTGTGTCTTTGAAAGTAGAGGGGCGCGGGTCTGCATAAGGATCAGGATTAAAGTTTATGCTTTGTATTATGCGTTTACAGGTTTTAGACTTATTTTCGATCGAATCTTCAATATATCCTTCCGCGACCGTGTTTGACTTCCAGCCGCCATGACGTTTTAATGTTGTGAGGTTGGCTCCTGAATCAGCCAAAAGCGTGGCCGAAGTTCGCCTAAAGCAATGTCCAGTGTAAAGGTGAGGCTCTTGTAATTTTAAAAAAGTGGCTATTTGTTGTGGTGTCCCGCCTATTTTATTGATTCCCATAGGCTGTCTTGAACACTTGTCATTACGATACTGCAAGAAAAATCGATCTGTTTTCGTATTATCAGGTCGTAATTCCTTATATTTCTCGACAATTTTCACATATTCGTCGCGAATAACAAAGGACCTGTCAATGTTTGTCTTTGTGTTGGGTAGGTTGACTAATAGCAGTTCGTCAGAATGTTTTTCGATGGCATTAACAGTCAGATTTAACAGTTCGTTCGAGCGGCATGCTCCGTTTATTCCAAAATGAGGATAACCTGTAATAAAAATATTATATAAGTAAAATGTTAGTAATTAAAATGTATAACAAACAAAACGTAGTATTTACCCACTTTCTTTACATAAGTAACTCGTATTTTAGTAAATATTAGCGAAAATGGTTAGCGTACGTGCACATATATTACTAATTAAGTATAAACTTACTTTTGCAGCGAGAAAATTGCAGTCCGGAGCTTCATTAAGAAATTTTTCAATATTAGAGATTGTAAAATTTTTGGACTTTTTAGACTTGTGTCCTACTGACTTTCTTTTCAAAAATGCAATAAGTTTGGGATAAGTTTCAATATGAAAATTATGTTTTGTCTTTATTGTAGCTTTCAACATCGAATAAATACTCCACATTGATGCACAGTGATTGCTTCGTTTGTGATAATTCTATGAAGTACGACAATAATACATTCTCCGAGAAAGTGTTCGCGCCCTTTTCAAGTCTCCATTTATTGAAAACATCATAGGTTTTCAGATATCTATCACATGATTTCTGAGGAAGAAAACTGAATTCAGCATTCAACACTTGTTTTTTTTAATTCTTCAGGTGTTAAATTGTTGTTTTCGTCACTAAACTCACTCATATTTTATGAATTTGTGATATGCAACACTAATTTTAAGTAGTTACCTACCGAAAAACAAAAGAAGAAGAAATAATATTGATTTTTGTTTCCCGCTATTTTTAAAGTTACGTTCTGAAACTGCATCCGTAGTATTCTGTTGTAGCAATAAAGATTTTTAAAACTATAAATTATTTGTGCATAACTATTTCGTATTTTTTCTAAAACATTTTATTTATTTTTTTCTTTATTTCAGTGTATTCATTATATTATATTATTTAATTAGATATTTAATTACAACATTACCAAATAATTTTCATTTTAAAGGTTTATTAGTTTCCGAACGTTTTATTGTTTGGGTGTTCTGAAATTTGATAAACACAAAGTCAACTAGTGCCATCTCCACAAAAAAAAAATTGATAAATCGAACTTCGAATGACGTGTTTCGTATATAACAATGATAATTCGCAGCATTCTAAATTCAAATCACTTTCCCTCACTCTCGCAGGGAAAACGCGTTTCCCTCACTCTTATTAAGCAGGGAATCCAGTATGTTTGAGCTGCTAAGGTGAAAATAATATTGCGTCCTCTAAAAATGTAAAGGTCATGTAACATTTCAATGGACTGTATGCGCACGCGCCTCATGTGTTTTGGTGGAATGTCAGAATAATCCGTTAAAAATAATATTAATTCGATTTCGTTGTATTAGTGTTTAGTCTGAAGTCAAAAGTTACCCAGGAAAACGCCGAGCAGAACAATGGAAGAATTCGATAACAAATATAAAGTTGAACTTATATAAATAAATAGTTCATAGGTAACTGTCTGTTAACTGTCTTTGAACCTACAACGAATTCACTAAGACGTCATTTGGAATCATCTTAATCATTTACATATAACTCAGATGATTATGAATAAGGTGGTTGATATTTATTGAAATTGCGCGCTTACTAGTGTCTACTCCAAAGTCCCCGGCATCGAATAAATAATTCCAGTCGCGCTTATCCACTTCAACTAGAACTAAATTACGTTTGTAGTGGCTGTCTAGCTTGGTGCAATGTACGATACGTCGGAGCAACCTGTGCACTTTTTACTAAGTCGAGCTAGTTAGCTGACCTATCTGTGAAATAGTTTTATGAGCTCTAGAAACATGTTTACTAAATGTTGTTAATAGTATAACATTTGTACTAAGTTTTGCAGCAGCAATTACACTACATTGTTTATTCAGGTCATTGGATTCCGGGAAATACGATAGTCAACTCATGAAAGTTTTCATATCATCGCACGGTGTTGCCGAGGGCGGACCAAAACAAAATTTTAAAGTTGAACGAAGATGAAAAACAATTACTGGACTTGCAAATAGAATAAGTATGTAATAGAAATCCAAAAATGGGGGGTAGTTTTCGAATATAAATGACAAGATATCACTTGTCAGAATACGCTGACGATAACTACGTTTTCAAGATAATTCAAGTTCATACAGTATCATCAATTAATTATAGCAGTTTGGATACTCATCACCATGAATTTAGAAGTTTAAGGTATTGTCTTTTAGTTATGATATTAATGTTCTTGACATATATTGTATGAAAATAAACTGTTCTTATTAAAAACCAAAAATACGACTAAAACAAAAATTCACAAAGCAATGGGCTATGTTTTTCGTAATTCCATAATGTGTCAATAAAGCAAATATTCTCTGGGCCTTATATTAACGGTTTCATTAAGGTGGTCCTGGTTGTACTTTTGAGTAAAACTTACAAATTGAAATTTTACACGCTTATCTGTTGACGGATCAATCTGATATTTAGTACACACCTTTAGTTCTGATCACTATGCAATTTAATAAAATCAGTTTTATTGTACCAGGCCACTCAGAAAGTATTGCGAAAAAAGTTTTTATATATGAGAGACTGGTCAGTTATAATCTATTTCTAAAATATGATTATTTATGAGTAAAAATAAGTACGTTCCAATTTCAAAATTTCTCTCTGCATTTTTTGCAAGATAATTTCAATTATTGTGTCTCATTGAAAAATGGATCTGCGTCGGGAACATTTTCGCGCTATGATTTTCTACGATTTCAAGTGTCACCTGAAACCAGACGAATCGTACGATAGACTTCAAATGGCATTCATGGATGAAGGCCCTTCCAAGGCGACCGTGTATCGTTGGTATAACGAATTCAAGCGCGGTCGACTGACTTTGGAGGATGAAGAAAGAAGTGGTCGCCCTTTGACGGCTGTTACGGAAGAAAACGTGCTAGTAGAGAAAAATTTAATCCAAGATAATAGACGAGTCACATATCAAGAGATTCAGCACATTCTTCAGATTGGATCGGGAAGCCTTCACGAGATTCTACACGTGCATCTTCGTGTGAGTAGGATAGTTTCACGCTGGGTGCCGCACAGTCTCACCGATGCTCAGAAGCAGGCCCGAGTGGAATGGTGTCGTGATATGATAAACAAGTTTGAAGCAGGCGCGTCTCGGCGTGTTTATGACATCATTACAGATGATGAGTCGTGGATTTATCAGTATGATCCAGAAACAAAACGCCAGTCGACGGTTTGGGTGTTTCAAAACGAATCAACACCTACCAAAGTGAAGCGATCTAGAAGCGGAGGGAAGATTTTGATCGCGAGTTTTTTCAATTTGTCTGACTACTTGTTATCAATCCCTTTACGAAATCAAAGAAGCATCAACGCTGAATGGTACACTACCAAATGCTTGGCAGAAGTTTTCTCTGTAGTGAGCTACAAGCGACCAAACACAGGGCTCCGCGGGATACTACTCCACCATGACAACGCGCCCGCACACACCGCGCTTAAAACGAGGGACTTCCTGGACAGCACTCCGGTTAAACTCCTAGGTCACCCTCCTAGGTATCCGCCGGTCTGAGGAGGTGGTTATGTTGAATTCGAACCGACTAAAACCGCACGCCCTCTCGGTTCTTCAAATGCCGGGGTGTAAGGTGGCCCTATAAGGCATTTTCCTCGCACCCCGGCTGACCCAAAGCCATCTCCAGTATCGAGATGGCCCCCTCGGAGCAGTCCCCATTACCTAAAGAATACATTTCAAGAAGTTTTGATAAAAACATAGTCCAATGCATGTGTAAACTGTTCAAGTCTATAGTTAGTGTAATTGAGGGATTTTAACCTGCACCCTATTGAATGCGAGATCGATCTAGCAACCGTAAATACGAGTATATATACCGCCGGTTCTCATCAATATATTTTTGAAAACTCATCAGAAACACAAGGATTTTTATGAGATATGAAAGAGATTTAGTTGCCATAATTTCTTTAATATCACATACCTACTACGTTATACGGATATAATAGAAATACTAGCGTCACTAGAACTCTTTAAAATATTTTACAAGTCTTAGAAGCAAAGGTATTTCAATAAAGCCAAGATGATTTTAGTCATTTATCTCATTGCGGCGGTGGCTAAAGGAGATATATGTTACTAAAACCCGATTACCCCTTAGAGTTTCCCTTGTGTTCAAAGTGAACGTATTGGAGCGGAATGTTTCACGTCAGAGGTAAAAGCAAGTATTCATGTTTAATTTCATCCCATATGAGAGCACGAAAAAAAATCTTTTGTTTGAAATTCTTAAGAAAGAATTGTTTTGGAAGTACTTGCGTGGATGCTTTTCAATTTGATATTAATAGTTCGCCATATAAATATAATATTTAAAAACCGGTCAAGTGCAACTCGCGCACTGAGGGTTCCGTATAAAACTGGTTTGTAAAGCGCACTTAACGTTACTCTAGAGCTTCTAGTCTTGACAGACAAACATACAGATATTTTTGTAATGTGGGTAGGTAACTACATATTTAGGGTTTTCGGATTTTTCCTTTCTGCAAAATATCATGATTCTAGCTCAACAGGAAGTAACCCTAGGTTTTGGTTCCCTTGCGATTATCTAAATATCTAAACATGATATAAAACAAAGTTGCTTCCTGGCGTCTGTTCGCTGAGAACTTCTAAACTACTCGACGGATTTTCAAGCGGAAGGTTAATATTAATAGTTATATATTATTTTGTGACAATTTGTTGAAGTATGACGATAATTGTTAAAAATGACGAAAGAAATTAAGCTGACTGAGAGTTTCAATCGAATACGCAACGTATTGTTGCATGTATAGGTAAGCTATCCTAATACATCAATATTTATAAAATGTCCAAAGTTCTCCGTTACAATTAACGACAATTAACCTGTATTGATTTGCATTGCATGGAATCAAAATTTGTACACGATGTGAACATTCCCTATTCTCTTTTTTTTTTATACCACTAAGGTGGCAGATAAGCGCACGGCCCACCTGATGGGAAGCGGTTACCGCGGCCTATGGACGTGTGCAACACTAGTGGCGTCACACTCGCGCTGCCGACCATGTAAAGGAAAGGAGATGGGAAAGGAGTTTGGGAGGGGATGGGAAAGGAGTTTGGGAGGGGATGGTAAAGGTGTTTGGGAGGGGATGGGAGGGGATGGGAAAGGAGTTTGGGCTCCGGCACTCTCACTCACCAAACGGAACGCAACAGTTCAAATACTGTTACTTGGCGTCGATATTCTGTGAGAGGGTGTCGCTTCCCCGGTCGAGTCGGCCCATTCATCCAACGGCCAAAATGACTGTTGCTTGACTCTACCACCTTCATTCATCTCTCTGGAATTTCTAAAACTGAATTCTATAAAATACAAGCAAATTGTAAAATATAGTTAAAATTTCAATATATTATGCCCCTTCTAAATAAGTTCCTCTTCCTCCTGTCACCCCCCCCCCCCGCCGGCCAGCGGGGGTGGTTATGTCGGGCTTGAACCGACTAAAACTGCACGCCGTTTCGGGTCTACAGACGCCGGGGTGTAAGGTTACCCATAGAGCATATCCCTCGCACTCCGACTGACCCTGGGCCATTCGCAGTGTCCCCTCTGATAACAGCAGAGGGGTACCTGGAGTGACCACGCCCCCCCCCCCCCCCCGCGGGCTTCGTAGGCCCGCCATGCCCCGACCCCCTCGTGCAAAGGGGTCAGCTGGCCCTGAAAAGGGCCGGTTGGTCAGACTCTTGGCCGTTGACGTTGACGCCAGCTACTCCAGAGGAGCAATCAATGATGCGTCATCGCCCACGTTGCCCAGGGTGCACCAAACTTGGAGGTGATCCAACCAGTTGCACCCCACTCTCAGATATACCTATTTACCAATATTCAGTTCGTATAAACATAGAAATCTAAAATATTAAATAACCACTACTTGCGTAATGTTATAAAAGTTGGTAGCGATAGTGTTTTATCTATAAGTCAATTGTTAATAAACAAATTCCTCTTAGTATGAAAGTGGAGAGAATCACACAATTTTATCGATAAACAACAAGCATATGTAATCCCGTATATTCGTGCCACGTTGTGGGGAATTAACAACTTAGATTGGCACCCTACCGCTTCGAATACGGTTCTAATATAGCAAACTCTTTATCCTGACTGCCAACAATTTGTTCACACCTTCCAATACACTCACTTAATTGAACGCTCTTTTGTGGTTTATGTAGCACGCTCCTTTGCCATTGGTGTTTACAAGCACTTATTTTGAAACGATCTAAAACATAAAAATTCTGTTGTACTGAACCCCACCCTACTACGCGAGCCCCCAAATATAACGATAATATTGGTCTCCGGAACCAACTCATTTACTCAGCCCATCTCTATACTACCTACCCAAGATAACTACTTATACCTACTACTTACCTACTCCTTTCTTACCGCTGTCCTAATCCCTATTCTACCTACTTGTTGTCATGTACCATTCATTCACTAACCTACTTAATCTCTCTGAATAATCGCTCTTACTTCTAATAAACTTGGCCGGTGATCAATCTAGTGGCTAAGAAGAACCCTTATCATGATACCTAGTACCCCTAGTTCTATAGAGGTGAAGAATGTTAACTCCTACTTTAATTCTCGTTAACCCTTGTTTTAATTCCAAATATATAATCGTGACCCTCAATTAAATTACATTTCCACTTTAAAATGTTTTTACCTATTTTGTTTGGAACACTATAAGTTAGATTCATCAATAACTTTCCCTTACAAATCTCCTTTCAAACTAACCATTATGTTATACTTCATTTCTATCCAACCTACACAAACTCCTAATAATACTATATTACTCCATGAAATAACCAAATAAGTTTCCTTAAACCCTATAGTCACTGGTAGTTCATAATCTTGTATTACGCGAATGAACATAGTATTTCCTTAAATAATCGATAAAAGCCCTATTCAAATAATCCAAATTAGAACCTTACTCCTTCCATATTTACTAGCAATCTTTCAATTCCAATTATACCTACACAAATTACCCTTCGTATTAACCTAACGTAACTAAATTACAAAGTCCCCTGCCTAATGTTTGCTACAAACTGTAATTATATATATAATAAGGTTTGTTTGTTCGCATAGTATCATACTACGATAGAACTCATACTGCTATTACTTTATTAAAATACCTACTTATTACCATTTAATTCTATTAGGACATTTAAATCATACACTAGCTTTGCATTTATAATAATATCGATTGAATTAGAACTTACTAATTTTCTCTTTCCTATAGTGCCTACTCATTTTTAACTAGTCCCTATGAATAATAAGAATATATTAGTTATATCTAGATTGTCTTAATAACTTTATTAAAACTCTCACTTTCCTATACTGAAGTACCTACTTATTGGAGTTTCCCCCCCC
The DNA here is from genome assembly GCA_946251805.1 of Cybosia mesomella. Taxonomy (NCBI): domain Eukaryota; kingdom Metazoa; phylum Arthropoda; class Insecta; order Lepidoptera; family Erebidae; genus Cybosia; species Cybosia mesomella. The sequence goes on from OX276392.1 coordinate 16,056,712, forward strand.
CCCCAGGTACTGGCCCCTTACACGCCATACACAGTAGGACTCTTCCACTAGTATATAGTTGCAGCCCTTCCCAAAGAGAATATAAGCACTACGTTTAGCCCTTCCTATGTCTGAGTAGGTATTGGAAGATTCTCAAAATATCTTCTCCCTACTACACCGAGATATCCGGTAAATAAAATTCCCCATGCTCTATTCAGAGTAAATATAAACCTGACAGAGGAGCGTTCATATCCTACTGCCATAATACTTTGAATCTAATAGCTTTCGTAGAATACTACAGCGTCTTTTGTTTAAACCTCTTTAAATATTATTCACGAATAACGTGACGATTTTTGTGATACCACACTTGTATTAAAATGTTAAACGATAAGTTGAGTCTGTACAAAGCTCAGTCGTTAACACGAATTACTTAGTATTATAGTAGGTGCTAGTAACCAATTCACTTCAGAATGGTGTAGTCTCTGGAGGATCTATTGTATGATATACTACACTCACTGATCACATAATCGAACTAATATACCTGTCCCATGGTAAAGGACGTTTGTATACAGGAATTACATTATTAAGGTTTTTAGATTCGAGCAGTATCCACTTGGAAAAGGTTCTCAACTACCGTGTGATGGCTCTTACGTTAATCCAACTCGAACACATGCAATGAGAAGTAACACTAAATTTAATTATGAAAATTATCACTCTTGATCAACCGGTTATTAGCAGATCACGTAGGTACTATTACCTAGAACTCTTGTTTAATTATTATTTTAGTCTTAGATGTTGTTATTTTGATTGCTTTTAACTAGGCTTTGTACACAATCAACACTATTTAAAAGAACCACTAGAATTTTACTTTACAGAATCACTATCACAATTTTACACTCAGGTTTGTCCTTCTTCCGTTACCTACAGTAGTAGTTGCCTACTTACACACCTTTGGATAGTTTATATGGCCTATACTTTGATATAAATATGATAAAGATAATACTACTACAAAGATTTTGAGATAATCTAGGTTCCCTACGTTGTGCCGCCTAATATTTCCGTGCATCAGTGTGTGTACCTTATTATCTACCTATAGAAATAACCCCTGTATTTAGTCATCAAAACCCATTGTATTTTATTTTAAACGTGTGGTGTGTGATGTTCCTAGCTAGCTGAATTGGGGAACAATTCAGACTTGATTTTGTCGTACCTACCACGGTGTTGGCGCCATGATCACGACCGAAGTCAGGGATGTGAATCATACCCCTAACAAGACACATAATTATGTGTATATATAAATAAATAAATAAAGACAGAGCTGCCAGCTCCAATAGATTGACTAGTTCGTACCTATCGCTCACGGGCACTCCGGGAGCTTAGTTCGATCCCATTTTCACTGGTAAAATCAAACTTCCGCCTGCTCCAAGGAACCGGCTCCTAGCTAAAAGAGGGCAAGAGGGTCGTTACCACCGTTAGGTATCAACTCAAGACCAACGACTTTTGTTGGATTTACCTAAGGGAATCCTAGCTTTTCCTATTCCCTACCAACGATATTCTACCTTGACCCACTAACAAATCCCCGAAAATGTAATTTACTTCTTACTAATCATTATTCAAAACTATTTCACCCAATAAACACATTATACTGCAAAAATTGAACTAAATTCAAAGCTTACGAAATGGTGAGCCTATATTGGGCATCCATATTGGGTCATGGACCGCACGATCTTCCCGTAGAGTCTCCTGCAGAAGTCATCGGACTCCCCATATTGGGCAGCAGCCGCGCCAGTGCGTTAGCTGTGCCCTTCAATTTGGGAGCCAGACTTCGAATTTATGTTCTTCGAAGTCCCTGCGGCCGTCGAGCACGTGCCCTACGACTTGGGCAACCGCGGTCGTGGGGTCACCTTGCACCTGGCATTTTGAGACCCGAGACCTTAATTCAAATATTTCTATGTAAAACACTATTTTCACGAGTTATTAATACTTAACAAAAGAACAACCCCACAAATAAGGAACGCGTAAATCCCAATATATAATATCTAAATCCCAAAATTCACTAAATGCTTGTAAAAGAAAATCTCACCAGCTAATTTTCTATTTTGCAACATCCCCTTTCACGTCCCAAAACAAGAATACCCATTTTTTCCCGCGATGTTAGCTTATATTTTCTTATTTTCCCGCGTGTTTCTCCCCGTCCTCAGCCAATCAGAAGACAGCTACACTGTACTGACCGTATTGCATAACAAGCACTTTTATGTGAATTACTCCCTTATTTACTGACTCCACATAATCCTAAGTACGAAAATCACTTCTTTAATATTTTCAACAAGGTTTTTCATTAATTTCGAACAATATACCCAAGTCATTTGGTATATCTCTTCCTGTTCTTTTTATGCGCCAATTCATAATTAATTCCTGCTACTCTCCGCATGGAGTCGCTCATGTTCTAACTTTTTCCCCGCCTTCATCAAGTGACCAACCAATTATGTTTATTACTGGCCTATGGCATTCTAATTTACTAAGATTTCGTCTCCAATCCTTAAAATATTCCCAATAGTTTTTTCGCCCCATTTTCCCAATTGCCCAATTTCATATATAAACTAATATTAAATAATCCACCCAAGGTATTTAGTTCCGCCATTTTTGTGTTCAAAACAATAACAACTATTAGAATGCATGAATGCATTGTTTACGTACAATCACCTTCTGTCAAGATAGTTATTTGTGATATTATATAAATGTTTCCTTTGCATGGATATTATTGATTAAACTTCGTATTAATCTTTCTTTAAATAAATAATATTTAAACGACTCCCTTATCTGAAATAGTTGCCATGATACAATTTATAATAATAATCAAATTTTACTATAATCGATTTAGAAGAGCCAGTCGAAAGCTTGACGCACCTCTATGTCCTAAAAAATTAGTTGTATTTTCAAATTCAAGTTATTTACGTATTTGTGATAATATATTTCTAATACCATCAATTTAGAGACGGCTAGATTGATGCTAACCGCTCTCACAGCGTAAAGAGGAAATTCACCCCCCTTGACAGAATTGCTCTAGAGATTCATTGCATCAACATAAGAAAAACTCTTAAGGACTCCATCTTCTGTAGAGTAGAAGTACTCCCAACCTCTCTTTCATGATTAGGTACCTTCATACTGGCGGGGGGGTATCCGAAGGGATTTCCGCACAAAAAAAAAAAAAGGTACCTTCATACTTACTTAAATATAAATATTGTTACAACGATCGTCGATATCTCGGAAACTACTGATCGAATCTTCTAGAAATTAAAACGCATTGTTAATTTCGAAGTACTCTATCGATCCGTTTAGAAAAATCCAGAAAAGTCAATAATAAATCACAAGCCCTTTTTAATGCCTATACCTACTTTACCTACAAATAGCGATAACAAGGGCATTCACCTCTATCGTCGGCACGACTGTGTAGGTACTTGCTTTCTCGAACGCCCCAGTAAATACCTACTGTTCTCGAACGCTCTAGTGCCTTATCTCTAGATGATTCCGGAATATTCTACCCCGCTATAAAACGACGCCCGGCTATCGACACGGGTCAGTTAATTTTCGAAAGCGAAAGTGAACACATCTTACCGAAACGAACAACGATTGTGGACTACTGTGAACTGCTGAGCGACTTGAACTGTTGAAGAGTACTGTGTGTGCTAGTTATTTAGTTGTCTAGTTTGTGGTGAGCGAATAAACTTCTTTGTTGTGTAAACGGCATTTAGTTTGTACCCCGCGCACGTAACAACTGGTGTCAGAAGTGCGATGCCGTTATTACCACGTGAAGACGAAGGGCGTACTCCACGGACCAGACGTCAAGTGGAAATGGATGCTGCACGTCAACGGAGCCTTGAAGAGGAAGGGCGTCAGGCCGATCCTGCTATCTCTGCGGTAACTACGGCAGCACCAGATGGAACCTCGTCCGATATCAACATGATGACGCTATTGGCTTCTATACAGCAGATGATTCAGGCCAACCAGGGAACTGTCATGGGTAAAATCGATGCAGGCATCCATGCACTGGGAGATAAAGTGAAGAACCTCGAAGACGGCTTGCAAATGCTCAGTAAGGAAGTGGCTTCGAAGACTGGGACCATTGACGACTGCTTGCAAATACTGAGTAAGGAAGTGGCTTTGAAGACTGGGTCCATGGACGGCCGCTTACAAGAGCTTGAAAAAGAGATTGTCAGGCTAAAAACCTGCGGACCTGTTGCCGCGACCTCACCATCATCAGCGAAGTTCGACCTACCACACTTCGATGGAACCTCCTCGTGGACAGCCTTCAAGTACCAATTTGAGATATTGGTAAAAACTAAAGCCTGGAGCAACGAGGAGTCTTTTATGGCCTTGACACTTGCATTACGAGGAGATGCCTTAGTAATACTGGAAAACCTGCCACCTGAAGGAAGGACACTGGAGTCTCTGATGGAAGCGTTAGACACACGCTACGGTGACAAGCACCTGGAAAATGTCTACCGAGCGCAGCTACGCGAGAGGAAACAAAAAGCTGGGAAAAGCCTCCAGGAATGGGCTGTAGAGGTTGAAAGACTCGTTCGTCGGGCCTACTCATCGACACCCGTGATGATCGAGACCACCCTACTGGAGGCCTTCCTAAACGGTATACGGGACGCAGAAGTGAAAACTAATGTACAGTTGCGTCACCACCAGACCTTAATAGAAGCACTGGCTTATGCCCTTGAGGTGGAAACCGTACGGCAGAATGCCGGGATAGGGAAGATCAGGGAGGTCAAGGAGGTAGTTGCAGAGGAGAGGAAGCCGCGGTATGTCCCAACGTGTTATTCTTGTAGAGGCAGGGGCCATATCCAGTCAGAGTGTCCTTCGAGGAAACGGAGGAAGGTCACGGACTCCGGGACCCAAGTGGATCAAGATGTTCCGTTAAACTAAACGTCGCCAGGGCCGCGGGGCGGGCGCTGGCTGGTCGATATGAAGCCCCAACCATCACAATAACTCAAGTTGGCAACGGAAATAGTCTGATCATCGAGGCCACCTTGTACAACCAACCTTGCAATTTAACAGTGGATACTGGAGCTTCACGTACAGTTGTTAGGTCGGAATTGCTGAAACGCACCATAAGGTGGGAAAAACGATTTCCGAGGTGCCAGCTTCAGACTGCTACTGGCCAGCCAGTGACCATCCTCGGTGAAACAGATGTAGAGGTAAGAATTGGCGACCAAATATTTCACCAGTCAGTATTAATTGCTAATATTACTGATGATTGCATTTTGGGACTGGATTTCTTGAAGAACTACCGATGTGTCTTGGATATACCTAGAGGGGTGCTGAGATTTCCTGATTAGGAGGTTTGTTTACAAGGATCGCACCCGTGCACTCTTTACTGTTTAACGGATACGACACTAGCTCCTAAATCGGAAACATTAGTCAGAGTGAGGTTTCCTGCGAAGACTGAACAAAGAAGATGTCTTATTGTCGAAGATACCGGCAGTCATCAAAACTTAATAACAGCGAGAACCTTACTGATGCCGAACGAAATCGCTAGGGTGAGAATCCTCAACCTCTGTGACGAAATGGTTCTCCTGAAGAAGAATAGTGTGGTCGGAAAATGTGAGGAAGTAAAGTACCTGAGACGGTTGGACAGCACTTCGACTAAACAAGGCGGTACACAAATCCCCGAAGATCACATTCAGCAACTTCTCGAGAATTCCAAGGAAAACTTATCAGCATCAGAATTGCATCAAGCCAGAGACCTCTTGCTACGATTTAGAGACATCTTTGCAACCGGAAATGACTGTGGAAGGACTGGGCTCGTGAAACACCGGATTGACACAGGTGACTCCAGGCCTGTAAAACAAAGACCTTGACGTTTACCATGGGCAAGAGAAGAGGAGGTAGCAGTTATGATTAAAGACATGGCCGATAACAAGGTGATTGAACCTTCAACGAGTCCATGGTCATCACCTGTGGTACTAGTGAAAAAGAAGGATGGCAGTACAAGGTTTTGTGTGGATTACCGAATGTTGAATAATGTCACGAAGAAAGACAGTTATCCTTTGCCTAGGATCGACGATACCCTGGACATGCTTAGTGGTATGAAATGGTTTTCAACCGTCGATTTAAAAAGTGGCTACTGGCAGGTGGAGATCAGTCCGGACGATAAAGAGAAGACAGCCTTTAGTACAGGAATTGGAAACGGTTTATGGCATTTTAATGTCGTGCCATTTGGTTTATGTAATGCACCAGCCACGTTTGAACGCCTCATGGAAAAAGTAATGGTGGGTCTACTCGGAGACGTCTGTCTGGTTTACCTGGACGATGTTATAGTTATGGGACGCAGCTTCAAAGAAAACCTGAAGAACCTGGAAAAAGTTTTTACTCGGATTCGTGAGGCTAACCTTAAACTGAGTCCAAAGAAGTGCACTCTATTTAAAAGGGAGGTCAGCTATCTTGGACATGTCATCTCAACGGAAGGAGTCAAAACCGACCCCGAGAAGATAAAAGCCGTTCAAGAATGGCCTGTTCCAAAGAACAAAACGGAGGTTCGCGCGTTTCTGGGACTATGCGCATATTACAGACGCTTCATTAAGCATTTCTCGGATATTGCTAAACCACTACACCGACTGACGGAAGATAAACGAGACTTCGTTTGGGACCTGGATTGCGAGCAAGCTTTGAGTACGCTTAAACAACGATTGTGCGAATCCCCTATATTGGGTTATCCTACTAGGGAAGGTAGATTCATTGTGGACACGGACGCCAGTAACACCGGAATAGGTGGAGTGTTGTCACAAGTGCAGGGAGATCGCCATGTTGTAATAGCGTACTTCAGTAAATCGCTATCTAAACCGGAAAGGAATTACTGTGTAACTCGTCGTGAACTTCTCGCTGTGGTGAAGTCTTTACAGCATTTTAATAAGTACCTTATAGGACGAGAGTTTACACTAAGGACAGATCATGCTGCGCTACAATGGTTGCTGCAATTCAAGAATCCGGAAGGCCAAGTAGCAAGATGGATCGAGCAACTACAGGAATTTCCCTTTGTGATAGAACACCGAAGTGGAAAAGGGCACGGTAACTGATGCTTTGTCACGAAGGCCGTGTGTCGAAGATTGCAAGCATTGTCAGAGGAACGAAGCCCGAGAAGAGATTAAAGTCATAAAGGTGAATGGACTTGACGACGAATGGAGTGGACGCAGTATGAAGAAGGCGCAAGAAGATGATGATGATCTACAACCTATACTGGACTGGAAACAACTTGGAAGCAAACCCCGATGGAGTGATGTATCTGCTTACAGTTCAACTACCAAAAGCTATTGGGCCCAGTGGGACAGCTTAGCTCTGGTAGAAGATGTCCTGTATAGGAAATGGGAGTCTAACGATGGTAAGGAAGTAACCATGCAAGTAGTGGTACCACGAAGCAAGGTGGCCCCACTCTTACGGCACATCCACGATGGTGTTTCTGGCGGGCATCTCGGAGTCAAGAAAACCCTGGTTAAAGTGCGACAGCGGTTTTACTGGCTTCGTTGTCGGGAAGATGTCGAGGATTGGTGCCGTAAATGCACTGTATGTGCTTCGGTTAAAGGACCGCCGACAAGAAGCAAAGGAAAATTGAAGCTGTACAACGTTGGAGCACCGTGGGAACGTATCGCCATTGATGTTGCTGGACCTTTTCCAACGACTGATGAGGGTAACAAATACATCATAGTAGTGCAAGACTACTTCACTAAATGGCCGGAAGTATTTGCGACACCCAACCAGGAAGCAGTCACTGTAGCCAAGAAACTGGTTCAGGAAGTGGTCAGTCGATACGGCGCACCTATGGAGATCCACTCCGACCAAGGACGAAACTTCGAGTCTGCTCTGTTTCAAGAAAAGTGCAAACTTCTCGGTATAAACAAGACCCGTACGACTCCAGCGCACCCGCAGTCAGACGGAATGGTCGAGAGGTTTAACCAGACGTTGGAAAATCATTTGGCTAAAGTTGTCGACGAACAAAAAAAAAGATTGGGACCAGTACATCCCACTGTTCCTGATGTCCTATCGATCTGCGGTGCATGACAGTACGGGACACACTCCAGCTAAAGTCAATTTTGGTCGAGAGATAAGGCTACCAGTGGATGCAATAACCGGCACGCCACCCGATAGTTCTAAGCCCGTGACGGACTACGTGAGTGAACTTCAAAACCGGCTGGACGAGGTGCACAGAATGGTACGGGAAAACAATTTGAAGACAGGTATAAGGATGAAAACCCGGTACGATAGAAACGCAAACACCAACGGTTTTGAAGAAGGAACCCTGGTATGGTTTCACAATCCGCTACGCAGAAAGGGAAAATCTCCGAAACTTCAAGCTCGCTGGGAAGGACCCTATACGGTTGTTACAAGAATCAATGACATCACCTACCGCATTAAGAAGGGGCTTAGGGGAAAACCAAAGGTAGTTCATGTGGATAGGTTGACGCGATATCATGGAACAAATGATGCTCGGGACGAGCATGATTAAGAGGGGGGTAATGTTACAACGATCGTCGATATCTCGGAAACTACTGATCGAATCTTCTAGAAATTAAAACGCATTGTTAATTTCGAAGTACTCTATCGATCCGTTTAGAAAAATCCAGAAAAGTCAATAAGAAATCACAAGCCCTTTTTAATGCCTATACCTACTTTACCTACAAATAGCGATAACAAGGGCATTCACCTCTATCGTCGGCACGACTGTGTAGGTACTTGCTTTCTCGAACGCCCCAGTAAATACCTACTGTTCTCGAACGCTCTAGTGCCTTATCTCTAGATGATTCCGGAATATTCTACCCCGCTATAAAAGGACGCCCGGCTATCGACACGGGTCAGTTAATTTTCGAAAGCGAAAGTGAACACATCTTACCGAAGTGAACCAAGAGAGTTATACCTGTGACTTAAGCAACGATTGTGGACTACTGTGAACTGCTGAGCGACTTGAACTGTTGAAGAGTACTGTGTGTACTAGTTATTTAGTTGTCTAGTTTGTGGTGAGCGAATAAACCTCTTTGTTGTGTAAACGGCATTTAATTTGTACCCCGCGCACGTAACAATATATTGCAACCAGCCTTGTCATGTGTACTCAGATCGTGCCTGAATTGATTGAATTTAAAATGGATTACCTTTTATTATTCAACTTGAACATTATTTTATCGGTTTTATTAGTACAAAATGATTATTCATATGTAGGTACGTACCTCATCGGGGTGTGGGGCCGGGTCCTCCTCGTGGTACACCCTGGGCAACGGGAGCGGCAACATCTCTCTTAGTGGTGTTGCTGCTTCCGGCTAATTCCGGCGAGGCGGGAGCGACCCACTTTGAGTCGTTTTCAGTGGTGTTTCTCCAAGTGTCCCTCTGGATAGCAGAAGGCTCAGTGGAGAATCGAAGGAGAGGGCGAACGGGTTTATCATCACTGAACATGTCCAAAGGTGGTGAACAACGGTCTGAGGCAGACCACCGTCCGGCCAAACCGGAACCCTGAACTGACAGGGCCGGTGGCTCTTAGGAGCTGCGAGGAAGAAAACCTCTATAAAAAATCACCCCAATCCCACGTTCTGACGCCCGGCAATGGAATGAATGGCTGAGGGGAACTCAGTCCCGAGGGCGTCATGTCATGTCGAAGGACAATAAACTAAAAAATGGCAATGGAAAATGATGATACTATTTCTACCCAGGAGGGCGAATCGCGCCTGGGGAATCCCTCCCGGAGCCAGTCGGCTCCGGCAGTCCCACGTACTCTGGGGGGGGGGCAACCAATGTCAAATGAGCACGGCGCCTAGCTCAAAATCCGGCCCCAATACAAGCGCGGAGGTCGCGCAGATGCGCGGTGCGATGTCGGAATCCGACATCACTCTGAGCACGAGCGGGGCGAGTAGCCCTATAAATGTCTCAGCTGCGGAGCTCTTCCAGCTGGGACAAAAGGGAAAGCGGCGCTCCAGACGGAGCAAGGAAAATTCAATGTCGGAGTCGGCCTCTAGTGACGAGTCATCCAAAGCGGCCAAAGTCGGTACTGGCCGCCGGGGTAGAGGACGACCGCCCACAAAAGGTCGCGACAAGGCTGCGAAGGCGGTGAAGGTTGCCGACACTGAGCAGGCTGCTAAGGACGCGGAAAGTGAAAGGCTTGGTATGGTATGGTTTCGCGAGCTGGTATCCGCAACTCCACGACAAGGCGCGGTTTTTGCGTGAGGGTGGGCATTTCACTCAATCCACCCAACTCATTGAAAAACGCCAGCAGGCTATTTACGCTGCTGGCGATCTCCTGGAGCGTACCTGTATTTCCGAAGTACTTAACCCTGTATGTGGCGGTTGCAGGGCAGTGTAGGAGCACGTGTGCCGCTGTTTCTTCCTCTCTCATGCAGGCTCTGCAGAGAGGGCTGTCAGTGATTCCTAAAATAAAAAGGTGTTTATTGAAGGAGCCGTGCCCCGTGTTGGCAGCTGTGGCCGTGCGCAGTTGCCGTTTGGTCAGTTGTCGAAGACGCCTGGTCAGTCTATTTTCAAGCACGGGGAGTGCTTCCCTCGCCTGTCTGCAAACTTCCAGATTTATCCAATAGCTGTTGTGTTGATCTCTCGTTCGTTTGTTTACTATGGTTCGTAGGTATGCAAAGGGGATCGGTATTATGGGCTCAGGTCCCATTACCACCATGTCAGATCCTCTCCTGGCAAGCTCACCTGCTGCATCATTGCCGCGCGAGCCGCTGTGGCCCTTAATCCATTGCAAGGTTATGTTGTTGAAATGGCCTATTTGGTTCAGTTTACGATGGCACTCCAATATTAGTCCCGAGTTTATAGTGTGGCTGTTTAAAGCTTGCAGCACGGCCATGCTGTCGGAGAGTATGCGTATTGAGTGGCCTTCCACTCTCCTGGCCATTACCGCTGAAGCTGCTAGGGTAATCCCCATGCATTCAGCTTGAAATACCGTGTTATGGGTCCCCAGCGGTGTTGAAATGGATACATTGAGGTTCTCCGAGAAAACGCCGGCCCCGGTGCCTGTACCAGTTTTTGATCCATCTGTGAAGATGCGTACTTCCGTTGGGCATAAAGCCTCACAGCGGTGGTCCTCATGAAGTTGGATCTTGTATTTTTTGTCGAATACGTGTTGTTTGGGTACACGATCATTCATTGCTCCTATCATCTCCTTTATGAGATCTGTGAGCAGTGAGGTGTGTCGTGTGTTTCTCTCGCTCCATAGGTTGAGTGCGCTTAGGCGTATAGCCGCAGCTGTTGCTTCTTGGCGGATGAACAGATCCAAGGGTGGGAGTCCGAGCATGGCTTCCATTGCCGCGGTGGGGGTAGATTTCATGCATCCAGTGGTTGCCATGCAGGATAGTCTTTGGGTCCGTTGTAGTTTAGCCGCTATTGTGCTGTTTTCGGTCCTTGGCCACCAGACGATAGCGCCATACGCTATCATGGGGCAGATTACTGTTTCGTAAAGCCACAGGATGATTTTCGGTGATAGCCCCCATTTTTTACCAAGCATTCTTCTGCACTGCCAGAAGGTAATCCCGGCCTTTTGTAATTTATTGTCTAGGTGGCTACTCCATTTTAACTTGCTGTCAAGAATAACGCCAAGGTATTTGACCTCTTTCGACAGTTGGAGTTCCGTGTCAAAGAGTTTGGGTAATCGGTATTCGCCTAATACTCTTTTGTTCGTAAACATGACTAACTCGGTTTTGTTCGGATTCACCGATAGTTCGAATTCCCCGCACCATTTTTCTACGATGCGTAAGGCTTGTTGGGTTAGGTTACAGACCGTTCCCGCTACCTTCCCTGAGATAAGGATTGTTAGGTCGTCTGCATAGCGTATTGTGTAGTCACGGTTTTTGTTCAGCCTTGTGATTAGGTCGTCTATCACTAAATTCCACAGAAGGGGAGAGATAACTCCACCCTGCGGACAGCCTTTGGCTATCAGAGCTGTCTGATCTTCTTCCCCAAGGCGAACTACTCTTTTGCTGAGCATGTTTGTTATCCAGTCTGATAGTACCGGTTCCGCTCCATGTTTTGTCAGGGCGGCCTTAATACTGGTGAAGCTGGTTTTGTCGAAAGCTCCTTCGATGTCAATGAACGTTCCTAGGCAGAAGCCTTTTTGTTCGATCGCTTCCTCTATCCGGCTGACTACCAGATGGAGGGCTGATTCCGTAGACTTACCGGAGCTGTATGCGTGCTGGTTTGCATATAGGGGTAGTTGTTTTAGTGCACCATCTCTCAGCTCCCTCTCGCATAGGCGCTCCATGGTCTTTAGCATGAAGGAGGTCAGACTGATTGGTCGATGTGCTTTGGGATTCATGTAATCACCCTTTCCTGGCTTCGGGATGAAAATGACTCCTACTTCCCGCCATCCTTTCGGAACGTATCTGTGTGCCAGACAGGCTTTAAAAATACTCTCCAGTCTGCTTGCGACTAGTTTGTCGCCCCACTGTAGCTTTGCAGGGATGATTCGGTCGGGGCCAGCTGCCTTATAAGGGTGAAAACTACTGATAGCCCACTGGACTTTTTCCAGTGTGACCACTTTGTTTGCGTACTGCCAGTCTCGGGCAGTAGGTGTTATGGTTTCATCGTGCCAGTTGATTGTCGTCGTGAAGACGCATCCAGGGAAGTGGGTTTCGATGAGTACGCGTCTAGATTCTTCTGGCGATGTTGTGAGTGTGTTGTCCTGTTTTTTAAGGGCGGTCAGTGCCATCGGTTTTGTCTGCGCTAGGACTTTTCTTACCCTGTTTGCTTGCTGGCATAATTCTATGTTCCCACAGAATTTTCGCCATCCCTGTTTGCTTCGGTATCTAATACACTTTTTGTAGCTGGATTTGGCTGAACGATAGGCGTCCCAGTCTTCATCTGCACAAGTATTCATAGCCCTGTTGAAAGCCCTTCTAACCTTCATTCCTTCCTCCATCACACCCTCCATCCATTCATCCATCCATCTACCCATCTATTTTTAATATGGAAAGCGTGACAGGACGGAAAGGGATTTTTCTTTACCTACCCAAAAAAGCGCTCATATGGAAAGTGCTCAACGCGTCTAAAGAAGTTTTCACTTCAAAAATAAAATAAATGTGACAGCCCTGAGAAAATCGTATATGAGTCTAATTGGTAAAACTAAAATCTATTCGGAACGATTCGCTTCGGAACGGAACTTGACATTAGCAAGCAAGTTATACCAATGACTAGGCAGCATGGTCTCAGACCTTAGCCTGTTCCATAAGGAACGAATTTAAAAAAAAAAAAAAGCAATTCAAGTTTCAACCTAAATATAACCTAGAAATTTGTCTTTAATGATTCCGTCGTGTACTGTGTTATTAATATCCTTATTGTCAGAAATCTGAAAATAATGATAAATAATATTACACATGCTTAATCATTATAATATAAATACAGTTAACTATCCCAGATACTAGCACACTATTTACCTAAACTGGAGTGATTACAATTCTGGGAAAGATGCAATTACAATTCCTTCAGTCATCAATTGTTAGCTTTTATTTGCTGGGATTATTTAATTATGTGGTAAGTTAAAACACGCTGATACATAGATGTTGAATTTGAGCACTAGAAAACCAAAGCATAATTAATCCATACTCAGTTGTACAGGCTATTCATAAAAACATGAAAATAAAAAATAAACGTTATTAACATGAAAATGTTAACTTTACAGGCTTGTATTGATTATGATGGGTGGCTGAACATTAAAATGGAACACACAATAAATTGTAAAAATGAGAAATACTGTTCCAGAGGAAATATTTCACTCAAAAGTATTCGTGCTGGTGCTGGCGCAATTATAGACCAAATACCTTTTAGTAAAGATCACATCGAAGAATTAAAGGTATGTAAGTAATTTTACACATGCTCATATAATGCCCATTACACTATGTAGCGTACAAGGTCTTTGCTCATGAAATGAAACATATGGTTACATTACTCTGGGTCTCTACATGTATGGAAAAATATTAGAAAAAATTCAGGGCGTCTATATTTTACGATTTTCACTAAAAAGGTATTTACAATAAAATACATCCAAACAAACAATAATAAATTAAATAAAACAAAAACACATCTCTCATTTATAAAAAAAAAACATCTACCTATATCTCTCATAACAGAACAACAATAGTCAGCTGGCATACTTTGGTTGGCTATTGTTCTAGACATATTTACATCCATACACTCGTAATTATGCAATACATTTTCAACAATAACTTTTATAATTGTTACTTTTAAAAGATTTCCATACAAATTTTACTACTTGAGTTAAAAGGCTCTCAAATGTTGTATCATTCAATATTTTCCTGGTTTGAGGACCCACAAATATTCCTTAATCTAGCCCCAGTCTCAGAAACAGATCCTCTTCATCGAAAGAGTTATCTGAGCTTGATTGTCGCCTGTCACTACTCTGGTACATTGTAACACTACTTGTTGAATATAAGTGAGATTGGTCACTTCTACCCGGTGGTGTGGGAACTGGTAAATCCTATGTATGAAGAACTGACATAGTCACTAATTAATGGAATGACTGCATATTTTATACTGTCACCAAATATTACTATGTAATAATACATAACAATTGGTTATGTGGTTAGTAGGCTCTCTCCATATCTGTATATATGTATGTATAGTAAGTACAAATGACATCGGAAACCCAATTTTTATTTTTATTTGTCACCAGAAATCCATACTAACTATCATCTATAGCAAAACTTTTTTTTTCGTGCGGAAATCCCTTCGGATACCCCAACCCCCCCCCCTCCTCCCCGCCGGACAGCAGAGGTGGTTATGTCGGACTTGAACTGACTAAAACCAAACAATATTAATGATTTGATACTTTGTGATATTTCCACATAATGAGTGAAAAACAATAGGTCAATGACAAATTTTGACTGAACATTTTGAAAAAAACTTTATTACATAAATAGAATTTTATTTTTCAGAGTCTAGCTGAAATTGATGGTTTCTACACAGTCCGGACACTAGTGACATCTGCAGAAAATAGTAAAGGAACTGAATTTCTCTCATCAATAAAAGCTGGTTCCTTTTTGGCCAGTGATCTTTCGGATGTAATAAATGCTTGGGTACTACCTAATGGAGCTGTGATTGCTGTCAGTTTTCAAGTTAATAACTCTTCACAGTTATTACAAATAGGAAGCAATAGCCACAAGATAAATTCCAGTTTCTATCTTCGTTATGTTGAACAGGCTCCAGTGTAAGTATCCTAAACAATCCAATATAGTTAGGAAAGCAATTGACTCCTAAGATACAGGATTATCACAGGGGTGATTAACAAGTATCTCAGCACATTGATGTACCTATAAGGGTTCCATACCAAATTGTTGTTGAACTGGGCTATCCAGTCCTCGGTGAATTGAAGACATAACCATCTCATCTACAAAAGCCATGCGCAGTATCTCATAGGAATAGATAGGAATCCATGTACAAAAAGGCATAGAAATAAACTTTTATGTACTGTTAGAACTCTATAATATATTTATATATTCTTTATTATAAATATTCTTTAAAATTATATATTCTTCTTTAATATTATATTTAAATTATATATTCTTTATTTAATAACAGGCCAGATACAGCTTCATATATACAAAAACTGGAACGTGAGAGAGAAGCTAGGGAAAAGGGAGAGCTGAAAGACAACAGGTCTTTCCTAGCCAAATATGTAAGTTATATTTATTTGAACAATTCTAATTATAATATTCTAGGACATTCCACACAGCACTATTTAGACCCAAAATAAGCATAGCTTAACTAGCTGGGGTTATGGGTTCTAGAATGCGATAAACAAAGAGTTACTTTTTTATACATACCTACAAAAATATACATAGAAACACCTGTTTATGGTAATCTATACTTATAATAAATTTGTAGCATAATTTTTGGAGGCAATAAAGCCGAAAAAGCCGTAAATATTGAAGCCGAAAATACTTTTTTTTTTATCTGTCTTTCCGCGCATCAAGCCGAAACTACTGAACGGGTTCAAACGAAACCTGGCATGTTTTGAGTTCAGTTTTTATCCTGAAATTCTGTCCGGTTGTTTTCAGGGAGAGGACGAAAGTCAAGTCAAATTAACGCGTGGTCCAATTTCATTCATTTCTTTTTAATAAGAAGTTTCAATAAAGTTGTAAATTCAGGGCTACCAGTTTAATGCTTCAGGAATTACAGACATAACAATCGTCAGCCAAGGGGTCCAAATAACTTGAAACCCGGATTGTATAGGATCTTTTCAATATAAGGGTCATCTTAAACTGGAATATTTTTATACCACTAAGGCGGCAAACAATTATATGGCCCACCTGATTGTAAGTGATAACTGTACTTAATGGATGTTTGTGGCACCAGAAACTTTCAAATCCTTCTAAGGCCGCGTTAGGGGTACATAGCCACAAATAAACAAAAAACACGTAAATCTTTTTTTAAATCTTTGTTTTAATTAGGGGTTTTTATCCAAGAAGGATTTCAATTGCATAGCAAACAATACAATTAGTTGTTTTTTTTTAATGAAGTATGCGAACTTTCTACGAGTGTATCTTAGAAATGTGATATTTCACTTAAAAATGAAATAATTACGTTTATGTATATGGATACCTACTATTAATACAAAAACAGCTTTTTAGCGTTATAGTTTTGGTAGTGCAGTAGGTAAGGCGTTTTACATCAACGCCGAAGGAGTGGGTTCGAATCCCGCTTCAAAAGCTTTTAAATAATGGAGATTTAATCAAGTTTTGTCTTCTTTCAGTGGATGTACATCGTACCCGTTGCTATATTCGTAATGATCTCAGGTGCAGCCAATCCAGAACCAGCTGCTCAAGGTGCACGATAGTTGATAATACACAAAATATATTGTTTTATTAATAGTCGAATGTATTTATTCCAAATAGAATCACATCGTATTTAGTTTGTACACATGGCCAAAGAAATAGCCCAGGTAATGTTTGGTAATAAAGTGTAGTGTATCCTGCCCAATAAACTCTTTGGTCAGGTATAGCTATGTTTTGCAATACAACAAGTTATAAGTCATTAGAACTTATTGCATTTTATATGTTGGTTGTTTTGATTCAAATTATATTAATCAATTGAATTTCCTGTTTGTATATTTTCAAGGTTATGGTCCCTAATATAATTATTTACGTATCTCTTACAACTTAGAATTATTGTTTCTATTGGTACCTACCAACAAAATGTCAAAAAAGTTAAATGGCAAAAATTTCAAAATTTTGGGCATCCATCATTTTTTAAAGGAAAGGGGATGGGAAAAGAGTTTGGGAGGGGATGGGAAAGGAGTTTGGGAGGGGATGGGAAAGGAGTTTGGGAGGGGATGGGAAAGGAGTTTGGGCTCCGGCACTCACTCACCAAACGGAACGCAACAGTTCAAATACTGTTACTTGGCGTCGATATTCTGTGAGAGGGTGGTGCTTCCCCAGTCGAGTCGGCCCATTCATGCAACGGCCAAAATGCTTATTGCTTGACTCTACCACCTACAAATTGAGTATGAATTTATGGATGTTTGCTACTCTGTCACGCAAAAACGGCTTAACGGATCCCGCTGAAATTTTGATACAGGTGTAGATTATAGTTTTATCCCTGGAATAGGTTTTCATGGGAAGCGGGAATGGGGAAAGAATTCCACGCGGGTGATGCTACGGGCAAACCTAGTTTTAAAAATAAAAAAGTTATCTACATAGACTTTTCATTCTCAATAATATTCAAACTTATTTGTGGAACAGAGTAGGGAGCCCAATTGACTGGAGAAGTTAAGTAATTTTAATGACTGACATTAACATATAATAGTGATATTGAAGTGTCGAAAATTCAAATATATTACAGGATTACGTAAATAGGCTATACTCATATTTATACACCTACTGTTAAAAATTGCTGTATTAAAAATTGGAAATTGACCAAGCCCTGATTCCGTGCTGTATATTTAAACTCCATTAGGGTACTCTAATGAATACCTATATAGGTGTTTATGAAATTGTCGGGGTGCGAGGGATATGCTCTACGGGCAACCTTACACCCCGGCGTCTGCAGACCCGTGACGGCGTGCGGTTCAAGCCTAACATAACCGCCCCCGCGGGCCGGCGGGGGGGTATCCTAGGGGATTTCCGCACGAAAAAAAAAAGGTATTTATGTAATTGTTTGCATCAAATTTGACACTGCTTATAAGGCGCCATCTTCACGCAGCTTTTTTTTCGTGCGGAAATCCCCTCTGATACCCCCCGCCGGCCAGCGGGGGTGGTTATGTCGGGCTTGAACCGACTAAAACTGCACGCCGTCTCGGGTCTCCAGACGCCGGGGTGTAAGGTTGCCCATAAAGCATATCCCTCGCACCCCGACTGACCCTGGGCCATCTCCGGTTTAGAGATGGCCCCCTCGGGTTTGGGAACCACGGTGTCCCCGTCTTGCCCCGGTTTGGGGGAGGGGAGTATACCACGCACCTATTGTCAGGTGTTCTGGATGTTACAAGTACAGCTATAATGCCGCCAACGGATCACCGCGTGACCGAGGCGCTTCGTTGCGCCTCGCAACTGTATTGGAAGAGCTCACTTCAGTGTTGGGAAAAAGTGGAATAAACTAAATATTTATAGGTAACTGTTTATTTTTTACACATTAGCATTAAGAAAAATGTTCTTGTTATTTTTTCAACCATTCATCATTGAAGATATATGTACTGAAAATTGAACGTAATATAATTTGTATGGTACTGCATAAGTTTTATTTCTGGTTAATATTGCATCCCGTCGTTTGATTACGCCGTTGAAAAGTATAAATTCTGTAATTGATTCCAAATATCAAATTGTAGGTGTAGAGGCCCCCCCAAAGTTGAGTCTGTTGGAAGTGTAGTGATACGTTAACAGTGACCTAGAACATCGGTCGGCCGTTCCCGCTTCGGCAGAACAAACTGGACATAGCAATGCTTCCCTCCGAACATAAAGACGAATTGTGTAGCGACTTAATGCGAGATGCCTTAATGTAATCAGACACTGGTGGGATCTATGGTTCTACAGATATCGAGGTTTTACACCCACATTAAGCAACCCGGTAAAGGTCGAGCTAGGCGTACGTACGTAAATCAGATCGAAGGCGTTTTACAGGAAGGCCAGGTCAAGAGTATGAAAAATTGAAAATAGAAGCGAAAGGCGTATGCCAGGATCGTAGCAAGTGGAAAAACGTTGTCTCTGCCTAACCCAATGTGAAAGAGGCACGACTTTATGTATGTATGTATGTACACCCACATTTCGACTATATTTTTGCTGTCATGAACAAGGAGCGAGTGTATTGCCGCCTAATTGGTCTATTTGCCTATTGGTATTGTGCTGCTACATAGAAAAATTCCAAACCCGGGAATACCTACTAATGGGGTCGTTTCCCATCAACCATACTATTAGGGAAGGCCTAGGCATTCAAAGTCTAGATTTGCGATTGTGGGTATACCAACTATGTCAAGAGCCACACAGTATATTTCCTGCCACCAGCAAATTAAACTGATAAGCGATTACCGTGAGGAACAATACAGACTAAATCTAGTATTTATCTTTATCTAATTCTATACATACCAACCTCTTTGTATAATAACTGTGAAGATGAATAAAAAGATTCCGAAGCTTATTGCCTGCATTAATATCCCTTACGAGCTAGAGAAATATTCTTTTCTTGGTCTGACAAGAAAAAAATATTTACTTATCCTGAAAAGTTTACATGAGTACTCAGTTACAGAAAAAAAATCTCAACTTTGTTGATGCTAGTTTTCTATTTACAGTATTTAAAAACCCTGCCTGTTAAAAATTAGGTAAAGACCAGTCCTGTTAGATTGCGAGGGAAATGTCGTATGGGTCAGCTAACACCCTGGCTTTGAAGAAATTTTATTTGCGCATATGTTTATGTGGATGTGTGTGTGCAAAATCAATTAGAAATTCAATGCAGGTTATATTATTTAAGTTAAACTAGTAGTGATTCATTATCCCAGGAATACTACTAAAATAATGTTCACTTGCTACCCATGTTCTTAAAATGTAGATAAAAAAGAAATAAACAAAATATCAAGTACAAAAATTTGTTATTTCTTAATTATGCACACATAACTTTAACCATTATAACGAAAGTAATCATAAGAAAAAAAACTAAAAAAACTCAATATCATGCCCCAATCTTCTCTATCTCTTCAGCATCTTCAATATCCAGTAATTGTATCTTTTTACCAAAGTGACTTTCAATTTCCTTACAAATATCCATAGCTTGAGCTGAATCAACTAAATTTATTGCAATACCTGCCTTACCAAAGCGACCAGTGCGTCCAATTCTATGCAGATAAGTTTCACAGTCAGCTTTCTTTTCCATATCCATTGGCATATCAAAATTAACTACAAGTGTAACCTGTTCTACATCGATTCCTCTGGACAACACATTTGTAGTTATGAGTACTTTTTCGAGGCCAGCTCTGAAACGGTCAAGTACTGCTATTCTCTGATCAACAGTTAGTTCACCAGACAGTACAGCCACAGAATGTCCATCCTTTGACATTTTTTCAGAGAGCCAAGCTGCAGTTTTTCTTGTATGACAAAATATAATTGCTTGTCCAATAGTTATTACTCCATAAATATTACAAATAGCTCTATATTTCTCTTCAGGACTCTTACATTTCACATAGTACTGTTTAATATTATCCAATGATTCCTCTTCTCTTAATAGTCGAATAATTATAGGATTAGGGACAATAATTTCAGCAAACTCCATCACATTAGTATCATATGTAGCAGAAAAGAACATCATTTGGCATGTAGCAGGCAGACATTTGTGTATGCGAATGCATTGATCTTGATGTCCCTGTCTATCAATCATCACATCAGCCTCATCAAGCACAAAGACTTTAATTTTACTCATATCAAACATACCATACTTGACACCCCAATCAAGCATTTTTCCAGGAGTTCCAATAATAATGTGATCAGATAACTTAGTTCCTCTAGGTACTTCTTCTCCTCTTACAGCATATTTAAGCTTAATTTCTGGGCAGAACTTCGCCATCTTTGCTGCAACCTCTCCTGTTTGTATAGCAAGCTCATATGTGGGACTCAAACAGAGCACTTGAGGATAGTTCTTGGAGGAATCCACTCTGCTTAACATGGCCAAGACAAATGCAGCTGTCTTGCCAGTTCCTGACTGAGATTGTGCAATCATATTTTGAGGAGGATCAGCGAGGAGTGTAGGCAAAGCTGTTTCTTGAATTTTAGAAGGAGCATTAAAGCCCATAGCATATACACCTTTTAACAAGTTAGGCTTCAAATGTAATGCTTCAAATGTTTTAACAGAATACAGGGGAGAATTAGGATCTTTTCTTTGAACTTCGATATCTAACTTTGATTCAACCAAGCCCTGTCTTATTATTTTCATCAATAGTGATGCATCAGCAGGATTGGCTGCATCAGGTGTTTCTTCAGAGTCTGATGTCTGATTAAGCCCCTTTTTTAACCCCAATCCAGCGATTTTATTTGTAACCTCCAACTCTTCCGCTTTTTGGCCCCACTGGTTCGCCATCATATATTCTGGATCTGTAATAATCAACTAGAGTTCATATTGTGAACAGGCGAACACATAATGTACAGCCGTAATTTTATTATTTCTTATGTTATAAAACTATTGTTGATAATCAAAAAATGATGTGTGGCTTTAACATTTTATGTGTTTGTACACCAATTGAAAACACATGAAGTCAGAAATGAATACTATCACATATATTTCTGATCGGTGTACAAGTTACTAACGTTGAAGTAAATGTTTCTAAAATATTCAGCTGTCGAGAGGACCTATGATTCAGTTATAGAAAGTAAGTTTCCCGGTAATAATCTTTATTTTATTGTATTTACAGTCGTGTAAATATCATTTTCAAATAAATGCCAAAGTGTAATAAATTCCTATAGGTGAAAAGTTTCTTCTTACCTATTTTATCTTGAGTAAAAATTAGACAACGTTCGTATTCTATTGAAAACTTTAAAGAGTTTTGCAGGCCACGAATGGCAGATCGCGGACAATCGCGGTTAATGGTATGTCATTGTCAAAATCAAAGAGTATATCAAGAGTATTTATTGGCCAAAATCGACTGCGTTCGAGGAGCAGGCTTTCAGAGCCAGGGTCGATGTCACGTTTCGAATTAATTTTACTTTTAGGTAGATTTCGATGAAATCGATCTACCTATTGGTTTCTTGACTACTGTCGAATTTAAAAAAAAATTCTGCATAGGAGGTCTAGTTATGACCCCCTGAGTCCGAAATGACCACTGGTCAAAAAGTTTATATATAATTATATTATATCATCGCTCTCCGTACTCCTCTACTTTCAGAGGAGACAGGATGAGCGATGCTGTTAGTGGTGAGATGGCCCAGGGTCAGCCGGGGTGCGAGGGATATGCTCTATGGGTAACCTTACACCCCGGCGTCTGAAGACCCGAGACGGCGTGCGGTTTTAGTCGGTGCAAGCCCGACATAACCGCCCCCGCTGACCGGCGGGGGGGTATCCGAAGGGATTTCCGCACGATAAAAAAAAAAAAAAAAAAAAAAAAAAAGGTATATATGTATGTATGGTTCCACTTCCCAAAATTTGCGGCACTCTCACGGTCGCATTTTTGCCCCGATCGCTTTCAAACTGCGGTCAGAAATTGCTCGGGTGTAAACTTAGTTTAAGTTCGTGAACGGGTGGAATCCGGCCTAAGGGGACGGTAAGGCCTCACTTTTTGTGAAATCATTTTTTCCTCAAAATTTCACGTTCCATGAAAGATATTCGAACCGTTCTAATTTTATCCCATAGTATACATGAATACCAACAACTTTTAAATATAAACCTATAAGATTAAAACTTTAACTAAAAGTGGAGGGGGGAAAAACCAAAATTTTTCGGGAAAAGAATCATAACTTCTAACCGGTGAACATTCTTGCCGTCGGAAACATTTTTAATCGATAGGCCATTTTTAAGTCTAAAATAAATGTCTGAAAAGTTTTTCGCTAAAAGTTACCGTTTTCGAGAAAAAAAAATTAAACTATTTAAATTCTAAATGCTTCACGAAATCTACCTGTGCGTTCCCCCTGCGGGAACGGATTTTTTTTTTTTCGATTTCTGTAAATACCCGATTTATGGTTTCTGACGGTCTTTAACGTTTTGTCACTTTTAGTAGATTCGCAATCTACTAAAAGTGACAAAAAATCAAGATCAGGATAACACGAATAAGTTACTTGGGAACACGAATGAAAATAACATAATACAGGTGAAGTCTGCATGGTTCTGAAATATTTGGTTCAGATGGCCAATATCATTATATTGTCTATTTGAACCATATATTTTATGATATTAAGTTTTTTTTTGGGATAATTGATTACACACGAGTATACACTTAAGTGTCCATCCCGGTCATCAAACCATGGATCCTGCATTGCTTGTTTCTAGTCATAAAGAATGCCTTCGAATGAGTTCCTCTCCTTTATGAGATCTGTGAGCAGTGAGGTGTGTCGCGTATTTCTCTCACTCCATAGGTTGAGTGCCCTTAGGCGTATAGCCGCAGCTGTTGCTTCTTGGCGGATGAACAGATCCAAGGGTGGGAGTCCGAGCATGGCTTCCATTGCCGCGGTGGGGGTCGATTTCATGCATCCAGTAGTTGCCCTGCAGGCTAGTCTTTGGGTCCGTTGTAGTTTAGCCGCTACTGTGCTGTTTTCGGTCCTTGGCCACCAGACGATGCACCATACGCTATCATTGGGCGGATTACTGTTTCGTAAAGCCATAGGATGATTTTCGGTGATAGCCCCCATTTTTTACCAATCATTCTTCTGCACTGCCAGAAGGTAATCCCAGCCTTTTGTAATTTATTGTCTAGGTGGCTACTCCATTTTAACTTGCTGTCAAGAATAACGCCAAGGTATTTGACCTCTTTCGACAGTTGGAGTTCCGTGTCAAAGAGTTTGGGTAATCGGTATTCGCCTAATACCCTTTTGTTCGTAAACATGACTAACTCGGTTTTGTTCGGATTCACCGATAGTTCGAATTCCCCGCACCATTTTTCTACGATGCGTAAGGCTTGTTGGGTTAGGTTACAGACCGTTCCCGCTACCTTCCCTGAGATGAGGATTGTTAGGTCGTCTGCGTAGCCTATTGTGTAGTCGCGGTTTTTGTTCAGCCTTGTGAGTAGGTCATCTATCACTAAATTCCACTCTGCGGGCAGCCTTTGGCTATCAGAGCCGTCTGATCTTCTTCCCCAAGGCGAACTACTCTTTTGCTGAGCATGTTTGTTATCCAGTCTGATAGTACCGGCTCCGCTCCATGTTTTGACAGGGCGGCCTTAATACTGGTGAAGCTGGTTTTGTCGAAAGCTCCTTCGATGTCAATGAACGTTCCTAGGCAGAAGCCTTTTTGTTCGATCGCTTCCTCTATCCGGCTGACTACCAGATGGAGGGCTGATTCCGTAGACTTACCGGAGCTGTATGCGTGCTGGTTTGCATGTAGGGGTAGCTGTTTTAGTGCACCATCTCTCAGCAGTGCTATTCTCTACGGTAGCTCATCGACGAGCTCGCAAAATGCTGCTTTTGATTTATATTTTAATTTTGATTTTAATTTATGATTTAGATTTAGATTTATTTAGATTTAGATTTAGATTTAGATTTAGATTTAGATTTAGATTTAGATTTAGATTTAGATTTAGATTTAGATTTAGATTTAGATTTAGATTTAGATTTAGATTTAGATTTAGATTTAGATTTAGATTTAGATTTAGATTTAGATTTAGATTTAGATTTAGATTTAGATTTAGATTTAGATTTAGATTTAGATTTAGATTTAGATTTAGATTTAGATTTAGATTTAGATTTAGATTTAGATTTAGATTTAGATTTAGATTTAGATTTAGATTTAGATTTAGATTTAGATTTAGATTTAGATTTAGATTTAGATTAGATTTTTGATTGATGATGAAATGATAGGAGCAATTAAGGATCGTGTGCCCAAACAACACGTATTCGACAAAAAATACAAGATCCAACTTCATGAGGACCACCGCTGTGAGGCTTTATGCCCAACGGAACTACGCATCTTCACAGATGGATCAAAGACTGGTACAGGCACCGGGGCCGGCGTTTTCTCGGAGGACCTTAATATATCCATATCAACACCGCTGGGGACCCACAACACAGTATTTCAAGCTGAATGCATGGGGATTACCCTGGCAGCTTCAGCGGTAATGGCCAGGAGAGTGGAAGGCCACTCAATACGCATACTCTCCGACAGCATGGCCGTGCTGCAAGCTTTAAACAGCCACACTATACACTCGGGACTAATACTGGAGTGCCATCGTAAACTGAACCAAATAGGCCATTTCAATAACATAACCTTGCAATGGATTAAGGGCCACAGCGGCTCGCGCGGCAATGATGCAGCGGATGAGCTTGCCAGGAGAGGATCTGACATGGTGGTAATGGGACCTGAGCCCATAATACCGATCCCCTTTGCATACCTACGAACCATGGTAAACAAACGAACGAGAGATCAACAAAACAGCTATTGGATAAATCTGGAAGTTTGCAGACAGGCGAGGGAAGCACTCCCCGTGCTTGAAAATAGACTGACCAGGCGTCTTCGACAACTGACCAAACAGCAACTGCGCACGGCCACAGCTGCCATCACGGGGCACGGCTCCTTCAATAAACACCTTTATATTTTAGGAATCACCGACAGCCCTCTCTGCAGAACCTGCATGAAAGAGGAAGAAACAGCGGCACACGTGCTCCTACACTGCCCTGTAACCGCCACATACAGGGTAAAGTACTTCGGAAATACAGGTACGCTCCGGGAGATCGCCAGCAGCGTGAATAGCCTGCTGGCGTTCTTCAATGAGTTGGGGTGGATCGAGTGAAATGCCCACCCTCACGCAAAAACCGCGCCCTGTCGTGGAGTTGCGGATACCAGCTCGCGAAACCTTACCATACCATACCATACCAACAGGAGCCGTATGCTACGGGATGCCGTCTAGGATGGTCCGTTCATGGTTGCTACAGTCGCACTCATTCTCCCGTGAACGGTCATACTTTTCATCTCGCTCGCACCGAGTTGCATACTCGTTCATCTGGTAACGACGAACTTAGTGAACTAGTAGAAAAATCGGCTGTATTAGATGCTGTTGGAGTTTCGACCTTGCCACGCGACAATACGGTACATGCGACTGCAGTGCCTATAATTGATGGTTCGGCGCGTCAAGTCGGCAATCAAGGGGAAGTTGGCTTACCTCTTGTTAAGTTTTTAAAGCCGGTCTAGGTTGCTAGGTGCTATTAGAAAATTTCATAAAGACCAGTTCTTTCGCCACGGCTACGCTCGAGTACTAGTGGAAAATCAACTCGACGCCAGTCACGGTACTTTTCCATTTTGGTAAACTGAAACACGTTGGTGAATGACTCGGAGACTGGCACATATGTTTCGGACGGACCCCTGGCTAAAGGAATGTCTGCCAACCGTGCTTCCACGTCACAGGTGGTCACGTCACAGTCTTAATAAACGCAAGAGGGCGGTCGGGGGGGCAGTAGCATATGTGACACCGACCCGTAAATACGTTGCCTACAGCCCGCGATCGCCCTCAACCTACATTCGAGAACGATTCTTTTATTATAATCCTATCGCCAACATATACTATGCATAAAAGCCACAGTTTTAAGAAAAAAAATGGTAACAAATTATAGCTGCTTCGTCCATGTGGTATGTCAATAAAAAGTTTTTTATTCGTGTAGAAGTCATTTTATTTGTGTCACTTTAAGAAGCTGCACTAATGAAGCGATACGACTGAAAATTTCAATTATAATATAATTTAATAGAAGCCATTAGAAGGCCACAAAATATTCAGCTGATTTGTGGCTAATCAATAAATAATCAATAAATAATAATCGTGCATGATAGAGAATTCATTGTTCAAATCAAGAATTATTCAACTTTTGTCTTAAGCAAGGAAACCCATTTAAAATACGATTTCTTACCAAAATAAAGAAGTGCACGTCTGCTGTCACCGAATGTTCACGTGCCACTACCGTGACTTAACCCAACATTAGACGAGTTTACAAGGCAGTAACGCAGATGTTTTTAACAGAATATTAATATAATCGACACTAATGATTGGAAAAAAGTATCGCAACATAACACAGGGAAATCGCATTTACAACAGTTTAAATTCAAAACTATCAGTGTAATTTGAGGTCATGGTTAGCTAAGCGCGCGACCGTAGTAAGATGTCTTATTTTCAAGTAAGAGTCCAGTAGCTCTACCATGAATTAAATAAACGTGAATCGTATACGGACTCTGGTATCGTCACGTGTTCACGCGATTATACTAACGTGTTGTTGTCATCTCTACCATGAGATTAATTTACGATTCATGTATACGCTATTGACTTCACGATACCGGAAATAAGTATTACCATAGACTACCGTATTACGCTGTAGGGTTCATTTGGTTTTAAATAGGTACGTTTTGTTCTGCAATTGAGCTATAAATCAAAAGGTAAGTTGTTATTTTAATTTTCACACTATAATATATTTCAAAGGATATACAAATATTTGTCTGACAAATTTGTAATGAAACTATTGAAGTATCTGAAGGAAACCAAATAAAAAGTGAAGTAAAATAAAACTTGTGTTCACACACAATAAAGGATATTACTTAACTAAACGCACTTTGAAGGCCGGCCGGCAAGGCAAGCATATTTATTCTGTGGAACCTGGCTGTCTTTGGGCGCACTACGATACGAAACTACGAATAAATGTTTTAAGTATTTTGTGATCGATTTAAAACTTAAAAGCTCCAAACAATGTGAAGTGCTTACAAGTTTCAAGAATACTACTGCAGTATCCTTACTGACGTTTTATTCTATAAAAATGAAAAATCTGTGAATTCCTCATTCAGAACAGGATTGCAAAAAAAAATTATAACCAAAATATAATTGGAAATTGAAAAGTAGTGCAAAGTAAGTGAAATTATTATTGTTACCACATATTATACACTTTATTGTACGTCGCATTAGTAGTATACAATGTAGGTACATGCTGCGTGCTGATTTGACGTCGAAATGGATAACATATGTTACAATGGTCGCACTACCAGTTTGGCTTGGGAAAATGGGTGAAATGGCCCACTCACGAAGGGTAGATCACCCAATCGCCGGCGTCCCCGTTGAAAATAATAATAACGGATGCTCAACATCGTGCGAAGTGGAGAAGGATAATAGGCTTCCAGGTGAAATCTCGTATGCACTATGCATCGGGACACAACGCTAAGATGATGATGATGATGAATGTTTGAGTAATTGAAAAGAAGTGGAAAAGGCTACTAATATAAAAGTAGGTACACCTCTGCCTACCCCTTCGGGGATACAGGCGTGAAGTTATGTATGAAGTTATGTATGTACAGGTACAATCAAAAGTAAATATTAAGTTATGGATAAGTCATATTAATAACAAATAGGTACACCTACATATGTAAAGGAATAACTAAATTCTATGTATCCTAACCTACAAATAAATTGTATAATGTAATTAAATTGACATAAATTTTTTTTTCTTTACAGTTGAGTTGATTGTTTTCGGAGTGTCTGAAACTTAAGAATCTCTAAACAAGAGATGTGAAGTGCTTACAAGTTGCAATAATACTTACAGTACAAGTTTAATGAAACAAAACTATAAGGACAGTAAAGTGGCATGACAAGTAAGTAAATTAATTGTTGTTACCACATTATGGGTACTTAATTTACACTGCACTGATAGGTAAAGCTATAATGTATATTGGGTAACTCAAAATAAGTGGGAAACCAATAGGCAGTCTTACAGAATGTAATATGAAAGTATAAAATATATATGTTTGTATTCACATAATTTGAGTTTTAAAATCAAAAGTAAACATTAGGTTATAGTTAATAAAACATAGTAATAACATCTAAGTAAAATATAATTTTATTAATAATGTTTAAAGAAAATGTAAGTAATATAATTTATTTCTATTCTTTACAGTTGGAGCGATTTATAAAATGAAAAGCCGCATGAATGAAAATTTATAATAATTTCGATACCAATAGTGATATAAAGAACCACGAGCAAGACTGTTTTGTCAACTGCATTAATCTAATCTGACTACTAAAGAACTGTGTAATAACAATAATTATTGTCTCTATTTTATTTTTAAAAACCCCCATTTTAATAAAAAAAAATCTCTTTTGTTATGTAAATTGTGACCCATATCTATAAAACAAAGTCGGGTAAGTAATACCATTTATAACTCGAGAACGGGTGGATGTTTAGATTTATCTCTGCATATACTGTACCACTTTGTGGTTAATTTATGTCGAACTCGAACCGACCAAAATCACGCACCGTCTCGGATATCTAATGCCAGGGTGTAAAGTGGCCAAATAAGACAAGTCCCTCGCACCCTGGGTAACCCTGAGCCATTTACTGCTTTGAGATGGCCTAGCAATTAGTATTATTAAAAGTATGAGACATTCACGAAATAAATCAGCTGATAAGGTAACTGAAAAGGTAAGGTAAGGTCAAGTAGTAATGAATAAAATAGAAATATTTATATCCGAAGGAATTTCAGCACGAAAAAAAAAGTTACATATTTTTATTTAGACGTAGGTGAATTATTTATTATTTGATTTCTTTAAAGTTTACTTCAAGGAGTTGTTCAGAAATAGTTTTTAATTCTTGAAAAATTCCAGTAGCTATGAACCAAATATTTTTGAATAGACTTCCTAAGGACTTATATTATGATTTATGAAATGGAATTTTAAACTCCTGCAATTTTAAGAAAACATCATTTTAGCTTCGGTATATTTTTTAGGCTGAATACGAACAAAACTTTTGTTACCGGTGAACAACAAAAAAAAAAGTTTGACAATTGTCACTTACGCGTCACATGTGACAGATGGATGACTGTTCTGTTGCATTTTTTGTTTACTTAAGAGATTTCTACAAATATAAAGAGAAAATGATAGTGATAGGCTACGCCATATTCAGACGAAATGCGTTACCTACTATTGATTTATCTATGAATAAAGTGCATTATTTAACTACATGCAGATATCGTTCAAGTATTACGCAACATATTTTTTGGTCCTTCGAGCCGCAAAAATATGTTGCGTAATACTTGAGGGGCAGTGAGAAATAATGAAGCGTTTACGTTTTTAAATTGGTTATACTTGCAAACTCGATTTTACAGATAATTTCAATACAGATATACGTGTAGACTATTAGGTGGTGAGTTGTCTTGTCTGCGTAAAGATACTGGCGCTCTGCTCCTTCCTCCGCGCCGGCGCCGAGATCACGCCACCGCAACGACCAATCACAGCGCGGCCACCGCCGTGATATAAGAAGGTAGTTGCACATTGAAGGTGCACCAACATATAGTGTTTTGAAACTATGTGACTTAAACACCATCATTGTATTCCTCCTATAAAGCTTCTTGGCGTAATAAAATTGTAATATGTTGACTGCTTGTCAAAGTATAACTGTTGAACGAAAATATTTGAGAGTTAAATAGCTACAAGCTACTGAAATCGGAGCAGTACCAAAAAAATACATGGGCTTGCAACAAATGCAAATTAACGACTAATCCTGTAGTTATAATGACCTAGTAAGGAGTCCTATTTAGTGATAACTATATCTTGCACAGCAAATGAAGCATCGATTATCTTACATTCCTTAAATGAGCATGGTTCATGTGATGGACCTCTAAATATATTTCATATTGAATGAACCAGATACATGCTATCCCCCAAAATTGTGTTGATAATATAAATTAGTCAAAAGTTGAATATAAAAGCTGAGAAATAATG
The DNA here is from genome assembly GCA_946251805.1 of Cybosia mesomella. Lineage (NCBI taxonomy): Eukaryota > Metazoa > Arthropoda > Insecta > Lepidoptera > Erebidae > Cybosia > Cybosia mesomella. Next base: position 16,087,553 of record OX276392.1, read on the forward strand.
AGTCAGCTCCAGCTAATTCCCGATAATTTTGGCTAATATATATCAGTGTAATTTGAGCCATATTGGAATTTATAAGGAATTCGAATTTATAAAAAACCACGTGCACACAAAAAGTACAGCAACAGTGAGGAAGCTCAAATGGAAATGTGCAGGCCATACAATAAGAGGTAAGGAATAATGGTCCAGGTTAATAATGTCCTGGTTCACAGGGCACAGGAAGAGACAAAGAGGTAGACCACTGAGACATTGGGCTGATGAATTAAGAAAAACAGCAGGTGTACGATGGTGTACGATGGTCTACAATATAGCTCACAATACAGAAAAGTAGAAAGAATTGGTGGAGGCCTTTGCCTATAAAAGGCACATAGACGGAGTGTAGAAGAAAAGTGATAATTAAATAAAATTGATAATGCTATTACATTATGTAATTAAAAAAATAATCATTGATATATTTAATTATTATTATGTTAATCTATAAAATAATGGTAAACTAAATGTTATCTGTCTGAATTAAAGGCTATTATTATTATTATTATTATACAAAAAGTGGACATCTCCTTTTTTATATTAAAACAGTATACCTTAATATAAACGTCTTGTTATTTTGGGTTAGGTGTATAATATTCTAGGACATACTTCACAGCACTGTCTAGTTTAAAACTCATTGTCAACATCACAATTTTAGTCCCGGTTGTATCCAAAATTTGAAGTTTGGAGTCCGGGGTCCTCTTTTCTACTATTTCTAGTGATATTTCGGGCTTTTGCGGGAGTGACTGCCGCCTGACCCGTCAACACCAAGAGAAAAGCATACCCCAGGCTCCATTATTTTTTTAAATCACTTAGGTGGCAGTCAAGCACACGGCCCACCTGATGGGAAGCGGTTACCGTGGCATATGGATATGTACAACACCAGGGGCATAATATCAAAATATCATAAGGCTGAGATATTCCACACTGTCTGTAAGTATGGGATTGTTGACAATCCTCAGCGCCCGTCTTTGACCTGAGTCGGACGGATCAAGTTGGTATGCAGCTTTGGATGTAACCGGACCTAATGCTGTGATCATGATGTCAATATGTCATCCATGATGATCAGATTAAGTACATACAAGTACCTACATTAAATGCTTGGTTCAATATGTTAAAGGCATTCCTCGGTTATTGTCTTAGAAAATAACCAAGGAAAAACAATGAGTAAATATTTTTAAACAACCAATTTCGATTGCTTTTATCAATTAGATAAGGTACCTATATCGTCACTAATCATCAATTATTACTTTTTAACAAAACACGGATCAAATCAATACCAAAAAAATTTATGTGTAAAGCTTTAAACATTGCATTCGCCCAACAGCTGATTATAAGAAAGCCGCCATATTACATTATCGATACTCGTTTCACCACTAAAATAGACAGTGAGAGCGACACGAGAGCATATAAATAGTATTCTATTGTTTATCCTGTCGCTAAATGTCAAATTGTGGACTCATGGTAGCAAATTGAGCTATACTGTCAAGTATACTACGGATCGTATCCGAAAACATTAGAACCGTTCCGTTTTGATACACTACAGTCAGAAACAGTATCGTTTTACAAAATTCATGGTAGATCAGCCGTCGAAAACGATGCCACTGAGAAATACATTACAGTATACTACTGCCGTATTAAACACATGGTAGAGCTACTGCTCGCTCAGCTCAATTTATTTCAGTCGCACCCTGCATTGAATTCCTAGTTTATGTGTAACTAGAAATAAAAGAAATATACAATTTCCCAGAGTGGAATTATTTATAATGTAAGTTTTGTTGAAAAATCGGTAAAAGGACCATCGACACAAATGAAAAAATAGGTATCTTTTTCATACTACTTAATATTGTTATATTAAGATATAATGTACAATAAGCATTTGAATTAATAGAAATTAGGCGTATACCATCAATATTATAGGGGGGCCGTGATCTTGTTACCTGAGTGATATAAAAAAACTCACTTTTCACTGTTGATTTGAAATTGACCCGCCACCAGTGCGCTATAGTCCACCTATGAAATTGCCGAAATTTTCTTACAAATTCTTGAGTTCGTTATTCCTGTAATTTAACAGCTATTTCCATTATTTATATTTTGTTTGAAAGTTGATTTCAAGATTTTTATTGGCCGCTTGATAAATTAATTCGATCTTCAAAAACAGTACTTCCTAAATGCTATCCATTATGATGATAAATTTCGTATTACTACTTAACAGCTGTCACTTTTCAAAAATGTAATAAAAGTTGCTGTTTGTTAGCTTAATGTTGTCTCATTAATACACAAAAAAAAAATGGATTTGTCATTCCTAAAAAAAATGCACAAATGTTAGTACTGAAAATTGGGTTTCCTCCAATTTCTTCAAGAAAAACGGCGATTTCATATGTAACAGGTAACGACCTAATATGATCGTTTTGGCTTCTACTACGTTGATGAAGTCCCGCAAATAAAAGTTTTTCTCAAATATCTTCCTTGTACAGGCAGCGATCAGTTATATTTTTATTAAATGTGTTGTATAGTTTATTATTTGTTTTTGTGAATAACCGAATTACATACTTGGCTATATATATAATTAAAAAAGCGTCCATTCTCCCTTTTTTTTACTTGTGGAAACCTCCACGGGCTTCACCCCACCAGAGCTCTCTTGCGTCAGCCATGTGGTACGGGGAATCTGGTGCGCCCTAGGAACGATATCCCAGAGACCCCGACCGGCTCCGGTCGCCAGCGCTGGCGACCCCGACGCGTTATTCGGGATCTAATCCCCCCTCCCCCTAAGAGAAGGGCCTTCAAGGACACGGCGCTGCTCCATACACTCTTGACACCCATCCACTCTGGACGCAGCGTCTATTCTCCCTGGAATTTAGTTATCAAGATAAACAGGATGCACCTACACACAGGAATACTCGAATGATGGTGTACTCCTGATCACAGGCAAAATCGTCAGCTTCATGTGCAACTTCATGAACAGGGGTCTGTAAGAAGCAATAGGATGGTGCAGAAGCAAAGGCCTCAACCTCAAGCCTGATAAAACCAAACTAGTTTTTTTCACCAACAAAAGGAAAATAGGCCCGTCCTTAACCGGTACGACTATATAACCTATACTATAAACCATGACTTGGAAGTAGTGAAAGAAGTTAAATAACTGGGAGTCACTCTGGACAGCAAACTTACCTTCAAGACCCACATAAGTAACACATGGCCATGATGCAATGTAAATGTGCAACAGGAAGAAGCTGGGGAACGAAACCAGCCACAGTACTCTGGAGTTTATCATGCCGAGAATCTTTCGCGGTGCCCTAGTATGGTGGCATAAAGCCCACTTAAAGAGGAACAAACAAAAATTAGACTAAGTTCAAAGACTAGCAGCCCTGATAACCACAGGCACGATGAAGACAACACCCACGGCCGCGCTCCAGATCATACTGGGTCTGCACCCCTTAGACTTGGAAGCAAAAAACCTAGCATTTGAACAATGGTTCAAACTGAAAGTACTGCAGTGCTATTCTCTAAGGACACAGCGTTGCGCTCGTCGACGAGCTCGCAAAATGCTGCTTTGGATTTATATTTTATTTTAATTTTGATTTTAATTTATGATTTAGATTTAGATTTAGATTTAGATTTAGATTTAGATTTAGATTTAGATTTAGATTTAGATTTAGATTTAGATTTAGATTTAGATTTAGATTTAGATTTAGATTTAGTTTAGATTTAGATTTAGATTTAGATTTAGATTTAGTTTAGATTTAGATTTAGATTTAGATTTAGATTTAGTTTTAGATTTAGATTTAGATTTAGATTTAGATTTAGATTTAAATTTTTCTAAATCTAAATCTAAATCTAAATGTAAATGTAAATCTAAATCTAAATCTAAATCTAAATCTAAATCATAAATTAAAATCAAAATTAAAATAAAATATAAATCCAAAGCAGCATTTTGCGAGCTCGTCGACGAGCGCAACGCTGCGCGCAAGGCTGTGTCCTTAGAGAATAGCACTGCTGATCTCTGTCTAGGTCTATAACACATTAGATGAGGGCCATGACAGGATCAGTCATGGCTACGAAGAAAGGCTGTCAATGATCTGATAAGAAACTAAATCTAAATCTAAATCTAAATCTAAATCTAAATCTAAATCTAAATCTAAATCTAAATCTAAATCTAAATCTAAGTCTAAATCTAAATCTAAATCTAAATCTAAATCTAAATCTAAATCTAAATCTAAATCTAAATCTAAATCTAAATCTAAATCTAAATCTAAATCTAAATCTAAATCTAAATCATAAATCATAAATCATAAATCATAAATCATAAATTAAAATCTAAATTAAAATAAAATATAAATCCAAAGCAGCATTTTGCGAGCTCGTCGACGAGCGCAGCGCTGCGCGCAAGGCTGTGGTCCTTAGAGAATAGCACTGCAGATTCGATACAATACTCGTAATTTTGTAGCTTTGAAATGGTTCAAAGCTACAAAATTACGAGTATTGTATCGAATCTGAACGATTTGAATTACATAAAATCTAGTGGGACGGAAATCACACAGTGATTGTCAAACTTCGGGCCAAACTTAGATATTTTTGTTGCATATATATCGACGCTTGAAAGGCAATAATTACTAAGCGACATTGAGTAAACTTTACAGGAGAATAATTTAAAGTTCAAATTTTTAGAAAAAAAATCATAACACTTTACCTAATTGTCCGATTTCGATACTTTTTACATACATAATATTTGTATTTTTTAGAGTTATTTATGACATTACAATAAGACACATAGCTCTTATATAAAAGGTAATTTATGTCGCCTAGACAGAAAATTGCCATATTTCATAAACAGGTAAAATTATCTAAGTAGAAAATTATCACATTTCATAAACAGGTAAAATTATCTAAGCTATCACTGAACATTATGTAATTTCAAGTCAAATTATATAAATGATATCTGAAAGGATGGCATCAACATGTAACAATATCTAAGCGATCAATAAAATTTCTGCGCTAACAGGTAATAATAGTTAATTTGAAAAACTTTGAGATAAAAATACAGGAACAAATAACTTAATGATCTAACAGTTTATAAAAAAATCGAGTCAAGTTATATTAATGTCGTATTAGTCGTATTATTCATTTAGTGTCATTCATATAAAATGTATCTAAATGATTATTAAATGGTAATCTTTCTTCATAATGGTCATCATTCAATTTTTTTTCATTTAACTAAAAGGTTCTAAATGGCTTACGGGTGTAAACATAAATGCAAATAAAATCTATTGAATAAAAATCTTTATTTGAAATAAACATTTGTTAGACTTTGTTCGCAATATATAATACCAAAATCTGAGAACAAAACATCAAATTTAGTATTATAAAACACTTAACTAGGTTTCTATTGTGTAGAAAAAGCCTAGCCTTTTTTTTTTAGCGTGTGGAAACCCCCACGGGCGTCACCCCATCAGTGCCGACGATGGGGTGGGCGTGTCGGAATCGGACCGACTAAAACCACACGGTGTCCTTCCCAAGTGTCCATTGCCGTGCACCCCGGATAAGCCCATCGAAAGGATAACCCCAGGGTTACCGACGGACTTTAGCCGCCAACGCGGCCTCGCCTGGTGGGGTCGGGTTTTAGCCCGCGTCGGTGAGTTGGCAGGCGTGTGTAGGACACACACGACACGACTCCGCCAAGGCCTGCTTCTGTAAGGACTGCGAGTTGGCCAACTGCCGGCCTCAGGCCCCGATCATGGAGGTCGATAGTCCCGGGCGTAGACGAGTCTGCGGCGTCCTCGACGCAGACTGCGGAACTCGGGGGGCAGGGTTCTCTCCTGTTCCCTCTCCACCGTCTCTTTCGCGCGAATTACCTGCTCGCAGAAAGAGGCGGCGGCGTGCCACTTGCTCCCGTCGGAGACCACGGCCCTCACCATGGTCTCCAACGAGAGAACGTCCACGCCCAGGACCGCAACGAGATCCCGGCGTTGACTCACCCACGCAGGGCACTCCACCAACGTGTGGAGCGCCGTGTTTTCGCCAGGATCCTCGCAGTGCTGGCACTGTGGCGTTGTCTTCCGGTGGATGCGCCATAGATACTTACCGAAGCACCCGTGTAAATAGGGGTAAATATGGATACCTTGGAGAAGCCACCGTGGTGCTTCTCCAACCAATCCTTCATAATCAGTTTCACCGCCGCAATGGTGGATTCCCCCCACCTTGGATGCTCAAGTCACACCCTCCATTTCTCCATGAGTTCCCGGTGGAGCTGGGACCACTGAGCCCTGATTTCTCGGGGCTCCAGCCTATGGCCCCGCTCCAGCGCCTCCTTGCGCCACTGGTACAGCAATGCAAGGGCTCTCGCTTCCAGGTCCCATGGAGGGATCCCAGCTAGGAGACATGCAACCTCGACGGAGATCGTGCGATACCTCCTGATGACTCTGACGGCCATCGCTTTTAACGGGCTGTTTAGAAGAGCCACGTTGCGGGCCGCCAGAGTCTCCGCCCATACGGGGCCATGCTTGGCACGATTCCCAGGTAAAGTCTCTTAGTGGGGGCTTTGGGTCCCTTCTTCTTCTTCTTCTTCTTCTTTACGCGGGCTCATTTTCCGCATGTGGTCCCTTATAGTTGGGCCTTTTTGCGTGATGTGGTTAGTGTATCCACTGCCCTACTCCAACCATCCAAGCTCCTTCCAAAAAGCGGCCAGGCTGCCGGGTCTGCTGCAGGCCTCTCGCAGTGTGCTTGGTGTTCCCAGGTGTTGTGCCCGTTGTTCCGCGACCTCGCTGCAGTTCATAACAACATGGGCCGGTGTTTCGTCAGTCCTCATGCACGCCCGGCACAATGGACTGTCCGTTAGACCTATAACATACAAATGTTTGTTAAGATTACTGTGCCCTGTTATGGTCCCTACTACAAACCGTAGGTCCGCCCTATTTAAGCGCAGCAGTTTTTTAGAGAGTCGTCTGTCTAGAGATGGCATTGCCTCTCTCGATTGGCGACATTCCTTCGTCTTCGCCCACATTTCGGCGTGTAGTTTCCTTGTTCTGTGTCTCAACCAGCATCTTTGCTGGTTTGCCGATATTGGTATTACGGGTTCCACCCTGTAGGTCTCTATTTCGGCTCCCCTTCTGGCCAGTTCATCGGCCGCGTCGTTGCCTAGGGAACCGCTGTGTCCTTTGATCCATTGGAGTGTAATCTCGTTTGACTCACATATACCCTCCATTTTCTTGTGGCACTCCAGGACTAGTCCTGATTTTATTGTGTTGCTGCGTAGAGCGTGTAGTACTGCAGTGCTGTCCGTTAGGATTCGAATGCCTTGATTCTCTATCTTTCTTGCAGACACCGCGTCTGCGGCCTGGATTATACCAACGCATTCCGCTTGGAAAATTGTGTTGTGCATGCCCAGTGCTGTTGATATATTAATATTTAAGTCAGCGGAATAGGTGCCCGCACCTGTCCCTGTTTTCATTTTAGATCCGTCCGTGTATATCCTCACCTCCTTTGTGCCGGATGAATCTGTTCTTTTTTCCTTAAGTTCTATTCTGTACCGTTTGTCAAAGACGAATTGTTTTGGTATAGTGTCGCAGGGGGCCATTAGGAGTGGTTGGTCGTTTTTGGCCTCTTCCACCGCGTTGGTGTGCGGCACCCTCGTGTCGTGTGTCCATAGGGAGAGTTTATTCAATCTAATGGCTGTAATGGCTGCCTCTTGCTGTATGAATAGGTGGAGTGGTGGGAGGTCCAGCATCACTTCAAGGGCGGCTGTAGGCGTTGTGGACATGCAGCCTGTGGTGGCCAAGCATGCCATTCTTTGTAGACATTGTAGCTGGTTTTGTGCGGTAATCAACTTTGTTCTTTGCCACCATGCTATGCAACCGTATGTTATTGTTGGTCTGATTACCGTTTTATAAAGCCAGAGCATAATTCTAGGTTGTATGCCCCATCTCTTCCCCAGCATGCGTTTACATTGCCACATGGTAATACAGGCTTTGTTTGTCTTTTGTTCCATGTGTCTGTCCCAGTTTAGTTTGCTGTCTAGTGTCAGTCCTAGATACTTGACCTCAGTTGCGAACTGTAGTGTTGTGCCAAATAATTTTGGTGGTCTCAGGTTTATTAGTTTCCTTTTGTTCGTGAACAGTACCATTTCGGTTTTCTTAGGGTTCACAGACAGTTGGTGTTCTGTGCACCACCCTTCCACTATTTTTAGGGCGTTTTGCATTAGAAGGCATAGGGTGTTCTCAAACTTCCCACTAACTAGAATGGTTATGTCGTCCGCATACCCTATCGTTGGGAAGTATCTGTTGTTCAGCCGTCTTATCAGGTCATCCACCACCACGTTCCAAAGGAGAGGTGACAGCACCCCTCCTTGTGGACAGCCTTTGGCTACTCTAGCACGTGTCGTAGTGTTCACTGTGAATCGTATGGCCCTTTGTTTGAGCATGTTGTGTATCCATTCGCATAGCGTTGTTTCCACCCCATATTTGGTCAAAGCATTGCTTATGCTCCTGAAGTTCGTCTTGTCGAAAGCGCCTTCTATGTCGATGAACACCCCTAGGGTCTGTTCCTTCGTGGATAAGGATCTTTCGATTACGGTGACTACGCTGTGTAGTGCGGAATCTGTAGACTTACCCGTACTATAGGCATGTTGATTCCGATGTAATGGTTTGCTTCGCAAGTGGGTGTCTCTTATATGTCTATCGCACATCCTCTCCAGCGTTTTCTGCATGAAGGATGTCAGACTGATGGGTCTGTACGCTTTTGGATCTGTGTAGTCTGTTCTCCCCGGTTTCGGCAGGAAGATTACTTTTACCTCTCTCCATTGTTTGGGCATGTATCTGTGTGCTATACATGCGGTAAATACTTCCGTTAGTTGGGAGTTTATTAGCTTCCCCCCCCATTGTAACAGTGCGGGGAATATTCCATCTAGGCCAGCTGCTTTATAGGGTAAGAAACTGGCTATGGCCCATCTAGTCTTATCATTTGATATGATTTTGTGGGCTGTGTTCCAGTCTTGTTCTGTTGTGGTCTCTTCTGTGTTGTCTTCCCAGGCGGTGTCGTCCGTCAGGGTGCACTCTGGAAAGTGTGCTTCCAGTAGTACTTCACAGGTTTCTTTATCTGTGTTGGTATAGGTGTTGTCACTCCTTTTCAGTGATCCTATTGTTCTAGTTACGCTGTTCGTTATAATTTTCCGCACTCTGTTTGCTGCACTACAGGTTTCCATGCTTGAGCAGAATCTTTGCCAGGACTCGCTCTTGCGGAATCTTATTCGTTTTTTGTATATTTTCTGGGCTTGCTTGTATTCTGCCCAGTCTAGTTCGCACCTAGTGTTCATGGCCCTGTTGAAGAGTTTCCTCGTCCCTAAACGTTGGGCATCAGCCGCGATAACGCGGCCGCAGCCCCCGTCAGTTTCGGGACCAGACTTCGGAGATGTGGTCCGAAGTCCCATCGACTATCGAGTACGAGCCCAAGGTACTTCATCCTGGGCTCGATGCCGATGCTTACGCCCTCTACGGTTATGCTGGTTCCCGCAGGTGGGCCCCTCCGAGGCCCGTGAAAACACATAGCCTCGGATTTGTGGAGAGCCACCTCGAGTCCCAGCCGCCGTTTTCGACCCACGACTTGAGCAACCCACCCCACGGCTGGGCCTTTAGTGCCGCGCTTCGGTGCGTTGCTCCCCGCGCCATCACAAGGGTGTCGTCAGCATAACATGTCAGCAAAACTCGGGTAAACTATGGCCCTCTCGGATAGGTATGCCCCGACAATGCGGCGGAGGTAAGGAGGCAATCCGTGATACGCGAGCGCCTCCCTAACGCAGCTCTAGGGTAGGGTGTTGAAGGCGTTGGCGATGTCGAGAGACACCGCCACCACCACCACACCCCGCGAGACTACTTCCTCCGCCAGGCGTCTAATCCGCTCAAAGAGCTTGCACACCTCGTCGAGCAACACGATCGGCCGGTAACCGGATGGCTGTTCCGCCAGCCGCCCCGCCTTACGGATAAGGACCAGTTTCCCCGTCTTCCACGCCTTTGTAAACTTGCCTCTTTCGAGGCATTCTCTAAAGAGCACCACTAGTCGAGGCTCTAGTTCCTCAAGGGCCAGGCCTCATGCTTGACCTGGAATGCCGTCACGTCCGGGGGCAGTGCATTTTAGAGCTTTAAGCCGGAGCACCGCTACCCCTAGTTCAATCTCCCTGACTTCGGGCACATCGCTTTCGCTATTATCAGCGTCAGACGTGCGAGGCGGAGTCATACGCGGAGGGATATGCTCCTCCGCTCTCGCTGGGAACAGGGAGCCCAGGAGCGGCTGGAGGCTGCTTTATGGCTGTCTGGAGGATCCTCTTGGCCCCCTTATACGCCTCATATAGCTCCGCCTCTCGTGCTGCCGCATCGTCTGGGCGGCGACGCCTCCGGCGAAACCTGGTGTACTGGCCGCGAGCGGTCACGCACGCTGCTCGCAGCTGTGCGATCTCCGCTGACCACCAATACACCTGTTTCTTTTCCGGGCCGGGCTTAACCGCAGATATGCGACATGGCTCTCCTGAACCATTCTGCCTCTACGTCGACATCGGCAGGCCTGCTGGTCACGGAATCCAGGCCTGCACAGTGGATGCCTCCAGGAGAGCCTCCCGATTCAGGCGTCTGAGCGCCCAACGTGGATCCGGGGGATTCGCAATAATCGGCGGCAGGTTAGGTGGAGGGGAGACGTTGAACCGAATGTACTTGTGGTCAGACGACGACTCTTCCTCCACCACGCGCCAACTCTGGAAGCGGTGGGCGAGAGCAGGGGTCGCGAATGCAACATCCACGACCGAACTGAGCCCCCACCGCTCCCAGGTGGACACTCCCCCGGTTGAGGACCTCTAGGCCACGGGTGTAGGCCCAGACCTCCAGAACACGCCCCTTGTCATTGGCTTCCCGGGAGCCCCAAGCCAGAGACCAGGCGTTGAAGTCTCCCTAGGAGACTTCAACGCCTGGTCTCTCCAAGACCAAGACAGGTCAAACCAAGACAGGGCGAGGACTGCATGCAGCGAGAACGATGTCCAGTCCAGCGAGCCATAGCTCGCTCCTTTTATTTCGTGGCTCATTATTTTATCTGGAAGAAAAATCATTGTGTAGATCAATACAAATAAGTAATATCTCCATTGTTATGTCAATAGTAATCAATTGTAGTGTATTTGATTGAATACTCACCACGTCTTCACGTAGGTAATGCGGTGCAAGATCGTAACACACAGGAGATGTCTTCACTAAGCGACGCATAGTGCCTGAATGGCAGTCGTCCCGATATGTGTCAAGCCGTTATAGCGCACACTCATGCGACATGATTTTAAATTCGCGAGTAACTAAGCGACAAGAAATAATATTTTATGTCCAGGAAAAATATACTAAGCGATATTCTTATAAATTTCAATAATGTCGTAAAAATATATTAGCGACGTACTTTAAAAAAAAATTATCATGTAAAAATATCTAAAGACGAAAAAATAATATTATGTTTTATAAGTAAAAACATCTATGCGCCAATAATATTCCAATCTATTACGTGTAAAATTATACAAGTCACACATTCATAAAAAAGTTGTACCAAGTTAAAATAACTGTTTATATAATTAATAAATACTTGTTACGGGTAAAATTTACTAAGTGTTTATGAAGGGAAAATTTCAAACAAGAAAAATTAAATAAGTCTTAACAAATAAAAATATATATGTAAGTAAAATTGACTAAATTGATTTTACCACTAATTAAATATTCCTAATTGAAAATATTCCAAAAATTGACTTGTTTATGGTCGGTTAGTAAGCACAAAATTTGTGGTTTTGTATCAATTTCACAATATCTAAGCGCCATAAAACTCGTCGCAGCCGCACGAGGATAAGACCAATCGACGCAGAAAAAAAAGCCGGTTCGAATGGTATACATAACTCATTTTTCGTTTTTTGTCGCTTAGATAATGTTGCCTTTCAAGCGTCGATATATATATAATTCTTTATTGTACACCAAAATCATTACGTATACCTACATATTAAAGTACTCGACTGTCCCTTTCTTTTCGTGCGGGAATTCCCTCGGATACCCCTACGCCCGTCAGCGGGGGCGGTTATGTCGAGCTTGAACCGAATAAAACCGCACGACATCTCGGTTCTTCAGACGCCGGGGTGTAAGGTTGCCCATAAGGCATTTCCGTCGCACCCCGACTGACCCTGGGCCATCTCCGGTTTCGAGATCGCCCCCTCGAGTTTGAGAACCACGGTGTCCCCGTCTTGCCCCGGTTTGGGGGGGGGGCGCTCCGCTATCTCCTTCTCAAGCATTACATGCTCGCAGAAGGAGGCGGCGGCGGCCACGCGGATGGGCCCAGGTGGTCCTCAAAACTCCCCTTACCGGAGATCACCTGCGTCACTCGGTACGAGAAGCTTCCGTGTCACCTCTCTAACCAATAACCTGCGCTTGGTCGCCCAAGTCGCTCCTTCCACTCCACCACGATGGCCTGGCGGAGCAGGGACTGCACGGCCTGGATTTCTCGAGTTTCTGGATTCCTGCTCCCGCGCCTCTGGTACAGTTGCGAAGGGGCTCTCGCCTCCAGATCTCACGGTTGAGTTCCGGCAAGGAGACTCGCCGCCTCCAAGGAGATCGTGCGGTACCCCCTGATGACCCTGTTGGCCATCACCCGCTGCGGAGCGCGCAGCATCCGCACACTTCTGGGCTTCAGGGCCTCCGCCCATATTGGGCACCCATATAAGGCCATCGACCGCACGATCCCCGCGTAGAGTCTCCTGCAGGAGTCATCGGGCCCCCTCATGTTGGGCAACAGCCGCGCCAGAGTGACAGCTGTGCCCTTCAATTTGAGAGCCAGACTTCGGACTTTGTTCTCCGAAGTCCAATCAGCCGTCGAGCACGAGCTCCAAATATTTCATTTGGGACTTGATGCCAATGCGATTGCCTCCCACGATGAGACTGCATCCCTCAAGTGGCTTGCTCCGAGGCCCATGAAAGAACAGCGCCTCGGTTTTATGCAGAGCCATCTCGAGACCCATCCGCCGGATCCGTTCCACGACTTGGGCAACCGTGGTCGTAGTCTCCAGGGTCGCGTCGCGGTACGTCGCCCCGCACGCCGTCACGAGCGTATCGTCCGCGTAGCACGTGACGGCGGTACCGTCTGCGAGCTCACCGCGAAGCACCCAGTCGTATCTGATGTTCCACAGGAGCGGCCCCAGGACCGATCCCTGCGGAACACCGCACGACATCTCACGCCGACCGAGACCGGTCACGGTTGGGTAGATGACGGCTCTCTACATCAAACCGTCAAACCGTCGACTATGCGGCGAAGGTCGAGAGGCACTTCGTGATACACGAGCGCCTCCGTAATGCAACTCCAGAGCAAGGTGTTGAACGCGTTGGCGATGTCCAGGTACACCGTCAACATCATCTCACCCCGGATGACTGTATCCTCCGCCTACTCGACTGTACCCAAGGAAATGGTCGAGGAGTCAAGTCCTGTCGTGGATGTTCAATTTTTCGATCTGAATATATAGGAAAAGTTTTCAGCATACCTGCTAATTGTTTCAAAATATCATTAAAAACCATTAAGACTGAATGTTACCGGTAAACATCCTATACAACCAAACTGAGTTTAGTTCACCTTATTCGCGGTTCCTAACATTGGTAAAATCCAGCCCAAGAGATTAGGTATAAATCTCAAGGTTTTCCGAAATGCGGGCTTCATAGTAACCCATATACCTACACAATGAAATCTCTAGAGAGTAGGTACATACCTACTATTAAGTATATATCTCCAACAGCTCTTTATACTAATAATCTCGGGTGATAATAGTTATGCCTACTATAAAATCAATTTACATCTCGGTTCAGCGTCAGTTGGATATAAATCTTAGCCGACAGACAATACATCTTTGCTTATAACAGTTTCTCATAAGGTAGGTGATTGAAATATTATTGTGTTATTGATATTATGAAAATGTTAATGTAAGGGAGTGTGTGTGAATGTGGATGTTTGTTACTGTTTGACGCAAGAACGGCTTGGATGAAATTTGTATAGCACATTTGCTACTTTTTATCCCGGCAATTGGTACCTGTGAGTCGCGGGAATGGCACGCTCGAATGGGATAAGTATTTCACTGGGGCAGAGCCGTATACATCAGCTCGTGTAATGATGAACGCCATCTTGAGAGAATTCAAAATAAATTACAACAGCAGCAGCAGCCGTTTGCCTGATGTACCAAATTTCAGCCAGATCCATTTATTCCCATTCCATTTACACAAGCATCCAAACATTTTCACAAACTTTTACATTTATACTTAATAATAACTTAGTTTGATGTGCTATTGTCCAACCCGCCTGCAGTGCCATGCCAGGCCATCTGGGGAATCTAAATGATTGTTTTCTTCCTGGCAAAATCAAAGCGCTCCCTTTCCCAAGAAAGGAAGCGCTTTGACACTTAGGATTACTAATAAAATAGTCTGAGGATAGATATAGACAGATAAAGATATACTAGAGAGGTTACGCCTTGGCCTCTCCATTCGTTTAGAAGAACCAGTATTTCAGGACCATTGCTGTTGTATTGTACATAACATAGACAATGGTTTAACCTACCTATTAATTTTATTATGATTCTGAGTGACCCACGAGGGCAGTGTTTTGTTGCTTGTTTAACGAATACGTTAGGTACCTAGGGTGAACTCATCTAATTATGTGACTTGCCTAATTGTGTGATATTAGGTTTGAGCGCTAATATTGGGCTATGCGAGTGAAATCAATCATTTAAAATACAACCTTATGCTTTGGTAATAAAGCACAAACTCGTCTGTAAAGTATGGTGCCGCTCGAGTGAGCGAGATGGTAACAACAAGCGGTTTTGACAGTTCGCGCGCAAATTTCGCCAGTTTCGGCAGTGTTTGTGAATTGGTGGCGAACTTTGCTGTATTTCTGTAAGTATTTAACCGATTTCCTAGCTTCTTTCCAATGAAATGAATTGTAATTGATATTCCCTTGATGTGGCAGTAAAGAATTTGCCATAATTCTGCGTAATTTTAGAGGTAGAGCTTATTTTGTTCGACAAAAATATTAGCGTTTTCGCGGTTCATTGGTTTCTGTACTGTCATCGAATTATAGTAGTTATACTCAATTATTTGTAGTTTTGACTGAAAGTATTGATTTATTTTGAGTTTAATAGATAATATAAATGTTGTTTTACTTGTTTTATCTTTTCTAAATTAAAATAACAACATTGAGCGAATATTATATGTAACTATCACGGAATTGAGTGACACTTCTTTGACACACAGAGTGACTCTTGTCACGTAATTAAGTGAGTAGTTTACTCGTACTAGCTGCAAACAGACCCTGAAATCTAAGCATAAGTAGCAGGTATGTAGGTACTTATTATTGTAATTTGCTTGTTTACTTTCAGTTATCATGCACCGCAACGAGAAGAACAGGAAGTACTCGGAGCTCGATCTCAAAACCGCCGTTGAAAATGTTTTGAGTTCAACAATGACAGTTTACAGAGCTTCTAAGGAGTTCAAGATTCCATGGTCGACGTTAAAAGAGAATGTGACGAAGTACAAAACTCTACGAGAGAGTAATCAAAATGCACAGATCATAATGTCCAAGATAGGAAGGCCGTTTGCGTTACCAGTTGAAATAGAACAAAAGTTACTGGCCTACATTATTGAGATGCAAGAACGTGGTTTTGGTCTTACAGTTACCAAAATAAAGCAAATTGCATTGTCTTTAGCAAAAGCTGCGAATATAAGCTGCACATTTAATGACAAAAAGGGATCTGCAGGTTGGAATTGGTGGGTGAAGTTTAAAGAACGCTACGGGTTGTCTTTGCGAACACCGGAAAATCTTTCAGCAGGTAGAGCGATTTGCTCAAACCCGGTTATTTTGGAAGATTTTTATGAAAAATTAGAAGAAATCATAAACAAACATGATATTCCACCTGAAAGAATTTGGAACTGCGATGAAACTGGCCTGATGTTTGTTAACAAACCCAACAAAATTGTGACAAGCATTGGAAAAAAATATGTTTATAACAGAACATACGCAGAAAATGGTACAACAACCACATTATTGGTGTGCATTGATGCGACTGGATGTTATATTCCTCCATTTATTATATTTAAAGGTGTAAGAATCATACCACTACTGACAAAAGGATTTATGCCAAACAGCCAAGTACGATTTTCTCCAAAGGGATGGATCACGGGTGAACTATTCCTAGATTGGTTAAAATTCTTTGTTCGATGTATCCCTCCAGCGAGACCTGTTCTATTAATAATGGACTCACACGCAAGTCACGTTGTGCCACCAGTACTTGATTACGCTCGATCACAACAAATAATTTTGTTTACAATACCATCACACACGAATGCCATACTTCAACCACTGGACGTGTGTATTCACCGGCCTCTTAAATTAGCCTGGAGGACCATAATCGAAAATCACAAAATGAAAAATCCTTGCGACAACCCAACCCGCTATGATTTTCATAATTTTTTTACACCTGCATTTGAAAAAAGCTTCACGCCATCAAACATACGGGCTGGGTTAAAAAAAACGGGTATCTATCCAGTAAACAAAACAGCTGTGAATCCACTGGCACTCGCTCCATCAAAGTTGACAGACAAACCGTTTCCGGAATCGGTAGAAGAGGAACTTCATGAAGATGAACAAACCCCGCGATCCTGCACATCTCGAATTCAACCTTTGGAGGAAATAGTATGTTGCGACATTGAGCAATAAAATGAGTCCCTGGAGACAGGTGATCCTATAAGTGATCCTCTTCATTCAGCGGGTTCTCCATTGGAATGTGTAACTGCATGCCTAAAAACAAGTGACTCACTATGTGGTCCTCTTCAGTCAGCGGGTTTTCAATTTGAATATGAAGAAAATGGGTCTTTGAATATAGATGATCCTGTGTATGATCCTCCTCATTCAGTGGGTTCTCAATCAAAATATAGAGAAAGTCGGTCTCTGAAGACAGATGCCCATATGAGTGATGCTCCTCATTCATCGGGTTCTCAATTAGCATGTAAAGAAACTGGGTCTTTCGAAACAGATGACCCTGTGTATGATCCTTCTCATTCAGCGAGTTCTCAATATGAATGTGCCAAGCTACCTGTCCAGATTGAAGGAGACCAAATATTGTATAATGATCCGGTTCAGACTACGGATTCGCCTGTCATTTCTCAACAAAAACTTAAAACAATTGATAGTATAGATATATTTAAGAACGATGATTCTGCAGAAAATGAATCCAGCAGGCTAAGAAAAGTAAGAATTCCCTCAAAGCGTTGTTCTAATACAATTACTCATTATAATGACACGATCTCAACTGCAGCTGTATTAGGAATTTCAGACTCCTCCGACCAATTCTGTCCCGAAATTACTACAACCCAAGATTCTGAAGTAATCCTTGCACCACTTATACTGAAATCTCTTGACTCATATGATCAACAATGTTCCGAACCAAGAACATCACAAGACTTCTGCATCCAAATTATTTCAAATTCTACTGAAGAAGTTGAACCACTTAAACAAAATAAAACACCTAAAATTCGAATTTTAGAAGAAGTTATAATTCCAGCTCCGGTATCAAAACAAAAGCTCCCAGATCAATTCGACGAAATTTTAAAAGTGCCCAAGTTTGAGCAGAATCAAAAAACAAAAAAAAGAAGGACCGTTCCTCACGCACGATGTTTAACCCCTATTGTTGACAAGAACCTAAACAACGCTGCTGTAGCCGGTACATCAGGCATTAAACGACCAAAAACAGCCAACAAGAACCTAGGAAACGATGCTGTTTCTGGTGCTTCAAGGACTAAGCGACTTAAAACAGACAACAACCTTGAACTTAATAAGTACCTTGATGATGCTGTTGTTAGCGTCACATCTAAAACTAAGCGATTTAGAAGTAATAGAGCATATAAAACTAATACTACACCTTCGAAGCAACAATTTAAGAAGAAAAATAGAACTGAAGACGATGATTGGCTGTGTGAAATATGTACTCAGAAGATGCAGCTTCTAAAAATGGAGCAGACTGGATTTCTTGTTCCTTCTGCTTCAAAACGTACCACGTACATTGCCAAAGCCAAGAATTTGAGGCTAAGCTGACGATTTTTAAATGTGATATGTGTTACGCCGAAGAAGAATTCTAAAAGTTGTTACTAAAATGTTACTCTTATTTCTTTATGTTTATGTTAATTTTATGATATAAATTTTGTACACTTTTATAAAGTTTACTTCCTAATTCCGCTATATCAGAAATAAAGTAGTAGCTATCACGGACTTAAAGAGGTCACCACGGAATTAGGCAAGTTGACTTGCTGTAGTAAATTTGCTATAAGTTTTAGGTTTCTAGAAAAAAATGTGATTAATATTGCCTATATTCCTCATAAAAGTCTGATTGAAACTCATACTAAGACTGAATTAAAGTAATTAATAATTTAATTGTATTTTATTACTTAAATGCCTTTTGTCACGAAATTAGATGAGTTCACCCTATATACCGTTATCGACCAGCGTAATTGAAAACATCTAATTATCTTTATGTTTGTTGATAGGCTATTTACGATGAATGGTTATAAACTTAAGGTACATAAACACGTACGCTATCATCAACTGATAATACCTAATCGATTACATTACGCCCCGATAGTTACAAATTAATTAATTTAATTTATTTATTAGGTATATTAAAGAGTGTAGATAGATTTCGTAGTTGCTCTCTAAAGCATAAAATACAACTAGTTAAGTGCGAATATACTCGCGTACCTACCTAATTACGGTTCTGTAC
This sequence comes from Cybosia mesomella, assembly GCA_946251805.1. Lineage (NCBI taxonomy): Eukaryota > Metazoa > Arthropoda > Insecta > Lepidoptera > Erebidae > Cybosia > Cybosia mesomella. The sequence goes on from OX276392.1 coordinate 16,106,373, forward strand.
ACCAACAAATTTTGTAGGATACCCTGTAAACATTTTAAGAAAGGTTTTACTACTTATCTATTTGTTCTTTATACGCACTATACTCTGTACAAACATTTATTTAACTTTTGACAGCGGCATCAGAACGTAACTGTTACATTATTCGTAAAAGTAAACTTGGATAAGCGTGGCCAATAAAATATATAAACTGACTAATCATATGTATCTACCCTATTTATAACCCATTAAAAACATTAAAATGCTTGAAATGTCTCGGTTAAATTATAATAATATAACATTGTCCCGCATCTAGTGTGGGGAACAATTAAAATAGGTACTATGATGTTGTTTTATTATAATTAATCGCCATTCATCATTAGTTTAGTGAAATAAACACCTGGTATACAAAATAGAATTTTATAAAAAATATAATAATAAATAAAAATAAAATATCAATGTATAAAATCGATTGAAACTTTTTTTGTTGGGTAAAATCGAATAGGTTACGCATTAGAACAGCACATAAATATTCGATGTTCGATGAAAAATTGAGCTGTCAAAAGTTAAATAAATGGTTTAACAGTGTATGCAGTTATATCGAAGTTTGTCACTGCTATAATATGTACTTACATATCACATATATGTACAATTATTAATTTCTTCTACCTTCAATTAAAGCTAAATACCTACGTTATAAAAATGTAGAAGGCTTTCCAAGATTTTCTGGTAACATTTGGGGGTAACTGGTAACTATTCGCCCCAGCTACAACCAGGTGCCGACTATTTCGTCACATAAACCTTATCCTGACAATTACGAACATAACAAAAACGAAATCATTGAAATCGGTCAAGTCATTCTCAAGATTTGCGCTTAGCAACAAAAGCGATTCGTTTTTATTTGGGTTCCGTACGCAAAGGGTAAAACAGGACCCCATTACTAAGACTCCGATGTACGTCCATCTGTCTGTCCGTCTGTCATCATGCTGTACCTATCCCGTCACTACCATGAACTGTGGATACAACTGTTGCCGATAACAAAAATACTGAAAAACAGAATAAATAACAAAAATACTGAAAAACAGAATAAAATAAATACTCCCCTACAACAAACTCGCCTAAATTTTTAAACCCCTACAATTTTTTGCTCGTTTTTGCTCGATATTGATAACGGCAACTGCAAAGACCATTGAAATATTGACTTGAAAAATAAATAATATAAAACAAATATTTAAGTGGGGCTCCCATACAAGAGACATAATTTTTTTGCCGTTCGTGCGCGAGTCTGACTTGCACTTGGCCGGTTTTTTATATAGATTTACCGTGGAAGCAGCCATGTTTATTTTCTACTAGCTGTTGCCCGCAGCTTCACCCGCGTGAAAATTTGTTCCCGTTCCCCATGGGAACCTAATCCCGGGATAAAAGTATTTATTCCAGACTATAATCTCTGCCTGTACCAAATTACAGCCTAATCCATTCAGCTTTTAGAGCGTGATTGAGTAACAAACATCCAAACACCAAAACATCTTCACAAACATTCACATTTATAATATTAAGTAGGAAGTAGGATGAAAATTTCAAGTGGCTTTCTATCAACTGCACGACTAAATTTCTTTCTTTTTCTTTTTACTCAGGTAATATAATTTGTGTTATATTTTTCACTTCATTTTGTTAGTCCATTGAAATGTTACATTTTTTAGGCCTAACCTTGCGTTTTTTAGAGGACGCAATTTTATTTTTTTAATGTGTAGGGGAGGTCAGTGTAAAGCTAAAACCAAGTTTGTGGGGTCGCCACCTTTGTCGAACGGCCCCCTTCTTGAAAATAGGGGTTGAAATGGTTTTTACGATATATCTCTTAAACTATTTATCTGATAAAAAAAAATTTTAACCATTTTTTGTTGCTAATTAAATTCTCTACAACTTTGGTCCAGTAACTTTTGTTTTTTTTTTATTTTGTTATTATAATTTTTTAAATTATTAATTTTGCAATATTATTAATAATTAATTGTTGAATCTTTTCCCCACCACACACGAGGAAGAGTCTGGAGGCGCGTTTTTTTTTACGTGGTATCCCCAATAGGCATAATCCACGGTGATTTTCTAAATTTGAACTACTCCGTCCTCGGTCTTTTCGATGGACCAGGCTGCGGCTCAGCATCTGATCGGCTTTCTAAATTAAATATCAGTGGGAGAACTGGAGAAGGAAGGGGTATTAATGTCGGCGGTTCATCATCAAAGTCATTTTCATTTATTAATTCTGAGAGCCCCATTACGTTGCTGCAAGTCTCTCCAGAACAATGGAAGCACACTGCAGAACAGTTCAGCCCTGTTTTTCGACATCCACACATTGATCCACAGTTTCCTTTGCATTTGCAAAAGATCAATTTTGGAAGCTCAGGGGGTGCTGGAGGTTTAGAGCTCTGCACTGGAATCAATAATTTTCCACATGTTTTTCCAGCCCCAGTCTTCAAGATCATTATTATTACCAAGCCACGACTGGACCTGATGGTAGACTCGGAAAGTATGAAAGCGACCTGTGTATTGTATTGGAGAAAGTGAAGATAAGTTAAATGTGCTTTTTGTCACTGCCTTGGCAAATTGTTTGTATCTTAGGCTGTCAAGAGAATTATTATCTTTATTACCACCGTATAAAGAGATAAAAAAAGTTTCTGAACATTTTCGCTTATAACTTTTTTATTTATAGTTCTACGACAAAAAGTTCCTGTTCCAAAGTTGTAGAGAATTTAATTTGCAACAAAAAATGTGAACAATATTTTTTTATCTGATAAATAGTTTAAGAGATATATCGAAAAAACCATTTCAACCCCCTTTTTTCAAGATGGCGGCCGTTCGACAAGGGTGGCGACCCCACAAACTTGGTTTTAGCTTTACACTGACCCCCCCTACACATTAAAAAAATAAAATTGCGTCCTCTAAAAAACGCAACCCCAAATGTAACTTTTCAATGGACTATGTGTCATATTCAATAAATAGATACTGACGTAGTACTAACCATGACAGTCGAAGCTGCGGAACCTTAAAAATCCCCTACGTCGCTTCTCTCTGCTGGCTTTATCTTTATATACTTTTATATAAATATGGTACCTACCTACCTTGTTTATAAAAAAATTGAATTGATTAGATATGAAAAATATATAAACTTCAGCATAAACCCTGTTTACCGTTTTATTTTTCTAGCTTTACCATGGCTACAAAAAAGTTCAGCGGGCCTTCCCCTTACAAACTGAATCAAACATATCCTAAAGAAGACTATCTGCATACCGAGTAAGTCGATGTTATTAATCTAATTAAGAAGTGGTGTAAGTGCAAGAATGCACTGTTGTTTCCAACTAAGTAAGTCCACAAGTATATAAGACTACATAACACATACATAACCACAGAGGGCGTGATCTTGTTAAGGCTTACTTTTCAACATTTATCAAAATTGGTTTATTATTTAGGTCGTGAAAAAATAAGATGTATTAAATAAACAAGTTGAATTCCTGAGACGAGCTCAGCCGAATACAAGGGATTTTCGATTTTGGGTTTTTTTTTGCGATTTTTTCTTTATCTTGCAATGGTTCACCCCAGCACGAATCTATTACCGAAAACAGCAACTCGATAGCTCATACCCAAAACCGTGACAGAAAATTGGCAACGACGACGACGTCGACGACAACTCGATAGCAATAGGGCTTTTCTAAAGAAAATCCGTAAAAATACATAAGCTACCCCTAATAGAGCCCTAGGCTCGGATCTAGTCTGCCGTATGGTAAATTCGCCCCTGAGCGCACAACTCATGTACACTTGCACACCTCGTTTTAACGTGGGGGAAGGGCGATTGCCTTTTTACCTAAGTAGCTACTTAGTCGGTTCAAGCACGACATAACCCCCCTCGATGGCCGGCGGGGGGGTATCCGAAGGGATTTCCGCACGAAAAAAAAAATGTACATTCTTTATACAAATCTATAAAGTTTATTCGGGAGCGTCTCACCCCAGGGCATTGAATTATAAGGATTGCTCTAAAGGGGGTAAAAGAAGTTCTAAGTCAATCAGAGCATGCCATATAATCATCGAGGTAATAACATATATTATCACAAAACACAAAAGCCATTTTCATATATTTCTTAACATTTTCAGTTGTGTACATAGATTTGCAGGAATGGAATAAGGAAGACGCAAACATCAAATTTTGATCAATTAGGTAATACAAAACTAGCAAAAAAAAAAACTTTTTTTTATTAATATTAGTAGGTAACCGAAATTACTAATATTTAGGAGTTAGGCCCTCCAGCTAAGCCAAGCAAAGTGTAATGCCCAGCTTTCGACACCGGTACCTCTAAGTCATAAGGCTGACTCCTTAACCACTAAGCTACTACCGACGCTTGTAGACTCAATGTAAACCTATTACTTGCAGCTATGTGAACAATGTTACCGCCAATGATGCTTCTAAGGTTATCAAAGCAACTCTTGTAGCAGCAATCTTTGGTCTTGGCCGAGCCGGATCAATCCACTTGACCGCCCTTGTCAATACCTAACCCTCGCGTTATTCTAAAATACATCGTTGACGATCGTGTGAACAGATTTACAGACTTGAGGAAATATTGGAATTTGAGTGATGACGTTGTCTTTATACCATCCAGCGAAGCCCAAAAGGTCTATAAAGACCAGAGGTGAGACGATTTGTTATATGTTAATTTTATCTTGCCTATATAAAAACTACTCACACACCTATTATTAGGTGTTATTAGGACAGGTAAATTATATTTTAACACCCTTGCTCGTAAAGCTGATGTAATTCCACTGGTTTTAAATATGTAAAGCGAGTCATAAAAAACTCGTGTGTTACCAAAGCAAATAGTTAAGTTATAGTCCATACAAATTCCATAACAGTATTATTTGCCATTTCAAATATGGGATCGCCGCCGCACGACTCCAGCAGCTAGTGAGCAGCGCGCTGTTGCTATTCAAATTTCGAACTAATCGCCGCGCGGCGCCAGTCAGTAGGCAGCGCTAGCGCGCTGTTAAAATGGCGGGAAAGCAACAGTGTGCATTCACAGATTGAGTTAATTTAAAATTTAAAAAAAACAGTTTATTCGCTAATTTAAAAACTTGGCTGCATGCTGTAGCGTCTTTGCCAACATTTTCACGCAGCCACGGCAGAAAATAATCCTCGCGCCATTTTTCTCAAATTTTCTTTTCTTTGTACTTGTATTGTGAATATCTAAAAATGACAACTTTCAATAATGAAGATGAGCAATATATTACTTCAACTCCACCGGATATACTAACACTACTAACAGAAGCGCGAACCGCATGCGACAGCTTGCTGCCGTCAATATCCAAGGACAGATACATAACCACGTATGAAAATTTCTTGAAGTGGAAAAACATGAAAATACGCCAAAACTACATTTTCGGAAAATGTTCCGAAAATGTAGTTTTGGCGTATTTTAATGAACTAGCTAGTAAATATAAGCCTAGCTCGTTGTGGACAACATATTCTATGCTGAAAAGTATCCTCAAGACGAAAAATGGTGTCGATATTAATTTATATTCAAATCTCATTGCATTTTTAAAGAGACGCTCTAATGGTTATATAAAGAAAAAATCTCATCAAATGACGTCGAAAAGTTTCTAAAAGATGCTCCAGATAGCCAGTACCTGGCAACAAAGGTCAGTTTGCCTCCTTATTTTATGTATTGATCTACCTACTGTACATACTCTTTTACATATTTTTTAACGACCGTCTGTAAGCTAAGTACCTATACCTTATCTAACACATTTTTATTTATTTTCAGGTTGCGTTAAAATTTGGTAATGGTGCATGTAAATGCTTTTAGTTAAAATCCCAAACACTAAAAACAAAATACCCCGATCTTTTATTATCGACGGCCCATTTTATGACGTGGTCAAAAAATATGAAGCTCTGCGTACGACTAAGGCAAAAAATAATCATTTCTTTCAGAATTACCAAAAAGGTAAAAGGTTGTACTGCGCAACCTATTGGCATAAATAAATTCGGTACCATGCCAAAGGAAGTCGCCAAGTTGCCAAGTTTTTAGGATTGCCGGATGCTGATTGTTATACAGGGCACAGTTTCAGAAGAACGTCAGCTACATTACTTGCAGATTCGGGAGCTGATATATTGACTTTAAAGCGGCATGGCGGGTTGCGTTCTAACGCAGTAGCAGAATCTTATGTAGAAGATTCCATCCAAAACAAAGCAAATATAAGTGCCAAAATAACTCAGGCAATAAATTTGGAGCCACAAACGAAGAAGTTTTGCCCTGAGCCGCGCCCCTCTACTTCTACTGATGATACTTTTTTATTTACAACTAATGACAAATTACAATGCTCTTCTGCCGCCTTTCAAGAAGTTTCGTCGTCTCCAACATTTACCCTAACACAAAACAATAAAAAAAAAAAAAACATAATTAAAAAACCAACTACAACTACGTATCATTTTAATAATTGTAATTTCACTAACTTATTCAATAATTATAAATGAACAAAATATAAAATGTATTTTTTTCTGTTTCTTCGCAAATGTGTTAAAAAACGTCGTACGATATACGTGCGTATTGGTTATAACATGCTCGGCTCAATTACGCCCTCGCCTACGGCTCGGACTGAAATTCCGCCTCGCATGTTATAACCATCGTAACGCACTAATATCGTAATGTACTATTACCTCTGGTAGATATAGTTAAATAAATACAAAACCGGGTAAAGGCTCGGAAATGGATTACCATTTCCGAGCCTTTACCCGGTCGGACATCAGTCTATCTATGAAATCTATCTATGATATCTAGGGTAAAGTGAATTATCACTTTACCCTATATCAAAGATTGGGTACAGTATCTTGGTTTTCGATATATGTACCTACCCATGTCCATAGCTATTTTGAATATAATAAATATTTTATTATTACAGTGTCAAACTGGTCTTCATTGCTTCTCCAACATGGACCCATCACGATATCGTTGTAAACTCTATCGCTAACGGCAAAGACGTATTTTGCGAAAAACCCATAGCAGAAAATATCGAGGAGACGAAGAAGTGCTATGAAACTGCCAAAGCTAAAGGCCGTGTACTGTTTTCTGCTTTCAATCGTCGGTTTGACCCTGCTTATAGAGCAGTAAAAGACAGGGTAAGAAAAGGCGAAGTTGGACACGTACAGATTATGAAAGTTACGGCCAGAGATTCGCCCCTGCCGAGTATTGACTATTTAAAAACGTCCGGTGAGTCTAAAATAACTATTATCTTTTTCAATTCACATAAATATAATTTTTCGTGCATGTAGGTATATCACCACGTGGATAGGTACAGTACACAGGTGTATTACACATTTTGATACAGATATATTTTTGTTTTTGCGTAATCAAATATTAAAAAAAAATATACTTGTTTTACACCTTTACACATTGAGCAACAAATAAATATACATTCTACGCCACCGTTGGACTACACTAGTGTCTGTATTGCTCCAAGGATTTTAAAACATTATAAAGTGGAAAAGAGGTCATTAAAATAGGTAGCTACCGTAGTTAATTATACTATAAATATAGATTTAGATCGGAAAAAGAGAAAATTAAGGTCGGGACGTGAAACTGCGGTCAGTCTCTTACAGGGAATACTCTAACCAACTGAGCTACCCAGACACATCCCAGATATTTGAAATTCTCCGATATTATACATATACGTCTCGGGGTGGTGCTGGAGGCATCTACCTAATTCTTGCGAAATATTAAAAGAGTATAAACTTGAATGTCAAATATTCTTGGCCTGTTACTTCACAACTCACTTTTCACTCAAACACTTTAATTAAGTCTTCATCATCAGTTTACTACGAAATCTACTACCACGTCTTTCCTCCCAAAGACTTCCACAATGAATGGTCGTACGCCGCCACCTCCAATCAACTCTACTCTTTGTAAATTTGACTAAACCAAAGCCACGAATCGGGTCAAAAATGTAAACAATAATCTGAGCTTAATTGAGTTACATTGCGATAGCGAGAGACTATTACCTCTGTCCTTATAGGCTACTTTCCACTTTGATTAATGCGAGTGCAGGTGATTAGAAATTAGTAATTATTGTAAGTGATTTGTTCAAATATGTAATATGAGTAGTGTCCAATACTGTTTAGTTGCAGCCCTTAGTTAAAAATCATTTTTACAAGCGAGCGTACTAAACAAACATGTCCAAAACTTATTTAGCAGCAGGCATGCTGCGAGTAAAGGGAAAGGAAGGACGCGCGGGACGTAGCTACTCGCAATAACATAGAACATGCTTCTATCCACTTTACTACTTACTAATCATTTGCACTAATCTACTGCGGTCCACACGTGTTTTGTACATACTAATCACTAAACACCTGCACTACTCACCTGCAATCGCACTAATCAAAGTGGAAAGTAGCCTTTCAGTTGGTCGACAACGTCTGTTCATGGTACGGGAAAGGGCTGAGATGTCAATACTGTTTTGCGTATCCGTATTTGTTAATCTTTTTTGTGTTATTAATTCATGTAGTTTTTAATATTGGTCTTCAGTGTTAAGGTAGTAAGTAGTTGTTGATTTTATTATGGAATCACAGCCTGGGAGCTCTAGACAACCTTTGAAAGACAGTAATTCACCAAACTTGTTAAATTCTTTTTTCTACCCTTAAAAGTTATTTAACTTTTTAAGACAATAGTCAATATTTACCATTCTGGTTTTCTCAAAGCTTTTGTAAGCGATGGAATTTCCAACAAACATTTGAGAAAAAAAACAGTTACCACTATTTTTTATTTAGAGCAGACGTATTTTACATCTAACGAAAAACAAATCCCACCAAAAACATGTTCATGTTAAATGATGCCAAGACGAGTATTTGCCTATACTGTAAAAAACTTGTCAGATACTATGAAGAGCCAATCTTCTAACTCTGAAAGCCCTAATTCATTATTACTCTTAATGCTAGTTATGTCTAAAGAAACAGTATGACACGTGAAACGTTCGAACGGGTTCCCTAAGAAAGTTTTATCAAAACTTCCACCACGGCGAAAGGCAAACTATCAATGTTACGCAGTGGAAGTCATAAAACTGCCCCCTTATCATTGCGAGCTCAATCCCATTGAACTCGTGTAGGCTGACGTAACACCACCGGCAATAATACCTCATAGATGTGACAAAATATGCAACAAGAAGTAATCCAAAATATACAGATTACAATTAGAAGATACCTATAATTTCTGGAATTACAAAATTTTTGAACCCCTGATACTTTCAAATTAAAATTATAAACGGGATATTTACCATGTTTATTATCTTTTTCGAGAATCCGATACTTTGTTTACATTATTTATCTCGTTTCGTTGGCCTTACTTGACTATTGTTTCATCCAGTGGAGAGGCATTTTATGCATTATTTTTCAGTTCATATCAATTAACGAATAGATTGTTATATTAATTGACTACTTTATTACATATATGTTTTATTAAAGGTGGCGTCTTTCATGACTGCCTGGTGCATGACTTCGATATGGCCTGCTGGATACTCGGTGAACTGCCCTGCCGTGTTCAGGCTAGTGCAACTGCTCTAGTTCCAGAGATCCAAGCTATCGATGACTTCGACACAATTGCTTTCTTACTCACTTTTCCGTCTGGAACTGTTGTCTTAGGTGACAATAGCCGCTTCTCTGCCTACGGATATGACCAAAGATTGGAAGTCTTTGGTAACAAAGGTGATTCCATTCACCATCACAATTCTTATATCTGCATTATAAATAGATATACCTTTTTTTTTTTTTTTTTATCGTGCGGAAATCCCTTCGGATACCCCCCCGCCGGCCAGCGGGGGCGGTTATGTCGGGCTTGCACCGACTAAAACCGCACGCCGTCTCGGGTCTTCAGACGCCGGGGTGTAAGGTTACCCATAGAGCATATCCCTCGCACCCCGGCTGACCCTGGGCCATCTCACCACTAACAGCATCGCTCATCCTGTCTCCTCTGAAAGCAGAGGAGTACGGAGAGCGATGTGTTCCCGCCACGTTGGGTATTGGCCGACGATCAATGCCAACCCTATGAAGGGGTGAAGGGGAAGCCATTGACCGCCGCCCAGGGTGTACCGGCCGCTCCGATTCCGTTCCCCCCGGACTGCAGCGGGATCGGAATCGGAGCGACACTCGAGGAGGTTACCCAACACACACCCCATAAATAGATATAACTACTTACTAAAATTTAATATCAACTAAATACAAACTAATTATGAAATAGATTCAATTAGACGGACTAAGTAAGTAAGTGACTTCTACATCTAATCTATTTAAATGCAAGGACAGCGCCAGTGGTTTGTTATGGGTTCTGTGATAATAAGTCGTCTAATTCTTGAGAGACATTAGTTAATAGCTAATTAAATTTAATAAGTAGGTACCTACCTAAATGTTTACACTTAATTAAGGAAATAAAATATAACACTGCATTTTAGGTATGATTAAGGTTGAAAACGAGAGGCCTTATCATTCTACTGAGACTGTTATTGGTCAAGAAGGTGTGAAGCTAAGTCCAATCTACTACTCGTTTCCCTCAAGGTACAAGGCTGGTTACCAGCGTGAACTTGAGCACTTCCTAGATGTCGTTAATAGTAAGTAAATAAAGTAGGCTAATAAATTAGTACCTACTAGAACCGGAATGATTTGGAATTATTGAAATTGAATTGCTACATAATTTATATGGTTTTAGTCGGTTCAAGCCCGACATAACCGCCCCCGCTGGTCGGCGGGGGGGTATCCGAAGGGATTTCCGCACGAAAAAAAAAAGGTACCTAGCATTATTTATATAGCTACATATTAAATTCACAGATGGAATTCCAATGGATGTGACAGACTATCAGACTCTTGCGGTAAGCAAGATCGCAACTGCGGCTGAAGAGAGTGCGCGCACTGGGAAGACCGTTGAACTTGACTGGAGCCGTGAAAACATTCCCGTCAATTACTCTTAAAATCATTTTGGTCCTATTAACCGCTTTTTCTAGTGTAGTTAGAGTAGGTTCTGTGTACTTATAAGTAATGCACAAAGGTACCGAGGTACAATGTAATTGAATTTGTTATTTGTTACCATAAGCTTGCCAGTTTTTCATAGCCGAATCACTACGTCATGGTCTGCAGCAGAGCCACCATAACTAATACCGATCAATTATATCTTGTAAGGATGTTCGTCAAACGTACAAATTGTACGTATGGGTACACTAGATAACAAAATAACGTGCATTGAAATAATGGCTCTTTTAGGTAGCATACTCCCTAGTAGAGCCACTTTGAATACGTATTCATAACAGATAAAAGCTACTGTTTTCGTATGCAATCCGATATACGAATACTATTTATTACGTACGTGCTGTAAAATATCATTATTAAGGTGTTTTTTTATTTATTTTCACCATATTGTAATTTTAATCGAAAACGCCTTGTTATTTTGTGTAAGCAATTTGTTTGAAGACGATAGATCGAAAGGTATATAGAAACAAATGATACGTACAGTGTTCCGCGAGAAATAGGTTGGAGGCAGGAGGTTCACCCGAATCTTGACGCAAGTGCTTCGCTACGACTGTCTTTGGCGCGTAGATACTTATCAAATTAATAACAATATCATCAATATGCACCTTTACGACCATAAGCCGTTCGCTTTATCGTGTCACCTCGAAGACGTCGTTTTAAAACTGCTCGGTGAGCTCCACGGCTATTCCGTGCTCTGCACTAGACGCACCTTTGTAGATCAACTGTTTGCCATCCTAATTAGCCGGGCGATCCATTACCTTTCCACCGAGTCTCCTGAAGGAACGCCTCGTCCACCCTCCACCTAGAGAGCCCCTAGCCCACTTGCGTCAAGCGAGTCGAGTGAACCTCCTGTGCTACATTTTACGGCGGCGCGAACAGTTTCTTGTACGTATCATATTTGTTTTTAACTGTCTGTCTACCAGTGGCGAAATCGCCAATCAATGTTTCAACTTTACCACCTTCCCTACACGTAAGATAAGCATTCATGTATAGGGTAATGTCTAACATAGTATGAAGCTCATGCGGAAAAGATTTTTAAAGCTAAAAAAATAATTAGCATGGACCTTTCTACACTTGATGTTTTAGACAACTAAAATAAGTTCCTGTAGATCGCCAGCTCGGGATCAGTATTTAATGCTGGTGGAGCTGCGGGCAACGGCTAGTTATTAATGAGGATAGTGAAACTTAAAATTACACTTAACGTGTAGGTACGTTTAGCTAAGCTAAGCAAAGCTGTTTGTACTGAATTGACCTAATCTATTTTGTGCAAAACTACTACGTAAATTGTAATAAGGTAGATTCTTTACTTACTAAATAGAATCTATAAAAGCTGGCAATTTAAGAGTTGAATGTGCCTGCAAAATCCGTCTATTATTGATATTTATCATTAAGAATTATGAAAAAGTTCTAAGAATCCATCTTATCAACCTAAACTTATGATAATTCTTTTTATTCAAAACTTAATTTCATGCACATTTTTGTTGTTTTGTTTTCCTAAATACCCGGAAATTACACCCTGGCTTCGCAAGTACTTTACGACTTTTGCAAGCCTGAGTATTTAGATCGAAAGAATAGTGGGTAAAAATCAGACATATGCGTTCAGTTCAGAATTAATAAAAATGAACCAATTAAAATCCGCAGTGGAAGAAAGTCACGAACAACTTGTCTGAAATCGAGACTACTCTTACAAGAGTGTCCGATTGGGGTGGACTAAACCTGGTCCAATTCAACCCTCCTAAGACACAAGTATGTGCATTCACCGCTAAGAAAACCCCATTTATTGTAGCGCCACAATTCCTAGACACACCCCTTAAAATCTCCAAAAGTATCGGGATCCTCGGTGTCGACATCTACAGCGAGGTCCAGTACCATAGTCACCTGGAAGACAAGGTCAAATTGGCATCTAAGAAACTTGGAGTGCTTAACAGGGCGTAGCAGTACTTCACTGCGGAGCAAAGACTTCTTCTTTATAAGTCGCAAGTCCGGCCCCTGATGGAGCCCCTGTCACCTTTTTGCCGGAGCACCTAGATACCATGCAACTTGACCCGTTCGACTCGGTGCAAAGACGGGCGCTGAGGATCGTCGACCATCCCATACTTACGGGGAGTGTAGAACCTCTTAACCTTAGGAGAGATTTCGCCTCCCTGTGCGTTTTCTACCACCTTTATAATGGGGGTGTGTTCAGAACCACATTCTACATCGCACCGCTCGCCACAGACAGGGATTTTTTTCATCTAGCATCTTTGACATAGTCAAAGCCTAATCTCGGATCATTTACGGACTGAATTTAGACAGTACAATACTTCGACATGTAGCGAATTTCGAAAACACATAGATCGACAAGTCATTGCTTCGACAGACAATTATTAGACAACACACACCTTCGAATTCCCACTACTTTGACAGACGATTATTCGACAGACAATACTTAGACAAGATACATCTTCGAATGACCACTACTTCGACAGATTTTTAAATTTATATTCCAAAAATAAGTAAAGTGGGTTAGGTTAGTAATATTGTACTGTCTAAATTCAGTCCGTAACTCATCTCGGATTTTATGTCATCTATCTAGTCTTGCTATTGGTTTGAACCCACTCAGGGTTTTCCTCTTATTTATCTATTCTTATTCTATTAATCTATTGTTCGCGCTTGCATTCTTGTCCTCTAATACCATACCAGTTTTCGCTTTTATTCCTCTCGCACTTTCATTCCATGCCTTTCGTACTTTCGGGATTTAGGGGTAGGGGACTATATTTCGCCAGCTTTCTTTATTTATTTCAATTCAACCTTATATCTATTTTCTTATTACTACTATTGAGACCGTAATCTTAGCAATCCATGGATTCTCCGTGCGGGTGCCGGGTCCATCGCGTTGCTGAGTTGGGAACTCGGGACAGTGCCTGGGACTTGCGACCCAAGTGTAGGTTTAGAAGGGGCCCCTTTTGTTGATGTACATCAACACTCACCTTCACTACCTAAGTTCCCCTCCCTGCCTAACCAAATTTGATACGAACCTACTAGTGCCGCTTTAGACATTCGTCCTAGTAATGAGCTTATTGTAGCTCTCGATAGGCCTAGATCTTTAAGTAGGTTATAGAGAGATTTTGCTGGTATACCTCTCGCTCCCACTTCCACTGCATACAAATTAACCACGTAACCGTTTTTGATTAATTCGTTTGTGAGATCATAGTATTTATTTTTCTTTATTGTGTGGTCCTTCGGTATATTTGTTTCCCACGGTACAGTAAGTTCCACAAGAACCACATGTTTTAACCTCTTAGAATATAGGAATATGTCAGGTCTAGATGACGAAACCCCAACATCCTCCGGAATTTTATAGTGCTTTTCATACGTGTCGATTAGGAGAGTCCAATCTGGGGCAGTATCTAAGATTGAATAAGGTTTGTTCCTGGGTGTTATGGATGAACCTTCAGACACAAAGTTGATATGACGTCTGTTAGTAGTCAATCCTTTTTGGGCTCTAGCTACTGCCAGACTCATTGCTTCACGTATGATGATAAGCACCTTATCGTGGCGGCGTGAGTAATGGCCTCTATCGAGAAGCACCTTACATCCTACTAATATGTGTCTAGCCTTCCCTATTGCCTCACCACAAGTATAACATTGTTTTTCTGTGGCCTTCCCCCATCTTACCAGATTACTCTGGTCTGGGAGGGTCATCTGAAAGGCGTTAAGATGAAATTTTAACAGGGCCGGCGACCAGTCATAGATCAAGGTGCGCCACTTTAAGGCCATCGGTATGCAGAACTCTCCCATTGTCAACCATTCATTTTGGATTTCCAAATTCATCGCGTGCACTCGATATTTATCATTTTCGTCTTGTTTTAGAAAGGACTTAAGTATATCCTGGTCCCTTTCTGGCTCTCGTACTCCCAAACCCACTCTGTTTGACTTATCATAAATCGTTTATGGAATAGAAGTCTAGATTCAAGCTCGGACGCGTTATTATCTTTCGGGAGTGCCCTGATTGTGACATCTTGGGATTTTCCTAAGATGTGGGCTTTGGTAACTCTAAGATGTTTATAGAGCTCCGATGGTTTCTTAAGTTTCATCCCAAAATTATTTTGATCCCTAAATAGAGCAGAGGAATCAGCAGAGTGCGCTAGTCCAAGCCACGATTTTAGCGGTTTTATGACAGTTGCATCTATTTTCGCCAGTAAGGTTTTACCGAATTCATACACCAGAAAAGGCCAAGTCAGACGTGATGTTAAGTAGTTGTCATATATCCAAGCTTTTTTGATATTGTTTAGTGGTATCTGATCTATCTTATTTAGGTCATTTATAAACGTATCGACAACTTCATCTAAGGATGGTGTGCGTCCTTTATAGTCTATCTTTCTCCCAAGAAATTTAAATGGCACCGATTCAGCGACTATAGAAACTGGTTTACCCCCAATGAAGAGTCCCGGGTCGTAAGAGGTAAATTTGGTGTCCCGTCTACCCAGACATAGACAGTGACACTTACTGGGCTTCGTCCTCAGTCCATTTGTCCACGAACAGAACTCATCGACTTCCTTTAATAGTTCCTGACATTGTTTTGGATTGCGCGTCAGTATTGCGAGATCGTCAGCAAAAGCTAAGATGGACTCTGAGTATATGTTATTTACTTTAAACCGATAACCCCATTTCTTTTCGTGACGTATTAACTTGGTAATTAAGATATTAATTACTATGTTAAATGCTATTGGTGACAAGCAGCATCCCTGAAACAGTCCCACATTATACCGTAATGGTCCTGTGTGTACTTCTTGGAAGCTTATAGCAAATTTTAGCTGGGAGTAATACGACTCGATTATCTCTATGACCACGGGCGGAAAGTTATACCATTGCAACGCGTATACCATAAGGTAATGTGGAATTGAGCCAAATGCATTTTCTAGGTCTATCCAACATACCGTTATCTGTCTTTCGTATTTTCTGGCATCTTTTAAGCTTTCCGCTAACAGACTATTGTGTTCCAGACAACCAGAAATGCCGGGTAAAAACCCTTTCTGGTGGTTAGGTCCGAAATACCTATTGTTAATCATAAAATGACACATTTTTGTTTGTAGGATTGAGAAAAATATCTTTGAAATTGTGTTAGTTAGTGCTATCGGTCTAGTATCTTTAGGATGGGTCACTTCATGTTTTTTTGGAATGAGAACGAAAACCGCTTCGCCAAATGCGACTGGTATATTCTTTTCTGACCAGATTTTACTGAATATATTTGTGAGATGTTTACGAACTGTTGGACATTTTTTATACACTATATATGTAACCCCATCAGGGCCCGGAGCCGATTTAGATGATTTCTTTTTTATTTGTATCTCTATTTCCTCTATGGTAGGTGCATTCCCTTGGAATTGTACTAGAGGGTCGTGAGGTCTTTGGGTTTCCGGTTGATTGTATGGTGTTCTGCATATAAGTATTTCATAAGTGTTTTTGTAATGTTCGTAAGTTTGTTCTTTGGTCAGAAGTAGTTTACCATTTTGGCTTTTAAAGATGTTTTTTGAGTACTGAAAAGGGTTTTTATCAAAATTTACTTCGTGCCTTGCCCTATCGTAACTATCGCAATTGTTTGCTATTTGTTGCGATATACCTTGTATTAGTTTAAGAATTGATCTTAATGCCCTAGACAGTTGGTGACTAAGATGATAATCGCCCAAGGCTTTGGCATCTCGAAGTTTTTTCTTTAGCTCCCTTTTCTTTCTCCGCAATTTAGTTTTAAAAGAGTTTTCTTTAATTTTAGGAGCATGGTAATTTGGAGGTGGATAATGCTCACTAAAATACGTATAAATTGTATCTTGGAAAGTGTTTACTTGGCTATTTAGATCTTGTTTCTTGCCTGGATGTTCTAGCAGAATGGCCAAATTTTCGTCGTGCACTTTCCAGGTTGAGTTTTGAAGGCTCGGAATGCTAAGACGTGTCCGGATATTTATGGACTCCTGGTTACTTTGACACGATGGTTCACCATGGGATGTATGAGGGTCAACTCTATCCGTAGTGACTGATGAAATTACAAAAGCGTGATCGTCCAGGCACTGGTCTGCATCCTTACCACAATGATGTTGTTAGTTGTGAGTTGCGGGTACTGTATGATATATGACAAAGTCTGATCAAAGACGGCAATAGCCACCTTCACAGTCCCTCCTCCTTGCCCAGTGTTCTGGTAGACCCTGACGCCCTGGTATGCCTTCATTCTTGCCGAATTGCCTACGTAGGGTTCCTGTATTAGAGCGATGGTGGCTTTTCGCCTCGAGGCTGCGAGTATGAGCTCTTCGGTTTCCAACTTCTTCCTCTGGAGGTTAGCTTGCAGCACTCTATAGGGGGGCGCGTTCCCTGCGACAACGTTAGCACTGGTACTGAGTGGTGGTCCTCGCTATATGATCTCATCTCATTCTTACTGGGCACGAGGCGCTGAACACAGACAGGGAATTCATCCTCACACGTTGCGACCGGAACCGGTGTGTACAGTTAGGTATGAAAGGCACTTTATTCCACGCACCCTCAGGCTGTGGAATGATGTCCCTGATGTGGTTTTCCCAAGCGACTACAATATGGGGTTCTTCAAGAAGGGCATTAGAAGGGTTTTACAGACGCCCCTGGTGTTGCGCACGCCCATAGGCCACGGTTACCAGGTGGGCCGTGAGCTTGGCTGCCACCTGAGTGGTGTAAAAAATAATTTAAAAAAAAAACAAATAAAACAACAATTCAAAATAATTTTAAAACACTACGTACAAAAACAACAATCATAATTCTTAGAAACACTTCAGTATACTTAATTACTAATTACCCCCAAAAAATTAGTAAAAGAAATCAAATACAATATATTTACATGCAAAAATAAAAAATAAGTTAAAAGTAAACAATGCAACCATTTATTAGACGCACATAAAATAGTTTCGACAGATTAACCTAGATTAAATTAATTAGTGTATTTTTATTCATGCTACGTGTATATACACCTTAAGTAAAGAGCTCTGGGAGGGGAACGTTGGGTCATAGATATTTTCTCCATTGTACCCCTTAGGGGAACCATGAAACAACATTTTTACCCTTCCTACCACTAGTGGTACAAAGCAGAGCAGGAGTATGACGAAGCTAAACCCGCATTATATTGTATTAATATGCCAATTACTTAATTTATCAAATCACTTGACACTGACATTCATTCCATATTTGCCAAAGATGGAAAAAAAACTATACAATACAACACTGACACTGACACAGCTGACACTAAACATCGACTTACTTAACTTGTACTTAACCAATAAATTCAAATTTTATAAAACCACTTAATTTATCAAACAATTTCACACGTTGTGGACGATATGTTACGCAATTGGCACCGAGTTATTTTTAGAAATAACTTTTACCCTGTAATTATTCAAAAAAACACATTTCTTTCAAATGATTACAAATGCACAGAAGCATGGCATAATATGAATTCAACACCTATCATCAATAAAATCAACATTCAAGATTTCTACAACGCCGTAGAACAAAATTATTCATCGAAAGGAGTTATAAGCGCTATAGATGTGGATATATTTGCAAATGCTATAAGAGACTCCAGTCATATCGAAGAACTCAAAGATCTCCTACATAAACTCCGGCTTTCGGCGGAGACGGGTAACATGTTAGAATCGACAAGGTACGCTACAGTTCGCAACTACTTGCAATTTGGTGATATTGACGAGTTAGTTGGAATTTTACAAGATCCTCTGAACTTTGGTGTTTTTCTGGATGACTACAGTGCCAACATATTATTAGACAAATTAATAACGTCATCAAACTTTGAGTTGGCGGCAAAAGTAGCATCTGTAATAATGTTACAGGAAGAATATGATAATGACATAACATGCAGCTTGTGCCAATATGCTTGTTACAAATATGTACTTGGGTACACTCCACCGGAACCCCCAGCACCAGTTGAAGAAAAGAAAAAAAAAGTTGAAGAAATTAAGATCAGAGTTAAATATTTAAGAAACCCATATTTTGATGATCATTTTGATATCAAAAATACTCTTACATTGTCAGGCAAAACTTTAGCTTGGATATCAGAGAAAACTTCAGACAACCTCAATAATAACTTACAAATAATTGGCTGGCTCATTTACAAAAAGTATGATAAGTTGATATCTATTTGTGAGCAACTAAGTAAAACAAAAACATATAAGCTTTATGGAGATGTTCTGGAACTTTTAAAAAAAGAAATTGCTACTGCAAATGTGGAGTCTAAGCCCCTTTTAGAAAATTGTTATTCTATTTTGAGTAAAATTGAGCAGAAAAGTGATATATCACTTGAAGAATCAATAAAAGTAGCAATTGAAAATGCTATTAACAAGTTGCATAAAAATGATATAGCACAACAAGAAAAGGTAAATATATATTAAAATATTTAAAATGTGAATGTCGTTTAACACTTGAAAAATTTAAGTCTGTTGAATGATCTAATATTTATTAACAAAAATTTTACACTTGAACATATCTTGGTATTGTCTTCTCCTCCTCCTGATTCTCCGCCTTCTGCAACCATCCATCATTTAATACAAAAGTTTTAGTATTTATTTTCATTGGCATTTCTTCTTAGTTGTTCAGGTCATGGGCACAATTAAGAGAAGAAAAGCTGGAAGAACAAACTAAACGTTTGGACAGAGCACGCCGTTTACAGCTTATTGAAGAAAATCAAAATGAAATGAAAAAACAAGAACAGAAGCTGTGGTTCTTTGAAAATGAAGACCAAATTGATCTTCAGGTAGAAGAAAAGGAGCAACTAGTTGATAAGTCTACAGAAACCAAAAAGACGACGAAAAATGTTGATGATAATTACATACCACCTGAGATCCTACCAAAGCGGAGATAAATGCATGTAATAATTAAAAATTAGTTTAAATACTTGATCAATTCTTTTATTAATAACTAGCTACACAGCATCATCAGCAATGAATATAGTATTAAATGTAATTATACACAACAATTATACAAAAGGCAGAGGTTGGACCAAACCAAAAAGGTCGCCAGGCCAACCTACGCCCAAGCCGCGAGTACGCCTCTTGACGTCGCAATCACATGCGCACGCACGGGGCGTATCGGCAAGGATGTATCCGAGGAGGTACTCACCGGGATACAAACTCGTATCTTCGGTGATGCCTTGGCTCGGAAGGAAACTCAGCCCCCGAAGTTTAGAGCCAAACCGCTCTATGCTGAGGGGGTCCTAAAACTGTGGTGTGCGGATGAACACACACGCACATGGCTACAGCGTGCCGTAAGCGACATGGTTCTCACGCCCAACGTCAAGTTGGTCGTGAAGAGCCAGACTGAGATCCCTCAGCGGGCACGTTGTGGCATACTAGTCCCTGATCCACAAGGGCTTCTGGAGGACGCGCGCAAAATTGGGCGAGTTCTGTCCTTCCAGAACCCCGAGGTGGAGGTCGCAAAGTGGACCTTGGTAAACCAAGCAAAACGCCGCGTGGTTCCTGGTGGTCGGAATCCCAGAGGACCAAGTATCGACCCTAATGAAGGCCGGACGCCGTCTCGCTTTTGGAGTGGGGACGGTGTACGTTAAGTTCCAGGGTCGGTCCGGCAGGTTTACCGACGTCC
Organism: Cybosia mesomella; assembly: GCA_946251805.1. Classification (NCBI taxonomy): domain Eukaryota; kingdom Metazoa; phylum Arthropoda; class Insecta; order Lepidoptera; family Erebidae; genus Cybosia; species Cybosia mesomella. Next base: position 16,126,993 of record OX276392.1, read on the forward strand.
CTCTGGGTTGGGACCCATCCACGGCCACCATAAACCAGGAGCTCAAGCAGCTGCCTGCGAGAGAGGAGTCCGATCCTCTCCCAAACGCTCCCGAATCAAGCGGGGAGGTGCCTGCAAAGGCACCACCAACATCCCCCGTCAGTGTCGGACAGGAGGGCGCACCCATGGAGGCAGAGGATGCGGAGGACGTTCTGGCCTCAATCTCCGGCCTCCTGGGGGACGACGTCGAACCGGGCGACTTGTTTGCGGGGCTAAAACTTGGGGAGGACGAAGTGGGAACAACCAGTGATGGCGTCCCCTTCGTCGAAGACTAAAATCCTCCAAGTGAACCTCCAGCACAGCCGTGATGGGACGGCTCAGTTACGTAAATGGCTGGAGGTTCAACAAACGGCCATTGCCCTGATCCAAGAGCCTTGGATCAAAGGGAGCCACATCCAGGGGCTCTCCAGCTTAGGAGGTAAGCTTATTGTGACTGGCGAACATGATCTCCCCAGATCGTGTATATATGTCACAAAAAACTTAAAAACACAGGTCCTCACCGAGTTCTGTTGCAGAGATCTCACTGCCATAAGGCTGCATACACAGCTGGACGTCGAGGACAACGTGGTCATCCTCGCCTCAGCCTACATGCCCGAAAAGGAGGAGCTGCCCCCGCAAGACCTCACCCGGCTGGTGGACCACTGCGAAAGGGAAAGGGTAGAGGTCATAATTGGGGCCGACACCAATGCTCATCATCCGCTATGGGGCATGAGCACTCAAAACGACAGAGGTAAGTCCCTTGTTGAATATCTTTTCACTACTAACCTTACCTTACTAAACACCGGCTCTGAACCGACCTTCGTCACCAAAAAGAGCCGTACGATTATTGATTTAACACTAGCTACTGAAAACGCAGCGGAAGCCATCATGGGCTGGCACGTCTCCAAGGAGGCATCCTGCTCAGACCACAGGTGGATTCGCTTCGATCTACAGGCGGGGACACTACAAACTCTGCCAAAACGCAACCCGAGGAAAACCGACAAGGTCAAATTTGAGCAGCACCTAGCAAATAGACTTGCTCAACAGCGCTCCCCACTGACCCTCGACAACATCATACAGATTGAGGAACAGGTAAACCACCTAACCAAATCTATAATAGACAGCTACCACATAGCATGCCCAGAAACCCTACCTCCCAAAACCCCAGGCAAACAGCCATGGTGGGGCCCAGAGCTAGAGCGCAAGCGAAGGAAGGTTAGAAGGGCTTTCAACAGGGCTATGAATACTTGTGCAGATGAAGACTGGGACGCCTATCGTTCAGCCAAATCCAGCTACAAAAAATGTATTAGATACCGAAGCAAACAGGGATGGCGAAAATTCTGTGGGAACATAGAATCATTCCAACAAGCAAACAGGGTAAGGAAAGTCCTAGCACAGACAAAACCGATGGCACTGACCGCCCTTAGAAAACAGGACAACACACTCACAACATCGCCAGAAGAATCTAGACGCGTACTCATCGAAACCCACTTCCCTGGATGCGTCTTCACGACGACAATCAACTGGCATGATGAAACCATAACACCTACTGCCCGAGACTGGCAGTTCGCAAACAAAGTGGTCACACTGAAAAAGTCCAGTGGGCCATCAGTAGTTTTCACCCTTAATAAGGCAGGTGGCCCCGACCGAATCATCCCTGCTATGCTACAGTGGGGCGACAAACTAGTCGCAAGCAGACTGGAGCGTATCTTTAAAGCCTGTCTGGCACACAGATACGTTCCGAAGGGATGGCGGGAAGTAGGAGTAATTTTCATCCCGAAGCCAGGAAAGGGTGATTACACGAATCCCAAAGCACATCGACCAATCAGTCTGACCTACTTCATGCTAAAGACCATGGAACGCCTATGCGAGAGGGAGCTGAGAGATGGTGCACTAAAACAGCTACCCCTACATGCAAACCAGCACGCATACAGCTCCGGTAAGTCTACGGAATCAGCCTTCCATCTGGTAGTCAGCCGGATAGAGGAAGCGATCGAACAAAAAGGCTTCTGCCTAGGAACGTTCATTGACATCGAAGGAGCTTTCGACAAAACCAGCTTCACCAGTATTAAGACCGCCCTGTCAAAACATGGAGCAGAACCGGTACTATCAGACTGGATAACAAACATGCTCAGCAAAAGAGTAGTTCGCCTTGGGGAAGAAGATCAGACAGCTCTGATAGCCAAAGGCGGCCCGCAGGGTGGAGTTATCTCTCCCCTTCTGTGGAATTTAGTGATAGACGACCTAATCACAAGGCTGAACAAAAACCGCGACTACACAATAGGCTACGCCGACGACCTAACAATCCTTATCTCAGGGAAGGTAGCGGGAACGGTCTGTAACCTAACCCAACAAGCCTTACGCCAGTCTTCACCAGTATTAAGGCCGCCCTGTCAAAACATGGAGCAGAACCGGTACTATCAGACTGGATAACAAACATGCTCAGCAAAAGAGTAGTTCGCCTTGGGGAAGAAGATCAGACAGCTCTGATAGCCAAAGGCTGCCCGCAGGGTGGAGTTATCTCTCCCCTTCTGTGGAATTTAGTGATAGACGACCTAATCACAAGGCTGAACAAAAACCGCGACTACACAATAGGCTACGCCGACGACCTAACAATCCTTATCTCAGGGAAGGTAGCGGGAACGGTCTGTAACCTAACCCAACAAGCCTTACGCATCGTAGAAAAATGGTGCGGGGAATTCGAACTATCGGTGAATTCGAACAAAACCGAGTTAGTCATGTTTAAGAACAAAAGGGTATTAGGCGAATACCGATTACCCAAACTCTTTGACACGGAACTCCAACTGTCAAAAGAGGTAAAATACCTTGGCGTTATTCTTGACAGCAAGTTAAAATGGAGTAGCCACCTAGACAATAAATTACAAAAGGCCGGGAATACCTTCTGTTAGTGCAGAAGAATGATTGGTAAAAAATGGGGGCTAACTCCGAAAATCATCCTGTGGCTTTACGAAACAGTAATCCGCCCCATGATAGCGTATGGCGCTATTGTCTGGTGGCCAGGGACCGAAAACAGCACAATAGCGGCTAAACTACAACGGACCCAAAGACTAGCCTGCATGGCAACCACTGGATGCATGAAATCTACCCCCACCGCGGCAATGGAAGCCATGCTCGGACTCCCAGGCTAAGGGCACTCAACCTATGGAGCGAGAGAAACACGCGACACACCTCACTGCTCACAGATCTCATAAAGGAGATACCCATGATAGGAGCAATGAATGATCGTGTACCCAAACAACACGTATTCGACAAAAAATACAAGATCCAACCTCATGAGGACGCTGTGAGGCTTTATGCCCAACGGAATTACGCATCTTCACAGATGGATCAAAAACTGGTACAGGCACCGGGGCCGGCACAGGCACCGGGGCCGGCGTTTTCTCGGAGGACCTTAATGTATCCATTTCAACACCGCTGGGGACCCACAACACAGTATTTCAAGCTGAATGCATGGGGATTACCCTGGCAGCTTCAGCGGTAATGGCCAGGAGAGTGGAAGGCCACTCAATACGCATACTCTCCGACAGCATGGCCGTGCTGCAAGCTTTAAACAGCCACACTATAAACTCGGGACTAATATTGGAGTGCCATCGTAAACTGAACCAAATAGGCCATTTCAACAACATAACCTTGCAATGGATTAAGGGCCACAGCGGCTCGCGCGGCAATGATGCAGCAGATGAGCTTACCAGGAGAGGATCTGACATGGTGGTAATGGGACCTGAGCCCATAATACCGATCCCCTTTGCATACCTACGAACCATGGTAAACAAACGAACGAGAGATCAACACAACAGCTATTGGATAAATCTGGAAGTTTGCAGACAGGCGAGGGAAGCACTCCCCGTGCTTGAAAATAGACTGACCAGGATCGACAACTGACCAAACAGCAACTGCGCATGGCCACAGCTGCCATCACGGGACACGGCTTCTTCAATAAACACCTTTATATTTTAGGAATCACCGACAGCCCTCTCTGCAGAGCCTGCATGAGAGAGGAAGAAACAGCGGTACACGTGCTCCTACACTGCCCTGTAACCGCCACATACAGGGTTAAGTACTTCGGAAATACAGGTACGCTCCCGGAGATCGTCAGCAGCGTGAATAGCCTGCTGGCGTTCTTCAATGAGTTGGGGTGGATCGAGTGATCGCGAAACCATACCATGTAATTATACCCCATTTCCTTTCCTTTACGGGTTGGGATTGGGAGATCAGATGGTAGTCACTCTCATGAAAGCCAATAAACCTATCAAAATTTACAAGCAATGATTGACGGACGAGTCTCCGTGAGAGTCAGGATGGCTGGACCAAGGGATGTTTTGGAAGATTGAGCAATACCAAGTTATATTACCTATTTGGTACTATTTGATACCTGACATAAAATATTTGGTACCTCGCTAAAGAGGGAAAACTATTAAAAGTGGCCAGGCATTCTGACGTCAGAATGGCTGGACCACACCGGTTTCACCTAGTTGTAGGCGTTAAAATTAGTTTATCTTTTCATTAAAATTTAATACCTATTTAGTACCTCAACATATGTTTTTCTTAGATTTTTTCGAGAAGCCAAAAAAAAGTTACGTTAGTTAGAAGAAATTTTGCCTAGTTGTAGGCGTTATAATTAGTTATGTTTTATTTATATATAATATATATTTTATATGTGGTGACAGCCTCCATGGTGCAGCGGTAGTGAACTCGACTGCTGTGCAAGAGGTCGTGGGTTCGAATCTCACCCAGGACAAATCTCAGTGTGATGAGCATGATGATTTATTCTGTGTCTGGGGTGTACCTAATTTATCTATAATAAGCATGTATTAAAAATAAAGTATTTAAGTATGTATATCCGTGTTCTAGAACCCATAGTACAGGCTCTGCTTAGTTTGGGTCTAGATGTAGTGTAACATGTCCTAGAATATTTATTTATTTATATAAATAAATCTTGTAGGTGTAACTTATTTTTGACTTATAGATGATAATATTAAGACAAATAAGAAGTTTTATAACGGCCAGACAAAGAGTGCCTCTGAGATTTGTCCTGGGTGAGATTCGAACCTACGACCTCTTGCACAGCAGTCGAGTTCACTACCGCTGCACCATAGAGGCTGTCACCATATATAAAATATACAGGGCGTCCCACGGCAATGTCACATGGAGGGAAAGTACCTTAATTATTGTAGATGGGACATTTTACTGAAAGAAGACTTTATTTTAATTTTAAAAACTATTTGAACTGCATTCATACATTTTTAATCATTGCCTCGTTGAACCGGGAACCGAACCCGGTTCACGAGAAAAAAAATCGGTCTGTAGTTTTATGATACCGATCCGAAGGCATCATCGTAAGCGTTATTTTTTGCTAAATAAATTAGTATCAGAAATAAGGGCAAGACCATGAATTTTAACATTTGATGTGAATTTTGTTCAGAAAAATGAAAAGCTGACATTGCCGAAAGGATGTACAACTGACATTATCATAAGTAACTTTCTTTTTTTTATCGTGCGAAAATCCCTATAAATTTACCCACCCACTTGAGAAGTAGGTACGCACTTAATAAGTAATAACCAGGGTCCTCTTAGTACATTTTTATGAAGGGCATTTGAATACGGAAAGTTATTTAGAAATACTTGAGATATTAAGAAATGAGATAAATAATCTTCCGGTCGCAGACAAAACCTTACTTTTCAGCATGATGGGGCTCCGGCTCATAACAGTCACAGAACAAGGGATTATCTCAATGAACACTTTGGTCCCTGGATCGGGACAAATGGACAAATATAAGATGGCCACCGAGATCCCCAGATTTAACCTCGTTAGATTTTTTTTATGGGGTTATGTAAAAAAATTAGTTTACAAGAACCAGCATGAAAGTGTCAACGAGCTGCAAAGAGAAATTATACGTATTATTCTAAATATCCACCACAACAAGATAAAAAAATCGACAGGGAGAGAAATAATCCAAAGAGTGCGACTTTGTATTCAACAGGATGGGGCTCATTTCGAGAATTTGATACATTGATTAATTTTGTATTAATTTTTTTTAAATTCATGGTCTTCCCTTTATTTCTGATACTAATTTATTTAGCAAAAAATAACCCTTACGATGATGCCTTCCGATCGGTATCATAAAACTACAGACCGATTTTTTTTTCCAGACCGGGTTCGATTCCCGGTTCAACGAGTCAATTATCAAAAATGTATGAATGCAGTTCAAATGGTTTTTAAAATTAAAATAAAGTCTTCTTTCAGTAAAATGTCCCATCTTCAATAATTAAGGTACTTTCCCTCCATATGGCATTGCCGTGGGACGCCCTGTATATTATATAAATAAAACATAACTAATTATAACGTCTACAACTAGGCAAAATTTCTTCTAGGTGTAACTTTTTTTGGCTTCTCGAAAAAATCTAAGAAAAACATATGTGGAGGTACTAAATAGGTATTAAATTTTAATGATATGATAAACTAATTATAACGCCTACAACTAGGTGAAACCGGTTTGGTCCAGCCATTCTGACGTCAGAATAGCTGGCCACTTTCCTTTTAATAGTTTTCCCTCTTTAACGAGGTACCAAATATTTTATGTCAGGTATCAAATAGTATCGGGGTGTGTGTTGGGTAACCTCCTCGAGTGTCGCTCCGATTCCGATCCCGCTGCAGTCCGGGGGGAACGGAATCGGAGCGGCCGGTACACCCTGGGCGGCGGTCAATGGCTTCCCCTTCACCCCTTCATAGGGTTGGCATTGATCGTCGGCCAATACCCAACGTGGCGGGAACACATCGCTCTCCGTACTCCTCTGCTTTCAGAGGAGACAGGATGAGCGATGCTGTTAGTGGTGAGATGGCCCAGGGTCAGCCGGGGTGCGAGGGATATGCTCTATGGGTAACCTTACACCCCGGCGTCTGAAGACCCGAGACGGCGTGCGGTTTTAGTCGGTGCAAGCCCGACATAACCGCCCCCGCTGGCTGGCGGGGGGGTATCCGAAGGGATTTCCGCACGATAAAAAAAAAAAAAAAAAAAAGGTATCAAATAGTACCAAATAGGTACTATAACTTGGTATTGCTCAAACTTCCAAAATCTCCCTTGGTACAGCCATCCTGACTCTCCCGAGTCTTCGGCGCGGGTCGGACGGCAGTCAATCCCGTAAAAGCCAAGATAAACCAATAATGTAGGAGAGGACCCCGGGCTCCAAAACATTTAGATGCAACCGGGACTGGCGCTCAGATGATGGGTTTGTTACAAAATGAAACAAATTGTACATTTTATTTCATATATTTTATAGCTCTTAAATTACATAAACTAGGAACAGATTCCTATTTATATCTCACTTCAATTAAATAATAGCCCAAAAACAAGTTACACATGCAAAGAATAGTCACAAGGTTGTGTAAGGAAAACATTCAGATACTGTACTATTTAATATTTTTCATAAAAACTAGTGTTTTCGTTTGCTATTTCTGCATAAGTGTAAAAACTTATCTTTAGTATTTACTATTGTGCAAAAACAGTAAACAAATATTAATGGGGAATTAAAAATAAGACTAAATAAAATCAGATTTCAAATATTTTATAAATTATCAAATATTTATTTGCATTCACATTCTTTATTGTACACATTATTTTTAATAATACACATGAATGGAAAGACATGTACAAAGGCGAGCTGTTTCGGTGTTTGCCTATCCGCAATTACGCATCAATAGATTTGGATGAAATTTGGCACACAGATTATGGATTAACTTATGGGATATTTTTATTCCGATGATATGAATTATCAAACAAGTTTACTTAATCTAATTACAGTGTTTTGTTTGAATATCTGTGAATTTCTAATTTCATTAGGAAGCTAGATATAGAAGCATATATTGACTATAAACAACTATAAGGTTGTTTTTATGTCTAGTGTTGATACCTATACTCACATTTATATCCACAAATTCAAAAATGTTGTGCACCCACATTTTTCACATTATGTTATGTCCCATTTCCATTTCGCACAAGAATTCACTGTCACGATTTCTCCAAAATGATTAATGTTGAGACCACGATTTTGGCGCCAAAATGTGCAAGTTAACTATTGTCTTAAGACAGAAAAAGAAAATTGAAAATCGGTCTAGCAACGGAGGAATAATCACCGAAAAAACAATTCAAGTACAGTAGGGTAGTTGTAGGACAGGTTTTGTAGGTAATCATGTAGTGCACTCTCAGCTCAACATTGCAACAGCAGAATGCATTGCGCCCCTAGTTATATTCAATCCGTTAATTGACTGCACCCCGCTAGATAGTGAGAAGCTAGGGTGAAGTCCAGAAGATATGTCTGGCCACCATCCCAGATGCTGACGAAATAAAAACACAAGAAACCGTCCATTTCGCACAATTGAGTCTCTATCTGATATTACTTAGCACACAGAATACAAAAATCGAGGTAATTGAAACACAGGATTTCAATTTCCGAAAAGCAACAAAATATTCAAATATATTAGAAGAAGATATTGTCGGAAGCTTACGCGAATGTTACAAATTGAAATAAAACTATTTTTAACGGATTCTATCGCGGTTTATTTTATGTGATTTTATATTTTACATTGATCCCGACGTTTCGGTTGCTTTTCAGCAGCCATGGTCACGGGGAGACTATAGATGGTTGTTGTCTTGAAGTTTGAAGTGAAATTTATCTCAAAGTACCCGAACTATGCTGAATTGTTGGTGTTACTATTTACGCAGAATGAGCTCACAGTGTCATGAAGTCTTGTTGTATTTTGTTTTTTCTTGGAATTAATTAAGTGAATGAATGAATGAAATTAAGTGAATGAATGACCAAGCGAAGCATTGGCACTCGCGTCAAAGAACACATAGCTGACATAAAACACCAACGCTCAAAAAAGTCTGCTGTATGTGAACACGTGCAACAGGGGACCAAACCCCCTATGGGGTAGGCAGAATCCACATTTCTTTACTGGCTGCTATGCCACGATGCCATTCACTCAGTATTTCAATTGAGGCTGTGATCAAGACAGTAACTAAGCCTACAATATTACATAATATACTGGTCAATATAAATAAAAATATATACATACACAACCATAACACTACCTACGTATCATCCTACACATGCATATACGCATTACTCACAATCACTTTTCGCTTCATGTCTTCATGTCATATCCTCAATATAAATGGCTACTATTAATATGATTAACCGTGAACTTGACTCGCAAGCTAGCGGCAATTCATTCATGTGTAGTCCTGAGGATTGCTTCAAATTAGCGAAACCCGCCCCCACTGACTCAACTATTTTGCACGTGAACATACGCAGCATAAATAAGAACTTTGACCAACTACTAACCCTACTACATACCACAAAATTAAACTATGATTTTATAGTACTGACAGAATGTTGGCTAGACTCAGTTGTTAATCTACCTACCTTGCAAGGGTTTCAATCATACCATACTGACATAAACTCCAACCAAAACGATGGTGTCGTTATATATGCAAGATCTTATCATCAAGTCACAGTTAGGGCACCTAACTTTGGGGGTGGTACTTGTCTAGTCTGTACTACCAATGATAAAAGCTTGGCCATTGTCTCCGTGTATCGATCGCACTGTTATGACTCATCAGGTAACTTTGAAATGTTTCTAGAAAGCTTAAATCGCACTTTTAGTAGTCTTACCCCATGGCAAAATATTGTTTTACTCGGTGATTTAAACATCAACATAGCGAAGGATAGTGCAGACGAACGTAGGGACGACTTTCTAACACTTAACATATCCCACGGTCTCCTCCCCACTCACCTCTTTCCCACTCGATTAGACAGATGCATTGACCATATATTCGTCAAAACTCAAAATACTGACACAACCACACTAATACTGGACTCACACATTACTGATCATAAGCCCCTCCTCTTAATAACTCCTAATACTAACAACAAAGAAAAAACTTCAATGAACTTTAGATTACACGTAGATCATGATGCAATAAAATCGGAATTAGATAGTATTGACTACACCGACCTATTTAACACTGACGACCCTAATGTATCTCTTAACTCATTCATTATCAACCTGAGATCAGTTATAGCCAAACACACTAAACGTGTCCTAATCCCAAGACGACAAAAAATACTTAAACCATGGATGACCCGTGGGCTCCTGAAATGCATTAGTAACAGAGACAAATTACACACTAGGTCTAGAAATGATCCCGAAAATCTCATACTAAAGATAACGTATAAACGTTATCGGAACTTCTGCAACTCGCTTCTCCATAAACTTAAAATTGCATATGAAAGAGGTGAACTTGAGAAAGCTAAGGATAACCCAAGAGCTCTGTGGAAAACTATTAAAAGTATAACACGTATTAACAAACCTAAGTCTTGCCCCACTGAACTCCTGGAAATCCGAGACAACCCTAAGAATTCCATCAATGAGGTCTGTACTAGTTTGCGTAATGTGGGTGAAAATCTGGCTAATAACATTTTATCTCGTCGCCACCCTCCCTTACGCCTAACTCACAGTCCAGCCACTGCCAGCGATAAAAATCCCCATATTCCACCCTGTAAATCTCTAGTCTTACTGGATGTTGATGCGTCTGAAGTGGAATCACTTATCCTCCAACTGCGCGATAATGCAGCTGTAGGTTGGGACGGAATATCACCCTCAGTCTTTAAAATCTGCCGAGATTCACTCATAATGCCCTTGACCCATATAATTAATCTCTGCCTAAGCAAGGGCATATTTCCGAATGCTTTAAAAAGAGCGATAATCCACCCAATTCATAAAGGAGGTGATAGAGGATGTATCGACAATTACAGGCCTATCTCGGTTCTCAGCTCACTGTCGAAGGTCTTTGAAAGAGTTCTTTGCAACCGTCTCAAGAAATTCTTGGATGTGAAGGGAATAATCTCAAGTAACCAATACGGCTTCCGTGCACGGCTATCCACGGAAGATGCAGTAATGGATTTAACCCAATCAGTAGCCGAATTTCTTGACAAACGAACCAAATGCCTTGGCATCTTTCTGGACCTTACTAAAGCATTCGATACAGTCTCTGTACCTATACTCACCACAAAATTGGAGCGCGTGGGTGTAAGAGGTATCGCACTGGATATCTTTAAAAGTTATCTTTGCAATCGTACCCAGCAAATTAAAATTGGTGATCTCCTCAGCGACGAAGAACCTGTGATGTACGGTGTCCCGCAGGGCAGCATCCTTGGCCCAGTCCTGTTCCAAATCTACATCAATGACTTATGCAATATGTCACTCCCTAATTCAAAAATCTACGCTTACGCAGATGACACCGCTATTCTAGTCTACGGTTCCTCTTGGGACAGGGTCAAAAATAGCTCGGAATTTGCCTTAAATCATATCACGTCTTGGTTAAACAACAACCTTCTCACGTTAAACTTCAAAAAATCTTGCTTCATCCCCTTCGCTCTTCGCCGTATAACTCTTCCACATCACAGTTTCTCAATAGTAGCACACACATGCGCACAGTTATCATCTCCCTGTGCCTGTCCGACCCTTACTCGTACAGAAGACGTCAAGTATCTTGGAATTCAAATCGACTCTGCCTTGAACTGGGACAAACATCTTGAATTACTCAAAAACAGAACCTTGAGGTTCATTCACATATTTAAATTACTTCGGAACTCGGCGGACCCTGATTTACTGAAGATGGTTTTTTACTCACTGTGCCAATCTATCATAGGTTACTGCATTCCAGTTTGGGGGGGCGCCTATGACTCTCACCTCATGAAAGTTGAGAGGGCACAAAGAGCCATCCTCAAAGTTATGACTCGGAAGCCTCGCTGGTACCCAACTACCCAGTTATATTTGAACTGCAAGGTACTAACGGTACGACAGCTTTACGTGCTTCGTTCTATCCTTAGAAAGCATCCCGATGTCTCTCTCTCGGACCCTGCTAAGCGCAGAAATTATCCGCCAATGACTCGACACAGAACCACATTTGCAGAACGCCAGTACCTCATATTAAGTACATATGTATACAAACAGGTGCACAAAAAATTGAACATAACAGATCTTAACAAGTACAAACTTAAACCAACCGTTACTTCCTGGCTTCTCCAGTTAGACTACCTCGAAACTGAATCTTTACTTAAATTCATTTCATAACGAATTTGCCACACCCTATCCACACACACGCACGCACGCACACACACGCACACACACACACACACGCACACACTCTTACACACACGAACATACACAAATATTATAAGGTTCATACATCTTAAATACAGTACGCCACTCAAAGTCGATTAATTTTTCATGTAACTCGCCGAATCACTGCCTCTTATGATACAGGGGTAACCCTAGTTTAAGAGGTAGGGTAATCTATAATTGTAACGATCTCAATATTCTTAAGTAGGTATAACAAGTTACGTCAGACTATTGGATATATATATTACCTCATGTCAATGTCATCCACTGTAATGTTACACTGTACTTCTTATGAAAATAAACATTATTATTATTATTCTCTTTATTACACTTAAATACATATTACATTATATTTTTAAATACATTCTATACAAAAAAAAGATAAATATATTTAAAAATATAAAAAATAGTGGCCCACCGGCATCGGGTACAGGGACCAAGCTACCGGTGGTTAGGGCTCCTGAGAGAGGAATCTCCTCACGATACGTGCCGTGTCGAGGAGCACTGCCTTCTGCATCAAGCCCTTGACCCAACTGCCTAACGCGAGCCTCTTGAGATGTTGATCGAGGCTCTTGGCAATCAGTCCGTGAACCGAAACAACTATTGGGACAATAATTGCCGAATCAACACTCCACATGCCGACAACCTCGTGAGCCAAATCCAAATATTTCATTTGTTTTTCTTTTTCGGCTTTTACAAGATTGTCGTCATGTGGAATGGTGATATCGATAATTATTGCGCGGCGCTCTGATCGATCTATCAACACTATATCAGGTTTATTAGCTACAATAGTCCTGTCAGTGATGATAGATCGATCCCAGTACAACGTGATGTGCCCATTTTCGAGAACTGCGTCGGGCACATACCTATAGTACGGTACCTCTGATTCTAATAGGTTATACTTTAGAGCAAGCTGTTGATGGACAATCCTGGCTACTTGGTTATGTCTATGCAAATACTCGCCGTTGGCAAGACGAGAACAACCAGAAATTATATGTCTAAGGGATTCTCCGGGACGGTGGCACGCCCGACATATGTCAACCGTACCATCCTTTAGAATATACTTCCGATAGTTATTCGTCATCACTACTTCGTCCATAATTGCAAAGACAAAACCTTCGGTTTCCCCAAATAGGTCACCGAAGCGTAGCCAAGACACAGATGCTGGTAAATCTATATCAGGCCCATGGAGAGCCCGATAGAAACGTCCATGCAACTCTTTGCTCTTCCATACATCCATACGATCATTAATACTTAGTACGACAGGTTTGCGCCAGTTCTCTCTAGCCAACGCAAGAGGGGTTAAGCCATAATCCGATGCGATCACATCACGGTGCATATCTGTATTTGTTTGAAGGAAATATTCTCTAAGGTTGTATATCTCGCGGTTATGAAGGGTCTTAGCATTTAGAAAGCCACGACCCCCCAGTTTCCGTGGGATATACAACCTCATTACAGATGATCGTGGGTGGTGCATCCGAAATGTGGTCATCAGCGAACGAACTCTTCTATCTAGGGCATCCAGTTCGGTCTGAGTCCATCTAAGTATGCCAAAGGAGTACATTAGGACTGGCATGACCCAACCATTGCAGGCACGCACCTTGTTGCCACCCGATAGAAAGCTTTTCAGAACTTTTTTCAGGCGGCCAAAGAAGCGCTCCTGCAATGCCTGCTTCATGCCAGACTCGGGAATTCCTAATGCCTGTGACATACCTAGATATTTGTAGGTTTCGGTTGTAGATAGAGATTTAAGTTTAATGGAATCCGAAAGTATCACGCCTTCGGATTCCACTATACCACCTCTTTCCACATGCATGACCGCACACTTGTCTAAACCAAATTCCATCTTGATAGAGCTACTAAAGTTTTCAGTCATCTTTAATAGCTCCATCAATTGTAGATTATTGGTAGCAAAAAGTTTGAGGTCATCCATGTATAGGAGGTGGGATATAGCTCGACCCTCTCTCCGCAACCGATAGCCTAGCCCTGAATTCTCCAATATTGTACTAAGAGGATTCAGTGCTAGACAGAACCACAGGGGACTCAGACTATCGCCCTGAAATATACCCCTCTCGATTCTTATCGGTGCATCGTTTGTCTGGCAACATCCTGGATAGCGAAGAACCGTGGTCCATTGCCCCATACATGACCTCAAGAAGGTAGATAGAGTTGTATCAACTTTATACAACTCTAGCACCCTCAGAAGCCATGTATGTGGAACAGAATCATAAGCCTTTTTATAATCTATCCAACATGTCGCCAGATTTTTACGGTTACGACGCACCTGTTGGCTAATGGCCATATCAACTAGAAGGAGCTCTTTAGTGCCACGGGCCCCGCTCCTACATCCATTCTGAGAGATAGAGATGATCGAATTTTTTTCTAAATGTGCAGTAATTTTGACTCTCAGAATGGAAGTTAGGAGTTTATAGACCGTCGGTAGGCAGGTAATAGGCCTATAGTTTCTGGGGTCCGTAGCACTACCAGACTTATAGAGTATACTTATTATTATTATTATTAAACATTACTTAAAATTTGATAAACCACAGATACTCGCCAAAGAAAATCGATTCCTACCTAGGATGCTCCGCGAAGCTATTGAAATTAAAAAACATCCTAATTTTAATAGAGAAGATGGTTGGAATGTACCACCAGCTTGGGACCCAGTCATTCACTTAATTAATTCCAAGAAAAAATAAAATACAACAAGACTTCATGACACTGTGAGCTCATTCTGCGTAAATAGTAACACCAACAATTCAACATAGTTCGGGTACTTTGAGATAACTTTCACTTCAAACTTCAAGACAACAACCATCTTTAGTCTCCCCGTGACCATGGCTGCTGAAAAGCAACCGAAACGTCGGGTTCAATGTAAAATATAAAATAACATCAAATAAACCGCGATAGAATCCGTTAAAAATAGTTTTATTTCAATATTAAGACAACTTGACCAAAGAGTATTTATAAGAGTAGACAAAGTAAACAATTGTTGCTAGCTCAGAAAATGATAAAATATGGTTTTATCTCTCTTTTTAGTAGAGCGCTATCGCACTTTATGACCCCGTTGGCTTTATTCGCTTAAAGAGCTGACCAGAGAATTTAAGCGTCGTCGATAGATTAGTGGTTGAGGGGTCGGCCTTACGATCCCAGGTTCGAGACCTGGGACGAGAGGTCCCAGGTTCGAATCCTGGCCCATTAAACTACTGACGTGAACCCACTCCTAACACAAGCAAAAAAAAAAATGACCTGACGACTCCACTGGCGGCCGTCAAAATATCCCCACCACGTACGAGTGACAGTTTGGGCGTGAACAGTCAGTGTTGCCACAATGAAGGCACACTTTGGCTAACGCATTAATGAAGTATGTGGGTCCAAATATAATTAATTAATTATACTATATTATCAAGGCAATGATTCCCAAAATTGCTAACAGTTGGTACATTGTTCTATCTTTTTGGTCTTTAGAAGTAGGCAGACCCTGGGTGCTTTAACCTCGGATGCAACCGGACACCTCACTACAATGATCACTCTAAGATTATGAAATACATATTTTAGAAAAAGTAATGTTACTTGTTGGATAAGTAAGTACTATATATGTAATATAATAATCTATGGTAATATCAGATATTGAAAAATTTAACGCTCCTCCTTCAATTTAGTGAGATCCATTTGTATTTTCGTCAAGGTATCTTCAGTTCTTTTGGCTGTCTCAGTCTTAATGTTTTCTTCTAAATCAACAATGTCTCTTGCTAGAGTGCCAGTGTCATTTACAAGTGAAACAATTGTGTTACATTCGGAATGTAATAAAGCCAATAACTTGTATGCCTTTTTTGCCTGGTCGTCCTTCTTAGCATCCTGTTAATAAAATAGAATTTTGAATACTACCTTTCAAATTTCTTCAATTATTGAAGCACTAGCTGTTTCCCGCGGTTTCGCCGCAGCCCATATCATTCCAGACTGTAAATCTACCAAATTTCAGTCAGATTCGTTCAGCCGTTCGAATGTGCTTGAGTAACAAACATCCAACAAATTACGTAGGGTTATGGGGTCCCGCCAAGATCGTCGGGGCCAAAGTCAACATCATCTGTTAATTGACGCACGAGGCTCTGTCGCAGGCTTTCCTCTCGGGGTTGGGGGTCAGATGTCAGTCGTTCCCGTGAAAGCAAATCAAACCAAAATATCACGCAACAGAAGAGCAAGATTGGATTGGATGAAGGAAACTTCAAGGCGGAAATGCATTGTATAAAAATTGTGGAGAGAAACCGCAACAATTGTAATAGAAGTCATTTAGTAACATTTTTGTTTAATGGACATTTAAAAATCTGTTCATTTTTTAAACACAATGACGTGTCGAAGTTACAATTCTTGCCAGTGGAAGAATTTCACATAAAAGCTACCATTCATCTAGCAAACAAGCTTTCAACTTACCTGATTGATTTCACATTTGTACCTTTCAAAATTTAAGTTAAAGGCATTAGCAGTTGACATAAGTTGCGGGACTGATTTGTTTAAATCATACATACTAACATTATACTCACGCCTTTCTCCCTCCAGAGTAGACAGAAGCAACAGCCCGCCATCACTTTACGAGCTTCCTCTACTGGATAGGTTAGGTTAAGCCCGCAAGGATTTTTCCCTTAATTATTTATTAGGTATTTAATGCTTACCCTGAAGAGGGTCTCATCAGCTATAGAGAAGCACCTATCTAGTTGACCTTCTAAATTGTTTATATCCTTCTGTAGCTGTCTAGTATCATCCAAAATTTTCTTAATCTCCATGTTTTGCTTATCTACATTGCTTATTATTTCCAATATGCGTTTCGTGTATATGGATCTGAAACAAAAAAACTATATAATAAACTAGTGTGGGGCCACTGTATACGAATTTATTTTTCTTATAACTTTTATGCAAATAAACGAATTTATTATTTTATTGTATATTTTAAACGGAAACTTATACTAGCTGTGCCCCGCGGTTTCACCCACCGCACTCGGGTTAATGGCGTACAATGAGAGAGGCCTATGTCCAGCAGTGGACTGCAATAGGCTTATTGATTGATTTACTCGGGTTAATTCCGGCCGCGTCTTTCTAACTTTTTTCTCATTGCTCTGCTGCGATAAGTCATAATGTTATGGTAAATAACCTTCCTCTCATTATCTTAACTAAGCTATTAAATTCAATAATCATTTTTCAAATCGATCTCTGGTAGTTTCAGAGATTTTCTGAGCATCCTATCACAAACTCTTCAAGCTTTATTATTTGTGTAGATGTTTTTTTTCTCATTGCTCTGCTGCGATAAGTCATAATGTTATGGTAAATAACCTTCCTCTCATTATCTTAACTAAGCTATTAAATTCAATAATCATTTTTCAAATCGATCTCTGGTAGTTTCAGAGATTTTCTGAGCATCCTATCACAAACTCTTCAAGCTTTATTATTTGTGTAGATGTTACAAAATATCTTGATCTCGAAGATGTTTTCCTTAGTAAATAAAGGCTAATAAGCGTTAATCCTTTTATTGTCTTCCAGTCTACGTATTGTAGGTACCTACATATTTTTATTGTGAATTAGAAAAATAAAACACTTAGAACGGACCCGTGACGGTCCATTTCTGTACATAGAAACTGTTCAACTGAACTAATCCATACCTACCTCTTGTTTCCTCCTCTCTGCTTTTGGTAATTTTCCTGTAGTTGATTCTTTAATAATTCCTTCTTCTCATATTCTTCTTTTAATGCTTTAGCAGATTCCTTTAGGTTTATAAGAGTTTTCCTACATCTACTTCTCTCAGACTGAAAAATTGGATTTTATTAAGTACTAAGTACCAACAAACGCCGACATCCGACATTACGCAATTTTCTTCATTAACATTAACCATCTCGTCATCATAATTTCTCGTAATATTTTTTACCGAGGACAGTGCAGCGGGTAACATCGTATTTAAACCGATATAAAAAGTCAAGCCACAGACTTAAGAGATTTTACCACTAAAGCAATGTAGGTCAGACGGGCCGAACTAACGCTGACAACCTCTACGAATAACTGGTAACTGCGTACGTTCATAAAATTGATTGAGAAAAGCCGCAATGAAACATTTTATCATGCAAAATATAAGGCAGGTCACTAGAATTAGAAAAGAATAGTTATTTAATCTTAACACACTATTTTTATTTTTAAGAAACAAATTAATAAAAGCGTTGAATCCAACCCTGTCTAACAACTGACTACTTATATTTCAAATTGCTATATTTCTTACTCGTTATCATGGCGCCGAGTGACGACTGGGTCGAAAATTTACTTGAACTCCATGTATGCTTGTGTGTGTGTGTTTGCGTGTGTATGTACAGGGCAAAGAAAAGGATAGTGCATATTACCAAGTGACTAGAAAGAAAGAGATCGTGCATCATAGACAAAATTTAAATTTAGTAGGTATTCCGTCTGGTATCATATACTCATCATAAGTCTGTGTCGATCAGAGCTATTACCAAGATAGGTTGCCCACTGTATGGAGTGCCCGCCAGCCTCTGGCGGGTCAGTTTCTGCACTGAAGAAGCACATGCAAGACACGCACGCGCTGTCTCCTCTGACCCGCTAATAGTGTAGCTGACTGTCCAGCTACTAAGCTACCATTAGGCCATTAGGGTTTTTTATTTTACCCAGACTGGTAAAGGCTTGGCTAGAAAACAGCACATGTACTCTCCTCTGAGAGAGGCGCTACACTACCATTTCTGTTGCCAATGGTATATTATGAGGAGGTAACTCAGCTCTCCCCGCCAGGGTAACAGCCGCGAGTTGATGTCTGAATATTACTATTTGAAGATACACTTTTTGGCTTAAAAATGTAGTGCTGCCTAAATTAGCTTGAAAATTTCGCGAGCATAGATCCATCAAAATAACATCAAATACCTCCGAAAAATCCAAATCATTCCTCTTCTTATCAATTTCTACTTTCAAAGATAAATTCCTGGAAGTTAATACTTCGCTTTTCCTGTGTAGCGTGTGGATATTATTCTGAACTTTGGCTAGCAAACCATCTGTGACATTTTCCGCTTCTATATCAGATATTCCAATACTATTTAAAATATTTTGTACATTCTTCAAATCCGCTTCGGCCCTTTCGTGTGCTTTCTGTGCCTGTATACATAAAACACTATAAAATATTACTGAAAACATCAGGATTGATAAGTAGCCGGAATAGAATCATCTAGTTGCGACGGCGTTGGCACCTACGCCCACGCCAATCCTGTAGGTATAACTACTAAATAATACCTTATTTTTTATTCGATCCTATTTGGCTGTGTGGTGCCGGCCTAGAATAGCATCACCCCAACTCTCTCCGTGGGTGTCGTAAGAAGCGACTAAGGGACATATCCGGGGACGGGCGGCAGCGCCCCCGTAGAACAACCCCTCCACCAATCTGCGATCCCCAACCCGCCTGCCCAGCGTCGGGATTTTGGTCATTACCCCCCCCCCCCCCTGAAGAAAACAACCAAAAGATGCCCCCAGTTCCCGGCCGCCTAGCTATCCCTGGTCATGGTAACGGCGGGGCAGGGGGTGCTAAGAATCCCCGAGCTACAATAGGCTACCACACGCTTCATAAACTGACCCTGGCTACGTTTAACGGACGCACTCTGAGGCTTGACCATCATCTAGCGCAGTTGGAAGTGGAGTTAGAGAACATTAAATGGCATGTTCTCGGGTTATGCAAAGTCCGTAGAGAGGGAGAGGACACCGTAACCCTTGACTCGGGCCCTCTTCTCTACTTTCGCGAGGGTGATAAAACATCCCAGGATGGCGTAGGTTTCCTCGTCAATAGGGCCCTCTCTAGTGGGGGGTATCCGAAGGGATTTCCGCACGAAGAAAAAAAAAGGCCGTCTCTAGCAACGTTCAAGAAATCTCCAGCGTGTCGAACACCTACACAATCTGTTCGAAATGCTGAGGGACGAGGGCATCAAGTTCTGTAAAAAACAGCGTACTGGCAGGAAGTCCTAACTCTCGGATGAGACTCTGGGGCTGATGACAAGAAGACGGGAAACCACCCAAGCGACTTCGTCAGACAGGTCAGACCTTAACAAGGAAATTGCGAAGATGGTACGGGCGACCTTCGGAGCTCCAACACACGCCTCATTGAAGAGGCGATAGAGCGTAACCGAGGGTCCAAAGTATTCACTCAGCAGCTTGGCAGGAGCCATCTGACGAAGCTCAAAACGCACGACGGGAGGACTGTATTGTCGAAGCCGGATATCTCCGCCGAGATAGAGGATTTCTATGGCCGTCTGTACACTGCACATGCTCCCCGTCCTCGACGAGACGACCATGACTCTAGAGCCACCCTGACACGCCACTATACCGACGAACTGCCTGATATCAGTCAAGACGAGATCGTGTTAGCTCTGAGGCAGCTTAAAAATGGAAAAGCCCCCGGTGAGGACGGAATTACTTCAGTGCTTCTGAAGGCAGGAGGAGCTCCTGTCATACAGGAGCAACAGAAACTCTTCAATGCCGTCCTTCACAGTGGGAGAACTCCTAAGGCGTGGAGCGGGAGTTTGGTTGTTCTCTTTTTTAAGAAGGGTGATAAGTCCCTCCTTAAAAACTACAGACCCATTACACTCCTGAGTCACGTCTATAAGCTGTTTTCACGAGTGGTCACGAATCGTCTCGCCAGGAGACTCGACGAGTTCCAGCCACCGGAACAGGCTGGGTTCCGCGGAGGATATGGCACCATAGACCACATTCACACAGTGAGGCAGATTATACAGAAGTCCGAAGAGTATAATCAGCCCCTGTGTCTCGCTTTTGTGGACTTTGAAAAGGCCTTTGACTCCGTCGAAACTTGGGCTCTTCTGGAATCCTTACAACTATGCCAAGTAGACTATCGTTATGTCGAGGTGCTGAGATGCCTTTACGAAGCCGCCACTATGAGTGTCCAAGTACAGGGCCAGCAGACCCATCCAATTGAGCAGAGGAGTGAGACAGGGGGATGTCATATCCCCGAAACTGTTCACGGCCGCATTGGAAGATATGTTTAAGACGCTGGACTGGAAAGGTAAGGGCATAAACATAAACGGCGACTACATCTCACACCTGCGATTCGCTGATGACTTAGTCTTAATGGCGGAGTCGCTAGAGGAGCTAGACCGGATGCTGAACGGCCTAGCTTCAGCTTCGCGACGCATCGGTCTTGGCATGAATTTGGAAAAAACCAAAGTCATGAGCAATGGCCACATTGATCCAGGACCGGTCGTTGTGGATGGCCACCTTCTTGAAATTGATTCTGAGTACACTTACCTCGGGCAAATTGTGCAGTAAGGTAAAAACTATTTGGAGAAGGAGGCCAAGAGGAGGATCCAGCTAGGCTGGGCAGCGTTTGGGAAACTACGTCGAGTCTTCTCGTCATCCAAACCGCAGTGTTTGAAAACGAGAGTTTTCAATCAGTGCGCCCTACCCGTAATGACATACGGAGCCGAGACGTAGACACTCACGGTAGGGCTGGTCCACCAGTTCAAAGTCGCTCAGCGAGCTATGGAAAGAGCTATGCTTGGAGTTTAGTAACGAATACATCCGACAGAGAACCAACGTTATCGACATAGCTCAAAGAATTAGCAAGCTGAACTGGCAGTGGGCCGGCCATATCTCGCGAAGAACCGACAACCGCTGGGGTAAACGTGTTCTTTAGTGAAGACCGCGACTCGGCAAACGTAGTGTAGGACGCCCTCCGGCCAGGTGAGATGGCGATCCACGAAAGACTGCTGGCAGATGCTGGATGCGGCAAGCTGAAGACAGGGCGCTATGGCGCTCTTTAGGGGAGACCTATGTTCAGCAGTGGACTAACATAGGTTGATGATGATGATATTTGTAGTGTTAGTTTTATTGATCAGATGAATAAACAACATTATTCCATTAATCCCTAAAATTAGATTTATCGATACATTTTTGCTATAATTAACCATAACTATCTATACACAATGTAATTACTTGCCCTGACTGACTGAGGACTGACAGACTGACTGATTTATTAATGCAGAGCCTAAACCGCTGAACCTACAAACTTGAAATTTTGGCAGTAGATACATTTTATATTGTAGGCATCCATTGAGAAAAGATTTTTGGAAATTTCGCTTCTAAAGTGGCAAAATAAGGGAAGAACGTTTGTATGGAAGTCTGTCATTTTCAAAGGTAGAAGCACGAAATTTTATACACCTGCATCTTTTAAGAAATAAATAAATACGTTTAACAGCGCCTTGCAAAATTTCACTTTTGAGGGTGTTTTTTTTTTACGTGCGGAAATCCCTTCGGCCTCCCGCCGGCCAGCGGGGTTGGTTATGTCGTGTATCGACTAAAACCGCACGGTGTCCTCCCCAAGTTACCGTTGCCGGGCACCCCGGGTAAGCCCTCGAAAGGATAACCCCAGGGTTGCCGGCGGACTTTGGCCGCCACCGCGGCCTCGCCTGGTGGGGTCGGGTTTTATCCCGCTTCGGTGAGTAGGCAGGCGTGTGTAGGGCACACACGACACGCCTCCGCCACGGCCTGCTTCTGTAAGGACGGCGAGTCGGCCAACTGCCGTCCTCAGGCCCCGATCATGGAGGTCGGTAGTCCCGGGCGTAGATGAGTCTGCGGCGTCCTCGCCGCAGACTACGAATCTCGAGGGGCAGGGTTCTCTCCCGCTTCCTCTCCGCCGTCTCTCTTTCGCGCACATTACCTGCTCGCAGAAAGAGGCAGCGGCGTGCCACTTGCTCCCGTCAGAGACCACGGCCCTCACCATGGTCTCCAACGAGAGAACGTCCACGCCCAGGACCGCAACGAGATCCCGGCGTTGACTCGCCCACGCAGGGCACTCCACCAACATGTGGAGCGCCGTGTCTTCGCCAGGATCCTCGCAGTGCTGGCACTGCGGCGTTGTCTCCCGGTGGATGCGCCATAGATACTTACCGAAACACCCGTGTCCGGTAAATATCTGGCACATCCGGTAGGAGAGGTCCCCATGGTCCCTCTCCAACCACTCCTTCATAATCGGTCTCACCGCCGCAATGGTGGATTCCCCCCACCTTGGATGCTCAAGTCGCACCCTCCATGACTCCATGAGTTCCTGGCGGAGCAGGGACCGCTGAGCCCTGATTTCACGGGGCTCCGGCCTATGGCCCCGCTCCAGCGCCTCCTTGCGCCACTGGTACAGCAGCGCAAGGGCTCTCGCTTCCAGGTCCCATGGAGGGGTCCCGGCTAGGAGACATGCCGCCTCGACGGAGATCGTGCGATACCCCTTGATGACTCTGACGGCCATCGCCTTTAACAGGCTGTTTAGAGCAGCCACGTTGCTGGCTACCAGAGTCTCCGCCCATACGGGGGCCCCGTATAGGGCCATGCTTCGCACGATCCCCAGGTACAGTCTCCTAGCGGGGGCGTTGGATCCCTTAACATTGGGCATCAGCCGCGATTGCGCGGTTGCGGCCCCCCTCAGTTTCGGGACCAGACTTCGGAGATGTGGTCCGAAGTCCCATCGGCTATCGAGTACGAGTCCAAGATACTTCATCGTGGGCTCGATGCCGATGCACTTTTGAGGGTGTAAATTAGGCGGTGAATGGTTGCATGGAAATTCCGTTATTTTCTAAGTAAGAAGCACGACGTTTCATTTAGCTGCTTCTGGTTAGAAATAAATGTAGGTATATGTGTATTAGCGTTTTTCAAAACTTGAATACTAAGGGGGTATAATAGGCAATGAACGGTTTCAAGGAAACGTAATTTTCGAAGCAAGAAGCACATACATACATACATATACTCACGCCCTGGGTAGGCAGAGACAACAACCCGCCATCTGCTTCTGTCCTTACATACTTCACGAGCCTCCTTCACTGTCAATAAACCTTTCATGCAAGCGCACCGGTTTCGAGTGCTTTTGACCTGCCCTTTTATCAATACCTCAGTAATTTGATCAGTGTATGTCCTGCGAGGTCGACCCCGGCTCGTCTGCCCCCTTACATCTGCCTTATATACTTGGTGTTTCATTCGCTCAGTACTCATTCGTTCCAAGTGCCCAAAGCACCTTAGCATACCCTTTTCAATTCTTGTAACAACATTCTCTTTCAGGCCACACCATTCTCGTATATCTGTATTCCTCTTCCTATCAGTCAACCTTACTCCACACATACTACGCAAAGACCGCATCTCCACTGCATTCACTCTACTTTCATGGTTTTTCTGTCATACCCAACTTTCACTTCCATACATTAATGTGGGGACACTAGCACGTCGTTATGAACCGCCAGCCGTGCCTTCTTCGGCACTGACTGCCCACTCATGAAGGAGTGTAGCGCACCATTCACGCGATTTCCTGCAGTAACTCTCTTTTCAATATCTCCATCGTATCTGCCATCCCTTGTGAACAAACTACCCAAGTATACACTGACACTTATTCTACACATTCACCTTCAATCATAACATTACATTCAGTCATTTCTTGCTGCCTCTCAAAAACCATAACTTTTGTCTTTCTTGCATTCACTTTCATACCTCTCGCTTTAAAGGCCGCAAAGGAGTTACAGAAAAGGTGAACAGTATGGTTCACCTTTTCTGTAACTCCTGCGCCGATGAGGCAAAGTATAACTTGGTCATCGGCGTATAGGATTATCCCCAAATGCTCCGAGCACATTCTCGTATCCGTCACGTTTTACTCCAACTCTAGCATTAAAATCTCCAAGCATGACAAATCGTTCATTCGGCTCAAAATCTCTCTCAGTTGCTCCCAAAATAATAAGAATAAGAATAATTTATTTGCCTTTAAACATGGTAACATAGATCTTACAATATGTACAAGCACAGCATGTTTAGCCGCAGACTACGCATGCAAACTTTCAATTAACAATTTTATTAGTTATTAAAAAATTATATTATCCACCAAATTAAATCAATATCAAATCAAAATTATGAATGTCAACAGAATTATTATAATGTCAACAGAATTATTATAATAAAAAATAAAAACATGGTCACAACTATCAATTTAAATGGATTTATGAGAATTAGTTATTACAATTAGTTATTTATAGGTCATAAATTCTTTTTATATTCTTTTTTTAATATTCTTTCTCTTTTTATATTCATTGTTTTGTAATCGTCCGCGACTCCAAAACTGTCCGGGGTGACGCGGAGCTAAAGAAATAGAAAGAGAACACGGCCACTCACCAGATGCAGCTGATCTGTCTTCTGATCCGGAACCCCTGTTTTGTGTATATGTACCCTAGCTAAATATATGTGGTTTATAAATATATTGATATACTACGTTACCGGTGCAGTAGTCCCAACCCGTTAGTTTTCCGTAACCAGGATCCGGAGCACCACAGTCACTGGTCACGGCCGTATTCCTCTCGTGCGGTGGTTGCCCGAACAGACAACACACACAAAAAGAAGGTCCGTAGGAATAATAAATTGACCCGTATCAATATCAATTTGAATGAGCGAGGATCGCAACCAATAATTACAGTCAACGCGCGCGCGGCCGATCCGTGCGACAGCTCTCAACCGAATCTTTTTCGACAAGTCATCGCCCGTGCGACGAGAGTGCGAACAACTACCCGCTTCTTTCACATTTATTACTGAACATTCATAAATTCTTTTTTTTCATTCATCCCTGTCTGCTTTATTATGGCTCATATCAGGGGTATAAGACACCTACAAGAAATATAGGTGTCAGCCCCACCTTCAGCCGGATCCAGAGAAGACGGGAGCTAACACAATCATACTCTCTCATACATCCTGTCAGTCGATGGGTGTCTCCCTAATACCAACACCTATATGTCATATGCCATGTTCACTGTCGAATACACCCGACCATATTTCGGTGAACGACCCGCGTGTTAGTATTTCGCTCCCCTTTCGCTTCGTCTCATTCACACACAGTACATCTATATTTTGTTCGTTCATCATCTCATATATACATCATCCAGTTTTTCATTCATAGCCCCTTTTACATTCAGAGTAGCAAATCGACAGTCTGCTGCCCTCTTTCCGCCCCTTCGAAAAAGGTTTCGGCGTGACGTCTGGCGACTGCCGTCGCCACCTCTCCATGCAGTTTCAAGAAGCACATAATTTCATAAAGTTGCTTCTAATTAGAAATGCACGTAAACGTGTTTTTCGCATTTTTACCCCTAAGGGGGAAATGGAAGTGCGTTGTATGGAAAGTGCTAACTTTTGAAGTAAGCTGCATCAAACACAACAAATACATATATAAAAAAAAATACCTGTGAGTATTCTACTTCCATAACATTATTTTCACTTTCTAAAGTATCTAACTTTTGCCTTAAAACAATTGCAGTCCCTTTTAATTCCTTCAAGCTCACTGAAGAAAGTTCAGTTTTTGGTTTTTCTATAGATTCTAGTAATTTTGCCTCTTTATTTTTGTCAGTCTGTATTGATACATTGGTTTTGCTTAGTTCTTTAATTTTTAATAATCTTTCTATTACTTCTTCATTTGTAAGGCTTGTTTGGCTATAAGTTGCTTTTGTATCTAAAATAAATCAGATACAGTTATAATACTGAAAGCTAAGATGGTCTACTGCCTCATGCGTGTGCATGCATGCGGGTGCCTGGTTTGTGCAAATAATATGTTATGAATTCCGTGCAAAAAATACATGGAAATTACAAGAAGTGCTGGCGCCTGCATTCGTGATATGAGAAGCGGACGGCCTAATACTTTATAAGTATTTTTTTAATGATCTAGTTTTTTTTGTTATCAAAAGAATACAAGTTTTGACTATTAAGGATGTTTCATTGGAAGAGCAAGTTTGGGAGCTCTGAGCTCACTCATGTCAAATAAAGCTTGTAGCTCATACTTAAAAAAAAAGTAACTACTAGAATACACTTGGCTTCAATATACTAATGTAAAGCCAAACCATTGGTTGTGACATGAGATTTTCAAACAAAGAACCCATGCAAATTTCCTTAATTAACAAAAAAATATTATACAACCATTCTTATGACTAACCTTGGTTACAATAATCCCCAATTTTATTTGAATTGCTTTTACAACAGGGAGGTATCCAGATTGAGTTAAGCTCTTCATTAATCTTATTACTGATGTCTTGCAGAAATAAAACCTTTCGGTTAGCAGAGGGTACAATAGTAGTAGCCTGTTTACCCTCATTTGGTAACCTTTCTATCAGAAACATTAAAACTTGTCGCAGTTCACATTCATTGTGATACAAGAATGTTTGATATCCAACATCATTTTTATATCCTAAGTCCTGTGGAAAGTAAAACTTCTTTAAATGTGCATGCAAAATTAGTGTTGCTAACCAATGATTATTAAATTAAGTATATTAAGTTATCTCAATACTATTGAGATACGAACATGGTATGTTGTATGACAGAAGTTATACTTAGTTATTCCTCATCAAGTGGATGCTCCTATTACATTAAAAGTTCATTCAACTAACTTTTTCATTAGAAATATATCTACTTAAATACAAAATTTATTATTACAAGTATGGTGTATTAGTTGCAGTATCTTACTTAATACAATTTGTTGTACAAGACCAATGTAATTACTGGATTGGAAATGGAGAGGGATTAGAAATTAGTAGCTGCGATTTTTTCTTATAAGGTTCTTTCTTAACAGGCTTTATCTGAATCTGGCAGTAAATGCAAATGAAGAACCAATAATCTTGAGGTTCATAGTAGTAAATACATTTTGATTGATGATGTTCTCGTTTGTACTCACTAGTTAGTGTATGTCATATTACACCCATGCTTGTGTTGAGGCAAGTGTTTAGCCTTATTTTGACTGACCATCATCTCTTTGTAACATAGGGTCATTTTTGTGAATCCAAAAAAATTTATATTACCTATTCAAATTTACAAAACTAGTCAGCACAGTATAAAACTTGTCTTTTTACCTTACATAAAGATGCTATTTGGGAAGCAACTTCAATTCGATGAGATATACCTGCTGGCAGGTTCTTTGTCACTTTAACTGATGGATTAATAGTGCTTAAACAAGTTGAAGCTGATTCAATAATTGTATGAATTGGTAGTTCAGTAATATTCTTGATATTATCATCAATGTTTCTGGAATGATACACAATATGTTGTGAAAGCATAATAAGTATTATAGAAAACAATTTATTTAGCATTATAATTCTACTTACATGTTCAATTGGCGAAGGAAATGTATAATAATTGAATCCACTTCCTCCATTGTTTCTTACAACTATTACAGTATCAGATCTAGAAAAAAAATGTCTTTTGATACTTTTGTGTATGGTTACATCCTAAATGTAAGTGCAGCTACAGCATTCGGAATTTGGGTGAGTGGATACGAAACGAGCGCCAATTTCACCAAGGTTAACCCAGGCAGTCACCCCGGCAGTCAAAGTTACTGACCCCGGGTGTACGCGAACGTAGCATGCGCAGTTTTTTTTTTTTTTACGTGCGGAAATCCCTTCGCATACCCCCCCGCTGGCTAGCGGGGGTGGTTATGTCGTGTCTCGACTAAACAAACTATTCCAATATTGACTATACTAATGACATAAATAATACAATTGACTCTATAATCCAATGGCTCCATGAAAATAATTTGCAGGTTAACATGGCTAAAACACAATATATTCAATTTGGCAATTATGGTACGAAACTTAAAAATTTGAATATCAAATATTTGACTGATAATTTAACAAAAGTGGATAAAACAACCTTCCTAGGTATAATTATTGACCAGAACCTAAACTGGAAGGCACACGTTGAAAAAGTTTGCAATAAAATAAACAAATTTGTTTACGTTCTGGCTAAACTTAGAAAGACCTCAAATCCCGAATCGGTTGCCATGGCCTACCACGAGTCTTTCAAATGTATTTAATGTATTTTTTTTTCTTCACAAATTTTTATGACTTGTTTTATGCATTTTATGATATGTTCTGACATTCCCAATAATCTATTATAATGTTTGTGACTAAAGAATTCAATGGACTTGCATGTGCTGAAATAATTCTATATAATAATTAATTGTAGTTTAAAGTCGTATAATATCTACCTATGTATTGTAATGTTTGCATGCCATAAAATGGTAAATGTGCTGCACTAAATAATTGTACCTAACACCTGTATAACCACCTTTAAGCAAATAAATGAATATGAATATGAATATGAAAAACCGCACGGTGTCCTCCCCAAGTGTCCGTTGCCGGGCACCCCGGGTAAGCCCTCGAAAGGATAACCCCAGGGTTGCCGGCGGACTTTGGCCGCCAGCGCCTCGCCTGGTGGGGTCGGGTTTTATCCCGCTTCGGTAACTCGCCATTTACCGGCGTCATAGTTTACGTACAATAAATGGTATGTAAAGAAAAAATATGATTGGTGTTGGTCCTATCCATACGCGGTACCAACATCAAACAAATAATAAAACAAAGATTCAAACTAAACAATCCCCCGTCCCGAACCGAAGTCATTTCGGGTCGCTAATCCAAAGGGAGGCGGGATAGAGTAGAAACCGCTCGTTGAATAACGGAGTCTCCAACCAGAACCTCGGCCAATCGTGGAATCCCGGGTCCCAATAACAGTTTGACTATACGTCCCCGACGCCAACGTAAAGGAGTCAGATTGGCATCTTTAATCAAAACGAGGTCACCAATCTGGATTTGTTATGTCAGTCCACTTAACGCGCTGCTGCAGAGTGTGCAAATATTCCAAGTGCCAACGTTTCCATAAACTCTGAGTTGCTGCAATAATTGAAAGCGTGACAAGCGATTACAAGAAACATTCAAAAACGGATTCTCTGGCAGGGCGGTAAGCGGCTGTCCTATCAAGAAATGACCTGGCGTCAATATTTCCAAATCATTTGGATCGGATGTCAAAGGGCATAACGGTCGTGAATTGAGCACCGCCTCAATTTTAACAAACACGGTCGCGAGTTCTACAAACGAGAGTATAGTCTCACCAATAACACGACTCAATTGCGTTTTAGCGGATTTAACAACGGCTTCAAATATACCGCCCCAATGTGGGCAAACCGGACGGCTAAATTTCCAAGTGATACCCCGGAGAGCCATCTCGCGACCCAATGCGCCCTTTTGACTGTCAAGAAATCCGTAAACCTCTTTTAAATAATTGTTTGTACCGTGAAAGTTGGTCCCATTATCGGATCGGATCAAAGACGGGACTCCCCGTCGGGACACAAATCGGCTTAGGGCCGCTACAAATGCTTTTCTTGTGAGCGCGGACACCACTTCTAAATGAACAGCCTTAGTGGCCAAACAAACACACACAAATATGCCTTCACAGACTTAGCATTACGAAGCTGCGAAGCTTTAACCAAAAACGGACCAGCGAAGTTCGTGCCAACTGAAGCAAATGGACGAGATTTAGTAACTCGGTCAGTTGGTAAGTCACCCATCTGAGGCTGCATAGTAGAAGCCTTCAAACGATAACATGGCAAACAACGGAAAACCACTCCCCTAACAAGACGTCTGGCTGACAAGATCCAAAATTCTCGCTGCAAAACGCTGGCTGTAATTCGTTATTGGCCCAATAACGAATTACAGCCAGCGTTTTGCAGCAGAGTTTTTAATATGGCGGTCCATGACCAACAGACGCACCAAATGCGCATCCTTAGGCAAAAGAAGAAGATGACGTGCTCCATGAGCCAATTCGGCATTTCGAATTCGGCCACCAATACGCATCAAACCATTGCCGTCCAAAAAGGGATTCAAACGCACAATAGCGCCCTTCAGCTTCAAACGTTCGTCCTTCAAATTTAGATTTCGGCTGAGAAGCTCTCGGATTGTACGACACGAATCTAGCCAATGAGAGCCTCTTGACGCTCTCTTGGAGTAGGGAACGGTGCAAGTCGTTTGGCTTCACGATTCTTAACATTATAACGCCAACGCCTAATCCAAGCAGGAACGTTCAAGAGCTTATCCAAGGAACTGTATTTGTTCAGCAAAACTTCAGGATCGAATGGGGGCTCCTTTTCAACCACAGGGAAACCGACAAAACCTAACACAGGTGGGCCAGAAGGCAGCCAACCCTTTGGCCATGTGGATCTCCGTGGAGCCATTTAGGTATCCACCACAACGGATGATCCAAAATCTGAGAAGGCCTTTGGCCATGTGGATCTCCGTGGAGCCATTTAGGTCTCCACCACAACGGATGATCCAAAATCTGAGAAGGCATGCAACCACGTGACGCACAATCCGCCGGGTTCAAATTACCAGGTACATGGCGCCAAATCAACTTAGCCTCAGACGATTGTATAAGCGATACGCGGTTCGCCACAAACACTTCTAAAGTGTGAACAGATAAAAGTAACCAGCCCAAAACAATATGGCTATCTGTCCAAGCAAAAATCTCAGAAAAGTCGACAGATAGCCCAAGTGTGGATGCAACATGGTTCAAAAGCCGGGTCAAAAGGGCAGCGCCGGATAATTCCAATTTAGGAATAGTCATAAGTGCCCTGATGGGTGCAACTTTACTTTCGGCCACAATAGGAGAAACCAAGACGTTTCCTGCCGTATCTACAGTACGTAGATATACAACCGCGGCATATCCCTTTTCTGAGGCGTCACAAAAGCCATGAAGGCTCGCCCTATATTTTCCAGTAGGCAAAAATCGCCTAGGCAAAAGGATATTATTGATCTCAGGCAAACTAGACACAAATTCCAACCAAGTAAGAAGCAAATCTCCGGAGAGCGGCTCATCCCAAGACAAGTTAGCAGCCCACAACTTCTGCAAAAAGCATTTCGCCCAAAATATAACCGGACTGATCCATCCATTGGGATCAAAGGTCCTAGCAACAGTGGATAACACAGATCTTTTAGACCAGCTGGCGCGATGCTGCAAGTCAACATGGTATGTGAACGCATCCTGGACTGGTCGATATTGGGCGCCAAGTACAGTCAGCATATCAGGATTATCTGCGTTCTGAAAGATGTGGGGATCTTGCTGATGCTCCTCTGGTAGATCAGCAAGAAGTCTAGGAGAATTGGACAACCATTTACGAAGTTCCTAACCTCCAGCTTTCATGATTCCCAACAATTCGTCTCGCAGAACAAGGGCTTCCTCCTCCGACGCGGCTCCAGTACAGCAGTCATCAACGTAAAAGTCCTCTTTAATGATAGCAGCCGCGCGAGGGTATCTAACTTGCTCCCTTTCTGCCAATTCCAATAGAGCCCGAATCTAAATGAAAGGACTGGATCTCAAACCAAAAGTATTGACGGTGATCTCGTAAGCAACCATGGGATCATCGGGTTGTTCTCTCCACAAAACCAACTGATAACGACGATCATCCGGATGTATCACTGTCTGATGAAACATCTGTCGAATATCAGTGACAAAAACAATTGCATGTCGACGAAACCCGGTAAGGATATCCCAATGTCGCGATGCAATTTAGGTCCCGTGTGAAGACACTGGTTCAAGGAAACACCCGAGATGGTTAACGCCGATCCGTCACCAACAATTCTAATTTTACCTTCAGGGGTCCTCAGAACAGCATGCTGAAGAATAAAAAAATGTTCGACCGAACTATAATCGAACTTGGCCTTAACCATATAGCCAGAATTTTAAAAATCACGCATGAATTCAATGTATTTATCGCGGAACACCTTGTCACGCTTCATGCCACGCTCCATAGACAACAATCTGCTCTCCGCCGTATGTCGAGACGCACCGAGATAAGGTCTATTAGCCAAAAAAGGTAACCTGGTCATGAATCGACCAGAGTCCAATCGTTCCGTATTACACCGATAGAATCGTTCGCATTCCTCGTCTACCGGGTTCGAACGAGATACGGATGGAGGTTCCTCAACCTCCCAAAACTTCTGGACCGCGTCCGAAAGCGCAGAACCAACATATTGCGCTTCCCCTTCCGAAACTTCGTTCAGCAAAGGAAAAACAGGACCCAAAAAGGCGGAACCAAAGATAGTCGGAACCAAAACCAAGCCATCAGGCTGCAACTCTCGCCAAGAATCCGCACAAATTTTACCCAAAACATTACTACCTATCAAAAGGTCAACTGGACCAGGCGTATGAAAAGAAGTGTCTGCTAATTCAAAACCATTAGTCAGACTTACAATAGAGGCGGAGAGAGTTACTCTAGGATGATCCCCCAGAATTGTCTTTAAAACCATAGCCGAAGTCTGAATACGGTGTGAGTCAAGCGGCAAAGGAGAGAATTCAATCGATGTGCGACCAACATGGCCATCAACAGGCACATCACCAGTACCAAAAATCGGGAACGGATATAGACCAACCCGAACCCCCAATTGACTCGCCAACCAATTTGAAACAATATACCCCTGAGCACCCGAATCGGAAAGGGCACGAACAACAATAGAATTACCCTTCGGGCCCCATACCCTAACAGAAGCAGTAGGCAATAAAACTGTTTCCGGGGTGTCAGTGGTGCGAGCCGAAAATTTATATCTTGTTTTTTTTTTTTTTAAATTAAAATCTTTTATTGGAACCAAAAAATAACAAGAATGATAAGACATAGTGTGATAGTGTCTGCATTAGTTTAGAACTGTGTCGCAGACACTAAAGCCACCTCCTGGCCAGTCTGGGGCAACCGAGTTCCATTTATAACATATTATTTATAGTATAAATATTATGTAGTAGTATAAGTATTGTGCATAAGGAGAACGGGAATAATCATAAGCCGAGTGAGCCGGCGGCTGATAGCTGTCAACGCGTTGGCTACCTCTTATCCCGTGATTCAAATGAGGCTGGGTTTTATTTGCTGGTTCCCTCCGGGACAAACGCGGCGAGTGACGCTCCAAACGCGGTTTCTCTAAGAGCGGAGGAGAGAATCGGGAATGCGAACCATGGGCGTGTTCCAAATAGGGGGGGGGGGACCGGCGTCCGCCCCCGCCCTTACAAGGCTCCAAAAGAGGGGGAGACCTGTCTCTGCCCCCGCCCGCGCGTGGCTCCAAAAGAGGGGGAGATCGGCCTCCGCCCCCGTCCGTGGCGGCATGAGAGTAGTTCATGCTGGGGCTACAATCGGGCACAACAGGACGTTCGGCTGGAGGCTTCCTCCCAGCAGGACTGCGCTCCTGCCCGTTCTGATTGGCGCACAAGAGGGAGTGATGGCTCCCGCCACAATGCCCACAAGGTTTGGGTCGGGGACAATCCCTGGAGAAGTGGTTTCCCAGGCAGAAGAAACACAATCGCCGCTCCCTCGCGATCTGGCGACGAGCTACCAAAGGTTTACCAATAAATTTTGGGCAACGGAATATATTGTGTTCCGCCTGCTTACAAAAGGTGCAGCAATCCAAACCTTCCTGAGCTGCCCCAAATCGAGGACCTGGTGCCCTCGCAACTTGCTTGGGCGTTGATTTGGCAGGAACGCGAAACTGACGCTGAGCAAGAACCAAATCGCGTGACAAACCTCCCTCTGCTGTATCGATGCGGCAAAATTGGTCCTCCAAGAACCGCTGCAGATCGTTGTAGGAGGGGAGGTGAGAAGAGCTATCTCCTCCAAAAGCCCGCTCAAAACGGAGACGCATGTCTCCCGGGAGTTTCCTCAAAACGATGTGGAGCAACAAAAAAGACCATGAGTCCACGGGGAGGTCTAGGCGCTTCAATGCATTCATCGCGACCAAAACCGGATTCAAGATATCCGTGCGAAGAGTGGCGTACCTCCAGAAATTAGGCAGATGGAGAATCTGCATGACGTGTGCGTCAGCCAAACGACGTACGTCATGGTACCGCGACTTCAACAATTCCTTGGCTGATTCGTACGAACCGTCCTCCACCTGCAAGTGCTGCACCAGACTTTTCGCTTCACCTTGCAAAGAGCCAACAAGGTACGCCATCTTTTGCGCCTCCGACATGTCCTTTCTGGAGTCCACCAAGCTCTCAAACAGGCCGATGAAACCGAGCCAGCTCTCCAAAAGGCCATCAAAGGACGGTAGCTGCAAAGTTGGAAGGCGACTTACCAACGGCGTCTGCGAGACAGCATCCTGGTATTCTCCTTTACCAGTCCTGCTACGCCGAATATCGGCTGCGGTTTGAGCTATGTCCTGGGCTAAATCAAAGACCTGACGGTAATCCTTTGAAAAGGTTTGGTTTGGCGGCCACACTATGCCACCCACTCATTAAGATTAGAACGTGTACAAAAGCGTTTTCTCTATCACCTTGCGTTTTCAAATGGCGTGGCGAAGAGTATTCGCTCCTACGATAGCAGACTAAAACACTTCAATATCAAACCTCTTTCTAATAGGTTCAAATTCAACGATGCAGTGTTTGCTTCTAAAGTTCTCAATCACAAATTTGACTGCTCCCCACTACTAGGCCTCTTCAAATTTCGCGTACCTTGGAGGATTCCACGCAAGCCAGTCACACCACTGTGTCCACCATTGAGAAGAACTGTTCTTGGTGCTAATTCTCCTTATGCTAGGTTGTGCAGGGTGATAAAAAGTTGCAGCCATCTTGTTGATATCCACTTCCACTCATATCGCTTGCAAAAGTCAGTTTACGGCTCCTTGCCAGAACTGGCTTAATTTATTTCTGATACCACTGAATATGTACAAAAAAGAATCCTGTCATAACTATTTTTGTTCTGAAAACCTTTGTTACTGACTTTGCAATGTAGGTAAGCTTCTCTTTCAATGTCACTTTTTTGCATGTTGTGTCTACCTTTAAGTAACTGTTACATTAAGACTTGTCATCTATTTATATTGTCATGTATACTGGTGTGAATGTAAACAGTTGTTGGTGGACCTAAATAAATAAATAAATAAAAACCGGGACCTCTGCTCCGGAGAAGCCTTACCGTCTTCAAAGTAGGTCAGAGCCTTCGTGTGGACTGCTTCCAAATCACTCATACGTCCGCCAATCTCCGATTCCCGATTCAACAGAGCATCCTGACGATCGGACCTAGGGATGAGGGCAGCAACGGACGTAAACCAGTTTAATTGAGTGGTCAAAACCGCTTGGTATTTAGCTAGAGAAGACAAATCTGCCATATTATCCAATTAACAAAACAAAGTAACAAAATATAAATTAAAACAAAATAAAAAAAATGAATATTAAAAAAATATATTAACCGACGTGCCTGCTAAACGAGCGTGCCGCGGGATCGGTAACCACGCTCTGCTACCAGAAATTGTACGCGAACGTAGCAAGCGCAGTAATAAAAAAAATCAATTAACAGCTCTGCTACCAGTCTCCTTTACCCGGAGACAAGGGTGATATTAACCGACGTGCCTGCTAAACGAGCGTGCCGCGGGATCGGTAACCACGCTCTGCTACCAGAAATTGTACGCGAACGTAGCAAGCGCAGTAATAAAAAAAAACAATTAACAGCTCTGCTACCAGTCTCCTTTACCCGGAGACAAGGGTGAGGAGTAAGACCACGAGCAGGTAGTATTCAAGCCGTAGTCCCACCACTCACTTTCACGCAATCACTACCTTTTTTTTTTCGTGCGGAAATCCCCTCGGATACCCCCCCGCCGGCCAGTGGGTTATGTCGGGCTTGAACCGACTAAAACCGCACGCCGTCTCGGGTCTGCAGACGCCGGGGTGTAAGGTTGCCCATAGAGCATATCCCTCGCACCCCGACTGACCCTGGGCCATCTCCGGTTTCGAGATGGCCCCCTCGGGTTTGGCAACCGAAGCGTGATCGAAAGCCGACAGTGGAAACGAAAACAAAACTAAAACTTAATATTTAACTAAAATAAAGTGTCTAATGATCCGGATCTACACAAAGGTACAGTCAAAAAACGGTACAAAATCATTAACCAAACAACAATAACAAAATACCGTACTTTTATTCAAACCGGTTAATCGAACCGACTAAAACCACGAAGCATCAAACAGGAAGTCGGCACGAATATACAACGGTTCAACTGCAAAATACCGCAATTTTAGAATAACCGGTTAATGGAACCGACTAAAACCTCACGGGTACAAAAATCAAATCGTACAGTATTTTCAATTTTATAGCAAGCAAACACAAAGAAATATTTATTCAGACCTCCAGGCGGGTCCAATCAAATGTTAACAGGCAACAATTCAAAGTTAAACAAATTTTTAGCACGTAATTAAGCCGCAATTGACACCCGATATAAATCGACCAGGAAATATTTTAATTACGATATCAATTTCAAGTTTAAAAGTGAAAATAGTCAAATTCCATTGCACCAAAAGGCCAAATAATACCTATAAATTAACACAAAATGGCGGGTTCTAGCCGCGTGTTAAGTTTCCAATGGCAAACCAAATTAAACCAATCCGTTAATTATTGTTAACATTAAACAAAATATATTAATAAGTGGGTCACTGACCGTCTATGGACCGGGATCAGCCGGGAAGGTAGAAAAGATTGTAAAGTGTGCCTATCTATTTTATCTAACTATGTGACATGAATGTATGTGTAATTGGATACAATAAACTAATTATGAATTATAATAAAATGTGATGTTTACTTTCCTTAGTAGTGTAGAACCATCGCAGCAAAGTACAAAGTCCAACGAACGCGATGGGAGTACTCACTTTATTTAAAAAAGAGATATTATCTCGGCAATCAATGTTCACAATTACTCAACATTCAACAAAAATCAAACAATACTCTTTTCAAAGCGCGTGGGCAGAACCCTCCAAAATGCGCGCGCACGTGATATACGACGTGCGAAACAACCGGACCTTTCCAGGCGACGACTCGCTATACCCCGCGCTCAACTCGCCATTTACCGGCGTCATAGTTTACATACAATAATGCGCGGGTATGTAAAGAAAAAGTATGATTGGTGTTGGTCCTATCAACATCATCAACATCAAACAAATATTAAAACTAAACACCGGGGTCATTGAACCCCGATGTGTGGTTATTGAAATCGATGTCAAGGTTGACGACCCCAAGGTCAAGGACCTGGGTAGTGCGTCGTCGAGGTTCCCCACCCTTATACTCCCACATCCCACCAGAAGCCGAATATCATGAGATTGAAGTTACTTTTGAAAATTTGATTGAGACCGATATTCTTAGCAATCCATGGATTCTCCGTGCGGGTGCCGGGTCCATCGCGTTGCTGAGTTGGGAACTTGGGACAGTGCCTGGGACTTGCGACCCAAGTGTAGGTTTAGAAGTTTTTCCATAGTGTCCCGTACAGCCTCCGTGGTGTGGCGGTATTGAAAGCGGCCGCTACGCAGGAGGCGCGGGTTCGATCCCCGCTCAGTGCAAATATTTGTATGCATGAATATGAGTATTTGCATTGGTCTGGTCGTGCCACGGAGAGCACGTTAAGATGTCGGTTCCGGTTGCCATACGAATATGTATGACAGTCGTTATAGGGGAAATGGGTGAAATGGCCCCACATAGAAGGGCTGATCACCCGTCTGGTCAAACGGCGTCCCCACTGGCAGTATATATAGTGTCCCGTAATTCTGTATTAAAAAATAGAATATTCTATTATGGCTATATTTTTGTGGCTGACTGAATCTCCCTGTTACCATGGCTACTGAAAAGCAACTAAAGCATCAGCTTCAGAGTGAATAAGAGACCGATATTCTTAGCAATCCATGGATTCTCCATGCCAGGGTGCCAGGTCCATTGCATTGCTGAGTTGGGAACTCGGGACAGTGCTTGGGAGTTGCGACCCAAGTGTAGGTTTAGAAGGAGCCCCTTTTGTTGATGTACATCAACACTCACCTTCACTACCCAAGATCCCATCCTTGCCTAACCAAATTTGATGTGAACCTACTAGTGCCGCTTTAGACATTCGTCCTAGTAATGAGCTTATTGTAGCTCTCGATAGGCCTAGATCTTTAAGTAGGTTATAGAGAGATTTTGCTGATATGCCTCTCGCTCCAAAAATCTCCAGGGTACAGACACAACTAATTTACAATTTATAATAGTATACATAAAAAAAAAGTTCTCAAAATCTGGAAAGTTGGGACTTTATTAGATCTCAGAATTTAGAAAGGAAAATAATAAATAGTATTTAATGAACTTCTTGTAATGAAAACTTCAAATAACTCTATGTGTCAAATGTGTTGCAAATCTTCTTCCACAATATCAATTGTGGAAGAAGATTTGCAGGAGTTATGGCCATCAGGCAAAGCAATCTATAAAAGGAAGTAAGAGGATCTAAAATCATTATTCCACCTTATACCAAATTATCGCATTGCTAAGAAATTAAAGGTATGATATAATGAAGGTTATTCAGGTGAACCAGATTTCGATATAGACAAGTAGAAGAAAAATGTTTTCTTTTTAATTATAACAAAACTAATAGGTACACATTTTTGAATTTCCATTTTTGTTGCGTAGATATCTAAAATATCCTATACGATTTTATAAACATAAAATAACTGATTATATATCTTATTTAAAACAAAATTAAATACTTACAAATACAAGAGAAAATGCAACTACCAGCTTCATCACAGACTAGTAAAGCCCGGGTGACACGAGGCTAGTATTTTGAAGCTAGGATAGTAAGCTAGTAAGGGGTCACTAGCTTGGTTTCTAGCTTACCTACTAGCCTGGATTGTAACCAAGCTAGTGCTGTCTACACGAAGCTAGGAAATTTCAAGCTAGTCAAGTCAGTAGTGAGTTGTGCTTAACCTGATAACACGTATACGTAAAAATGAACAGTGTGCGTAAGAGAAAAGCAATTCTACTAAGAAAGTTAATTCGGAAGTTGTGTCAACATGCGCTAGATGAAATATTAGCTCTGCTAGAAGAAAAGCGTACTTGGACAAGACCCTGGATCTTAAGAAGACATAGTCATGGAGCATCTGCATTACTTTTAAAAGAACTGCGATCTGAGGATTCCGGCGAATTCAAGAGTATTTTGCGAATGACACCTAATATTTTTGACAATTTACTGAATCTAGTGGGACCACAAATACAAAAATTAAATACTAATATGAGAGAAGCCATACCGGCTAAAATAAAATTGGAAATAACTCTAGATTTTCTATCATCTGGTGTCAATTACAGGAAGTTAAGTCACATGTATCGTGTTTCAAGATCTACTATATCTAGATTCATACCAGAAGTTTGCAGTGAAATTTATAAGGCATTAAAGAAAGATATACAGGTATGTAGAATTTTATTTATTTCAAATTAAAGTAGGTACTTTTACGCTTACATAAATGGCGAGATTAAATTCTAAATTACAAAATGAGAAATCATAAATGACGACAAAATGTACGTTTACGTTACATAAATGGCGAGAAATGTATCAAGCATTTTGAAATGCTTGATAGATGGGATCTTCATCTTGCTCCAACTCTTGCTGTGGTGGCGGATGGATGATGGGTTCATCACGTTGCTCAGTCTGTTGTAGTTGTGATGGTGGATTAGTGTAGAGTGGACTTGCTGCAGAACTATTGTAAGAAAATGTGGTTGACATATTGGAGTCTGAAGAATTGATAGGTGACTGGTACGAAAATGTAGTATTTCCGAAGTTTAAATCATACATCCGACAGCGGGATAGTGTTGCGTTGATCTGATCCCTAGCTAAAATGGCCTGTCCGGGTGAAAGCTTTTTCAACTGACTTGCTACATATTTTGCAAATATCTCATGTTCATCCAGCTCTGGTTCCTGAAAATCTCGTGAACTGTTTAAATCCTCCTTAATCACCTTAATTTCATTTATCAATGAACTCACTTGCGAAACCTTCCGTTTCTTAAATTGCGGAATGTTACTTCCGGGGGAAATAAATTTAGAAGTTTTATCTTGAATAGACGACATTTCGCTTGCAGGTTGAGACATTTCAACTGTCTTTTCTGACAGATTTTCTGCTACGGGTGGTTCTAATGACTGACTGTTGCTTGCACTGTTGTCATCTTTATTATTGTTTGGAGAATCTTGATTGTTCTGAAAATAAAAAATTTGTTAAAAATATTGTTACAGATTCCAACTACAACTGAAGAATGGGCAGCTATAGAAAATGGTTTCAGAGTGAAATGGAACTTTCCAGCGTGTTATGGCGCCGTCGACGGGAAGCATGTTCAAATCATAGCTCCTGGCAACAGTGGAAGTTTGTTTTTTAATTACAAAAAAACATTCAGTATTGTTCTTATGGCTATTGTTGATTACGATTATAATTTCATTTATATTGACGTCGGCGCCTGTGGAATGGCATCTGATGGAAGTGTTTTTAGGAATTGCTCCATATATAATCAACTAGAAAATAACCTTATACCACAAGGCGGAGTAATTTTGGCGGATGCTGCATTCCCATTAAAATCGTACATTATGAAACCGTACCCAGGTGACAATTTAACACATGAAGAAAAAGTATACAACTACCGGCTAAGTAGAGCCAGAAGAACTGTAGAAAATGCCTTTGGCATATTGGCAAGCCGATTTCGTGTTTATCAAAGACCAATCGCAGTTGACGTAAAAACAGTAGACAAAATTGTACTAGCATCATGTGCTCTGCATAATTGGTTACGAAAAGAGCAAAAAAGCACTTATTGCATTAGTAGTGATGTCGACCAAGAAGACATTGAAGCGGGAAACATTATTCCCGGTTCATGGAGAATGGAAAATTTATGTTTACCCAGTATCAGTCGACAGGGAAGTAACCACTCTTCTCTGTCAGCTATCGAAAAAAGGGAGAAATTTAAGAGATATTTCAACAATGATGGAGCAGTACCATGGCAAGCAAGAATGATTCGTTAATTCAGACAAAACTACAAGAAAAATTAAAAATGCCGACGATTATTAATATTTCAATAAGTACTTTTAAGGTAAATAATTGTAAAGAGTAAATAATATTAAAATAACTTACCGAAGTTTTTCTCTTCATTGGCACCTTTTTTATGAAATTATGCATTTCCTCAAACCAAATAATTTTTGGCTTATAGACTTCTGCAGTTCCTGCTCCAGACCTCTCAGATTTTTCTATCTTTGTTAATTCTTGACAATATGTAGCTCTTAGATTTTTAATTTTATTTTTAATCTCTTTTATCGACATTTCTATTCCATCTTTATTTAGTATGTCGCGTATTTTTTCTAGTGACGAGTCTCGCATTTGCTTGTCCTTGTAAGATGGAATACTTGCATTCCACAAACATTCCTCTTCTCTGTACAATTGAACGAATTTTAAATTAATTTCGTCCGCTAATTTCGGCATTTTAACAAATTGCACGCACTCTCACCACGCTCTCCGACTGCACACTAGCTTAGGTTCGCTAGCTTCGCGGTTGACACGAAGCTAGTAACGAAGCCAGGATAGTAAAACGGGTGGTGGGGGGCGCCTACTAGCTTGAAAAATAGAACCCCAAGCTATTAAACTATCCTGGCTTGAGGCACTAGCTTGCTAGCTTCCACACTAGCTTACTAGCTTGTAAACGAAGCTAGTTCCGTCTACACGAAGCTAGTGTCACTAGCTTACTAGCTTGGCAGCACTAGCTTGGCTCACTAGCTTGATTTACTAGCCTCGTGTCACCCGGGCTTAAGAGATACTACGTATGAGCTTCATTCAACGTTTATTGTTTGTTTTGTAGCTAGCAGCTACTATAACATTGCTATTATATATCAGTAGTGTTGGGGCAAAAACCATTCTATTCTCACCGGCAACAAGTATTATAATAGACTGACAAAATGTTGTTTATATCCAACGTTTGTAGCAAAGTTTGTAGTTAAATCAAACCCCGTATTTTTTCTTCTGAATAGATCAACCAATAGATTATTTTTTATCCAACGAGTATTATAAACTTCAACTTTTTTTTTAATAGGGCTTTGGCGCATGGCCTTCAGCCTAATCCTAAAAATGGAAACAGTCTTGCCCTAGTAAAGTAGTAAAAGAAAAATGTGATTTTACTTGAATGATATGAATTGAATTGATATGCAAATTACATACTTGATTTATCCATATTAGCAAATTACTTATCACTGGCATTCATTACATATTTGCCAAAGATGGAAAAAAAAAACTGTCATGTGTCTAATGATATTGACATTAATGACAATTTCGTACTTCCTTCATTTCTTCACAGCGTTGCCATTTGGCAACTTTGGTTGCCATTTTGGCAACATTTGACCCTTGGTGGCAACCAAATGGCCACCAAGCTCAAATGGCAACTTTTCGACTCTTCGCGTGATCATCAGTGAAAAAAATATCGAATATCTTCGCATCGAATTGAATAAAATCAAAACCTTGAACGCATTTTTATTCCCAATTGAAAACAATACTTAATTAGTAGACAAACAAATTGTACCCGTATTTCTACAGCAAAAAGGTCTATTTTGGTGAATCTAGAGATAAAAGTAATTTTATGAAAACTCTAAAACAAAACAAAAATGGAAGAAAGTACCTATGTGTCTGTGTGCAGTGTGCAGTGCAGTGCAAAGAAACTTAAAGAAAGTGAAAGAGTACTTTGTAAATTTTGTAATATACGGAAGAAAGTTTTCGTGGTTTACAAATACTTTTGTTTTTAAATCTATGG
Source organism: Cybosia mesomella (assembly GCA_946251805.1). NCBI lineage: Eukaryota > Metazoa > Arthropoda > Insecta > Lepidoptera > Erebidae > Cybosia > Cybosia mesomella. The sequence continues at coordinate 16,170,600 of OX276392.1, forward strand.
GTAAGTTCTCTTTTTATTGTTTTAATCGAAGAAGCTACCTATACTTATACCTTGAAAAACCAATTTTACTGATTGAATCATCATTCATTCATTACTTATAATCAGCGCCCTTCCCAGCCTTTTGGGTACCTAGGATAGGGACGCTTTTTAAGATTGCTCATAGAGTCATAAGTTATTTCGCATGAAATCGACGAAAGGTACCTAAGTAGGTATTTTGGGGTGCTTGGTTGGGGACCTCCACGCGGTGCACCCTGGGCAACGGAGACAGCAGCGCCTCTCTCCTAGGGCGGGGGAGACGCTGCCGCCTACGGCCAACTCCGACCGAGGCGAGGACGGCCCGGTTGAGGGCTGTTCGGAAGCTTTCCACGAGTCCCTCTGATTAACAGATGGCACAGTGGAGAGCAAGTAAGGGGGCCATCTCGTAACCGGAGATGGCCCAGGGTCAGTCGGGGTGCGAGGGATATGCTCTATGGGTATCCTTACACCCCGGCGTCTTAAGACCCGAGACGGCGTGCGGTTTTAGTCTGGCCGGCGGGGGAGTATCCGAAGGGATTTCCGCAAAAAATAAAATAAAAAAAGGTACCTAAGTAGGTAATTTCAACTGCAAATAGTGTTTTGTTTTGTCTTTGAGGATTTCAATTTTTATCAACCAAAATGCAGAGCAATAAACAGTACCCAATAGGTGTAGGTATATGCATAAATATTTTTAATAAAATAAAAACAGATTTTTTCTAATGGCAACCTTTGGTTTCAGATGGCAACATTTGAACCTACAAATGGGTGGCTGATTAGGCTCTGGCAACACTGTTTCTTCAATCAATAGATTTTTTCGTTTCGTACATTTGTGCAGTTATATAATTTAACTTTTTGCTGTTTAATTAATAAGAAGGGATAATGGGAAAGCATTTTGGGGAGCTTGCTAAAATTCGAGGTTTGATTACCTACAAACTATCTCATCATGAACAGCGGGCATTTGCTGGTGCTATATCACAGGGAATACCCAACACTTTCCGTAGGTTCCGTGAGAGCGTATTTAGAGTAGTACCACGTGAGTATTCTATTTGTATCATTAACTAATATGAGATAGCGCTGGGCTTAAACCTTCGACCTGTCGCGTGAGGTCTTTAAAAGCCCAGCTCTTAAAAAATACAAAAAAAACTACTTTTAAAATATTCCCATTATACTCTTTGTGGAGCGTCCTAAAAAGGGTTATACTTAACGCTACGTTAGATAAAATATGTATTTCAGGGAAACAAAAAAATAAACTAGCACCAAATTAGAGAAATGAGAAGATGTAATTTTTTTATTGATACCTATTATATATTACTTATATTTTTTATAATATGTCAATCACAAAGATACGTATCTTAGAATAGAAATTACTTATGCTTTATTATTGCATATGGTTATTTAAAAATAATAATATTAAGCTAAACATCTTTCGAAGAGAGAATAAATGTCTTACATTTTTTTTTATACATATGTTATTGTAAATACACATATGATTCTAGAATATCTCTTTTAACTATAATATAAGAATATATTACTTAACTGTTCCGTTAAAAATTATTCACAAAAATTAGTAAACACACTTAAAATGATGTAAACTACATCATTAAATTAAATGGAATAAAAGTCAGTTACTTACATATTCATTGTATAATCCAGTAAAACAATAGTACAATCATACACACACTAGTAAAACCCTATCAACTCATCATAATTCAATTTAAAATATCACAACTTTAAAAAAACTACACAAAACTTATTTCCAAATAAAAACCCATGATCTTTTATTACAAAATCAAAATCTTTCTCTGTCATTAATTTTCACAACTTTTTTTTTCCCCCTTTTGGCACTAGCAAGCTGTGTGCCAACGACAAAGTTAAGGAAACTACTAAACATTAGAAAATATTACCGAGGAAAGGAAAAGGAACGGAATTTGGATAATTAGATAGGTTTGATAGTGAAGTCCAAAAAAGTAAAATAAAAATACAAATAAAGGATCTTAAAATATATAACTAAAAATCATAATTACAACTTAATATCATTCAGTAGAAAGAAAGAGGAAATAACATTATAATATAGTATGGGATTCATTAATAAGCAACTCATTTGGGAAGGAAGAGGGACCGACAAGGAAATGATAGAACGCAGGAATGAGGAACGGTCATAACGCAGACATGAGAAGAAAATATGATCAATGTCTCCAACTTCCATTCCACAGTCACACAAATCGCTGTCTACAATTTGCAACCTAGCAAGGTGGGAGGGAGTACAGACATGGCCTAGCCGCATTCGTATAATAATTGAAGCTGATAGCCTTGAACATTCAACCCTACTAAACCACGGTTTTCGTGAGATTTCAGGTTGAACATCGAAATATCTCTTACCTTTAAATTTACAGGAATCTGTGAAATATTTAGACCAACGATCTATTAAGAAATTCATAGGCAAATTCACGAGATCATGACAATATAAAGTATAAGGATACATATCACCATCATGAACTGCTTCTTTTGCAAGTTGGTCGGCTTTCTCATTTCCCCAAATTCCACAATGGCTAGGTACCCAAGTAAATATAACGGAGTGACCTTTGGATCGGCAAATATTTAGTAATTTTCTGATGTCAGAGATAATTGGATAATATGGTTTTTTAAATGGAAACTTATCTATGGATTGAAGCACACTTTTAGAATCAGTAAATATTACAGCTCTCTCAGCCTTTGGGAGCTTGGCTAATAATACATACTCTAATGCTTTGAAAAGACCAAAGCACTCTCCAGTATAAACTGAAGTTTCAGGGGGAAGCTTAACCTTTTGTGAAATTTTAAATTGTGAATGATAAATGCCTATACCTACACAAGTAAATCTACTTTTAGAAGAGTCAGTAAAAATATGGTGCCAGTCACGCCAATTGTCATCCACTGTCTTATTGAAATTAAATTTAGCATCTGGGTCTCCTTTATTTATACCTATACTATAGCAGATGTCAGGTGCAAGGGTTAATGATTCATAGGATATACTGTCAAAAAGGGCAAGCGATGGCGAACGAAAGACCCGTCCATGTATTGATTTAAATTTCCTATAGCTGCTAATTATGCATGGAGTGCTTTGTCGTCTCCAGAACTTGGAGTTCAGAACAAGCTGATCAAGAGCTTCTAGTTGTTTATGTAATAAATGGTTTGTTGATTCCATTATTTTAAATATAAACCTATCCGATAGGTACTGGCGTCGGAGGTAAAGTGGTGGATCCACACACTCTACCTGCAGGGCATTTAGTGGGCTTGATTTCATTGCGCCCGAAATGATTCTCAGAGCCTTGGATTGTATGTCATCTAATTTTTTGGTACCTTTTTTATTGCCCCCGTCTAAAAGGAATGTTCCATAATCTAGGACACTACGAATGATTGCATTATATAAAAGCTTAAGGCTAGTGGGATGAGCACCCCACCAAACACCCGTAAAACATCTCATAATGTTAAGCAAACGTTCACACTTGTTCACAACATACGTAAAATGCGGCTCTCCGGTAAGTTTCTTGTCTAAAATTAGACCTAAAAATTTTACGGAGTCTTTTACGGGTAAAATAGAGTCATTAAATTTAACTATGGGATCAGGAAACGCTTTTTTTCTAGTGAAAACAACAACGTTGCTCTTGTGAATTGATAGGCTTAATCCATTTTCATCCAGCCAACATTTTAATAATTTGTGAGAAGTTGTTAAAGACTCACAGGCGTTGTTAATGGATTCATCCATAGAATATAATAGTAGGTCATCAGCATACTGTAAGATATTAACTATGCCCTTCAGTGAGGGCTCCAAATCAGAGGTATATATATTAAAAAGTAGAGGGCTGAGTACTGATCCTTGTGGAAGACCTTTAAAAACTGAATGGGTTTTTCTGCTACCATTAGCAGAGTACATGGATACATATCTAACGGATAGTAAGTTTAAGATAAAGTTGCCTAGAAGATGCGGAATTTTAAGAGCTATTAATTTGCGTTTTAGGATAGATAAAATGACATTATCATAGGCACTATTGATATCTAAAAATGATGCAACCACAAATCTGTTGTTTGAAAACGCGAGATGAATGTCAGTAGTGAATACACTTATACTATCTATTGTACTATTTCCTTTTCGGAAACCAAACTGGCTTCTTGATAATATATGATTACTCTCAATGTACCATTCCAGACGGTTTTTAACAAGGTGCTCAGCCACTTTAACAAGAACAGACGAAAGAGCTATTGGTCGGTATGATTCAGCATTGTTGGGTGGTTTACCAGATTTTAAAATTGGGATAACCTCTTGGAATCGCCAAGAAGAAGGGATGTTCCCAGAGGTAAGAGCAGAGTTAACTAGATTTAAATAGTAAGTTAGACTATCATCACTTAAATGAGCAAGAAAAGAGTAAGGTATGCCATCTTCACCAGGAGCAGAATCTTTAACGGACGATAGAATCCCCTTCAACTCATACAAACTGAAGGGCATGCACAAAGGAGTACCTGTGTGAATGACAGGGAAAAGAGCTGTGGTGGCAGAGTGTGAGTCTTTCTCTGCAACATAAGGGGGAGCTAAAATATCAAGAAAACTGTTAGTCAGAGAAGAAGGAAGTTGACACTGAGAAGATGAGTCATTGAAAGCAGATCTAAACCGTTTAATGCTACGCCACACATCTGAAGGACAAGTTGTCGGGGACAAAGAGTCACAAAAAGCCCTCCATCCTTGAAACTTTTTTTCCTTAAGGATGGTACGGGTTTCTTTCAATGTTTGTGTCAGGTAATCTAAGTTTTCAGGTGACATATTTTCAGCATATATTTTCTCAGCCTCTTCTTTTTTTGACAGCATCAGAACACTGTGCATCCCACCAAGGTGGCAACGGAATCCTATTAGATGCAATATTCTTAAAGGGAAACAATTGATCAGCAACATTAATCAGACACTTGGCCAAAGCGTCGTTGCAATCATTCTCGCCACCACGCACAATTTCTGGTAGTAGTGAAATATTAGTATCTACTTGGGTTCGAAATTGGTGCCAATCAACATCATGTAATCTGTACTTTAATCTGGGGCATCGCTTTTTGATGACAGGACTACTAACAGGTGAGGAGATAATAATTGGAAAATGATCACTTCCATAAGAAGATGAAAGAAGGGACCACGACAGTGAGGAGCCTAGGTTAGGTGTACATATTGATAGAACCACAGCACTAATTATTTGGTCTGAACCTGTACGGCGAGTGGGCTGACCCGAATTTACCAAGATATTCAAGAGCCTTCTACCATTACTTCTCGTCACGCTACTTCCCCAATATTGATGGTGACAATTAAAATCACCCATAGCCAAAAAAGGTCTATCAAGCGAAGAAATTACATTTTCTAACTCTCTTATGGCAGCCTTGGAGTCCTTCGGAATATATACAGACACAAAAGAAATATTGTCAATAATTACACCGACAATATCAATAAGAGAAAGATTATTATTTGCAAATGGAATACGAGAAAAAGGTAGATTATTTCTAATTAGTATGGCTACACCGCCGTAGCCGTCATTTCTGTCACTACGTATGCAGGTGTAACCTCTAATACCAAATAATTGCCAACTTTTTAGCCAGGTCTCTGATAGAGATATTATAACAGGATTAAACTTATTAACAAGATAAAGATCAGTTTTTTTAGGAATTACTGATCGAGAATTCCACTGGATTATGCTGTCCATTACTGAATTGATTATTTGGGGAAATGTTTGCAAAGTCATTGATGTCGGCGTAGGACGGTTTTATAATTTTTTTAAGAACTAACATACCAATAAGGTTTTTAATCATATCGACAATGCAATCTAGATCATCACTTTGTTGGGTCTGGGACTGTGCGGGATCTTTTGATAGAGATAATCCGCAACCATCATTTGGAGTTGGAAATCGAAACTCACTAAGGATGGCTTTATGGGTATAAGGTAATTTAAGCCAGAGCTTAAGTCCCCCATAAAATTTATAGGCGGATCGTTCATACGATCCTGACCTTAAAAGATATTACCATATAATAATATAAATAAACTTACCAAATAAACACCTAAACTACACAGAATATAAGAAGATTACTACTAATTTATTAAATATACAAACATTCAAACCAATCTAATTATTTTATACCTATTAATTAATTTTTAAAATTTCGGAAAGAAAAAAAACACCCGCTCAAACCGAAGTTTCCCGCGCTTTTTTCCTTCACTACTTCCAAAAACATTTAAATTCAAATGTGTCATCCTGACATTTTCTTTTTAAAAATATCAACCACAAACAAACAGTATGAAATTCCAACCATTAAAAACTCTTCAACATCCCCTCTGAATTTCATATTTTAAATTAACATCTCAAATTAATTAACTCCTCTGTCACTAACTCAAATAAAACCCATATATAATTCCCTACCTATCACCTATATCTAAATACATATTAAATATAAACCCCCCTTAATAACTTTCAAATAATCACCAACACCTATATCTATAATAAGAAAACAATTAAAACTAAATTTGGAATTAAAGACCAAAACACTTAAACCTATTGAAAATTATTCACCATTATGCTAATCATCAATAGTCACTCGAGTTCATTGATCACTCACTATACACTTCCTTAAACATAAAAACTTTGTTCTTTCTAGTCCTTTAGTTAAAATATCTGCTATATTTAAATTTGTTTGACAATAATAAATTTCAATTAATTTTTCCTCAATTTTCTTTTTAATAAAATGATATTTAACATCAATATGTTTACTCCGTCTATTGAAGATTCCATTTTTAATCAAAACAATTGCCGATTGATTATCCACATACAACTCAGTTTTAGGAGTTTTACCCGTTAATTCTCTGAACAAACTTTGAACATACAGCAAATCTTTAATACACTCGGCTGCTGAGATGTGAGTTACGTTTAAGTACTTCCGATAATTAGTAAATTAAAGTTAGTCAACTCCATTTTATTTTCTTAATAAATTTTTTAATTCCATTTAAAATGTTGTTCTATATGGGCTATATTCACATATCATTATTATATTATACACATTTTCCTCTAAGTAACTATTAAGATGCTAATCTAATGCCTGTGAATTAATTATCCCCATATATCATCATATTTGTTTCAGCCTTCGTCATTGGATACCTTATATACGAAGGAGTTGAAAGGGAACATCATCGTCTCAGCCGTAAAAATCCTGCTGATTTTGAAAATGATCAATAAATAATAATATACTTATCTAAGTAAACCATGTTATTTATATTTTAGTGAATAAAGCTATGTCCTAAAACTTGATGCACTTTTTATGAATCCTCTACATAGAGTTAGCACAAATGACAAAAAACTAATGATACATTAGTAAAACTCATGTACATACTCAGCATAGTATCATCAGTGAGTATATCAGTGAAGAACGTTGTGATAAAGGAATCAGGTCCGTCCTCACCCGGGGGTGCACAGGGTACGTCGGACCCGGGCGCTACGTCCAAGGGGGCACAGGCCGATCGCTTTAAACTACCTAAAATATCAGGCGTCTCAACGCATGATATTTTGTAACTACTTAACATTCATTACTACATAGTATACATGCAATATGCATACTCAACCAGTACATTCTAGAATTCTGCCGCGTTAACTATAAGAGCAGTAAGTCGGAATATACATGATTGAAAAAATGGCGGTTAAAGTTGTTAAAATAATATTATCTATGGTATGCTTTACATTCACTTCTCTTGAATCACTCCGTGATCTCTCTGGTTCCGACTGTGTTTTCATCTTGACTATATTATGTGTCCGTCGTTTAAACTGTTATAAACTAGTACTTCACCAGTAGTGAGACACTCATCTCTTAGGATTTTGTTTACAATAGCCACTGAATTAGATCTAAAGATAGACCATATTGATGTAACAACGGCGTTCCTTCATGGTGAACTTAATGAAACTGTATACATGGAACAGCCATAAGGTTTTAAGCAAGATGACAAAGTCTGCTTGTTAAATAAAAGCATTTATGGACTCAAACAATCGAGCAGAATGTGGAATAAAAAAATACATAATGTCTTTACACAAAATGGCTACAAACAAAGTAAATGTGAGCCTTGTATATAAGTTAAAAGAATAGACAATGAATGTATAATTATAGGACTTTATGTCGACGATTTATATGTTTTTCACAATAACTGTATGGAAAGTGTCTTATCTATGTTGCAAAAAAACTTTGAAAGGTGAATTGAAAAATTGTTTGGGAATGAATGTTACTAGAAAACAAAATGTTATTATTCTAGACCAGACGGACTATATTAGGCGTTTGTTAGAAAAATACAATATGTCTAATTGTAAGCCAGTATCAACTCCATTGCCAGTAAATTACAAGTTTGAAAAGTCTGTTAAAAATAAATGTGTTGATGATGATACTTATAAATATAGACAACTGTTAGGTAGTCTAATGTATTTATCTGTCTGCACAAGACCTGACATTTCTTATACTTGCAGCCAATTAAGTCAATACAATACTTGTTTTGATGAAAGTCACTGGCGCATAGCTAAACGCGTCTTACGCTATTTGGCAGGTACTAAAGATTATGGACTTAATTTTGTTAAGGCCGGTAATTTTAATTTGACTGCTTACGCAGACGCAGACTGGGCCAATGACTTACTAGACCGTAGATCTTTTTCGACCACAGGTTTTGCCATAAAAATGGGTAATAGTGTAATCAATTGGGAAGCTAGGAAGCAGCGTTGCAATGCTCTTTCTAGTACTGAGGCCGAATATCTGGCATTAGGAGATGTTTGCAAGGACATTTGTTTTGTGAGAAATTTCATTACAGAAATTTCAAACAAAAATTTAAGTGTATACAAGTGTATCCTCTTGAGACCCAGGGTATACAATTTTGTAGGATCAAGTAGATTTTTGGTATAAGGGTTATTTTTAACATTAATATGGGATAAAAAATAATGAAAAAAATCCTAACCCCACCAGAGCCCTAAAATAGGGGGGTATCACAGATGATACTATGGGTCTGAATGAAAGCAAATCATGAACTTTTCTACTTTTTATTCTGAATTATTTTTTGTAGTGTGAAACTCATAAAAGCAGTTTCTTTTAACGTTAAAAGATAAAAAAATGTTACAGGTGGAACATTTTACTAAAGTGAGCTGGCTGCAACCCTTCATTCGACATTTAGATCGATTATTTTGGTTTCCTTTTTACACACACAAACCGTTATATGTTGCGCCCCTTTTTGTCTCTTAGAAGTGTGAGGGACAGGTTCTACAAGCCTACGTTTCCTTGTAGAGGACATGGGTAAAGGCCCTTGTTGTTATGCAAGGCTTAATGGCAATGGACTTAGACGTGCGCTGTTGCGAGTAAGGCGATCTAGACTTGGACTTGGGTACTGTATCATGGACGGTGGCATTATTCCACCGTAAATCAGATGTTTAGCTAAATCCATTTTGAAGTCCAGGTACTGCATAATTTGCTTCCGAGGAAGAGCAAAATCAAAGAAATGGAATATTGCTCTCACTGTCTATTTTCAAGTTCTCCCTCGCATGGAATATTTTCCTATAATTTTATCTAAGAGATCTATTCCTCCCATGTAAGAATTATATCTCTTTATGGCCGCTGACTGTGACACATTCAAATACTGCTGATCCTTCTTACTCCAGCGGCGGCAAGTTCCAAAAGGTTGAACTGCGCTCTCTGTGGATGCTACATGAATGGGCTTACTGTCGAGCCACTTTGTTACAGTGATTCTCTTGTCTTGCCTCACCACGCAGTCAAAGCTACCTCTACCACTTTGTTGACACTACCACATGTTTGATCTGATATTAAAATATCTATTTCGAGTAATTGTTTCGGCTATTAGCTTAACTCTAGTATCTGCAGCCCAAAAATCCTAATTCTTGGCAGACCCAAAATACCTGTAGCCATTGAGCAACCAATAAAGGATCTTATCTTTTCAGATGTCGTATTTAGTGACTTACCATCTCGATCGACGCTAGTTAAATTAGTACGCTAGTACAACTTCAAATTAAATAAAAAAATGTAGAATGAATATATCTGCAAAAGTACTGAGAACTTTTGAATGTAGGTTGTACTTCTAATGGCGGATCTAAATCTCGCGTATTATCGAAGTCATCTGAGCGGATCCACGACAAAGGCCGATTCATAGCTCGCCTTAAAGCAGTGCCACGAGATGAGTGCGCTAAATTAGAAAGAAGCTCTTCGTCGGACTCCTCCCACTCACTTTCGGATTCACGAGGTACCACATCTTCGTTGATATCTCCCATATCCAACTGCAGATCGTCATCCAATTCATCGTCATTAACAACTTCACAATCAGAAACATCAAGGTTCACTAGGAATTCCGATATTTGTTGATAGCTCAAACCTGAAAAATAACCACTTTTTATATCTTGAGTGCCCAAAGTATCATATGTGATATGATGAAAAAAGGGCTTAATAATTCAACTACATAGTAATATTTTATCACTATTTTCACTCAGTGTACACAATCAACATGTTAGCTATTATAAACAATAAAAAAATCATCAAATACAATGTTAAAACAATTATTTACCTTGTTGATTCACGGCCATGTCTGTACTTGCAAGACTAACAGAATTCGAATGATCACAAACAACATTTAAAACTATCCCATTGAGGCATAACTACCTTCAGGTGACAAGTAATATTATCTAGTTTATAATTCAGTATAAAGTTTTTACATACATCAACAGATGGCGCAGAAATATTTTTTCTTGTTCAAGTATCATAGGTGATACCGGGGGTCTCAGGAGGGTATACAATGATAGCCAAAGTGCCCAAAAATTATTATATGTGAAGGAATACTCACATAAGAGAACGAAACATATAGATCTGCGCTATCATTTTATAAAAGACTTAGTTCAAAATGGTAATATTGATGTAAAATACTTAGAAACAGAATCAATGATTGCTGATGTATTGACCAAACCATTGTGTGTATTAAAACATTGTAAATTTATGAAGGGTCTTAACAAAGAGTATATAAGAGGAATATGGAGTCTGTAACCAAATAATAATAATTATTCATTGTATAATTTGTAAACATAATTTTTGACTGATTGCTTGAATATGTTTAAATGTAGAGTTCGTAAATAAATAATTTGTTTTGTTTGACAAATGTAAAGCATAAGGAGGAGTGTTAAAATAATATTATCTATGGTATGCTTTACATTCACTTCTCTTGAATCACTCCGTGATCTCTCTGGTTCCGACTGTGTGTTCATCTTGACTATATTATGTGTCCGTCGTTTATACTGTTTTATACTAAGAGTAAATTATTATAATAAAATCTGATTTCATCGTGCCTATAAGACAGGAATGTATGTGTGCTATTTTGATGAATAAAACACCAATACAATTTACCAAGAAACGGGTATTTATTTTGGATCTGCCTGTGCTCTCGCACCGCCACCAGGCCTCCGTCACTCGCTCAAGGCCGCGCGCTATATACCTAGCGCTCGCGTATCGTCGACGATACAAACAGGCTGAGGGCTGCCGAACGCCCGCTTGAGCGCTCGCATCGGACCGCACTGTACGTTTCCCGCGCTTACGCTTCGAAATGCAGAAACCACGTAATTATTGTGCAGTGGATGGGTGTAAAAGTCAAAAAACAAAGGAAAATTTGTCGTTTTTTTCATTGCCGAAAGACGAAGAACACCTTTTTTTTTTTTTTTTTTTTTATCGTGCGGAAATCCCTTCGGATACCCCCCCGCATGCCAGCGGGGGCGGTTATGTCGGGCTTGAACCGACTAAAACCGCACGCCGTCTCGGGTCTACAGACGCCGGGGTGTAAGGTTGCCCATAGAGCATATCCCTCGCACCCCGACTGACCCTGGGCCATCTCCGGTTTCGAGATGGCCCCCTCGGGTTTGGGAACCACGGTGTCCCCGTCTTGCCCCGGTTTGGGGGAGGGGCGCTAGTCGCCCCACCGTCCCGGCCTGCTTCTGCTGGGGTGACAGGTGGCCTCACCCGCCACCCCCAGGCCTGCGCTCATGGAGGACGGAGGTCGTTAAGCGACCTCCGGCGCCTGAGTTGCCTGCGACGCGCGGCGAGCAAGTTGCGGGCTCGGCGGACCGGGAGAGTTCTAAGTCTCTTCTGGGCGCGCTCCGCCACCTCCTTCGCGAGCATTACATGCTCGCAGAAGGAGGCGGCGGCGGCCCACGCGCTCGCGCTCCGCACCATTGCCGCAATCATGCTGCCGAGCGAGAGGACTCCCACCTCGATGGCTGCCACGAGGTCACGCCTCGGCGCCTCCCACGCCGGGCAGTCCGCCAGCGTGTGCAGCCCTGAGTCCTCGCTCGCGTCGCAGTGATGACACTCAGGCGTTGGCTCCTTCCTGATCCGATGCAGGTGGTCCCCGAAGCACCCCTTCCCGGAGATCACCTGCGTCAGTCGGTAGGAGAGGCTTCCGTGTCGCCTCTCCAGCCAATCCTCCATGATGGGCCTTACCGCCGCAATTGCGGCGTGCCCTGCGCTTGGTTGCCCAAGTCGTTCCTTCCACTCCACCACGATGGCCTGGCGGAGCTGGGACTGCACGGCCTCGATTTCTCGAGGCTCGGGGTTCCATCCCTGCTCCCGCGCCTCCTTTCGCCACTGGTACAGTTGCGAAAGGGCTCTCGCTTCCAGGTCCCATGGCGGAGTTCCGGCAAGGAGACTCGCCGCCTCGAAGGAGATCGTGCGGTACCCTCGGATGACCCTGATGGCCAGAACTCGCTGCGGAACATATTGGGCGCCCATACAGGGCCATGGACCGCACGATCCCCGCGTAGAGTCACCTGCAGGAGTCATCGGGCCCCCTCATGTTGGGCACCAGCCGAGCCAGAGCAAGAGCTGTGCCCTTCAATTTGGGGGCCAGACTTCGGATGTGCTCTCCGAAGTCCCATCGGCCGTCGAGCACGAGCCCCAAATATTTCATTTGGGGCTTGATGCCGATGCGATTTCCTCCCACGATGAGACTGGATCCCTCGGGTGGCTTGCTCCGAGGCCCATGAAAGAACAGGGCCTCGGTTTTATGCAGGGCCACCTCGAGACCCAGCCGCCGGATCCGCCTAACGACTTGGGCAACCGCGGTCGTGGCCTTTCGGGTCGCTTCGCGGTACGTCGCCCCGCACGCCGTCACGAGCATGTCGTCCGCGTAGCACGTGACGGCGGCACCGCCTACGAGCTCACCGCGAAGCACCCAGTCGTATCCGATGTTCCACAGGAGCGGCCCCAGGACCGATCCCTGTGGAACACCGCACGACATTTCACGCCGACCGAGACCGGTCACGGTTGGGTAGATGACGGCTCTCTCCGTCAAATACGCCCCGACTATGCGGCGGAGGTAGAGAGGCACTTCGTGATACACGAGCGCCTCCCTAATGCAACTCCAGGGCAAGGTGTTGAACGCGTTGGCGATGTCCAGGGACACCGCCAACATCACCTCACCCCGGGCTACTGCATCCTCCGCCAGAGCCCTCACGCGCATGATGGCATCCACGGTGGAGCGCCTCTGGCGGGAGCCATATTGGCCATCCGCCAGGTCCGGCCCCACTCTTGAGAGGTGCTCGACGAGGCGCTTCGCAATTACTCTTTCAAAGAGCTTGCACACCTCGTCGAGGAACACTATGGGCCGGTAGGCGGACGGCGAGTCCGCCGGGCGCCCCTCCTTTCGGATGAGGACCAGTTTCCCCGTCTTCCACAATTTCGGAAACTGGCCCCGCTCCAAACACGCGCTGAGAAGCCCTCTCAGTCGGGGCTCGAGAGCGTCGTCGACTAGAGCTAGGACCCACGCTCGGCCTGGAATGCCGTCGGGTCCCGGGGCGGTGTGTTTGGCTCTTAGCCTTCTCACCGCCAGCTCTAGTTCTACCCAAGTGACCTCGGGCACGTCGTCGTCTTCCACGTCGGGCGCCATGCGCAACCGAGGCGGAGTCATCTGCGGTGGAACATGTTCCACCGCCCGCGCTGGGAACAGGGAGCCAACAACTCCTCCGAGCAGATCCGGCTGGAGACACCGGGTTAACGGCGGGGCCTTGGGGCGCAGCTTGCCCCTCACCATCCGGTAGGGCCGCCCCCAAGGGTCCCGCTCCAGCGTCTCCAAGACGAAGAACACCTATTTTAAATCTTATCTATATGAATGTTGTCACCGTTTATTTCTTTGAACATAAGTAGCCCCGGCGTCTGTAGACCCGAGACGGCGTGCGGTTTTAGTCGGTTCAAGCCCGACATAACCGCCCCGCTGGCACGCGGGGGGGTATCCGAAGGGATTTCCGCACGATAAAAAAAAAAAAAAAAAGGTAATAAGCAGGTATGTAAATCGTAAATTAAAGTGTCCGTTATGTTAGCGTACACAAGAGCTATATCGAGTTGGTTACTATGCCATTAAACTCTGTGTAAATACTGTCTAATTAGTGTAAAAATAAAAAAACTCTTCCGCTTTAGTCTAGGAAATAAACACCAATTTCACTGTGTACGCTGGCGTCACGATCAAGCTAGCGTACACATGGCCGTACTCGAAAACTGCTAATTGTAAAGCAACAGCGTTTACACACAAAAATAGTGCTCTAATACTTCTCCCACTATGCAAAATTTCATAACGATTGCTTTTGTAGGAACAGAGATATTGAACAAGACTTTTCAATGACATTCGGAGCTGGCGTTATGACAGCATACACATAATAGTTCTTATAGAAAGGGAACTTTTCTTTTAATAAATACTATATGTATAAATAGTGCGTGAAATTCTGCCTCTATTAGTGTAAATACTTTATACGCATTCGCAGTGGAATAATTAAAAAATCCATGTTTATTTCTGTTCATAGTACAGGTACAGATGTGCTCAAAAGTGATTTGTCAATTTTTTTTAAATACAGAACTAATACTGAAACGTGATGAAATACTGAACTACGAGGATATTCACTTCATTAATTTGTAGATATAAATAATAATAAATAAATAAATATATTGTACGAGAAAGTACACAACGCCATCTAGACCCAAACTAAGCAGAGCTTGTCATATGGGTTCTAGAATGCGGATAAACATACTTAAATACTTTTTTTTTTGTAAATAAATACATATTATACATAGAAACACCCAGACCAATGCAAATATACATATTTGCACTGAGCGGGAATCGAACCCGCGACCTTTGGCTTAGCAGTCGAATGCACTACCGCTACGCCACAGAGTGAAAATGAAATAATTGGAAAAATTCAAATAAATAGCTTTATCAGAAAAATAACATTTATTTTGCCAAAAACAATTATTTTTTATCACAGTATAACCATTATTATTACCGTTTTAACTTATATTAGAAAATAACTATATCTCAGTTTATAATTTCACTAATAATTCATTTTGTTCGCGACTGTACGTCATTACATTTGTTCCTAGAACTTAACATAGATTTTATGATTATTCCACTGCGAATTCGCATAAAGCATTTACACTAATAGAGGCAGAATTTCACGCACTATTTATACATATAGCATTTATTAAAAGAAAAGTTCCCTTTCTATAAGAACTATAATGTGTACGCTGCCATAACGCCAGCTCCGAATGTCATTGAAAAGTCTTGTTCAATATCTCTGTTCCTACAAGAGCAATCGTTATGAAATTTTGCATAGTGGGAGAAGTATTAGAGCACTATTTTTGTGTATAAACGCTGTTGCTTTACAATTAGCAGTTTTCGAGTACGGCCATGTGTACGCTAGCTTGATCGTGACGCCAGCGTACACAGTGAAATTGGTGTTTATTTCCTAGACTAAAGAGGAAGAGTTTTTTTATTTTTACACTAATTAGGCAGTATTTACACAGAGTTTAATGGCATAGTAATTAACTCGATATAGCTCTTGTGTACGCTAACATAACGGACACTAAATTAAAGGAGTTTTTTGAGTAATGGGTAATGTCCGTTAGTTTTAGATTTCATTGATATTTTAGTTTTATGGGTAGGAATAAGCGTCTATATAGGTATTTAAACTATCATGGTCATTCACATTCGTATTAAAGTTATCGGCCTCGGGATATTTACCATGTTGTATATTAGGCATTGCGACAGCTTCAAAACAATACAACATGGTAAATATCCCGATAATTTTAATACGAAAGTCTATATATAGAGATCCGATTCTCAGCACTCCATGGATTCACCGTGCGGTCGCCGAGTCCAAAGCGTGGTACAGAGAGGAACACCATGACGGCGACTGGGACTTGCGACCCAGATGTAGGTTTAGGGTGGCCACCTTGTGATGCATCAGCGCTCACCTCCACCGTCAGTAGTGTTCCCCCCCCTACCTATCCAAATTTGGTAAGATCCTAACAATGCCGCTTTTGATATACGTTTTAATAAAGAGCTTACTGAAGCTCTTGGCAATCCGAGGTCTTTAAGTAAGTTGTACAGGGATTTAGCTGGAATTCCCCTTGCTCCTACTTCTACGGCATAGAGTTTAACCACGTAGCCGTTTTTGGTTAACTCGTTAGTCAAATCAAAGTATTTGTTTGTCTTTATAGCGTGGTCTTTAGGTATATTAGTTTCCCACGGTACTGTGAGTTCTACAAGCACTGCACGCTTATGCGATCGTGAAAAAAGGAATATGTCGGGTCTGGATGATGAGGCACAGACATCCTCCGGTATCCTATAGTGCTTCTCATACGCGTCTACGAGTATTGTCCAGTCAACGGCAGCTATCAAAATTGAATATGGCTTTTGAGGTGATTTCTTTGAGCAGCCTTCCTTTACAAACGCAATGTCATTTCTTTGGTTTGTGGTTAATCCTTTTTTCGCTCTAGCTACCGCCAAACTTACAGCCTCACGTATGATTTCTAATACCTTATCATGACGGCGCGAGTAATGACCCCGGTCTAATAGCGTTTTACAACCCACTAGTAGGTGCCTAGCCGTACCAGTTGCTTCACCACATGAGTTACATGTTTTATCTGTGGCTTTTCCCCATCTGACCAGATTGCTTTGGTCGGGGAGGGTCAACTGGAATGCATTTAGGTAAAATTTAAGTAACTACTGTACTACTGTAATTTACAGTATCTACTGTAAATTATTTCGTATTTTATAAGAATGGTTGAACGAACTGACAAAATATTTTTTTTTTCTAAAGATTTAGATCGAAAAAAGAGAACATCTAGGACGGGACTTGAACCCGCGACCAGTCCCTTACAGGGGGAATGCTCTGACCAACTCAGCCACATAGACACGTGTGTGAAAAAAGTAAGCATACAAAATGCTTAAAAATTTAATTGAACCTCAATTTCATTTTTGATGACCTATCCATAGATTTAATTTTTTTTTAGGGCTCCATACCCAAAGGGGAAATTCAGAACCCTATTACTAAGACTTCACTGTCCATCTGTCTGTCTGTCTGTCTGTCTGTCCGTCCGTCCGTCCGTCCGTCTGTCACCAGGCTGCTTTTCATGAACCGTGATAATTAGTATACCTTGAACCGTGGCATAGTAAATAATGTATTTATGTTGCCGCTATAATGTCATAATGAATCGGCCTGGTAGCACCGTATTACAAATGTTAAAAACCGTTGATTTTCCGTCGCTTTGCTCCTGTTTTCTTTATGATTATTTGTTAAAAATATTTACGCGATTTAGGATATTTTCGACTATAGAATTTAATAACAGAGAATTCCGAGAAGGAAAAAAAAATATAAATCATTATATAAAACTAAAACATTATTTGATTGACAAATAAAAAACATGGTTGATTCGTAACATTCGTTTTATTACAATAACCTATAAATAGGTACAACCCTAGTACATTCTTACGATGGCGTCACTCGCACGGCGGGCAACACAGTCTCGACTCTATGATCGCGTCATTAAGGTACAATTCTTCTCGTTCTGTGCAGCAGGTATTATTATTAAAATTTTGTAGGTGAATATAGACTAGGTATTTTCGCTTTTGTATGGGAGTGATGTATCTGTTACGTTAGTAACTATTTATTAATCTGTGCCGCCACGCCGCCTCATCTGCCCCACAAAAGTTATCTTAGGTTATAACTTTTGGTAGGTTTGGTTTTTTCAATATGTAGGTTAAGTGGAGTTCTTTCATAATATATACTTAATAATTGCTATTTATTTGTTTTACTATATTTAATTGACGAAAACTTCTATTATGTTTAGTATGAGTTTAAACTATATGTACTGATTGCTTAGAATAACCGCATTAAGTACCTACCTGCTAAGCATTCCATACATACGATACTAGTAATTTGTATGAAAGTATGTGTCGCTTATTGGTTTAAAAAAACTGAGATGTTAGGGAAATAGTATTAATAATAATATCATTTGGAAGATCATATAATTAGAAATCTATACAAACCTTAAAATGTAGTAAATTACGTACTTATAGGTTTTTTTTCTACAAGGCTCTGAAAATAAGTAATTAAAATGAATACCGTTTATTTCTCAGGCATTTATATTTTGGTGTTTTGTATTTAACTCACTATACTTTATAGCTGATTCTGTTTATTTATTATTTCTGTTTGAAATGAAGTGAAACTGACTAAGTTAGTGGTATGTTGTAAGGTACTACTTATTTTGAAATAATAGCTTACGTAGTATATTACTTACTCTGTGATAATAGCGAAGAGTATTAAATAAAAGAAAATATAATGACAAAAATCAAGATTTTAATAGTTCAAAACTTCTTATAAAAATAAGAGACACAATAACATATTTTTAAAGAATGCTTAGAGCAAAATAGGTAGGTACAACCTACTGTCTTATGTACCCGTATCTATGTATGAAAAACATATTTTTAAAGAATGCTTAGAGCAAAATAGGTAGGTACAACCTACTGTCTTATGTACCCGTATCTATGTATGTATCATCAGTCCTGCAATAAAATTTAAAACCTATAAATTCTCTTATGGAGTTTTACATTAACAAATATAGAAAACAGTATCAAATCTAGCTAGTTTTAGCTTTACTTTAAGTTAAGATAGGACTAATTATTTATCATAGCAAAACACAATTTGAGATCAACGATACATTGTAATAAAATCACAAAAGAGTTATACTTATTCTAAGTAAGAATCATTTTAAGTTGTACTTGCATTTACGTCTAACAGTTAATAAAAATAAAAATCTAAATCTAATCTAAATTGGTCCATACGAGGTAGCATGACTATTTTTTGCAGATCTACCGAATAGTAAATTGTATTGGTGCTATTTTCATATTCACTGGCGTCTGTTTTGTATGCTTTACGTGCTGCCTGGTATTTGGCTTTATGGAGTCTATATACTTGGCAAAAGTCACAGCCTTCATCTGTAGCTGCATGACTTTCATGATGTTCTTTGTACTCAGCACAAACCTCGCATTCCTCGTTCCCAAGATGAGCAAAAGATATATTCAATTAATTTCGAACGACCTTTCTGTAGATGTACACAACCCAAAGCCAATTCCGTCGATGAGACTTTATCTGCTCAAAAACACGACTTCGACACAGTGGGTGTGTACTTTGGGGGGTTTGCTGGATTGTGGATGTCGTCGTGGTGCTGTACTTAAGTGGAACACTTATTATGGGCAGCCTCGAAGAGTACTTGAATTTTCCAGAATTAAAGAGAGATTTTTTCATGTATCCTCATTTATTCCTTGTGAAGAGGAGAGAGCACTTCTCGCTTGACTTTCTAGTTGTCGACTGAGGTGTCGAGTCAAATTACAGCGGTTTTTTATACTCTTAATCCAATTAATTCGATTTTTCTAATTGGCCGATCGAACTTTCGCGGCTCGTTAGTGACACCGCGGCTTAACGACTTTTCGCGGATGTACCCTAATGGTCGATCGGTCAATCTTACAATTATGTGTTTATTTTCTATTTACAATGATTTATATACCGTATTATGTATTCTAATAGGCAGTGGAAATAAGGTGACACGAAATAAGATACAATTTACACTTATAGATCGGTAAACAATGACGATTTCTTCGTCGCAAACTTATAACTATTATACACGATTATTCCTATAGTTTTTGTTAAATCAGTTTAATTATATACACTATCACTTATGTACTAACAAAATAAGCTTATATACTAGTTGTTCTGCACATTCTCCCCCCGTGAGGCGCAGTCACACTTCTTCGCGTGCAGAACTCGTGTCTTCGGTCAGCAGGACGATCAGCTTCCTCACCGGCCGGCGCAGCACTCCTCCCTTGGTCTGGATGTCCACGGTGCGTGTCACGTTGTCAGGCCCGGGGTACGTTGCTATGACTCGTCCTCGGATCCAGAGGTTGCGAGGTGCGTTGGGGTCCACCAGTATGACCAACTCATGTAGGCTTACTGGGGGTCCTCGTCCATGCGGCATGCGTCGGTGTTGAAGCTCCGGCAGGTGCTCGCGGAGCCACCTGGTCCAGAAGAGATCGGCCAGGCGCTGTGCTGCTCTCCAGCTGGATCTCGATGCGGCGTCCTTTTCAATGAAGACGCCCGGCTGCTGTACTCCACCGGGTCCCCCCAGCAGAAAGTGGTTGGGAGTCAGGGCTTCAGGGTCCTCCGGGTTCACTGACACATGCGTCAGTGGGCGACTGTTGAGGGTGTACTCTACTTCGGCAAGCAGAGTAGATAGAACTTCCTCGGAGGGCCGTCGCTCGTGCAGTGTGGCGGCGAGTGCTGTCTTTACTGAGCGCACCATCCTCTCCCAAGCTCTCCCCATGAAAGGAGCGCCGGGTGGAATGAAGCGCCACGATGTCTTCTTCTTGGCTGCTTCTTGCGACGTTGCTTCGTCGATGGCTCGTCGCAGCTCGCGGTCGGCTCCCTTCAGGTTGGTCTCATTGTCAGACCAGATTTCTTCAGGACATCCTCTTCTTGTCATCATGCGTCGGAGAGCGGAGATAGCGGAGTCGGTGCTTAACGAGTTTGCGATCTCGAGATGTATGGCACGTGTTGTGAGACATGTGAATATCGTGACGTACCTCTTCTGATTGGTACGTCCGACTGTCACTGTGAGTGGGCCGAAGTAGTCAACCCCTGTGTGTGTGAAGGGTCGCTTGTGATGAGCCAGGCGACACTCAGGTATATCACCGGTCCTCGGGTACGGCGGTGCTTGAGTCTTGATGCGGCAATGTAGACACTGTCGTGGTAGTGAGCGTGTTACTGGGCGTAGGCGTACAACCCAGTATTGCTGTTTGCACTCGTTGATAGTGGCTTCAACTCCCGAGTGATGCAACTTCTTGTGGGTGTGTTGAATCCACAGCTTGACCGTAGGGTGATCTCCGTCTAATATCACAGGCGTCTTGATGTCGTCGGATACGTCTCGAACGGCTTGTATGCGGCTTCTCAAGTGTAGCACTCCGTTGACAGATACGATGCTCAATTGATGAAGGCGACTTTCTTTCGGGATCACTCTTCCTCGTTGCAGATCTTCAATCTCGCTGCTGAAGGAGTCTTCTTGTGATGCTCGCATGAGGAGATCTTCGGCTGACCGTAGGAGCTCGGCGGTGATAGGTATGTACTTCCTATCGGCGCTTGAAGTCCTTTTCAGTACGGAAGGTGATGCTGTATTCTTCTCGGGTGCCTTCTTCCAGTCTGGATCTGTCTTAGGGATTTTCTAAGTCCGTTTGTAGTTGACTCGTTCCGATTTTCGTCTGCACAGTTGGATGAACTGTAAGACTCGAGCTGTAGCGTAACGTAGTCGGTCCCAGTTAGAGAATCGGGTGACTACTGGCAGGGCTTCAGATAATTTTTCTTTCTTCTTGGTACTTATAGTGTGTACCCTTTCTTCTATATCTTCGGACTTGTCTTGTCGCGATGTATCTTGTGGCCATGATTCTTCTGATGAGTAGAGGAAGTCAGGGCCTCTGTACCAGCGATGCTTCTGGCTGAAGTCCGTAGGTACGTCTCGGGTGGCGTCGTCTGCCACGTTCATCTTCGTGGGGACCTATCGCCATTCGTTCACTGTTGAGCTATCTTCTATTGCAGCTAGTCGGTGAGCTACGTAGGGCTAGTACGAACGCGAACCTGTCTTGATCCATGTGAGTACCGTTCTGCTATCCGTCCAGAAGGTCTTCGAGTCAGGTTTTCTCTCGTGCTCTTCTATGACGGTCTCGGCGAGTCTGGTGCCCATCAAGGCGGCTTGAAGCTCCAATCGAGGTATTGATGTGAGCTTCAACGGTGCTACTTTCGCCTTTGCAACGATGAGCGATATGTTGACTGCCCCGTTCATGTCTTCGGTTCTCCAAAACAGTACTGCTGAGTAGGCTGACTCGCTGGCGTCCGTGAAGATGTGAAGCTGGAGGGACTTGCTGTCACTGTAGTGTAGGTATCTTCTAGGTATGGAGATGTTAGGGGTGTGTGTTGGGTAACCTCCTCGAGTGTCGCTCCGATTCCGATCCCGCTGCAGTCCGGGGGGAACGGAATCGGAGCGGCCGGTACACCCTGGACGGCGGTCAATGGCTTCCCCTTCACCCCTTCATAGGGTTGGCATTGATCGTCAGTCAATACCCAACGTGGCGGGAACACATCGCTCTCCGTACTCCTCTGCTTTCAGAGGAGACAGGATGAGCGATGCTGTTAGTGGTGAGATGGCCCAGGGTCAGCCGGGGTGCGAGGGATATGCTCTATGGGTAACCTTACACCCCGGCGTCTGAAGACCCGAGACGGCGTGTGGTTTTAGTCGGTGCAAGCCCGACATAACCGCCCCCGCTGGCCGGCGGGGGGGTATCCGAAGGGATTTCCGCACGATAAAAAAAAAAAAAAAAAAAAAGGTATGGAGATGTTGGCTAGATTCTTCAGGTGTTCTATCCAGTCCTTCCATTTCACTGCTGTCTTCATTGACCTCTTCATCCCACTGTGTGCCGTGTCTCCAAATTTCTTGAAGCAGCTGCTTGGCCCGGATGGTGACTGGTGAGGCGAAGCCTAGCGGATCGAATAAAGACATGACGCTCCGAAGAGCTTCCCTCTTGGTGGGTGTCTTCTTATCGCAGAGTGCCGTCGGGATGCGAGTGAGATTGAGGTTGAAGGTGAGTTCATCGGTGCCCGGCTTCCAGATCAAGCCTAGTACTCGTTCTGTTTGTTCTTTGTTCTTGTACAGCTCCGTGTCAGTGTCTTCTTGTGTGACACCGAGGGCTTCCAGCAGTTGAGGTGAGTTAGATTTCCATTGTTTTAACTCGAACTTGGCTTCCCGGTGTATGTTTCGGACGTCGGAGGCGATCTTGATGGCGTCTTCCAGCGTCTCGAAGCTATCCAGGTAGTCATCAACGTAGTGTTTCTTCACTATTGCGGAGACTGCTTGTGGGTGCGTGGCGCTATACTTCTCAGCATTGGAGTTCTTCACGTATATTGCCGTAGATGGTGAGCTTGACGCCCCGAAGATGAGTGATGTCATCCTGTATTCTTCTGGGGGTTGGTTGTCACGACGGTCGCCACGCCACAAGTACCCAAGTGCGTCTCGATCTTCTTCTTTGATTTTCACTTGAAGAAACATTTCTGCGATGTCTGCTGTCACTGCTATGGCGTGTTGTCTGAAGCGCATCACTACACCTGGTAACGACTAGAGTAGGTCTGGGCCCTTCAGAAGAGTGTCGTTGAGAGATACTCCTCTCGTCTTGGCAGCGGCATCGTGCACGACTCGTATTTTTCCCGGCTTCATAGGGTTGATCACCGCGAAGTGTGGCAGGTACCAGGTTCTATTCTTGTTCTTGCTCGGCGGCGCCAACTCAGCATATCCTTTTGATATTAAGGCTGCCATCTGTTCGTTGTATTTTCTCTTGAAGCTTGGGTCACGATCCAATTTCTTTTCTATGTTGTGAAGTCTCTTCAACGAGTTCTCGTAGTTGTTCGGAAGCGAAGTTTCTTCATGTTTCCATAGCAGGCCAGTCTCGTATCTTCCATCTTCGTTGCGGACTGTATGTTCTTCCAGGATGCGAGATGCTTGCTCATCTGGATCCGTCTTCGGCTTCCGAGGGTTGAGGAGCAGATTGTCAGTCTCGAAGTGTTCTTTCACCAGCTGTTCGAGTCGATCGTCTTCTGAATCTTCAATTGCGTGGGTGACGTACTCGATGCGGTGTCCTAGGGTCCTCGAGTCGCTGCCATGGAGCACCCAGCCTAAGGGTGTTCGGGATGCTACTGGCTGGTCTGGTTCGCCCGTTCTGGTCTCGGACATCACCAGCAGGTGCCAGTTATCTTGACCGATGAGGATCTTAGGTCTTGCTTCTTCATAGGTGGGGTCGTTGGTGATATCTTCGAGATGACTGCACCCTCGTAACTGTCTATAGGTGACCCGTTGAGATGACACTTTGAAGTTCTTCACTGTTCTGGCTTGAACTTCTTCTTCAGCTGAATCCTTAATGCCTCGTATTTTCAGTGAGACTCTTCTTGATTGTTGATCAGCTGTCTTCGTACTGTTGATGGTCTCGACCCGCAGTGGGTCGATAGGTCCCGTCGCGCCGATCTTTTCTGCTACGGTGTCGTCGAGTAGTGTGACTGTTGACCCGTCGTCTATGAGCGCGAAGGTGTTGACCATCCCTGCTGGCCCCGTCAGTTGGACCGGCAGTATCTTCAGGAAAGTGGTCTTCTTTCCCGTCCACGCCGAGGTCATTGTTTCGGCCGTGTTCGTACTTTCTTCTTCTGTGGAATCCCTTTTTCTTCTATAGTGCAGCAGGGTGTTGTGCAGTAGCTTGCAGCCGTCGATGCCGCAGCGTCGTTCTCTGCAGGTGTGTTTCTTCTCCATCTTCTGTAGACATCGGAAACACAGCCTGTGTTCCTTGGCTAAGTCCCATCTTGCGTTGACGTCAGCTGTCTTGAACTGCTCACACTTGTAGATGGGGTGTTGCTCGTTGCAGATGGTGCACGTCTTGACCTGCTGCTGGGCTTCCATCACCGTGTTGATCCTCTGGGGGCGCTTCTGTTGATGAGTGGTGTGCTGGACTGCTAGGTTTTCAGGTTGAGCGTAGGGTCCGCATAGATCTGCTTCTCTTCTCATGAACTTCTCGAACTTCAAGAGGTCCGCTATTTCCCTCGGCTGAGCTGCTGCGAAGTCGTAGTACCTATACTTGAGCACAGGTGTAAGTTTCTCAACCATTGATCTTGAGACTTCTGGGTTGTATAGGTAGTGGATGCAGTTCAGCGCCTTGAGTGTTGCCACGGCGTTGGTAACCCTCGTTGAGAAGATGCATATGTCCTCGTGACTCGCTCAGTCTTGGAAGTCCTCGAAGCACTTCCATTTCTGTGGTTGCTATTGCTTCAGGCCTCCCGAATCTTGATTCTAATGTTCTGATGATATCAGCAGGCTGCGAGTTGGTGATGAGGAGACTCTCGACTGCCTCCCTTGAGGTTTCTTCGTAGCCTGTTGAGGTTTTCCACGGCGGTGTAGCCATCTTCTGTTTCGGAGTAAGCTGCCTTGAACGGCAGCCATTCCTGGTGACTTCCACTGAAGATTGGTAGCTCGATGAACTTCGGTCGCTGGGCTGCCTTGATCGCTTGAGTGATGGCGGTAGCCAATTCGCTGAAGTTCTGCTGGGCTGGTGGCGCTGCTGTCGGCGTTGGTTCAACTGGCCCCTGATGTGGTGTATCGGCGATGGCCAACATGGGAGGTGGTGATTCATGACGTCTGAACCACTCGCCGACCTTCTCCTCAGCTGCCGCCGACACTTCTTCTTGATTCAATTCTTCTATTTCTTGATCTTCGTCTTCATCTTCTTCCAGGGCGGCGATCTTCGCTGCTGCCAGTTCTATTCTAAGACGAAGTAATTCTTCTTTTGCTTTTGCGATCTTCGCGGCTTTGCTCTTCGAATGCACAGATGAACCCCCCTTTACCCCTTTTTTGGATAGTTGCGGATGAGGCGGCTGTGACTTGCTATTCTTCCCTATCTTCTCTGTTCCAGGTGCCGTTGGTTTCGGACCTGGTGCTGTAGCTGACGGTGGCTCGATGGTAGTCACCGTCTCGGTGCTCGTAGTTCCCTCCGTTGTGGTGTTCTCCGAGGTGGACGTTTCCGTGGTTGTCCCGGATTCAGCGGTCCCCTCGGTGTCTGATGGACCCTGAACGGAGGCGGCTTTACGGCTTCTTTCTTCTGACCTCGTAGTCGGCATCTTCAATTTTTCAATTCTTCACAGTGGAAAATTCAGGCACGCACTTTTCGAGACCACCCTCGTGTTCCACTTAAGGTTTTCTTCAAAGTTGACTCCAAATCCGGCTCCTATAGGACCAAAAATGTACACAACCCAAAGCCAATTCCGTCGATGAGACTTTATCTGCTCAGAAACACGACTTCGACGCAGTGGGTGTGTACTTTGGGGGGTTTGCTGGATTGTGGATGTCGTCGTGGTGCTGTACTTAAGCGGAACACTTATTATGGGCAGCCTCGAAGAGTACTTGAATTTTCCAGAATTAAAGAGAGATTTTTTCATGTATCTTCATTTATTCCTTGTTCGCTTGACTTTCTAGTTGTCGACTGAGGTGTCGAGTCTTTTTTTTTTTTTTTTTGTGTGCGGTGTGGGTTGTTGGCCGACAGGCCTCTACAACCTTACGCGAACAGTGTGGCGAGCGCATAGGGCTCTCAGCCGAAAGTTGATTTTAAGCAACACGCCTCAAGGGTCCCCAGTTGGGGCGGCCTCGGCTTGGGCTGCTGCTGGATTAATACTGGGGCGACCTAGGCCCACATTTACGAACAAAGCGCGGCGCGTGTTCCGCCCTCGTCGGCGAAGACGGAACCGCGGTTTACTTTGTGTAGCTCCGCGAGCTGTGTAGGCTCTTCGTTGAGCGAGTGTTATTGCATCATCGGGCTCTCCGAGAGCGTGTCTAGGTCTCCGCGTGCGTGAAATTAAACTCGGTGTGTAGTTTACAGCCTCAACCACTAGAGGGTTGGGGTGAGTCGGGGCAGAGTCAAAGTAGCTAAGGGAGCACTGTTTTATGTACTGCCTGATCGTCGGCAGTTCTAGGTCGGTGTGAAGCTCGACATTACGCATAAACCACGGTGCTCCCGTAGCTCGGCGCATGAAACGATTTTGTAGTGTTTGTAGCCTATGGATCCTTTGTTCACTAACATGAGCGAAAACCGGACATCCGTATGTCATGATTGGCCTAACACAACTAGTGTAAAGTCTGACTTTACTCCTAAGTGATAACCTAGAACGAGAGTTCACTAAGCTATGTAGTCTACCTAATACGAAGGCGGCCCGATCGCGGACCGCTTTGAGGTGAGCTTTGAAGCTGAGGCGATCATCAAGAATGATACCTAAATATTTGGCTTGCCTAGCCCAAGGGATCGGCTTGCCAAACATCCTAATCTGTGTAAGTCCCTCTAAGGGATACAGGTCGCGCCTCCTTCTGTGGATCAGCACGGCCTGACTCTTATCCGGATTAACCTCTCATCTCATCCTCCATTTCCGAAACCATGCCCCTAGGGTGTCGGCCGCGGATTGGAGTTTTCTAGCTACTATGTTGGGATTGAGTCCCGAGTGGAAGATGGCTGTGTCGTCTGCGAAAAGTGCCGTCTTCACTTGCCCGTGCAAAGGTATATCTGACGTGAATAACGTGAACAAGATGGGTGAGAGTACCGACCCCTGCGGTACACCGGCGCGAATGGGGTGAGGATCCGAGAGGGTCCCTTCCACTCGGTAGCGATAGCTTCTGTTCGACAAGTAGTCCCGTATGATGAGTACGAGCCTGTGTGGCACTCCCATGTGGAACAGCTTCCAAATGAGGCCGTTGTGCCACACTTTGTCGAACGCTTTCGCTACGTCGAAGAAGAGAACCCCTGTGAATTGATTGAACTGCAACCGCTCGCTGGCGTGCTCAACGATGCGGTGCACTTGTTGTACGCATGAGTGTTGATCGCGGAAGCCAAACTGCTCGTTCGGAATGAGACCCTTTGCATCGGCAAATGCTTTCAGCCTATTGCATACTAGTCGCTCATAGATTTTCCCTAAACCTTTAAGCAGACTGATCGGTCTATAACTGGTCGGCTCGGACTTTGGCTTACCGGGCTTGGGTATCCCAATGACCACGGCCTCTTTCCATTGCTGCGGAAAGATGTTATTTTTGAGCGCTGCGTTAAAAATGTATGTCAGAAGGACGAGTAACCTCTCTGGGAATAATTTAATGACTTTATTTGTGATGCCGTCCGAGCCGGGTGCTTTACGCGTGTGTAAGCCCTTGATGATCTCCTGAACCTCTTCCGGGGTGACTGGGTCGATATGACCGTCGCTGTCCGGTGGTAACGGAAGTGAAGCTTGCCGTTCCACATCAGAGTCTATTTCGCGTACGTGTTCTAAGTCGGTGTGTAGGGTGCTGGGCGAACATTGAGACTCGAGACTTTCGGCCAGACATTCCGCCTTTTCTACATCTTCGAAAGCTTCTGACTGATTGGGCCTCTTTAAGGGAGGCATAGGGGCGACCACGTCTTTCCTCAAAGATCGAGACAACTGCCAGAAAGCGACGTGAGACGGCTCAAGATCGCTTAATGTAGTGTCCCATCGAGTTTGACGCATTTCCTGTATGCGAGCCTTAACGGCCCGTTCTAATCTGCGGAGACTAACCCTGTTGCCTTCGCAAGGGAACCTATCGTAGGCGCACACGGCGGCGTTCTTCCTCCTCAGCAGATCACGCACGTCATCGGGGAGCTTCCAGCGACGGTCTTCCGTCTCGGGAGCCCTCCGAGAACAATCATTAAGTAACGATTGTACGTGCTCTGTGAAGGAGTCGATCGCCTCCGTGGTGTCCTCTACGCTAACGATGTGATCTGGTATTTTGTTCAGATGTACGGATTCGGTCGACTCGAGTCTTTTCTCAAGCCGCGCCCAATCCGTAATCCACCTATTCGGGGGGGCTTGACCGGTATCAATGGGACCTAGTCTCTGTTTCAGTTCTACCATAACTGGCCTATGGTCTGAGGTAAGCTCGTGCAGTACTTCCATAGAGCACAAACGTAAGTTCACGTTCTTAAGAAGCACCAGGTCTAACACCGCCGGCCTATGTTCCACTTCATACGGGAAGTGAGTACATTCTAATGGAGCTATTATATCGTAGTTGAGCGTGCTCGAGTGCGATTCCAGGACCCTACCTCGGGTGCAGGTGATGGGGCAGTTCCACATGGTGTGTTTGGCGTTGAGATCGCCAGCGACTATGACTGAGGGTCCTAGTTCGAATAGGGCCCTGAGATCGCTACCGAGCAGCTGTTTGGTTGGTGACAGATAAGCTGACACTATGACTATTGACTGGTGGCCGGTCATCCCTAACCGACAGACCGAAACCTCAACGTTCGTCAGCGTTGGCGGATCCATAGGTGAGCAGTGCAAGGACCTCTTGTAATAGATCAAAGTCCCGCCCTTAGGGGAGCCGACCCTATCATTGCGAACTATGTTGTAGTTCGCAATATTAGGGTTTCTCTGGGCGGGCTTTAAAAAGGTCTCTTGCACGAGAAGTATGTCTGGTTGATGGACCCTAAGGAATTCACCTACCTGATCTCTTTGACCGGCTAAGCCGTCCGCGTTGAAATACCCTAACTTGAGTGTTCGTGGTTTGACTCTGCCAGTGTTTCGCGAATCCATTAGGGATTTACTCTGAAGTTGGCGAGGGCCTCGAAGACGGTCGAGTACCTAATTGTGACTCCTAGGAGTGCCATCGGGTTTCCCTCATTTGCGCGGATCTGCGCGGCCATGTCGGGTGTCGAGTCAAATTACAGCGGTTTTTTATACTCTTAATCCAATTAATTCGATTTTTCTAATTGGCCGATCGAACTTTCGCGGCTCGTTAGTGACACCGCGGCTTAACGACTTTTCGCGGATGTACCCTTTTTTTTTTTTTTTTTTTTTTCGTGCGGAAGTCCCTTCGGATACCGCCCCCGCTGGAGAGCGGGGGGTCTCCAGCGGGGGCGGTTATGTCGGGCTTGCACCGACTAAAACCGCACGCCGTCTCGGGTCTTAAGACACCGGGGTGTAAGGTTACCCATAGAGCATATCCCTCGCACCCCGACTGACCATGGGCCATCTCCGGTTTCGAGATGGCCCCCTTACTTGCTCTCCACTGTGCCCTCTGCTAATCAGAGGGACACGTGGAAAGCTTCCGGACAGCCCTCAACAGGGCCGTCCTCGCCTCGGTCGGAGTTGGCCGTAGGCGGCAGCGTCTCTCCCACCCTAGGAGAGAGGCGCTGCCGTCTCCGTTGCCCAGGGTGCACCGCGTGGAGGTCCCCAACCAAGCACCCCTCGCGGATGTACCCTAATGGTCGATCGGTCAATCTTACAATTATGTGTTTATTTTTTATTTACAATGATTTATATACCGTATTATGTATTCTAATAGGTAGTGGAAATAAGGTGACACGAAATAAGATACAATTTACACTTATAGATCGGTAAACAATGACGATTTCTTCGTCGCAAACTTATAACTATTATACACGATTATTCCTATAGTTTTTGTTAAATCAGTTTAATTATATACACTATCACTTATGTACTAACAAAATAAGCTTATATACTAGTTGTTCTGCACAGTAGACCTCGAAAGAAGCAACTCTCTTCTTCTTCTTCTTTTTTCTTTCTTCTTCTTCTTTTTCGTGGATAGTTATCACAGAAATCTTGGTGCATCAAAGTTATTGTTATATCGCTAGGCAAATACAATCGATTGGTGACGTTTACGCCTATAATGTGAAATTACAGGGTTATACTTCATTATATGTCCTTTTATTAATTCTCTGTCAGATTTAATTATTCTATCATGTTGTCCTCTTTGATCTTTTTGTCTGTCTATAGGTCTATTTAAAACTAACATCAGTATTTTATCGTTCTTGGCGTTGTATCCTAAAGTTGTTAAAAAAAAGTTTTGCATACCTCTACTTGGATCTTGTCCTTATTAAAAGTATAAACATAGTTAACTGTGCGTTTCGGGTTTTCAGCGTTTGTAACTTTTCTGCATTTTATATCTTGAGCTGTGACAAGAGATTTTATGTAAGTCCCTTATATTCCCAACTCAAAGAGATGTATTCATTATTAGTTTCTTTTAGTGTGGTTCTGACAGTCATTATAAGTTTTGTCTGAAATGAAATGTTCGTAACAAAAATAACATAAACATTTTCCGCAAGAGCTAAGAACCTCTTCTTTGCAATATTTTTATACAGCTACTATCTGTGACCTTTATGTCATTTTTACTGTCTTCATTATTGATTGGCGATAAGTCTATGAAAGAAAAAAAGCGCGGGAAACGTCTCGGAGGCGGGAAGTCTTGAATTTTAAATTTTTCATTTTAATTATTTAAGTGATCAGTTGGGTGTTGTAGCTTTATGTACATATTTCCCTGTTGTATATTGGTTTGTATATATAAATTTAGGTAAGTAGTTAGTATATAAGTAGTTTCTTTCTAATAGTTATATAAGTATGAATGAGCCACCTGATCCAGGGGGGTCACCCCCTCTGGATGTAGGTGCATATATTACTATACAATCCAGTGTAAATAAGGTAAATGAGTCTGGTCTGGATTCGGACGCTTCGACCGCATCCAGGAGCAGAAAAGGTCCAAAATTGTAAAAATGTGTAAAACATGTAATAAACGGCGTAAAAAGAATTCCATTGGTTCAGATACTGAAAACACATGTATCTGCAACAAAATTTCCGAAATAACTACTCCTGTTGCTCCCATGGACACTTCATCAACTTTGAACGAAATAAATGCACAGCAGCCACGGCCAATTGGCATTGGTAGGAAATTATATGTTAAAAGTGATTCTGGCCCTTATATAGTTCATGTGCAAAAAATTTCTTCCTCTCCAACTGATGGAACCACTCTACACCCCATCACTTTAGGCAACTTCCTTAAAAACAATTGTGTACAAAATATAGTTAATGGTAGCATCAAAAGAATAGGCAGAAATAGAATATCAGTAGGTTTCACAGATTTTAATAATGCAAATGACTTTATCAGCAATATAAATTTAAAGCTAAATAATCTGTTAGCATTTATACCAACTTTTCAAACCACTCGTATGGGGATTGTTCGAGGCATCCCCTCAGACTTGTCTGAGGAGGATATTTTATCTAATATAACTGTACCAATTGGTTGTGGTGCCATTATTAAAGTGAGAAGGCTGAATTATAAAATAAAAATGAATGACAATATAACATGGAAACCCACCGAATCATTAGTCTTAACCTTTGATGGCCAGATTTTACCGAAAAGAGTTTTTATGTTTTTTAACGCCCTTCCTGTTGATTTATACATATTCCCTACAATACAGTGTTTTCATTGCTGCCGCTATGGACACACCAAAGTCCAATGCCGGTCTAAGCCAAGATGCTTAAAGTGCGGGCAGGATCACACAGCTGACTCCTGTAGAATAGGTGAAGAAAGTTCTTTTTGTATTAATTGTCATGGTTATCATTTCGCTACAAATAAGATATGTCCCGAATTTAATAGACAAAGGAATATTAAAAAATCAATGGCAGAAAATTGTATTTCATATGCAGAAGCTGAAAAACAATTCCCAAAGGTCTCCAAATCTTATGCCGATGTTACCATTTCTAATAATATACATGCTCACAATTCTTCATCAACTACACAACATATAGTATCACCTAACACTTCTTCATATAAAAAAACTGTCTTTCTAAAACCTAAAATCTTGACAAAATCTCAACATGGTTATGATAGATCTTCCCATGACGCTATTATTAAAGAGCACATGTTGCCTGAACCAGCTAATGGTTGTGCTCTTAATAAGACCGCTGATATTGATACCTCCACAACGAACCACAGTATTTTACAAGTTATTACACAATTAGTAGAATCATTATCTAAGTCAAATATTTCACCGTCCCACGCTGCCCTTATCATACATCAAGCTGTTAAAATTCTTTACACTGACAATGGATCAATCCGTAGTAATACAATGGAATTGCCAGAGTGCAGTCAGCAAAAAAACTGAACTGATAGGTCTCATTAATGAATATAACCCTTTTTTAATTGCATTATCAGAAACATGGTTAAAACCCAATCGATTATTTAGAATTTCAAAGTATGTTTGTATTCGTGAAGACCGAAGTGATGGTGACGCACACGGTGGTGTTGCCATATTGGTAAATTATAATTTACCATATACAATAGTTTCAATCCCTTCTCACAGTGACGAATTTGAAATAGTTGCTGTTCAAATTCAAAACATTTGTTTTGCTTCTATTTATATATAGAACTAAACTGTATAATCCAAACTCTTCCTCAACCTTTAATACTTTTAGGAGATTTTAATTCTCATAATGAGATATGGGGAAGTTCTAAAACGAATCCAAATGGAACTGAACTGTATGACTTAGTTGACAAGAATAATCTATCCATTCTTAATACAGGTGTCGCTACCCGCAGATCAAAACCAGGACAACGTATAAGTGCTATAGATTTATCCGTATGCTCACCAACTTTATTTCCATTACTATCCTGGCAGCCTTTATCTTCTTCTTCTGGCAGTGACCATTTTCCCCTAATTATAACTGTTCCTTTATCTATAAAATTTCACAATAATCGCCGATCTCTCTTAAGACACAAGATTGCCCGTGATTCCGATTGGGACACCTTTAAATTATCCATAGAATCCAAAATCTATGATCTTCCCCAAATATATTATGGAAACGAAAAAGATTGCTCGGAAGCATTTTCAAACTTAATATTAAATGTAGCTAACGATACATTTCCCACTAAAGGAGGAGATGGTATGCGTAGAGGCATACCATCTCCTCCTTGGTGGGACAAAGAATGCTCACTTGCCATCCAAAAAAGAAAAGAAGCTGAAGTAAATTACAAACGTCTTATGTCTTGGGAAAACTATGAGATTTTATCGCAGGCCATCCTTGATACAAGAACTTTATTTAAAAGTAAGAAACAGTCTTCCTGGCAATCTTTCTGTTCCTCTCTCTGCCCTAATTCTAGCCCTTCGGTTGTTTGGAATAAAATTAGGCGATTCCGCTCAGCTTTTACACAACCATCTTTAAACACAATACCGTCTTCAATAATAAATAATTTCTTAAATATTCTTGCCCCTCCTTCCGTTTCTGAAATGACATATTTAACTTCTCCTATTCCCAATTCTCCATCAATGGTATCTTCTCTCTTCTCTTTTCAAGAGTTAAAATTTGTGTTAAGCACACTAAAAGATTCCTCTCCAGGGAAAGATGGTATTCCTTACTCTTTTTTATGTAACCTTGGTGATGTAAGCCTACACTATTATCTTGACCTTGTTAATTCTATTCTAGTCTCAGGAATTATCCCCCCATCATGGAAATCTCAGATTATTATTCCCATTTTGAAACAAGATAAGGACCCAAATGATCCATATTCTTATAGACCTATAGCTCTTTCGCCTGTGATTACAAAAATTGCCGAACATCTAGTTAAAAATAGACTGGAGTGGATTGTAGAGAGCCGTGATATTCTTTCAAATAGTCAGTTCGGCTTTCGAAAAGGTAGGTCCACCATGGACTGTCTTAGCATATTTATAACGGACATCCAACTTTCGTTTTCATGTAATCAATCTATAGTCGCTACTTTTCTAGACATTAAATCTGCATACGATAACGTTATTATTTCAATTCTTAAACAGAAATTGATTCTTTTAAAGATACCCGAGCTATTGACGAACTTTATTTGTAATCTATTAATAAACAGAACAATTGAAGTATCCCATGAAGATAAACATTTTTTGAGAGTAGTGGATAAAGGACTTCCACAGGGATCTGTTTTAAGCCCCTTGTTGTATAATATTTACACTTATGATTTAGATAGATCTCTGGGTAATTCTGTTCGTTTGCTGCAATATGCCGACGACTTACTGTTATATTATGCAAACCATGATACTGAGTTAGCTTGTGAGATGCTGTCTGCATCTCTTTTTTCTTTAAAACAATGGTTTAATTCTAATGGCCTGGAGGTATCAACCTCTAAATGTACCACAGTAGTATTTACGAGAAAAAGATACATCCCTTCTGTTTGCGTGTATTACGATAACATTGCCCTGCCGGTTGAACCTCACGCCAAGTATTTAGGTTTAATTCTTGACTCTCGCTTGAATGGATTTGCTCATACTAAGTTTGTTGTTAATAAATGTGAACGTCATCTTAATATTATTAGATGCCTTGCTGGCGTATGGTGGGGCGCTCACCCTTTTTCATTAAAATTAGTATATAATGCCATTATCAGAAGTGTGCTAGATTATGGTACATATTTGCTCAGTCTGTGTAGTAAATCAAGTCTTAAACTAATGGATAACATACAAGCTAAAGCTCTTAGAATTATTACTGGTGCTATGAAATCCAGTCCAATCAATGCATTACAAGTGGAAGTGTCGGAGCCCCCTTTAAATTTGAGGAGACAATTCTTGTCAGACAGATTTATTTTTAAAGCTCTTCTCATTTCAAATCATCCTCTTCACACAAAATTACACAATCTTTCAGAATATATTCAAAATAGTTCTTACTGGCGCCATAAAAGTAAACCATATATTGTAGAAAGCTATTTAAAATTCAAATCCTTTTCATCCCCTATTCATCAGTCTCCCTTTTTACCTCTGTATAGTGTCAATTATGAATCTTTGATGTTGTTTCCTAGCATTAATGGATCAATAAACTTTAATACAGATTTTAACAGCCAATCAAATTCACATCAATTATTTACTGATGCCTCCAAGTATCCATTCCCTGAACCAGTAGGGGTGGGTGTGTATCACATTAATTATAATATTGTACAAAAAATTAAACTGCCTCCAGAGACTTCTATCTACAATGCCGAATGTTTTGCACTTCTCAAGGCTTTAGAATATATTTTAATTGCAAAACTTAAAAGCTCTATCATTTTAACTGACGCTCTTGCTGTTCTAGAATCATTAAAAAAGAATCCATTTAAAAACGCAAATAATCCAATAATATTTGGCATTAAAAACTTATTACATGAATGCCACTGTAAAAATTTTGTAGTTGAATTCGCTTGGATTCCGAGTCACTCGGGTATTGCAGGAAATGAAATTGCTGACAAAATTGCTAAGGAAGCTGTCTCCTGTGGAGATACGGTCCCGTACAAATTATTTGGTGAAGATGTTTATAGTGGTGCGAAACGCTACCTATTCGACACATGGCATAAATCTTGGCATCTTAGCAGTAGATCGAAGGGACTTTTTTACTATAACATTCAACCTAACATTCCCAATAAGCCTTGGTTTGCTTTTTTAAATTTAGAGAAAAGATTAACAACATCTTTAATAAGGATGCGTCTGGGACATGCTTGCACTCCCGCTCATCTTGCAAGAATAAAAATTAGAGATAGCCCTATTTGTGATTGCGGGGCAGGAGTAGGTGACTTAAATCACCTATTCCTGGCTTGCCGTCAATTTGATATTCTATTTTTTGATCTTCTTCCTAGTATTCCTTTACCTACTCATATTCCTTTATTACTTATGTACCCCTTTAATAAACAAGTATTAGAAGCTATAGATTTATTTATAAAACATAATGAAATTAAATTGTAGATTATTTTTGTATTTAAGTATTTGTGTTTAGTTGTAGATTTTAATGTTTTAATGTCTTTTTTACCTACCTGATCCTGTCCTTTTGTTTTCCTCAATTCCGTTCCGTTTTATTTGTACAAAAATACGTTTCCTCGTTTTAACTTGACATTGGCATACATTTATTACTTGCCAAAAAGGTGAAAAAAAAAAAAAAAATAAGTCTATGAAAGATGATTTGTTATTTGTCTGTCGATGTATTATTTCACAAGGAAAAAAAGCGCGAGAACCTTGAAAGGTAGCGAATAAACTTCTCGGGCTGATTTTAATTAATTTATTTGGTGTTTTTAAGATAAATTTGTAACTCAAAGTGATCTAGTTAGCGTAATAAGTGTTTGTGTTAGTCCGCTTGTCGGAAATCACTATATTGTAAGTAGTTTTAATTTATATTACTGCGTGAACCGAGCTTAGGGGTTACCCCCAACTTACAACATGGAGTGTGAGGAGGTTTTGCAGCCTCTCCCTCCGGAGCCGCCCGACCCTTCTGACCCGCAGATACCAAGCAAATCGATTGACAACAAACGGAGAGCTGAGACTGAGTTCGAAACCCCCTTCAAGAGGGTAACCTCTTCCCCGGAAGATCTAAACATACCGTCGATACAGACAGTCTATACACATCCATCGCTAGTAGTTGGTACGGTGCTCCACTATACCACCTCCGACAAAGGACCCTACGTAGTACATGTGTCTCGTTCCGAGTCTTCCCCAGGTACCGGCACCACTTTAAAGCCCATTAATTTCGGACAGTTTCTTTCTAAACATAATTTTAAGGATATTCGCCCAGGAGAGGGAGTCCGTAAAGTCGGACGAAATAAAGTTGCTGTAGAATTTACCACCGCAGAGGCAGCTAACAATTTTTTAACTTCTCCCATCTTACCCATGTGCAAGTACACTCCGACCATCCCCTCTTACAGCGTTACCAGGATTGGCCTGGTAAGGAATGTCCCTACAGACCTATCCATGGATGACTTCGTTGACGGAGTAGTCCTTCCCGAAGGATGTGGAATTATTTTAAAGGCACGCCGCCTCAACAGGAAAGTTATTGACGAGCATAAGGTTTCTTGGGTTCCAACTCAAACTGTTGTAGTTACCTTTCAAGGACAATGCCTACCCAACAGGATATTCCTATACTATAACTCCCATCCTGTACAACTGTATCAATACCCAACCATCCAATGCCACCATTGTTGTCGTTTTGGCCATACGAAGATACAGTGCAGGTCAAAGCCCAGATGCTTCCGTTTCTCAAAAGAGCATTAAGGGGACTCTTGTGAGACCCTAGAAGCGGACGCTAAGTGTTTGCACTGTGCCGGTAAGCATTTCGCCACCAGCCGGCTTTGCCCGGAATTGGAAAGACAAAAGTCTATTAAAATGGTAATGGCACAAAATTCCATCTCATTCGAGGAAGCCTCTGCCCAATTCCCTAAATCCACTCGCTCGTTTTCCGAGATTGCCCAAGAACCCTCTTCCAGACCTCGTCCCTCCAACAGCCCACTGAAAACTACTCATGTAGACCCGTCTCAAAGCACTACCCACTACTATGTTAAAGCTGCCCTTCCCACCCCTAAACCAAAGGCCCTACTGGGTAAATCCTATGATAGGATTGCCTATAGGAACATAGTTACAAACCCAGGGACATCCTCCCCAAATGGCTGCGCTCTCCAAACTATTGAACCCTCATCACCCCCAATCAATAATAATATTATGGAAACCCTACTGTCTATTTTAATTGACATTATCTTAACCAATCCCCAATCACTACCGCCCAACGTTGCCTCCAAAACTTACACAATTAGTCCAACAATTATCCCCCAATTTATCCAATAGAGATCCTACAGTGGAACATCCAGAGCATTAATGCTAAAAGGCATGAATTGATATACCTCATAAATAAATTGCAGCCATCAGTCATTGCTGTCTCGGAGACATGGCTGAGGCCTGGATCCCGTTTTCGGATCCCGGGCTTCTCCTGCCTGCGGGATGACAGAGCTGATGCACACGCTGGAAGCGCTCTGTTAATAAAGCGCTCCCTCACATTTTCCCCAATTGCCCTCCCTCCCCTCCCACCTAGGATCAATGCTGTCGGTGCCAAGAGCTCTGGCATCTCTTTTATCTCCATTTATATCCCTCATCCTGTCTCCGCAATGATCCCTGACCTCAATCTCCTATTCTCATCTATTCCCCCACCCATGATCATCATGGGGGATTTTAACGGCCACAACACTGTGTGGGGTCACAACTTCTCGGATCATTTCGGCCACTCCCTCCTTGAGATCATTGATGAGGCCAACTTATGCCTCCTGTCGACCTCTCCCTATGTTCTCCCCCGCTTGTCACAGACATCATTTGGAAAATTCTCCCACTAACCTACCAAAGTGATCACTTCCCCATAGTGATGTCACTATACTCAAATTCCCCAAATAATGTGACACCCTTTATTAATCCCTCACCTGCCCTAAAGTATTTCTTTTTTCTTTCCGATGCAGATTGGCCATCCTATGCATCATCCCTTGACCGGGAAATTGACTTACTAACCCCCTATTCTAACCCACTCACCTCATACAATAAATTCATCGATATCATGATTTCATGTGCAGATCTCCATATCCCTCGTAAAAATCCTCCTCGTGGCTTTAGGGTTTCGACTCCATGGTGGGATGCAGAATGCACTAAGGCTGTTGCTGACCGTAAATCAGCAGAGAAAGCATACTGTCAATCAATGACTACTGACAACTTTCTAAAATACAAAAGAGCTGCCGCCAAGTTTAAAAAGCTAACTAATAAAAAGAAGAAGCAAAGTTGGATTGGCTTCTGCGAAAGCTTGTCTCCCAGAACTCCCCCAACCTTAGTGTGGAAACAAATTAAACGTTTCAGATGCTCTTCTAACATAGACAATATTTCAGCCAATGACCCGGTATCATGGCTTGAAGCCTTCTCAGACAAACTGCCCCCCCCCCTCTGTTCCTTCCCACTTATCATTGCCATCGCCCCCTTATTACCTCCCATCCTCGGGCAACCTGGATGCCCCCTTTTCCTACGATGAACTTAGACTGGCTCTTGACGGGCTGACTGACTCCTCTCCCGGTATTGACGGTATTCCCTATTCCTTTCTTACTAGGGCTCCTGATAAATGCAAACATTTCTTTTTATCTCTATTAAACTCGTTTTTTGACAATGGTATAGTCCCAGAACAATGGAAATCCCAAATCATAGTCCCAATCCTGAAACCTGGAAAGGATCCTTCGGACCCCGCTAGCCGCAGATCAATAGCGCTGTCATCTGTAATGGCCAAAGTGGCGTAACATATGATCAAGCGCCGTCTCGAGTGGTGGGCTGAAAATGAAGCGGTCTTTGCTAGGTCCCAATTTGGATTTAGAAAAGGCATGGGCACCATGGACAATCTTAGTATGATTACAACAGATATTCACATTACCTTTAGAGAGAATAAATTCCTAGTAGGAGTCTTTCTTGACATCGAATCAGCCTATGACAATGTTCTGCTTCCGGTTCTCAGGAGGAAACTCCACCAGCTGAGAATTCCCGATAAGCTTGTACGTTTCATAATTAATCAATTAATGGAGAGATCTGTTATTATTAAATCCTCTCTTGACCTTCTCCCCGCTAGGAAAGCATGGAAAGGTTTGCCACAGGGATCGGTTTTGAGTCCACTACTGTATAACATCTATACATTCGATCTCGAGCAGACTGTGGACTCCTTCTGTGAAGTCTTACAGTACGCTGATGATCTTTGCCTGTATGTCTCCTCCCCCTCAGTGGTAGAGGCTACTACTAGGCTCAACTCGGCGTTGTGTTACCTTGGCGAATGGCTAATATCCCATGGCCTGTCCCTCTCTGCATCTAAAAGCACCGTTGTCGTTTTCACCAGGAAACGAATCATCCCCCCTGTAGAGATTTTTATCGACAGAGAAATCATTCCCGTATCCGTATCAAGGTAAAATTTCTGGCCATCATACTGGATTCTAAATTGGCAGGCAACCCTCACTTTACATATATTGAACAAAAATGTGAAAAAAAATTTAACATCTTACGATGTCTCTCTGGAGTGTGGTGGGGATCTCACCCATATACCCAGAAACTTCTATATAATGCTATTATCAGAAGCCACTTTGACTACGGAGCATTTCTCCTTAATCTGGGTAACAAGTCAGGTCTAGACAAGATTGACAAGGTCCAGTCTAAATGTATTCGCCTTATACTGGGAGCTATGAAGTGCTCGTCCATCAACGCTATGCAGGTTGAGTGTTGTGACCCCCCCCCCCCTAAGCCTGAGGAGGTAATACCTCTGCGATAGATTCTTGTTCAAATTGACACAAAACTCCAAACATCCCCTCCTATCGAAACTAAAGCACCTACTTAGTTTATTTAGTACCTCTGATAAGATCCCCTGTCTTCTCCATAGCCTTAAATCCGTTTCAGGCCTACCACACTCTATTAGACAGTTCCCGATATTCCCAATTTACCAAATTCCATATGATGCATTAGTTTTCCTACCCCAAGTCATTTTTAGAATAAATTCCTAGTAGGAGTCTTTCTTGACATCGAATCAGCCTATGACAATGTTCTGCTTCCGGTTCTCAGGAGGAAACTCCACCAGCTGAGAATTCCCGATAAGCTTGTACGTTTCATAATTAATCAATTAATGGAGAGATCTGTTATTATTAAATCCTCTCTTGACCTTCTCCCCGCTAGGAAAGTATGGAAAGGTTTGCCACAGGGATCGGTTTTGAGTCCACTACTGTATAACATCTATACATTCGATCTCGAGCAGACTGTGGACTCCTTCTGTGAAGTCTTACAGTACGCTGATGATCTTTGCCTGTATGTCTCCTCCCCCTCAGTGGTAGAGGCTACTACTAGGCTCAACTCGGCGTTGTGTTACCTTGGCGAATGGCTAATATCCCATGGCCTGTCCCTCTCTGCATCTAAAAGCACCGTTGTCGTTTTCACCAGGAAACGAATCATCCCCCCTGTAGAGATTTTTATCGACAGAGAAATCATTCCCGTATCCGTATCAAGGTAAAATTTCTGGCCATCATACTGGATTCTAAATTGGCAGGCAACCCTCACTTTACATATATTGAACAAAAATGTGAAAAAAAATTTAACATCTTACGATGTCTCTCTGGAGTGTGGTGGGGATCTCACCCATATACCCAGAAACTTCTATATAATGCTATTATCAGAAGCCACTTTGACTACGGAGCATTTCTCCTTAATCTGGGTAACAAGTCAGGTCTAGACAAGATTGACAAGGTCCAGTCTAAATGTATTCGCCTTATACTGGGAGCTATGAAGTGCTCGTCCATCAACGCTATGCAGGTTGAGTGTTGTGACCCCCCCCCCCCTAAGCCTGAGGAGGTAATACCTCTGCGATAGATTCTTGTTCAAATTGACACAAAACTCCAAACATCCCCTCCTATCGAAACTAAATCACCTACTTAGTTTATTTAGTACCTCTGATAAGCAGTGCTATTCTCTAAGGACCACAGCCTTGCGCGCAGCGCTGCGCTCGTCGACGAGCTCGCAAAATGCTGCTTTGGATTTATATTTTATTTTATTTTAATTTTGATTTTAATTTATGATTTAGATTCAGATTTAGATTTAGATTCAGATTTAGATTTAGATTTAGATTTAGATTTAGATTTAGATTTAGATTTAGATTTAGATTTAGATTTAGATTTAGATTTGGATTTGGATTTGGATTTGGATTTGGATTTGGATTTGGATTTGGATTTGGATTTCGATTTCGATTTCGATTTGGATTTGGATTTGGATTTCGATTTCGATTTCGATTTCGATTTGGATTCGGATTTGGATTTGGATTTGGATTTGGATTTGGATTCGGATTCGGATTCGCTATTTTCGGAATCCGAATCCGAATCCAAATCCAAATCCGAATCCGAATCCGAATCCGAATCCGAATCCGAATCCGAATCCGAATCCAAATCCAAATCCAAATCCGAATCCGAATCCGAATCCGAATCCGAATCCAAATCCGAATCCAAATCCAAATCCAAATCCAAATCCAAATCCAAATCCAAATCCAAATCCAAATCCAAATCCAAATCCAAATCCAAATCCAAATCCAAATCCAAATCCAAATCCAAATCCAAATCCAAATCCAAATCCAAATCCAAATCCAAATCCAAATCCAAATCCAAATCCAAATCCAAATCCAAATCCAAATCCAAATCCAAATCCAAATCCAAATCCAAATCCAAATCCAAATCCAAATCCAAATCCAAATCTAAATCTAAATCTAAATCTAAATCTAAATCTAAATCTAAATCTAAATCTAAATCTAAATCTAAATCATAAATTAAAATCAAAATTAAAATAAAATAAAATATAAATCCAAAGCAGCATTTTGCGAGCTCGTCGACGAGCGCTGCGCTGCGCGCAAGGCTGTGGTCCTTAGAGAATAGCACTGAAGATCCCCTGTCTTCTCCATAGCCTTAAATCCGTTTCAGGCCTACCACACTCTATTAGACAGTTCCCGATATTCCCAATTTACCAAATTCCATATGATGCATTAGTTTTCCTACCCCAAGTCATTTTAGACTTTGGTATCACTAAGGACTCTGTTGATGCCACAGGAATGTTTAATTCAGAAATCAATTCGAAATATTCAGGATGGAACTCAATATTCACCGACGCATCTAAATTATCGAGCAATAGCGTTGTTGGCGCTGCGGTGTGGATCCCCGTACAAACATTAATTTAAGCTTTAAATGTCCCTCATCTGCATCAGTGTTCACCGGTGAGGCTGTTGCTCTCTTGGAGGCTGTTAGTTTTGTTAGATCCCATAACCTCGATAAATCTATCATCTTCTCGGACTCCCTAAGCTGCCTCCAGTCTATATTGTCCAACTCTTTCAGGTCTGCCTCTCGCCTCCCTATCATTCTTGAGATTAAGCTCGCCCTTTTTGAATGCCATAAACTGAACATCGACGTGGTCCTTGCGTGGATACCAGGCCACTCTGGTATACCGGGCAATGAGACGACAGATGCTTGCGCGAAAAACGCTGCCCTTTTGGGTTCTCTTGAGCATTATCATACATATTGCCACGACCTTTGTTTAGGGCCCAAAAATATGCTTGTAAAATCTTGGACAAAGGTATGGAATGATTCAAAGCTCATCAAAGGAAAGTTCTATGCTGACATTCAACCAGACACCCCCCTTTCCCCTGGTTTTTCAAGTTTCGTAAGTTTGATAAATCAGTTACGTCAACCATCTGCCGACTCAGACTTGGTTTTTCGTGCACTCCGGTATTCCTGGCGAAGATAAGGATCCGGGACCATTCTATCTGTGAGTGTGGTCTTGAGGAGGGAAGTGTAGATCATTTTTTTTTTAACTGCCCGAACCTACAATGCTCACTCTACGATATTCTCCCCCCTGTTATCCCCCTTCCTACCTCTTTCAAGACCATATTGTCTCTAATATTCTCCCCCACAACAAATTTCACTCTCTGCAAATTTATAAAACTCAACAATATTAAGCTTTAAAATGTTATC
Organism: Cybosia mesomella; assembly: GCA_946251805.1. Taxonomy (NCBI): domain Eukaryota; kingdom Metazoa; phylum Arthropoda; class Insecta; order Lepidoptera; family Erebidae; genus Cybosia; species Cybosia mesomella. Next base: position 16,214,677 of record OX276392.1, read on the forward strand.
TTAGATCACTTTGACGCAAAAGAAAAATTGATATTGATGTATATTATTGTTATTATTAATTTCTGAACCGATCATTTTATTTTATTTTATCTTGAAGTTTATGACACTCCTAGACCACAGATTAATAAATAGTTACTAACGTAACAGATACATCACTCCCATACAAAAGCGAAAATACCTAGTCTATATTCACCTACAAAATTTTAATAATAATACCTGCTGCACAGAACGAGAAGAATTGTACCTTAATAACGCGATCATAGAGTCGAGACTGTGTTGCCCGCCGTGCGAGTGACGCCATCGTAAGAATGTACTAGGGTTGTACCTATTTATAGGTTATTGTAATAAAACGAATGTTACGAATCAACCATGTTTTTTATTTGTCAATCAAATAATGTTTTAGTTTTATATAATGATTTATATATTTTTTTCCTGTTTATTTTTTGTTATTATTTTTGTGGTTGTTTGTTTTTTGTTATTCAATTCTATAGTCGAAAATATCCTAAATCTTGAAAAAGTTTGTTTACATAATTCAATAACACAATTTTCGATAAGATCTTTAAGTGGAAATAAATCTAAATATCTTGAGTAATAATCAATGAACACAATATACCACAGATTATTATATTTAAATAAATCTAAACCTATTTTCTGCCATGCCCTAGTCGGCATAGGTACTTTCAACAACTAAAGGCTCTTTTATATTTACTTTTTCCATTATACATTCTGGACAGTTTTCTATAAGTATTTTGATTTGTGAATATAACCCCAACCACCAGACTGATTGTTTTGCTCTTTCCCTACATTTAGTAATACCTAAATGCCCTCTGTGTATGTTACTTAAAATTTCTTCCTGTAAATTTGTGGGTATTACTAATCTGGTATTATATAAAAGAAAATCATCTTGTACAGTAAAGTTGTTTCGATATTGATAGTAATCTAAATTAGATGAATGCAAATTATCTTTATCGGGCCATCCCTTAATAGTAAACTCCTTTAAAGTCCTACACAAATTACAACTTGACTGTTCCTTTTTCACTCTCTCAAGCTTATAACTTATAATCTACAAAACAACCTGATGTCAACTGATATATTATTGATATACCCCTTACACTGATTGTCCTTGATTTAAGGGGCTCTTGACAAGGCATCAGCAATCACTAATGTTTTTCCTGGAACATACACAACTGTATAGGGATGTCTCATTACCTGTAATCTAAACCTTAATAATCTAGATGTCAAATCATCTAAGGGTTTAGTTTGTAAAATTTGCACCAGTGGTTTGTGGTCTGTCTCTAAAGTAATCGGAATTCCTGTAATATAATCTCTGAACTTATTAACTGCCCAGACTAAAGCTAAACATTATTTTTCAATCTGTGCATAGTTCTTTTCACTACTATTCAATGTTCTACTTGCATATGGCTTCATAATTGCCTGCCTGAGTCTGTGTTTCCGGAAAGTTATAACCTCGGAATCTCCAAATCTCGAGTGAATAGGTTCCTTCTAGACAAATGTGTTCCATCGTAGACCACATCGTCACACACGACCCGTGAGATAGGTCCAACGTGAGCCTATCATTCTTAAAAAAAAAACATTCTCGTCAACATTGTGAGTATCTTCAGTGTTTTTAAAAGCAAGTAACAGCTGTATAAATTGTTCTTGCCTACTTTGCTTAGACCATTTCGATACTCTCACCAGCCATATACTGCTACAGATCATGAAACAACATTTATAGAAAAAATAAATAATGACATTTTCATAGACTTCAGTTCAGTTCAGTTCTTGGTTTATGGCTCCGCTTGCTTATTGGCTTGCGATTTTGCCAGTGTCAACGTCTAGGCAGGCCTCCGTCACTCGCTCAAGGCCGCGCGCTATATACCTAGCGCTCGCGTATCGTCGACGATACAAACAGGCAGAGGGCTGCCTATATACTCTTTGGGGCTGCCGAACGCCCGCTTGAGCGCTCGCATCGGACCGCACTGTACGTTTCCCGCGCTTACGCTTCGAAATGCAGAAACCACGTAATTATTGTGCAGTGGATGGGTGTAAAAGTCAAAAAACAAAGGAAAATTTGTCGTTTTTTTCATTGCCGAGAGACGAAGAACACCTATTTTAAATCTTATCTATATGAATGTTGTCACCGTTTATATCTTTGAACATAAGTAGGTAATAAGCAGGTATGTAAATCGTAAATTAAAGGAGTTTTTTGAGAAATGGGTAATGTCCGTTAGTTTTAGATTTCATTGATATTTTAGTTTTATGGGTAGGAATAAGCGTCTATATAGGTATTTAAACTATCATGGTCATTCACATTCGTATTAAAGTTATCGGCCTCGGGATATTTACCATGTTGTATATTAGGCATTGCGACAGCTTCAAAACAATACAACATGGTAAATATCCCGATAATTTTAATACGAAAGTCTATATATAGGTATATCTACTGTAAATTATTTCGTATTTTATAAGAATGGTTGAACGAACTGACAAAATATTTTTTTTTTCTAAAGATTTAGATTGGAAAAAGAGAACATCTAGGACGCGACTTGAACCTGCGACCAGTCCCTTACAGGGGGAATGCTCTGACCAACTCAGCCACATAGTCATACACGTAACTCAGACACGTGTGTGAAAAAAGTAAGCATACTAAATGCTTAAAATTTTAATTGAATTAGGAACCTCAATATCATTTTTGATGACCTATCCATAGATTTAATTTTTTTTTAGGGCTCCATACCCAAAGGGGAAATTCAGAACCCTATTACTAAGACTTCACTGTCCATCTGTCTGTCTGTCTGTCTGTCTGTCCGTCCGTCCGTCTGTCACCAGGCTGTTTTTCATGAACCGTGATAATTAGTATACCTTGAACCGTGGCATAGTAAATAATGTATTTATGTTGCCGCTATAATGTCATAATGATTCGGCCTGGTAGCACCGTATTACAAATGTTAAAAACCGTTGATTTTCCGTCGCTTTGCTCCTGTTTTCCTTATGATTATTTGTTAAAAATATTTACGCGATTTAGGATATTTTCGACGATAGAATTTAATAACAGAGAATTCCGAGAAGGAAAAAAATATATAAATCATTATATAAAACTAAAACATTATTTGATTGACAAATAAAAAACATGGTTGATTCGTAACATTCGTTTTATTACAATAACCTATAAATAGGTACAACCCTAGTACATTCTTACGATGGCGTCACTCGCACGGCGGGCAACACAGTCTCGACTCTATGATCGCGTTATTAAGGTACAATTCTTCTCGTTCTGTGCAGCAGGTATTATTATTAAAATTTTGTAGGTGAATATAGACTAGGTATTTTCGCTTTTGTATGGGAGCGATGTATCTGTTACGTTAGTAACTATTTATTAATCTGTGGTCTAGGAGTGTCTTATACTTCAAGATAAAATAAAATAAAATGATCGGTTCAGAAATGAATAATAACAATAATATACATCAATATCAATTTTTCTTTTGCGTCAAAGTGATCTAAGATAACATTTTAAAGCTTAATATTGTTGAGTTTTATAAATTTGCAGAGAGTGAAATTTGTTGTGGGGGAGAATATTAGAGACAATATGGTCTTGAAGGAGGTAGGAAGGGGGATAACAGGGGGGAGAATATCGTAGAGTGAGCATTGTAGGTTCGGGCAGTTAAAAAAAAATGATCTACACTTCCCTCCTCAAGACCACACTCACAGATAGAATGGTCCCGGATCCTTATCTTCGCCAGGAATACCGGAGTGCACGAAAAACCAAGTCTAAGTCGGCAGATGGTTGACGTAACTGATTTATCAAACTTACGAAACTTGAAAAACCAGGGGAAAGGGTGGTGTCTGGTTGAATGTCAGCATAGAACTTTCCTTTGATGAGCTTTGAATCATTCCATACCTTTGTCCAAGATTTTACAAGCATATTTTTGGGCCCTAAACAAAGGTCGTGGCAATATGTATGATAATGCTCAAGAGAACCCAAAAGGGCAGCGTTTTTCGCGCAAGCATCTGTCGTCTCATTGCCCGGTATACCAGAGTGGCCTGGTATCCACGCAAGGACCACGTCGATGACCAGTTTATGGCATTCAAAAAGGGCGAGCTTAATCTCAAGAATGATAGGGAGGCGAGAGGCAGACCTGAAAGAGTTGGACAATATAGACTGGAGGCAGCTTAGGGAGTCCGAGAAGATGATAGATTTATCGAGGTTATGGGATCTAACAAAACTAACAGCCTCCAAGAGAGCAACAGCCTCACCGGTGAACACTGATGCAGATGAGGGACATTTAAAGCTTAAATTAATGTTTGTACGGGGGATCCACACCGCAGCGCCAACAACGCTATTGCTCGATAATTTAGATGCGTCGGTGAATATTGAGTTCCATCCTGAATATTTCGAATTGATTTCTGAATTAAACATTCCTTTGGCATCAACAGAGTCCTTAGTGATACCAAAGTCTAAAATGACTTGGGGTAGGAAAACTAATGCATCATATGGAATTTGGTAAATTGGGAATATCGAGAACTGTCTAATAGAGTGTGGTAGGCCTGAAACGGATTTAAGGCTATGGAGAAGACAGGGGATCTTATCAGAGGTACCAAATAAACTAAGTAGGTGATTTAGTTTCGGTAGGAGGGGATGTTTGGAGTTTTGTGTCAATTTGAACAAGAATCTATCGCAGAGGTATTGCCTCCTCAGGCTTAGGGGGGGGGGTCACAACACTCAACCTGCATAGCGTTGATGGACGAGCACTTCATAGCTCCCAGTATAAGGCGAATACATTTAGACTGGACCTTGTCAATCTTGTCTAGACCTGACTTGTTACCCAGATTAAGGAGAAATGCTCCGTAGTCAAAGTGGCTTCTGATAATAGCATTATATAGAAGTTTCTGGGTATATGGGTGAGATCCCCACCACACTCCAGAGAGACATCGTAAGATGTTAAATTTTTTTTCACATTTTTGTTCAATATATGTAAAGTGAGGGTTGCCTGCCAATTTAGAATCCAGTATGATGGCCAGAAATTTTACCTTGTTAGATACGGTAATGATTTCTCTGTCGATAAAAATCTCTACAGGGGGGATGATTCGTTTCCTGGTGAAAACGACAACGGTGCTTTTAGATGCAGAGAGGGACAGGCCATGGGATATTAGCCATTCGCCAAGGTAACACAACGCCGAGTTGAGCCTAGTAGTAGCCTCTACCACTGAGGGGGAGGAGACATACAGGCAAAGATCATCAGCGTACTGTAAGACTTCACAGAAGGAGTCCACAGTCTGCTCGAGATCGAATGTATAGATGTTATACAGTAGTGGACTCAAAACCGATCCCTGTGGCAAACCTTTCCATACTTTCCTAGCGGGGAGAAGGTCAAGAGAGGATTTAATAATAACAGATCTCTCCATTAATTGATTAATTATGAAACGTACAAGCTTATCGGGAATTCTCAGCTGGTGGAGTTTCCTCCTGAGAACCGGAAGCAGAACATTGTCATAGGCTGATTCGATGTCAAGAAAGACTCCTACTAGGAATTTATTCTCTCTAAAGGTAATGTGAATATCTGTTGTAATCATACTAAGATTGTCCATGGTGCCCATGCCTTTTCTAAATCCAAATTGGGACCTAGCAAAGACCGCTTCATTTTCAGCCCACCACTCGAGACGGCGCTTGATCATATGTTCCGCCACTTTGGCCATTACAGCAGTGCTATTCTCTAAGGACCACAGCCTTGCGCGCAGCGCTGCGCTCGTCGACGAGCTCGCAAAATGCTGCTTTGGATTTATATTTTATTTTATTTTAATTTTGATTTTAATTTATGATTTAGATTTAGATTTAGATTTAGATTTAGATTTAGATTTAGATTTAGATTTAGATTTAGATTTAGATTTAGATTTAGATTTAGATTTAGATTTAGATTTAGATTAGATTTTTGATTGATGATGAAATCTAAATCTAAATCTAAATCTAAATCTAAATCTAAATCTAAATCTAAATCTAAATCTAAATCTAAATCTAAATCTAAATCTAAATCTAAATCTAACTCTAAATCTAAATCTAAATCTAAATCTAAATCTAAATCATAAATTAAAATCAAAATTAAAATAAAATAAAATATAAATCCAAAGCAGCATTTTGCGAGCTCGTCGACGAGCGCAGCGCTGCGCGCAAGGCTGTGGTCCTTAGAGAATAGCACTGCTTGATGACAGCGCTATTGATCTGCGGCTAGCGGGGTCCGAAGGATCCTTTCCAGGTTTCAGGATTGGGACTATGATTTGGGATTTCCATTGTTCTGGGACTATACCATTGTCAAAAAACGAGTTTAATAGAGATAAAAAGAAATGTTTGCATTTATCAGGAGCCCTAGTAAGAAAGGAATAGGGAATACCGTCAATACCGGGAGAGAAGTCAGTCAGCCCGTCAAGAGCCAGTCTAAGTTCATCGTAGGAAAAGGGGGCATCCAGGTTGCCCGAGGATGGGAGGTAATAAGGGGGCGATGGCAATGATAAGTGGGAAGGAACAGAGGGGAGGGGGGCAGTTTGTCTGAGAAGGCTTCAAGCCATGATACCGGGTCATTGGCTGAAATATTGTCTATGTTAGAAGAGCATCTGAAACGTTTAATTTGTTTCCACACTAAGGTTGGGGGAGTTCTGGGAGACAAGCTTTCGCAGAAGCCAATCCAACTTTGCTTCTTCTTTTTATTAGTTAGCTTTTTAAACTTGGCGGCAGCTCTTTTGTATTTTAGAAAGTTGTCAGTAGTCATTGATTGACAGTATGCTTTCTCTGCTGATTTACGGTCAGCAACAGCCTTAGTGCATTCTGCATCCCACCATGGAGTCGAAACCCTAAAGCCACGAGGAGGATTTTTACGAGGGATATGGAGATCTGCACATGAAATCATGATATCGATGAATTTATTGTATGAGGTGAGTGGGTTAGAATAGGGGGTTAGTAAGTCAATTTCCCGGTCAAGGGATGATGCATAGGATGGCCAATCTGCATCGGAAAGAAAAAAGAAATACTTTAGGGCAGGTGAGGGATTAATAAAGGGTGTCACATTATTTGGGGAATTTGAGTATAGTGACATCACTATGGGGAAGTGATCACTTTGGTAGGTTAGTGGGAGAATTTTCCAAATGATGTCTGTGACAAGCGGGGGAGAACATAGGGAGAGGTCGACAGGAGGCATAAGTTGGCCTCATCAATGATCTCAAGGAGGGAGTGGCCGAAATGATCCGAGAAGTTGTGACCCCACACAGTGTTGTGGCCGTTAAAATCCCCCATGATGATCATGGGTGGGGGAATAGATGAGAATAGGAGATTGAGGTCAGGGATCATTGCGGAGACAGGATGAGGGATATAAATGGAGATAAAAGAGATGCCAGAGCTCTTGGCACCGACAGCATTGATTCTAGGTGGGAGGGGAGGGAGGGCAATTGGGGAAAATGTGAGGGAGCGCTTAATTAACAGAGCGCTTCCAGCGTGTGCATCAGCTCTGTCATCCCGCAGGCAGGAGAAGCCCGGGATCCGAAAACGGGATCCAGGCCTCAGCCATGTCTCCGAGACAGCAATGACTGATGGCTGCAATTTATTTATGAGGTATATCAATTCATGCCTTTTAGCATTAATGCTCTGGATGTTCCACTGTAGGATCTCTATTGGATCTATTGGGGGATAATTGTTGGACTAATTGTGTAAGTTTTGGAGGCAACGTTGGGCGGTAGTGATTGGGGATTGGTTAAGATAATGTCAATTAAAATAGACAGTAGGGTTTCCATAATATTATTATTGATTGGGGGTGATGAGGGTTCAATAGTTTGGAGAGCGCAGCCATTTGGGGAGGATGTCCCTGGGTTTGTAACTATGTTCCTATAGGCAATCCTATCATAGGATTTACCCAGTAGGGCCTTTGGTTTAGGGGTGGGAAGGGCAGCTTTAACATAGGAGTGGGTAGTGCTTTGAGACGGGTCTACATGAGTAGTTTTCAGTGGGCTGTTGGAGGGACGAGGTCTGGAAGAGGGTTCTTGGGCAATCTCGGAAAACGAGCGAGTGGATTTAGGGAATTGGGCAGAGGCTTCCTCGAATGAGATGGAATTTTGTGCCATTACCATTTTAATAGACTTTTGTCTTTCCAATTCCGGGCAAAGCCGGCTGGTGGCGAAATGCTTACCGGCACAGTGCAAACACTTAGCGTCCGCTTCTAGGGTCTCACAAGAGTCCCCTTAATGCTCTTTTGAGAAACGGAAGCATCTGGGCTTTGACCTGCACTGTATCTTCGTATGGCCAAAACGACAACAATGGTGGCATTGGATGGTTGGGTATTGATACAGTTGTACAGGAAGGGAGTTATAGTATAGGAATATCCTGTTGGGTAGGCAAAATCACAAGCCCTTTAAATACCTATACCTACTTTACTTACAAATCGCGATAACGAGGGCATTCACCTCTATCGTCGGCACGACTGTGTAGGTACTTGTTTTCTCGAACGCTCCAGTAAGTACCTACTCTTGTCGAACGCTCTAGTTAAATAAATAACGTGCCTTATCTCTAGATGATTCCGGAACATTCTACCCTCTTTATTAAGAGCTATGAAAGGGCGCCCGGCTATCGACACGAGTCAGTTTCATTCTTGTCATCGTGTCTCATTTTCTGTCTTGGAGAATAGTTCACCGATATGGATTAAGCGGAATTAATAACAATACGGTTCTAACTGTTACTAACTTCTCGGAGTATTATGATAGAGAGCTTCAGGCTAGTCTATTGGTCGGGGAATGTAAGATCCCACTTCTTTAATATGAAGCTGTTTGCCGTCAGTAACTTACACTTGATAGACTTCTAAAGATATTCGTTGGTGTGGAATTTAGTCAAATTATTGAATCGTGTAATTTGAAGAAATATCAATTCTAGGTTTACACACCCTTGATACTGGTATCTCTCTACAAGCAAAATGTTAAAATATTTGTGTAAATTACAGCAAAAAGACCATGCACATACTTGATGGCTGCTGAAAAGCAACTGAAACGTCGGGTTCAATGTAAATAATATAAAATAACATCAAATAATTCGCGATAGAATCCGTTAAAATTGTTTTATTTCAATGTGTGACATACTGTTTCTTTAGGCATAACTATCATTGAAACTAATATATTCTGGCCTTATTTTAAATCGCATAAACGTATAAACCATAATTTTATTTATTTGCTTAACAGTTTGCAACATGTAAATATCAAAAGGTTTGATCGGATATAGTCGCTATTTTTGTTTACTATCTTATAATGACGGTTGATGTTAATTGTCGCTCGCTTAGTAATGTGCCCGGTAGATGGCAATAGGCTCGCCCCCTATTACATTGGGACCTAAACCTTGTAAGTACTATTATTTATTCTGTGCCTAAACATAACTGGCGAAACGTGGGTGTGTAATACACCTCTGCCTACCCCTCCGGGGATACAGGTGTGAAGTTATGTTATGTTATGATACCAGCATCAGGATTAATCCCCGACTCATAGTAGTCCAAGTCGTTTGTAATCGATAAAGTCTGAAACTACTGAACCTAGAAAGAGATCTAGACAGCGCTGTGTAGAATGTCGTAGAATACTTATTATTATACATATATATATATATATATATATATATATATATATATATATATATATACATATATATATATATATATATGTGTGTGTAACCGTAAATGGGCGTGCGCATATACATACGTATCTCGCGGGAGCGAGCGGCCGACTGGCGGGTGCGGGGTGTAATTGCTCGCGACCCGGGAGCGCGGAGATGGCCGCTTGGTGAGGTGAGGGGTGCATTTTAAGAGTTCCCGGATGACGCGGTCTATCGTGTTACACACTCCCCCTCTAGCTTGAACTTGACGCCCTCGCGTTCAGGCTAGCTTTACGAGGCCTACCGCGTCTGCGTTTCTCTGTAACTGGGGTCTCTGCGTCGCCGATGAAAGGAGTAATATGGGAAACATGGTAACGTCCGATTTTCTCACTTCTGATGGCTCCTTCTAACACGTAAGTAGTAGGGCTTACCACCTCACGAACACGGTATGGACCATCTCGGCGGGGTATAAACTTGGCAGACTTTAAAAGGACCAGATCACTTACCTTGTAATCTGGAGGCTCACGTCTGCCTTCATCAGCATACTTTTTCTGGGTGGTCTGGGCTTTGTCATGGACGTCTCTAGCATCCACGAGAGCTGTTAACAGCTTACGGAGATAGGGCATGATGTTAAGAACAAAATTATCATTGTCTACAATTACCTTCATATTTGCTACTACCTCTGACTGCGCACGTAGTTCCCTTCCAAAGGTAAGAAATGCGGGTGAAAATCCGGTACTTGCTGTGATTGCAGAATTCATCGCGAATTTTATGGCTGCGAGGTGTTTATCCCAGGAGGCGTGATCCTTAACCAATATGGCTAACTTTGGTTTGAGATCACGGTTTTTTCGCTCGACAGGGTTCGATTCCGGGTGATACAAAGGAGTGAGGGATTGTTTGATTCCCATCACATGACATGCTTGGTGCATTACTTCAGCCACAAACTGAACCCCGTTGTCGCTTATCATCCGGCGTGGAACCCCATATCTCATGAAGACTTCGCTAATAAGAGTCTCGGCACATTCCACGCTGGTAGTGTTCTCAAGAGCGAACAGTTCAACCCAGTGCGTGCATACGTCTACTAATATTAGTATCCATCGGTTCCCCCTTGCGGTCTTAGGTAGAGGGCCGAACAGGTCAACGGAAACTACCTCGAACCTTCGGGTTGGTGCTGGCGTCTATAGTAGCCCTGCGGGCTTCGTATTATCTGCTTTATACCGTTGACAGGCACTGCAACGCTTCACATGTTCAGTAACGCTAGACCTCATACCTGGCCAAAAGTAACGGGCTCTGATACTTTGTAAAGTCCGCTCAACGCCAAAATGTCCAGCAGTAGGAGCATCGTGGAAATCTGTAAACACGGTCTCTCTCTCATGCTTCGGGACGACGAGGCAGGCGGTGTCGACATCATCAGCTTCTAATGTGCATCTGTATAAAACTCCGTCAGATATCAGATAACCGCGTTCTGTCCAACCTCACCCTCTAAAGGGATCGTCGGTGGTTTCCAAGTCCTCGATAATACCTTTAAGCTCAGGATCTTTCAATTGATTCTCACGAACGTCAGTAGGTGTTCGGTGTGGTATATCTACCGTCACTAAGCATAATTCGCAGCCATCTATATTGTCTTCACAATAGGCGGGACGACTTAGGGTGTCAGCTATCACGTTCACCTTTCCGGGGGTGTACTGAATTTGAAGGTTATAGGCCTGGAGTGTTAATGCCCATCTCGCTAGGCGACCGCTGGGAGACTTCAGGCTCATTAAACAACGCAACGGCTGATGGTCAGACTTAACTATAACCTCAGACCCCTCGATGTAACCAACTTTGTCACTGCCCAAACGACAGCTAGGGCTTCCCTCTCCGTGGTTGTGTAGTTGCGCTCTGCGGTTTCTAACAGACGACTAGCATATTCCACAGGTCTTTCATCGGGTCCCTCCCCCTGCATCAGCACTGCACCGAGGCAGTAACCACTACTTTCTGTCCGTAACGAGAACGGCCTGGACTCATCAGCCTGGCGCAGTCAGGGAGCTGAGACTAGCAGTATCTTAATATGCTCAAATGCAGCCTGTTGTTCCTCATGCCACCTCCACGAGTTGTTCTTCTTGAGCAAGTCAGTCAAGGGTTTAACCACAGCGGCATAGTTCGGTACGAAGCTTCGAAACCAGCTGGCCGTTGCCAGGAAACCTTTGAGCTGCCTGTCGTTCTTCGGAGCTGCATATTAGCAATGGCTGAAGTTTTTCCTGGGTCTACCTGTAGACCACCAGGTACAATAACGTGCCCCAAGAATTTTACGGAGTCACGTGCGCAGTAACTCTTCTTGCGGTTGACTCGCAGGTTAAACTTCTCGAGCCTATCGAATATCGCTTCAGTCCTCCATGTGGTGACTGAACGTGGGTGACAGGACAATCATGTCATCTAAGTACCCTAGAGCAGTCACTGACCTGTTGACTTGCTGCTCCAGAACGGCAGAGCTGTCACTACCATTTGGTATTCGAGTGGGGATGTTCAGGTTCGATCTAAAACGGTCGATTAATCGCTGAAACGTGGCTCTAGAGTTACGAAGGCCCATAGGCATCCTCTTAATCCTGAAGGTTCCTTGGGGGGTTATAAAAGCGGTTTTGTCGCGATCATCCTCTGCGACGCTCACTTGGAAATAACCGGAATGGAGATCAAGCGTAGTGATATAACTGGTCGTTTTGGCGGCGTGAAGTACATCTTCTATGCGTGGGAGCGGATAGCGATCCGGTTCTGTTACGGCGTTAAGCTTGCGGTAGTCCACGCATAGCCGTACGCCACCATCTTTCTTCGCAACCAAAACAACATTAGCTGCCCAAGGCGACTCGCACTCTTCTATTACATCAGCGCGCTGCAGCTTCTCAAGTTCACCGTCTAGTAAGTCCCTCTTACCTTGTGACATCCGGTACGGCGGGGAAGCGGTCGGCTCCTGCTTCTCGTCGGCTCGGATGCGGTGAGTAGCATACGTTGTACGGGGTCCTTCGGTAGCGAAGCGCTCCGCCCTTAACACTATGAGCTGGTTCAGCTGCGTTCTTTGATCGTTCGACAGCTTGGAGCCCTCCTCTTGTCTCAACTCGAGGCAAACGGTATTAATCTGCATCAGCTCCGTATCGTCGGTGGCTTCAAGGCTGTAAGAGTGCACAAAGGAAAATTTATCTTCGGGTAGATTATTAAAGAACCAACAACACTGTTGAAGGTCAAGTAGTATACCTGCTTTTGCTATGAAGTCCTGTCCGAGTAGCGTCCTGTTGTCAGCATCCGGTAACACCAAAAAACTGGCAAGGATATCATGACCTTGTATTGTCACTGTGGTGTCACCTATTAATACGTCACGTGACTGACGTGTCCCATCTGCAAGACCTATAGAGCGACGTACATCAGTGAAACTTACCCCACTGTCGATTAAAATCTTATAGAGTCCGGGGCTCGCAAGGCTCTCGGTGGTGCCGGTATCAAGCACGGCGACACCAATCAGAGATGCTACTCGAATCTTTACTGTTGGCCGCGTCACGTCTGAATCATGAGTGACGGCACTTTGAAAACTCACCTTATTGGTAGGTGTAGAGGCGTCCTTACACGTCGGGCATTTAGACCGTAATACTCCTTCCCGGCCGCAACCATAGCAAGCCAGTGGTACTTTGTTATCTGTCGCACTATCGCTATTTTTTAATTTAATCTTACATTCATCTATAGTATGACCAAATCGTTTACAAAAAACGCAGCGCGGTCTAACGCGTTTCGGTGTAGGGTCACAGATTACTAAATAGTTACTACGTAACAGATACTTTACTCAGTAGAAAAATTCCAAAACCTACTGCTATAATAGACTACTCCGTCGCGTCAGCAACCACTGCATGCTAAAAGGTGCCTAAATGCTTAAGCGTACAGTTGAGATTGCTTCGCACCGCGCGATCCCACAGCAATCGTAGGGCTGCCACTTTGATAAAATTAAATTAACATAACTTTTTGTGTCTATGTTATTGATAACTGTGAATATATTCTGACTACTTCTGACTATAGGTGGTACCTAATTTAAAATTGTATCGTTTATAAAATATATTTTTATAAATTGGTGCTGACTGTGCAATACGTCTAGATAAAACAAAATTATAGAGGTCAGTGTGTAGGTAAAATAAATAAAAAATCTTTAAAAGTTACATGTGTTTTATTTTATATAATTTTTTATAAATTTCTTACCCTTTCTAATATGTAGAAAAAATCCTGAATCTAATAAATTTTGTATCTGCGCCTTTGATGGTAATGGCTGATAGTATATTAATATTCGAATATTTGGTTTGTGTCGATATTTCCTTAGATTCTGGTTCAGTACCTACTGGCACTAGAAGTAGTTGGTAGAGATGGCATCAGTTTTGTAGGCAAAGCGTCAAATCGTAATTGTGGTTTATGAATAATCACCGACTTTTCAAAATGAAGACAACACACATAATGACTTCTTGGCTTGGTGTCTGGTTGTGTCCTTGCTAAATCGGGCCTGCCAATCAATTCAGCCCATGTTTCACGCCTAAAAAAATAAAAAAAAAAAGGGAAGGTCTAAGGAAGGAGATGGGTACCTAGATAAGACAGACGGACAGACACACAGACATGACGAATTTATAATAGATCCTAAACTAAGCAATCCTAATATTTAATATTATGAATAAATAATAGTAATAAATACATTGAATGATTATTAACATTTATCAATTTATTAATAACTGTAACACGGGGCGAGCTCAAGAATTATTTGACGATATCATGGAAAATGAACCCTTTGCAACATAATTATTTTTTATAACTTCAAACATCTTTAAATTAATTTTTCTTTACATAAACATTTACTTATATATTTTTTACAAATCGCATAAAACCTAATCATCCTTGTTTGTTTGTTTACGCTAACAGCGTGACAAGTTGAGACAGGTTGCCGCGCCGCGTGACTTGTGTTGGAAGTTCGTAGGTAGGTAGGTAGGTAGGTTTGCGTGACTGTCCGTCAAATATTATCACAATTTTATTTTAATAATAATAGCGTTTTAAACGTTCTTAAAATAGTGTTTAAGGTAGTGTTTCTATGTAACAAAAACATGTAAATATGTGTCTGAATGGCAAGCTAATCATGTATCATCTAGACTAGACCTATTAAAAATAATTTTGAAACGACAAAAAACAGTAATAGTTTATCACTTACCTTTCTTCATTGACAGGTAAATGGAAAAATGTTAGGTGTTTATCCCTTCTTTTACTTGATTTGCACCCATCTACAGTACATAAGGCACCAGACGGCATCGTGCATCGTAGGTACGCGTACGAACGAACGGAGCGATTAAAATTAAACAGCGTTCGTGCGCTTCGCTAGCGAAAACCGCACTGAATTTGGTCCGCAAACGGCCCGAGGCCGCTCGGCCGGGCGGCAGGTAATTATAGCGCGCAAGTATATGGAGTGAAGGAGGCCTGGTAGGGTCGTGATAAATGTTAGAAATATTCGAACTAGAATCGGACGTCGCGTTTGGAGGGTTACTCGGTTTCACTACGACGCGTGAAGTGTTAATGTTTACATTTTTCGATTTCATTATCGCTTCGCTATCAACGGTTGTAGTGTTACCATTAATATGCGCGATGTTATGAGAAATACGAGTATTAGATAGACTCACCTCGCCAAGCGACTCCTCTACGTACCTTTTTTTTTTTTTTTTTTTTTCGTCCGGAAATCCCATCGGATACCCCCCCGCGTACCAGCGGGGGTGGTTATGTCGGGCTTGAACCGACTAAAACCGCACGCCGTCTCGGGTCTACAGACGCCGGGGTGTAAGGTTGCCCATAGAGCATATCCCTCGCACCCCGACTGACCCTGGGCCATCTCCGGTTTCGAGATGGCCCCCTAAGGTTTGGGAACCACGGTGTCCCCGTCTTGCCCCGGTTTGGGGGAGGGGCGCTAGTCGCCCCACCGTCCCGGCCTGCTTCTGCTGGGGTGACAGGCACTCCTCTACGTACCTCGCTCGCTCAAGTAGACCGTCTACACAGTCAACGCTATCTCTTGGTACTCTTTTCCTAATTCTACGATCTAAAAGTCCATATATAAAGTCTAGCTGCACTATTTCTGTTATATTATATGTTAAACGAGAGAAATTTGCGCGCACTCGCAATATGTATGAATCGGCACTTTCATCACTCTGTACTTGAGCAAAGATATCTCGGAAGATCCGGTGTGCGGGGCGGGTTTCGCCGTACATGAAACGCCGCTGCATTGCGTCGTCCCAGGTCTTCGCAGAAGTCTTTATGCCGTGCCACCACACAGCGGCTTCTCCGGTCAGCAACATGGATAAACCTCGCAATGCGTGTTCGTCGGTCACGTTCGCGCACTCTTTGTACACGATTACACTCTCGATGAAAGCTTCTAGAATCTCGGCGTTCCCGGATGACGCGGTCTATCGTGTTACATATATATATATATATAATTCTCCGTATATACAACTGCCAATATGACCTAAGCGGACCGGTGGGTCCCCAGGTCACAATACCCTTCTCAAACTAACCCTCAACCTACCACCATCATAAAAAAGAAAAATTTGACCAATCGCTTATTGGACCAATCGTGTATTGGACCAATCGCGAATTGAACAAATCGCTAATTGGACTAACCGCAAATTGGACTAACCGCGAATTAGGTGGATTGGACCAAACGCGTATTGGACCAAACGCGACTAAACGAATTGCAGGTATTGAGGGTAGGTTGAAGAAAAAGGTTGTTTCAATAAAAAATTTAAGCATTTTGTATGCTTACTTTAAAAAAAAAAAAAAAAAACAATGTTTAAAAATGACTGTAAAGTCATTCATTGTTTCCGTAGTTCGCAAGAATTACGGTAGACGGCTCCAACGTCGCCTTAAGACGTATATGATATATCGAATATCTGGGACGTGTCTAGGTGGCTCAGTTGGTCAGAGCATTCCCCCTGTAAGGTTCTGGTCGCGGGTTCAAGTCCCGTCCTAGATGTTCTCTTTTTCCGATCTAAATCTTTAAAAAAGTTGTTTGTTACGTTTGACGTTTGTTTAGTTCCGCGTTTGTGCAGTTAATTGATTTCGAAATTGTCACTATAAATAAATAATCTGCTATTTGAAATGGACGAAACAAGTGAAACTTTGGAAATTTCAAAAAATAAGTGTGATACTCTGATTCATAATGGATATCGCCTAAACATCAAAAACACGTATAACCTAAACATAAACAATAAAAATGGAAATTCGTTGTGGAGATGCAGCAAAAAAAAAATTTTGTGCTTCTGTCACCATTGATGCAACAAGGAAAATTATTACAAGGAAATCTAAAATAGGACATACGTGTAAACGAAATAGTGCTTCTAGTGAATCAGTTAAGTTAAGTACGGTATTAAAAGAAGCGGTACCTATGCTGTGATTAAAGCCCAGTGCAACAGATTTATGAACAGAAAATCAAGGGTTATGATCCCAGAACTGTTCCAAAATTTAGTAGTATATGAGATTCATTATACAGAGCTCGCAAGAACTATTTAGAAACTGATTAATTGTGTTATAACAGCACTAAAAATCTGAGATTACCTGAACATTTACAAAAAAATTTTTACTGATTGAAGACGGTGAAGACGAAGACAATTTTTTTATAATCGGCACAAGACTTGTAACCTTTTTTTCCTCACTAGGGTTACACACTGGCTAGTCCAGGTGAGCAACAGAGTTTCTTAATCCCAGGGCGCCTTTAACAGAGGTTCTAGGTGGTGCACAGGTCAGCTGATCTCCAATGAAACTCAATACACAGTTGTACATACATATATTTACATACAAAAAAATACCACAGTCACAGATAGTTATTTAAAAACATTACACATGAAGTAGAAACATAAATAAGTATAAATAGAAGTGATTTTAGAAGCTCAAATGATACAGACATATACAGATAACAATCTTCTCAACAAGGCAGCATCACACAGTTATTGGCACAATTATATATAGACAATGTTGAGGGTATGTATTTCTACCTGATGCCAGCCAGTAGTGGCACACTTAGATGTATAATACCCCAGCCTCATGCCGGTCAGCAGTAATAAAGTAACCAGGTACTGTTTAAGGGAACTGATACTTATTTTCAGAGTAGGGGACTAATGACCTCTCAAACAACAAATAAAATCATCGTGTCACTGCGATCATCCTTATATACTAAAATAATCCTAGATCTTGCGAGAACAATACCGGTGAGGATACCCTCTGACGGGGAGGTGCTACAGACCGCCACATCGATTGCAACCACCGTAGTTGCGACCATGTCCTACAGATGGCGCTAACCACAATTAATTCTATATATCAATTAATTCTGTATATTCAGTATTGTAATTGTTACAGACTACAATATTTTTCACGTAGCATGGGTACGGTGACGTTTGGGATTTGAAGTTACTAGAGATGTAGTCAAGATAAAATCGCATGAAATAAAATCGATTATATATCTTATCGAGATCATTTATTAATGAAGAAGAAATCGATTCTATTAACTAATAATTTTGAAGAAAAAAAGTAAAACAAAATTGATAACCTGTTTAATTATTTATTAAAAATCAAACATGTTCATCATCTTCATCATCATCATCATCATCATCATCGTCATCTGACTCGTCGACGTGAATAATTATTTGGGAATCAATTATGCAGTCTATTCTAATGTCTCGCTCCCAGTCATGTAAGATTAGATTTTTGGTTTTCTCCACTACTTTCTTCCAGTCATCGCCAGTGACATTTTTGCATCCCTCTTTCAATAACCCCATCATTTTTGTGGCTGTAAAAGGCGGAGCTGTATTTTTTCGTGCAGCGTATCCTGAAACAAGATAAAAAACAAATTGAGTCATAGAATTCAAGTAATAAACATAATCATATTTTTGTCAGTATGTAAATAGACTATGGTTAAACAAGTTACCTTTGATTTGGGCCCAAATTAATTCAATGGCATTGTACTGACAGTGACTTGACTCAGGACTTCGTGACCATATTCGTTTGCCATCATATCTAATTTGTATGTCGTTTGGGGCTTGTGCATTTTTACGAGCTTCACTAGCTCCACCTTTAATTTCGTCTCATCGGCTTCCACATTATTGGCTTGGAGCCACTCGATCAACTCGCTCTTCTTATTGGAAGAAGTCGGCGGTTTGTTCAATTGCACGGAGTGATATGGGGCATTGTCCATAATAATTGTGCTGGGTTCTTCTAAATTGCTAAGCATATTTTGAAACCACTCCGTGAATACTTCCGCATTCATATCTTCGTGATATTCTCCCGTCTTTTTCGATTTAAAAGCAAGTAGCCCATTTTCTACAAATCCTTTCGATGTGCCTGCGTGACAAATAATCAATCTCTCCCCTTTTCCTTCTGGCACTTTGGTCGAGGCATGAGGTGTATCGTCAGTCCACATTTTACCGACCGTATGATTGGCATTCAGCCAAGTTTCATCCAGGAAGACGACATTGCTCCAATCGGTAATCGCTTTAGCCTTTTTCAAAAAGGTAACCCGCGCAAGTGCTATATCGCCCCTCTCCATGACAATTTTCTTTTGTTTACTTTTTTGAATTGGAAACCAATGTCCTTCAATACGCGCCACAAGGATGTAGGACTTCCAGTAAACAAATCAGCATCTTTTAAAGACTTGACCAGCTTTAGAAGCGTCGGTAATTCTTTATTCTGGTAATAGTTATAAATGTGGCTCCGTATAGCATCGGCCGCAAAACTGTCTACATCTGTTACAGATGCCTTTTTGGTTCGCTTTTTATTAGGGGTGGACAACTTATTTTCTTCTGTAACGTGAGCACCATATTTTTCTCGAGTGATTCGAGAAACCGTGTTCCGCCCAATGTCTAACGCATCTGCCACTCGATCCAAAACGTTGGACACAGGCAATAGCGTTCCGCCATTCTCACGTTCCCGCTCAAAGTAATCCCGCAATCGAACTACAAATTCACGGACTTGACTACCAAGCACAGTCTTTTTCGTTCTTTTTGGCATTTTGCCAAAAAAAAACAACAAAACAAAAGTCAATAACAAAAAACGGTAACGAAAACAACAAAGCACAACGATAGTCAATAACAAAAACAAGTAACAAAAACACCACGCAAGCTCAAAACAAAGAAAACAGACCGCATACAAGGCAGACGCACTCGTACTGAGTTGATATAACAAGATGGCTGCCAGCTCATGCTTAAGCAGTGTTGCTATATTATAATAAAGCTCCACAAAGACAAAAATGCTTTGTTTAAAGTTTATTATTACATAATTATATTTTATAATCGTATTTTAGTTAAAAATACAACTAACGATTTATGATACTTTATTCGACAATTTATCGATTATAACGATTTTACTATGTCAATCTCTAACGCAACCTGTTCCGATTCACGCATCAAGAATTATGTATTTGGAATGTTTATATTTAAAGTTTAAATAATTACGGAGAAATAAAAATAGTTTTAAGTTAAAAATGCAAAATAAAACAGTTTTCTTTTTATCTTCGTATTAAGTGTTGTTTCCTGTATTCCGCGTTAGGTAAATTGTTTCGAAATGAATCATGCATGAAATGGAATTAGTCAAATGTCACCGTACCCATGCTACGTGAAAAATATTATAGCAAGATAAATTGTCAAGAAACACCATTGTTACTTTGCGGACGGTACTTTCAAATCAGTACCTTAACCATTCTATCAACTTTACGCGATACATTTGGACTTAAACTCAACTAAAACAAAGACACAAATTGTACCTATTTTTTATATCCTCTTAGCCAATTAAACCCAAAAAACTTACCAGCGTGTTTTCACAGTATTCAAGGAAAAACTGGGAATTCAAATTAAATATTATAAATGCGACTATGAGAAGGCGCAAATGAATGCCGCTTCTATCGTCTTCCCTCAAGTGCAAGTAAGTGGATGCTACCACCATTTTAATGACGATATGGAGGCAGTCTAAAACATTAAACTGAATAAGAGTAGGGAGGGTCGAAATGTAACTAGAAAGACCTCGATAATCCCATTGTTTTTGTTCCCATTCTGGAAGCTTGGCGAAATATATTAGAAACAGCTCCAGACTGTCAAGAAATGTCCAAATTTCGTAAATATTTTGAAAAAGAGTGGTACCCAAGACTTTCACCGACCATACTAAGTTACGCTCATAGGCTGCGCTCATCAGCGCCATTTTTTTTTATATATATAGGACACGTTGACTTCACCTCGCCTGATGGTAAGCTTAAGGAAAAGTGTCAGGAAAGAAGGTCACCATTACATACAAGTACCATGTTAACAATGGTGGCACTCAGCTTGACGGCCTCATCAATAGAGGATTGTCGTCGCAGCACCGCGTGACGCCCATCGGTCAAACTAGTGCTGCTACCACAATCCCCCTGCCTGGCTATGCACTTTCTGACCCCTGAACGCAATCAAACCGAAATTGGATTACTATGGAGGGTTTTTCGCAATCGTGCACGGTGGTACCCACCCGGCCGAATTTTGTCATCAAATTTCTACCACCAGTAGAACAACCAATGCTTTAGAGGGTTGGCATTCACGGCTGAATCGGCGTATCCCCAAAAAAAACCAATTTGTTTTTGTTTATAAACAAATTGCGGACGGAAAGCAAATATCAAGATGTTAAAATAACACAATCGTTATTCCAATATACAAGTGATAAGAGACGAAAACGTGACATTCTTTTTGATAATAAGTATAAACAAGTTGAGACGAGCTCAGCCGAATACAATTTTTTCGAACGATTTTTTCTTTATCTTGCAATGGTTCACCCCAGCACGAATCTATTACCGAAAACAGCAACTCGATAGCTCATCTCCTTCATACCCAAAACCGTGACAGAAAATTGGCAACGACGACGACGTCGACGACCACTCGATAGCAATAGGGCTTTTGTAAAGAAAATCCCTAAAAATTACTCAACAAATTTGAAAATGGATCCTTAGCAATAAACACATTTTGTAATAAACTCATCTACTTGCGTCTGTCATTATTTATAAAAGTTGATTTTTTTATAATAATAATAATATTTTTGCACTGTCCTGTGTGGGAATCGAACCCATGAACAGATTTATATAGGGTCAATTGTCATATATAATAATATCGTATCTTTCATTAAATAATAATATAACCATGGTTTTTCTCTCTCTCCTTATTGACACAAGTAAGAAAGAAAAATAACCCTACTGGTCGTAGTATTATTTTAATTAAATCTATGTTATGTAACATTATGATTCCCTTCAGCAAATTGGTTATGTACACGGTGGAAGACAAAATGAATTTTACTTTCGTGGTTATGTAATTTTGTAAATCATGTATGATTTAATTAAGCAACTTTATACGTCATGAAATATTATATATATATAAATCATAAAATATTAAGGCATTACGAAATTCGCTGGCTAAGTTTGCATGCCTGTATTAAAAGAATTTTAGAGCAATGGGATGCCCTTAAACTTTTTTTTCAGTCGCAGTTTTTGGAAGACAGAAATATTTCATCTGAATTTTTGTTCAATAGTTTGAATAACAAGATATATAAACTGTATTTTTATGCCCTGGATTATATATTGCAAATAGTCAACAAACTAAACACTATATTTCAAGGAGATTACACAATCGTCCACACAGCATTTAAAAACATTTCTGAAGTGTATACGTGCCTTTTGAGTTGTTATATGAAAGGAAACTATTTGAAAACTACAGATCCACTTTCAATTGATCCAAAATCCACAGTGAACTTTTTGTCCCTGAAAGATATATATCTAGGCGTTAACGTGAATGCTGAAATCAATCTCTTATTAGTAGACGTAAGTTTGAAACCTGAAATCCAATCTTTCCTTCAAAGAATGCAAACATTTCTGATTGAACTTTGTACTCAATTAAAGACACGTTTGCCACTGAACAATATTTTTAAAGACTTACAGTTCTTGGATCCACAGCATGTGGTTTACAAAGATTTTGTTTCAACTTTAAGCGTCGCAAAGAATTTCCCCAACATAGTGGACGAAAATAACATTCAAAAAATAGATGACGAACTTCGACAAATTAAATTTGACGTAAGTGTAAGAGATTTATTAGAATCAGGTGGAAGTAGCACCACAAGCACAATTTTGAGTGTAGACAAATTTTGGGGAATGATTGGAAAAATGCTGGACGCGAATGGGGCTACAAAATATCCAAATATTTCAAATTTCGCGAAAGCTTTATTAAGTTTGCCTATGTCAAACGCTTCGTGCGAGAGAATATTCTCGCAGGTAAACCTGAACAAAACCAAAATAAGGAATAGGTTCTTAAACAAACATGTTTCAGCTATAATTATCACAAAAGAGGGGATAAAGGAACACGGAGATTGTGTCTCCTATAAACCAAGTAAAAATATGTTAAAAAATATGTCGTTTAAATCTATGCACACAGATAATGAAGACGAAAATTTGGAGGCAAATGTTGATATAAACTAATAGTTGTATGTACTATGTAATAGATGTAATACTGTATATTGAACTTGTAAATTTTTTTTTGTTTTGATTAAAGAAATTACGTTCTATTCGTTGTTTTTTTTTATAGTTTTCATGATGGCATATTTTTGGGATTTTTGTCAAGTGTGGCAGATTTTGGCAGATTTTTACCCAGTCTGTGGCAGATTTGCCACTTTTGAAACGGTTACACTGTCATTAGCATTTAGTATTATAAGATTCCGAGGCGGGAAATTGAAAAGAGTGGGCGCGATTTTTTTCAATTCTTTCAACATTTATAATTAAAGTTGTAAATACTTGTACAAACCCTGCATAGTATTAAAAATAGTGTTTAGACTTGCTCAAAATGGAGGAGGACGAAGGCGGGGGTGTTAATACTCCCCCGAATCCTAAAGTGAGGAAGAGGAAGGAAGACAATGTTAGGACTGGCGACAGTGGTGAGGAAAGTGAAAAAAGTTATTTGCCTTTTTTCAAACCTAATTATAAAAGACTCTATCCAGAAAATTCTAATTATACCGAGTTCAATGTGTTCGTGGAAAGCCGTGATAAAGACCGTATAGGGAATAAGAGCCCTATTTACTTGAACCATATTTTTGCATCGGAAGTAAAGGGAGTGGTAGCTATAAGGCGAATTAATGCCAATCGAATTGGTGTTATATTCAAACAATATAATACTGCAAACAATTTTATTAAAAATGAACATTTCCTAGAGAAATACAAAATTAAAGCCTTTATACCTGCAGCACAAATTGAGCGCATAGGTATAATTAGACATGTACCAACAAACATTTCCAATAAGGAATTATATTTGAAGCTCTCCTCAATATATGAAATAGTTGCAGTACGCCGATTTACTAAGAAAGTAGGGTCCAGCTGGGCCCCACTGCAGACAGTCAGCATAACATTTCTATCAAATATCTTACCAAATAATGTCCAATATGATTTATTCTCATACAGAGTGTCTGAATACATCCCACCTCTGCAGCAGTGCTATCGCTGCTTCAAATTTAATCATTCTGCTAAGGTTTGTAATGGTAAACAGCGCTGCAGCTGTTGTGCAGGTGATCATTCTTATAAAGATTGTGACAAGCCTAATGAATTATGCTGTGTTAATTGTGGTGGAACTCATTTGGCTGTAGCTAGGACTTGTCCAGTAAAAATGAGGAAGATAGTAGAAAAAAAAGAAAAAATAAGTTATTCAAGTGTAGTTAAAACTAATAAAAATGATGTTAAAGAATTTCCTCTTTTACCAGAAAAGTCCCATAGTGTAAATAAAACATTTAATAAAACAGGAGTAAATAATATTGTAAATAGCTCTAATGTAAATACAACTGAGAAATCTCAGACTGAGAAGAAAAGCTCTACCTCAGATGTAATTAAACAAGTCATAGGTAATAATGATATTCTAATGGCCCTTGTACAAACTTTAGTACAACTAGGAAACAAAATGGATGATGTGCCTATCACCACAACATCCATAAAACAAATGTTACTTAAAAATTTATCATCTTAAACAATGGATATAAGTGCCAGTAACATAAGTTCTAACTTACGTATTGCACAATACAATATTCAAAGTGCCAATAGTAAAAAATGCCTATTAATCAAATTTTTACATGAAAATAATATAGATATTTGTTTACTAAATGAGACATGGTTTAAAAACAATAATAAACAGTTTAAAATACCTGGGTTTAATATTTACTTTAAAAATTCTGTGAATGATCATAATGGTGTAGCAATTTTAATAAAACCATATTTAAAATACAATGTTTTAGATACAACTTTCTATGAAGAAATACAAACAATTGCTATTTCAATATCCACAGAAATTGGTAATATTACTATCTTAAATGTATATTGTCCTCCTAAAAGTGGACATATAAGATTAAATAGATTATGCAACATGATAGGTAGTCTTCCAAAGCCCATCCTTGTTAGTGGAGATTTCAATGCCCACCACATTGCCTTTGGCTGTCTAAGTACGAAAGGGCGCGGTCGAGATTTGTACAATGTGATAGATGACTGTGATTTATGTATTTTAAACGATGGTAGCTTCACTACTGTTAATAGTCCTAGGCATAACCCATCTGCAATAGATGTTACCTTTGTTAGTCCGAATTTGGCACCACTTTGTAAATGGTCCTTGCATGATAATGCTATGGGTAGTTACCATTACCCAACAATTATTAGTATTGCACTGAGTACTGACAAATATCAAATCAATCCACCGGTTGATAAATATTTGTATAATAAAACAGATTGGAATAAATTTCGTGACCTCTCTCAAAATATTTTCACTGACATGACATCAACAGTTGATGAACAAGATCCAATGTCTGTATATTTAGACTTTTGCTCTCGTCTAGACAAACTTAAACAACTCGCTATCCCAAAATTCGTAAAAACTAGTGATTTTAAAAGTAGGCCTCCATCACCCTGGTGGAATGATATTTGTGAGAAAAGTGTTAAAACGTCATACAATGCCTTGAAATTATATAGAAGTGATCCAACTATAGCAAACTACATCAATTATAAAAGATTGGACGCTTTGAAAAAGCGGACTATTTCCGAGCAGAAAAAGAGTGGTTGGAATGACTTCTGTAACACTTTCAACAGAACTACTCCAATAAGCAAGATTTGGAATTTAATTAAAAGATTCAAGGGTGTAAAAGCTGGCAATAAATCTTATAAGGATGAGTTTGTTCAACCATTTTTGTCTAAATTAGCAGACAGCAATAATTTGATAGATTTTAGTTCATATTGCAATTATTTTAATGTGAATAATGATAATCCCAAATCAATGTTTCTCTTAGATACTTTTACATGGAGTGAAT
The DNA here is from genome assembly GCA_946251805.1 of Cybosia mesomella. Lineage (NCBI taxonomy): Eukaryota > Metazoa > Arthropoda > Insecta > Lepidoptera > Erebidae > Cybosia > Cybosia mesomella. The sequence continues at coordinate 16,240,631 of OX276392.1, forward strand.
TTATGATGAGCTTACAAACCAGGAAAAATACAACTCCAGGTCTTGATGATTTTCCATACATTTTAATTAAAAATCTTCATGTGTCCATACAACAGTTATTTTTAAAAATTCTAAATATGCTCTGGCTACAAAAAATCATCCCTACACAATGGAAAACACAATGTGTCATTCCCATTTTAAAGGCAGATAAACCACCTGAACTACCCAGTTCGTATCGACCTATCTCTTTATCGTCATGTCTCGGTAAGATATTCGAAAACATGCTCAAAAATCGTCTTGATTGGTATGTTGAAACAAATAATTTTCTTCCACGGATCCAATATGGTTTTCGAAGAGGCTGCAGCTGTGTAGATAGTTTCACCTCACTTATAACAGACCTGAAAAAAGCCAAAAATTTAAGATTAAATACTGTTTGTGTATTTTTGGATGTACAAGGTGCATTTGATAGTCTCGACCCTGGGATTTTAGTTAAGATTTTAACTGGTAGCCTAGGCATACCTGGTGAAATCTCTAAATGGTTACACAATTTTTTAAACAAGAGAGTCCTGTATGTACGACACAATAATATTCTGTATGGCCCAGAAGAGGCCTCTAAAGGGACAATGCAAGGTGCAGCACTCTCACCTTTATTGTATAATTTGTATACTTCTGAAATATGTAAATATGTAAATTTGAAAAATGTACAGATTCTGCAATTTGCAGATGATCTGGTTCTTTATAGTTCTGATAACAACATAACTAAAGCAATAGACAATATTAATTTAGCCTTACATGAACTCAAGAACTATTACCAAGATATTTTAAATCTGAAAATTAATGCTGGTAAAAGTAGTGTGATGATTTTTAGTGATGAGACTCCCCGTACAGATGTTATATACAATGGTGACATAATAGATAGAGCTAATCAACATAAATTTTTAGGTGTTATTTTGGATCAGAAGTTAAACTTTGAACAACACATTAAATACATTTCTCAAAATGCTCTTAAAGGTGTTAATATCATTAGATGCTTAGCTGGTTTGTCTTGGGGTGCAGACCCCAATATATTGTCCCTGTTATATAAAGCAATTGTAAGGAGTCACTTTGATTACAGTACTCTAGCTTATGTAAATAGTCCTTATGTACATAGATTAGATGTGATTCAAAACAAGGCTTTGAGAACTATTTCTGGAGCAATGTGTTCTACTCCTATTAGAGCAATGGAGGTTGAAACCAAAATTATGCCTCTTATACTAAGGAGGATTCTACTAATTGAAAGATATTGTCTGAAACTGTTAGCACTAGAAAATAATGAAGTTAAACATAAAATAGTTCCTCACCTTATTAGTATATCAGGCCCATTAACTTCCGCAGACGAATTGTTAAGAGATATATCTCCTCAGATATGTAGAATTTTTCTGCAAATTCATGAAAAATGCACTCATGTTAGAAAACAGTCACAATGGCCATGTTATTCTCATTCATTCAAAAGTATACTTCATCCTATTACTATTTTAACTCACAAAATTTCCTGTAATTCTGACATGTTACAATTCTTAGAAGAGAATCCTCATTATTATACTTTGTACACTGACGGTAGTAAGAGCAACGACCATGTGAGATCTGCAGTGTTTGATCCACAAACCAATTTTTCTCAAAGTTTCGTTTTGGATAACAATTGTTCAATATTCACAGCAGAGGCATATGCAGTTTTAGAAGCTTTAAAATTAATAATTCATTTGAAAACGTGTAAATACTTTTTAATTCTATCAGATTCTTTAAGCCTAGTAGAAGGTTTAAATAATTTAAAAATTAACTATAAAACAAACTATATTCTGTATCTTATTAAAGAGATTATATATAAATTACATTTACTAGAAATAGAGGTAGTCTTTATGTGGATACCTTCACATAAAGGTATCTCTGGTAATGAGATAGCAGATAAAACTGCATTTGAAGGGATTAACGCTTTAAATGTTAAATGTGTAATGGACATTCCACTGACAGATTATTACTACACTCTAAAAATTGAAATATTGGGATTCTGGAGAGATATGTGGAAGAAAGATCAAGATGAGAAAGGAAAGTGGTATGGGAAAATTCAAGAAGAGATACCTACTAAACCTTGGTACTACAAATTGACGTCAGCAAGTCGAGAGTACATAACAACTATGAACAGGCTTCGATTCGGACACTCCACCACTCCCTTCCACCTGGCAAGGCTGGGAATTATAACCGTTAATAGGTGCAAATACTGTAATGTGCCACAAGCAGATATCGAACACGTGGTCTTCTGCTGTCAAAAGTGGAATATGCACAGGTTAATACTCGCCAGTGAATTAAGTGATATTATGGCAAATAATTCCTCCCGCCACTTGTACGAATTATTAAAAAACAAACAATGTTATAATTCATTATTTAAATTTATTAAAAACACCATAGTAAAAGTTTAAAAACGCAGTGTATTGTGACTTGTGAAGCTTGTGAATGTAATGTGAAGTGAACTATGGAAGTGAATAAACAAAACTATTATAAATAAAGACATGGCTTAAAGGTCTTGTAACCAAGCCAAAAATCTTCAAAAAAAAAAAAAAAAAATTAGTATTATAATATCTATGTTTAGAAAATAGGGAAAAAGAAGCGCGGGAAACTCGTATCGAAAGGGCGCCTTTTTAAAACCTAAAATTTTTAAATCGTTATTTTATTATTTATTAAGTTAGTTTCCTTTTTTTGCTGTGATGGGGAAGAAAGGAAAAGCAAAAAAAAGAAAGAAAGATGAAAATTCGTCCTTGGTGTCCTCTGAAGACGACGGTGGAGCCTCAAGCTCTTCGGAGGAGTCTGTACCACCGGTAGAGAAGGATAAGTATCGGGAGTTCAGGATTCCTGACTACATTAGGTCTTATCCTGAAAACGGAGGCAATTTCGAATATGTAGTGTTTTTGGAAAGTGTCGACTTGGTCCCGATTGGAGATAGAGACATGATGTCCCTTTCATCCAGCATTAAGAAATACAACAAAGGCGTTAAACAATTATTACGCATGAACCGTTACAAAATTGGTGTTATTTTTGAACGTCCTGGCTTAGCCAATGCAGCCTTAACTAATCGGAAATTTTTGGATAATTATAAATTGAAAGCCAGTATTCCTGCAGCTGCTACGGAAAATACAGGTGTCATTATGCATGTTCCAATTGACCTGAGCAACGAATACATTTATAACGCTATAACTAGCACAAAAAATATTATTTCTGTCCGAAGATTCATGCGTCGCACTATTTCAGAAGGAGGAGGGGTGTCCTTTCAGCCTACGAAGACGGTGTCCATCACATTCTCGTGTGCAGCGATACCTGATAGTGTCGACCTGAACAGCTGGCGATTTGAAGTACGTCCATACATTCCACCAGTAAAACAATGCCTGAAGTGTTTAAGGTATGGTCATATAGCTAAATTTTGTAAGAATGCTCAAAGATGTTCCATATGTACAAAGGACCATAATTATAAAGAATGCCAAATACCACAAACTGAGGCAACATGTTGCCATTGTCAAGGCAAACATGTAGCTATTTCGTCACAGTGCCCAGTCAAACAACAAAAAGTGGAAGAAAACAAAAAGAAAATTAATAAAAAATCATATGCTGATTTATTCAGTGAAAAGTCATTTCCATCTCTTTCAAAGTCCAGTCCTGCTAAACAATTACAATCACTAGTTGAAACAGAACCAATTTTAAACATTTTAATACAGACTTTAGTAACATTAATTTCTCAAAATAAAAATAATGAAAAGAGTATTTGCACTCAAAGCATAAAAGATGTTCTGTTATCAAAAATTCAGAATAACATAAATAAACCCTAATTTTATGGATCAGCTAAATATTGTACAGTGGAATGCCCAGAGCTTCAATAGTAACAAACATGCTTTTTCGTATTTTTTACATGAGTATAACATACATGTAGCTTTATTGTGTGAGACTTGGCTCAAGCCTCACATGAGATTAAGTATTAAAGGATATAATATAGTAAGATTAGATTCAGGTAATACACACAATGGTGTAGCTATTTTAATACATAACAGTTTACAATTTAGTAAAATAGATACTATATATGATGATTCTATACAAAATATAGCAATTCGTTTAAAATATGGCAATAATAAAGAAATTTCATTAGTCAGTTTTTATAGTCCCGGAAACGCTTCATTTTCTAAGTATAAGTTGGATAATTTAATTCGCAGTATTCCTGGTCCTCTCTTGGTAGGTGGAGATTTCAATGCACATCATTCGGCTTGGGGATGTCACAGTGTGAACATTCGCGGCCGAGAGGTGCTTGAAATCATTAATGACCGTAATTTGGTTTTATTAAATGATGGAGAAATGACTACTGTAGGCTCTGATAGGTGGCAAAGAAATGCACTTGATTTAACTGTAGTATCAGCTTCAATTTCATCGTCTTGTAACTGGTCTGTTCACGACGATCCTTTAGGTAGTTACCATTTGCCTGTAATTACAAGGGTACTAATTATTAACAATTATAATATCCCACATGATACAGAAACCTCAAATTTACCTAAACATTTTAATTTTAACCTGGTTGATTGGGAAATATATAAGAAGAGTGTTGATAGTTTGTTCATTGATTTTAAAATTAATCAAGATAACCCACTACAGTCATACAATGACTTAGTAGAGTTATTAAATTCTGCTATTGTTAAATCATTACCAACATCTTTAAGACCTGCTACATCTTTTGATACAACGTTAGTAAATAATGTTCGTAAAAAACGCATCCCATTACCATGGTGGAATCTGAAATGTACTAAGGCAGTAGAAGACTCTAGGAATGCCTATAAAGAATTCAAGTACAATCCCACATTAGAAAAGTATATTGAGTTTAAAAAATTACAAGCACTTAAAAAGTTAGTGTTAAAAAGAGAAAGATATTTAAGTTGGATTTCTCTATGTGAGTCATTTAATAGAACTACTCCATTATCTAGAGTTTGGCAAATTTCTAAAAGATTTAATAAATCATTTACACCTCCATGTAACACTATTTCTCCTTGGATATTCGATTTTCTAAAAAAATATACTCCAGATACAGTTGAAAGGCCATTCCAATCAATTCCTAATGAAATAAAAGTTTCAGGGCATTATGCATATCTAACTAATCCATTTTCTGTTCAGGAATTACAATCTGCAATATCATCTAGACGTGATTCAGCTTTTGGCCTTGATGGAATACCATATAAAATGTTAAAAAATGTATCAATTAAGGCACTTTCTGACATACTAAGTGTTTATAATTTACTCTGGCAGGAAATGATCATCCCCAATGAATGGAAAACAGATTGTCTCATCCCAGTTCTCAAACCTAACAAAGTAAGACACAAAGCAGAATCATATAGGCCAGTAGCATTAACATCATGCATGGGAAAAACCTTTGAACAATTAATTAAACAAAGGCTAGAATTTTATATAGAAAGTAATAGTCTATTACCATCTAATCAATTTGGCTTTCGACGTGGCTGCTCAACTAGAGATAGCATTTCCCATTTGCAATTAGACATATACAATTCTAATAAAATGGACAATCATTTTGTTGGTGTCTTCTTTGATGTAGTGGGTGCATTCAACAACATCAATCTGCACATTTTGTGTGTTCAACTTCGTGCCCTTGGTATTCCTGAAAAAATTATAATATGGATCTTTAACTTTTTACATGGTAGAGAAGTCTATGTTAAGGTGAATAAAAGATTAATAGGCCCACGTTTTTCATACAAAGGGGTATGTCAAGGTGGCATCCTCAGTCCATTGATTTATCTTCTATATATACATAGACTAAACATTGTACTTGGTCTTGAAGTGGCAAATTTGCAGTTTGCAGATGATTTGGTTATCTATGCTTCAGGTTCAGATATAAGTTCTGTTGAAAGTATTCTAAACACAGCTTTAACTCGGCTAAAGAACTATTTTCATTATTTAAACTTAGATATTAGTCCAGAAAAATCTAAAGTTGTAGTCTTTGGAGAGTGCGAAACAGTCCTAAATATTTATTACAATAATTGTGTTCTTCCAATAGTGAATGAAGTGAAGTTTTTGGGTATAATTTTTACAAGCAACCTCTCATGGACTAAGTATGTTGACTATCTGTTAGGTAGAGCTAATAAAGCATTTAATTTCATAAAGTCACTGTCAATTGCAGCTGATCCTAAAATTTTGCTGATGCTTTATAAATCTTTAGTCCGTAGTCATTTTGAATATGGATTTTTATGCTTTGGGTCTGATCAGAGATTGGTTCATAAATTGGAGATCCTTCAAAACCACAATCTTAGATGTGTAACTGGTGCAATGAAGACAACTCCAATTAATTCACTTCAAATTGAGTGTAGCACTCCTCCTATGAATATAAGATTTCAGTTTTTAAAATCCAAATACATTCTCAAACTTTTATCTTTTGAAAATCATCCTTTACTAAAAAAAATGTTATTTTATCACAGAGTATACAGTCCCTCTAATTCCGTAAATGTCCCCTATATATTTCATGACTTTTCTAACGTAATCAGTATTGATGATCAATATCAAATTGAGAAATGTAAAGGCAGATGGCCGTGTTACTCTGGCAATTATATCAGCAAATTCTGGCCCATGGACATATACATTAAACGTGACCTACGGTCTAAAGAAGATGTCTATCAGTTAATTGCAGAGTTCCCTGGGTACAAGCATATATTTACTGACGGATCCAAAAACAATAGAAATGTTTCGCTAGCCATATATCTACCTCATCTTACTGTTGGACATGGAGTTCGGTTACCTGGAGCCATGACTATATTTACAGCAGAATCTCTAGCCATTTTAACAGCTCTGCAGTATATACAAGAAAAGAATCTTGGGCACACAACTTGGCTTGTAGCGACCGACTGCATGAGTGTTCTCATGGCCTTACAACACCCGAAACTGGACGCCAACACCGGAAATATTTTATATGAGATTCGGACTTTATACGCCTATCTTAGTTCTAGAGGATTTATGATAAGTTTAATATGGACACCCTCCCACATTGGAGTAGCAGGAAACGAAAACGCAGATCATCTTGCAAGAGTTATCACTGACATTGACATCCCAAGCCCAGTGACGAGAAATGTTGCCATACCAAGTTCCGACCTGCTTACTAAATTACGTGAACAAAACACCTGTATTTGGCATGAGAACTGGCAAGAAACACTAAGAACTAAAGGAAAATGGTATGCGAAAATAAATCAAACCATTGGTTCTGCGCCCTGGTTCACCAGATCCGTTCTTCCTAAGAGCAGAATATTTTACACTACTATAAATCGTCTTAGACTTGGACATGGAAGATTCAATGCACATTTAGCCAGAATGAAAATTATAACATCGCCTGTTTGTGACAATTGTAACTTAGGAAGTGATCAGACCCTAGATCATATAATTTTTGAATGCCCTGCATATGACTTGCAAAGAATTCCTCTAATTGATAATTTATTGGAAATATTTAGAACGCCAGCAAGCATCCCGCGCAACACTCAAGGTTTGCTGGAAAATTACAGTACTTATGTACCACTGTATAAATTTATTGACAGCACTGGATGGGCAATTTGACCGTTCGGGGCGACTTATTATAAGGATATGAATGACCCGGATGATATGACCTTACTTCACAACATGAATAAGACGAATACACGGATATGACATTAAATTATTATGATTTTGACTAATTATTGAATACTGAAGACGTGGCTCTGGCCTAAAATATAAACTACTACTACTACTATAAACTACTAAGGACGAGGCTGCGGCCTTATTGACGTTTGGACAAGAAAGAAGGAAAAACTGAAGACGAGGCGGTATGGTCCAAGATCGTAGCCTGCCCGACACGGGCGAAGGAAAAAAAAAAAAAAAAAAAATATCTATGATTAGCAAAGCATCGCATCGCAGCTTTTTGCCGACGTCAACAATAAAATTATGAAATAAAATAACATTTTGCCTCGTAAAGAATCGGGTTCAGTGAATTAAACAATTTCTAAAACAGGATTTACCTTTGTAAGTTGCTATTATAATAAGGATTTTTTTGCCAGCTAGCAATAAGTTAGGCTAAAATTTCTTGAGCGCAAAGAGTTAGGAGTATAAGTAAATTTCAAACTTTTCAAAAGAATATTTTTATCTAAATTTGTTGTTACTTCAGTCATTATTGAAATAAGATTTAAAAATTATTTTATAATATGCTTGGTATTCTAATAAGACTTCCTTTTTTCTAACATAATTACAATGTAATTGCTAAGATCATAATTTTGTACCTCTTATAAAAAATATTTGTTTATACCATTGAGCTAGTAATAATAGCTCAATTGTTTATACTAAATTTTAGATGTCACGTACTTTACATAATATCTAAATATCTTCACAGTTCAATAAAAATTGGTTGTATAAATAATAAAAGTATAATAATTTGAAAAACTTAAAAATACACAAAATTAGATGTCGCTTGTGTAACTATAGCGATTACCGTTGATATTGTTATCATTATTGATTATATAAAATATAAAGCACATAACTATGGGCTATGAAATACAAACACTGACTTGATATTGATTATTGATATTATATTGAACAAGTATTATATTTAAAAAATGATGGTATGATAAACAGATAATAATCAATAGGATAATCAGATTGCTTTAAGTACAGTGCTAGCTTAGCTTATCAAGCTTGAAAATATTTAATATATTTTTCTTATCACATAGGTTTCTATGAAGCCCACTGATTTGAATGCTAACTCTTCACTTAATTCCGATTCAATTGTCAGTGAACCATTGGACCCAGAAATAGATGATACAACTGCAGCAGTTCCATTAAATACATTGGAAATGGGAGAAGATACAAAGAAAGGATCATCATATACATTAAATCGGAGAGTCAGCTATGGTATTGACCTTTAATACTAATACAAATGTTAAATAATATGAAAATAAGATATTATCATCCTATGCTAGTTTGGTTGTGTTATTAACTATGTAAATTCAGATTTTAAATTATGTTTGAGTTTTATAAGTACTATTGTGATATGAAGGAATTATTTTCATTTTTATTTGTTTTTGCCTGTTATAATGTATACTTTTAATAACACTGCTATTATTTTTCAGGGTATATTAAATATGTGAGTTTAGTGGTGTTGACATTGCAAAATGCTGCTCTTGGCCTCAGTATGCGTTATGCACGTACAAGGAAAGATGTAGATATGTTCTCACCAGCTGCAGGTATTGTCAACAGAAATATTAAAATTTTGAAAATCATTGTTATAATTAATGATGTATTTTAAATTCATTAATGTTGGATGTGTGGTATAAGACTATTATTATTCACAAAAGGAGAGAGTCTGTGTGGAGTAGTTGATGTCTTAGGGCAGATACACAGCTCTACTTTCCCAAGAGCATGTGGTGTGTAGCCTGCAGGTGATAAGACCACAATAAATAAGATTTTTTCATGACAGTGGAGCTCATTAAGTATGTAAGCACAGAAGCAGATGGCGGGCTGTTGTCTCTACTTAACCAAGAGAGAAAAAGTTGTGTGTATATATATGTAAGACTTTTTCTCTTAATGGAGAGACTTGTCTTTTACTGTCTGCACTATAAAAACCTATGCCATCATATAAAAACCTATTGCCAGTATTTCTCATAAAAACATATATTAACACCCAGTCTGACAAAACTATAGTAAACCAGTGGCTAGGAATCAGTATAATGCGCCTATTTATTGGCTATGGCTTCCTGTTCGTAATTGTTACTTAAATATTTTTACAACTTCTTATTAATATTTAAATTCACAAATTCTAATTATTTATTCCAATCACAAATTCTGTGAATTGAATCAATGAAATGATTGTACTTAATTCTCCTTTTAAATGTAATAACCCTTGATCACTGGAAACAATGATATTGAAAGAAAACTGAGTTAAGTACTTTCATATTGAGTACCTTTCATATGATATTTTCGGAAGGTTACGAGAATGTCACACACTGAAATAAAACTATTTTTAAGGGATTCTATCGCGAATGATTTGATGTTATTTTGTTATTTATATTGAACCCGACGTTTCGGTTGCTTTTCAGCAGCCATTTTCAGAGGGTGACTGTCTCCCCGTCTGTATTTTAAGCTATATTCTCTTAATCTAAAATGCTACCAGAAGAGCTTCTATGTAAATAATAGTTGCGTCATTATTTGTGTTGATACACGTAAGGGCCCCATACGTTTGTGGAGGCCCATAAGTGTATGGGGCCCCATGGGCTTAAGGCGCGCCATTTGTATATGGCACCCCCATCAAGATCTTGTAGCTTGTATATATGTATGTACTCGTATATGTATATATAATCTGAATCCCGGAAGCGGCACCAACGATATTCATGAAATTTTGTATACCGGTGGTTGCGGGGGTGATAAATCGATCTAGCTAGGTTTCATTTAAAAAAAGTTTAATTCAAAAACTAGCAAACCTCGGTCCCCCAGATATTAATTATTATAAGCTATGTTCCCTTTATCTAAAGTGCTACTAGAAGAGCTTCTATGTAAATAACAGTTGCGTCAATATTTGTGTTGATACTACAACCTTCGTTATTTTTCCGTATGTTGACGCGAGATACCGAATGCGGACCGCTAGCGCCTCGTTGTGGCGTCAAGTGGCAACTTTGTTATGCCAAAAATATCTAAAGCCGTCGAATACCCTCGCCTCAAGGTAGACATGGCACTGGCGGGCGTGTGGGATGTTTATTGATTATATGTGTATTTGTAGAAAACAAGTAAGTAGTCGTCGCTCGTTGAGATGTATGGGGGCCCCACCGACTCCACCAAGGTTTTATTGCCCAAGCCAACCTCACGTACCTACTAACCAGTACACCTGCTGATGAACTCATAAGTCCCTGGCGCAGGCTTTACTTCCAGGGTGGGTGGGGGTCAGATGGCAGCCGCTCCCATAAAAGCCAAATCGAAAAAAGGACAAAGAGCTCGGACCACGGGCTTCGAGATGAAAGTTTCGGATGCAACGGGGAATAATTTAGTTGATTATATAATAATATAATATAAGAATAACATGCCCCCAGAGAAAATATAATCCAAGTAAAAATTTGTGGGAAAAAGTATTTTGTTAAAAATTAGATCGTTCCTGAGGCTTGCCGTATGTTATTACTTTCCAGAGTTCGTTCCTTATAACAGTCACTATCGAATACTCTAATACACTGAACAAATCCATAGATGGATGGCGTAATAATACGGTGATATTTTTTTCAAAGTCAATGGGTTCAATTCTTTTTTTATTACGTGTGGAAACCCCCACGGGCTTCACCCCATCGGTGCCAACGATGGGATGGGCGTGTCGGAATCGGACCGGCTAAAACCACACGGTGTCCTCCCCAAGTGTCCATTGCCGGGCACCCCGGGTAAGCCCTCGAAAGGATAACCCCAGGGTTACCGGCGGACTTTGGTTCGCCGCCTGGTTGGGTCGGGTTTTATCCCGCGTCGGTGAGTAGGCAGGCGTGTGTAGGACACACGATACGCCTCCGCCACGGCCTGCTTCTGTAAGGACGGCGATTCGGCCAACTGCCGTCCTCAGGCCCCAATAATAGAGGTCGGTAGTCCCGGGCGTAGACGTGTCTGCGGCGTCCTCGCCGCAGACTGCTGAACCCGGGGCGCAGGGTTCTCTCCCGCTCCCTCTCCGCCGTCTCTTTCGCGCGCATAACCTGCTCGCAGAAAGAGGCGGCGGCGTGCCACTTGCTCCCGTCGGAGACCACGGCCCTCACCATGGTCTCCAACGAGAGAACGTCCTCGCCCAGGACCGCAACGAGATCCCGGTGTTGACTCGCCCACGCAGGGCACTCCACCAACGTGTGGAGCGCCGTGTCTCCGCCAGGATTCTCGCAGTGCTGGCACTGCGGCGTTTTCTCCCGGTGGATGCGCCATAGATACTTACCGAAGCACCCGTGTCCGGTAAATATCTGGTACATCCGGTAGGAGAGGTCACCGTGTTACCTCTCGAACCACTCCTTCATGATCGGTCTCACCGCCGAAATGGTGGATTCCCCCACCTTGGTTGCTCAAGTCGCACCCTCCATGTCTCCATGAGTTCCCCACGGAACTGAGACCGCTGAGCCCTAATTTCTCGGCGCGCCGGCCTATGGCCCCACTCCAGCGCCTCCTTGCGCCATTGGTACAATGACACAAGGGCTCTCGCTTCCAGGTCCCATGGAGGGGTCCCGGCTAGGAGACATGCCGCCTCGACGGAGATCGTGCGATACCCCCGGATGATTCTGACGGCCATCGCCTTTAGCGGGCTGCTTAGAACAGCCACGTTGCGGGCCGCCAGAGTCTCCGCCCATACGGGGGCCCCGTACAAGGCCATGCTTCGCACGATCCCCAGGTACAGTCTCCTAGTGGGGGCGTTAGGTCCCTTAACGTTGGACATCAGCCGCGATAGCGCGGCCGCAGCCTCACATAGATGTCTTTTTGATAAGGACACATTGATATTTTACACATTGCCGGTGGAAAGCAGCCATTCTATACAATACAATCAATTCAATACAATCTATAGACATTGTATACATTGTCTAAGCAAAGGGCATTGTCCTTGGTGTAAAATAAATAGATTTTGATATTTATTTATCAATGTGCATTTACCTACTTATCAAGATAGCTTTGTGGAACTTCTATTTCTGGATGGTTATAAAAAATAACCAAGAAGACTAATTAATGTCTTCTAATTAACCTTCTACCCTAATATATCCAAGTCAAATTACAACAAAGTACCTAAAGAATACCGGATTATACACATTGCCGGTAAGATAAGTACTAACAGAAAATAAATATTTACTTCGTCTCATAGGTACTTTTGAGGATTACAAAAAAAAACGGCAAAAATAGGCAGATGAAATTTATTTCCCTAAAATAGATTAATTAAGTATTTGAATGACATAAATAACAAGACTTCGGCAAACTTCGCAAAACTTCAAATGTCCATTTGAAAGAAAAGAACACATAAATAGAGAGGAATCTTCAAACAAGATTATTGGCTTATAACAAAAAAATATTTGTACTTTTTTTTCTCAATTATTTCATCTTTTGAGCTTTCTATAAATATATAACACATATATAGTTCCGAGTGAAAATTTTCTTTAACAGTCATTTGAAATGGTTGTATTAGTAATTTACTTGAAACAATTTTTCGACTCATTGCACTTCAGCAACTGATTTTACCAATTATGTAATACATTAAATAAAAATAATATCAGAATAAAATGATTTCATTTGATTTTCCTATGGATTTAGGTCAAAAAAATTCAAGAAAACCTATTTTCGCTAAAATAGTGCGCCGGTGACCTGGCGGGTGATCAACCCTACCTTAGCGGGTCATTTCACCCATTTCCCCTGATCCTCCCTTTTGGGAAGGATGTGGTTTCCAGCAATCACGGCGTTCCGTCGAACCTACCTGTATCTTTGCAAAATCTTACGATCTGGTCAACCTTCAGATCCTCTAGGTCTTCTATGTTCAATGTATCCAATCCCATTGTCTGCCATCTTATCAGTGAAGCACATGGGGCATTCAGCAAGCTGGTCTCACTACGGGCATCTGGGGTCGGTTTTCACGCCTATCAGTGTCAGGTGCCTGTTCAGTCGGCTGTGTCCTGTTAACACTTCTGTGACGAGCCTTATGCTGACTCTAGAGAGTTTTATCAGCTGGCTCGTCCTTTTTATGTCTATGCCTTTTATGAATATCTTCGACTGTCTCATACCTATCGATGATGTCCATCTCCGGTTGGTCTCTACTTCAATGCTTCGACTGATTACTCCCTTAGTTATTTTATGGGCAATCGGTAGCCTGGGCTCCGGGCCAACCTGGTTTTCATTAGCTCCTTTCCTGGCCAGTTCATCTGCTAGTTCGTTGCCTGTGTTGCCGTCGTGTCCGGGTACCCAGGCAATCGTCACGTCAGCTGTTCTGGACAACCTTTCCAATGACTTTTTGCATTCTTTGACAACAGCTGATGTTCTCTACTTTGCCAAGTGCCTTCAGCGCTGCCTGGCTGTCGCCTGATTGTGACCTTTCCTGTATTATTTAGGTGGCCTGCCATTTCCGCGCATTCCATGAACGCGAAGATTTCTACTTGGAAGACACTTGCGAACTTTCCTAGGGGTGTTGACCAGTTTTTCTCTATACCGTCGGCGCCCTTGATGTGTACTCCGGAGCCCGAGAGCTTTGTTGTCTCCTTTCTGGAACCGTCTGTGTAGCAGATGGTGCTATTGGGGTCTATCAGCCAGTTTTCTCTCGGTCCTATGTGTATTTTATATTTCTTGTCAAAGGTCTTTTCTTTCCTTATCAGATCATTGTTTGAAAGGATCATTGATAGTCTTTCTTCGTAGTCTTGACTGATCATGGCCTGACCCTCATCCATTGAGTTGTCGGTCCATAGACCAGTGCTTTTCAGTTTGAACCATTGTTCAATTGCTTTCTTTTTCGTTTCCAAATATAAGGGGTTCAGGCCTAGTATGATCTCGAGCGCCACCGTAGCTGTGGTCCTCATCGCGCCGGTGGTCATCAGGGCCGCCAGTCTTTAAACTTTGTCTAATTCTTGTTTGTTCCTTCCTACGTTAGCTTTATGCCACCATGCTAGGGCGCCGTGTAGGATTCTCGGCATGATGATTGCCTTTTAGATCCAGAGTACTGTGGCTGGCTTTATTCCCCAGCTTCTTCCTATTGCACTTTTACATTGCATCATGGCCATATTCGCCTTTGAGCATGTGTTGCTTATGTGAGTCTTGAAAGTCAGCTTGCTTGTCCAGTGTGACTCCCAGATATTTGACTTCTTTCACTACTTTCAAGTCATGGGTCATGGCCATCTAGTCGTACCGGTTCAACACTTCCAATTATCCTTTTGTTGGTGAAAAGAACTAGTTTGGTTTTATCAGGGTTGAGGTTGAGGCCTTTGCTACTTTTTTTTTTTTTTCTTTTATCGTGGGGAATGCTGTTACGCACGGCACCTCCGGCTACGGGGCAATAGCCGGAGATCGTGTGTGGGACTCTCCCACCTAGCAGCTGGATGGGCATACCCACTAAACCCCACGGTGCACCATGCTCTGCGCCCTGTTGGGGGGCCTGAAACTATGTAAGAATACTTCTAAGGCGACCCCCCCTAGCGCGTGCCCACTAATGTGGGCACCACACCTATACCATTCTCGGTTGGGCGACGTCCAGGCACACATGGACGTCGTCCCCTTCGCGGGTGGCTAGACCAGCGGGTGGAGGGCTGTCCCCATCCCTCACACCCGCAGCCACGCTCAGGGCGGCATGAGACGCAAATACTCGCGCCTCCGCCGCCCGGCTCGCCGGCGGCGGTTTGGATCAGCAAGGGGATCTCCCTCCCTGATCCGCTCCGCGCCTTCCTTCCGCGAGATGACGTCCTCGCAGAAGGTTGCGACCGCGGTGAAATTCCTATCGCTGGCGGCCATTGATCGAATGATGGCCGCCAGCGAGAGGTCACTCCCTATAACTGCAGTGAGGGCCCGGCGCTGCGACTCCCAGGCCGGGCAGACCGCAAGCGTGTGCTGCGCCGTATCCTCACTGCAGACGCAGTGGTGGCAGGCGGGACTCAATTCCCTCCTAGCGACCTTGAACAGGTACCTTCCGAAGCAGCCGTGCCCGGAAAGCACCTGCGTCAGTCGGAAGGAAAGGGTCCCGTGTTGCCGCCCTGCCCACTCGACTATGACCGGCTGGAGTGCCTCCACGGCGGCAAAACCAGCGCGTGGAGCCTCCAGCCGGGTTGACCACCTCTGCAAAATCTCCGAGCGGGCGGCGTCACGCCACCCGCGAATCTCCTCGGGCGGAGGCCGACTGCCACCATCCGCCCGGTACGCTACCGTTCGTCGATACACTTCGGCGAGCACTTCCGCCTCCAGGTCCCATGGGGGTGTTCCGGCCAACGCGCAGGTCACCTCCGTCGATACGGTACGGTAACCACGTATGACCTTGACCGCCATTACCCTCTGAGGGCGCCACAGGCGGGCTCTATTCTCGGCGGTCAAGGCCGCCGCCCACACCGGCGCACGGTATAGCGCCATTGACCAGACAACCCCCGTGTACAGTCGCCTGCAAGCGACGCTGGGTCCCCCTAGGCTGGGCAAGAGCCGACCAAGGGCAGACGCAACGCCGACGAGCTTCGAGGCGAGCTGCATGAAGTGCTCGTCGAAGCGCCACCTCCCATCCAGAGTTAGGCCCAGATACCTCATCTGGGCCTTGATCGGTACGGGGACCGAGCGGACCTCGATCGAGGGACCCAGGGGGATGACCACGACGGGGCCCGTGGAACAACAGGGCCTCCATCTTGTTCGGGGCCACCCGTAAACCCAGCGCCTAGATACGCTCGACCACCTGGGCTACTCCCCTGGTGGCCAAGCGTGCTGCCTCTTCATACGATTCCCCGGAGGCTGTGACAAGCGTATCGTCTGCATAGCAGATGACGCCCAGCCCCCGGGGGAGAACACCACGAAGCACCCAGTCGTACCCGATGTTCCACAGGAGCGGTCCGAGGACCGATCCCTGTGGGACACCGCACGACATGGGCGACGTTGCAGCACTCCGTCTCGGTCCTCGTACAGAACACACCTGTTCCCTTAATAGTCTGCCACTAGCCGCCTCAGGTAAAGGGGCACCCCATGATACCGGAGTGCCTCCCTGATGCAGCTAAATGGCAGACTATTAAAGGCGTTCCGCCAGCACCACGCCACCACAGCTCACTACCTCTTCGGTCACGGCCCTCAGGTGCATAACGGCATCGATTGTTGAACGCCCAACTCTAAAACCGAACTGGGCGTCCGACAGATCGGGGCCAACCTCGCACAGGTGCTGGACCAGACGGGAAGCCAGAATTCTCTCTAGCAATTTACCCGCCTCATCCAGCAACACGATGGGCCTGTAGGCCGAGACCGAGTCGGTAGGCCGTCCTGGCTTCGCCAAGAGTACCAGCTTCCCGCGTTTCCAGCACTCGGGGAACCGTCCGCACGCCAAAGGCCTTTGCTCCTGCACCATCTTAGTGCTTCTTTCAGGCCTCTGTTCATGATATTACACATGACACTAAGGAGTTTGCCTGTGATTAAGAGCACACCGTCATTAGAGTATACCTGTGTGTATACGTGCATCCTGATTATCTTGCTGACTAGCTCGTCTATTAGCAGACACCATAGCAGTGGCGATAGACATCCTCCTTGAGGGAAGCCTCTCCTAGCTATCACCGTGCGCTTTGTTCCTGCTATCTCTGCCTGTGTCAGTCGGTGTCTTAGCATGTTTTTCACCCATCCTGATATGTCTTTATCTATGCCTTAGCGGTTTAGGGTATCCTCTATTGAGGCCGGGGTTGCTTTGTCAAAAGCACCCTCAACATCAAAGAAGCAGCTCAGTGCATATTCTTTGTTGCTTATGGATCTTTGCACTTTGTTTACCAAGTTATGGAGTGCGGTCTCAGTTGACTTGCCGTCCATGTACGCATGTTGGTTGTGGTGAAGTGGAGATCCGCTTTTGACTATTTGTTCTCTTATTATTCTATCTAGTATTTTCCCTAGTATCTTGAGCAAGAATGAGGAAAGACTAATACATCTAAAGGCTTTAGCCTCTTGGTACGTAGCCTTGCCAGGTTTAGGTATAAAGACCGCTCTTAATTCTCTCCATTTGTTTGGGATGTATTTTATTCTGATGCTGCATTTGTATAGAGCCAGAAGATCGCCACTTATGTACTTGATGGCTGTTTGCAGTATTTTTGGGAAGATCTCGTCCGGTCCTGCGGCTTTGTAGGGCTGGAATGACCGGACACTCCACATTATTTGCTCTTTTGTGATAAGTGCCTTCTCCACCGCTTCCACTGTGGGATTCGTGTCAATTGGCGTTTCATCACCTGTGTGTTCTTCACATTCTCGAAAGTGTGTTTCCAGCATCACTTCCGTATCTTTTCCGGGTCGGTTATTAGTTCGTCTCCGTTCTTAATGCTTCCTAGTTTGCAGGTGTTGGTTTTAGAGAACATTTTCACTAGATGCGCTGCGTCAGGGTATTTCTCAACTCCTTCGCAGAATGCTTTCCAGCTGTTTCTGTTCTCCCTTATGCATTCTTTTTTGAATATCTTTCTTTCTCTCATATATGAGCCAGCTTTCCTCATCGTCCTTTTTTTGAGCCTTTCTGAGAACTCGTCTGGTCATTGTCCTTTTCTTCTCTAGTGCCCTTGCCCACCAGGGTTGTCCTTTGCCTTGTTTGATCTCTTTGAGTGGGCATGCCTTATGGTATGCTTCTCTTAGAGTTTCATCCAGTCTGTTGGCTTCTCTTTCTATCTCTCTGGTGTCTTTTAACGAGGTGTGGTTGCCTGGGCCCCATTTCTTAATATGGTGTACATATGTGGTCCAGTCGGTTTTCCTCGCATTTCTGACTAAAGTTTTCTCAACTTTGGCTCCCAGACTGAAGGTTATTCGTCTGTGATCCGATTTTGAGTTGCTTTCGCCTACTTTGCAGTCTGTTATGTGCCTGCTTATCCTTTCAGTGGCAATTGTAATATCCAGCACTTCTCTTCTAGTTTTGGTAACGAATGTTGGCGTGTTGCCTTCATTTATAATGTCAAAACCTGTTGCGCTAATAAAATCTGTGCCAATGCCCACCATGTGGTGTGGGGCACACACCACATGGTGGGCATTGGCATTACAACCTAGAATAATCGGAATGTTCTTACCTTGATATTTTCTTATTATATCTTCCATTTCTTGTGATGGTGGTTTGAAGTCTGCCTCACTGGGTATATATGCGGTGTGGGGCACACACCACATGGTGGGCATTGGCATTACAACCTAGAATAATTGGAATGTTCTTACCTTGGTATTTTCTTATTATATCTTCCATTTCTTGTGATGGTGGTTTGAAGTCTGCCTCACTGGGTACATATGCGGAGAGTAAAAGCACCTTCTCTTTGTTGCCTGTGTTTGTCTGTATTGTCGCTGTGGCGCTAGCAAGGTCGCTGTAACAATCTGCCTTTATTATTCCTAACGAATGTAATCTTACCCTACTGCTGGCATATATGCATGCCCTAGGAGTTGACTCACCCATTTCATGGTAGATGATTTCTCCTCCCAGGGAGCTAAGCCGTGACACACGTCCTTTTGCGACGTATGGCTCTTGCAGTAGAGCGATGTCTATTTTCTCGTCCACCACATGTCTGCAAAACTCAAACATAGCATCGCGGCAGTGGTGCAGATTTACCTGAACTATTCTTATTTTTTGTGTGTGCGTGTGTGTGTGTGTGTGTGTGTGTGTATGTGTTTGTGGTGTGTTATTGTATTTGTTCATGTGTTAGTGTGATTGTGCCTGTGTGTCTGTGAGTGTTAATGCACCCTCCCTGTTCCTCGTCATGCAGATGGACTCTTGCCCAGCCAAGACGGTTGCAGCAGTGCAACACTTGGTGGGGGAGTCCGGTCGCTCCGTGTCGTGGAGAGGGGATGTGCAGTGTCTGATGGTGGGGCGTTTGGTTTGCGGTCGTCACCCCCTTAGGGGCTCTCGTCCGAGCTCCATCTTTCCCTCCTTCAGGCCCAGAGCTGTTTGTGTCTTGGGCCTGTTGTGTGCTGCTTGGGATCGAGCGCTGATGGTGCGGTCTGCCATCGTCAGTGGCTCCCCTCTGCGAGGCTGTGGACTGAACTTTACGACCGTATTCGACAGGTTCTTCTCCCGATGTCTTTGTGTGGAGGTTGGTCCGATGTACTGGGCCGTACACTTTTCTGGAGCTTGAGTTGGTCCTTTTCCCAGGACCCGGGCATACACCTGTGTGGCTTGATAATTTTGCCGCACGTGGGCTTTCGTGACTTCTTCAGGGACTCCCACCACAAGTCGTACTCCCAGAGGCAGTACTTCCTTGCGGATGAGAGTCCACTCCGATAACTTCGAGTTCCTCCCTGTAGTTGTTCTGGATCTTGATTAGATCCAGTGGGTCGATTCGTCGGCCTCCGGTGCTACCAGGGAGCCAGATGGATAACATATAGATGTCTAGCTTTCTGAGCTTTAACTGGACGCCGTTCCACTCACCAAAGTCGCAGTTCAGAAGCCAGGTCATCGCTTCCTCGGTGTTCGAGCTCACGAGGAAATATCCCTCGGCTACTAACCCCGATGCCGCGAATGATAGGCTTCTGCCACTTACCCCGTCTAGAGCAGCTTCCTCGATCTTATCGACTAACCTGATTCTTATTTCAGCGGCCGTAGCATCGTCCATCGCCGCGCCGTCTCCCCGGTGAATAATGACGGTGAGATCACTTTGGCCCGTATTGGGCCGCCGTGGTCCCTCGTTCCGTGGGGCCGGTTGTGGTCTTGCACGCTTCGGTGGACGCTGCTGCGTTCGCTCCTCAGGGTCTGTGCCCTGCCTTTTAATTTTTGATGCTCTTGGCCTGCTTACCTCTCCGCTTGGTGTAGTCGTCTCCCTATTGGTTGACGCACCGGGTTTGGTTTTGTTGGTACTTGCTCCTTTTGCCGGCGCGTTCTCTCCCTCCTTTTGTATTTGGTGATCCACGCGCCTTCTACCTGCTGGGAACTTGTGTCCCCGATGGTCATATTTATGAGGCCGTCTCCGAGAGACTCCGAGATGAATCGTGGCGGCCGGGGGTCTTGTCGGTGCTTTTGGTTTTAATATTAGTTTGCGCTAATGTGCCCCCCCAGAATACGAGGGGCTGCCTGTATTACTGAGTGATGGATACAGGGAGGGATTCTCCGGCGTTGCCGGTACCCTCCTAGGGTAGTTGACTGGTTAACTGCCGTCCTCAGACCCCGATCATGGAGATCGGTAGTCCCGGGCGTAGAGGAGTGCGGAACTCGGGGGGCAGGGTTCTCTCCCGCTCCCTCTTCGCCGTCTCCTGCGCTACCTGCTCGCAGAAAGAGGCGGCGGCGTGCCACTTGCTCCATTCGGAGACCACGGCCCTCACCATGGTCTACAACGAGAGAACGTACACGTCCAGGACCGCAACGAGATCCCGGCGTTGACTCGCTCACGCAGGGCACTCCACCAACGTGTGGAGCGCCGTGTCTTCGCCAGGATCCTCGCAGTGCTGGCACTACGGCGTTGTCTCCCGGTAGATGCGCCACAGATACTTACCGAAGCACCCGTGTCCGGTTACTATCTGGCACATCCGGTAGGAGAGGTCACCGTGGTGCCTCTCCAACCACTCCTTCATGATCGGCCTCACCGCCGCTTTGGTGGTATCCCTCCATATTGGATGCTCAAGCCGCACCCTCTATGTCTCCATGAGTTCCTGGCAGAGCTGAGAACACTGAGCCCTGATTTCTCGGGGCCCGAGACGAGACTCCTTTGAGCATTTTCGCTATTCCTTATGGTTTCAGATTTGGCTAGTTAAAAAAATAATTCTGTAATGATGAATTTAAATAACGAGACGAAGTAATTGACGACTAATGTGTGTCGCACCGTGTGCGTAGTGCGGGGTAAGCGGGATAAGAAGAAACGAGCCATAGCCATAAATTTTACTCGGTACTAACGATTCAGGGCTGTTTCATTTAGAATAACAATATTATTGAAGTGAAAACTTCTCTAGGCACGTTGAGCACATTTAGGGTGAACAAAATCATGAAATACGCGTCATCGTCACGTTTGTCATCGTCACATCGGTCACCTACACATCCGTC
Source organism: Cybosia mesomella (assembly GCA_946251805.1). Classification (NCBI taxonomy): domain Eukaryota; kingdom Metazoa; phylum Arthropoda; class Insecta; order Lepidoptera; family Erebidae; genus Cybosia; species Cybosia mesomella. The sequence continues at coordinate 16,262,301 of OX276392.1, forward strand.
ATCGTCAGATCCAGTCACGCTTTCCATATTTAAAAATGGATGGATGGATGGATGGACGGGTGATGATGAGCTTCATGATTTTTATTCACCCAAAAAGTGCTCATATGGAAAGTGCCCAACGCGCCTAAAGAAGTTTTCACTTCAAAAAGAATCATAATAGATGTTTATATTATTTGATACTAGCTGTTGCCCGCGGTTTACCCAAGTGGAATTCTATTCCAGGGATAAGAAGTAGGCTATATGTAATTCTAGACTTTAATCTATCCCTGTAACCGACAGGAAGAGGGGTGCAAAAAAGGTAGGTTTAGCTATAGTGTCGCCGCACACAGCGTTCGCGTCCGTTCGTCAGAGGTGTATACGGTGGACTCACAGCGCGTTCTATGGCGGACACCGATATTAGCTGGTCCACCCCCCACCACGCAACCTTCCTTCCCCTCTGACGCCCGGCCCCAAGTATTGCATACGGCAAACTGTTTACACATTTATCACAAAATATCAAAATATACCAATAATGTAGGTAGGCAGACATACAGGTGAGACTTATAAACTAAAATGTATCTTGGCTTATTCTAAGGGTCATTGCGTCGGTAACAATCCCTGTAACAATACGTTAAAAAAATATTCCATAAATTAAATAACAAATAAAAATTAATGTGACCACCTGGCGACAATTGCATATCTCTAGACAGAGGCGGTATTTCGCGAGACATCAAAGGCGATGGACCTTTTTTTTTCTTGCAGTAATCCCCCGTCCTTCGGCCAGCAGGGGAGGTTATGTCGTATTCGAACCCACTAAAACCGCACGCCATCTCGTGTCTTCAGACTACGGGGTGTAAGGTGGCCCATAAGGCATCTCCCTCGCACCCCGGCTGACCCAGGGTCATCACCGGCTTCGTGATGGCCCCGTCGTTCTCGTCTTGCCCCCGGAAAGAAGTGGGTGCGAAACGCGCCGCCGCTCCGGCCAGCTTCTGCCTGGGTGACAGGCGGCTCCACCTGTCACCCCCAGGCTGGCGCTCATGGAGGACGGACCACTGTATGTACTTCCACTGTGCAACTACGGTTCGTACGACTGTTCGTTCCAGTCCATTATATTATATATCAACGTCAACGAACGACATAATAATGCACCTCGTTATGTCGTTCGTCTTTGTTTGTGTTCGAAGTTCACAGACACTTCCTCCAGAACTTAGCAGGTTGCTTTAGAGTAGTAAACTTCAATACCAAACAAAGGAACCACATACAAAATAATGTTATCTAAAAACCTCGTGCATCGATAGCTGTAAACGGCCCTCGCGAAAAAAAAAACTCCGATAATCCGGGCACTTTTTCCTCGAAGTTAAATCCAGTAACAAAGTTATTTTACTGTTATAATGTAAGTTCGTATTGTTGAATGTCTCAAAAATGGCGCTTGGTAGGTGCCTTTTATACTGTGGAAACCAATCATCTAAAGAATGCTACCGTTGTCAGTACTCAGTTGATAGAACAAGAGTAGTGTGTAGTGGTAGAGTCAAGCAACAGTCATTTTGGCCGTTGCATTAATGGGCCGACTCGACCGGGGAAGCACCACCCTCTCACATAATATCGACGCCAAGTAAAAGTATTTGAACTGTTGCGTTCCGTTTGGTGAGTGAGAGTGCCGGAGCCAAACTAGTGTTAATCCCGGTTTCGTCCAAAGCTTCCCCTATGAAGCCAGAAGTCCGCTTTCCTGATCTTTCTGCTCTATTTCTCACGGTCTTCGGCATCCCCGTTATTATATTTTCAGGTCTACTTCTACTGCTGCTCAGTGAATGTGGCATAGCCAAAAATTTGATTGTAAAAACCTTTTAATGCCCTTCTTGAAGAACCTCATATTGTAGTCGCTACAATTACCTAGATTTCGTTTATAAACTCTAGTAATGTTCTACCGTATCGTATTCGTAAAGTCTCATTTAGAATCTAGTATCTAGTAAAGTACATCCAAAAGTATCAGAATCTAATCAGTTCATTCGAAAAGAAACAGGTGTGATCTTTGGGTGGTCCAAGCCAACTTCACCTGCTGATAAACGGACGAGGCTTTGGCGCAGGCCAGTTTGTTCAGACGGTCGTTCCCGTGAGATAAGCAAAATCTATAGAAAGAGTGGGAGAGCGATCCCTGCACTTCAAAATGTATCTAAGCTTTGGATGCAACCGGTTATAACACTATGATCATGATTATTTTTGCTGTTTGCAGTCCGTACTGTTCTATATGATATTGTCGGAAGTTTACGGGAATGTCATCCTGACCTCATGATGCTGACTGCGATCATGACGTTGACAGGTGTGCCGTAGTTTTTAATAATAAAGCGCTTTTTTATTTTTCAGCTGTGTTAATGGCAGAAGTATTTAAATTAGTAATATGTGTGTGCCTTGTAATGCAAGAGTCTGGAGGTTTGAATCAAGGAATAAAATCTATGTATAGTATAGTGATATTGAATGTTCGAGATACAATACGAGTTTGTGTACCATCGTTCCTGTACATCATTCAGAACAATTTACTTTATGTCTCAGCATCGAACTTAGACGCAGCCACTTATCAAGTAAGTACACAGATATAATATTCTATGGTGATAAAGATGTAATTTCAGCTCGATATTTTGTCTTTCAGGTAACATATCAATTAAAATTATTGACTACAGCATTTTTCGCGGTACTCGTATTAAAAAGGCAACTAAAAAATTGGCAATGGGGTGCATTGGGGTTGTTGGCAGCTGGAGTAGCCCTGGTACAATTGGCAAATTCTGTGGAGACTGTAAACGCTTCTGCAGCTGACCAGTCTAAACTATTAGGATTTAGTGCAGCCCTCGGAGCATGCTTTATATCAGGTTTTGCTGGGATCTATTTTGAAAAAGTTTTAAAGGAATCTGACATATCTGTGAGTATATTATTATAATTAATTATATTATTGGTAGCGGTACGGATGACGTAGTGACCAAGGTAGAGAAAAGGACCCTTAGATGGTTCAGACACGCTGAGATGACGGACGCAGATTTATGAGGCAAGGGTAAATGGGCAATCCGGTGAAGGTCTACCTAGTTGAACGTATGCTAATCAGCTTCAGGACTTCTTAAGGAAAGGTCTAATCAAGAATTCTCGTAACCGGCGTGCATGTATGAAAACAATTATGAAAGGAGAAGAAGCGAATCGCGTATACTAGCGAGTGGAAATGTAGTGTCTCTGTCTACCCCAATGGCAAAGAAGCGTATGGTTACGTGCGCACAGACAGGCGGCTTGCGTAGCGTCTAGAGCCTACTAGTGGCTTGCATTCTGGCTACTTGCTAGGAAACACGGTGGTTGCACTGATAGTGGTTTGCGTGGTGGGTCCCTAGGCGCTTTGGCCATTTCCTTGACATTTTCAAAAAATGAAAATCTCCCGAAATCTCCTTTTAATATACCGTACCATTTCACGGCGTTATCCATCATTTTGGGTTCATGACATAAATAAGTCACGATCAAATCATGGGAAGTTACTATTATAAAATTGTAAATTAGTGGTCTGTACATTGGAGATATTTAAAAAAAACTTTGTTTATGCTAGATGATCGATTCTGAACAAAAATTTTTTTTTATAATTTATCGCTGTATATCTCTTCTCTGGTTCGCGATGGACTCAAGGACTGAGCAGATTTCTATTAGAAAGGTCTTGGCCAGACTTAAAATTTGCCGTATTTCATCCATTTTTAGGGTTCTGTAGCCAAATGGCAAAAAACGGAACCCTTATAGATTCGTCATGTCTGTCTGTCTGCCCGTCCGTATGTCACAACCACTTTTTGCCGTAACTATAAGATGTTCTAAACTGAATAGTTTTTTTCTAAACTGATTAGTTTGCGTGAGAGACTCTTCCAAACGGTAAGATGTCCCCCCCCCCCCTCCCCCGAGAACCGTTGGGTCGCGGCCCACCAGGCGTGATCACCTTGCCTGGTCGGAGGATTCTCCCTTTGTTGGAGGAACATCACACCTCGTTCCTCCACACTCATATTCGTAATAATGGACGTTGTCTGAAGTGACGTTTGAAATGGTTTCTTTTGCTTCCGATGAGCATTTAACATTAATGAAGATAAGTACGGGTCGGACGACTCTAGAGCCGGGTGAAACAAATCTACAATCGTGGTTTTTCGGTATAGTTTTCTGGTGTGATGTTGACGGTTATATCGCCAGTATTTTGTTTCTCGACTAATTTGCTTGCTCAGATAACATGCATTGGTAATGGACAGGATTCTATAATTGCCTTCCATGTATTAAAATTTTATGTACCGAAACGGGCATACAGGAGGAACCAACTATATGTTTGCACATATCTTATAGCTATAGATTTACAAAGCTGGTCAAAGTTTCTGGAATCGATCATCAGCCCACTTTAAAGAGCTATTATAATCTCTGAAAATGCAAATGTTTCCCGGTAGCGGTCTGACAATGCTGTTCGCGCGATGTTTCCGTCTTAGGCACTGAGTTTTAGCACTTGCCTGACGAGAGTGGACCCCTTCCTAGTGCCACATAATAACCATCATCGGAGATAAATAAAAGCGGCCAAGTGCGAGTCGTACTTGCCCATTAAGGGTTCCGTAGAAGTTTTTTTTTTTAATTTTATATTTGCATTGATTGAGTGAAAGGTTAATTGCAGTTTACGATTTATGACGTATTAAAAAAAACTACTTACTAGATCTCGTTCAAACCAATTTTTGGTGGAAGTTTACATGGTAATGTACATCATATATTTTTTTTGTTTTATCATTCTCTTATTTTAGAAGTAACAGGGAGGACGACACACATTTCACCACTTTGGAAGTGTTTCTCGCGCAAACTATTCAGTTTAGAAAAAAATGATATTAGGAACCTCAATATCATTTTTGAATACCTATCCATAGATAATTTATTTTTTGCCCCGTGTGGGTTCGATGAAAAAAAAATTTTGAGTTTCAGTTCTAGGTATGGGGAACCCCCGACATTTATTGCTTTTTTGGGATTTTCTTTAGAAAAGCCCTATTGCTAAGGAGTTGTCGTCGACGTCGTCGTCGTCGTTGCCAATTTTCTGTCACGGTTTTGGGTATGAAGGAGATGAGCTATCGAGTTGCTGTTTTCGGTAATAGATTCGTGCTGGGGTGAACCATTGCAAGATAAAGATAAAGATACCAAGTTCAACAGCATAGTTCTTGTAGTTTCGGAAAAAAATGGCTGTGACATACGGACGGACAGACAGACAGACAGACATGAAGAATCTATAACATAACATAACATAAACTCACGGCTATATCCCCGAAGGGGTAGGCAGAGGTGCTAGCATCCACATTTCGCCAGTTTAGGTTTAGGTCCCAATGTAATAGGTAGCGAGCCTATTGCCATTAACCGGGCACTTATAAACCTGAGATAAATACACACATAACTTCGAAAAGCATCGAAAAGTCATTAGTCATTGGTCAAAAACCTGGGATCACACCCGAGACCTCGTCTCAGCAGTCCTTTACCCATACCACTAGGCTACCGCGGTATAGAATCTATAAGGGTTCCGTTTCTTGCCATTTGACTACGGAACTCTAAAAAAGAACTGGTCTGAGCTCTGAAAAGAATGGAACGAAAATATATAATAGATGAAAATAAAATATATATTCAAAACATAGACACTTGTACGAAATATTAAGTGAAAAACAAATCACAAGTTAATGCTCTGAAGCATAATACATACCTTTTTTTTTTGTTCTTTTTTTTATCGTGCGGAAATCCCTTCGGATACCCCCCCGCCGGCCAGCGGGGGCGGTTATGTCGGGCTTGCACCGACTAAAACCGCACGCCGTCTCGGGTCTTCAGACGCCGAGGTGTAAGGTTACCCATAGAGCATATCCCTCGCACCCCGGCTGACCCTGGGCCATCTCACCACTAACAGCATCGCTCATCCTGTCTCCTCTGAAAGCAGAGGAGTACGGAGAGCGATGTGTTCCCGCCACGTTGGGTATTGGCCGACGATCAATGCCAACCCTATGAAGGGGTGAAGGGGAAGCCATTGACCGCCGCCCAGGGTGTACCGGCCGCTCCGATTCCGTTCCCCCCGGACTGCAGCGGGATCGGAATCGGAGCGACACTCGAGGAGGTTACCCAACACACACCCCAGCATAATACATACCTACTATTGGATATGCCGCCAACTTACCTAAAGTTTTCCACTCGTCTGAAATGCCTACTAAGTAATGATAAGCAAAATGTTAATTTGAAAATATTGCAAATCATAAAAAGTGGCAGCCCCGACTCAAAACTTTAAAATTCAATATCTCACTTATCGCGTGTGTTTTTTTATGATAGTAATTAATTGATTGATATAATCTACACATTGACACTGAAAAAAAATGCGACCATGTAAAAAAAAAATATAGAAAAACTATTATTTTGTCTAAAATAGCGCCAAAAATTATGTTTTTGTGTATTGGTTGTTTAATAAAGTACATTTACTATCAAACCATTCGTCTCATCGCATAATGTCCTTTTCTCAAAATGTCCTTTCTCATAATGTCCTTTTCTCGTGGGTTAGGTTAGGGTTATAAACATAATAAACTACTATAATAATTATATTGTTATTATACAAATCAATTTCGGATCTGTTGGGATCACAGTTCTAACCTAACCTAACCCACGAGAAAAGGAGATTATGAGAAAGAACATTTCGAGAAAAGGACATTATGCGATGAGACCACACCATTGAACATTTAGCATAATAATAAAACATAGTTATAACAAAAACTATGATAGATACCTACCTCAATGGGAGTTTTGATAGGACCTTTGTTTCATTGTTATCTCTCAGATAAACTCATAAAACAGGATGTCCGCAACTAGGGTAAAATCCCACACTGCTACGTGCCAACATAAGCGCTGCGTGCCGGAACCGGTAACATTAGTCATTGCATAGGTTTTTTTTCGAATATGATGCTTTTTATCCAATAAAAATGAGGTTGATTTTTTTTTGCATCGATGTGTCTTCCTCTACTAGTGGGTACTCTCGGCAACCCCTCCCCCTAGCTAAGCTAATATTTTGTGTTAGGAGTAGGTTGTGGGTTCTAAACCTCTTAACTTGAAGTCCAACCCCTTAGCCATTATATCTACGCCTCCGCGCACCATAAAAAACTATTCTGAATAGGCACTGTTACTTAAAACGTAGTTTATAACGAAACGAAACATTGTATTAACACGGTTTTTAGCGGGTTTAAGCATGAAAGTGATCCAGGGAGTAGGTATACTTTTGTTACTAAGTATGTCAGTAACAAAATAACTACCTATGTAACGATATATTATGAAATCATTTGACAACTGTAGGTGTTTCCTGCAGCAAGCACGCACGTATCAACGGTTCAACATCATCACAGTTATTCAACGTTGACCTTTTCCTTTATCATTCACACCGTTAGGCTCAAGCTATTGAGAACTAAAATCAAACAGAAGCAATGGCGCCTGGCACTTGAAATATAAGGAGTCTCAAATTATTTTTCGTACAAAGGTCATCTATCGAAGTTAGATTGCACGAGGATAGGTATCTAATGCAAATAAGTTGCTGGCTTTTTACCTGGCATATCTACGCATAATGGAAGTGGGTTTTTTTTTTTTGTGTACTTATTTGCGATCAGTCTGTATGACTATAAGCAAATGTGGTGGGGTTATATAGCAGGTGAGGGGCTACTGCCAGCGCAGTCACTTCCCTTTATTGGTTATGAGCCAGTCATCTTGCTGACTCTACTGGTCAAAGATGTCTCGCCGCTTCTTTAGGCGACGAATGCTTTCAGGGACTGTGAGCTGTCCCGCAAGTTTATTGGGATGCGATTGGAGTCGCTTTTTGTATTTGTCGCCGTAGGTACTTATCTCCTCTTTGACCATCGGCATGTTTAGATTGTCATGGATCTCTTCTGTTCTGATAAACCATGGTGCATTTGATATTTGCTTAAGTATGTAATTTTGCACTCTTTGTATAATCATTATGTTGGAGTTGCTGGCAGAACCCCATAATTGCATTCCATATGACCAGATTGGCTTGAGGATAGTTTTATAGATAAGAATCTTGTTGTCGATGGATAGTTTTGAATTTCTGCCAAGGAGCCAGTAGAGATTTCTATAGTTGAAGTTGATCTCATCTCTTTTCATTTGAATATGTTTCCTCCAGGTTAACCTGCGCTCCAAGTGCATCCCTAGGTATTTAACCGAGTCTTGGTGTGGGAGCTGGGTCCCGTTTAGAGTGACTGGTGAACAGTCACCTTTGCACAGAGTGAAAGTCACGTGAACGGACTTGGATACGCTTGCAGCAATTCTCCACCTAGCCAACCACCTCTCAATTTCAATCAGGCTCTTTTGTAGGTTATGTGAAGCTTCGGTTGGACTTTTGCTTGAGGATAACAGCGCTGTACCGTCTGCAAAAGTTGCGACGGTAACTTCGGGACTTTGTGGTAAGTCTGATGTGTATAAGACATACAAGACAGGCCCCAGTACTGAGCCTTGTGGCACTCCTGCAGAGATATCATAAAAGCCAGATGTGGAACAATTTTCTCTTACTTGAAATATTCTATTACTTATGTATGATTTGAGGATCATAAAGTAAGTATGTGGTAATAGAGTTTTTAATTTAAATAGCAGTCCTTTATGCCACACTTTGTCGAAGGCTTGTTGTATGTCAAGGAATGCTGCTGAACAATATTCCTTTTTTTTTTCAAAAGATTTTCTGATTGTCTTACAGACTCTATGAACTTGTTCTATAGTGGCATGTCCTTTTCTGAAGCCAAATTGGTGATCCGGAACAGTATGTCTTTTGTGGAGTTCATGTAAGAGTCTCTGTAGTAAGGATCTTTCAAAGAGTTTGGACATAACAGGGACCAGACTAATGGGGCGATATGAGGTAACTTCGTGAGCAATTTTGCCCGGTTTGTGAATCATCACAATTTGCGATACTTTCCATATATCTGGAAAGTGTCCGATTCTTAGAATGGCGTTAAGCAGCATTGTAAGATACACTAGCTTTACGCGGCAGCTCTTGAAGGACCTTCTTGTCTATGAGATCGAACCCTGGAGCCTTATTGTTTTCCATAGATTTTATATTTCTTTGAATTTCTCTGGGTGTTACTATTTTTAGTGGTAGGTCAAGTTGAAAATCCTGCATGAGCACAGAGTCGATTTCTGATTCATCTGAGTTTGGGTCCGGTTCATTTTGGGTGAAAATTCGACTTAGATGATCCGCAAAGGCCTCAGCTTTATTTTTTTCAGTTCTGGCCCATTTACCATCTGGAGTTTGGATCGGAGGTTTTGGGCGTAATGGTCGATCAAAATTTTTGCACGCTTTCCACAAGGAGTAGTTCGTCGCTTTTGTAGCAGAGAGATTTTCTACATAGGTCTCGACGGCGACATTATTTGCTTCGGATATTAGAAGTTTTAATTCTTTGCTTGCTTTGTTATAAATCGTCTTGTCGTTTGGATGTCTGCTGGTATGCCATATCCGCCGAAGTTTTCTTTTTTCCAGTATTTTTAGACGTATCGTATCTGAGTAAATTTTACGTTGTGGTGGGCGTTCTATAGCTTCAGGAGTAGTCATCCAACAGCACTCTTGGATTGTTGTGGTTATTACTTAAGCTGCTTTGTCGATATCGTCACAAGTTTTTAGGGCCACTTTAAGTTCCAGTTTCTCTTGAATTAGTTCTCGAAAAGAGTACCAGTCAGTGCGTTTATTGTAAAGCATTTGTTTTTTTTTCCACACCTAGAGCCGTACTTCCCACTGTCAGTATTACCGGTACATGATTTGAGTTACCGTCCAACGATGTTTGTATGTTGTAAAAGAGTTTAGATAAGCCCTTTATGACGAAGAAATCGATGACATCTGGCAGTCTATTTGGATCAGTGGGCCAGTTTGTAGGTTCTCCAGTTGAGATTGTAGTAATATGGTTCTTATCTAAACTCTTCTTGAGCTCTCTCCCTCTGGTGTTAGTCTAGACGCCCAGTGAACATGCTTAGTTTATAATGGAAATGGGATAAATGGCACCTTTTGTGACTGTATGGATATGATATCCACAGTTCGCCATACCCCAATATTGATTTGATATAGAGATGTAAATCGCTTTGTGGTAGGTAGATAACTGTATATGGAATTTTAAAGTCGTGAGTCCTTGACAACGGATGAGACTAGTTTTCCCCATTAAAACACAAATATGTCACGAAAACCCAATTTAATGTAAACCTTACTATTTTGAAACACATGTCTATCCTGCTAACAACGGATGTCACCAATAATACTGCCAGGTGGGCAGTGTGCTTGTCTACTATGTGCAGTAATAAAAATAAGAAGCGCCTGTAATAGCTACAACTTTTTATTATCTATAATAAATAAATAAATATTCTACGACATTCTACGCAGCGCTTTCTAGACCGAAAGTAAGCGTAGTTTAACTAGCTTGTGGCATGGGTTCCAGAATACGGAAAAACATCTTAATTTTTTTTTTGTATGCATACATATTATACATAGAAACACAGACCAGGCCTACAAATATTTGCACTATCATCTAACATCCTAAACTTAGCTTAGCCTGCACAGATGATTTGCGTTCTTTGGAATTGTTTACTTGCCTACGCACAGCTATGTGCGTATGCAAGTGAACAGTGGCAAAGTGAGTAGTGGAATAACCTCCCTGATAACATATTCCTTTTATCTATCATTGAAAAAACCCAAGTATGGTTAAATTGCCAAATGGGAGCCCCGCTCAAACCAAATATTTCGGTACTTACATATTTTCGGAAAATCCCTCCTACAAAGTAGTAGGTATTTACATAGTTACAGTACAGCAACTTGTCGGTCCAAAACATATGCTATTATGCTATCAAAACACAACATTTTCTTGCTGTTTTTCTCGTATTCTGTTCAAGACCTCTTGAAATTAATACATAAACTTGACTAACGGAACTACCTGGACAGGACCTGAATATTCAACATTTTCCTATACATACTTGTCCAGGTAGCTCAGTTGGTCAGAGTATTCCCCATTGAAAGGTACTGGTCGCGGGTTCAAGTTCCGTCCTGGATGTTATCAACTGATAAAGTCGAATTCTGGTATTATAAAAACCTATAATAAAAGAATGGGTAAACATTTTAGTCTTGTCTAACAGTAGAGTACAACTCTAGGTACTTTACAGAGGTCTTTAAAAGAGAATCGTCACCAATATCGGAGAAATCAGTAATACTATTATGAAGTGGTTTTTAGAAGTGTTGTTTTACATTTACCTACCATTGGAAGACGACTAGCAAATAAGCAGAATAAAATATTCAACCATAATAAGAATCATCTGCAATATCTTATGTGTCACACAGATGACAGTGACACTACAATTTTTTCTATATATATATATATATATATATATATGTCTTTCTTTATATATATGTTACCAGAAATGTATGTAATCCGTCATTGTATACAATGTCTAGGAAATGTATGTAATTCTTAAAATCGCACGGAAATGTATAAAATAAATTATATTAGACACATTTCCTAATCTATACATTGCCTAAAAAGCAATCGGAAATGTAAATATTATTTATATTTGTTACCGGAAATGTATGAAATCTAGGAATTGTATACAAATCCTAGGAAATTTATATAATTCCGAAGCTATTTAGGAAATGTATAAAATATTGTTTCAAAAACTATTTTATACTTACATAAATGTCCTAGGAAATTGTTAACAATTCCTAGGAATTGTATATAATTCCAATATCGTATTAGGAAATGTATACAAAAAATAACCACGAAGGCTAAGGCGGGAGCGAAGTGCAGCGAGTTATCCGAGTCGGGGTGTTAAACAGTTAACGCGGCACTAACGAGATCGCCTGATCAGACAAAACAATACCCTCCCCTCCCCTCGCCCAGCTATCCCCGCATACCCATTGATATCTCAAATATTTACATTTCCGATTGCTATGTAGACGACAATGTATAGATTTCCTAGGAAATGTGTCTAATATAATTTATTTTATACATTTCCGTGCCATTTTAGGAATTACATACATTTCCTAGAAATTGTTTACAATGACGGATTACATACATTTCCGGTAACATATACAATATGTTTAAATAAATGCAAATTACAGTTTACAGTACGGTAATAATACAATTGACACGACATAGATAAAATAATGCTCAATATGTAGTAGGAAGGTAGGTACAAGATGATAATTTACCTATCTCCTACCTAGGTAGGTATTTTGGTTTATTTAAATTCACTTGTCATTAACTCTAAACCCAATTTAAATATAGAGTAGTTCCATTGAAAGTGCCATTCCATTCGGAATGATCCACTAAAACCGAACGGTGTTTCTGCACATGAAAAGATTCATTATCAGGGGACCAGGTACACTAGAAAGGAAATTCTTAGTGTACAGGTGTACATGTTTATTATTTGTAGTATGCCCTGCCCGGGTAACTGTTTGGGCATATACCTACATATTTATTTTCTTCTTTCAGGTTTGGATGAGAAATGTACAGCTGAGTTTACTTTCATTACCCTTTGGAACTATCACATATCTAATAAAAGAAGGAGTCCACATTAATCTCCTAATGGGCTTTGATGGCTTCGTTTGGTATCTGGTCTTATTACAAGCTGGAGGCGGCCTCATTGTGGCTGTTGTTGTCAAATATGCTGATAACATTTTGAAGGGTTTTGCAACATCTGTGGCCATCGTAATATCCTGTGTAGTATCCATGTACCTATTTGAATTCAAACTGACCCTTCAATTTTCTATTGGGACAATGTTTGTGATCGGCTCAATATTTTTATATGGCTATGTACCCAAGAAACCTGAACCACGGACTTCGCTTAATGTATGATAATTTTTATAACATAGATTAAGAGTTCTTAGTTAGTGATTTCACTACTTACAGGGGTACTTTTTCTTAGTTTGTAAAATGATTATAACTAACATAATTACAACCAGTCAATGCGCTTCGAATTGACAAGAGTATTATCAGGGTATTATATTTTTCTGCTAATGTTATGTAAAAATGATTATGAAGGAATTAGTTAGCTAAAGTTAATTCATATTTTAATATTAGTGATACTAAAAATCTTTATAGAAATTATATTTAATATATTTTTATTCACATAATACCTACTCCAACAACAGAGTTTAATCATTTATAGTCAGCAGCAGAAGTAGCCGATCAGTATTAAATTAGCATAATTATTTATGAAAATAAGCTAGAAAATAATGGAATCAAATAATTCGTACAAACGCCGCTGAACAGTGCTATGCCATAAATTGCTGAACATGTTCATGCAAGTACAATTTACATTGTCACATTACTAGGATGATATTTTTGTTCAGTGCTTCTACTGCAGCTTATAAGAGCTTGTCCTTGCTGTCGAGGAATGTCCTTAGCTATAGAAGGGTACGATTCTCAAACCCTAAGGAGAATTCCTAGGAGTAATCCTCGTTGCCTCGGTCTTTCGTACCATTTGTCTCCGGCAAGGAGACGGTCGTTCGTACCTACACCACCTTTTCACGTCACGTCTGATACCATCCATCAATCCATAATAGTCAGAGGTCGTGTTTGTTCAGTCAGTGTCCCTAGGTACATCGGCAGGATATTTCGAAATGATGATGATGGTTGACGCTTCTCTAAAATCTACTGATACTTTAAAGCAGCGTGTGTACTGGGCTGTTTAATAGGTTCTTAAAACGCAGCCTAACAAATTTTTTTTATATAGATATATATTCGTTCCGTCAATTGACTGCACCCCGCTGGATGGTGAGAAGCTAGTGTGAATTCCAGAAGATATGGGCCACCATCCCAGATGCTGACGACCCTAAAATGGTAGCCCCTACCTTGACGGCCTCAAAAGATGCTTTTTCACGCCCCGCTTGAAGAACCTGGGATTGTAAGAAGAAGGGAACACGTGCGCGGGCTTCCAGCTCTTTATCGTGCGACAAAGAAAGGAAGTACCGAACCGCTGAGTTGGGGACTGTATGGTTTCCACCGTGTGCGGATGGCATCGCAGTCCAGCTCGTGTTGTTATGGATCGAAATGGCGAAGGTGGGATTAGTTGAAAGAGCTCCTGAGAACTAGAGGCGGTAGAATACAGCCAGAGAGGCAATGTCTCTACTAGGTTCTAAGCTGTTAATAATCTCAGGACTCCCAATGATACGGATGGCACGTCGCTGCAATCTGTCGAGAGCGTCTAATAAGTACTGTGCGAAGCCATGCCAGAGACGAGAGCAGTATTCCACGCAGGGGCGAATTTGTGTCTTGTACAAAAGACACCGCTGCCCCGGCGTGAAAAACCGTCTCACTCTGTTCAGAACTCCGAGTTTTCGTGAAGCTGTTTTGATGACACTCTCGATGTAGTTTTTATTGTACAGTTTGCAGCGAACGTCCATTCCGAGCATGTTAATGTGGTCCTGTAGTGGTAGCGGTGTGTTCAGAAGAGTTCACACATCTCTGGGGTGAGGCTATGGACAAGCATGGCGAGTCACTGGCTATCAGCCTTGACATCGCCAAAGCTTTCGATAGGGTCTGGCACAGTTCGCTTCTTGCCAAGCTCCCGACCTACGGTCTGCCATCTCGACTGTGCAGCTGGGTTGCCAGTTTTCTGCATGAGCGCAGCATCCGAGTCCTTTGTGACGGCCGGGCTTCTGAGTACATGCAGGTTAATGCTGGTGTGCCTCAGGGGTCCGTCTTATCGCCCACTCTCTTTCTTCTGCATATCAATGATATGCTGTCCGTGGGCAGCATACATTGCTATGCAGATGACAGTACTTTGCATGGGCGTTATCTCGGACATTCAGCGGCCAAGCAGACTGACATCGAGGAGAGAAGACGGCAACTTGTCATTGAACTCGATCAGGACCTAGACCACATTTCCCAATGGGGATCTGAGAACCTGGTCCAGTTCAATGCCAAGAAAACACAGGCATGCGCGTTTACAGCAAAGGTATCTCCTTTCCTTCCCCTCCCAACTCTTCGGAACACACCACTACCACTGCAGGACAGTATCAACATGCTCGGTATGGATGTTCGCTGCAAACTTAATAATAAAAATTACATTGAGAGCGTTATTAAAACAGCTTCTCGTAAACTCGGAGTGCTGAACAGGGTGAGGCGGTTTTTCACGCCGGGGCAGCGGTGTCTTTTATATAAGACTCAAATCCGTCCCTGCGTGGAATACTGTTCTCACCTGTGGGATGGCTCCGCTCAGTACTTACTAGACGCTCTCGATAGATTGCAGCGACGGGCAGTCCGGATCATTGATAGTCCTGAGGTCACCAGTTCTCTAGAATCTCTGCAGCTGCGTAGAGATATAGCCTCCTTGGCAGTATTCTATCGCATTTACCATGGTGAATGTTCCGATGAGTTATTCCAATTGATTCCTCCTTCTCCTTTCTTGTCCCGAACAACACGTGCAGGACTTAGGTGTCATCCTCATACAGTGCAATCGCGAACCAAGCGGTTTGGTGACTCCTTTTTTTGTCGGACCATAAAGCACTGGAACGCTTTACCCACTCACGTGTTCCCTTCTACCTACAATCCTGGGCTCTTTAAGCGGGGCGTGAAAAAACATCTGTTGAGGCCGTCTAGGTAGGGGCCACCATTCTAGGGGCAATCTCTAGAAATGGTGGCCACTACTTTTTGGACTTTACCTCAGCTTACCATCAGGCGGGGTACAGTCAATTGGACGGACTAAATATAAAAAAAAAAAAAAAAAAAAAAAAAAAAAGTTGGGAGAGGAAGGAAGGAGAATAACTTAACTGTAAATGCACACGCTTGTGTTTTCTTGGCATTTATTTTTATTAATGCCAATTTTGTAAGAGCGTCTCATAATATAAGAATATTTAATATCATTTTATATTTAATAAACGCAACATATAACTATAAATAACAGTTCATAATTTTATCATGATTTCATACGTATAAGTAACATGAGTACAATATATTATATTCAAATAATAAGTACTTATTAGATATGTATATTTGAAAGATAGTTATTTAAATGTATTCATATTTGTTTCATTTATTAAATACCTACATGTTATTTTAAGCTCTGGCTTGAGCTTTGTATTAAGAACAATTTAAGTAATGTATATTTTAAATTTAGGTATATCTATCTCATTTTATCGTATTATACTTAAAGGGTTATATAATTATGAAATAAAATTATTCTTAGTTGTTATATGTGAATTACAGATTTCGTAATTGATTACCTTTTTTTACTGATGCTCATCGAATACTTTTATTGCTGACTGTACCTATTAAGATGAAATTAAACGAATCACAAAATATAAGTAAGAGAATGGTATTTGAGATTTCGAAAAAGTACATTATTTTTAGAAATTTTTAGCCTATCTATTGGTTAACGGAAGTTACAAACTTATCCCAGAAACATCTATACCTATTGCTATGTGCTTTAATTTTTATAGTGTACATATCTATGTATAGTCTTCTTTATGGAAATATATGTGTTATATAAGTATAAAATGTCATAATACTTAAGGTAAGTAGGTCATAAAATTATATATAAAAAAACCGAATCTATGCTATTTTATATTTTTAAACTGTTTTAATAAATAATACATAGTTTAATATGAATTTATAATCTTTCTCTTCCTCATTTGTTCCAGCCAATTTTCAAGTTGTTGTTGTGGTGTCTGTGGATTTCTCTTATAATAATCTACAGGTGGTTTGCCCTCTTCAAGTCTTACAAAATAGTGACAGTAATTGTATCTTACTTCGCCCATTCTTCCTCTAGCATGCCTTCTGATGCCTTTTATCGTCATTCCTTTACCTGAGAAGGATTCCGCTGAAACAGGCGCATGGAACAATTTTATTAACGATACTATATTTTTGTTTTTAATGTTACAGCAATTAAATTTGAAGATAAAACTTTGAATGTATGTATGTATGTACTTTGAATTAAGTAAATAGGTTTTGGTGTTTAACTTAAACCAATTAAATTTAATTTGAATCTATTAAAATAACGAAATTAGTGCGTATCAGTTAATACCGTAGTAGCAAACATTACTGCAGCAACCGTTTCTCAAGCTAAGTTTCCATATCGTTGTTGCGACTTTAAGACATACTATCCTATGTGTATAAACAAGAATTTTGAGAAAATCGATTCGAACCCGGGATCTCTCGATCGTGAGCCCGATTCCTTAACCACTAAGTCAACGCGGCATTTGATTTTTAAAGAATAAATAGTGATTATAGTACATAAAATAGATTTTTACCTTAATTGAGCACATAGTAGATTCTGATTGCGCATTTGTTCAGAGTTTTTGATCTAAAATATCTAATACAAATCGAAGTAAAATCAGTGTATATAAATGTTTATATCTAAGAACACCACAAATTGATTTTCTAATTAATCAAATAACAAGTAAGAATTAAAAGAAAATATAAATCTTAAGGCTTTCACGGCCGGCGTTGCATGTAGAATATACTGCTTCCGGGTTGTTTGGCCGTGGTCCATCGGAAACTTGAATTCCAGACGTTTCGTCGATCACTGCGGTCGACATCTTCAGTGGTACAGCTCGGGACGCAGTCGAGTGCGGAGAACCTTCCTCGGCGTTGAACTCGCTGCGACTGATGTAGCGGCCCGTGTCACTGGCGTATTTATAGGCACAGTTGCACAGAGGCACACTCAGGAGGATGGTAATCATACCATCAAATTTCAGAACACGAAGGTTCTAGCTACCACTTCACATTTCTTCCCACGGCTATGTCGAGAAGCCATCGAAATATTCAAGCATCCCAACAATTTTAATAGAAAAAACGAAGGTTTTCATCTCCAAATGATTGGTATCCAGCACTGAGAGCCGCGCGTCATCACAATTCAAACATGACGAAACCACCACTATCCCCGGTATCAGGAGGCCACACCCCATTGCTTAGCCTCGACCAATCAGCATCGAGCGCATCGGTCGCGCAGCACTCAACCAATCACGACCGATCACGTTGTTTCCCCCCTCCAACTGTGCCTATAAATACGCCAGTGACTCGGGCCGCTACATCAGTCGCAGCGAGTTCGGCGCCGAGGAAGGTTCTCCGCACTCGACGGCGTCCCGATCTGTACCACTGAAGATGTCGACCGCAGTGATCGACGAAACGTCTGGAATTCAAGTTTGCGATGGACAACGGCCAAACAGCCCGGAAACAGTATATTCTACATGAAAAAAAATCCAAAAATAATAATGGTTCGATAAATAATAATAAATATTCGAGCTTATCATAGAGGTTCTAGAATGCTGATAAACATACTTATATACTTTTTTGTAAGTAAATACATATTTTACATAGGAACACCTAGACCAAAGTATATTTGAAATGAGCGGGAATCCAACCCGCGAGCTCTGATTTAACAGTCAAATGCTCTACCGCTGCGCCACAGAGGTCGCGCCGTTTAGATACCTATTAAATGTAATGAGTTGAAACTATCTGGATTGTATACATTTTCAATTCCTGATACTTAAATTTACTATCAGATCCCAAGTAAGACCTCAATCCAATGGAGGCTGCGTACTACTCCAGTTTTCAAAGGGCAAGGGGTTGGTGCAAGAGTGTAGGAGATCTTTATACCGCGGTATA
Organism: Cybosia mesomella; assembly: GCA_946251805.1. Taxonomy (NCBI): domain Eukaryota; kingdom Metazoa; phylum Arthropoda; class Insecta; order Lepidoptera; family Erebidae; genus Cybosia; species Cybosia mesomella. The sequence continues at coordinate 16,280,900 of OX276392.1, forward strand.
AAGGTCTTGTCCCACACCATAAAGCTTCACGAAAGGATAATTGACTTCCGGATCCGACAGGAGTGTAGACTCTCGAAGTGTCGATATGGGTTTCGCCCGGGTCACGGAACCATGGATCCGGTATTTGCCTTAAGGATTGTCACGGAGAAATACAGGACGAAGAATACGTCTCTGCATTACTTGTTTTTAGACATGCAGAAGGCTTTCGAATGTGTTCTTCGGGCGGTGATCTGGTTAGCACTACGGTCCAAAGGGGTTCCAGAATTTTATACATGTACCAAGATTCCGATTCAGTAGTTCAGACCGCTGCGCGCTGTTAGCGACACGAAGCCGAAAATGAAACGAAATCCGTTCTTAGTCCGCTTCTGTACAGCGTGGTATTAGACGTTTTGTCGGATAGCATCAGAAACTCATTATATGATGTAATGATGGTATCGCACTGGTGGATGCGGACAAGTGAAGATTGGTACGACGTGTGAAGACGTGGAAGGAGGCGCTTGAGAACGGCGGTCAGAAGTTATATTTGGCGAAGACTGGTCGAGCGCACGGACCAGGTTACGTACCTGGACTCAGTACTTCACACGACTGGTGACATCGATTGCGACGTTAAGGCAAGCATTGCCGCGTCGTAGGCCAGGTTGCGTGAGGTGACTGGTATCATCTGTGACTCCAAAATACCGATTAGGTTGAATGGGCAGGTCTTTAAAACCATTATTAGACATATATCCTTATACATGGCTGTGAAGCATGGCCATTTCTAGAGTGAAAGCAGGCGCTGGGTGTAACGAAGATATGCTACAGTGGATATATGAAGTCACGCGTGATGAACTCTCGCATCCACGACAGCCTTCATATCCGTGATATCGCAAATAAAATGAAGGAGAGTCGCCTTTGCAGGCCACGTTCTGCGATGACAGCCTGGCTACGTGGGTAGTGGCATGGTCAGACATTTGGCCATACCGCCTCCGCCGGCCCGCGGTAGGAACTAGACCAATAAACTATTATCACATAGGATATTTTATAAACCGAGTTTTAATTAATTTGTCACCTATGAGATTTTGAATATCGTTAATAAAATACGCATGTTTTTTTTTGCATACCGCCTTTAATTTTGAGGCAATTGATATTAAAGTCGATTTTACTAAAAGTATCAAATAGGAGGTCGCAACGACGCAACGATATGCCCTATAAGAATTACTATGATTTGAACTATGGTTTGGCTTTATCCTAGGTAATGATGCTAACATGGCATTGTGTTATAAAATTGTGTTTATGGCAATGTAAATAACGTTATAATTTATAACATGAGTAATAGTATGTATAAAAATAATTATTGGTTAGGTTATTTGGTAATTTGGGTAAAAAACTTTCTAAACGTAATTATAATTCCGGTATTAAGCTGTGCAGGCGTGAAATAAGGACAGTCCCTTTCCCACCCAGCCAGCTTCTTCTTCCTGATAACTTTAGCGAACTTTCGCGAACCGGGGTATAAAGCTGCCCTGTGCCGTTTATCCCATATCCCATCTATGGAGAAGCACGGAATGAGTAGGATGAGTATTCGAAATAAATACCACTCTTGCATTTTGATTTAAATTTTAATTCCAGGAGGAAAGATTTCCAAAAGCTTATTGCATTTATCCACCATTTTTCTTTTTTTTTTTTCGTGCGAAAGTCCTCCCGGATTACCCCCGCCGGCCTGTCTACCTGTCACCCCTAATAAGACACTGAACATGTTTGGACACTCAGTATTTTTATAATAGGACACTGGACACTGGACATTGTGCGACTGGACGTAATAGGACACTGGACATTGTGTGACTGGACCTAATAGGCCACTGGACTCTTTAGCATATTGGACATTGTAGGAGACTACAAATTGTCAGCTTGAACGGTTTCCACCCTGTTTAGATTCATGGCTAAATATAAGAAAGCTTTTGTACAAAAAAAAAACGAAGTCGTACTGGCGTGACATGTAAGTACTAGTGCAATCTATCGCGGGGAATTGAGGGAACGCGGGCAGAGCGCGGGGAATGACAAAAATCTGAGACACCAGCCAGACCTATTTTTTCGGTGGGATCGAACTATTTTATGTCGGATAGTACTTATAATTAGAAAATCACGTTCGAACTTGGCAGATACAGTCCAGTACTACTGTATTTCTGAACGAATCCATTTCAACTTCATTTGCAACATTATGTATGCACCGTTTAAGGGTGTCGATTTTTTAAAGGGTTGAAACGGTTGACATTTTCGACAGAATTATGGAAAAGTGATGAAAAGTGCAGAATTCTGCACTAAAAGTAAATAAGGAAATGGTCCGTGGTCCTTACTTTTAATGTGTTTATTCCTAAAATATAATTTAGGGAATTTGTAGGAATGAAAAAAAAGCTAGGAATTTCGGGGAATTGGCATCGCTGACACAGGGAATCGAGAATTTTTTATTGATAGCACTGGTAAAGTATCTACAACCTACACTAATGAAGTCATAACATTTCGTTGGTAACTTAATTGTTTGGACAATTTATCTTTTTAAATTAATTTACACACTAGAGAAATAATTTACTGTGTTTTCTAATTAAAATTTATATTAGCTGCTGTCCATCATAACAATTACCATTGCTGCATTTTTATCAACGGACAGGCGTCGCACATAACCGCAACTTTGATTATAAGCAATGTAACATTCAGTTCCAAACAGGTGCATGAAAACCAGATTATCACACGTCTAATCTATTCCCGGGAATGGGGCATGTCCTAATAAGTTATTGATAACAGTTCGTTTAAGCGACCAGGGAGCACTTCCATTTGATTTTTGCATAAAAACTTAAAAAGTGGAATTCCATATTCTAATTAGAATATGGAATTCTACATAGAAAAAAATCTTTAAATAACGCTAACTTTTGGATGCATGTTCCAATTTTAACTAAATAACACCTCTATTCCAAGTAATCGTCTGCCTCTCGTTGAAAATTACATGAAAATCCGTCCAGTAGTTCCGGCGATTTATGTGAAGTGACATACAGACAGAAAAGAATTCTAAAATTTGCTGGTAAATGTTCTAGGACTCTTCTTTATGACCATTCTATTTTTATTACTTTTCTTCATTGTACAGACATTGGTTTTTACCGTTTTATTATAGGTATGTAGGTATATATTTTATAAATTTTGATGCACATGTCATCACTTAATTCCTTATCTCAATTTGTTTTTATTAAGTCGCTTCACATTTAGGCTATTTTGGAGCAGATTAAGAGCAGACTTTATTAAGACCACATTAAATTTTATTCTAATGAATTTAGAGGTCCTTCACTAATTACGTTAGGGTCCCTAGGTGGGGCCTTATCCCAGGGGAAGAAAGGGCAAGTCATTCTTACGTAATAATTTACAATAAAATTATGAATGTGCATCTTTTAATTGCAATGAAATGTGAAGTACTGGAAACAAAAAACTACAAAAAATATGTTTAGATGTTTCATTAACTATAAGATTTCTTCTTCATTTATATGAAAAATTGTCCTTGCGTAAGTAATGAATTGCCCTTATTCTTTGCCATTTACATAGCTTTGACCTAACTAAATAAAAATTTGAAGCTTTTATGCTTTAAGACAATTTCTACCAACAGGGTTAATACTAAAAACCGGCAAAGTGCGATTCGGATTCGCGCACGAAAGGTTCCGTACCATTATCTATAAAACGGAAAAAAAAAACGTTTGTTGTATGGACGCTCGCTAACATTTATTTTATTATGTTTTTAGTATTTGTTGTTATAGCGGACGGACAGCAGAGTCTTAGAAACAGGGTCCTGTTTTACCCTTTGGGTGCAGAACCCTTAAAATTAGGAGTTCAAATTAATCTAAACATTTAGTTACTTATATTAATTTATATGTAACTCTAGAGCTTTTTTAAATAATCTAATACCTACTCATTTTACGTAAGTCTGCATCAATAACTTACCAACCCACAGATTACTTTTGAATTCTACATTGTGTTCTTTTACAGCAAGTTCTTGAGCTTCAAGAATGGCATCTTTAACATATATTGCTCCTTTTTTGTTGACAAAACTGAGTTGTTTTACTGCTTCATCTACAGTCATTCCTCTGACAAAGCTAGCAATATACCATAGCTTATCAGGACTGTACTTGATATTAGTTTTCTGATGACAGACAAACTGAAAATATTATATAATAATTTTGTATTAATGTACAATATATATATGTATAATGCTGTAAACTAATCATACCTTTAATTTAATAATTTGTCATTGCACTTGCTGTGAATTATTTGCTTAATTTTTTTTTTGCATTCAGTGATATTAGACAGTTAGTTGAAAATTTTGATACATTTTTCATAATAACAGAACTGAAAAATACAGTCCTGTTTCAATATAATCTCAGATCAGTCGCATCTATTTGAGAATCTTAGGATTTCATCAAAAACCATCACTTAATGTAACCTGTGAGATTCGGTGGGATATGGGAGTACCAAGGTGGGGGAACACAATGTTTCATTTCCAAGGTCAGTAACCATAACCTTTTAACCAAAGTCTGAGTGAATCCTGACGTCCAGATCCTGGAGTCTATAACTCGGAGGCCGGATACCGATGTCTGGACCGCTTATTCCTGAAAATGGGATCCAGCCTAAAAGATCCAGGCTCCGGGATACAAACTCCAGTTTCTAGATTCGGGGGTCAAGTTCCCGTGACCCAGACTTCAGGATCCAGACTCCAGGATTCAAGTCAAGGTTACTGACCTTGGATATGTCCCATGGTGTTACCCCACCCTAGTACTTCAAAATCAGACCGAATGCCGAAGTCTATAATGGGCAATGTTTTTTGATGAAATAAGCCCTAAGATTTTCAAATATATCAACATGTGACTGAGCTGAGATTATATCGAAATTGGTCTGCATTTTTTTGGGAATAGGCCCTCAGATATCCACTTCAACAAAATTTATGTTTGATATGGTTATACCTACTGCAACCATACTGTGATAGGACAGTTGTCAAATTTTAAACTGACACTAAATTTTTCTGAAAGTATGGCTATATACCATACTTTGACAGTAGAGATAGAGGCCCCGACCATAGTTGTATGGTCGGGGCCTCAACTTGTTAAAAGAAGGTAAATAATGCAGTGGTAAGTGATACCTCTTGTGTAACAAACATGATAACTGCTTACCATCCAGTTGTGCCATATGGCAGTTGCCTTCTTGGTAGTATAAGAGTGTACTGCTCATTAAATTGATATCTTATACTATCAAAGTCAGTAGATCTATTTCCTTCATGTACACCATACCATCTGACATGTCAAAGTTAAAATATTCATAAATATTCATATGGTAAGAGTGTTGGTTAGGGAAATGGGTGAAATGACCCACTAAGGTAGGGTTGATAACCTGCCAGGTCACCGGCGTCCCCGTTGGAAATAATAATAAGAGTGTTGGTATGTCTAACATCACTGTTTGCATGTTTATTTGTTTGTTAACTAATTTAAGCATCTTATATTATGATAGTTGTTAATATATAGCAATCGCTAGAACTATAAAATAGTATATTTACATTTCAGAAATAACAAAAGGGATCATAATGGAAAAACTTAACCACAACAGATAATAAAATTGAAAACATTTATTTTATTACTGAATTACATTTGCCTCGAATAATATTAATTTATCAATCATTTACGTGTTTGCACTTAAGTACTGAAAAAATGCAAGATAATAATAATTTTACAACAATTAATATTGCAATTTATTTTTTACTAGCCGAGCCCCGTTGCAATTATAGCACTTTACCTACGGATTTTCTGTGGGTGTATAGGGCACTACCAACATTTTTGAGGCCCAAGCCAACCTCACCTGCAACTCGGTGCACCTGTTAACGGATGAGGCTTTGGCACAAGCTTTCCTCTCAGGGGATGTCAGACGGCGGTCGCTCCCGGAGAAGCAGCCATACTAATAAAAACAATGACGTCGGGCTCCAAAGTACGGACTTTGCACGCAACTGGAAAATCACTATGAGGATGATGATGACCCATGGACTTTCCAAAAAATTTCTTTCATACAAAACCGTATTTATGTGCGTACCTACATTTCGGCGATTCATTTATATAGATAGATACAATAATATATATAGATTCTTAAGTACTTACAGCCGGTCTAGGAGCTTCGTCTATTGTTTGTGGGGGATATATTACTTTGTTGTATTCAAGAAATCTTCTTGGTACCTCAGATTTAGACCATGCTAAGGCAGAGGAACAGGTATGAATGTTGCTTGATAGGTTAGGTTTGCAAGTAATAATGCAAAGGTTTTTAAATAATTGATTCATGATAAAAATTTATTTCAACAATATCCCTTCTGACCTAAAACAGTATCAAACATATTAATTATAATTGCAGCAGCCCTCGTGGAAATTAATAACTTTATTTAAAGAGAAGGAGAATATCTAATAGTCTCTTTGGAGAATATTGGAGGAGAATATAATCAGTATTCAGGTACTACTAACTTCTAGGGCTTTGCTGCGGAGACAAAATAACCGGAGAATCTCCGGAAATTGTTTGCGAATAACCGGTATTTTTTCTAAGTCTCCGGAGATTTGTTAATCAAGTTAAATATTTGACTTTCCTTTAAATCTTTTTTTTATTATGGCATGTATACTAATATGCCAACGTCAAGTGAAAGATTGATTAATTAACTTTATTTCGATACTTTAGAAATTTTGAGACTTCTTGCAAAGATTCATCTGAAATAAAAAGATTAATGTGTACAAAACTATACAATCAATGAAATAAATAGATAAAACGAACAATGAAAAACATAAATGGGAGGAAAAGTAAAACTGGAGGAATGAAACGAAAAGAAAAATAAATTATCTAAACTAAAATAATAATATGAATTAAAACTTTAATTTATTGAGTGTAATGAAGTCGCCAATAATGTGTACAATAAAAGGATTTAAAGATGACAGAAGTAGATCTATATGAGTAGGAAAAGGATATTCATGTTCTAATAATGATGAAATAAATGATGAGCGATCCATATTTGAACATGAAAAGAAAATGTGATTTAGATCTTCCTCAGCGAGCCCACACTTACATAAGGAAGAATCCAAAATTCTCAATCTTTTTAAATGAACTGCTATGCAACAATGACCGAAACGAAGACGACAAATAGACGAAGTAATATACCTTGATGCATAAATTTTACTGAACCATGGCTTAGAGGGAATAACACATTGGATTTTAGAGTATCTGGAACCCTTAAATTTAGAATTTAACTTCCAAGAACGTGACCAAGATTTAAATAATTGAGGTTTAGGGGTCAATAAAAGGTCAAAAAAATAATTTTCAAATGGAATATCGTCTCCAGAAAAGATTGCCTTTTTCGCAAATTTGTCCGCCATTTCATTGCCATAAATACCGCAATGACCAGGAATCCAGGCCAAAATTACTCTATACCCATACGATTTGCACAGAAGTAAGTCACGTTTGATGCTTAACATGATATCAGATAGATTACCTTTAAACGGATTTGATTGTAAAGAATGTAAGCAGCTTAAAGAGTCTGTAAAGACAATCGACTGTTTAAGCTGAAATAACAAAATATATTTAACGGATTCATGAAGACCTCTACTTTCTCCTGTGCAAACGGATGTACCTGGAGGGCATTTCACGAGCTGATGGGTATTATATTGCTTATGAAAAATGCTGACACCAACGGAACCTAAAGGATCTAATTTGGAAGCATCAGAAAAGATGGTATTCCAACCAGCCCATTTTCTCTGAATTATATCGTTAAAAACTTTATGAGCACAGACAATGTCTTTATCGACACCAAAGTTAGTTATAATATCTGGGGTGTAAAGAACGGATTCTAGACTATGCATGAAGATTGGAAGTTTTGGATTATTATTAGTAGGATACTTAAAATTTCGAATTTTGAGAAAACTTTTGACTAAACAGGGAATAGATTCATCACTCCACAAGGAAAATTTATAATGATTAGACAACATAGCTAACTTTTGAAAAATAGGGTGATTTGAAAATTGCCAACGGTAAATTAAAAATCTATCTGCCAAATATTGAGTTCTTAAAACTAAAGGTGGTTCCACGCATTCAACCTGTAGAGAATTAATTGGAGTGGATTTCATAGCACCACAAATAATTCTTAATGCCCTAGATTGGACGGAATTGAGTTTGGTAATACAAGACCTATTGGACAAATTTAGGAGAAAGGAGCCATAATCTAAAACACTTCGAACCAAAGCATTATATAATAACTTTAGGGAATAAGGGTGAGCGCCCCACCAAATACCAGCCAAGCATCTCAAGATATTTAGCCCTTTCTCACATTTACCTAAAATATATTCAGTGTGTAGACGACCTGATAGTTTCGAGTCCAAAATAACACCTAAGAATTTAACACTAGAAGCTGTAGGGATTCTGACGTCTTGCATAAAAATGTTAATCCTAGGAAGAAGGCGTTTGCGGGTAAAGGTAACGACAGAGCTTTTCTCAGGAGAAATGGTAAGGTTATTAGAGGCCATCCAGAATGTCACCGAACTTAATGATCGGGATATTGAGTCTACACATACATTTACATCAGGACCAGATGAGTAGAGAACAATGTCGTCAGCATATTGAAGAATTTGGCAATTGGGAAAGGGGTGTGCATCAAGATCCGAAGTATACAAGCTAAATAGAAGGGGGCTTAAAACAGAACCTTGAGGAATTCCTTTATATAAGGTTCTCCTTTTGTACTCACCATTATTGCATTTGATGAGAATGGATCTGCCATAAAAGCTATTAAAAATATAAGATACAAATTTCGAGGGACAGCCCATGTTTAATAACTTACGTCTAAGGGTAAATAAACACACATTATCATATGCGGAGCAAATATCGAGGAAGGCTGCTACAGTGTAACCTTTCAGTGCCATAGACAGTTGAATGTCCGACACTAAAAGAGCTACACTGTCTAAGCAACTTTTCCCCTTACGGAAACCATATTGATTAGCAGATAAAAGGCCCATCTTTTCCGAGAACCATTCTAACCGATTTTTGATTAAGTGCTCAGCCACTTTTGCCATGGTAACAGACATTGCGATTGGTCTGTAATTTTCGACTAAGTTACTTTCTTTCCCAGGCTTTAGTATGGGGACAATAATCTGGGATTTCCAGTCCACAGGCATGACACCATAATTTATGCAAATATTGATAAGTGATAAAAAATATTCTAAAGTATTAACACTAGCATTGACTAAAAACGAATATGGGATTTCGTCTATCCCCGGTGAGGAGTCTTTTACTGACGATAGGACAAATTTTAGTTCTTCCATGGAAAATGAAAATGAATATTTAGAGTTACAAAAATTTGTCGGAATAAATGAATCATTGCAGATAGGTACAAATGAAGGCGCCAATCGATCCAGAAACTTAGCCACCCATTCAACAGAATCGGGGAAAGAGGGGCACGATGGCAATAAGGAACGTCGGAAGATTTTTATTTGTTTCCAAAGAATATAGGAAGGAGTATCAGGGGAGACTCGCTCACAAAAACGTTTCCACCCATTAATTTTCTTTTGTCTTAGAAGGGTTTTAGCCTCACCACATATTTTATCTACAGCTGTCAAATTTTCACTACTCATATTGGCCCTATATGCAATTTCAGCCCGCTTCCTGCGATTGACCACCTCCGTACATTCCTTATCCCACCAAGGAGGTAGGGGGTGACCTTTAAAAACTGCAGACTTTACCGGTAAATTTTGCTCAGCCGCAGATCGTAGAGCCTGTCTCAGGAATTCATAACAAGCATCAACATTTGAAACAGTTATAAGAGGGAACGTAAAAGAATATGAAAATAAGAAATCAGAAAATTTTGACCAGTCTGTATGAGCATTAATGCTGTATTTTATGCGGGGCTTGATTTGCTTATTACGTTTGTTAAAGGGAAGATTCAAAATAATGGGGAAGTGGTCGCTACCATGACTCGAAGGAAGAATGTCCCATGACATGTCAGGGGCTAAACAGGAGGAAACCAAGGAAAGGTCAACTGCACTCTTATGTTCATAGGGCTTTGTCCTGCGGGTTGCAGAGCCAGAGTTGAGTATATAAAGGCCTGCAGAATCTAAATGCTGAAGAAATTCAAAAGACAGCTCATCATTAATAGCACATCCCCATGTTTGATTGTGGAGATTAAAATCTCCCAAAATAATTAATGGATTGTGAAGTGATGAAATAAAACTGAAGATGTCACGGAGAATGGAGGATGAAGGGTATGGAATGTAAATTGAAATATAAATAATATTATAGATTTTCACACAGACAATCGAATAATCGCTGTGAGAAAATGGATATGGTATATTTACACTATGTACAGAGGTGCTGATGAGGAGGCAAGAACCCCCATAACCATCAGCACGATCATCACGATAAACATGATAATTTTTGAAAATGAATGTAGTGGATGATTTCAGGTGTGATTCTGAAATCGCAATGATGAAAGGAGTAAATTGGTTACAAATTAACATTAATTCATACTTTTTGTTTATAAGTCCTGCGCAGTTCCATTGGACTGCTTTGGCTGGTTGATCCATTACTGGTAGAAGGAGAAGAGATATTCAAAGTGGTGGCAGCGTTGGACGGTAGACAGTGAGAAGCGGACAAAAGAGAAATAAGGGTTTTTATTAAGTCAGCTATAGAAGGATTTGAAGGAGGAAAGGCAACAGGGCATTTTGGGAGCTTAGGGTCCATAATAAGCGCCCTATGCGCATCCTTATCATAGCCTACAGGGGTAAGAGAAGGTCTCTTACGGTTTAAAAAGATCGTTTTTCTGTATGAAGAATTAACAGATTCCGGAGAAGGTTTTGAATTTTGTATGCCAGATAGGGGAACAGTATAACTTGGCTTGGAGACCACATCTCTGTATGAAATTCTCGAGGGTGGGTGAATTTTCGAAGCTTCGGAATATGACATCGATCTATCAGCCATTGAAACTTTTATCGCCTTCTGCCTTTCAAATTCAGGACAAGACTTGCTTGTGGCGAAATGTAGACCACCACAAAACAAACATTGACCTTCGTCAGCCTTACATGAATCCCCAGTGTGAGCATCACCACACTTAAAGCAGCGCGGTTTTGACCTACACTGGGTCTTTGTATGTCCAAAACGGCAACAATTGAAGCATTGAATAGTAGGATAGTAATATTGACAAACTGGTAAAGAATTGTAACATAGAAAAATTCTCGCAGGGAGAGCTTGACCATCGAAAGTCAAGACACAGGATTGTGAGGGCTTCCATACTTTGGTACCCTCTACATCCACTTTATAATTTATACGCCTAGCCTTTAAAACTGCGCCATAGCTAAGTGGAACTGTGACATTGTCCAAAACTTCTTCCATGGACCAGTCCGCCGGAATACCTCGGACGATGCCCATTTTCGTTGTGTAGAATGATGGGATGAAAATTTTATATCCATGATTATCTAAAAATTTTGATGCAATGAATTCATTAGCCGAAGAAGCAGACTTGAAAGCAACAGACATTCTGTTTCTTCCGATTTTGAGTAAAGACCCATCCGAAATATTTTTAATATTAAGATTTTTGAGAAGTCTTCCAAAGTTGACAGCATTAATTGAAGAACCTTCATCTCCTTGTTTCAATATGTGAACATTAAATGGACCCTTATCTGTAGATAAATATTGTTGTCTTCCAATAGGCACATTCTGCAGAACATGCGAGACAACAGTTGACTCAGTAGGAGGTAAAGAAATATCAAATTGTGAATCCATTTTGGCAATGGGCGGAGAAACTTGACCCAACGGTATCCCATTTTCAGAAGGAGTAGCTTGCCCTAGTGGCAAACTATAATCTACAATGACTTGGCTAAGTTTTTTCTTTTTAGAAATATTTTTCTTTTTCGACTTTTTAACGTTAAGACCTAAAGTTCTAAGGTCAGAGTCCGAATGTAAAGGACTATCATCCGCAGATATGTAGTCTACTTCTATATTAGCTCCCGGAGACGGGATACTTTCAGTTGGGGAGAGATAATTCTCCCCATCCGAGGAAACCCCCATCCGACGCGACCGTCTTTTGTACTAAACAAAAGACGGTCGTTACAAAACAAAATAAAACTGAATGAAAAAGAGAAAAATTACTTACAAAATACTAATGAATTACAATAATGATCTTACACTGAAAAAAAAAATGAATGAATTCTGCAAAAGAAATAATATTAATTATAAAATTCAGAGACAACCAAAAATGACAACCGAATTCCACGACAATCACTTGACGTCCCCCCCTTTAAATATTCCATCTATACATATAATAAAATCGTAACGAGGTGAAAACTGTACATTGAATATTTTTCCAAAAAAATAATTGATGTATGTTCTAGGAGCCGAAAATGTAATTTATAGAATTTTCTTATCTTATATAATTATATAACCTTTACGAAATTTTGTAGTTCAGCAGAATTCAGACATGGTCAAAATCTGGACTATAACTCATCAACGCTATACCTTTTTTTTTTTTTTTTTTATCGTGCGGATATCCCTTCGGATACCCCCCCGCGTGCCAGCGGGGGCGGTTATGTCGGGCTTGAACCGACTAAAACCGCACGCCGTCTCGGGTCTACAGACGCCGGGGTGTAAGGTTGCCCATAGAGCATATCCCTCGCACCCCGACTGACCCTGGGCCATCTCCGGTTTCGAGATGGCCCCCTCGGGTTTGGGAACCACGGTGTCCCCGTCTTGCCCCGGTTTGGGGGAGGGGCGCTAGTCGCCCCACCGTCCCGGCCTGCTTCTGCTGGGGTGACAGGTGGCCTCACCCGCCACCCCCAGGCCTGCGCTCATGGAGGACGGAGGTCGCTAAGCGACCTCCGGCGCCTGAGTTGCCTGCGACGCGCGGCGAGCAAGTTGCGAGCTCGGCGGACCGGGAGAGTTCTAAGTCTCTCCCGGGCGCGCTCCGCCACCTCCTTCGCGAGCATTACATGCTCGCAGAAGGAGGCGGTGGCGGCCCACGAGCTCGCGCTCCGCACCATTGCCGCAATCATGCTGCCGAGCGAGAGGACTCCCACCCCGATGGCTGCCACGAGGTCACGCCTCGGCGCCTCCCACGCCGGGCAGTCCGCCAGCGTGTGCAGCCCTGAGTCCTCGCTCGCGTCGCAGTGATGACACTCAGGCGTTGGCTCCTTCCTGATCCGATGCAGGTGGTCCCCGAAGCACCCCTTCCCTGAGATCACCTGCGTCAGTCGGTAGGAGAGGCTTCCGTGTCGCCTCTCCAGCCAATCCTCCATGATGGGCCTTACCGCCGCTATTGCGGCGTGCCCTGCGCTTGGTTGCCCAAGTCGTTCCTTCCACTCCACCACGATGGCCTGGCGGAGCTGGGACTGCACGGCCTCGATTTCTCGAGGCTCGGGGTTCCATCCCTGCTCCCGCGCCTCCTTTCGCCACTGGTACAGTTGCGAAAGGGCTCTCGCTTCCAGGTCCCATGGCGGAGTTCCGGCAAGGAGACTCGCCGCCTCGAAGGAGATCGTGCGGTACCCTCGGATGACCCTGATGGCCAGAACCCGCTGCGGAGCGCGCAGCATCCGCACAGTTCTGGTCCTCAGGGCCTCCGCCCATATTGGGCACCCATACAGGGCCATGGACCGCACGATCCCCGCGTAGAGTCTCCTGCAGGAGTCATCGGGCCCCCTCATGTTGGGCAACAGCCGAGCCAGAGCAAGAGCTGTGCCCTTCAATTTGGGGGCCAGACTTCGGATGTGCTCTCCGAAGTCCCATCGGCCGTCGAGCACGAGCCCCAAATATTTCATTTGGGGCTTGATGCCGAGGCGATTTCCTCCCACGATGAGACTGGATCCCTCGGGTGGCTTGCTCCGAGGCCCATGGAAGAACAGGGCCTCGGTTTTATGCAGGGCCACCTCGAGACCCAGCCGCCGGATCCGCCTAACGACTTGGGCAACCGCGGTCGTGGCCTTTCGGGTCGCTTCGCGGTACGTCGCCCCGCACGCCATCACGAGCGTGTCGTCCGCGTAGCACGTGACGGCGGCACCGCCTACGAGCTCACCGCGAAGCACCCAGTCGTATCCGATGTTCCACAAGGACGGCCCCAGGACCGATCCCTGTGGAACACCGCACGACATTTCACGCCGACCGAGACCGGTCACGGTTGGGTAGATGACGGCTCTCTCCGTCAAATACGCCCCGACTATGCGGCGGAGGTAGAGAGGCACTTCGTGATACACGAGCGCCTCCCTAATGCAACTCCAGGGCAAGGTGTTGAACGCGTTGGCGATGTCCAGGGACACCGCCAACATCACCTCACCCCGGGCTACTGCATCCTCCGCCAGAGCCCTCACGCGCATGATGGCATCCACGGTGGAGCGCCTCTGGCGGAAGCCATATTGGCCATCCGCCAGGTCCGGCCCCACTCTTGAGAGGTGCTCGACGAGGCGCTTCGCAATTACTCTTTCAAAGAGCTTGCACACCTCGTCGAGCAACACTATGGGCCGGTAGGCGGACGGCGAGTCCGCCGGGCGCCCCTCCTTTCGGATGAGGACCAGTTTCCCCGTCTTCCACAATTTCGGAAACTGGCCCCGCTCCAAACATGCGCTGAGAAGCCCTCTCAGTCGGGGCTCGAGAGCGTCGTCGACTAGAGCTAGGACCCACGCTCGGCCTGGAATGCCGTCGGGTCCCGGGGCGGTGTGTTTGGCTCTTAGCCTTCTCACCGCCAGCTCTAGATCTACCCAAGTGACCTCGGGCACGTCGTCGTCTTCCACGTCGGGCGCCATGCGCAACCGAGGCGGAGTCATCCGCGGTGGAACATGTTCCACCGCCCGCGCTGGGAACAGGGAGCCAACAACTCCTCCGAGCAGATCCGGCTGGAGACACCGGGTTAACGGCGGGGCCTTGGGGCGCAGCTTGCCCCTCACCATCCGGTAGGGCCGCCCCCAAGGGTCCCGCTCCAGCGTCTCCAGCAGCTCGCGGAAGGCGTCCCGTTTGGAACGCTTTATCTCCGCTCGGAGGGCTCGTCTGGCCTCTCTGTATTCGTACAACTCCGCCTCTCGGGCCTCCGTATCTGCGGGGCGGCGACGCCTCCTACGGAATCGGGCCCACCGGCGGTGCGTGATCACGCAGCCCCGTCTGAGCTGCGCGATCTCCGACGACCACCAGTAGACCTGACCCCTCGGATTATAGGGCGGAGCCCTAGGCATCGCCGCGTCACAGACACGGGTCATGGCCTCCCGGTACCACTCCACCTCATCGTCTATGCAGACAGGCCTGTCCGGCGCAGGGGCCCAGGCCTGTACGATGGCGGCTTCCAGGAGGAGCTCCCGATCAAGTCGCTTAAGCGCCCAACGTGGCTCGGGTGGAGCCGGTGCAGCCGGCGCGTCGCTCGCAGGGGGGGACACGTCAAACCGAATGTATCGGTGATCCGAACTTGTGTCCTCCCCCAAAACGACGCGCCAGCCCTGAACACGTCGCGCCAACGAGGGGCTCGCGAACGATAGGTCCACGATGGAGCTACCCCTCGAGGTCACGAACGTGTCCACGGCTCCCCGATTTAGGAGGACTAGGCCGAGTCGTGCGGCCCAGTCCACCAGTGCCCTGCCTCTATGCCCCGTCGCGCCCCTTTCGTGTCGGGAACCCCAGGCATACGACCAGGCGTTGAAGTCCCCGAGCACAAGGACCGGACGGGGCTGGCAGGCATTGACGACGACGGCCAGCTGACGGAGCCATTGCTCATATGCAGCTTGGTCTCGGTTCGGCGTGATATAAGCGGCCACGACCGCTATGTCGCCAACCGCTGCCGCCACGCAGCCGGGTCCCCTTGCAACGACGGCAAGAGGGGGGCTGCCGGCGGCAGGGTTGTGCACCAGTGCCGCCGACCCATCCAGCGCGGTTTCCCAGGTAGGCCCGAGGAACCGGTGGGTGTATGGGTCGGCGACAGCGGCGACATTTATGGCCCACTGTGCCATGCTCTGGCGCAGAAGGTCCTGAGCATGGGCACCGTGGCCAACGTTGGCCTGCATGATGCGGAGTTGAGGATCCATTATGGAACCCCCATCTCCGCATCCCGCTGTGAACTGGAGGCGGAAGGCCGGCCTCCCGGCTTCGGCTCCCCTCCGGCGCAGGCCTTGCTGCCAACCCTGTGGTCGGCCGGCTTGCCTCCCGCTGCACACCTAAAGCAGTGCAGCGGGGCATCGCACGTGCCGGCCTTGTGACCGGGTTGGCCACAGCGGAAGCAACGGTCACCCGCCGTCACTTCCGCCGTGCAGTGCACCCCCACATGGCCCACCGACAGGCACCTGAAGCACCTGGCCGGTCGGGCCTGCAGGAGCCGTGCCTGCGCCCTCAGGAAGCCTCCCACCAGGAGGCTCCGCCCGTCTGCGACCTTTTGGGCCGCCGCGATAGGGCAGCCGACAACTGCTGCCCCCTGTCCACCGCGGCCGAAGCGTATAGCTCCGGCCTTTACTGTGTCCGGGGAGCAGTCCCCGGCCTCCGCCACGGCGAGCCTGAGCTCTTCTGCCGTGACGGAGTCGTCCAGGCCCGTAATGCGCATTTCTGCGCATTTAATGGGCCTGGACACCCGGACGTCGGCTGCATCTAGCGACTCCCTTAGCCGTGCCGCTAGGGCGTCGGCCTTGGGGCCACTGGCAGCGCCGGGGACCTCGAGAAGCCGGGCTCCCGTCCGTGTGCTCTTGCACCGGACGCCCGGGATCTCGAGGGCCTTGAGGTCCACGTTGGCCTTTACCCTGGCCAACACCTCGGCATACCCCATGCCTCTCGACGCTGCCTCCGCCGTCAAGGTGACGACGACGGCCGTTGTTCGAGGGGCACGGAGCTTCCCCGGCGCTGTCTTCGCGGCGGCTGCGGCCCTCCTGGCCTTTTTAGCGGCCTTCTTGGCGGCCTTCCGCCTCTTTTTACTGGCTCCAGCCACCTCCCAGCCCCCTTCCAGTGGGGTGGAGGTGGTCGAAGCCGCGGCTGGGGTTGGGGCCGGGGCTGGGGACGTCTTCCCCTTGCCCTTCCCCTTGCCCTTACCCTTGCTCTGAGCAGGAGTGGGGCCTTGAGCGGGAGCGGGGCGACGGGCCGGCTCCAGCAGGGCCTCTCCCGCAGCCGGGAGCGTACGGACCTTCCGGGCTGCAGCCACGTAACCGGCCACCGGAGGCGCCAGAGGCGGACGGCGGATGGAGTCCATTAAGGCCTCCATCCGACTCATCGTACGCTCCTCGAGCGCCTCCACATACGGCAACCAGGACTCCGGTGGTGCCCTCGACTGCGTCGTCCTAGACGACCGTGTCGGCTGAGCCAGCTGCACCGGTTGCGCCAGCTGCTCTGGCTGCACCGACTGCGCGAGCCGCTCCGGCGGCGATGGTTGCGTCGACTGCGTCATTCTTGACGATCGCGTCGTTCTCACCGGCTGCGCTGATTGTGCCGGCTGGGCGGAGCTCGCCACCACCCTCTTTAGCTCCTCCAGAGCTGCAGCTAGCCGAGCCGTCTCCCGACGGGACTCGGCCAGCTGTGCCGCGAGAGCCTCGTTTTCGAAGTCGATGCCGAACACAATGTTCAGCATCTCCTCCTGCTGAGGGTCCGGGGACCCCTGGGACGACGCAGCCACCCTCTGGAGTCTCTCCAGGAGTGACCGTGTCTTCCCGCACGGCTCCGACACCGACACCGCCGAGGTGGAAGGCCTCGGCGGTGAGGTTCCCGCGGCCCTTACAAGAGCTGAGGGAGCTCGGGTGGATTGCCCGGCCCTCACGCCACCACGCGCCCCTCGGCGGCCAGTAGCCACCTTGGACGCCGGTTTCGCCTCATCGCTGCTGGAGGAGGAGGTCGTCCCGGTGAGGGTAAAGTCCTCATCCGACACGTCCTCCCCCGCCCGAGCCTTTGCGCGCCTCCTGCGCTTGCGGGTCCGCTGCACGCCCAGACCCGCCGGGCTACTTGCCCTACTTCGCTCGTTGGCGGTGTCGAATTTCTCCGACACCGCCGTGGTGGTTGGCGTCCCCTCCACGCCTGAGTGCTGCGCGACCTCCGCGCAGACTCCGTCATTTGTTTTTCCGTTGTCCATTTTCATGCCATTTTCGTTTTGAGTTTTTTCGGTTGCCGGTTTCTTTTCGATATACAGATTTGTGTCCATGTCATATCCCACGAGTATGGGGGAAAGGTGGTCCATCCAGGCGGAGCCCCCTGCACCTGGATAAGCCTATATACTATGGAGGTCGGCTGGTATCCATAGGTTTTTACGACTTTGCTGTCGGGTGTTATAGACTTTTCCTTGTCGTGGGCCGGCCAATAAAGGCAAGCCCTCCGGTCAGCAAGTTCACAGCGTACCCTTCTGGAGCCACCAGTCAGGTCGTTGCTGATGACCTGCCGATTACGGAACGCGAGAGGATGGCTAGTCCTCTCTCACCGGCGGCGGCACAAGTGCCCGTCGGCCCCTGCGTTAGCAGTGGGCCAACCCGCCCCTGGATCCCCCAGGACCCTATGGTGGCCTCAGCCACAAACACCATCGCTCATCCTGTCTCCTCTGAAAGCAGAGGAGTACGGAGAGCGATGTGTTCCCGCCACGTTGGGTATTCGCCGACGATCAATGCCAACCCCATGAAGGGGAAGCCATTGACCGCCGCCCAGGGTGTACCGGCCGCTCCGGTTCCATTCCCCCCGGACTGCAGCGGGATCGGAATCGAAACGACACTCGAGGAGGTTACCCAACACACACCCCCATCAACGCTATACCTGAAAGGTAATGAGCAGTAAAATTAGTAAAATATAAAATCATGAAACACCACAGAGTTACCCACGTATAAAACATAGTTGATTAGAGACACATAAACATTTCATAATTTAAACGAATTGTTAATGTAAAACGAGTGTACTACATCACCTCATTCGGCCCGTTAAATAAAATAACTTATTTATTTATTTATTTATTTATTTATTTATTTATTTATTTATTTATAACACACAAGGCCATTACATTATAAATACAATAGTATAACTCGGAAGTATTTGACCCAACTTATAATGTTTGGTACATGTTAATAATTGGGAGCAACTGCAACCGAACTAGGTGGGAACCTGTATCTCGGCATGCAGCGCCAATCCCCACAAATAGGGTTTGCAATAATATTATATTTAGGTATTTATTACATGAGCAAATTTAAATTTACACAACATTATTGAAATGCAACTATGTACTTGTAAGTGGCATAATAATTTAAAATAATTTACACAGCAAATAATTAATTATAATTTAACTTAATCTAAATGTGTAGTTGCATGGGTGAGTGTGAGGTTGATGGATGGTATGTGTGCGTGAGTGAGGGTGGGTGTGCGTGAATGAGGGTGTGTGTGCGTGAGTGAGGGTGTGTGCTTGAGATGGTGTGTCAACGCGGTATTGTTAAGAGGTCTTCAGTCTGTTCGTATGTTAAGCTTTGGAGGTATGTATTCACCTGTTTTTTGCACTGTGTGGAATTTAATGGATAAAGATTTAAGACTTTATTAGTTTTGTTGTAAATATGGGGACCAATGAATTTAAAAAATCGCCTGATGAATGAGGTCTTTGGTCTATAGATGGGACAGACTGCATGTTTCCTACAATTTTTAAGTAAACTTGGATCGTATATCAATTCAACATGTTGTTTCATGATTATGCTACGAAGAAAAAGCTGACGGACCGTTAGCACCTGACATGACTGATAAAGAGTTGAAGTGGGGAAAAGGAAAGGTTTAAAGCTGTAGACTTTTAGAATTGCTCGTTGGGCCACCTCAAGGCTCTTCAACGTACCCCTAGAAGCACCTCCCCAAGACGATATACAATATATGATTATGCATTGGCATATGGATAGATATACGCCCCTTAACAGAGTGGCATCTGCAACATGTCTTAGATTTTTAAATATAAATATGAGTTTACGAACCCGGGCACATGTATTTTTTATATGCTCCTTAAAATTAAGGGTGTTGTCAATAGTGACACCCAAATATTTGATTTGGTTTACCCGTTGGAGTGCCTCGCACGTGCAGCTTCCACTCGCGATACAATCATGCGGAATCAGATTATAAGTATCAATATGTCTCTGGGGTTGACGTAAGCTGAAAGTGATGTATTTGGATTTATCGACGTTGAGCGTAAGATAATTATCGCGGAGCCATACTTTCACTTGGTCAAGCCCTTTTTGGGCTCTACTAAATGTCTCCTCCCAGGTATCGGCAGTGAAAAGGAGAGCAGTGTCATCTGCTTAAGAGATAATTTCGCCTTTAGGTAGCTGGAGATAAGTGAGATCGTTGATATAGACGAGAAACAAGGTAGGTCCTAAGATGCTACCCTGAGGAACGCCATGGGCCACTGGGAGGTCAGCACTGATATAGTTTCCCACTCGCACACTCTGGAAACGACCGAAAAGATAACTCTCAAACAGGTCCAGCTGTTTACCCCTAATTCCAAGTCTCTCCAGTTTCGTTAGAAGATTATGAGTGGAGATGGTATCAAACGCCTTTGCGAGGTCTAGAAAGATTGAAAGGCATTTCTTTCCACCATCCAAACTATGTCCAATAACATTGGTTAATTTGTTAACTGCCTCATCCGTGGACTTCCCACAACGAAAACCGAATTGATTGTTTGAGAACAGTCTGTTTTGTTCGAGAAATTTAACCAGCCTATTATTAATAATTTTTTCCAATAATTTGGACAAGGCCGGTAAAATAGAGATAGGCCTATAGTTGCTAATACAATCTACGTCTCCAGACTTGTGTATTGGCCGCACCTCAGATCTCTTCAAAAAGTCTGGGAATATGCCTGTATCTAGGGATGTTTGAAAAATATGTGTGAGAGGAGGGATCAAGAATGCTTTATTGTGTTTTATTAACGAGTTTGATATTCTATCCCAACCTGGTGCAGAGTCCACTTTAAGACCATCAACGAGACGGCCAACTTCATCCTCTGTCAAATCTTCCAAGACAAAAGACTTCAGGTGCGTATAGTTTGTCCGGGAATTATTAGGAGTATGCTTTGCATTATTTTGAGATATTAAGCATCGCTCCGCCAAGTCTCTACCAACATTTATGAAGTAGTTATTAACATCATTCAGGGATTCCTCAGGTGATAGTTTTAATTTTAAGAGCATTTCAGGTTGCTTATGGATCTTAGTAGTGTAAGCTATCGTTTTAATTGTCTTCCAAAGCTTTTTTGGGTTGTTTTTGACAGATTCAATTTCTTGTTTCTCATAACATGTCTTAATTTTCTTTAATAGTTTAGAACAGAAGTTTCTGTATCGTGTATAAGTAGTCTTCAAGGTTTCATTATCAGGCGAGAGTTTACTTTTCATGTGGAGTGTATCCCTGTTATTTATGCACCGGAGGATGCCCGACGTAATCCAGTGTTTAATAGTTCTAATGTGTGATGGTCTTTAATGTAGATCACAACTCCGTAATTTTGTATTGGATTGTTCCTAGTAAAATACGAGAGGTATCCATTCAGAACGGGAATAACGGTTGTCTCACTCAGCCTGCATTCGGTTAGCACGAGTATGTCGCACTCTATTTTTAATCCTGCTAGCATGGTCTCCAAGCCCACCATGTTACAATTGATGCTGCAAATATTTTGAGTCAGTACCACCAGGCGTTTAGATGGACTGAGTGGTACGAGACTGCAACAGTTTTCAACGTCACAGGTAAGCGAGGTGGAGACTCTCACATTGTCAATGTCTGAGTTTATGTGACTTACATTATTGAATGTTGCATGGGTAGATAAATGCGTCTATAGTTAGGACCTATCATACAGAATGATAGTTTGCTAATTTTTGAAGCTTTTATTGAGATATATAAGTAATAGTGAATTACATAGTCAAGTTTATGAAAGAACTGGATGTATTTGTTATCAATGATGCATAATTGTACTGTGGGCCGAATAAAATAGAGTATAGGCGTGTTGAAGTATGAGTAATAGAGTTTTGGTGACACATATGTTGACTGAGGAGAAATTATTGTTATGTACTTTGAGAGTGTATAGATATGTGGTTGTGTTATGTTATGTGATCTTATAAAGAAATATATTATAAGTTCTGAACATATTACTTTGTAAATAGCATGCATAAAAAAATAGTTTTTAAAGCTCAATAACAGTGATTCATTACACACAGGCATATATAGTCACATAGTAGTTTTCAGTTTGTTAAGATCCTGTTCGGTAGTAATACGGATTTGTGGGTCACCTGTCTTTTTACGTAGGTATATTGTTCCGTTCGCTGTCCAGCAAAAAGAAAAGTCGTGCTTCTTTTGAAAACTTCGAGCTTGAAAATATAGTTTATGTGTTCTGTGTGTGAGGGTTTCTGATACAAATACGTGGCGAGTAGGGTGTTTTAAATTTAGGTGAGTGGAATTCAACTTTTCACCTTTGTTCTTAGTAGAGTTGAAGTGTTTGACGCCCTTTAACACCTTTTCCTTTAGTATCACTGAGCAGAAATCCACAATAATAGGATTGGACTCTTCCTTTGCGTTTATTCTATAAACATCCCTTATAGCTCCGGAGTCAATATTGATGTTTAAGGATTTCCCCATATTCATTACTATATCGCATAGCTCCTGTTTGGTTTCTCCGGTAGATTTCGGTATGTTTCGCATTTCAATACCAGATGCTCGTGATTTCCTTTCCAATACTTCAATTTTGTCCTCTAACTGCCTTATGGTGTTTTTATCTGCTTTTTGAGCGGATTCCAGCGATACAATGCGGTCCAAAAACTCGTCATGTTTGTCAGACATTAATTGAACGCTCTCCTTTAAGTCGTGGTTTTGTGCTATCAAATCAGACATTTTGGACAGAAGTTCTTCAAAGCGCAACTCTTGATTTTTGGAAAAGATTAAAAACGCACTCATCGTTACTGTCAACCCCTCCTCCCCATCTTCAAATTTTCTTTTTTTACTTTTTTTACGCTCCGTCGAGTTAGTTGTGTTGGAGGTAAGGTTAGGCACTGAAGCGCCGTGTTGTAGTGAACACCCAGGAATGAGAGACGGTGGATCACTCCCCATATTAGTGAGTCCTTCGGTAGATGTAAGTAGCGGGGTAGTGGGAGGAGTGCGGTTGATAGGCATTTTCCAAATACAAATTATTAGTATTATTACTTAATCAAATATCGGGACCAAAAAATAATAGGCATACAAAATATTGCTTCCTGTTTATAAGTTAAAATAACAATCCAAAAAGCGATACCATAATATGTCGGATTCGAACTTGAACCGCGCCATATACCCCAATACATTTATGCCTCGAGGCTGCACTGACAGATAGTTGCCATGTTGAATTTATTGACCACAATTATGCAGGATTTGAATTTATTGTGGATAGATGTGGTAAGTGTAACAAACGAAATGATTTGCACTTTCGGAAATTGAATTTGTATCCACCGTCAAATATATTTTTTTTTCTTCTTCACTTTGTTTATTTTAATGATTTAACATTATATCACTTGGTTTTTTTTACCGGTATTGTATAGATAACGGGTTCAATGAGATTCGTTCAGTTATATTATGGTTTAGTTCAAAGTTTGATCACTATCATGACGATTACCGGTGACATTGACCTCCACTGTTTATTTAGTTGTTTATTCTTCTTGACACTTAATGTATTCTTTCACTAACGTTTAATGACAATTATTAGACATTATTTAATAGGTTGACGATACAAACACACTTAGATATTGAAGTAAACTATTTTTTAAAGTCAATAAATACGGAACTGGTGTTTACGTGACAGCTAGCGCCATCTATCTTGCATCTAACTTAATACGTACTTTTTAGTATCGAGACTGCAGAAATAAACATAATCTTGATCTATTCCGACCTTAAGGCGTACGAAGTCACGGCCAACAGCTAGTTTTCAATAAATACTATTTATTTTTATAACTTCATGCAATGATTTGTAATGTGTCAGTTGCGTTTATCTATGATATGATGAGATTGTACATATAACTGAAATGCTGAGGTCGTGGTTTTTAAATCTCAAAACCCTCCATATCTGTATGGTGTTCAGGGGTGTTCAACTTCACGGAATATTTCCTGCACAATGGCGCGGAAAGGATCGCAATGTAGTGAAAGTGGGAAACGGATTTACTCCGCTCGGTCTGGCTAAAGAAAACTGACGTAAACCTGTGGTATTGAGTATTAATGACCGTAGGCATGAATGGAAGAGCACAAAGCTGCATGCGCGTTTTTATCGGGCTCTACACGGACTTGATATCCCAGCATCTTTTTTAGCTACGCTTCAGTTTTCTATTTGTTTGTTGTTTGTTTTGTCAGTTATGGGTGAAGTTGCTATGACGAATAGCTATCGGAAGTATATCCTAAGCGATGATACGGTTGATACTTATCGGGCATCCCGCGAAACCCCTTAGACATAATTTCTGGTCGTTTTCGTCTTGCCAACGGCGGGTATTTGCACAGACAAAACCAAGTAGCCAGGAAAGTTCATCAACAGCTTCATCTGAAGTATAACCTTGTGATACAGGCGTGAAGTTATGTTATGTATAGAGAGCCGTGCAATAATTGTTTTTATTACTATCCCCCATGACACAGCACGTATTGTGAGGCGATTCCTCTCTCTGGAGCTCTAACCACTTGTGCATACAAGTCGTCATCAGTTCGTCCCTGTACGCCATGCCAGTGGATTACTATCACTACATAATTATTATAAAACTTAGTCATCCGCCGCGTCTATCTGTCTGTTCGTGATAAGCTTAAAAACGAATGCACCGACTTGCATGTAGTTTTCGCCAATGGATAGAGTATTTCCCGAAGAAGGTTTTAGTATATTATTTGTCAAATTTTTATATACATTGGCTAAAATATAATGATATTTGTTGTAGGTGTCGGAAAAAAATAAGCCGTCTGGAAGCTTTCAACGAAAACGTTGTCTAATCCCTTTGAAATATAAATAAATGACCTATGGTGGAATTGCGTATCTTATATAGATTGTGGTGGTGGAATAGAATTCCAAGGGCAGCGTGACCGGGATCAGAATTCCATGCAGGTGAAGCCGCGTGCAACAACAATCTTTTAATATTTTTAAATATATTTGTTTGTTTTTTTCTTGTATTTAAAAAATATAATTTATTCCTTTATTCATTCAACATAGATCAATGAATAAGGGAAATAATCGTATTACAAAACATTTCAAACAATAAAAGTAATGACGAAAATGAGCTGCATTTTGATTTAAAGTTTACCCGGGGATGATCGCATGAACTAGTTTTTATAAACTGATATGTGCTATGTGTGCAGTTCCTTGGCGAGAGGGGAAGGCGCGCGCATGGCATCCCCGTTTCTCAATACTCAAAGGGTTTACCGGAGATTCACCGGATATTCTTCGGCGATTTTTCTCCGGTTTTCAAAAATCTTCTTAGCAAAGCTCTAATCACTACGTTACTAAAATGTCAATATCAAAGAGTATTTTAGTCAATATAGTGACAGATTAATAATGGTTGTTGAATGAACGAACTGTTTTTTAGACTGGTTTTCAATTACCTCTTTTAATCGTATTCTCTTTGTTTTCAATCATCAACCAATAGACTTTACCAGTGATATGATATGTTTAGCAAAGATTCGATGTCATCCACGACAACTACACACACGCGTACGACTCAGATTATTATCTCGACACTGGCAAAATTGTGGTGTTTGCTCCACAAGGCCATAATCAAGAATTGAATTGAATTGAATTAAATTTTGTTGTTGTTATTGCTTAGCCAAAATCACTCGGTAATAAATACCAAAATATTGCATTTATCATGGAACTTAGAAAGTGTTTTATTCCTGGTTGCAAAAATGACAGCGCGAACAGCCAAGGGAAGATTTTTGTGAAAATTAGAGAAGATTTGCGAAAAGTGTGGTGTCAGGAGGCAGGTGTGGAATATGCTAATAAAGCTATTATGTATTGTTGTGAAGACCACATTGATGTGAGTATTATTTTACATAATATGACGCTTGTTTGATAACAGGTCACTTTATTTACATACATTTTTAATAAGGTATTAAAAGCTGTTTATTGTTTTTGTTACAGCCTGTGGTCGATTTAAAGAACTACCATAAAACTAAATTAATGAACCAGGAACCAATTTTGAACGCTAAAGCCGTATTAAGAAATATCACTCAAAAGCCAGAGGTATGTAATTAAGTGTTATTACTATTTACATTAAGTATTTACAATTAACTATAGGTACCTAACAATTTTACTTATACACTTTGAATAAATATTGCTCATTATATTTTATAGATTCCACTAGTTATGCCAGGAGAAACAGAGTTAGAGAAGATATTATTATCACCACATCCAAACCTAACACCTGCAAAAAAAAGAAAATTTGAAGATACAGTAATGCCTAGTACATCTTCTACTGTGTTTCCCATGAAGGTAAATTTAGGTGCCAGTTGTTCATTTATCATTATACTATATAAATGTTGTTTTTATGATAATTTCATAATCTTTTTAATGTTCATTCAAAAGTTTGATTTATAATCAAGTTTAGAAACAGCATATCTTTAGAAGTACTGATTTTCTATGTTATATAACTTAGTAGTAAGGCTTAGGTCATTAATGTTATTCATAAGTATACACAATCCCACCCTTTGTAACCTTGTACCCATAGGCCTTTGGGATATTCTGGCATGGTAAGTATTATGGCTAGTAGGTGTGAGATGTATATACTATAGCTGGAGTATGTTTTATTTCAGGTACAAGTTGGAGTGCAATGTAAACCTGTTATGCTAGACAAAAGCACAAATTATAGAGCAAGAAAAAGGACAGCATCTATGTCGACAACAGCATTTGAAGTACATTCCTCCCAGGACACTTCTACAACTACTTCCTTATTTGGATATACATCAGAAAATGAAGAGAGCACTTCAGAAATATTGAAACCTAAATTACAAATTAGGAATAACATTTTAGAAATTATTTCTAAAAAACCTAAGATGTATTTAGGATTACCGAAACAATATTTGTGGCTAATTGATTATGTAGTAGCTAATAGTACACCAAAAATAACTTCACTTTGTATTATTGTAACTTTGTTTAAAATTAAACAAAATGATACCATAGAAAGGATTAGTGATCAGCTTGAGCTATCACATACTAAACTTTCAATAATGATTTTGCAAGGTATCGAGGCATTGACGAATTTCTTTCAAAATCTTATTTTGAGCCCACAACCAAAGCAAATCAGAAACAATTTACCTTCAGTATTTAAAATAAGATATTCTAATGTGCAAGTCATTATTGATTGTTTTGAGATACAGATATCTAAGCCATCAGATCCTTTAAAGCAAGCTCAAACATGGTCACAATATAAAAACTGCAATACTGTAAAGTATTTAATAGGTTGCACTCCAAATGGCTTAATAAGTTTTATTTCAAAAGGTTTTGGAAGAAAGATGTCCGATAAAGCTATAGTGGAAAAAAGTAATTTCATTAGTTCTCTTCACCAAAATTCTGTGGTATTAGCTGATAGGGGTTTTAAGGAAATAGAATCATTATTATATCCTCTTGGAATAAAACTATTAAGACCTCCAAGTGTCTATTCTGGGGTGACACAATCACTAACTGAGGCACTTCAAAGTAAAGTTATTGCTAGTCTAAGAGTGCATGTGGAAAGAGTAATAAGACGAGTAAGAGAATTTTCTATTCTCAAACCACACTCAGTTGTGCATTACAAGTATGTGCCTTACCTAGATGAAATAGTGATTATAGCTTGTGGTCTAATTAATTTGCAGGATGAAATAATAAAGAGTTCATAAATATTAAAGGTTTTTATTTTGCACTTTTTAACAATTTAGGAAATATATAGTCTTTCCAAAATTCTTCTGCCTTACTAATCTGTCCACTAAGAAGTTTTCATTAAAGTCTTCCCACAAAATATGGACATCTTTTGTTGTTTCGAACTGTGGATCGGCAACACAAAATAAACCTTTGCTTTTCTTACATGCAAGCATTTGGCAATGTAATTGAGTTTTAAATTTGTCTTGAATTACATTATTTTTTATGTAGGTTTTTACAGTCTTCTCAGATATTGGGCATTTTATCTCGACTACAAAATCATTTGCAACTCCATCAGGGGATGCTCCTAATATTCCATTCATGAGAACAAATCCAGACTTTTTTATATTGATATTGAGAGTCTTTTCCACAACTTTGAGCACTCCTTCTTCCAACTTTCTTCCTCGTTGAATTGCTTTGGTTTCAGGTACTTTATAACCACCAAGTATTTGCTCCACTAAGGAGCCATCTGTTCTACATTGTGCAGCTTCATAAAGTTTTGATGCTGTCAATCTGCCTTGACGTATACTGTGCCAGTATTTGCTATTAGCTTGACCCACTGTTTTTTTATTAATATCTTTTACAATCTCATCAGCTAAGTAACTTTGCAAATACTCTTTAAAATGTACATAATCATGAACAGCATTTGTCTCAACAAATGCTACCATCATATCAAATATGTTATTTGACTGTATGGTATGTGTTTCACTAAACTGTAGAGTTAAGGAATTATGTATTTGTCTTTTTGCACACTCTTCATGAATTTTTTTTAAAACTGCAGCATTTTTAGGTACCAGCATTGGTTTTTTTGCTTTTTTAAAAATATCTTTACTAGACACATGTTGTGTTCGAGCCCTAGATAATGTTGGCTTGTTCCAGTGACATTGGACTTCGGTAGATGATGGCTCTGAGCTTTTTTTTTCTAGCCAGAAAAGAAGCAGCAAAGAGTGCTTGCATCCACCTGTAATAAATTGTAAGATTATAATCTATACACACATATTTATGGAATATTCCTGAATGAAATATATTTAGCCTTTCATAAATCAAGGGAATAAACCATTAGCAAGCCAATAAGCCAAGGGTTAAACAACATTGTTACAATAACTTTCAGGAGTGATGGTATTTGTCGTTTTTATTATTCAAAAACAAAAACTACTAAAATCAAACAAACTATAAATACTTACATCAACATTTTTGCACCTCTGATTTCGGCTAGATAGTGCTTATTACTTGTAGCAATAAATTCCATCAACATTATGTTTTCAACTTTTGGTAAGTTTCTCGAATCCGCTTTTTCATACATATCGGTACTTGTATTTGACGAACTGGCCATTATATAAGCGTAAGTTATAAAAGTAGCAGGAAATAAAAACAAAACAAATAAAAATAGGTAGGTACTACGTTGACACTTAGAGGTTAGAATTTCTTCTGTCATTTAAAAGTCATGTTGTCACAGACAAAGTTTTTATAGGTACGTTTTGAATATTGGTCTTTTGGCCGCCGGTGATGACGTCAATCATACAAAAACTTTAAAAAACTATAAAAAAAGAAATTGCCACTGAATTTAAAAAAATATTTAAATTACATTCTTAAAATACCCTATTTCAACTAAAAAATTAATAAAATAAATACATTTTTTTTTTGGACAATGCCCATTTGCACATGAATTCAATATAATGCAGCATTTTAGTAATTTCGTCCATGTCAAGAAAAGTCGTGAAGGACAAGCATACTCAAGTCAAAGTCCCGCCCTAGTGAAGTAGTGGAGGCTTTACTAGAAGCTTCGGTGGAGTTTTGAAAACAGTACGAAAAATCACAATTCACGGTAAATATACCACTTTCCTACACATGTGCATGTTCTCGAAGACGTTATGTCTAAAAACCCACCATTTTTAGACATAAAAACTCGCACATACACAAATTTTAGAAAACGAAACACTGCCTTGATATGTCTTTTCCCGCGTTGGCGTCAAAAATCAAATAAATTAATATTGACTACGTAATAAGGCTAGTTTCCACTTTGATTAGTGCGAGTGCAGGTAATTAGTGCAGGTGCTTAGTGATTAGTACAAAACACGTGTGGACAGCAGTTGATTAGTGTGAGTCATTAGTAATCAGCGTAGTAAAGTGGATAGAAGCGTGTTCTAGCCACGTCCAGCGCGCCCTTCCTTCCCCTTCCCTCGCAGAATGCCTGCTACTAAACGCGTGTGGATATGTTTGTTTAGTAGTTAGTGTTTAGCGTACCTTTTTTTTTTTTTCCGTGTGGAAATCCATTCGGATACCCCCCCGCGTGCCAGGGGGGCGGTTATGTCGGGTTTGAACCGACTAAAACCGCACGCCGTCTCGGGTCTACAGACGCCGGGGTGTAAGGTTGCCCATAGAGCATATCCCTCGCACCCCGACTGACCCTGGGCCATCTCCGGTTTCGAGATGGCCCCCTCGGGTTTGGGAACCACGGTGTCCCCGTCTTGCCCCGGTTTGGGGGAGGGGCGCTAGTCGGCCGGCCGGCCCGGCCTGCTTCTGCTGGGGTGACAGGCGGCCTAACCTGTCACCCCCAGGCCTGCGCTCATGGAGGTCGGAGGTCGTTAAGCGACCTCCGGCGTCTGAGTCGCCTGCGACGCGCGGCGAGCAAGTTGCGGGCTCGGCGGGCCGGGAGAGTTCTAAATCTCTCCCGGGCGCGCTCCGCCATCGGCGGGCAGGTGGCGGCGGCCCACGCGCTCGCGCTCCGCACCATTGCCGCAATCATGCTGCCGAACGAGAGGACTCCCACCCCAGTGTTTATCGTACCTGTACGCTCGCTTGTAAAAATGACAAAATGACAATTTTAACTAAACGCTGCCACTAAACAGTATTGGACACTACTCACACTACACATTTGAAGTAATCACTTACAATTTCTAATCACCGGCACTCGCACTAATCAAAGTGGAAAGTAGCCTATAGAGAGCGATTAAACGAAAAGCACTTTATAAGCTCTGTTTTATTCAATAAGCTTATAAGTACGTTCGTATGTATAATGGGGCTTCCAGACGATACAATTTAATTGCCCAATCAGATTGGTCAATTTCCATCGACACCAAATCTTCAAACCACACGACATGATTTGATTGTCTCAGTTGGGTTCAAATTGGTATAAAATGGTATCGTGTGGAAGCCCCTTAAGCTGTAAACGTTTAAACGGAACGGTAACTTTACAACATTGTTGTTCGCTGCTGCGTGTAAGTACGTCTTTCTTGACTTAGGTACTTCTTGCGTTGAACGTTGGTTATTATTGACCATGAAGAATCATAGTTTTTTTTTTCACTGGCCGGTTCTTTTATTATTAAGTGTATTAAGTTTTGTCCGGTTATGTGTATTACGTGAGTATCTTATAAAGAGGAAAGATTTGTATGTAAGTATGTTTGTAACGAATGGCTCATAAAGTATTGGAGCGATTTCAAAAATTCTTTCACCATTAGAATGCTATATTATCCCTGAGTAACATAGGCTACTTCTTATCCCGATATTCCTACGGGATCAAGACTTACGCGGGTGAAACCGCGTGGCGATGCTAGTCTTTCAATAAACCGATTAAAAATATTATCATATTAATAAAAACTTATGAATAAACGTCTCAAATACAGAGTATTTACTGAAGAAGTAAAACCCATTTTATTTTCATGATATAAAGTTTTTATAAGCAATTACAAGCTTTTATTTTATAAAACTGTACCTAAATTAATTTTTTGTGGTTAAAAGTAATATTTACATCTACAAAAGGCAACAACCATACTAAATCCAATAAAAGATAGAATTAACAATCACTAAATTTGATTATCTTTTTTTTACTCGTTTTAAGCGAAATCTGGATCACTTCTAGTAAGGCTCATGTATAAACTGCGTATTCGTCTTGACATCAAATTATTTTGGTCGCGCTTTAAAATGTTATTCTTCGTTCACGTAATAACCTAATAACGTCAAATCAAGGGTTTAGTGCGCAAATGCCTTATTCCTGAAAGGACTTATTCTGAAAAGGAATTTTTCCGAAAATTTAATGGCCTATTCTGAATTGGACTCATTCCTATACCTAATGACCTATTCCTAAAAGGATACCTACATTTCTGAAACGGCTTAAATTTCGAAAACTGGATAAGAATAAAAAAATGATTTTATTCAGAAAAGTAAGTCAATCTTCCGAAAATATATTCATCGACACCCTACAAACAACATAATTATAAGAAAAACTAGCGGCCCGGTACGTGCTTCGCTACGTCAAAATGATCCGCCATGTATTGAATTCAATTGCTTACCCGGGGTGCCCGGCAACGGACACTTGGGGAGGATCAATCCCTTCGGATACCCCCACCAGCCAGCGGGGGTGGTTTTGTCGTGTATCGACTAAAACCGTACGGTGTGCGCACGAAAAAAAAATTCTGAGAGATTTTCTTAATATTTTTTTCCGTAAGAACCTTGTACAGAGTATTAGAAAACTACAAAAAAAAAACAGCCAAATCGGTCAAGCCGTTTTCATGCTATGTCGTTGCTATGTCGTGACAACGGCAAACGGGTTTCATTTTTATATGTATAGATTATACACCGCAGGCAGCCGAAGCGCCCACTCGACAGCATTCAATCTGAAATATTGGTCTACATTTGCCCAGAGGTACATGTAGCGTAGTCGTCGACCATAGAGTGATCGTCGACTGTTGACCACTCGATGCAACTGGATGAAACGTGTGAACCTGTGCATATTTGCCAAAGAAGAAAAAAAAATATTTTTGACACTTTTGAGACTTCGTTTCCAAATGTTCATTTCATTTCATTGACTCATGACTGCGGAGTGCGACTTCCAAAATGATAAAATTGAATAATTGAAGTCGTTGGCAAACAGTCAAATACTTACGACAATTTTTAACTTTAAGATAAATGTTAAACTGTACTGAAATTAACTTATACCACATCACTAAAGAGTCATAGGTAATAGGTATGGTATATGATTTATCTTAACCACGAAAATGGAAGACGTGGTTATATTCTCAAATTTAAAATAGCCGAAATACTTCTTGACTTATTCTTTTAGAATCAGCGTTTAATAATCACGATGTGCGATTTGTATATAGCGGTTATATGTTCTTCGAACATGAACCGAAGTATGGAAGCACATGCATTTTTGGCAAAGAAAGGCTTTAAAGTTAAGTCTTATGGAACTGGAGAGAAGGTTAAGTTACCAGGTGCTTCTGCTGATCGACCTAATTGTTATGAATTCGGGGTTCCTTATGACGATATTTATAGTGATCTACTGGAGAAGGACAAATCCTACTATACACAAAATGGTATTTTGCATATGTTAGACAGAAACAGAAGAATCAAACATTGTCCAGAGAAGTTTCAAGTGTCCACAGAAAGGTTTGATGTTATAATAACATGTGAAGAAAGGGTCTATGATCAAGTAATTGAGTGGTTTGGTTCAAGGCGATCAGTTCATAACCAACCAGTGCATGTTATCAATATGGATATTCAAGATAACCATGAGGAGGCAACCATTGGTGCATTTCTCATCAGTGATATGGTTACTAAAATGGCTCAAAGTGATGATTTAGATAATGATATTGATGAACTCTTACATGAGTTTGAAGCTAAGTGTCACCGGCCAATCTTAAACTGTATTATGTTTTATTGATGTTCTAGAAACAAATTGGATTATTGGAAACAAAACTCTGTCATACGCAGTTTAATGGCTTTTTTCCTCTACAGCAAGTAAATTTAGGACAGATTAGTGTTGTTATTATATATATCATAATATTATCCATTATGTGTACACCAACAGTGCATTAATATCATTAGTGATGACTGTGTAAGTGTTAAATGTCAAGTTACACAATAAAATTAAATACAATTGCATGAATAGTTACATTAGGTATCTCAATACTTTATATGCTTATGATTGATGTAAGTGTTGGAAAGACTGAAGTTAGTATTTTTTCAAACAATATTACCATTAATTCTAACATTAACCTTATATTGTATATGTTATAACAATATAAATGCTGAATTGATTAAACTAATGAAGTTCATCCATTCAGTATGTTGGTAATAAATTGTATTTATTAATAATTTCACAGAAGGATGCTATTCCGTAGGTCTTCCATTTAAGCTATACATATAGATATTACATAAACAGTTATTTCTTTGTGTGTAAAATATACTGCCTATTCAATTGATTATTTGACACTTACCTAGTATTTACTATTGTTGGTAATCAGAATATATAACTTGGCCTTGGCATTTTACCTACTAAACCCGATATTGTCATAATATTCATTACCCTTGGAACCCTTGTTGGAACTTCATTACCTATGTTTCCGTGTCTGCCAGATAGCGTCTCATGAAATATGGTTTCATTTACTGAACTGTGTTTAATTGATAAAATGTGGTTAACGTATGTACATACACAAATTCCTTAAAAATAAGTTCATATTTAAGTTTTTTAACAGTATGCAGTGAAGTGTATTAATTAAAATAATTTGGCTCCTGAGGTGTTAGAACTCAATCAACTATATGGTTATAATAAAATAATTTGGTTTTCTGAAGAGATATCCATTTTTTTATAATATGTAATGTCAATAATGAATTATTTAAATTTCACATGTTAAACCTCTAATATGCAACCAACTTGTTACACATAATCTATTTTAAATGACATTTAATGTCATTGTTTTTAAAAATATTTTTTCATATTTAGTTTATAGTAGGTGACCCCAAGTAGCTAAAGTAGATTTACTCATGTGACGTCGTGGGCACCTGTTGAATTGTGAAAATTAGAAGAATATGACAGAAGGTAAATGATGTATGCCCTTTCACTGGTGGGTTTAGTATGTACGGGCTTGCAAAAATTTGAAAAGAATCAGTTACCTGGAGTGCTTCAGAATAATATTGTACACACCATAAACTAGCAAATGAACATTTGATGATTTAAATGATTATTATTCATTGAATAATCATAGTATTTAAAAAAAAATATTATTTTATTTTTATATTAATTCCAGATTGCATTATCTATAGGTACTATTATAAAATTGTAAATTGTTGTGCCTGTACATTGGAGATATTTAAAAAACACTTGGGTTAGGTATGTTAAATGAAATATTCTGAACACAAAAGTTTTTTTTTTGGAATATTAGTCTGTTTGAATATCTATTTGTCTGATGGTTTTCGCGATGGGCGCAAAAAGTACTGAACGGATTTTGATGTGTTTTTTTCTATTAGGTGTTGGTCAGACTTTAAATCTGCCGTATGTTTGATTGCAATAGGTCAAGTAGAACGGGAGATATGACCAAAAAACGATAACCGACCTCCACACGGGCATCAGCTATTACTGTTATAAAATTGTAAATCAGTTGTGTCTGTACATTGGAGATATTAAAAAAAAAGCACTTGGATTCTGAACCCAATTTTTTCTTCAAATTCTTATATTCGAGATGGGCCCACAAACTACGGAACGGATATTGATGCGGTTTTTTCTTGATATTTTCGGAAGTTTACGCGAATGTCACACGTACTTAATATTTTTATCGGATTCTATCGCGATTTATTTTGATGTCATTTTATATTTTACATTTATCCCGACGACGTTCCCCCCGTCTCCCCGTGACCATGACTGCTGAAAAGCAACCGAAACGTGGGGATCAATGTAAAATATAAAATAACATCAAAATAAATCGCGATAGAATCCGTTAAAAATAGTTTTATTTCAATGCGATTTTTTCTATTCGAAAGGTCTTGGTCAGATATAAATCTGCCGTATGTTCAATTACAATTAGTTAGGAACCGAAGATATGACCAAAAAACGATAACCGACCTCAACGCGGGCGGAGCCGCGAACATCAGCTAGTTGTATTATGAGAACTACTTAAGTACGTAAAGAAAGTATATTTTGATTGACTGTAATTTGAGTTAAGTATCATCCCTAAAAGGTTTATACTTAACCATTGACGATGTCCTTTAACAACTAATGAATTTATTTGTATAAGTATGTATAAAGACCACGCTTTGATTTTGATAAAAAGAAGTATTTTTATCCATTTGTTTTAATTTCTATATCGATACCTCCTAAGTATACTGAGTCAACTAACATTAGGTATAGTAATTTTATAGGAGAGCGATTTGAAGACAAATCGCTTATATTTTTATGAAATTAATCTTAATTAGAGTAAATTAAATGTTTCTTTTAATAAATATGGGAACCTTTTCCTTTGGTATGAAAATGTTTTTGCTGATTTTTGTTTTAAATTATATTTTATGTACATGGCTGGGTATACGCCGGCGGGACTCAATAGTATAATGGTTTAACTACCACTTATATTCATGTACGTTGTACACCAAAACTCATTGTTTACACCAAAATATTATAAAATATGATTGTCATTTTATTAATATATCATCCCTTACTTTTGGTATTTTTGGGATTTTCTGGCTCAGTTCATAATAAAATAATGAAATTACATCACTTGACTCATTATGCTAGGAATGTATTTAGCTATATTAGTATTTAAGCATTCACGTATACTGGACCAATATAATTTACCGAGGCTTATTTTTATTTCTAATACGTTACGAAAAGGCTAGGAAGAAGAGTCATAGACAAAAACAACGCATTTTTAAGAATCACAGTGTATTTTTCGTTATAATTAAGTAGGAACATTTTTTTTCAACATTAACATTATTCAGCCTCACTAAAAGACGTAACTTGAACAAATCAACGAAAACAGAGTATTATCAAAGTATCATTAAAGTTTAAAAAAAACAATCAAAATAATAACTAAAGGACTTGTCTTTGTTCAATAAAAATAATAAGAATTAAAAATTAAAAATGATCATGGCACTTGTAACAGTGCCGAAATATCATCGGATACTCGAAAAAGATAATAAACATGGTAAATATCCCGTTTATAATGTTCATTTTAGTTAAAAATGTATCATAAAAATTTCAAAAAATAAACAAACAGTAAAATTAAAAACTAACAAGGACTTCTCTTGCAGGTAAATAAAATTATAAGAACTAAAAATGGTAACTTCTGTTGTACAATATTAACAAAAAGAATAACATAAGAAGCTTAGACAATTGTATTGCTCAAAATAAATAACTAAAGGCTTTAGCAAATTAAAAATATTAAAGGTTTAACAAATTCAAAATTAGTCTGAATCAGTGTCATCAGCTCCAATAGAGTTAGTTGAAATCAAATTATTAAAAAATATATGATTCTCCTTAGGAATCACCAGCGTCTTACAAAGATCCATCAAATCTTTGTGCTTATTTTGGTCAATAGGAATGGGTGTCTGATAAGCTAAAGAAATGTCTATATCAATGTTCAACTCCCTTTGATTTCGTGTGGCTTTAGGTTTCTTTACGCAATCTATCCACTTGTAAGCATCTTCTTGGTAACTTGTTTTATAAAACACCCTAAATGGATTTTCTGCTTTAACTACTACTTCCGTTACTTTATTCCAAGGCATTTTAGGTCCATCATTAGTGGTTGTCCAATTGTTTATAAGTTTTAACTTTGATTTGAAGTCTTTATTAACACCTGAGACACTTCAATAACTTTGTATGGCTTTTCATCAGTTTTGGCAAATCTAAAAGCTGTATATCATAACATTGATCAGGCGTGTAAAGCATTTTATCTTTAGTCTGTCTTTCAATATTAAAGCGTGCATGCTATCGCCTTCATTTTGAGTGTGGCCACTATTAGAAAGCGATAGCTAATATCTACACGAAACTTCGAACTAGCTAACATGTACATTAAGAAAACAATTCTATTTCTATTTTGGTCTCCACAATTGTCTGACCAGAACCTAAATGTAGTCTTTGATACCTTTGCACCTCTCTTTGCTGTCTGTTGATGCCATGAATAACAATGACCTTGCACGTCAAGGTCATTGTTATTCATGGATCATTCCCAGATTAAATATCGTGAAATTATTTATAGAAAGTTTCCGTTTATAATAAAACGTACTTACGTTCCCATGAGGGACATTAAGGCACTTTTGAAGATCAAAAGCTGCTGTAAGGATTCATTATTTTGTAACGCTGACTCTTTATCTTCTGTTTTCCTTTTTCTAGCTTTCTCTTTCTCTTTTAAATGCTCTTAATGCTTCTCTTTGTCTGTTTGTGTAACTTCCTTGTTATTTTCATAAATGTGACGTTGTTCACAAACATCTTTTTTGGGTTTATGAAAACCTTAATTGACATTTTTATTAATTATATCTCGGTACTGTCTCACGTTTGCCGCTTTAGAAGAATATTTATTAGAATCAAACCATTCTTGATAATTTGAACATTTTCGGGAAGGATAAAGAGCCCTCAAGATATTTTTTATTAGATTTTTGGCGAGTCAAAGTCAAAAACCATTTATTCTGTATAGACCATTATACGGAACTTACAAAACGTCATAATTTTTTTTTATCTAATGTTTGGCAAATGGACCACCGGTTCGAAACGCGGCCCTGTTCTGAGAAGACTCCGGCAAGAAACTCAGCGGGCTGTTTCTTTTTTTGGCCTATTTGCAAACATATTTACTTAACCTAAGTACAATATTCCATTTGAGTAGCATAGAGTGAAATAAAACCAAGCATTCTCCAACGAATATTGATTTTAATAAATACTTCACTTCTGTATCACTATTATAATAATTCACAAATTAGCTGCACAATCGGACATAGATTCGCCAAGTAGTCTTAACGCCACCGAGGCTAGCACAAGAATGATTCTCGACTCCACTGTTGGCTCGGCACTCGCCTCTATCCCCACCATCTTGCAACTTCTCTTGTCAAACAAGTTACGCCAGGAGGCGGCCTGCCAGCAGTGTTGCCATTTTATACTTTCAAAAATATACTCAATTAAACAAAACATACTAAAATTAATTAAAATTATAATAAAATCATGAAAAGAGAGAGAGCAAATAGTTCATATCCAAACTTGTTTGTCATCTAAATAGTCTTGAATGTTCTAGTAGCCTTTTTGGCAGAGTTTACTTTTAATTTGCCTTTTAAATTTATGAAGAGGTAGATTCTTCATTTCACTAGGAAGCTTGTTGTAGAAGCGTATACAGTTACCCTGAAAGGAATTACTAATCTTGTGGAGTCGACTATTACAAACCACAAGATTGTTTTTATGTCTAGTATTTACGTTATGTACCTATATCACAAAGCCTTAAAAAATTGGAAATGTTTCTTCTAACATACAAAAGTTTTTCAAAAATATATTGGGAAACTACAGTTAGAATGTTTATTGCTTTGAACTTTTCTCGGAGGGAGACACTTGGGCCCAACTTATAAATTGCCCGCACCGCCCGCTTTTGCAGTACAAAGATTGTATTTAAATCCGCGGCATTACCCCAAAGGAGAATTCCGTAGCTCATAATACTATGGAAATAACTGAAATAAACTATTCTAGCGGTATCTATGTCTGTTAAAGTCCTAATCTTTTTTACAGCGTAGGAAGCAGAACTTAACCTACTAGCTATTTTTTCAATATGTGATCCCTACTGTAATTTAGCATCGATACTTAAACCTAAGAACACGGTTGATTCCACAAGGCTGAACAACTGTCCATTAAGTTGTACATTGGTTTCCATCTGTGTAACATTAGGTAAGGTGAATTTAATACATTTGGTTTTTTTTTCATTAAGGCAAAGATTATTTATATTAAACCAATGAACCACTCGTGAGATTGCGTTGTTCACTTCGTCATAATTATCTAATTGTCTTTTAATTTTAAATATTAAGGAAGTATCATCAGCAAACAAAACAATACTATTTTTATCCCTTATGTAGTAAGGAAGGCCATTTATATAAATTAAAAATAAAAGGGTCCAAGTATCGCACCCTGTGGAACGCCCATCGAAACCAAAGATCCCACCGAACGTGTACCGTTCACATCGACCCTCTGAATTCTATTGTTCAAATAAGAAGTCAAAAGGTCGAGAGCCTGGTTCCTTATTCCGTAATAATCTAATTTCCTGACCAATGTATCATGGTGGACGCAATCGAAGGCTCTGGATAGATCGCAGAAAACACCTAATGCATCCTGCTTATCTTCCCAGGCCTCGTAAATACATTTCAATAACTCTATACCAGCATCCGACGTTGATCGTCCTTTAGTAAACCCAAACTTTTTATCATTAAATAATTTATGGGTTAGCATCTGGTCTAGAATTAATTTCTCAAATACTTTACTCAAGGTTGGCAGCACAGAGATGGGTCTGAAATTCGAGGGATCTGAGGCGCTGCCTGCCTTGAGTGTAATGAGATTCTACAGGGGAAAATGCTTCAACGTGATCTATAACACTGCGAACGATATCTTCATTGATAATCTTTGGTTAGATGATTAATATACCTACCACGCTGATCTGTTTCAATAAATCCTGATCCTTTTTCAGACTTTTCTAGAGCTGTATAAACAAAATTAAAACTAATAGAAAGGGTTCTCAAGAACATAGTTTTGCAAACCGATATTTTCGTGGTCTCAATATGATGTCCTTGACTGCTTGGAAGGTAATCGGAAATAGTGTGAATACGTTTTGAATTTTCTCTATCCACAGTAATTTTTTTTTTCAGCTCTTACAGCATACCTTGCCAAAAAAATCCCACTGTCTTGAGTGGTCTCCAATACTCCAAAACATATCAATATCTTCTCACTGCATTTTTTCCGACAAGATGTGGGGCAAGAAGTTTTCATAATTCTCTTACCATGAACTCTTCCGTTTCTACTGACATATTCTAAACCTCTATTAACATATTTCCTCTCCTGATCCTTCCATTTTTTATGAAAACTTTCTCTTAGCCTTCTGTCTACGCTCCTCTAGGACGACTGAGGGGAAGGGCCCGGCGCGGGGAGAACTTTTTCAATATGTACGGACTTCGACCGCAGCGGCAAACACAAGCGTTGCAATAAAAATTAATAACTTACCTTTATTAAGATAATCGTACAAAACTTATGTAAACTCCAGTAAAATAAACCTTCATAGAACAGTGGAATACCTTTTATTGAAGAGCACCGAATTAACGAACATTTTTTGGTGACCCCGACGTGATTTGGATTACTCAACTGGAAGGCGAAGAAATCTCGGAATAAGTGCATCATTGGATCCCGAGGGAAGTACGCCCGTTCCTTATTAATCCATAATTCCCTTCTTACACATAATTGTGCTCAATTTGTATTAATATAGTTCGATAATTCGAGTGTAATTAGCCGTAGTCACAAGTCACCTACAATTTTCGACATACGTACCTACGTACTTAAAAATTCACTAATATTTTCGTAAATCTGTGTATATAAGCTATAATTAGCAGTCGAATATCTTTATTGTTATTTAAATGTTAAAACAAATTCATTTAGCAGCGTAAAATTCAATAAATTATCTGCAAATTTTAATATTATAGATTGTGTGTTAACACAGTGTCTAACTCTCGTATTTAACTTGGTTAAATTCGCCTTATGGAATAGTTCCCAGTCTAAAATATTATAGTAGACACATAGTTGGGGTGTGTGTTGGGTAACCTCCTCGAGTGTCGCCCCGATTCCGATCCCGCTGCAGTCCGGGGGGAACGGAATTGGAGCGGCCGGTACACCCTGGGCGGCTGTCAATGGCTTCCCCTTCATGGGGTTGGCATTGACCGTCGGCCAATACCCAACGTGGCGGGAACACATCGCTCTCCGTACTCCTCTGCTTTCAGAGGAGACAGGATGAGCGATGCTGTTAGTGGTGGAGGCCACCGTAGGGTCCTGGGGGATCCAGGGGCGGGTTGGCCCACTGCTCACGCAGGGGCCGACGGGCACTTGTGCCGCCGCCGGTGAGAGAGGACTAGCCATCCTCTCGCGTTCCGTAATCGGCAGGTGATCAGCAACGACCTGACTGGTGGCTCCAGAAGGGTACGCTGTGAACTTGCCGACCGGAGGGCTTGCCTTTATTGGCCGGCCCACGACAAGGAAAAGTCTATAACACCCGACAGCGAAGTCGTCAAAACCTATGGATACCAGCCGACCTCCATAGTATATAGGCTTATCCAGGTGCAGGGGGCTCCGCCTGGATGGACCATCTTTCCCCCATACTCGTGGGATATACTATGAATAATATCACAAACAAACCGGACGATACAATTAACGACGACCTTGGCGCGGACAACGGCATCCGAGACGATGGAACGGAGGTAGCGGGGGTGAAGAGGAGGTGAGGCGGGGGCCTCACTCGCGGTCTGTCAAGGCCGTCTTCACCAGACCCGCTACTCCGTTACCGACAGGTGGGGAAACGGACGCAGACATTGCGTCTGCGGCGTCGACGGCGGGTACTGACAACGAGTCAGTATCCAGCCGTATGGAGACCGAAGAGGGTCTCCGACGTAAGCGGCCTCGCTCGGGTGGACCGTCCCTTGACCGGAGCAGAAGCTCCGGACAACGGACGGTCTCCTCGAGTGAGGATGATCGGCCGGCCAAAAAAATATTGGCCACCGCGGCGACCAGATCTATGAAGCAGCCGGTGCACGTCCCTCCACTACCCAGTGGCAGGGACTAAGGCGTCCCCGCGGCGAGGGAACTCCTCGCAGCGCTTGCCCGCATTACGGACACCATTAAGGGGTCCAAAAATGTGTCGGGAAAAAAAAAGACGGTGGCGGAAAACGTCGCCGTCGCCAGGACGGCGCTGGAGGAGCCCCTTGGTAGGAGCGTCTCCGAGGAGGAGGTAAAGCTCAGGGCCCGGGTCACAAGCCTGGAAACTGAGCTGGCCAACTCCTTGGAGCAACAGCGGGTCCTCCGGGAGGAGGTCAGACAACTGACCCAGATGGTCAGGGGATCCCCGGAGGCCCAGAAGGCCCCAAGAGCCCAGGAGGTGGCGGAACACCCGAGGGCTCTTGCGCCGCCAGAGGGGGCGCCTACGTCGGCGCCAAATGCGACGCCAAAGCCGGCCACAAAGTCGGCACCTAAGCCGGCGCCAAAAACAGCGTCTAGACCGGCGCCCAATCCGCCGCCTGAGCCTGCGCCTAGTGTGGTGCAGCTCCTGGCGGCCATCGAGAGGCGGCTTGGCGTGTTAGAGGACCGGGCTTACCGTCCCCCACTGACACGGACTGCGTCTTTCGCGGCTGTTGTCTGTGGTAAGCCCGGCCCCGCCGCCCCAGTGGCCCCAACGCCACAAGGGAAGGGGAAGAAGCGCGGCACCCCCGCCCCCGCCATAACCGCCGCTCCCGCTGCACCCGAGCGTTCCTCCAGAGGGGAGGAATGGGTGGTAGCGGGAGCCGCCAAAAAGGCAAAATAGCCGCCAGAAAGGCGGCTAAGAAGGCGGCAAAAGCCGCTGCGGCGAAGGCGCCGAAGAGGCTCCGCGCCCCACGCTCCACTGCCGTCGTCCTGACGGTGACGACGGAGGGTGTGGAGAAGGGCGTGGGGTACGCCCAGGTCCTGAGGCAGGTTAAAGCCTCAGTGGACCTCAAATTGAGGGGGGGCTCCGGTGCAAAACAACTCGCACCGGAGCTC
Organism: Cybosia mesomella; assembly: GCA_946251805.1. Taxonomy (NCBI): domain Eukaryota; kingdom Metazoa; phylum Arthropoda; class Insecta; order Lepidoptera; family Erebidae; genus Cybosia; species Cybosia mesomella. Next base: position 16,324,204 of record OX276392.1, read on the forward strand.
GCCTCCTCGAGGTCTCCGGCGCCACCAGCGTCCCCAAATCCGACGCCCTAGCGGCCAAGCTGAGGGAGTCGCTGGATACCGAAGCCGTCCGCGTCACCAGACCCAACAAATGCGCAGGTTTGCGCATTTCGGGTCTGGATGACGCGGCCACGACGGAGGAAGTCATCTCCGCCGTCGTGGAGGCGGGCGGCTGTCCCCGTGATCAGGTGAGAGCTGGAGAAATCCGCTTCAGCTCCAACGGTCACGGCACGGCAGTCGTCAACTGTCCCGTCGCAGCGGCGCAGAAAATTGCGGACGAACGGAGCCTCCTCGTTGGGGGCTTCCTAAAGGCGCGGGTGCAACTCCTGCAGCCCCGCGAGACCAGGTGCTTCAGGTGCCTGGCCGTGGGGCATGTGGGAGTGCAGTGCACAGCGGGAGACACCGTGGGGGATCGGTGCTTCCGCTGCAGTCAGCCCGGGCACAAGGCCAGTGCTTGTGATGCTCCGCCGCGCTGCTTCAAATGCGTAGCGGAGGGCAAAGCGGCGGAGCACCGGGCGGACAGCAGAACCTGCGCCGCCTCGAGGCCAAAGCCCCGTTCGTCCGCAACGGGTAGCGGGGGTGCCGCTCAAGAGCGGCCACATTCGCGGCGGGATGCGGAGATGGACGTCCATTAATGGACACACCAATCCGCATCCTGCAGGCGAACATAAACCACTGTACCGGTGCTCAGGATCTTCTGTACCAGAGCATCGTGGAGTGGTCTATCAATGTGGTCGTGGTCGCTGAGCCGTACTGGGTCCACCCCGGAAGCCCGGTGGACCTGGACGGCGTAGCGACCGTCTTCGGGGGGTCCGCCGCGGACACCTCGCGCCTTGCACTCATTGCAAGGTGCAGAGGCTGTGTCGCGGCGGACTATGAGGGCTTGGCTGTCGTGGCCGTCTACTTCTCGCCTTGACCAGTACGAGCTTGAGATAAGGCTCGCTGAACTGGACATCGTTCTCGCTGCGTGCCGTCCTCGTCCTGTCTTGGTCCTGGGAGACTTCAACTCCTGGTCTCAGGCCTGGGGCTCCCGGGAAACCAATGACAAGGGGCGAGTACTGGAGGACTGGACCAACACCCGTGGTCTAGAGGTCCTCAAGCGGGGGAGTGTCGCCACCTGGGAGCGGCGGGGGCTCAGTTCGGTCGTGGATGTCGCATTCGCGACCCCTGCTCTCGCCCGCCGCGTCCAGGGTTGGCGCGTGGTGGAGGAGGAGGAGACGGATTCCGACCATAAGTATATTCGGTTCAACGTCTCCCCTCCAACTAACCTGCCGCCGACAATCGCGAATCCCCCGGATCCACGTTGGGCGCTCAGACACCTGGATCGGGAGGCTCTCCTGGAGACATCAATAGTGCAGGCCTGGATTCCGTCACTGGCCAGGCCTGCCGATGTCGACGCAGAGGCGGAATGGTTCAGGAGAGCCGTGTCGCATATCTGTGATGCGGCGATGCCTAGGGTTAAGCCCGGCCCGGCAAAGAAACAGGTGTACTGGTGGTCAGCGGAGCTCGCACAGCTGCGAGCAGCGTGCGTGACCGCTCGCCGCCAGTACACCAGGTTTCGCCGGAGGCGTCGCCGCCCAGACGATGCGGCAGCCCGAGAGGCGGAGCTGTATGAGGCGTACAAGGGGGCCAAGAGGACCCTCCAGGAAGCCATAAAGCAGGCCAAACGGCGGGCCCGCGAAGAGCTGCTGGAGTCTCTGGAGCAGAACCCATGGGGGCGTCCTTACCTTGCGGTCAGGGGCAAAATCCGCCCAAGGGCGCCCCTACTGACCCAGAGCCTCTAGCCGGAGCGGCTGGAGGGGATACTGGGCTCCTTGTTCCCTGCGAGAGCGGAGGAGCATGTCCCTCCGCGTATGGCTCCGCCTCAGGCGCCTGACGCTGATAATAGCGAGAGCGATGTGCCCGAAGTCAGGGAGAGTGAACTGGGGGTAGCAGTGCTCCGGCTTAAAGCCCGGAAATGCACTGCCCCCGGACTCGACGGCATTCCGGCCCTGGAGGAACTAGGGCCTCGACTGGTGGCGCTCTTTAGCGCATGCCTCGAAAGGGGCCAGTTTCCAAAGGCTTGGAAGACGGGGAAATTGGTCCTTATCCGGAAGGCGGACCAGCCATCCGGTTACCGGCCGATCGTGTTGCTCGACGAGGTGTGCAAGCTCTTTGAGCGGATTATTGCAGAGCGCCTCGTCGAGCATCTCACGAACGTGGGGCCAGATCTGGCGGACAACCAGTTCGGTTTCCGCCGGGGGCGCTCCACCGTGGAAGCGATCATGCGCGTTAGGCGCCTGGCGGAGGAAGTAGTCTCGCGGGGTGGGGTGGTGGTGGCGGTGTCTATTGACATCGCCAACGCCTTCAACACCCTACCCTGGAGCTGCGTTAGGGAGGCGCTCGCGTATCACGGAGTGCCTCCTTACCTCCGCCGCATTGTCGAGGCATACCTATCCGAGAGGGCCATAGTTTACCCGTTTTCCCATTTAAGATTTAGATTAGATTTTTGATTGATGAAATCTAAATCTAAATCTAAATCATAAATTAAAATCAAAATTAAAATAAAATAAAATATAAATCCAAAGCAGCATTTTGCGAGCTCGTCGACGAGCGCAGCGCTGCGCGCAAGGCTGTGGTCCTTAGAGAATAGCACTGCTGGCTAGGGCCAGTAGCTCTACCATGTGTTTAATACGGCAGTAGTATACTGTAATGTATTTCTCAGTGGCATCGTTTTCGACGGCTGATCTACCATGAATTTTGTAAAACGATACTGTTTCCGACTGTAGTGTATCAAAACGGAACGGTTCTAATGTTTTCGGATACGATCCGTAGTATACTTGACAGTATAGCTCAATTTGCTACCATGAGTCCACAATTTGACATTTAGCGACAGGATAAACAATAGAATACTATTTAAATGCTCTCGTGTCGCTCTCACTGTCTATTTTAGTGGTGAAACGAGTATCGTTAATGTAATATGGCGGCTTTCTTATAATCAGCTGTTGGGCGAATGCAATGTTTAAGCTTTACACATAGATTTTTTTGGTATTGATTTGATCTGTGTTTTGTTAAAAAGTAATAATTGATGATTAGTGACGATATACCTTATCTAATTTATAAAAGCAATCGAAATTGGTTGATTAAAAATATTTACTCATTGTTTTTCCTTGGTTATTTTCTAAGACAATAACCGAGGAATGCCTTTAACATATTGAACTAAGCATTTAATGTAGGTACTTGTATGTACTTAATCTGATCATCATGGATGACATATTGACATCATGATCACAGCATTAGGTTCGGTTACATCCAAAGCTGCATACCAACTTGATCCGTCTGACTCAGGTCAAAGATGGGCGCTGAGGATTGTCAACAATCCCATACTTACAGGCAGTGTGGAATATCTCAGCCTTATATTTTGATATGATGCCCCTGGTGTTGTACACATCCATAGGCCACGGTAACCGCTTCCCATCAGGTGGGCCGTGAGCTTGACTGCCACCTAAGTGATATAAAAAAATAATGGAGCCTGGGGTATGCTTTTCTCTTGGTGTTGACGGGTCAGGCGGCAGTCGCTCCCGCAAAAGCCCGAAATATCAATAGAAATAGTAGAAAAGAGGAGCCCGGACTCCAAACTTCAAATTTTGGATACAACCGGGACTAAAATTGTGATGTTGACAATGAGTTTTAAACTAGACAGTGCTGTGAAGTATGTCCTAGAATATTATACACCTAACCCAAAATAACAAGACGTTTTTATTAAGGTATACTCTGTTTTAATATAAAAAAGGAGATGTCCACTTTTTGTATAATAATAATAATAATAATAGCCTTTAATTCAGACAGATAACATTTAGTTTAGCATTATTTTATAGATTAACATAATAATGATTAAATATATCAATGTTTTTTTTTGTTAATTACATAATGTAATAGCATTATCAATTTTATTTAATTATCACTTTTCTTCTACACTCCGTCTATGTGCCTTTTATAGGTGAAGGCCTCCACCAATTCTTTCTACTTTTCTGTATTGTGAGCTATTGTAGACCATCGTACACCATCGTACACCTGCTGTTTTTCTTAATTCATCAGCCCAATGTCTCAGTGGTCTACCTCCTTTTCTCTTCCTGTGCCCTGTGAATCAGGACATTATTAACCTGGACCATTATTCCTTACCTCTTATTGTATGGCCTGCACATTTCCATTTGAGCTTCCTCACTGTTGCTGTACTTTTTGTGTGCACGTGGTTTTTTATAAATTCGAATTCCTTATAAATTCCAATATGGCTCAAATTACACTGATATATATTAGCCAAAATTATCGGGAATTAGCTGGAGCTGACTCATTATTTCTCAGCTTTTATATTCAACTTTTGACTAATTTATATTATCAACACAATGTTAGGGGATAGCATGTATCTGGTTCATTCAATATGAAATATATTTAGAGGTCCATCACATGAACCATGCTCATTTAATGTAATGTAAGATAATCTATGCTTCATTTGCTGTGCAAGATATAGTTATCACTAAATAGGACTCCTTACTAGGTCATTATAACTACAGGATTAGTCGTTAATTTGCATTTGTTGCAAGCCCATGTATTTTTTTGGTACTGCTCCGATTTCAGTAGCTTGTAGCTATTTAACTCTCAAATATTTTCGTTCAACAGTTATACTTTGACAAGCAGTCAACATATTACAATTATAATACGCCAAGAAGCTTTATAGGAGGAATACAATGATGGTGTTTAAGTCACATAGTTTCAAAACACTATATGTGAACGATATCTGCATGTAGTTAAATAATGCACTTTATTCATAGATAAATCAATAGTAGGTAACGCATTTCGTCTGAATATGGCGTAGCCTATCACTATCGTTTTCTCTTTATATTTGTAGAAATCTCACAAGTAAACAAAAGATGCAACAGAACAGTCATCCATCTGTCACATGTGACGCGTAAGTGACAATTGTCAAACTTTTTTTTTGTTGTTCACCGGTAACAAAAGTTTTGTTCGTATTCAGCCTAAAAAATATACCGAAGCTAAAACGGTTTTCTCAAAATTACAGGAGTTTAAAATTCCATTTCATAAATCATAATATAAGTCCTTAGGAAGTCTATTCAAAAATATTTGGTTCATAGCTACTGGAATTTTTAAAGAATAAAAAACTATTTCTGAACAACTCCTTGAAGTAAACTTTAAAGAAATCGATATTAAATAATTCACCTACTTCTAAATAAAAATATGTAACTTTTTTTTTTCGTGCTGAAATCCCTTCGGATATAAATATTTCTATTTTATTCATTACTACTTGACCCGGCAAACTTCGTTTCCAATTACAATCAAGTTATGTTGGTTACCTTATCAGCTGATTTATTTCGTGAATGTCTCATACTTTTAATAATACTAATTGCTAGGCCATCTCAAAGCAGTAAATGGCTCAGGGTTACCCAGGGTGCGAGGGACTTGTCTTATTTGGCCACTTTACACCCTGGCATTAGATATCCGAGACGGTGCGTGGTTTTGGTCGGTTCGAGTTCGACATAAATACTCCCACTGGCAAAAAAGAAAATTAACCACAAAGTGGCACAGTATATGCAGAGATAAATCTAAACATCCACCCGTTCTCGAGTTATAAATGGTATCACTTACCCGACTTTGTTTTATAGATATGGGTCACAATTTACATACCAAAAGAGATTTTTTTTTATTAAAATGGGAGTTTTTAAAAATAAAACAATAAAAATAAAATAGAGACAATAATTATTGTTATTACACAGTTCTTTAGTAGTCAGATTAGATTAATGCAGTTGACAAAACAGTCTTGCTCGTGGTTCTATATATCATTATTGGTATCGAAATTATTATTAATTTTCATTCATGCGGCTTTTCATTTTATAAATCGCTCCAACTGTAAAGAAGTAAAATATATTACTTACATTTTCTTTAAACATTATTAATAAAATTATATTTTACTTAGATGTTATTACTATGTTTTATTAACTATAACCTAATGTTTACTTTTGATTTTAAAACTCAAATTATGTGAATACAAACATATATATTTTATACTTTCATATTACATTCTGTAAGACTGCCTATTGGTTTCCCACTTATTTTGAGTTACCCAATATACATTATAGCTTTACCTATCAGTGCAGTGTAAATTAAGTACCCATAATGTGGTAACAACAATTAATTTACTTACTTGTCATGCCACTTTACTGTCCTTATAGTTTTGTTTCATTAAACTTGTACTGTAAGTATTATTGCAACTTGTAAGCACTTCACATCTCTTGTTTAGAGGATACATAGAATTTAGTTATTCCTTTACATATGTAGGTGTACCTATTTGTTATTAATATGACTTATCCATAACTTAATATTTACTTTTGATTGTACCTGTACATACATAACTTCATACATAACTTCACGCCTGTATCCCCGAAGGGGTAGGCAGAGGTGTACCTACTTTTATATTAGTAGCCTTTTCCACTTCTTTTCAATTACTCAAACATTCATCATCATCATCATCTTAGCGTTGTGTCCCGATGCATAGTGCATACGAGATTTCACCTGGAAGCCTATTATCCTTCTCCACTTCGCACGATGTTGAGCATCCGTTATTATTATTTTCAACGGGGACGCCGGCGATTGGGTGATCTACCCTTCGTGAGTGGGCCATTTCACCCATTTTCCCAAGCCAAACTGGTAGTGCGACCATTGTAACATATGTTATCCATTTCGACGTCAAATCAGCACGCAGCATGTACCTACATTGTATACTACTAATGCGACGTACAATAAAGTGTATAATATGTGGTAACAATAATAATTTCACTTACTTTGCACTACTTTTCAATTTCCAATTATATTTTGGTTATAATTTTTTTTTGCAATCCTGTTCTGAATGAGGAATTCACAGATTTTTCATTTTTATAGAATAAAACGTCAGTAAGGATACTGCAGTAGTATTCTTGAAACTTGTAAGCACTTCACATTGTTTGTTTGGAGCTTTTAAGTTTTAAATCGATCACAAAATACTTAAAACATTTATTCGTAGTTTCTGTTAAAAATCTCTGATTTTATTGTGACACATCCCTAATTCCATAAGTTTACTACTTCGCTGGGTTTCCGTGGTGATAACTTTTGTTATGTAAAATAGAATAAATATATTTGGTCATGTATATATTTTATTAAATATAAAACCCTCACAAATTGGTAGCAGAGCGTGGTTATATGCAAATTATGAAAAATGACATCAACTTCGAGCTATCGTAATATAGAACCTTTGACCAAGTCAAACTATGATACGTGGTGTTTGCAAGCACAAGCGGTCCTGATTAAAAATGACTATTGGGATATCGTAAGCGGCGAAAAAACGTTACCACCAGCTACGGATGCGGCGGCGAGATCGGCGTTCAACAAAGAGGACTTGAAGGCAAGGGCTGAAATCCTACTTTTATTGTCACCGTCTGAATTAAAACAAATTAAAATCTGCGCTACATCTAAAGCTGTATGGGAAAAATTGAAAGCTACGTACCAAAGCACTGGGCCTGCGAGGAAAGCTACCTTATTGAAACAGTTGGTTCTAAAGCGAATGACCATAGGAGAAGATATACGTGACCACATAAATAACTTCATGGATATCGTAGACAAACTCGCAGATATGGATATAAAGGTACCTCCAGAACTGCTTAGCATAATGCTTCTCTACAGTCTGCCGACAAGTTTTGAGAACTTTAGAATAGCCATCGAATCTCGAGACACCCTGCCTAATCCTGAAGATCTGAAAGTAAAGATTCTGGAAGAATACCAAGCAAGGAGTGGAAATGAACAGCCTGAAAGCTCAGAAGCATATCAAATCAAGAAAAACAGGCAAAGATTGTACTGCAAGAGCTGTAAAAAGAAAGGCCATAGTATCGAGACATGTTGGGGCAAGAAGAAAAACACTAATGAAAAAGACAACGGAAGCAAATACAATTATAACGTTTGTCTAAATACTGTGAATCCAGATACCGATAAAAATGTCTGGTGTCTAGATAGCGGCTGCTCGTCACACATATGCGGTGAAAAATCTAATTTTTCTAACATGACCCCTGAAAATGGTACACTAAAGTTGGCATCAGAAAAATATACTGTTAGAATTCAAGGTAAAGGAAGAGTTACTATAAGTACCTACCGATAAACATGGCTACAATTTTAATGACACCCTGTATGTTCCCGATATATCAGTTAACCTTTTATCCGTCGCTAAGATAACGGACAGAGGACATAAGGTTGTTTTTGAAAAGGAGAAAGCCTACGTCGTAGAAAAAACCGGTGTAATGACACTGACTGCTCGAAAGAAAGATGGGCTTTACTACTTCGAAGCTGAACGAAAAGAGACTGCAAACTACACACCCAAAAATGGCAGTGACATTATGGAGTGGCATCGCAAACTAGGCCACATAAACGAAAGGGACTTAAAGAAAATGGCTAAAGATAACCTAATGTATGGCTTAAACTTAAACGATGAAGACATGGAAACATGTGAGACCTGCATCAAAGGTAAATTATCCAGGTTACCGTTCATAAGACATGATGATCTATACACAACTGATAACCTGGAAATAATTCATAGCGACGTTTGTGGACCTTTTGAATGTGATACACTGGCAGGATCAAAGTACTACGTTACTTTCACAGACGACTACAGTCGGTATTGTCACATCTATTTTATTAAAAAAAAGAGTGACGTATTCAATGTTTTCAAAGAATACAAAAATGAAGTTGAGACGTTCCATAACAAGAAAATAAAGAACCTGCAGACCGACAATGGCACAGAATATCGCAATAAGGAATTCGATAACTTTCTCAAATCGCATGGCATCCAAAGAAGGTTGACCACAGTTTACACCCCTCAACAAAATGGGATTAGCGAGAGGAAGAACAGATCCTTGCTAGACAAAGCCAGATGTCTGTTGATCGAGGCCAAGGCACCTAAAAAGCTCTGGGCGGAAGCGGTAGCAACCGCAAACTACCTTATCAATCGTAGTCCTTCCAAAGCACTGAATGGCGAAACACCTTTCAAGAAATGGCTAGGCCGAATACCATGTGGACAGCATCTTTACGTGTATGGCAGAAAGACCTTTGTTTTAAAAAAAAACAAACGAGGCAAACTGACCCAGAATGCTAAAGAAGGCGTATTCATGGGATACTCGATGACCTCAAAGGCTTACAGAGTCTACATACCCGAAGACGATGATGTAGTGATAAGCAGGGACATAAAAGTCATAGATAAGATGTATTTTGAAGAAGAAAGTCAGAACTATGATAAACTTATTAACGAAAAGGGATACTCTCGAATATCTGAAAAAGAAAACAAAATTAAAGACAATGATAAGAAAGATAGAAGGGTACAACAAATACAAGTTGAAATAACAGAGAATAAAAAGGAAAATACGTTAAAAAATTTCAACGAGCAAGAAGATGAAGTTTCTTCGGTAGAAGAAATGGAGTTTTACGATGACGCATCAGAGGTTGTTGAAATACCTGAACATGGGAGGCCGCAAAGAGAGAGGCGTCCGCCCGTGTGGACCAGAGATTTTATACTGGACCAGACAGATGAAAGTCACCTAGTCTCAGAGATATCCTACATATCCGATGAAAATGAAGATGATGATTACTGGCATGATGCTATAAAAGCCGAGATAAGATCACATATCAAAAACGGCACATGGAAAGTTATTAAGAAAGAGAAAGGTATGAAAATAATTGATTATAAAATGATATTAAAAAAGAAAATAAATCCAGATAACAGAGTGACCAATAAGGCACGTCTCGTTGCCCGAGGTTTCACACAGCGTCCTGGTGTTGACTTTAACGAGACAATCGCACCTGTTGCAAAATTAAGTTCAATACGAACTATATTTGGTATAGCTATTGAAGAAGGCTTACACCTGAATCAAATGGACGTTGTTACTGCATACCTTAACGGTGATATTGAAGAAAATAATTATATGAAATTACCTGACTATGTAGAAAAATACGTCCGAGAGATTCTCGTTACTGAAATTGAGTCTGATGATTTGACAGTTTACAAGAAGGCAAAAGAAATACTAACAGACATTAAAAACATAGAAGGAGAAAAGGTTTGTTTGTTATTAAAATCACTGTACGGACTTAAGCAAGCAGGTCGGCAATGGTATATCAAACTAGATACTGAATTGAGAAATATTGGATTTCAAGCATCTAAAGCAGAACCTTGTGTGTATACATATAAAGCAGAAGACTTCAGGGCTATAATTGGCATATATGTGGATGATATAATACTTGCGTGCTCCAGCCCTAGTAAATTGAAAGAAATAAAACAAATGCTAAATAATAAATTTGAAATGAAAGACCTAGGAAAACCAAAACGCATACTAGGCATGGAAGTTACTTATAAGGACAAAGAAATCATTATTAAACAGAGTCAGAAAATAGATGAGGCTCTTAGAAAATTTAACATGGAAGATTGCAAGGCTACTACTACACCGATGGAACCAGGCATCTCCTTGACACCAAATAAAACCAGTAAAGTAGACCTACCTTACAAAAATTTAATAGGCACGTTAATGTTTATGTCTGTAGCTACAAGGCCAGATATCTCATTTGCTATAAGCTATCTCTCTCAATTCAATGATTGTTTTGACGAGACACATTTCAAAGCTGCAAAACGTGTTCTGAGGTACCTTAAAGGCACAAAAGATGTCGGTTTAAATTTTAAAAAGACTGGTGAGAAGTTATATGGCATGGCCGATGCTGATTGGGGCTCATGCAAAATAGACAGAAAATCATTTTCTGTGTACTGTTTTAAATTTGCTGGAACAACAATTAGCTGGGCAAGTAAAAAGCAAAAAAGTATATCGTTATCTACGGCGGAGGCAGAATATGTTGCGCTTACGGAGGCTGTTAAAGAAGCTGTATACCTAAAGGCTTTGTTCAACGATCTTGATGTTCATCAAGAAAAGATTCTTATACTTAACGACAATCAAGCAGCGATAAAATTGAGTCAAAATCCAATGGTTTCTTCTAAATCGAAACATATAGATTTAAGGATTCATTTTATCAGGGATTGCATTAAAGAAGGAGTTGTGCATATAAGTTATCAGCCTACAGAAGATATGGAGGCGGATCTGTTAACCAAGGCTTTACCAGGTCCAAGACTTGTTCGCCTTAGAAGCAGCATGGGTCTACATTAGAGATGTGAGAAGGAGTGTTAAAAATCTCTGATTTTATTGTGACACATCCCTAATTCCATAAGTTTACTACTTCGCTGGGTTTCCATGGTGATAACTTTTGTTATGTAAAATAGAATAAATATATTTGGTCATGTATATATTTTATTAAATATAAAACCCTCACAGTTTCGTAGTGCGCCCAAAGACAGCCAGGTTCCACAGAATAAATATGCTTGCCTTGCCGGCCGGCCTTCAAAGTGTGTTTAGTTAAGTAATATCCTTTATTGTGTGTGAACACAAGTTTTATTTTACACTTTTATTTCACTTTTTATTTGGTTTCCTTCAGATACTTCAATAGTTTCATTACAAATTTGTCAGACAAATATTTGTATATCCTTTGAAATATATTATAGTGTGAAAATTAAAATAACAACTTACCTTTTGATTTATAGCTCAATTGCAGAACAAAACGTACCTATTTAAAACCAAATGAACCCTACAGCGTAATACGGTAGTCTATGGTAATACTTATTTCCGGTATCGTGAAGTCAATAGCGTATACATGAATCGTAAATTAATCTCATGGTAGAGATGACAACAACACGTTAGTATAATCGCGTGAACACGTGACGATACCAGAGTCCGTATACGATTCACGTTTATTTAATTCATGGTAGAGCTAAGGGCGGCGAGAAGTGTCGTGCGGTGTTCCGCAGGGGTCGGTCCTAGGGCCACTCCTGTGGAACATCGGATACGACTGGGTGCTGCGCGGTACGTTGCTCGAGGGTGTCAGCATAGTGTGCTATGCTGACGACACCCTCGTTATGGCGCGGGGAGCAACGTACCGAAGCGCGGCACTGAAGGCCACGGCAGGGGTTGGTCAAGTCGTGGGTCGAATACGGCGGCTGGGACTTGAGGTGGCTCTCCATAAATCCGAGGCTATGTGTTTTCACGGGCCTCGGAGGGGGCCACCTGCGGGAACCGGCATAACCGTAGGGGGCGTAAGCATCGGCATCGAGCCCACGATGAAGTACCTTGGGCTCGTACTCGATAGCCGATGGGACTTCGGACCTCATCTCCGAAGTCTGGTCCCGAAACTGAGGGGGGCTGCGGCCGCGCTATCGCGGCTGATGCCCAACGTTAAGGGACCCAACGCCCCCACTAGGAGACTGTACCTGGGGATCGTGCGAAGCATGGCCCTATACGGGGCCCCCGTATGGGCGGAGACTCTGGCGGCCCGTAACGTGGCTGTTCTTAACAGCCCGTTAAAGGCGATGGCCGTCAGAGTCATCAGGGGGTATCGCACGATCTCCGTCGAGGCGGCATGTCTCCTAGCTGGGACCCCTCCATGGGACCTGGAAGCGAGAGCCCTTGCGCTGCTGTACCAATGGCGCAAGGAGGCGCTGGAACGAGGCCATAGGCCGGAGCCCCGAGAAATCAGGGCTCAGCGGTCCCTGCTCCGCCAGGAACTCATGGAGACATGGAGGGTGCGACTTGAGCACCCAAGGTGGGGGGAATCCACCATTGCGGCGGTGAGACCGATCATGAAGGAGTGGCTGGAGAGGGACCATGGGGACCTCTCCTACCGGATGTGCCAGATGGTTACCGGACACGGGTGTTTCGGTAAGTATCTGTGGCGCATCCACCGGGAGACAACGCCGCAGTGCCAGCACTGCGAGGATCCTGGCGAAGACACGGCGCTCCACACGTTGGTGGAGTGCCCTGCGTGGGCGAGTCAACGCCGGGATCTCGTTGCGGTCCTGGGCGTGGACGTTCTCTCGTTGGAGACCATGGTGAGGGCCGTGGTCTCCGACGGGAGCAAGTGGCACGCCGCCGCCTCTTTCTGCGAGCAGGTAATGCGCGCGAAAGAGACGGCGGAGAGGGAGCGGGAAAGAACCCTGCCCCCCGAGTTTCGCAGTCTGCGGCGAGGACGCCGCAGACTCATCTACGCCCGGGACTACCGACCTCCATGATCGGGGCCTGAGGACGGCAGTTGGCCGACTCGCCGTCCTTACAGAAGCAGGCCGTGGCATAGGCGTGTCGTGTGTGCCCTACACACGCCTGCCAACTCACCGAAGCGGGATAAAACCCGACCCCACCAGGCGAGGCCGCGGTGGCGGCCAAAGTCCGCCGGCAACCCTGGGGTTATCCTTTCGAGGGCTTACCCGGGGTGCCCGGCAACGGACACTTGGGGAGGACACCGTGCGGTTTTAGTCAAGACACGACATAACCACCCCCGCTGGCCAGCGGGGGGGTATCCGAAGGGAATTCCGCACGTAAAAAAAAAAAAAAAAAAAAAAAAAGACACATAGTTAAACATATTGGCTGACTATTTCAGGGGTTCGTCGGGGAATAAGCCGGCGATTATTAGTAAGTCGAACATTGACACCGCGAAGTGGTTTCCAGCTGCCGTGCCGCGATAGCACAGTGTTGCATCGTGTCGCTGCGCCTGCGACAGCTGCCCGGTACCTACTTGCTGCGTTATCAGCGCGCATTGTTTACGAGGTTGGATTCACTTTATTTAATTATTTTCTAGTTATTTTCGCCCACAATATGACTGATTTAAAGGAACTTCTGAGGTTGAGAGGAAATATTAGGGGCCGTATAACGTTATTTGAGAAGTATTTATCGCCTCTTATGCAAATTGAAAGTGTCACTGAGCGTAATAAATTGATAAACAATGAATTAAGTTTGAGATTAACAAAACTACAAGAATTAACCTATAGTTTCGATGAAATTCAATGTAAAATCGAACAATTAGACCCGGATATCTCAAAACAGATGGCAGAACGGGAGCAAACGGAAAATCAGTTCTTTCAGCTGATTGGGACCGCTCAGGAGTACTTGGACATTTACAACAGTAGTAAAATTAAGCGAGAGGACCAAGTTTCGTGTCGTGGCAGTTCCACATCAGTTGCACATCATATTAAACTGCCGCCGCTGAAACTCCCTCCTTTCGATGGCGATACAAATAAGTGGCTGCAGTTTCGAGATATGTACTTGTCTCTTATACACAACAATGAAAGTATAGACAACATTAGTAAATTCCACTATTTAAAATCGTATTTAGAGGGTTCCGCTTTATCAGTCATTGGTTCCGTCAATGTTTCAGCAGATAATTATGAAATCGCTTGGTCGTTGCTCTGCGATAGGTATAATAATAAGCGTCTTTTAATTAACGAACACATTAAATGTCTATTTTCGATTGAGGCGCTTACAAAAGAGTCTGACCGGGGCTTACGCAACTTAGTTGATACAATTTCTAAAAATTTGAGTGCTTTGAAAATATTAGGCGAACCAACAGATAGTTGGAGCACACTTATTATTTATATTGGCTCATCAAAGTTGGACTCCACGACCGCGAGGAATTGGGAGGAGTTTCGTAGTAAATTAGAGACACAAAGTTTGGACGATTTCTTTATTTTTCTTAGGCAAAGGGCAACTGTATTAGAAACAGTCTACGCCGCAAAAACAGTAAACAATAATAATAAAAATGAAGGTCGTCACAACTTTGCTAGGTCGAAATCATTCATTTCATCTTCGCTTGATTCACCACACCGTGGTAGTTGTTTGGCGTGTAAACAGGATCATAAATTGTATGACTGCAATAAATTTAAATCCATGTCGATTGAAGAACGCAATGCTAAGGTTTATCAATGGCGAATCTGTAGTAATTGTCTTCGTAATGATCACCAATCCTACCAATGTAAACTGGCTGGTTGCCGCATCTGTAAAAGACGGCATAACACGCTATTACACAAACCCGGTTCATTCCAAAATAACAATAGCTCACGTCAAACTCAACAACCTCAAACACAACAAGGTACTCAAAACAACGTGGATACATCTACTTCTACATCTACATCATTACCTACAACTACTCACTTACCTTCAGATAGTGAAGTCTCGTCGAATGCTGCTGACGCTATTAAACCGTGCCCTCCACCGGTAGTTACAATGTCTGCTGGTGCCTCAAACTTAGCTCTTCTTTCAACGGCCTTGGTTGAGGTGTCAAACAATGGCAAAATAATAAAGTTACGAGCGCTTTTAGACAGCGGTTCTCAATCATCTTTCATTACGGAGGCAGCACAAGCTAAGTTGGCATGTATTAAATATAGGAATCAGTATAAATATGTGTCCGGTCTTAATAATGCAACAATAAGCATTGCCGAGCACTGAAATTTGCAAATTTAATCAACGTTTAATGAGTTCACCACTTCTATCAAATGTTATGTCGTTCCAGTTATTACCGACAACCTTCCTCAGACAGAAGTGCGTCTTCATGAGCTAGGTATACCCGGCCACATCGAGTTAGCAGACCCAGCCTTCTTTCGTCCATCAGACATTGATTTATTATTAGGATCTGATGTCTTTTGAGATATTATGGGTTCGTCTCGAGTGCAGCTAGGTCCTAATAAGCCAATCCTTCAAGAGACACAACTTGGGTGGATCGTGGCAGGCCCCATTGGGGGGAAATACTGTAAACCGTCAACTAAAATACATTGCAACTTTAGTAAAGACATACAACAACAACTGGTCAAGTTCTGGGAAATCGAAGAGGTTCCCACTAGTAAACCTTACTCAAGTAGTGAAGATTATTGTGAGAAACTTTATCAGGATACAACATATCGTGACGAAACTGGTAGATACTGTGTTCAGGTACCTCTTTCTGACTCACCAGATGTTCTAGGTGACTCCTATAATATAGCAAAAAATCGTTTACTTCAAATGGAAAGAAAAATGAAAAGTAGACCTGAATTTAAGCAGGAATATATTAAATTTATGCAAGAGTACGAGAACCTAGGACATATGAGTGAAGTTACTGAACCAGTTCGGGGATGTTTTTTACCCCACCACGCTGTTATTAAGGAAAGCAGCGAAACCACACGCTTACGGGTTGTCTTTGATGCGTCTGCCAAAACGACAACGGGTATTTCGTATAACGATATCCAACATGTAGGACCAGTTGTTCAGGATGACCTCTTCTCCATCCTGCTAAGATTTAGGCAGCATAAATACGTCATAACGGCGGACATTGAAAAGGCATACCGCCAAATTTTAGTGCAGCCTGAACAGCGTCATCTCCAGATGATTTTATGGCGTGAACATGAGGACCAGCCTATTAAAACATACTTACTTAATACAATTACGTACGGTACGTCCTCAGCGCCTTTCCTCTGTACTAGATGCTTACTTCAGCTAACTGATGATTGCCAAGATAGTAAGATTGCCAATGTAATAACTAATAAGGCACGATTTTTATGTTGATGACGTCATTACTGGGAGTAATTTCAAGGAGGACTTATGTTATATCATTAACGCTGTCACTGAAACTCTTCATTCGGCACACTTGCCACTACGTAAATTTCGTACTAATGTCAGTTCAGTCCTCCAGGATAATGTAAATTCATTTATTCCAAAGAATCTAGACTTCAGCTCACAGTCTAGTGCGTTGGGTTTTAAATGGGATCCAAGCACAGACACCTTTAACTTTCCTGTCGACATTAAATGCTCGTCTGTAGCGACTAAACGGTCGGTTTTATCAAATTCGGCTAGACTATTTGACCCACTTGGGTTATTAAGCCTATGGACGATCGTTCCTAAAATAATACTTCAAAAATTGTGGATGTCCAAACTAGATTGGGACGATCCTATTCCTACAGATCTAGAGAAAATATGGTTCAATTTTGTGTCAGGGCTTAAAGGTCTGGTTAGTTTCCAAATACCAAGATTCGTGTTAGACAACGATCCTAACGCTATCGTTGAAATGCATACATTTTGTGATGCGTCACAAGACGCATATGCTACATGTGTGTACCTGCGTTCCATTAATAGTTCAGGAAACGTAGTTGTTAACCTGTTATGTGCTAAAACAAAGGTAGCTCCGGTGCGAGCTCAAACCATCCCCCGACTCGAGTTATGTGGTTCATTATTGGCAGCCCGTTTGAGCTCAAAAGTAATTAAGGCGCTACGACTTACTATTACGAATATTTATTATTGGACAGACTCCTCCGTCGTACTCGGATGGATTAATTCCCCATCACAACATCTCAAGACCTTTGTGTCAAATCGAGTCGCGGAAATTCAGGAATTAACCTCTACTGGAACCTGGAGACACGTACCGGGAGTTCAAAATCCAGCGGATTTAGCTTCACGTGGCGTAAATCCAAGTCAAATACACGATGCTGAGTTATGGTGGCATGGACCGTCCTTCTTGAGAGACAGTATATCAACCTGGCCAGATATCATTAGGCTTACCGTCGATCTACCTGAAATAAAACCTTACACTAACAATTCTAAGACTAAAACTAAGTCTACAACATGCACTAAACCTATAACATGCACTACAACTATAACAAGCACTTCGACTCCAAGCACAACCTGTGACCAGTTGATAAACTTTGAGAAATTCTCAAAATTTACAATTTTATTACGAAGTCTAGCTTATGCATTGCGATTTATCTACAATCTAAAACACTCAGATACTAAAATTATAGGACATTTAACTGCAGAAGAACTTCAATTATCCTTACATCATTTGATCAAACAACATCAGGAGGAGTGTTTCGATAGCGAACTTAGTCTATTAAATAATAAAAAATGCTTACCTTCGAAATCACGACTTCTTGTGCTCAGGCCATTCGTTGATGAAAGGGGCATCCTAAGAGTGGGTGGCCGCATTCAAAATTCGCCTGAAATTTTTAGTAAAAAACACCCTATTATATTAGAATCAAAAAATAACTGTACTAAATTGTTATTCTTCTGCGAACATCAAAAATTATGCCACGGTGGTGCTCAACTTCTGCTGGCTAACGTTAGACAAACGTATTGGCCCATTGCAGGAAGGAGATTAGCTAGGTCTACAGTTAACAACTGTAGAACATGTAGAATATTAAGAGCAAAAACAATCGTACCCATAATGGGAAACTTACCATCAGCTCGAATCACTCCTAGTTTCGCCTTTGAGGTTGCAGGGGTTGATTTTGCCGGACCATTCCCAACACGTGACCGCAAGGGACGTGGTTGTAAGATTATTAAAAGCTATTTATGTATATTTGTTTGCTTTGCAACTAAAGCAGTTCATTTAGAAGTCACATCAGACTTAAGTTCTGAGGCTTTTATTATGTGTTTAAATCGTTTTATCTCTCGCAGAGGTAAACCAAGTGAAATTCATTGCGATAACGGCCGAAATTTTGTGGGTGCAAATACCGAATTTAAGAAATTTCTTCAATCTTGCAGTGAATCGATCTCGTCATATGCTGCTAGTGAATTCATCACATTTAAATTTTCGCCAGCTTATTCTCCACATTTTAACGGGCTGACTGAAGCTGGAGTTAAGGCCGCTAAAAATCATTTCACTCGTATGATAGGGAATACTAACCTTACTTTTGATGAATTAGCGACTTTATTCGCACAAATTGAGGCAATTTTGAATTCCCGACCTCTGACTCCCCTATCATCCGATCCCAAAGACCTCTATCCTTTGTGTCCAGGGCACTTTCTGATCGGCAAGCCACTCACATCCTTACCGTCTCCGGCACTGATTGATTTAAATCCACGCCATCTAAGTCGATATGAGAGAATCGAGCAGATTCGTCAGCAGTTCTGGGAGAGATGGCGCATAGAATATTTAAACGAGCTGCAACAGCGCTCAAAGTGGCGAACTAGTCATAGACAATGAGGGCGATATGGTGGTGCTCAAAGAAGCCAATCTACCACCACTCAAATGGCGCTTGGGACGCATCCAACGGCTGTACCAAGGACCAGATGGCGTTGCACGCGTGGCGGACGTCAACACTTCAAAGGGTGTCATCCGGCGTGCAATCACAAACATTTGCCCACTATCTGACGGGCAAACTTACAGAGACGGGCAAACTTTGTAACTTCGAGAGAGACTACTCAAATCCCGGAGTCTTCGAGGGGGGGAAAGATGTCTACGCTCCTCTAGGACGACTGAGGGGAAGGGCCCGGCGCGGGGAGAACTTTTTCAATATGGACGGACTTCGACCGCAGCGGCAAACACAAGCGTTGCAATAAAAATTAATAACTTACCTTTATCAAGATAATCGTACAAAACATATGTAAACTCCAGTAAAATAAACCTTCATAGAACAGTGGAATACCTTTTATTGAAGAGCACCGAATTAACGAACACCTTCCTTTATCTTTTTTTGCAGTGGAAGTCCGTTTACGAAGTTTTACGCTATTAGACGGTAAGTATGTGACATCATTATGTCAGATGCAGGGGTGGCTATCGCAGGGCTATCAATTAGCTCGAAAGTAACAGGTGATAAAGCAAAAGAATTATACGGCGATGGTACTGGAGTAATATCAGAGTAATTTTCAATAATGCTATTCTGGATGGGCGAATTACCTGGGGTGTTTTCTATAACCGATGGTGATCGGTCTTCTATGTGAGTTCCATTATCACCATTCGGTACCCAAGGCGAGGAGCTAGGAATATTATCCGGGAATGTTATGGAAGCATTAGAAGGAATATTCTGCAATAGGTCCTCGCTGTCATTCAAATCAACATCATCAAGTATTGATAACTCCTCTTATGTAAAACTTGCACCAGGTGGCAATGGAGACTCTAAAACAAACAATATTTTAAATTTAAAACACAAAAAATCATATTGAACATGTCAATAACAAGTATAAAAAATAAAAAATATAATTTATAACACAATTATATCAAAAATTGAATTAGAACATCTATACAGCCAGACGAGTCATGTGTTTTCTATATGAAACTTGTACCCCGTAACTGTAGTTGTATCAGTATACGGCGTATTACGTGACCTAAACAATAATTACGAAACAAAACTAACAAAATCACACTTATACGCATAGATAAAAATAACTTACCATTTTCATCTCTGTTTTGCATTGCATCTTCGATTCCTGCATTATTATAAATTGTATCATAGGTTTTATTTACATCATTATTGATTAATTTTAAAATTCTTCGCGCCCTGTTTGACTGCATTATAATGTTAATTAAACATATACAATACGAAACACATACATCCACATTAACTATATTCACTATTTCTAAACACAAATGATAGTCAAAATCGCATGAACAGCTCACCGCCGTGCATCGTATACTGAGCCGCACTGAGCCGCAATACACTTGTGCCGATGCGTCTTCCCACAAACCCCGCGTATACAGGTACGATGTCAGTTGAATGAGTATACAATATGCGATTCTATCTGATGTTGAAATTGATTTAGTATACGCGAAATTATCTCAGTAATATTGCTCTTTTTAATTATTTTTTTAACAGTATCATAAAGATCATAGATTATTGTTACTTAGGAGGTATCGATATGCCCATTTGTCATTCCTTTCTAGTGAAGCGACTAGTATCTCTTAGTAGTCTGTGGAAGCGACGACGCGCGCTTCTCTTGACAGTCGGCGGAGGTCATGAGCGATTTTGGATTTGGAAACTTAAGTAGTAGTAGGGTACCTTTTTTTTTTCGTGCGGAAATCCCTTCGGATAGCCAGCCTTCGGATAGCCACAAGTCACTTAATATCGTGGCATTTCAAGTTTTTTTTATTTAATTTTCATTAAATGCGTGTGTCGGTAACGGAACGTAAAATTTCAACAAATATGTTACTCTATTGTCAATTTGTCATTGTTGTCAATTGTTGTTTTGATTTTTTGGCCTATCTTTCCACCGGTCAAACTTCCTTTCGTTTACTGGTCTATCTCTAACTCGACACTGGCAAAATTGTGGTGTTTGCTCCACAAGGCCATAATCAAGAATTGAATTGAATTGAATTGTTGTTTTGATGACATTGCGCCGATTCGATTGCGCCGTTCTATTCCATTATTCTAATTTGTGAATTGTAATTGTGTTGTGATTCTTGAGAAAGTAAGTAAACATTATTTTGCTCTTTAGTACTTCCTCAACATTGATTAGATATCCCATAATAGTGAATTCATTCCTGTCTTGTAGATGCCAGTAAGAAGAAAAATAAGTTCGCTGCAGATGGAGCTCCTCGTGAGCTACAAGGAGGAGCACAAGGACTTGGCTAGGGGCCAGTCTATGCCTCAGGCCAAGGCCGCTGTTGGGCAACAGTGGGACTGGGAAGAGTTGGTGGCCACGCTCAATGCGCTGATGGGGGCCGAAAAGAGCGGCAGTCAGTGGCGTGACGTAAGTTTGTGATGATTTAAGAGTTGTAATCTTGGGTGCGATTGCGTAAGGTAATCGTATTCATTTGACAGTTCATATCGTATTCAATCGGCTGCAATTTGTATGGAATGACATTAAATAAGATACAATATTAACTATCAAAAGAATACAATGGACTTTACGCAATACCATAGCTTGGTTCAGAGCTATTTTTGTTTTGTTTGTTTCCACTATGCATTTCGGTTATTTTGGTCTTGTGTGCTTCCATAATAACTTTTGTCTTGTGTGTTTCTTTCAATCATTTTGCTTTCATCTTCGATCAACAATAACACCTAGGTCTAGATACATAATTGGGTGACAAACATGGCCGACCGATATCTGCGCACTGCGCGCATATTAATAAGTAGTTCCTGTCATTTATGACTTAACCCATTGACGCCTGAGCGGCCGAATAGGGTAAAGAACAATAGAAAATCTATTGTGTTTGTTGATGAGTTAAGATAGATAGTAACATTAGTAACCTTTTTTCTCCATTTAAAGGTGCCATAGAAAGTTTTGATTTAGTTTGTGAGCCTTCATCTAGTACTATTGTTGATCGAAGGTTTTCATGCATTTAATGGTCTTGTTTCCACTAATCATTGCTTGTTGCTTAATTTCATATTTAGTATTGGCGCGATGTTAAATATCGCGTCAAAAAGAAGGTAGGGGACCTAGAGGTGCACAAGCGAGGGACAGGTGGAGGTCCTCCTTCCATTTTGGAGTTAACTCCAATGGAAGAGAGGATCTACACCATCATCGGGAGACTGGCAGTGTTGGGGGATGAGGAAGTGCGCATTCCATTCGATGTATGTTTTTTTTCCTTTGCTTATTTTTTAAGCGTTGTATTCATGGCTGTTGTCCGGTTCCGGCTGTCAAAGCGACAACAACGTACGCGAAAGTGATCCCAGTTTTTTAATCGTAAAACAGTGTATAATTGCACAAACAAGCCTTCAAATACAAAAAAAGTACAGTAGGGAAGTGTTAACACAGTGGATCCTTCACAAAACACACTAGGAAAGCAAACTAACAACATAAAAACTGCTTTCGAGTATTCGGCCTCTGAAAGGTTAGAAGACATTTTTTTTCTACATACCCTCATATCATTGGATATTTACATAAAAAGTTGTAAATAACGAAGTTAGCAGCTGCACTTGACAGTTTTGACACTAGACCATGTGACACTTACCTGGTTGCTTCTACCGGGGTAATAAAATAACCGGAATAAAGTAGAATCAAATATAATTATTATTCCAAAGAACGCAGGTAGTGGGACACAAATTTAGTTTTATGCGTGGTAAGGCCGTCTGATTAATTCCCCCCAGTAGTACTTCCCTGGCCGCTGATGATGGTGGGAGGTTCTCCGAATGCTCCAATCTCCGTACGTCTTCGGTCTATCTGCCGACCTTCGACGATACAAGTCTTGGGGGCGTTTCTTCAGGGCAGGAAACCCCACAGTAAAACCATGGAATCATCACATCCCGTTTTGAACTTTCTTTTTTCTTTGTCCTGGGGGGGTACCGGCAACTACATAAAGAAAGCACTACGTAGTGGCGTTGCCGTGGTGGTACACAATCAGAACGGAGTTTACAATTATGACAAATAGAAAAAACAGTAGGGCAGAAAAGCAGTAAGTATAAGAAATATTAAGGTGCTATTAGCTATCAACAAACAGTAGTTATGTAGAATATACGGCTTCCGGGCTGTTTGGCCGTGGTCCATCGGAAACTTGTGTTCCAGACGTTTCGTCGATCACTGCGGTCGACATCTTCAGTGGTACACGTCGGGACGCCGTCGAGTGCGGAGAACCTTCCTCGGCGGCGAACTCGGTGCGACTGATGTAAAGGCCCGAGTCACTGGCGTATTTATAGGTGCAATGGGAGGGGCTAAACAACGTGATCGCTCCTGATTGGTTGAGAGCTGCGCAACCGATGCGCTCGATACTGATTGGTCGAGGCTAAGCAAGGGGGATACCGGGGATGGTGGCGGCTTCGTCATGTTTGAATTGTGATGACGCGCGGCTCTCAGTGCTGGATACCAATCTTTTTGGAGATGAAAACCTTCGTTTTTTCTATTAAAATTATTGGGATGCTTGAATATTTCGATGGCTTCTCGACATAGCCGTGGGAAGAATTGTGAAGTGGTGGCTAGAACCTTCGTGTTCTGAAATTTGATGGTATGATTACCATCCCCCTGGGTGTGTTCCGCAACCGCTGACTTGTCGAAGTGGCCGAGGCGGCAATTTCGTTCATGTTCTGAAAGGCGGGTCTTGACGCTTCTTTGAGTAGTGCCCACGTATACCAAGCCATACGAGCAGGGGATTCGGTAAACTCCAGCCGAAGATAGTGGGTCACGAGGGTCCTTGACTGAACGGTGAAGATTACGTAACTGCGTCGTGGGCTTGAAAATAGGCTTAATGTTGTAAGCTTCTAGCAGTCTCCCGATACGATCCGTTGTACCATAAATGTATGGCAAAAAGGCCTTCCCTAGAGGGGCAGGTTTCTCCTCATCCTGGTTCGTATGAGAAGATTTCCTCGGATGAAGAGCTCTTCGTATCTCCCGGGCAGAGAATCCATTGGCTTGGAAGGCCGAGTCCAGGTGGCGTAACTCGTTTTTAAGGTGTTGGGGCTCACAGATGCTCTTAGCTCGGTGGACCAGGGTCTTGATGACTGACATTTTCTGTCTGGGATGGTGGTTGCAGTCCTTGTGTAAGTAACGGTCTGTGTGTGTAGGCTTTCGATAGACCCGGTGACCAAGGCTGCCATCCTCTTTTTTGGATACCAGGACATCGAGGAATGGCAGGTCTCCGTTCTTCTCTACCTCCATGGTGAACTGGATGTTCGGATGGATGCTGTTCAGGTGATTCAGGAACTTAGTCAGCTCCGTGTCTCCATGACTCCAAACCACAAAGGTATCGTCCACGTAGCGGAACCAGACCTTAGGCTTCTTGGGCGCTCGTTCAAGAGCGGCTTCTTCGAAGAATTCCATATAGAAGTTCGCAACTACAGGACTGATGGGGTTTCCCATGGCTAAACCCTCCATTTAGTATCTCACCGGACTGCTTCAACAACATGTTGGATCCTCCTCGTCATACATCAAGGACTCGCGCCACTTCGTGGAGAAACTTGAGAATCTCAAACTACACCCGGATGATCGTCTGGTCCCTCGTGACCCACTATCTTCGGCTGGAGTTTACCGAATCCCCTGCTCGTGTGGCTCGGTATACGTGGGCACTACTCAAAGAAGCGTCAAGACCCGCCTTTCAGAACATGAACGAAATTGCCGCCTCGGCCACTTCGACAAGTCAGCGGTTGCGGAACACACCCAGGAGGATGGTAATCATACCATCAAATTTCAGAACACGAAGGTTCTAGCCACCACTTCACAATTCTTCCCACGGCTATGTCGAGAAGCCATCGAAATATTCAAGCATCCCAATAATTTTAATAGAAAAAACGAAGGTTTTCATCTCCAAAAAGATTGGTATCCAGCACTGAGAGCTGCGCGTCATCACAATTCAAACATGACGAAGCCGCCACCATCCCCGGTATCCCCCTTGCTTAGCCTCGACCAATCAGTATCGAGCGCATCGGTTGCGCAGCTCTCAACCAATCAGGAGCGATCACGTTGTTTAGCCCCTCCCATTGCACCTATAAATACGCCAGTGACTCGGGCCTTTACATCAGTCGCACCGAGTTCGCCGCCGAGGAAGGTTCTCCGCACTCGACGGCGTCCCGACGTGTACCACTGAAGATGTCGACCGCAGTGATCGACGAAACGTCTGGAACACAAGTTTCCGATGGACCACGGCCAAACAGCCCAGAAGCAGTATATTCTACATGCAATGCCGGCCGTGAAAGCCTTAAGATTTAAACAGTAGTTACATTGCACTAGGTGTAAGACTACATGGCACTAAGTACATGGTGCATACATACTAATATGAAGCGATTATATTTAGTTGTAGAATTATTGTTGCTACTATTATGACGTTAAATACTTTCTTATAAGAGATTGTGTGTTATTCAAAACTTACCCTATACTGCCAGTGGGGACGCCGTTTGACCAGACGGGTGATCAGCCCTTCTATGTGGGGCCATTTCACCCATTTCCCCTATAACGACTGTCATATATATTCGTATGGCAACCGGGACCGACATCTTAACGTGCTCTCCGAGGCACGACCAGACCAATGCAAATACTTATATTCATGCATATAAATATTTGCACTGAGCGGGGATCGAACCCGCGCCTCCTGCGTAGCGGCCGCTTTTAATACCGCCACGCCACGGAGGCTGACAACTTACCCTAATACGGGGTTCAATACTGCGTAGGAGTAGTCTGTTGGGCGATATTATGCACCACAGGATCACTTGTTATTGTGCACTACTATTCTTTACAACGTAGGTTATATGAAATAAATGCAAAGTAAAAAATCAAACAATGTGTCGTGGACCGACCTCTCGGCAGCTCTCAGAGCGTCTCCACGAAGTGTTCGATGCCGCGCGATGCGAGCAAGATGCAATCGCACCAACCGTTCAATTTGCCTATCTCGCTCGCACCTACACTATACGATCTGCATCTAACCGTAGTCAACCACAGGCTTAAACTGTTTTCTTAGGTCAATGTTTAGCGTTCTTTGGAATTTAGTAAGCGAATTAACAATTAATAATAATAATAATATGAAATCGAATTATCGTCATTGTATTAGGACTATTAGGGTTAAGAACATGTAACGTTCCGTTACACATTCGACATTGAGTATTACCAACCGTTCAGAATAAATACGTTTCGTTCCACACAAAGTATTACCAGCTCCATACAAAGGATACCAGTGGAAAAAATAATTACAAAGTTAGTAGAAACAGTAAAAATGTCAAATGAAAGTATAATGGCACCGCTTTTGATCAAAATGAACGAAAAAATGGATGAACTGAAAGAGGAATTCAAGAAACACACCATTTCTCTAACAGAAAACTTAAATTCAAGCATGTCAACTACTATGGAAGAGAAATTGGCACCACTAGTGGAACAAAACTTAAAATTAAACACCGAAATAACAATGCTCAAAAACAAAGTGCAAAACCTAGAGAGGGAAGTGAGAAAAAACAATTGAATCCTACATAGCATACAAGAATCTGAACAAAACGAAACTGAGTTACTAGAACTGGTTCTCAACACCCCAAATAATGTAACAAAAGAGGGAGAAATGGATTCCTTCGACAAATGGGAGATAAGTGACATTCGCCGGCTAGGAAATAGTAAGGATAAAAAGTCGAGACCAGTACTGGTGA
This sequence comes from Cybosia mesomella, assembly GCA_946251805.1. NCBI lineage: Eukaryota > Metazoa > Arthropoda > Insecta > Lepidoptera > Erebidae > Cybosia > Cybosia mesomella. The sequence continues at coordinate 16,350,884 of OX276392.1, forward strand.
AATTGACACTAGCTTGGAGAAGACTACAAGTACTAAGAAATGGTAAAAACCTACCGGCTAATATCTATGTTACCGAAGACTATCCCAAAGACGTAATCTTCTTCTTCTTCTTCCTCGGTCCCTCAATGCTGAAGATCGCGACCACAACAGCGAGCTCTCCATTCGCTGCGGTTGTTGCAGCTGTGGACTGCCGTCTGGATGTCCGGCCCCACAGTTTTCTTAATGGCATCTATCCATCTTGAGGGTGCTCTGCCCCTGGCTCGTCTTCCCTCCATCTGACCCACTATGATGTGCTTCTCCAGACTATGCTTAGGAGAGCGCATGATATGTCCGAAGAAGCGAAGGGCCTTTTGGTGGCAGATTGCTGAGAGCCTCGTTGTGATGTTAAGTTCCTGCAGTATGGACTCGTTGGTTCTCATAGTGGTCCACGGAATTCTGAGCAACCTTCTCCAACACCACATTTCGAAAGCATCGATCTTTTTGCTATCGTTGCTCTTGCAACACCAGGTTTCTGCGCCGTACAGGAAAACAGAAAATACCAAGGCACGAACGAGTCGCACTTTGGTTTTCCGGCGAATACCGCGGTTCTTCCAGATTTTGTCCGGATTCGCCATAGCGCTTTTGGCCATCCCGGCCCTTCGGCGTATTTCATCTGTACAGTTGCCCTCATTTGTGATCATAGACCCCAGGTACACAAATTGATTGACTTTTTTGTAGCCGTTGAGTGCATCGGTTTGTGGTAGAAGTTGCGCTCGGTCCACCACCATGATCTTGGTTTTCGAATGGTTGATTTTAAGACCGAGTTTGGCGCTCTCAGCTTCTATTTTCTTCAGCAGAGTTGCCATCTCTACTTCACTCGATGCAACTATAGTCGTGTCATCAGCATATCTGAGGTTAGTGATGCGTAGGCCACCTTCTGATACGCCTCCGTCCCAGTCCTCAAGCGCTTTTCTCATTATGTATTCGCCGTACAGGTTGAACAATTTAGGTGAAAGAATACAGCCTTGGCGCACGCCTCGTTCAGTGTGAAAGGACTTCGACTGATGGTCTTCCAATTTCACAAAGCTAGTGCCGTCTAGGTACAGATTCTGTATCAGGAAAATGAGGTGTAAGGGGACTCCCATTTCCACAAGCACATTAAACATGGTACTCCACTGTACGCAGTCAAATGCTTTGGCGTAGTCAATGAAGCACAAGACCAACGGTTTGTTGAACTCTCTGCATTTCTCAATGAGTACGCGCACGTTCAATATTTGTTCCCTAGTTCCTTTTCCAGCGACGAAGCCTGATTGTTCATTGGGTATCTGGTGGTCTGTAAATGCTGATAGCCTGGTGTTCATGATACGGAGCATGATTTTACTAGTGTGAGACATCAGTGACAGCGTGCGATAGTTTTCATATTTTCTAGTGGATCCCTTTTTGTAAAGTGGTACGACGGCAGATTCGGTCCAGTCTTCTGGCCATTGGCCAGTTTTCCAGATCTTGTTGCATTTCTGGTGTATGAACTTAGTACCGTCTGCGCCTAGGTGTTGAAGCATTGCAGCCGACACTCCATCAGGGCCAACCGCTTTGTGTTTAAGCTTCTGAATGGCATCTTGCACTTCAGAAAGCAAAATGGCGGGCTCTTCCGGGTGTTCATCCCATCTTCGTTCCGTTAATTGTCCCTTTTCATCCCGGTACAGTTCATAACAGTAACTTCTCCATCTTTCTAGAACATGTTCAAGTTCTGTTAAAGTGTTCCCTTTACTGTCATCCACTATCCAACTTTTCGGTTTGAAGGTCCCGGTTAGCTGTGTGATTTTCATAAAAAGATCCTTCGCCTGGCATTTGTCAGCATGTCCTTCAATCTCATCGCACAATTCGTTGATGAACATGTCTCGGTCCCTCCGTGTAGATTTTTGCACCTCCTTGTGTAATAGGTTGTAGCGTTCGCGATCGCCGGGAGAACTTAAACCAGCGCTTTTTAGCTCTCGTCTCTCTTCGATCAGATCCCACGACTGTCGGCTTATCCATTCTTCTTTTTTGTTGAAAGTTTTGTGAAGTGCCGTACTCTCTTTTGCCGTGAGCAGAATCTCCCTTTTCAGGTTACTCCAGTCTGCTTCGCTAGAGTCAAATGGTTCACATTTCATAGACTTGATCTTTGAGTCAATTGTACTGTGGAAGTGGATTAAAGCCGGACCATTAAGTGTGACAGTCTTCGGAGTTTTTGAACGGATTTTCTTCAAGCGCAATCTGAAGTCAGCAATGAGCAGCTCATGGTCACTGCCACAGTCGGCACCAGGAAGCGTCTTGGCGTTAATGACTGACGACCGCCATCTGGACTTGGTCGTGATGTAGTCAATCTGGTTTCTATGGCCTGATGGCGATGTGCATGTGTACAGTCTTCTCGGATGCTGTTCAAACCAGGTGTTCATTACAGAGAGCTGATTTCCAATATAGTATTGAAGAAATTTTTAACCCCTGTCATTCTGTTTACCGAGGCCCCATTTGCCAACCAGCGTGCCATTCAGCGAGCCTCCTTTGGTATCACCCACCTTGGCGTTCCAATCTCCCAGCACAACCGTAATTTCCCTGGATGGTATAGTGTGTAGCAGCGTATCCAAATTGGCATAAAACTCATCCGAGACTTCCTCCTTAGATAGAGAGGTGGGCGCATATACTTGTATGATGTTGATGGATACAGGGCTAGCATCCAGTTTTATTGCGATCATTCTGTCATTAGGAGTCTGATATCCTTTGACGTTGTTCCGTAGTGTTTTAGGTATTATGAAAGCGACTCCATTTTCGCTGTTGTCTCCGCCTGAAAAGTACATGACGTTGCCATTGTCTGTAACAAAATGACCATTTCCTTTACGATGCGTCTCACCAATCCCCAGTATATCTATTCTGTTTTTCGCCATCTCCCGTTCAACTATATCCACTTTTCCTACTTGTAGCAACCCTCTTACATTCCAAGTCCCCATGCGGAGCTGTTTTCGTAATGGGGTTTTCTGTGATCCTGTACCTTGACCAATGACATTGCTTCCACTCCCCGTCTGGTGGTCCGCAGTGGAGTGGCCGGTAACATACTTCACACCATGCGACCCGGAACCGCGATGGCGCCGAGGGTCAGTCGGATCGCATAACAACGCATTCTTCGTAGGTGATACTGGTAGGTTTTCATTGTGGTTTTCTTGGGAAAATAGTGCAGTGGTTTCCCGTTGCCTTCTGCACCAGACATTTTTTGGGGGTATTTGGTCCCCAAGGTCGCTGCTCCCTCTTCCAGCCGGTTGCCCGGCTGGGCGTAAGGTTATACCGCCTTTGCTCGGTCGCCAGAGCCTCGTCCGTTATCTAGCAGGGAGCGCCGCTTGCAGGAGAGGTTGACGGTTGGGGGCGGCAAGAAAAAAGGACGAAATCAAGAAAGGAAACATTGCTACGATCAGATACGATAAACTTATAATAAGGGAAAACGAACCAAGATAAAGGCCACGAAAAACGGAAACGGTCTCCATCAAAGACTCCAGAACACACAAATAACGCAACACGATCAAGACAACGGCACCATATAAAATAAACAAAACCAATTCACTCGAGTTCACGAGCCGTTCCAGGGCAAACTCGACAACGGGAAAGAATAACGAATAACAATTAGCGCACACCAGCTCCCGGAAGACAAACAATACAAAAGCAACACCCAAACATAATAGAACAACGAAACCTCCTTCCCCAAGCCGGAAAGCGGTCTCCGTGGGGAAAATGACCGTAACCTTCCAGATACTAACAAACCCAAACTACAATTACAAAAACAAGAAAAACAGAAACTTTATATAGCAACATACAATACAAGGACGCTATCCAGCCACGCCAAATTAATAGAGTTTACAAGAGCACTGGAAAAAATCAAATACGATATCATAGGATTAGCCGAGATTCGGAGGCAAGGAGAGTCGATAGATGAATACCAAGACTACATACTATGCTACAAAGGAGAAACGCCGGGCCAGCTTGGAGTGGGCTTCCTCCTCAAAAAACAATTGAAAAAACACCTGGAGAACTTTATCGGCTTATCTGAACGAGTGGCTGCAATAAACCTAAACTTTGACAACTACCTACTATCCATAATTCAAGTACATGCTCCAATTGAATCTGCAAGCGACGAAGAAATACACCAATTCTACGACACCTTACACACTGCGATGGAAACTGCTTACAAAAACATCATAATAATAGGAGATTTTAACGCCAAGATTGGCCAAGGACTTCCGGAAGAAAAAACGATAGTAAAAAGCCATGGCTACGGCGTAAGGAATAAAAGAGGCGAGAAACTGGTAGAATTTGCCTTCGAGAACAAACTATCAATTATGAACACATACTATAAAAGGAAACCAAGCCGCAAATGGACCTGGCTCTCACCAAACGGAAAAATAAAAAACGAGATAGACTTCATACTATCAAATCAACCTGAAAATAGAATGGTCAGATCAACAATTAACATTGAAAAAACGAAAAAGAGCAGAACTCAATACAGCAAAATAAACATTAAAACTACACTATGCAATATGCATAATATAGAGAAATATAAATCAAACCTGTCAAAGTATGTACCTGACCTGCTGGTCCAGAAAGTAAGCGACACTGTCCAGCATTACTATGATCGTCTGACAACTGCAATTAATTCAAGCTTGCAACAAATACCAACCACAAGACACAAATCTGCGGACAACTTGATACTCTCGGACCGAACAAAAGCACTGCTGACCCGCAGACAACAGCTGCAAAGAACGAAACCCAAGTCACGATCCATGAAAAACGAGCTAAAAGCGTTGTACAAATTATCAAACAAATATATAAAAAATGATTACAGCAACTATAGACTTCATACAATAGCAAAACATCTCACTTACTCAGGCAGCGTAAAAAAAGCATACAGGGAACTTCAAACGCATAAAACCTAGATCAAAAACATCAAAAATCAAAATAAAGTCGCTAACATCCGCAAAGAGGCCCTCGAAATAGCTACTACTTTCTACAGAGATCTATACAGTTTAAAAGGCGAGAAAACTAACACAAGACCGTACCAAATAAATACTCTGCAACAGCACGAAAACGTAGCACAAGACGAGGAGATAGGACGTATTACTGAAAAAGAAGTACTAAATGCCATCCAACGTCTGAAATTAGAAAAAAGCTCAGGCCCAGACAACCTAAACAACGAAGCCATCAAAGCCGCAGACTCCCTACTGAGCGCCCTGACACACTTATTCAACTTAGTTTTAAACACAACTGAAATTCCAAGACAATGGTCAGAATCAAACATCATTCTACTATACAAAAAAGGAGATCCCAAGGATATAAGCAATTATAGACCAATAAAATGTCCAACCTATATAAACTCTTCGCATCAATTATTGAGAAAAGAATAAGTAACACACTAGATAGCCACCAACCACTAGAACAAGCGGGATTCAGAAGGGGTTTCTAGACAGTAGACCACTTACATACGATTGAGGAAATCATAGAGAAACACCAGGAATTCAGAACTCCGCTGTACATTGCCTTTGTTGATTATAGGAAGGCTTTTGACACAATATCACATTCGGCTATTTGGAAAACACTACAAGATCAAGGAGTACAAAAAGCCTACCTAAATTTAATAATAAATATATACAAGAATAGTACCAGCAAAATACAGATGGAAACTATTGGGCCAGCATTTCCTATCCAAAGAGGAGTAAGACAGGGCGACTATCCCCAAGGATTTTTATAGCCGTGCTGAAAACAGTTTTCAGAAAGCTAGAATGGAAATCTCGAGGCATAGATATTGGAGGATCGAATCTGACCCACTTAAGATTTGCAGACGATCTGGCCCTATTTGCAAACAGTAGTTCAAACATAGAACATATGATGACAACACTAAATGTCGAGAGTAAAAAAGTAGGTCTAGAAATGAACTACAGCAAAACCAAACTTATGACCAATAGCCACAAAAAATCCATAAAAATAGACAGTGAACGAATAGAGTATGTTGACCAATACATATACCTAGGTAAACAAGTAAGCTTCAGCCCAAACTCAAACGAACAAGAGATCGAGAGAAGAACCAAAAACACCTGGAACAAATACTGGAGCTTAAAAAAAACCTTAAAAAGCAACTTACCTGTCCAACTCAAAAAGAAGGTCATGGACACATGTCTACTCCCCACACTGACCTATGGCTGCCAAACATGGCATTTTTCACTAAAGGCTAAAAACAAAATAGTCACTTGCCAAAGAAGTATGGAACGTAGTATGATGGGTATCAAAAAGATACAGAAGATAAACCACTCTCAAATTAGAAAAAAAACTGGCGTCATAGACGCACTCAGCCAGGCCCAGAAACTGAAATGGAAATGGGCGGGCCATGTTGCAAGGCTTCAGGAGGAGAGATGGACAAGCCGAGCCACAATGTGGAAGGGCCCAACTGGCAACAGAAGGAGAGGCAGACCACTGTCACGCTGGACGGACGACATAGCTGGCGTACCTGGGCCTAACTGGGCTTGGAGGGCTCAAGATAGATACGTTTGGCAGTCTCTGGAAGAGGCCTATACCTCATAGGAGGGTTCTGGTGTGATAAATAAACATAGATTAAGTAAAAACTGTATTTTAACCAGGAATAAAAGGCTTTCTTATTTTTATTATTTATTTATTATTCATGGTAAACATTCATAAAGTAACGATGAAGAACAATAACCAGTCTGAATTGTTTAACCTCATGACAGTTTGTGAACAGTCTTATGTCTTAACCGACACTTTGCTTTACACACAATGCTTTTTATTAACAAAAAAATGTTCACCATGAAAATGAGGCTTTACACTATATTGGTTTTATGTTATGGTAGTGACTTCATATTTTAACTCACATAATGCACTTAAGTATTTTTTTGCTAACAATAATCAATCCCTTTTTAATAGCATGACTTCATTCACACACACACATTATGGCACTTAGGTGTACTGAACTGTGATGTTTGTTTATTTAGCATACCTAAATAAACAAACATCACAGTACAGTACAATGCTTCTATAGTTTTTATTAAGAACACCTTACAAGGGAAATGTTTACAAACATTTCCCTTGTAAGGTGTTCTTAATAAAAACATTAGAATCTTTAGAGTTCATTATATTCCATTACTAGATAATTTACATTCAAGCATTATGTGTCCATAAAGACAAATTGTCAATTAAATCGTCTAAATAACAGGCAAAACTTAACGAATATCCTCAGCAACACGGTGTACTTATAGGTAGTCTCAGTTTATAACTTGACCCGAACGATAGACAAAAAAACCTGTGCAGTTACAATATTTAGTACAAATTTTCTTCTGCACAGATTTTATTCTCTACTAGCTTTCCACCCGCGGCTTCGCACGCGACCCGCGACTTCGGACTACTCGACGTTATCCCGCAAGAATGTGATATTTTTCCGGGATAAAAAGTAGCCTATGTTTCTCTCCAGACTACAAAGTATCTGTGTCCCAAATTAAAACCAAATCCGTTAAGCCGTTTTGACGTGATTGAGTAACAAACATACAAACTTCGAAAACATCTTAACTTTCACATTTATAATATTAATAGGATGGTTTGGGTCAAGTTATTTGCCGGGAGCTATACTTTCATCATCGACCTCTGACGACCTATGACGGTCCACTGCTGGACAATAGGCGCTCCCAAAAAAATGTTCTGCTGTCACTACACAACAATTTTTTTAATTTAAAACGTTTTCTATTTTATATTAAACTTAATTGGAGACAGTAAACCTCTGTGGTAAATTAATATCTAAATAAAAATAGTGCATTAATGAAAATCTGTGCAACAATGATATACTTAACATTAAATTTCTGCACTGTTTTGGTTTGGTTCTAATGTGATAGTAAAAAACCACCCGGAGGCGCAGGTTCGAATCCCGCCTAAAAGTTACTTATAGGGCTCGTGGTTTTTTACTATCACATTTTTCCTATAGGAGCTTACAGAATAGCGTTGTTAATGCATAATAGTACATTATTGCAAATGCCGTGAAATTGCATCGGCAATTGCAGGTCGAGTATGAGTCTGCTCGGCCTTCACTAATACGAGACAGGCAATTGCCATTTCCGCCGAGGCATATATAGTCGAATATAATGAAAACTTATGTCTAATACATACATAACAGTTTATTATTATATAATAGTATTTATTATTATGTAATAGTTTTATTAAATACAGGCATTTCAGTCTTAAAGAAGAACATACAAAGTGGAACATACAAGTTTACAAAGATAAAATGCAACAGGCGGCCTAATTGCTTTTATTTTTAATCGACTTCAAAAAATGGAGGAGGCTCTCAGTTCGTCGGAATCTTTGTAATTTTATGTATGTTACCATATCATTATGTTACTCGATTACTGATGATGAAGACAGATGGTCCTGTGCGATACGTTTACTTTAATATGGTTGCTAGGCGATTTAGTGTCTGTCCACTACACCGTACCATGCCATGACTGTGCTAGGCAAAAAATATTCTTTGTATTGAAAAGTATGACAATATTTCCACTTGACCATTCAGTCAAAAAAATTCAATCATTTTTGAATTTCTATCTGTGGCGAAAAAGCCCTAAGATGACTAATGACGTCACACGCAAGTTTAGGTTTAGACGGACAGGTACTGAAAAGAGTACAGTGTAAACGACTTATGTCAGCTTGCTGGTCACTGGCGGCGACATTTAGACGGCTGAAAATAGTCATTGTCTACTTAGACAATGACTATTTTCAGCCGTCCACACAGTGTCTACCGCACAGCACACCTTGGACCAAATGGTCCATTAACATTAAACCAACCAAGGTGTGCTGTGCGGTAGACACTGACGCCGTAATTTAGGCGTCTTAAAATAGTCTCCGTATAAACGACATCATGGTATGGTACGGTGTAGTGGAAAATGAGAATATAGCGACGATTATTACAGCTGATCAATAATGGTCGCGATATTCTCCTTCACCTCGCGAAGTGTAGTGGGCGTACTATCTTCGATAGCCAAACTTTGCTCTTGGGCCACTACACTTCGCTTCAACAGTGAATTCATGCGCCGCATCTTGGCCAGCATGCCCTCCTCCACCTCGAGCCGGCGCTGGCCCAGGGCGAGGCGCCTCTGCTCTGCCTCCCATGCCCAGCGCGGCTCAGGAATTTCCGTGGGGTCTGGAAAAATATGAACAGGGTAGTGAAAACAACCTTCCCAAACAGACGACATGGTATTAAATTAATGTTTATTAAAAATTATTTAAATAGTGGGTTATTATATGTATTTTACAAAAACATTGAAATATAATCGCTACGGGCGGGACTTAAACCCGCTACCTCGACTACGAGCTAGTAGTATGACATACTATACTACACTATGTAGTGTCGTAGTCGCAGCGTGTGTGGTGGTGCTGAAGAGTAGAGCCGACTAATGACTCGGATGAAATGTCTAACATCTCTGTAGTTTAGAGAATGATACTAATGATTAGTAGATAGACAGATAAGAAGTTTATTCTGCTGATACACACGCATGATAAAAATAACAAAGTAAAAAAAAAAACAAACAAACAATTAACTAAAAGGTAAATATAATAAAGTAAAGGTAATATAAATATACTTATTAAAGGATATGTAAGTGTGTGAAAAGGCGGCGGTAGCCCAGTGGCGTACGTAGCGGACTGCTGAGACGAGGTCTCGAGTTCGATCCACAGTCGCCCCGGGCACGCACCTCTGACTTTTTGTAGTTATGTGTGCATTAATAAATGTTAATTATCGCTCGCTTAATAATGTGCCCGGTAGATGGCAATAGGCTCGCCCCCTATTACATTGGGACCTTAACATAACTGGCGAATCGTGGGTGTGTAATACACCTCTGCCTACCCCTACGGGGATACAGGCGTGAAGTTATGTTATGTTATGTAAGTGTGTGCAGCAGCAAGAAGGGTCAAGGCTATTAATTTGCCAGTCGGCAAAACTTCATCGCTCGTATGTATTTTTACCCGACTGCGCCAGAAGGAGGGTTGTGTTTTTCGAGAGTATGTATGTATGTATGTATAATTGTTTGGCACGCTCTGCAGCCTGAACGGCTCGATGGATTTTAGATTGAGACACTGGGTTTATCAAAATAATAAAAAAACGAAATGGTGGGTTTTTGGCGCTAAAATGTATGTTATTCAAAAAATATTTTCACTCAAACTTATCGAGTAGGGTATCAAAATGAACTTTAAAAGGGGATTTCAAAAATATATATATGTCGCAGCAACATCAAATAACCTAAATTTACTATTATTATAAGTTTGTTACAATTAGGATTATAAATTAATATTTAACTCTATACGTTTCATAACAAATGTTTCTAGTATTTGTTAATTATTATTCCAATATTTTGATAGTGTATTGATCCAATCAAATCATTGCAAAAGACTAGGCATGTAAATATCATAAATATTTGATGATTCGATGTAAAAGCTATGTCTAAATTCCTATTACAAATTAATTAAAGTATTTAAAGTGGTATTAAAATGTTTGTTCTCCGACGAGTCAAGAGTAAAAGGCTAGCGGACTGTATATGATTTTAATAATACAAGATGGTACAATATAATAAGTCGCGTCTACGGAACTTAAAACAGATAATATTAGAATAATGCGCGTAACGTGCGGGTGTCGTGGCTTGTGACAGCTGACTGGTGAGTCGCACAGATATCGGCGCATGCGGCGGCCGGCTGATGCGCCCCGCACCCCGCGGTTCTCGTCGCCGCCGCCGCCGTGGTATAGCTCAGTTGAGTACATGGCTCAACATAACACTGATAATGTTTATAGACAGTTTATAAAATTTTTTTCTTTAATTTTATAAACTGTCTATAAACATTATCAGTGTTATGTTGAGCCATGTACTCAACTGAGCTATACCACGGCGGCGGCGGCGACGAGAACCGCGGGGTGCGGGGCGCATCAGCCGGCCGCCGCATGCGCCGATATCTGTGCGACTCACCAGTCAGCTGTCACAAGCCACGACACCCGCACGTTACGCGCATTATTCTAATATTATCTGTTTTAAGTTCCGTAGACGCGACTTATTATATTGTACCATCTTGTATTATTAAAATCATATACAGTCCGCTAGCCTTTTACTCTTGACTCGTCGGAGAACAAACATTTTAATACCACTTTAAATACTTTAATTAATTTGTAATAGGAATTTAGACATAGCTTTTACATCGAATCATCAAATATTTATGATATTTACATGCCTAGTCTTTTGCAATGATTTGATTGGATCAATACACTATCAAAATATTGGAATAATAATTAACAAATACTAGAAACATTTGTTATGAAACGTATAGAGTTAAATATTAATTTATAATCCTAATTGTAACAAACTTATAATAATAGTAAATTTAGGTTATTTGATGTTGCTGCGACATATATATATTTTTGAAATCCCCTTTTAAAGTTCATTTTGATACCCTACTCGATAAGTTTGAGTGAAAATATTTTTTGAATAACATACATTTTAGCGCCAAAAACCCACCATTTCGTTTTTTTATTATTTTGATAAACCCAGTGTCTCAATCTAAAATCCATCGAGCCGTTCAGGCTGCAGAGCGTGCCAAACAATTATACATACATACATACATACTCTCGAAAAACACAACCCTCCTTCTGGCGCAGTCGGGTAAAAATACATACGAGCGATGAAGTTTTGCCGACTGGCAAATTAATAGCCTTGACCCTTCTTGCTGCTGCACACACTTACATAACATAACATAACTTCACGCCTGTATCCCCGTAGGGGTAGGCAGAGGTGTATTACACACCCACGATTCGCCAGTTATGTTAAGGTCCCAATGTAATAGGGGGCGAGCCTATTGCCATCTACCGGGCACATTATTAAGCGAGCGATAATTAACATTTATTAATGCACACATAACTACAAAAAGTCAGAGGTGCGTGCCCGGGGCGACTGTGGATCGAACTCGAGACCTCGTCTCAGCAGTCCGCTACGTACGCCACTGGGCTACCGCCGCCTTTTCACACACTTACATATCCTTTATTAAGTATATTTATATTACCTTTACTTTATTATATTTACCTTTTAGTTAATTGTTTGTTTGTTTTTTTTTTTACTTTGTTATTTTTATCATGCGTGTGTATCAGCAGAATAAACTTCTTATCTGTCTATCTACTAATCATTAGTATCATTCTCTAAACTACAGAGATGTTAGACATTTCATCCGAGTCATTAGTCGGCTCTACTCTTCAGCACCACCACACACGCTGCGACTACGACACTACATAGTGTAGTATAGTATGTCATACTACTAGCTCGTAGTCGAGGTAGCGGGTTTAAGTCCCGCCCGTAGCGATTATATTTCAATGTTTTTGTAAAATACATATAATAACCCACTATTTAAATAATTTTTAATAAACATTAATTTAATACCATGTCGTCTGTTTGGGAAGGTTGTTTTCACTACCCTGTTCATATTTTTCCAGACCCCACGGAAATTCCTGAGCCGCGCTGGGCATGGGAGGCAGAGCAGAGGCGCCTCGCCCTGGGCCAGCGCCGGCTCGAGGTGGAGGAGGGCATGCTGGCCAAGATGCGGCGCATGAATTCACTGTTGGAGCGAAGTGTAGTGGCCCAAGAGCAAAGTTTGGCTATCGAAGATAGTACGCCCACTACACTTCGCGAGGTGAAGGAGAATATCGCGACCATTATTGATCAGCTGTAATAATCGTCGCTATATTCTCATTTTCCACTACACCGTACCATACCATGATGTCGTTTATACGGAGACTATTTTAAGACGCCTAAATTACGGCGTCAGTGTCTACCGCACAGCACACCTTGGACCAAATGGTCCAAGGTGTGCTGTGCGGTAGACACTGTGTGGACGGCTGAAAATAGTCATTGTCTAAGTAGACAATGACTATTTTCAGCCGTCTAAATGTCGCCACCAGTGACCAGCAAGCTGACATAAGTCGTTTACACTGTACTCTTTTCAGTACCTGTCCGTCTAAACCTAAACTTGCGTGTGACGTCATTAGTCATCTTAGGGCTTTTTCGCCACAGATAGAAATTCAAAAATGATTGAATTTTTTTGACTGAATGGTCAAGTGGAAATATTGTCATACTTTTCAATACAAAGAATATTTTTTGCCTAGCACAGTCATGGCATGGTACGGTGTAGTGGACAGACACTAAATCGCCTAGCAACCATATTAAAGTAAACGTATCGCACAGGACCATCTGTCTTCATCATCAGTAATCGAGTAACATAATGATATGGTAACATACATAAAATTACAAAGATTCCGACGAACTGAGAGCCTCCTCCATTTTTTGAAGTCGATTAAAAATAAAAGCAATTAGGCCGCCTGTTGCATTTTATCTTTGTAAACTTGTATGTTCCACTTTGTATGTTCTTCTTTAAGACTGAAATGCCTGTATTTAATAAAACTATTACATAATAATAAATACTATTATATAATAATAAACTGTTATGTATGTATTAGACATAAGTTTTCATTATATTCGACTATATATGCCTCGGCGGAAATGGCAATTGCCTGTCTCGTATTAGTGAAGGCCGAGCAGACTCATACTCGACCTGCAATTGCCGATGCAATTTCACGGCATTTGCAATAATGTACTATTATGCATTAACAATGCTATTCTGTAAGCTCCTATAGGAAAAATGTGATAGTAAAAAACCACGAGCCCTATAAGTAACTTTTAGGCGGGATTCGAACCTGCGCCTCCGGGTGTTTTTTTACTATCACATTAGAACCAAACCAAAACAGTGCAGAAATTTAATGTTAAGTATATCATTGTTGCACAGATTTTCATTAATGCACTATTTTTATTTAGATATTAATTTACCACAGAGGTTTACTGTCTCCAATTAAGTTTAATATAAAATAGAAAACGTTTTAAATTAAATGTTTGAGGAGAAGATCAATTAAACAACTTGAGTCTTTATTTTGAGTAGGTATATTTTATCACGGTAGGTAGATCGGTAGTTGAAAGAATTAGTACATTACAGCCGAGAACGGAAAGCTAGCAATTGGCATTGTCGAGGATGGTTTTAAGCCCGTGCCGCAAGCTGAAGGCTTTAATCATTCGAGTCAATGCAAGTAGCTTCCAGTAAAAGGCTAGTATAAAACTTTTCTCACGAAATGCGAGGAAATACAACATTTCAGAGAAAGTAGATTACGCACCTTGCTAAAGTGAGTTATTAATGCAAGAGTGTTATGTTGGTGCCCGAGCGCACGCGAATTGTATTTCCTGACTCTTTGCACTCGATGCAACAATCTACTATTATAAAACCATTGTCAACTGCTACAGTCTATTATGGTGGTAAACTGACTACTTGTAGCGTCTCACTAATGTAATTATTAGTACTATTTACTCTACTACAAACGATTTATAAAATAAAAAAATTAATAAAATAAAAATATATTTATTCACTTACGGCCGGTTTCAATAATCCATCTATCCTTTACCAGCAGTTAAAATAGCTACCATTAGTATCTATCGGGGATTTTTTCTGTTTCAATCAACAAAGATAAGCTAAAAATGACTTTGATAATATTGAAACCGCAGTTGCAGATAGATTAATGTTGACATGTTTATCTGGGATAGCTTCTACCTTTAACTGTAGGTAGATTATTGAGACTGGCCGTTAGACGTAATGAATATGTAAGTACTTAAGAATCGTCAAGATTTTCCTACCGCCCATTCAAGACTTTTTTAACTGACAAGAAGAACAGGCGCAATAAACTTGCCAGCGTTTCATAGGTAACGACATGTACATAATAAACATATCGTTACTAATTACAACAATTGCTTTAAAATAAGTAAACAAGTATTACCTACATAATTTTACAATTTACCGGATATATTTCATCTCTAATAATTATTTACACTTCAAGGGCCATACGAGTCCACTTAACATAATAAAACTTAAGTATTTCAGGATAATATAACATTTCAAGGACCATAATAGTTTATCTACTTAAATGACAAGTATTTCAGGATAACTATTTACATTTCAAGGACCATACTAGTCGACCTAAAAAACAAAAAAGTATTTCAGGATAATTATTTACATTTCAAAGACCATAGTAGTTCACTTAAATAACATTTCAAGGACTATACATACTAGTCCACATAATTTTACTTAAATATTTCAGTACAATTATTTACATTTCAAGGACCATACTAGTAGTCCGGTCAATCTAGACCAAAAAATGAGAGTGAAGGTACATAAAGTCCCAACAAGCTGAAATTCAGTAAAATTGTTCAAAACATAATCTTTACTAATATTATAAATGTGAAAGTAACCCTGTCTGTCTGTCTGTTACGCTTTCACGCCTAAACCACTGAACCGATTTTGCTGAAATTTGGTACAGGGGTTGATTAGACCTTGGGAAAGGACATAATATATGCTATATTTTGTCGCGATAACCGACATCTACGCGGGCGGAGCCGCGGGAAAAAGCTAGTTATAAATAATATTTAAAAGTTCCCCATCATTCCCGTGTATGTATATACATATTTTTTTTTAATTCAAGGTCAAAAGTCAATAAAATGAGTTTTACGCGATTTTCAGCAAAACGGTAAGTTTTATCATAAAAGTCCCTTAAACAAAATTGTAGATCATAAAATTGTCTATATAAAAGGGATGAATACCTTTTTCCTACGAGCCACCGTTTCTGAGATATAACGATTTAAACCTTTTGTAGACTTAATTCACCTGCATAATTCACCCAGGTGCATTAAGTCAACCAAATAGTGTACCTTATTCACCCAGGTGCATTAACACAACCAAATAGTATACCTTATTGACCCAGGTGCATTAACACAACCAAATAGTGTACCTTATTCACCCAGGTGCATTAACACAACCAAATACTGTAGCTTATTCACCAAGGTGAATTAAGTACACATATTCGTTTTTAGCATCTTTTCTACAAATTGAGACTGCTGCTTTAATGACCTAACGAAATAATATAGTCGGATAAAATTTATGTAACCTATTTTAATATAAATTATTTCCATTAACACTGGTAATTAACGGATTTCTTTAACGCAACATCTCAAAAAAATGTCCTACTGTAATGCGTTTGCCAAATAAACTTAACTGAGCCTCTAATCTGACTAGTCTGCCTGCGTTTTTTTATCGTGCGGAAATCCCTTCGGATACCCCCCGCGTGCCAGCGGGGGCGGTTATGTCGGGCTTGAACCGACTAAAACCGCACACCGTCTCGGGTCTACAGACGCCGGGGTGTAAGGTTGCCCATAGAGCATATCTACCTGTAGTAAATTTTGACTGTTTCGTCGAAAGCGGTTATTTAACGAAAGTTGCCAACCCTCAATATAATTAAACATTTTAAAATTATTTTAATGTACCTATTATGCGTTTATGTTATTATTGATGTGCCTCTGGAAAGCATACAGTATCGATTGAAGAAGCTGTCTATACTTAGCCATAAATGCGGTCTCTATGGTTACGTTTCACCTGACGTTTGATAGATGTCAGGGGTTAGAAGCTTTAGGACTACTTCTCGATAAGACTAGATAGTAAATATGACTAGTTCGCTATAGGACTAAATCTCAATATGACTACATCGTGTATGGACTAGATCTCATTTGGATTAATTAGCCATTGGCCCAGATAGCGTATAGACAATATTGTCGTTTGTTTTCAGAAGTACAATTATCACCAAAATTTAATGACAGACAATGCGTTTGCAGTATGTTTTGTTAGAATACCAGATAAATACATAACATTTGATTATGTAATAAATTAAAGTTAATAATGATTTAGTCATAAATACAAGTATATTTTTAGTAATAGTTTTTATTATATTGTTACAACGATCGTCGATATCTCGGAAACTACTGATCGAATCTTCTAGAAATTAAAACGCATTGTTAATGTCGAAGTACTCTATCGATCCGTTTAGAAAAATCCAGAAAAGTCAATACAAAATCACACGCCCTTTGTCTACCTATACCTACTTTACCTACAAATCGCGATAACAAGGGTATTCACCTCTAACGTCGGCACGACTGTGTAGGTACTTGTTTTCTCGAACGCCCCAGTAAATACCTACTATTCTCGAACGCTCTAGTGCCTTATCTCTAGATGATTCCGGAACATTCTACCCTCTTTATTAAGAGCTATAAAAGGGCACCCAGCGATCGACACGAGTCAGTTTATTTTTCGAAACGAAAGCGAACACATCTTACCGAAGTGAACCAAGAGAGTTATACCTGCGACTTAAGCAACGACTGTGGACTACTGTGAACTGCTGAGCGGCTTGAACTGTTGAAGAGTACTGTGTGTGCTAGTTATTTAGTTGTCTAGTTTGTGGTGAGCGAATAAACCTCTTTGTTGTGTAAACGGCATTTAATTTATACCCCGCGCACGTAACAACTGGTGTTAGAAGTGCGATGCCGTTATTACCACGTGAAGACGAAGGGCGTACTCCACGGACCAGACGTCAAGTGGAAATGGATGCTGCACGTCAACGGAGCCTTGAAGAGGAAGGGCGTCAGGCCGATCCTGCTATCTCAGCGGTAACTACGGCAGCACCAGATGGAACCTCGTCCGATATCAACATGATGACGCTATTGGCTTCTATACAGCAGATGATGCAGGCCAACCAAGAGGCTAGTCGACAGACGATGCAAGCCTCCTTGCAAGAAATGCAGGCCAACCAAGATGCTAGTCGACTGACGATGCAGGCCTCCATGCAAGAGATGCAGGCCAAACAAGAGGCTAGTCAACAGATGATGCAGGCCAACCAGGAAGCTGTCATGGGTAAAATCGATGCAGGCATCCATGCACTGGGAGATAAAGTGAAGAACCTCGAAGACGGCTTGCAAACGCTTAGTAAGGAAGTGGCCTTGAAAACTGGGACCATGGACGTCCGCTTACAAGAGCTCGAGAAAGGAATCGGACCTGTTGACGACCGCTTGCAAAAGCTTGAAAAAGAGATTGTCAGGCTAAAATCCTGCGGACCTGTTGCCGCGACCTCACCATCATCAGCGAAGTTCGATCTACCACACTTCGATGGAACCTCCTCGTGGACAGCCTTCAAGTACCAATTTGAGATATTGGTAAAAACTAAAGCCTGGAGCAACGAGGAGTCTTTTATGGCCTTGACACTTGCATTACGAGGAGATGCCTTAGTAATACTGGAAAACCTGCCACCTGAAGGAAGGACACTGGAGTCTCTGATGGAAGCGTTAGACACACGCTACGGTGACAAGCACCTGGCAAATGTCTACCGAGCGCAGCTACGCGAGAGGAAACAAAAAGCTGGTGAAAGCCTCCAGGAATGGGCCGTAGAGGTTGAAAGGCTCGTTCGTCGGGCCTACTCATCGACACCCGTGATGATCGAGACCACCCTACTGGAGGCATTCCTAAACGGTATACGGGACGCAGAAGTGAAGACTAATGTACAGTTGCGTCACCACCAGACCTTAAAAGAAGCACTGGCTTATGCCCTTGAGGTGGAAACCGTACGGCAGAATGCCGGGATAGGGAAGATCAGGGAGGTAGTTGCAGAGGAGAGGAAGCCGCGGTATGTCCCAACGTGTTATTCTTGTAGAGGCAGGGGCCATATCCAGTCAGAGTGTCCTTCGAGGAAACGGAGGAGGGTCACGGACTCCGGGACCCAAGTGGATCAAGATGTTCCGTTAAACTAAACGTCGCCAGGGCCGCGGGGCGGGCGCTGGCTGGTCGATATGAAGCCCCAACCATCACAATAACTCAAGTTGGCAATGGAAATAGTCTGATCATCGAGGCCACCTTGGACAACCAACCTTGCAATTTAACAGTGGATACTGGAGCTTCACGTACAGTTGTTAGGCCAGAATTGCTGAAACGCACCATAAGGTGGGAAAAACGATTTCCGAGGTGCCAGCTTCAGACAGCTACTGGCCAACCAGTGACCGTCCTCGGTGAAACAGATGTAGAGGTAAGAATTGGTGACCAAATATTTCACCAGTCAGTATTAATTGCTAATATTACTGATGATTGCATTTTGGGACTGGATTTCTTGAAGAACTACCGATGTGTCTTGGATATACCTAGAGGGGTGTTGAGATTTCCTGATCAGGAGGTTTGTTTACAAGGATCGCACCCGTGCACTCTTTACTGTTTAACGGATACGACACTAGCTCCTAAATCGGAAACATTAGTCAGAGTGAGGTTTCCTGCGAAGACTGAACAAAGAAGATGTCTTATTGTCGAAGATACCGGCAGTCATCAAAACTTAATAACAGCGAGAACCTTACTGATGCCGAACGGAATCGCTAGGGTGAGAATCCTCAACCTCAGTGACGAAATGGTTCTCCTGAAGAAGAATAGTGTGGTCGGAAAATGTGAGGAAGTAAAGTACCTGAGACGGTTGGACAGCACTTCGACTAAACAAGGCGGTACACAAATCCCCGAAGATCACATTCAGCACCTTCTCGAGAATGCCAAGGAAAACTTATCAGCATCAGAATTGCATCAAGCCAGAGACCTCTTGCTACGATTTATAGACATCTTTGCAACCGGAAATGACTGTGGAAGGACTGGGCTCGTGAAACACCGGATTGACACAGGTGACACCAGGCCTATAAAACAACGACCTCGACGTTTACCATGGGCAAGAGAAGAGGAGGTAGCAGTTATGATTAAAGACATGGCCGATAACAAGGTGATTGAACCTTCAACGAGTCCATGGTCCTCACCTGTGGTACTAGTGAAAAAGAAGGCTTCGGAGGAATTCGTGAGGCTAAACTTAAACTGAGTCCAAAGAAGTGCGCTCTATTTAAAAGGGAGGTCAGCTATCTTGGACATGTCATCTCAACGGAAGGAGTCAATCCCGACCCAGAGAAGATAAAAGCCGTTCAAGAATGGCCTGTTCCAAAGAACAAAACGGAGGTTCGCGCTTTTCTGGGACTATGCGCATATTACAGACGCTTCATTAAGCATTTCTCGGATATTGCTAAACCACTACACCGACTGACGGAAGATAAACGAGACTTCGTTTGGGACCTGGATTGCGAGCAAGCTTTTAGTACGCTTAAACAACGATTGTGCGAATCCCCTATATTGGGTTATCCTACTAGGGAAGGTAGATTCATTGTGGACACGGACGCCAGTAACACCGGAATAGGTTTAGTGTTGTCACAAGTGCAGGGAGATCGCCATGTTGTAATAGCGTACTTCAGTAAATCGCTATCTAAACCGGAAAGGAATTACTGTGTAACTCGTCGTGAACTTCTCGCTGTGGTGAAGTCTTTACAACATTTTAATAAGTACCTTATAGGACGAGAGTTTACACTAAGGACAGATCATGCTGCGCTACAATGGTTGCTGCAATTCAAGAATCCGGAAGGCCAAGTAGCAAGATGGATCGAGCAACTACAGGAATTTCCCTTTGTGATAGAACGCTTAACAATGAAGTCTGGTGGAGTGTAAGGTTGAAGAGCCACTTTTCAATGCCATTGTACGTCATTTTGATATTAAGTCAATCTGATAACAAGACATATGGATATATGGTCGTATAGCTATCTAGTCCAAATGCGTTGTAGTCATATTCAGATTTAGTCCTATAGCGAACTAGTCATATTGATACCTTGCCTTAATGAGAAGTAGTCCTAAAGCTTTTAACCCGATGTCAGCACTGTCAAACCAGCAAGGCGGGAATCGCTGTCGCTTAGATTGACATAGCGTTGTATACTTTCGCCGCGTGCGGTCGTAATCTCTAAATACTCCCTTGATCCCTAATATATTTAAAAGTATTATGTTCCAAAGTGTTACATAATTTGATATTGCGTTTATTTCCTCATAAATTTTCAATCGCGAAGTCGAAAATATTAGTGATATTTCTTAATATAGCGAATAGCTACGACGTCAACAGGGCACCCAATGCCTTGCGATTGATTTTATCGGAATCGCCGACGTCCTTACTGGCCTCTTTACAACAAGAGTCGCCGTCAAGTAGCAGTTCATCGGACAGCGGGTCAGAGTACTCGGAGCCAGATGGACCAGCCAGGAGAAAACAATAACGTGTTGCACAGGTAACGATCGATCCTTGGATCGATGCGTTATACGACAAGGTCAGTTTATTACAAATTTAATATTGCACAATCAATGCACATCTAACGTGAATACAAACAGGACCACGTAATTGAGTCGACTTATAACGTAATGTTTGCAAATCCGTCGATTTAAATCGTTAGACTTAGTTGTCTTATTAAACTGCTTTCATCGTGGAAAAAATTCTCAACCTGATGAGAAACGATTGCTTTAGCTGATAAAACTGCAACAGGTTAAGACTGCCACGTGGCAGTATATAATTTATTCCGTGCTTTTGCAATTTGAAAATTAACGATGAAACAAATGCTTTAAAAGAAGGTATATTATATATATATATATATATATATATATATATTTTGGGCGTCAATAGAAGACACTATGGTGCAAAGGGCATGCCCATTTACTAAGCCATTATGGACTAGGTTCATAATAATCCCTCAGAGTTAAAATCTACCCTCTTTAACAATATTTCTGTAATGTATTGAAACTTCAACGAAATTTCAGACAAAAAATAGTGATATGCCTTCAAGGAGGATATATGTACTTATTTTTATTTGATACAACAAAACTAGCACCGTTTATTCCACCTCATGGTGGGTCTTATTTTTTATTAACCTTTACACAAGAAAACTCTATCAATGCCAACAAAATGTCATCCTGTTCTTTCACAAACAGTAAAACCAGTCCTCATTAAGATTCGTTTAATAAGTTTCGTTTCATCGTCGTTAACTATTACTTTGGAAGAAAAGTGATGGAACTAGGCTCTCAATCTTTGAAAACTGAACTAGTTTGTAAAAGTAAAACATTCGTCTGAATACTCATTCTTTTATACCATTTTCTCCAACAGGGGGACTATTATTATAATCAAAATGTATAACAAGTTGATTCAGTTATGCCTTCAGGCTGCGGAAGCCGTGAGGCACTTTGAATCTCTATTTAAGGCTACAAGTTGTTTATGCCTACAATAAGCTGTTTCATGGCACCCCTATATGGACCCTACGCAAAGGGATATAGGGCTTGCCTATTGGTCATACAAGACCAAGCCAAGTTATGCCTTCAGGCTGCGGAAGCCGTGAGGCACTTGGAATCCCTATTTATGTCTACAAGTTGTTTATGCTTACAACAAGCTGTTTCATGGCACCCCTATATGGACCCTACGCAAAGGGATATAGGGCTTGCCTCTTGGTCATACAAGACCTAGCCAAGTTATGCCTTCAGGCTGCGGAAGCAGGGAGGCACTTGGAATCCCTATTTATTCGATTAAATTTTTTTAAGCAATTTGTATGCTTACTTCTCCTGGTCACGGGTTCAGGTCCCGTCCTAGATGTTCACTTTTGCCGATCTCTATTTATGGCTACCAATCGGTCTGGCTCCAGACACCTTGGGTCGCGGAGACCCAGCGTGCAGAGGTATGTTAGGCTCTAATGTGTTTACATAATTGCCTATTGGTCAGCCAAGACCAACCCAAGTTATGCCTTCAGGCTGCGGAAGCCGTGCGGAAGTGCCGCACTTGGACCGTATACATGCTTGCCATTCGGTCTGACTTCAGCATTACACCTTCTTTCTTCTGTAGCATGTTGGGTCGCGGAGACCCTGCTTGCAAAGGGATATAGGCCTTTAGTATGCTAATAC
Source organism: Cybosia mesomella (assembly GCA_946251805.1). Lineage (NCBI taxonomy): Eukaryota > Metazoa > Arthropoda > Insecta > Lepidoptera > Erebidae > Cybosia > Cybosia mesomella. The sequence continues at coordinate 16,373,636 of OX276392.1, forward strand.
AATTGCCTATTGGTCAGTCAAGACCAAGCCAAGTTATGCCTTGAGGCTGCAGAAGCCATGAGGTGCTACGAATCCCTATATACGCGGACCAATCGGCCTGGCTTCACACATATTGGGCTGTGGAGATCCACCGGACACAAACTTCGTAACTGCGTGGCAACCAAACAGATTAGCACATTGAAAGACTGATCAATACTAGCCAGGTGTGTTTTCGAATGCAAATTTTACTACCTAGATATTTCTGTTAACCACGACAATACAGCTGGTCCCACAAAGTCAGATGCCTAGAGATGAGCTGGTGGTACGGAGCCACATACACAGTACCTACTCACAAGAAGCCTGCCATCCATTTCAACATTGCAGAAGCCACATGTGCTGAGTCAATTTGTATTTATGTCCAGCAGGGGGAGAGATGAAATCTCCTGTCTTACTGATACTAACCCCAACTATTACAGTTCATAGGCAAGTTTCAGATAACTTTTCCATCACATTATGTGCCAAGCAGATACAACATAATAGCCGACAGGCTGTAATGAGGATGATCGCTGATGGAATGGCATCTCCTGACTCAAGCGACTGCGGCAGTATTTGGGGAAGTTAGCTTTAACCGAACAAAGATAAAATAATGTTTCAGCAATGAACACATCTGTCTATATAAACTGCCGATCGAAGGCTACCTTTCGTAAACAATGGGACTATCTAGTAACAAGGGTCCCACCCCGCCACTCTCCCTATTGCCCAGAATTTCAGTATACCTGAACTGTGCTTGGAGATCTTCGCTAGAGGTAGCTACAGAGTGCGTGCGAGTCTCAACACTCGAAAACCAGAACACGCGAAGCTCTGTAACTCGAGATAAAAAGCTCAAACTAGCTATAAATTTGAATCCCGTCGGGGACCTTATTAGACGTAGTAACGTCGGTGCCTCGCCCCCAGGTACAATCCTACGGGGGGGTGGGGGAGGGGGCAAAAATAATTGATGACACTCTACTTAATTGCTTATTCACTAGCTGGAAAGCCCTTACTTTCCTTAACCTGCGGACATAGTATCATTCTTAATGTATCTTCACAAGAAAACCATTCTTACAGGACAATTCTCGTATAGTCACCCTCGGAAGTGGCTCAGCACTGAGGAATTTACAAACGATCATATTACATTGAAATAAATTAGTAACGTATGAATGTTTTTGTAATCTTCAGAGGACCGATTTCACATTTCTCAAATTTTGTTTATTGATTCGTGTCAGGTTTTAGAGCTTAGGTGCTCGGGTTACTTGGAATGTGGGCAATTTCTAACTGTATCACGTAAAACAGCAAAATTAAAATATAACATTAAAGTAATAAGAGTCGCTAAGCCTGAAGTAGTACAATCATCATTAACATGAAATCCCCGATTTACATGGAATAGTTCCCCCGAATTGGAGGGGTTACATCTAGCTCTCTTAAAGATGCTCTTTGTCATATCGTGCTGAAAGGCAATATAGATATAATAATAGTACATTGTTAGCATCAGAATTTATTATTCACGTCCTTACTGTTAAGGACCGTGGTTCGTAACAGACTATGACCTGATAAGGTTCCAAATAGACTGCCACTACTTCGCGGTCGCCTTCAGTGGACTGTATTTGATGGATGTTGAGTCGAAGAATGAAACACTTGGATGGGTGGACTTCATTGACGTCAGTGAGGCATCGGATGTACTTGGCCCAGCACTACTCTTGATCTACTACTTCCTGTTGAGCTTCCTTGTTCCTTGAGAGACTCTTGTTGTCTACTTGTTGCCCAATTCCATTGTTCAATTGCCCAATATTTTCCTAACAAATGGTCCCTGCTTTTATAGTCTTTTGTAGTGCTGGCCCGCGATCCAAATTACCTCACCTCCGCATTTCCATTTATTTATAGAACTTATGTTTTACATATCAATCACATAGCATATATGTACATTGGTAGCAATAAGACTTGCACGACGATAGGTACTTACATCTGTACCGTGCGACGTCGGGCTACTGAATGACGGGCGGATTGACCCCTCAGACTTATATATGGGCCCTGCCTCCCGCGAGCTACTATATAATAAAATGGCACCAGCCGGGGGAGCGCATATTCGCTTCTTACGGCGTGGGAGGCAGTCGCGGGGTGTAATTAAACTTACATACTAATATACAAAGTCGTATTTCCTATTTATACGAAGTTATGTTAGATTCTGAGTAATGCATTTACGTAATTATATTTGCAATTATGCTTTTCGGGGAATGTACTTTCTTTATTAAATTTGGCTCTAACATACTTAATTACTCAGAAAACTAACTCCTAACAGTAGTAAGCTACTTATCTTAGCTTAATATCAAAGTTATTACATAATTACGTTTTAATTTACGTAAACCTAACATTTTCATAATTTATTCATTATATTCACGCTTACTTAATCTACGTGTCACTGGCACATGATATTTATAGAACTTATGTTTTACATATCAATCACATAGCATATATGTACATTGGTAGCAATAAGACTTGCACGACGATAGGTACTTACATCTGTACCGTGCGACGTCGGGCTACTGAATGACGGGCGGATTGACCCCTCAGACTTATATATGGGCCCTGCCTCCCGCGAGCTACTATATAATAAAATGGCACCAGCCGGGGGAGCGCATATTCGCTTCTTACGGCGTGGGAGGCAGTCGCGGGGTGTAATTAAACTTACATACTAATATACAAAGTCGTATTTCCTATTTATACGAAGTTATGTTAGATTCTGAGTAATGCATTTACGTAATTATATTTGCAATTATGCTTTTCGGGGAATGTACTTTCTTTATTAAATTTGGCTCTAACATACTTAATTACTCAGAAAACTAACTCCTAACAGTAGTAAGCTACTTATCTTAGCTTAATATCAAAGTTATTACATAATTACGTTTTAATTTACGTAAACCTAACATTTTCATAATTTATTCATTATATTCACGCTTACTTAATCTACGTGTCACTGGCACATGTGTCTATAGTCTATTTGTGTCGTGCACATTCTCCCGCCGTCGCTGACCCTGGTTCGTCTGCGAGCTCCGTTGGTAGCACGACGATCTTCTTCGTAGGCCTCCTCAGCACGTGTCCGCTGCTGGTGGTGACGTCCACGACTCGTACCTCGCCGTCGGCTCCTGGGAACACCCGGCTGACGCGTCCTCGCGGCCAGGTGTTGCGCGGCAGATTGGAATCGCAGATGATGACGACGTCCCCGACCTTCGGGGCGACGCCGGTGCTGGTGGGCTCCCGCCGGTGTTGCAATAGGGGAAGGTACTCCTTCACCCACCTCCTCCAGAAGATGTCAGCCAGGGCTTGAGCTCGCTTCCATTGTTGGCGAGCAGTCACGTCGTCTGCAGAGAAGTGCCCTGGTGGTGGCACATGGCAGTTGGGCCCGATGAGGATGTGGTTCGGCGTGAGGGCCTCGGGATCGTTAGGATCAACCGAAACATGTGTGAGGGGTCGTGAGTTGACGATATTCTCGACCTCTGTTAATAAGGTTAACAGGATCTCGTCGCTGGGATGCTTTTCCATCATGGTGACACGAAGCACTTCTTTCACTGCTTTCACCATTCGCTCCCATGCCCCCCCCCCCATGAAGGGTGCGGAAGGGGGTATGTACTTCCACACGATGTGTTGACTCGTAGTTTCTTTTTCGAGCGCGTCGAGTGCGGCCTCTGCTAGCTCCTTTTCCGCTGCCTTGAAGCACGTAGCGTTGTCACTCCATATTTCTTTGGGACAACCACGTCTGGCGATGAATCTTCTCAGGGCGGAAACGGCTGAGTCGGCGCTTAAGGAGTGAACGACCTCTACATGTATAGCTCGAGAGGTCATACACGTAAATAAGGCTCCATATCTCTTCTCTCGATGGCGTGCGACTGTAACTTCTATGGGTCCGAAGTAGTCTAGACCGGTGAACGTGAAGGGACGTGTGTTGTGAGCTAACCGGGCGGCTGGTAAGTTGCCTGTGACCGGTGACGCTGGTTTCGCCTTTCTTATGCGACACAATACACACTTCTTTATCTCATTTTTCACTGCGGGACGTATCTTGGTAATCCATAACCGCTGCCGGAGTTCATTGACCGTGATCTCGGTGCCACCATGCCGTAGCTTCTCATGTACATGTTTGATGTAGAGGCGTGTGTACGGGTGTTTGCCGTCGAGCACCACAGGGTCCGATGCGTCTTCTCCCAGCTCCTTTGCAGCTGATATGCGTCCTCTCACGCGCATAGTGCCGTGTGAGTCTAGGTACACGCTTACATTGTTCAGTCGGTTGTCGCGAGGAGTTGATTGACCTTTTGTCATACGTACTATTTCACTCGCGAAACTATCTCGTTGACTGGCGTTTACACACAGGTGTTCGGCGCGGTTCAAGTACTCACCTGGTATGTTTATGTAGCACTGTTCATCGCGTATCACTGTGTTATTCTTTTTATGCACTGGTATGGCTTTCTTCGTACGCCAATCGGGATTAGCTTTCTCTATCTTACGAGTTCGCTTTCGAGCAGCTGACGTTTTACACTTATTCGGCCGGCACAAATCGATGAACTGGAGTACTCGTGCAGTCGTTCGTATGAGTCGCATCCATTTTATATACTTCTCTATACGCAGTAGTTGACTTGTGCTGGGCTGCTCGACATCTTGCGATGTGTGACACGTTTGTCTTTCTTCGCCCGTGTCGTGACGAATGACCTTGTCTTCTGTGGGCCACTCGGTTGCTGGCAGGCGCAGGAAATCGGGGCCGTTATACCATCTGTGTTCGGCCCGGAAGTTGTCGGGGGTTTCTCGAGTTGCGTCGTCTGCCACGTTGAGTCGAGTAGGCACCCAACGCCATTCATTTTTCTTCGTGGTGTCTTCTATCTCGGCGAGGCGATGTGCAACGAATGACTTGTATGCACGCGGCTCCGACCTTATCCATGTGAGTGCGGTTCGCGAGTCGCTCCAATAGGTCTTCTCTGTCGACTCGTAGTCGTGGTCTTCCAGGGTGGTTTGAGCCAGGCGCGCTCCCAGTAGTGCAGCTTGAAGCTCGAGTCTCGGCATGGAGATGGGCTTCAGCGGGGTCACTCTGCTCTTTGCGGCTGCTAATGACTCGGTTACTGACCCGTCGGTGTGTTGCGTACGCCAGTACACAGCTGCAGCGTAGGCTTCTTCACTCGCATCGACGAAAGTGTGCAGTTGGCGTGAGGCGACTGATGTCGTCAGGTGATCGTAGCAGCGGGGTATTCTCAGCAGGTGTATGTTGTTGAGCTGGGCGAACCATTTGTTCCATCGTTCCCGTAGCTCTGCTGGGAGTGGGTCGTCCCATTGCGCCTTATAGCGCCATGTGTCCTGAAAAATACGTTTACCGGGAGTTATTATTGGTGCAATAAGGCCGAGCGGATCGAATAAGGCCATTATCACACTCAAGGCCTCTCGCTTCGTTGGAGGTCGCGTGTTTGTTTTCACTTCGCGCGGGATCTTCAAGTTGCTCGCGTTAAAGCCAAGATGATCTTCGTTGACGTGCCATGTTAGACCCAAGGTTTTTCTGTCTCTTGGCCGCCGAGTTCCACTGTAGTACTGCTGTCTCGGGGCAGTGATAAATCTTCTATGATTGTTTTTTCGTTCGAAGTCCAACCGTTCAACACGAAGCCTGCTTTTTTGTGTATCATGTCGACTGTTCGCGTGGTCTCTCGTGCCGCTGTGACCGTAGGGAAGCTCTGCAAGTAGTCATCCATGTAGTGATTTTCTTGTATGGCTTTTACGGCATCCGGGTAAGTGTCGACGAAGTCTCTTGCGTTCCTGTTCTTGATGTACAGCGCTGTACACGGCGACGAGGTGGCTTTTCTTTTTCATAATTTATTCATTATATTCACGCTTACTTAATCTACGTGTCACTGGCACATGTGTCTATAGTCTATTTGTGTCGTGCACACTTACTTTGCTTTACATTCAAAGTGATAAATTCTATGATAACTGATAAAATACAATATTTCTACAAATACAACTACCCGCAGTCGGACCAAAACTGATTATCTAGACACCATGATTATGACCATATGCCGGTTACTTTAGTTTGACTTTCAATCGAGAAATATAGTTCTAAGAGAACTGCAGTTAGGGGTTTGAATAGTCCCTTCATCGCAGTTGACAATAAAATATAACCTACCTCACGTACTTCAATTAAAAACTGGTTTCAAATTGTCCTTCGTGATGGTGGAATTTAAGATATTATCTCGAGGTTACTTGAGTCTTCTAATATATTCTCTAATCAATATTGTCGTGAAATAGAGCTTGCAAAGGAAAGTCATAATTCCTTTCTTAATTCTTTAAAAAAATTTGAACTGTCATAGACAGTTAGGTACTCAAAATGAAGGGCACGCCGCAATAGCGGCGGTAAGGCCCATCATGGAGGATTGGCTAGAGAGGCGACACGGAAGCCTCTCGTACCGACTGACGCAGGTGATCTCCGGGAAGGGGTGCTTCGGGGACCACCTGCATCGGATCAGGAAGGAGCCAATGCCTGAGTGTCATCACTGTGACGCGAGCGAGGACTCAGGGCTGCACACGCTGGCGGACTGCCCGGCGTGGGAGGTGCCGAGGCGTGACCTCGTGGCAGCCATCGGGGTGGGAGTCCTCTCGCTCGGCAGCATGATTGCGGCAATGGTGCGGAGCGCGAGCGCGTGGGCCGCCGCCACCTCCTTCTGCGAGCATGTGATGCTCGCGAAGGAGATGGCGGAGCGCGCCCGGGAGAGGTTCAGAACCCTCCCGGCCCGCCGAGCCCGCAACATGCTCGCCTCGCGTCGCAGGCGACTCAGGCGCCGGAGGTCGCTTAACGACCTCCGTCCTCCATGAGCGCAGGCCTGGGGGTGGCAGGTGAGGCCGCCTGTCACCCCAGCAGAAGCAGGCCGGGACGGTGGGGTGACTAGCGCCCCTCCCCCAAACCGGGGCAAGACGGGGACACCGTGGTTCCCAAACCCGAGGGGGCCATCTCGAAACCGGAGATGGCCCAGGGTCAGTCGGGGTGCGAGAGATATGCTCTATGGGCAACCTTACACTCCGGCGTCTGCAGACCCGAGACGGCGTGCGGTTTTAGTCGGTTCAAGCCCGACATAACCGCCCCCGCTGGCCGGCGGGGGGGTATCCGAGGGGATTTCCGCACGAAAAAAAAAAAAAAAGGTACTCAAAATGATAGTCAATATTTCTGATTCTTAACTTATTAATTAAAATATGCACAAGGAAATAGACAGTAACTAACTAACAGATAGAATGTTTATGTATAATAAATAACGATCACGAAGTACTGAAAGTTTTATAGATAGTCTATAATAGGGGTGTGTGTTGGGTAACCTCCTCGAGTGTCGCTCCGATTCCGATCCCGCTGCAGTCCGGGGGGAACGGAATCGGAGCGGCCGGTACACCCTGGGCGGCGGTCAATGGCTTCCCCTTCACCCCTTCATAGGGTTGGCATTGATCGTCGGCCAATACCCAACGTGGCGGGAACACATCGCTCTCCGTACTCCTCTGCTTTCAGAGGAGACAGGATGAGCGATGCTGTTAGTGGTGAGATGGCCCAGGGTCAGCCGGGGTGCGAGGGATATGCTCTATGGGTAACCTTACACCCCGGCGTCTGAAGACCCGAGACGGCGTGCGGTTTTAGTCGGTGCAAGCCCGACATAACCGCCCCCGCTGGCCGGCGGGGGGATATCCGAAGGGATTTCCGCACGATAAAAAAAAAAAAAAAAAAAAAGTCTATAATAAAGACAGTAACAGTTGCAGTAATGATAACTATAAATACTAATTTCATTTTCCGATTACGGTTCAATCCATAATAATCATCATAGCGTTGTGTTTTCTATATGTCACCAGCAGATAACAAACACGTCTTCAATCGATACTGTATGCTTTCCAGAGGCACATTAATATAACGGTTTTACATAAAAATAAAACCGATATTATGTGCCGAGAAGGAAAGCATACAGTATCGCAGGAAGATCTTCCTGGTGAAGCCTATGACAATCTAAGCGACAACGATTCCCGCCTTGCTGGTTTGACAGTGCTGACATCTATCAAACGTCAGGTGAAACGTAACCATAGAGACAGCATTTATGGCTAAGTATAGACAGCTTCTTCAATTGATACTGTAGCGTCCGGGGCTTGGACGCCACTATACCTCGTGTTGATGAAAGATAAACACAAGGATAAATAGTTATATGGGCATTTATTAATTCAACAAAGCTTCCTATATCGAGTTTAGGGAGGTTTTTACGCGAATATATGTATATTTAAACGAACTGTAGGGGAATCGCGGACTCCGCTCAGGGACTGAGCCTAAATTCAATACACTTATATCTTCTCTTCGGCCGGCGGACCAGGGCGGCGCCCCAAGTCGCCCGCTGTCAGCCGAATGCTCCGCCAAGCAATTGTTTTTCTTCCCTCGACATATTTGAATGAAAAGAAATTATTTTTAAACTCTGACACATGATGGCCAGGTTAATGAACTGTAGTGATCGAACGAGGTCGGAGCACTACATCCAGCTACGCCCAAGGCCATGACATGTGACAGCTACATTGAAGCCCTAGGTAAACTACATCTGGGACACAAAAAAAAATTTAAGCGAATTGTCCCCTACAATTGGAATAACGAAGCAATCTTTGTAATACTTAATAATCGTTATTAAAATCTCAAATTATGGCAATTAAACTGTAATAACTACTGAAAAACACGAACAAAGAAAAATTACTTCATTCTTGGTCAGGCAAAAAACCCAGAATAAAAGAAGCCAGGCCACAATCGGCCTCACTAAATAGACTAGTTTGATGTCACTTGCCACATTTTAATGTTTGCCCGAAAGAAGCCTAAAGTACAAAGTACTTTTAAGACCTACCTAACTAAAAACTAAAGATGACATAAAGTGATCTATCCTTACACATTATGCATATGTAATTATAAACCTTTTATATCGCCTACGAATTACTAAATTACTTTTTAATCAACATTAAAGAGAAAGAGAACTTTACTTCATAAAGAAGAGTCTGATCGAAAACTAACTTTCAATCATCGTCGACACTCATGTCCAGAACGATTTGACTCTCTTACAAAGTTTAAATCCCCACTCCCAACATTAGACGAAAAAATAATTGCCTAACTCCTACGCTAGAACATCATGAATATAACAGAAAAAAAAAACTATTTATCTTCCGCAGCGCAGCACATAGAATGAACAGAGAAAACATAACATTAATTAAATATTTCACACAACACATTATTTACTACGTGGATTATAATTCTATTAAGACTTATAGTCCTTATTGGCCCTATTGACCCGCAGACATCCGTCAATGGCGAAAATAACACAGAAATCTCTTGAAACACTCTGGAACACGCCACCATCATAGCCATTGCACTTCTTTATCGTAGCCATCTTCTAGTTGGGCACATAACAGCACATAAAAGCAAATAAACACAACGATACTGATAATTGCGTCGCTCCACTGTCGCACGACGTCTTTCTTCATACGGTACGGGATCGATCCATCCACTGCCAACTGCAGAATGTTGGCGTTTCCGACTCCTGCGGAAACTAGCGCTCCACCAGCTGTAGCAACCACCAGGTCCTGTGGAAACCAGCGCCTCCACCAGTTGTAGCGTCCGGGGCTTGGACGCCACAATACCTCGTGTTGATGAAAGATAAACACAAGGATAAATAGTTATATGGGCATTTATTAATTCAACAAAGCTTCCTATATCGAGTTTAGGGAGGTTTTTACGCGAATATATTTATATTTAAACGAACTGTAGGGGAATCACGGACTCCGCTCAGGGACTGAGTCTAAATTCAATACACTTATATCTTCTCTTCGGCCGGCGGACCAGGGCGGCGCCCCAAGTCGCCCGCTGTCAGCCGAATGCTCCGCCAAGCAATTGTTTTTCTTCCCTCGACATATTTGAATCAAAAGAAATTATTTTTAAACTCTGACACATGATGGCCAGGTTGTTGTCTGGAGCCCCTACGAAACTACTTATGCCTTAATGATCGAGAGAATACAACGCAAGTTCGCCCGGTATCTCTACAAGCGCTCATACGGATATTATCCTTTCATGTATCCCTCCCTGTTTGTCACAGGGATGATAGGTCTAGAAACCCTAGAGCTGAGACGTAATTGTTTACATGTCATACATTATTACCTATTACTACATAATAAGGTAGATAACCCATCCGTCTTGGCATCCATTAATTTCTTTGTCCCAAATAGGTATGTGCGTGCCACCGGGCGTAGACAGCATCGCCTTTTCGTAACGCCACCGACATGGCGCGTGCCTCAGGCCGCCACTTGCCCCACCGCAAGGGCGGTGGAATTAATAAATGGTCTACTGCGATCTAACCCTGATGTCGATGTGTTCTCCGACAGTATGCATCAAATGATGAGAAACGTCATAACGTACCTGAATGCACCCTCATGAGAAGTGCATCAGAATTGGCTTAGCAAATTAGTAGTGGCTTAAACACATTAGAAATATTATTAATAATACTTTATTACTTGCATGTACCTAGTAGATTAAGTTAGCTGTTAGTTAGTAAGTAGTATAACATTATAAGCGCTTTGGTGTTACACTGTTAGCTTGTATTGTTTGTAAATAAATAAATAAATAAATAAATAAATAAATAATTAATGAACTGTAGTGATCGAACGAGGTCGGAGCACTACAATACTGTATGCTTTCCTTCTCGGCACATAATATCGGCTCGGCATATATTATCCACTATTTGACGCAAATATGCAGTGACATTGTCAATAGACTATCAATAAGATAAGGATACGACATCTGCATTTTACAGTAGGGGTAAAACAGCAGTTTTCAAAATGTTTGAAAAACAACATTTAATTCAATGTGCTGAAGTTTTTAAAAAGAGTAATTCAACTCAACAAGAAGTTATGACCAACGGCATCCTCTTTCTTCTTTCTATGTACGGAGCTCCTAAAAAAACTACCTGTTTAGATAAGCAGCGATATGCATGTTTCTTTAAAAATACTAAAAATAAAAAACAAGTTCAATTAGCTTGTCTTCCTCCAACCTCAGTTGCTGCTCATCAACATCTTTTTCGGGTATATTACCAAGTTCAAGTGTGGCTTGGTTATCAGCTAGACCCTACGGACTGGGGTTGGAAGTTGGTCAACAATATATTACAGCCAGTTCAAACTTTACTCCCACCTGCACCGGAAAAACTGCTGAACACAATTTTTTGCAACTGCAAAAAGGGATGCTGTGCTAAATGTGGTTGCAAAAAAGTCGGACTGTTTTGTTCTCTGGCATGCACAAATTGTCAAGGCCGGTCGTGCTCTACTGTTGAATCGCAAACAATGGAGCATTCGTTTGATTCCGACGAAGTGTCATGCGATACATCGCTATTTGACGCAATTTACTTGCATCCAAAATGAAGATGAAGAAGAAGAAGATCAAGAAGAAGAACAAGAAGAATTTGAATCTTACGAATCAGACGAAGGAACTTCACCTTAATTACATTTTAAGGACCATACTAGTCCACCTAAAAAACAAAGTTAAAAAGTATTTCGGTATAATTATTTACATTTCAAGGACTATACTAATCCACTTAAATAACAAAATTTCAGTTAATTTCAGTTTTTAATTTATTTCAACTTAATTCTATTGGTGATTTCATTCTTGAGAGTCATCATGCTGTACATAAATATAATTTTCTATTAAATTCTTGCTATAAGTATGTACTAGTATGGAGCTATGAATGAACCTTACAAATACGAAAGTCAGTTTGTTTGTTACTCAATCACGCAAAAACTACTGAACGGATTTAGATGAAATTTGGCACACAGGTAGTTTATAAGTAACCCTGAATTAAAACACTTTTTATCCCGGGCAAAGGTTCCCTATGGATATTTTCTATATCCACCAGGCGCGGTCGCAACCTGAAATTTTGAAGGGGGTCACACTCACTACACTAATAAAAAATAGGTATCTGGAATAAAATAAACATTATTGCACAAGACACAATTTTATTTTATGCGTTACTTATAAAACAAATGGAAGTCGTCTTTTTGTATTTGCGAATTGGGTGATAATAGTTGAGACGTCTGGTACTATTTCCGTGTGAATGAGCTAAACCTGTTAATAGCTCTTCTAACATGTTAGCTCTCAACCACGTTTTTACACGCCTAAGCGTAGAAAAGGACCGCTCTGCTGTCGCACCACTTACGGCGTGCCTTACGTAGTAACTATTTAGTAATCTGTGCTTACGGGAAGAGTTGCCAGAATTTTGAGAAATGTCTTTATATTTGGGTATAAAACATCATCACAAACTTCGATGGTAGAAACTACACACTTAGGAAGTTTCGTATCAGCATTTTCTGTGACCTACCGTTTCCACTTTGTAATCCATAGGTAGCTGATACTCTGTAACGACGGTGGCAGCAGGAACATTTAAAAAATGGGAATAGAATTCAGATACTTTCTTGGCAATAAGAAGATCTTCTTCTGTATATTCAGATTTCGGCATAAAAATGCCTAATCCGAACAAGTTTATTGTATCCAGTAGCGGCGTTAGGGTAGGGCGCGGTTGGGTGACCGTTCAGGGCGCCGGACATAAAGAGGCGCCCCTTTATTTCTTCTCGATCATTGAGCGAGGCCTACTTACTCGTAAATTCCCTAAATTTTGCGAAAAAATCGTTATGTTGGCAACACTAGAATGGAACGCAGTGTTCAAACCGGATGCATTTAATTTGACCGGGAATCCCCGACCATCGAGAAACACATTATCTATCTCTTTTTTACGTTTAAATTAGAGAGAGTTGATGTTATTTTTGACAAAGCGGAATACACTCAGCTCATTCTCATTTTAAAATACAAAATTTATGATTGAATTTTGCAACTGTCTTTTGGACACTACAGTTACGTTACAGTTAATGAAAGATTTGAATAGTTGAATGAGTACTCGGAATATGGGTATTTTTTGTGCAATATAAAAAACCTGACATTGTCAACTCTGTGGTGATCTCTAATTGAAATTAACTGTAGGTAGACTCTAAATCAGATATAGAGTGCGCGCCAGATAAGTCTGCGCGCAGCCAAAATTGGAACTAATCGCAGGCCGCCACAGTGTCGCCAACTTAGGAGTTTTCTCCCCAATTTTTAGGAATTTTTGAGTTTACTCTTAGGGGGATAAAATTTCAAGTGTTATTTAAGTTATGTAAGTGTTTTTTTCCCAATAACAGATTTCGAATAATATTCAATGTTGTTTTTATTTACCTATTTCTAAGGTACAAACACTTTTAGTTAACAACCAACAGGCCCCAATACCCTCAACGTCCAAGTATTAGAAGGCTAAAATTAGGTTTAAACTGCGACAACTCATCGCACGAGCCGAGCAAAGCGTGCCGCGGCAGTGGTCGGTCGATGCCAAAAGCAAAATCTCTGTAGATTAAAATAGGGTCATATTTCATATTCTTCCTATCTTTATTATTACTATTCAACTGTTGTTTGGTCGTAGTTCACTTGATTTAGTTAGATTTTTTCCTCATCTCCAATTTATATTTTAGATCGGGAAATCATTTCCCATAACTGGCAACATTAGTTACGCCACCAGTCGCGCGCAGACTTATCGTTGTGTGATGAACTCATAAGTCTGAAATCTTTTTTGCCTAATCAGAATGTGGCTGTTTTTTGTTTTAAATTTTATCAAAGATCGCAACTTACAAGACCAGTAGCTCTACCATGTGTTTAATACGGCAGTAGTATACTGTAATGTATTTCTCAGTGGTATCGTTTTCGACGGCTGATCTACCATGAATTTTGTAAAACGATACTGTTTCCGACTGTAGTGTATCAAAACGGAACGGTTCTAATGTTTTCGGATACGATCCGTAGTATACTTGACAGTATAGCTCAATTTGCTAACATGAGTCCACAATTTGACATTTAGCGACAGGATAAACAATAGAATACTATTTATACGATCTCGTGTCGCTCTCACTGTCTATTTTGGTGGTGAAACGAGTATCGTTAATGTAATATGGTGGCTTTCTTATAATCAGCTGTTGGGCGAATGCAATGTTTAAGCTTTACACATCGATTTTTTTGGTATTGATTTGATCCGTGTTTTGTTAAAAAGTAATAATTAATGATTAGTGACGATATACCTTATCTAATTTATAAAAGCAATCGAAATTGGTTGATTAAAAATACTTACTCATTGTTTTTCCTTGGTTATTTTCTAAGACAATAACCGAGGAATGCCTTTAACATATTGAACCAAGCATTTAATGTAGGTACTTGCATGTACTTAATCTGATCATCATGGATGACATATTGAAATCATGATCACAGCATTAGGACCGGTTACATCCAAAGCTGCATAGCAACTTGATCCGTCCGACTCAGGTCAAAGACGGGCGCTGAGGATTGTCAACAATCCCATACTTACAGGCAGTGTGGAATATCTCAGCCTTATGATATTTTGATATGATGCCCCTGGTGTTGTACACATCCATAGGCCACGGTAACCGCTTCCCATCAGGTGGGCCGTGTGCTTGACTGCCACCTAAGTGATATAAAAAAATAATGGAGCCTGGGGTATGCTTTCCTCTTGGTGTTGACGGGTCAGGCGGCAGTCGCTCCCGCAAAAGCCCGAAATATCAATAGAAATAGTAGAAGAGAGGACCCCGGACTCCAAACTTCAAATTTTGGATACAACCGGGACTAAAATTGTGATGTTGACAATGAGTTTTAAACTAGACAGCGCTGTGAAGTATGTTCTAGAATATTATACACCTAACCCAAAATAACAAGACGTTTTTATTAAGGTATACTCTGTTTTAATATAAAAAAAGGAGATGTCCACTTTTTGTATAATAATAATAATAGCCTTTAATTCAGACATATAACATTTAGTTTACCATTATTTTATAGATTAACATAATAATAATTAAACATATCAATGTTTTTTTTTGTTTATTACATAATGTAATAGCATTATCAATTTTATTTAATTATCACTTTTCTTCTACACTCCGTCTATGTGCCTTTTATAGGCAAAGGCCTCCACCAATTCTTTCTACTTTTCTGTATTGTGAGCTATTGTAGACCTTCGTACACCTGCTGTTTTTCTTAATTCATCAGCCCAAAGTCTCAGTGGTCTACCTGTTTTTCTCTTCCTGTGCCCTGAGAACCAGGACATTATTAACCTGGACCATTATTCCTTACCTCTTATTGTATGGCCTGCACATTTCCATTTGAGCTTCCTCACTGTTGCTATACCATTATATGCATGTGGTTTTTTATAAATTCGAATTCCTTATAAATTCCAATATGGCTCAAATTACACTGATATATTTTAGCCAAAATTAGGAATCGGGAATTAGCCGGAGCTGACTCATTATTTCTCAGCTTTTATATTCAACTTTTGACTAATTTATGTCAACACAATGTTGGGGGATAGCATGTATCTGGTTCATTCAATATGAAATATATTTAGAGGTCCATCACATGAACCATGCTCATTTAAGTGATGTAAGATAATCTATGCTTCATTTGCTGTGCAAGATATAATTATCACTAAATAGGACTCCTGATTAGTCGTTAATTTGCAATTGTTGCAAGCCCGTGTATTTTTTTGGTACTGCTCCGATTTCAGTAGCTTGTAGCTATTTAACTCTCAAATATTTTCGTTCAACAGTTATACTTTGACAAGCAGTCAACATATTACAATTTTATTACGCCAAGAAGCTTTATAGGAGGAATACAATGATGGTGTTTAAGTCACATAGTTTCAAAACACTATATGTGAACGATATCTGCATGTAGTTAAATAATGCACTTTATTCATAGATAAATCAATAGTAGGTAACGCATTTCGTCTGAATATGGCGTAGCCTATCACTATCGTTTTCTCTTTATATTTGTAGAAATCTCACAAGTAAACAAAAGATGCAACAGAACAGTCATCCATCTGTCACATGTGACGCGTAAGTGACAATTGTCAAACTTTTTTTTTGTTGTTCACCGGTAACAAAAGTTTTGTTCGTATTCAGCCTAAAAAATATACCGAAGCTAAAACGGTTTTCTCAAAATTACAGGAGTTTAAAATTCCATTTCATAAATCATAATATAAGTCCTTAGGAAGTCTATTCAAAAATATTTGGTTCATAGCTACTGGAATTTTTAAAGAATAAAAAACTATTTCTGAACAACTCCTTGAAGTAAACTTTAAAGAAATCGATATTAGATAATTCACCTACTTCTAAATAAAAATATGTAACTTTTTTTTTTCGTGCTGAAATCCCTTCGGATATAAATATTTCTATTTTATTCATTACTACTTGACCCGGCAAACTTCGTTTCCAATTACAATCAAGTTATGTTGGTTACCTTATCAGCTGATTTATTTCGTGAATGTCTCATACTTTTAATAATACTAATTGCTAGGCCATCTCAAAGCAGTAAATGGCTCAGGGTTACCCAGGGTGCGAGGGACTTGTCTTATTTGGCCACTTTACACCCTGGCATTAGATATCCGAGACGGTGCGTGGTTTTGGTCGGTTCGAGTTCGACATAAATACTCCCACTGACAAAAAAGAAAATTAACCACAAAGTGGAACAGTATATGCAGAGATAAATCTAAACATCCACCCGTTCTCGAGTTATAAATGGTCACAATTTACATACCAAAAGAGACAAAATTTTATTAAAATGGGAGTTTTTCAAAATAAAACAATAAAAATAGAGACAATAATTATTGTTATTACACAGTTCTTTAGTAGTCAGATTAGATTAATGCAGTTGACAAAACAGTCTTGCTCGTGGTTCTTTATATCATTATTGGTATCGAAATTATTATTAATTTTCATTCATGCGGCTTTTCATTTTATAAATCGCTCCAACTGTAAAGAATAGAAATAAATTATATTAATTACATTTTCTTTAAACATTATTAATAAAATTATATTTTACTTAGATGTTATTACTATGTTTTATTAACTATAACCTAATGTCTACTTTTGATTTTAAAACTCAAATTATGTAAATACAAACATATATATTTTATACTTTCATATTACATTCTGTATTTTTTTTTTATTTGTTTCCCACTTATTTTGAGTTACCCAATATACATTATAGCTTTACCTATCAGTGCAGTGTAAAATTAAGTACCCATAATGTGGTAACAACAATTAATTTACTTACTTGTCATGCCACTTTACTGTCCTTATAGTTTTGTTTTATTAAACTTGTACTGTAAGTATTATTGCAACTTGTAAGCACTTCACATCTCTTGTTTAGAGATTCTTAAGTTTCAGACGCTCCGAAAACAATCAACTCAACTGTAAAGAAAAAAAAAATGTCAATTTAATTACATTATAAAATTTACTTGTTGGTTAGGATACATAGAATTTAGTTATTCCTTTACATATGTAGGTGTACCTATTTGTTATTAATATAACTTAACCATAACTTAATATTTACTTTTGATTGTACCTGTACATACATAACTTCATACATAACTTCACGCCTGTATCCCCGAAGGGGTAGGCAGAGGTGTACCTACTTTTATATTAGTAGCCTTTTCCAATTTTTCAATTACTCAAACATTCATCATCATCATCATCTTAGCGTTGTGTCCCGATGCATAGTGCATACGAGATTTCACCTCGAAGCCTATTATCCTTCTCCACTTCGCACGATGTTGAGCATCAGTTATTATTATTTTCAACGGGGACGCCGGCGATTCAGCGATTGGGTGATCTACCCTTCGTGAGTGGGCCATTTCACCCATTTTCCCAAGCCAAACTGGTAGTGCGACCATTGTCACATTTATGTTATCCATTTCGACGTCAAATCAGCACGCAGCATGTACCTACATTGTATACTACTAATGCGACGTACAATAAAGTGTATAATATGTGGTAACAATAATAATTTCACTTTGCACTACTTTTCAATTTCCAATTATATTTTGGTTATAATTTTTTTTGCAATCCATTTCTGAATGAGGAATTCACAGATTTTTCATTTTTATAGAATAAAACGTCAGTAAGGATACTGCAGTAGTATTCTTGAAACTTGTAAGCACTTCACATTGTTTGTTTGGAGCTTTTAAGTTTAAAATCGATCACAAAATACATAAAACATTTATTCGTAGTTTCGTAGTGCGCCCACAGACAGCCAGGTTCCACAGAATAAATATGCATGCCTTGCCGGCCGGCCTTCAAAGTGCGTTTAGTTAAGTAATATCCTTTATTTATGTGAACACAAGTTTTATTTTACTTCACTTTTTATTTAGTTTCCTTCAGATACTTCAATAGTTTCATTACAAATTTGTCAGACAAATATTTGTATATCCTTTGAAATATATTATAGTGTGAAAATTAAAATAACAACTTACTTACTTACTTACTTTTGATTTATAGCTCAATTGCAGAACAAAACGTACCTATTTAAAACCAAATGAACCCTACAGCGTAATACGGTAGTCTATGGTAATACTTATTTCCGGTATCGTGAAGTCAATAGCGTATACACGAATCGTAAATTAATCTCATGGTAGAGATGACAACAACACGTTAGTATAATCGCGTGAACACGATGACGATACCAGAGTCCGTATACGATTCACGTTTATTTAATTCATGGTAGAGCTACTGTATTCAAATGTATGGATAGCAATGTGCATATTATTAACAATACCTGTAACGGTTCTTAGTGGGGAGAGGAGTTTTTCTAAGCTTAAGCTGATAAAAACCTATCTGCGATCGACAATATCGCAATCCCGATTGACATACTTGCCAACTTGGTCAATCGAGAATGAAATTGCTGAAAACCTCGATTTTGATAAAATAATAAAAGAGTTGGCCGACAGAAAGCTTAGAAAAGTCAAATGTTATTAGTTTTAAAAAAAAATGGTTCTTTCTTTTAATAAATGGTAATTTCATTATATCTTTTTCCTTTTTTCATATGGATTTGAATTGCAGTTATTTATACGTATGCGTATTTATACGCTGGTAGTGCTAAAACCGGCACCAGTTATTTCCTTCATAATTATAGCGAATTCTCTTTCTTCTTCAAATTAAATTATATGTAGTAAGTATTCGACAATTAACTAATATTTTAATTTTTCTGAAAAATTAAAATATTACTTAATTTTTCCTCAATCACAAAACTTAACAATAAGAATCACAATTCACATCTAAGTAGACAGCCTTTATCTTGAATCTTTCCAATAAACCGACAAATTACATTATTAGAATATTGTTATACAATCTTTATCATAACGACGTATATCGATTTTGCTAGGAGCCCTTTATGTCAGTAGTACCATTGAACAGTACCATTGATGGTACAACTGACACACTTATAAGTTACTAGTACCATTAAAAAAAATACAATATATTCCATCCCGTGTTTACTCGCTGAAGTACCTACCATTGATGGTACTACTGACACACTTATACGTTACTAGTACCATTAAAAAAAATACAATATACTCCATCCCGTGTTTACTCGCTGAAGTACCATTGATGGTACTACTGACAATATAATTAAATAGTTACCGTACCATTAATACATACAATGGTGCCGATTCTCTTGCTACAAACTTCACTAAACTTGACTAAAAATCACTAAAATTGTAAGATTATGTCAAGAGACGTCAATTTAGTGCTTGTCAAACTCAATCTTAGTGATGACTTGGATTTTCTACTTTTAGTTCGATGCAACAGCAGAATGCCAATATTGAAATCTCTTGTCTAAAATAGGAAAAAATTAGAGATAGTTTAGTTAAGTTTGTTAAACAACAGAATCACCACCAATGACTAAGACTAATATTAAAAACTATAAATGTATGAAATAAGGAACAATCTTCTTGGATACACTATTTCCAAACATCATCGTCGCAATTTTTCTAAGAATAATTCAATGCCTAAGTATATCGTCGTTCACAAGCTGCATTTGCACATCATGGATACCTATATGTGTTGCGGTCAATAACGGCTTGTGAACGCCTTTGCGGCTCAGTTGTTAAAGCTTTAACAGAATTAAAAGAAGCGTCCTCCATTAGTCTTTTCAAGAAAAGACTGATTGTCGTTGGTTTCCCTTTAAAACTCTTATTGAATTGTCCATTCCATCGTTCGCATGAATTTGTCGTTTTAAGTCACTCTCCGAAATTGGACAATTGCTCTTTTTGGCATCCAAAAGTTTCTCGATATACATTAAAAACTGATCAAGGTTTTTGGCCTTTCCTAAAAGTTTGCTTTCTTTTATAATTTTCCACCCTTCTTCAATTCTTTGTTCTGGCAAAAGGGGAAGAACAGTGCATAAACCAACAATTTTATTTAAATTCCCGTTGGTATTTTTCTTCTTTTTCTTTAAAATCAATAATTGCTAATTTAATGGTACTAGTAACGTATAAGTGTGTCAGTAGTACCATCAATGGTACTTCAGCGAGTAAACACGGGATGGAATATATTGTATTTTTTTTAATGGTACTAGTAACGTATAAGTGTGTCAGTAGTACCATCAATGGTACTGATCAATGGTACTACTGACATAAAGGGGCCAGGAGTACCAAAACTACGTAGTTCGGTTCCATGTTTTTAAACTAATGTCATTTCCAAGTTATTTTGGCCATCGTACGTAGTTCATAAAAACACCAGTAGATGTCAGCAAACTATCAATTTATCGCTGTTAGGGGATAGCTAGAAATTTCCTTTTATTATTTGGCAAATTTTTGAGATTTTTCAATTTGACCTTAGATTTTGGGGGTGGGGGTCATGTCCCCATGTCCCCCCCCCTTCGGACTGCGCCTGAGCTGGTGCCCAACATTAAGGGACCCAACGCTCCCTCTAGAAGACTGTACCTGAGTATTGTTAAATGTAGTGGCAACACCAAAAATATTTTTTTTTTGTATAAGCTTCTCAGTCTATAGTGGTAGTTTAAAAAAAGCGTTATTGTATGAGAACAAAAATAAGTCTAAATAAAGAAGTCGCCATTGCGCACAAAAGAAATAGCAACTGTATTTCATTTAAAAGGTTATGGGCCCAGTCTGTAACGAAGAACAAAGAAAGTTTGTGAAAGAAATTAAAAGAACCAAGAAACAGAATGGAAGAATCAAAGAGCAACCAATACGGAATAATCCCGTTTGACGGCAAAAATTTTAATAACTGGCTCTTCAGGCTGAAAGTGATCCTGGAAGAAAATGAAGTTATAGAATGCATCAAAGAAATAGAACTAAAAGATGCCAAGAAAACCAGAAAATGCAAAAGCATAATAATACAAAGCATTAGCGACAGCCATCTTGAACTAATTAAGGACGCTAAGTCCCCTAAA
The DNA here is from genome assembly GCA_946251805.1 of Cybosia mesomella. Lineage (NCBI taxonomy): Eukaryota > Metazoa > Arthropoda > Insecta > Lepidoptera > Erebidae > Cybosia > Cybosia mesomella. The sequence goes on from OX276392.1 coordinate 16,394,985, forward strand.
GAAATCATCGACTCCCTAGAAAAAACCTTTTTAAAAAGGGGCATATCTAATCAAATATTAGCAAGAAAAAGATTACTTTCCGCAAAATACAAGGAGGGATCAGAATTAAAAGATTTTTTATTAAAGTTTGACACTCTCGTTCGAGAACTGAAAGATGCAGGAGGAGAGCCCTCTAAAGGCGAAATAGAATGTTATCTGCTAATGGCGATGCCTTCTTCGTATGACGGAGTTGTCTCCGCAATTGAAACACTTAACTCAGAAACTGTAACTATAGAATTTATTAAAAGAAGGCTGCTTGATGAAGAAGTGAAGAAAAAGGGTTTAAAAGAACAGACAGAGGATGAGGAAAATATAGAAGCATTTGCAGGATACAAAGGCCAATCAAACTACAAGAAACCCTTTCCTTTTGAGTGTTATAACTGCGGGAAGAAAGGGCACATGAAAGCTGACTGCAAATTTAGAAGCAATAAAACGAAGAAAGTTTTTACAAAAACAAAAAAATATGGCGGAGCTGCAGAAGAACAAGAAGAACATGAATTCTCTTTTGTATCGAGTGTCGAGCTTGAGCAACCAAGTTGTGCAAATATCACCAACAATGCCAATACTATAACTTTCATAGCAGACTCGGGAGCTACCGACCACTTAATTAATCAAGAAAAGTACTTAAAAGAAGTAGAAATATTAGAAAAACCTATATTCATTAATACGGCTAAAAATTGAGAAATAATGATGGCTACAAAAAGAGGTATTTTAAAGGTAGAAAATTTTAAGTTGAAAGAAGTGCTATTTGTCCCAAACCTAAGGTTGAATCTATTGTCATTGACCAGAATAGAAAATGCAGGATTTGGTATAGAAATAAATAATGGACGCATCATGATTTTAAAACAAGACCGTGTAATCAAGTCAGGTTATAAGGAAAATAACCTTTATAAGATAGCATTTTGTATTGAAAAGGAACATACTGTAAATCCTGCATATTGCATTAAAAATGATGAAGATCTGTGGCATAGACGTCTGGGACATGCATCACAAGAAAAAATAAACATTTTAAAAAGGAGAAAATTAATTAATTTGTCCAAACAAGAAAATAATATTAAACTGTGTGAACCATGCCTGCAAGGAAGGCAAATTAAGAAGTCCTACAAATCTTATGAACCATATACCACAGAAGTTCTACAAGTTGTCCATACGGATGTGTGTGGTCCCATGAACATGAGCACATATGATGACAAAAAGTATATTATAACATTTATCGATGACTACTCAAAGTTTACATGTGTATATCTCATGAGAACAAAATCTGAGGCTCTATACTATTTAAAGATTTATACAGAAATGGCTGAGGCACGATTTAATAAGAAAATAACAACAATAAGATGTGACAATGGAAAGGAATATCAAAATAAGGACTGTATTAGCTATTGCAAAAAGAAAGGAATTAAATTAGAATTTACCATAGCTTATAATCCTCAACAAAATGGAAAATCGGAGAGATATAATAGAACGTTGATAGAAAAGGCAAGAACAATATTATTGGAAAGTAAATTACCCAAATATCTATGGGGTGAAGCTGTTTATTGTGCTAATTACATAATAAATAGAATACCTACCTTACAGGAGAAGATACCAGCAGAAATATGGTATAAGACTTTACCAAATTATGAAAAATTAAAAGTGTTTGGCTCAGTAGCATATGCTTATATACCTAAAACTAAAAGACAAGGAAAATTTTCACAAAAATCTATGAAGTTGTATATGGTAGGCTACTGTGATAATGGTTACAAGCTATGGGACTTGATAAATAAGAAAGTAGTTAAAGCAAGGGATGTTATTTTTAACGAGACAAGTAAAGAAATTTTAGATAAAGATAAGCAGAATTCAATTAATTACCCAATAGAGTTTTCAGAAAATATAGAAACAGTGGACATGGAAAAAGGTGATATACAGAACATTGAGCAAGAGAGGTCAGAAACAGAAAATGAAATTAGAGAAGAAATAAATGCAAGGTCTGAAAGAAATAGAAAACCCCCAAATTGGTTTAAAGATTATGTTACTTACCACACATCACTCATGAGTGAAGGTATGATTAATGAACCTAGAACCTTAAAAGAAGCGTTGGAATCTAAAGAGGAAAAATACTGGAAAGACGCTATCAAACAGGAAATGAAATCTCATGAAAAACATGGTACATGGACTAGAGTAAAACGACCAGAAGGAAAGAAAATAATAGAAAGCAAATGGGTGTTTAAAAAGAAAGATGATAATGTAAATAAGGCTCGTCTTGTGGCTAAAGGCTTCCAGAGTGATAATTACAGTGATACTTATGCTCCAGTAGGCAGACTTACTACATTGAGGTCTTTGCTAGTCATGGCAAACTATGAAAAATATTTGATAGAACAAATGGATGTAAAAACTGCTTTTTTACATGGAACACTTGAGGAGGAGATATATATGTGTCTTCCAGAAGAAGAATGCAGTGAGTATGTGTGTAAGCTCAACAAGTCTCTGTATGGCCTTAAACAGAGCCCTAGATGCTGGAATGAGGCATTCCATAACTACATGGTATGGTATGGTATGGTTTCGCGAGCTGGTATCCGCAACTCCACGACAGGGCGCGGTTTTTGCGTGAGGGTGGGCATTTCACTCGATCCACCCCAACTCTTTGAAGAACGCCAGCAGGCTATTCACACTGCTGGCGATCTCCCGGAGCGTACCTGTATTTCCGAAGTACTTTACCCTGTATGTGGCGGTTACAGGGCAGTGTAGGAGCACGTGTGCCGCTGTTTCTTCCTCTTTCATGCAGGCTCTGCAGAGAGGGCTGTCGGTGATTCCTAAAATATAAAGGTGTTTATTGAAGGAGCCGTGCCCCGTGATGGCAGCTGTGGCCGTGCGCAGTTGCTGTTTGGTCAGTTGTCGAAGACGCCTGGTCAGTCTATTTTCAAGCACGGGGAGTGCTTCCCTCGCCTGTCTGCAAACTTCCAGATTTATCCAATAGCTGTTGTGTTGATCTCTCGTTCGTTTGTTTACCATGGTTCGTAGGTATGCAAAGGGGATCGGTATTATGGGCTCAGGTCCCATTACCACCATGTCAGATCCTCTCCTGGCAAGCTCATCCGCTGCATCATTGCCGCGCGAGCCGCTGTGGCCCTTAATCCATTGCAAGGTTATGTTATTGAAATGGCCTATTTGGTTCAGTTTACGATGGCACTCTAGTATTAGTCCCGAGTTTATAGTGTGGCTGTTTAAAGCTTGCAGCACGGCCATGCTGTCGGAGAGTATGCGTATTGAGTGGCCTTCCACTCTCCTGGCCATTACCGCTGAAGCTGCCAGGGTAATCCCCATGCATTCAGCTTGAAATACTGTGTTGTGGGTCCCCAGCGGTGTTGATATGGATATATTAAGGTCCTCCGAGAAAACGCCGGCCCCGGTGCCTGTACCAGTCTTTGATCCATCTGTGAAGATGCGTAGTTCCGTTGGGCATAAAGCCTCACAGCGGTGGTCCTCATGAAGTTGGATCTTGTATTTTTTGTCGAATACGTATTGTTTGGGCACACGATCATTCATTGCTCCTATCATGGGTATCTCCTTTATGAGATCTGTGAGCAGTGAGGTGTGTCGCGTGTTTCTCTCGCTCCATAGGTTGAGTGCCCTTAGGCGTATGGCCGCAGCTGTTGCTTCTTGGCGGATGAACAGATCCAAGGGTGGGAGTCCGAGCATGGCTTCCATTGCCGCGGTGGGGGTAGATTTCATGCATCCAGTGGTTGCCATGCAGGCTAGTCTTTGGGTCCGTTGTAGTTTAGCCGCTACTGTGCTGTTTTCGGTCCTTGGCCACCAGACGATAGCACCATACGCTATCATTGGGCGGATTACTGTTTCGTAAAGCCATAGGATGATTTTAGGTGATAGCCCCCATTTTTTACCAATCATTCTTCTGCACTGCCAGAAGGTAATCCCAGCCTTTTGTAATTTATTGTCTAGGTGGCTACTCCATTTTAACTTGCTGTCAAGAATAACGCCAAGGTATTTGACCTCTTTCGACAGTTGGAGTTCCGTGTCAAAGAGTTTGGGTAATCGGTATTCGCCTAATACCCTTTTGTTCGTAAACATGACTAACTCGGTTTTGTTCGGATTCACCGATAGTTCGAATTCCCCGCACCATTTTTCTACGATGCGTAAGGCTTGTTGGGTTAAGTTACAGACCGTTCCCGCTACCTTCCCTGAGATGAGGATTGTTAGGTCGTCTGCGTAGCCTATTGTGTAGTCGCGGTTTTTGTTCAGCCTTGTGATTAGGTCATCTATCACTAAATTCCACAGAAGGGGAGAGATAACTCCGCCCTGCGGGCAGCCTTTGGCTATCAGAGCCGTCTGATCTTCTTCCCCAAGGCGAACTACTCTTTTGCTGAGCATGTTTGTTATCCAGTCTGATAGTACCGGCTCCGCTCCATGTTTTGACAGGGCGGCCTTAATACTGGTGAAGCTGGTTTTGTCGAAAGCTCCTTCGATGTCAATGAACGTTCCTAGGCAGAAGCCTTTTTGTTCGATCGCTTCCTCTATCCGGCTGACTACCAGATGGAGGGCTGATTCCGTAGACTTACCGGAGCTGTATGCGTGCTGGTTTGCATGTAGGGGTAGCTGTTTTAGTGCACCATCTCTCAGCTCCCTCTCGCATAGGCGTTCCATGGCCTTTAGCATGAAGGAGGTCAGACTGATTGGTCGATGTGCTTTGGGATTCGTGTAATCACCCTTTCCTGGCTTCGGGATGAAAATTACTTCTACTTCCCGCCATCCCTTCGGAACGTATCTGTATGCCAGACAGGCTTTAAAGATACGCTCCAGTCTGCTTGCGACTAATTTGTCGCCCCACTGTAGCATAGCAGGGATGATTCGGTCGGGGCCAGCTGCCTTATAAGGGTGAAAACTACTGATGGCCCACTGGACTTTTTCCAGTGTGACCACTTTGTTTGCGTACTGCCAGTCTCGGGCAGTAGGTGTTATGGTTTCATCATGCCAGTTGATTGTCGTCGTGAAGACGCATCCAGGGAAGTGGGTCTCAATGAGTACGCGTCTAGATTCTTCTGGTGATGTTGTGAGTGTGTTGTCCTGTTTTTTAAGGGCGGTCAGTGCCATCGGTTTTGTCTGTACTAGGACTTTCCTTACCCTGTTTGCTTGTTGGCATGATTCTATGTTCCCACAGAATTTTCGCCATCCCTGTTTGCTTCGGTATCTAATACATTTTTTGTAGCTGGATTTGGCTGAACGATAGGCGTCCCAGTCTTCATCTGCACAAGTATTCATAGCCCTGTTGAAAGCCCTTCTAACCTTCCTTCGCTTGCGCTCTAGCTCTGGGCCCCACCATGGCTGTTTGCCTGGGGTTTTGGGAGGTAGGGTTTCTGGGCATGCTATGTGGTAGCTGTCTATTATAGATTTGGTTAGGTGGTTTACCTGTTCCTCAATCTGTATGATGTTGTCGAGGGTCAGTGGGCAGCGCTGTTGAGCAAGTCTATTTGCTAGGTGCTGCTCAAATTTGACCTTGTCGGTTTTTCTCGGGTTGCGTTTTGGCAGAGTTTGTAGTGTCCCCGCCTGTAGATCAAAGCGAATCCACCTGTGGTCTGAGCAGGATGCCTCCTTGGAGACGTGCCAGCCCATGATGGCTTCCGCTGCATTTTCAGTAGCTAGTGTTAAATCAATAATCGTACGGCTCTTTTTGTTGATTAAGGTCGGTTCAGAGCCGGTGTTTAGTAAGGTAAGGTTAGTAGTGAAAAGATATTCAACAAGGGACTTACCTCTGTCGTTTTGAGTGCTCATGCCCCATAGCGGATGATGAGCATTGGTGTCGGCCCCAATTATGACCTCTACCCTTTCCCTTTCGCAGTGGTCCACCAGCCGGGCGAGGTCTTGCGGGGGCAGCTCCTCCTTTTCGGGCATGTAGGCTGAGGCGAGGATGACCACGTTGTCCTCGACGTCCAGCTGTGTATGCAGCCTTATGGCAGTGAGATCTCTGCAACAGAACTCTGTGAGGACCTGTGTTTTTAAGTTTTTTGTGACATATATACACGATCTGGGGAGATCATGTTCGCCAGTCACGATAAGCTTACCTCCTAAGTTGGAGAGCCCCTGGATGTGGCCCCCTCTGATCCAAGGCTCTTGGATCAGGGCAATGGCCGTTTGTTAAACCTCCAGCCATTTACGTAACTGAGCCGTCCCATCACGGCTGTGCTGGAGGTTCACTTGGAGGACTTTAGTCTTCGACGAAGGGGACGCCATCATTGGTCGTTCCCACTTCGTCCTCCCCAAGTTTAAGCCCCGCAAACAAGTCGCCCGGTTCGACGTCGTCCCCCAGGAGGCCGGAGATTGATGCCAGAACGTCCTCCGCATCCTCTGCCTCCATGGGTGCGCCCTCCTGTCCGACACTGGCGGGGGATGTCGGTGGTGCCTTTGCAGGCACCTCCCCGCTTGATTCGGGGGCGTTTGGGAGAGGATTGGACTCCTCTGTCGCAGGCAGGTGCTTGAGCTCCTGGTTTATGGTGGCCGTGGATGGGTCCCATCCCAGAGGGACGTCGGCAAACCTGCCGGACCGACCCTGGAACTTAACGTACACCGTCCCCACTCCAAAAGCGAGACGGCGTCCGGCCTTCATTAGGGTCGGTACTTGGTCCTCTGGGATTCCGACCACCAGGAACCACGCGGCGTTTTGCTTGGTCGCGTTGACCAAGGTCCACTTTGCGACCTCCACTTCGGGGTCCTGGAAGGACAGAACTCGCCCAATTTTGCGCGCGTCCTCCAGAAGCCCTTGTGGATCAGGGACCAGTATGCCACAACGTGCCCGCTGAGGGATCTCAGTCTGGCTCTTCACGACCAACTTGACGTTGGGCGTGAGAGCCATGTCACTTACGGCACGTTGTAGCCATGTGCGCGTATATTCATCCGCACACCACAGTTTTAGGACCCCCTCAGCATAGAGCGGTTTGGCTCTAAACTTCGGGGGCTGAGTTTCCCTCCGAGCCAAGGCATCACCGAAGATACGGGTTTGTATCCCGGTGAGTACTTCCTCGGATACGTCCTTGCCGATACGCCCCGTGCGCGCGCATGTGATTGCGACGTCAAGAGGCGTACTCGCGGCTTGGGCGTAGGTTGGCCTGGCGACCTTTTTGGTTAGGTCCAACCTCTGCCTTTTGTACTCCCCGCGAGGCGAAGTCGTCTCGTTGAGAGCACGTTTGGCAGAGGAGTTACCGTTCCCAGTCGGCCGCTGTTTGGCCCCCTTCGCTTTGTTACTGGTAGGCGGAATATTCCGTCCACCAGCGGCGAAGTTGAGGGTGCCGATTGCCTCTGTCTTCGTTGCCGAGACAGAGGGTTGTGCGGAAGAAGGCAGAGACTTGGACGCGATGGCCGCCATACGCCTCTCCTTCTTCGTTTTTCGGACCCTCCGCTTTTTCGGTTTGGATGGTTCGGCAGCTGCCTTGCCATCCTCGCCTGTCGGTTGGGTACGTGCCCTGGTCCTGTTTGACCCCTTTCTCTTAGGCAGTTGCCAGCCTTCCGAGAAAGCGTCCTCCGGTTGGCAAGAAGCCACCGGGCTGACGCTACGGGGGCCTTCCCCTGGGGGAGGTTTGTGTGACAAAGGGGTTTCCCCCTTATGTGTGTCGTTACCTTCGCGGGTACCCGTAGATGGAACCACTGAGCTTCCCGTGAAGGTAGTTTCGGTGCCCGCACTGGTACCCGTAGATAAAACCACTGAGCTTCCAGTTTGGGCTGTGGTTGTTGTGAGTTTTTGTTTAGTGGGTTTGCCTCCACCGGTACCTGCAGCCGAGGCCACTAAGCTTCCGGTTTTGGCCAAGTGTGCGCTGAGGGCGCGTGTGGTGCTTTCGCCCTCCCTGGTACCCGTAGTTTTAACCACTGAGCTGCCAGTTTGGGCGGTGTGGTGAGTTATGTGGGTGCCTTTCCCGGTGCCTGCAGCCGGGGCCGCTGAGCTGCCGGTTCGGGCCAAGTGTGCGCTGAAGGCGCGTGTGCAGTCATTCCCTTGACTGGTACCCGCAGTCTGGACCACTGAGCTGCCAGTCTTGGGATTTGTAGTGTTCGTTTTTTTATTTGGCCTATCCATGTTATTGTGAGTTTTTTAAATTCGTCCCTTTGGCTTCCCACCCTCCACGGAGCCCGCAACTGGGAGTGCCTTACTCGACTTAATTCGAGGGGCACTAGGACTACCAAAGAGATATAGGAGTGCAAGGCTGGTTTACAGTGCGACATCGGGGGCTCGATCGGGTTGGCGTAGGGGGCATGAAATGGCCTACCCCCAACGGCTGATCAACCCTCACTTACCCCGTCAGCATGACCTTTACCCACCACGATAGTCGTCCGAAGACGGCTATCGTGGACCCTACACTCCTCGCCGGTGGCCCACTAATGGGACACCTTGACCTAATTTCCCCAACCATGGCTAGTGTTTGGGGCTACCGTTTAGCCTGAAATCCAGGCCAAAGAGGGCGTGTTGCCTCGCGGACGCATAACCGCCAGCGCCGTTTGGCTCAGCCCCCCAGGATCCCTTCATCCTTGCGTACGGCGCTCAACTGCGCAGGTCCATGACGCAGGTGACTGCCCAGTCACAAAGGGTTATTTTTGTATCGGGGTTTTCTTCCCCTAGCCAGATGGTCCGGTTATGGCGCCGGAGATTCGCCCTCGTGCCTCATATTTAGCTACTACAGTTCCGAGGTAGTTGGAATGAGCGAGGCTCGTTATAAACCATAGCATTGCCCAGAGGAGACGACCCGCCCGGATGTATCCAAGCGAGCCCGCACCCAGGCCGCGGCGGCAGCCTGGGAGCGGCGGGGACGTATATGAAGCACTTGTCGGTGCGCGCCGAACAGCCTAGCTTCGCTCACCTAGGCGTACGCTATTGTCGTCTTAGCATTTAAGTTAAAGGTAAATTCCCTGGCAGAAGTCACCCCACTAAGGACTAAACACCGACCCCCCCCCCAAAACTAACTACATGGTACATATAGGTCTAAAGTGTTCCCAATATGATAATTGTTTATATTTGTGTAGTGAAAAAACCTTATTTGTTTTTTTATTTGTGGACGATATTATTTTAATTTCAAAGTGTAGAGAAGATTTATTATTATTAAAATCAAACCTTAAACAAAAGTTTGAAATGGTTGAGTTAGGAGAAATCAAAAGATTCTTAGGTATAAACATTGAAAGGGATATTAAGAACCAAGTAATCAAACTGCATCAAAAGGACTATATATCTAAAGTAATACACAGGTTCAATATGGACAACTGCAAGGGTGTTTCAACTCCATGTGAAATTGGACTCAAACTTGAGAAAACTGAAGAATATGAATGCACATTACCTTATCGTGAGTTAATTGGTTGTCTAATTTATTTGTGTATTTGTACTAGACCTGATTTGTGCTTTACAGTTAACTACTTTAGTAGATATCAAAATAATGCATCAAACAAACATTTTGCTTACTTAAAAAGAGTTTTGAGATATTTAAAAACTATTGATTATGGGTTAGTATACAAGAAAAGAGAATTTGGTAATATATGTCTTGGTTACTGTGATTCAGACTGGGCGGGCGACCATCTTGATAGAAAATCAATTTCAGGTTTTTGTGTATACCTATATGGTAATATTGTATCCTGGTCTACATTAAAACAAAAAACAGTTTCTCTTTCCACAGCTGAATCAGAATATATAGCTTTGTCTAATCTCTGTTGTGAAATTTTATGGTTTAGGGGTCTCCTAAGTGATCTAAAGATAAGTTGCAAGAGTTTTGTCATATTTGAAGACAATCAGTCATGTATTCATATAGCTAAAAATAGAGAAAATACTAAAAGAGTAAAACACATCGACATTAAACACCATTTTATTAGAAATTTAATAGAGAACAACACAATAGAACTTAAATACATAGAGACACATAACCAAGTTGCAGATATATTAACTAAAGCTCTTTGTAAACCAACTTTTTGTTATTTTAGAAATCTTCTTTGTGTAGAATCTTGTTAATTATTTATATACTTACTTAATGTGTTAATTAACCTCTAAGAAAGGTCATGTTTGTTTTCATTTAGAATGAGTCTTTTAAACCTATCGGGTTAAAACTTAGGTTAGAATGTTTTATTTGTGATTACCTACTATCATTGCAGTGTCAATGTCAACTGTCAATTAAGTGACACGGATGTTAAGGAAAAATTGTGTTGTGAATTCAAGATTAGTGCTATAAGTTGATATCTATTTAAGAAAATGAAAACATTTTTGTGTTGAGGAGGAGTGTTAAATGTAGTGGCAACACCAAAAATATTTTTTTTTTGTATAAGCTTCTCAGTCTATAGTGGTAGTTTAAAAAAAGCGTTTTTGTATGAGAACAAAAATAAGTATAAATAAAGAAGTCGCCATTGCGCACAAAAGAAATAGCAACTGTATTTCATTTAAAAAGTATCTTGCGAAGCATGGCCCTGTACGGGGCCCCCGTACGGGCGGAACGTCTGGCGGCCCGCAACGTAACTGTTTTACACTGCCCGTTGGAAATGATGGCCGTCAGAGGTATAAGTGAATATCGCACGATCTCCATCAAGGCGGCATGTCTCCAATCCGCGAACCCTCCATAGGACCTGGAAGCGAGAGCCATTGCGTCGTTGTACCAATGGCGTAAGGAGGCGCTGTAGCGGGGCCACAGGTCCGGCCCCCGACATTTCGGGGTCCAGCGTGCCCAGCTTTGCCAGGAACTCATGAAGACTATGTCTAAGGTGCGACTTGATCAATCAAGGTAAAGAGAAGCCACCATCGCGGTGGTGAGGCCATTCATGGAGGTGTGGTTGGAGAGGCACCACGGTGACCTCTCTCACCGGATGTGCCAGATTATTACCGGATGCTTCGGATGTATCTGTGGTACATCCAGCGGGCCAGCACTGCGGTGAAGACACTGCGCTCCACATGCCTGCCAACTCACCGAAGCGGGATCAAACCCGACCCCACAGGCGAGGCCGCGATGGCGACCAATGTCCGCCGGTAGCCCTGGGGTTATCCTGTCGAGCGCTTACCCGGGGTGTTTTGGTACACTTGAGGAGGATACCGTATGGTTTTAGTCAGTCCGATTCCGACACAACCATCTCATCGTAGGCATCGATGGAGTGGAGCCCATGGGGGCTTCCACAAAAAAAAAAACAATGCTGTCTGTTACTTAGGACAAATACTGAGATTAGATAGAGAATAAAATATTTATTATAAATGTTATCTCGTTAAATAAATAAGCAATAAGGAAAGTCCAAAAAACTCACTTTTTGAGCAAGAAATCATAGTTTCCCTATATTATCTGAACTCACGCGGCGCCGCCGCAAACTATCTACATTATCTAAAGACTAGTTAATCAAAAGTCAAACATCAGAATTCGGAATGTATTTATTAAAACAGTGCTAAGCGATAATTTTTTTAAAGTCAATTGTACTTAATGTAAAATAATATAGGTAGGTACCTACTCGCGTACATACGTACGTTTATTTACATATGTAAGTTTATTTAAAATTAACATTAATTATCTTAAACCACGTAGGTACATTAAAATGGTACATTAAGAATTTAAATTATACACTAACAATGAGTTCTGTGACTCAACTGACTTCTTTGAAGATTGATACTTTAAGCTCGTAGTATTTATTCAATCTTATTTCTGCGTACCTGGAAAAAAATACAAAATAATCAATTGCATTGCAACAACAATTGCAAGGATAGAACAAAGTATGTACAGTAAATTGCAGTATTGGGAAAAACAATGGGCTCCATTGTACCTAAGGGGAACCATGAAACATAACAGTTTTACCCATCCTACCACCAGTGGTACAAAACAGGGATATGACGGAGCAATAAAATAGCAGGAATCTTCGGTCACAATCCAGATTTAACTACAAAATTATGTAATAAATTGTAATATGTAATAAATATAGAATAAATTAAATTTTTAAAACCTACTCAGGATTATACCTACCTCTTTATTTATTTAATTTAAACAATATTATTCTTTTCAAGTAACAAATTAATATTAGCACTGAATCAGAGCCTACCTTTTTTTTTTTTTATCGTGAATCTGACCCTACCTTTTTTTTTTTTTTTTTTTATCGTGCGGAAATCCCTTCGGATACCCCCCCGCCGGCCAGCGGGGGCGGTTATGTCGGGCTTGCACCGACTAAAACCGCACGCCGTCTCGGGTCTTCAGACGCCGGGGTGTAAGGTTACCCATAGAGCATATCCCTCGCACCCCGGCTGACCCTGGGCCATCTCACCACTAACAGCATCGCTCATCCTGTCTCCTCTGAAAGCAGAGGAGTACGGAGAGCGATGTGTTCCCGCCACGTTGGGTATTGGCCGACGATCAATGCCAACCCTATGAAGGGGTGAACGGGAAGCCATTGACCGCCGCCCAGGGTGTACCGGCCGCTCCGATTCCGTTCCCCCCGGACTGCAGCGGGATCGGAATCGGAGCGACACTCGAGGAGGTTACCCAACACACACCCCAATCTGACCCTACCTAACAACTGACAAGTCATATGTCAAAATTGTTATATTTCTTACTCGTTACCAGGGCGATGATTGAAGACTGGGTTGAAAATTAGCTTCAACGCCGTATGTATACTTGTGTGTGTAATATGTATGTACAGGGGACAAAAAGGATAGCGCATATCACCAAGTGACTAGAAGAGATCGTGCGTCATAGACAAAATTTAAATTTAATATTCCGTGTGGAATTAAATATGTTCAACCCCGTGTCTCTGACAGCAGATTTGTCTGTGTGGCCGAGAAATCAAGTGTGCCGTAGAAAGGATATGAGAAACCCCTGCCGGCCTTGGCCACCTCCATAGGCGATCCCAATGTGTTGGGAATCCAAATCCGCCCTCCCCTATAAAGAGGTGCGCTCAGAATAACGAGCCGCCACCCTGGGCCTGCCTCTGCTAGGGCGACGCGCTATGGGACAAAATGGTAGTAAAAAAAAATCAATTTTTTAAATTGTTGTCTGTCTCTCTGTGTTTCTGTCTGTTTGAAAGATGTAATCTCTGGAGAGGCTTTCACTGGCATACTTACCTATGTTACGCCTTGTACCATTACCTATCTGTACAAGGCTTAACATAGGTTACTTCAATTTTAGAATAATAATTAGCGATCCGCGCAAAAAATGGATCCACAAAATTGTGAATAAAATCTGATTTACTTTGGAAAATCTGGGCCGATTTTGACGAGGTCTTCACTGACAGATAGGTAATATTCCTTATCGGGCGGGCGCATTATCATCGGCCAGTATAAATTGGTGCCCATGATTTATTCGGAATGGTCTGACAATTCCATCAACTGCAACTGCTTTATACATGTCTGCTTCTCTGAAGCCTCGATACGGGATCAAAGGCGTTCTAGCTCCAATCATAATACCACCCCAAAAGGACACCGATTTTTCGCCATGCTGAACTGTTCCAGTGGCAGTTCTTTGCCTTTCACCGTCTCCTTTGTCTCCAGACACGGACCTGTCAGTTATCTGGATGAGTACTTATTCGCGATTCGTCTACGAAGAGACAGTTTTGCCAAATGTTTCCTTCTTCATATTGCCGAAGCCTAGCCCACCGCAATCTCCGACGTTGACGTTGCCAGGTATTCAGAGGAGCTCACCAAGACCTCCGTGCTCGTAATTCAGCCCAGTGCAAGCAATTCCGAATGGTTTGAGTGTAACTTCCAGCCCAGAGGCGGCCCGAACTTCTGCTTTGCGCCGTCACGAGAGTATCGTCAGTGTAGGCATACGGAAACCCATTTTTACATCACCAGTCGGCCAGTTGGTGAGTCCACAGGGCGCCCTTCTTTGCGGAGGAGGAACAGTTGCCCCGTCTTTCATATTGTCGTAAACCGACTCTGCTTGAGGCATGTGCTCTAGCCCTTCTAGTCGGGATACGAGGGTCTTTAGAGCGTAGAATGTCGTTAGGTCCCGGAGCGGTATTTGTGACTTAGAGTCGTAACACCGCTACCTACCTCTTGCTCTACCCAAGTGATTACGGGCGCTACGTCATCTTCTACGTCGGGCGCTTGAGGCCGCTGTTCTTCTACTAGCTGTTCCCCGCGGCTTCGTTCGTGACATACTTCGCCCCCGTGGCATCCATTTGTTCCATACATGTTCGTAATTTATTAGTTCTACAATAATGTATAGAAATTTGTCCGATATGTTGACATTTATGATTACTGCTCCGCTCTCCTAGGTACTTGCGTGATGATACGAGGGTCAAACTGAAAGTTCTTAGAAAATCAAAAACTGATTACATTAGCCAGTTATTAGTTTTATTATATCTTTTCAAAATATTGTCCATTCACGTCAATACACCGCTGCATGCGATGGAACCACTGGGAAAAGCACTTTGCCCACTCGTCCTTAGGGGTCTCTTCAATGGCATCGCGATACGCAGCCACCGCTTCTTCAGCATTCATAAACCGCTTTCCTTTAAGTTTTTCTTTAATTTTTGGAAATAAATAAAAATCACAAGGCGCGAGGTCGGGGCTATACGGCGGGTGACCCAGTAATTCAACGTTTGATGTCGCCAAATAGTCGATCGTTCGCTTGGCGGTGTGCGACGAGGCGTTGTCGTGGTGAAGGAGGATCCTACTGCGAGGTCGTTTCTCTCGAACTTTTTCCAAGACAAGTGGCAAACAATTGGTAGTGTACCATTCTGCAGAAACTGTTTTTTGATCCTCTAACACAATTGTTACGAAATGACCTATCCTTCCAAAGAACGAGGCCACCATTTTTTTTCCCGCACTTCGATCTCTCTTCACTTTAGTTGGCAACTCCTCGAAAGGAAACACCCACTGAGCAGATTGTCTTTTGGTTTCAGGATCATAACAGTAAATCCAGCTTTCGTCACCTGTTAGTATGTCGAACACAGCATTAGAGTCACCTCCGTTAAATCTTTCAATCATTTTACGGCACCAATCCACACGATGGAGTTTTTGAGCCGCAGTCAAATTATGAGGTATCCACCGGGCGCAAAGCTTCCTGACCGCTAAATGTTCGTGGAGGATTTTGTGCACTTGACTCATACCGATGCCTAAGCTTGTCCGAATCTGCTGATAGGTCACTCTTTTGTCAGTCTCTATCATACGCCGCACAACACAGATGTTATTTTCAGTCGTCGCCGTAGAAGGCCGTCCCTCACGTAAATCATCAGTGAGATTAGTGCGACCACGTTTAAACTCATTAAACCAGTTGTAAACAGTCGCACGAGATGGGGCTTCATCGTGAAAGGCCAATCGTAGTCTATCATAACTTTCTTGTTGACTTAAATGAGTCATAAAAAATCATTGCACGAAAATTTTCTCGTGTTAAATTCATGTTAACGTGACACAGACAATTTTCAATTTGCCGCCAAATCGTAAAACAAATGATAAATGAATGAAATATATACCTACTCAGTAATATTGGCAAAGAGTTCTATTTTCTAATTTTAGAATTATTTTTTTATTATATTGTTTATAAGTGGCCAGTTCTAAGAACTTTCAGTTTGACCCTCGTATATAGCCCATAACTTTCATCAATAAATGGGCTATTTAACATTACAAGATTTTTTTCAATTCGAACCTGTAGTTCTTGAGATTAGCGCGTTCAACCAAGCAAACAAACTTTTCAGCTTCATAATATTATACTAGCTGTCCCTCGCGGCTTTGCCCGTGACATACTTCGATCCCCTGTGGCACCCATTTAACCCATACCCACATGCCTGTCATTTATTAGTTTTACAATAATGTATGGAAATGCCCGATTTGTTGACATATATGATTACTGCTCCGCTCCCTTGGACTATCCAATGTCAATCTAATCTAATCCGATGATATATAGCCTATAGCCTTCCTCGATAAATAGGCTATCTAACACAAAAACATTTTTTCGATTCGAATCAGTAGTTCCTGAGATTAGCGCGTTTAACCAAACAAACAAACTCTTCAGCTTCATATATAGATTCAGCAGTGTCTCACGAATGAAACTATGTATTTTATTTCAAGTAAAAGATAAAAATACATTGGTCTAGAAGTTTGGATACTTATATCAAAAAGTCGAGGCGATAAGCTCTAGTATTCTGCTAATTTATGAAATAAGTCTGGAAGATATTGAACCTTAATACCTTATAAAATCAAAAGCAATAGTTGAATGCTCGTATTGCACAAGTGACCATATTCCCCAGAGGAAGTGGGACAACAGTGACAATCGTTGAACTTCTACATAAACTTCGAATACTTCAGCATCTGTGGGGTTGTCTTTATTTAAATACTCTCTCAAGTATACTTTAATCCATTTTAGTTGGAATTCCTTATTGGGATACCTTGTATAATCAATGTCTTCTACCGTTAAACCTGAAAACAAAAAGAAGATGCAGGAGTAATAATATATAACTAAATTAAGTAATATTTAACTTTCACATACCTCTACCTATTTCAGTTCGAACTACTAAGGGTGTACATATATTGTGAAGACTTTATGAAATATCTGTTTGGTAACGTTAAAATAGCCGCTTTTCAATGAATGCATATGAATGTCTACACAGTACTTAGAATAAAAAAACATTTTCGTAAACTTTTGTCTGTTATTAGAATTAGGTAACCTCTGGTACAGTTGGACCGATTTTGATGGAACTGGTAGATAGCTAATATTATAACGCGTAACATAGGCTACTTTTATATAAGAAAAAAGAATTAGGGCTCCGCGCAAAAATAAAATAAAACTCAGATGTACGTTCACGCAGACGAAGTCGTGAGCAAAGCTAAGCTATATTAATAACATAATACGCAGTGGGTCGTCGTCTCGTACGTACTCGTATTTTAGAGAATTGCTTCCACGTATTGCGATGATCCATATTATATCGTTGTTTTCTTATTTCAGTGCAGATTTGCCGAATTTATGTTCATGGTGATATGTGCATTGTGCAGTAGAAAGCAGGTGAGAGTCGTTAGAGTGAGAGTGTGCAAGGGCTCGAGTTAAGGTGCCATTCCGAGACCGACTGCAGACTGCAACTACAGGCGGCAATGCCGTCGTCGTCCGCAATGCAGCCTGTGGTAGCCGACACTTTGCATTCCGAGCACAGCGGCATTGCCGTTGCAGACGCCTCTCTTATGGCAAAATAATTAAGTAGATCTCGTTCTTTGAATGTCGGACATTTTTAAACCTAATAATAGTTTAATAAAATTGTATCAAAATTTATTTCAAATTATTTCTTTTACTAGATTATTCCGATAGCTGAGATGGAATATGTCGTAAATTCCTGAATATCCTGGAACAATGTTAATTAACTTTCTTCATTTTCTTCCGAAATGCTTTGTGGTGAGCGCCACTACTAGTGCTGCCAACAACACTAGGTTAGCACAATAAGTTAGAAATACACAGAAACCAGTGGTTGCTGTCTTGCTGCGATCGACCTCAGGGGGGCCACCGGAATTTTGTTGCAGCCGGTTGCAGTCTGCGGTCTGGTTTATGTGATAAAGCGATGTCATTGAAGTCTTTACAGCTAAAAGTGTAAATCCTGTAATTAGGGCTGCCACCCGTATCTACCATTATAAAGTATTGTACGTTATTTCGGGTAATTGAGGTGAGCGAGCGAAGCTCATATAGTTTTTTGGTGCCTTAACCACTCGCGCGATCTTAACCAAATTTACCACGGTGATAGTGTGGACACTGAGGAGTTTTTTGAAGCGAGATGGTTCATGTCCGATGTACCATTGAGGAATAATCACCGAAAAACAGTTTCACGAGCGCGCGGCCTTAGCTAAGAGCGCGACCGTAGTAAGATGTCTTATTTTCAAGTAAGAGTCCTGCTCGCTCAGCTCAATTTATTTCAGTCGCATCCTGCACTGAATTCCTAGTTACTTTATACCTTATGATTCCAATAAAATACTAGAAAATACTTTATTTCGCCAGAGCCTCGTCCGTCAATCGGCAGGTGTACTGACTTAAAGGTGAGGTTGGCTTCGGCCGCGAAGATCTATGTGGGGCCCTATACAATACACCCTTCTTAAAAGTTAATTCTCCACCTTTAAAGTTAATGTTTTTGAGGCATAGAGATTCAAGATGAAGAACAAGGGAAACAAAAGTAGCGACCTTACCGGCAAAAATCTAAAATAGTGACGGAAAACTACTTACCAACAAACTCGTTAAAGTGATTGGCGATGTCGTACGCTTGGTAGCTATATGCAGCATATTCATAATCAATAAAATGTATTTTCTCGCCATCTTTGTTGTAGATTATGTTTCCTAGAAGCAAATCATTGTGAGCAAACACCAAAGGACTGGTTGATTTCGAGAGATATGACTTAAGCCGTTCATACTCTATCCGTAGTTTGGTAACAGAGTTGAAACTATTTGCGAATCTATAAAAAAAAAGAAAACAAAAATCTTATTACTCGCTTTGAAGTAATTTTTAACCCACTTCAAAAAGGAATGGGTTCTATGTTAGTTTCTATCAATTTTTTACAGAAACTCATCAGAGCTTCATAGTAACAATATTGTATTATAGTTTACTAGCAGTTGCCCGCGGCTCCGCTCACGTGGAATAAAAGTAGCCTATTTGTTATTCCGGACTATAAATCTATCCCTGATGTGCCAAACTTCAGCCAGATCCGTTCAGCCGCTTTTGCGTGAAAGAGCAACAAAGATACATACATAAATACTCACAAACTTTCGCGTTTATAATACACACACCGGCAGAATTAGCGGAACACAAAAAAAGGACAGTATAGTTAGCTTTATTTTTAAACAAATAATATTTAAACATGAAACAACAGTTAAATTAACATGTTTTGACATTAATTTACAACACCATACTTAAAGTTTAATAAAAAAAAAACTTTACTAAAGAAAATGCATTTTTCTTAGATTTCGTAGTAACAGAGAAACAGTTGAAATTTTTAGATTTAATGACGGTTTAAAATTAATTAAATGAATGTTTAATAACGAGTGTTTCCCCCTCGTGCCCTGATTAAGGTTTCCATCCGTCTGGGTATGCTGCGAATGATGTTGTCAATGATTTCTAGGGGCAACCTCTGCCATTCTTCAACTAATGTGTTTCGCAGCTCGCTCAGATTGTTAGGAGGTGGCATTCTTGATTTGGCACTCCTCTTTAGCAAGTCCCAAACGTGTTCAATCGGATTCATATCCGGGGACCGTGCTGGCCACTCCATCACCGTAACACCAACATGGTTTATGTATGCCTGTACTGAGCGAGCACTGTGAGCCCGAGCATTATCCTGCATTAAAATGCAGTCGTTACCAATAAATGGGGCAAATGGCACAACATGTTCCTCTAAAATCTCCATGATATACCGATCAGCAGTCAGATTTCCGCCGTCGACTACCACTAACTCCGTGCGAGCTCCTAAACATATCCCTCCCCAGACCATAATTGAGCCGCCGCCATATGCCACTGTATTTTCAAAATTAGACTGTAAATAACGCTCTCCTTTGCGTCTCCATATTCGCTGCCTTCCATCAATCTGATTTAACAGAATTCTGCATTCATCAGTAAAGAGAACCTGTCCCCACTCGTCAAAGTCCCAATGACGATGTTCACGAGCAAAGTATAGTCGGTTTGTGCGGTGGTGTCTCTCAAGTTTTGGTGCTTTGGCGGGTATAAATGAGCCTATACCAACTTCCTCGAATCTTCTGCGAACTGTCCGCTCACTCACTCTTACTCCTCGAACCTCCTCCAATGCATTTCGGGCCTGCACCGCCGTAAGTCTCGTGTTCCAACGAACTTGAAGTTGTAGAAAACGGTCATCTCTCCTTGAAGTACACCTTTTCCTGCCTTGCCCTCTTCTCCTCACTAGAGAATTCGTCAATCTGTACCGTTTGATGCTACGATGAATCGTTGATAACGGTCGACGAAGTCTTGTTGCAATCGATCTGTAGGATTGACCATTTCTTCTCATTTCATCTGCCCTGATGATTTCTGGTAGCGTTAAATCAGGCATACTTAGATGTTCGTAACTTATCAATAAGCGAGAAAACACAAAAGTCTCATAAAACTGCAATACAATGTTTTTCAAGTGGAATTTACGAACTTTACGAAAATGGAAAATCTACTTCGAAGCAGTCGATAGAGATGTATGAATGAAAAATTAAAGCAAACGAATGAAAAAAATGACTGTTGACATATGTTCCATTTTCAAATTAGACGTTTCTAAAAAAAATTATGTAAAATATTGATAAAAAAGTAATGTAACCGGCCAGTGCTACGAAAAAAATATATTAATTCTTCCTTTTTTTTTGTGTTCCGCTAATTCTGCCGGTGTGTGTATTAGTAGGATAAGTAGGTATCTATATTTAACTTTTGTTATGTGTGTAATTTAATCGTTGTACCTATATGTGCTGCGCTGCGGTGCTGACTGTCTTGCTGTTTGCATAACTTTCTTCTTCATAGCTATGAACCGTAATACTTAATAGATATTGTGTAATATATAAAATTTAAGCAATCCGGAGATGGCCCAGGGTCAGTCGGGGTGCGAGGGATATGCTCTATGGGCAACCTTACACCCCGGCGTCTGTAGACACGAGACGGCGTGCGGTTTTAGCCGGTTCAAGCCCGATATAACCGCCCCCGCTGGCACGCGGGGGGGTATCCGAAGGGATTTCCGCACGATAAAAAAAAAAAGGGGGACTCTCGATACCGGGGTGCGACTGGTTGGATTACCTCCAAGTTTGGTGCACCCTGGGCAACGTGGGCGATGACGTATCATTGATTGCTCCTCTGGAGTAGCTGGCGTCACCGTCAACGGCCAAGAGTCTGACCAACCGGCCCTTTTCAGGGCCAGCTGACCCCATTGCACGAGGGGGTCGTGGTATGGCGGGCCTGCAAGGCCCGCGGGGGTGGTCGCTCCAGGTACCCCTTTGCTGTTATCAGAGGGGACACTGCGAATGGTCTAGGGTCAGTCGGAGTGCGAGGGATATGCCCTATGGGTAACCTTACACCCCGGCGTCTATAGACCCGAGACGGCGTGCGGTTTTAGTCGGTTCAAGCCCGACATAACCACCCCCGCTGGCCGGCGGGGGGAGGGGGGGTATCCGA
Organism: Cybosia mesomella; assembly: GCA_946251805.1. NCBI lineage: Eukaryota > Metazoa > Arthropoda > Insecta > Lepidoptera > Erebidae > Cybosia > Cybosia mesomella. The sequence continues at coordinate 16,416,054 of OX276392.1, forward strand.
AGGGATTTACTAGTTCACGGCAATCCATCTCTAAATCATTACCTTAGGAAACCGAATACCAAAAAGTTATATTATTATATAAAAAACATCGCCCCGGGCACACGCCTCAAGAATGAGTGTATTGAACATGTTAATTATCGCTCGCTTAGTAATGACCCGGTAGATGGTTATATAATTTTTTTTCGCCATAACGAGGCGAGAGCTTGCAAGTACTTTGGAGCCCGGGTCCCGGCCTGTGGCCCTGCTTCAGTGCCTTCTTACGCCATTGATACAATGCTCTTGACTTGCCTTATTTGGATATAAGAAATCGAGGGGCAGCGATCCTAATCCCGCCAGGTGCTCATGGTGGAATGGAAAGAAAGACTTCGGCAACCAAGCGCAGAGCACGCCACGATTGTGGCGGTAAGACCCGTCATGGAGGAGTTGCTGGAGAGGCGCCACGATAGTCTCTCCTACTGGATGAGGACCGAACATGGCTGTTTCGGTGAGCTCCTGCATCGTATACGCCGGGAGCCGCCATTGATGGGGCTGCTCCTTGGACACGCTGCTTCAGACACTGACAGAGTGCCCAGAGTGGATGTAGCGGTGCCGTATCCTTGAAGCAGCCGTCGGAGTGGGACCCCTCTAGCTGCTGAACCTGGTGTTGGCCATAGTCGGTAGCGAGAGCATAAGCAAGCAAATGCAAAAGAGCCGGTCGAATAGGTACGCGAGAGGTGTAGCACTCTCCTGTGCCGTAGAAGGCGCACCAGGCGGCGGAGATCGCAGAACGATCTCCTTCCTCCATAAGCGCGGGCCTAGGGGTGACGGTCGGGGCTCGCGCCTCTCTTCAGGGGAGGGGGGAATTGGTTCCTCTACAAGACGTCAGGGTCGCCAGTGCTGGCGACCGGAGCCGGTCGGGGTCTCTGGGATATCCTTTCTAGGGCATACCAGATTCCCGGTACCAAATGGTTGACGCAAGAGACACTGTACGGTTTTAGTCCGTAGTGTTTGTAACGAAAAGTTAAAAACATTGACTATCTAGAAATTTTAGACCAAAATAAAGTATAGCTTGCATTATGGATACCTTTACACCCTGTTGATAAACCCCATCATTAAGTATATGAAGCTATAACAAACCTGATTTGCTTGATTTCTGTTGAAAAGGGCTCAGGTAATAAACTAAGAAACTGTTCTGTTTTATCCCACACGAATGGTTCTTTCGGTATCTGTAAAATATACATAATTATTTTACATTCTGGGCTCCCAGCATCTAAAACGCACAGCATGGGAGGGCAAAATGTTTTAAGTAAATGTAGCTGGCAATTGTACTGCGCCACAATGCGTGATTATTACACATGTTAATAGATGACTTCACCTAGTGGATTTATAGTTATTCTATATAATTTATATATATTTATATAATTATTATTATATATATATATATATAATAATAATAATATTTATTGTCTCCAAAAATTATAAAAAACATACAATGGCTCCCTACATCCCACACTAGGATTCCCTGTGTCGTGGGATCTAGTCTCTTTCGTTCGACTCGACAATAAAGCAATATTATAACATAACATCATCCTTTAATTTAAAAAAGCGGCCAATTGCGAGTCGGACTCGCCCATTAAGGGTTCCGTAGCAGCAAGTAACATAATAATGTTTTATTTTTAAGATTTATATTTGAGTAGATTGAATGAAAGGTAAATTGCAGTTTACGATTTATGACGTATTAAAAAAAACTACTTACTAGATCTCGTTCGAACCATTTATCGTTGGAAGTTTACATGGTAATGTACATCATATATTTTTTTAGTTTTATCATTCTCTTATTTTAGAAGTTACGGGGGGGGGGGGGGGGGGACACATTTTACAACTTTGGAAGTGTCTCTTTTGCAAACTATTCAGTTTAGAAATAATGATATTAGAAACCTCTATCATTTTTGAAGACCTATCCATAAATACCACACATGTATGGGTTTGATGAAAAGAAAATTTTGAGTTTCAGTTCTAAGTATGGGGGCCCCTAAAATTCATTGTTTTTTTTTCTATTTTTGTATGAAAATCTTAATGCGGTTCACAGAATACATCTACTTATCAAGTTTCAACAGCATAGATCTTATAGTTTAGGAAAAAAAGTCGCTGTGACATACGGACGGACAGACAGACAGACATGACGAATCTATAAGGGTTCCGTTTTTTGCCATTCGGCAAGGGAACCCTAAAAAGGTGATGAAGACATGAAAACGATAATAAAGAAAAAATTAAAAAAGAAACAGGAAATCCGCCACAATAATACAGTGTGTGTGTTTATGTGTGTGTGTGTGTGTAAGGGTTAAGGTGAGTGAGAGTGAGGTGTGAGGATGAGGGTGTGTTTGTGTGTATGTTGTGAATTTGTATGTGTGTGTTGTGAAACAGGCAGTGTGTACAAGCATAAATTATGTGTGTGTGAGCATATGTTCATGAACAGATTCTAGCATCTATACAATAACATGCATCTAACAATGCGTATCATCGTACAGATACCAAAATCTGTTCTGTTTTGTCATAATCCAGCTGAAGTAGCCATTTATAAACTTTGCCTTTACACCTGTGTGTGTGTACCCCTTAAAGTTAAATGATCTCCTACCAATCTCTCTGCCATATAATATAGTCCAGGAGCCAGGTACCTTTTCGTTCAATTATTTCTTCTCGAGCGAAACTTCGTAAAATGCATAAGGGACTTATACTATGAATACTCGCGACCGTCAGCTGCGACTCCGTGGGTGGGGTGGGCAGTGGCAGCCTCCCACGCATGGAGAAAAAAAAAGTTTTTTCAGTCATTTCCTCTCATTTTAAAATTTATCAGAGTATAGTTTATGTAGTATTTTGAAAGAAAAACATAGTCAGCTGACCATAACACGGTGGATTATACGTCAGCTGGCTCCTTGAACATGAAAATAAAATTTATATTTTCAATGATTTCATCTCAACTAAAAATTTACCTGGTGATCGTTTATATGCTACTATGAATGAAAATTAATGTCAGCTTGCTGTATCTCAGTGGAAAGTTTGTCAGCTGGTACCTTGAAAGGTGTAACGCAACAGCATCTATGACCTACTGAAACTTATCAGCTGACGGCTTTTCCCTTGGCTTATAGCTAGCTGATTTTTTTTATTATTTACTAGAGTATTTTAACAATTATATATATATATATATATATATATATAGAGATTTGCTCTCTATAATCCAACCATACGTCCGGGTCGAACACCTGACCCACGTGGAGAGCGGACACGCGATCTAGCAATCACTGGCGCGGCCAACATGGCTCTGGAAACTGGTGGAACAATTATGGTCCGGGTTGGTACCACCATGCAGCTGTGGTAAACCCTCCAAATAGCCCAACATTGGTTGGGTTGTGTTCAGGGTTCAGCAGCTGCACAGCCGGGGATGAGGACCCAGCCGACACAGCAGTAGTGGGACCAGTGGGGTATTGGCGGAGTCTAGTGTGGATGGCGTGGGTCGACCCGCCTGACAGGGAGACCCGTATAAACGGTGGTGCCGCTGGCCACCCGCGGCATAGTACAGGGGCCCAACCGGGACTAACCAACCCGGGAGGCTGCCCCACCAGGTCGCGCATAATCCCGATGTGATTCGTCGTACCGGTTGGTGACCGGATGGTGGGTCCGGCGATCACACTCGAGAGGGTACGGGGGCCCTTCCGTTCGGCGGGTCGGCTACCGCCATGCCATGCATCCATAGGCGATACCAAACCCTGCGCTTTGTCAAACTCTGCTGTGGCGTCTGTCTCCTCTTTTTTTTTCACGCCTTCACTTCCAATTAAGATAATTATGGCAGCGCAAATGAGAAATGAAGTACATAACACAGCGGCATACTCTTCTCCCACCAACACATAACTTTTTGAAGTGGAGTTCACGAATATTCGTGGACTCCATACAAACCTCCAAGCCGTCCACCATCACCTTGAGACGGTACGGCCGGCACTGTTTTTTCTCACCGAGACGCAAATACGCCGCCCTGAAGATACGTCTTACTTACTCTACCCCGGCTATGTGGTAGAGGAAAATTTCCTTGCAAAAGCCGGGGTGTGCGTGTATATCAGGGCGGATGTTTGTTGTCGCCGCTTGCCCTGCCTAGAGGACCCATCCTTTTCTGTCCTCTGGCTACACGTGGATCATGGCTCTTCTAGCCGGGTTTACGTGTGCCTATACCGCTCCCATCACGGGGATACCGAGACAACTCGACTCTTCGACCACCTGAGTCAGGCGGCAGATATTGCGCAGGAGCGGTTTCCGACCGCCGAAATGGTATTTTTGGGAGACTTCAACGCCCACCACGAGACCTGGCTGGGCTCTCTCAAAACTGACCATGCGGGACGGGCCGCCCACGCATTCGCACTGACGCATGACTTGACTCAACTGGTACAACAGACCACCCGGATACCAGACATATCAAGTCATGAGCCCTCTTTGCTAGACCTTCTACTGACGACCCACCCAGCCCAGTACAGAGTTTCGGTACGAGCTCCACTGGGTTCCTCCGACCACTGTCTGGTCTGCGCCAACGTGCCAGTTACTGCACCTCCACAACCTATGGTGATAAAGCGACGGCTATGGCATTACTCGTCAGCGGATTGGGACGGCATGCGAGACTATTTCGCATCCGTTCCGTGGTCTAAGCGCTGCTTTGATGGAAAGGACCCATCGGATTGTGCTTCTGCCGTCGCTGGTGAAATCAGCTTGGGTATGGAATATTATATTCCACACACTGAGGTTACCAGCGCCCGCAGAACTCGGCCTTGGTTTGGGCGCGAGTGCGCTGATGCTGTTCAACGGAAACGGTCGGCGTACCGCGCGTGGACTAGGGCACGAGTCGAGTGCGATCCGAATGCAAGGCACCTCAAGGCGGCGTATAACAGGGCCACTAAGGACTGCAAGAGGGCATACGTCAGAGCGGATGCCCAGCGCATAGCACGGCTTGGTCAGCAACTCTTGTCACATCCTGCGGGTAGCCGTGGATACTGGCGACTGGCCAAAGCCATGCAATCCAACTTCTGCCAGCCTTCGCTGCCCCCGCTGCGTTAACCTGACGGTTCACTGGCTCACGAGCCGCAAGAGCAAGCAGATATGCTGGTTAACCTCTTCGCGGCTAACTCCCGAATCGACGACTTTGGCTTGCAGCCGCCAACACCTGTCACTTGTGACCACTCAATGCCTGATATTCGTATCAGGCAATGCGACGTCCGCGCTGCACTACAGTCACTCGACGTCCGGAAAGCCAGTGGCCCTGATGGTATACCAGCGGTAGTTCTTAAAAAATGCGCAGCGGAGTTAGCTCCAACGCTGACGCGACTGTATCGCCTGTCTTATTCCTCGGGATTGGTCCCGGGGGCTTGGAAAGAGGCAAACGGACAACCGGTCCCAAAAAAAGGAGATCGGTCGGATCCGGGCAACTATCGACCCATAGCTGTCACCTCAGTTCTCAGCAAGGTGTTTGAACACATTATTAACGCACAGCTCATGCGTTACCTAGAAGATCACTCCATAATTAACGACCGGCAATATGGTTTTAGGCCAAAACGGTCAACGGGTGATCTTCTGGCGTACGTCACACATCTCTGGGGTGAGGCTATGGACAAGCATGGCGAGTCACTGGCTATCAGCCTTGGCTCACAGCTTTCGATAGGGTCTGGCACAGTTCGCTTCTTGCCAAGCTCCCGACCTACGGTCTGCCATCTCGACTGTGCAGCTGGGTTGCCAGTTTTCTGCATGAGCGCGGCATCCGAGTCCGTTGTGACGGCCGGGCTTCTGAGTTCATGCAGGTTAATGCTGGTGTGTCTCAGGGGTCCGTCTTATCGCCCACTCTCTTTCTTCTGCATATCAACGATATGCTGTCCGTGGGCAGCATACATTGCTATGCAGATGACAGTACTTTGCATGGGCGTTATCTCGGACATTCAGCGGCCAAGCAGACTGACATCGAGGAGAGAAGACGGCAACTTGTCATTGAGCTCGATCAGGATCTAGACCACATTTCCCAATGGGGATCTGAGAACCTGGTCGAGTTCAATGCGAAGAAAACACAGGCATGCGCGTTTACAGCAAAGGTATCTCCTTTCCTTCCCCTTCCAACTCTTCGGAACACACCACTACCACTGCAGGATAGTATCAACATGCTCGGTATGGATGTTCGCTGCAAACTTAATAATAAAAATTACATTGAGAGCGTTATTAAAACAGCTTCTCGTAAACTCGGAGTGCTGAACAGGGTGAGGCGGTTTTTCACGCCGGGGCAGCGGTGTCTTTTATATAAGACTCAAATTCGTCCCTGCGTGGAATACTGTTCTCACCTGTGGGATGGCTCCGCTCAGTACTTACTAGACGCTCTCGATAGATTGCAGCGACGGGCAGTCCGGATCATTGATAGTCCTGAGGTCACCAGTTCTCTAGAATCTCTGCAGCTGCGTAGACATATAGCCTCCTTGGCAGTATTCTATCGCATATACCATGGTGAATGTTCCGATGAGTTATTCCAATTGATTCCTCCTTCTCCCTTCTTGTCCCGAACAACACGTGCAGGACTTAGGTGTCATCCTCATACAGTGCAATCGATACCATCGCGAACCAAGCGGTTTGGTGACTTCTTTTTTTGTCGGACCATAAAGCACTGGAACGCTTTACCCACTCACGTGTTCCCTTCTACCTACAATCCTGGGCTCTTTAAGCGGGGCGTGAAAAAACATTTGTTGAGGCCGTCTAGGTAGGGGCCACCATTCTAGGGGCAATCTCTAGAAATGGTGGCCACTACTTTTTGGACTTTACCTCAGCTTACCATCAGGCGGGGTGCAGTCAATTGGACGGACTAAATATAAAAAAAAAAAAAAAAAAAACATTTTCATCCGGGAGGAAATAATGTTTCTTAAGTTATTTGGCATTATGTTTGATTTAAGAGTTGTGATAACAAATATGAAGTTTAATATTGGAGGGAATTGGTTTAATATTGGTCCCCAACTTTTTTTTCTACCGAAAATCTTCTGCATGCGCTATACACAACAAAGGGCCTTTGTACGCAGTCATGGGTAAAACTTAAGCTCCGTACTCACATTCGGTATTACTCGATAGTTTTACTCCAAAACGAGTAAATATGAATGTGTGGACCGCAAAACTCACAGTTCGAAGGCTCGCATCGAGCCGGCTCGATGGAATTAAATACTTTACTGGTGGTAGAAATTTGATGACACAAATTTGTCACAAAATTCGACCGGGTAGGTACCACCGTGCACGATTGCGAAAAACCCTCCATAGTAATCCAATTTCGGTTTGATTGCGTTCAGGGGTCAGCAAGTGCATAGCCGGGCAGGGGGGTTGTGGTCGCAGCACTAGTGGGACCGGTGGGTGTCACGCGGTGCTGCGACGATAATCCTCTTCTGATGAGGCCGTCAAGCTGAGTGCCACCATTGTTAACATGATACGTGTATGTAATGGTGACCCTCTTTCCTGAGACTTTACCTTAAGCTTACCATCAGGCGAGGTGAAGTCAAATTGACGTGTCCTATATAATTAAAAAAAAAAAAAAAAAAAACCAGTTTATTCCAAAGGATTTACGAGCTTTTTCATTTTCTTTAATTCATTTATAATTAATAACTGCGAGACTTGCAAAATCTATCAGCCACCGTCTCCTTTGTTGAACAGACATGTTTTGGCTCGAACGGTTCGGTGAATACTGAACGGTGCGCGTCACTCGATAGATTAATGCTGAATGTGTGGACGAAAGCCCATGCCATGGATTTTATCGACATGATAGCTCGTTTCTTTTTTTTATTTTTAATATTTGGGACACGTCAATTTGACTTCACCTCGCCTGATGGTAAGCTGAAGGAAAAGTCTCAGGAAAGAGAGTAAATCCGTATGTGAGTACAGAGCTTTACCCTCTCCAAGTGCACCTTTTGCTATAGTATAGCATCTGGAGAAGATAATTTTAATTTACAATCTAGCTGCAATATAGAAGTAAAGAATAACTTAAGAAACGTTATTTCCTCCCGGATGAAAATTTATCAGAGAATTATTAAAATTCTCTAGTAAATAATTAAAAAAAATAGCTAGCTGTAAGCCAAGGGAAAAGCCGTCAGCTGATAAGTTTCAGTAGGTCATAGATGATGTTGCGTTACACCTTTCAAGGTACCAGCTGACAAACTTTCCACTGAGATACAGCAAGCTGACATTAATTTTCATTCATAGTAGCATATAAACGATCACCAGGTAAATTTTTAGTTGAGAGGAAATCATTGAAAATATAAATTTTTTTTTCATGTTCAAGGAGCCAGCTGACGTATAATCCACCGTGTTATGGTCAGCTGACTATGTTTTTCTTTCAAAATACTACATAAACTATACTCTGATAAATTTTCAAATGAGAGGAAATGACTGAAAAAACTTTTTTTTTCTCCATGCGTGGGAGGCTGATACTGCCCACCCCACCCACGGAGTCGCAGCTGACGGTCGCGAGTATTCATAGTATAAGTCCCTTATGCATTTTACGAAGTTCCGATCGGGAGGAACTTGGTCATGAAAATCTGTCACTGGCTCCTGGACCAATAAGTCTGCGACCTGTATAACTCTCGGAGGCGCTACTCAGGGCACATCCATGAAAATGCAAAGTTACTGATAGAATGTATAATTTTCTGACACTAAGCAGTTCAAGTTCAGAGTAAAGCAGGTCCGTGGGGTATCTAAAAGGTCGGCCATATGTTACTTTAAGAAGTGCACGTTAAATAAATAAATAAATATTCTACGACATTCTACACAGCGCTCTCTAGACCCAAAGTAAGCATAGTTTAACTAGCTTGTGTTATGGGTTCCAGAATGCGGATAAACATACTTATATTTTTTTTTTTGTAAATACATACATATTATACATAGAAACACTCAGACCAATGCAAATAGACATATTCATGCATACAAATATTTGCACTGAGCGGGAATCGAACCCGCGCCCCCTGTCGTAGCAGTCGAATACACTACCGCTACGCCACAGAGGCCGTCGTTGTGCTCTTTCCACCTTGATCATAGTATCTTTCCTGGCAGCGCCCCATACAGTGATGCAGTAATTTAAGGTTGACCGGCAAAGAGAGAAATATACCATTTTTTGGGTTTTGTCATTAGCAACTTTACCTAATCGTTTGAAGACTCTTATAAGCCTTCTAGTCCTCCGTTGTAAGCACACTTATATTTTTATTCCATTTCAATGCGCAGTCCGAATAGATTTCAAGGTATTTGATTGAATCAACTTGGTCTATTTGAGCACAGTTACAGTTGTCGGGCATTGAACATGAGTGTAGTTTCAGGTTCATAGTATGTTTTGGTTTATATATATATATATGCTAGCTGTGCCCGCGACTCCGTCCGCGTGGATTTCGATTTTTATGGTTTTAGTACTTTTGCGCGGAACCCTAATTTTTTGTGGACCAAATTGTGAATCTAAACCATCCTCGAATCCCCTTGAACTCACACAAAAAAATTCATCAAAATCGGTCCAGCCGTCTAGGAGAAGTTCAGTGACATACACACGCACGCAAGAAATATATATATATAAAGATATAAGATATATATATATAGTTACATCTATATAGTTATATCTATATATAGTGGATTTGTAGTGGACCTTATAGTTATTCTTATATTAGTTACAAATTCTCAAGTCTCTGTGGGGTATACGGTATAATATATATGGATTGTCACTAGGGTTGCCAGACGTCCCGATTTTGGCGGGACGTCTCGATTTTGCACGAGAAAGGTTTAGTCCCGCTTTTCGGAGATAGCTTGACCGTGGACCGTGTGCAGCGTGAGGAGGAATGATAGTAATATCATATTTTTATTAAAATACATGACTATTTCTAAAGATTTAGATCGGAAAAAGAGAACATCTAGAACGGGACTTGAACCGGCGACCAGTGAAATAACTATTTTTATTATCTATCTCTAAACCTACACTTGGGTCGCAAGTCCCAAGCACTGTCCCGAGTTCCCAACTCAGCAACACGATGGACCCGGCACCCGCTCGGAGAATCCATGGATTGCTAAGAATATCGGTCTCTCATGTAAACGTAATTTAAAACTCAAATATAATATAAAAATACAAAGATAAAAAAAATTAATACACGTTTTTTTCCAATGTCCCACTTTCGACGAGAGAATCCCGCTTTCTTCACTCGAAAAATTTCGAAGTCCCGACTTACCAAAAAAATTTCTGACAGATGTTATTTGACATAGGAATGGAAGGAAACCATAGATATAGGAGAATAGAAGATAGGCCCTAAGTTGCATATATAATTCTTGGTTATGCAAATATGATTCAAATATGCACCTCAGTAACAGAAACATATGTCTCATTCTAACACGCCATGATTTACGAATGCAAAGCAAATACAATGTATGTCATCACTCTCAAATTTCTGTTGACATTGCTCTGTGACGTCACAAAGCTCCACCTTGAAGCACATCCGCCTTTTTAGGATTGCACTTTCCATAGACTAATTGACTAATATGCACTTTCATAAGTACTTTAGCCGTCAGTTTCACGAAATTCGCTGTTAATTTTCAGTTTTTTATTGAAGTGTGTTAGTTTCGGTGCATATTGTCCAAGTTAAAAGGTTAAGTAAACGGTAAACTACATGAAAAAGTGTCGTATCAGAGGATGCAATTCGAATTCTCGATGGAATGACAGAGGATGGTTATTTTTCAGGTTAGTTTCCATTTTTCGATGATATGGCATATTTTGAGCATGGATTACTTCTTGTGAACAAGTAATTAGGATTTTAGATTTGATTTCCCGATATTTACTGTAATACTTATTACATTAAATGAATTTAATCAAAGCAAGAAAACATTTACATTGTTTACATTTAAAAGTAGCGTTGTTTCCCACCTGTTTATGTATTAACTATCGATAAAACTGTATTCATGTATATACCAGGCCACTCAGAATGTATTGCGAAAAAAAGTTTGTATATATGAGAGACTGGTCAGTTATAATCTATTTCTAAAATATGATTATTTATGAGTAAAAATAAGTACGTTCCAATTTCAAAATTTCTCTCTGCATTTTTTGCAAGATAATTTCAATTATTGTGTCTCATTGAAAAATGGATCTGCGTCGGGAACATTTTCGCGCTATGATTTTCTACGATTTCAAGTGTCGCCTGAAACCAGACGAATCGTACGATAGACTTCAAATGGCATTCATGGATGAAGGCCCTTCCAAGGCGACCGTGTATCGTTGGTATAACGAATTCAAGCGCGGTCGACTGACTTTGGAGGATGAAGAAAGAAGTGGTCGCCCTTTGACGGCTGTTACGGAAGAAAACGTGCTAGCAGTGAAAAATTTAATCCAAGATAATAGACGAGTCACATATCAAGAGATTCAGCACATTCTTCAGATTGGATCGGGAAGCCTTCACGAGATTCTACACGTGCATCTTCGTGTGAGAAGGATAGTTTCACGCTGGGTGCCGCACAATCTCACCGATGCTCAGAAGCAGGCCTGGGTGGAATGGTGTCGTGATATGATAAACAAGTTTGAAGTAGGCGCGTTCGGCGTGTTTATGACATCATTACAGATGATGAGTCGTGGATTTATCAGTATGATCCAGAAACAAAACGCCAGTCGACGGTTTGGGTGTTTCAAAACGAATCAACACCTACCAAAGTGAAGCGATCTAGAAGCGGAGGGAAGATTTTGATCGCGAGTTTTTTCAATTTGTCTGACTACTTGTTATCAATCCCTTTACGAAATCAAAGAAGCATCAACGCTGAATGGTACACTACCAAATGCTTGGCAGAAGTTTTCTCTGTAGTGAGCTACAAGCGACCAAACACAGGGCTCCGCGGGATACTACTCCACCATGACAACGCGCCCGCACACACCGCGCTTAAAACGAGGGACTTCCTGGACAGCACTCCGGTTAAACTTCTAGGTCACACTCCTTACAGGCCTGACCTTGCACTGTGCGACTTCTTTTTATTCACGAAAATAAAAAATCAGCTCAAAGGGATACAATTTTCGTCGCCGGAAGATGCGCTGTCAACGTTTGAGCAGGCTGTAAACGAGGTATCTGCGGCGGATTGGAAAAAGTGTTTTGAAAACTGGTTCAAACGCATGAAACTTTGTATAGAGGCTGGTGGAGAGTACTTTGAAAAGATTTAATAAAAAAATATTTACCTATAGAACACTTTTTTTTATTTTCGCAAAACTTTCTGAGTATCCCACGTATATTCTGAGAGGTAACCTTATTCAAAAAAATTCTGGACGCATTAAGCATCTTCAATGTGTATATAACAAAAGTGATGTGTCAAAAGTTTTTTGTATTCAGTAATGAATGGTCTAGAATTATTCATTTTAGTTTGCTCTTTATTACAGATTTCCGAAAAATGACACACTTAAAAAGCTTTGGATGGATACCATAGGTAAAGAAAACATAAAACCAGGAGCAATCATAAGAATATGTTCCCAGCATTTTGAAACAGATTATATAAACAAAACATTAGATGTGGTACGCCTGAAAGATTATGTGGTGTCCACTCTTTTTCCAGAAAGTATCTATTTGGCCTCTGAAAATATGTAATATAGGTATTTGTTTAAATATACATTGTAAATTATTATAGTGCTTATAATTTTTATATATTTTTCAGTTTACTTGTTCGTCAATGGAACCTACAGTACAGTGGCATTGTCAACAAAAATTAATAATAAAGGTGTACAAGAGGTGAGCTTCATATTTTTTATTTAACTTACACACATCAGTCTGAAATGCACACATTGCAAGTCTTAAAATATGACAGAAATAGAATGCTTGTATAATTAATGGTTGTTTCTTTTTGTTATAGCACTTCAAGTTATCTTCCAGCTGAAGAACAATGTGCAACTGATATTTTACCACCTTGTAATGTAAGTCTTTCTTCTTTCATCTTTCTTACGGGCAAATGCTCAAACACCACTCGATTTTAAGTTGCCCTCAACTCTCATTCTGTCATATATATTTATATAGTTATATTTATATATATATACATATATTTATATAGTTCAGTATCGTTTGAACATTAGGCCGTTAGTTGTGTATTGCTGGAATTATTAAATTAGTGTTAGTTTGCGATGATACTAATATATTTGTTAATAGTTCTTTTTATTTGTGCTTTTATTGCAATTAGAGACATACATATTATATCTCTTCACCCGGGTAGATAAAAATGTAAATAAAATTAACACATAATTTTTTACATTAAAATAAATTATTGCAATTTTTTAAAGCAATCGCCAGTTTAAAAAATAATAAAAAATAGTTTTCATTCGTCATAATATACTTATAAATATAATGTTATATTACTTTCAGGTGTTGGCTGCTAAAACAAAAGAAAAAACGCGGCAGTTATCGAGGCAAGTGAAGATTCAGTAAATAAAAATAAAGGTCCTCAATTAAAGCCGCAGGTTAAAGCAGAAAGTTCTTACATTCCAAAATATAATTGAAGATTTGAAGAAACAAAATTTAATTGCTAATGAAGGTGCTATTGGGCTTACCCGGGGAGCCCGGCAATGGACACTTGGGGAGGACACCGTGCGGTTTTAGTCGAGACACGACATAACCACCCCGCTGGCCGGCGGGGGGGTATCCGAAGGGATTTCCGCACGTTTTTGAAAATCACGATAAATTAATAATTATTAATAAAAGCTGTGATTTTAAGTTATTTGGATTTAAGATAAAAAAACATTCGAAATATGTGTCCAAAACATTTGTTAACCAAATTAATATTATTCCTTAATGAATAAATTATTAATTCCTAATGAGTAATCACTGTTTTATGTTGCTATTGTTTATTTCTTATCTTGAAACCCGGACCCATTCATGACTAGTGATTAAAATGTCCGTTATCGCTGCAAAAAGTACCCTATACACCAATCCAAATCTGTTCAGTACTTTTATCTTGAAGAAGCATTTTGGTTAGAGTGGAAAAGCTTCCTGATGACATCATATCGGCACAAATTGATAACCAATTCAAGAAAAGACTGGATATCTTTTTACAAATGCTTTCAACCCTTGCTTGGCTTGGGTTGTGCTAAGCGTTAGCAAGGGTTGCAAGCATTATATCATTACTTTCGTTTAGTAGGTACAACCGATGTTTTTAAAAGTTGTTTAATAATTACTTTATTAAGTAATAGAAAATACAACATTACGTAGAAACACAGGATACAGCTAACTGTTAGTTGTAGCAACTGCCTGCCTGATTAAATATATAAACATTAATAACATAATAACAGTAACAAACACTCACAAACTTTCACCTTTATAATATTAGTAGGATAACAAACGATGTTCAAAAAATTGTGAGCTTAGTCGGCACACATTTATTTTTGTTGAAGTTTTCTAAAATTCTAGTAAATTCTCAATTGTCTTTATTGAGATCTTCACAAAAAAAAATTCGATGTGAGTGATTTGCCTGAAGTCGGCCATGTCGTATGAATTATATAAAATAATAGCTTTCGTTCGTGGCTCTAATGCAATGAGATGAAACTTAGTTTGTACCTCTGCATGCCCTAAACTGACCGGCGTGTGAAGGATTAATGTGTTGTTTGAGTACTTATGTCTGATATTAGTCGTAGTTAGATGAATGATAAACAAAAAGTAGATATGTTATACGAATTATGTTTGAAACAAAACATTAATAACAGAAAAAATAAATGTATAACCTTTACATACAAATGTGCCAGTATAGCTTTTTTATCGATATAGGCACCATCATCCATACAGTAACAACACTATTTGCAGTAGGCGGGGCGACGCCATTTTAGGGAAAAATTTGGCTTCAGGTCAGGTGACCATAATTCACATCTTCTATTCTCTTAGATCTATGAAGGAAACACAGTAGCCAACACTAAATTTAATGGCGCTACCCGACCTCAAAATAGACAATAGAGTTCACTTTTTCAAACAAGAGTTGTAACAGAAAAAGTCAATAACACCTTGCCCAAACAGGGACCCTTTTTTTTCCTGTGCAGCAATCCCTTCGGATACCCCCCGCCGGTTAGCGGGGGAGCTTATGTCGGTCTCGAACCGACAAAACCGCACGCCGCACTATGGTTTAGCGTAGAACAACGTCAGATCACAAATGGTTGTCAACAATATCGCAATTGATATACTTTATTAATATTATTTTACAGTATAAGGGTTCAACTAAATTAAAATGTAGTATTTTTTCATAAATAATTGAAAATCCTTTTTTTACAAGGACTCAAACTACGACATTCATGAAACGTTTGTATCGAGCACATCAATGTTAGTTAGATATTCCTAAATTTGACATAGTTTTTAATTTTTATAATAAGTTTTATGAAGTGATTTTGAAATATCAATCTAATATATAAAATTCTCGTGTCGCGGTGTTTGTAGTTAAACTCCTCCGAAACGGCTTGACCGATTCTCATGAAATTTTGTGTGCATATTGGGTAGGTCTGAAAATCGGACAACATCTATTTTTCATCCCCCTAAATGTTAAGGGTAGTCCGCCCCTAATTATTAAAAAAAAAATTTAATTTGAACCCTTTTTTCACTATTTTTTTATGATACAGCAATAGAAAATACATACACCCCTGAATTTTCAACCCCCTGCGATCAACCCCTATTTTTCCATCGCGATTTTTCATTTTTTTATTTAATTTCCTTCTAATATGATTTTTTTCTCAATTCAATTTTGATCTTCCGCCTTCGGCCGTCAATAAACCGATCAACTATCAATCGATCAATTATCCCCGCTAGATGTCTACCGTTGTCACCTCTCATCCAGCAAACATCACGGAGTTGGGATGAGAACGAAGCCGATCTCCTGTCTTACTCACTATACAGCTTTCGGCATACTTTCATTGTCTACAACGCTTTCGATTATAAGTAAATCCTACTTATAGTAGATAGTTATTTTTATTGAACTAAAAAAATGTTTCCTAGAAATAATTTACATGGCAAAACAATGTTTGCCGGGTCAGCTAGTATTATTATAGAAAAAAGCGGCCAAGTGCGAGTCGGACTCGCCCATTAAGGGTTCCGTAGTGGCAAGTAACATAATATTTTTTATTTTTATATTTGAGCTGATTGATTTATGACGTATTAAAAAAAAACTACTTACTAGATCTCGTTCAACCCAATTTTCGTTGGAAGTTTACATGTAAGTACATCATATTTTTTTTTAAATTTATCATTCTCTTATTTTAGAAGTTAAGGGGGGGGGGACACATTTTACCACTTTGGAAGTGTCTCTCGCGCAAACTATTCAGTTTAGAAAAAAACTATATTAGAAACCTCAATATCATTTTTGAAGACCAATCCATAAAAACCACACACGAATGATAGGATGAAAAAAAATTTGAGTTTCAGTTCTAAGTTTAAATTTATCGTTTTTTTTCTATTTTTGTGTGAAAATCTTAATGCGGTTCACAGAATACATCTACTTACCAAGTTTCAACAGCATAGTTCTCATAGTTACGGAAAAAAGTGGCAGTGACATACGGACGGACAGACAGACAGACATGACGAATCTATAAGGGTTCCGTTTTTTGCCATTTGGCAACGGAACCCTAAAAATATAATCAAGCATGAAATGTAGTCCCTTTCATTCTATTATGTTTTGAGGCCGAAAAACGCACTATTTCACCACACATTTACCAATTTTGATCTCCGACTGTCAATCGGTTAACGTCTCGTGAGCCATTGAATGACGGGAGTCAGGTCATACGTTTATAACCTAATAATATATAGGGGAGGATTAGCGCGGTAACTACTAATCTAGTTAGGTACGTTATAGTGCAGTCAAAATAGACAAAAATAAGTCATAACTTAGGAATAATTCGCATAGAGCTGAAAATTGGCAGACGTTAAATACATGATTATAAATAAACTGTCAAAAATCCCTTCGCCGCCCTGTAAAAAAAAACTATTCTAGGTCAAACGTACAAAATTAAAGTTTTTTCCATTTTTCTCGAAAACGGTAACTTTTATCGTGAAATTAGGTCAAACAAAAGTTGTAGATCATACAATTCTCTATAAAAATGGTCCAGTCACCTTTTCTTTTACGACTTACCATTCGTGAGATATCGCGGTTTTAATAATTAGAAAATTCATATTTTACATAATATGCACTAAAACGCAGCCTGTACACGTCATCGGACGTTCAATATAAATGAACGTAAGAAACAATTGGTTTGTGTTACTAATACAACAAAACTTGTATAAATTGAATGAGTATTTTAAAATAAACTAAAGAGGTGGGGGGTTGGGGATGAATTTTGGGAGCATGATAAAAGCTCGCGCTCAGAGGGTCCCCAGTTACATTTTGATATCAATAAAATAAATATTGTAAATATTGTAATAGGCCTTTTCTAAAGTTATGTCGCGCGCTAAGACATTTTGTTAACGTGATAACGATTAAAAGTAACGTAACGTAACTATCTCATGACAAAATCTTTGTATCTTTTGATGATTGAATGCGACTCGATTCGTGAAACCGATTCAATTAACAGCTAAATTCGAGATTTGACCTTTGTTTTAAAGCTCTAATTAATTATGACACTCAGTAATTAAAGTAATAACAAATAGCTTATACCGTGATCAGTAATGGAACATTGATTTAAGAAAACCGAAGTTGACTAGTATTAAATTTAAATAAATTATCAAATAAATTATAGAAAGTGGCTGATAAATTAATTAACTATTACATTGATTGTACACGAGATAGTGCCAATCACACGACTAGGCTATTTTGCGAGATTACAATAAATATATTCGAAAGCACACGGGCGGGTTCCTTGTTGGTTGTTCCTGTGCAAACTCGTGACGTATTAGGGTTTATATACTAATTCCCGTTACAACATATACCGTAACAACCATGACTCACCTCATAGGTATAGTTACCTTTACCTCTACCTTTACGGTGGTGCGGAAATGTGTGCATATTATGTAAAAAATTAAATTTCTAATTATTAAAACCGCGATAACTCACGAATGGTGAGTCGTAAGCGAAAAAGTGACTGTCCCATTTTTGTAAAGAATTGTATGATCTACAACTTTGTTTCAACTATTTTCACGATAAAACTTACCGTTTTCGAGAAAAATGGAAAATAATTTAATTTTGTACGTTTGACCTTGAATTTTTTTTTTTGCAGAAGTAGGATCGAAGGGGATTTTTGACATTTTAATTATAATGATGTATTTAACGTATTTGCCAAATACAAAAGACTTAGAAGCATTAAGCATATAAGCATAATGTATTACAAGGTCTCGTCCCTACGCGCCTAATCCAAATTAACAATAATGTTTTTGCCTTTTTAAATAATCATTGTAAATATATGAAAAATTATTGGAAAATTTTGTATAATATATAGCTTCAGTCAGTATTAACAAAATAATTTTAAAGAGTCTAGTTTTTAGACGAAAAATAAGTTTATTACTTCCGGACCGAAAAATCGTAAACTTTGATATTTAGAAACAAGTCATATCGACGCAGGAGCTTTACTTTGATGTTTTAATTATAATTAATATAGTATTCAAGAAGAAAGTGGCAGTGACACAAAATGGGTTAATCTAAAACATAATGGATCGTAACAAATAGAAATATGTGGTCTCCGCCTGCCCTAATGGGAAAAGGCGTGACTGTATTGTATAAATCCTGGATGGGTAAACCGTACCTACATATTTTTAAGATCTTTCCTTAAGTTTGTCGTTTATCATTATTTTCCAGAATTCATTCCTTACTAGCGGCACTATCGAATGGTATAATAATGGGCACTATATTTCTTGTCACCAAAATTTATATTTGTCATCAAGTTGTATCACCTAATCGTATCGTACGCTTTACTCATATGCTTTTATTTAAAACCTGTTATTTTAATATTACAAACAAATACTTCAATTTTATTTATTTGTATAGACAAGAAGACTCTGGTAACAACGGGAGTACTAGGTATAATGTCTGACTTTATTCACCTACCTATTTAAGTTTCATAATCTGTCTCAGAAAAGTGCTCATTGTTGAGGTTTATTCTTCGACGTTGAAATAGAACAATAATGAAATATTTAATGTTTTTCGCAATACCACAATAACGTATTTTCATTTCAAATAATTTTGTAAATGGACTGCATAGCAGACTATGGTCACATGAATAAGTACTTTTTTTTTTTTCGTGCGGAAATCCCCTCGGATACCCCCCCGCCGGCCAGCGGGGGCGGTTATGTCGGGCTTGAACCGACTAAAACCGCACGCCGTCTCGGGTCTGCAGACGCCGGGGTGTAAGGTTGCCCATAGAGCATATCCCTCGCACCCCGACTGACCCTGGGCCATCTCCGGTTTCGAGATGGCCCCCTCGGGTTTGGGAACCACGGTGTCCCCGTCTTGCCCCGGTTTGGGGGAGGGGCGCTAGTCGCCCCACCGTCCCGGCCTGCTTCTGCTGGGATGACAGGCGGCCTCACCTGCCACCCCCAGGCCTGCGCTCATGGAGGACGGAGGTCGTTAAGCGACCTCCGGCGCCTGAGTCGCCTGCGACGCGCGGCGAGCATGTTGCGGGCTCGGCGGGCCGGAAGAGTTCTGAACCGCTCCCGGGCGCGCTCCGCCACCTCCTTCGCGAGCATCACATGCTCGCAGAAGGAGGTGGCGGCGGCCCACGCGCTCGCGCTCCGCAACATTGCCGCAATCATGCGAGAGGACCGAGCGAGAGGACTCCCACCCCGATGGCTGCCACGAGGTCACGTCTCGGCACCTCCCACGCCGGGCAGTCCGCCAGCGTGTGCAGCCCTGAGTCCTCGCTCGCGTCACAGTGATGACACTCAGGCGTTGACTCCTTCCTGATTCGATGCAGGTGGTCCCCGAAGCACCCCTTCCCGGAGATCACCTGCGTCAGTCGGTACGAGAGGCTTCCGTGTCGCCACTCTAGCCAATCCTCCATGATGGGCCTTACCGCCGCTATTGCGGCGTGCCCTGCGCTTGGTCGCCCAAGTCGTTCCTTCCACTCCACCACGATGGCCTGGCGGAGCTGGGACTGCACGGCCTCGATTTCTCGGTGCTCGGGGTTCAGTCCCTGACATGAATAAGTACCTACAGAATGAAATCTTCAAAGTCGTTGCGCGGGAACACTACTACACGCACAGCTATATGTGCGTAATATGTCACCGATAAGGCGCGGGGAGATAGGACCGAATGCGTTTCGGGGGAAAAAACCAGATCGCTAACGGGACAAACCGGTTTGAACGAGTTATCTGTGGGTACAAAGTACGGGTTGTCGCGATAGCGATACGAGCGACACGGAAGTATTTAGTCGATTTTGTTGATATAACAACTAAAACCATTCCACCAAGAAAGGAACACATAATGTCGAGTAAATGAAATATGCACATTTCGTATTTTAAAACTGAACATACAGTAAGTGTGCGAGACATAGGCAATAACTGAAACCATAGGTAATACTAGTACATAAAAGTACAACAAAATTAAATATTTCACTATATACTCTAAATTAAAAAAAAACTGAAAATCTAACAAAATAAATATCACAATAAATGTAAAAAAATTAATCCCTTTGTATAAACCATTGATGTTTAAGTCATTCATAAGACATACCTACCTACAAACACTCGAATACGCTCGAACCATAAAGAAGTATTGTAGTAATTATGTTTTTAAGTCACTATTTTATTATAACCAAACTTATTTACTGTTTGGTTGTGGTTCACTAACATAACAACTTAAAAATACATACCACTTACTGGAATACGAAGAATATTATGCGAGTTGGGTGGTTATTACGTAATCTGTGCCCGGGGGTCTTGGTTTTTAATTTCATCAAATGCAGAAAACGTATTGCGCTATGACATACGCAATACGTTACGTATACGTAGGTATTACGTATACCTACGTTAATAAGTAGGTATACGTAGGGACCTACTTAATCGTAGAGATAAATACAAGTTAATGAACTAAAACATAATGCCTTTGTCGCCGCGATTAATAATTTTAAAAACATTTATTATATAGACCGGGCGTTTTTAAAGGTAGTTGAATATGCAAAATCCGAGGACCGGCAACAATGACTCGTTTCTTATACTATAAACCCCTAACAATTACAAGACACATCTTGCCGCCAGGTGTGATGGTCCCTTCCCAGATTTTTATTTACTTTTAACTTTTCCTCCCCATAGTATATTAATGATCTCTGTGTATATTTATGTCAATCTCAATAAACGGTAAAATATGTAAATAATTACCTTTTTTTTTTCTCTACGTGGGGAATGCTGTTACGCACGGTACCTCCGGCTGCGGGGCAATAGCCGGAGATCGTGTGTGGGACTCTCCATCCAGACGGATGGGCATACCCACTAAACCCCACGGTGCGCCATGCTCTGCGCCTTGTCGGGGGGGCCTGAAACTATGCGAGAATACTTCTATGGCGACCCCCCCTAGCGCGTGCCCACTAACGTGGACACCACACCTTTGAAACTCTCGATTGGGCGACGTCCAGGCACACATGGACGTCGTCCCCTTCGCGGGTGGCTAGACCAGCGGGTGGAGGGCTGTTCCCGTCCCTCACACCCGCAGCCACGCTCAGGGCGGCATGAGGCGCAAATACTCGCGCCTCCGCGGCGGCGGTTTGGATCAGCAAGGGGATCTCCCTCCCTGATCCGCTCCACGCCTTCCTTCCGCGAGATGACGTCCTCGCAGAAGGTTGCGACCGCGGTGAAATTCCTGTCGCTGGCAGCCATAGATCGGATGATGGATGCCAGCCAGAGGTCACTCCCTATAACTGCAGTGAGGGCCCGGCGCTGCGACTCCCAGGAAGGGCAGACCGCAAGCGTGTGCTGCGCCGTGTTCTCACTGCAGACGCAGTGGTGGCAGTGCGGACTCGATTACCTCATAGCGACCTTGAAAAGATACCTTCCGAAGTAGCCGTGCCCGGAAAGTACCGGCTGGAGCGCCTACACGGCGGCAAAACCTGCGCATGGACTCCAGCCGGGTCGACCACCTCAGCAAAATCTCCGAGCGGGCCGCTTCACGCCACCCGCGAATCTCCTCCGGCGGAGGCCGACAGCCGCCATCCGCCCGGTACGTTATCGTTCGTTGATACACTTCGGCGAGCACTTCCGCCTCCAAGTCCCACGGGGGTGTTCCGGCTAACGCGCAGGCCACCTCCGTCGATACGGTACGGTAACCACGTATGATCTTGACCGCCATAACCCTCTGAGGGCGCCACAGGCGGGCCCTATTCTCGGCGGTCAAGGCCGCTGCCCACACCGGCGTACCGTATAGCGCCATTGGCCGGACAACCTCCGTTTACAGCCGCCTGCAAGCTACGCTGGGTCCCCCTAGGTTGGGCAAGAGCCGACCAAGGACAGACGCTACGCCGACAAGCTTGGGGACAAGCTGCATGAAGTGCTCGTCGAAGCGCCACCTCCCGTCCAGAGTTAGGCCCAGATACCTCATCTGGGCCTTGATCGGTACGGGGACCGAGCGGACCTCGATCGAGGCGCCGCGGGGTGGACCGCGACGGGGCCCATGGAACAACAGGGCCTCCATCTTGTTCAGGGCCACCCGTAAACCGAGCGCCTCGATGCGCTCGACCACCTGGGCTACTCCCCTGGTGGCCAAGCGTGCTGCCTCTTGATACGATCGCCCGGAGGCTGTGAGAAGCGTATCGTCTGCATAGCAGATTACGCCCAGCCTCTGGGGGAGGACACCACGAAGGACCCAGTCGTACCCGATGTTCTACAGGAGCGGTTCGAGGAACGATCCCTGTGGGACGCCGCACGAAGTCTGCCACTAGCCGCCTCAGGTAAAGGGGCACCCCATGATACCGGAGTACCTCCCTAATACAGCTGAATGGCAGACCATTAAAGGCGTTGGCGATGTCGAAGGATACCGCCAGCACCACACCACCACAGCTCACTACCTCTTCGTTCACGGCCCTCAGGCGCATGACGGCATCGATCGTTGAACGCCCAGCTCTAAAACAAAACTGGATAACGAGACGGGAAGCCAGAATTCTCTCTAGCAATTTACCCGCCTCATCCAGCAATACGTTGGGCCTGTAGGCCGAGACCGAATCAGTAGGCCGTCCCGGCTTCGCCAAGAGTACCAACTTCCCGCGTTTCCAGCACTCGGTCGCCAGGCTCGCGTCGAATAGTCCCCTGAGGTGGTTCTCCAAGTGGTAAGGGTCAGGGCCAAGACCTTGGCAGGTATGCCGTCCGGCCCAGGGGCGGTGTTCTTTGAACGAATTCTAAGAACAGCCGCCCCGAACTCTACCTCCGAGACGGGCGGAATCTCCTCCTCGTCATCACCTCCATCTTCGGTAAGTGGTGCCATGAATGGGGGCGTGTGTTCCGCCCGAGCTAGTTAATTACCTAAATTAACCTCCAACACACTTATCACTCGGTTTTAAACAAGTATTAAGTATATATCCAAGAATTTTTTTTTCAAATACGTTGACTTTAATTTTACATATGACAGCTGATGATCTCATATATAAAGTTGACTATTGCAGAATACAAAAATCTATACCAATTTTTTTGTTGTGAACAGCTATACATAGAATTCATTGGAAGTAATAGACTTACAAAATTTCGCGAGGCGAAACCACGGTGTTTCGCAATTTACCGGCAATCAACTACACCGATGGAGGTCTACTGGCGCTAAACGACGATGACCATTTGTGAAAAATCGTTTTTGGTACTTTTTGAGCACTTTCTTCACCCTCATACTGACCATGGATTTCCATTCTAAAGTTGACCACTTATTTGTTATGTCAAAACCTAAAGAACAAAATAATCTCTATCTACAATTATTTTTACATAAAGCTTAGCTTGCACTTCTACTACATTAAATTTTGCATACTCAACTACCTAGCCGCCCGGCCAGCGGGGGCGGTTATGTCGGGCTTGAAACGACTAAAACCGCACGCCGTCTCGGGTCTTCAGACGCCGGGGTGTAAGGTTGCCCATAGAGCATATCCCTCGCACCCCGACTGACCCTGGGCCATCTTCGGTTTCGAGATGGCCCCCTCGGGTTTGGAAACCACGGTGTCCCCGTCTTGCCCCGGTTTGGGGGTGGGGCGCTAGTTGCCCCACCGTCCCGGCCTGCTTCTGCTGGGGTGACAGGCGGCCTCACCTGCCACCCCCAGGCCTGCGCTCATGGACGACGGAGGTCGTTAAGCGACCTCCATCGCCTGAGTCACCTCGCGCGGCAAGCATGTTTGTTCTTTTTTTTAGAAAAGTAACACACTTATATTATAATTAAATGAGTAGGTATTTACATACGTACCTACCTAGATATCCGTATAACTAAATTGTTATATCATTTCTATTTTATGATTTAAAACCTTATTTGGGTTATTTATTACCTACTCCCAAACTAAAATCGAGTGCAATAAGTAAAATCATAATAGTCAACGAATAAAAATACCTACATTTAAAATAAAATTAAAGTATTTCCTTGAATGAGGGGTTGTTATGTTGATTTTAATTTGATTATCAATAAGTGAAAATGTCAAAGACTGAGCTATGTGATTTAAAGATAAAAAATAAAACTGACTGATTATAATAACGTTTTCTTTATTTTTCTCTCAAAACATCATCCTTATAAGGAAGTTTCGGTTTCGACCGAAACCGAGACCGTCGCCGAAATTCGGTTTCGGTCGGACACTATCCACGGGTGAAGTCGCGAGGCACAGCTATTAATTGATAACGAACGGTAGGTATCTACTTATTAGGTTGCGTCATCTAATCTATTTATTAATAGGCAGTGGGTCGCCCTCTCTTACGTATTTTAGGGCGATTCCTCTACGTATCTCGCGGATACAAATATCGTTGGCTTGGTACCTACAATGCAGATTTGTCGAATGTATGTTTCATCGTGATACGTGCAGTGGGACGCTTGTGAGAGTCGTTAACGTGAGAAAGTGAAAATGTATGGTCGTATTTAGTTCTTGTGGTCGAATTTCTACCACGGAGCAATCCTAGTATCTTATAATACCTAGGAAGCACCTGCATACATTCTGCGCAATTCGCCCGCGAGTTCGTAAAAGTAATCGAATCTTAACTCGTAGCACAGATTACATAATATTATTCTAATCTCATAGTGAAATAAATGATTTCAGTTCTCAGCACACGCCAAGCGGGGCTTTGTATTCTCATACTCGTATATTTAGCACACACGTACGCCTATGCGTACTGAGTATCTACTTGTTTATGTACCTAGTAAGCATTTCTTTTGCTCTTTGTATAGTTTCCTGGTTGTTGAATGTTATTCTCGCTGGCCGGGAGAAGACCAGGCCAAGGAATACTAGTGATACCTCCCTGGTTGAGCTGGCCCGTATCTATGTACCGGGAAAAGCATGACTACCACATACAAAATAACTTCTAGTTTTTTTAATGGATTTAAATATTTTTTTTAGTTGTAGTAGGTGCTCTAATCTGTTAGTTTTTGTCTATTGAGTAAGATAGTAAAATAAGTGATAGTCATTCAATTGTCGGTGCCTTTGTTTTTTTTTCGTGTTGAAATCCCTTCGGATACCCCCCCGCCGGCCAGCGGGGGTGGTTATGTCGGGCTTGAACCGACTAAAACCGCACGCCGTCTCGGGTCTTCAGACGCCAGGGTGTAAGGTTGCCCAAAGAGCATATCCCTCACACCCCGACTGACCTTGGGCCATCACCGGTTTCGAGATGTCCCCCTCGGGTTTGCGAACGACGGTGTCCCCGTCTTGCCCCGGTTTGGGGGAGGGGCACTGGTCGCCCCACTATCCGGCCTGCTTCTGTTGGGGTGACAGGTGGCCTTACATGCCACCCCCAGGCTTGATTGTCGGTGCCTTTTTTTTTTTTTTTTTTTTATCGTGCGGAAATCCCTTCGGATACCCCCCCGCCGGTCAGCGGGGGCGGTTATGTCGGGCTTGCACCGACTAAAACCGCACGCCGTCTCGGGTCTTCAGACGCCGGGGTGTAAGGTTACCCATAGAGCATATCCCTCGCACCCCAGCTGACCCTGGGCCATCTCACCACTAACAGCATCGCTCATCCTGTCTCCTCTGAAAGCAGAGGAGTACGGAGAGCGATGTGTTCCCGCCACGTTGGGTATTGGCCGACGATCAATGCCAACCCTATGAAGGGGTGAAGGGGAAGCCATTGACCGCCGCCCAGGGTGTACCGGCCGCTCCGATTCCGTTCCCCCCGGACTGCAGCGGGATCGGAATCGGAGCGACACTCGAGGAGGTTACCCAACACACACCCCTGATTGTCGGTGCCTATAAAAGGAATGCCATATGTAGTGGTTTAGGATATATCCATGACTAAAAAGTCAATTATAACATTATTATATTACACACAATTTATGATAAGAAGATTATTACTGTAAGGTCATTTACAGTGTTCGAACAATAATCTTAATTATACTTTTTAGATAACATTAATATTCTTATCACAAGTCTGGTGTTTTACAGTCATATCATAAAGCCCCCCATAACCCCCAGTCACCACATCTTCATCAAACAAATTGACATCACAAATGCATCTTTCCCATCACAGAAAAAATACTTACATCTTTCCCAAGTTCAACTTTGTGCATTTTAGCAAGTTGTCTAGCAACAAGGGGCCATATATTCTCATTTATAACTGTGTCCACATCCAAAGTATGGCCTGGGTAGTATTCATAAGCTAGTCCATTTTCAAATGTGGCATATAGTTGTGGTGCCATTTCAAGAATATTTAGTGTTCTGATGTTTCTAAACAAATATAGATAATTAATTCATTAATTAATTAATTTGAAATTCTAATATACACACTAAGCTTTACTAAGCAGTGAAGTCAAGGAACTTAAAATGGTCTCTACTATTACTCAGTGCTTCTATTGCTTACTTAATTATCAAATATTAACATAGTCTCAACCAGCAAGTGGTAATAAATGATTTGCACAATGATTTACATTTGTACATTACCGGTCATGACAATATTAATTTATACATATTAAATGTTGCAGCCTCTGTGGCGTTATTGGTAGTGCATTCGACTGCTACGTCAGGGGGCACGGGTTCGATTCCCGGTCAGTGCAAATATTTGTATGCATCATGCCTATTTGCATTGGTCTAGGTGTTTCTATGTATAATATGTATGTATTTACAAAAAAAAAGTATATAAGTATGTTTATCTGCATTCTGGAACCCATAACACAAGCTAGTTAAACTATGCTTACTTTGGGTCTAGAAAGCGCTGTGTACAATGTCGTAGAATATTTATTTATATTAAACATACTCTACAAACTCATATCACAATTTCTTTTTACACTAAGATTTTATGAGTTACCCCAAATTAATTAATTACCTGATTTCTGCAGTTCTATCAATAAATAAATCTGTTTTGTTGCCATAGACTCGGACAAGTATTATATCCTTTTCCAAATTTGATTCTATGTATCTACATGAAACTAACTTATTAGTTATGCCATCTGTAAGAAGCTGAAAATACAACCACATCACTAACATCTCATAAATAGGTAACTTATTTAATTCCTCTTAGATAAATTCAGCTGAAGAGTATTATTCAAGTTAGAATTACTTAGAAAACAAATATTTTGTGCACATATGTATAACTGTTTACCTTTAACTGAATGCTGTCTGTAGGCCAATTAGGTCTTAAAGTTTCAAGTAATTTTAAAACTCCAGAATAGAGTTCATGTTCATAAATCTTAATTGGTACAAATAAATCTTTGCCAAGAGTACGTAAACACGACATTTCTCATAAACACTCAATATTTTGGGAATTTATTGCACGACCGCCAGCGAGGAGTGCGTCAACTAAAATCATCAATTATATCACTATGTATGTACAGAAGTACATTTCACCTTGTAGTGTACAGTCAGTATCGATTCGGTTCGGCACTGCCGCAATATTTGCGAGTTTCGTCACTAGCAGCAGATAGTAAGTCTTTTAAGTCTCGATGCCATGCACAGCATGAATTTCTAAATGCAAAGTTCGCTTTTTTGTAGTCTCTTGTTTGGCGATTTTAGTATTTCCGCCAATGACAGATGCAAGAAAAGATAATTCATTTTACATGTTATGAATCAGAATTTTTGTCATATCAAGAGGTAATTTATCTTTGTTGATTGTTGAATGCGAACATATTTTTTATTCCATTCTATATTGGAAAAAAAATTACGTTCGTATCGTCTTATTCGTCTTTGTTTAATACAGTATAATAATCCGTAGACAGCTATCTGTCACTGTCTACTGATCCATCGATTGTCAAGTGAAGTGACAAATCTGTGACATTTGTGATTTGACATTTGACTGAAAATAAAAATAATGTTAATTATTTTTTTTTATTTAAAATTGAGATCTCTAAGTAAATGTGTCATTATGAACACGTTATGATTTTATGAACGGAAAATTTAAAAGCTTCTTCATAAATCCCATATACATTTTGATTTCTAGTATAAATATACTAGGACGGTTACCAGCTTCGCAATCAACCCAAACTTAACCGTAGCGAGATTTGCCTATCCAACAATAGGTCAACGTGACCGGTTGACTTATTCCATTGATTTTGTTTTTCGGTGATTATTCCTCGATGGTAAGACCGATCTGGACATTCGACCCCTTACAAAAAAACATAAACATAAACTCACGCCTATATCCCCGAAGGGGTAGGCAGAGGTGCTAGCGACACTCAGTAATGTCTACTTGATCACCGTGGCAAATTTGGTCGAGATCGGTCAAACGGTCTCGGAGGAGTATCATTTGTTTGAAATGCAACTTTGAAACCAAAGACGCTTCGCTCGCTAAGCTTAATAATAATCTATGCATTTTGATTTCCAAGGTAAAACGTTCTGTGTCTGTGCTTTACGATGGTAAATAAAAAATAAATATTGTTTTTTTTTAAATAAAATTATAAAGCTCAGTTACGTTATTGCTGCCGCCTTAACCTTCTAACTGCTTCTTTGCCAATCTATGTGAGTTGAGAGTCGTTTTGAAAAGTAGTTTTATAATGTTTCGTATTGTGCTCAGATTGTGCTCAATAAAGAGCTGGAATGCTCTGCCCGCGCACGTGTTCCCTTGTTCTTACAATCCCGGGTTCCTCAAGCGGGGCGTGAAAAAGCATATTTTGAGGCCGTCAAAGTACCATTTTAGGTCAGTATCGCGACGTTGGCTTTATTTATACTTAGATCTCACGTACCTGGGCTCCCAAGGGTTACCGGTATGTTTCTGCTTCGCTGTTGTACTGCAAGGTTATATGAAGTTACTGGGTTAATTGGCTCGATTGCTCCTCCTGTATATAAAATAAATAGATGAGTACATGAACAACCTCATTCGTCAATGCCAACTACTGTGGACTTGTGACAACCCAATGACTACTCCTCGTGTAGTCTCTTATCAACGGATTAACATTAAAGTCGTAGTGTGTAATGGAATCATGACATCATCGGTACTTTAACTCATTGACTCTAAAGTCAATGAAAGGGTCTCTCAAGCTCATATGGAGCTTCTCTTGAGACTACAATACTCGTCCAGGACGTGGTCTCTCAAGCTCATCGGGAGCTTCTATTGAGATCACGATACTCGTCCTGGAAGTGGTCTCTCAAGCTCATCGGGAGCTTCTATTGAGATCACAATACTCGTCTTGGAAGTGGTCTCTCAAGCTTATTGAGAGCTTCTATTGAGATCACAATACTCGTCTTTCTGAGTAATCGCTTTGGAACCATCGGACGTCTCCGATGTTCCCCATGACTTGTTACGTGCACGCCAAGCTTCTCAGACACATCCGGGATTCCTGAACGCCACTTAGTTCTTACTATCCACCGGATGGCCGCCACGGAGACCCGTCGATTTTGGTAAGGCTCCTCAGGCCTCGCGCCATAGTAATATTTCACACCATCTGTGTAAGGCATTCATCAATAAGTGTCCGAACGATAAACAAGGTAAGTAACTACCATAAAACATATCAGATAGTAAGGACACATTCGACCTTCGAAATACAAACGGGGACCATCAAAGAATATCTTAAAGGGGCATTCTAAATATACCGACGCATAGAGATAATTCATAATACTCAGCTTAAGTTCAGAAGAAAGTATTCCATCTCCCGTGACTCTGCTTCAGCTCTGCTGTTACTAAAACAATTTTATCTTCGGCACGCCTAGCACCGCCGCCATTACAACTCAAAATCTTACCGCCGAAAAAAACCATAGACTGATTCTAGAGTACATCCTCTTTATAGTGTTGCTACACGAAATAACTAGAGTAATTCTCACCTAGAACTCTCGCCTGGCGCGACAGTCAGCATCTGGGATGGTGGCCCTTATGTTCTGGACTTCACCTTAGTTTCTCACCATCCAGCGGGGAGCAGTCAATTGACGGAACCAATATAAAAAAAAAATATACTAGGTCTGCAAGGCGAATCGCTGCTTGCAATTTTGAGCGGAGTGAGAAGTCGCGAAGGGTTCGCGATCCATAAATAAATAAACCCAACAATATTGTATAGTGCAACACTTGTTACCAACCACATAACAAAATTAGTAAGTGGCAACATTCTTTTTCCCTCCAGTATGTTCGCTATAATCGTACCTTTTTAAAGTTTATAACTAAGTTTAAAAGTGCACTGTGCGAGATTTTCACCTGCCGTCCAGCAATAACACGACAGCTAAGTACCTAGTTTATAAGCCAATATTAATCCGCATAGAACTCGCGGATTCACATATTGATTGAGTAAATAAAGGGCGATGGGAAATCGTGGATGCCGCGAAACTTATATGAGCTGATGAGCAAACATGATTTCCATCGTATAGACGTAATGTGCCGATAGTTTGATTACTTGTATCATAGTGTGTGCAATCTTATATAATGCAAAACAGAAACATTAGTTTGGGTAACAAATACAAGTACCCACCTATATCAATATCAATAAGAGGACCGAAGGGTGCTCCCTCGTCTCACAACTCCCAAAATCGAAAGCATACAACCTAAGAGCTCTGTAGGGGCTCACCTGTGTGTAGTGGTTTGGCCAATCTTCTCGCAAGGTATCAAGTATGTCAAGTAGAACATGTTAATGGAGCATGTTAGTTACGTCCGTAGGGACAAGAGGCTCCGGCCTGTCGAGATCGCATGATATCAAGTATGTCAAGTAGAACATGTTAATGGAGCATGTTAGTTACATCCGTAGGGACAAGAGGCTCCGGCCTGTCGAGATCGCATAAGTGAACAAACTCACTAAGGTTCACATTGTACATCTGTTGAGATTAATAAGATAAAGCACTAAACAATAAGTATCTGATTGCACTCCTAGTGATCTAATAGAGTAGGTACATATTGAAGCCGCGGTGGACAGGGGGCAGCAGTTGTCGGCTGCCCTATCGCGGCGGCCCGAAAGGTCGCAGACGGGCGGAGCCTCCTGGTGGGAGGCTTCCTGAGGGCGCAGGCACGGCTCCTGCAGGCCCGACCGGCCAGGTGCTTCAGGTGCCTGTCGATGGGCCATGTGGGGGTGCACTGCACGGCGGAGGTAACGGCGGGTGACCGCAGCTTCCGCTGTGGCCAGCCCGGTCATAAGGCCGGCACGTGTAGCGCCCCGTTGCACTGTTTCAGATGTGCAGCGGGGGGCAAGCCGGCTGACCATAGGGTTGGCAGCAAGGCCTGCGCCGGAGGGGAGCCGAAGCCGGGAGGCCGGCCTTCCTCCCCTAGTTCGCAGCGGGATGCGGAGATGGGGTTTCCATAATGGATCCTCAACTCCGCATCCTGCAGGCGAACGTTGGCCACGGTGCCCATGCTCAGGATCTTCTGCGCCAGAGCATGGCACAGTGGGCCATAAATGTCGCCGCTGTCGCCGACCCATACACCCACCCACCGGTTCCTCGGGCCTGCCTGGGAAACCGCGCTGGATGGGTCGGCGGCACTGGTGCACAACCCTGCCGCCGGCAGCCCCCCTCTTGCCGTCGTTGCAAGGGGACCCGGCTGCGTGGCGGCGGCGGTTGGGGATATAGCGGTCGTGGCCGCTTATATCACGCCGAACCGAGACCAAGCTGCATATGAGCAGTGGCTCCGTCAGCTGGCCGTCGTCGTCAATGCCTGCCAGCCCCGTCCGGTCCTTGTGCTCGGGGACTTCAACGCCTGGTCGTATGCCTGGGGTTCCCGACACGAAGGGGGCGCGACGGGGCATAGAGGCAGGGCACTGGTGGACTGGGCCGCACGACTCGGCCTAGTCCTCCTAAATCGGGGAGCCGTGGACACGTTCGTGACCTCGAGGGGTAGTTCCATCGTTCGCGAGCCCCTCGTTGGCGCGACGTGTTCAGGGCTGGCGCGTCGTTTTGGGGGAGGACACAAGTTCGGATCACCGATACATTCGGTTTGACGTGTCCCCCCCTGCGAGCGATGCGCCGGCTGCACCGGCTCCACCCGAGCCACGTTGGGCGCTTAAGCGACTTGATCGGGAGCTCCTCCTGGAAGCCGCCATCGTACAGGCCTGGGCCCCTGCGCCGGACAGGCCTGTCTGCATAGACGATGAGGCGGAGTGGTTCCGGGAGGCCATGACCCGTGTCTGTGACGCGGCGATGCCTAGGGCTCCGCCCTATAATCCGAGGGGTCAGGTCTACTGGTGGTCGTCGGAGATCGCGCAGCTCAGACGGGGCTGCGTGATCACGCACCGCCCGTGGGCCCGATTCCGTAGGAGGCGTCGCCGCCCCGCAGATGCGGAGGCCCGAGAGGCGGAGTTGTACGAGGGATACAGGGAGGCCAGACGAGCCCTCCGAGCGGAGATAAGGCGTTCCAAACGGGACGCTTTCCGCGAGCTGCTGGAGACGCTGGAGCGGGACCCTTGGGGGCGGCCCTACCGGATGGTGAGGGGCAAGCTGCGCCCCAAGGCCCCGCCGTTAACCCGGTGTCTCCAGCCGGATCTGCTCGGAGGAGTTGTTGGCTCCCTGTTCCCAGTGCGGGCGGTGGAACATGTTCCACCGCAGATGACTCCGCCTCGGTTGCGCATGGCGCCCGACGTGGAAGACGACGACGTGCCCGAGGTCACTTGGGTAGAACTAGAGCTGGCGGTGAGAAGGCTAAGAGCCAAACACACCGCCCCGGGACCCGACGGCATTCCAGGCCGAGCGTGGGTCCTAGCTCTAGTCGACAACGCTCTCGAGCCCCGACTGAGAGGGCTTCTCAGCGCATGTTTGGAGCGGGGCCAGTTTCCGAAATTGTGGAAGACGGGGAAACTGGTCCTCATCCGAAAGGAGGGGCGCCCGGCGGACTCGCCGTCCGCCTACCGGCCCATAGTGTTGCTCGACGAGGTGTGCAAGCTCTTTGAAAGAGTAATTACGAAGCGCCTCGTCGAGCATCTCTCAAGAGTGGGGCCGGACCTGGCGGATGGCCAATATGGCTTCCGCCAGAGGCGCTCCACCGTGGATGCCATCATGCGCGTGAGGGCTCTGGCGGAGGATGCA
Organism: Cybosia mesomella; assembly: GCA_946251805.1. Taxonomy (NCBI): domain Eukaryota; kingdom Metazoa; phylum Arthropoda; class Insecta; order Lepidoptera; family Erebidae; genus Cybosia; species Cybosia mesomella. The sequence goes on from OX276392.1 coordinate 16,449,523, forward strand.
GTAGCCCGGGGTGAGGTGATGTTGGCGGTGTCCCTGGACATCGCCAACGCGTTCAACACCTTGCCCTGGAGTTGCATTAGGGAGGCGCTCGTGTATCACGAAGTGCCTCTCTACCTCCGCCGCATAGTCGGGGCGTATTTGGCGGAGAGAGCCGTCATCTACCCAACCGTGACCGGTCTCGGTCGGCGTGAAATGTCGTGCGGTGTTCCACAGGGATCGGTCCTGGGGCCGCTCCTGTGGAACATCGGATACGGCTGGGTGCTTCGCGGTGAGCTCGTAGGCGGTGCCGCTGTCACGTGCTACGCGGATGACACGCTCGTGACGGCGTGCGGGGCGACGTACCGCGAAGCGACCCGAAAGGCCACGACCGCGGTTGCCCAAGTCGTTAGGCGGATCCGGCGGCTGGGTCTCGAGGTGGCCCTGCATAAAACCGAGGCCCTGTTCTTCCATGGGCCTCGGAGCAGGCAACCCGAGGGATCCAGTCTCATCGTGGGAGGAAATCGCATCGGCATCAAGCCCCAAATGAAATATTTGGGGCTCGTGCTCGACGGCCGATGGGACTTCGGAGAGCACATCCGAAGTCTGAACCCCAAATTGAAGGGCACAGCTCTTGCTCTGGCTCGGCTGTTGCCCAACATGAGGGGACCCGATGACTCCTGCAGGAGACTCTACGCGGGGATCGTGCGGTCCATGGCCCTGTATGGGTGCCCAATATGGGCGGAGGCCCTGAGGACCAGAACTGTGCAGATGCTGCGCGCTCCGCAGCGAGTTCTGGCCATCAGGGTCATCCGAGGGTACCGCACGATCTCCTTCGAGGCGGCGAGTCTCCTTGCCGGAACTCCGCCATGGGACCTGGAAGCGAGAGCAATTTCGCAACTGTACCAGTGGCGAAAGGAGGCGCGGGAGCAGGGATGGAACCCCGAGCCTCGAGAAATCGAGGCCGTGCAGTCCCAGCTCCGCCAGGCCATCGTGGTGGAGTGGAAGGAACGACTTAGGCAACCAAGCGCAGGGCACGCCGCAATAGCGGCGGTAAGGCCCATCATGGAGGATTGGCTGGAGAGGCGACACGGAAGCCTCTCCTACCGACTGACGCAGGTGATCTCCGGGAACGGGTGCTTCGGGGACCAACTGCATCGGATCAGGAAGGAGCCAACGCCTGAGTGTCATCACTGCGACGCGAGCGAGGACTCAGGGCTGCACACGCTGGCGGACTGCCCGGCGTGGGAGCCATCGGGGTGGGAGTCCTCTCGCTCGGCAGCATGATTGCGGCAATGGTGCGGAGCGCGAGCGCGTGGGCCGCCGCCGCCTCCTTCTGCGAGCTTGTAATGCTCGCGAAGGAGGCGGCGGAGCGCGCCCGGGAGAGACTTAGAACTCTCCCGGTCCGCCGAGCCCGCAACTTGCTTGCCGCGCGTCGCAGGCAACTCAGGCGCCGGAGGTCGCTTAACGACCTCCGTCCTCCATGAGCGCAGGCCTGGGGGTGGCGGGTGAGGCCACCTGTCACCCCAGCAGAAGCAGGCCGGGACGGTGGGGCGACTAGCGCCCCTCCCCCAAACCGGGGCAAGACGGGGACACCGTGGTTCCCAAACCCGAGGGGGCCATCTCGAAACCGGAGATGGCCCAGGGTCAGTCGGGGTGCGAGGGATATGCTCTATGGGCAACCTTACACCCCGGCGTCTGTAGACCCGAGACGGCGTGCGGTTTTAGTCGGTTCAAGCCCGACATAACCGCCCCCGCTGGCACGCCGGGGGGGTATCCGAAGGGATTTCTGCACGATAAAAAAAAAAAAAAGGTACATATTGAAGTACTTACAACTCATGGTGATTATATATCTACTTTCACACCATTCTGTGGACTTGGTACTTAGTGATCTTACAGTATGATCATAAACTGTCTTTCAATCACAGATGGGACCTATTCGTGGATGAAGGTGATGAGTCCTAGCTTGGCTGATCTGGGACATCCGCATCATTCAGGTGAGACCGTTGACAAACCAGTTGACATGATACTAGGAAGATTGCATAATGAATAAAACTACCAGTGATCCTCTGTTATGCATTTATCTCTTTATTATTAGATACTCCCTATAGAATAAAAGCGAAGCAGATTATTCATAAGTAGTATACTCGTAACTATTACATTCTCCAAATTGTATTAAGAATCCAGGCAACAATCTTTTGTGCTAGCCTCCTTGTGTAGAGCATAACACAAAGTGGTGGGAATGCAGCTAGGATATCATTATACATAGCTGCCACACATGAGACATCGTGATTTGAAAATCAGATTTTGAAAATTTTGAACAGTGATCATTCCTCCGTGGCAAATCCGATTTTGAAAATTTTGAACAGTGATCATTCCTCCGTGGCAAGTCCGATTTTGAAAATTCTTTTTGAAAGTCACAACTCTCGACATGCTTTCTGAGCGTGTAAAGTTTGGTCACAGCGTCTCGAGCGGTTATTATGTAATTCCATCTGGAATTTTTTTAACGGTGATCATTCCTCTGTGGTAGCATTAATTTTTTCAAAATATATCCATAAACCTTCTTCTCATTGATCTCTTTAATCATGCCAAATTTGGTTCTGATTGGATTAGTAGTTTAGGAGGAGACCTGTGACAAAGAAAATCCTGAAGTCTGGTATGAGGAGCTTTCGCTCGACTTCGTCTCACTCAGCTCAATAAAAAAAATGAAATTCTTGTAACTGGCTTGTTTAACTACAGTTTATAATGACACCTGTGATCACCTGTCACGGCCGTCACATTGAAAATTGCCGAAATAGTAAATTATCAAATAAAATACCGTACATTGTATTCTATTCTGGTATACTTATTTATCTAACTTTTTACTCGTTTTTTCAGAAAGAGTGATTAGCCATAGTTTTTAATACTTGGTTTGTAAAAAAGCATGGGGAAGCATTTTGGGGAGTTAGCAGTAATCCGAGGCATTATTTATTATAAGTTATCAGCTCATGAACAAAAACCATTTGCTGGAGCTATTAAATATGGATTACCAAATATGATACCAAGGACAATGGCCACCCTATGGACATATCTGCCAGGTAACCATGAAGTATTTTTTGAGAGGTAAATGCAGTGTGTATTATACCCTGGCCTGGAATAGAATATTACGTAGGTATCTACTTATAAAAAATGAAATTAATCATTACCAATGCTATTGACCCTCAGTAGCAGCCTATTTATACATTTTCCGCCAGAAGGCTATTTAAATTTTATTTTACTCGTCGCTCGTACCGACGACGCCTACACAATATGTCAGTTCATTAGTTATTTATTATCGATTGGGTAAAGATTACACAAGAAGGTAACTAACTGTACCGCCCTAGGTTTAGGACTGTTGATAATTTCGCTATGGCTAGAACCCACAAGCTGTCTGTCCTAGCATGTCTTCAAGCGTTTAACCCACAGACTTATATATGACTAGCGAGACGGGACCCGGCTTCGCTCGAAATTAAATTCGTAAAAAATCCTATAACCCGATGGCACCGCTACCTATGGGTTCCAAATTGAAGATTAATATAAACAAAAACCAGCCAAGTGCGAGTCGGACTCACGTACGAAGCGTTCCGTTCCGACCATCACTGCACTCACAATACATATTATAAAACAAAGTTCTCCGCCACGTCTGTCTGTCTGTTCGCGATAAACTGAAAAATTACTGCACCGATTTTCGTACTGTTTTCACTAATGGATAGTGGTTCTCGAGGAAGGTTTTAGTATATAATTTGTCAAGTTTTGCTCTACATTGGCTAAAATATACTGATATTTGTTGGTGTCGAAAAAAATAAGCCGTCTGGGAGCTTTCAACGAAAATGCTGCCTAAACCCTTTGAGATATAACAAAATAATGTATGGTGAAATTGTGTATTTTATATTCTACAGAAAAACCCGGGATGGCATATATCTATATCTCTTAAGGATAACATACTATATCTAATTTTAATACTACAGAGTCTAACGGATGAACGGATCTGGCTGAAATTTGGTACCTACAGAAATATACGATGTGTGAAAATTTTAACTGTCTACCTATCACGATTCATGAGATACAGCCTGGTGACAGACGGAGAGCGGAGTCTTAGTAATAGGGTCCCGTTTTACTCTTTGGGTACGGAACTCTAAAAATAAGCTCAATAAGCCTGAATTTCAGGCTTCTTACTTTCTAAAGTTAAGCTCTTTCCATATAACGGGACTTCCATCCATTCGCTTATTCCTTATTTGCCCTCTAGAGGTGAAGTTATGAAAAACGCCAATACATGTATACGTTTATATCTAACGAGAAGCAGCTATATGAAGTTTCGTGCTTCTTACTTCGAAAATGACGGATTTTCCATACAACCGTTCATCGCCTATTTTGCCCCTCAGTAGTAAAATTTTGCACAATGCTGATACACGTTTACATTTATTTCTAACCAGAAAAAGGTAGGGATACGGATATGAAATGTTGCGGATTCGGGCCTCTATATCAGTCGCAGAGTTCTCCGCACTCGTCGGCGCCCGGACCCGCACACTGAAAATGTCGACCGCAGTGATCGACGAAAAGTTTGGAACACAAATTTCCTATGGACTAAGGCCAAACAACCCGGAAGCAGTATATTCTACAGTTATCTTTTTCTTCTGATCGAGACATTTGCTTAAAATTACTGTTACAAATCGTTAAAAACTTATTGGAGTCTAACTTTTTGAGTCCTTGACATGATATATATATATGTTACTGGAAATGTATGTAATCCGTCATTGTATACAATTTCTAGGAAATGTATGTAATTCCTAAAATCGCACGGAAATGTTATAAAATTAATTATATTAGACACATTTCCTAGGAAATCTATACATTGCCTAAATAGCAATCGGAAATGTAAATATTTGAGATATCAATGGGTTCAAAATGGCTACCGAATCAAGCATCGCGCTTATGAAAGCGATTTTATAGTACTTTAACGTCATTAAGAACGTTAACAAACGCTAAGATGAAGCCGCGGGAGCGAGCGAAGCGAGCTCGTGGACACCGCGCGCCCCGACACTGATAGATATAGGGTTAAAAAGGTTATTCGTAACACGAATAACCCTTTTAACCTATATTTATCAGTCACTTGTGATAATCATTTTAACAACGTGTTTTATTACAGATAGCATTATTTTTATACATTTCCTAATACGATATTGGAATTATATACAATTCCTAGGAATTGTCCACATTTCCTAGGACATTTATGTATTAAATACTTAGTTTTTGAAACAATATTTTATACATTTCCTAAATAGCTTCACACCCTTCGGGGATACAGGCGTGAAGTTATGTTATGTTATGTTGTTGTTAAATAGCTTCGGAATTATATAAATTTCTTAGGATTTTTATACAATTCCTACATTTCATATTTTCGGTAACATATATATTATTTTGATGTATGATGAAACCTGGTTGAGTAAATCGCCTATCATTTCTATGTCAATACCCGATCTAGCTATTTTGCCGCTCCGGGAAAAGATAATAATTTTTGCCGCCCTTTAAATACGCTAACACCATATAAGCTTATGTAAATATATGATATTATGTATGAGTGATTGTTATAATCGAATTAGTTACGTTAGTAACAAACTTACCTTCATAGTCGAGAGACCATACTAATCTAACTAAACCATGACGTTAAAAGTAGTAAAAAATGGAGACTCGAGAGGCGCGCCTATAATGTTGTGAAGTAATTTAGACAAAAAAAACTATAGTAATAAAAAATTCTACCGATTTCAATAACCAAAAAGGCACTGAAAAGTAAAAACTAATCGAATTACAGATTTATTTCTAAGGATAATAAACATGTAAGACTTTTCTGTTGGAATCGGTGCCAAGCCACTTCCGCCACATCATGAGTCTCCCCGTGCAAACGATAAAAATGTCTAAGCGTGAGTGAGGTTCCACGTCTGCACCAAAATACAGCCGATCACGTGCGTAGTATTTTTTAATTACTCTGTACCCGCACGTACCTATTTGATGCTTTGTAACGTTGTATTTCAGGCTGGCACCAACATCAACAGAAAAGTCTTACGTGTGTTTATATCTTTAGAATTTAATCTGTAATTCAATTACTTTTCAGTGCCTTTTTGGTTATTGAAGTCGGTTGAATTTTTCAAATTAAAATAATTTATTTCTCCCTCTTAGTGAATGTAACTCAACATGTTAAGTTTATTCCCGGTTGCATCCCAGGCTGTCCCCTCGGATACCGGCGATCATTTACTCCTTCTCTTTCTTTTAATTTGGCTTATACGGCTTTTACCTGCCGTCTGACCTTCCAACCCGCAAGCTCGCAAGGCGACTTTCTAGTTTAGTGAATGATGTAGACCGTCCAATCCGCTTCACTCCGCTCCTCTCCACTTCACTCCACTCCTCTCCACTTCACTCCACTCCTCTCCACTTCACTCCACTCCTCTCCACTTCACTCCACTCCTCTCCACTTCACTCCACTCCACTCCACTCCACTCCACTGCAATCCACTCCACTCCACTCCACTCCGCTTCACTCCATTCTCTATTCACCACTACCTCACTGATCTATCGAATGTTCGAATCAGTAACCGTACATTACAGGCAAATGTTCACGGTGAGGGAGTACCTTAAAACAAATTTTTGATTTACTATTGAATTCACAAAACGGCTTTAATTCTGTTGCTCATCTCACTAAACTAAATGGTAATTTTTGTTTTATATGCCGTCGGATTTAATCAAGACTTATTAAAAAGGTAGTCTAGTTTAGAGAGTTTGTGTTCAAATTCTTTCTTCTGTCGGCACTTCTGTCTGTTCTGGAGTGCCACTGTTTTTTTTTCCTGATTGAGCAATTCATTTTCACAGTTTTTGTCCTTGGCTATGGGCTCTACGCGGGACTTGAAGAGATGTATCGTCTTTCCAAAAGAAAAAATCCAAAAGATTACCTGAATGAAGTAAATCCTGTTGTTGATCCATGCAAAGACAGAAAGAAAAAGTAGACAATGATCTCTGCTACTGATTTTTTTTAATGTTCATGTTTTTTTATTCCGGAAGTAAAATGGTAGCCATTTTATAACGAGAAATAGTGGTATCATTTTACATAGCAACCCTTGGAATAAGTATATTAGGTTAGGTGCTGAAGTGGTCCTTGAAGAGATGCCGCCTGCCGAGCCATCATGACTGAGTGGTCGTCTTGGCCTAAATTCCCGACTCAGCAGACCATCGCACCGTGGAGGCGCTCCAGCCGAGTTCGGCTCATTGTCACTCATTGTCAAGTGGGCGGACGGATATCACAGGACCATGTCTATGATGTCATTCCGACTGACTCAGATGCTTCCGGCCACGGAGTTTAAGTTCTGGGTGGGCGCGTTGTGACAGTCAACGTAAGTATATCGGGATCTTGCCTATAATATAATGTGATATGCAAATGCCTATTGATGTACAAACAAACGCGGTTGGCGGGTGTTAGAACTTGAGCTATTTTTGAAGACTAGTCTTATAAATGAAACTAAGTAACTCAAGTCCTTCAGAATTTGGAGTCTTTTGTAAAACGACTTGAGTCCTGCTAAAAAGAACTCAAAGACTGAGCCTTTTAAAAGAACTCATGACTAAGTCCTCTAAATCCATGGTTGTATAGTTTAGCATTAAAATCACAATGAATATAATTTTTATATTATTTATTTATGAATTTTAGAAATAAAACTATTTTAGTACATTGAGCCACGAAGACAGGCACATTGAAGCCCTTATAGTTTTAGTACCCAATCGGTTTCGTCGTTTGGTAATTAAATTTCCTGATTTAGAAAAGGCCTGCTCGCTTGGAACACTTGTCGCAGGAATACTTAGTATGTCTAAAGCCATTTTGGATAATTGTGGAAAATATGTTTTATGTAGCGTCCACCATAACAGCACGCCAATATCTTCTGATTCCGTTGGTAATGATAATATCTTTGTATTTTATCTTGTTGCGGAATATGTTTTTTATATATAGAAGACAACAGTGATTTCTTCGCGGGCTGTATTGGCTCTGTAGTATTAGTACCTGTTTGTATCAAGTAGTTTTCTTGAAAGTACTTTTTAAGTGGTTTTTGGTTATCATGTTCGACAAAGTATTCATTCTTCAGACGCGGATCCAAAATAACAGCAAAGTTGGCAAAATCTGTGCGTAAGAAGGGAATATATTCCATGAGCTTATAGTATGTCAAGAGAACATTTTTTCAATAATTCGTCACTTGACTCCTGTGATGATTCAATAGTAGTGCGATCAGAAATTACATCAATAATGGGAATAACGTAATAAATGCTAGGATACTGGGACTTAGACAACAGCAACGTAGCATCATAAAAAGGTTCTAAGAAGTTAATCAAACCTTCTACTTTGTTCCATTCCACCTTAAACTTTTCGTACGCTTTATTTTCACATAATATGGTTTAGGATGACTCTCATTTCAAAAGCACGCTTCGGCATCAAATAAGTGGAATTCCACCGTATCATCGGGCATATCTTGTAAAAGTGCTAATTTGTCTACTTTTAAATTGTCACAGGTTTCAAAGTACACTTGTTTCTGTTTTGGCGAGAAATTTGTAGTTTTGACCAAATGTGACACTGTAGATATAGGTTCGTACATACATTTCATACATTTCAGTCCACTTTTGACTGAGAAATTCAAAACATGCGCCAAACATCTTGTATGTTTTACATTTTCATAGTCATTGCTGAATAATTTTAACATTTTCATAAATTTTACATATGATCGTTCGTTGTCTGTAGTTCGTGGTCTGTAGTTAAAGATTTTTTTTCTATCTATATCATAATACGCCAATATATGTTGTACTTTATTTAATATGACAATACTTGTATGAGGATATGAATTATGCAAACGGAACACAACAACAATACAACGTTTGAACTGATGTGGGGGAACAGGATGTGATGTTCCTCCAACACAAAGGGAGGATCCTCCGACCAGGCAAGGTGATCACGCCTGGCGGGCCGCGGCCCAACGGTTGTCGTTGGGATGTTGTATATATATTATACCAGCGCGCGAACATCACTTTCGCGATTCAGGATTGGTAGTGACGTAGTAGTTTCGAAGTATTACAACTTGTTGTTGCTAGATGGCGCTGGGTATATGTGGTATCGCCACACTAATACCCATAGATTATTATATTATACTAGAAACTAATACCGATAAAATACTTTCAATAATTCTTCTCAGTGACACATGAATTTATTTCTATCTACCCTCAATATTAAAATAATTTAGCGTGAGCAGCCCAACGTCATGTATAACTTAAAGATCAAATTAGAATGACACTTCGTTTCAACATAACTTTCACTTGCGAGAGGTCAATTTAATTTGATTTGGTATAACCGGACTAAATTGGGTAGATAGTTTTCACAGGTTACGTACTCACGGGATGACGTTAGTTAGCTGTCCTTTATCAGTAGTGCAAACACACCACGCTTGGCCATAGTGTAGGTTGCCTTTTGAATGAATGAAAAGTAGCATACAAAATTATTCTTTATAGGGTAAACTACCCAATTATTGGCACTTTAAGCAATACTGTACCTTAACCTGACTCAAATTTTTAATAACTGGGTAGAGAGGTTTATACTATCCGTTGTAGTAATTCACTATAATGTGGCGATCATATTTGACTACCTTTTTTCAATATTTAAATGGTAAATAAAGCATTACACATGGTTTCTTCAAATACACCCTAATACCATTTATTGGCATCTTTTGACATATTATTGGCATGTGTTGGACCAACTATTGGCACTCCAGTGCCAATAATATGCACTAATTACTCTATTATTGGCATTTAGTACTTAAAAATCTTCTAAGACGTCTAGGTGTTGTGAAACCCTGGATATTATCTACATAATGTGTAAGCGAAATAAAACTAGTACTCTCTAAAGTATATTTTATTTAGGTACCTACCTACATAAAAATTGCAATTTGGTACATTTCTTAGGTACAAGGGGTAATCTAGGAAAATTTTGGTAACATAATATTATTTCAGTCTTAAGTTAATCAACGTTAAGCATCAATCAGCTACACACTGCACATGCTCCCCGTTCTCGACGAGACGACCATGACTCCAGAGCCACCCTGACACGCCACTATACCGACGAACTGCCTGATGTCAGTCAAGACGAGATCGTGTTAGCTCTTAGGCAGCTTAAAAATGGAAAAGCCCCCGGTGAGGACGGAATTACTTTAGAGCTTCTGAAGGCAGGAGGAGCTCCTGTCATACAGGAGCTACAGAAACTCTTCAATGCCGTACTCCACAGTGGGAGAACTCCTAAGGTGTTGAGCGGGCGTTTGGTTGTTCTCTTTTTTAAGAAGGGTGATAAGACCCTTCTGAAAAGCTACAGACCCATCGCACTCCCGAGCCACGTCTATAAGCTGGTTTCACGAGTGGTCACGAATCGTCTCTCCAGGAGACTCGACGAGTTCCAGGCACCGGAACAGGCTGGGTTCCGCGGAGGATATGGCACCACATTTACACAGTGAGGCAGATTATACAGAAGTCCGAAGAGTATAATCAGCCCCTGTGTCTTGCTTTTGTGGACTATGAAAAGGCCTTTGACTTCGTCGAAACTTGGGCTGTTCTGGAATCATTACAGCGATGCCAAGTAGACTATCGTTATGTCGAGGTTCTGAGATGCCTTTATGAAGCCGCCACTATGAGTGTCCAACTACAGGGTCAGCAGTCTAAATCCATCTAATTGCGCAGAGGAGTGATACAGGGGACTGTCATATCCCCGAAACTGTTCACGAGCGCATTGGAAGATATGTTTAAGACGCTGGACTGAAAAGGTAAGGGCATAAATATAAACGGCGATTACATCTCACAGCTGCGATTCATTGATGACATAGTCTTAATGGCGGAGTCGCTAGAGGAGCTAACCCGGATGCTGGACAGCCTAGCTTCAGCCTCGCGACGCATCGGTCTTGGTATGAATTTATATAAAACCAAAGTCATGATCAATGGCCACACTGATCCGGGCCCGGTCGTCGTGGATGGCCACCTTCTTGAAATTGTTTCTGAGTACACTTACCTCGGGTAGATTGTGCAGTTAGGTAAAAACAATTTTGAGAAGGAGGCCAAGAGGAGAGGCAGCCTGGCTGGGTAGCATTTGGGAAACTACGTCGAGTCTTCTCCTCATAAATACCGCAGTGTTTGAAAACGAAAGTTTTCAAATTTCATTTCGAATTGCTTGAGGAGCTTTTTGCACACTTTCTTCAGTATATTTTTTCCGTTTTTGTACTCCTACTTCACTTCTTTTTTTATCCGGTTTCTTATTAGGTTTTTTACCTTCATCTTGGACACCTAAAACCAATTATTGACATGCTTTTACCAATTATTGGCATTACTGCCAGTAATTAAATTTCAACTATTGGCATGGGGCCAACATTTGGAAATCTTGTAGAAAATACGATGATTTCTTTGTATTGCTGTTAAAAACTTTTAAAAGCTGATTAAAATAAGGTTCCAATTGCAAAAAAATAGTTGTCATACAACCCCATTTATTGTCAGAGTGCCAATAAATTAGAATTATGTTTGAATCGCATACCGGTTATTGTCAGGGCGGTAAATTCAAAACATTTCTTAATCATTGCGAATACTAGGACAAAAATACGTGTGTAAACTATTCAAAACCCAAAAAAACATTAATAATCATGTGTAGCCTTCATAAATTAACACGAAAACAGCTAAAACAGGGTGGCACTCACCTTAATAAAATCTTAAGTAACTGGTAACAAAACACAAAACCTCTTAAGACGTGAAAGAAATTTGAAAGTTTGGCGGCTGAGTAATTTTACTGACAGTTGAGTGTTGCCAATTTATAAAATTAGTTAACCACAGATTCGTTTTATTTTTGTAGAAACACCGTTTGTTGAACTAGATCCTTATTTTTTACTGATAACATTGGAGTGCCAATAAGTTGGAGGGGTGCCAACATTGGGTCATGTTACCCTATTTTATTTGTTTATTTTATGCTGGATCAAGTAAAGAATATAACTATGTTTATCCTTAAACATAGTTATAGCGCTGGTACCGCCATCAGCCCAATCGCGTGGGTGTCAATGGTTAAATTACGAGTGTCGGATGATTTGTTCCACATACATTCTTTTTTTCCGATAGCTGATGCCGATAGCGTACTATAAGTACGTAAAATCATTTGTTACTATATGGCATCATTGTATTCTGTTTGTTTGGATAAAAATTTACCTAAAAATAGAAATCGCGTGATGAAATCGCGTATCTCCGAATTCGCGTAAAACGTTGTTCTAACTTTTCTAGGTATTCATAAATGGCACTTGGACGTCCATGGTATTGGATGGTATTTAATTGGGGATGCCAGCCTGCTAAGAAATTTGTAGGGAATTTCTATTTCGCTTTCCAAAAGTACGCAATAGTGTTATACGCTTAGGAGTCATCTAATATTTCATGTACCTTCTTTTTTTTTTCGTGCGGAATTCCCTTCGGATACCCCTCCGCCGGCCAGCGGGGGCCGTTATTTCGGGCTTGAACCGTCTAAAACCGCACGCCGTCTCGGGTCTTAATACGCCGGGGTGTAAGGTTGCCCATAGAGCATATCCCTCGCACCCCGACTGACCCTGGGCCATCTCCGGTTTCGAGATGGCCCCCTCGGGTTTGGGAACCACGGTGTCCCCATCTTGCCCCGGTTTGGGTCGGGGCGCTAGTCGCCCCAACGTCCCGGCCTGCTTCTGCTGGGGTGACAGGCGGCCTTACCTGCCACCCCCAGGCTTGCGCTCATGGAGGACGGAGGACGTTAAGCGACCTCCGGCGCCTGAGTCGCCTGCGACGCGCGGCGTGCAAGTTGCGGGCTCGGCGGGCCGGGAGAGTTCTAAATCTCTCCTAGGCGCGCTCCGACATCTCCTTCGCGAGCATTGCATGCTCGCAGAAGGAGGTGGCGGCGGCCCACGCGCTCGCGCTCCGCACCATTGCCGCAATCATGCTGCCGAGCGAGAGGACTCCCACCCCGATGGCTGCCACGAGGTCACGCCTCGGCGCCTCCCACGCCGGGCAGTCCGCCAGCGTGTGCAGCCCTGAGTCCTCGCTCGCGTCGCAGTGATGACACTCAGGCGTTGGCTTCTTCCTGATCCGATGCAGGTGGTCCCCGAAGCACCGATTCCCGGAGATCACCTGCGTCAGTCGGTACGAGAGGCTTCCGGGTCGCCTCTCTAGCCAATCCTCCATGATAGGCCTTACCACCGCTATTGCGGCGTGCCCTACGCTTGGTTGCCTAAGTCGGTCCTTCCACTCCACCACGATGGCCTGGCGGAGCTGGGACTGCACGGCCTCGATTTCACGAGGCTCGGAGTTCCGTCCCTGCTCCCGCGCCTCCTTTCGCCACTGGTACAGTTTCGAAAGGGCTCTCGCCTCCAGGTCCCATGGCGGAGTTCCGGCAAGGAGACTCGCACTTTATGAAAACAATCATTTATATACAAAAATCTTGACATATCCCGTTTTATTTTTAAAAAAATGCGGGCAACCTTTCAAGTGGCCTGTGTTATCATGATCAAACCTCTAAGCTAAGGAGTATACATAGACTCATCATAGGAAACGGAACTACTGGGAATAAGATTTCCCATTAGTACCGTTGAAGGAACTATATGCCGATGCATTAGAGAAAGGAATCATAAATGGCGGCTTGTACTTGCGTTGACAGATAGTACAGTTAGCATATAAGTTTTTTTTTTCAAATAAAAAATAATGAAAACATGACCGGGTCGTATTAATTTTTAACTAGCTTCTGCCAGCGGCTTCGCCTTCGTGGAGACATAATTTTATTACATCTCCGCACAGTCCGCACGTCCAAACAACGAAACTTAACAATAAAACAAAACTTAACAATAAAACAAAACTTAACAACAATAACAGGTAACAAGTGTAATAACAGAAAACTTTAACAAGGAATTCGTAAAAAAGATCACTGAGCGCGTCAAGACAGCATGGAAGCAAATCAATTTAATACTAATATTGTTTTTTGTTTACGGTACGCGCGAGAGTGAGTATAGACGACACTAGGGTGCGAGCGGGAGAGCATCATAAGCACCGCCATTTTAGATTCCTTTCTTTAATGAACCAGGTTATACTAGTAAACATAGTCAAGTACTAAGTAGTTAAGTAGTTCCGTAGCGAAACTAACCACTGTACTGCTAACCAATATATGTAGCCAAGCGTACTTACTGTATAAGTAAATTTGGTACCTCTTTTGTACCTGCAGAACAAGAACTTAAATAAACAAATACTGTAAGGTTGCTGCGAAAAATAAAAAACTAGATTTTTCGTAGACGGCGTTACTATTTTATAATACTAACTAACAATAACAATCTTCATTTTTACCTTCGGGTCCTAAAACATAAAATTAAGTAGATTGGCCATTACAGATCACATTGTTTTAGAGGCAAACAATGGGAGTGCTATGACGACCTTCGTAATCATGTAACAAAAAGCTCTAAATGTGTGATTGCAGAATGTGTCATGTACGGATTAAAATCATGTCTGTAATAATAATGGATCTTTCATTAATGCTATTATTTACGTTAAAATACTGTGTAGTTAATAGAGGATGTTTTAATTATTTACATTTAGTCAAATTTATAATACATTGATTATAGTTTTGTACCGCGGTAGCCTAGTGGTATGGGTAATGTACTGCTGAGACGAGGTCTCGGGTTCGATCCCAGGTTTTACCATGGCACACACCAATGACTTTTCGATACTTTTCGAAGTTATGTGTGTATTTATCGCAGGTTTATAAGTGCCCGGTTAATGGCAATAGGCTCGCCACCTATTACATTGGGACCTAAACATAAACTGGCGAAATGTGGGTGCTAGCACCTCTGCCTACCCCTTCGGGGATATAGGCGTGAGTTTATGTTATGTTATGTTTATATTAGTTTTGTAATAAATTATAAGTCCGAGTAAAATGCACATCATGGAATCAATGCGATATTCATATTAATCATTACTTATTTCCCCTCCGTATCAGAATGTCAAACTAGTAAAATGGCCATGAGGTATTAACGACACCCCGAGGGGGCCATCTCGAAACCGGAGATGGCCCAGGGTCAGTCAGGGTGCGAGGGATATGCTCTATGGGCAACCTTACACCCCGGCGTCTGTAGACCCGACACGGCGTGCGGTTTTAGTCGGTGCAAGCCCGACATAACCGCCCCCGCTGGCCGGCGGGGGGGGGGGGGTATCCGAAGGGATTTCCGCACGAAAAAAAAAAGGTATTAACGACATAACCTTACACCCCGGCGTCTGTAGACCCGAGACGGCGTGCGGTTTTAGTCGGTTCAAGCCCGACATAACCGCCCCCGCTGGCCGGCGGAGGGGTATACGAAGGGATTTCCGCACGAAAAAAATAAAAATAAAAAGATATTAACGTAAACATAAAAGTAAAACGACATACTAGTAAAACGTCTGAAATCTAAAATAGTCATACTAGTAGAACGTCTGAAATGAAAAATGTCATGTTAGGCAAAAGTACTTGGCTGTGCATTATTATACATTCAAGCCCAGTGCATTTTATAAATTAATTATAACTATTGTATGAGTGCATTTATTTGTGTAAGTATCTACTCATTGAAGTGTTCTACTCCAGATTAAATACTCCTTTGTTTTCCTTATTATAAATGTGACTGGCTTCATTTAGTACTGGCCAGTTTTAGATGTAAAAATATGATAATATGACAGTCGAATCATGTCTATCAAATTCACAATTTAAATATTTAATATATGGAGAATTGTTTTACGTTTTTACAACGAGCGGGGCGGATCCACCCGATGGAAATGCGCGTCGGGTTGGAGAACCCCTATTCTCAACACCTGTCCGGTGTAGAGTCTGGCTAAGGCCTGGGAGGAGCGCAGGTCGCTAAGATTCCCAGAGCCAGGCTAGTGGTTACCTTCACGTGGTGCCGCCTGTTATTGGTCTGGTTCCCTAAGAAACAGACGCAACAAAAAATCGCAGCTAAAAATTCCCCCCATCCAATATCCCATCCTTTATGTCGACTTATCGGTGCGCGGGACTGGCAGCCACACTCGATCACGGGTGGGGCTGCGAGGCCTGCGTGCCGGGACGTCGACATATTCCTACCCCTTCCAGCAAAACCGACAGCCCCGGAAAATTCTAAAGCGCAATGGAAAAAAAACAGTATGACATACCCCAGGGGGGACAGCCTCCGTGGCGTGGCGGTATTGAAAGCGGCCGCTACGCAGGAGGCGATCACCCGTCTGGTCAAACGGCGTCCCCACTGGCAGTATATACCCCAGGGGGGTACCGGCGAAGCCGGAGAATCCCCCCCGGGACCTTCCCAAGGTCCAGGCAGTTCCTCATGTTCTGGGGGGGACACCGCGTGCGCCATCTAATATCGATATTAAGAAACCCACCTGACCACGGAGGTGGTACGTCCCGGTAGGTCTCTATCAGAGACTCTCGGGGATGACCTGACCCAAATGACCATTGCAGAGAGCAATGTTCAAAGTAATGTTCAGTTCAAGGAGTCAATAACCAAGTCTATGTACAAAAGGTTAAAGGCTCGCAGGAAAAAACAGGTTGAGCTATCGAACCAGGTCAAACCCCGGGGATCGTCAGCCGCAGTGGCAACGACTGTGCCTCAGGGAGGGGCCGTTCGAAACCTCAAAAAGTAAAACGTCAGAGCACCGATCCTGATGAGAAGACCCAGCAACGTCCACCAAAACGACCCAAGACCGCACAGAACGAGGGAACACAAAGACCCAAAGCGGGTCAGAGTGATCTCTCGGTCATCATCCAGCGGGAGGACGGGGTGGCGATGGACGAAGCAACCGCGGCTGAGATCAGGACGAGACTAACAGACAAGATCCTCAAGACCTTACAGGAGGAAGCCGATGAACGCGGCCGTAACGTGGCATTCGATGCCTCGGGTTTGGTGGCAGAGGGATATTTCCTTGTGACACCAACCACCGAGGAGGCGATGACCTGGTTATTAAACTGCGACTTCGGAGACCAGGATGGAGTACCCCTGAGACCCAGGAAGCTCGACAAATACAGGATGTCGATCTGGATCCCAGGTAGCACCGAGAAGATACCTGTAGACGAAATGTACTTTTTGCGAAGACAAAACGTCTACAGGGAAGAGCTGCGGTTCCCTGAGTGGTCTCTCATTCGCAGGGAAATACTCCCCCTGGGAGTACGACTTGTGATGGGGGTCCCTCAGGAAGTCGCAACGCAGGAAACCATCTGGCTCCATTACCAGGCTACCAGGGTCCACGCCAGGCTTCTGGACAAAGCACCTGCACCTGCCGAACCAGAAGCCAGATGTATCTGCAAAGACGGCTGTCCAAAGCACCCCACAACAAAGTCACTGGGAGCGATGCCGGCCGACAACCCCACCGCAGGGAGTGGATTAAGTCGACCGAGCACAACACCCAACAGCACACAACAGGCACGAAATACGGAGGGGCCAAAGCCCGAAGGCGGGGGAGACGGATCGCAAGCGGGCACCTCGCAGAAAGTGGTCCCCACTGAATGTCGCAGGCCCCACCGACAGGCCCCAACGACAGGCTAGCCCCGTACACCCCACCACCACCCCCCACCCCCCCTACGACGCGGAAGGACCTGACACCCCCACCAAGTGTAGCATCGCTACAACCACATTGGAAAGGGGTGCAGTCTCCCAACGCGAAGACCAAATAGGGAGGGAGCAACAACACACACACGCAGACATACACCAACACAAACAAATGAACACACTCAGAAACACACCACAAAAACACACACAAAAAATAAGAATAGTCCAAGTAAATCTCCACCACTGCCACGATGCCATGAATGAGCTGTGCAAATATGTGATGGAAAAGAAAATCGATATCGCTCTGCTGCAAGAACCACGCGTCTATAACGGACGCGTGACTGGGCTGGGCTCTCTTGGAGGAGACATCTTCTATCACGCTGATGGTGAGTCAAAACCAAGGGCATGCATCTACGCCAGCAGCAGAGTGAGATCGTTAGAACTAATAAAGGCAGATTGTTACAGTGACCTCGCTAGTATTGCAGTGACAGTACAAGCGGAAGCAGGAAATAAAGTAAGAGTGCTCTTTGTCTCTGCGTACCTACCCAGCGAAAGGGACTTCGAGCCACCATCCCAGGAAATGGAGGAAATAACAAGAACAAGGTAAGAACATTCCTTGTGATGCCAACGCCCACCATGTGGTATGGGGCAGCACAGACTGCAATAAAAAGGGGGACTTACTCCTGGATTTCATTAGTACCACAGGAATGGAGATTCTAAACGTGGGCAACACGCCTACGTTTGTCACCAAATCTAGAAGAGAAGTGCTGGATATTACAATCGCTATGAACAGTATAAGCCAGTACATCAAGGACTGGAAAATAGACGAAAGTGACTCAATGTCGGATCACCGAAGAATCACCTTCAGTCTAGAGACCAAGATAGACAAGATTATGATAAGAAATGCGAGGAAGACCAACTGGGCTACATACGAACATCATATAAAGAAATGGAACCCGGGAGGTGAAACCGTATTAATAGATAAAAAAGAAATAGAAGAAGAAGCTAATAGACTGGACGAAGCTCTTAGGGAAGCATACCACAAGGCATGCCCACTCAAGGAGATAAAACCAGGCAAAGGGCAACCCTGGTGGACTAAAGCACTAGGCAAACAAAGGAAAAGAACACGGCGAGCTCTCAAGCACGCTCTGAAGAAGGACGATGATGAGAGCTGGCGCGTGTACAGAGAGGAAAGAAATATTTACAAGAAAGAATGTAGAAAGGAGAACAGAACAAGTTGGAAGGCGTTCTGCACAGGAGTTGAAAAACAACCTGACGCGGCACGACTTGTGAAAACATTCTCTCAAGTTAACACATGTAAACTAGGAAGTATCAAGAAAGGGAAAGAGTTACTAATGGACCCCAAGAGGATACTTGAGGTCATGCTGGAAACACACTTCCCAGAATGCGAAGAATATGAGGATGATAACACGCCGATAGACTCAAACCCCATAGAGGACTCACAGTCGAAGGCCCTTATCACAGAAGAACATTTACAGTGGAGTATACGATCAGTCCAGCCATACAAGGCGGCTGTACCGGACGAAATCTTCCCTAAAATGTTACAAGTAGCCAGCAAGTACATAAGCAAAGATATGCTGGCTCTCTACAACAGTAGTATCAGAGCTGGATATATCCCAAGAAAATGGAAAGAGGTAAGAGCAGTGTTCATCCCGAAACCTGGGAAGACATCATATCAAGAGGCCAAATCCTTCAGGTGCATTAGCCTCTCCTCATTCCTTCTTAAGACATTAGAAAAAATCCTGGACAGATTAATAAGAGAACAAATAAACAAGAATGGATCTCCACTCCACCAAAATCAACATGCTTATATGGAGGGCAAGTCCACCGAAACGGCCCTCCATAATCTGGTGACAAGAGTGCAGAGATCAATAGACAACACAGAATATGCACTGGGCTGCTTCTTTGATGTAGAGGGCGCTTTTGACAGAGCCACCCCAGATTCGATAGAGGCCGCATTAGATCGCGAAGGAATCGACAAAGACATATCAGAATGGGTGAAAGCTATGCTAAGACACCGACTGATAAAAGCAGAGATTGCAGGAACAACACACACGGTGATAGCGAGAAGAGGCTTCCCACAAGGAGGATGTCTATCGCCACTACTGTGGTGCCTGTTAATAGACGAACTAGTAAACAAGATTAACAGGATGCACATATACACACAAGTGTACTCGGACGATGGAGAGCTCGTGATCACAGGCAAAGTTCTCAGCGTCATGTGTGACATCATGAACAGAGGCATAAAAGAAACACTAGTATGGTGCAGGAGCAAAGGTCTTAACCTCAACCCCGATAAAACCAAGATAGTATTGTTCACCAATAAAAGAAAAATAGGAAGAACTGCGCCAGTGCGCCTGGATAACCAAGCCTTGGAAACTGTCAAGGAAGTAAAATATCTAGGGGTAACACTGGATAGCAAGCTCACCTTCAAGGCTCACATCAGCAACACATGCCTAAAAGCCAAAATGGCTATGATGCAGTGCAAAAGCGCAATAGGAAGAACGTGGGGGATGAAACCAGCGATAGTGCTTTGGATCTACAAAGCAATTATCCTGCCAAGAATCCTACATGGTGTCCTTGTATGGTGGCATAAAACTGCCATTGGGAGAAATAAAGCCGAACTAGACAAAGTACAAAGGTTAGCAGCTCTGATGACCACGGGCGCGATGAGGACAACCCCCACAGCCGCGCTCGAAATCATATTGGGGCTTAATCCCTTGGACTTAGAAATAAAAAGAAAAGCAACCGAACAATGGTTCAAACTCAGGAGCACTGGCCAATGGACCGGAACTATTATGGACAAAGGCCATGCCAGTATCAGTAAGAATTACGAAGAGAGGCTGTCGATGATCCTCTCTAACAATGACTTGATCAGGAAGGAGAGAATCTTCGACAAGAAGTACAGAGTACACATAGGACCAAGAGACGACTGGAGGACAGATGCCGGTGGCACGGTCTGCTACACAGACGGCTCAAGAAAGGAAACAACAAAGCTATCGGTATCTGGAATACACATTAAGTGCGAAGACGGATCAGAGATAAATAGATCAATATCCTTAGGCAGATACGCAAGTGTCTTTCAAGCTGAAGTATACGCCATAAAGGAATGCGCTGAGCTGGTCGAACACCTGAACAACATCAACAGGGTGACCATCTACAGTGACAGCCAGGCGGCGCTGAAGGCACTAAGCAAAGCGGAAACGACCTCAGCAATCGTAAAGGAATGTAAAGAGTCACTAGAGAAACTGGCCAGAAAAGTCGACTCAACAGTCGCCTGGGTGCTGAGGGCAACATGGGCAACGAGACAGCTGATAAACTGGCCAGAGACGGCGCCGATAAAACCTTGGTGGGGCCGGAGCCCTGGCTCCCAATATCGCACAAAATCACCAAGGGAGTAATTAGCTGCAGTATTACAGCAGACACTAACCGACGATGGAGATCATCGACAGGCATGAGACAGTCGAAGATCTTTATCAAGGGCATTGACAAGAAAAAGACAAGCCAACTGACCAAACTCTCAAGAGGGAACATGAGGCTAGTCATTGAAGTAATAACAGGACACTGCAGACTGAACAGACACCTGACAGTGATCGGAGTTAAGACTGACCCCAAGTGTCCGGAGTGCATGGAGACAGAAGAAACCAGTTTCCACCTGCTGGCCGAATGTCCCATGTACTCACTAATTAGATGGGAACTTTTGGGATCGGACACACTGGACACGGAGGAGTTAAAGGATCTGAGGGTGCGACAGATCGTAAGATTCTGCAAGGATACAAAAAGGTTTGTAGGGGCGCCGTGAATGCTGGCATAACCACGCTCTCCCCAACGGGAGGGCAGGGGAAATGAATGAAGTGGCCCACAAGCTTCGTGGGTGGATCGTCCGTCCGGCTTCCGGTGTCCCCAATTGTAATAATAAAAAAATACGTTTTTACAAATAAAATGGAGGAAAATAAGGACCTGTTTATTTTTGTATCCAGTCAAAAGGGTTTTCTTTTTTTTTTTGTTTGTTCTATGGCGATCCCAATAATTCCGCCAACAACTCAGTTTTTATACTGATCAAAATAACGTGTGAAAGCACAAGTGCAAAATTATCCATACAAACAGTTAATTTGGAAAAGCGGCCAAAAGGTTTATAGTGTGTTGAAGTACCTGAAAAGAAGAGACAACATTAAAGCAAACATAGTGTTATGTGGTAGAGCAAACGAACACAGTTTTACAAGTTAATATTGTTAGAATCTTTAAGCACGCGTTCATAGAGTCAAGACTGTGTTGCCCGCCGTGCGAGTGACGCCATCGTAAGAATGTGCTAGGGTTGTACCTATGGTGATTATTGTAATAAAACGAATGTTACGAATCAACCATGTTTTTTATTTGTCAATCAAATATGTTTTAGTTTTATATAATGATTTATATTTTTTCCTTCTCGGAATTCTCTGTTATTAAATTTTATAGTCGAAAATATCCTAAATCGCGTAAATAATTTTAACAAATAATCACAAGGAAAACAGGAGCAAAGCGACGGAAAATCAACGGTTTTTAACATTTGTAATACTGTGCTACCAGGCCGATTCATTATGATATTATAGCGGCAACATTAATACGTTATTTACTATGTCACGGTTCAAGGTATATTAAATTATCACGGTTCATGAAAAACAGCCTGGTGACAGACGGACGGACGGACGGACAGACAGACAGACAGACAGACAGACAGACAGACAGACAGATGGACAGTGAAGTCTTAGTAATAGGGTTCTGTATTTGCCCTTTGGGTTCGGGCTCAAAAAAAAATATATCTATGGATAGGTCATCAAAAATGATATTTAAGTTCCTAATATCATTTTTTTTCTAAACTGAATAGTTTGCGCGAGAAACACTTCCAAAGTGGTAAAATGGGTCCCCCCCACCTCTAAGTTCTAAAATAAGAGAATGATAGAACAAAAAATATATATATGTTGTAAGTACATTACCATGCAAACTTCTACCGAAAATTGGTTTGAACGAGATCTAGTAACTAGTTTTTTTTAATACGCCATAAATTGTAAAAATAAATATATTATGTTACTTGCTGCTATGAAGGGGTGAAGGGGAAGCCATTGACCGCCGCCCAGGGTGTACCGGCCGCTCCGATTCCGTTCCCCCCGGACTGCAGCGGGATCGGAATCGGAGCGACACTCGAGGAGGTTACCCAACACACACCCCTCCCCACAATATACCTAATGATAATAAAAATCTAGTAATAATAAATCCACTTACACTGAAATATTACTTTAATCATCAGCTTCATTTTTTATTGACTTACGACGAGAAATAACTTTATATTTTGATATTTTGTTGTAAATGCTGCCGCCGGGCCGCCCTTAGAGAGCAGTGTTGCCTTTTTTCTACCGCGCATGCGCAATCCGCAAATAATTATTGTCTTCGAAATCCCATTACGGTTTTTTTATTTTTTATAGGATTATTATTAAATATTTATAATAATTGACACGCGGGCAATTTAAATCAGCTCAAGGGCAATTTTTCTACGCTTGGTAGAATAAAAAATAACCATATTTTAAAGAGATACGGGTATTTGAAAAGGTGAAAAAAGGAAAATGATATTTTGAATTCTCCTGGGAAAACGAAAGACGGGCTCATAAAATAATTAACGTAGTTCGAAAGGGCTAATTAAGATCTATCAATATATTTTTTTTTTATCGAAATTTTCATTTTTGCAGGCCGAAACATGCCCGGTCCCTTCGTGGGCGAATCCGACTCGCACTTGGCCGCTTTTTTTGTTAGCCAAACATAACGTAATCCCGGTGCACGAAAAATAAAAAGAAATGTAAGTAAAACCCAAGTTAAAAATGCATTTTGTTATTGTTAAAATAGTGCATACCGTTTGTATACCTACTATTATCTGGACGCCTCGATAATTCGGAAGGGGTATTCTTTTTCCTATCCGGATTAGGGAAGCCCTACTGTATACTGTATACAGCTTTTGATTTTTTCAAATTTTAATGCATTTAGATTAATTGTTTTGTCAGTTTGTTCAAGCATTGGTATAAAATACGAAATAAATTACAGTAGAAATCCCTATACTTTCGTATTAAAGTTATCGGGATATTTACCATGTTGTAGTGTTTTGAAGCTGTCGCAATGCCTAATATACAACATGGTAAATATCCCGATAACTTTAATACGAATGTGAATGACCATGATAGTTTAAATACCTATATATAGACGCTTATTCCTACCCATAGCTAAAATATCAAAGAAATCTAAAATTAACGGACATTACCCATTGCGTAAGTACTAGGTAACTACAGTGTAACGTTGTGGATTCTTTATAAATCAAACTAAAACTATATCCGTAAATTAATCGATATTTTAGTATGTTTCGATACTATTACTAATTATCTATGGTTGTGCGAGCGAGATTGGACAGCACTAGCCCAGTTATCAACTGACGGCTCTTAAATCGTGCCTTTCCTTGGTAACCTTCGCCGGGGAAGGTCACTTTGACCCCGTGGCCAACTGCTGTCGGCTCCGGGGTCTTCGCACCGGGCTTCGCACCATCATAGCGGTAGCGAGGCACACCAGCGGGGACCCTGCCACGCCGGCAGCAGTTGGCCACGGGGTCAAAGTGACTTTCCCCGGCGAAGGTTACCAAGGAAAGGCACGATTTAAGAGCCGTCAGTTGATAACTGGGCTAGTGCTGTCCAATCTCGCTCGCACAACCATAGATAATTAGTAATAGTATCGAAACATACTAAAATATCGATTAATTTACGGATATAGTTTTAGTTTGATTTATAAAGAATCCACAACGTTACAATAGTTAAGAAGGTTGCTATTTAATGAATAAATTTCTTAGGTTAGGTTAGGTCCTTGTATTGTTTTATGTTTGATTAAAAATGTTTTATATGAATTATATTGATTATTTTACCTATATTTAGTTTATAGTTATGACACAAGTCATTTTAAAAGGACTCGGGGGAAATGGCTAATGCATTGCTGACTTTGAACGGTCAATTTATATAAGTGGTAATGATTTTATTGACTTTAAACTATACCAGACAAAACAATCCCATATGCAGAACAAGACGAGGTCTACAATTTAAGTATTTATTATCTTTGTTGTTCTTTTCAAAGATTTTATTAGTTGTATGGAGATCTTTTATTCTTTGTATTTTTTTTTCAAAGAATTATGTTTTCATATTTTTTTTTCAAATACATAAGCTAATTTGGATACAGAAATCCGACATCAAGCAATACTGACTACAAAACAGTTGAGTAAGTATTAAATTTAAAAGGTAAATTAACCCAAAGTTAAGTAAAAATAAAAGCTATGGTGCGATGAGCGAGATTGACATAAAAATTAAGTAAGTGATTTACTTCAATATGAGGTACTAGTAAAATCAAGTAGTATATATGTAACCTGTCAGTGAGTAATAAACTATTTGTGTATAATACATCAAAATAGTTTTAATAAGTATATCAAAATAAAGATAAATTTCAACCAGCAATAGGTTGATATAATAACATAACATATGTTATTATAATGCAAATAAAAGGTAAGCAAGTATAAAAAGTATAAATTCACTGACTGGGTGTGCGACAGACACCTATACAAAAATAGAATTAAAAAGTAAGTAGATATGGTTGAGATCAACAAGTCCAAGAAACAAAAGTAAATAGATCCTTACTTTACCAGTGGGTATAACAGTATACTATACAGTTAAAATGACCATAAGAGGTATTAAACTAGTCTAGATGCTAATGCAAAATATTTGTAAAAGTAATGATAATTAGCCCTGTTGTTATATTTAACACAGGTGATTAGTTAAATAGATGAGTAATTTCACTAATATAATGGAAATAAGTTTGCATTATTCAGTTAAATATAAAAAAAATGAAACCAATAATTATTTTTCAAATACCGTCATTTACGTAAAAATGAAAAATAACAATAAAATTGGTGAAAAAAATCACCACACTGGCAAAGTAAAGAGGAAAATAAGAAGAAATAAAGTACTTACGGACCAAACACACAATACCTACGGCAGAATAATACCTTTGAAGGCGCCAATGTAACGTTTAATGTTTTATGGGGGTTTTTTTGGGGGAAGTTTAAGGTGTGACTTATGCACTGTAAAAATTAATAAAGTAATTGATGTAATTGGTCACTTTGACCCCGTGGCCAACTGCTGTCGGCTCCGGGGTCTTCGCACCGGGCCTCGCTACCGCTATGATGGTGCGAAGCCCGGTGCGAAGACCCCGGAGCCGACAGCAGTTGGCCACGGGGTCAAAGTGACTTTCCCCGGCGAAGGTTACCAAGGAGAGGCCCGATTTAAGAGCCGTCAGTTGATAACTGGGCTAGTGCTGTCCAATCTCGCTCGCACAACCATAGATAATTAGTAATAGTATCGAAACATACTAAAACATCGATTAATTTACGGATATAGTTTTAGTTTGATTTATAAAGAATCCACAACGTTACAATACTCCTCAATTAGTTCAGGGTTTTTGTTACCCAAAAACCCGATACTGGACTGCTCAATACAATGCTTGACTTACGCTTACACATACATACTTTCTTACATACCTCCTCTATCATTTTCATCCATACTTTGCGGTTACCACTTAAATAATGTAGCACACGCTTCCTTCCGAAGAGAGTTTCCAGGATAATAGGCGCTGGAGATTCAGACGTAAATCTAACAAGATGGTAAACATTGAAATGTCACAGACAACAATTTCAATGGGAAGAAAAAGAGCAATAAATACCACTATATATTTTCGACTATAAAAGAGAAAGTGTTATGTTTTTAGTATAGGGCTTCTTTTAGATGTATACATTACCGCATCTGCAATGAGGCTTATTTAACGAGTTTGCAAAACCGCTCGGAAGAGACATAACAAGATATGCAATAAGGCTTGTTTTTGGAACTGAGTTTGCACGACCGCTCAGCATAATAATGGTATAAAACCATAAGAAGCAATACCCAGATACTGGATGAATATCCCAGCTCCAAGAAAAGGTATCCGTTGGTTTAAAACGCCAACGGACCCACAAATGGTATAAAACCATAAAAACTCCTGGTGACTGATTGAATATCCCAGCACCAAGGTAAGGTATCCGTTGGTTTAAAACGCCTACGGACCCAAAACCAACCATCAGTTGGTTTAAAACGGCAACCGATCCACAACAACCTTTACTAGGCAAAGCCTAATAATAAAAGAAAACGAACATGAAGTTCAAAGTTCCATCTCAAAGAGAGGAGAAAAGAAGAAGAAAATATATAGTAGTGGTAGGGTGATAAGATTTAAAACAATAAAGACAATCAATTTGTCAAAAATATATAATTAACAACTTTTAAAGTTATGACCAAGTCAAATTATTATTAAAGTGTTATTATAAAAGTAAAATAGTTTATTATTTGACCCACGTCAGTGAGTATATATTCAAACATCAGTTGCAATTGGAACAACTAGTGTTCAAAAAAAATTTACAAAATTTCAAAAAAATTAAGAACCCATGGTTCAACAAGGTAGGTATTTTCTCTAATGTTTTGTAGTCGTTTATGTTAGTATTTATATTTTGTGGCAAAAAGTTAAAAAAAAAATTTTCAAGTTCAAAATGACCATGAAGGCATTTTAGGGTTGATCCAACGGATCATACAAAAATTGCAACAGGCAAAATAATTACGAAGTTGAAAAAAAACTAATAAGTTGAAATATATATATAATAAATTATTTTGGGACAAGTCCAAAATAAATATTATTCTTTATTCACTAGTGAATAAATTTTAATGTTTTGTTCAAAAAAACAGAAACATAAAAGGGAACAGTCATCCTAAGAAAAGTATTAAAACATGATAGAGAATTAACCAATAGGTTAAAAGATATTAATATTTAATATTCCGTACAAAAGTCCAAAAGTTGGTATTCATCAAAGAATAATTTTATTTTGTTTTTAAAAAAACAAGACAAATTTTTAAACAATAATTAGTAGTAATTTTATATTATACTACATTGGCAACCTTTTTGATTGTCAAAACCATATGACGTTTGACGACTAAGTTTCAAACAATTTCAAAACAAACTTGATAGTAATAAAATGTTCAAATATACGAACCAAAGATGTAATAACAATTGAAAGTATTACATTATTTAGTAAGAATACATAATTGACCTGTAGACCGTGTCTACCAACAGTATACATGAGTTATTCAAGTTATAAAAATTTTCGTAATATGTGCACATATTGGGTAGGTACATGAAATAAAATTTTTAGTGGTGACCCTTTTATAGGTAAAAATATCATTACGACCATTGTAGTATTGAGATATAGGTAGTGTATTACCACAGTGCAATAACAATAAGAAATGTTATTATCAAATACAAGTTTTGTTACAAGTATGTGTAGGTATATACTTGTTTGCCACAATAGTGTATAATATTGTTTAAGTGCAAAGCAAAGTGTATTGAATATTTACATATATTTACAACAATAGTGATTATTAGAACAAAAAAAGTGTTGTTCATAGTGTAACGTTGTGGATTCTTTATAAATCAAACTAAAACTATATCCGTAAATTAATCGATATTTTAGTATGTTTCGATACTATTACTAATTATCTATGGTTGTGCGAGCGAGATTGGACAGCACTAGCCCAGTTATCAACTGACGGCTCTTAAATCGTGCCTTTCCTTGGTAACCTTCGCCGGGGAAAGTCACTTTGACCCCGTGGCCAACTGCTGTCGGCTCCGGGGTCTTCGCACCGGGCTTCGCACCATCATAGCGGTAGCGAGGCACACCAGCGGGGACCCTGGCACGCCGGCAACACCACCAGCCACGTGTCCACTAGCTAAGTGCATGCTACCATCTTTGCACAACGGACCGAACAACGCCACGGCAGAATATTTATTAAGAATCCATTCCCTGAGGTTCATTTACTCATATACCTAAAATAAATTTATGTAACGTTACCGATTATAATCTCTTATTATATTGTAATCAATCCTTTTATTTATCTCTGCTCGCCCTAGCCGGTAGTAGTCTCAATTACATTTATAAACTTTATTAAATCTTACAGTTATAAGTCCCCTTAAATTTACGTAAACTCATCAAAAACCCTTTTATAAAAACATTATTAACCGTTACATTGGCGCCCAACGTGGGGCTAAAAAGTGACTTTCCCCGGCGAAGGTTACCAAGGAAAGGCACGATTTAAGAGCCGTCAGTTGATAACTGGGCTAGTGCTGTCCAATCTCGCTCGCACAACCATAGATAATTAGTAATAGTATCGAAACATACTAAAATATCGATTAATTTACGGATATAGTTTTAGTTTGATTTATAAAGAATCCACAACGTTACAACAGTATTAGAATGACCTATAAAACAACACTTTTATAATAACTGACTCAAAAAACTTCTTTAATTTACGATTTACATACCTGCTTATTACTTATGTTCAAAGAAATAAATGGTGACAACATTTATATAGATAAGATTTAAAATACTACTCACCTTTCTTCGTCTCTCGGCAATGGAAAAAACGACAAATTTTCCTTTGCTTTTTGACTTTTACACCCATCCACTGCACAATAATTACGTGGTTTCTGCATTTCGAAGCGTACCTAAGCGCGGGAAACGTACAGTGCGGTCCGATGCGAGCGCTCAGGCGGGCGTTCAGTAGCCCTCTGCCTGTTTGTATCGTCGACGATACGCGAGCGCTAGGTATATAGCGCGCGGCCTTGAGCGAGTGACGGAGGCCTGGTTGTGGTCACAGTTCTAACCTAACCTAAACCAATGCTATTAGGGTATTTGACTACTGCTAAAAAATAATTCTGTATTATGTATTACAACATAAAAATGCAGATGGCATCAATATTTTTTTGAGAACTGTTTTATTTACGATAAAAATCGATATTAAAGTTTGATTTAAAAAAAGTACGCGCTATAACGGATCCCGTGACGTCACACCAAAGTAAACAGTAAGCTACTTAAAGCACGTTTATGTAATTATTGAAATTAGTTGCAAAAATAGTGGTTTATTTTGAGATATATAAGATAAAAGTGAAACATTATTAGTAATTAATAACGGTCATGGGTCGTGGTCCACCTGGGTGGACTACGGGCACTTTTTCTTGTCCGTGGTCCACCTCAGTTCACCTAGGTGGACCACGGGCACTATTTTTTGCCGGTGGTCCACCTATAAAAAATAATATGCAATCTCTTTCCTATTGAAATTGTTTAGTTATTATACTATTTCCATTTCTTTATTTTCTCGATGACAGCTCCTGTGGAAACTTGAACGAGCGTCTTTTTTACATGATATATACATTACTTAATAAAAATAGCTTGATTCGTATGAAGACGCGTCGGACGGCTGTAACGGCAGCCAGTATAAGTCACCGAGGGTCCTGGGTAAGCTGACGCCAGAGGCACAGAAAGCTAGCTTACCACCACCACCACAGGATTTGCCGGCGGCGTCCCCGCTTCCCGACGCGTCCGCTCGAGCACTGCGTGCATTAGAACGAGCTAAACGAACGATCATTAATTTATTGGAGTAATGAATCAATCAATCAATTAGCCTATTGCAGTCCACTGCTGGACATATACCTCTCCCATTTTACACCATAGCACCCGATCCTCCGCCTTGCGCATCCAGTCTATCCCAGCTACCTTTTTCAGGTCGTCCGTCCATCTTGCTGGGGGACGTCCTACCTTCCGTTTACCGATTCGTGGTCTCCACTCTAGGACTCGTTTGCTCCATCGGCCATCGGTCCTTCGGCAGATGTGGCCAGCCCATTGCCACTTCAGCTTGCTTATTCTGCGAGCTATGTCGGTGACTTTAGTTCTTTGTCGGATGGCCTCATTTCGAATTTTATCCTTCAAAGAAACCCCAAGCATAGCTCGCTCCATAGCCAGCTGCGCGACTTTTAAGTCGTGGACTAGAATCACTGTCAGTGTCCACGTTTTGGCACCGTAAGTCATGACAGGTAGGTCGCACTGGTCGAACACCTTTGTTTTTAGGCATTGCGGTAAAGGGGAGGAGAAAACCCGACGTAGTTAGCCAAATGCTGCCAAACCTAATTGAATCCTTTTGGTGACTACTTTCTCGAAGTTGTTTCTAGTGAGCTGGATAACCTGCCCAAGGTAGACATACTGTTGAACAACTTCGAGTGACGACCCTTCGACGGCAATCTCCTGGTCTTGGAGCTGGACGGACATAGTGGCGGTCTCATATAGGCATCTCAGCACTTCGATGTATCGCCATTATTGGAGTAATCAAGGTGAAATTGTAATTGCGATTATAGGTAGATATAACGTTTGTGGCTTAGTGGGGAGAGATGTGACGCTCAGTCAACTTTTATATACCTATATTGTAAGGTGCATTTAGTTTTTAATAAATCAGTCTACCGCTTACTACCGTGTTTTACTGACGTATCACTTTTAACAAAAAGAAAACCAAATATATAAATGATGATGACGACATAATAGAAATACAATTAGAATTGTTAAACAGAGAAATTTCTGTAGGATTCGCTTTGGAAAAGTTACGTTGATTTCACTGTACTTAAATATTATTATCTTTTTACTTAAGTTACTTGATGATTATTTCAGTAAAGTTTGCTTCGGCATTAAATTAATGCCGACGATTTTTTTCCAGTTTAATTTGTTCTTTCGTATTCATTTTTCAATAGTAGTAAAATGACAGGATCACACGGAATTACTTTTAGGTGGACCACGACCCATAGTCATTTTTATTTGCACATTACTCAGCATTTAGGTGGACCACCGGCAAGAAAAAGTGCCCGTGGTCTACCCAGGTGGACTAAGCAGGTGGACCACGACCCATGACCGATTAATAATTGAACCAGTCGATTAACACTAGGAAATGCAGACAGCCTGTATTGAAAAACTCTTTACTTATGTGTGACGTCACAGAGCGTTTATAAGCACGTGATCAAATCTCAAAAAAAGTGAGATTTTAATCTTGATTTTTTAACAAAAAAGAAACTTATTTTATATTGAAAATTAATAAAATATGTTTTTTACGGTACATTTTAATAGGATGACAATGATGGTAGGGTAGGTATTAGCTATTAGCTATGAAGGAGAGACCGAGCCATACTTTTGTGAAAAAGGTATCAAAACATTGGCACCAGTGTATCAAGATACCATTCTTGGGAAGGTAGTGAAGCCCCTTAAACAACACCATGTTCAATAACCAATAATGGTCCTTCCAGCAAGACTCGGCGCCGTGTCATAAAGCTCGGTCTACGCAGTCTTAGTTGGAAACGAACGTTTCGGACTTCATCAGAGCTGAAGACAGGCCGTCGTCTAGTACCGATCTTAATCCGCTGGATTATGATTTATGGTCTGTTTTAGAGAGTACGGTTTGCTCTAAACGCCATGATACTTTGGAGTCCCTGAAACAATCCATACGATTGGCAGTGAAGAATTTTCCCATGGAAAGAGTGCGTGCTTCTATTGATAACTGGCCTCAACGTTTAAAGGACTGTATTGCAGCCAAATGGAGACCACTTCGAATAAGCTTTTTATATTTTAAAGTGTTTTATATTTATGTATTAGTTTACTAACACACTGTAAAAGTTGTGTTATTTGCAATAGATTTTTTTTCTTTATTACAGTATTTATGGCAAGACTAGGTATATTGATATAAGCCCTTATTCCACTCTGACCAACTATTCTATTTCCTAACGACACAACTAAGTATATAGATATATTGAGGATCGGGGCACTAACAATACCCTTATAAGTTTTGAACCACAGACAGACTAAATCTCACTCAACTCTCTTTGGCGACTAACTTCTTGAGTGATCAGAGTCGAAATCGGTGATGGTGGCCTCGCCAGAAGTCACGTGTTCGGAAGAACAATTGGGTAACAATCCCATGTGCGATTAGAGGACGCGTGCCTCAAATTGAATACGGATTTGTTAGTGCCCATGCGAGTTTCAAGGCGCAGAGGAAGGTACGCGACCCGGTCGGTGGCGCTGTAATCAGGTCATAGGGTATTTTGTATGAAATAGCCTGGAGCTGAAAGGGGTAGCGTATAATAATGAAATTAATTAATGGTACATAGACCGAGATCATACTCACGAAGATAGGTGAAAAATAAAACATATCAACATGTTAAATTATTCGTTTACTAAGCTTCAATGCACAAAACGTAGCAATGGTTAAACCATTTATTTTTAAATGTACAACATGACCAAATTACACTATAAAGCAGATCATTTAATGGATCATCAGTATTTGTTGATTCTGTGCACTTCAAATTTAATGTCACGCTCAGTGTTACATTCCAACAAAATTTTAATAACTGAACATTGAGGGCTACAATATATTAGAAGTTACCAGTGTTTAGCCTTACATCATATGCACACTCAATCTCTTTATTATAATATCGACTGTAAACTGGCAATCAGTCCTATTATTTACAATTTTTAACAGACCAGAGAAAATTGATTAGTTCGCAAATAAGTTGTATAAGAAATAAAAACACGTATGTATACAACTTGTTTGTTTGTTAAATAATAAGACTTTTCTCTGTCCTGTAAAGTTGTAAAATAATAAATAGGACCAATTGCCAGTTTACAGAAGATATATAGGTTTGAATATTGAATAATGTGGAAGTTATCATTGTTGAGTAAATCCTCATAATAACAGAGCATATAGATGATAATGCTCTGACTTAGCCTCCTAAGGTACGGAATGTTTTTAACGATAACACTGAAATAAGTCAACATGAAATTAAATGCAAATTGTTTAAAACGTGTGGTTCCAATGAAAATTACCATCCTGTTACGGCCTATACATAATAGGCATGCATCAAGCATTGTTATATTATCGACACTTTTATTTGCATGTGACATTCCACAAAAAGAAGAGTATAAACTGCCAAAATTCATTATGAATGTGCAAGTGTTTATTCGACTCAAAAAAGCAGAAATGACGATTACAAGTGAGCCTGGAATTGTTATTTCTTTAAAAAGGGCTAAAACAGATACAATGTATAATTGTAGAGCAGATTCAGTGTTAAGTTATTTTGTATTATTATTTACTTACAAAATAATGTAGGTACAAAACACTTACAGATTTAAGTCCTCTATATGACAAATATTACACATTACTGTGATGTCCCATAGCTCAACATATCATGTTTTATTTGCGTTGGAGAATATTTGATATAATAATGTTTGGTGATATCATTGGAGAATCTCACAATGTTTGGGAATCACGATTCTCATGTGAAATAATCAAGATAATTATAGGGACATCACATGATGTGATGTTTTAAGAAAATTGAATTAAATATTGCAGTAGAGTTGTAGATGTGTTTTAACAAAATTGAATGTTTTTATTTTGTATTGATTAAATTTAGCCCTGATTTATAATATTTTATTATAAACAAATAACACAAAAAAACTTAAGTCTATTGAATGAGCACACCAGATGGAATTCAAAACATGTGTCTTTTGTATTCAATGTCTAAGTCAATTCAGACCAGTAAAAATATATTTATTGATGATATATAGGTAACACCGTAATTTGATTCCATTTTAGTACATTGAATGTGCTCATAAATCTATTAATTTATTGGCTTTATAATATTTACTTCTAAATCCAATTTTATTACATTAAATATAATAAAATTTTCAGTTACAGCACAAAAATGCAATTAGGTAGGTTTACAACATGTAACCTAAATATAAATTAAGTTATACTATTATTACACCAGTTATACACATTATGTCGAGAAAATGAAGGAAAGAGGGTGTGAGCTTGCAACTGAAATAGTATACTTCTTCACATGCACAAAATAAAAAAGAGGGTGTGAGCTTGCAACTGAAATGGTGTCCTTCTACACATGCATAAAATAACTAGGTCTGCAAGGCGAATCGCTGCTTGCTATGTTTAGCTGAGTGAGACATTGTGAATCAGATTTTGAAAATTTTGAACAGTGATCATTCCTCCGTGGCAAGTCCGATTTTAAAAATTCTTTTTGAAAGTCAAAACTCTGGACATGCTTTCTGAGCGTGTAAAGTTTGGTCACAGTGTCTCAAG
This sequence comes from Cybosia mesomella, assembly GCA_946251805.1. Classification (NCBI taxonomy): domain Eukaryota; kingdom Metazoa; phylum Arthropoda; class Insecta; order Lepidoptera; family Erebidae; genus Cybosia; species Cybosia mesomella. Next base: position 16,484,227 of record OX276392.1, read on the forward strand.
CGGTTATTATGTAATTCCATCTGGATTTTTTTAACGGTGATCATGGACTTTGTGCTAGTTAGACTTAATGCTCCTTAGACGTTTCGCGATGTTGGTCATTCAGCTACTTAGACCTTGTGATCAGGAGGGATCATTCCTCTGTGGTAGAATTATTTTTTTCAAAATATATCCATAAACCTTCCTCTGATTGACCTCTTTAATCATGCCAAATTTGGTTCTGATTGGATTATTAGTTTAGGAGGAGACCTGTGACAAAGAAAATCCTGAAGTCTGGTATGAGGAGCTTTCGCTCGACTTCGTCTCACTCAGCTCAAAAATTCAATTAACCTTCGGAAGGATAGGTGGGGGGGCGGGAGGTTGACATCACTCCACTCGTCCAAAAAAGATGTGATAACTTTTTATACATTCATTGACAGTAGTTGTCTCGCATCTGGGGTGACCAATCACCCACTATCCTTTAAGAGTTGTTTTTTTTTTCAAATGGCTTTTGAAATAAAATCATTTCTAACCTAAATGGCGAGACTTTTGGACGATGGTATTGGTAAATATTTGGCAAACCTAGGCAATACATGCTCTGTTGGAGAAAACTATTACTTTAATTACTATGAGTTGAACTTTTCCATTTTAGCAGTAGTGTTCATGTCCCGCTAGCCCAATATCTAAGAAATGTTTACGAGGGAGGTATGAACATATTCAGTCATCTGTTTCACCTGTTTTAAGCCGAACACCACGAAGAAATAATATAACTGTACGCCGGCTAGCTCAATGGTGATCCCAGAATATTGCAACTGAAAAAGACCCAAAGTAAACCAGATGTTCTAAATATGAATCAGGCACTTACCGGAAGTGAACCTCTATTGAAACTACAAAAACAAGCAACATGCACAATGTACGCAAGAAAAAAAGACAAAATAAATATTGTGTGTTAAATGTTCTTTGCCTGTTTGTTCCCAATTACCGTAATGATATTTATCTGAACTGCATTAAAGTATATGTATGTATGCGCATAAACTAATTAAAATGCTTTTTCTGATTTGGACCTATAATTCCTTAGGTCATTAAAAATAAAGCTTTTTGCATACATATGTTTTGTTTCCGCAAATAAGTTTTGGGGTGATGGGTGACCCCCTATCTTTACGTGTTTACAAGAAAAGTCTATATCAAAAGCGGCATTGTTAGGATCTTACCAAATTTGGATAGGTAGGGGGGGGGGGAACACTACTGACGGTGGAGGTGAGCGTTGATGCATCACAAGGTGGCCACCCTAAACCTACATCTGGGTCGCAAGTCCCAGTCGCCGTCATGGTGTTCCTCTCTGTACCACGCTATGGCGACCGCACGGTGAATCCATGGAGTGCTGAGAATCGGATCTCTGCCGAAGGTGAATGACAGTCTTTCTGTTTTATTTTACTTAGCCCTACAGTCGAAATAATCTAAGTGTATTTTGTAAGCTGTCGTTTTCTATTGGGTGTCTAAAAATCGATTGTGAGAATAAGTGACTCAGATAACAAATGAATTTATGATAAATGAATTTTCTCTAACCGTATTAAAATAAATATACTTGTGGCTATTAATTTAATGTGTTTTTTAAGAATTAATTCTAGCAATTTCATACGTTAACGTCATATATAAGGATAGAAGCGGGGCGCACGGTGTTTGAAGGAGGCAAATCTACTGGCTCCGTTAGGAGCCGGCGGGGCCTGAGGGGTGGTTGGCAACTTCCTTGCTAACTTACGATTTGTCATATACACCGATTAATCTTTACCACAGTAACGATTAAAATGTAACAAGACTAAAATTCCATAATGAAAATAGAAGAACGTAACCTTTTTAGGATGTCTTGCAGAAATAAAGACTTCCACCATATTTTAAATTAAGATGAGTAACTCTAATAATTATATCGCACAACATACATTCGATTAACTCAATATTATAACATTATTACTCATTTAAAAATTGTTTAACGAATAACTTCGAATTTTAGAATTGTTTCAATTTTTGTTCAAAACGTGCAAGCTTTACGTTCTGTGCCTATCTTTTTTCAATCCCATGTGTCAAAATGCACTTCTTAGATTATTTTGACTGTAATTGTTATCTTTTTTCATCCAAATTTAGGACATACACACCGATTTCACCGTATTAAATTTCTCCGTCAGTTTTAAAATATGGCTTATTATTTTTGCTCTTTACCCTATACCCTCTATAATTGAAAATTAAAAAACGGACCTAGTTATTATCTTGAAAGTAATTGGTTCTTAAAAGTGTAGCATAATTGAAAATAACATCAAAAATTAATAGTCATTCTATTATTTAAGTAAAAATAAATATTCACTATTAATTTAACCGAGTGTTCGTATAGTGCAGACCACGCGGTTTCATCATAACATTAAATAATGACCCTTCTATCATAATAACTAGGCCACACAGATTTAACTGATCTAACACCTTTTAGTTCAACATGGCTGAAATATTGGTTATACGGTGAAGTGTCATTACTTAGTGTTACGATTCAGTGTTATGTGCAGGTGTAAGATGTTACTCATTCAACGTCCATTTGTTCTTGTGTTTGTTGCGCATCGTTGGGCGTGTTCTCCGGCTGTCCATCACCTGCAGTGGGGTTAACTGGCGGGGGGGTTTTCTCTTTAGGTTTTGGTTTATTTAAAATAGGGTTGACAGTATTTTCGAAGGTCTGAAAATTTAATAATTTTTTACATTTATCATATTTATGATAATATGATAATATATTATACTATTAAGAGTTTCCATGGGTCGCTGTGGAATCTTGTTTACAAATGTCACAGCATTATTGTCTTCTGATTTATCCTAAGGAAATGCAGGTAGCATCCAATTTCGTAATTGTATATTTTTATTTAAATTATACCCAACAGTATATGTCGTAATTAATAACTAGAGATCGGAATAGGTAGAGTATATTTACCTAAAGTTCGCGGAAGGAAGTAACATAGAGTTGATATTACCTCCTCTAAAATGCCGGAATCGTAAATATGAAGATTAAATCCCGGGATTTAAGAAACTGCAAATTACTTATAGCGCTTTGAATACATTTGAACTAAATTATTATATCTCATGAATCATTTTATTTTTAGAGTTCTGTACTAAATGTGTCAAATTAAAAATCTTTGATTTTTCTCCTGTTTCGGTTTTTAATCTGTTTCTTTGAACACAAAAAACCCATTTGTACGTAGAAAAAGATCTCTCAACATCCACAGAAGTAAGATCAGGTGATAACTAATTATTTTGATCAAATATCAAATGTTTTGAATTAGAAAATGAGAATATTCGTTCTGAGTTAAATAAAATTTTATTGATGAACATTTTAAAATAATAGATATAGCGCTCACTAGACTGCAACAACAGAGTTTGTCAATAGCAGACTCTTTAGAAATTCTAGACGAAGTTAGAATGATTTTAAGTTGGACATCCAACGAAAAAATTCTCAATAAATTAGACAAAGTTTTGAAGAGAAATTTTGATTATGAATTGATTACAAAAATAAGCTAAAAAAACTCGTAAAGGGAATTGAATTTTATAAATTTACGCCTCTTACTTCTGTGGATGTTGAGAGATCTTTTTCTACGTACAAATGGGTTTTTAGTGTTCAAAGAAACATTAAAAACCGAAAACATAGAAAAAATATTCGTCATCTATTTCGGATATATTATAATTTTCTACGTACAAATGGGTTTTTAGTGTTCAAAGAAACATATTAAAAACCGAAAATATAGAAAAAATATTCGTCATCTATTTCGATTCTCTAAAGAAAAAAGATTTCAATCCTGGCTCCGATACTGACTATAATGATGATGTCTCCGATTGAAATTTTATTAAAAAAAGCTACCTACTTGTTAATTAAATTACTAACATTTGCATTTTTGCCCAATAGACGGCATCGTCATCTTCCTAACCATTTCCCAATTACATTGGGGTCGACTTAAACATGAGTATTTTACGTAAAGCAATTACCATCAGACCTTCATAAACCAGTATGAAACGAGTATGATTCTTAGTTAGACCAGGTTTTGTGAGACTTTTCTTACTGACTATCCTAATCCCCGGATGGTAAGCCATCCACGCATCAAATGAGGCAAGCGTTGCATAACCTTTGAGACCCTTTTTATTACAATATAATCAGGTAAATAACAGGAGAAAAAACAAAGATTTTTAATTTAACACTTTTAGTACGGAACTCTAAAAATATAATGATATTTTTCAATATAATCATTTAGTTCAAATGTATTCAAAGCGCAATAAATAATAAGCTGTTTCTTAAATTCCGGGATTTAATCTTCATAATTACGATTCCGGCATTTTAGAGGAGGTATTATCAACTCAATGTTACTTCCTTCCGCGATCTTTAGGTAAATATACTCTACCTATTCCGATCTCTGCTAATAACCAAAACAAGTAACTATCCCAAACAAATAATTATCCCACATAAAGGTAGCACTCGACACAGGGCTTTAGAATTTTCTTTTGTGTAAAGGATGAAATTAATAATAGTTTGAGTGATTACCTGTCTCTCTTGACGAATGTGATGAGTGGTATGCTGAGGCGTTTGGTGGCGCGGGGTGTGAGCGAGAGTCTGACGAGCACTTTCCAACCAGTTTAGTGCATTTTTTGCAGTGTCCGACACTTTTTGAATGTCGCTATCAGACAGATGCGAGTATTTAACATCACCAGCCCTGTAAATATTAAATTTGTTGTTACACCATGTTACATGGAATAAAGAGTGTCGAGCAGATCTTTAAGATTAGGTTGGCTTGGGGCGCCGAATATTTTGACGGGGCCCCAAAAACACCAAAATCTACATATTCATGCTAATAATAAGGCTAAAAAGTTCGTTTAAACGCGTTAATTTCTGGAACTGTGCGATTTGCAAAACTCTTTTTGCATTTGATATCCCAGTTCTTGGGGAGGGCTATATTACATCACGCTACGATCCTTAGGACTCAAGTTATAAGAAGTATTGGCGATGCGACGAGCTGGACCCGAATACGGCGTGTGAATTCACAGAACACAACTAGTTTAATAAATAATAAAACCATTACTTACTTGTATTGATCGACAGCTTTGTTAGCTAGTTGAATCGCTAATGCAAAATCATCTAATGCACCAGGGCGAAGTTCATATTCCAGACGCCGTTGTTTAATCGGCTCTCCCTCAGTTCGCAATTCGGTCAGCTTGTCGCTGTAGACCTGAATAAAATTTATATACATCATGAACAATGAAGCATATTAACTATTGCTACTCAATATCAAGATGAGAAAATAAAGGCACAAGAACGGAAAGTATTACCTGTCTGTGTTGATCTTCGCCCTCGTCATACAACCACTGTTCCAAGCCATCTAGCTGGTTCACAAGCCGGTTGCGGTGATCTTCGGCAATGAAGTCGTGCAAGGATTCACCCTCAGACAATTTTCCACGTAGTTCATACACATATTCCTCTAAAGCGTTACGAGCATCTGCCCGTTCTTTCTCTTGTCTATCCTGAGCTTGCATTTTACCCTAAGAAAGTTATGAATTCATGTATAAGTAACTACGATTTCATTTAATAGGTATTTTAGTAAACAAAAATGTTCACAAATAGGACTCGTATCCACTACATAATATTGACGAGAATTGCAACTATTCAGGTCGACTCTAGCTAACGCAGTTGTTACAGTATGTCCCTAGCACGGGATTGCCGCAGGTTCAAATCCCGTTCAGGATGTCGATTTTCGACAATTTAAATTTATAAGAAACTAGCTGTTGCCCGCGGCTCCACGCGGTTTTCTCCGTTTATACTTAACCAATTGCAATCAAACGTAAGCCAGAGGGCTAATTCTTGTATTAAAAAGATGTTCAAAATTCAGTCTCAATCTAGTCTTGATCTTCCAAAAGTCTAAACAGATGTTCTCGTAACAATATTTTGATGAAAATATTGAAAAATGTTGTTACGAGAACACCTTTTTTGAAATTTGGTAGAAAGACATGGGATCGAGACTAGATTGAAACTGAATTTTGAACATGATTTTATTACGAAAATTGGCTCTCTGATTTTAAGTCTGACCAAGATCTTTCTGATGGAAAAACCGCATCAAACATTCAGTAGTTCTTGCGTCCGGTCCGTCGCGAAAACAGACAAGAATTCAAAAAAAGAAATGTGTTCATAATCGTTCATTTACCATACCTAAGTTATTCTTTTTTAAAATCTCCAATGCACAGACACAACTTATTTACAATTTTATAATATATTAAACATAGTAGCAGTAGCGGTACCAATTATAGTAGTTTTTATATACCTAAATTTAAAAATGATTAAAAAAAATAGTCGTTTTAAAGTCATTTCAAAGTTTACCAGGCAACTTGACACAACAAGACAACCCAAGGTCAGCCCAAGCCTAGTGCGGATGATAAAAAGCACGCGTCTTTCCAATTTATACAAGGCCAAAGCACGGCCATAGAGTACCGCTCATGTATACATCGTAATGCAATTTTTAAATTTGTGATTACAACGTATACACGAATTCTGTTCGTGTATTGCTTGTAATGTGGACGCGTTTCCTGATTCCAAACTATACTATATCACTTGATTGATTGATATACCTAGTACACGACGCGGGAGCGAGCGGAGCAACCTGGTGGGCACCGAGCACCCCGACACGGATAGATTAGGTTAGAAGGGTATGTCGGCAGTCTCACAAAGACCTCCGACATACACTTCGTGTTAGGTTAGGTTAGTTAGATACTTGTGATAATGCACGACGAAATAGGTGCCCCGCGGAGCGAGGCTCTGTCTGCCTTTTCACATTTGAATTAAGTATTAGTGTATTTATCACTTTTTTTAAAACAGCTAATTAAAACAATGACAAATGCTTAAAGCACGTACTCGTGTAAAGTATTCGTACTGGCGCTGTAGGTATATTTTGGAACAAGCTTGTTAATTTGGTCACTCCGAAGTATATGCGAGTATTTGCGTACTGCTCGTGTATAGATTGGAAGACTTTTGTAAAAAACAAAAATGATTTCCAAACTCAATATATGCGATTCGTTTCACATCCTTGCGTTCTGGCCTTGTCCAGCATGGAAATACGCCAAAATGATTCATGAGTGATAAATACCTCTTGCTCCATGTAGGTGTTTAGATCATGTTTCGAATAGCCATGTGTTTGAGCGTCAATAGGCAGTTCAATGGTCTTAACAATAACCTTTTTCTTTTCTTTTGCTTTATCCTTTTTGTCATCATTTTGCTCCTGAAAATAAGTGCTCAGATTCAAACCATATAAATACAGGTAGTTCCCCACCACCTCCACTGCTTGGGCACTCACTACAATGTTAATGACTTGTATTTTTTTAAGAATATCCATTAAAAATCCAAGCAGTGGGGTGACCCATTTGCATTTATTACTTAAATAAAATTAGTTAATGTAAAAAAATATCTTAACTTCTCCATGTTCCAAGGTTTCTGTAGAACGAAAACGAAAAACAAAAAACAAATGAACAACTCCAAGCTTGATAAAAACATGCGTGGACACAGAGATAAGGCAGAAAGAATAAAAACAATTTGAAAGAGGCAAGAGGTGTTATTAAGACCTCATAAAACAATAAATTAGTGCAAATGGGACCTCAAAAAGAGGGTGGGGACGAAATAGGTGTTAGTGATGTCTGCTGCCAGTGAACTTAAAAAAGTTGAGAGTAGTGTTAAGAGTAACCAGTACATGTTAGCGTTAAAGAAGTTAAGAAGATGATAGCGGGCAACAAACAGCACGGGTGGAGGTCACACGCGCTATCGACACGTACCCCGCTGAACCACGATCCTACTTTCTGTGTCCACGATTGTTTTTGCTGAGGCTCCCCCTTCATTTCGTCGTCTCTCACCTCTTGGTTCTCAGGGCCGTTTTGCTGATCTTGACTGGCGCCATTCGTATCCATAGCAGCATCCTGCCCTTGAGCATTTTCTTGTGCATTCTCCATCTCTATACTATCATTCTGAGCATCTTGTTTCTTTTCAACGAGAGAAGCAGACGCAACGGTTATGATACCATGAATATTCACTCTAACTTTAAGCTTTACTTTTTGCGATTCTCCTTCTGATGTCGGTTGAACATCTTTGATCTGCCACTGACCTATAATTAGAAAAAAAAAACATAAGTCGACATAATTACAAATATACCAATAGAAAAATGGGTAAACTGAAATACATACCAATAAATTGATCAGGGAAGGGAATTTGATCGGAGTAATAAGCACGGACAGAGAATGGTTCCTTTCTGTAGAATGTAAGCATCTTCGAGAAAGGTGCAGCATGGAAGGGAGGAAATATCTGAAACAGTTGATGAGTTAATAGTTAATCATATATAATTTTCTCAATAGATGACATAAAGCTATTCGATAAGATGTCTGAATTAATCACAGCATTATAGCATAATACACTTGCAATTTTTTCAATTCATAATATCATCTAATACCTTGAAATGAGCAAATCTTGTATATATATATATATATATTTTTGTATCTATATAGTTAGATCAATACCCATGAAACCCCTGTATAATAAATATCATGAAAATCGTGCCGCCGTTCCTGAGAGAGATATATATATATATATATATATATATATATATACGAGGGTCAAACTGAAAGTTCTTAGAAAATCAAAAACTGATTACATTAGCCAGTTATTAGTTTTATTATATCTTTTCAAAATATTGTCCATTCACGTCAATACACCGCTGCATGCGATGGAACCACTGGGAAAAGCACTTTGCCCACTCGTCCTTAGGGGTCTCTTCAATGGCATCGCGATACGCAGCCACCGCTTCTTCAGCATTCATAAACCGCTTTCCTTTAAGTTTTTCTTTAATTTTTGGAAATAAATAAAAATCACAAGGCGCGAGGTCGGGGCTATACGGCGGGTGACCCAGTAATTCAACGTTTGATGTCGCCAAATAGTCGATCGTTCGCTTGGCGGTGTGCGACGAGGCGTTGTCGTGGTGAAGGAGGATCCTACTGCGAGGTCGTTTCTCTCGAACTTTTTCCAAGACAAGTGGCAAACAATTGGTAGTGTACCATTCTGCAGAAACTGTTTTTTGATCCTCTAACACAATTGTTACGAAATGACCTATCCTTCCAAAGAACGAGGCCACCATTTTTTTTCCCGCACTTCGATCTCTCTTCACTTTAGTTGGCAACTCCTCGAAAGGAAACACCCACTGAGCAGATTGTCTTTTGGTTTCAGGATCATAACAGTAAATCCAGCTTTCGTCACCTGTTAGTATGTCGAACACAGCATTAGAGTCACCTCCGTTAAATCTTTCAATCATTTTACGGCACCAATCCACACGATGGAGTTTTTGAGCCGCAGTCAAATTATGAGGTATCTATCCACCGGGCGCAAAGCTTCCTGACCGCTAAATGTTCGTGGAGGATTTTGTGCACTTGACTCATACCGATGCCTAAGCTTGTCCGAATCTGCTGATAGGTCACTCTTTTGTCAGTCTCTATCATACGCCGCACAACACAGATGTTATTTTCAGTCGTCGCCGTAGAAGGCCGTCCCTCACGTAAATCAGATAAAAAAATCGTAAAACAAAATGATAAATGAATGAAATATATACCTACTCAGTAATATTGGCAAAGAGTTCTATTTTCAAATTTTAGAATTATTTTTTTATTATATTGTTTATAAGTGGCCAGTTCTAAGAACTTTCAGTTTGACCCTCGTATGTGTATATAGATAGCTAGCCCCGCACGTTGATATTGCGATGGAACCTTGTCACAATTAAACACACAAGTCACAAGTAAACGTGCGACGCAATGCGTGTGACGGTGTGACGTCATCTCACATCACTCGCTCAGCCGCTCGCGCTCTCAGCACGGTCTTACGTTTCATTAGAAATTCAGGCCTTACGTACATTTCCTTAGGCCTAATACTTAGGTAATTAGAGGCCGTACGTATTTTATTAGTAAGACAAATCAAAATTAAAAAAGGTTTATTACATCTGTTATTTGCAATAAATCAATGTATGTTATTTATACTCTGTCCATTATATTAATAGTCTTTTGACAGCTCGACGATTGACAAAGTTAGTGATGTACAAAAGTATCTCAAATGTGATACCATTCCGATTGTACTAATATCATTATTCAAATTAGGTACGTAAACAAAATAAGCGATTTCGATAAACGTGCGTTTCGATTTAATATTCTCTTAGATTTCTTGTAAACAAATATAAATCCATGTATTTGCGTCTTTATTTATTAATATAAAAATAAATATTAGAAACTGTAAAAGTTGCATCGTAAAATCGTAAAATTATATAAGTCAACGGTATGTGATCGATGAAATGGTAGCAGAATATGGCCATATCATCCTTAGGATTCCTCCGTATCACTGCCAATACAACGCCATCGAACTTATATGGGCACAAGTAAAAGGGCATGCTGCAAGAAGCAATACAAGCCCCCCATTCACAGCGAATAAAATGTTAAAGGAGAATGCCCATGTCAGTATGAAAATCGGTTGCACACTTTTTTTGCCATGTCACATAACTATAAACTGCATTAAAAAGCCTGCATTAAGTATTATCTGAAATATAAACGCATATTGTAACAGAACTTGGGGTTATTGAGAAATTAAAGTACGGCCGCTGAGTTATTACCGATTTGACAGATTATTCTTAAATTAATCGATATAACCTTGCACGAGCGACACATTTGCCGAATGATTTAGAATACCTCTTTAATATAAAACTTTATGTCAAAATGTCAGAATCAAGTAATTTTCCAATAAACTCTGTTTCAAAATTTAAAATAGTTTGTAAATAATATGAAAACATTTATTTTTTGTTCTTTGGCGCGCTTGTTCAAAGTTACATCGTGCGTCTAGTTTTCATAGTGATGTGCTTGATAGTATTCGGTCCGAATTCATTGGAATAGATATGATATTTATTTTATTTGGATATTTTTATTTTACTTATTCCTTCGAGCAACTAGACTAAATATAATGCTACCATTTTTTTGCGTCTCTTAATTGCACTGTGTTGCCAGTATCTTATGATTTTTAAGATTTATGTGTGATCCAAAGACAGAAATACTGTTTTCTATGATTTAAAAATAAATACAATTAAAATGATTATGTATAATTTTTAACATTTATAATATATAAAACAACATTTAATAAATATAATTTTCTCCCTCAATTAAGCAATGTTATAGGTGTATTTTTTTAAGTAATTGGCGATACTATTCTGGCAACATCCTTACCACCGCTATTTTAATCTGTTTAGTCGTCTTCCGTACTCTCGTGCGCACAGACTACGTTCTCTTGTGTAACCGTTGTTTTTTAACTCGGCTTTCTCCTGTTTATCGTTGCGCTTTATTGGACTAATTTTGTTTGTGTTTGGTAATTTTGTTGAAAATGCCGAAACGAGGAAAAACATTGAATAGTCAATGTCGTGAGCTTGTACTAAAGCTACAGGATTACTTTGAGCGTGAGTCACAAAATGGCGGCCCTTTGATTCCTGTCACTCAAGTGAAAGATCGGGTTTCACAAGCTCTTGGAATTGGTGCAAAAACACTATATAATATAAATAAAGAAAAATTTGGTGCTTCTGGAAGTGAAGATAATATTTTACGCACTCCTAAGAAAAAACGAAGACAAAAGCCCGTGACAGGTGTTGATGTTTTTGATGCAGATGCAATAAGAAACCACATATATGGTTATTATACTAGGAACGAGTTTCCAACTAGACGTTTGCTTTTGGTCTCTTTAAAAGAAGCTGGCTTGTTTAAAGGCGGTAAAACGGCGTTGTCAAAACTATTGCACGAAATTGGGTTTGAATATAAAAAAATGAATAAAGGAAAATATTAATGGAAAGATTTGATTTAATAATTAAAAGGAGTGACTTTTTAAGAGAAGCCAGAAAAATCGAGTCTTGGGACAACGTCGTTTTTGTTGACGAAACATGGTTAAATGCGAACCACACTGTGTCACGCTCTTGGACTGACGAAACAAAAGCATCAACCTCAAAGGTTCCAATTGGAAAAGGATCGCGACTGATAATTTGTCACGCCGGTTCTGCTGGAAGTGGTTTCTTTGAAAATGGACTGCTGGCTTTCGCGTCAAAAAGTACTTCCGATTACCACGAGGAGATGGATACAGACACTTTTACGAATTGGTTCGAAAATCAATTATTACCCAGCCTGCCAGAGCCTTCTATCATAATAATGGACACACTCGAAACAAGTGAATAAAGCGCCTACTCAGGCCTACAAGAAAGCTGATCTCCTAGCATGGCTACACCAAAATGGAATTGAAACTACTGCCGAATTGCTAAAGTCTGACTTAGTAAAGTTGGTACGCGAAAATAAATCATCAAGAGTCCGTTATGAAGTAGATGAGATAGCTCTGGCACATGGACATCGGGTACTTCGAATTCCTCCTTATCACTGCCAGTACAATGCCATTGAGCTAATATGGGCACAAATCAAAGGTATTGTTTTTTATCGCATAAGTTATGAATATGAATAATTTGTACTATTATAACATCCAATATTCAGCATATAAGTAAAAAGATACATAACTAAGAAATAAATATCTCATGTCCCTTACATGTAGGCAATTGTGTAACATTTCATTTATTTAATGTAATAAATTAACGTTATTTAATGTTTACATTACAGGTTACGCAGCTCGTAATAATACGACTCCGCCATTCAGTACTAATAAAATGATGGGTCTATTAAAAGATGCTTGCAGCAAAATAACGAAAGAAGATTGGGTCAAGGTCGTCGAAAAGACTCGAAAACTAATAACAGAAGATTATGAACGCGATATAAGAGTGGACACCATTATAGACAATAAAATTGTCATACAACTGACTGATAGCGATGACAGCTCTGGCGAATCTGGTTCAGAGTCTCAATAATTGTTTTAATAAATGATAGGTAGTCATTTATTAAAACATCTTGTACCTACTCTATTCATTAAAATGTGTAACAGTGTTTACAAATTTGTTTTATTTTGATATGTCCTCGACCAATTATCTACGCCCATCAAGGATACTCCACCTTTTTTTTTTTTTTTTTATCGTGCGGAAATCCCTTCGGATACCCCCCCGCCGGCCAGCGGGGGCGGTTATGTCGGGCTTGCACCGACTAAAACCGCACGCCGTCTCGGGTCTTCAGACGCCGGGGTGTAAGGTTACCCATAGAGCATATTCCTCGCACCCCGGCTGACCCTGGGCCATCTCACCACTAACAGCATCGCTCATCCTGTCTCCTCTGAAACCAGAGGAGTACGGAGAGCGATGTGTTCCCGCCACGTTGGGTATTGGCCGACGATCAATGCCAACCCTATGAAGGGGTGAAGGGGAAGCCATTGACCGCCGCCCAGGGTGTACCGGCCGCTCCGATTCCGTTCCCCCCGGACTGCAGCGGGATCGGAATCGGAGCGACACTCGAGGAGGTTACCCAACATACACCCCAAGGATACTCCACCTAATAAAGAACCTGTGTCTTTAACTATTATTTGTTTTGATTTTATTTAATTACACACTATACTAGAATATTTAAAAACAAACTGTTCCCAAATGATATTAGGGTTACTAGTTCAGTCACTTCACTAGTATTGTCAATTCGTCATGTGTCAAATCGGTAATAACTCAGCGGCCATACTATAAATGATTGCAACGAGAAAAACAACAACAACAATTAAATATTGTGACACTGACTGTTGAACTGACGTTTGAGTTTTCTTTTGGAATGTTTAAAGACAGGGATACCATGTATAAATTAAGAGAAAACTACCACTGAAGCAAACATTCTTTTACAACTTTAACTGATTATCACTAATAAACTACGAATACATACACGAAATATTAAGATTACATAACTGCAATATATTTGAATATCAGATTGCGAATTATTATCACGTATTACTATTTAACCATTCTATTTTAAAAAGATTGGTATATTTGCATACCACCACCAATGGTTTATTTTATATAATGGTAACAATTAAATTAAAATGGAAACGATTATTCATTCAAGTTTTATATCTTTATAATTTAAATTCAAACCCCAAGTTCTATCGAAGCGATTTAGGGTTGAAAAGTCATACTATAATCAATATTATTTTCTAACATTTGAAATATTGACGCGAACGTCTAAAAGCGCAACCAAGAATGGGCATCCTCCTTACTAGAAAACGCTTGCACCCACGTGACGACCGAAAACTGGGCGAGTGTGGTGGAGTCATGATGTCTGATTAGGACCGGGACATTGCATTTGATAATTTATGCAAACAAGAGCTAATCATAAATATTCCTGAAGACTCCTCAACGGACCGAATCAAGTTAAAATGAAGTTTCTGACGAGTCATGTTAATAAAAGAAATTTAAATGAAAATTTTGTTTCCTTTCTGTTTAAATTACACATTACACCTTATTAATATATTTTGAAGAAATTTAGATTTATTCATTATAGTCTGGCTATCGGTTCTCTGCACTGGACTGTTTTTTTAAATCTATACATGGCAATATTTTTGAACTGTCATGAGTGTCATGTCACTGTCAAACGGATTGTCCCGTTTTTGTGTTTATAGTGTTTTTCAATCAATATTCTTTTGAAATTATTGAAAAATGCCGAAAGCTATCAAAGGCGTAGTTAGAATGTTGATATTTACTATGATCGGCAAGTATCAAGACATAAAACTTGATAATGAACGAATCCAGAACGAAAAAATACATCGCTTAGACGAAATCCTTACAGCTGCTGGTAAGTATTCTTGATAGTTGGCTTGATATTTATGTCCGGGTATCATGTGTGAATACTATTTACTATTTATTTTTCTTGTATGTGTTTTAGAAGGTGACCTGGCGAGAGTCAAGACGTTAGTGAAAGAGTTAAAATGTTTTGAGGAAAAGGAAGCGTTGAACTCTGAAACGAAATATTTGGATACAATTGCTACTATGACAGGTAGGTAAATTTATGGTTTTGTAAAATGTCTTAAAATCTTTGTACGATTATTTTCAATGTTTGCATACAAGTTTACCTTTGTTCATAGTATAGTGGAACAGTTAAATTATTGTTAGGCTTTTATATTTTTTACATTCAATTACATTTTTATATTTTTCCTTTGCAGAAATATCTGTTAGAACTATTAAAACAATCAAGAAGGAGGGTTCTATAAACCAAGGAGAATGGAATACACCCGGCAAGAAACGCCCTCGTCAGGGCACGGTGTCAAATCTGGATGATTTTGATTTAACGGCTATTAGGAATAAGATTAATGAATTTTACTGTGTAAAAAAACAGGTTCCTACTCTACGGAATTTACTTGTTGAACTCAGAGAGTCAATTGGCTTCACCGGCTGTCGTGAAACATTAAAACCAGAATGAAAGGTCTTTGCTTATAGAGAACTTTGAAATAGCTGCTTGGAGACACAGATATCTTCGAACAATTGCTGAGAAACGACAACAAGGGAAACCAATAATTTATCTTGATGAAACCTATGTTCACCAAAATTATAAGGTAAAAAAATCATGGCAAGGTCCTTCCACTAGTGGAGTGATAGACAAAATGTCGTCTGGCAAGAGACATATTATAGTACATGCTGGATCAGAAAAGGGTTTTGTGCCCAATGCACTGTTAGTATTTAGTACCAAATCAAAAACAGCTGACTATCATGATGACATGAACGCAGAAAATTTTATGAAGTGGTTAGGTGAGAAATTGATTCCAAATTTGACAGAGCCTAGTGTGATTGTGATGGACAATGCTAGTTACCATGTTACACAAATAAATAAACCACCAACAATGCAGAACTTAAAAAGTGACATACAGAAATGGCTTAGAGAAAACGACATTCCATTTGAAGAAATTTATACTAAAGATGAATTAATGTGCCTCGTTAAAGAGAATAAGCCTGAACCCTTGTATAAAGCAGAAGAACTTCTAAAACAACATGGCCACGAAGTGCTTAAACTACCTCCATACCACTGTGATTTAAATGCTATTGAGCTCATATGGAGTTTAGCTAAACGAAAAGTGGCTAGCAAAAATATAGGAGTACCAGGGGCAGAAATGGAAAACTTAATTAAAGAGTCATTTCTTAGTGTAACGGCTGATGATTGGAAGAAATGCACAGATCACGTTATTCACGTCGAAAATGAATACAAATTAAGAGATGGAATCACAGAAACAGCACTGGAACGATTTATAATAAATGTACGTGATGATGATGACGATAGTGACAGTTCATTTTCAGGTGTTGAATTTATAGAATCAGACTTTGATTATGAATCATAATAAAATTATAAATATTAATGACTTGTAATTTTTTTTCTTGTATCCTGGACATGATCATTATTTGCATGATGAGCAAGCATGTATGTTAACTTTATGTATAAGTTGGAAATTTATTTTTTAATAAAAGCATACTAGCAACAGAAATTACTAGTATAAAACTGCTTCTGTGGGTTCATACCGGTAGTGCAATGACTGGGGATCGAAACTGTAACCTCAACATTGTACGTCCAATGCCATAACCATTAGGCTACAGTCACCGTTAATTCATAAATACCGGAGTGCAAGTTTGGGCCGCAAACGGGACTAAACGCTATAATGATGATATCTAAGCTAATTTTAAAGTTTGTGCAGTTTATCCGACTCAGTTTGTTATATAATATGTACAGGTATGATAACACGTAATAAATAAAAATGTATAAAATAACTTTAATTGAATATAAAAAATAATAGTATCAAACGCATTTCTTCAGTCTATAGTCGGTGTTGTCACCCCTTGTTTTTTTTGAATTTACCGCTCTTTTCTTGTGCAAAGAACCGATGGCCAGACTCTAGCATTTATTTCTACCGATTATTTGTAATCTGTGGCACAATCGTAGTAATAGTTATGTGTAGCACATCACTAAGTGGGCGGTAACCGTCCATGCAGTACAATACTATTTGTTTGAAAATTTAACGTAAACAATACGAAACTTCATGGGCGTGAGCTGTCAAAAAACTAATAATATAATGGACAGAGTATAGTTAAATTTACTAAGAAGAGGAACCTATACACATATGGATACATTAGAAGGCCTCTGTAGCGTAGCGGTAGTGCATTCGACTGCTACGACATTGGGCGCGGGTTCGATTTCCGCTCAGTGAAAAATGAATATGTCTATTTGCATTGGTCTGGATGTATCTATGTATAATATGTATGTATTTACAAAAAAAAGTATATAATATGTTTATCCGCATTCTAGAACCCATAACACAAGCTAGTTAAACTATGCTTACTTTGGGTCTAGAAAGTGCTGTGTAGAATGTCGTCGAATATTTATTATTTTACTTTATTTTTACTTTACATACATATAAAATGAACATACGTACCCAAATCCCTTCGGATACCCCTCAGCGGGGGCGGTTATGTCGGGTTTGAACCGTCTAAAACCGCGCACCCTCTAGGGTCTAAAGACGCCGGGGTGTAAGGTTGCCCATAGAGAATATCCCTTGCACCCCGACTGACCATAGGCCATCTCCGGTTTCGAGATGGCCCCCTCGGGTTTGGGAACTACGGTGTCCCCGTCTTGCCCCGGTTTGGGGAGGGGCGCTAGTCACCCCGCCGTCGGCCTGCTTCTGAATCTCTCCCGGGCGCGCTCCACCATCTCCTTCGCGAGCATTACATGCTCGCAGAAGGTGGTGAACATACGTACCTATAGATATAAAACTATAATACATCTTTGTATATATATGTAACGTAAAACTCGAGGTTTGGTACTTCTGTCTAATTGAGTTGCAATATGACATTAGCTGGGTATTTCGTTTTAATAAAACAATTTACAACAGATAAATTATTTTCTGAATAGCAAGAAAAGAGAAAATTTTACCTTTGCATTTTTATTCCTCGCACCATTAGTGCATCTATTTTAGGCAGATTATCGGATTGCCCTTTTTCGAATCAATTTCATTAATCGAATATAAACACTATTAACGTAATGCGCGGGTGAAAACAAAACAAAATACTGCACAGAATCCTGTATAAGTCCTTGGCCTCTCGCCACGGAGTGTTGTAAATTGACGTCACATGCGGTCACGTGACTGTTAGCGGGACTCGATATTTATCGTAAGTTTAAATGCCTGTAAAATCAAAACTAATAGGTAATTTTGACTCCAACAAAAACTAGAGTATTTGTATACATACAAGCTTTACTGCAACAAACTTTCAACCGATTTGGCATACCTTTTTTTTTTTTTTTTATCGTGCGGAAATCCCTTCGGATACCCCCCGCCGGCCAGCGGGGGCGGTTATGTCGGGCTTGCACCGACTAAAACCGCACGCCGTCTCGGGTCTTCAGACGCCGGGGTGTAAGGTTACCCATAGAGCATATCCCTCGCACCCCGGCTGACCCTGGGCCATCTCACCACTAACAGCATCGCTCATCCTGTCTCCTCTGAAAGCAGAGGAGTACGGAGAGCGATGTGTTCCCGCGACGTTGGGTATTGGCCGACGATCAATGCCAACAACCCTATGAAGGGGTGAAGGGGAAGCCATTGACCGCCGCCCAGGGTGTACCGGTCGCTCCGATTCCGTTCCCCCCGGACTGCAGCGGGATCGGAATCGGAGCGACACTCGAGGAGGTTACCCAACACACACCCCCGATTTGGCATACCTATTAACATTCTTCATTAGACCAGTTGTTAAGACTTTTTAGCGCTCAACTACTTACTCGTAACGACCTGCCATGTTCGTATGACAACCGGGACCGACGGCAACAACAACAATAAAACAAGATAACAAAACAAAAAGCTATAACAATACTTGGTAACTAAGCATGTAAGCACGGGCTGACCGTGCGAACGGTACTGAAAGTTCGGCATCGACTACGTCACGAAGATGGCTGCCAATCGCAATATCAACGTGCGGGGCTTGTATATTACAACAGATATATATATATATATATATATATATATATATATATATATATATATATATATA
Source organism: Cybosia mesomella (assembly GCA_946251805.1). NCBI lineage: Eukaryota > Metazoa > Arthropoda > Insecta > Lepidoptera > Erebidae > Cybosia > Cybosia mesomella. The sequence goes on from OX276392.1 coordinate 16,503,231, forward strand.
TATATATATATATATATATATATATATATATATATATATATATATATATATATTTATATATATATATACATCTATAGATTTATATATATCTCAGAAACTGCTCCAAACGATTTTCATGAAATTTATTATACGGGGGTTTCGGGGGTATCGATCTAACTAGGTCCCTTTCTTAGAAAATGTAAAAAATAATACCGAGTAGAGCTCCGTCATCCAGATATTTAATTATTAATTTAATATAACGCCCTGATGTAAATTGCTTGTAAGCAAAATGATAAACAATTACAACAGATAATATTTTAAGTAGTTAACAGAAATGAGTAATGTAAAACCGAAAAATGAAACACACATAATTGACAGTCTGAGATAAAATTAAATGAGGATAAGCTCACCTCCATATCACCGTCCTCGCCCTTGGCGGCGTCCCAGGCGAGGCGAACTGCGTAGGGCTGAACATCGGCCACGCTAAACTCACGTACGCGTACGGCCGGGCTTAGCATGGCGCATTGCAGCGCGCAGCCACGCGCCACCGCCTCGTCCTGCGGACGCGCACAAACATACTTCACACCATGTCATAGTCAGATGGTTAATAGCCATGGTTTTGCTAAGACATTACAGTATAGGGTTCTTCTAAATGTGTATTCAGGGTTGGCAACGCGAAAGTGATAGATGTACATGGGCTGGTGACTGTTTATCATCAGGTGGGTGGGTGTTTATTTGCCATCTTCATGCTATAAAAATGAACTATAAAAATGAAAGGTTTGTTGGGAGAAAACTCAATACTGAGTTAAGCTCGCCTTTGTACACTGATTTTATCTGTGATGTCTGTAAATTGTCTACTGTGTGTGTACAATAAATAATTAAAGTAAATAAAAATATTTTTATAAACACATGCTTTGTATTTTAAGGGAGTGTTTAGACAATAAATATATTATATTGCGATCCAATATCGTGTTGGGACCAATCGCGTTTGATTTGCACCAATACTATTGACAGTGAAAAAGTATTACCTGATTCAGGGTGGTTGAAGCATGCTTGTTAAATACTTGTTCAATCAAGCTTTTCACTGCAGGAATTCTGGTAGATCCTCCAACTATCTCCACTGAATGAATGTCTTCTGGTCTTAGTTCTAAAAAAATATATAATTTATAGCAGAATATAACAAAGGTATTCTTTTCGTACTTCATTAATATTATGATGAAAAATCTACCACAAGCTGGTGTATCTAGATAGAAGCAAATAGAGGGTTTATGCTTTGCCTACCCCAAAGTTGGAATGGTATTAGTGTGTATGTGGTATGTTATCAGTATTAATGTAGAAGTTGGCTGCACTTACTAGCATTATGCAAAATAGCTCTCAGGGCTCTTTCAACTCGAGTGAATGTTTCAGCACATATCTGTTCCATCTGAGAGCGCTGCAAGTCACCAGTTACATCACGCTCCTCCATAAAGCATTCAACATTAACCGGCAGTCGTGTACTGTTAGCAGACATCTGCTTCTTCAGTTTCTCTACTTCTTGGAGTAGCCGGAGATAAGCTCTGGAAATAGAATGTAATTGTGATTAACAATACATTATCAAAAAAAAACATTACTACAATAACTGCCTATAAAATAAAGCTATCATAAGGTTAACAAACAGCAAAACCTTGACTTGAAATTACATTTTAAGCTGTGCCCGCGACTACGCCCGCGTGGACTCTAAATTCCCTGAAATGAAAGTAGCCTATGTTACACTTTATAATATAAGTTATCTGCCAGTGAAAGTCCCGTAAAAGTGGGCTTTGCTGTTCCAGAGATTAACTAATTGAAATAGAAAGACTTGCATAAAAGGTTTAATGACAGTAAAGGAAGCTCGTGAAGTAATAGGACGGAAGCAGATGGCGGGCTGTTGTCTCTGCCTACCCCGAAAGGAAAAGGCGTGAGTTATGTATATGTATTCAATTGAGTGTTCTATATTCTAAAATAAATGTTCCCGCGTCTCCCGCTCGCGTGGAATTCTGAGCCCGTTTCCACAATTCATGGGAATGTATTCCAGGGTTAAAAAGTAGACTATGTGCTATCAAATTTCAAATTCAATCAAATTTCAGCTAGATCTGTTCAGCCGTTTGAGAGTGATTGAGATAACATATGCATATTAATGAGGAACTAGCTGTTCCCCGGCTCCGACATTCATGTATTATATATTAATGTTATCGCGACCAAACATAGCCTATGTTCTTTCCTTATCTCTAGTCCATCTCTGTACCAAATCTTCAAAATCCGTTCAGTGATTTAACGTCTTCATAACATCCGTTATCAAAGCGTAACAGAAAGATTTAGCATTTATAATATTAGTATAAATTAAAAGTACAACAAAATCCACAATACATACAAATAACATATCTCTTTACTATCATAAAATTGTAAATTAGTTGCGTCTGTAAATTGGAGATATTAAAAAATATACTTAGGTTATGTTAAATGAACGATTCTGAACACAAATATATATAGAATTCGTCTGTTTGTTCGCGGTGGACCCAAAAACTACAGAACGGATTTTGATGCGGTTTTTTCTATTAGAAAGGTATTATATATACAATACATGTAAATAAATACACACCTTTGATTTTTTCTGGCATCTAGCTTATATTTTCCTATAAATTCTTGGGTAAAGTGATCAGCTAAGGCTATATCAAGATCTCTGCCACCACACTGAGGGTCTGATGATGTCGCCAAAACACGTAATTTACCCTTATTAAAGGCACAGGCAGACACCTGAAATTATAAACAACAGGTCAACTCATTTAGGTGTTAGCCCAGAATGGTATAGATCTGTGGTACCATGCTGTAAAACTGCAACCTGGGTAATGCAAATAGCAAAACATATCTTTTCTGGCTAATGTTGTTTGGTAACCTAAAACCGCAACTTTTCAGAGCCGTGAGGAGAAAAACTGGTGCATAAAAGCATCTCGATGGCCTGTTAATGTCAGGCCTTGCAGCTCACTTTATGAATTAGTGGGCAGCAAGCTCGTCATCTTACGCACTTTGCGACGGTCTTTCAAATTATATTTCATTTTTATGTGATAATAATTAAAAAACAATACTTTAATCAAGTTACCTGAAGTGAACTATGTCCAAAATCAACAAAAACGACATTCTTAGGCTTCTCTTCAGGAGCAGGCAAGTCCTGCTTATAAATACCGTAAGCTAACGCAGTAGCGGTGGTTTCATTCATAAGGCGCAGTACGTTTAGTCCTAGAATAATATGAACAGATTATATCCAATGAACTTTATTGAATCTTAATAGTTATGTTGTATGTCTTAGTAGTTATGTTGTCGACTTACCAGCGATACTAGCAGCATCAAGTAAAGCATTTCTCTCAGCATTAGTGAAATAACTAGGCACAGATATGACACAGTCATTAATTGGAGTCTGTAGCGCAGTGACAGCACTATCTTTCAGTTTTGTAAACAGCATGGCTGTTATCTGTAAAATAATATGTTCACAATATTTGGTAGGCTAATATAACAGTCTCAAATTAATATGCTAGGCTATCCTGGATATGCAATGGAAACAGGTGTGTAACAGGTTAAGTAATATATGAAACAAATATAAAATCTGAAATTTTGAATATACTGGTACAGCATAGTCATTTAAAAAAAATATGATTGCTAATATCAAAAAATAACAAGTCCAAATGTTCCAATCAATTTCTGGGTGGTGAAACATAGTAATTTCTTTATGATGGTTTGTATTAATGGTGATTAAACAAAAACCGGCCAAGTGCGAGTCGGACTCGCCCATGAAGGGTTCCGTAGCAGCAAGTAACATAATATGAAAGTTCTTGTAGTTCGTTGTAACTTTGATCGAGTAAGGAAATAAACAGAAAATACAAAACTCTTATTAGGTTGACGTTGACGTTTTATAGTAAGTATTTACCTATTTCTAGGCAGTAAATGAGTTTAAAAGAATAATTTCGATGTAAGTAATTGAAATTAATTTTATCCAACAAAATAACAGTATCAAATCGTAAACGTACAATATTTAGCATTCGCAAATGTATCGAAAAACTAGCTCCGCACGAGTGTCAACGACGTCTGCCCTCATGTGTCTGCCCGCTCGAGTAAGCGCAGTCGGGAACCCTTTCCCCCGCGCGCTCCGCATCCGCTACCGATCAAGCCACCTCCCAGCGTGAATTATTATTTATTATTAAATAGAAAAAATGGTTCACGGTTTATGCATACTTAAGGTATGAAATAAAATGTCTTTTTTTCAATTTTTATATTTGAGTTGATTGAATGAAAGGTAAATTGCGGTTTACGATGTATGACGGTATTAAAAAAAACTACTTACTAGATCTTGTCGTAAGTAATGTACATCATATATTTTTATCATTCTCTTATTTTAGAAGTTACGGGGACACTCGCACACTCGCACACACGCACACGCACACACACACACACACTCATTTTACCACTTTGGAAGTGTCGCCGAAACTATTCAGTTTAGAAAAAAAAATTATATTAGAAGCCTCAATATCATTTTTGAAGACCTATCCATAGATAGACCTGAGTTTCAGTTCTAAGTATGAGGAACCCCCAAAATTTATTGTTCTTTTTTCTATTTTTGTGTGAAAATCTTAATGCGGTTCACAGAATACATCTACTCGCCAATTTTCAACAGCATAGTTCATATAGTTTCGGACAAAAGTGGCTGTGACATACGGACAGACAGACAGACATGACGAATCCATAAGGGTTCCGTTTTTTGCCATTTGGCTACGGAACCCTAATAATAATTTCATTTTTAGTTGCTCTAAGTTAGGAACCCTTTGAAATTGTTGATTTGAAATTGTGAGCCATTAGGCGTACAAAATACATCTTGTGTTAACATAGTCTGGACTCTAACGAAATAGCATTGCTTTGCGAAACAGATATTAAATGTAGCCTCTGTCCATTAATACTTCACACTTACTGTGCAGAAAACTCTTCTACTATAAAATTGTAAATTACTTGTGCCTGTACATTGGACATATTTGTAAAAAATAAACTTAGGTTATGAATGAATGAATTCTGAACACAACATTTTTTTTTTTTGGTTATCTCTGTCTGATGTTCGCGATGGACGCAAAACTACTGAAGGGATTTGAAAGCAGTTTTTTTTCTATTAGAAACGAAATTCTTGGTCATACTTAAAATCTGCCATATTTTTGATTGCAATTGGTTAATAAGAACCGGTGATATGACTCAAAAAAATTACAACCGACTTCGCGCGGGAGGAGCCGCGGTCATCAGCTAGTATGTAAGGTTGTTTTTTTTAGTATATAAGGATTAATAATAATATATTTCTTTATTGTATGTATTGCGGCATATACAATTGGTGGCCTTATCGCACAAGGCATAATACTATAATATATAAAACTAAAATATAATAATAATAATAGGTAAATTGCCGAAATTTTCTTACAAATTCATAAGTTCGTTATTCCTGTAAGTTAATGGCTACTTTCATTATTTATATTTTGTTTGAAAGTTGATTTCAAGATTTTACAACTCTGTATTAAATTTTGTTTTTATTGGTCGCTTGATAAATTAATTCGATCTTCAAAAACAGTACTTCCTAAATGCTATCCATTTTGATGATAAATTTCGTATTACTTAACAGCTGTCACTTTTCAAAAATGTAATAAAAGTTGCTGTTTGTTAGCTTACTGTTGTCTCATTCATACACAAAAAAAACATAAAATTTGGATTTGTCATTCCTAAAAAAAATGCAAAAATGTTAGTACTGAAAATTGGGTTTCCTCCAATTTTTTCAAGAAAAACGGTAATTTCATATATAACGACCTAATACAATAGTCGTATCGGTTCACGGACTGATTGCCAAGAGCCTCGACCAAAATATAAGAGGCTCGCGTTAGGCAGTTGGATCAAGGGCTTGATGCAGTAGGCGGTACTCCTCGACACGGCACGTATTGTGAGGAGGTTCCTCTCTGGAGCCCTAACCACCGGTAGTACGATGCCAGTGGGCCACTATTTTTTATATTTTTAAATATATTTGTTTTGTTTATATATAGAATGTATTTAAAAATATAATTTAAATGTATTTTAATTGTAATAGGGATAATTGATTGACGTTATAATAGTTGTAAGATTTTAGGAACGGGTATATCGTGACAGCCAAAAATGTGATTTTTAGATTTTTTTACTGTTTGTCTGTATCTGTCTGCTGTCGATGTCCGAGTATCACTTGAAAACGCTGAACACCTAACATTTTCCACGAACATTTTTCTAGGGTATGTTCATAAACTGCGCTAACATCACGCTATTATAAGTTTGATAAGAGCAGCAGGCTAAAATCGACCAAATTTATTATTGATCATTTATTTATTATTACAAAGTGGATCATCACGAAATTCTGCAGGTTGATAGAACTCAGACATGTTCAACGTTCGGACTATAAATCATCACGCTATAGCTAAAAGGTGATGAGCAGTAAAATATGAAATCTCTGAACTACAGAGTTACCTATGTGTAAAAGATAGTTGATTAGAGATTTAACCTTTGATAATAAATGTCATCACGCTATTATATTAGGGAACCGGGTAGAATTAATTTCGATGTTACATACAAACGTCTATTTCTTCAAGATAAATTATTGAAAATATAACCATTGGGTTCGGAACTGTAGAAATGAACAAACCTTGATCTATTCAGAATTTAACGGGGACGAAGTCGCGGGCAACAGCTAGTATATGATAAGATAATTGTTATCATTGTAAATAGATATTAAGCATAACGGACTTTTCGTGTACCCGAAAAGTCCAATTCCGTGGTGTCGCTAACGAACCGCGATTTCGGCAAACATTAATTGAGACTATAAAAGCCGCTATCGTTTTAATTCGATACCTCAGTTGCCAACTAAAACTTAGAGCGAGAAGTGCTGCCTCTTCACTTAGACATAATTGCAAGGATACTGATAAAATCTCCTTTAATAAAGAAAACCAAAGTACCTACTCTTCGAGGCTACCCATAATAGGTGTTCCATCGAAGATCAGCATCACCGAGGATCGTGTACACATCGGGGGGGGGGGGACCTATGTACACACTCATTGAGGTAAATAGTGTTTCTGAGCAGATTAAAGTCTCATCGGCGGAATAGGCAATGGGTTGTGCAATTTACATTTAATGCCACAAGTGTAGGCCCGCCCTAGTCCTATTTCCTAGTTACAATACGGACCATTGTCATCATCATCAATTTAGAGTTGTGTCCAGATTGCATCAGAGGCTACACCTCGGAGCCCAGGATCCGCTTTCCTGCTTTGCCGCAAAACGTGGCGAAGGCGGCACTCCTGCATTTTATCTGTAATGTCTCGGACATAAGTACATTCATCGCAGCATATTCATCTCCGTGACACGCAGCTCCAGCAATGGCCACGCTTCACACCCGTATAAAAGGAGAGGCCTGATGGTTTTATAGACCTGCCCTGTCAATCTAACAGGCATTTTGGGGTCACAAATGAAACCCGTTATCTCACGCCATTTGCCCCACGCGGCTTTAATTCGTACCTTGATGTCGCAATCGTTGTCACCAGTCGCGTGAAGCACAGATCCCAGGTACTTAACCTGGTTACTTAACTTAACGTGCGCTCGACGAAGTCATCGCCTATGCGGACGGATGTGGGATCTGTAGAGTTCAACGCCATGTACTCGGTCTTCCACATTTAGCTTCAGATCGTCGTTCTCAAGCGCCTCCTTCCACGTCTTCACACGTCGCATCGCACCAATCTGTCTCTGTCAGCGCCCGCCAGCGCGATATCATCAGCATTCATGACCAGCTATGAAGGTTGCTCATGTGAGTTTCTGTTGCTGTCCGATAACACGTCTAATATCACGCTGAACAGAAACAGACTAAGGACAGATTCCTGGTGTACCTCAACTGTGATGGGGAAGGGTTTCGTGTCGCCAAAGTCGGTTTGAAAATCGGATTCGCGGTACGTGTCTCGGTGATAGTGTTGTAAAAGAACTGAGTCTTTATAGTCCTAATATTGAGACTCGAATCTTTTTTTGAAGACTCAAGTCATAAAAGAATAAGTAAAAGCTCAAGCCTCTCTGATTTTTTAGTCTTCTTAAAATAGACTCCAGTCTTGCCAAAGAGAACTCGAGACTGAGTCTTTTAAAACAGCTCAATCTTTGACAAAAAGAACTCAAGACTAAGTCCTTTAAATAAAAACTTAGCTGTCCTAAAAAGAACTAACAACTTCGAGTCCTTTTAAACAAGGGCTCAGTCTTACGAAAAGAACTCGCGACTCAGTCATTTCTTTCAAAGAGCTCTGAACTCAAACGTTTGCTACGGAATCGCAACGTAGATCTGGATAGCTACAACAATGTCAAGATTCAAGACTGTATGACGTGCAATTGCTGTGGAGAAGTCATATCCACCAACTTGAGTTATGAAATGTTCCTTCCTGATTTGTATTGCCAGGGATGTATGGAACCCTTATTTTATTATGTTTAATAAATCATTAATTTGAAGTACGATTTCAGATTTTTTATTTAAGTTCATAGTATGAAAATGTGTGAGTGAATGATAGAAGACAAAACCGACTCACTTCTTCTATCTTACATTCATACTACGAAAATAAAAAGCACACACACGCGAGAAATAAAATACAAAAAAAGAACATTCAGACGATTTGAGTTCTCCTAATTTTTTGGAAGTCGGTTAATAACGTGACGATGATTTACATGTCTTTTTTTAGCCATATTTATTGTTTATTCGAACTTAATAAGTGATTACTATGACTGCAATCCTCTACTTAAACAATTAAAATACTTCATAATATGCGAGTCTTTTTGATTGGGCTGGCTGCAGTCCTCTACTTTATAGTTCACGACTCAAAGAACTCAAAGGCTAAAGCCTTTGAGTTGAGTCGTTGACACAAGTCTTTTTGATTGGACTGCAGTCCTGCTGTATAATTCACGACTCCTAAGACTTGAAAGAATTTAAAGGACTCAAAGAGCTCAAAGGACTGAAAAAAAAAATAAAGGACTTAAAATAAATCTAACGACTCAAGAAATTTTAGGACTGAAAGAACTGAAAAGACTCAAAAGAACTCAAGACTCAGGGCTCAGAAGACTAATTAGTCGTGAGTTCTGAAAAAAAGAACTCATAGGCGCAAAATGAGGACTAAAAGACTTAGTTCTTTTACAACACTACTCGGTGATGTCAATATAAGATTCCGGAACCCCTTTGGATCGCAGTGCCCACCAGATCATCGCGCGCGCGCGGAACACAGTCGAAGGCCTTCTGTATGTCCAGAAATGGAAAATGCAGAGGCGTATTTTTCGTCCTGTTTTTATTCCTAACGGTCCTTAGTGCAAAACCAGGGTCCATGGTCCCGAGATCGGGGCAGAATCCATATTGACTCTCCGAAAGTGTACACTCCTGTCGAATCCGGAAGTCAATTAGCCTCTCGGAGAGCTTTCATGGTGTGGGATATTACCTATTGCCACACTCCTGCACCGAAGTACGACTGTACGCGTCGCAGTCTTCAGGAGATTTGGACGTTTGCCACTGTTTAAAGAGGGCTGTCTTCCTGTCTTCCCTAGGCTTCTTCTAGACTGTGTATGGGTAATGGGTAATAATAAATAATAAGTCCGGCCTGTGTCGCATAGGCACTTATCAGTTTTTTTACAATACCATCGATACGACCATAAGCCCGTCGCTACAGAATTTCACCTCCAATATGCCGCCTTGAAGCCCCCGGTAGAGCTGGTGCTCTACCGGGGGCTTCAAGGCTAGCTGGTGGTGGTGGCACCTAGTGGGGCGGCCGTGGTGGCCGCCCCACTAGGTGCACCAGTTTAAATTTGATGGTAGTCATCCCCAATGAGTGGGGATCTACTGCCCTTCAAGCTAGTTAATACGGCCATTGTGACTAGGAAATAGGATACAATTATTGTAACATATATTATCTAATCTATACATAATAAAATCGTAATGAGGTGAAAACTGTAAATTGTATTGAATTAAATGATGAATGATTGAAAATATAACAATGAAATAGGTAACCTAACACATGTTGGTTTCGAAACTGCAGAAGTAAACATACCTTGATCTATCCCGAATTTAATGTGGACGGAGTAGCGGGCAACAGCCAGTGTTAAAATAAATTTTGAAGTCTGTGATGTGAGCAAAGTATAAAACAAAACGATTTATTATTTTACTAGCGACCCGCCCCGGCTTCGCACGGGTGCAATGGATGTTATGTTATACATATAAACCTTCTTCTTCAATTACTCTAAAATCCATTGCGTAGTTTTAAAGATTTAAGCATACATAGGGATATAGGGACATAGGGACAGAGAAAGCGACTTTGTTTTATACTATGTAGTGATTTTATACTATCTAAAGTTGGTGAAAGTTAAATTCAATGATTTGTTCATAACTTTGCTGTTTTGCACTAAAACTGTGGGGTAATATATTTTCCATTCCTTTTACTATTAAATAGTTATTTTATACTTGTGCAAATTGTCTAGCCTAACTATCACTACTGCATTCACTGCTGCACCAGTAAAAAGCTTTTAAAGTAGTAGTCCAGTTTTTTCATTCTTATAGATATTTACAGCATAAACTGTTATTTTCATAAGAATAAGGTGGTGCTGTGTTGAATAATCATATCTGAAATTCTAGTACATAAATAATATTGAGAATAAATACCTGTTCTGGACTGAAAACATTATCTTCACCAAGATAGTTCACTCTTATACCAATTCCACCATCAGGCCTCTGCTCAACCTTGAATGGGAAATGTTTTAATTCCTTTTGAATGTGGGGGTCATTAAATTTTCTACCTAAAAGTCTCTTGAAGCCAAACACAGTGTTTTTCATATTTGTAACCATCTGGTTCTTGGCAGCAACACCTAATATACGATTCTTTGGAGAAAATGCGACACATGATCTGAAATGGAAAAAGAAGAAATATGTTATACAAAAATTTGTGAACATAAGTAGGTAAAAGCTTTGTATTGTTACAATATGAAACATGATGTTTAGAGCTTTTAAAAAATAAATATTAAGTTTCAAGGAGATAATAAAGCATTTGTTGTTTGAGCTCAAGGGACCACTTCTCAGTTAGTTAGCAACCTATGATAGGTTACAATAATACAATTTTAAGAAGTTCTATTCGCTTAGATTATTATTTTAGGTTGCAAATAATGCTTTGTGTCATAAAAAAATGAATTCTAATCACACATAGCGTAGGTAAGGTACTACGTAGGTATGTACTTCAATTGAAGATGTATAATTAACCTAGGATAATAAAAAATATTGTTGGGACACTATTAATCTATAAGGGGAATAAATGTGCATCACAGAAATAAATTGGAAAAATCTGACTATATTGGTCGTGTATAAGGTCTTGTTGGATTCTCAAGGTTCTTTAGTAAAACCATACCACTTATGGTTTGAACATGACAAGCAAATAAATCAGATGTCTTGACCGAGACGACTGTCAATGATGCTACATTATGACAGAGAAAATCTCATTTTCTGCACTAAATATGTAAAAAATATTATATATTTTACTCACGGAGTACCCCGAAGACTGTAATCGTTAGCTATTGTCTCAATACCACCTGCTTTGGCCACAGCGATATAACATGATTCATTACCGAAATCGATACCAATGACGGACATAGCAGCCATTGTTAACAGAAATTTGTCTCAATTTCTAACAAGAACAATTAAATCTTGCTAGACGTCCCAATATCGCGAACAGAAAAACACGTTGCTGAAGTAGACAATCGATTAATCTTTCGTACAAATGCCGGTTTACTGTAGCATAGTTCTTTCATTCGTGCTCGGTGCTCGTACCAGAATTTTCTAGAAGTGTGAGCAATAGTGATGTGCTAAATACTTTTAGAACAACAACAAAAATAACAATTACATTAGTCGATTTTCAAAATTTATTTGATATTTTTTGCGGTTTCTATCCTCATCTGTATGGTTTTTTTTGGTGTAAAAACTGAAAAATGTCTGGTATATCCACAGACAATATGATTATATATTATGATACCAGACGAAATACTAAATTCAATTTTTTGAAATTCTAAATTCGATGTCAATGATCTCTTTCTTTCTAATCACTTGGCAATATGCACTATCCTTTTCTTTGCCCTGTATTTAAAAGAAGTACTACACCGCCGCTTTTCTTGATAAATCCCAAGCTTTTAACCGTGTCTGGCACGATGGTCTCTTATTCAAGGTTAGGAAGACACTGCCGATTTTCTAGTATATATATAATTATCTATGCTGCCGATCTACTTCTTTAACTTTATAAGGTCATAGTAGGCTGACGGTCACTTCTTTGTCAAGCATGGTGAAGGCGCAACCGCTCTTCATCCTATCTTTGTGGGGGTACCACAGGATAGTGTTATGGGGCCTTTACTGTACTCAATATTTATCGATGATCTACCAATTAAATATTACTGGCTACTAAACAGGAAATCTCAGATTTTACTCTGCAACAAGCTACTACTGGATAAAAGCATTTTTAAACCAGTCTGGACCTATGGTATTCAGTTCTGGGGGAATACAGCTGAATCAAACCTAGAAACACTCCAAAGATTCCAAAACAAAATTCTTAGAATTATGGCAGACACACCTTGGTATGCAATGAAAACCTACATCATGACTCAACATAAAAACCGTAAGGCAAGAGGTAAAAGACTACGGTGGCGTATTAGCGAGGGCTAGCTAATCTATCACCAGAATCCACTGGCACGAAATCTTATGGATAATTTCAACCTCAGACAAAGGAGACTGAAACGCATTATGAGACTGAACGGACTTATGAGGACTTATCACTTGACATGCTCCTCCCATTGCCTACCAAATAAAATTATTTGGCTTAATGTTTAGATGAAACAGATTACAGTTAAAAAAAGATCCGAATGCAAGATAGTCTACCTATTCAGCAATGTCCTAAAAAGATTTTAACAAGTTTGATAGCAGGCAGTATTCATTTGCAAATCATAAATCGACTTTTTTCGGCCACGACATAATCCGCCGTGCTCCTGTCATCGCTGGCGTGTCACCCGTTCGTGAACCTAATGGGCTGGTACGCGACGATGGCAAGAGACCGGATGGTATGTCGTTATTGCCTTGGAAGATGGGTAGGCCTTTGGTATGGGACGACACCCTAGCGCCTTCACACCTTCCAAGCACAGCGGGTTGTGCCAGCGCTGCTGCTGCATCTGCCGAAAGCCTCATACGGCGTAAATACTCCAATCTAGTAGGGGATTATGTTTTTGAGCCGTATGGGGTTGAGACGTTGGGGTCATGGGGTCCAAGTGCCCGTTTTGTCAACAAAAATTTGGCAAAGCGGCTGATCCACGCTACACGTGACTAGAAGGCTGGACTTCATCTTGCTCAAAGAATTAGCATTGCCATTCAACGTGGCAATGCTGCCAGTCTTCTGGGAACATTACCAGTCGGTGATGATGCGGAGGAATTCTATGACGCATGTATGTAAATATTTTTCTATCTTTTAGGTTCAGTTCTTTTTACATGTATTTATAATTAGCTTTAAATTGTAATTTTATTATAAGTACATCTTTCAGTTGCATTGGTCTGGGTGTTTCTATGTATAATATTTATTTAAAGATTTAGATCGGAAAAAGAGAACATCTAGGACGGGACTTGAACCCGCGACCAGTCCCTTACAGGGGGATCCGATGTAAATCTATAAGTTAAAACACTTAGTACGTCGCTAAACTGTCGCACGTTGTTGTACATTTTGAAAATGCATCTATTCAATAGTCATTTTTTTGTTTGTGGATGTATCCAGTATTTATGGCGGCGGTGTTTGTATTTCTTTTGAAATCTAAAGCCACAACACACACTAGTTGCCGGAAATCCATGATAATGTTGGGTATGTCTGTCACCTGATGGTAAACCTCGTTCGGATGTTCGGCCGGAGCCAATGAAAGCACTTGGTGTTAAGTTAAGATCGTTTACTGCTTCAAACTTACGACTCTAGTGTACGTGTCCTACCTACTGCCCGGATCGTATGCGACTGCCCGTCGCAGCGGGACCGCACGATCGAGTGCCTACGAAATGCTTGTCAGCATTCTGTCCCCACAGTACGCCCCCCCTTTTTAAGAAAAAGGGACAATTCCAAAAATAAAAAATAAATAAAAACGTTTATACTTTGCAAGGAGTTACATCAAAATTGGTACATCATTACTCTGGTCTAATAAGCTTACAAAACATGCATTGCTACGGTTCTTAGATCAAAACTGCTGACTCGAGCGCACTGGACGCCACACCGTTGAGGGGCTCCAAGTCGCCAATGGCCTTGAGCGTTTAGCTTTCGCAACTAGCATCTAAATGTTGGCGATAATTTACTGCCATCTCTTGACAGCTTACTGGAAGTATGATAGTGCAGGTTATCGGATTCCATAGAGCGAATACTTATTAGATGCGGCAATGTAGAAAATATTACGGTACGGTTGGTACCGTAAAAAAAGTTAAATAAGTACGATTTATCCTCTTACCTGTACAATATTTTATTATTCGATGACCTATTTGACGAAGTCAAGTCAAGACTAAGTCCTATGACTTACACAGTTGTTATTCCAGTACACGCACAGAGCGGGAATCGAACCCGTGACATAGGTCACGGGTTCGATTCCCGCTCTGTGCAAATATTTATGTGCATGAATATGAATATTTTCAATGTTCTGGGGTGCTTGGTTGGGGACCTCCACGCGGTGCACCCTGGGCAACGGAGACGGCAGCGCCTCTCTCCTAGGGTGGGAGAGACGCTGCCGCCTACGGCCAACTCCGACCGAGTCGGGGACGACCCTGTTGAGGGCTGTTCGGAAGCTTTCCACGTGTCCCTCTGATTAGCAGATGGCACAGTGGAGAGCAAGTAAGGGGGCCATCTCGAAACCGGAGATGGTCCAGGGTCAGTCGGGGTGCGAGGGATATGCTCTATGGGTAACCTTACACCCCGGCGTCTTAAGACCCGAGACGGCGTGCGGTTTTAGTCGGTGCAAGCCCGACCCCCGCTGGCCGGCGGAGGGGTATCCGAAGGGATTTCCGCACGAAAAAAAAAAAAAGGGACGTCACCCAGCAAGATGGACGGACGACCTGGAAAAGGTAAGGGGAGGGAAGTTGCTCGCGTCCGTAGGACTTACAATCTTCTCCTAGATCCACCCTACACGTCTCCCCCGGGTGGTGCTAAACGAGCAACAACGCCGGGTCTCGGGCTGCGGATACTAACCCGACTCAGCTTGCCTAACAAGCAAGTCTTATTAGGGGTAGGAAATGACCTCTATAACCCGCAACTCCATGGTCAAATTTTGGAATCGGAGGGACTGGCTTCAACGCCCGTGTCATGAGGTAGAAAGCCTCTCTAAAAATTCACCCTAATCCTAAGGTGGGAAACGCGCCAGAGGATGAATGGCTTGCAGGTAGCAAGTTACTAGCGCCAACCTCAACGGACCTGGCTAACGTTGTTGTACTGAGCCTTCTTGAGGGAATAGGCGTCACCCCTCAAGGGACAATTGATATCGTCCTTACTCGTGGGAAAAGAATGAATGAAATCAATAAAACTCCAAATAATAATAGAAATATGATTCAACAGCAATTGAACAAAACTTTGTTCATCAGACACCGTAGTAACAGTCTACCATCAATCGCCGCAAGTAAAGCCAGCAACGAACAAACTGAAAGCAAGGAAACAGACACTGAAAACGATGCGGAGAACTATTTAACCCCGTGGCAAAACGACAAAGGACCCCCTAAACGACAGAAGAGAAAGGAAAGAGGTCCGATACAGTGTGACTATACAAAAAAATCAAAGAATGCACCAAACTACACTGTACCAACACACAATAAATATGATATTCTAAATTGCGAAGAAACAGAAGAAGCTGTTAAAATTAATGAGTACATACCAAAGCCTGAACCAATTTTTGTGACAGGAGTCATGGATGTTATAGCATTAAAAGCTACACTAAATAAAATTGTTGAAAACAAATTTTATAAAATGACAACTTTAAGATCTGGCCATATAATCAAGCTAATGCCAAATGATATCCAAACTTACAAAATTATCAGAGAGCAGTTTATGGCAAACAATATATCACATTATACCTATCAATTAAAATGTGATAGAGCATACAGAGTTGTATTACGGGGGCTACACTCTACCGAAGATAAAACTCTAATAAAGCAAGAACTAAAAGAACGTTTTACACAAGTCGACCAAAGACCCATTACCAGTCTTCTTTGTGGACTTAGAACCAAACATGAACAATAAAGAAATATTCCATATAAGATATTTAAGCCAAATGAAAGTGACATTTGAAGCTCCTTATAAAAAAAAAAGAAATAATGCAATGCAAAAGATGTCAGAGGTTCGGACATACCAAAAATCAGTGTTTTAGGCCATTTAGGTGTGTAAAATGTGGCAACGATCATCCTACCTCTTCGTGCACCAAAACACCAGAAACAGATGCAACATGTGCAAACTGTCAAGAAAGACATCCCGCAAGCTATAAGGGTTGTGCAAAATACAAAGAGTACAAGGAAAGAATATTAAAAAACAAATCGAACGTTACACGAAAACAAACTCAGTACGTAAAAGACATCCAAACAGTAGAACAAACAATTAAATCAAATCCAAGGCAGATTAACCTCAAAGAAAAAAGCTATGCAGAAATAACAAAAGATCAATCACCAATTCAAAATTTACCCGATCCGGAAAACCTTCCAGACAGACTTGAACTAATGTTCGCCAAATTTCAACAAATCATGATGAGTATGATGGACAAAATGATGGACCGTATGATCCAGCTTGTGACAAGCCTAGTAACCAAATGATTAATACCCTCCGAACGTCACTTGGAACGCCAACGGCTTGACGGAACGTCGTCAAGAGTTTCAAACATTTCTCCAAATAGAAAAAATTGACATAGCATTAATTTCAGAAACAAGATTCACTGAAAAATCTCACTTCAATTTACAAAATTACTCAGTATACACAACAAACCACCCATCTGGAAATAGTCATGGTGGAACTGCAGTAATTATAAAAAATAACATCAAACATTACGAAATGGAAAAATACCAATTGGATAAAATACAAGCTACGTCAATAAAAGTAGTTGTCTACGAGAAAGTTGAGACAACCTTTTCTGCTGTGTACTGCCCGCCCAGACACAGGTTGACTAGAGATGATTACAATAAGTACTTCTCTTCCCTTGGGTCCAGATTTATTTGCGGTGGGGATTGGAACGCCAAACACACTTTTTGGGGTTCTCGTCTAATCACATACCGTGGAAGGCAACTACATGGCACAATACAGAATTTAAAACTCGAGTGCATGACCTCACGTGAACCAACATACTGGCCAACTGATCGAAATAAAATTCCTGATCTGCTCGACTTCTATATTACTAACAATATAAGTCGAAACTACATGACAATTGAAACCTGCACGGATCTGTCATCTGACCACACCCCAGTTATATTGAACGTAAGCACAACAGTGGTCTTAGTGCAACCGGTAGAAAGACTATACAACAAAAACACAAACTGGAATATGTATCAGGAAGAAATCACAATGAGGATCAAGCTCTTAAGCACATTAAAAACAGTTGAAGACATAGAAGAGACTATTGAAAACCTAAATAAAGTCATTCATGAAGCAGCTACTGTCTCCACAAAAGTGCGAAAAAAGATACCTCAAACACTTAATGAATACCCAAAAACCATCAGAGATAAAATACTGGAGCGCCGTTATTTGAGAAAAATATGGCACAGAACTAAATATCCGGTAGACAAAACAGCGTTTAACAAATCTTCTAATGAACTAAAAGACCTCATCAAAAGTTTTACCAACAAAAACCTCCAAGCTTTCCTGTCCAACTTAACCCCAAGTTCAGATACAAACTATTCGCTGTGGAAGGCAACGCAAAAGTTAAAACGTCCCAGTAACCAAATACCCCCCCCCCCCCCCATCAAAAAAACAAATGGGAACTGGGCAAGATCAAACATGGAGAAGGCTACTATATTTGCTGAACACCTAACTCGCGTATTTCAACCATTTCCCGAATTAAGGCCTGAGCACAACGCTGAAATAAAAAGCTATCTGGAAAGTGCAGAGCAAATGTGTCTCCCATTTAAACACACGAGTCTTACTGAAGTAGCACATGAAATAAAATACCTCAAGGATGGAAAATCGCCTGGATACGACAACATGGATAGCGTTCTGTTGAAACATCTACCTAAAAAGGGTATAGTAGCAATTGTCAACATTTTCAATGCCTGCCTAAGACTTAACCACTTTCCAGGACAATGGAAGATAGCGCAGGTCATAATGATACCTAAACCGAATAAACCACCTAATGACGTAGCTTCATATCGACCTATAAGTCTTCTACCTTTACTAGGTAAACTTCTCGAGAAGATCATAATGAATAGGATGAAGGTACACCTGAATGATATTATTCCAAATCACCAATTTGGGTTCCGGGCGAATCATGGAACAATTGAGCAAGTACACCGAATCGTCGACGTTATAAGTAGAGCACTGGAGGAAAAGAAATACTGTTCAGCAGTATTTTTGGATATTAGCCAGGCTTTTGATAAAGTATGGCATGAGGGCCTGTTATACAAAGTGAAAAAAATGCTTCCTCACTCATTTTTTCGCATAATAAAGTCCTATCTCAGCAAACGATGTTTTCAAGTAAAGCAGCACGATGAACTTTCAGACTTGTGTGAGATAAAATCAGGAGTACCACAGGGAAGTTTACTGGGCCCAATTCTCTACATAATATTTACTGCTGACCTACCAACAACAGACAGAACAACGGTCGCAACATATGCAGACGATACAGCTTTGCTATCCACACACACAAATCCTATAATTGCATCAGAACACTTACAACATCACATTAACAAAATTGAAGACTGGCTTAAAACTTGGAGAATTCATGCAAATCAAAGTAAGTCTACACACGTAACTTTCACTCTCAGGAGAGACACATGTCCACCAGTTACACTTAATAATGAGGAAATCCCGGTAAACGATACTGCAAATTACTTGGGCATGCACTTGGACAGAAGGCTGACATGGAAGAAACACATTTGGACAAAGAGGAAGCAACTAGATATAAAACTGCGTAATATGTACTGGCTAATCGGACGCCACTCACAAATGAGCAGACATAGCAAGTTGTTAGTATACAAAGCCATCCTGAAACCAATATGGACTTATGGCATACAACTCTGGGGTACAGCCAGTAATAGTAACATAGAGATATTGGAAAGATTTCAAACAAAAACACTGAGGACTATCTTTAACATCCCCCAATACATCAGTAACAAGATCATATACCTCGATATAAAACTACCAACTGTGAAACAGGAGATAGCAAAATACAGTGACGCCTACCAGGAAAGACTATCAAAGCATAAGAATGAGCTTGCCGTCAGACTGAGTGGAGTCCAAGGTCTCCAATATCGAAGACTAAAGAGACATAGTGTACCAACTCTTCAGGACAGATTCGTCAGGATGGAATGAGACACTCAGCTGAGAAGTGTCTCTCCAAGCTAAAAGCCATCACCAGATTAAAATATCAGCCAAAACAGTGGCTTATTGTTGTGTGCAACAGATCGCCATGGAGCAGAGATAGACAAAAAAAAAAAAAATGTTCTGGGTTTTTATGTATAATATGTTTGTATTTACTAAAAAATCTTTTGTAAATCTAAAATTTTATTGCAATTTTTGTGGAGTAATTTTCTTTTTACTTATTTCAAATTCCAAAACAGAATACATTAACAGAATCTAATATTGATACCTATATACACCATCAAAGATCGGACACTAGTTTTGTTACATTATTGTATATCCAAATTTTACAGAACTTAAAATGTGCAAGAATTTGGTAAGGTCTGTGACCAGCAGTGAATGCCACAAAAATATCTATTAGTCATATCGACAATTCAGTTACACAGCGAGAGTGGATTTTAAGAAATACTAAAGATTTTTATGAATAAATTTATTTTGTCACAGGTGGTTTCTTCATTTCTTTTCTTTTTTGTATGGCCTCTTGGATGCGCTGCGGTTCCCTTATAGATAAACTGCGCGGATGACGTGGGTCAATAAGCTCTGGTAAAATGTAGTCCATATAAAATGAAGTTAATTTACCTTCCATTTTGTCTTTCCAAAATGTATCATCTCTTAAAATGATTTCTGTTTTAAGAGGTTTTTTTCATTTGCCCAGACCGCAAATAAACATTTTGAGCGCTGTGTAATATGTAACTGACCCTGCACTTGGTAAAACCAGTTGTGTGTCTTATTAATTATCAGTCCATCTTTTGTATCTTTTTTCCAAAAAGTTATTTTTCTATTTTCTATACCTTCTGCTATGCCAGTTTTATGTGCTGTTATTGGACATTTAACTTCTACTATCATGTCTTCACCACATAGTCCATCTGGTGTTGCCCCAAGATAACGTATAATTTTATCTATAAATAGGCCACACGGTGTAATATTAATACCCTGTTCTAAAGACAACTGGTTCAGGGCGACTTTTTCATTTTCACGGCCATGTTTAATACATAAAATATTGTCGAGATTTGATTTGTATAATAGTTCTTTAACTATATTACTACAACTCGTGTCAGGGCTCATTTTAATGACTCTGCCAAAATTTGATGCGCAACTCAAGCCACTCGCTACTTCCTCCTTGAAGAATAGTTTTTCTTTCAATAAAATCTCTTTCTTGATCTGTTTTTTGTTGATCTTGGACATAACGTTCTTTCAATTTGTTTAATACTTCTATATCTATGTCAGGTTTACTGCAATCAGGACCATAATCATTATTTTTGGATATAGATGGAGTAAATAAACGACGTTTTACTCTTTTGTATCTTTTATTGCATGCATTTTTCTTTATTCTTTGGCATTCCAGTTTCAAGAGCTTTCCCTTGGGACTTATGCCTTGATTTAGTGATTTGTATAGTCGCGATACAGTCTTCTTTTTATTAAATGCCACCGCTGCCGCAAGACATCTAGTGCTGTAAGAATTTTTCTTTGAAAAATTAACACGCTTTCCTCCAACGAATTTTGCTACAATGCTGTGAAAGTTCTCAACTGCATTGCTATCTACATCATAAATTAAACTCCTAGCATGTGCAGCCAATACATGCACGAAGTAACAATTTTTTTGCCATAATGTACTCAAAAAAAAATCTTGCGACGGTTTATTGGTATCTTCAGTTCCAATTTTCCTACAAAAATTTGGTTTACATTTTAAATGATTTCCAAAGGCATGTTGGTGACATAAAAGTAAGTCTTCAAAAAGCATCTGAAAGTCGGAATCATTTTTATGTCTTTTTATGCTCTTACAAATAACTGCCCGAGTGGATAAAATATTTTTTTTTGTTATTAATTTCCGATATTTTATTGGGTATTTTGAGTCAATAGTAAGTGATTGCAGTTTGTTACAAAAATTTCTTAAAAGATGATTTCTGCACTCTACTTTCTCAACTGTGACATCATGATAGGGTCGTGCCTCTAATATTTTAGAATACGTGCTATAGTCGCCATCTGAGATCAACCTGCCATAGATTAAGTTATGCTGGTCAACCGATTGTTTAAAACCTTCGACAACTATTTGACTCTCCATGCCCGTTGAAGGACCATCATAATTTTTTAAACAAATGTGGTCTTTGGCTTCAATTTTATCCTTTTCTGCCTTTGCACACACTTGACAATATTTGTTTTTTATGCCCATAAACAAGATCTCCCCAGTATTCTTACCTATGATAGCAGCGGCCCCAGAAAGAGCAGAATAATTTTTTTTGTATGGCCTCTTGCTCCAACATCCATCGGCTTTCACGTCTATAATGGGTATACCATCTTTATTAATTCTGCCATCAATCATTGAAATTTCTCTTTCTTTTATTGCTGCTTGAGTCATGGTTTCCAACGCAACTTTTTCCCAGTGCTTGCTTATAGTTTCGTGGTGTCTATTATAAGTTTTGATGCTCACATTTGG
The DNA here is from genome assembly GCA_946251805.1 of Cybosia mesomella. Taxonomy (NCBI): domain Eukaryota; kingdom Metazoa; phylum Arthropoda; class Insecta; order Lepidoptera; family Erebidae; genus Cybosia; species Cybosia mesomella. The sequence continues at coordinate 16,525,287 of OX276392.1, forward strand.
TAGATTTAGACATGATAAGAATTCCTCTAACTATGCCTGACCGCACCCGATCGCTACAGTACCAGCTACAGCACATGTGTTGAGATTCAAATAGTTATCATCACAACAATCATTTTTAATATAGAACAATAGATTGCACATTTTACATCGAAACGTAAAAGTGGACATCAATCCACTTTGCTTTTCACCTTGCAATTCCAATTCTTTTGACGTACAGCCTAATGGTCCATGACTGCTGATGTCAAGTAATTGGTTTACAAAATAATTAATGTCAACAATTCTTCTTCCTCGTGGTTGTGACCTTGGGTTGTCTGCGTGTTCACGCTCTTTTTCATACTGAAACAAAAACCATAGGTACTAGTATTAGCGACTTCAGTAATTTGTAAGTAATGTACCTGCATATGTTGTTCGATAGTTTCAGCTCGGGGCAAACTATTAGTTCATAGATAGATATTTGGGATCTAAAGAAAATATAGTGATTGTTTGCTAACGGAATTCGTAGAAGAAATTGTTTTTGTCTTATGGATCAAACTAGGATAGGTTACGTTACATATAATATTTGTAATTTTTTTGCAGCGTAGTATTTACATTATACTTGCTTTCGCTCGTAGCTGCGCCCGTAGGGTAGGTCTATAAAAGTAGCCTATGACCGTCTCCAGGGTCGCATTGCATCTATTTCTGTTCCATAATTCATCAAAACCCGTTCAGTGGTTTTTATGTGAAAGCGTAACAGACTCACTTTTTATAAAGTTAGTTAGGATTATTTTGTAGTTTTAGGTAATGTTACTACATACCACATTTCCATCGCCTTTATGGTTCGTCTCAGTAGTAAAATATCCTACAGTGTCTGTGGTTTTCAAAATCTGTAAAGGACTACTTTTTGCATTTACACTGAAAAAAAAGGTATAATATGTTAAAGCCGGTTCGATTCCGCTCAGTGCAAATTTTTGTTTGCATGAATATGCATATTTGTGTATTTGTGTTTGCAAATATATGTATTTACAAAAAAAATGTATCTAAGTATGTATATCCGCATTCTAGAACCCATGACACAAGCTAGTTAAGCTATGCTGACTTTGGGTCTAGATAGCGCTGTGTAAAATGTCGTAGAATATTTAATTACTTATTATGCAATTGTTATAAGACAGGTACACCAAAATCATTTTAGTTACCTACTTTTTACAGGTAGTTTTAAAAATATTAACTAGAAAAAGTGTAGTTTTTTAATGCCGGGTCTATCACTTTTACGAGCATAGTGCAAGATGCAATACGCGATAATGTAGGTAAATTGATTGTGTGAATAATAGGTTTAGAAACGAATGAATGCGGCCAAAAGAGATTCATATTATTTCACAAAGAAGGCAAATTTATTTTATTGTATCAGTAACGTATAATAAAATAAATTTGCTTTCTTTTTTCCAACTACTTACACTACCGTGATAATTATGTTATTTACCTACTTACATTTTGGTAACATTCTCACAGTCAGATTTTTCAACCTCTGTTTCTGAAATAATATTTTGGTCTAATAACCGCAAGGTTTGTCTTTTTCTTTTGTTTCTGGAAATGAAGGAAGAGTCGATTATGGTAAAAATAGATAGGTACCTACTAGGTGTGGCAGGGATCAGTCGCGCACTCGCACCGTCCATAATGAGGCCGCTGGGGCCTTTGAGATCGTGTGGTCCATGGCCCTTTATGCGGTTTCAGTTACGGTCAGGTGAACGGCCAGCAACATTACAATCCTGCGATCCCCATTGCGGGTGCTAGCCATCAGGATCATAAGGAGATACCGCACGGTCTCGTTCGAAGGGAACTACAAGCAAATCCCTTGGGACGCAAGTAGGCGCTGGAGCGGTATCTAAGATTTGCACCTCGAGAAATCGACGGGCAGCGATCCCAACTCTGCCAGGTGCTCATGAAGGTGTGGAAGGAATTACTTGGCCTTCCAAGCACAGGGCATGCTACAATTATTGCGGTGATGAGACCCGTCATGGAGAAGTGGATGGTGTGGCCCCATGGTAGCCTCTCCTGCTGGTTACGCAGGTTCTCACCGGTTATGTTTTGAACTTATAATACACATCGATAAAAATAGGTAGGTAAGTAGGTACTTACAAGCTATTCATTTTGTCAATCTTTTGTAGTTGACATCGCTTCAATCTTGATATTTTAGGCATCTTGGTATTTATTAGGTATAATAAAATTTAAAACAGAAAACAACACGCAAATATATAGTCCATGGCAGGTAATAAATATCCAACAGCTAAATATTTCGTTCACCAATATTTAACACAATACAATACAAATCGCGTATTTTTTGCGGATTACGGTAGGAGCCCCTTAACGCGTCCGGTGTGCGCCTATCGTACATAATATACTCCATTTGGTTAGGTACTTAAAAAAAGGTAAACAAGAAAAATGGCGAATTTCAGAGATTGTCAACCTTTAATGACAATGGTATTTTCATGATCATCCGTTCTATAAGGATAAGTATCTTTGGGCCACGTTTCCTCAACAAACTTGAATATGTTTATTACAGTTTGTTTCTCTGAAGACGAAACACGGCCCCTCTTGATACGTTTCTTCTTCGGAGATGGAAACGAATGGAATCTAGGACGACTAGTGCCAGGTTCAGGATCACCCATTTCCACAGTTAAACCAACAAAACAATTAACAAAACTACTAACAACTATAAAAATAAAAACTATAACAATAACAGCACAGAAAAATCAAATTTTAACAATTTTGGTAACGAACAATATACGAACTGCGAATAGACGTATGGCGCGATCCGGAAAAAACTGTTTTGAATACCTGTCTTTTTAGTTTCTTTATGGTAGGCACAGTGCAATACTTTTTAAAATCATTTTAAATAATATAATTATTATGATTTTTCAGCTTAGGAAATAATAATTGCAACTTAATATTAAACAAAGTAGTTAAATATAGAAAAATATAAGAGAAAAAATGGATTTTAAGTTCTAAAATGATTTATTTTGGTTTCTTTTTATTTAGGAACGAAAAATGCCCCTATAAAAGAACCCTTTTTACGATTTGTTTACCTTTTTTTAAGTACCTAAACAAACGGAGTATAGTTACAATGTTTCCGTTGGTAACATCACGCTCGCTCTACTGGTGTTAGCAGTAACTTAATATAACTTATGGCTACTTAATCGAATACTATTTCATCCATTCATGCCTGACTAAGTGGTGGCTGTCGCGATGGCCCGCTCTGCTATAATTAATGACATCCCTTAGGACCCTCAGCGTCCATCACGACAGCGCCTGCAACTTCTTCCATCCATCACTGCAAATCATACCTCATACTTGCATTCTTGTTATGATACGACGGGCCACTGGCTCTATGTTTACAATTGTCACGAAACTAAGGCTCTGTTCACATTAATAAAAATTTATATTACACACTTATTTTGCACTACTGAAGTTTTAACACTGTTTTAATAGACACTGGCTGATATTGGTGCTTGCACCGGCGCGCTGGATTCTTTTAAACTATGTATTTTCACAATATCTAGCATATCGTTCGCTAGCTTACGCTTAATGTGTTTTCCGCACTTTTTGCTGCACATGTATACACATATACCTAATATCGACGCCACGACTACGAATATGAGTATGCCATATACTTCGATTTTTCTTTCCACTTCGGCTCGGGCGGAGTTGTCGGAGCCTGTCTGTGCAATTACTACTTGATCGTTCTTGGCCTGCTGATTTCCCATGTTTACAAAGATGGCCATCAATGCTACTGATGCTACTGTGTGTTTACTAGTGCCTTTCCAGATTTGATAGAGGAGAATATATAATACTACTATAATACTAAATTAGTGCTTACTCTGTCGTTTATTCATCTAGCTCATGTACAGGCTGTTGTTGTGTGTGACCTTGTAACAATTATGAGTTTAAGCTTCAAAACGTGACTCTATAAGTTAAACCTGACCGTTGGCCGAACGGTTCTCCCACTGCGAGTGGTTTTCAACGAAGATTTTAATGGGGGCTCACCATTGGCTGTGTCTTTGTCAGTCTGTGGAATGTCATTGATAACCTTATTCCCCTTTTTCTCGCTTGTGTTAAATCTTTGTAAATGAATAGTTTTCTATCGTTAGTGTGTGATACGTCTAGGTGTTTCTTTGTCGGAATTAACCTTTGTTAACGCATGAATAAGGGGCTTGTGGTCCGTATACACTGTCAATTGCCTGCCCTCAATCATGCCCCTAGAATGCATGATAGACATGTATATGGCAAGCAATTCTCTGTCGTACGTACTATACTTTTGTTGCGTGTCTGACAATTTCTTGGAAAAATACCCTAACGGTTGCCATTTCCCTTCAATTTTCTGTTGCAACACGGCGCCTACGCATGTGTTGGACGCGTCCGTCATCAGAGCCACTGGTACGTCTGGAGCTGGGTGAGCGAGTGTTGCAGCGCTTTGTAAACTTACCTTACACTGCTCGAAAGCGGCCTCTGATTCCTCGTCCCATTCTATCACAGTCTTATCCCTTTTCTTAGAATTGTGTAGGAATTTATTTAGATGCGCGTGGTGACTGGCAGCCTTTGGTAAATGCGACCTGTAGAAGTTTATCATCCCTAAGAAACGCCGGAGGTCTTCAACCGTTTCCGGTTTCTTGTATTCTGTAATCGCCTTTACTTTGTCGGGTAGCGAGCTTATACCTCCGCTTGTTACTGTGTGACCTAGAAACTCAATTGCACTTTGACCGAAACGACATTTGGACACGTTTATTGTTATACCTATTTCGCAGAATCTCTGAAATACTTGCCTTACGTGTTCTTTGTTCACAGCGTCGTTTTCTGACGCAATGGTGATGTCATCTATATAACAGAACAATGAACTGTGCACGTTTCGATTGCCCTGTGAAATGGAAACATTCTCTAGCCCTTTTAGCACCGTGTTATCCATGAACCTCTGGAAGGTTTGTGATGCTGAACGGAGTCCGAAGCACATCCGTGGAAAATGGAACAGGCCAAAGGGAGTGATGATGGCGGTCTTCTCGACGTCCTCGGGGGCTATCCTAATAAAATGATAAGCCCTGTTGATGTCTACGGTCGTAAAAACCCTCTTCCCAGCTAAACCGTATGTGAAATCATGTAACCTAGGCACTGGGTATCTGTCCGGTTTAGTGATTGCGTTGAGCCGTCTGTAGTCGCCACACGGCCGTATCTTGCCGTCCTTTTTCGGGACGACGTGTAACGGGCTGGCCCACTGACTGCTAGACGGCTCACATATCCCCATATCCTGCATAATACGGAACTCGTCTCTCACCTGTTTGTATTTGTCCGGCGGTAGTGGCCTCGCCCGAGCGTAGATCGGCGGTCCTGTTGTCTCGATGTGATGGTAGACGTTGCTCTCCGGCGCGTTCTTGAAATTGACCGGCTTGGTGATCTCCGGAAACTGCTCCAGTAACTCTCTATACGGATTATCTGCCTGAATAGTGGTTATGGACGGTTCGTTATGCCTACTGATGGTCCCTATCGTGTGTAACGTCGTCACTTGGTCTACCAAACGCTTATTGTGTAAATCTACTACTAACCTATGTGTTTTAAGGAAATCAGCACCTAATATCGGTTTACTGACGTCACAAATAACAAACGACCACTTAAAACTACGTCTTAATCCTAATGTAAGCTCTAGCGTGATTACACCATATGTTTTTATTTCGGTGCCGTTCCCGGCGTACAACGTGTATGCGCCCTTATTGTAACTATTACTATTGTTATTGTTCTTGAACTTCGCGGGCACTACCGAAACATTCGCGCCAGTGTCTACCAAAAATGTCATGCCGCTCTTATGGTCTCTAATGCTCAAACGGTGATTGTCACACAACTCGGCACACTCTTTCACCGCACTCGAGTGCACCGCACTTAGTTTCCCTGCTTCTTCCAGTTGCATGGCTCCTCGCACTGCCTCGCTGCCTCTCGGAAACGGAAATGGTACCTGCATAGCCAATCGCTGCTCTGCGGCGTCCGACTTGGACCTCGGGACCTCGACCTGTACGAATTCCTGCTGGGTGGCCATTTCGGATTGTAGCTGCGCCTCTGCTGTTCCCTTCCGCGGAGCTCGCACACTTCTCCGCGAAGCGTTTTCACTTCCAGGGATAGGTTTCGCAGCTCGGTCAGCAGCTCCGGGTCGGAACTTCCTTTGGGGGTCGCCAGTTTTGCTTCTGCTATTTCTCCGCTCTGTAGGTTATCCATGATCCTGTCTGCCATCCTGGCCAGGTCGTCCAGCTTCGTGTCCGAGCTAACCCCTGCTAATATGGCTCGCACCCATCCGGGTAGCCTGGTTAGCCACAGGTTCTTGAATGTGTCACCTGTTGTCCCCGTGTTCCGTGCCAGCTCGCGCATCTTGGCGAGCAGCTGGAATGGTCGCTGCTGTCCTAGATCTAGTTCCTTCACTAGCCTATGGAACTGGGCCTCCGCACTCTCCTGGAAGGCCTTCAGCAATCTTGCCTTGAGCACTGTGTAACGATTTTGTTCCGGTGGCTCGTCTATGAGGTCTGCTACCTGGCTGAGCTCCTCCTTACCCAGTTTTGCCACCACCAGGTCATACTTGACGCTCTCTCCCTGGTGCTGTGGTCCCATCACGGCTTCGAATTGGACAAACCACATGCGTGGCATGTCCCTCCAGAACGTGGGAATTCTGTGTGTGAGGCTGATCGCCGCCAAATCCCTGTCCAGCTGCTGCGGTGTTGGGTTCATCTTGTTCTCACGTATTCACTAATCTATGTATGCACTAACCTATGTACGTATCAAACACGTGTTTGTACGTGTATGAATGCGCGGCACGCGTTTTCGGCGAACGCACGCGGTGAGCCGTATGTGGGCAGTAGGCAAGCGGGGTCACCACTGTTGGGTATGTCTGTCACCTGATGGTAAACCTCGTTCGGATGTTCGGCCGGAGCCAATGAAAGCACTTGGTGTTAAGTTAAGATCGTTTACTGATTCAAACTTACGACTCTAGTGTACGTGTCCTACCTACTGCCCGGATCGTATGCGACTGCCCGTCGCAGCGGGACCGCACGATCGAGTGCCTACGAAATGCTTGTCAGCATTCTGTCCCCACAATAATAATGAAAAAATTAAGCAATTGCCAACCGCAGTGTGTGTGCGTGGTTGTGTGCGGTTTTGCGTTTTCAGCTGTTCTTAAGCCGCTTGCGTTTAATTGCAGTGTGTGCTAAGCCTTACTTTTGAAACTTCTTCGCAATACTTACTTTTGACACTCTGTAGTATTATTTACGTTTGCCGCTCGGGTATGGATATTGATCATTAACTTTTGGCTTTTTGACGCTGCTTGTACGTACAGAGTTCACGGACACGGGACACATTCACATGCATGATGCATGGCAACATTGGTTTTAATAAATATTTTTTTTTATTAATTTATATTATAGGCATATAACACTGAAGGTCACCTTGGTTGTTGCATCTGTCATAGTGTCATTTCTGATCGGATTAGAGGTGGTCTCTCTGTAACAGGTAACTAAAACTAAAAGACCCGTTCCAAATACTCATCTTCCAGTGAAATAACAGCACGTTAGCATATTGCATATATACCAAAAGTTCCTTACGGCCAGCCTTGTGGGACGGTTTTGGCTTAGTTATCTTTTAAGATGATGCTGGATTGCCCGGCCATATGTTTTAAGCTTCACCCCCTCTACAGGCGTATGAGGGGTTGTTGTAACTGCTGATTGATCGAATATATTAATATAATATTCTTGTTGTTGTATTAACCTCTTGTTGTATAGGAGGCGCCGTACAAGAAGAGCAAAATACCAATCAATCATATTCGTAAAATATAAGAATATCATCTTTATATTATTAAAGTTACTAAAGCGTCAATAAATATTAAAAAGATAATCAATATCGTAAGCTCTGTGGCGAAGTGGTGGTGCGTTCAACTGCTAAGTGCGTGGTCGTGGGTTCAATTCCCACTCAGTACAAATATTTGTATGCTTGAATATGTCTATTGCCTCTATTGGCATTGGCCTGGGTGTTTCTATGTATAATATGTATGTATTGGCAAAAGAAAATGTATCTGAGTATGTTTATCCGTATTCTAGAACCCATAACACAAGCTTGTAAAGCTATGCTTACGTTGTGTCTAATAAGCGGTGTGTAGAATGTCGTAGAATATTTATTGAAATGAAACTTCTTTATCGGCGTTGGAAAAAAAATACCGTCACAATATGTAACGTTTTTCGGTTACGCGCCATCTTAATTTCTGTACATCTTTCCGTTACGCGCCATCTTTAAAAAAAAGTTGATTTATTCGACTGATAGTGATCAGCAAAATGAAAGGGTTTATTTTAATTCTAATTTCAGTGAATTTCTAAAAAAAGTAAGTAATTATATCTCTTTTTCCGAAGACGTAGGTGTGATTATGGTATTTATTTTTTTCAAGTTATTTAAGGTTAACCTCAGTTTTTGATTGTAACTATCGGTTAATGTATATAATTCCATTAAAACTAGTTATTATTAACTAATACGACTGTTTTGTACTTGAATGAAATGCTGTGATAATCTTAGTAGTAATAAGGTAAAATGAAATAATTGTATTATTTGTATTCATATCTATGATAATAAAAGCCTTTTGTTAAACTTTATCTGATTTATCTTAATAAAGTCATAAAGAAGTTTCACTTCTTACCTTAAATTTTACATTTTTTTTAAATTTATTATTTTATTTATTAACTGCCTAATCCTTGCCCCCATTTGTAGTTACCTATTATTTTTATCCGTTACTAGGTCTCACTAAAAAGCTGACTGATCTGTCATCTGTCAATCTTTCTCCCTCCCTGCCTGCCTTCTGCCTTGTAAATCTGTGCTGCCTGCCCTCCTGTTAAAAAGTACTTCATTTGTATGCAACTCGTAAAGTTGTAACTCCTGCACAAGTGCTTTTTTAAATTGTTCTTGATATAAATTTTTTGACCTCGGTATAGTATATATAGTGTAATAAAATTCTTACACAGCGGACCAAAATGAGTCTCCTCGATCAAATCAAGCAATACAGTACGGTGGTCGCCGATACCGGTGACTTTGAAGGTTAGCCTACTATCATATCTGTTAAAAAAACCTCTACAAAAATATGCCACTGTTAGTCTTTTACGAATTATTGATCAAAGTTAATCTCAATTTTATTGGTACTATATTGGTAGGGTTTTATGATAATATACTAGGGTCAAGGATTGCTGCTATTCTAACTGATCCAATATTATGAGAAACTGGGTGAATAATTAATAAGCGCACTAATTGTAAGCGATTGTAGCAATTTATTAGTTATTTAGTTCTTGAATCTTGACTGTTTTGTTGAAACCTATCAAAAATCTGATTAAAAAATATCTTTATTTTAGCAAACACAACTATTTAAGATTTCCCAGTACCTATCTTTTTTTATTTTCAGTTTGATGCTTTATGTTTTTTTGAGTTATTGTCTTATCTGCTTGACCATGATGGGGTCAATCAGTGCAATGCACAGTTTTTCTGTAGATTACAATGACTTCAATGTATACTACTAGACTGGCTGTACAGAGCAAAAAATTTGGTATTGTGAAAGACCACTACTTGACCAGCAACTATGTGCAAATTTTTGTAGCTGTCAAACAGATGACATTACAAGAAGACATGCTATAGCTATATAGATAGGTGTCAAAATTCATTACCTCATCTATCTAGTGTCTGTCCCTTTCCAAATTCATTCCAGTTACCATATCACAATTTTTGTTCTAAACTACTCTAGTATACATAGAAGACTTTAATAATATTTTATTATGTTTTATTGGTAATTTAATCTTGGGTGAAAATAATGTTTTATAGAGCTTAAAAATCTGGCCTTCATACTTGATACTGGTCTGACCTTTAGCGTGCAAGTCTGGATTGTGTGTTGTGTACATAAATATCTTGATTTTGCACAGTAATGAGATAAATGTGCTATCACTGTTAATTTACAATGCTGGCAAATATTTTCAAGTACAATTTCATAATCTGGGCATGAGCTGGAATGAATTCAATACATAAATGAAACTTGTCATTGATATGTTGTCTGTCTGTCTGTTTGAATAAGGTAATCTCTTGGCCGATTCGGAAGGGATTCTCACTGGCAGATAGCTAATATAATAAGGTGTAAAGTGTAAACATTAAAAAAGAATTAGGGTACACAAAAAATAATTAATACCCATTTCTAAGTCTACGCGGTCACAGCTCGCAGTCGCAGGCACAGCTAGTTTATACTAATGTTACAAAGAGGTAAAGTTTCTGAGTTTGTAGGGGGTAATATGGTATATGCATCTACTAAACCGACTTCTTTCACCAATAGAAAGCCACACTATTTGTGAGTGTCATAGGCTATATATTATCACGCTACTACCCAAGGAGGCCTCACGCCGTCTATGTACTTTGTTCCAATTTTGTTCTGTTAACAGGGTAATCTATTCCCATATATTTAGATCGAAAATATCGACAGATATACATATTTATCTCAATATTAGCGCGATGTCAAAAGTGTACCGCGTAGTAAGACAGAAGTTGTAGGTATTTTTTCTTGTTCGCACTCACTGATTACTTCCATAATGTGTCTTATTGGATTCGAGATGTCCGTAACGTTAAGGTAGGCTAATTGGCCTAGTATTGAGTGACTGTTTTTAGTGCCTGTGCCGTATCTACTTCTTTTATAAAATGACGAATACATGTGGGTGCTAGCACCCACATTTCGCCAGTTTATGTTTAGGTCCCAATGTAATAGGTGGCGAGCCTATTGCCATTAACCGGGCACTTATAAACCTGCGATAAATACACACATAACTTCGAAAAGCATCGAAAAGTCATTGGTGTGTGCCATGGAATGTCTAGTAGGGAACCCAAGTTTAATTATTTTTTTAAAATATTTAATCAGTCAATTTGACTGCAACCCCCTGATGGTAAGCTGAGGTGAAGTCCAATAAGTAATGGCCACCATTTCCAAATGCTGTCCCTAGAACGGTGACCCCTACCTTGGCGGCCTCGACAGATGCTAGTTTTAGGGCTTTAGGGTAGTTTATTTGATTTGAAAGGAAGAAAATATTAAATGATTATAAAATAAAATTGTTATTTACCAGGCACATCAACTTTATTGAAGATTTGTTTTTTTTATTGAGAGAGGCAGCCCTAGCTTCATAACTTTCACTAGTGCCTAATTCCAAGACCAAGCGGCTGCAACGTTATACTAAACGAACAGTCGAGTGTTAACATACATATTTGCACGCAGCGGTCAATCGCGTGGACAAGTAGGCAACAAATTTGTACAAGTAGGTTGATTTTCCAGGATAGGATTGTACTAACTACTAGTTATCTGCTGCTAATCTGTACCCAAGCGAAGCCGGGGAGGGGCCAGCTATATAATATTATAAAGAGGAAAGATTTGTTTCTGTGTAATCGATACTTTTATCCCGATAGCCCCACCGGATCAAAACTACACAGGCAAAGCCGCGGGCAGCAGCTAGTATTATTTATATAAATGAAGATGTAAAAAAGCGATAAGTATTGAATATTGGAATCAGATTCTGGTTGTTAGGGCTCCAGGGACAGCCATGTCATTACGATATACGAATCAAACCCCTCCCGAATTTCAAAATATTATCTACAAATCAACCTTTTGTTAGTTTTCAGATGAACGATGATAAAAAAAAATTTTTTTTAATATTATTTTTTATTATTTCGTTTGCTTATAAAATAGGCTAATACCAATGATCTTCAGAGTTAGATAAGACACAGGCGATTAAAAATCAGTAATTTACAATCGCGAATTCGCTAATCTCAACGCAAGTATGAGTGTAACAAGATATGAACTAATCAGTGAGTATGAACAAGAGCAAGGAACCCGGTACACTTTTGACATCGCGATAGTATTGAGATAACATAACTACCTACCCCAATCTATACATAGTATATAATTACTTGTTCAATATAAGATCATTAGCTGACTGAAACGAATTAGAGATGATAGATTGGTCCAGTGCTGCCAGTATCAGGCCTTTGTGTGGAACTATCGCCACCTGAATTACAGCACTTTCTAATCCACAAGGCTCTAAGAACAAGTTGATAGTGAACTATCCTGACCACTTTGGTTGCGTCAACTGGGGTAAATGCATCAGGTTTCTCGGTAGATTGTGTACTAGACGTTTTATAGCTATACTGAGTTGTTGTTAGTAGCTACTACTTCCGCACAATCTGAGTACTTTCATAGAACTGACTTTTTTGCAGCCATGGAAGCTTACAAGCCGACAGACGCAACAACCAATCCAAGCTTGATCCGATCTGCTGCTACATCGGTGAAGTATCAACATTTATTTCAAAAAGCTGTCAAATATGGCAAGGAAACTGGCGGGTAGGTTAAATCATTTATTACAAGCTTTCATTTTACATGCTCTGTATGTATGTATGTATGTATGCATGCAGGGCTGGGCAAAATACAGGATTTGCTTTAATTGAGGTACTAATTATAAAATACTATCTGCAGTATGTATTTAAAATATAAAATATCTTTAAGTAATGTATTTTTTTAAATATACCTAAAATATATTCGTGTGTAATAAATATATTCGTGTTTGGTTCATATAAGCTTTAACGGGAGCGACTTTCTGATAGCTTTATTACAATATTGTAATGATTATAAGCTTTATTCCTTTTATCTAAAGTGCAACTAGAAGATCTTCTATGCCAATAACAGTTGCATCTTTATTTGTGTTGATACTACAGGACAGCCTCTTTGGCGTAGCGGTAGTGCATTCGACTGCTACGAAGGGGGCGCGGGTTCGATTCCCGCTCAGTGCAAATATATGTCTATTTGCATTGGCCTGGGTGTTTTTATTTATTTGTATGTATTTACAAAAAAAAAGTAAATAAGTATGTTTATCCTAGAACCCATAACACAAGCTAGTTAAACTATGCTTACTTTGGGTCTAGAAAGCGCTGTGTAGAATGTCATAGAATATTTATTTATTTACAATACCACCTTAAGTTTACCTTCGTTGTATTTCTGTATATTGACGCGAAACACTGAACGCGGACCGCCATCGCTAGCGCCTCGCCGGCTGTGGCGTAAAGTGGCAACTTTACTGTGCCAAAAACACCTAAAGTCGTCGAAAACCCTCGCCTTAAAACACTGATATATAAATATAATGCAAATAGACTATGTAATAGGTATGACAAATTATAGATATCTAGCATTGAATCTTATAAAGCCAAGTATTGCTCCTTCACTAATTTTATAAAGGCACTAGCTGTTCCGCGCGTTCGCGCGTTACATTCTTCGCCCCTGTGGCCCCTACATACCCGTAATTTATTAGTTCTGCGATAATGTATGGAAATTTACCCGATTTTTTACATTTATAATTACTGCTCCGCTCTCCTGGGTAGTAGCGTGATGACATATAGCTTATCAATCAATCAATTAGTCTATTGCAGTCCACTGCTGGACATAGGCCTCTCCCATTTTACACCATAGCACCCGATCCTCCGCCGCGCGTCCAGTCTATCCCATGGCCATGGGCCATCTAACACAAAACATTCGCATCACTATTTCCTGAGATTAGCGCGTTCAACTAAACGAAAAAACTTCAGCTTCATAATATTCAGTATAGACTAGCTGTGCCCGCGACTTAGTTCCCGTGGATTTAGATTTTTTGTGTTTTAGTTCTTTTGAGCGGAACCCTATTTTATCTTCTAAAATAAAAATAGCCTAAATTATTCTTTACAATATTATCTATTTGCCAATGAAAGTCACGTCAAAATCGGCCCAGTCATTCCAGAGATTACCTAATTCAAACAGTCAGACAGACAAAATTGTTTTTTTGTTTTTTATAATATAATAATATGTATCGTTTATTTAAAACCTGCTATTTTAATATTTCAAACAGACACTCCCAATTTTATATTTGTATAGATTAAGATACCAAACCATCAAAGCAAAAATTTCCCTGCTAGAAATTTACGTTTGAAGCTGCGTGTTGAAACAAAATTATAACTAATAACATTATAATATAACACAATAACAGAAACCCAAAGCGAAAAGTATGAGTTACCTGTTAGTAATCATCAGTTTTTAAAATCGTGTGTTCATACACAACCATTCGCAATAGCCCGTTCGCGCATTCTGCGCCCGCGATGCAGTCTTTGTGATATTACGTTGCAATTCTGTGGCAAGAGTTAAGACGGGTATACCTCGAGGCAAAAAACTTGACCAAAAATTCGCGCATGTGCACTAACTGAACAATCAAAAAACCAATAAAAGGACTGATCCACCAATGACGTGAGCCCTTTGAGCCCGAGATTAGTTTTATATATCTATGATAGGTTGATTGGGGGTGCCTTAGCCGTCGCGCCCCGCGCTCACCACCACAGACTCCTAACTACGCATCTAGAGTACATTGTCAAGATTTTTGCCCCTATCTATAGCAGTCTTTCCGTGCAGTCCGGGTGCGATGGAGGCCGCGCGGGAAAGTGACCGGTAGGATTGCGGTTATTACTTGTTTATACCTAGGGATGCGATGCAGTTAGCCGATCGATCGCAAGAAAATTGAGCTGAGCGAGCATTAATTTTTTTATTTCAAAATCTGAATAATTCAATTTTTGCGCGCGCGAACTTTTTCCATTAGTTTCAATGGTAAATTTGTTTTCGGATGATAATTCCTCAATGGTATAAAATTAAAAAAAGCGACCAAGTGCGAGTCGGACTCGCCCATGAAGGGTTCCGTAGCAGTAAGTAACATAATAATGCTTTTTTTTTTAATTTTACATTTGTGTTGATTGAATGAAAGGTAAATTGCGTTTAACGATTTATGACGTATTAAAAAAAAACTACTTACTAGATCTGGTTCAAACCAATTATCGGTGGAAGTGTACATGGTAATGTACATCATATATTTTTTTGTTTTTTTTTTTATATTTTTGTGTGAAAATCATAATGCGGTTCACAGAACACATCTACTTACCAAGTTTCAACAGCATAGTTCTTATAGTTTCGGAAAAAAGTGGCTTTGACATACGGACGGACAGACAGACAGACAGACATGACGAATCTATAAGGGTTCCCTTTTTTGCCATTTGGCAACGGAACCCTAAAAATCGGACAGATTTTTAATTTTATGGTCTCAAAACATGCCCCTAGATTGTTGTTATGACCATGCCAAATTTGGTTGAAATCAGATTTGTGGTTGCAAAGGAGTTGTAAGCGGCTATCATGCGCGTATAATAATTAGGGGTTTACTTACGGTGCGTTAATATGTTGTAGAGATTAACATAAATAAATATAATTATCCTCTTTGGCAATCATGAGTGATGTCTACTACCAGTCTCATATTTAAGTCAAAGGTTTCAGAGATATTAGGACCTGCGCTGCATCGTACGTTCGCACTCATGCGGTCGCCTATTTCGTGCAAATAATACTGAGCTAATTTTTGCCAGTGAAAGTCCCGTCTGAATCGGCCCTGTCGTTCTAGAGATTACCTACTTAAAACAGACCGAAAGACAGACAGACAAAATTTTAATTCTTTAAATTTATAGTCGTGTAACCATTAAAAATCTGTTATTTTAATATTACAAACATGCTCTTCAGTTTTATTTGTCTATTTGGTATGATATATATATATACCGCGTGTTAGGGAAACGCGCCCGAAAACGAAGACAGGGGATAGCACTGAAGATAAAAACAATCTTGAGCCATTTTTTTATGACTGGTTTAAATAAAAACAAATGTTTTTGAATTTTTAATAGCATTATTCACGCTCCATCGTGTTAGTACAGCTAAATGAAACTGGTCGTAGACCCTGCGCGCCGCACGGGGTTAACGACCGGCGTCGTCATACGGGTCATACCGATATTCATTGCGGCATTATTTTTGGGTAGTGATGCATTTTTATGAAATTATCGTTTCATTTAGCTACACGATGGAACGTGAAAAATGGTAGTCACACTGGTAATTTCAGTATAAAGATACTTTGTAATTAGTGCTCAGCGATTTTTATTACTGACAGTATTATGAGTTCTAGAATACTGATAACTATACTTAGATACTTTTTTTATATATGTACCGTAAAGTGGCCCTACTTTGCGCCAAATTGTAATGTATGTCATTTGATTTGCTAATAAAAAAAAAACTACTGACATCTGGGAAATAAAACCTTGGTAAATGAAAGAATACATGTTACTTAACATATTTTAATCATTAATTACTAAGAATGGCACATAATCAGGTACAATTTTTTTTTTTTTTGGCGCAAAGTAATCCCTTTTGTGGGGTTATTTTGCACCACATACAAAACTAGTCACAAATTGTTCGTAAAACATCAGCGGAGCAAAGACAGACGCGCAAATCTTTGTGCCACTGGCTTAGTAGAAGTCATCGAGTTCTTTGACACTGAAAAATCCACGTTTCGATATTTTCTTGGGAGGCTCGATACTCCCAAGAATATCGTCCCATTCGTAAAAATTCACATCCTTCGTTTGTGGCCATTTCCACGATTTCAAGGATCTACACATTGCGTCCACTGTTGCACCTTTATCATCAAAATCTATTATCATACCAGGATATAGTCCATTGTCATATTTTACGACGACAAAGGCATTTTTTTCACGTTGCAATGTCTTGAAACATGACAATCTCTCTGGTTCAGCTATAGATTCTTCGGCACTATCTGGTTCTAAAAAGCCACCATTATCATCAGATTCATCCTGTACTGAATAGTGATCAGAATCACGATCATTAACAATTCTGGAAGTTGTCGGAGTTTCTTCGTCCGAGTCCAAATTTAATTCGTGACAAATACTTTTCCCAGCCGGTATTTCAAATTTCTTTTTTCTTCCTTTTGGTGCCAAATCTGTTATTGACTTCCGTTTCTTTTCTAAAATATCAATGAAAGAAGAAGACATGGCTTCATTGCGCTTTCGCCTTCTCCTGGTATTCTCTTCAGCAACTCTGATACATCGCAGGGTGCAATACCACATTTTCGAAATCCGCTCTTTAAATTTTCCCCAATATTTGGTTCTATATTTTCCAGTAATGTTTTTAATAGTGTCGGGAAAGTTTGCTTTGGTACTGTAGCATTTTTAGAACCTTCTGCAGAAGCTTTCCAGTCTGTGAGAATTTTTCTCCACTCTATCTTAAGCGGGCGGAAAAAAGCAACATCTAATGGTTGAGTTATATGGCTACTATTTGGTGGTAAACAGACAAACGCTATGTTATTCTCCCGACAGAGTTTCAAAACATGTATGGATAAATGGGAGGCTAAATTATCCCCAATCAACACTTTTTTGCCCTCCATTTTTTTCAGTTTTGGTATCATGAGGGTTTCAAGCCAGTCCGAGAATATTTGAGTATCAAACAACCCAGATGGTGAATTGCTGTAATGGCAACCCTTTGGGCCATTCTCAGTCCAAGTATTCCATAATTTTATAGATTTGTACACCACATAAGGCGGCATCAATTCCCCGGCTGCGCTCCCACAAAACATAATTGATGTGCTAGCCTTAGAGGAGTTGCAAATTTTTTCAGGGTACTTGCAGCCACGACGAACAATAACTTTTTGTTGTCCGGGGTCGTCTGTGAGATTTGTCTCGTCATAATTGAATATATGTGAAGGGGGCACATTTTCAAGCACAGGCTTTAAATTTGTAATATATTCTTCTAAAATATCTTTGCTTAATGCTGCCCGGCTCCTTTTTATATTTGTCGCTAAACGCACGGTAAGGTGCTGATGCCTTTTTAAAAATTGTTTTACCCACTCCCTTCCAGGTAAGTTATTTTTGAACTTTTTTATAGTGCGCCCACATTTGTCTAGGTAAGTTTTAATAGTAATTTTCAGATCATACTCTGTCAATGGGAACCCATATATACTCATTGTCTCTATGTGCGTAGCGATAGCAACCTCTTCTTCATTTGTGGATGTGGGTGGCGGCCCTGGCATATCCATATGAACCTTTTTAAGCTTATATACCAAAGTTCGACGGGGAATATTATAGTGTTCACTCGCTCGTCTCTGAGACATTTGTCCTGACTTTATAGCTTGTAAACATAGTTCAAGCTGTTCGGTAGTATAGTCCGAGTATCGTCTAGAACCAAGCTTACGTTTGTATGTCCTCGGCATATTGCGTTACCCTGTGAAAATAAAAATAAACGGTAATTCTTTAAACAGTAGCACCAGAAGGGGGTTACATTGCGCCAGCGCAAAGTAACCCCTTTTTGAAGCAAATCATGTCTGTCATGAAAAAAAAAAATCTAAAATTCATTCGCTTTTTATAGGCCTAAAATCAACTTTATATCGATTAGTAAGATAGTTTACTAATAATATCATGCTTAGCTTACCTCTTTAGTGTCAATGATTCCAATGATAGCACAGGATTTAAGCAACAATATTTTTTTGCAAAATTGTAGGCGCGTGATTAGACAGTTATAACAAACACCATAGATGCAATGGCGGACTGTCACTTATCGCAATAGTGACCTTTGACATTTGGAATGCGTTCAGAAAAAAATAAAACAAAAAATAACGTTATGGTTTTTTTAGATGTTGCTTTTAACTTCTGTCCGATTTGGCGCAAAGTAATATCCGTAGGCGCAAAGTAGGGCCATTTTACGGTACTTACAGTATGTGTGTAATAAATGTGTGTGTGTTTATTGCAGTTCGCTTGAGGAGCAAATTGGTGAGACACTGGATATGCTGAATGTTCTGTTTGGATGTGAAATACTTAAGATTATTCCTGGCAGAGTCTCAGTTGAAGTTGATGCAAGGTACTCGACTAGACTACACTAGAAGGGTTAGGCGAAGCCACATTTCATCAAGTCGTTCAGTTTCTCGTTCCAAATGTCAACAAACGAACCAAATGCGAACGTGTTTCAGTTTAAGCATGTCATAGTACGGATCATAGCAATTCAGTTGACAAACTTGTATTGAATTGCTCCAAAACTGAACTATTTATAAGTGATATCATGGTATGATTAGTATGGTTATAGTATGGTTGCATGAAATTTCATTAGCTAGTTTTTACTCCAAACGGTTTGAAGTCGAGGTTTAGAATTTGTATATACATTTGTATATATTTGTTTACACTCAATCTATTGTCTGTTTATATACCTATCATATAAAATAAAATAAATAATACTGCCTTGATGAAGCGATACGCAGATGTTCATTTACATCCCATATTTTGGCCGTCTTCTAGGCACTTTTTACAGATTAGACAAAGTCAACAATCATTTACTTTGTAGAAACTATAAAAACTACCCTTACAAATATTCAAAGTATAAAAACATAACTAACTAATGTTTACACCAATGTTTATACCAATAACAAAACGGCCCCGTGATCACGTAGATCACGAGCACATCGTGATAAGCTACCGGCAAGAAACTCAGTGGGATTTTTAAAATTCTGAGCTGCTATTTAGAATCATCGAGCAAAAAATCGCGACCAACAACAAGGTCCAACCTTTTATCGCAACCTACCTGAATGTATTAATAACATTACCACTTTAAACAGTTGTAAAATATATGTTACTATTGAAATAAAACTATTTTTAACGGATTCTATCGCGGTTTATTTGATGTTTTAATTATTTCAATGTGTGAGTTTAGGCGTGAGTTTATGTTATGTTTATGTTATGTGACATTCGCGTAAAATTCCGACAATATCATAATATATTACTAGTTGCGCGGCCTGGCTTCGCGCCGCTGTAATAATAGCACCTTAACCGTGTACTTTCCTAAATTTTTCTTTCATACCTTGTCCTGACAATAACGAACACAAAAAAAAACTAATTTAGTGCAGTTCGGAATGTACGCGTACATACATTTCGGCGATTCATTTTTATATATATAGATTAATTAAAACTTGCAATCGTATTTGTATTTCAGATTGTCATTCAATAAAGAAGCCAGTATATCGAGAGCTATCAAATTGATTAACATGTTTGGCGATCATGGATATAAAAAGGAACGTATTCTCATTAAGTTGGCTTCTACATGGGAAGGGATTCAAGCCGCTAAGTAAGTATTTCATAGTGTGTATTAATATGCTCAAAGTCAAAAGTCACTTTTTTTTAAAGAATAATAGTAAACGCAAATAATAGTATTCCCCCTAACAATTACAGCTAAGCTAAATTACTTGTGTTAGGAGTGGGTGAGTTTCGAACACGGTACCTCTCGATCGTAAGGCCTATCCTTAACCCACTTGTTACTACCGTCCTTTATAACGCCACTAATCGAGTGTTAGATCTACCCGCCTAATTTATATGTTTATTGTTATATTACCAAAGATCGTCTTACATTACCGTAATCATAAACAGTCCTTCTATAGTGTGTTAGTACTATTTGTCACAGTGCGTGTATTATTTAGAAGTTCAGACGTGTTTTAAATTAAAAGTGAATTTACTTTGCGACATGGCTTCAAAAAGGTAAGTTTTAAAGTACAAGAATTATGTAATATATACTATAACGTAGAATATCTTAAAGTGTTGTTATTGTAATATAAATTTAAGATAAAATAACTTCGTATTTCACAGTTTTTCATGAAAATTTTCGTCTGTAAAAACTGATGGCGTTATAACGCCCGGTAGTAAAATTTACGTCTATTTACTACTACTATTATATTTTAGATCACTGATGAAAAGGCCTTTAAACCTCAACGAAATAGTTGATGAATTACAACATATGGATTCAGATGACGACCTGCCCAGTGAGATTACCATTTTTCCACCGGTAAATCCAAATACTGAGGTAACAGACGAAGATTCCGGCGATGAAGAATTTGTAACATTACATAATCTTCCAGGTTTGATTACTGCTTTAGAGCATATTAGGTATTTGTTTTTAGTTACTGCAATTACTGCTATCTATTGCTATGTCGTTATTACTTTTCAGGTTCCCAGCTAAGAGCTCCAGCAGAAATTGTAGGTATACGATGATACATTTTCAGATAGTGAAGAGTCCGACAGTGATTTACCTTTGTCTATGTTAGCCAACAATTTATACGATGGAAACCGATCCGATGGGGGTATATATATTTTGTCATAGCTTGGATATGGCTACCCACAATACCTGGCAGCTGTATAAAAGAGATGGTGGAGAATACGACCACTTAACATTTCGAAGAGTGGTTGCTAGAGGTTTATTAGAAACATATAAAAGAACTGACCGACGTGGACCTTGTCGTACTCCTGGCAACTACAGAGAAACCTCGCGATACGATCACATTGATCATTTAATTAATTATAATGAATCTCAGTGCCGTTGCACCATATGTAAAAAAAAAACAAATTTCATGTGTCGTAAATGTCAGATATATTTACACCCAAAAATATGTTTTGTTTCTTACCATATCAATGTTTAGTTTTTAGATATAGTAGATAATAATAAACCTTTGTAAGCGTTTCATTCAACAAGCATTCGGTGTTTCATTTCATTCCAATCATAACTTTGGTTTGGTAGCCGATCTTACTACCGGGCGTTACAACGCACTAGTTTTCCAGTCCACGAATATTTTTTTTAGTATTTTTCCAATAATACTATATTATTATAGTACAACATATTCAAAAATTACTGCAATCCGAAACAAAAAATAGTTTCAGTAATATCTGGGTTAAGTTAGAGAGGTGTCTTTTAAATCAAATGGGAAGTTCTGTTATACTCTGCCTCCTTGGTCAACATTCAGCCATTTTAGTTACCATCTGTGCAATTTTCATGGTACCATTTATAATACCTACTCATTAACGAAATTATTATCTATTCTTGTTAAAGTAATAAACTTAATATTACAGGGAGTTGGAGAAGAAACATGGGATTCATTGTAACCTCACCTTGTTATTCAGTTTGTATCAAGCCATTGCATGTGCTGAGGCAGAAGTCACACTTATTTCACCATTTGTTGGCAGAATATTGGACTGGTGAGTTTTAACAACTGGGTGTTCCCGTAAATTTTATTTCAATAGGCATGCCGACATACCGATGGCTGATGGAGTAAACGAGTCCTAGAGTGGAGAACGCGAATCGGCAAACGGAAAGTGGTACGCCCCCCAGCAAGAAGACGGGTGATCTGAAAAGGAAGCTGGGATAGACTGGGTGCGTAAGGCGGAGGATCGGGTGCTATGGTGCACATTGGGAGACGCCTATGTCCAGCAGGCATTGACTGTTGAGGCATGAACTGTTAAAATTAATTCTTTCTTCTTCATCATCTGAGCGCCATTATATGTATTGCAGCGCCATATTGCATGCAAAGCTTGCACTTCGGGGCCCGGGATCTGCTCTCCTGCTGCTCCTTTCTATAATTTGGTTTATGTTAGCTTTTACGGGAACGACTGCCGTCTGACCCCCAAACCCAAGGGGGAAGCCTATGTCAGAGGCTCGTCCATCAATCAACAGGTGTACCGACCTCACCAAGATCTTCGGGGCCCAAGCCAACCTATTTAAAGAAGTAG
The DNA here is from genome assembly GCA_946251805.1 of Cybosia mesomella. Classification (NCBI taxonomy): domain Eukaryota; kingdom Metazoa; phylum Arthropoda; class Insecta; order Lepidoptera; family Erebidae; genus Cybosia; species Cybosia mesomella. The sequence continues at coordinate 16,547,754 of OX276392.1, forward strand.
GAGAGTGGACCCGGGGCTCCAAAATGCAAGCTTTGGTAGCGACCGTGAATGGCGCTCGCCAAACAAAACTTACTGTTAAGCTGTAGGCTCGAGTGAGGCATCACAAGTTATATTTACTACATTAAAAACCCGTTTTATTGTTTAGGTACGTCAAATCTACGGGTAAGACCTACGAAGCCCATGACGACCCGGGTGTCAAATCTGTAACTCAAATATACAATTATTACAAGAAGTATGGCTACAAGACGCAAGTGATGGCGGCGTCGTTTCGCAACGTAGGGGAGATACGCGAGCTGGCCGGCAGTGATCTCCTCACCATCGCTCCTAAGTTCTTGCAGGAATTGGCTGCCAGTAACGATCATCTGAAGAGAGTGAGTTGTGTTATGTTACCAAAGGTGCACAGTGTCCTACCAACGTCCTTGAGGCCCAAGCCTACCTCAACTGCAAGTTGTTGCAACTGCTAAACGATGTACGAGGCTCTGGCACAGGCTGTCCCCTCAGTGTTGCGAGGACAGACGTCAGTCGCTCTCGTAAATGCCGATATACTAATCAAAAACGATAAGCGGACCTCGAGCTCTAAAGTGCAAACTTTGGACGCAACTGGGAATTAGCTATGAGGATGATGATGACACTAGCACGGTGCCGACTTCGCAAGGAGAATCAGAAATACTTCAACAAACTTGCAAAACTTCACGATGGTAGGCAAACAAGCGCGAACTGGCAACTGCATACTACGGGACTACGCGATAGTTAGTGTTCTATTTGTAACTAGCTGTTGCCTGCAGTCCCACCCGCGTCATATACTGATCCCGGTCCCGCTACCCACAAGAACCTAATCCGGGTATAAAATTCGCCATTGTGGTATTCCAGACTTCATCCAGATTTGTTCAACCGTTCTGGTGAGATTGAATAACAAACATCTATCCATCCTCGGTGAGGCCGGTCATGAAGGAGTGGTCGGAAAGGCACTGCGGTGACCTGTCCTACCGGATGTCATAGATGATTACCGGACACGGGTGCTTCGGTAAGAATCTGTAGCGCATCCACCGGAAAGCAACACCGCAGTGCCAGCACTGCGAGGATCCCGAAGACACGGCGCACCACACATTGGTGGAGTGCCCATCGTGGGCGAGTCAACGTCGGGATCTTATTGCGGTTCTGGGCGTGGACGTTCTCTCGCTGTAGACCATGGTGAGAGTCGTGGTCTCCGACGAGAGCAAGTGGCACGCAGCCAGCATTTTCTGCGAGCAGATAATGCACGCGAAAGAGGCGGCGGAGAGGGAGCGGGAGAGAACCTTGCCCTCCGAGTTCCGCAGTCTGCGGCGAGGACGCCCGGGACTGGCGACCTCCATGATCGGGGCCTGAGGACGGCAGTTGGCCGGCTAGCTGTCCTTACAGACGCAGTCCATGACGGAGCCGTATCGTGTGTATCCTACACATGCCTGCCAACTCACCGAGGCGGGATCAAACCCGACCTCAAAGGCGAGGCCGCGATGGCGGCCGTAGTCCGTCGGGGACCCTGGGGTTATCCTTTCGAGGGCGTACATGGAGTGTCTGGCAATGGGCGCTTGGGAAGGACACCGTGTGGTTTTAGTCGGTTTGATTCCGACATGGGTATGTCGGAATCAAACCTCATCGCTGGCACCGGTGGGGTGAAGCCTGTGGGGGTTTCCACACGTAAAAAGACATCTATCCATCCTTGCGCATTAATAATTGTGGTAAGATGAGTTTGTTTTCATTTGCAGGTGCTTGAGCCAGAGTTGGCTGAAAAATTTAATCTTGCGAAGGTTTCACTGAACGAAGCCCAATTCCGTTGGCATCTGAACCAAGATCAGATGGCTACTGAAAAGCTGTCAGAGGGAATACGACTATTCGCTGCTGATACTGTGCAGTTAGAGTCTCAGATCAAGATTTTGCTTGATTCCTAAGGATAAGAAGAAAGCAAATAGGTGTATTAAGTTTAAATCTAAATATAAGAGTACTGTTTTTGATACTTATAACCTTTGTTTAAGGGTATATACACTTGTTTTTGTTTATTTTTATAATTTTTCCGTTTTGCATTTTTTTGGGGACCACTAAAATTGTTACATTCCTGTACATGTTTGATACAAAGTATATTGATGGGCTTGGAGTAATAAAAAATATTTTTATACAATAATCTATTTTTTTCCTTATGTTTGGTCTGATAGTGTTTTTTTTATACCCGAATAGTAACCGAAATTACTAGTCCCCCCCCCCCCCCTGAGGGCAAGATGCACCCTTATCGGAGTCAAAAGTAGAGTAACTTTAATACTAAAAGTAGTTGCTAGAAGGTTCGTGCAGTCTGGCGGCGCCGCGCTACCCCTCTCTTGCCTTTGATTGACTATGAACTCACGTACTTCACGTAGATAAGATTCAAAATGGGTTGTAACAGTTTACTTGCTCACTATCGAATTGGTAAAAATGTTACAATTAGGCACAAGAAATTACTTTCAATAAAACTAATATTGCATTTAGTATTACTAGTATTACCCACTTACGGCAAGCTCCCTTTCCGGGACAAGATGGGGACACCGTGGTTCCCAAACCCGAGGGGGCCGTCTCGAAACCGGAGATGATAGATAGATAGATAAATATAAACTGTATTGTACACCAATCAGAATAAGCATATATCGTAAACTTAATTAACATATGTACAAATGGCGGCCTTATCGCTAAAAGCAATATCTTACAGGCAACCTTTGGATGGACATGAATCCTAAATGAGCTAAATCGTACATTGGGTAGTTATTGGTGTAACAGGAAATAAAAGAGAACTAACGTAGTCATATAATAAATAGATTGGATTACAAACACGTATTACAATTTAGTAGGTACATATACCTACAAATAAGCATATAATGATACATAATTACGACACCTACATATAATCGTACATAATATAAATCATTCATATATACATACCAAATTTACAAACATACATACTAAGCCTACATATAATATTTTAATACCTCGCACGAAAGTTTACCATCCTTTTGAAGATGGCCAATGATTGTGCCCGTCTAATTGATAATGGCAGTGCATTCCATAACCGTACCGCCTGTACAGTAAACGATTTATCATAAAAAATCGTAAAATGCCCAGGTACTGCCAATTCCAACGATTCTGACGACCAAGGAGTTCAAGGATCTTAAATGTGTGTCATTGAGGAACACGAAACGTTCTTTTAAATAAGTGGGAGTATTGGGATTAAAGATAATACTAGAAAGCATCGAAAGAATATGAGCATTCCGTCGAAGTCGAATTGGGAGCCACTTGAGCAATAGGCGAAACTCTGATACGTGATCATATAGTATCGTAGACCAAATATAAATCTAATGCAAAAGTTTTGAAGGCGCTCAAGCTTATCGAGTTGCTCCTCGGTGACGTCGAGATAGCTGACATCGGCATAGTCAAGAAGAGGAAGAAGAAGAGATTCTGCAAGCGCAATTTTAGTGGTCGTTGGTAGAAAGTTACGCAGTCTGCGCATGGAGCCCGCTGATGCAAACAATTTGCGACTAACTTCACAGATTTGAGGACCCCTAGATAGTGTGCTGTCGATGAATATCCCTAAGTTTTTCACACTTTGGCATATTTCCAGTGGAATACCATTAAAAACTATATCTGGCAACTGTGACCAATTAACTCGAGGCAACATCCTGGAGCTCCCAACAACTATGACCTGTGTCTTAGAAGGGTTCACTTCCAACCCATACCGCTTGCTCCAAGTACATATCCTCGCTAAGTCGGTGTTGATAGTATTAAAGGCTGTCGACAGTTCTTGTAAAGGAGCCTGTGTATATATTTGAAGATCGTCTGCATAAAGGTGGTAGGAAGAATGTAATGACTTAGAGATAGAATTTATAAAAATTGTGAAAAGCAAAAGAGATAGCACGCCACCCTATGGCACACCGACAGATGTATTGCGCCAAGTGGAAAAGGAATCTTCAACGTGCACACGCTGTCGGCGCCCAAACAGGTAACTATGAAACCAATCAATCACTGTTGGAGATATGTTAATAGAGCGCAGTATGCCAAGAAGAAGACTGGTGGTAGAAATTTGATGACACAAATTTGTCACAAAATTCGGCCGGGTGGGTATCACCGTGCACGATTGCGAAAAACCCTCCACAGTAATCGAACTTCGGTTTGATTGCGTTCAGGGGTCAGCAAGTGCATAGCCGGGCAGGGGGATTGTGGTCGCAGCACTAGTGGGTCCGGTCAGTGTCACGCGGTGCTGCGACGACAATCCTCTTCTGATGAGGCCGTCAAGCTGAGTGCCACCATTATTAACATGGTACGTGTATGTAATGGTGACCCTCTTTCCTCAGACTTTACCTTCAGCTTACCATCAGGCGAGGTGAAGTCAAATTGACGTGTCCTAAATATATATAAAAAAAAAAGGATATGAACATCTACAGTATTAAATGCATTGCTGAAATCAAGTAAGGAGAGTACCGTAAGATTTCCCTTCTCCATGCCCAGTCTGATGTCGTCAGTAACCTTGATCTATGTGCTGACCGTGCTGTGTCCAGGAATCCTGATTGGAGTGGATTCAAGAGATTGTTTCTTGTAAGGTATGAAGTTAATTGATTGTGAACTAAGCGTTCTAGAACTTTTGATAGAAAAGGTAAGATGGAAATAGGACGAAACTCGGAAAGGGACGAGGGATTAGATTTTTTAGGCAAAGGGGATAATTTGTGCCTCTTTCCAAGCATCTGGAAACATGCTACAAGAAAGGGAATGATTCAGTACATGGCAAATTATGGGCAGTATTTGTTCAAGAATTGGTTGTACCGTGTTCCGACTTACACAGTCACTGCCAACTGCATTGGAGCTTACTGACATTATACACTCATTAACACCACAAGCAGTTAGTTGATTAAACAAGAACGGTGAGTACTCAGGTGTTGGAAGCGATGAAAGATATTGCAAAGTATTGTCTTTGTGAGTCCGATCACATTTAGACGACGATGAGAAATGGTGACTAAGTAAATCGATGTCAAATTTTTTGGGAATAGAATCCTGACCTGACTTTCCAATACCCAGTGTTCTGAGGAATTTCCAGACCTTTGCTGGGTCTGCGTTCTCAATCGAGTTATGAATATATTGGCGTTGTGCTTTTCTACACACCTTACTGCAGAGATTTCGAATAGTACCAAATTTTGGCGGTTACCAGGAGTAGGCCGGGTCTTGAACCTACATTTGGCAGCTGCTTTTTTTGACAGCATACTTTTTATCTCAGCTGTGAGCCATGGTGAAGGTAAGTGCCTAACTCTCACTGCACGCACAGGCGCATGCCTGTCGTATAGTTCAATGAGTTTCCCATTGAGTATGCTCACTTTGTCATTAACAGACTCGGCTTGTAGTAGTGAAATCCAATCTATTTCACTGGCATCCTTACGAAGTTTATCAAGATCCATACCACCAAAATTGCGTTGCATGAAAATTTTACGTTTCGGTTTAGGAGGGCGAAGTTTATATGACAGAAAAAGTAAGTCGTGGTAAGAAAATGCATCGGCAGAGCATTGACCGTGCTGGAGATGGTCCTGGGTCAGTCGGGGTACGAGGCAAATGCCTTATGGGTGGGCCCTTACACCTCGGCGTCTGAAGATCCGAGACGGTGTGCGGCTTTAGTCGGTTCAAGCCCGACATAATCTCCCCGCTGGCCGGCGGAGGGGGGGGGGGGATTTCCGCACGTCAAAAATAAGGTACGGAACACAATTTTTTATTTAATCACAAATTTTAACGCTATATAATAGGGTGTACTACGTGAGTTCGACAAAATAATGGAAGTGCGATTAACGATTGTGTGACAAAACTGTACTGCGACTCACCACAGTTCGAATGCACGCTAGTGCGACACACTGTAGGTCGACATTACTCTAGTGCGACAAACGATTGTGCGACAGTAGTTTGACACTACGGTAGTGCGACAAATCATTGTCGCATTACCGTAGGAATAACAACAATGGTTTGATTTGATTTAATATGAATTTACATACTCTTAGTGGTTTTCTTACATCACTGAAATCGGCAGGGTTAGGTTAGGTTAGAACTGTGACCACAACAAGTGCCAGATAAATAACACTTTGGAGGTTATTTGTTCGGGGCCTCCACCCGAAGGGTTGCTTCGCAGTAAAAACGCACTGGTGTCTTTCACTGTTTATTGAGCCACAATACAATGATTACTTGATTAGGTACTATAGATATGCTAGGGATCACAAACAGATTATACCAGATAGGTACCTAAGAACGAGCGGCAGAAACAATGTCGCTAGCGCGGGAGCCGACGCGAGAGAGACTAGCTGTCAGTGTTGCCACACTAGTTTTAGGGTGCGTTCGGAACACCTAATCGGGTGCGTTCAGAACGCCACACCACCCCACGGAGAAAAGGAAGTTAATCAAATTTTTTAAATCTAACCCGCCTACCAGAACGTGTTGTATATGGCGGCTTGGACGTATCTGTTGAAGCAGTAGGTACCGGGGCAGGCGTCTGTGGTACTGGAGGAGTAGAGATGGGCAAAGGAGCTGTAAGAGGCGTAGGTGTGGTAAGTGTCGGGTCAGCTAAAGTTACGAGACGTCGGAGAACAATCTAAACGCTCAACATATGCGGGTTTACGACGATCGACGCTCACCACTACGGATTTACCTCTAACCTCGATGGTAAAAGTTTTACCATCGCTTGATCGATCCAAAATGGGATGAGGACCCGTATAAGGTGGCTGTAAGGGTCGACGGACTGTGTCGTCACGCAGGAAAACGTGAGAAACCGTAGCCAAGTCTTTAAAACTGAAGACTGACTTCTCAGCATGATGAGAGGCTGGTACGGGGCGAATGTTGGACATTCGTCGTCGCAATTCGACGACGAAATCAGCCGAATCGTCGACCTTATTAGCTGGAACTGGAACGACCAACTCTCCTGGGAGGCGCAAGGATTTGCCGTAAACTAATTCAGCGACCGTTGCTTTTAAATCCTCTTTAAAGGAAGATCTCATCCCTAATAAAACAAATGGAAGAGCAGAGACCCACGAACCACCGTGACACATTAGGGACGCCTTGAGTTGGCGGTGGACTCGTTCCACCATCCCATTAGCACAAGGATGGTAAGCCGTTGTGCGGATGCGTTTGGTGGCAAAACTGCACATTTAAACGTCGAAACAGATCGGATTAAAATTGAGTGCCTCGATCAGTCATTATGACTGACGGTAACTGACTGAGGGTGTGACTTGAGCAACCAAGGTGGGGAGAATTCACCATCGCGGTGGTGAGGTCGGTCATGGTGGAGTGGTAGGAGAGGCACCGCGGTGGCCTCTCCTACCGGATGTCCCAGATAATTACCGGACACGGGTGTTTCGGTAAGTATCTTTGGTGCATCCACCGGGAGACAAGCACTGCGAGGATCCTGGCGAAGACACGCCGCTTCGCACGTTGGTGGAGTGCCCAGCGTGGGCGAGTCAACGCCGGGATCTCGTTGTGGTCCTGGGCGTGGACGCTCTCTCGCTGGAGACCAAAGTCAAAGTCAAAAACCATTTATTCTGTATAGACCATTAATACGGAACTTACAAAACGTCATAAAAAAATTAATCTAATGTTTGGCAAATGGACCACCGGTTCGAAACGCGGCCCTGTCCTGAGAAGACTCCGGCAAGAAACTCAGCGGGCTGTTTTTTTTTTGGTCTATTTACAAACATATTTACTTAACCTAAGTACAATATTTCATTTGAGTAGCATAGAGAGAGAGCAAACAGTTCATATTCAAACTTTTTTGTCGTCTAAATAGTCTTGAATTTTATAGTAGCCTTTTTGGCAGAGTTTACTTTTAATAACCATGGTCACAGCCGCGGTCTCTGACGGGAGCAAGTGACACGCCGCCACCTTTTTCTGACAACAGGAAAGAGGTGGCGGAGAGGGAGCGGAAAAGTAACCTGCCCCCAGAGTTCCGCAGTCTGGTTCTACGCCCGGGACTACCGACTTCCACGATCGGGGCCTGAGGACGGCAGTTGGCCGACTCGCTGTCCTCACAGAAGCAAGCCAAGATGGAGGCGTGTTGTGTTTGTCCTACACACACCTGCCAACTCACCGTCGTGGGATAAAACCCGAGCCCATAGGAGAGGCCGCGATGGCGGCCAAAGTCCGCCGGTAATCCTGGGGTTATCCTTTCGAGGGCATACCCGGGGTGCCCGGCAATGGACACTTGGGGAGGACACCGTGTTTTTTTGTCGGTCCGATTCCGACACGCCCATCCCATCGTTGGCATTGATGAGGTGAAGACCGTGGGGGTTTCCACACAAGTTTGGATGTTTGAATGTTTGTTAATCAATCACGCTCTAATGGCTGAACGGATCTGGCTGAAATTTGGTACAGGGATAGATTATAGACTGGAATAACACACTAGGCTACTTTCATCCCTGGAATTGGTTCTTATGAGAAGCGGGAACGCGGCCAGAATTCCACGCGGGCAACAGCTAGTAGGTAATCTTTTGATTGCGTTGACTTGGAAGGTTGATTTTTTCAGGGCTGCATGAGGTTGCATACCTGATTATTTGATTTCAACGCAACACCTTCACGCAGTTCAGAGAAAAAGGTCTCGACAGACTGGTAGACAGGCAGACAGGCACGGAATTTTAAAACTAACTGTGCTGATAATCTCATTAGGCGCACATCATTATAATTAAAAATTATCTAATGCTTGCCAACCTTATATGACACTACCTAATCAAGTTAACTTTATCCCTGAACAGATCAGACTACACCTGCGTTCCTGTTTCCTGTGTTGTATTCTCAACACACTATGAATGATTTAAACTCTTATAAGTAATGAGGTTGAACTTGTCTCTGCCTCTGATAGCTACACTTGCTCGCCAGAGACAAGTGACAAGTATCTATGCCCTAAACTACATGATCTTAAAATACTACACACTAACATACAAAGCTTGAATTGTAATTTCTATGGCTTGGTAGTACTCTTGAATAGACTTTCTTACTTACCTGATATCGTCGTTCTGACGGAATGCTGGCTGAGCAAATGTCCAGATATTCCCTTCCTAAATGGATTCCACTCCCATCAGACAAATTATAAAAATCAAAACGATGGTGTGCTTGTGTATGTTAGGGACTTTCTAAATGTTTTAGTTGAAATACCGACATTTGATGAAGCTACCTGTATTGTTGTCAAATTTCCTAATAAGGCGGCCATCGTTGGTATTTACCGCTCTCCATCATCCAAAGATTTGAATCGATTCTTTAGTAGTTTGGATTGTCTGCTGAGGACGCTTTCACAATTCAAAACTGTTGCTGTAATAGGTGACATGAATATAAATATTGCACCGGACAGCTCTGATCCCTATCTGGATGAATACCTAAATCTTACAGCATCACATGGCATTCTTCCTGCTTACACTATTCCGACCAGGTTGTTACGGTGCCTCGATCATGTGATACTACGTTCCCAAGCTACTGCTACTGCACTAGTGCTTGATGCTCCGATTACAGACCACCGTCCGGTTATTGTGTTCTGTAAAATTAACTTAATAAAAAATGCTCGTGAGGTCTATAAAACAAGAACTGATATGCCAGCGGTTGTTAAATGTATTAACAATGTTGACTTTTCTCATATTTTAAATTCACAAAACCCAAATACAGCCACGGAATCACTTGTGTCGATACTGTCCACTGCCATTAAATCTAACTGCTATACCTTACAAAGTCCATGTAGGAAACATGTTATTAAACCTTGGATTACCCCTGGTCTTCTAAGATGTATACGTCACCGTGACAAACTAAACAGAAAGTATAAAAACAATCCCGGAAATGAGTCACACAAGCTGGTTTTCTGTCGCTATCGAAACTTCTGTAATGACCTCTTAAAAAAAGTCAGATGTGAGTACGAACGTTCTAGGTTCCAGAAGGCCAGAAATAATCCTAAGGATACATGGCGTCTTATTAAACAAAGTGCAAACCTAGGTCAAAACAAAACACCGTCGTCGGAGCTATTGGGGTGCTGTGGGGATCCTTCTGAGTCCATAAACGCAGTCAACGACTATTTTGCCGATGTGGGTAAACACTTGGCGTGTACAGTTAAGGAATCCACATTTTATAAACAAGTGTCTGGTTCTGTTAATACCCTGGTTACGTCAAAATCTGTAAAGCATCCTCCTCCTACCTCATTGGCACTTCACAACGTAGATTATATAGAGCTAGAAAATATTATTCTTAGTCTCAAGGACCAAAGCGCAGCTGGACTGGATGGTATAACTGCTGCCGTTGTGAAAGCTACTAGACATGTTATAATTCCGGTTCTTGTTAACATTATTAACTTATGTTTTTTAAAGGGTATTTTCCCTGACATATTGAAAACAGCAGTTATACATCCGATCTATAAATCGGGCACCCGTGACAGTGTTTCAAATTTTAGACCCATTTCATTACTTTCAACAATTTCGAAAATCTTCGAAAAAGTTCTAAACACCAGATTGATTGAGTATCTTAATAAATCCAAAATTTTAGTGACGAACCAATTTGGTTTCAGGAGAGGTGTATCCACAGAGGATGCCGTGTTAGAGCTATCTGAAACTATTATTAACAACTTTGAAAATAGACATAAAACAATAGGTATCTTCCTGGACCTCTCCAAGGCCTTCGACACTGTTTCTGTTCCTATACTCCTTTCGAAACTGGAGGATATCGGCATACGCGGCACGGCACATGATGTTTTTAGCAGTTACCTGAATGATCGTAAACAGTACACTAAAATCGATACCTACCAAAGGTCTCTTGATTTTGGCGTCCCACAGGGGAGTGTTCTAGGACCAACCCTTTTTGTCATATACGTCAATGAGCTGTGTCAATTGAATTTACCCAACTGCAAAATAATAACATATGCTGATGACACAGCTCTCATAACTCACGGACGTAACTGGAGAGAGGCTCGTGAAAATGCTGAGCTCTGTTTGAGTTTTGTCATGAAATGGTTGACCATTAATCTTCTGACCCTAAATATTAGTAAGACAAAATTTATTTCTTTTTCTATCAATAAATCAAGCCTGCCTCGCGAGCCTATTGAAGTTCGTGCTCATACATGCTCTAACAGTATCTTTAGCGTAAATTGTAACTGTGCAAAAATAGTTAGTACTCATATCATCAAGTACTTAGGTGTACTCGTCGACCAACACATAAAATGGAAAGAGCAAATTGACGTTACGGTGGCACGTCTAAGAAAGTTAACATACATATTTAAGAAACTTAGAACTGTGTTGGACTTTAACAGCTTAAAAATGGTCTACTTTGCACTTGCTCAGTCAGTGTTGGGGTATTGCTTATTGGTCTGGGGAGGAGCCCACAAAACCGATATGTTACGAGCCGAACGTGGTCAACGTACTGTTCTAAAGGTACTCGCAAGAAAACCAAGGCGATTCCCAACATTGGCACTTTACTCCTTGTGCCAAGTTTTAACAGTGAGACAGCTGTTCATATCGCAGATTATCCTTCGCAAACAAACAAATTTAATATATAACTCAGATATTTGTCACTAAACGTCGCTCAGACAGAATATGTGATGTAAAATACCGAAGAACTGTAATAGCAAGCCGTCATTTCAAACAGATAAGCTCAAAAACATATAATACCATAAATAAAATAATGAACATCTATCCTATAGGGTGTATTGAAATATAAATTTGACAGGTGGCTAAAGACTCTTTCTTATGACGCAACGGAAAAACTTGTATCAATTTGATGTACAAAAAACATACATACACACACACACACACACACACACACAATGCACCCTCACACACATACACACCCTTTCCACACATACTTATACTTACATATCTACACACAACATTCTGCATGCAATTTAGTTATAGTTATTTTATAGGTTAGTTACAAGCGATTTTAACAAATTTCTATTTGGTTTTGTATTCACTGTATTTGTTTTTATATTTTAATTTTTAGTTTTATTTGATGTTATTTAGTAAGTCTGGAACATTTATCTTTTCCATCAGGAGAGTGGCGTTGATGGCTGTGCCACAGTATACTACTTTTACAGCTGTCATCGATCCAATTTTGCTTATGTTTATTTTATTGTTTATGTTCCAAATAAAGTTTTATTTATTTATTTATTTAGCTTCTCTAGGATAACAGTATAAGGGCATTAAATGTAGCCACATTATTGCGGTGGTCTCATTGCATAGCCTTAATGGTACGTCCATATTGTTGACAGTTAGGCACATGTCCTAATCAATATCATCACTTCATCAGACAAACTCTGTGGTGTAGAGGTAGGCATGAATTGCTAAGTCAGAGTCCACGAGTGCGATTCCCGGACCTTGCAGATAATTGTGTATAACTATGTATATTTGCATTAGTTTCGGTGTTTCTATATCGCACACCCAGAGCAACAAAGGCGTAAATACGAGTACGTCTTTTTTTATTGGAGTTTTGAATAGTACAAGTAAAGATACATACGGTCAATTTTTTCCGTCAAATTTTGACGTAAATTGAAGATTTTATACAAAAAAAACAATTCGTCACGTCACATAAGTTCAAATTTTTTTCAATTAAAGAAGTAGATAAATCAACATAAGCACTTAAAATTGTATCAAAATATATCTTATCGTGCTTAAGTTTTTGATTCATTAAGTAACATAAACATTTAGGGCCGATTTTTCATGATTCTCAATTTTTCAACCACTAGATAAGCTTTAACTGATTGATAAACTCCCTAACTGACTGATAAATTTATCTGGCCGTTCGGACCCCAGTTAGCGACTATCTGTAGAGTTATTTGACTTTTCTGTCATCATTACGCGTGCCGTTTGTGCGTTTAAAAGTATTTTAAGCATGGATTTTTTTGATTCAATCGACGATTTAATGATCGAAGAAGACTAAACAGTGCTAAACTACTTATCCCGACAGGAAAGAAAGAGTTGTAAGAGAACGGCCCGATAATTATGTCTGAATGGAACGACACAAAATTTCACAGGCGATTTCGTCTTGAAAAATACGCTGTGGAACTATTATAAACATTAATTGGAAGTAAAATTGCCAACATAACAAATAGGTAAGAATAAATTTCTACCTAATCAATGATGTCTGATAACTTTGACAGAATCACTATGCTCAGTATCCTCTCATGAGAAAAGAAGACGGCAAGAACAATTTATGGTTATGAATACTGTCAAATTGTGACACCCGCTGTTACTCCGACGAAAGTTGGCTGTCTCTTTTTAAAATCTGTAAATGTACATAAGTGCGTCCTGCTCTCGCTGATTTAGTGTGAAGCTAGTAACAAAAACAGTAGGTTAGTTATCTGATCGCTATCTGTTTATTGAAAAATTGAAATATTTTATTAGATTGTTAAAATGTCAGTTAAAATTATCAACTAGATTGGTATCTGACGTTTTATCTGACGATTGAAAAACCGGCCCTTAATAAATGTATTCCCTAGTATGCTTTTTAATGCTTACTAAAAAAACAAATTTCCTTAAATAATACTAATATCCCATCATACTTAAAAATAATTAAACAAAAAAGTCGTATACCTTATTTGCGGGCACACCAGTATGCAGACGTCCCGGCCTGCTACTGCTGGGGTGACAGGCGGCCTCACCTGCCAACCCCAGGCCTGCGCTCAAGGAGGACGGAGGTCCTTCGGCGCCTGAGTCGCCAACGACGCGCGGCGATCATGTTGTGGGCTCGGCGGGCCGTTAGAGTTCTAAATCTCTCCCGGGCGCGCTCCGCCTTCTCCTTCGCGAGCATTACATGCATGCAGCGAATCACGCGCTCGCGCTCCGCACCATTGGCGCAATCATGCTGCCGAGCGAGAGGACTCTCACCCCGAAGGCTGCCGCGAGGTTATACCTCGGCATCTCCTATGCCGGGCAGTCCGCCAGCGTGTGCAGCCCCGAGTCCTCGCTCGAGTCGCAGTGATGGCACTCAGGCGTTGGCTTCTTCCTGATCCGATGCAGGTGGTCCCCGAAGCTCCCCTTACCGGGGAAACCTGCGTCAGTCGGTACAAGAGGATTCCGTGTCGCCTAGCCAAGCCTCCATGATGGGCCTTACCACCGCTATTACGCCGTGCCCTGCGCTTGGTCGCCCAAGTCGTTCCTTCCACTACACCACGATGACCTGGTGGAGCTGGGACTGCACGGCCTCGATTTCTGGTGGTTCGGGGTTCCGTCCCTGCTCCCGTGCCTCCTTTCACCACTGGTACAGTTATGAAAGGGCTCTCGCCTCCAGGTCCCATGGCGGAGTTCCGGCAAGAAGACACTACTTGTGGGTACTGGTAGAAATTTGATGACACAAATTTGTCACAAAATTCGGCCGGGTAGGTACCACCGTGCACGATTGCGAAAAGCCCTCCATAGTAATTCAATTTCGGTTTGATTGCGTACAGGGGTCAGCAAGTGCATAGCCGGGCAGGGGATTGTGGTCGCAGCACTAGTGGGACCGGGGGGTGTCACGCGGTGCTGCGACGACAATCCTCTTCTGATGAGGCCGTCAAGCTGAGTGCCACCATTGTTAACATGGTACGTGATGTAATGGTGACCCTCTTTCCTGAGACTTTACCTTCAGCTTACCATCAGGCGAGGTGAAGTCAAATTGACGTGTCCTAAATATAAAAAAAAAACACGCCGCATCGGAAAAAAAAGTGCTATACCTAAAAGTGTTTCGGCGATGTATAAACGACTAAAAATAGTCGAGCTAGGAAGATACTGGATTTCGTATGTAAGTATAGCTTCTTGTAGCTTATTTATTAGGTTTAGCTTTGGTAGGCTTTACCTATAGTTTATTTACTGCAATTAGTCTCGTTAGATATTCAATGTTATACTTACCTATGTATTTTTATTGAAACGATTAGCATGATAAATGACAATAGCTGTGCTCTTAGTTTTCCCTGCAATATTATAAAGTTTTCCATACTGAGTATGGAATTAATTCGTAAAATTGTGTCGGTAAGTAGCTTGATATTAAGTATCTGATATGGACGCCTACAAACGTAGGTATTTATAGATTCTGGACAACTCATATTTTTTATTATATTTTTTTTTATGGATGATAGGCTCACGTATGACCTCTATCTCACCTGATCGTCTGTCGATGTTGGCTACGATGGATCACGTTTGCCTAGAAGGAACCTATTCACTCGAGACTTGAAGATTCCGAGGTTATAGCTTTCCGGAAACACAGACTCAGGCAGGCAATTCCACTCCTTAGCTGTACGCATAATAAATGTGTCGCCGAAACGTTTCTTGCGTAGTGTAGAGTGGAATATCCACCATGTAGCGGTGGCGCGTCGCTGTGCGTCTGGTCATTCGTTGGTGGAAAGGGCTTGGAGGTATCAAGTTGTGCAATTCCAGCGCACACTCTCCGAAATGCATCCGATAAAAAACCGATAGGCCTGCAACTTTGCGTCGATGTTCAAGGCTCTGAAGCCTTTTCTCGACGAGTGCATCGTTATTGATGAGCCTCTTGGCCCGTCTCTCTATTGTCTCAAGCGCTTCCAGGTGGTATTTAGCTGAGCCATCACACAGGTACGAGCAGTATTCCATACAGGATCGAACCTGCGCTTGGTACAAGTAGAGCAACTGTTCCGGTGTGTAGTACTGTCGCACCTTCGACAGAATACCCAGCTTTTTAGCAGCCACTTGAGCTTTAGCCTCAATGTAAGACCCAAAATTGAGGGTGGACGTCAGGGTAACGCCAAGAAGCTCGAGGCGGTCGGTTATCGGCACGGATGCATTTGGGAATGTGGGATTTGGCTGAAATTGACTTCGCTTGGCAGAGAAGAGACACGTCTGGGTCTTGGTAGCGTTGAACTTGACCAAGTTAGCATCACCCCAATCGGAGACCACCTTCAAGGACAAATTCAAACCCTTAACCATAGCCTCTCGGAGAGATCGGATCTGTCCCACGCTGGCTCGTGGGTTGGACTCGTAACTCTCGACTACTGTGCTGTCGTCTGCGTACCCAAAAGTACCGGGCTTGAGCAGGTCGTTAATGTGCAGCAAGAATAATGTAGCCGAGAGTATCAACCCCTGAGGGACCCCAGCGTTGATCGCTAATCGGTCAGATGTGCAGCCGTCAACGACCACCCGGATAGGCCGATTCCTCAGGAAGTCAGTGATCCAGACACATAAGCCAGCGGGAAGGCCGTAGGACGGAAGCTTGCCAATTAGGCTATCGTGCCAGACCCTGTCAAAAGCCTTCGAGATGTCGAGAGAAACGGCAAGTGCCTCTCCGTGTCTGTCGATGGCCTCACTCCAAATGTGGGTGGCAAACACAAGAAGGTCCCCAGGTTTTGGCGAAAGCCATATTGCCAATCACTGAGGAGATCGTTCATTTCGAGGTATGCCAACAGCTTTTTGTTCAGTACACGTCCCATAGTCTTACAGAGTATGGACGTTACTGAAATTGGTCTGTAATTGACAGGGTCCGCCCGACTGCCCTTTTTGGGCACAGGTTGCACGTTGGCTTCCTTCCAAGCCTTCGGCACTTGACCGTTCTCATATGAGAGACGAAACAGGCGTGTCAAAATAGGAGACAACTCAGGTGCACAAGTCCTGAGCACTATTGCTGGTATCCCATCGGGTCCACTGGCCTTATTCACGTCCAGATTATTTAGCGCCCTACGTACATCCCTCTGTCGGATGCTGATATCTGCCATGCGCGTCCCACATCCGACAGGAGGAGCAGGAGGCTTCGTCGTGCCGGCATCTAGACGCGAAGCCTCCGCAAAAAGTGAAGCAAATAAATTTGCCTTTTCTTCAGCGGAGTGGGCCAGTGACCCGTCAGGCTTTCGCAGTGGAGGCAGTGAGGGGCAGCAAAAGTTGGACTCAACCGACTTTGCTATGGCCCAAAACGCTTTACTGCCCGCTGGATACTTTGCAAGTTTGTTTCCAATGCGGCCAATATGGTCAAAGCGGGCCTTTCGCAAAGTCTTCTTGCTAAACTTGGCAGCCCTGTTGAAGGCTCTCTTCCTCTGACATACATCCTCCGCCCCGCGGTTGCGAGCATCGGTCCAAGCCAAGTAAGCCGCATGCTTGAGTGCTTCGGAACGACCGCACTCGGCGCCAAACCATGGTCGAGCCCCGCCAGACATGTCTACGTCAGAAAACGGAATATAATACTCCATTCCCTGACACAAAACATCCACCACGGCGTCCGCGCAGACGGATGGATCAGAAGAAGAGAAACTTACAGGCCGCCAAGGGTAAGATGCGAAGAAGGATCGCATCCCAACCCAATCTGCTGACCTGTATCGCCAAACCCGACGGGAGCCCCTGGGACTAGTGTCGGTCGGGGAGTAGACGGATACAGATGTACCCCCCCTCTCCCTTTTACTCTGTGCCCGTCCCTTGTTTTTTTGTACCCTATTCCTACTACTCCTACTACTACTCCGAAACCAACTCATTCACTCAATCCCTTTCACTTTTCCTGCCCTTGATAACTACCTATACCTGCCACTCACTCACTCCTCTCTTACAGCTATCCTAATTCCTATTCCACCTACTTGTTGTCATGTATTATTCATTCAAATAACTCACTAACCTACTTAAACTCACTGAATAATTGTACTTATTTCTAATAAACTTGGCCTGTGATCAATCTAGTGGTTAAAAGGAACCCTTATCATGATACCTAGTATCCCTAGTTCTATAAAGATGAAGAATGCTGACTCCTATTTTAAACCTACGATAACCTAATTCCAACTATATGTTATCGCAAACCCCAATTAATTTACTCTTCCACATTAAACTTTAAACCTATTTTGTTCGAAACATTATCATATAAATTCATCAATAACCTTTCCTTACAACCTACCTTCCAACCTAACCATTACGTACCTATTTCATTTCTATACAATCTACACAAACTTCTAATGATACTATATTAAACCATGAAATAACCAGATAAGCCTTCCTAAACCCTATAGTCACTGGTAGTTCATAATCTTGCATTACGTGAACGAACATAAGTACTTCCTTAAATAATCAACAAAAGTCTCATTCAAGTAACCCAAAATTAGAACCTTACTCCTTCCGTATTTACTAACAATGTCCTCAGCGGCTTTGAGGGGAGCGGATGGAAATAACCTATACTAATCCATTCGCCTCAATCTAACATGCAATAAACAAAGTCCTTCCTCCATAATCTCTATAATACCCTTCTGTGGCTTTTATGGGAGCGGATGGAAATAACCTTTACTAACTCATTCGCCTCACTTTAACATGTAATAAACAAGTCCCTCTCTCTATAATCTCTGTAATGTCTTTTAGTGACTTTTATGGGAGCAGCTGGAAATAACCTATACTAGAAAGTATCTATAGGAACTGAAGCATTCCGGTCATTTACCTCGTTTATTTAGATACCTATTTGCAACTATGTAGGTATCTGCAGTTCACCGCTTTAATCATTCGCTACTTCTTTCATAACGATTTTAGAACTTCTAATTCTTCTTCCTATAATGCTTACTACTTTAGACTAGTACTTTGAACGACAAGAATATGTAGGTTATATCTAGATGTTTTTAATAACTTCAATTAGACTACAATTTTATTGATGCTCGCTTTCCTACACAAAGGTACCTACTTATTCTGAGGTTTTCTACCCGAGGTGCTGGCCCCTTACTCGCCATGCACAGTAGGACCCCTCCACTTGTATTGTATATATCACAGTCCTTCCTATGTCTAAATAGGTATTGGAAGATTCTCATAATATCTTCCCCCTAATATACCGAGACATCCGGTAAATAAAACTCCCCAGTCTCCCCACACTCTACTCAGGGTAAATATGAACCCGACAGAAGAACATACATATCTTACTGCCATAATGTTTTGATTATAATAGTTTCCGTAGTAACTTACAGCGCCACGCTTAAGCCGCTTTAAATACTGTTCACGAATAACATGGTTATTGGTGTGATACTTCACTTGTTTTTAAAATGTTAGACGATAAATTGAGTCTGTACTCAGCTCGGATATTAACACAACTGTTTTATTACGAAACTAACACAGGAATATTCTTTTCCTACTGTCGTAATATTTTGACTACGCTAGCTTTTGTAGCAAACTACAGCGCCCCTCGCTCAAGACGCTTTAAATACTGTTCACGAATAACATGGATTTTGGTGTGATACTTCACTTGTTTTTAAAATGTTAGACGATAAATTGAGTCTGTACTCAGCTCGGATATTAACACAAACTGTTTTATTACAAAACTAACAGAGGAATATTCTTTTCCTACTGTCGTAATATTTTGACTACGCTAGCTTTTGTAGTAAACTACAGCGCCCTTCGCTCAAGCCACTTTTAATACTGTTCACGAATAAAATGGATTTTGGTGTGATACTTCACTTGTTTTTAGAATGTTAAACGATAAATTGAATCTGTACACAGCTCGGACATTAACATATATTGTGTAATCTTATAAATGGTGCTAGTAACCAATTCACTTCAGAATGATGTGGTTTCAAAGGTTTATTGTAAGATATAATACACTCTCTGATCACATATTCGAATTGGTATAACTGACCCATGATAAAGGGCTTTAGTATACAGGAATTACACACCCGGGGTTTACCTCACCGGGACGACCTCCTCCTCCAGTAGTGACGAGGCCTCGAAGCCGGCGTCCAAGGTGGCTGCTGGCCGCCGAGGGGCGCGGGGTGGCGTGAGGGCTGGGCAATCCACCCGAGCCCCCTCGGCTCTTGGGAGGGCCGCGGAAAGGTCACCGCCGAGGCCTTCCACCTCGGCGGTGTCGGAACCGAGCGGGAGGACGCGGTCACTCATGGAGAGACTCCAGAAGGTGACCGCGTCCTTCCGGGGGCCCCCAAACCCTGAGCAGGAGGCGATGTTGCGCATTGTGCTCGACATCGCCTCCGAGAATGAGGGCCTGGCGGCGCAGCTGGCCGAGTCTCGTCGGGAGACGGCTCGACTAGCTGCAGCCGTCGATGGGCTCAAGAGGGCGATGGCGAGCCCAGCTCAACCGGCGCAGCGGGCGCAACCGGCGGAGACGGCGCGCGTGACTCGTTCGTCGGGGAGGCAGTCGGCGCAGCCAGAGCAGCCGGTGCAACCGGTGCAGCAGCCTGCACAGTCGGTGCGGCCGGCGCAGCCGACGAGCGGAGAGTGGAGGCGCTAGAAGAGCGGATGATGTGTCGGATGGAGGCCCTAATGGACTCCATCCGCCGTCCGCCTCTGGCGCCACCAGCGGCCGGCTACGCGGCTGTAGCCCAAAGGGGCCCTACCCGCCCAGCCGCGGGTGCGGGTGCGACTCTGCCGGTCCCGGCTCCTCAGCCCCCTCCCGCTCAGGGTAAGGGGAAGGGCAAAGGCAAGGGGAAGGGCAAGGGGAAGACGTCCCCAGCCCTGGCCCCAGCCCCAGCCCCAGCCGTGTTTCCGGCTACCTCCACCCCATTGGAAGGGGGCTGGGAGGTGGCTGGAGCCAGCAAGAAGAGGCGGAAGGCCGCCAAGAAGGCCGCCAAGAAGGCCAGGAGGGCCGCGGCCGCCGCGAAGGCAGCGCCGGGGAAACTCCGCGCCCCTCGCACTACTGCCGTCGTCGTCACTCTGACGGCGGAGGCAGCGTCGAGGGGCATGGGGTATGCCGAGGTGTTGGCCAAAGTAAAGGCCAACGTCGACCTGAAGGCCCTCGAGATCCCGGGTGTCCGGTGCAAGAGCACACGGACGGGAGCCCGGCTTCTCGAGGTCCCCGGCGCCGCCAGTGGCCCCAAGTCCGACGCCCTAGCGGCTCGGCTAAGGGAGTCGCTGGATGCAGCCGACGTCCGGGTGTCCAGGCCCATTAAATGCGCAGAAATGCGCATTACGGGCCTGGACGACTCCGTCACGGCAGAAGAGCTCAGGCTCGCCGTTGCGGAGGCCGGGGGCTGCTCCCCGGACACAGTTAAGGCCGGAGCGATACGCTTCGGCCGTGGTGGACAGGGGGCAGCAGTTGTCGGCTGCCCTATCGCGGCGGCCCAAAAGGTCGCAGACGGGCGGAGCCTCCTGGTAGGAGGCTTCCTGAGGGCGCAGGCAAGGCTCCTGCAGGCCCGACCGGCCAGGTGCTTCAGGTGCCTGTCCGTGGGCCATGTGGGGGTGCACTGCACGGCGGAAGTGACGGCGGGTGACCGTTGCTTCCGCTGTGGCCAACCCGGTCACAAGGCCGGCACGTGCGACGCCCCGCTGCACTGTTTTAGGTGTGCAGCGGGAGGCAAGCCGGCCGACCACAGGGTTGGAAGCAAGGCCTGCGCCGGAGGGGAGCCGAAGCCGGGAGGCCGGCCTTCCGCCTCCAGTTCACAGCGGGATGCGGAGATGGGGGCTCCATAATGGATCCTCAACTCCGCATCCTGCAGGTGAATCTTGGCCACGGTGCCCATGCTCAGGACCTTCTGCTCCAGAGCATGGCACAGTGGGCCATAAATGTCGCCGCTGTCGCCGACCCATACACCTACCGGTTCCTCGGGCCTGCCTGGGAAACCGCGCTGGATGGGTCGGCGGCACTGGTGCACAACCCTGCCGCCGGCAGCCCCCCTCTTGCCGTCGTTGCTAGGGGACCCGGCTGCGTGGCGGCGGCGGTTGGCGACATAGCGGTCGTGGCTGCTTACTTCACGCCGAGCCGAGACATAGCTGATGACTCGTATGAGCAATAGCTCCGTCAGCTGGCAGTGGTCGTCAATGCCTGCCACCCCCGCCCGGTCCTTGTGCTCGGGGACTTCAACGCCTGGTCGTTGGCGTGGGGTTCCCATCACGATAGGGGCCCGGCGGGGGATAGAGGCAGGGCACTGGAGGACTGGGCCGAAGGACTCGGCCTAGACCTCCTAAATCGGGGAGCCGTGGAAACGTTCGTGACCTCGAGGGCCAGTTCAATCGTGGACATCTCGTTCGCGAGTCCCTCGTTGACGCGACGTGTTCAGGGCTGGCGTGTCGTTTTGGGGGAGGAGACAAGTTCGGATCACCGATATATTCGGTTTGACGTCTCCGCCCCCGCGAGCGATGCGCTGGCCACACCGGCTCCACCCGAGCCACGTTGGGCACTTAAGCGACTAGATCGGGAGCTCCTCCTGGAAGCCGCCATCGTACAGGCCTGGGCCTCTGCGCCGGACAGGCCTGTCAACGTAGACGATGAGGCGGAGTGGTTCCGGGAGGCCATGACCCGTGTCTGCGACGCGGCGATGCCTAGGGCTCCGCCCTATAATCCGAGGGTTCAGGTCTACTGGTGGTCGTTGGAGATCGCGAGGCGCGATCACGCACCGCCGGTGGGCCCGATTCCGTAGGAGGCGTCGCCACCCCGCAGATGCGGAGGCCCGAGAGGCGGAGTTGTACGAGGGATACAGGGAGGCCAGAGGTGCCCTCCGAGCAGAGATAAGGCGGGCCAAAAAGGAGGCCCGCTGCGAACTGCTGGAGACGCTGGAGCGGGACCCTTGGGGGCGGCCCTACCTAATGGTAAGGGGAAAACTGCGCCCCAAGGCCCCGCCGTTGACGCAGTGTCTCCAGCCGGAGCTGCTCGGAGGAGTTGTTAGCTCCCTGTTCCCAGCGCGGGCGGTGGAACATGTTCCACCGCAGATGACTCCGCCTCGTTTGCCAATGGTGCCCGACGTGGTTGACGACGACGTGCCCGAGGTCACTTGGGTAGAACTAGAGCTGGTGGTGAGAAGGCTGAGAGCCAAACGCACCGCCCCGGGACCCGACGGCATTCCAGGCCGAGCGTGGGTCCTAGCTCTAGTCGACGACGCTCTCGAGCCCCGACTGAGAGGGCTTCGCAGCGCATGTTTGGAGTGGGGCCAGTTTCCGAAATTGTGGAAGACGGGGAAACTGGTCCTCATCCGAAAGGAGGGGCGCCCGGCGGACTCACCGTCCGCCTACCGGCCCATAGTGTTGCTCGACGAGGTGTGCAAGCTCTTTGAAAGAGTAATTGCGAAGCGCCTCGTCGAGCACCTCTCAAGAGTGGGGCCGGACCTGGCGGATGGCCAATATGGCTTCCGCCAGAGGCGCTCCACCGTGGATGCCATCATGCGCGTGAGGGCTCTGGCGGAGGATGCAGTAGCCCGGGGTGAGGTGATGTTGGCGGTGTCTCTGGACATCGCCAACGCGTTCAACACCTTGCCCTGGAGTTGCATTAGGGAGGCGCTCGTGTATCACGAAGTGCCTCTCTACCTCCGCCGCATAGTCGGGGCGTATGTGACGGAGAGAGCCGTCTTCTACCCAACCGTGACCGGTCTCGGCCGGCTTGAGATGTCGTGCGGTGTTCCGCAGGGATCGGTCCTGGGGCCGCTCCTGTGGAACATCGGATACGACTGGGTGCATCGCGGTGAGCTCGCAGATTTTGCCGCCGTCACGTGTTACGCGGACGACACGCTCGTGACGGCGTGCGGAGCGACGTACCGCGAAGCGACCCTGAAGGCCACGACCGCGGTTGCCCAAGTCGTGGAGCGGATCCGGCGGCTGGGTCTCGAGGTGGCTTTGCATAAAACCGAGGCCCTGTTCTTTCATGGGCCTAGGAGCAAGCCACCTGAGGGATCCAGTCTCATCGTGGGAGGTAATCGCATCGGTATCAAGCCCCAAATGAAATATTTGGGGCTCATGCTCGACGGCCGATGGGACTTCGGAGAGCACATCCGAAGTCTGGCCCCCAAACTGAAGCGCACAGCTCTCGCTCTGGCGCGGCTGCTGCCCAACATGAAGGGGCCCGATGACTCCTGCAGGAGACTCTACGCGGGGATCGTGCGGTCCATGGCCCTGTATGGGTGCCCAATATGGGCGGAGGCCCTGAAGGCCGGAAGTGTGCGGATGCTTCGCGCTCCGCAGCGAGTGATGGCCATCAGGGTCATCCGCGGGTACCGCACGATCTCCTTCGAGGCGGCGAGTCTCCTTGCCAGAACTCCGCCATGGGACCTGGAGCCGAGAGCCCTTTCGCAACTTTACCAGTGGCGAAAGGAGGCGCGGGAGCAGGGACTGAACCCCGAGCATCGAGAAATCGAGGCCGTACAGTCCCAGCTCCGCCAGGCCATCGTGGTGGAGTGGAAGGAACGACTTGGGCGACCAAGCGCAGGGCACGCCGCAATAGCGGCGGTAAGGCCCATCATGGAGGATTGGCTAGAGAGGCGACACGGAAGCCTCTCGTACCGACTGACGCAGGTGATCTCCGGGAAGGGGTGCTTCGGGGACCACCTGCATCGGATCAGGAAGGAGCCAACGCCTGAGTGTCATCACTGTGACGCGAGCGAGGACTCAGGGCTGCACACACTGGCGGACTGCCCGGCGTGGGAGGTGCCGAGGCGTGACCTCGTGGCAGCCTTCGGGGTGGGAGTCCTCTCGCTCGGCAGCATGATTGCGGCAATGGTGCGGAGCGCGAGCGCGTGGGCCGCCGCCACCTCCTTCTGCGAGCATGTGATGCTCGCGAAGGAATTGGCGGAGCGCGCCCGGGAGAGGTTCAGAACCCTCCCGGCCCGCCGAGCCCGCAACACGCTCGCCTCGCGTCGCAGGCGACTCAGGCGCCGGAGGTCGCTTAACGACCTCCGTCCTCCATGAGCGCAGGCCTGGGGGTGGCAGGTGAGGCCGCCTGTCACCCCAGCAGAAGCAGGCCGGGACGGTGGGGCGACTAGCGCCCCTCCCCCAAACCGGGGCAAGACGGGGACACCGTGGTTCCCAAACCCGAGGGGGCCATCTCGAAACCGGAGATGGCCCAGGGTCAGTCGGGGTGCCAGGGATATGCTCTATGGGCAACCTTACACCCCGGCGTCTGCAGACCCGAGACGGCTTGCGGTTTTAGTCGGTTCGAGCCCGACATAACCGCCCCCGCTGGCCGGCGGGGGGGTATCCGAGGGGATTTCCGCACGAAAAAAAAAAAAAAAAAGGTACCGTCGAAGTGGAACCGTCCTTTTGGGCCAGGATCAGAACTTACGGAGCTCGCAGTTCAGTCTTATTAAAAAAATATATATTATACACAATATATAAATATATATTATATATTTATATATTGTGTGTATTTATCGCAGGTTTATAAGTGCCCGGTTAATGGCAATAGGCTCGCCACCTATTACATTGGGACCTCAACATGAACTGGCGAAATGTGGGTGCTAGCACCTCTGCCTACCCCTTCGGGGATATAGGCGTGAGTTTATGTTATGTTATGTTTAGTTTATATTATAACAATTGCAAAACATAAGTGTATTATTTTGGATCTTATTATGCAGTTTATTTTAATGTTTAATGTCTTATACAACTTTTATTTTATTTCATTGAATTTATGATGAAGTTAACTTAGCTCCTATCTGTTACCAATAATCGAATTTAAAATACAATTTGATCTAATACAATATAATTTTTACTCTAAAGTGTGTCAGTCATTCATGCAGATACATATTATACAATCTTAAAATTATATTTATGCTTTATTAATTTCATTTTTATTTCATTAATGTCATTGTAACACATACACATACTTACGCATTGGAGTTGATGAATTTAATGTAAATGTCAATATAAAACTTTATGTCACTTTCGTACACAAAATTTACAGTTCAACATAAAATGGTGTTCATCCAATACAAATATATATAATAGGTCTTTACCTATGAAATAGCCGAAATTTTCTTACAAATTCATGAGTTCGTTATTCCTGTAATTTAATAGCTATTTCCATTATGTATATTTTGTTTGAAAGTTGATTTCAAGATTTTACAACTCTGTATTAAATTTTGTTTTTATTGGCCGCTTGGTAAATTAATGCGATCTTCAAAAACAGTACTTCCTAAATGCTATCCATTTTGATGATAAATTTCGTATTACCTAACTTTTCAAAAATGTAATAAAAGTTGCTGTTTGTTAGCTTAATTTTGTCTCATTCATACACTAAAAAAAAACCTAAAATTTGGATTTGTCATTCCTAAAAAAAAACCAAAAATTTTAGTACTGAAAATTGGGTTTCCTTCAATTTCTTCAAGAAAAACGGCAATTTCATATGTAACGACCTGATATAATAGGTCTTTACCTTCTGCAGTACTGGCCATTTCAAATCAACATAATTTTTGTTTGGCTAAGAATTCTAATTTCAAATTTATTTTATTTTAAAAACATGGAATTCATTTATGTAGAATATACTGCTTCCGGGCTGTTCATGGAATTCATTTTCCAAAAGTAGTCATTTGTTTATTGATTAGTGTTATGTTTTCATCGCATTTCAATCTTTTTCGTCATCATGGATGCGTTAAAAATTCGAGTAATTATGGAATATGAGTATCGTCGTGGCAGCAACGCAGCACAAGCGACACGCAACATCAACGACGTTTACGGAGTTTACACTACAAATCAACGCACCGCCTGTTATTTGCTCGCTTCCGTTCTGGAAATTTCGACCTGAAAAATGAACCTCGCGGTCGTCCGAAGACTTTGGTCGACAATGACGAATTAAAGGCGATTGCGGAAGCTGATGATACACAATCTACGGCTGAATTAGCAGCAGCTTTCGACGTTAGCCTCAAAACAATATTTTTCCATTTGCGTCAAATTGGCAAGGTAAAAAGCTTGACAAATGGGTGCCTCATGAACTCAACGATCGCCAGCGCGAAGTACGCGTCGAGACATATACCTTGCATTGCTCAACAGACACACAAATGAAGGAATTTTGAAACGCATTGTTACTTGCGATGAAAAATGGATTCTGTTTGATAACCGCAAGCGCTCAGCAAGTTGGTTGGATCCTGGTTCAGCACCTAAACAATGCCCTAAACGAAAACTTACCCCTAGAAAAGTGATGGGCACTGTTTGGTGGTCTAGCGCCGGTGTGATTCATCACAGCTTCTTACCAAACGGGGTAAGCATTACTGCAGATGTGTACAGTGAAGAACGGAACACAATGATGAAGAAGCTGGCACATCTCCAACCACCATTTGTCAATCGCTCGTCTCCGCTGCTCCTGCACGACAATGCGGGACCTCATACTGCACAGCAGACGGTCTCCAAGTTGCAAGAACTGGGTTTGGAAGCTCTCCGTCATCCGCCATACTCACCAGACCTTGCGCCTACAGACTACTACTTTTTCCAGAATTTGGATAACTTCTTGGCGGGAAAGTAATTCAATACCCGAGAGGCAGTATAAAATGCCTTTGAAGAATTTATTGCCTCCCGTCCAGCTGATTTCTTTAAGAAGGGCATCAATAAACTGCCGCTGCCTTGGCAAAGATGCATTTATTGCATGGGTAATTACTTCGATTAATACAAATAAAAAATACATGAAAAAAAATCGTTTAATTTTATTCATACATAACGGCAATTTCATAGTTAAATACCTAATATATATATATATATATATATATATATATATATATATAAATAAATCGCAGACGATTTCCTGCGTCTTTTTATGTTTGACACTTATTGCGCCCCCGAGTTCTTGTACGATTTCAAAGTGTCTGAGAGTGAATATTGTTATTTTATTTGCTTATTATGGACGTAGTCATGGATATTATATTTAAACATGATATGCTGATATTCGATTTTGAACAATTCTCGGTCACTTTGGACGTCCAGTCATACTGGTACTTATATGGCACACTGTATTTTGTCGTATATATCTCGTTCATAGTATTATTCTTAGGACGACCGTTTACAATGGTAATCAAGTGGTGCACGTATATTGTCGTATATATATCGCGCGGTGTACTTTCTTTCTACGTCCGTTCTTAACGGTAATCATGTGGCACACTGTATATTTTCGTTGATATATTCCATAATTTCTCCCTTTCTTTGGGCGTCCGTTTATAACTGTAACCTTGTGACACACTGTATATTATTTTTGTACATTGTACTCACTTTTAACTTCCATTTTTGCTTTTTAACTTATGCTTATTTATTCTCGTTTTATTTCTTCAAAGCATGTACAGCTAAATTAACTTAAAAACAAGATTAATTGTAAACCACTGCGTGTTTTTTCAATTTAATATTTGGTAAGTCTATGAGATCACGCAGTAGACCGGTAATACGCACGCACATAATAAAATGTGCTATAATTTATTTTCTATAATTTCTTACCAACACCTACATCTAGCATTCATAGACCTCGAAAAGGCATTTGACCGCGTGTCACGTAAACAATACGTGCTAGGTGGAGCGGCAGGACATGAGAGTAGGTAAGTACATGTAGGTAGCAGAAGTATCTAGAGATTGCCTTCGTATAGGTACTTGGTGGAGTGGCAGGACATAAGAGTAAGTACATGTAGGTAGCAGAAGTATCTAGAGATTGCTTTTGTCTTGGTACTAGGTGGAGCGGCAGGACATGAGAGTAGGTAAGTACATGTAGGCAGCAGTAGCATCTAGAGATTGCTTTTGTATAGGTACTTGGTGGAGCGGCAGGACATGAGAGTAAGTACATATAAGTAGCAGAAGTATCTAGAGAATACTTTTGTATAGGTACTTGGTGGAGCTACAGGACATGAGAGTAGGTAAGTACATGTAGGTAGCAGAAGTATCTAGATTGCTTTTGTATAGGTACGAAGTGGAGCGGCAGGACATGAGAGTAAGTACATGTAAGTAGCAGAAGTATCTAGAGATTGCTTTTGTATAGGTACTAGGTGGAGTGGCAGGACATGAGAGTAAGTACATGTAGGTAGCAGAAGTATCTAGAGATTGCTTTAGAAATAAGAACTAGGTGGCAGATGAATCTGTCACATAGAGCTTATTGAGACTTCCTCAGACAGGACATAAATATCATGTGTTTTTACAGGAAACTGACTCCATCTTCACATCCAGTAGGATCTAAACAAAGGGGGGAGGGCGTTTGGTAGGCGTGATCCTATAATAATATTAATAGGTATATACTTAATTATATTTTTACGAAATAAAACATCAATATTTAATTAATTTTGTATTATTATTTTTCAAATTGAAACGAACGACAAAAACACACAAAGTAATAAATCAGTCCAAGTTACGCTAACGGTAACGTAAAATCACTCTTTAATTCGTATTCCTTAGATTAAACTAACTATAGCGAGCGCAGTCACGACGTGGGGAACAAGTCAGCGAACGTAGTATGTGACTCCGCTGTCATGCTCACCCGTGTGGACTGCGCTCAATGTCTCGCTCATACTCTTGCAGACAGCTTGCTACTCTGTAGCTTTGTACTGTACTAACATAATTCTTCCAATTAATATACCTTTACACTCTATAGGTACACTAAACATACATTGTAACCAAATATTTTTATAATATAATTAGGTACCTTAATACAAACAAAATTAAGTTCTGGGTCAATTCTATCAGGTCGTATTCTACCTATTTCTTCGAATATGTATTCTGCAC
Organism: Cybosia mesomella; assembly: GCA_946251805.1. NCBI lineage: Eukaryota > Metazoa > Arthropoda > Insecta > Lepidoptera > Erebidae > Cybosia > Cybosia mesomella. The sequence goes on from OX276392.1 coordinate 16,577,066, forward strand.
AAAAACTTTTATTTTCAGCCAATCTTTGTTCATTAAAAGTTCTGGGTTCTGATCCTTTAATTCTTCGCATTCCTTTCGTTTTGGTGGTTTTTTATTTTTGATATGACGTTTGAAGAATGTAGTAACTACTTTCTTTTGTGCATCACTCCATGGCACTAAAGTTCTCTTTTTTCCTTTTTTAATATTTAGTGATTCTGCGAATGGAATTTGGGGGTCAGTCTGATTCTGGATTCTGGACGATCCTGGCTGCGGTTCATCATGTGGAGACTGTCTTGACACTGACAGGTCTGGTAAGTCATAATCTAATACATCTTCGTTTACAACGTTTTCTCCTTCCAATTCTTCATTCAAGTCCAATTCTATGTCGTTTAAATTTTTTCCTTTGTATAAATCAGCTTTTCCGTCTTCCATCAGAAGCAAAAGTTTCGATATCTTTGCAGTTTGGTAAACATCATCTGGCAGCCTGTACGATTTTCTGTGTACTTCATTTGTGTGACCCATAAACGTAGCCAGCTGCTCCATATCATTATCTGACATGCTTAGTACTTGTGACAACGTCGCCAAATGTTTCCTCAGCCTTGTGGATGAAATAGCCTTAGGGTTTTTTGCGCCTGATTGCTTCGATAATCTGTCCAAGACCTTGTATCCATAGATGGAATTTTCGAAACCTGGGTTCCCGAATAGAAATTTGTTAGATGTTGAAACAAACTTGTCCCTTACGGAAAGCAAGGTTTCGATGTCTTTTTGAACCTCTTCGGTGAACAGTACGGGAACTCCACGGCCACGTTTTCCTCTTATTACAACTCTTTTAAATTTCGCCGGTCCGCCCGGTCGAACTCTTCATACTTTTCGTTATTTTGCATAGTGTCATTTTCCAAGTAGTCATGTAGGTATAATCGCTGCAACTCTCCTGGCCGACGTCGATTCAGTAACAAAACTCTACAATATACTGTTTCCAATAGTTCTATGTATGTTGCAATGGTATATGATCCTTCATTGATATTTTTAACATCTTGGTCAGATTTATTTTTTACATATGCTTTCAATAGTTTCAAATCATTAGCTAGCGGTATTATAGTAATTTTGTTCCATTTCTTTTTATTTAGGTCAGTCGCAGCCTGGCTGGAAATATCAAATTTCCAATTGGAGTCTATTAGCTGAATCAATGTTTTTAGGCCTGCTTCTACTTCACCTGTGTGGACTTCAGTATAGGGGCCTTGCTTCTTCAATGCCATCATTATTGCCAGATTACAGCACTGCTTAATACTGGTAGCAATATTCATGGCAAATGTTGGTGAGTCAAATCTGTCTTTCTCCGAGTCAAATTTACCAACAATTTTAGTAGCTGCCATGAAATCATCATAGTGTTCCGGTTTAAGTGCGTCAAAGAAATTGTTAATTGTTGGTTTACCTTTCTTTAGTTCAATCAATAGCTTTGCCATTTCTCGCATTTTTCGTGATACAACATTCACGAAGTGCTTGTCCCTGTGAGTCTTTAAGTATTGCGAGCCATATGCACAGATCAACATGTCAGACTTCGCAACAAGTGATATCTTGTCGGCTCTCATTCTAGGAAATACTGTTGTTTTCAGTTTCTCATCTACTTTCAAATTTCGCAGCAACAAATTATGTGCTTCTGATTGGACATTTTTATGGGACTTTCCACTGCATTTCAACACACGAGCAACAAACACATGAGTTTCCATAACAATTTTTTTGAGTAAAAGCCTAAGCAATCAGGGCAAGGTAAATAATCTGTATGTTTTTGTTTTCTCATCGGTTTTATAACATTTACCGAATTTTGAATATAGTTACCTTTTTTCCTGAGTTCTGTAATTTTGGTTTTTCTTTCGATGCTATTTTTGGGGTAAGAAACAATTCTCTGTACCTCTGGTTCGTACATATGTTGTCTTAACAAATGTCTTGCAAAATTCAGAACTAAGTTTTCACAGTAAAAACAAAAATCTCTGCCTCGAATTACTTTATGGAACACTTTTTTGGGCTTTAGGTTTTCTTTTTGGGTCTGGGTAGTGTTAGGGTCTTCCTCAAAATAACTATCCATTGTTACATCGTGTACTGAAGAAGCAGTACAGATCTCATTTTCAGGTACTGAAGGAACAGTTATGATCTTATTTTCAGGTACTGAAAGAACTATCACATTTTCAGGTGCAGGTTTCATTAAGTTCTTTGCAACGGAGATAACTTCGCGACAGGGATAGTTGCTAACACAGCTGAGGTCACTTTCTTCATCGTTTTGCAGATAATACGTGAACGAAGTATCCTGAATGCGTTTGTCCAATATTGCTGGTGACGAATACTTCCTGTAGTCTGGAACTTCTGACTGTAACGATAAAGCGTTATCCTCTAGGTCGACTGGTTTCAAAGATTCACGGCAGTCCAGGGAATATTCATCTTCCGAACTAGTCTGCAAAAGAATATTCAGTTGTCAAAAAACAATAAAAAAAATTAAAAGATCATTTCCAGACCTAAAGTAACTTACATTCTAGAAATCTATTCGGGAAAACGGTGCATGCTGTAGCTACTTGGTATCATTTTCACAAGAAATGTGAAATGTGAGGGAACATTAGAGTAAATACCAGGTATTTCGTATGTACAAGTATGTAGCTTCATCGACGTATCTTGAGATTGCTTTTGTATAGGTACTTGATGGAGCGGCAGGACATGAGAGTAAGTACATGTAGGTAGCAGAAGTATCTAGATATTGCTTTTGTATAGGTACTTGGTGGAGCGGCAGGACATGAGAGTAAGTACATGTAGGTAGCAGAAGTATCTAGAGATTGCTTTTGTATAGGTACTTGGTGGAGTGGCAGGACATGAGAGTAAGTACATGTAGGTAGCAGAAGTATCTAGAGATAGCTTTTGTATAGGTACTAGGTGGAGTGGCAGGACATGAGAGTAAGTACATGTAGGTAGCAGAAGTATCTAGAGATTGCTTTTGTATAGGTACTAGGTGGAGTGGCAGGACATGAGAGTAAGTACATGTAGGTAGCAGAAGTATCTAGAGATTGCTTTTGTATAGGTACTAGATGGAGCGGCAGGACATGAGAGTAAGTACATTTAGGTAGCAGAAGTATCTAGAGATTGCTTTTGTATAGGTACTAGGTAAGTATTAGGCGGAGCGGCAAGACACCCGCATGGGTACAAAATGTTTGTGTATGAATGTTATGTATGTACTTACAACATAATTTGGAGGTGGAGTGTAGTTCGATTCTGTTCCAGAAAAGTCTTCACCAAAATCAGATATATCCTATAAAAATATATAATTATATGTTAATCCTTTGTCCTATTTAAAACAAACTAGATTTATAACTTTTTTTAAAGATTACTAGTATTGTGTTGTTAGACACAATACTAGCAGTCTTGTTAACCCCTCTAGATACGCTAACAATGTGCCTGTGTAAGGAGTGGGTTTACGTTCGTAGTGTAGTTCGGAAGACACAATTGAACAAGTTAGCGCATCAGTTCAACGTAATCCTGCTCTATCGACTCGAAAACGTTCAGCCGAACTTGTGGTATCCAGAACATCTTTGCGTCACATTTTGTTGAAAGATCTGAAATTGCACCCGTATAAAATTCAAATTGTGCAGGAATCAGTGGCGGATTTAGCCTTCTTGCCGCTCTAGGCCCTGTCTGATGTACCGCCCTTTATAATATACAAAATTATATGGATTTATTATCATTCATCATCATCATCATATCAGCCGTAGTTCGTCCACTGCTGAACATAGGCCTGCCCCATCGACTTCCATTTCGACAGGTCTATAGCGGCCTGCATCCACCCAGTCCCTGCGCTCTTTATTAGGTCGTCTGTCCACCTTGCGGGAGGCCTTCCTATGCTGCGCTTGCCGTTACGTATTCTCCACTCAAGAACCTTTCTGCCCCACCGGCCATCGGTTCTCCGAGTTATGTGCCCTGCCCACTGCCACTTCAGCTTGCTGACTCGCTCTGCTATGTTGGTAACTTTAGTTCGTCTACGGATCTCCTCGTTTCTGATTCGATCTCGTAGAGAAACCCCAAGCATAGCCCGTTCCATAGCTTGCTGTGTGACTCCGAGCTTCCTTATGAGGCCCATAGTGAGAGACTACGTCTCGGCACCGTAGGTCATCACTGGTAACACGCACTGATTAAAGGCCTTTGTCTTCAAGGACTGCGGTATTTTGGATGAGAAGACGCTGCGCAGTTTCCCGAACGCAGCCCAGCCGAGTTGGATTCGTCGATTGACCTCCTTCTCGAAGTTGGATTTGCCTAGTTGGACGGTTTGACCCAGATAGACATAGTCATCAACAACTTCGAGAAGTGAGCCTCCCAATAATACGGGGGTGGGCGACACATGGACATTTGACATGACTTTTGTCTTGTCCATGTTCATTTTCAGGCCTACCCGCTGGGAGACTCTGTTGAGCTAGCATAGTGCTGAGCTCCTCTAAGGACTTTGCCATGACTACGATGTCGTCAGCAAATCGAAGGTGAGTGATGTATTCGCCATTGATATTGATGCCGAATCCTTTTCAATCCAGAAGCTTGAAGGCGTCTTCCATTGCATTGGTAAAGAGTTGACATCACCCTGCCTAACTCCCCTCTGCAACGGAATAGCCTCTGTGCTCTGATCCTGTACTCGGACCGACATGGTGGCGTTTTTATACAAGCACTTCAGCACTTCGATATACCGATAGTCAATGTGGCACCTCTGAAGAGTCTGCAGCACCGCCCAAATCTCGTTCGAATCGATGGCTTTCTCATAGTCCACGAACGCCAAGCATAGTGGCAAATTATACTCCTCGGTCTTCTGTATAATCTGCCGCAGCGTATGGATGTGGTCTATGGTACTATGGCCTTTACGGAAACGGGCTTGTACAGGAGGCTGGAAGTCATCAAACCTGCGTGCGAGACGATTCGTGATCACCCTCGAAAACGTCTTGTAAACATGGCTCAGAAGCGAGATGGGCCTGTAGTTTTTCAATAAGGTTTTATCACCTTTCTTGAAGAAGAGAACCACCAAGCTTCTGTTCCACGCTTCGGGCGTAGTATCCTCGAGCAGGACGGAATTAAAGAGCCTCTGTAGAGCTTTCAGTATCGGTGTTCCACCTGCACTCAGAAGCTCCGATGTCATTCCGTCCTCACCCGCCGCCTAGTAGTTCTTGCGCGGTTTGAGGGCCATCCTAATCTCATACAGGCTGATGTCCGGAATATCTTCTGTGTAGTGTCGGGTTAATTTGGCTCTAGGCTCTTTATCGAAATCATCAACAGGCTTAGCTACTGAGGTATATAACTGTCCGTAGAACCTTTCGATCTTCGTTCTTCGTCGTTCTTCGTCAACTGGCTCTGCCCAATAGACAAGTCTCTTGCGAACACTTCAGAGCCCTTATTTTGCTCAATCGTATCTTTAATATGATTAGTATTAAAGACACGAACATCGTGTCGCAAGGACTTAGAGATCCGTCTATTGAGCTGCCGATATGCTTCAGCGTCCTAGGAAGTCTGCAACGTCAATGAGCCTCGTTCTGCCGAGGAGATCGAGGGTGAGATCTGATATTTTTTGAGGTCTATCTTTCCGGCGGGGTTTGAAGAAGACTTTCCCTACCTTGTAGACAGTTTCTACCAACCTGTTGTTGACCTCGTCCACAGAAATGCAATCCTCCAGGCCAGAGAAGCGGTTTGCGAGCTCGAGTTGAAAGCTCTCGGGGTTTTGTATATGGGCTACAGTAGGCCGGAGAGTGGACTTCATTAGTCGAGACCTTTCCAGTTGGACATTGATATATTCAAGGTGCCTCTAACCATTCTATGATCGCTTCCGGTTTTCATCCTGTGGATCACGGAGACATTTTTTTTTTTTTTTTTTTTTTTTTACACACTCAAAAATTATTGACAAGTTTATAAAAACATAATGGTAGTTAAAATCCACAGATATTAAGGGTAAGGCCATTGCTTCCCAAAATAGAGCCTTATGGCTCTGTGTTATGGGGTAAGCAGCGCATTTCCCTCCATATTTATGTTACAATACCATTAACAAGAAAAATACATTTAGGACATTGTGGGGTATCTTATCTTATGGATAAACATCATTGAATATTCGTCTCTTTGTAGACATAATGAAGTCGATCTCATTCCTCGTGCAACCGTCGGGACTCATCCAGGTCCATTTCCTATGAGGTGGCTTCTTGAAGAAGGAGGTCATCATAAAGAGTTCCTCCTTCTCCAGAAAGTCAGCCAACCTCTGGCCCCTGGGATTTCTCCGCCCACATCCAAATTGACCCACTCTCAACTCGTCATCGCCCCTCCTACCCAGTTTTGCATTAAAATCCCCCATAACAACAGTGAAGTATGTTTTGGAAGTATGTATGGCCCTACTGATGTCCTCATACATAACTTCCACTTCGTCGTCCGGGTGTGCCGAGGTCGTTGCGTAAAGAGTGAGAAGACACACTCACCCCAAAGCGCAGATGAAGACTTTTCTGGCGTGGAATATTTAGATGAAAGTATTTAAGATTCTGATTAGAACAAATGCAATTGTATTGATTAAATTGTTTTACATTACACTCAGTTCAATTGATTTATGTTTTTCTTTTAAAACAACCTGTGTGAATTAATAAAAACGTTTTATTAATTCACACTTGTCCACTTTAATATTTTCTTCCGTGCCGTGGATGCAGTTCCAGACACATGATATCACTGTACATACACCCAGGCCGAAACAACCTCTGTGGCGTAGCAAAAGGCGCGGGTTCGATCCCCGCTCAGTGCAAATATTTGTGTGCATAAACATGGGTAATTGCATTGGTCTGGTCGTGCCTCGGAGACCACGTTAGGCAGTCGGTCCCGATTGCCATACAAACGTCGATGGCAGTCGTTATGGGTAGTTGGAGCCCTAAAAAGTTCAACAACTGGTCTAACTTAGGCCTTAGGGTTGTGGAGGTCAGGTGGCAGTCGATTCACTGAAAATATCGAAGTTCAGCCACCGTTAGACTGGTACAGCGGACCCCAGACTCCCAGAAGTTGAAAGCTTTAGATGCGACTGGGATTAACGCTAGGATGAATAAGGCACTCAGGCCGAAACAAATGTTTGTGGATCACAAAAATATAATATACCCACTACTTAATATTTATACTGAACTGTATAACAAATATACTGGCGAAACAGAAATAGTTCGTAAACTTAATAAATAATGTGCAAATAGAATAGTGGCGCCGCTATTATTTTCACGACTTTTTTGCCAAGCTGTAGAAGCTTTTAACATGTAAGCGTACTCAAGACACAAAAAGTAAGAGAGCTTTAACATTTCTCAAAAAAAGATTATCAATTTGATTATTTCTTTTTCAAAACATTATTTATCAATCGAAATCTCAATTGAATTCCATTGGACAATATTGGACCCACGAATAAAAAAGTTAATAGAAGAATGAATTACATTCTATTTTTATTAAAAAAAAACCGAACCAAATCAAAGCGGAATGAATAGTCGTTACATTTTATCAAGTTTAAAATTTTGACAATCTGAAAAATTTGCCGCCCCTCAAATTATGCCGCCCTAGGCCCGGGCCTCACGGGCCTAGGCGTAAATCCATCACTGGCAGGAATTACAGCCAATGATCCAATTTTACGACGAGCTTTTGTTGAAACAATGTTGGAACGCTTTCGGAGTTTCAACAATATTCTGTTCTCCGACGAAGCTCATTTTCACATAAATGGGCATGTGAATAAACAGAATTGCCGTTACTGGGCTGCAGAGAACCCACGTGCAAAACATCAAAAGCCTCTGCATTCGCCGAAAGTAACCGTTTAGGCGGCCATGTCAGCGCACGGAATTATCGAACCCTACTTCTTCGTAAATCGACAAGGCCAATCTGTCACTGTAAATTCTGACCGATACATAGCCATGTTAAGGGATTTTTTCTTTCTACAACTGCAACAATTTGAAGCCTATAATCGTACGACATGGTTTCAACAAGATGGCGCGACATGCCCTACAGCTAATGCCTCTTTGGCGGTCGTCAACGAGATGTTTGCTGGGAAACTGATATCGCGCCGAGGTGACATTGAATGGTCTCCGAGAAGTCCGGATTTAACGCCACCGGACTTTTTTTTGTGGGGATACCTAAAAAGTAGAGTCTACTCCAATAACCCAGCCACGATTAACCATTTGAAGACCAATATCCGGGAAGAAATGGCAGCTATTCCCCGTGCAATGTACCAGCGAGTTTTTACCAATTTGAGGTTCAGATTCGAAGAATGTTTGCAGCGCGATGGTGCACACCTGGATGACGTTATTTTTAAGACATGAATTTCCCAGATGTCTATTTTTATAGAAATAAAAATTTGTATATGAATTGTACTTCGTTTTTTTTAAATGATTTATTCAAATTCACAATTCGTTCTGGCCCACCCTGTATATAAGGTGTCACAAAATTAGGTCTCTGAATTTGATGAGATGACTTGGTATCGACCAAATGTGTATTTGAAAAAAATAAAAAATATATCGGGTAAAAAAAAATAAAAAAAAATCAATCAATCAAGGAGCACATCAGGGCGGTCAAAAATAACGAGCCACAGAAATCGGCTATCGCTCAACATCTTTTGGAGGAGGGGACGAATCATTGGATTGAGTTACATAACCCTCAGATTCTCTCGACAGAACGCCACTACATACCCAGAATGGTGAAAGAAGCAATTGAAATTAAAAAGTACAAGAACTTCAACCGGGAGGATGGGTTTCAACTGTCGAGTGTCTGGCATCCAGTGATCCGTATGTTCACAAGGCAACATGGTAAATATCCCGTTTATAATTCTAATTTAAAAAAAAATCAAAATGAAAAAAAAAACACCACCAGCGACCAGCGTCACGTGACGCGACGAGCACACGTGACGCTGGTTGCAATTTAGGTATTTCCCACACATCCGCTTGGAGAATACTGCGAGGAGAGGGACTGCACGCCTACCATGTGGGTCACGGGCTCGTCGCGTCACGTGACGCTGGTCGCTGGTGGTGTTTTTTTTTCTTTTTTTTTTAAATATATTTTTTGTTTATTTTACTCGATATTTTTTTTTGTTTCAAATACATATTTTGTCGATACCAAGTCATCTCACCAAATTCAGAGACCTAATTTTGTGACACCTTATATATTTATTTGTAATAAATTTTCTGTTTTTTTGTATATTTCATGTCAGTTTAATATTAAATATCATTTTTAATAGGTATTCTGAATGAATTAATTATTTAATGAATTTTTAGTATAATTTTTGTTTTAATAAACCTCTATTAAAACAAAAATTAAATTAAATATTTGGATGAAAATAAATATTTAATAATTAGGTATTTTATGTCAAAGGTATGTATTTCGTTTTTATCGTCAAATATTCTTGTATGCTGTAATAGCTTTTACTTATTAGGAAGTTTTGTAGTTTGTTTACAAAAATGTTAAATTTTTCTTCTTTTTTTATGGGCTCAGTAACTTCTCCGATAAAGGAGCGATGAGCTTCGAGGACCACCTGCATCGGATGAGGAAGGAGACAACGCCTGAGTGCCATCACATACGACGCGAGGGAGGACTCGGGTCTGTACACGCTGGTGGACTGCCCGGCGTGGGAGGAGCTGAGGCGTGACCTCGTATCAGCCATCGGGGTGGGATTCCTCTCGCTCGCAGCATGATTGCGGCAATGGTGCGGAGCACTAGCGCGTGGGCCGCGCCGCCTTCTGCGAGCATGTAATGCTCGAGAAGGAGATGGCGGAGCGGGCCTGGGGGAGATTTAGAACTCTCCCGGCCCGCCGAACCCGCAACATGCTCGCCGCGCGTCGCAGGCGACTCAGGCGCGCCTTTATATGCCCAGGCCTGGAGGTGGCAGGTGAGGCTGGCTGTCTCCCCAGCAGAAACAGATCGGGATGGCAGGCCGGTAGCGCCTCTCTCCCAAACCGGGGCAAGACGGGGACACTGTGGTTTCCAAACCCGAGCGGGCTATCTCGAAACGGAAGATCGTCCAGGGTCAGTCGGGGTGTCATGTAAATGGAGGATGTCAAGACATGCTTTATGGGCAACCTTACACCCTCTGAAGAGTCTGAAGACCCGAGATGACTTGCAGTTTTAGTCCGTTCAAGCCCGACATATGTAGTTTTAACAACAAGATAATTATTACGATTTCATTAGTGATGATTTACTATTATAAAAGGAATCACAAAAATTTAGAATCTCATACATTAAAATTACATACTCTTACTTTTTTAATTTAAATTTTTAATTATTTTAACTAAGTGTTTTGGTGCTGTGCCTTTATATGATACTTATATTCAATTCAATATGATTATATTCAAATTGTAACCAGTTAAATTTGTAATTATTTTTGCAATTACAAAGAGTTAAGTAACAAAGACCTAAGTTTCTTGCTAGCTCTTCTCAAGACAAGATTCATGCTTTTGTATCTGTCACATCTTATTAAAATAAAGCGCAAAATCTTACAAATTCATGAGTTCGTTATTCCTGTAATTTAATAGCTATTTCCATTATTTATATTTTGTTTGAAAGTTGATTTCAAGATTTTACAACTCTGTATTAAATTTTATTTTTATTGGCCGCTTGATAAATTAATTCGATCTTCGAAAACAGTACTTCCTAAATGCTATCCATTTTGATGATACATTTCGTATTACTTAACAGCTGTCACTTTTCAAAAATGTAATAAAAGTTGCTATTTGTTAGCTTAATGTTGTCTCATTCATACACAAAAAAAAAACATAAAATTTGGATTTGTCATCCCTAAAAAAATGCAAAAATGTTAGTACTAAAATTGGGTTTCCTACAATTTCTTCATAAAAACGGCAATTTCATATGTAACGACCTAAGGTATACGTCTAATAAGGAAAACGTCTGTAAAACTTTAAATATTAATTATTCATTAGAAAGATAATTTTGAGGTATTTGGAATATAAACTAAAAGAAAGCTTGATTTTTTTACTTCTTTTTGTTAAATAACAAAAGATCATAGAATCAAAAACATAATAGATATACCTAGTTAAACAGTTTTTTTGCTGTCTTGTAAAGTTAGTGTTTTCCTCTTACGCCTTTATTGCAGTGAGCGTGCGATATATAAAAACGTATGTATTTTGTTTGTTTAATGTTTATCCGCATTTTAGGACCCATAACACAAGCTAGTAAAGCTATGCTTACTTTGGGTCAAGATAACGCTGTGTAGAATGTCCTAGAATATATTTTTATTGTTCTTATAATCACCAGGACATTTAAGTCCCTATGGTCTCAACGGTTTACTAACCGTTGAGACCATAGGGACTTACTGGTCTCACAGGAAATTTACCTACATTTAATGTTCCAAACAGATGTTCCACACTTTTGTTTGGATGTTGCAACGGAAGAGGAAATGATGCCTCGGATATTACTATGCTTATATGCGCTTTGTTTAGATTATCTTTCCTTACTCCGTAGATTTGTTTTTCCTTCTTACAAACTGTTTACTAGATTGCGGATACAAATGCTAAAGTTTTATCGAAACGAAATAAAAATGAGATCTTGCCTCATTATCATCATCCTCCAAACCCAAATCCCGGTTGCATCCAAAGCTTGCACTTTAGAGCCCGGCATCCGCTCTCCCACTCCTTCTGATTAATTTATCTTGGCGTTTACGGGAGCGACGGTCGATTGACTCCTAGCCTAGTAAGGAAAGCCTGCAGCAGAGCCTCATTCGTCAATCGTCAATGTACCGGCTTGCAGGTGAGGTTGGCGTGGGTCCCGAAGATCTTAGTGCGGCTTGACCTACACACTTGGTCTTGCCTAGAAAATATTTTTTTGGTCGAAGACAAAATACTACTTAAGACAATGCTATACAAAACCGGAGCAAGCCGATCTTAGCGGGACTCTCATACTTCTTTCCGTTGAACCAAATTAAAAGTAGACCCGAGACGGCGTGCGGTTTTAGTCGGTTCAAGCCCGACATAACCGCCCCCGCTGGCACGCGGGGGGGTATCCGAAGGGATTTCCGCACGAAAAAAAAAAAAAAAAAAAAAAAAAAAAAAAAAGGTACTGTATAGAACCAGGGGTGTGTGTTGGGTAACCTCCTCGAGTGTCGCTCCGATTCCGATCCCGCTGCAGTCCGGGGGGAACGGAATCGGAGCGGCCGGTACACCCTGGGCGGCGGTCAATGGCTTCCCCTTCACCCCTTCATAGGGTTGGCATTGATCGTCGGCCAATACCCAACGTGGCGGGAACACATCGCTCTCCGTACTCCTCTGCTTTCAGAGGAGACAGGATGAGCGATGCTGTTAGTGGTGAGATGGCCCAGGGTCAGCCGGGGTGCGAGGGATATGCTCTATGGGTAACCTTACACCCCGGCGTCTGAAGACCCGAGACGGCGTGCGGTTTTAGTCGGTGCAAGCCCGACATAACCGCCCCCGCTGGCCGGCGGGGGGGTATCCGAAGGGATTTCCGCACGAAAAAAGGTACTGTATAGAACCTAGGGCTCCGTCCTATAATCCGAGGGGTCAGGTCTACTGGTGGTCGTCGGAGATCGCGCAGCTCAGACGGACCTGCGTGATCACGCAACTCCGGTGGGCCCGATTTCGTAGGAGGCGTCACCGCCCCGCAGATGCGGAGGCCCGAGAGGCGGAGTAGTACGAGGGATACAGGGAGGCCAGAGGAGCCCTGCGAGCGGAGATAAGGCGGGCCAAACAGGCCGCCTTCCGCGAGCTGCTGGAGACGCTGGAGCGGGACCCGTGGAGCGGCCCTACCGGATGGTGCGGGGCAACCTGCAAAAGGCTCCCTGTTCATGTTCAACATGTTCCACCGCAGATGACTCCGCCTCGGTCGCCCATGGTGCCAGACGTGGATGACGACGACGTGCCCGAGGTCACTTGGGTAGAACTAGAGCTGGCGGTGAGAAGGCTAAGAGCCAAACGTACCGCCCCGGGACCCGACGGCATTCCAGGCCGAGCGTGGGTCTTAGCTCTAGTCGACGTCGCTCTCGAGCCCCGACTGAGAGGGCTTCTCAGCGCATGTCTGAAGCGGGGCCAGTTTCCAAAACTGTGGAAGACGGGGAAACTGGTCCTCATCCGAAAGGCGGGGCGCCCGGCGGACTCGCCGTCCGCCTACTGGCCCATAGTGTTGCTTGACGAGGTGTGCAAACTCTTTGAAAGTGTAATTGCGAAGCGCCTCGTCGAGCACCTCTCAAGAGTGGGGCCGGATCTGGCGGATGGCCAATATGGCCTCCGCCAGAGGCGCTCCACCGTGGATGCCATCATGCGCGTGAGGGCTCTTGCAGAGGATACAGTAGCCCGGGGTGAGGTGATGTTGACAGTGTCCCTGGACATCGCCAACGCGTTCACCACCTTGCCCTGGAGTTGCATTAGGGAGGCGCTCGTGTATCACGAAGTGCCTCTCTACCTCCACCGCATAGTCGGGGCGTATTTGATGGAGAGAGCCGTCATCTACCCAACCATGACCGGTCTCGGTCGGCGTGAGATGTCCTGCGGTGTTCCACAGGGAGCGGTCCTGGGGCCGCTCCTGTGGAACATCGGATACGACTGGGTGCTTCGCGGTGACCTCGTAGGCGGTGCCGCCGTCACGTGCTACGCGGACGACACGCTCGTGACGGCGTGCGGGGCGACGTACCGCGACTCTGAAGGCCACGACCGCGGTTGCCCAAGTCGTTGAGCGGATCCGGCGGCTGGGTCTCGAGGTGGCTCTGCATAAAACCGGGGCCCTGTTCTTTCATGGGCCTCGGAGCAAGCCACCCGGGGGATCCAGTCTCATCGTGGGAGGAAATCGCATCGGCATCAAGCCCCAAATGAAATATTTGGGGCTCGTGCTCGACGGCCGATGGGACTTTGGAGAGCACATCCGAAGTCTGGCCCCCAAACTGAAGGGCACAGCTCTCGCCCTGGCGCGGCTGCTGCCTAACATGAGGGGTCCTGATGACTCCTGCATGAGACTCTACGCGGGGATCGTGCGGTTCATGGCCCTGTATGGGTGCCCAATATGGGCAGAGGCCCTGAAGGCCAGAAGTGTGCGGATGCTGCGCGCTCCGCAGCGGGTGATGGCCATCAGGGTCATCCGCGGGTACCGCACGATCTCCTTCGAGGCGGTGAGTCTCCTTGCCGGAACTCCGCCATGGGACCTGGAGGCGAGAGCCCTTTCGCAACTGTACCAGTGGCGAAAGGAGGCGCGGGAGCAGGGATGGAACCCCGAGCCTCGAGAAATCGTGGCCGTGCAGTCCCAGCTCCGCCAGGCCATCGTGGTAGAGTGGAAGGAACAACTTGGGCAACCAAGCGCAGGGCACGCCGCAATAGCGGCGGTAAGGCCCATAATGGAGGATTGGCTAGAGAGGCGACTCGGAAGCCTCTCGTACCGACTGACGCAGGTGATCTCCGGTAAGGGGAGCTTCGGGGACAACCTGCATCGGATCAGGAGGAGCCAACGCCTGAGTGCCATCACTGCGACGCGAGCGAGGACTCAGGGCTGCACACGCTGGCAGACTGCCCGGCGTGGGAGGCGCCGAGGCTTGACCTCGTGGCAGCTATCGGGGTGGGAGTCCTCTCACTCAGCAGCATGATTGCGGCAATGGTGCGGAGTGCGAGCGCATGGGCCGCCGCCACCTCCTTCTGCGAGCCTGTAATGCTCGCGAAGGAGATGGCGGAGCGCGCCCTTGAGTGGTTTAGAACTCTCCCGGCCCGCCGAGCCCGCAACATGCTCACCGCGCGTCGCAGGCGACTCAGGCGACAGAGGTCGCTTAACGACCTCCGTCCTCCATGAGCGCAGGCCTGGGGGTGGCAGGTGAGGCCGCCTGTCACACCAGCAGAAGCAGGCCGGGACGGTGGGGCGCCTAGCGCCCCTCCCCCAAACCGGGGCAAGACAGGGACACCGTGGTTCCCAAACCCGAGGGGGCCATCTCGAATCCGGAGATGGCCCAGGGTCAGTGGGGGTGCGAGGGATATGCTCTATGGGCAACCTTACACACCGGCGTTTTAAGATCCAAGACGGTGTGCGGTTTTAGTCGGTTCAAGCCCGACATAACCGCCCCCGCTGGCCAGCGGGGGGGTATCCGAAGGGATTTCCGCACGAAAAAAAAAAGGTACTGTTTAGAAAATGTTTGCGAATAATTTATTGCATATAGATACCGTAATATACAAATCATTTTTAAGCAGGGTAGAGGGACAGATTTTGAATGAGTACAATAAATGTATTATTATGCAGTTTGTATCATAACAAATCGTTATAAAATGTGTAGTATATTAGGCCTGTAAAAATCAAAATTTCCATATGATGCACTGAAGTAAATTTTCACACCGGGGTAGAGGAGAACGGGGGTACGGAGGAGGCGGAGGCTTGATATTGACCTAGATGTTCATTCAGAGTTCGGTCGATGCGAAACTTGACATCTGCGCGTTCCTGCGTTTTCTAGTTTTCGATTTAATGTACACTTATCTAGCTCTCTCGCTTTTGATTTATTTCTTTTAAAAGCGAACGGTTTAATGATACTCAAAGTCCAAAGTGAAGTGTAGATCTTGGTACTAGTCTTAGCTATTGTGATGTTCTGTGAGATACCCAGTATTCCGCGTGACATCGATGCGGTGGTGACTGCTGATATAATGCTAAAATTTCAATATTTAGAAAAATAGTTTCAGTTCTTATTTAACATGGCAAAGTCACTAAATTCATCACAAATTCCAGCAGTGGCAAAAAATATTGCGAGCATGGATAAAACGTCCGTTGATGTAAGTATATAGATCGAAAATTATACATTAACCATAATTTAAGTGCTAATTTTAAGTTATGTAATACTATAATGCAGTAATTAGACAGATAGTAAAGAAGTTTTCAGGTCTTTAAGCGATGTAGGTCATGCAAGCTATATGTCACAGATTAGTATATAGACACATGTCTAGGTACATTTGTCTCATCAATGACGATGTAGGGCAGACAAGGGTATATAATTTAAATAAAATACCGACTTTTGTTTTACCTACAAGGTAGGTTCTACATACATGACATCAGCTGTTTTAAGAACAGCGTGTTGGTAGAACCTCGATGTATTATATCCAATTCAAATCTGTATACCTACTGTTAAGTATACTGTATGTATTACAACTTCACATAATTAGAAATTGTGCTAGAACAGAAGAAATAAAATATCATAATGTTGTTAATGGGCCTAATGATTTAAGTATGGAACATTCATGATCGACATTCGCCATCTTAAAATGTAGAGCAAAACAAGTGGGATGCAGGTAAGTATAGGTTTTATTGGAAAATACTACATAATTTAACTGCAATGGTCAAGGAATTGTTCCGACAAGGAAGCAGTATACTTTATTCGATTTTGAAATATGTATTTTAGTAGAGTTCGATGACATTAACTTCATATAGATGGCTGTAACGTAACATTCCTATACCTTTTTTTTTTTTTTTTTTTTTTTCGTGCGGAAATCCCTTCGGATACCCCCCCGCGTGCCAGCGGGGGCGGTTATGTCGGGCTTGAACCGATTAAAACCGCACGCCGTCTCGGGTCTACAGACGCCGGGGTGTAAGGTTGCCCATAGAGCATATCCCTCGCACCCCGACTGACCCTGGGCCATCTCCTGTTTCGAGATGGCCCCCTCGGGTTTGGGAACCACGGTGTCCTCGTCTTGCCCCGGTTTGGGGGCTAGTCGCCCCACCGTCCCGGCCTGCTTCTGCTGGGGTGACAGGAAAATTCATTTCCTGTTACCTACCCTGTATAAAAAAATACTTGTAAAATATGCATGTGTGCAAACTGTACTCTGAATAAATAATAATTTTATTATGAATTGTTCGACTTGTATGTAGGATGTTGATGTGTACCTACATATGTTGCAATTTTACACAGGCATGGGCATGACGAAGGAAAAAATGACCTTTTATACTTTTCCCACGCTGGTCATTTTGAAAAGTTGCACCTATTAGTTCCTAAGTCTTTCTAAATTCCTACATGTTTTGTAACTGAGTTTAATTTTTTTGAAATATATTTGTTTGGGTACCGGCAAAATCACATGTAAGGAGTTTTTTTTAGGTATTATCGGTGCATGATTTAAAAAACTGCTGTTTTGACGAATAAAAACATTTAAATGGCTCTTTTATTTGCAGATTAGTTGTAGAAAGAATTATAACATTTAAGTAAAACAACAATTTCAACAAATTCAAAATTTAATTCATTAGCACCGAATATTAAAATTATTGAAAAAGATGCACTACGCCTCCTTGGGTCCACAGTACGGAAGAATTAACCAGGAAAATCCTTGCACCTACACTGGTTAAATCTGAAGTATTGTGTAAAACTGATGCAGTAAATGGTTGGAAAATTGCTTGCCCGAACACCGATTTCCCAAAGAACCATTTCTCTCAGCGACAGTGGGACGCGCCGCTTTGCAGCTTAGTAAGACAACATTTAATAAATACATGTTCTAATGCTGCAGAGCGTGCCCGTTTGCTGGCGGTAGGAGTGTGGGAGTCGGGTCTTTGGTTACAAGCTCTTCCGTCATCTAACGTAGGAACTATGTTAGATGACACTACCTTCCGCATTGCAACATGCCTTCGTTTAGGTGCCCCGTGTGTTTCTCCGCGTCGATGTCGCTGTGGAGAAGCCGTCGACAGGTTCGGACACCATGACTTATCGTGCTGCAGGAGCGCTGGGCGAATACCACGGCACGCCAGCCTCAATGACATAATCCGACGTGCTCTTGTCACTGCCGGTGTGCCAGCTGTACTTGAACCAAATGGTTTGGCACGCGACGATGGCAAGAGACCGGACGGTATGTCATTAATGCCATGGAAAATGGGTAGGATTCTGGTTTGGGACGCAACATGCATCGACACCATTGCTGCTACCCATATAACCAGCACGGCTGGCTGTGCCGGTGCTGCTGCTGCTTCTGCGGAGACTCTCAAACGGCGCAAATACTCAAACTTAATTGGAGATTATGAATTTGTGCCGTTTGGAGTCGAAACGTTAGGGGCATGGGGTCCGAGTGTTCGCCGTATCTTCAGGGAGATTGCAACACGCATGATCGACGCTTCTCGTGACCAGAAGGCTGGCTTCTTTTTAGCACAAAGAATAAGTATTGCCATACAACGTGGCAATGCTGCCAGTCTTCTGGGCACGTTACCACAGGAGGCATGCGATGCGGAGGAATTCCACGATGCATTTTAGGTTTAAGTTTCTTTTAATTATTTATTTTATTTTAGTTTTATTTAATTTAGTTAGATATAAAATTTGTAACCACATTTGTACATTTACTTATTGTAATTAAAAATAAACTAATAGTAATGATTTAGGAATGTTTCGAGTTGAATGACAAAAATATTTATAGTCATATTGCTATCCTGTAATATACAGCTTGATTTTATGATAAAATAGCTGCGCGCTCCGGCTTCGCCCCGGTACAATATTATAGCACATTACGAGTACTTGAGGATTTCCAAAAAATGTCTTTCATACAAACCTTGTCCTGACAATAACGAAAACAAAAATAGAAATATCCAACTTGTTACATTTCTTCAAAAGTTATGACGCATACATACATTTCGGCGATTCATGTGTATTAATATAGATTTTTGCTGTTCTATCAGAGCAAGGAAGAGTTGAACAACGAGCCGGCTGCGGAAGATGCGGAGCCGGCGCGTGGGAACTGGACAGGCCGTTTCGATTTTCTTTTGTCATTGCTCGGCTACAGTGTAGGATTGGGCAATGTATGGCGATTCCCTTATCTGTGTTACAACAACGGAGGAGGTAAGTAACCCTAAAAAATAGAAATAACTAATAGAGGGTTTGATTCAAGTGTTTTGTATGACAATATTCGAAAGGTACAGTACCGCTAATCCCGTTTCCCACCAAAGCTTGTGCTTTAGAGCCCCGAGTTAGCTCTCCTACTCCTCCTTTCCATGATTAGGTTTAGTTGACTTTACGGGAGATAATGCCGTCTGACCCTTTAACCCAGAAGGTAAGCCTGTGCCAGAGCCTCATCCGTCAATCAGCAGGTACACAGGCTTACAGGTGCGGTTGGCTTGGGCTCCGACGATCTTTGTGGAATCATCACCAACACATCATGTTTCATACATTATATAATTATTATGTGCTAATAGATACTACACACGAACTACTAATATTATGATTTTTGTTCCCAGGGGCGTTTCTGATACCATTTACGATTATGCTAATAATAGCAGGATTACCTCTCATGTTCATGGAGTTGTCGTTTGGTCAATATGCCGCTTTGGGGCCTGTTGCCGTCTACAACAAATTCTGTCCGCTTTTCCAAGGATTGGGCTACGGCATGGTGATCGTTTCCTGCATTGTCATGCTGTATTACAATCTTATCATAGCTTGGACTATATACTATATGACTGCGTCATTTATGAGCATTTTCTATCAACTACCTTGGCAAAATTGCGATGCAGAATGGAGCACTGAACGTACGTATAGTTAAATTAGTGATTTTATTTTGAAATAAGTACATTTTTGGTTAAATACTTCAAAAATATATTTTAATACCCTCTGCCTTATTGATGTGATTGATAGAAATTCATATAAAAAAGTATATAAGTATGTTTATCCGCATTCTGGAACCCATAACACAAGCTAGTTCAAATATGCTTACTTTGGGTCGAAAAAGCGCTGTGTAGAATGTCGTAGAATAGTTTTATTCTTTGTGCATAGCAAAGAACGAATTCGTAACCACCTGTGCGTCTATCAATCACTTCACTATTCTACGGCCGTTCAGAGAATGCGTTCCTGACACGTCGCGATTGAACTGACGACGTAACTTTGTAATGGCGTTGCAGTTACGATAAAAATATTTTTGCTGGTTGTTTACCGTTTTAACAATTGATGAGCATTAAAACCACATTATTATATCAATAATCAATGATTGTTATAATTTTGTGTTTTTTAGTTCTATAATATTCTTGATATCTAAGTTTTTTTAACTTCTAGATTGCTATTCTTATGAAGAAGCAGATAATTGTGATGCGATTAATGGCACTTACTACCTGAGACAGTGCTTCAACCAATCTTACACCGCAACTCACAACATTACCGCGTTAGCAAAAGTCGCGCTTAGGCGACCCCCGGCTGAGGAGTACTTCACGTGAGTTTTTGCGCTTTTTTCTTCCTTAGATATTTCTGAATGCTTATTGCATTAATTAAGCTTATGTAAGTAATATATAAAAAAAAAGAAAAAGGAATTGAATGCCTATTCCGTGCTTCCAGAAACCAAGTTCTGGGATTATCATCAGGAATTGAAGAAACAGGTCATATTCGTTTGGGTATGGCTGCTTGCTTATTTGCTGCTTGGTTGATCGTGTTTCTTTGTCTATGTAAAGGCGTTCAATCTTCTGGGAAGGTAATATATTTTTACATGTATTTGTACGTTATTGTGGCTATGGGTATTGCCCATAAGTTGATATCAGTTTTTATTTTATTTTAAATCTTCATTACGTTGTCTTAATTTGTTTGCGTTGGGTTCTGGTCATCATTTTTAGCTCCCTTTCGTTTCTGAGTGTACTAAGATGATTAGTTGATATTCATTCTTTCTGATTTTACTGGAGTGTAATTCATTACATCACGATCTTAAAATATCAAACGCGTGTTTAATTGCTACATTTATGGCTCTTTTAAATGGCTAGTTGTTGGTGGTACCATTTATTAATTAGTTTAGTCGTAATAAATATTGAAAGTGAAAACAATACATACACCTTACTTACATGTTTAAATTATTGTATTAAAAGTTTACCTACCTTAAACCTACAGAAATCATGGCATGCCATGATTTCTGTAGGTTTATCGTATCACATATTAATACGCGTATACCGATTACCTGGAACAAATAAATAAATATATATATATTTTTAACATGTGGAAACATCCACGTGCTTCACTCCGTGCCAACGATGGAATGGGCGTGTCGGAATCGGACCGACTAAAACCACACGGTGTCCTCCCCGAGTGTCCATTGCCGCCCCCCCCTCCCCCGGGTAAGCCCTCGAAAGGTTAACCCCAGGGTTACCGGCGGACTTTGGCCGCCATCGCGGCTCTATTATGGGGTCGGGTTTTATCCCGCGACGGTGAGTTGGCAGGCGTGTGTAGGACACACACGATACGCCTCCCTTATGGCCTGCTTCTGTAAGGACAGCGAGTCGGCCAACTGAGTTCCTCAGGCCCCGATCATGGAGGTCGGTAGTCCCGGGCGTAGACGAGTCTGCAGCGTCCTCGCCGCAGACTGCGGATCTCTAGGGGTAGGGTTCTTTCCCACTCCCTCTCTGCCGCCTCTTTCGCACGCATTTCCTACTCCCAGAAAGAGGCGGCGGCGTGCCACTTGCTCCCGTCAGAGACCACGGCTCTCACCATGGTCTTCAGGTGAGAGAACGTCCATGCCCAGGACCGCATCGAGATCCCGGCACTCCATCAACGTGTGAAACGCCGTGTCTTCGCCAGGATCCTCGCAGTGCTGGCACTGCTGCGTTGTCTTCCAGTGAATGCGCCACAGATACTTACCGAAGCACCCGTGTTCGGTAATCATCTGCTGGGACATCCGGTAGGAGAAGTCACCGTGGTGCCTCTCCAACCACTCCTCCATGACCGGGCTCACCACCTCGATGGTGGATTCCCCCCACCTTGGTTGCTCAAGTCGCACCCTCCATGTCTCCATGACTTCCTGGCGGAGTCCTGATCTCTCGGGGCTCCGGCCTATGGCCCTGCTCCATCGCCTCCTGGCGCCATTGGTACCGTTGTACCAATGGCGCCAGGCGCGTCGTTACGCAAGGGCACAAATAAATATACTTACTTTAAATATTCTTTCAGGTGGTGTATTTCACAGCTCTCTTTCCGTATGTCGTATTAGTTATTTTATTTTTCCGAGGAGTGACATTGCCTGGTGCTTCTACTGGTATAATTTTTTACCTGACCCCAGATTTCACTCAGCTAGCTAATGCACAGGTAAATATTTTATCCTTATCATCATTGTAAAATGTGTGTGTATTTTTAATATTATCTTTTTAAAATTTGATTATTGAATTTCTAGGTATGGGGTGATGCGGCGGTTCAAATATTTTTTGCATTAAGCCCTGCATGGGGTGGTCTTATAACGTTGTCATCTTACAACAAATTCTCTAACAACTGTTATATGTAAGTAATTAGAGCTAAGGTCTCAGGTATTAAGTATAAAGTTACTAGCATAATGTTTCACTTACCAATCAATTGTTTTCAGAGATTCATTGATTGTGGCTGTATCTAACATAGCAACATCATTCTTCGCGGGTCTGGTTATATTTTCGGTGATAGGATTTTTGGCACATGAACTTAACGTGAGTGTCGATCGAGTTGTCGACCAAGGCGCAGGTTTAGCGTTTATTGTATATCCGGAAGTGGTCACTAGATTGCCCGCATCACCACTGTGGTCTATATTATTCTTTGTGATGCTATTGACTCTAGGCTTGGATTCGCAGGTACATATTAATTATTTTGCTTATTAGTAATTATTTGAAATCTTTTCTTATTGTTAAATTAACGTTTCAGTTTGCGCTCATGGAGACAGTTACAACTGCCATACTAGATAAATTTCCCAATTACCGTCAGAAGAAGGTCTGGGTTGTATTTATTGTTGCTGTTTTTGGCTATCTGGGAGGGCTCATTTTCACAACTAATGTAAGTATCTTGTATTGAGTAGCTAATATTAAAACATGCTTATGCTCGCATTAAAACGTTTTTCAATATGTTCAAGTTGTAGTGCGCCATAAATATCTTGAATATAAGTAACTAAAAAGAAAGTAACTTATAAACAATCTAAAATAAATAAATAATCTTAACAAATTATCGAATATTTACTTATTTAAATAATTAAATAATTTATAGCAGGCAGATAATTTTGTGAAATGTAGTATAATATAATATGTGCGTGTGTGTGTGTGTGTGTGTGTGACCGTCTGTGTGTGTGTTTATGAAGGAGCGGTAGTATTTTAATGAAAAAAAAAACGTATTTCAGAAAAAAACTTTATAAAACTACTAGCTGAAAGCTTGCACTTTGAAACCCGGGGTCTGCTTGGCTCTCGCACAACTTCATCATTAGGTTTATTTTAACTTTTACCGTAGTAGTCTAACCCCTCCACACCGAGAAAAAAGTCTGCTCCAAAGCCTCATCCGGCAATTAGCAGGTATACCGGCTTGCAGGTGGGGTTAGCTTGGGCCTCGAATATCTTGGTGGAGCTCCATGCAACCTTCGTTTCTACTTATCAGACTAGTGAATAAACCGTGCCATTATAAATGTATGGGAACTGCGAAAGTACAAATTGTGAACACATGCCGATATTTATTATAAACTTCCTTCAATTTTTTATGTAATTTTACAGATTAAGCAATGCAAATTACATATCAGTTTAAAGTTTTGCAATATCTTCAAAAATTACGAAATAATCGGCTGGACACACTTAACGCTTCCACCCTGTATAACGACATATAATTAACTTTTTCGGCTAGTAAACCTCGTAAATGTTACTATAAGTTATAGTAGTATAGTAGTTTAAACAGTGAAACTGAAGAGAAATGCTTAATTATATGGAAATATAAACACAGCCATTTATGACTTAATATGTTGAAATTATTACTTCTGTCTATCTATCTATAGTATAATAAAATTGTACATTACTTGTGTCTGTACATTGAAGATTAAAAAAAAATACTTTGGTTATGTAAAATAAACGATTCTGAACACAATTATATTTTTATGGAGTTCCTGTCTGTTTATCTGCCTGTCTCGCGAAAACTATAGGAAAAATTATCATGCGGTTTTTTCTATTAGAAAAGTATGATTCGACTTTAAATCTGCCGTATGTTTGATTGCTTTTGGTTAAATAGAACCGGAGATATGACCAAAAGACGACCGCGGGCACCAGCTAGTAGTATTATAAAATAGTAAATTAGTTGTGTCTGTACATTGCAAATATTAAAAAAAAATTATAATGAACGATTCTGAACATAAAAATATTTTATTTGGAATTCCTGTCTATTTGTTCGCGATGAAAGCAAAAACAACTGAACGGATTTTCATGCGGTTTTTTCTATTAGAAAAGTCTTAATCAGACTTAAAATCTGCCATAGGTTTGATTGCATTTGGTTAAGTAGAACCGGAGATATAACTAAAAAACGATAACCTGGGCGCGGGCGGAGCCGCGGGCATCAGCTAATGAAATAATATTTTTCTATTTTAATGATTTTTTTTGTGCTTACGCGATAGTAGATTTTAATTTAGTAATATCGTTCAGGTTTGGGTAGATTCGCAAGTATGTATATCATTATGTATATTTAATGATAAATCACAATAAGAAGTTTCACCTAACGTTTCTTGTTACAGAGTGGAATGTACTGGCTACAGCTCATGGACAAATACGCAGCAAACTGGTCAGTTTTAATTATAGCAATAGGCGAGTGTATACTGATAGCCTGGATATACGGGGCCGAGAAATTTTGTCGTGATATTCAGCGTATGATAGGCCGTCAGACCAAGTTATGGGTTTTCTTCTGGAGTGCAATGTGGCGCGTGATCACACCTGCCGCTCTAGTGGTGAGTGTTTATTTATTTTTTAGTTATTTGTTACGCGAAAGTGAGAGCTCAGAATTAGATAAAAAAGAGAAACAAAAACATTAGCACATATGGAAAATAATAAAATGGGGGCTCGTGGCTAAGTGCTAAAGCAATACTAGCAAGTCAGTCTTAGGATGGGTGATCATTCTAAACAGATTCGAGACGCCTCCGTGCCTCAGATTGCACGTTAAAAGCGTACATCTATGGTAGTCGCTATGGGTAGTTGGAGTCCTAAAAAGGTCAAAACTTGGGGCCTAGACAAAGTCACATTCAAATGTCTATAACGGTTCTTTATTGTGTTTTCTTAATTTTTATCCATAATCTAAAGTCTCATTTTTTTGTCCTAATCATCATTTGTCCGAATGATAACTGGCGCGAACCTATAGTGTCACATAATATCACATGCCATAAAATTGAAACCCCTAAATACAACATGACCTAAATTCAGTTTGTCATAAATATTACAATCAATAATATACAAGAGACGAAAACTACTAAAATCCTAAATTCAAATGATTTGATGTTTACTTATCCTAATAATGTATTACAAAGCCTCGCCTTTACGCCCTTACGCGATTTTAAATTACACTCTAGGGGTAGGGCAGACAAGACTACGTGAAGTTGGATTTACAGCAATATGGCTTTTGTCACGGCTCCGGCGCTGTGGATCTCCGGTCCCACGGATATTAAAATCATCGCAGACGGCTTTCGCTCACCACCGCGGATTCGACTTGTGGGCGGGCTTCGCCGGCCAGCCGTTAGCGCGGCGGTTTGCACACAGTCTCCTACTTCTCAACCCACAGGCCGCCACGCACCTTCGCGCCTACGCGATTTTAAATTACACGCTAAGGGTAGGGCCGACAAGACTAAGTTGTACCCCCCCCCCTACTTCTACACGAGCCCCTCTAATTAAATGCTCCTACTAATGGTCCCCGAAACCAACTCATTCGCTCAATCCTTCTTCACACTTCCTACCTTACATAGCTACTAATACCTACTACTCATTCACTCCTTTCTTACAGCTATCCTCGAGACTGAACTCGTTTTAATACACACATAACTACGAAAAGTCAGAGGTGTGTGCCCGGGGCGACTGGGGATCGAACTCGAGACCTCGGCTCGGCAGTCCGTTACGTACACCACTGGGCTATCGCTGCTTTTTACTTGAACCGCTTGAACATTATTTTTACTAAATTTTATATTAAACAAGTTATGGATAATGATTTCCGGACAAATTATTTTAGGAGAAGTAAGGGACTGCCGGCTTTAACACCAGTGGCAAAGTCCGAAATGTATGGGCGTGTCATTATGTGTCGATATGTCACGTGTAACAAATAATGTCACTCCCATACATTTCTGACTTTTGCGAATTGGCTTTGAAGCGATTCCATGTACAATACAAAAGTTGCTACAGCACCAGGACTACGCTGGTACGGAAGAACTGCTACACCTTTCTCATAAATGATCTAATATAAATTTAATTACACTTATTGATATTCATTTCATTCAAAATTTCTGTAAAATGTTTCTGTAAAATTTCAGCAATGTAAGTTCAAATTTACCGCCCCCCCCCACATACACAATCAAACGCACCCGCCACAACATTCCACACACACAAATACACACACACACACACACACATGAACACACAGGCACAGACATGCACGCACACACACCCACACACCCACACCCACACACACACACACACACACACACGCACGCACACACACACGCACACACACACAATATTCTAGTTGATTTAATTTAATTTATTCCTCTTATGACTGTATTCGAACCCACAATATTAAAAAAAATGAAACTGTTTCAATTAAAATGGAATTCCTGATATCATAGTAACAGCAGAACACTAACTGCCAAGTCACAGGAACACCTAGTCTGGGGTTAGAGTTTATTCTATCTGTGTAACCAATATAGGTTGCTTTTCATTATAGCGAAAATTTTAAAGGTCCTAAAAAGGCAAATTCGGCATTAAGATATTCTAGTAGGGGTGGCTTTCAACAAAAGATGATAAAGTGAAATCCAACTTAACTGGGTTATCACGTTCAACTCAGTGAAAAGTAAGTGCCATCAAATCAAATTCAACTGGGTTATCACACAATTCATTGAGTTACATAGATCATATTTAAGCCTCCTCACGATGGCAAGTTTAACCAACTAACTAACTAGCTATTGCTGGGTTGACAAAACTATAGGTACACTATAATATTATTAGGTGTGAATTGTACAAATAACTTTTCTTGTCCGTACAGTTCATCCTAGTTTTCAACTGGATCGAATACAAGCCAGCGTCATATGGTAGCTACGTGTACCCGATGTGGGCGGACGCTGTAGGCTGGACCGTTGGCGTGTTGCCTGTCGTGGTAGTTGTTCTCATGGCCGTCGATCAAATCTGCAGTGGACCTGATGATCTCACTATTATGGAGGTAATTCAACCATATTAAAGCTGTTTCGCTTAAACTAAAACCTTTTTGTTTCTACTAGTGATTATGATGCCCTTTTTGCACTTGCAATACAGTGTAGCTGTACTGCAGTACAGTTATTTTCATCGATTCCTGGTTCTTGGATTATTTTAAGCGATATCATTTACACAAAGATTGTAATTCGTCAATCGGTACTAAAGTGTTTTACTTAACTACTTGCCTGCTGTAAACTTTTCTAAATTGATTCACTGTTTTCGTCACTATTTTCTTAAATGATTCAAGTAAGCATATAAATTAATATATGCATTTGTATTTTACATTCTACGTGAATAAAGTCGCGAATAAGTGCTATCTATTATACTAATTAGAAGTCAGCATACCTTTACACACATAATAATTATGTAATTTTTGGTTTTACCAAACAAGAAGTTCGGTTTTGCTCCGTGTATTTTTTATAACGGCACCTTGAATGTTTACCCGCAATGTTGACTCCGCGCTTGCAGGTGTGTGGGCCCCATCAAGATATTTGCATCCCTAGCCAACTTTACCTGCAAATAAGTATGCCTACTGATTGACAGACGCGGCACTGGCGTACGTTTTACTTTCCGAGTTGTGGGATCAACTGGCAGCTTGTAAAAGGCAAAATAGTCCAAATCATGGAAAGGGGGAATAGGAGAGCGGATCCCGGGCTCCATAGTGCAGGCTTTGGATGCAACCAGGATTGGCACTCGGATGTAGAACATAAACTCCAAGTTTGCAGTCAGAATATAATTACTTTGTCAAATTTTACAGAAAGCACGAGTGCTCTCTCGTCCCACCGATGACTGGGGCCCTGCATCAGTGATTGGATCACTGCGAACAGAGACGGAGTTGTCACCACCGGTGTTGTTGCTACACGGCCGCCCCGTATTACGCGAGCGTGGCGCTTGACCCCCGCATACTCACCCGCTTGTTGCAATGCGAAAGGTTCATCTAAACCATGTATTACTACTACTTAACTGTACTACTACTTAACGCGATTTCAAAATTATTCGTATGGTGTGTAGACTACTCGTATAAACAAATGTCAATAATTCAGGTAGTTTTAACATAATGTCCTTGCCATTTTCACCAGTTTTTATATGCTCAATAAATTTCAGACATCTCAAGACGGTGGAGATTCAACTTCTATTACAAGTGGAGTAGAAAACGAACTCAAAAAGACAGGAGCAATTATAAGAACTAAAAGAAATTCCATTAAAAGAAAAGTTCAGAGTCTTAGTCATGAATCTGATGATACGGTTATAGAACCTCTGCTTCAAAAGGAAAGAGAGAAGACGGACTCAGCAATCCAAAGTGCCAAAAATAATTTGCTATCAAAATCTAAGACTGAAATCAAAAATGAAAGGGAAAGTGATAAGGCCAAACTTTTACAAAAAGATAAAACTCAAAATTCGTTAGAATCAGATGCTCAAAAGATTGCTGATACAATTATACCAATTGGCAGCTCAAACACGTTACCAAAATATACAGTTGTAGAAGCACCACTTCACAATCACATGAACACAAATGTATTCAATAGCCCTAATGCTTCAAAAAGTTATTCGACAGCAAAAAGTCAAGCCGTTTTAGAAATTGATGGAAGTAAACAAACTGGATATAGTCCAAGTACCTTGATTTTCACGACGGCTAAAATTCACACCAGTGGCAAAATAAAAAACATGGAACCACTGCAGGTCACTCCCGTACCGATATTATCTATTACGGAAGGCAGTTTTCCGAAAGGTACACCAAGTAATAGCAGTGGTGAATTTTCTGCAGTCGGTACTTCTAATGTTAGTACAATGTATACAAATATTCCAAAAAACAAGACCATTGTTTCAGGAAAAGATCAGAAACCAAAACTAATTTTTCCTGCAGATGTAGCTATACAAGCGACAGAGAGTAAAATGGTTGATATTAAAAGTTTTTCGGACAAAAATAAACTTACTCAAGATAAAAAAACAGTGTACACTAAAAGTGATATTACAGTGACTAAAGATTTGATAACTGGATCCAAATTAACTTCAAATGATTCAAAGGATACCTCTACTAGAGATAATAAACAAGTGAATAGTGAAGAAAAGAATCAAATAAATGAAAAACTCAAAAAAACCTCCAAAAGTCAACCAATTAGCGGTTCAAGTTCGGACAAACTCAAATCTTCATCCCCAAGTGTGCTAAGTAAATCGATGCATACTGCAGCTACTACCAAGGCTGGTACTGCAAATCCTACTATAGAAACAATTGCTACTGATAAAGTGTGCCAAACAACGAAAACTGATAAAATCAACATTACTAAGATATCAGAGCCAGAAACCGATTTTAATAAAAATATGATGAGTGTTAATAACTGGGAATCTAGCCGTTTAGAAAGTTTTGGTAATAAATCCAATATAACATCCGAAGACAAATCTGTAATTAATACATCTACTAGTAACAAGCAACTACAACGTCAAAAAACTACAATTGATAAGGATGATATCAAATTAAAATCTAGTACAATGAATTCATCTCCCACAACATCTAAGAGTGTAACAAAGCCTCAAGATATTACATCAGTGACCCAAAATAAATTGCCTGCAGATGATGTAAATGGTTTAAATAATGTAACAAAATTACCAAAATCAGCTAATAATATTCACGTTACTAGTTCTATTACTACTATAAACAGTCAACTACCTACTGCAAACACCAATCTTATAACTACGACTAATAATCCAATTAAATCGGATTCTGTTACTCCTATGAGTCCATTCGTGATACCTCATAATTCTACAATACTTATTCCAAAAAATTCAACAACAAATGACAAAGATACTGCCACAACATTAACTGCACTATCTTCGTCAATAGCAAATTCTGCAAGTAGTAATGTGTTAACAAATAGAAATGTGGTACCTGGTGGTATCTTGTTTTCAAAACCACAAATAATAAGTGCAATAGCTAATAAACCACTTATGTCTACAACATCTGCTGCAGAGAAAATTAATGCTTCTGCGGTAGAAGCTTCCACGAGTATTTATTCTGTCAAAACTTCAACCATATCAACAAGTACCGCAAAAACCCCTTCAGGATCAACAAGTATGGCAAAGACTATTCCTTTATCTACAAGTGCTACAAAAACTCCCCCTGAATCTACAAATAATGTAACAATTTCTGACACACTTGTGACTGATACAAAAGTTACCTCAGTGTCAGTGAGTACTACTAAGCCTTCTTCTGTATTTACAAATGTTTCCAATGATTCACCCCATTTAACAAATTCAGCGAAAACACCAACGTCATCAAAAAGTAGCGCAAAGGCTTCTCTTGCATCAAAAACTACTACAAGAGACGTGATCGCAAACACAAGCACTGCGAAGAGTCAATCTGCATCAGCAGTCACTAAGAAGTCAGCTGACGCCGAAAAAAATACAACAACAATAAGCAAAAAAAATGTTAAATCACCCATAACAACCAGCTCAAAAGTTACAACTGAAATTCCAGCTTCCATAGATCAAACATTGAAGTTACTACCATCCATTAAAAAAGGTGAAGAACTTAGTAACGGTAACAAAAGAAATGTTTAATGTTCATTTTCAGTTTTAGGGGATAAATCCGCTCAATCAATAGTTATAATTGTAATTAAAAAAACTTTATATAGTAGTGTGAACACAGTCCGATAACATCTAAATTTTGTGAAAAAATGTCGAAAAATGCAGCTTGTATTCATAATTTATAATCTTAGGTCATTCCTATCTTGCTCCGGGTCGAATGTAGCAGGTAAATAGTTTGTTATAAATAGCTGTAAATATCTATAATAGCCAGTAAGTACTTCTGTGAACTGATTTGTCAATATGTTTCCAATCTTCTCATATTATAGGCCAAATTTAATTACCGTAGCAATTTAGTACATAATGCGTGTTGCAGTAGAGAATATTATTAGAGACGATTGAGATACATAGTAACAATTGTTTGCGCCATATAATAAAAGGAATTGAAACTATTGAAAACCAAAACTGGTAATTGATATTTTGAATAAGTGAATATTTCGATCCCAATGGAATATTTTATCAAATATCATTTATATCTGTTATGTTATGAGTTGATAGGAATGAATTGCAGAGCAATACTAAGTATATAGTAAACACTACATGGAATGTAATACGTAGAAGAGCATACGTGGTAGGTTAGTGGTGCTAAGATATAACAATATTTTTCATAGACAATATTGTTATTATATTTTCGATACCATTTAGAGATGTTACCTAGTTTCATCTCACATCGTCAATTTATATCATTATTTAATTGAGAAATATCAGTATTTGAAATGGATCCTATAAAATATTTCTACCTATCAATAGGTGTTCTATGTACCTACTTATTTATCAATGACGAGAGAAAATTTAAAAACGCAGGGTAGATTCAGGTAATCCAAGAATTCTTTAATATAGCGAAATACAAGTCACTTTTGTAAATTGATGCTTTATTAAATTTAGAACGATATACCCTATACCATGGAGTTTAAATTGATGTAGAAAAGTGAATAAATATACTCGATTATTCTGTAAAAACAGAACAATGGTAATAAGAATTTGTGCAAGTAATAAATAGTTGAGCTTATAATGTAATAATATTGTCAAAATTATTTTTCCTTATTGGCTAAGTGGTTTACCATGAAAGAATAGTGGTAGCGTGGGATGTCTTTTTTTTAACTTAATTCATTTTGAACTTACACATCCTGTATACTAGTGCCTAACATTATGTGTACTATAGTACACTTGCAGCAATTATTAAATTCCCTGCAAATGTACATTTGCGACGCTCGACGACAGACGCGTATTTTCTAAAATGTATTTATTATTTTTTATTTTAGAATCATTGTAACTGTTCAACAATATACAAACATAAATAGTACGGAGCAAGATTTTCATAAACTTAAAAGAAGGAGATCAACTCGACTGTAGAATGTGAACAATATACATTTATGTAGATACGTCCAACTTACAAGAATTCCGTCTATATACAGCACAAAATTTTGCTTTTTTGTAAGTCGTCATTTAAGACTCCTACCTATTTAAGTTTAAATGCATTCAGACATTTCAGAGTGGGTTTTAAGTAACGAAATGTTCATGAAAGATTGTTATAACTCAAATTTCTGAGTCAATTGTTCAAGACCACAGTTATGAAGGAACAATGACACCAACGTCTGAGCGATGTCCTCAGGTATGAACTACTGAATATTATTAGCTTAAGTCTGAATATACTATTTTATTTTAACTTTCACTTGGTGAATACCTGAGAACGGCTAGTTAATTCTGAATTGTTTTGAATCTAGAATATTTTACCACAAGCATGTATTTAGTTTCCACAACTTCAGTACATCAATAAAATTAGGTCCAATATATATTATTTATATCGGCGTCATCACTCGCATGTCATGTAAAATTAATATTTCTCCCATTTTTGTTATGGGAGTAGCATGTGGCATTTCAGTAAGTAGTTATGCTACACTTATGATTACGCTTTACAATATTTAAAAAAAAAACTCTACTAAGGTAGCCAACAAAAGAGTCACTTGCATCACCATAAGTCTCACTTGCTGTTTCGCATTGGTACCTCGAGAAAAGAAAAGGGAGGGAATAAAAGACTAGGTTTAGTAGTGTTTG
Source organism: Cybosia mesomella (assembly GCA_946251805.1). Classification (NCBI taxonomy): domain Eukaryota; kingdom Metazoa; phylum Arthropoda; class Insecta; order Lepidoptera; family Erebidae; genus Cybosia; species Cybosia mesomella. The sequence goes on from OX276392.1 coordinate 16,609,778, forward strand.
TGCTGGGAGAAGCGTGGTACTACTATCAAAATTAGACCAGACTACAAAGAAATGTATAGTAGAGTTTAGGTAAAAGCTAAAGTACTGAATGCCGCAGTCGGAATTTTCAGCCGTAGCTCAATATGCAACTCATTAATTTATTGGGTGTTTAATATTACAGTAATATAAATTAAAGTTCTTGTTGTCAGGGTAAGCATAGAATAATAAAATAAAACCACAACCCTTGTATAACAAATAAAGAAAATAAAGGTTTGCTGATGTTGATATAAACCACTATCATAATTATAATAATGAACATATTGTATATTTAAAGAAATTGGATGGTTTAGATTAGATAGATGTACAATGATTTTTGTAAGTAATCTTGGGAATTGAACTGGGCTCGGACTCTCTAAGGAAACCTACTCTGAGTTTACATTTTCCTTGCATTATGATTGAAAAGGATTGAACTTTAACTTTCGATCTCACATTGACCAACTTGGTAGGAGTCTAAAAGATATATTAATAAAGATAATTATTTCCATTATGACCATTCTTTTCACAGGTGGTTATAATGAATGTATAATAGATAATATTTATGCATAGGATTGTATTCAAGATCTAATACCAATGGCTATTATCATAAAATTTAAAGTAGGTATGTGTACTATATTTGGAAGATCTAGAATCATCTGATCACAAGTCCTGAAATAAAAATGCATAAATGTGATATGTACAGTACAACTAGTATCAGTTTACACACTACGAAATTAATTCATTTTTCGAGATCTCTTCTTATGTACATAAGTGCTTGCACGATATTTGTGTGAGTTGGACTTCCGAAAACTCCTACCGGCCGTTCAGGTGTCTTGAAACTGATGCTAGGTGTACTTTTAAACAAGTATTATAAAAGGGCAGCTACTTTTTCTGACTAAATTTGGTGTGATAGAATTAGAATGAGAGTTTACTTACATGACGTGTCACAATCACGATGATGTGTCCTTTTATTATTGTTCCAAACAAAGTCAAATGCACAAAATATGATTTCTAGTAATACCCTTTCTTTCATTATTCTACTTAGATGAATTTTAATAACAATTTAGATGAATATTTGGTAAAAAATAAAAAAATTACCTTTTGGAATATTGTAATTTTTGTTCTACATAATAAGCACAAAAACATTACGTTGCACCTGAACTAATGAACTAAATAATTACACATCTAAGTAGAATATGTGTATCAATATGTTGGGTATGTTACTAGACAATAGAGTATTTGGGATTTCGTAGTGACATAAATTATCTAGGAGATGCTTTAAAAGTAATAATGATTATATGCACCGTTCGAGTACATTTCAATACAACAATTCAATTTGAGAAATTGCGTAAGTAGGTACCTTAACTAACTGTAGATATCGAGTACGTAGATTAGATTCGTCGTTTAGATTCTTTTCTCAAATTGTAGATTTATAGTATCTAAGAGAAATTATTCTAGTATCTATATTAAGTTGTTATATTTATTTAGATGTTTTTATTTTGATAACTACCAAGTTTTATCTTGTAAGATATTTTCTAGATGAACTTACCTGAAATTTGTATGATTATTGTGAAAGTAGTTCAACTATTGATTTTGGAATAGGTACCTACCCGTTTAGTTTTACAGACAGCTGATAAGGTTGTTTCGTAATCTAGGAAATGGGCTCAGTTAACATAAATGGAGGCGACCTGCCCTTACTTTGTACCATATCAAGTGTAAGTAGCACCACTCGGGTGCGAGAGATTTACAATCGGGAAGCGCGGTGACTACCGACGTAAAGCAGAACTCACCGATACAGGGCAATGTGGGTATAGTGTACTATATGATAATGTCTGAGATATGTACGTATGTTTCTACGAGACAATTACAAAGCCTAATAAATAGAATATTGTTGTTGAACTTGATGTATTTTAGAGAATTATTGATCAGATCGATGTTATATAGATGTTTATTGTAAATATTAGCTTTAAAATGGAGCCGAAAAAGCGTGAATTGGTCTAGAATGTTATAGAAGGCTGTATTTTTGGGTGATATTTTGGAATGGGAGGCATCATATCTCGACGTGAATGACACAGAACAACAGATATGAAATGGTAATGGACATAGAATTGATAATGATGTGATAAAGGATTATAGTTTAGTGTTGTTGTGCTATTAATAAAATATGTTCAATTGTGGTTATTCGTTGTTTATACCAACTGCTTTGCGTCATTTGGGCGCTCCTACATATATTATATATCGGCTGTGTAATTTGAAAACTTAGTAAAGTACACGAGACAAACTTTATCATCATTTATTAATTTTATCATTTTTTACGTTCTACAGTATTGTAGCTGCACATGCAGCTGCATATTTGAAATTAAGAACACTTGCTAGGTTTTTTAAATATATAAGATTTATATCTTGCCCTTTTTAGATATTTAGATAATTCTAGTCTAGGATTCTACTCTATAGTCTAGGAAGCCGTAAAATGCTACTAGGTTATTGTTCGATATCCTCTACTGGTTTCAAAAATATCTTCTTATTAGAAATGAATTGATCAGTTTTAAAATGAAACTTTTATAAAGTAATTTAAACAAAATATTGATACTTCTAGCTAGCTAGTAAATATGTTTAATCTTAATCACAAATTAAAATTGATACGTATTTAAATATAATTAATTTTATAATCACTAAATTTCTAAAATATAAGTAAATGCTTGACCAAGGCTGCTGAAAACAGCAGAAACGTCGTGAATAGCGTAAATAATAATTATAACACGATAAAGTTATTTTCTAACTCTTGACGCAAAACCGACGTTGTTTTTTGTTTACTTGTGGAAACCCCCTCGGACTTCACCCCATCGGTGCCAACGATGGGATGAGCGTGTCGGAATCAGACCGACTAAAACCACACAGTGTCCTCCCCAAGTGTCCATTGCCGGGAACCCCGGGAAGACCTCGAAAGGATAAGCCAAGGGATATCGGCAGACTTTGACCGCCATCGCAGCCTTTTTTTTTTTTTTTTTTTACGTGCGGAAATCCCTTCGGATACCCCCCCGCGGCCAGCGGGGGTGGTTATGTCGTGTCTCGACTAAAACCGCACGGTGTCCTCCCCAAGTGTCCGTTGCCGGGCACCCCGGGTAAGCCCTCGAAAGGATAACCCCAGGGTTGCCGGCGGACTTTGGCCGCCACTGCGGCCTCGCCTGGTGGGGTCGGGTTTTATCCCGCTTCGGTGAGTTGGCAGGCGTGTGTAGGGCACACACGACACGCCTCCACCACGGCCTGCTTCTGTAAGGACGGCGAGTCGGCCAACTGCCGTCCTCAGGCCCCGATCATGGAGGTCGGTAGTCCCGGGCGTAGATGAGTCTGCGGCGTCCTCGCCGCAATGGTGGATTCCCCCACCTTGGGTGCTCAAGTCGCACCCTCCATGTCTCCATGAGTTCCTGGCGGAGCAGGGACCGCTGAGCCCTGATTTCTCGGGGCTCCGGCCTATGGCCCCGCTCCAGCGCCTCCTTGCGCCACTGGTACAGCAGCGCAAGGGCTCTCGCTTCCAGGTCCCATGGAGGGGTCCCGGCTAGGAGACATGCCGCCTCGACGGAGATCGTGCGATACCCCCTGATGACTCTGACGGCCATCGCAGCTTCGCTTATGGGGTCGGGTTTGACGGTGTCTTATAAGTTTGAAGTCTCTGTGTGTGTGTCTGTCTGTGGCATTGTAGCTCCCTAACGAATGAACCGATTTTGATATCATTTTTGGTTGTTTAAAACAGGGGTCTCCAAACTTTGAAGCCTTCGGGCCATAATGATTTTTTCTGTTTGTTCCAAGGGCCAAACCAGTTTTAATTTTTCTGCCCTTAACTATATTTCTAGACTAGACTAGAATAGTCGCAAAGTGCGCGACCTAAGCAAACTTACGCTTTTTTGCATTTCAATTATTATTGTGTATTGTGACACTTAACGACATCTAGTGGCGAGTAGTGGTACTATGTACTATCTATTTCAGCTACCCGCTAACAGGTGGCATTCGTCGTAATTAAATATTTGGTATTACCGCGTTGGTTCGAGAAAGTTCTAGTTCTGGCTAGTGTATTCCGATCACTTCGAGATGGCAGTAATTGCATATAAAAAGGCTAGCGGCGCAACCGCGAGTTAGTCTGCGTAGGAAAGGCGAAGGAAGCGAAACTGTCTATCTCTATTGTGAAATAAAGTAACACCCGTGCTTAAAAGTATTTTGATTTTACTTATTGTTTTTATGTGTGATTTGTTAGTATGGAAAAGAAGCGAAAAATCGACAGTGAATGCAGAACGTTCCAAGATAAATGAAACTTTCAGTATTTTGTGATTGAGTCCAGTAATAAGGCGATAAGTTTGCGGACGGAAAAATTTTCAGCTTTAAAACGCGGACTCAAATCGCAGCAATGTTTGTTTACCAAAGCGAATACTGAACAAGAGTCTGCAACTCGCGCCAGCTTTCATGCGGCTCTTGAAATTGGAAAACGTGGCAAACCATTCACCGATGGAGAAATGATAAAAAAATGCTTGATTGCAGTAGCCGAAGAAATATGCCCCGAAAAGGTAAATTTATTTAAAAGTATCAGTTTGTCAGCAAACACTGTGGCTCGGAGGGTGCAAGACATCGCAGAAAATATATCATCTCAACTGTCTGACAAAAATGGACATCTTGAGTGGTTTTCTCTAGCATTGGATGAGTCAACGGATGCGTCAGATACTGCTCAGGTGTTGATTTTTATTCGCGGAGTAGATAAAAGCTATGAAGTGTATGAAGAACTTCTTGATATTGATAGTATTCACGGTACGACAACTGGGGCAGATATTTTTAAGGGAGTTGAAAATGCCATTATTAAAAAGAACCTTCGATGGAAAAATTTGAAATCTATAACAACTGATGGAGGCAAAAATATGTGTGGTAAAAATAAAGGAGTGGTTGCACTTGTGTCAAAGGCTGTAGATAATGATGGTGGTTCAAAACCTTACATTGTATCATTCATCAACAGTCCTTGTGCGGGAAATGTTTGGATATGTCTGAAGTTCTAAAACCAGTCACATCAGTTGTTAACTTCATCAGATCCACTGGGCTGAATCACCGACAATTCCGCGAGTTTATTCAAGAGATTGGAGAAAATGACTTACCATATCATACTGCCGTACGCTGGCTTAGTTGCGGAAAAGTCCTTAAGCGCTTTTTTGAACCTCGATCAGAGATCCAATTTTTTTTAAAATGAGAAGCAGCGCCCTTTTGCCGATTTAGAAAATAGTGAATGGATGTGGAAGTTAGCATTCTATGTCGATTTGACAAATCATATGAACGAACTGAATTTGAGGTTGCAAGGAGAAAATCAGCTTCTCCCTGATTTATACACCAATATCAAATCCTTCAGGCAGAAAATAATACTATTTCAATCGCAATTACGTAAAAAAAATTCACACATTTTAAAACATGAGAAATATTCAGCCACACTACAGAGACTGAATTTCCCGTCGATTTTGGAATCGAAACTTTGAGTGCTTTGAAGATAAATTTTGATACTCGTTTCTCAGATTTTGATGTCATTGCGAATGAAATTAAGCTTTTTCAAAATCCTTTTGATTCTGACATTGCAACCCTGGCTCCGGAAGTCCAAATGGAAATTATTGATTTACAGTGCAGTGATATGATTAAGATCAAGTATCAAAATTCATCATTGCTGGAATTTTATAAGAGTCTTCCACTGGAACAATTTGATAATTTGCATAAATTTGCTCGTGGGTTGTTTTCTGTTTTTGGTACTACTTACTTGTGTGAGAAAACGTTTTCCAAGATGAAGTACACAAAGTATGTTTACAGATCTCAATTAACCGATGAGAATCTTAAATCTCTTTTGATAATTTACAAGTAAAATTGATCGACAACTACAAACTATTGTCGGTGGAAAATCACAATTACATAAATCTCATTAGTGTTTTCATTTCAATTATTTGTTAGTTATTAATATGCTTAAACTTAGATACTTAAGTTAAGTTTTCTGTGTCATCATTTCTGTCGTTAAGTTTTACCTTGCAAGTAAATAAAACTGGTAATTATCATTCTGTGTTTTCTTCTTCAACTTATCACAGCAATAGTAACAACAATAAATCATTGGCTGTCGCGGGCCAGATTGATGACAATAAATCATTGGTTGTCGCGGGCCAGATTGATGACACTGGCGGGCCGGATTTGGCCCGCGGGCCGTAGTTTGGAGACCCCTGGTTTAAAACGTGAATTAGCCGGGTGAGTTCTTAGGTATGTCGGAGGATTTTTATTTTATTTCATTTCAATAGTTTCATAAATTGGTTTTGATTGTGTTATTTTTTAAGAATAAATACTTTATGATATTTCAGAAATTGAACCACTGCGTAAACTTTGGTGTCAAACGTAATTCTTGTAGTACACCCCATGTAAGGATTCTTTATTCAGTTTGTAATTCAATCATAGCAAAGTTAAGTAACTGAAACCAAAACCCACGAGAGTATATTCTCAGAGAAAGGTAGGTACTTAAGTATTATCATTCTCAGATAATTGAGTTACCGTTCCGAAGTACCAACCATTCGATTTCACACTCTTATCCTATTGTAGTTTTGTTGTAGCTGTGCAACTTTTACTTCATTGTTTCAGTTACATTTGGATGCTGTATAAACAAATTGATTTCAAACTAAACTATAAATGTTTGCCACTCATACCTATGTGTGTCTCGAATGTGTCGATGTGTAATTCAACGGAGACACGCAGTTAGTCTTTGCTAGTCACCTACACGCGTAACATGAGTTATTAGCTTCGAATTGACTAGCTACGCAAAACGCAAAGGCTTCTATCGTGGTGACGTAGAACTTTCTTTAACTGCTATTTTTACTGTCATTCGTGTCGGTTAGCGGCTGTGCGCGCACGTCGCGGTCGCTCTGCTCGCGCCCCCGCATTCCACTCCACGCGGCGAGTCTCGGACTTCGTAGTCAGCGCGGCTGGCGTCCGCGTCACCGCTATAAACCTACCGTGAATATCTGTAACTTTAAAATCATTTATTTCACCAAGTTTCGTGTGTTATGGTTTTTTGAACAGTGTGTTAGTGAAGTAAAGTCCGTTCTATTTCGTAAACTAAAGTGAAATGAAACTGAACGACTCGATAATGTTTTGTTGTTTTAATTTACCCGAGGCGAAAAACTGGTAAATTGTATTTCATTTCGAATACAGGTAAGCTACAATTATTTTTTTCTATTTCTGGACAAATAATAAGGCTGTGGTCACTAACATTGTCTACCTTCTATGTTTGTATTCTGAAATAATATATCTCGAGATAATCTCGATAAAACTGTCAAATAACACTTTATCAGATATTCGGTGGCTACTTCTCTTCTTGTATAACTCTGTTATGCACTGTCAAGATAACTTTGATGTTATTTTAGACATTGGTTATCCACTACTCTAGGGATATCGGTACTCGGTACCCGATTAATCAACGAGATAAACACGAAACAGTAAACGCTTTCGGTCCAGTTTTATTTAACACGCGGTGTATTGTGTGTTTAAATATATTTCTATGGTTTAAAATTACCTTTTGATGTTGATAAAAAATTAACAGGTTGTTGACCGTTTTAAAGGTTAGCCGACGGTAGGGCCACTAATCTCTAGGTCCACTTGTCCGTATTGACACTTTTTAATTTAAAAATATTTTTACTGACCATCCAAATATTAAAGCTATTTTGTAAAATGCTAACTGTACCAAAGAGCTTTAATATTTTGACGGTGTCCGAATTGTCCAGCATCGGCTAGTCGTTTTATAATATGTTTTAATTAAAAAGTTAGGTAACTTACATTCTGGTTTGCTTACTTATCTGTCCCGTTTCGTCAAAAAATTTGGAAAGTATTATTAGGGGTATACTGATAATTTATAATACTTATTTTAATTGCCGTTTTTCTTGAAGAAATTGGAGGAAACCCAATTTTCATTACTAACATTTTTGCATTTTTTTTGGGAATGACAAATCCAAATTTTATGTTTTTTTTTGTGTATGAATGAGACAACATTAAGCTAACAAACAGCAACTTTTATTACATTTTTGAAAAGTGATAGCTGTTAAGTAATACGAAATTTATCATCAAAATGGATAGCATTTAGGAAGTACTGTTTGTGAAGATCGAATTAATTTATCAAGCGGCTAATAAAAACAAAATTTAATACAGAATAAAATCTTGAAATCAAGTTTCAATCAAAATATATTGTTGAACAGATTCAGCTGAAATTTTGCATGAATATTCTTCTAGGGCATGGTCATAAACCGCGCTATATATCATCACGCTATTATAAGCGTTATAGGAGCAGCAGGGTAAAATCGATCAAATCTATTATTGATAATTCCTTTATTATTACAAAGCAGATTATCACGAAATTCTGCAGTCCGATAGAACTCGGTCATCGTTCGGACTATAAATCATCCCGCTATGGCTAAAAGGTGATGAGGAGTAAAATATCAAATCTAGAAACTACAGAGTTACCTTTTTTTTTTTTTTTTTTTTATCGTGCGGAAATCCCTTCGGATACCCCCCCGCGTGCCAGCGGGGGCGGTTATGTCGGGCTTGAACCGACTAAAACCGCACGCCGTCTCGGGTCTACAGACGCCGGAGTGTAAGGTTGCCCATAGAGCATATCCCTCGCACCCCGACTGACCCTGGGCCATCTCCGGTTTCGAGATGGCCCCCTCGGGTTTGGGAACCACGGTGCCCCGGTTTGGGGGAGGGGCGCTAGTCGCCCCACCGTCCCGGCCTGCTTCTGCTGGGGTGACAGGTGGCCTCACCCGCCACCCCCAGGCCTGCGCTCATGGAGGACGGAGGTCGTTAAGCGACCTCCGGCGCCTGAGTTGCCTGCGACGCGCGGCGAGCAAGTTGCGGGCTCGGCGGACCGGGAGAGTTCTAAGTCTCTCCCGGGCGCGCTCCGCCACCTCTTTCGCGAGCATTACATGCTCGCAGAAGGAGGCGGCGGCGGCCCACACACTCGCGCTCCGCACCATTGCCGCAATCATGCTGCCGAGCGAGAGGACTCCCACCCCGGTGGCTGCCACGAGGTCACGCCTCGGCGCCTCCCACGCCGGGCAGTCCGCCAGCGTGTGCAGCCCTGAGTCCTCGCTCGCGTCGCAGTGATGACACTCAGGCGTTGGCTCCTTCCTGATCCGATGCAGGTGGTCCCCGAAGCACCCCTTCCCTGAGATCACCTGCGTCAGTCGGTAGGAGAGGCTTCCGTGTCGCCTCTCCAGCCAATCCTCCATGATGGGCCTTACCGCCGCTATTGCGGCGTGCCCTGCGCTTGGTTGCCCAAGTCGTTCTTTCCACTCCACCACGATGGCCTGGCGGAGCTGGGACTGCACGGCCTCGATTTCTCGAGGCTCGGGGTTCCATCCCTGCTCCCGCGCCTCCTTTCGCCACTGGTACAGTTGCGAAAGGGCTCTCGCTTCCAGGTCCCATGGCGGAGTTCCGGCAAGGAGACTCGCCGCCTCGAAGGAGATCGTGCGGTACCCTCGGATGAAACTACAGAGTTACCTAAGCGTAAAAGATAGTTGATTAGAGACTCAACCTTTGATAATAAATATCATCACGCTATTATATTAGGGACAACGGTAGAATTTATTTCGATTTTATGTGTAAATACCTATTTAGGTTTTATAGGTATACCTAAATACCTATAACCTAATACACATGTTGGGTTCGAAACTGCAGAAGTAGGCAAAAATACATTTATCTATTTCGAATTTAACGCAGACGAAGTCGCAGGCAGCTGTGTGTCATAATATATATTTGTTATAATCATTCGAAGTAGTTGTAGATATATAATGTTCAATATTTTATTTAGAATCAATATTTTGCGACTCTATTAATCTCATCTAAAAATCACTGGCGGTCCTGGGTTTGAACCGCACTTTATGTAATGCCCACGTAAATCCATTCTTAACAATAGCATTAAGTTAAGTTGAGATAAAACTACTAACGAATATAGGTAGGTACTATTTGCAAGCCCATGTCACGGCTAATCTTTCTTTAAGAAAAACATAAATAACATAGCTCAGTTGATACATCAGTTGACTTAACAGTGAGTTTTCAATAAATTAGGTATCTCAGTCTTCTTATAGCCTGTACAAATTTAGTTTGGAACCTAACTAGTTCGTGGCGATACTTTACCGGTTGATTTCTACACAGCCTGCAATCTGGAATAGGTATAACAAAACTTTCAATGGCCCCTGATAGCATAACAACTAAACGAAACAGACCGAAATAATTGATGTAATAACAATCTATCGATAAGTGTGAAACATAAATATACAAGCTATAAGGCGTGGTGTCAATTGTAAATATTCATTTAGAAATAAGCCTTGTAGCTTTTAACAAGTTATATGGGAGCGTGTGAACTAAAACCGCGACTGAGCGTCATCTAGTCCGTCAGCTCACTTTCCATCCATTCATGGAATCTCTAACTTTTTTCCAGCGATTTCTTTCGGCCCTCTCTATGTTCATGTTGGATTTCCAGCTTTCTGCTTTGTTTGCGCCATTCACTCAGTTTTATGAGCAAATTATGTAGTTAATTCTTCAAAGAACAGTATGCTATCAATACATTGAATAAATCAATGACGAAAGTGCCTGTGACTTTTCTCTAATTCTTCGAAGTATCATCGCAATTTATCTAGCGTCTCTTATATGTATAGAGTGAAAGCAAATTTTATTGCCGATTATTTCAACATCTATATAATATATATATATATATATAATAAAAATATGTAGACTTAACAATTAATAATATACTAATTAATAATTAAAAAACCCCTTCAATAATTTATTTATAGCTAAGAACCATCTCGATCATATTGGCTTTCGAACAAAAAATCCTTATCCAAATCGGTACATTCGTTTGTGAGCTATGACGTCACAGACAGACGCACCTCCTGATTTTGCCTCCTGATTAAATATATTTAAAGTTAGAAAGAAAATTTTCCCTTCTGTGGCGAGCATAGAAACAGAATAGTACTCATAAAAATATATATTATCACTAGATCATTATTATAGATTAATAATATATATATAATGTTCTGAAATTCGAATTATCACAAATGCGAAAATATATAATATATACTTAGTCTAAGAATCAGTTAAATAACAATAGTATACCATCATTAAGCAAAATTTCATAACATAACATGGGAAACCGAATGACGAATTACAAGTAGTAACTACTTGAGTTTTGCCCTTAGGCCGTACAACCTCTATTGCATTATTTTATATAATGAAGATGAACCCAAGATTTGCAGTCATATCAACTTGTGTTTGATTGTGCAAGATGGCATACTTAGGTTTATGAATTGTACTGGCATCTATGAACCCTTCCTATACTCATTCCACACCTACTGCTACGACACCTCAGTCTCATTATTAAGCTGGATGGATTACATTTCAACACTTCTTAATGATAGGAAATGAACCGGTGTATCGAACGTTCCTGATCAGTAGCCATTTGTATCTATAAGGACTATCGGCCGGAATAATCGGTCAGGCATGCGGCTCAGAGGTCGGAGGCGGTTAATTGGCGAAGAATCGCCACGGCCGGTTTGTCCGGCTCTCGTTGTTTTACGGCATTCCTAGTCTTGTAAGCAAGCTGTGCTACACTCGAATACCATGGCTAATTCTTTTAAGTAGTGCATCCTATTCTTTGTTTGAAAACATCACTATATTTTTACTAGGTATTGTATCGTCTGGATTTTATAGACATTTCATCGCTGTAAGTAACGTAAACGTTGTAACACAATACAGTAGCGTATTAACTGTATACAAGTGAGGCTTCCCCGGTTTAGCCGGAAATTAAGGCTCCCCTCGCAACAATATGAATGGACTCCCCAAAAGTTTTAGTTTTGTTGCATAGCAATATTGATCTGTTATTTTTGTGTAAGGAGGTTCTCTTTATTTCTATTTTCATTAGAGAAGATCCTTATGGGTTACAAGTTTTAAATGACATTATTAAATACGTCAATAAATAACAGTTATTTAGTCTACTCTCTTAATTCAATGTTAAAAAAATATTACTCATATTTTTTCATTCATTATAGTAAAAATATATTCATATATTTAGGTATGCCTGAAGAATATTGTGAACAATGAATTATTAAATGGGTACGTTGATTGCACGAACTAAAAAATCCTTAAGGCTAAATGTTTCTTTTCAAGGATAAGATAGCAATAAAGACAGATTAGCCGTGATCTTGATGCTTACGTGGATTTAGTATGGTTGAGGCCGTTGATCTCGAGTTGGCGGAAAAAATGGGGAGCAGTTGTCGGCCGGGGCGGTGGGGATTCACGGTTGAGCGCCTTCGCCACCTGCGTCACACCGTTCCACCACCCGCACCATGAGCTAACCATATATTGCGCATACCTTATCTATGTATATTACTATTGTTACAACACTATTGACTTAATTGTATGAATGCAAAACCTTCACCATGTTTATCGACCGTCAAGGTTGCATCGTTTAATCCTAACTGCAATTACTTAAAGAAAACATAAGATTGCTTTCTCGTGTTACTTTTAGAGTAGTAGATTCTAGGCTGGCTTCGTTTCAGCACCGAGAATATAAATACAACGTGGTAATGCTGCCAGTCTTCTGGGAACGTTACCATAAGAGGCAAGCGGTGTGGACTGTGAATTTCACGATGTTTCATTAATATTATAGATACTATTATGAATAAGTATATTGGCGTCAGTACTGTTAAATAAACTGAATAAATGTGGACAAATTAAAAGAGGATGACATTTTAAATTAACAGTAGGCCAGTTAGACTGATCTGTAAACTATCAACTAAGCTAAAGCACAGTTACTTAGCTATATGTTTGGCTAACTTTGCTCTTTTTTAAGATTGATAATATATTTGCGCTTTTCTTCTTAATTCTTGTCTAAATGGGTCACTTGGAAAGAGTTCCGTATTTTACAAAAAGAAGGTAACGTGGATTAAACATTTTGTGGCAAGTGCACCTTTATGCAACTCTATTCAACTTTCACTTGCACGATTTGGTCATATTGTTGAATAGACCGTTCTATCAGTCGAATTTCAGTCAGATTTTCTATTATTTCTATCCAGAGGTATGAGATATTTTGATAATATCATATAAAATAATAGTTTTCGATTGAGTTTGTGTTACATACGTTCTACTGCTCACTTACAGACTCTCAATTTCTTCTTAGTAGGTTTTATAACAGCGTTCGTTCACGATATTTGATCTTTGATATCTCTTCGCGAAAGTTTATACAATATGTATATGAATTTTGTACAACTCTTTTTTTGTTATTTCGTGACTGAACGTCACATTTTATTGCATTCGGCATTTATGGATTCACTATATCACTATTTCCATTTTATGCAATACAGAGTTCTTCTGTATTGGAGCCTAATATTTGACCAATTTATATTTATGAGTTTTCTATGTAAAGCAACCCAACAATGAAATAAGTGAAATTACTTATAACTGTTAGGTTTTATTTAAGCCAACTTCAGCCAAGCCCAGCGTTACAGTTACATAACTGTACTTTTGATCTGTATGCATGAAACATGTTTAAATATATTTCCAAATCTATATTACCTTGAACCTACTGAACAACAAAACTGATTATGATGCTTTATATACCTTTCTAATGCAATGGCCACTGGGTATATAACAACTATGAAAATTATAATTTTATGCAAGGGTTGTGCTGATTTCAAAAGCTTGTATCGCGCAAGGTCTTTTTCCGTGTTCTATTTACGCTACTAATATAAGTTTTTGTCACATTCTTGTCCATTATAAGGTTGCCTGGAAGAAATCGCTATTAACAATAAGGCCGCCCATTATACATTCAATTGTTTACGTGCTACTTATTTATGTCTGTACTGTAATTATTTTGGTGTACAATAAAGAGTTAGGTATCTATCTATCAGACAGATATATTTATAATATGCTGAAAGATAAAGATTCATAGGTAAGAATCATCAAGTTACAAGTAGAATAGACTTGTGATGGAATTAAACACCCATTTATTCGCTAAAGGGCAAGTATACAAAGTTTTAAGTTGCGTTAGACGTTTGTAGGCTTGGTCATTTATGCAATAGATTCATGAAGGCATTTAAATAAACCTCATCATCTCAACTCTTTACTTGATTTAAATCGTCTGCGAAGTATTGCACATAATAGTATAGTGCATCATAACAGTAAACTGAATAACTGAGAAAACTTTAACTAATAAAAAAACCTGACTGTGGTGAAAATTTACTATAAACTAGCAGCAAGCAGAAAACGAGTCCTTACTCGTAAGTCTACTATTAACCGAGTGAAATGTATATGTCACCACTAATGTACGTAAATCAGTTAGTGTGCACATTAACCAGTTAATCTGCAGATTATCAAAATTTTTAGAAAATGAGGAGTCTCTGTAGTGTGAAAATCATATAATATGTTATTCTAGGCTATTCAAACTAGTATTTTCGGTTATCCGATACACGATGACTTTTACTTGCCTCGATAGAATTTGCTCTCAAAGATTGGCTAATCCAATAATAAAAAGTTGAGACTCGAATTTTTGCGAATACAATGCTAGTATTAATACCCTGTTTTCTGTTGCTAGTTAATAATATCTAAGTTGTGTAAATAAGTAAGTGGTTACTCATTGCACAAATATTAAAACGAAGTCATGTATCGGCATTATAATAGCATTAAATGTCTTATGACATTAGTCGATTCAATACACGAATTTATACTGATTGACATTGGTACTAATAGACGTATATCGAATGGGGGTACTAAATATTGGCAACAGTACCTTTTTTTTTCGTGCGGAAATCCCTTCGGATACCCCCCCGCCGGGCAGCGGGGGAGGTTATGTCGGGCTTGAACTGACTAAAACCGCACGCCGTCTCGGGTCTTAAGATGCCGGGGTGTAAGGTTGCCCATAGAGCTTATCCCTCGCAACCTGACTGACCCTGGGCCATCTCCGGTTTCGAGATGGCCCCTAACCAAAAATGTTTCTCACTTCGCTCACTGTCTCAATGTCTGATTTAACATCCGTTATTATTCAGATTAACTAGGTAAAGTGGTGATATTTGCTACTTTGAGTCAAATTTCACAGTTTAACGGGTGTCATTTGCAGTAATTCGCAGATTACCTAGTTAATGTGCATACTAACGAATTCCGCATTCCAACAGTAACATATATAGGTATATAAAAATATGCCTTATAATAAAATAGAGGAAAACGTGAATGGATTTGACTTATACGGTTTTTATGGAAGCGATTGCCGTCTGACCTCCCAACTCCGAGGGGAAAGCCGGTGCCAGAGCCTCGTCCGTATCAACTCACAGGTGAGGTTGGCTTGGGCCCCGAAGATCTTAGTAGGCGCCCACACACACATAACATTAAGTTACAATACCTACCATATTTAATCATTTTTGGTTTTAAGTGATTTTTTATCATCGTAATTATACCTTTACCCCAGTCAATACTAGTCTTATTTACTTGTTTTTTTATATCTATTTATACTATTTTAAAATTGAAAATTAGTTGTGTCTGTAAATTGAAGATATTAAAAAAATATTATGCTAAATGAACGATCCTGAACAAAAAAAATTCTTCTTTTTCAATTCTCGTCTGTTTGTACGCGATGGACGTTAATACTACGAACGGATTTTGATGCGGTTTTTTTTTATTAGAAAGGTAATGGTCAGACTTAAAATCTACCGTATGGTTGAATGCAATAAGTAGAATCGGAGATATGACCAAAAACCGATAACAGACTTTCGCGCGGGCGGAGTTGCGGGCATCAGCTAGTTAATTTATAGAAATGTTTTACAACACCTTCAGCATTCTTACTCTCTTTAATTGGATTTTTAGATAATTTTAATTACATTGTATTTACTCAATCAATACTACAATATTAATCTAGAATAAGATAGATTGTAGAATACGCTGGGTAGGAACTATTATTATTATATAACTAAAAACGCTAAAGTGCTATAGTGCTGCTGTATTTCGACATTCAGTGCGAATCGGATCCAAAATAATAACTAAGTAACAAATTCTAAATTAAATGTGTAGGTACGCAACGTGTCCCTCTGATTAGCAGAGGGCACAGTGGAGAGCAAGTAAGGGGGCCATCTCGAAACCGGAGATGGCCCAGGGTCAGTCGGGGTGCGAGGGATATGCTCTATGAGTAACCTTACACCCCGGCGTCTTAAGACCCGAGACGGCGTGCGGTTTTAGTCGGTGCAAGCCCGACATAACCGCCCCCGCTGGAGACCCCCCGCTCTCCAGCGGGGGCGGTATCCGAAGGGATTTCCGCACGAAAAAAAAAAAAAAAAAAAAAAAAAAAAAAAAAAAAAAAAAAAAGGTACGCACTAGATTCGGCCCGGCGTGGGAGGCGCCGAGGCGTGACCTCGTGGCAGCCATCGGGGTGGGAGTCCTCTCGCTCGGCAGCATGATTGCGTCAATGGTGCGGAGTTCGAATACGCGGGCCGCCGCCACCTTCTTCTGCGAGCATGTAATGCTCGAGAAGGAGATGGCGGAGAGCGCCCGGGAGAGATTTAGAATTCTCCCGGCCCACCGACCCCGCAACATGCCGCGCGTCGCCGGCGACTCAGGCGCCGGAGGTCCTCCGTACTCCGTACTCCATGAGCGCAGGCCTGGGGGTGGCAGGTGAGGCGGCCTTTCACCCCAGCAGAAGCAGGCCGGGACGGCGGGGTGACTAGCGCCCCTCTCCCAAACCGGGGCAAGACGGGGACACCGTGGTTCCCAAATACGAGGGGGCAATCTCGAAACCGGAGATGGCCCAGGGTCAGTCGGGGTGCGAGAGATATGCTTTATGGGCAACCTTACATCCCGGCGTCTGAAGACCCGAGACAGCGTGTGGTTTTAGTCGGTTCAAGCCCGATATAACCGCCCCCGCTGGCCGGGGGGGGGAGGGGGCATCCGAGGGGATTTCCGCACGAAGAAAAAAAGGTATGCACTAGATTTAGTAGCTTTATGACGTTTCACGTTACGTGTTTATACACATCACTGGAATTAGTCAATTTGTGATCAGAACCAACAGCGTAAACAGGTTGGAACGACAACCAGTTACAGTCTAACAAATGCCAAAATTGCCGTGATGAAAATTATTTTTCCACCTGCTATTGTTAAATAGTCTCGATTGTTGTCAGTGTTCGCTTCTAAACATTTTAACGGATGAGTCTGGACCAGGCTTTCCTCTGGGGGTTGGGGGGTCAGATGGCAGCCGCTCTCGTGTAAGACAAATCGTGGAAGTTAAATAAACAAGAACATGGGATACTTTTGAAATAAAACTATTTTTAACGAATTCTATCGCGGTTTATTTGATGTTATTTTATATTTGTTATTATTATTTGTTATTTTTAATTTTATAATATATGTTATAGTTTTATTTCAATGTGTAACATTCGCGTAAACTTCCGACTATATCATGGGATACTTTTGTTCCGGTAATAATAATAGTTAAGATCTGTGGAAAAAAAAAATTGAAGTTTACAGTTTAAGAAGTCGCTGTTAAAAATCATATAGGTAAATTTAGTAGAAATGCAAAAAAAAGAAAAGAAATGTTATCTACAGCACATCTACAAGGTCAATTTTCATGTTTATGAACAGTTAGTGCAAGTTAGTTATGAGTAATATCATTAGTTGTGTATAATGTCAATAAGTATAGCGAACATTTGCAGCGGAGCAAGTTGCGGGAGGCTGTGCAGGCGCAGAGGTCATTGTACCGAACGCCGAGGAGGCTGCACTCTAATCCTCGCCCCTTGCCCCCTGTACCCGGCCCCAGCTAACACCCGCCAGCCTGCATCCTTTATATCCTACTACTAATATAGGTTTATTATAAGTAGAGTGAAAGAGTCATTTTCACAACTGTATGCGACAGAGTATCTATGGAAGAATTTGAAAGTGAAGATATCAACCCGTCGAACGAATTTAAGAAAAGTAAGTTAAAGTCTGATCAGTTCCTGTGTTTGTGCTGCGTAATGTCGTTCGTACTCACTTTGTTTATAATATAATGTTCAAGGATATACTACACAGGGTCATTTAGATCCAGAGTCCGTGGGAGACCCAATATTACAAGTTATGCTTTGGGTTCTAGAATGCGGTTAAACATATTTAGAAAGCTTTTTGTAAATAGAAAATACATACCTACACATATATAAATGTACTTAGACCAACGCAATTAGACATAGTCATACATATACATATTTGCACGGTGCGGGAATCGAACCCCCAGCCTGCGACGAACAGTCAAATACTCTACTGCTATGTTACAGAGTTCATCAAGGTAGTAGAGTACTTTGGTTTCTCAGGGCATATTTTGCATTAATTTCTAGCCGTGGCATTACGGTATCCTAGGGTCTCATAGTATCCTACTACGGATAGTATAACAGTACAGTTACCAAAATAGTATTTATAGAGAGAAATCCATACGAGAAAAATAATCATTTGTTTATTTAATGCATAAAAAGTGATTTTGATTGATGGCTCTGCCGGTAAGTTATTTGATTCGTAATCTTATAGTTATTTGATCATTATGTAAGTTGCTCACTTTCTAATCACTTCAAATCTAGGCACCAAAACTAAATTCTATAATATTGAGATAAGTCTTTCGTATCTCACTAGTGAAAGACAAATGCAGGACTCAAAATTAGATGAATAAAATGTGATCATGTGAAGGGAAAGCAAAAGACAAAGGAACATTTATTAATTGGAAAGAAGAAAAAATACTTTTCTATGTAAGTCTGCTGTTTAACCCGCAGGCGAATGACGTTTTTTAAATTTCATCAAAGTTATAATTATAATAAACCAAGGGTTGAATCAAAGTGACAATCTGTATTGTTAAATGCCTTTTGACCAAATAAATCATGACAATGGCCATGCATTTGTGTCGTTGAGTGATTTATAAACATACTTAAATGTAAATTTTATTCTAAACTAGCTGATGCCCGCAGCGCCGTCCGTGCGGAGGTCAGTTATCGTTTTTTGGTCATATCTCATTCTACTTAACTAATTGCAGTTAAACATAGATTTAAAGTCTAACCAAGACTTCTAAATTTCGTTTAGTAGTTTTTGCGTTCATCGCGACCAACAAATAAACAGGTAAACAGAATATTTTTGTGTTCAGAATTGTTCAGGAAACATAACCCAAGTATTTTTTTTAGATATGTCCACTGTATAAAATATGTACATACACAATTTACAATTTCATAATAATATAGATCTTCTCTACGTTGATGTTAGTAGAATCTGCACGTATTGGTGTTATTGTATTAAAAGAAGAAGAAATTAAAATAAAACTATTTTTAACAGATTCTATCGCGATTTATTTGATGTTATTTAATAACATAAAATAAATCGCGATAGAATCCGTTAAAAATAGTTTTATTTTGATATGTTAAATTCGCGTAAACTTCCGACGATAGCAAGACGAAGAAATGTTTGTAAAGTTAATACTTTTCTTGGTTACAGACGCGTTTCAAAGAAAATTTCAAGAACTGAATACAATATTGTACACATGTTCCCAAGAAATGTTACCAGTTCAAATGACCAATGTAATAACGGACTATTTGATGATGTATTCATCGAAGAAGTGTTTGTTCTCAATAAGATTGCAAACAACTGGCGTTTGACCTCATCATGTGCACTTAATTTATTGTTTAAATCATTTAAAAATACTTGTTGCTTAGTTTTACTATTGATGAGTACACTGATGTCGAGGTACATAGATAGAATACTATTTGACCTTTGCTAGGCGGTATTGTTGTTTGATAATGTCAAGGGAAATACCAAAGATTGTTTCATAACGCCCTTAGCGTACGATAAATTGATGGAATTTATTTGGGTGCAATTTGCAAATCCGTGTTATGTCTGGCACGTCATAACATGATACAATCATAGATTCAAAAGGTTGGCAAAACCACATAGTCCATTGAAATGTTACATGAGCTTTACATTTTTTCGAGGACGTAATTTTATTATTGGAACATGTGTATCAATAGAAACTTAACCCCAAGTTTGTGGGTTTGCCGCCCCTTTTTCCAAGATGGCCGCCACGGGACAAGGGCGGCAGCCCCACAAACTTGGGATTGAGCTTCTATTGCACACATTGAACACACGTCCCAAAAATAGAATTGCGTCCTCTAAAAAATGCAATATTAGGTCCTTAAATTGCAACATTTCAATGGACTAACAATATTTGATAGATTGTGGTAGAAGCATAAGTAAATATTTGTGCCCTCTTAATTTCCTATCGCCGTAAAATTAGATGGTCATCAAAACCTTCTGGGTCCCAGCCAAACTCACCTGCTAGCCGCGGTATACCCGCTGATTAACGAACAAAGTTCATTCTTTTTACTTACCCGCATCCAACATCTTCAAGACGTCCGTTTAACTTAAATCATTTAAAGACATAAAAAGACAATTTCAATTTTAAAAAGATTAATTCGTATCTCAGCTTCGCTTATTTTAAAAACTTTCCAGTTGTATTAATTTAGTGGAATTGATATAGCTGTAAAATAAATTATATTAATGAATAATATAAATTTCTAGTTATTCAAGTTTCTACTCAATTTTGATGTCCAAAATCCTACATATATTTCGTTCAAGGTACATACATTGTTGATATAAACACGTATAAAGGTGAATAAGTACGCGACAATGTTTCCTTTTTCTGTGGCATTAATAAAATAAGAAACAATGAAAATTTATCGATTCTCGCGCTGTGCAAATATTTGTATGTATGAATATGTTTACTTGCTTTGGTCTCAGTGTTTCTATCTATAAGATGTAGTATGTATTTACAAAAAAAAAAAGTGTCTAAGTATGTTTTTCCGTATTTTAGAACCCATAACACAAGCTAGTTAAGTTAGGCTCTAAATAGCTTTGTGTAAAATGTCGTAGAATATTTATTTATTTATTTACCGGACAAAAGTGTGTGTAAATGAAATGAGACGTCTACCTAAATGGAATTTACTATAGGGAATTGTCACGGCATAAGCGACGTTTTGCATGTTTTTGTATTTTGTATGTTTGCATGTTGAGGCTCTGTGTTAATAAATTAGTTACTCAATAATTGCTGGCCTAAAGCAATTATTATGTTAGATTTTTCATTTATACATGCATTATCAATTTGCTCATAAGATTAACTGTGCGTGTCAGTGAAATTAATCACTATTACAACACACAATTCGAATACACACAACTGACATCCCACTAATATTATGAATGTGAAAGTTTGGATGGATGGATGTTTGTTACTCTTTTAAGCAAAACGGCTGAACGGATCTGGCTGAAATTTAGTACAGAAATAGATTATAGACTGTAATATCACATAGGCTTATCCTCTTTTTATCCCTGAAATAGGTTCCCATGGGAAGCAGAAACGGGATCAGAATTCCACGCTGGCGGAATCGCGGGAAACAGTTAGAATTCTATACAAATATATAATATCATTTATCAGTTATACGTTAGTTAACAAAAAGATTTATGCATACTAGTATTTTGGGTCCCAGCTATTAACGGGAATAAATTTATAAAAAAAGGTTACAACCCGATTGCAGCCTCAAATTTTGAATATAGGCCATAATAAGCTTTAATATTGAATTTCATGCTTCTAATTTCACTAGTTAAGTAATTTACATTTTAATTTTCTATCCCTTCCCTAACATCCTCTCGAGAGCACAATTTAGAAAAACTATAATACATGTGTACATTTATTTCTAACCAGAAGCATGTATATGACATTTTGTGCTTCTTATTTTGAATATCCATACCATATTTCACATAGAATTTATAAAAAATGCTTGACATTGACTTGAAATGAATTACTTCGGGCCACCAACCAGGTGAACACCGAAGTCTTAAAATCACGCAAAAAAAAATCAAAATCTTACACCCACTTCTCGACGTTTCACATGATTCTAACTCTAATTAAGCAAAAAAAAAATTTTTGTGTCGGTCTGTCTGTTGGTCTGGATGTCTGTTTACGCAATAACTCAAGAACCACTTATCCGATTTAAAAAATTCTTTCGCCAATCATCTTGTTTGGTTAATGGGAAAAACTGATTAGATTTTGGGGTTTCTACGTTCAAGGTTTCGGGTACCTACCATACAAATTGTCCCTAAAAAAAATCTAAGTTTGGCCCGAAGTTTGACAATCACAGTGTGATTTCCGCCCCACTAGTTTTTCTAATTAGAAGCAGGTATATGAAATTTTGTGCTTCTTTCTCTGAAAATGACAGACTTTCCATAATACCGTTAATCCTTTGTCACCACCCTTTTTTTTTTTTTTTTTGTTTCGAGATGGCCCCCTCGGGTTTGGGAACCACGGTGTCCCCGTCTTGCCCCGGTTTGGGGGAGGGGCGCTAGTCGCCCCACCGTCCCGGCCTGCTTCTGCTGGGGTGACAGGTGGCCTCACCCGCCACCCCCAGGCCTGCGCTCATGGAGGACGGAGGTCGTTAAGCGACCTCCGGCGCCTGAGTTGCCTGCGACGCGCGGCGAGCAAGTTGCGAGCTCGGCGGACCGGGAGAGTTCTAAGTCTCTCCCGGGCGCGCTCCGCCACCTCCTTCGCGAGCATTACATGCTCGCAGAAGGAGGTGGCGGCGGCCCACGCGCTCGCGCTCCGCACCATTGCCGCAATCATGCTGCCGAGCGAGAGGACTCCCACCCCGATGGCTGCCACGAGGTCACGCCTCGGCGCCTCCCACGCCGGGCAGTCCGCCAGCGTGTGCAGCCCTGAGTCCTCGCTCGCGTCGCAGTGATGACACTCAGGCGTTGGCTCCTTCCTGATCCGATGCAGGTGGTCCCCGAAGCACCCCTTCCCGGAGATCACCTGCGTCAGTCGGTAGGAGAGGCTTCCGTGTCGCCTCTCCAGCCAATCCTCCATGATGGGCCTTACCGCCGCTATTGCGGCGTGCCCTGCGCTTGGTTGCCCAAGTCGTTCCTTCCACTCCACCACGATGGCCTGGCGGAGCTGGGACTGCACGGCCTCGATTTCTCGAGGCTCGGGGTTCCATCCCTGCTCCCGCGCCTCCTTTCGCCACTGGTACAGTTGCGAAAGGGCTCTCGCTTCCAGGTCCCATGGCGGAGTTCCGGCAAGGAGACTCGCCGCCTCGAAGGAGATCGTGCGGTACCCTCGGATGACCCTGATGGCCAGAACTCGCTGCGGAGCGCGCAGCATCCGCACAGTTCTGATCCTCAGGGCCTCCGCCCATATTGGGCACCCATACAGGGCCATGGACCGCACGATCCCCGCGTAGAGTCTCCTGCAGGAGTCATCGGGCCCCCTCATGTTGGGCAACAGCCGAGCCAGAGCAAGAGCTGTGCCCTTCAATTTGGGGGCCAGACTTCGGATGTGCTCTCCAAAGTCCCATCGGCCGTCGAGCACGAGCCCCAAATATTTCATTTGGGGCTTGATGCCGATGCGATTTCCTCCCACGATGAGACTGGATCCCTCGGGTGGCTTGCTCCGAGGCCCATGGAAGAACAGGGCCTCGGTTTTATGCAGGGCCACCTCGAGACCCAGCCGCCGGATCCGCCTAACGACTTGGGCAACCGCGGTCGTGGCCTTTCGGGTCGCTTCGCGGTACGTCGCCCCGCACGCCGTCACGAGCGTGTCGTCCGCGTAGCACGTGACGGCGGCACCGCCTACGAGCTCACCGCGAAGCACCCAGTCGTATCCGATGTTCCACAGGAGCGGCCCCAGGACCGATCCCTGTGGAACACCGCACGACATTTCACGCCGACCGAGACCGGTCACGGTTGGGTAGATGACGGCTCTCTCCGTCAAATACGCCCCGACTATGCGGCGGAGGTAGAGAGGCACTTCGTGATACACGAGCGCCTCCCTTTTTTTTTTTTTTTTTTTTTGTTTAGGCAGGAAAAATGTACCTTCCGCATACCGCGCAGCGCGGGGACGCCGCGCGGTTATGTGGGGCTCTCACCACACTAAAACAACCTGCCGTGTGCCATACACCGCGACTTAGTGAGTGAACCGTCGGAAATACTTCGCACTCATCGACGGAACACTCAAGCGCCGGCCCGCAAAGGTGCGGTGCGGGCCCGTCTTCTAGGCGATGTCCAGGCACACCGGGACATCACCCCTTCGCGGGGGGCTCTACTGCGGGTGGAGGGCAATCCCCGGCCCATCCACCCGCGGCCCCACTAGGGCGGCATGGGGCGCAAAAATGCGCGCGCACGCCGCCCAGTTCGCATGCGGCGGATCGGATCTGCGAGGCCGTCTGCCTCGTTGATCCTCTCCGCCGCCTCCTTCCGCGAGATGACTTCCTCGCAGAAGGACGTGACCGCGGTATAACACCACACGACGTCGCCGCGGCCGCCGGCCCTGGAGGACTCCCACGCCCAAACCAGGCGTTGAAGTCCCCCATGACCAGCACGTGACCTGAGGTCACCTGCCGCATCGAGGTCTCCAGTCGAAGGTTTGAAGTCCCCGAAATCGCTCAACCTCCGGTTGGTCGGCAGCGACATCTCCCGGACCCTTGTCTCTTGGCGATAAGGGGGGGAAATGAAGCGCCGTGGAGGCGGCGACTGCCACGCTTCCATCGACCGAATCCGAACCGACCCAATTCGGGCGGCTCGGAACGATACATGGACACGCGGCTACGGCAAGGCCTATGGACCACTGGATGTAGATACCACGATCCATTAATGGAGCGCGGTCTCTACATCCTCCTCCATTTGCGACGGCGACGTCGGTGACATGGCGCTTGAAGCGGCCTCGGTCGAACGACCGGCCCCCGGCTTTGGCGTGGAAGCCGAGGTGCGGGGTTGTCTACAACCCTCACGGCCCAGCAAGTGATTAGCGGGCAGCTTGCCTGCGGCACATGCTGGGCAGTGAGGGGGGGCGGAGCACTCCGCCGCCTTGTGCCCGGGTTGACCGCAGCGGAAACATAATCCGCTGCAGTCAAAGCAGCTGGTGCATTTAACACGAGCGTGCCCGGCCGCCATGCATTTATAGCACCTCATGGGCCGGCTCTCCAGGACCGTGACCCTGGCTGAGATCCAGCCCACGAGGAGCCTGCCGGCATCGGCCAAAACTTTGACCGAGGCGACCGGACAGCTCGCCCACACTGCACACGAGCGCCTCCCTAATGCAACTCCAGGGCAAGGTGTTGAACGCGTTGGCGATGTCCAGGGACACCGCCAACATCACCTCACCCCGGGCTACTGCATCCTCCGCCAGAGCTCTCACGCGCATGATGGCATCCACGGTGGAGCGCCTCTGGCGGAAGCCATATTGGCCATCCGCCAGGTCCGGCCCCACTCTTGAGAGGTGCTCGACGAGGCGCTTCGCAATTACTCTTTCAAAGAGCTTGCACACCTCGTCGAGCAACACTATGGGCCGGTAGGCGGACGGCGAGTCCGCCGGGCGCCCCTCCTTTCGGATGAGGACCAGTTTCCCCGTCTTCCACAATTTCGGAAACTGGCCCCGCTCCAAACATGCGCTGAGAAGCCCTCTCAGTCGGGGCTCGAGAGCGTCGTCGACTAGAGCTAGGACCCACGCTCGGCCTGGAATGCCGTCGGGTCCCGGGGCGGTGTGTTTGGCTCTTAGCCTTCTCACCGCCAGCTCTAGTTCTACCCAAGTGACCTCGGGCACGTCGTCGTCTTCCACGTCGGGCGCCATGCGCAACCGAGGCGGAGTCATCCGCGGTGGAACATGTTCCACCGCCCGCGCTGGGAACAGGGAGCCAACAACTCCTCCGAGCAGATCCGGCTGGAGACACCGGGTTAACGGCGGGGCCTTGGGGCGCAGCTTGCCCCTCACCATCCGGTAGGGCCGCCCCCAATGGTCCCGCTCCAGCGTCTCCAGCAGCTCGCGGAAGGCGTCCCGTTTGGAACGCCTTATCTCCGCTCGGAGGGCTCGTCTGGCCTCCCTGTATCCCTCGTACAACTCCGCCTCTCGGGCCTCCGCATCTGCGGGGCGGCGACGCCTCCTACGAAATCGGGCCCACCGGCGGTGCGTGATCACGCAGCCCCGTCTGAGCTGCGCGATCTCCGACGACCACCAGTAGACCTGACCCCTCGGATTATAGGGCGGAGCCCTAGGCATCGCCGCGTCACAGACACGGGTCATGGCCTCCCGGAACCACTCCGCCTCATCGTCTATGCAGACAGGCCTGTCCGGCGCAGGGGCCCAGGCCTGTACGATGGCGGCTTCCAGGAGGAGCTCCCGATCAAGTCGCTTAAGCGCCCAACGTGGCTCGGGTGGAGCCGGTGCAGCCGGCGCGTCGCTCGCAGGGGGGGACACGTCAAACCGAATGTATCGGTGATCCGAACTTGTGTCCTCCCCCAAAACGACGCGCCAGCCCTGTACACGTCGCGCCAACGAGGGGCTCGCGAACGACAGGTCCACGATGGAGCTACCCCTCGAGGTCACGAACGTGTCCACGGCTCCCCGATTTAGGAGGACTAGGCCGAGTCGTGCGGCCCAGTCCACCAGTGCCCTGCCTCTATGCCCCGTCGCGCCCCTTTCGTGTCGGGAACCCCAGGCATACGACCAGGCGTTGAAGTCCCCGAGCACAAGGACCGGACGGGGCTGGCAGGCATTTACGACGACGGCCAGCTGACGGAGCCACTGCTCATATGCAGCTTGGTCTCGGTTCGGCGTGATATAAGCGGCCACGACCGCTATATCCCCAACCGCCGCCGCCACGCAGCCGGGTCCCCTTGCAACGACGGCAAGAGGGGGGCTGCCGGCGGCAGGGTTGTGCACCAGTGCCGCCGACCCATCCAGCGCGGTTTCCCAGGTAGGCCCGAGGAACCGGTGGGTGTATGGGTCGGCGACAGCGGCGACATTTATGGCCCACTGTGCCATGCTCTGGCGCAGAAGGTCCTGAGCATGGGCACCGTGGCCAACGTTCACCTGCAGGATGCGGAGTTGAGGATCCATTATGGAACCCCCATCTCCGCATCCCGCTGTGAACTGGAGGCGGAAGGCCGGCCTCCCGGCTTCGGCTCCCCTCCGGCACAGGCCTTGCTGCCAACCCTGTGGTCGGCCGGCTTGCCTCCCGCTGCACACCTAAAGCATTGCAGCGGGGCATCGCACGTGCCGGCCTTGTGACCGGGTTGGCCACAGCGGAAGCAACGGTCACCCGCCGTCACTTCCGCCGTGCAGTGCACCCCCACATGGCCCACCGACAGACACCTAAAGCACCTAGCCGGTCGGGCCTGCAGGAGCCGTACCTGCGCCCTCAGGAAGCCTCCTACCAGGAGGCTCCGCCCGTCAGCGACCTTTTGGGCCGCCGCGATAGGGCAGCCGACAACTGCTGCCCCCTGTCCACCGCGGCCGAAGCGTATAGCTCCGGCCTTCACTGTGTCCGGGGAGCAGTCCCCGGCCTCCGCCACGGCGAGCCTAAGCTCCTCAGCCGTGACGGAGTCGTCCAGGCCCGTGATGCGCACTTCTGCGCATTTAATGGGCCTGGACACTCGGACGTCGGTTGCGTCCAGCGACTCCCTCAGCCGAGCCGCTAGGGCGTCGGCCTTGGGGCCACTGGCGGCGCCAGGGACCTCGAGAAGTCGGGCTCCTGTCCGTGTGCTCTTGCACCGGACGCCCGGGATCTCGAGGGCCTTGAGGTCGACGTTGGCCTTCACCTTGGCCAACACCTCGGCATACCCCATGCCTCTCCCCGCTGCCTCCGCCGTCAGGGTGACGACGACGGCCGTAGTGCGGGGGGCACGGAGCTTCCCCGGCGCTGCTTTCGCGGCGGCCGCGGCCCTCCTGGCCTTCTTGGTGGCCTTCTTTGCGGCCTTCCGCCTCTTTTTCTTGGCTCCAGCCACCTCCCAACCCCCTTCCAAGGGGGTTCTAGTGGGGGTTACCGGAGCCGCGACTGGGGCTGGGGCTGGGGCCTGGGCTGGGGACGTCTTCCCCTTGCCCTTGCCCTTCCCCTTTCCCTTCCCTTGAGTGGGAGCGGGGCCCTGAGCGGGAGCGGGGCCCTGAGCGGGAGCGGGGCGACGAGCCGGCTCCGGCAGAGCCTCCACTGCAGCCGGGCGGGTATTACCCTTCCGGGCTGCAGTCGCGTAGCCGGCCACCGGTGGCGCCAGAGGCGGACGGCGGATGGAGTCCATTAGGGCCTCCATCCGACTCATCATACGCTCCTCTAGCGCCTCCACGTACGCGAACCAAGGCTCCGCCGGTGGTACTCTCTGCGGTGCCGGTGGGCGAGCCGGCTGTGCCGGCTGCTGCACCGGTTGCACCGGCCGCTCCAGCTGCGCCGACAGCGGCTGCTGCGCCGACAGCGCCTGCTGCGCCGGCTGCCTCGCGGACGAGCGAGTCATGCGCGCCGGCTCCGCCGGTTGCGCTCGCTGCACCCGTTGCGCCGGTTGAGTCGGGCGCACCAGCCCGCTCCTCAGCTCCTCGACGGCTGCAGCTAGTCGAGCCGTCTCCCGACGGGACTCGGCCAGCTGCGCCGCGAGGGCCTCATTTTCGGAGGCGATGCCGAGCACAATGTGCAGCATCGCCTCCTGATCGGGGTTCGGAGACCCCCGGAAAGACGCGGTCACTTGCTGGAGTTTCTCCATCAGAGACCGCGTCTTCCCACCTGGTTCCGACACCGCCGAGGTGGAAGGCCTCGGCGGTGACTTGCCCGCGGCCCTCTCAGGGGCCGAGGAGACTCGAGTGGATTGCCCAGCCCTCGTTCCACCTCGCGCCCCTCGGCGGCCAGCAGCCACCTTGGATGCCGGCTTTGAGGCTTCGTCGCTACTGGAGGAGGAGGTCGTCCCGGTGAGGGTAAAATCCTCGTCCGAAACGTCCTCCCCCGCCCGAGCCTTTGCGCGCCTCCTGTGCTTGCGGGTCCGCTGCACGCCCAGACCCGCCGGGCTGCTCGCCCTGCTTCGCTCGTTGGCGGTATCGAAACTCTCCGATACCGTCGAGGTATTTGGCGTCACCTCCACGCTTGCCTGCTGCGCGACCTCCGCGCAGACTCCGTCATTTTTCAAGTCCTTTTTCTTGCCCTGGTTGTTGTGTGTTTGAGATCGATCCGTTTTATTACTGATAGTTATGTAGTCCATAGCATATCCCACGAGTATGGGGGAAAGGTGGTCCATCCAGGCGGTGCCCCCTGCACCTGGATAAGCCTATATACTATGGAGGTCGGCTGGTATCCATAGGTTTTTACGACTTCGCTGTCGGGTGTTATAGACTTTTCCTTGTCGTGGGCCGGCCAATAAAGGCAAGCCCTCCGGTCAGCAAGTTCACAGCGTACCCTTCTGGAGCCACCAGTCAGGTCGTTGCTGATCACCTGCCGATTACGGAACGCGAGAGGATGGCTAGTCCTCTCTCACCGGCGGCGGCACAAGTGCCCGTCGGCCCCTGCGTTAGCAGTGGGCCAACCCGCCCCTGGATCCCCTGGGATCCTATGGTGGCCTCAGCCACAAACACCATCGCTCATCCTGTCTCCTCTGAAAGCAGAGGAGTACGGAGAGCGATGTGTTCCCGCCACGTTGGGTATTCGCCGACGATCAATGCCAACCCCATGAAGGGGAAGCCATTGACCGCCGCCCAGGGTGTACCGGCCGCTCCGGTTCCGTTCCCCCCGGACTGCAGCGGGATCGGAGTCGGAACGACACTCGAGGAGGTTACCCAACACACACCCCCCTTTGTCACCACCCTAAGGGTGAAATTTCCAAAAATCCTTTCTCTGTGGATGCTTTAAACATACAAGACATCGACTGTCAAAATTTCAAGCATTTGCTTTAGTGCCAGTAGTTTAGGCTCTGCGTTGATGAATATCTATATATCTATAATACATATATAAATAGGCTACTATACCTATTATAAGAAAACTTAGAAATTTTAAAACCTAACTATTCAAATATATTTTTAATATAGCTGACTGACATTTGACATTGACATTTTCATTTGTTAAGTAAATTCACTCCGGATGCTACCAGAATAATAACTTGACATTAACATAAGTATTTGCACTGATTTCCCTTTGCGGCTTTAGAATTTCACACATGTAAGGCACATGTTCTACATCGTTCATGAGGTTATTTGAATCAGAATTTGGACCACAGTATATACAAGTAAAAAAGGGTCAAATTCAACTATGTAGCAAGAAAACAATTAAGAAAAACAGTATTTCGCTAACGCGTTTATGTCTAATAAATGGAGGATTAAATACCTTCATCTTTTACTTATCATTATAGGTGGATATTGATGAATAATCTATATGACATTGAAATATTTCTGTTCTCGTGTCTCAAATGCGTTGCTTATTAGGTATGTCAAAATATACTCACGCTTGCATGCTTGTACATCTTTTAAGGGGTAGGCAGAGATGAAAATTTCATTATCATCTTAGCGTGTTTACAGTTGCATCCGAGGTTTATACCTTAGAGACCGGGGTTCGCTTTTTTTTATTTATTTGTGTCTCCTACTTTAGATTTGATTTATGCGGCTTTTATGGGAGGTACTGCTGTCGGAACCCCATTCTCAATTGATCGCGATCGATTTAAGTTCACTTTTAGAAGTTAGATAGTGGACACCCAGGACGGAATTTTGGAAAAGTTAGCATACTAATTATTTTAAAATTTCATCTTTTTGAATTAGTTAATTCAAAATTATTATATTCTAACTATAGACTCAAAAAACTCCATTGTATAAAATTAAAATGTGATGCGCTATACAAACTTGCTATAAGTATATTCTACCCATAACAAGCATTGGTAAAGTTTACCAATTTTTAAACTATTTTTCAATTTTATTAACATTCTATAACGAAATTACTTTTTTTCTCGTTAACCCAGCCAACAAATCTAAATTGCTAGAATTGGGTTCAAATCGTGTGTGTAATGACGGAGGTTCGAAACCGCAACCTCTCAAATAAGTCTGTCATGTTAGCCACTAGGCTATACACTGAGATTTCTAACTAGGTCCTGAAGTTAGGTATAACAGTGAACGATGTAATAACATAACACAGTCTATAGAAGTCATTGATCTCGCTTCGCAACACGCACAACCTCAGAGAAAAACTAGATTTTAACAGTACTTTTGATCTCAAGGATTATGATTATGTTTTCTTAGAAAAATATATAGGTACATAATTTTTTTTATCAACAAATGTGATGTGCATTAATATTCTGGGAATATTGTTCGGTTACGTGTTACTGATAGATAAAAACATAAAAAAAAATTTCGTCGCTAATAAATCAAAGTTACGTTTATGATCTATATCAAAGCGATTAGGTATGATGCTTTTCACCTCAGTAGTTTCAAATTGTAGTAGTGGGGGTGGATGAAGGGGTTTCAAATTCTAAATTCAGACTCTAAACCGTATATTATAATTAAAACCAAATTGCTCATCATCAAAATCCTTGACATAGGGGTGTAGCTTTGAGACTACTATCTATGTACACGATTTATTTCTATACATACACACATAAGCGATTTCTACATTTAACAGCTTTAAACTTTATTATATGCTATAATGTTGTTGATATATTTTTTATGAGTATGGTTATGTGATTCTTCTTTTATACAATTTGTAATGTGAAGCTTTTTGAATAGCTCTGAATTGAAAGAACCTCTCCGCTGGTAAGTAGTAGTAGTATAGTGTAGTTTTATTAGTAACTACATTATGTGAATATATACAATGGCGGATATAAAAATATGGCGCCCATTGGGCGAGACCTATGTCTAGCAGTGAACTGCAATTGACTGATTGATTGAGACAATTACTGGCCTAATCGCACTGTCACCATTTATTACAGGCTCTTCCACAAAAGTCCAGTTATTCGCTTTTACTCTACAATGAGTTATACATTTACACCCAATCAACTAAAGATTATGAGAGTATTGTTACAATCTGCATCGAGCATTTAAAAAATATACCTAGTCATTTATGTTAGCCACATATCTGAAATAAGCGCGCGTGGAATTCGATAACGGTATATTGACATACATAAACTATTCAAATTATTCAAATAACTAAAGCTAACGTTCTAAGATTTTGGAATTGGATGCGATTTCTATTTGTCAATAGAATATACTACCAACTACCAGGATGTATGGGGCTTCACCAAGAGGCAGACAGCTGTTACTCCTCATAAATTTCCTTTTTTCCAAAATTTAGTTTATTTTGGCTTTTACAGCTGCGACTGCACCATTTATTAGGATAGATGTCAGACATTGCATGATATTCGTATGGCATTCAATCACACCTGCTTTTTCTAGGCATCATATAGATGTCAAAGCCTAACAATAAGACTTTGACTGTCTTCAGACACGGTTGGAACTTACGAAGTTTTTTATTTTCAGCGAGAAGATGTACTCGACGTCAACGGCGTCCACGACCACGTCAGGATCTGGTCGTGCGGCCTGCGTGGCGGCTGGTGACCGGCGAGTGCGCGTCTTGAAGTTGGTGCGGCCGCGCAGAGCTGCACCAGCATACGGTTTCGCTGTCAGAGGCGGTCGAGAATATGCCACCGGATTCTTCATATCAAAAGTCGACTTTAATTCCGAAGCACACCTTCAGGGCTTAAAGGTTAGTTTTGAACTATATATTTGCTTATTTTCTTTATTTTTCTTATTCTGTTTCGGGGTCAGCTATGTAAAAAATTTATTTCTTTTAACCAGTGTCATATATCCCATTGTCATAAATAATTAGTACCTTTTTTTTTTTTTTTATCGTGCGGAAATCCCTTCGGATACCCCCCCGCGTGCCAGCGGGGGGGTATCCGAAGGCTTGAACCGACTAAAACCGCACGTCGTCTCGGGTCTACAGACGCCGGGGTGTAAGGTTGCCCATAGAGCATATCCCTCGCACCCCGACTGACCCTGGGCCATCTCCGGTTTCGAGATGGCCCCCTCGGGTTTGGGAACCACGGTGTCTCCGTCTTGCCCCGGTTTGGGGGAGGGGCGCTAGTCGCCCCACCGTCCCGGCCTGCTT
This sequence comes from Cybosia mesomella, assembly GCA_946251805.1. Lineage (NCBI taxonomy): Eukaryota > Metazoa > Arthropoda > Insecta > Lepidoptera > Erebidae > Cybosia > Cybosia mesomella. The sequence continues at coordinate 16,642,750 of OX276392.1, forward strand.
CTGCTGGGGTGACAGGCGGCCTCACAACCTAATGTTGTTGAAACCTTAAACAAAATTGTTAATTTTTAAATATATTCTAGGATAAATAACATAGTGCCATCTAGATCCCAACTAAACATCTGTTATAATTTAGGTTCTAGAATGCGGATAAAACATTATTAAATAATATAATAACAATTATTCATTATTAAATCATACATAACATATTATACAACTAAACTAGATTACTCGTGCTAAGATTGGGCTCATGTCGGCAGTAAACTGGGTGGGGCCACAAAGCCGCAAACCTCCAATTTCAAGTCCGCTTGCTATTTCCTGAAAAAAATTAACTGACAGCTTTGCTCGTGAATAAACATTGATAATGATAGATTTTTCGCTTCAAGGCAAATCTTAACTAATATGTACTTCAACCAAATAAAAATAATACTTTAAACATTATTTATCGAAATAATATACATTACATAAGTAGAGTAATCGAAGAGAACATTTCAAACTTTGCTCTTGTTTATATTTTCACGCTCTAATTCCAAATGGTAAAGACTAAGAACTGTTTTTTGGTAATATACTTAATATACGTCAATTACGACTGAATTAATCATTAAGCGATTTCGTACGTAGTTTCAAATCTGAGATCTTTTCAGAAATATATAAAATGTAGATTCTTCACATATTTTAGAAAGCTAACGGGCATGTACGAGTATTTTAGAAGATACCAATTTCAAAAATTACCATTTTGGATTGGGTAATTCTTGCTCGATTGATTATACTATTTATTGAAGAAATTTAAACGGTTTTTATACAATGAACAAGTAGATGCCCGGGGCTCCGCTCGCGCTTAGGTTGGTTATTGTTTTTTGGTTATATCTCCGGTTCTAGTCAACCAATTGTAAAGTCTAGTCAAACATACAGCAATTTCAGGTATGACCAAGACCTTTCTAATAGAAAAAAAATGTATCAAAATCTGTTTAGTAGTTTTTGCGTCCATCGTGAACAAACAGGCAAACAGATAAGAATTCAAAAAAAATGTTGTGTTCAGAATCCTTCATTTAAGAAACCTAAGATTTTTTTTAAATACCTGCAATGTGCCTACAACTAATTTACTATTTTATAATAGTGTAGATAAATTCATAATGTAGCATAACGGAACATCTCGTAATAATAGCGGAACAGTAATCAAATGCAGTCAGTAGTTAACGCGGGCAAAGCTACGGGACGTTACCAAAACTATCGTACCAAAGAATAGGTATGTACTAGTATCTATAGATAAAGATACATCATAAAAACCAAAGAATGGGAAAGTTTCAATTATTTTTTATAAACTGACGATGAATCCAAGTGATAGTAATATTGCGATCTTATTCATCAAAGCATGAGCATTCTCAAGAGTGGATGGTTTCAAAAACACCTGCTGGACGGGAAATTTAGAGAGCGTGCTTATCTCAAAGGAGACTTTCAAATCTATTGAAGCGTCTGAGGTCATACGTTTGGTATTATGTAAGAAAACAATTATATCGTTTTAACAAATGTTTGTAGTGACACGTAATAAGCTTGCCATTGACAAAGTAAACAAATACCTAGGTACATGGTTACGTAGAATACTACAATGATCAATACGTGGAAAATTATCTGTCAATGTTTTCATACACTATTAAAAGTTCTTTGTCTATTGGGCAATATATTATTACATTGTTCCGTGTGTTCCTTTCATTCTTACATGAGCATAGGGAAGATTTAATCTCTATTGACACTTTTTGTACCAGTTACCTATTATTCGTTCTCACGGTGGGCGAGTGTCCCAGCGAAATACCTCGAATGAGCTCCGTGGCCGCGTGCGAATAACGCAGTTCACAATTAAATCACTGACTTCTGTGCAATTACCCACATCCGAGGCTGAGTGACTGTCGCAATATGTTCTATTCTTCTAACCGCTCACGTAATCACCGCCAGTATTTCTTACCATAGTTTATCTTAAGCGTAAGTCCATTTAGTTCAATGATCGCCGCGTTGTCCCATGTGGGATTGTAGGTCAAACACTTGATGAGATTCTATAATGTCGTGAGTTGCGGTTGAATTATGGGCTAGCAGGTGATAGAAGAAATTACCTACCGCATTATTGTGTCTACTTAAAGACGTGATTATGCTTTATTGATTCAAATTGTTAGCCATGCCGACACTTCATTTAAGAGATTAAAGAAAGAGGAGTTGTATAGTGTCCATTTTTATCTGGATTAGGTAGAATGGAGGGATAAGTAGAGAGTAATTATGCGTCAAACGATGAACAAACATCGTCTAACGCATAATTACCTCCCTCTCTTCCTCTCGTTGGTTATAACAGTATCATGTGGTTCCATTTCAGACCTACCGGATTCTGTTACACAACCATTACTCCATTTACCTACTAAATCTAGATACTACACGGAAATCCTCTTACAGCATATCCTGAGCTTAGAAGAAGTTGCTTCTTCTCAGTATGGATGATGTCATACTGGATGTGGTGGAGTCTATTCAAATATCTCTAGTCAAGCGCACGGGTGCTGTTGATGTTCCGTAACATTAAATCTTATCGATTGACACTAACTCACCTACTTACAATGTGTTTTGGTTCTCTGCAGTGAATAGTTTACAATGATCCAATCAATTGTCCGGATAGTTAAAGAAACTACCCCCCATATCAATGGTAAAATATAGTTGAGATAAATGACTTGATATTTTATAAAAGCTTTAGATAGCTCATTGTAATCGGTCAAACCTATCGACTAACCTAACTACAATATTTATATTTTTAAAGCTTTGATGGCATCAGGGGAATAGAATATTTTCTGAACTTGAATGACTTTTTATATTCCCACATGTAGATTAAAGCCTCAACGTGATAATGAGCCCTAATATCTTGAAACAACAAACCCTATCAACACCACCACACGCATCCGTCCTGAGAAAACAAATGAAAGTGAATGTGTATAGTGTGCAACCCGTTGTCTTTGTTTGTTTCACACACAAAGTAAAGTCACTGTTTAGTATAATAATGTGGGTTCTTCATAAATTATTAGATACGTTTAATTATTAACATACTAATTATGTTCTGCAGACTTGTTTTATATTTTTAACTAGTTTTATCTTGATTCAGAAAGTCTGCTTTACAAATGATGAGTCTATTTAAACCTGGAATGAGCTTAAAATACATACGATACAATTAATAAAGTTCAGTTCTGATATGGGTTCACGTTCATGATGAGTTAGCACTGGAATTGCATAACTTAATTCTCCAAGCCTCTTCTATTATCGGACAACCACAGCTGCAGAGGAACGACTATACATACCACCGTTGCATAGTAAATTTTCACAGAGTTTGTGTTCCCAGAAAGCTATAACCTAGGAATCTTTGAGTCTCCAAGAATAGGAAGCTTCTAGGTAAGCTTATTACATCGTGTCCCGTGTCGTAGATTTCTGTGCTTATATACGCACATAGCACAGAAACGAAACAAAAAGCACTCGTGATCGTCAGGTTTTTGGATTGAATTCACGAGTTGGGTAAAGCGTTACTGGGTTTTTCTAATTTTTTTCAATAGCAAGACGGAATCTGTTTACAGACCCGATAGAGGACAGCCTTGGCCCCTAGTAACTAGGCGGGACCGAAAATTATAGCTATATAGAAAAACGTTGTTAGCGTTACAGCTTACACTTCTTTTTTCGAGTGGAATACCCTCGGACGCCCCCTCCCCCACCGGCGGATGGTCGGCTGGTTATGTCGGATTCGACTAAAACCGCACGTCATCTCGGGTCTTCAGTGTGTAAGGTGCCCATAAGGCATTTCCCTCACACCCCGGAGCATTACAGCTTACCTAGGATACATCAGGAAGACACACGGTTATAGACACGTAAGAGCATAAAATATCATCATGGTACGTATCACCTACGTAAATATATATCTTTCAATTGACTGATGTTTCGACTAAGTTGACCTGGCCATAGTCACAGGCTGCATGGTTAAGTGGGGTAAACGTAACGTAATTATAATGGTAAATCATGCAACGCAGAGATTTGAAGGTCATTTATTACATTATATTTATAATATGTGTGTCAGAACAACAGTCTCGCAGAAGTCGCACACATTACAGGTTGCTTAGTCTATAAACACAATTAAAATCCACTTTCCACAAAATTGTCATAGAAGATTTTGTTTGAAATATGTTCACTGACTTGATATAATAAGACGCTTAAACAAAAAATGCACATACATATTATTTGCGAGCATTACAAAACTTTTCACACGATTACTTCCCCGACAAAGAAGTTACGAAAATTTACGTACATCCGCTATTATTAAACATTACAATGAGGTGTTTTGAGAAATAAATGAGACTTTTGAATAGCGAATAAGCTAAAATATATTAACTAAATAAATTATTATAATTTAAAAAAACCGACTTCAATGACCAACAATACATTGAATAGTGTAAAATAACTGAATTACAGCATTAACTCTAAAGAAGAAAAACACGTAAGACTTATCTGTTGAAGTCAGCGCCAGTGCCTTTTTGGTTACTGAAGTTGTCTTTTTTATTAAAATAGTTAATTTTTCCGTTATTAGTGAATGTAACTCAATGTCTTAAGTTTGTACCCGGTTGCATCCCAAGCTGTCACCTCGAAGACCGGGTATCGCTTACTCCTTCTCCTCCTTTTAATTTGGCTTATGCAGCTTTTATGGGAGTGACCAACCCCAAGACGAAAATCTGCACCAGACACTCGACCGTCAATCAATGGAGTACCAGCTTGCTGGTGAGATTAACTTTCTAGCTAAGTGAATGATATAGACGGTGCCCGGCAACGCACGCTATTTCTTCGTGTTTTGTCACAAGTAACCTAACACGAAGCGTATACACTTAAAACCTAATCTATCTGTGTCGGGATGCGCTGTTATGGTAACTCCACTCCACTTTCCACCCTTCTTTCCACTCCACTATCCTCTCCCCATCACACTCCTCTCCATTCGCCAATCTCCACTCTCCACTCTCCACTCTTCACTCTTCACTCTCCACTCGCCTTTCTCCACTCTCCACTCTCCACTCTTCACTCTCTACTACACTCTTTACAGTCCACTCCACTTCACTTTTTCTACACTCAACACTCCCTCACTGAGTTTTCTCGAATCTGTAACGTTATATTACAGGCGTATGCTAGCGCGCGCGGTAGCCTAGTGGTATGGGTAATGGACTGCTGAGACGAGGTCTCGGGTTCGATCCCAGGTTTTACCATGGCACACACCAATGACTTTTCGATGCTTTCCGAAGTTATGTGTGTATTTATCGCAGGTTTATAAGTGCCCGGTTAATGACAATAGGCTCGCCACCTGTTACATTGGGACCTAAACATAAACTGGCGAAATGTGGGTGCTAGCACCTCTGCCTACCCCTTCGGGGATATAGGCGTTAGTTTATTATGTTATGTTATGCTAGCGGTAAGGGAGCATCTTAGAAAAATCCTAGATTTGCTATTGAATTCCCGAAATAGCGTTAATTCTGTTGCTTATCTCACTAAACTAAGCTACCGCTGAAACTATTTCATTTTAATTTTCAAAATTTTGTTCATGTTTTGGATTTGATCTTATAGTTTATTAAAAATGTAATCTAGTTAAGAGACTTTTGTAACAGCAGAATCGGCACCACTATATACGGCCAAACAAAAGACATGTGACATTTGACGTCATGTTCGATCATACACTCGAGTCGAATTTCTGTTTGATTTTGAAGAGTTTCCTGATGCATCTCTAGAGTTCTAGGTACCAACTTGTAGTTAAACCAAACCCAATGCAAAAACATTTTTTTTAATCGGTTCAATAACGACGGATCTATCGATGGACGAACAAGGAACCTCTCCTTTTTGAAGTCGGTTAAAAATGGTATCACCCTTATCCAAAGTCATTGACTTAACAGTAAAATATTTTGCGAACTCCTGGAGTCCATAAGAAACGAGTAACAGTAGCAAATTATTGAGATTAGCAAAATATACATTTTAAATAACAATGACATCACAGTAAAGACTTTCTTTTTGAATTATCGGGAGCGTTACTGTATATAACGACGGGATATGAAACTCAGTAAAATATGATACTTAAACGTATCCAATACTGCGATCTGTAGCACGCAGTACACTGCGTAGTCGAGGAAGGCAGTGGTAACACGATGCAATTAGATGACAATTTGTAAATAGTGTATGTTTTTATGATGTGGTAGTTCGTTGCCCGCTGGCCGACTGTACGTGTCCAGTGCGTGAGTCATTCAATTACTCTACACTCTACACGGTGACTTTCTACCGCTTTCCGTTCGCGTGAGCCTCTTTGAGGTAATGCGTCTTGTATAACGTTTGCTAAAATAGAAAAGTGCTAATATTGTCCTTCAAGGGTCGATGACCGATGTAATACACGCGTGGCTGCACCTGTGTTATCTTACCTGAAAATCATTTACTATTATTGTATGCAACTACGAAAATTCCATTATATGTTTCGGTTACCTATATCTTAATTTTAACCACAAACGGAAACATACTACTTCCGTTATGGTTAATATCGATTTCGAAGTATTGATGTTAACATTAATAAATGTTACCTAATAATAACAATTTTATATCTACCTAAAATGTCTAAAAATGTATATTATATAAAAGTGTTAGTAGGTAACTGAATAATGAGGTTAGCATTACATAATAATTACGAGACAGCTCTATAAGTCATTATTCAGGTGTAGGCAACCATTATTATTTCCCGGCGATAGAAATATATAAGTATCTATATATGTAACTGACCAGGATTCCAATGTATCATAATAACATTATATCAGAAGAAGTTTAGTTCATAATAAACGTGCCTATTACTGGGCTTTATTGAGCGTTTAACAAACGCATTCGGAGCGAGCATATTAAATGATAAATAATATTAAAATATCCAACAAATGACGTGCTAGTGCATAGGTAGTAAATAAACTCATTTGTACAACGGAAACTCACTATGAGTCACCTGATTGAATTTGAATTGTGAATTCAGGCGGTAATATGACGTTTCACTTTGTCTACAAACACTTAAACAGATGTTATCTATTATAACAACCGACATTCTAAGCTTGATGATACATACATACGCTATCATTTCTGCAAACAATATTAAATCTCGATTTAACAATTGCAATCGGAATTAATGGCCATGTAGCGATAACTATTGTTGTACAAGCAAACACGTGTCGTCGTGTGGTATGTTTCTTGGTTTAGTCCTTACTTGATGAAGTAAATTACATCAATCTCAATTACGCCCAATACAAAAAGAAAGCGAATTCATTGGGAGGGCCGGGCGTCTTGGAGTCTGGCGTTCAGGTGCGTCACTAGCAAAAAAGACAAGTTGTATGTAACGAAAGTCTGATCGAAAGTTGTCCAATATGTGGGGCATAACGCGGCCTGTCCGGCTTCTTTTTATCGCCACCAACTCGATGAAATTTATGAAAGTGCTACCCTGTGAAGTCTGTACCATGCTGATAATAAATGATGCTCCTGTTTACACCCCGGCGTCTGTAGACCCGAGACGGCGTGCGGTTTTAGTCGGTTCAAGCCCGACATAACCGCCCCCGCTGGCACGCGGGGGGGTATCCGAAGGGATTTCCGCACGATAAAAAAAAAAAAAAAAAAAAAAAAAAAGGTAGGATATGACTAATATATCTTACCACACTTTAAGCAAGAAAAACAAATCGATGAAAATAATCGATTCACTATGAATATTGTAACTTGTGAAATGTATTCGATTAAATTGAAGCGATGACGGTTGCTTTATAGCTGAGACATCGGATATACAATCGGAGGTTGCTGTTTTGAGCTACACTTGATACGTACACGTAGTGACGTAAGTGGAAGTTATTAGTAATACTAGTAATAATTATAAACGTATATATACGTACTCTATGTAGTAAATAATCTTATATTTATATAACAAACAGTGGTTGTTTTTACGTGTCTAATCCGATTGCGATAAAACTTTATGAACTCCTTGTTTACACTTGTCTGAAAATTATGACCTATTTTACAGACTACAGTTATTAGATGCCGTAGGTGGCTCTTCAATCGGATTATAGGAATCGTTTCATGAATTTTCCCGCATGAAACCGTACCATACCAGTAACCGTATATGAGCATCTCACACAATGACCTCTAATGCGTAAAAGAAAAAAACTTTTGATAAGCTCTACGTCGGGATCATGAATTCCTTTGTGCAGACGTGAGATTAGTTTCGAATACATCAATTTCAAATTGCATAATATTTATTTTCTTCAGTAAGTCGGGGCATGATAGCGCTATCAGTGTGCTTATGCCAACCAGGGTTGGTACCGTTCATGATTATAGCTTGGCAAATTCATGCGTGCCACACCAACGATGGTTCGCGCGGGATGAGGGGCGTAAAGCAGGGGGATGGTCAAACGTGCGCGCATGACGGCCGTCCTACTAGTCTAAGAGCTGGCTACAATAACATGAACTGATAAGGTGAAGTAACGAATTATATATACAACCTCTCCTTGCTAGCTTATAAGTACAGAGCGAGGCCCGTCAGAACTCTCTCCAGGGGCGGAAGGCGTGGGTGGGCGGTCAAAGTCGTAAATTTTCAATAAGGTCTGGGTGTCTCTATTTATAATATGTATGTATTCAGAAAAAAAAAAGTATATAAGTATATTTATCCGCATTCTGGATCCCATAACACAAGCTAGTTAAACTATGCTTACTTTGGGCCTAGAAAGCACTGTGTAGAATGTCGTAGAATATTTATTGTTATTATTATTATGCACAGGTTCGGTAAGCTATAAATAATATAAAAATACAATTGTCAGAACTGCACCTTGTTATTTTAACTCAAAACTAGATTCGAAACGTTGCTTTCCGTCGCGATAGCCGCTTCAGCAACTTCTGAGTATATCATCAATTTTTATGTGCTTAGCCATTATTAAGACTTCTGACAATTTATATACAGGTTCGATAAGCAACAAATAATATAAAAATGCATTTGTCAGAACTGCACCTTGTGGTTTAAATTTAAACAATTTCTTTACAACTTTGTCGACGTCTGACATTCTTTAAGCCCCGACCTAGACTTCTGACAATAATTTTCCTAGATTCCTACAGTTAAAAACTATAACTCTACCAAATTTCAGAATTGCACCTAATCATTTTTTGTTGTTCTGTTCTGACAATTGCATTTTTATATTATTTATAGCTTAAAGAACCTGTACATATATTATCAGAAGGCTGAATAATGGCTAAGTACAGAAAAATTGATGATATGGCCAGAAGTTGCTGAAGCGGCTATCGCGATGAAAAGGAAGGTTTCGAATCTAGTTTCAAAATTAAATAACAAGGTGCAGTTTTGGCTATTTATTGTTTTTATTATTTACACTGTTATTTCAATAAATATGCAATGACAAAAAGTTATTTCATTTCATTTTTCATTTCATTTTTCATACTATTTATTTACTTTCTATAATTTTTTTGAGTAAGAAATTATTTTTTTAAAGTTCGTCGTCTAAGTCAGCGATTACTCGGCATCACAGTTTTTATAAAAAAAAATTATCTCCCTCGCTTAACCTTTTGTCTTAGTGCCGAAATATCGGATTCTCGAAAAAGATACTAAACATGGCAAATATCCCGTTTATAATTCTAATTTTAATATAAATGACCATGTCAATCTAAAATCATATATGGAATGATAGTACTTGGGCACTTTATTACATAAAACTTTAGCTTAGTCCAGTAAAAACCAAGTCTAGAACTTAAGTGGTTTAAAATAGGTACATAAACCATTTGAAAGAAAAATGTAAAAATTTGATTGTTAGACAAGGGTTGAAAGTCAGCCATTTCAACACAAGGTATTTATTTATATTACCCTGCCGCCGGCAGCCCCCCTTTTGCCGTCGTTGCAAGAGGACCCGGCTGCGTGGCGGCGGCGGTTGGCGATATAGCGGTCGTGGCTGCTTATATCACGCCGAGCCGAGACCAAGCTGCATTTGAGCAATGGCTCCGTCAGCTGGCCGTCGTCGTCAATGCCTGCCAGCCCCGTCCGGTCCTTGTGCTCGGAGACTTCAACGCCTGGTCGTTGGCCTGGGGTTCCCGACACGATAGGGGCGCGACGGGGCATAGAGGCAGGGCACTGGTGGACTGGTCCGAACGACTCGGCCTAGTCCTCCTAAATCGGGGAGCCGTGGACACGTTCGTGACCTCGAGGGCTAGCTCCATCGTGGACCTATCGTTCGCGAGCCCTTCGTTGGCGCGACGTGTTCGGGGCTGGCGCGTCGTTTTGAGGGAGGACACAAGTTTGGATCACCGATACATTCGGTTTGACGTGTCCCCCCCTGCGAGCGACGCGCCGGCTGCACCGGCTCCACCCGAGCCACGTTGGGCACTTAAGCGACTTGATCGGGAGCTCCTCCTGGAAGCTACCATCGTACAGGCCTGGGCCCCTGCGCCGGACAGGCCTGTCAATGTAGACGATGAGGCGAAGTGGTTCCGGGAGGCCATGACCCGTGTCTGCGACGCGGCGATGCCTACGGCTCCGCCCTATAATCCGAGGGGTCAGGTCTACTGGTGGTCGTCGGAGATCGCGAGGCTCAGACGGGCCTGCGTGATCACGCACCGCCGGTGGGCCCGATTCCGTAGGAGGCGTCGCCGCCCCGCAGATGCGGAGGCTCGAGAGGCGGAGTTGTACGAGGGATACAGGGAGGCCAGAGGTGCCCTCCGAGCAGAGATAAGGGGGGCCAAAAAGGCGGCCCGCTACGAACTGCTGGAGACGCTGGAGCGGGACCCTTGGGGGCGGCCCTACCTAATAGTAAGGGGAAAACTGCGCCCCAAAGCCCCGCCGCTGACCCAGTGTCTCCAGCCGGAGCTGCTCGGAGGAGTTGTTAGCTCCCTGTTCCCAGCGCGGGCGGTGGAACATGTTCCACCGCAGATGACTCCGCCTCGGTTGCCAATGGTGCCCGACGTGGATGACGACGACGTGCCCGAGGTCACTTGGGTAGAACTAGAGCTGGCGGTGAGAAGGCTGAGAGCCAAACGCACCGCCCCGGGACCCGACGGCATTCCAGGCCGAGCGTGGGTCCTAGTTCTAGTCGACGACGCTCTCGAGCCCCGACTGAGAGGGCTTCTCAGCGCATGTTTGGAGCGGGGCCAGTTTCCGAAATTGTGGAAGACGGGGAAACTGGTCCTCATCCGAAAGGAGGGGCGCCCGGCGGACTCGCCGTCCGCCTACCGGCCCATAGTGTTGCTCGACGAGGTGTGCAAGCTCTTTGAAAGAGTAATTGCGAAGCGCCTCGTCGAGCACCTCTCAAGAGTGGGGCCGGACCTGGCGGATGGCCAATATGGCTTCCGCCAGAGGCGCTCCACCGTGGATGCCATCATGCGCGTGAGGGCTCTGGCAGAGGATGCAGTAGCCCGGGGTGAGGTGATGTTTGCGGTGTCCCTGGACATCGCCAACGCGTTCAACACCTTGCCCTGGAGTTGCATTAGGGAGGCGCTCGTGTATCACGAAGTGCCTCTCTACCTCCGCCGCATAGTCGGGGCGTATTTGACGGAGAGAGCCGTCTTCTACCCAACCGTGATCGGTCTCGGCCAGCGTGAAATGTCGTGCGGTGTTCCGCAGGGATCGGTCCTGGGGCCGCTCCTGTGGAACATCGGATACGACTGGGTGCTTCGCGGTGAGTTCGCAGACGGTGCCGCCGTCACGTGTTACGCGGACGACACGCTCGTGACTGCGTGCGGAGCAACGTACCGCGAAGCGACCCTGAAGGCCACGACCGCGGTTGCCCAAGTCGTGGAGCGGATCCGGCGGCTGGGTCTCGAGGTGGCTCTGCATAAAACCGAGGCCCTGTTCTTTCATGGGCCTAGGAGCAAGCCACCTGAGGGATCCAGTCTCATCGTGGGAGGTAATCGCATCGGCATCAAGCCCCAAATGAAATATTTGGGGCTCGTGCTCCACGGCCGATGGGACTTCGGAGAGCACATCCGAAGTCTGGCCCCCAAACAGAAGGGCACAGCACTCGCTCTGGCGCGGCTGCTGCCCAAAATGAAGGGGCCCGATGACTCCTGCAGGAGACTCTACGCGGGGATCGTGCAGTCCATGGCCCTGTATGGGTGCCCAATATGGGTGGAGGCCCTGAAGGCCGGAAGTGTGCGGATGCTGCGCGCTCCGCAGCGAGTTCTGGCCATCAGGGTCATCCGCGGGTACCGCACGATCTCCTTCGAGGCGGCGAGTCTCCTTGCCGGAACTCCACCATGGGACCTGGAGGCGAGAGCCCTTTCGCAACTGTACCAGTGGCGAAAGGAGGCGCGGGAGCAGGGACTGAACCCCGAGCATTGAGAAATCGAGGCCGTGCAGTCCCGGCTCCGCCAGGCCATCGTTGTGGAGTGGAAGGAACGACTTGGGCTACCAAGCGCAGGGCACGCCGCAATAGCGGCCGTAAGGCCCATCATGGAGGATTGGCTAGAGAGGCGACACGGAAGCCTCTCGTACCGACTGACGCAGGTGATCTCCGGGAAGGGGTGCTTCGGGGACCACCTGCATCGGATCAGGAAGGAGCCAACGCCTGAGTGTCATCACTGTGACGCGAGCGAGGACTCAGGGCTGCACACGCTGGTGGACTGCCCGACGTGGGAGGTGCCGAGGCGTGACCTCGTGGCAGCCATCGGGGTGGGAGTCCTCTCGCTCGGCAGCATGATTGCGGCAATGGTGCGGAGCGCGAGCGCGTGGGCCGCCGCCACCTCCTTCTGCGAGCATGTGATGCTCGCGAAGGAGATGGCGGAGCGCGCCCGGGAGAGGTTCAGAACTCTCCCGGCCCGCCGAGCCCGCAACATGCTCGCCGCGCGTCGCTGGCGACTCAGGCGCCGGAGGTCGCTTAACGACCTCCGTCCTCCATGAGCGCAGGACTGGGGGTGGCAGGTGAGGCCGTCTGTCACCCCAGCAGAAGCAGGCCGGGACGGTGGGGCGACTAGCGCCCCTCCCCCAAACCGGGGCAAGACGGGGACACCGTGGTTCCCAAACCCGAGGGGGCCATCTCGAAACCGGAGATGGCCCAGGGTCAGTCGGGGTGCGAGAGATATGCTCTATGGGCAACCTTACACCCCGGCGTCTGCAGACCCGAGACGGCGTGCGGTTTTAGTCGGTTCAAGCCCGACATGACCGCCCCCGCTGGCCGGCGGGGGGGTATCCGAGGGGATTTCCGCACGAAAAAAAAAAGGTATTTATTTATATTTAATCTCGTTTTCCCGCTAATTCTTTAGCAAACTTTCACTGTTTTTTTTTAATTCTGTTACATCTACATCTGCTACACACTGCCAACATTAGAAAAGTTGTGAAAATCGAATCTCTTGGTTACATTGTAATCGAGTTGGTCACAAGATGTGCATCTACGCGGCCATCTAAAAAAAACGTCATGATATCAAGGCATTATGACGTAACTTAATTATCGTGGACTCCATGGCAAAACGTAAAATTAAAAAAAAAAACCACCCTTCCTAGGGTCATCCCTATGAAATAAGCTATTTACCACCCGGCTATTCGAATGACATGTAGATCGCTCAGATAGAATGATAGATCTACCCGTGAAAATTAAACTTTCCGAACAGGAGAGATGAAAAATACTTTTCTATTCAATATAATATGTAAAAACCAAATCTACCTACGGTTTTATGAGTTATTTAAACCTTCAGAATCACTCATAGTTGATTGCGTTTGCATTTAAATTTTGAAATATTCATTGTATAAGGTTTCCTGAATTTTTAAATTATATGTTTTAAATACGTAATTCTACAGAACCGAGCCCCTGGTGGGGGGCCATATTGTTTTATATTACCAAGGGTGGTGGGTACTTCCCCATTCGAGCAGACCTATTTGTGTTGCGAAAAGTACGTATTGGTCCAGTGGCCGGAGAATGATGAAATCATAACAATAAGTTCACTACCTTACCACTAAATGAGGTTAAGGTAAATTTTTTTATAAACTCACGCCTGTGTACACCAACATTTCGCCATCTGTGTTATTTTAGTCTTACGGAATAGGGGCGAGCTTATTGTCGTCTATTGGGCATGTTTTCGAATAATGTATTAACGCTGCCTGATCTGGGTATCGCACGCAAATATGCGAAAACTTTACCATGGAATCAATAAGCTAAAACTGAATTGTTGATTTTAGTATAAAGCCGTAAAAAATAGTAGCTTATCTGGGAATAGGCCAATGTGGCGGTAGAGCTGCATTCGATTGCTACAACAGAGGTCGCGGGTTCGATTCTTTGGGTGTTTCTATGTACCTAAGTATTTACAAAAAAAAAGAAAATGCATCTAAGAACACATATTATGAGCTACTTAAGCTAGGCTTACTTAGAGTCTAGATATACTTAGAGTATAGAATATCTAGGGTATTATTATCCGCATTCTAGAACCCATAATGATTAGTTTGGGTCTAGAAAGCGTTGTGTAACAATTTCCAGCATATAATATTATCCGATTATTGCATATATCTTAAACTTTTGAGTTATTATGCATATCGTCGAGATAGTATTTAGACACAAGCCGAATATTACCTAGTTTGAATATTTCGTCTTAATTTTTGAGGTCGGCTTTATTTTCACACTTAGCCATTGATTACCTAATGGAGCAACAAGAATTTAGCTACATAGAATAAAATGGGCGAATGGAGATCTTCAGGACCCAAACCATCCTCACCTGGAAGCCGGTACAACTGCTAACGGTTTTCCTCTTGGTGTTGGGGAGTCAGTACAAAGCAACCAAACCAAAATCATTTGAAGGAGGAGTAGAAGAGCGGATCCCGAACTCCGAATTGCACCCACAACATGACACTAAAACAATACGCCATGGAAGTTAAACGTTACTATAGGACTTCAAATGATAGGCAACCTAAATGTCACAAGCACACATATCGAATACTCAATTCTTATCCATTATATTATCCACACCGCATGCACGTTTACTTAATTTCATAACTAAAGCCAGAAGAAAAATGTCAATAAAAAGCCAAAATTAATGTGAACAGATGTATGTTAAGTGACGTCGGAATTAGCACATTTATTGTGATTTAATATTCACTTCTTTAATACACTGCAATGTATTAGTCAGGAGGATGTATGGCGCCCCCTGCCCCGGACTTTCGGAGCCAAAGCAATCTCATCTGCAACCTGTTGATTGAAGGACGAGTCTCTGGTACAGGCTTCTTTTCCTGGGTCGGAGGTCAAACGTCCCATAAAAGTCGTAGAAACCAAATCAAAAGGAGAAGAAGAAGAAAGTGGACCCCATGCTCCCTAGTGACTCCCTTGGATGCAACCGGGAACAATCCTAAGACGATGATGTGTTAGTTCTACTTGCAGTTTATTTGAAAAAATCAAAAATCCTTTTGAGCTCATCTGACAATATATTAAAGCTACCGAACATAGCTCGCAGGATAAGCGAACTGAAACTGTAAACTGTGTTGGAGCAAGCGAGTCCTAAAACGGAGTTGAAACAATTAATGGAAGGTGAAACACCTGAAGCCAAATGGGCTAACGAGCTGAAAAAGGTGGCTGGACTGGAATAGACTGGATACGAAAGGTGAGGAATCGGGTGCTATATTGTACGTTGGGAGAGGCCTATGTCCATCAAGAAACCTTATGAGTTCATACTCATAAGTATACACAACTCATAAGTATAATACTTAAAGAAACAAAGCCAGTACTCAAGCACAAGGCTCTTTTCTGACCATTTATTTAAAGTACACGTCGTCGTACACCCAGATACGGAAAAATTGATAAGGTTAAAAAATCGTTGCTAAATGGGAATTTCAATTTCGATCTTGCAATACTAGAGTCTATCCGTCAATAGTAAAGCGACCATATCAATTCTGTACCATAAAAAACTCAACAACACGCCAGCTAACGATTCATTTACCAATTACACACCGGAGATTGAATATTACCTACTCAAGTATAATTGTATTAAATACAAAAAAATCTCTAAACCAATTAACTATTGCAATTAATAGTACTTACCTATAACTAACCGGCAGTGCGTCCAGGAGGTATGAATGCATCCGTCAATTTCACTGTGCGAGAAATCGCACATTATTAGTATTGTTACGTGCGCGGGGTACAAATTAAATGCCGTTTATACAACGAAGAAGTTTATTCGCTCACCAAAAACTAGACAACTAAATAACTAGCACATACAGTACTCTTAAACAGTTCCAGTCGCTCAGCAGTTCACAGTAATCCACAGTAGTTCCTTAAGTCGCAGGTATAACTCTCTTGAATCGCTTCCGAAAATTAACTAACTCGTGTCGATAGCCGGGCGCCCTTTTTATAGCTCTTAATAAAGAGGGTAGAATATTCCGGAATCATCTAGAGATTTAGAGACGTAGGTATTTACTGGAGCATTCGAGAAAACAAATAGGTACCTACACAGTCATGCCGACGATAGAGGTGAACGCCCTTGTTATCGCGATTTGTAGGTAAATAGGTATAGGTATTTAAAGGGCTTGTGATTTTGTATTGACTTTTCTGAATTTTTCTTCACTGTTCGGTGGAGTACTTCGACACTAACAATGCGTTTTAATTTCCAGAAGATTCGATCAGTAGTTTTCGAGATATCGACGATCGTTGTAACATTACCCCCCTCATAATCATGCTCGTCCCGAGCATCATTTGTTCCATGATATCGCGTCAACCTATCCACATGAACTACCTTTGGTTTTCCCCTAAGCCCCTTCTTAATGCGGTAGGTGATGTCATTGATTCTTGTAACAACCGTATAGGGTCCTTCCCAGCGCGCTTGAAGTTTTGGACATTTTCCCTTTCTGCGTAGCGGATTGTGAAACCATACCAGGGTTCCTTCTTCAAAACCGTTGGTGTTTGAATTTCTATCGTACCGGGTTTTCATCCTTATACCTGTCTTCAAATTGTTTTCCCGTACCATTCTGTGCACCTCGTCCAGCCGGTTTTGAAGTTCACTCACGTAGTCCGTCACGGGCTTAGAACTATCGGGTGGCGTGCCGGTTATTGCATCCACTGGTAGCCTTATCTCTCGACCAAAATTGACTTTAGCTGGAGTGTGTCCCGTACTGTCATGCACCGCAGATCGATAGGACATCAGGAACAGTGGGATGTACTGATCCCAATCTCTTTGGTGTTCGTCGACAACTTTAGCCAAGTGATTTTCCAACGTCTGGTTAAACCTCTCGACCATTCCGTCTGACTGCGGGTGCGCTGGAGTCGTACGGGTCTTGTTCATTCCGAGGAGTTTGCACATTTCTTGAAATAGAGCAGACTCGAAGTTCCGTCCTTGATCGAAGTGGATCTCCATAGGTGCGCCGTATCGACTGACCACTTCCTAAACCAGTTTCTTGGCTACAGTGACTGCTTCCTGGTTGGGTGTCGCAAATACTTCCGACCACTTAGTGAAGTAATCTTGCACTACTATGATGTATTTGTTACCCTCATCAGTCGTTGGAAAAGGTCCAGCAACATCAATGGCGATACGTTCCCACGGTGCTCCAACGTTGTACAGCTTCAATTTTCCTTTGCTTCTTGTCTGCGGTCCTTTAACCGAAGCATATGCAGTACATTTACGGCACTAATCTTCGACATCTTCCCGACAACGAAGCCAGTAAAACCGTTATCGCACTTTAACCAGAGTTTTCTTGACTCCGAGATGCCCGCCAGAAACACCATCGTGGATGTACCGTAAGAGTGGGGCCACCTTGCTTCGTGGTACCACTCCCAATTCCTATACAGGATATCGTCTACCAGTGCTAAGCTGTCCCACTGGGCCCAATAGCTTTTGGTCGTCGAACTGTAAGCAGATACGTCACTCCATTGGGGTTTGCTGCCAAGCTGTTTCCAGTGCAGTATAGGTTTCAGATCATCATCCATTGCGCCTTCTTCATACTGCTTCCAGTCCATTCGTCGTCAAGTCCATTCACCCTTATGACTTTAATCTCTTCTCGGGCTTCGTTTCTTTGACAATGCTTGCAATCTTCGACACATGGCCTTCGTGACAAAGCATCAGCATTGCCGTGCCCTTTTCCACTTCGGTGTTCTATCACAAAGGGAAATTCCTGTAGTTGCTCGATCCATCTTGCTACTTGGCCTTCCGGGTTCTTGAATTGTAGCAACCACTGTAGCGCAGCATGATCTGTCCTTAGTGTAAACTCTCGTCCTATAAGATACTTGTTAAAATGCTGTAAAGACTTCACCACAGCGAGAAGTTCACGACGAGTAACACAGTAATTCCTTTCCGGTTTAGATAGCGATTTACTGAAGTATGCTATTACAACATAGCGATCTCCCTGCACTTGTGACAACACTCCACCTATTCCGCTGTTACTGGCGTCCGTGTCCACAATGAATCTACCTTCCCTAGTAGGATAACCCAATATAGGGGCTTCGCACAATCGTTGTTTAAGCGTACTAAAAGCTTGCTCGCAATCCAGGTCCCAAACGAAGTCTCGTTTATCTTCCGTCAGTCGGTGTATTGGTTTTGCAATATCCGAGAAATGCTTAATGAAGCGTCTGTAATACGCGCATAGTCCCAGAAACACGCGAACCTCCGTTTTGTTCTTTGGAACAGGCCATTCTTGAACAGCTTTAATCTTCTCGGGGTCGGTTTTAACTCCTTCCGTTGAGATCACATGTCCAAGATAGCTGACCTCCTTTTTAAATAGAGCGCACTTCTTTGGACTCAGTTTAAGGTTAGCCTCACGAATCCGAGTAAAAACTTTTTCCAGGTTCTTCAGGTTTTCTTTGAAGCTGCGTCCCATAACTATAACATCGTCCAGGTAAACCAGACAGATGTCTCCAAGTAGACCCACCATTACTCTTTCCATGAGGCGTTCAAACGTGGCCGGTGCATTACATAAACCAAATGGCATGACGTTAAAATGCCATAAACCGTTTCCAATTCCTGTACTAAAGGCTGTCTTCTCTTTATCGTCCGGACTGATCTCCACCTGCCAGTAGTCACTTTTTAAATCGATGGTTGAAAACCATTTCATACCACTAAGCATGTCTAGGGTATCGTCGATTCTAGGCAAAGGATAACTGTCTTTCTTTGTGACATTATTCAACATTCGGTAATCCACACAAAACCTTGTACTGCCTTCCTTCTTTTTTACTAGTACCACAGGTGATGACCACGGACTCGTAGAAGGTTCAATCACCTTGTTATCGGCCATGTGTTTAATCATAACTGCTACCTCCTCTTCTCTTGCCCATGGTAAACATCGAGGTCTTTGTTTTATAGGCCTGGAGTCACCTGTGTCAATCCGGTGTTTCACGAGCCCAGTCCTCCCACAGTCATTTCCGGTTGCAAAGATGTCTCTAAATCGTAGCAAGAGGTCTCTGGCTTGATGCAATTCTGATGCCGATAAGTTTTCCTTGGAATTCTCGAGAAGTTGCTGAATGTGATCTTCGGGGATTTGTGTACCGCCTTGTTTAGTCGAAGTGCTGTCCAACCGTCTCAGGTACTTTACTTCCTCACATTTTCCGACCACACTATTCTTCTTCAGGAGAACCATTTTGTCACTGAGGTTGAGGATTGTCACCCTAGCGATTCCGTTCGGCATCAGTAAGGTTCTCGCTGTTATTAAGTTTTGATGACTGCCGGTATCTTCGACAATAAGACATCTTCTTTGTTCAGTTTTCGCAGGAAACCTCACTCTGACTAATGTTTCCGATTTAGGAGCTAACGTCGTATCCGTTAAACAGTAAAGAGTGCACGGGTGCGATCCTTGTAAACAAACTTCCTGATCAGGAAATCTCAGCACTCCACTAGGTATATCCAAGACACATTGTTGGTTCCTCAAGAAATCCAGTCCCAAAATGCAATCATCAGTAATATTAGCAATTAATACTGACTGGTGATATATTTTGTCGCCAATTTTTACCTTTACATCTGTTTCACCGAGGACGGTCACTGGCTGGCCAGTAGCTGTCTGAAGCTGGCACCTCGGAAATCGTTTTTCCCACCTTATGGTGCGTTTCAGCAATTCCGGCCTAACAACTGTACGTGAAGCTCCAGTATCCACTGTTAAACTACAAGGTTGATTGTCTGGCCTCGATGATCAGACTATTTCCATTGCCAACTTGAGTTATTGTGATGGTTGGGGCCTTGTATCGACCAGCCAGCACCCGCCCCGCGGCCCTGGCGACATTTAGTTTAACGGAACATCTTGATCCACTTGGGTCCCGGAGTCCGTGACCCTCCTCCGTTTCCTCAAAGGACACTCTGACTGGATATGGCCCCTTTGTCTGCATGAACCTCTGCAACTACCTCCTTGACCTCCTGACTTTTGACTTTGACTTTGACTTCTGCGTCCCGTATACCGTCTAGGAAGGCCTCCAGTAGGGTGGTCTCGATCATCACGGGTGTCGATGAGTAGGCCCGACGAACGAGCCTTTCAACCTCTACAGCCAACTCCTGGAGGCTTTCACCAGCTTTTTGTTTCCTCTCGCGTAGCTGCGCTCGGTAGACATTATCCAGGTGCTTGTCACCGTAGCGTGTGTCTAATGCTTCCATCAGAGACTCCAGTGTCCTTCCTTCAGGTGGCAGGTTTTCCAGTATTACTAAGGCATCTCCTCGTAATGCAAGTGTCAAGGCCATAAAAGACTCCTCGTTGCTCCAGTCTTAAGTTTTTACCAATATCTCAAATTGGTACTTGAAGGCCGTCCACGAGGAAGTTCCTTCGAAGTGTGGTAGGTCGAACTTCGCTGATGAGGGTGAGGTCGCGGTCTCTTTTTCCAGTTCTTGCAAGCGGTCGTCAATGGTCACGGCAACAGGTCCGCAGGTTTTTAGCCTGACGATCTCTTTTTCAAGCTCTTGAAAGCGGTCGTCGATGGTTCCTGTCTTCAAAGCCACTTCCTTACTCAGCATTTACAAGTCGTCTTCGAGGTTCTTCACTTTATCTCCCAGTGCATGGATGCCTGCATCGATTTTACCCATGACAGCTTCCTGGTTGGCCTGTATCATCTCTTGCATGGAGGCCTGCATCGTCTGTTGACTAGCCTCTATGGAGGCTTGCATCATCTGTCGATTAGCCTCTTGATTGGCCTGCATCATCTGTTGACTAGCCTCTTGTTTGGCCTGTATTTCTTGCATGGAGGCCTGCATCATCTGTCGACTAGCCTCTTGTTTGGCCTGCATCATCTGCTGCATAGAAGCCAACAGCGTCATCATGTTGGTATCTGACGAGGTTCCATCTGGAGCTGCCGTAGTTCCCGTCGAGATAGCAGAATCAGCCTGACGCCCTTCGTCTTCACGTGGTAATAACGGCATCGCACTTCTGGCACCAGTTGTTACGTGCGCGGGGTACAAATTAAATGCCGTTTATACAACGGAGAAGTTTATTCGCTCACCACAAACTAGACAACTAAATAACTAGCACACACAGTACTCTTCAACAGTTCCAGTCGCTCAGCAGTTCACAGTAGTCCACAGTAGTTCCTTAAGTCGCAGGTATAACTCTCTTGAATCGCTTCCGAAAATTAACTAACTCGTGTCAGCAACGAGGTCTTCACCCCCATCTCTAGGGATAGGCGGAATCGCCTTTTGGGCACTGTGCCCCCTGGGCGAGATGTTCCATCGCAGCCTGCGTGAGCGCAGGCTGGTGGTTGGGGTGGGCATATAGCCCTTTTCACTTCGACAAGTTGAAGGCGGCGGCAAGATAGGAGAGAGCAACGGGGTTTCTTCTTGTTGATTTGGGGTCGGGATCGCGCTTCACGTCCCCTGGGCAGTCTACCCGAGCCAGGTGAGATCTCCGGTTACCCGGAGAAGGCCCAGCTCCGAGTGACACGCATCCTGGGAGACGACTGATGCGATCACCGACCCCATGGTCTTCACGAGAGCAGCTGTGGGGGCCGCAGATGTCGGGTGAGCGGCCCTCGTGGTCGCTAACGCTGCCCTAGCAGATTTGCGATGCCCACGAGGACCGTACGGACGATGTTCATGGGCTCTTCGCCTGCACGAAGAGCGATGAGCACCTCCTGCAGCACGTCGACGGCGGCCTCGATGATGGCGGCCTTGTCCGCGCTCGTGCAAAAGGTTGGCGGCTTGCTGGGTACTCCCTGCACCTTCTGCACCGCATCTGGGGCTTTTGGACGGGAGTTGACTTTTACGGGAGCAACTGCCCCCGTAGTGTTTTTCGGGTTTTCTCCCTCAGCTGCTGATTGTGAAGCCTTCTGCTTGCGGTTGCGCCTCCCCCGGCGTCTCCTGCGGTTGCCCGCGGCTCCGCGGGGGGTGGGGTCGTTCGCTGCAGCCATCAGCGAGAGTTTGTTGTTCCCCTTCTGGGATGGGGTTTACCGGTGCCGACCTCTCGGTGACAGGGGGCTGTCGGCGCGAGCTACCTCCGGTGATGGCTACTGTCCCGGCTTTCCTGTTCCGGTCCTCCCTCCGGAACACGGGACAGTTGATGTGGTTGGCGGGGTGAGGGCCACCGCAGTTAATGCAGGTGGCTGGCTCCTCCCTCGGTCGAGGGCACTGTGCCGCCCTGTGCTCGCCCCCGCAGCGAACACACGCCAGAGTCCTGTGGCACGCATGGCTGCTGTGCCGGAAGCTCTGGCATCGGTGGCACTGTGCGGGCTTCCTCTTCCCCCGCCAGGCCTCGACGATGACTCCGGGAACGCCGAGCATCTCAGTGACCTCCCAGATCGCAGGAACGGTCGTGGGGGTTCTTCTCAGGACTGCATGCAGGATGCAGCCCGGTCGGTCTCCTCGAGCCCGAATATTGCGGACATACTCGGGCTCGAATCCGAGGCTCGTGAGTTCGTCCCCCACTTCCTCCGGGGTCGCGTCGCACGGGAGGCCTCTGATGGCCACCTTCAGGCTCCGCTCCGCAGGCATGGAGTAACAGAACCACGGGACGGTCTCTGTCTTATTTAACTCGGTTAGGTACCTTTGTACCAACCGGTATTCGTTATCATCACTCGGGGAGAACCGTACGCCCTTCCCGTAGGGGCGGACGCTCACGGTTCTTCCGAGGAGCCTTTACAGCTCCTTAAGATGGTGAGCCCAATTCGGCAGTCTCTCGACGACGATGGGCGGACATCTGATCTTCTTTGCCGCGGGCACGCCGCTCATAGAGGGGCACGAGCGGGCGGCCGGCGGCACAGCGGGAGTGGGCGGCGCTTGCGCAGCGCCGGCGTAAGACTGCAGATTGGGCGTGGCTTGCGTAATCGGTGACGCCCGCCTATCTGGAGACGGACGCCTACGTTTTGCCAATTCATCTTGTCCCTCGTCCGGAGAGCGGTGGCGGCGCGCGTTCCTCAGCGGAGCGGCATCCACCTCCATGGCGGCGTCCGCATGAACTTGCGGGGCCGGGGGAGGGGGGGGCTCGGCTGGGTCGTCGACGGGGGTTGTTGGCTGCGATGTGGAGACGGCGGCGGCGGTGTCATCACGTTCCGGGCTGAGGCCCGTGATCCGGATGATCTTCACCAGCCGCTTCTTCTTCTTCTTGACGCCCGCGTCCTTGGCGAGTCCATCCGAGCCGTACGAGCAGAGGGAGACCAAGGAGGCCTCAGACTATGCATCGGACGCCGCGGAGGACCGCAGAAGGGCGGGCGAGTCCAGGTGGGCAGGGTCCATCCAGGGGGCCGCCGAGAATCTCGACGGGGGTGTGCGGTTCGTGCCCGGAGGGGGGGCGCCGGACGTAGCGGCGGCATTCCGCGCGCGAGGACTCGCGACGCGAGCGCCTGCATCAGCGCGGCGCGGGACGTGCTCGGCACAGGCGGCGACGGGAGCGGCCGTCTGGGAACCGCGGCGGGGACCGCACTCCGGGGAGCGGATGACGCGGCCGCGCTCGCGGGCAAGCGGCTTCTTACCTGGCCGGACGCATTCGCCGCGTGCGTCGGCTCCGGAGACTTTGCTACCCGTCCAGGATGGGCAGCGGCGGCTGCCGAGCCCTGAGAAGGGCTGTTTCTTCGCTCTTCCGGACTCTTTGCAGAGCCGGAAGCGCGGATGATGCGGGGTTGCGCGCTTGGAGGGCTGCGCCACGACGACATCTTGATTCTGTAGGTATGCAGGGCTTGAGCTTGAGCGAGCTGCACGTTCGCGACCCAACGTCGTAACACGACGAGAAGTCCGGCGGCGCGCGGCGCGAGTCGGCGAGTACGGCTGTGTCCAAACGCGGACACAAGCGCAGTCGCCGAGAGCGCGCGCGCGAGTGAGGTCCGTACGGCGATCGAGTGCGGTGCGAGGCGAGGCTTGCGACTACACCCGACGGCAGCTCGGGCAGTCCTAACTCGTATCGATAGCCGGGCGCCCTTTTTATAGCTCTTAATAAAGAGGGTAGAATATTCCGGAATCATCTAGAGATTTAGAGACGTAGGTATTTACTGGAGCATTCGAGAAAACAAATAGGTACCTACACAGTCATGCCGACGATAGAGGTGAACGCCCTTGTTATCGCGATTTGTAGGTAAGAAGGTATAGGTATTTAAAGGGCTTGTGATTTTGTATTGACTTTTCTGGATTTTACTTCACTGTTCGGTGGAGTACTGGACACTAACAATGCGTTTTAATTTCCAGAAGATTCGATCAGTAGTTTTCGAGATATCGACGATCGTTGTAACAGTATGTAGGTACTTAGCTTACTATAGGTAGTAAAGTTTGATACGAAACAAAGATTTTAAAAGCAAATTAAAGGTAAAGTGACAAATGTGTTTACGGTTCCCTTAAATCTTGCTCTTTGTTGTCCAAGTTCCGACTCACAAGGCCTGCTGAACTCTTCATAATAATCTGTTCGACGTACACTTACTCAGAGAAGTGCTGTTTTAAATTAATCCTCTGATTTAGAGTAGCTACTACTTGCTATGGGATTCACGAATTAGATGCTATTGGCCCAGAATATATACATGAATAGGTATGTTAGTACCTTCATTGCGCCCAGTTACCATAGAACAATGAAATCGTAGCTCCCAAAATTATTTTTATTACAAATACAAAAAAAAAATTTATTAAAAATTATGATATTTTTATATGAACTGTGATATGATATTGTCGGAAGTTTACGCGAATGTTACACATTGAAATAAAACTATTTTTAACGGATTCTATCAATGTAAAATATAAAATAACATCAAATAAACCGCGATAGAATCCGTTAAAAATAGTTTTATTTCAGTGAACTGTGATATTTTTTATTGGTTGAATGAATACTACCATTAAAAGGAAGCAGTTACTGGTAATGGCCTTTTCCAGCTCAATACATTTCATAGTTATTGCTTTTAGCTGCCTTGATTTACGAAGGTACATTGCGACATAGTTATGGGAAGACTTGAATGTGTATATGTGTGTATACTATGTATTTTAATTGAATTCATTCGTTGTAATAACAAGAAGCAATTCTTAAAGTATTTATTATAATTATAGCTTTAAACTTACTCCTTCTAACGCAGGTCAAATGGTCTTGATAAGTCCAGTAAATATATTTATTCTGTATGTGAGTACATTGTGTTTAACACGTTAATGATAATAACAAGTAGACCTACTATTCTAATATGTATAGTTAATGCGTAGATACCTGATATGGGTAGAAATCAAATTATTTTCTTTCAACCATCATAACAAATAAAACAAATAAAAAAAAACAAATAAAACGGACTACGGAGAGAACTCTCATCGATTTTAGCGCTTGAGTGTCTTTTCCCAATATCTATATATAGTAGTAGAGGTCGATGAGACAATTTCATGTTCATTTATTTTGAAAACGTTGCGTAAAAAAATTATTTGTAGACTTATAATACCCGCTGTGAGTTCTGCTACCGTTGTTTGACGCAGCGGTGGCGCAAGTTTGCTCTAAAGCAATAACTATACGTACCTACCTGCTCTATTGTGTTTCGACACCTGAGAAATTCTTAACGAATCTACAACAATTTCCACGTTGCTCAGGTATATTACGTTTTGGCACATAATGTACTGTAATTGTTGGTGTCTATTCAGATTTTAAGCGAAATCTACACCATGTAAATATAATCGTGCAATTTCACCGTATCAAATCTAAAATTAGATACCCTTGAATTGTGATAAAATTTACTATTAAAATTATATCTATTATTTGTCAATTTTTCAAAGAATTTTAGATTAAATTGTGTACTTATACTTAAAACTTCAAATTTCAGTAAGGTTTCTACAATTGAGTCACGTTTAGAATGTCCCACTAATTTTAATTGAGCGAGCGAAGCTCTTATACGCGGCATAGCTGTTTATTGGTGACTGAACTCCTCCGTAACCAATCGCGCGATCTTGACCAAATTTACCACGGTGATAGTGTGGACACTGAGGAGTGTTTTGAAGCGAGATGGTTCATGTCCGGTCCTGTACCATTGAGGAATAATCACCGAAAACAGTTTCACCAGCGCGCGGAATTAGCTAAGCGCGCGACCGTAGTAAGAGGTCTTATTTTCAAGTAAGATTCCTGCTCGCTCACCTCAATTTATTTCAGTCGCACCCTGCACTGAATTCCTAGTTTTATTTATACGCCCATATTATGAATGAGGTTTTTAAATTGCACTGTGTTAACTTATTATAGTGTCTACGACATTCGCTTCATTTATTGTCCTAACTAGCCCGCATTGAGTGATAACTTTCGATTTGACAACACTTACTCTTGAAATACGATATACTACAAAATCTTCAAGTTTAATTTACAAACATCACTTTTTATTAAAGGTATCGTCGGGGTGCGGGGGATATGCTCTATGGACAACCTTACACCCCGGCGTCTGAAGACCCGAGACGGCGTGCGGTTTTAGTCGGTTCAAGCCCGACATAACCGCCCCCGCTGGCCGGCGGGGGGGTATCCGAAGGGATTTCCGCACGAAAAAAGAAAAGAAAAGGTATCTCTGAGGTATCTGATCTTTCACTAACACAAGAAACGCTGTGATGCCACAGAAATAAAACTGTTTTTAACGGATTCTATCGCGATTTATTTGATGTTATTTTATATTTTACATATATCCTTCTTTGAACATAAATCGCCTTGTTTGAATGTTATAGATTAGATTTATTTGTTTTACCTTAAGTCACGAAATTTCATTATGATTTCTCATCAGGCTGTTATCTTGATTTGCAGGTCGGCGACCAACTGGTTAGCGTGAACGGATATCGGGTGGATGACGCTGTGCATGCAGAACTAGTGCATTACCTTGCCTCACAGACACGACTTAAAATCAAAGCTAGACGTAAGTCGTATAAAGTCTTATGTTTTTATCTATCTTAAATGGATAGATAGTTATTTCGCCACTAGAAAGAACAGTATGAGTTCGAGTCTCATATGATAGAAATATATATATATATATATATATATATATATATATATATATATATATATATATATAATATATATATAATAAAATATATATATAATAAAAATTAGAAAGGTTGTTTTTTATTGATGTTATATGTAAATAGAATGGTTATATTGATCTACTTCCTAGTCTTTAGTCCGCTGTTATCGCATTTTTTCTTTAAGTTCTCATAGCAAAGATCGTCATGATGGCTACTATATTATCATGAGGCGAATGGTTGACCTTTATATAATGCAAATATTATTGATGTGTACCTAGAAATATCTATGCTTTCTTTTTAAATATATTGTCAAGTTCCTTTGTCTGCAACCATACATTTCTCTTTTAACTGACCTGATTCTAACACACGTTCTGTTACTTACCAACGCTCTTTTCAAATTTCCGTTCATCCGATACTTCAGACGAGGTGGCGTATGCTAAACCGAACGGGACAAAGGGTATAAGGCGTCTTTAATCATCCCGTTGTCCTCATTAGTGGGTCAGGGTGATAGGGACAGCAAAAATAATGTATTTCTCTATTTCGAGAGGGTAATCCTAATATATAGATAACAATACCAAGTTAATGTACATAAACTTTCAGTATCTATGTGTATCTACGCAATTTGACATCTATCTTCGTATTTTTTTTTTCTATGGCGACCCCAACGATTCCGCCAAATCTTCGTAATTGTAAGCAAATAGATACTATCAAACTATCATAAACAATATTGATACATGACTATCTGACATATTTATTTTCATTACGATTAACACATTCATGTTGTTATTACTTATATGCCCAGCTACAACTTTGAAATTTATATAAATTATAGCTTATAAATATACTTAGTATCTATATAAACTCCAAAGTTATCCCTCAAGATAATAACGCAAAATACTTGGGCATGCACCTGGACAGGAAACTTACATGGCAAAAACATATTTGGACAAAGCGCAATCAACTAGATGGAAAACTTCGGTCACTGAACTGGTTATTGGGATGCCAATCACAACTAAATCCTAACAGCAAGATGCTAGTGTACAAAACTACCATAATACCAATCTGGACTTACGGAATACAACTGTGGGGAACGGCCAGCAACAGTAATATAGATATCTTGGAGAGATTCCAGACCAAAGCTCTGAGAACAATGTTTGGCATCCCTCATTGTATAAGTAATAGATACATATACCTCGACCTCGGCCTAAAAACAGTTCGGCAGGAAATAGCTCAAAATAGTCTAAAATACCAGGAGAAACTGACCGTCCATGTAAACAAACTGGCACACGCTCTGAGTGGAGACGACGCTCTTCACCATACCCGGCTAAATAGAAGTGACATACCGAGCCTACATAAAAGATTTACCACTTGACATCAAGTGAGTCGTGTGAAAAGAATTTTCATATAAGCATGGCTCTTGAGGAAAACATAAACTGAGAAATCAAACAGAGAAGTGGCTTATTGTTGGAAAACAGATTGCCATGAAGCAGAAGAAAAAAAGTATATAAGCAGTAGTATCGGATAAATCGGTCAACTCGCTAAATGGTACAATGCGTCAAAGTGTCCCTATTAAGGTGTAATTTAAAAGTCGTGCACACTCGTGCAATAACTATAGAGCTGTAAACATTTATTACCTCTTACGGCTAGCTAGAAATAGGTAGGTACATATATTTCTCTGAACCATTACACGTATCGATGTAATCTAAAGTTCAATAGCATTTTACAGCCTTACGATTGGCATAAGTCATAGTACACATTCCAGTTGTGGAGGCTTGCATCTATAACTCCTGATACTGGAATATTGAGCTACAGTGCCTTCAGTCCCTTTTAGAACTAATTAACCTATAAATGAACCATGTTTATGTCCATTTATTATTGGTCTGTAAATTAATCTGTTATGAATAGCTATGAAATGCTAGGAGTATAGGTAGGTGACAGTCGCTGTATTTCGCTGTCTTTTTAGATGGAGTTATACGACTATATCTTTATCGTGACCCTTCCCTGTTTTTATTTTGAAAGACCCTAGGAATAGTTTTAAATGGCCAAAATGCTAGATTCATTGGATAATTTTCTCATGTCAGTTCGTCTAATTTAGAAAAGAAAAGAAAGAAAGAATTACATTTAATGACTGATTTGGTTTTAGTGAATGAAATGGCACAATGCGGGTAATATTCGGGGAAATGGTTTAAGCATTTAAGGTAATCTAATTGTGTTTAGTATTACCACGGCTAAGTTACACATAATAGGAACCAAGCATATTCCGACGATTGTGCGAACAATATACTGAACGCCTTATTTTAATCTAGGAGGTTATGTAACTTGCAACAAGCACTCGAAGCTGAGAAGTCGCGTCATTGCACAGTCAAATCAATTAATAATATAAGAACGGATAAAAATATATGATAATTAATCAAATCGCTTGAGACGCAACCAGTAGTAGAGGCTGCAAGGTCCACAAGTACGTTTTTATAACACTCGTGAAAGCGCGTAGGTAGCACGGTAATGGAACGTTGTGTATCAGTAGATATATAGACACGATTACGTAAAATGAATTACTTGTAACAAATAAATGCCATACTGGTTAGAACACAGTATCCCTAAAACAAGTATGAGAGATACCAAGGTGAGTTTTTTTTAATGTCGCTGTACAACGTCATAGGTCTTTAGCGACCACTTGGTATATCTTACAATTTTTTTTTTTTCACAAAGTTAAGAGTTCGAGCACATCCATCTTGGGTTTTTAGGGATATTCTTTAGAAAAGCCCTATTGCTATCGAGTTGTCGTCGACGTCGTCGGTGTCGTCGACGTCGTCGTTGCCAATTTTCTGTCACGGTTTTGGGTATGAAGGAGATGAGCTATCGAGTTGCTGTTTTCGGTAATAGATTCGTGCTGGGGTGAACCATTGCAAGATAAAGAAAAAATCGCAAAAAATCGCAAAAAAAAACGCAAAATCGAAAATCCCTTGTATTCGGCTGAGCTCGTCTCAGGAATTCAACTTGTTTTTAAAGTGGTAGGTACATTACAAAGCAATTTTTCATTGGCTAAAGTCTAGACCACATTTACATTAATTTTTATTATTTTTCGTTATGAGGTGGATATGTGATAAGTTAGTATGTCCAATGCGTAATCTAGTGATTGTAATTTGGTCCTTTCTACAAGAAAATGACACTGTCTAATCTTAAACAATTTACTTGTATTATCTTATCAGCCTTCCAACTAGTATCCCAAAGGTGTCTTATTTTGTGTTTTATGTATTTTTTAAATTCAGTTGAGCAAATTTTGATCGTTTTCATGAATTTCTTCCATGTTATTATTTTTTTATATTATATAGCAGTCAAACACGATTTAGAATCTGTGTAGAGTAAATACTTTTCTGATTTAGATTTTGTTTTCATTATCTATAGAGTTTTAAGAATAGCTATTGCTTCGCAACCAAAAATCGAAAGGTACTCAAATAGTCCTCCATGAGCGCAGGCGTGGGAGTCACAGGTAAGGCCGCCTGTCACCCCAGCAGAAGCAGGCCGGGACGGTCGGGCGACTAGCCCCCCCAAACCGGGGCAAGACGGGGACACCGTGGTTCCCAAACCCGAGGGGGCCATCTCGAAACCGGAGATGGCCCAGGGTCAGTCGAGGTGCGAGGGATATGCTCTATGGGCAACCTTACACCCCGGTAGTACCCGGTAGTAGTCTGTAGACCCGAGACGGCGTGCGGTTTTAGTCGGTTCAAAAAAAAAAAGGTAGGTGATTGGTCAAAAACAGACTGTCTAATCTTAAACAATTTACTTGTATTATCTTATCAGCCTTCCAACTAGTATCCCAAAGGTGTCTTATTTTGTGTTTTATGTATTTTTTAAATTCAGTTGAGCAAATTTTGATCGTTTTCATGAATTTCTTCCATGTTATTATTTTTTTATATTATATAGCAGTCAAACACGATTTAGAATCTGTGTAGAGTAAATACTTTTCTGATTTAGATTTTGTTTTCATTATCTATAGAGTTTTAAGAATAGCTATTGCTTCGCAACCAAAAATCGAAAGGTACTCAAATAGTCCTCCATGAGCGCAGGCGTGGGAGTGACAGGTAAGGCCGCCTGTCACCCCAGCAGAAGCAGGCCGGGACGGTCGGGCGACTAGCCCCCCCAAACCGGGGCAAGACGGGGACACCGTGGTTCCCAAACCCGAGGGGGCCATCTCGAAACCGGAGATGGCCCAGGGTCAGTCGAGGTGCGAGGGATATGCTCTATGGGCAACCTTACACCCCGGTAGTACCCGGTAGTAGTCTGTAGACCCGAGACGGCGTGCGGTTTTAGTCGGTTCAAGCCCGAAATAACCGACCCCGCTGGCCGGCGGATGGGTATGAGAAGGGATTTCCACACGAAAAAAAAAAAAAGGTACTCAAATAGTCTATACGTATGACAGCCAATATCATTCAACACAATGGCACAACCTGTTCTCCCGTTCATTACTGAGCCATCGGTATAAAATACCTTACAATTTCGTCGATTATGATGCATTTCATTAAATGCACTTTTATAAATATAGTCCGGCGTTTCATTTTTTTGTTTTTACCTATCTCTAAATTTATTGGAAATTTATGATCTACACATGGTCCTTCTCATAATATCCTTTTTTTAAAGAAAGGGAGCAACCTACACTTTACTTCTTTCAGGTATTCCACTATTCCAATTCGTAAGGGTTGTGGTATTTTAGGCGGAATATGCACTATCTGAGAGACTAAGTAAAATATTTCAAGGTGACTATTGTTTTTGGGAGGTTAGTAATACATTGTTTATTCAGCGATACGACGTAATAGTTAATAAAGAAAAGAAATTATGGAAAGGCTCACATTATTAGGTACCACATCACAAGGGTATCGCATTAGCGCGTTGTGTGTGATAGGGAGGCGAATTGTCGGCTGGTACTGCGAGAATTCGTGGTAAGTTCCGACTTAGGAACCAAGTGAGTGATCCCAGTAGTGAGGAAGTTAGGGCGCGTTTTCGTTGCTAAGGCATTCTGGAACTGCCATGAAAGGCTCTGAAACTATTCAACCAAAAGTGCCGCAGTTCATCATTCCCGAGAAATTCCCAATGCGGAGCTTTGGCACCCGTTATGCTCTCATCATATGCGCGCTCATATATAATATAAAAATAAGTTATTAAGACGAACATCTACAGGTGGAATATACCTAAAGATAGAACGGTGTATGTGTGTCGTTTGTACCAACGTCCCGGTAAGTCTATCAGACATATCGGTTATTGAAATATTAGTAAAGCAGAAAATCCTTCTTCGGATAAATAACTCATCGTAATCATCATAACAAATAATCTCAGCTTACGGTATCGCTAAGCGATATCTGGTATTTTTTGTTACACTAAAAGAAATACAAAATTGGATTTACCGCGTAGTTCGGGCTTTTACAGTAACATATACATTGTATGAATAATTAAAAAAAATCTTACAGGATACCACCCACCACTGCACTGGTGCGGAATTGGATCAACCGGTTTTATCATCATAACAAAGGATATTTCTAATGTTATGATGAGTTGGCTGATATGCCTATCCATAGCAAAATAAATAAATAGCAACCGTCTCATTCTTCAACATCATTCGTCAACATGCTTCATCTATTTACACCAAAATAAGTGTTTTGAAAAAATAAAGATTGTATCGAAACTCGAAAACGGTACTTATCTATTGATGGCGAATGTCGAGCATCTGACAAAAGTAATAATTTGAGAGTATTTCGTCGGTTGATTACTAAATTCGATCGGTTCACAAAAAGTATTTTAATTGTTGATGGTGACAGCTAGAACGGCTGAATAGTCGCAGTTTACGGTTGCTCGAATGATTGATTCTGTTTTCTCAAGCAGATGACGACCTAGGGTTATGCAACGGATACTTGACCATCTGATGTGATTTTTTTTTTATAGATAACTAGCTGTTGCCCGCGGCTCCGTTCGCGTGGAAGTCGCTTATTGCGTCCACTTCCACTCCCGCTCCCGCTCCCACTCCCACCCCCACCCCCACTCCCACTCCCACTCCCACTCCCACTCCCACTCGCACTGCTGTTGCCCGCGTTGTGATGTGATCAAAAAGATATGAAATATTTAAATTTTGAGAACACAAAACCTGTTGTAGTGGAACAAATATTACGGTTGCATATATCGCCTCGCGGACTTTTTTGTAGACATTAAAAAGACCTATAAACCTGCAGTACATCATATTGTTCTATCATCAATAGTTTACGCAGCGCACGCCTAAAAAGATTTTCATTTCTCTATATTCTTAGGGATTTTCTTTAGAAAAGCCCTATTGCTATCGAGTTGTCGTCGACGTCGTCGTTGCCAATTTTCTGTCACGGTTTTGGGTATGAAGGAGATGAGCTATCGAGTTGCTGTTTTCGGTAATAGATTCGTGCTGGGGTGAACCATTGCACGATAAAGAAAAAAAAAATCCCTTGTATTCGGCTGAGCTTGTCTCAGGAATTCAACTTGTTTTACAATATTGCGATTTTCTTACGGATCTCTAATTTTTTTGAAAATAAATTGTAGCCTATGTTACTCCTAGATATTGTAGCTGTCTATATGTGAAAGAATTATTGAAATCGGTCCAGTAGTTTCGGAGCCAATTCGTTTCAAACAAAAAACAAAAAAAAAACAAATCTTTCCTCTTTATAATATTAGTGTAGATTTAATTACGTGTAAATAACTAAATTCGATTTACCACAATTAAGTATACAAAGAAACACACCATATCTATACCTACAGTAACATAATCAGACTATATACTTACAATGAAACTGTACAAGCACAATGACTGCTTAAGCCATTGATGGCTTAAGCGTTCAGTGCATTCTAAGTCAACGATTGTTGTGAATGCCTAAAATTTCATAATATACTAATACAGTGATAGTTATGCAATCCATCTGTAAATAATTGAACATTAGCAAATTATTAGTTTATATAAAAAGCAACAGTCGGCCTATGCATTCCTTCAACACTTTCCATTTCATAAGGCAAATGTTATTCGCTATTTAATTTGTGTGTTGCTCTATTCCAGATGTGGGGATGTTACCTGTCAAAGAGTAAGTATCGTTTATGACGAGTGCACAAGCTAATGTTTACTTAGGTGCACAGTTGTTTAATCAAGTTGTTGGTATTTCAGCAAGGCTCACGAACCACTGTCATGGCAGTTCGTATCGGAGCGTGCGTCGCTGGGTTCTGACGTGTCTTCGTCTCCGACGCTTTGTCACGATACAGACGGGCTCACAGACATGCGTCTCTCCATACTTGTGCCGCCTAGAGCGAAACTTGGCTGCGGGTCAGTATATACCATTATTCATTCTTATTTACTTATGTTGTCGTTTTGCACAGTGGATATTTCAAAGGACAGGTAATACTAACATAAATTAAAGGACGTTCTTAGCTAAAGTTACATAAGTAATTCATGATGTTGGAATCCGTGGTAATATTATGTCGTCCTTTAATAGATCACCTGTCATTTTAACCACCGCTTGGCTATACCTTGAAAAGATTTCTTATCAAGGCCTTCAACTACAATGCAATTCTTAGCTGAGTGCTTGTGTGTTTGCACTTTGACTTTTCTTAACATACGGAACACGACTGGTTCTACATCATCATAACGCATATTTCAGCATACCCTTGTTAGTTAGTAGATAGAAAAGTAGAAATAAAATTACAATAATTACAGAGAAAATTGTCAATATGAATTTTGTAGTTGTATTTGGTGAATGGAGCCCCACCAACATCATCGAGACCCAGGCCATCCTCATCTGCAAGCCAATACACCTACTGATTGACGGGCGCGGTTCTGGCGTATACTCGTCTATCGTGGTTAGGGTTCAGACGGCAGAAACTCCCGTAAAAGTGGAATGCAGTAGTTGAGCGGACCCCGGGTAGCAAGGTGCAGGCTTTGGATGCAGCCATAATTGACGGTCAGATGAATAGAGATGAATTATGTTCTGTCTATTATCATCTTTGTTATCATCTTTACCACGCAATGTTCACTGCTGAACATAGGACTCGTCTCTCCCAAAAAAATCCTCTTACTGATTAATAGTTTTAAGTCAGTTTATTTATTTACCAAAACCTAATAGGCATTCGAAATAGAAAAACCAGTTCAGTTTCTCTAACGATTCACAGACGAGATTTTTACTCGTACCCAAAAAAAATGTAGGTTTGGTTAATCGTAAGTGCCTACAAAGAATCCAAATTATGTTAGTTTGATTGAATATTTTTAGTCTGTTGAATTGTTTATATTATATTTCTCAATTTGCACCATAAGGAGGTTTTAAAAATATATCGATTGACCACAACTTATCTTTGTAAAGAAATAGTAGCTATACAGTCAGGTCACAGACAGGCAATTTAAGCCCTATATGAGAGCTCGGGCGCACGGCACGGACTGCACGATCCTGACGTTCCTGATATAGAGTCTACGGGAAGCTTCAGGCCTCCCTTAGAAGATGCTACAATAGTGCACTCGGGCACCGGTTGGCTATTGGGCCAGACTTCCAGAATAAAAGACCCATCGGCTGTCGAGTATGGGCCCTTGGTACTTCATGGAGCAGGCCTGAGGGCTGCTCTTCGCTCTAACAGAACCAGGCCCGAGATGGTGGTGCGACGTCATCCGGAAATTTCACGGCGAGACCACCTGCTTTATGACTGGTGGTCCAAGTCTATCAGGGATCCTGGGGAGTTCCTGGCTGACAGAGCCATCGTTACCCGGTGGTGCAAGGGCGGGACACCCGGGCGCCGGGCCTTAAGGGGCGCAGGCCGATCGCCTGAGACCAAAAATTTCATATACATTAATAGTCTCAAAAGTCAAAGTCAATTTTTTTTTATTCTGTATAGACCATTATAACGGTTCTTACAAAACGTCAAAAAATTAGACTAACTATACAACTACATAATTCATATTGTCAATTTTCTCTGTAATTATTGTAATTTTATTTCTACTTTTCTATCTACTAACTAACAAGGGTATGCTGAAATATGCGTTTTAGTAAATAGACCACCGGTTCGAAACACGGCCCTCCTGAGACGACTTCGGCAAGGAACTCAGCGGATATCAGAATCAGAAATGATGTCAATCAATCATGTACATCAGTTGAAAACTACTTAACATTCACTTTACCTGCCTACAAAAAGTATATAGGCAACAAAAAACTCATAAAGGTACAGGGAAATAACTAATAACTAAAAAATTGAATATGAAAATTAAAGTTTTATTTTTGTTGGCGCCTGCCGCTAGCCGGGTCCAAGGGGTGGGCTAAAATAGAGGCCGGCCAGGAATTACTTGAGTCTTTCAAGCCCCCACGGCTCCCCTATCTTCTGGTGGGAGGGAAGTGACTCTGATAGACGTCCCCACTATCCCGGAGTCCCCAGCCGGAGCCGCTTCAAGTTGACGTAGGCACCTTGTTCCCTGTGAGGTAGCAGTGTTACGAGTCAAAGTCACAAACATCTCTCCGGGACCTGTCGACATTCTTGACTCCTTGTGCTGGCCGTCAGGTGCAAACGGAAATTTAGCACCCCGGCACCTAATATGGTTAAGACAGCCCTGAAATAAAAGGTCTCATGGAGGTCTATACGAACGTTGATAATGATTTCATTTTATACTAGCCTAGATTGTTTATTGGTCATATCTCCAATTCTACTTAACCAATTGGAATAAACATACGGCAGATTTTAAGTCTGACCAAAATCTTGCTAACAGGAAAACCGCATCAAAATACTTTCAGTAGTTTTCACGTCCATCACGAACGAACAGACAAACAGACAAGAATTCCAAAAAACCTGTTTTTTTTGTGTTCAGAATCGTTCATTTAACATAACCCAAGTTTTTTTTTTAATATCTCCAATATACAGACACAACTAATTTATAATTTTATAATCATTTTATAAGATGTTCTTAATGACGCCCAATTACATATAGTTAGTGCGTGTGAACGGGGCAGGTAAACGGTTACATAACGCATAACGAATAATAAACGTATCTTGTGAATTGCAAGAATGTCTACATCATTATTCAATCAAAATTTCATAAATATTTACACTAATCATATAAACATGTTACTCTGAACACAGAGTAACACATATATTTGTTAAATAATAGGTCTTAGTTACAATCTGTCATTGAATGTTCCGAAGATCGTTGCCGTGGGTTAAGTCCATCATCATTCTCTTCCCTACATGAATCAAAGGTATACAATTGCCTAGAATATTAAATGCGATTAGACCTCGTTATCCGTGATTTCAATATGTGTACAAATCGTGAACGATTAAAATAATTTTCTTGTAACAAACCACAGTTCGGCCAATTAAACTTAGAAACTGTATGTATAAAACTGGTTTTACCTTCTTTCAAGGGGTTTACGTCAGAAAGCATACCTAAAAGACAGTATAAAAATGATTAGATTTTACATACCTACTACTACTAGTTTATACTTGGTACCAGTTGATGCCCGCGGCTCCGCCTCCATGGAAGTCGGTTTTCGTGTTTTGGTTATTTATCTCCGGTTCTACTTACTTAACCAATTGTAATCAAACGGCAAATTTTGAGTCTGACCAAGACTTTTCTAAGGCAGAAAAATCAAAATATCGGATTTTGATTTTTCAGTAGTTTTTACATCCATCGCGAACAAACAGAAGAATTCAAAAAAAAAATATATTTGTGTTCAGAATCGTTCATTTAGCAAAACCCAATTTCTTTTTGAATATCTCCAATGTACAAACTAAAATATTTCACAATTTTATAATATTGTAGATGGTATAACTGGAACGTATAAAAAAAGTATATATTATGACATACAAGTACACTCTGTTTCCTAGATATAAAAGTTGGCCGTACGCTCTCAATGAGTAGTTCAGCTTCCTAAGACTATTGCTCCCTTTTAGTGTTCAAGACGATATATCAGCAGTTCTGTAGCTCTACTGGTTCTACCGGTATCATACCTTAAAAAAGCAGTCTTCGCTCCGCAGTTAAATACTGCTTTGCTTTATTCAGTAGATACACCAAGCTTTTTCGACGCAAGCTTAATCATGTCTTTCAGGTAACTACAATACTGAATCACCAATTTGATCTCAATACTCTTTGAGACAGCGAAAGGTGCCACAGGTACACAACTATAACTCCGTTGAATTCGACTTGACTAAGTTTAGCTCCATAGTGGGAGATTTTTGTAAAAGCCATCCCGATTTTAGACCCAAGCTATTAGCAGATTACTGTATTTAGAACCGAGGACTATCGGCACCACTTATAGTATGCCACGAATTGTCTCCAAAGTAGTGAATCTCTGGTTCCTAAACAAGTTCTACGCACTCACTCCGTGACACCGTGCGGTTTTAGTCGATGCACGACATAACCGCCCCCGCTGGCCGGCGGGGGGTATCCGAAGGGATTTCCGCACGTAAAAAAAAACGCACTCACTCTTTCGTGTATTTCTATTGGAGATACACAGGGAAATAGATCCTCATAAAAAAAACGGAGAGCGGAGGTATATCAGTTGCTTTAAATGCATCACTAGTTTTGACTAGTGTATTGTTTATATCATCGTCTTTTTATCAAACGGTTTTTGGATTGAATGAAGTGTTTGCACTTCATTCAATCCAAAAACCGTTTGATAAAAAGACGATGATATAAACAATTACCAAACTAATTACATTAATCATATACATAATATTTCACCTGAATGTATAGAATTTGATTATTATTTTAATTGTAGCGCAACATTTTAGAGTAGGTATATTATTGTAGGTATGTCTACATCTACACTATCTACACTAATATTATAAAGAGAGATTTGTATTATTGTATGTAACGAATAAACGTAAAAACTACTGGCCCGATTTCAAAAAAATATTTTACCGGTAGAAAGCTACATTATTACTGAGTGACATTTGCTGTACTTATTACTAGAAAAAAAAATCCGTTCCCGCAGGGGGAATGCACAGGTAGATTTCGTGAAGCAATTAATATTATTTTTTAACATGTTTAATTTTTTTTTCTCGAAAACGGTAACTATTAGCGAAAAACATTGCAGACATTTATTTTAGACTTAAAAATGGCCTATCGATTAAAAAGGTTTCTGACATTAGAAGTTATGATTTTTTTCCCGAAAAATTTTGGTTTTTCCCCCCTACACTTTTAGTTAAAGTTTTAATCGTAAAGTTTTATAATTAAAATAAATCTCATTTTATCCCATGTATAATATGGGATAAAATGAGAATGGTTCGAATATCTTTCATGGAACGTGAAATTTTGAGGAAAAACTGATTTCACAAAAAGTGAGGCCCTACCGTCCCCTAAGGCCGGATTCCACCCGTTCACGAACTTAAACTAAGTTTACACCCAAGCAATTTTTGACGGCAGTTTGAAAGCGATCGGGGCAAAAATCGCGACCGTGAGAGTGCCGCAAATTTTGGGAAGTGGAACCATACATATATATAGCATGATATAGCATGATCCAGCGCGGACCTGTTATTTAGATAACAGATACAACACACGAGCAATGTCAGCAGGCAAATTTGTAGTACCTAGGGTCAATAATATGCACGGAGATAGGACGCTAAATAAAAGAATACCTTACCTATTAAATAGTTTACCTGTAGAAATAAGGACAGAAAGTAGAAAAATGTTGTTTAAAATTAAATTAAAGAAACACCTAATAGATTCGCTACCATAATGTAACACTATAATGTATACTCCATAAAATAATTAGGTAAATATTGTCATTAGATTATACTTAGGTATTTTCCCTGATCTCACAGTCAAACTGTTTGTACGGTTTTATGGGACAATGTGTTAGTTAGGGGGTCATAACTGGGGTGTGTGTTGGGTAACCTCCTCGAGTGTCGCTCCGATTCCGATCCCGCTGCAGTTCGGGGGGAACGGAATCGGAGCGGCCGGTACACCCTGGGCGGCGGTCAATGGCTTCCCCTTCACCCCTTCATAGGGTTGGCATTGATCGTCGGCCAATACCCAACGTGGCGGGAACACATCGCTCTCCGTACTCCTCTGCTTTCAGAGGAAGCGAAGGAGCGAAAAAAGGGGGTCATAACTAGACCTCCTATGAAGATTTTTTTTTAAAATTCGACAGTAGTCAAGAAACCAATAGGTAGATCGATTTCATCGAAATCTACCTAATTAGAGATCCCTACTAAAACCAACCCAAAATTTAAAAAAAATTGTCATAAAATGTCTTTCATCATTATATCATTAATTCTTATAGAAAAAAAAAATGTTCCATAATAATTATAGAACATATCAATATCTACAAAAAGCTTGGCGAGACCAATTGTCCCACTGTTGTAGTTATGTCACTATAACTATATTTTTACATTTTTGAAGTTGATAGAAATGCCGATCCTTGTTACCCATACTTTTTTTTTAACGTGTGGAAACCCCCACGGGCTTCAGCCCATCAGTGCCAACGATGGGGTGGGCATGTCGGAATCCGACCGACTAAAACCACACGGTGTCCTCCCCAAGTGTCCATTGCCGGGCACCCCGGGTAAGCCCTCGAAAGGATAACCCCAGGGTTACCGATGGGACTTTGGCCGCCGCCGCGGCCTCGCCTGGTGGGGTCAGGTTTTATCCCGCGTCGGTGAGTTGGCAGGCGTGTGTAGGACACACACGACACGCCTCCACCAAGGGCTGCTTCTGTAAGGACGGCGAGTCGGCCAACTGCCGTCCTCAGGCCCCGACCATGGAGATCGGTAGTCCCGGACGTAGACGAGTCTGCGGAACTCGGGGGGCAGGGTTCTCTCCCGCTCTCTCTCCGCCGTCTCTTTCGCGCGCATTGCCTGCTCGCAGAAAGAGGCGGCGGCCTGCCACTTGCTCCCGTCGGAGACCACGGCCCTCACCATGGTGTACAGTAAGAGAACGTCCACGCCCAGGACCGCAACGAGATCCCGGCGTTGACTCGCCCACGCAGGGCACGCCACCAACGTGTGGAGCGCCGTGTCTTCACCAGGATCCTCGCAGTGCTGGCACTGCGGCGTTGTCTCCCGGTGGATGCGCCATAGATACTTACCGAAGCACCCGTGTCCGGTAAATATCTGGCACATCCGGTAGGAGAGGTCACCGTGCTTATCCATACCTTTGTATTTATATTATGTAAATTAGTACTATGCTTGTTTCAGAATTTGCAAAGGCCCGGATTGGAAGCCGGGTATTTTTGTGCAGTTCGTACGAGAGGGTGGTATCGCTCGCGAGGCAGGATTGCGACCTGGAGACCAGATCTTGTCCTGCAATGGGCTAGATTTCTCAAACGTCTCTTTCAACGAAGTAAGTTTCGTCCACCATTTTCTGTAATTATTTGTTTTATACTGTGCTTTTGCAACCTACCAATTACTATATAATTATCAGTGATTAATAGATTAAAGCTCCTTGACTCCCAAAAGAAACAGTGATATTGAGCGTAGGTTTGTCTCTATTGCTCGATGTTTTCATGGATACCCGCTGTTGATCTTAGTGAACAGAGTCCTTAAATGAGCATTACATGGTTTTCAAGACACGGAGAGGCGTTTGAAACGCGATGATACCGTAATGGTTAATGACTTCAGACTGGCGATTGAGACGTTGGACGTGAACACACTCTTAATACAAGTATTTAACTTAGTTGGTGCAGATGTTAACTCACATATGTAATTACTGAATTTCTTAAAACCTTTACCCCATTGTTAACTTCGCACAGTGATGATAGCGTCAGGCACACAAACTACAATACTTGCTATAATAGTGTATTATCAATGTAATACTAGGATTATATTGGTTTGAAGTATTTTGATAATCCATTATTTCGACAAATACCTGTAGCTTTTCCAGTTCTTTCCTTATCTACTTTTTAATCCATGGTTTTTTTTTCTCTACTGGGTGGCCATAACTGTCCTATCTACTGCATAAACGCTCAAGAACCTATTCCTTTTAACCGTCGCCGTCTTGGGTATGGCACACCACAATTGTTGTGTTTTTGTTGTAAAAAAGGATGTTGCAGTGGTTTAATGGTCACGATAGCAACATAGTTGAATATTTATGATTTAGATCTGCCTATAGAATAATTTTTGTGTGACATACAAGTAATTATTCTGAGTTTGGGAATACTTGAAATAGCGAAAAGTCCATTATACGAGTTGTTTTTTTAGAAAATAAAAAATCAATTGTAGTTGAGTTTCCATCTCCTTACTGGTAGCATATCTTATACACAGGTGCAAATGAATGCACTTATCTATTTAAAACTTAGAAAAAATGATCAGACATTGAACTTGTGATCGAGAGTTTGCAGATCTGAACCTCACCCAGAATACTACCGACGTAAATCCACTCCTGACATACGTAATTCGGATAAGTTAAACAGTTTACTACAATATTCGTAAGTAAATATCTTATTTGTGATGAGTTTTTAGTTCTCAATACCATCAATTATCTTTTTCTTCTAAGGCTAT
This sequence comes from Cybosia mesomella, assembly GCA_946251805.1. NCBI lineage: Eukaryota > Metazoa > Arthropoda > Insecta > Lepidoptera > Erebidae > Cybosia > Cybosia mesomella. Next base: position 16,685,551 of record OX276392.1, read on the forward strand.
ATCAGCGATGAAAGCTACTGGGCGTTTGGAGCTCATGATACGAGAAGGCGCAGGGACTGAACTAGTATCGCCAGAAAGTTCCGGGTACAATAGCTCAGCTTCATCTGCGGCTGGTGAGAGGAGTCCAGCACCGGTTGCGCCCCACGTCCCACTAGCTCCTCCTGCTGCTCTTCGAAGGAGGCTCGCCAGCGTCGCTGAGGAAGCTGCTGATAGGGCTGACAGGTTAACAACAATACATTCAGTTTACGTAACAGGAAAATATATCATAAGTTAGAGCTAAGTTAATTCCTAATTCATCCAAACCCCTTCCATGATTGAACAACCAGACGAACGGCAACGCGCCATCGATATATGGTGGATATTCCACTCATGCGGACAATACCTATGTCCATTATATGTGCCGTTCAATAGTGATATGATCTGTCTGAGTATGTGCCTCCAGAAAGCTATAATTTGGGAGTATTTAAGTCAAAATTGAATAAGTTGCTTCTAGGCAAACATGCTGAATCATCGACCACATTATCACTGACCACAAGGTGAAATAGTGATAGCTCCGTGCGCTGTTTACGTTCAGTGACCTCTTTGGAGAAACCTAGGGTTTTGTGTATGCGATACAAGATCAGGTCATTAAGGCAAATAAATGCAGTAGGTCCATACTGAGGGATGGAACTACGAATTTGTGCCGTTTGTAACACCGTCCCGGTAAGTCTCTCAGACATGTAACCTCCGGTAGATCGATGCTTGCTGATTATCAGCACAGACACAACCAAGCTGCCAGGATATTGCACAAAGAACTTCCTCCTAAATACGGCTTCATCGCCCAGAGACTGCCATACTAGAACGTGCCGGAAGCCGTACTCGAAAATGACCGCGCCAAGCTCTAATGGGACCGGTCCATCATCACGGATCTGCTATCCGTGATGATGGACCCCTATGACGAGAACCTCGTCCGCGCCGATGTAGACAAGATAACCAAGTATTTGGACCTCGCGCACGAGGTTACCGACATGTGGAGGGTGCAGTTCATAGAAATATTCCCAGTTGTTATCTCAGTAAATACTTTAATCCCAATCAAAGAGCCTCTCAGCTCATCTTGGTACGCTCGGAATTGGTTAGAACTCGGTGGTGGCCAAGATGCAGAACGCGGTTTTTTCGACATTTCTTGACATAGCGTGTCGGTTCTTCTGCCAATCGCACTGACGCCTCAGCCCTATGGGGAACCTAGACGATGCTATCATAAGGTGACTAGAAGACAGTCGCCTTGACCGCATCTTGACCGACACCTAAAGAAAGAGATGGGGTCGTCCTTGTCTTCTACTTTGCTGGTACCATAAAAACATAGAAAAAGATGCTTCACTCTTCTGGAATCTTTTTATAAAAGCACGAAAATGAGAACGGAAATGGTAATAGTTACCGTTAATATGAGTTATTGCGAAAAAAAAACTTCTTTGTAGTCCTAGAAAGTTTAATCTCCTTGCTTAGTGGACAGGCAAGCAGCTATTTCCCTCGCTTGCAGTTAGCAACGTGAGGGTTAGAATAATTGTACACTACGATTTTTTTTGTTACTAATAACTAAAAATTACTGTATATAATATCTACTTATGAAAACAAAAATAATACCTAAATGAACGACCACACAACCAAGTTACTTGTGTTAGCTGTTTCAGCTGTGCTGGTGCTATGGTGGAGCTCGTATTCGTAATTAAGCAATATTTTAAGCTTTTTTGTGATGGCGTGAAAATAAATGATTCACTAATAATATGAAACACAAAAATACAAATCCAAATTTGACATAAATTAGAATTTGAAATTTCAAAGTGAAATGGACGGTATAACGTGAAAAAATAGGCTTCGGAATGTGCAGTCATGCATGTTAAAAAGGGTGGGGTTGTGGAATCTGAAAGAATTGAACTTTCAGATTCTACATAACTGAAATCTCTCTCGGCAACTGAAACCTATAAATATCTAGGTATGTCACAAGCGTTAGGTATTACTGAGGCTGCGTTGAAACAGACGTTGCGGGATCGTTTCTTTGGACGCGTGAAATAAGTACTGAAGAGCCTTTTATCGGGCGGTAACAAGCTACGAACCTACAACGGCTGGTTCATGCCAGTCTTAGTATACTCCTTTGGCATACTAAGATGGACTCAGACCGAATTAGATGCCCTGGATAGGAAAGTCCGTACGTTGCTAACTGCCAATCGTATGCACCACCCACGCTCGTCAGTAATGAGGATGTATATCCCACGGAAGTGCGGGGGTCGCGGTTTTTTAAACGCCAAGAAGAGTCTTGGCATTTCACAACCGTGAGATATTGCATATCTCGCGGTTGTGGAGAGTCTTGGCGTCCTTAGGGAATATTTCCTACACGTTGACCTGGGTGTGCACCGAGATGTAGTGGCAATAGACAGTGGACTGACCCCTCTCGCTCTGGCTAAAGAGAACTGGCACAAACCGGTAATACTTAGCATCGCTGATCGCAAGGAAATATGGAAGAGCAAAGAGCTGCCAGGACGTTTTTATCGGGCCTTAAATGGGCCCGACGTAGATATAAAGGCATCAGTGTTCTGGTTACGCTTCGGTGATCTCTTTGGAGAAACCGAAGGTTTTGTCTGTGCAATTACAGATGAAAGTCAAAAGTCAGTCTTTATTTTTCAAAATAGTGCAACGTAATTACATCTTTTTGACGTCAAAATCTGCTTAAAACTAAGTTTACCACCGCTTCCTAGGCCCTAGTGGAGAAGAAACGGCACAACAAACTCCACTGCGTGAAGTTGTCATGGCGAATAATTATCGGAGGTATATCCTTAGGGACGGCACGATTGACATATATTATGTCGGGCATGTCACCGTCCCGGAGAATCCTTACGACTTATTATCGCTGGTTGTTCTCGTCTTGCCAACGGAGAGTATTTGCATACACACAACCAAGTGGCCAGAATCGTTCATCAACAACTTGCTCTAAAGTATGATCTTGTAGATTCGGAGGTACCGTATTACAGGTATGTGCCCGACCCAGTTCTTGATAATGGTCGTGTCACGTTGTACTGGGATCGATCAATCATCACAGACAGGACTATTGTAGCCAATAAGCCTGATATATTGGTGATTGATCGATCAGAGCGTCTCGCAATAATTGTTGATATCACCATCCCCCATGATGACAATCTCGTGAAAGCCGAAAAAGGCAAAGAAATAAAATATTTGGACTTGGCTCACGAGATTGTCGACATGCGGGATGTGGATTCAGCAATTATTGTTCCGATTATCGTATCGGTTCACGGACTGATTGCCAAGAGCCTCGACCAACATCTGAAGAGGCTCGCGTTAGGTAGTTGGATCAAGGGTTCTGCAGAAAGCGGTACTCCTCGACACGGCACGTATTGTGAGGAGGTTCCTCTCTCTGGAGCCCTAACCACCGGTATCTTGGTCCCTGTACCCGATGCCGGTGGGCCACTATTTTTTATATTTTTAAATATATTTGTTTTTTTTTAATATCGAGGCGGTGCAGTCCCAGCTCCGCCAGGCCATCGTGGTGGAGTGGAAGGAACGACTTGGGCGACCAAGCGCAGGGCACGCCGCAATAGCGGCGGTAAGGCCCATCATGGAGGATTGGCTAGAGAGGCGACACGGAAGCCTTTCGTACCGACTGACGCAGGTGATCTCCGGGAAGGGGTGCGTCGGGGACCACCTGCATCGGATCAGGAAGGAGCCAACGCCTGAGTGTCATCACTGCGACGCGAGCGAGGACTCAGGGCTGCACACGCTGGCGGACTGCCCGGCGTGGGAGGCGCCGAGGCGTGACCACGTGGCAGCCATCGGGGTGGGAGTCCTCACGCTCGGCAGCATGATTGCGGCAATGGTGCGGAGTGCGAGCGCGTGGGCCGCCGCCACCTCTTTCTGCGAGCATGTAATGCTCGCGAAGGAAATGGCGGAGCGCGCCCGGGAGAGATTTAGAACTCTCCCGGCCCGCCGAGCCCGCAACTTGCTCGCCGCGCGTCGCAGGCGAGTCAGGCGCCGGAGGTCGCTTAACGACCTCCGTCCTCCATGAGCGCAGACCTGGGGGTGGCAGGTAAGGCCGCCTGTCACCCCAGCAGAAGCAGGCCGCCTGTCACCCCAGCAGAAGCAGGCCGGGACGGTGGGGCGACTAGCGCCCCTCCCCCAAACCGGCGCAAGACGGGGACACCGTGGTTCCCAAACCCGAGGGGGCCATCTCGAAACCGGAGATGGCCCAGGGTCAGTCGGGGTGCGAGAGATATGCTCTATGAGCAACCTTACACCCCGGCGTCTGTAGACCCGAGACGGCGTGCGGTTTTAGTCGATTCAAGCTCAACATAACCGCCCCCGCTGGCCGGCGGGATCCGAAGGGATTTCCGCACGATAAAGAAAAAAGGTAGAATGTATTAAAAATATCATTTATATGTAATAATTATTATTATTTATTTATTACGCAAAATTTTACATTACAGATCCCATTTAAAGTACAAAGACTTATACCTAGTTAAAAATTTATGCATAAATATCTTTACCTCTTGAACTAGGCGACCCTGTATCTCAAGAGGCAATATTCGGGTACAATGGAGACAGACGTGCGTTTTTGTTTTTAGTTTTTAATTAATTAGTTGGTAAACGTACATTGTAGAAGTGGAGTGGAACGTACATGCTTTATGTATATATTATAGTAAACTCAGTAATACTTATTTAATCGTACAATTAGTAAAGATATTTGTATTGTTCCAGATTAACAATGAACAGACTAAAGCGAAGAACATGGGATAGTTTAGATTTCGAGTGGAAGAATGGTGACATACACAATTTTGATGCGCCTTCTGATATAGAACCCGACTACGATTGCCCGAGTATACCAAACAACCCACACACCTACGAGAACAAAACTAATATGCGATGTAAAAATAAAAAAGAATTCATCACGAGTCCATCAAATAGGACTATTATTAATTTAACCGAAGATGGTGCCACTATACAGTGTAGTTACGAAAACAATCAATCGCCAAGAAACAATGCTTTCGTACCAAATCACACGAATAGAGACAACGAAAAAAAAACTATAGTAGTTGAAGTTCATCACACGAGCACAACTACGTGTGGTAAAAATGCCTGCAATTATCCACCACCTTTGAAAAATGATTGTGACTCCGATTCCATAAGCTTATCTAGTTCTGCTACGTTATCAAGTGCCATTGCTGATGAAATACAAAGACGAAAGATGGTATGTATGCTAGACGATGCTAACGGCGACTGTTATTCATTTACGAATCTATACTAATATTATAAAGCTGAGCAGTTTGTTTGTTTGGTTAAACGCGCTTATCTCAAGAACTACTTCTTCGAATAAAAAAATCTTTTTGTGTTGGATGGCTCATTTATCGGGCAAGGTTATATAATAACAAGGCTATGTATCATCACGCTACTACCTAGGAGAGCCGAGCAGTAATTATAAATGTCAACAAATTGGGCAAAATTTGTATTACGGACATGTATGGGACAAATGGACACGGGGGCGAAGTTTACCACGGGCCGGAGTGGCAGGGCACAGCTATTTAGAGTAGACACAGTTAGCCATAAGAAGGGATGCATTTGAATAATTTAATAATTCAGAATATTGTGTATCACCTATGTCCTTGGAAAACATATACCATCTCCTTTCCTATTTAAAACAGCACTAGCAGAACGTGAACAATTTGGTTAGAAAGACCTGTATCACATTTACTAGCATCGTAGCTATAGCATGCTTTCAGCTGGCTATACCAGCTGAAAGCATGCAATAGCTTCTGTATACTTTAAACTTTTATAGGACCACATCAGTTGGTTGTGCTTAATTTCTCGGCACTCGCAGCTTATCAGTTGTTATTAGCTGCGTTAACACGTATTGCGATTAAGAACCATTTCACATACCTACGTTGATGGTTGTAAATACCCCTTAACGGCATACTTGAGCATCCGCACTTATGCCTTTGAAACTTAATTGAATGAAACCACGTTGGTGGTTATAAGTATGATTTAACATGTAAATTCGTATTCTACACTTTTACGCATGCCAGAGATGCAAAGTTAAGAGAATTGATGCGTACAAAGTAGTTATTTTTAATATGTAAAAGGCTAATCGATGCTGATAAATTTTATACAAGGCTAACTTCTTTGGAATGCTGGGGCGTGAAAGAGTTGTGGAAACGGTATCAAACTAAGGACCCTTGTTAGATTAGTTTGTATCTGGAATAACCGCCTTTACCCACAAGGTTTATGAAGCAGTGCGGAGCAGATTGCTTGGTATTATTATCATCTATATATTTTTAATGTATCTTACTAATATTATACCTGAAGGTGTAAGTTTGTGAAGGTGTTTGTGTGTTTGTTAATTGTTACTCAATCACGCTCTAACGGTTGAACGGATCTTTCTTTTTCTAAGGAAAAAAAAACATTGTGTAAAATAATGTTATGTCGTAAATAGATTGGCGGTCTAGAAGATAGTATATCATATACAGCAGTTAAAATATCTATCTTTCAAGGTACCTAATCAAAGTTTGTCATATGCACGATATGGTAGAATAAAATAATTGTACCTAACTAGTACTATTGCGTATTTCATGCTGGTCCGGGTATTGTAAAAAACGTTTTGATAGAATATTATTCACCTCATAGAAGTAATATTATTTGTGACCACAGACATTTATGTCTCTCTCTCTCTCTCTCTGTCTATCAGTTTATTGATAGACTTAAACATCTTACAATTTTTTTTTACATAGCCAACTATTTTTAATACAAGATGAAATTGAATATTCTTTCCTACTGAAACAGACTCTTTCAAGAATGAGTGTTGATGAAAACATCTGGGTAGGTACCATGTGCTTATAATATTGTACGATCAAGATAAAAATATTAAACATTTAGTTGCATCCGCGGATGAATTTTGAAGTTTTACGCACTGTCCCAGTAATGCTAGTATGTGTTATGCAAATGCGTGCACAGATGAAATATACTGTACATTATATGTTAAGAATCAAAATAATTAGATATTAATTATTTATTAAATTATTATATCAAAATATATTCTTATAACCCCATTTACAACTTCTAAGTAACCGCTCTATTTGGTGTGGTACGCGCTAACTGACAGCAAGCGATCAGTACAACGTATATTCCTGGATACCTAGTTGCTTAAAATAATTTGTTATTACTATCCCAGAATATGAAAAAATCAAACACAGAGAATATACCACCACCAACACCGAAGAAACCAGTTGTACCAAAGCCAGGAGATGAGAAAAAAAAACATCATGATGCACTGATGGATGAATTCAAAAAAGTTCATCGAAAAATGTTTGCAAATCTAGAGTGTGACAAAAATAGCACGGACATCCAGAAGAATGAAGGAGATTCACTGGTGAGTTCTCATTTTCCTATTATTATTCATAGTACCTGGATGACTGAAAGAAACCTAACTAGATCGATTTTTCGCTCCTGAAACCCCCTTTTTTCTGTGCGGAAATGCCCTCGGACTCGAACCGACTAAAACCGCAAGCCGTCTAGGGCACTTCAGACTCCCGGGTGTAAGGTGGCATAAGGCATTTCCCTCGCAACCCAACTGACCCAGGGACATCTCCGGTTTCGAGATGGCCCTCTTGGGTCCCTCGAAACCCCCTGCAAAATAAATTTTATGGAAATCGTTGGAGACGTTTCTGAAGTCCAAGGTTCTAACTTCACAACTTGCTAATTGTGGAACTTGACAAAGTGGAAAAATAATCTTCCAAAAAAATAATTATTATGGTGTAAGGTGTAATCAGATACAGAGCCAAGACTTAGCCATATCAGTTGTATAAAATTAATATGTTGTATATACCAACTAGGTAATCTGTGGTATAAGTATTGACTAGTATCACAAAATAAGACACACAACAATCTTGAAGATTAATTAATTATATTATCAAGGGATGCGAAGTTGAAGAAAGACAGGAAAATATTATTTTGAAGAAAAAACCTAAGTTAACATACAATGAAAAAGCCCTCTTTATTTTTTATTATCATGATCATTGGTCTATCCCCACATGAAGCAATTATATTATTTGTATGATACACTGATAATCATTACCTTTTGTACTTTGTTTTCAGTATGTTATTCCTACTTTTTTTTTTCAAAAACCCCGCGATGCAGCGATAATTTTAAGGAGAAGCACGATCTAAATAATATCCTTTTCCATCAAATATTATATCAAAATATTTTATTATGCATCATTCAAAATCTTCTAAATTTATTGTAAAGAAGAAGACATCAATCTGAAAACTCAATGATTTTTTTAATATATGATGAAAGTGCTGTAAGCCTAAACTCGGGCAGTTTTTCATACTTTTTTTATCCACATTATACTTACCTTATATATTATACTATGTATGATGTTGGTGGTATGTATAGTACTTATTCTCAACACTTTCTCAGGGGGATACAGAGGGGGATACTGGTTCTGCATCAATTAGAAAGCCTGTAAAACATCCTAAAATGATGCACAACGGACCTCCCATTGAAAGTCTTGCGAAATTTTTCTTCTTTTTTTATAACAGTGACGAGTGTGATGACTGAAAATGTGCAGGTTTTTAAAGTTTTTTGATTTCCAAATTACTCGATTGTCTTTGTCTACTTACTTAATCACCTGAGTCCTGAGACCCGAGTCTTGATCGCCTTGAAAGGCATTTTTTAAGTTGTTATATTTTGGCTTGTTAAAGAACCATTGCTTTGAATATTGTATTAATATGGCATATACCTTTTTTTTTTTTTTTTTTTTTTTTTTTTCGTGCGGAAATCCCTTCGGGTACCGCCCCCGCTGGAGAGCGGGGGGTCTCCAGCGGAGGCGGTTATGTCGGGCTTGCACCGACTAAAACCGCACGCCGTCTCGGGTCTTAAGACGCCGGGGTGTAAGTTTACCCATAGAGCATATCCCTCGCACCCCGACTGACCCTGGGCCATCTCCGGTTTCGAGATGGCCCCCTTACTTGCTCTCCACTGTGCCCTCTGCTAATCAGAGGGACACGTGGAAAGCTTCCGAACAGCCCCCAACAGGGCCGTCCTCGCCTCGGTCGGAGTTGGCCGTAGGCGGCAGCGTCTCTCCCACCCTAGGAGAGAGGCGCTGCCGTCTCCGTTGCCCAGGGTGCACCGCGTGGAGGTCCCCAACCAAGCACCCCAATATGGCATATACCTAATCAATGTAACAAAAAGTACAAAGTAAATCTAGTGGGGCGGAAATCACACAGTGATTGTCAAACTTCGGGCCAAACTTAGATATTTTTGTTGCAGTATTTTTATTCAAAACTAGCTGACCCGGCAGACTTCGTACTGCCTCAATCGATAACAACTTCCATATTTATTCACCTTTTAAACCTTCTCTGGACCTCCACAAATAATTCCAGACCAAAATTAGCCAAATCGGTCCAGCCGTTCTCGAGTTTTAGCGAGACTAACGAACAGCAATTCATTTTTATATATATGATGAAGAAAGATTTTCAGACCTTAAGCTTTATGCATATTATTCGACGTGTCCTTATATATTGAGCAATAAATATGAAGAAAATGAAATCGTCAAAAACACAAAAAAAAATGATTTTATATTTCAGTTTCTTTCACGAGTCTGGTTGTTTTATGTAAATATACAATATACGTATTTTCATTGTCACTCAAATGTCAAAGTCAAATACGCGTTACTCTGATAACTCTAAAGAAACTCACTTGTAAAAGTTTTTTAGGGACAATTTGTATGGTAGGTACCCGAAACCTTGAACGTACAAACCCCAAAATCTAATCAGTTCTTCCCATTAACCAAACAAGATGATTGGCGAAAGAATTTTTGAAATCGGATAAGTGGTTCTTTAGTTATTGCGTAAACAGACATCCAAACATCCAGACATTCAGACATCCAGACCAACAGACAGACCGACACAAAATTTTTTTTTGCTTAATTAGACTTAGAATCATGTGAAACATCGAGAAAAGTGATAATAAGTGGGTGTAAGATTTTGATTTTTTTTGCGTGATTTTAAGACTTCGGTGTCCACCTGGTTGGTGGCCCGAAGTAATATCAAATTTATAACACCCGATGTCGAAATAATTTGTAGCGTCTGATATCAAATTTCACTATCAGTAACAAATAGAACTATCATCTAGCTTGTTACATAAACATCTACTTATTTAAATTGTAAGTTGGTAACAGTTTTTAGGGATTTTCTTTAGAAAAGCCTTATTGCTATCGAGTTGTCGTCGACGTCGTCGTTGCCAATTTTCTGTCACGGTTTTGGGTATGAAGGAGATGAGCTATCGAGTTGCTGTTTTCGGTAATAGATTCGTGCTGGGGTGAACCATTGCAAGATAAAGCAAAAATCGCAAAAAATCGCAAAAAAAAAAAAAAGCAAAATCGAAAATCCCTTGTATTCGGCTGAGCTCGTCTCAGGAATTCAACTTGTTTTATATAATTGCGTTTACTTCAGCTATCCTTATTGCGCATTTACATAATTTTAAAGTTACTTTTGTTGTTCGCATTTGTCGAAATAAATTAGCATGACGAATTGTTTACAAACTTTGACTAATTTTGGAATTTGTATTGCCACGTAGTACCTACATATTCAGTGTAATTTGAAATACATACCTCTGTGTAGGCTTTTCCTTTTGCTATCTGCTATTCACTATCTACGATTGGACTCCACTATCCATGTGATGTGGTCGAGTCCTTACCACTTTTTTCCTTTACCCAAATTTGATTTCATATAAGATATAAAAAACTACCGACTATTATAATTAGAATCTTTAGAGACTATTTAGATACGCATCAGATAGGTATTCAGTTGTATGTCAGTATCTGAATTATGTATTCGTATTGCTACGAATTTTGAGCATTTATTAGCATTAGGTACAATAGGAGAGTTCTGACTTATTCGTGTAATGTACCTATATAATTAATTAATTCTAAATTGTGTATGCCTAGACATTCCACAAGGTTCTTTGATAAATCTTTTACCATTGAAGCAGTGCGCCTGTGGTACGCGCTGCCAGAAACAATAAGACGTGCACAAACTCCTCAGACATTTAAAACACTGGTGAAGGAGCACTACTTGTCACTGTAACATTCATTATGTTGAAGATACAGATATGTTCGTTTGTTATGGTTTTTAATTTATATGCGTATATGTATGTGTATTCATTGAAGTAGGTAAGTCAATATTTAACGTCCTCACATTTGTAAGTATAGACGTTTTAGATAAGTACTATTATGATTGATATATTGTATGTACATTATATGTAATAGAATTTATATATTATGAGGTATGATGTAAGCGACCGATCAAAAACACAACGACATAGGCACGAAAAAGGACAAACAAAATGACGGAGTCTGCGCGGAGGGCGCGCAGCAGGCAAGCCTGGAGGTGGCGCCAAACACCTCGGCGGTGTCGGAGAAATTCGACACCACCAACGAGAGAAGCAGGGCGAGCAGCCCGGCGGGTCTGGGCGTGACGGCGGTGAAGCGGACCCGTAAGCGCAGGAGGCGCGCAAAGGCTCGGGCGGGGGAGGACGTTTCGGACGAGGATTTCACCCTCACCGGGACGACCTCCTCCTACAGCAGCGACGAGGCGAGGCCGGCTCCCAAGGTGGCTGCTGGCCACCGAGGGGCGCGTGGTGGCGTGAGGGCCGGGCAATCCACCCGAGCTCCCTCCGCTCTTGGAAGGGCCGCGGGAATGTCACCGCCAAGGCCTTCCACCTCAGCGGTGTCGGTGGCGGAGCCATGCGGGAGAACGCGGTCCCTCATGGAGAGACTCCAGAAGGTGACCGCGTCCTTCCAGGGGTCCCCAAACCCTGAGCAAGAGGCGATGTTGAGCATTGTGCTCGACATCGCCTCCGAGAATGAGGGCCTGGCGGCGCAGCTAGCCGAGTCCCGTCGGGAGACGGCTCGACTAGCTGCAGCCGTCGAGGAGCTCAAGAGAGTGGAGGAGATGGTGAGCTCGGCTCAAACGGCGCAGCGGGCGCAACCGATGGAGCCGGCGCGCGTGACTCGCTCGTCCGCGAGTCGGTCAGCGCAGCCGGCGCTGTCGGCGCGGCCGGAGCGGCCGGTGCAACCGGTCCAGCAGCCGGCACAGTCAGTGCGGCCGGCGCAGCCGAGGGCACCGTCGGCGGAGTCCTGGCTCCCCTACGTGGAGGCGCTGGAAGAGCGGATGATGTGCCGGATGGAGGCCCTAATGGACTCCATCCGCCGTCCGCCTCTGGCGCCACCAGCGGCCGGCTACGCGGCTGTAGCCCAAAGGGGCGCTGCCCGCCCGGCCGCGGGTGCGGATGCGACTCTGCCGGTCCCGGCTCCTCAGCCCCCTCCCGCTCAGGGTAAGGGGAAGGGCAAAGGCAAGGGGAAGGGCAAGGGGAAGACGTCCCCAGCCCTGGCCCCAGCCCCAGCCCCAGCCTTGGTTCCGGCTACCTCCACCCCATTGGAAGGGGGCTGGGAGGTGGCTGGAGCCAGCAAGAAGAGGCGGAAGGCCGCCAAGAAGGCCGCCAAAAAGGCCAGGAGGGCCGCGGCCGCCGCGAAAGCAGCGCCGGGGAAGCTCCGTGCCCCCCGCACTACGGCCGTCGTCGTCACCCTGACGGCGGAGGCAGCGGGGAGAGGCATGGGGTATGCCGAGGTGTTGGCCAAGGTGAAGGCCAACGTCGACCTCAAGGCCCTCGAGATCCCGGGCGTCCGGTGCAAGAGCACACGGACGGGAGCCCGGCTTCTCGAGGTCCCCGGCGCCGCCAGTGGCCCCAAGGCTGACGCCCTAGCGGCTAGGCTGAGGGAGTCGCTGGATGCAGCCGACGTCCGGGTGTCCAGGCCGATTAAATGCGCAGAAGTGCGCATCACGGGCCTGGACGACTCCGTCACGGCTGAGGAGCTTAGGCTCGCCGTGGCGGAGGCCGGGGACTGCTCCCCGGACACAGTGAAGGCCGGAGCTATACGCTTCGGCCGCGGTGGACAGGGGGCAGCAGTTGTCGGCTGCCCTATCGCGGCGGCCCAAAAGGTCGCAGACGGGCGGAGCCTCCTGGTGGGAGGCTTCCTGAGGGCGCAGGCACGGCTCCTGCAGGCCCGACCGGCCAGGTGCTTCAGGTGCCTGTCGGTGGGCCATGTGGGGGTGCACTGCACGGCGGAGGTAACGGCGGGTGACCGTTGCTTCCGCTGTGGCCAGCCCGGTCATAAGGCCGGCACGTGTAGCGCCCCGTTGCACTATTTCAGATGTGCAGCGGGGGGCAAGCCGGCTGACCATAGGGTTGGCAGCAAGGCCTGCGCCGAAGGGGAGCCGAAGCCGGGAGGCCGGCCTTCCGCCCCTAGTTCGCAGCGGGATGCGGAGATGGGGGTCCCATAATGGATCCTCAACTCCGCATCCTGCAGGCAACGTGGGCCACGGTGCCTATGCTCAGGGTCTTCTGCTCCAGAGCATGGCACAGTGGGCCATAAATGTCGCCGCTGTCGCCGACCCATACACCCACCGGTTCCTCGGGCCTGCCTGGGAAACCGCGCTGGATGGGTCAGCGGCACTGGTGCACGACCCTGCCGCCGGCAGCCCCCCTCTTGCCGTCATTGCAAGGGGACCCGGCTGCGTGGCGGCGGCGGTTGGCGACATAGCGGTCGTGGCCGCTTATATCACGCCGAACCGAGACCAAGCTGCATATGAGCAATGGCTCCGTCAGCTGGCCGTCGTCTTCAATGCCTGCCTGCCCCGTCCGGTCCTTGTGCTCGGGGACTTCAACGCCTGGTCGTATGCCTGGGGTTCCCGACACGAAAGGGGCGCGACGGGGCATAGAGGCAGGGCACTGGTGGACTGGGCCGCACGACTCGGCCTAGTCCTCCTAAATCGGGGAGCCGTGGACACGTTCGTGACCTCGAGGGGTAGCTCCATCGTGTACCTATCGTTCGCGAGCCCCTCGTTGGCGCGACGTGTTCAGGGCTGGCGCGTCGTTTTGGGGGAGGACACAAGTTCGGATCACCGATACATTCGGTTTGACGTGTCCCCCCCTGCGAGCGACGCGCCGGCTGCACCGGCTCCACCCGAGCCACGTTGGGCGCTTAAGCGACTTGATCGGGAGCTCCTCCTGGAAGCCGCCATCGTACAGGCCTGGGTGCCTGCGTCGGACAGGCCTGTCAGCATAGACGATGAGGCGGAGTGGTTCCGGGAGGCCATGACCCGTGTCTGTGATGCGGCGATGCCTAGGGCTCCGCCCTATAATCCGAGGGGTCAGGTCTACTGGTGGTCGTCGGAGATCGCGCAGCTCAGACGGGCCTGCGTGATCACGCACCGCCGGTGGGCCCGATTCCGTAGGAGGCGTCGCCGCCCCGCAGATGCAGAGGCCCGAGAGGCGGAGTTGTACGAGGGATACAGGGAGGCCAGACGAGCCCTCCGAGCGGAGATAAGGCGTTCCAAACGGGACGCCTTCCGCGAGCTGCTGGAGACGCTGGAGCGGGACCCTTGGGGGTGGCCCTACCGGATGGTGAGGGGCAAGCTGCGCCCCAAGGCCCCGCCGTTAACCCGGTGTCTCCAGCCGGATCTGCTCGGAGGAGTTGTTGGCTCCCTGTTCCCAGCGCGGGCGGTGGAACATGTTCCACCGCGTATGACTCCGCCTCGGTTGCCCATGGCGCCCGACGTGGAAGACGACGACGTGCCCGAGGTCACTTGGGTAGAACTAGAGCTGGCGGTGAGAAGGCTAAGAGCCAAACACACCGCCCCGGGACCCGACGGCATTCCAGGCCGAGCGTGGGTCCTAGCTCTAGTCGACGACGCTCTCGAGCCCCGACTGAGAGGGCTTCTCAGCGCATGTTTGGAGCGGGGCCAGTTTCCGAAATTGTGGAAGACGGGGAAACTGGTCCTCATCCGAAAGGAGGGGCGCCCGGCGGACTCACCGTCCGCCTACCGGCCCATAGTGTTGCTCGACGAGGTGTGCAAGCTCTTTGAAAGAGTAATTGCGAAGCGCCTCGTCGAGCACCTCTCAAGAGTGGGGCCGGACCTGGCGGATGGCCAATATGGCTTCCGCCAGAGGCGCTCCACCGTGGATGCCATCATGCGCGTGAGGGCTCTGGCGGAGGATGCAGTAGCCCAGGGTGAGGTGATGTTGGCGGTGTCCCTGGACATCGCCAACGCGTTCAACACCTTGCCCTGGAGTTGCATTAGGGAAGCGCTCGTGTATCACGAAGTGCCTCTCTACCTCCGCCGCATAGTCGGGGCGTATTTGACGGAGAGAGCCGTCATCTACCCAACCGTGACCGGTCTCGGTCGGCGTGAAATGTCGTGCGGTGTTCCACAGGGATCGGTCCTGGGGCCGCTCCTGTGGAACATCGGATACGACTGGGTGCTTCGCGGTGAGCTCGTAGGCGGTGCCGCCGTCACGTGCTACGCGGACGACACGCTCGTGACGGCGTGCGGGACGACGTACCGCGAAGCGACCCGAAAGGCCACGACCGCGGTTGCCCAAGTCGTTAGGCGGATCCGGCGGCTGGGTCTCGAGGTGGCCCTGCATAAAACCGAGGCCCTGTTCTTCCATGGGCCTCGGAGCAAGCCACCCGAGGGATCCAGTCTCATCGTGGGAGGAAATCGCATCGGCATCAAGCCCCAAATGAAATATTTGGGGCTCGTGCTCGACGGCCGATGGGACTTCGGAGAGCACATCCGAAGTCTGGCCCCCAAATTGAAGGGCACAGCTCTTGCTCTGGCTCGGCTGTTGCCCAACATGAGGGGGCCCGATGACTCCTGCAGGAGACTCTACGCGGGGATCGTGCGGTCCATGGCCCTGTATGGGTGCCCAATATGGGCGGAGGCCCTGAGGACCAGAACTGTGCAGATGCTGCGCGCTCCGCAGCGAGTTCTGGCCATCAGGGTCATCCGAGGGTACCGCACGATCTCCTTCGAGGCGGCGAGTCTCCTTGCCGGAACTCCGCCATGGGACCTGGAAGCGAGAGCCCTTTCGCAACTGTACCAGTGGCGAAAGGAGGCGCGGGAGCAGGGATGGAACCCCGAGCCTCGAGAAATCGAGGCCGTACAGTCCCAGCTCCGCCAGGCCATCGTGGTGGAGTGGAGGGAACGACTTGGGCGACCAAGCGCAGGGCACGCCGCAATAGCGGCGGTAAGGCCCATCATGGAGGATTGGCTAGAGAGGCGACACGGAAGCCTCTCGTACCGACTGACGCAGGTGATCTCTGGGAAGGGGTGCTTCGGGGACCACCTGCATCGGATCAGGAAGGAGCCAACGCCTGAGTGTCATCACTGCGACGCGAGCGAGGACTCAGGGCTGCACACGCTGGCGGACTGCCCGGCGTGGGAGGCGCCGAGGCGTGACCTCGTGGCAGCCATCGGGGTGGGAGTCCTCTCGCTCGGCAGCATGATTGCGGCAATGGTGCGGAGCGCGAGCGCGTGGGCCGCCGCCACCTCCTTCTGCGAGCATGTAATGCTCGCGAAGGAGGTGGCGGAGCGCGCCCGGGAGAGACTTAGAACTCTCCCGGTCCGCCGAGCCCGCAACTTGCTCGCCGCGCGTCGCAGGCGAGTCAGGCGCCGGAGGTCGCTTAACGACCTCCGTCCTCCATGAGCGCAGGCCTGGGGGTGGCGGGTGAGGCCACCTGTCACCCCAGCAGATGCAGGCCGGGACGGTGGGGCGACTAGCGCCCCTCCCCCAAACCGGGGCAAGACGGGGACACCGTGGTTCCCAAACCCGAGGGGGCCATCTCGAAACCGGAGATGGCCCAGGGTCAGTCGGGGTGCGAGGGATATGCTCTATGGGCAACCTTACACCCCGGCGTCTGTAGACCCGAGACGGCGTGCGGTTTTAGTCGGTCCAAGCCCGACATAACCGCCCCCGCTGGCACGCGGGGGGGTATCCGAAGGGATTTCCGCACGATAAAAAAAAAAAAAAGGTATGATGTAAGTATTTAAACTGTAAGTACACATGTTGCCTGTTACTCCAAAACTACCAGTCCATCAGAGGGTTGTCTGTAAGAGATCGCAGTCCGCGATAAGACCGCCCATTGTACTTCATTAGTTATTATCTACGTATTACTGGTGTACAATAAAGCATATTCTATTCTATTCTATTCTAATTCTACTTAGTTGTGTGAATAGAAAGATTATCATGTTAATTATGTACTTTACACGGAAATCTCTAATGAACAAATATTATATTTGCATGCAGAGCGTTTTTTTGGGAGATAGTCTACCTCCCCTTCCTGTTTTTTTACTCATTTACCTCTTCACATGATTTGTATGAGTGCTGGTGGTCTTACCTCCCCTTCCTTTTTTACTCATTTACCTCTTCACGTGATTTGTGTGAGGGCTGGTGGTCTTACCTCCCCTACCTTTTTTTACCCATTCCCCTCTTCACAAGATTTGTGAGAGTGCCGGTGGCTTTACCATCCCTTCTTTTTCTTTTCGTGAAAACGCGCAACGTAAGCGTCCATAAGTCATGACACCCGATTGTCATCGTGTGGGTCATATCATCTTCTGTGCTTACCTTGCCTTTACTGCACTTCCGGTATAGGTTAATTAATGAATATTACACCACTCAAATAAATTGCTGAACTGACTGAACTTCATTATTTTATGTACTTATTAGCTTCTAAAATATTTTTTGAGAAGAAATGATTACATCGGTTGATGGTTCCTAAAAACCGACAAAGCTGTTCATATTTCGCTGCGAGCGAGCTTTACTCGATTCAATTCATTTTATTGAAATAAATAACTATTCCACGACATTCTACATAGCTTTCTAGACCCAAAGTAAGCATAGGATAAATGGCTTGTGTTATAAGTTCCAGAATGCGGATAAACATACTCATATAGTTTTTTTTTTGTAAACACATACTTACATATTATACATAGAAATACATATTATATATTAATACCTACTACAAATATTACGTATGAGTAAAGTTTATATTCTGACACTATAACAATTGAATATTAGTTTCATTCAAGTGGGCTGAAAAGTGTTACCATTTTGGATCATAATTACCTAATGTAATTTTCACCTCTGTAAAGGTACAAAAATGTTACTATATCAGTAAAACAATTTACTATTTGTACATAGTTATCAGAGTTCTACATATTACATTTTGGTTTCAAGACAATTGTGTTACAAAATTAATTGGGGCACTTCGACACGAATCATTTATTACTACATGCTTACATAAACCTTAGTAGTTATTGGAGCGTTACTAGTTTTTGTAAAGTACACACGATAAAGCTATTATAAATTTTGTGTATAATATTTTTCTCTACAGTAAGATCTCTCCTCGTTAAAATAGTATACAAAACTTTTAAAGTATTCTATAGGTTAAGTTTTGTCTAGCTTTGTCTAGTGTTCTTAAGTTTAAGTCGTTGTGTAGTTTAAAAATTACACAAAGACTACATCAAAAAGATAATTTACTCCTAATATCAAATGTTAATAATTCCTAAATTTGATATGGGTACATAGATATCGTCATCATTATCCGAGCACCAATCCGGGTTGTCTGCTCTCCTTCTCCTACATTATTGTTTTATATTGGCTTTTACGGCAGTGACTGCAGTCTGAAACCCCGAGAGAAAAACCTGCGCAAGTGAGGTTGGCTTGAAACCCAAAGATCTTAGTGGGGCCTCAGACATAAAATGCATAATAGCATAATTAATAAACCAATGTTGGCTGTTTATAAGTTCAAATATATAAATCTATTCATACAGGACTTTTAAGATCAGATCAGATCTAAATAATGCCACAACTAAGTATACAAAATACACATACCAAAGCCGCCGGAAATCCGGTGTCTACAGTAAGTTGTGCCGCAAGCAAACATGTTAAAAAATAAAGCCTTTAGCCTTGCCCGCGCGGGTTAAGCCGGCGGCTTTGGTGTGTAGACAGCCTTATCATTTTTGTTCAGCCTCAAGGTCCCTGTACCTTTTATAAAAAAAGCAGACAAGCGCGAATCGGACTCGCCCATGAAGGGTTCCGTAGCAGCAAGTAACATAATTGAATTAAATTTTAAGCATTTTGTATGCTTACTTTTTTCTAAAGATTTAGATCGGAAAAAGAGAACATCTAGGACGGAACTTGAACCCGCGACCAGTCCCTTACAGGGGGACATTAATACGTCTTAAGGCGACGTTGGAGCCATCTACCGTAATTCTTGCGAACTGTATTAATGTCTCGGAGAGTTTCGAATGTCTGGGACGTGTCTAGGTGGCTCAGTTGGTCAGAGCATTCCCCCTGTAAGGGACTGGTCGCGGGTTCAAGTCCCGTCCTAGATGTTCTCTTTTTCCGATCTAAATCTTTAGCAAGTAACATAATAATGTTTTTATTAAATTTTTATATGTGAGTTGATTGAATGAAATGTAAATTGGAGTTTACGATTTATAACGTAAAAAAACTAGATCTCGTTCAAACCAATTCTCGGTGGAAGTTTACGTGGTAATGTACATCATATATTTATTTAGTTTCATCATTCCTTTATTTTAGAAGTTACACACATTTTACCACTTTGGAAGTGTCTCTCGCGCAAACTATTCAGTTTAGAAAAAAAGGCTTTATCCTCGTTGTGCCACCAACTTGTTCCACCAGTGGCACGATAAGGAATTGTCATTCCTCGTCGTACCACTGAATGATTATTGAATGAATGTTGCTCTACTAGTAATAAAAAATCTAAAAACATAAATTTAGTTTTAATCAATCCCGGTCCTACATACTATAACAAACAACAAAATCACAACTTCTACATCAACAAAATCAAAATAATGTTATCTTGATTTTTCCAAAAAATGACCGATACTAATTACGTGGTTTACTAATTCCATTTGCGTCTGTAAAACAAATTCATCTTTTTTTGGTGCAGTGCCAGTCTGCCAGTAGAAATATTTAGTCCAAACTGCATTTTTTTGGAATTTGAACAGGCGGCATCATTTTACAATGCATTTAACAGCTTGGTCAATGACACATTATTTTTATTAATAGTCCTATTGATTTTACTATTCCAGGCCTCTACCACGTTATTGGTACGGTGGCGTTCCAAGTATATGCAGTATATGTATTAGCAGATTAATATAAGGAAATTTATAGTTTATTTGTATTTTATGCCACTTGTCACAGTAAATTATTATTTATTAAATTAAAAATAAATTATTTCTGGCACCATAGAGTTTAAACAACAAAGTACGAGTAGGTACATAATACTAAAGTTGCAGTTACAGGAAAATTGTGTTAAAGACATTGTTGTCTTTAGATATTACTCAATAAATAATTGTTTATTTATTGAGTAATATCTAAAGGAAAATTAAGTAGAGCTGCCTTCCCTGCATGTATCTGCATTCAGTGGTACGACGAGGAATGACAATTGCTTCTCGTGCCACTGGTGGAACAAGTTGGTGGAACGACGAGGAAGAAGGGGAAAAAAATGGTATTAGAAACCTCAATATTATTTTTGAAGACCTATCCATAGATATGACACGTATGGTTTTGACGTAAAAAATATTTTTGAGTTTCAGTTCTAAGTATCTAGTATTATTGTTTTTTTTTCTATTTTTGTGTGAAAATCGTAATGCGGTTCACAGAATACCTCTACTTACCAAGTTTCAACAGCATAGTTCTTATAGTTTCGGAAAAAAGTGACTGTGACAGACATGACGAATCTATAAGGGTTCCGTTTTTTGCCATTTGGCAACGGAACCGTAAAAACAACGAACTAAATTGATTAACAATCCGGTAAGGTATCATGTAACACGCATTTAAATATTCTCAGAACTATCTTTTCCCACTTGCTGGATTGTATCAAATTTCAAAGTCAAAATACGACACGTACATCGACTCTATGTATATAATGTGGGTATGATTGTATTCTAGCGAATCAAACCTTTAGACTGCACAGGATTTATTTACAATATATTCATTCCGACGACTCTATCCTCCTCCTTCTCTAGCACTGTAGTATCTTGACTCAGGTACTATGGAGCTAACATATTAGTTACTAAGTGATAAAAACCTTACAACAATAAACCTTTTTTTTTTCGTGCGGAAATTCCCCCGTGTACCCTCCCGCCGTCCAGCGGGGGTGGTTATGTCGGATTCGAAGCGACTAAAACCGCACGCCGTCTCGGATCTACTGAGGCGAGCGTGTAAGGGCCCGTCGTGGCACCTCCCACGCTGGGCATTCCGCCAGCGTGTTCAGCCCCGAGTCCTCGCTTGCATCACAGTGATGGCGCTCAGTTGCTATGGGTAGTCCACTCTCACTACTTTGTGCAGACATTTTTATGAATTGTATCGAAAAACAAATTCTGAATAACGTTATATATAAACCATTTATTACTTATTGGTGAAGATACGTATATGACATTATTTGTTTATGGACCGCAAATATAGATAATTTGCATAATTTCTTGACATTTATTAATGGAATTAATTATAATATACAATTCACAATAGAGATAGGACATGACATAATTAATTTTCTTGACATTACCATTAAACTAATTAACCATAGACATACATTTGAAATTTATAGAAAGCCCACAGTCGCTGACAATGCTATATACGCTAACTCAAGACACCCATTGAGTCACAAACATGCGGTCTTTCACTCTATGGTGCATCGATTACTTTCGATTCCAATGTCGCAGTCAGATTACAAAGTGGAAGTGACATTGATCAAAATAATAGCGACAAATAACGGATTTCCATCGCAGTTAATAGACAGTATAGTAGCACGCAAGAGGTCAAGGGCAGTCATAGACCTGGCATATAAAGGAGGTATACCGATAACCCCGGATACACATAAAAAACGATGGCTCGGATACCGTACATTGGCAATATCTCATATAAATGTGCCAGGAATTTATCGGAATGTAAAGCGTTTTATACTTACTCACAGCCTGAAAAACCTAATATGTAACAATAGGGACATAACTCCAATCGAACAATAAAGTTGTATATACGAGCTAAAATGTTCCAATACTAATAATAATACGTCGGCCAAACTGGAAGGTCCTTCGAAATTAGAGTTCCAAAACATGTTAGAGGGTGGAGACTCAAAAAAACTGAGTCCAATTTTGCGGAACACCTACTTTCCGAAAAGCATTTATTTGACCAGAAAACCAACTTTAAAGCCCTACAATGCTGTGATAAAGGTAGAAAAATGAATGCCCTTGAGACTCTTGAAATAAATAGGTTGATCAAAACTGACCGAAACCTTTTTTTTAAATCAACAGTTAGATTTAAATCGTTCACCGTTATTTACAATAGATAATGACATCTACATATTTGTTAATGTAATTCAATTTTGACATGTTTATTTTCTAACTTTGACTTATTTGATATTTGTAATTCTAATTTACTTAATTTTGTATTTCTATATTGGTAATTTCTTTTTTAAAATATAAATTTTATTCTCCCAAATTGTTTAGGGTTAAATTCTGGTATTACGCATTCCTTCCATCTACCGACATTATAAACATTATTGTTTTGTAAGTTCTTACATCTGAGGATCACTGGGCATGTAAATAAATATAAAAACTCTTTGAGAATGCCGAGAGGCGAAACCGGTCAGTAATCATCATCAGTAATTATTAAATATAATAGTGGAAAAGTACGAGTGACACATTTGTTTCAATATGTGTAGCAAGTTCCATCAAGTGCCATCAATCAACAGTATAAATATACATTAAAATGCTACGTTATCACTGAGTAACATAGGCTACTTTATTTCCTGATATTCCCACGGGATCAGAACTTATGCGGGTGAAACCGCGTGGCGATTCTAGTAATAAATAAAATTTAACTTCATACTACACAACGCTATCTCGGCCCAAAGTAAGAACTAGCTGAACCCAGTTTATAAATAGGTTCTAGAATACGGATAAACATCTGAAACCGTGCCTTTTAAATTCCTCGGAAGAAAGATTGACAACAGAGGTTGCACTCCAGCTTTGGACGAATTAATTGATAGTTTCATTATCGATTTAAAAAAGGTAGACCAACAACCAATAAGTAATGTTAAAAAAGCTTGGATCTATGACAATTATTTAACCTCGCGTCTTAACTGGCCGTTTCTTATATATGATATAAACCAGAGCCTCCTCAAAGAACTAGATGCGAGTGTCACAAAGACACTGAAGTCGTGGCTAGGGCTAGCTCAGTCGGCCGACCCGTCGGCACTATATAGATCCGTGAATAATTTTGGAATGACGCTTAAGAAGCCATCAGAACTCTATAAACACCTAAGAGTAACTAAAATGCACGTCTTATCGGCATCTAAGATAAGATAAAAATGCATCGGAGCTCGAATCACGCCTCCAGTTCCATAAAAAAATCATGATAGGCTCGCAGACTGGTAGAGTAGGTCTAGGTAATATTCAGAGACAAACAGATAAAGAAATAACAAAATCTTTTCTTCAAGCAGACGAAAACAACACCTATAAGGTGCACGCAATGAACCTAGAAATGCAAAACGAATGGTTGACCCTAGGTGAATTTTGTATTCCCATAGCCTTAAAATGGCGTACCATAATATACGACTGGTCACTGGCCTTACTTAAATTTTACCTAAATGCATTCCAGTTGACCCTCCCCGACCAAAGCAATCTGGTCAGATGGGGAAAAGCCACAGATAAAACATGTAACTCATGTGGTGAAGCAACTGGTACGGCTAGGCACCTACTAGTGGGTTGTAAAACGCTATTAGACCGGGGTCATTACTCGCGCCGTCATGATAAGGTATTAGAAATCATACGTGAGGCTGTAAGTTTGGCGGTAGCTAGAGCGAAAAAAGGATTAACCACAAACCAAAGAAAAGACATTGCGTTTGTAAAGTAAGGCTGCTCGAAGAAATCAACTCAAAAGTCAATTTTGATAGCTGCCGTTGACTGGACAATACTCGTAGACACGTATGAGAAGCACTATAGGATACCGGAGGATGTCTGTGTCTCATCATCCAGACCCGACATATTCCTTTTTTCACGATCGCATAAGCGTGCAGTGCTTGTAGAACTCACAGTACCGTGGGAAACTAATATACCTAAAGACCACGCTATAAAGACAAGCAAATACTTTGATTTGACTATGGTATGGTATGGTTTCGCGAGCTGGTATCCGCAACTCCACGACAAGGCGCGGTTTTTGCGTGAGGGTGGGCATTTCACTCGATCCACCCCAACTCATTGAAGAACGCCAGCAGGCTATTCACGCTGCTGGCAATCTCCCGGAGCGTACCTGTATTTCCGAAGTACTTAACCCTGTATGTGGCGGTTGCAGGGCAGTGTAGGAGCACGTGTGCCGCTGTTTCTTCCTCTCTCATGCAGGCTCTGCAGAGAGGGCTGTCGGTGATTCCTAAAATAAAAAGGTGTTTATTGAAGGAGCCGTGCCCCGTGATGGCAGCTGTGGCCGTGCGCAGTTGCCGTTTGGTCAGTTGTCGAAGACGCCTGGTCAGTCCATTTTCAAGCACGGGGAGTGCCTCCCTCGCCTGTCTGCAAACTTCCAGATTTGTCCAATAGCTGTTGTGTTGATCTCTCGTTCGTTTGTTTACTATAGTTCGTAGGTATGCAAAGGGGATCGGTATTATGGGCTCAGGTCCCATTACCACCATGTCAGATCCTCTCCTGGCAAGCTCATCTGCTGCATCATTGCCGCGCGAGCCGCTGTGGCCCTTAATCCATTGCAACGTTATGTTGTTGGAATGGCCTATTTGGTTCAGTTTACGATGGCACTCCAAAATTAGTCCCGAGTTTATAGTGTGGCTGTTTAAAGCTTGCAGCATGGCCATGCTGTCGGAGAGTATGCGTATTGAGTGGCCTTCCACTCTCCTGGCCATTACCGCAGAAGCTGCCAGGGTAATCCCCATGCATTCAGCTTGAAATACTGTGTTATGGGTCCCCAGCGGTGTTGAAATGGATACATTAAGGTCCTCCGAGAAAACGCCGGCCCCGGTGCCTGTTCCAGTTTTTGATCCATCTGTGAAAATGCGTAATTCCGTTGGGCATAAAGCCTCACAGCGGTGGTCCTCATGAAGTTGGATCTTGTATTTTTTGTCGAAAACGTATTGTTTGGGTACACGATCATTCATTGCTCCTATCACGGGTATCTCCTTTATGAGATCTGTGAGCAGTGAGGTGTGTCGTGTGTTTCTCTCGCTCCATAGGTTGAGTGCCCTCAAGCGTATAGCCGCAGCTGTTGCTTCTTGGCGGATGAACAGATCCAAGGGTGGGAGTCCGAGCATGGCTTCCATTGCCGCGGTGGGGGTAGATTTCATGCATCCAGTGGTTGCCATGCAGGCTAGTCTTTGGGTCCGTTGTAGTTTAGCCGCTATTGTGCTGTTTTCGGTCCTTGGCCACCAGACGATAGCGCCATACGCTATCATGGGGCGGATTACTGTTTCGTAAAGCCACAGGATGATTTTCGGTGATAGCCCCCATTTTTTACCAATCATTCTTCTGCACTGCCAGAAGGTAATGCCGGCCTTTTGTAATTTATTGTCTAGGTGGCTACTCCATTTTAACTTGCTGTCAAGAATAACGCCAAGGTATTTTACCTCTTTTGACAGTTGGAGTTCCGTGTCAAAGAGTTTGGGTAATCGGTATTCGCCTAATACCCTTTTGTTCGTAAACATTACTAGCTCGGTTTTGTTCGGATTCACCGATAGTTCGAATTCCCTGCACCATTTTTCTACGATGCGTAAGGCTTGTTGGGTTAGGTTACAGACCGTTCCCGCTACCTTCCCTGAGATAAGGATTGTTAGGTCGTCGGCGTAGCCTATTGTGTAGTCGCGGTTTTTGTTCAGCCTTGTGATTAGGTCATCTATCACTAAATTCCACAGAAGGGGAGAGATAACTCCACCCTGCGGGCAGCCTTTGGCTATCAGAGCTGTCTGATCTTCTTCCCCAAGGCGAACTACTCTTTTGCTGAGCATGTTTGTTATCCAGTCTGTTAGTACCGGTTCCGCTCCATGTTTTGACAGGGCGGCCTTAATACTGGTGAAGCTGGTTTTGTCGAAAGCTCCTTCGATGTCAATGAACGTTCCTAGGCAGAAGCCTTTTTGTTCGATCGCTTCCTCTATCCGGCTGACTACCAGATGGAGGGCTGATTCCGTAGACTTACCGGAGCTGTATGCGTGCTGGTTTGCATGTAGGGGTAGCTGTTTTAGTGCACCATCTCTCAGCTCCCTCTCGCATAGGCGTTCCATGGTCTTTAGCATGAAGGAGGTCAGACTGATTGGTCGATGTGCTTTGGGATTTGTGTAGTCACCCTTTCCTGGCTTCAGGATGAAAATTACTCCTACTTCCCGCCATCCTTTTGGAACGTATCTGTGTGCCAGACAGGCTTTAAAGATACGCTCCAGTCTGCTTGCGACTAGTTTGTCGCCCCACTGTAGCATAGCAGGGATGATTCGGTCGGGGCCAGCTGCCTTATAAGGGTGAAAACTACTGATGGCCCACTGAACTTTTTCCAGTGTGACCACTTTGTTTGCGTACTGCCAGTCTCGAGCAGTAGGTGTTATGGTTTCATCGTGTTAGTTGATTGTCTTCGTGAAGACGCATCCAGGGAAGTGGGTTTCGATGAGTACGCGTCTAGACTCTTCTGGCGATGTTGTGAGTGTATTATCCTGTTTTTTAAGGGCGGTCAGTGCCATCGGTTTTGTCTGCGCTAGGACTTTCTTTACCCTGTTTGCTTGTTGGCATGATTCTATGTTCCCACAGAATTTTCGCCATCCCTGTTTGCTTCGGTATCTAATACATTTTTTGTAGCTGGATTTGGCTGAACGATAGGCGTCCCAGTCTTCATCTGCACAAGTATTCATAGCCCTGTTGAAAGCCCTTCTAACCTTCCTTCGCTTGCGCTCTAGCTCTGGGCCCCACCATGGCTGTTTGCCTGGGGTTTTGGGAGGTAGGGTTTCTGGGCATGCTATGTGGTAGCTGTCTATTATAGATTTGGTTAGGTGGTTTACCTGTTCCTCAATCTGTATGATGTTGTCGAGAGTCAGTGGTGAGCGCTGTTGAGCAAGTCTATTTGCCAGATGCTGCTCAAATTTCACCTTGTCGGTTTTCCTCGGGTTGCGTTTTGGCAGAGTTTGTAGTGTCACAACTTACTTAAAGACCTCGGATTACCAAGAGCTTCAGTAAGCTCTTTACTAAAACGTATATCAAAAGCGGCATTGTTAGGATCTTACCAAATTTGGATAGGTAGGGGGGGAACACAACTGACGGTGGAGGTGAGCGCTGATGCATCATAAGTTGGCCACCCTAAACCTACATCTGGGTCGCAAGTCCCAGTCGCCGTCATGGTGTTCCTCTCTGTACCACGCTATGGACCCGGCGACCGCACGGTGAATCCATGGAGTGCTGAGAATCGGATCTCTATCTATATATAAAACAAAGTGTGTTAGTGATGGCCTGGATAAATTCAAGAAGGGGTGGACCTATTTACATTACCTTTGATTTTATAGATGTATTTCCGCCTTTGTACCTTCTTGTCATTTTTTTTTGTGGAAATCGTTTACGCCCCTCCCCCCTCCGCAGTGGGGGACGTTATGACCGACCGAAACAATCAACACTGACTTACTTTGGATACAGTTACCCTTAAAAGTTGCTGAACATTAATAAATTTTCACACGATCTTTTAACATCGAAATACGTCATCTAAATTTTATGCAAGTGTTTTTGTACTCTTCAGGGGACATATTATATTTTCTTGTATTTTCTTTATTAATTAAGGCATTATAGCTAAGGCAAGCTTGGTAAATATTAAGCTAGTTTTGAAGGCGACTGTACCTTTTTTTTTTTTTATTGTGCGGAAATCACTTCGGATACCCCCCCGCCGATCAGCGGGAGCGGTTATGTTGGGCTTGAACCGACTAAAACCGGACGCCGCCTCGAGTCTACAGACGCCGGGGTGTAAGGTTACCCATAGAGCATATCCCTCGCACTCCGACTGACCCTGGGACATTCGCAGTGTCCCCTCTGATAACAGCAGAGGGGTACCTGGAACGACCACCCTTCCCCGCAGGCCTTGCAGGCCCGCCATGCCCCGACCCCCTCGTGCAATGGGGTCAGCTGGCCCTGAAAAGGGCAGGTTGGTTAGACTCTTGGTCGTTGACGTTGACGCCAGCTACTCCAGAGGAGCAATCAATGATGCGTCATCGCCCACGTTGCCCAGGGTGCACCAAACTTGGAGGTGATCCAACCAGTCGCACCCCAAGGAGACTATCTTTTTTTTTTCGTGCGGAAATCCCTTCGGACACCCCCCCGCGTGCCAGCGGGGGCGGTTATGTCGGGCTTGAACCGATTAAAACCGCACGCCGTCTCGGGTCTACAGACGCCGGGGTGTAAGGTTGCCCATAGAGCATATCCCTCGCACCCCGACTGACCCTGGGCCATCTCCGGTTTCGAGATGGCCCCCTCGGGTTTGGGAACCACGGTGTCCCCGTCTTGCCCCGGTTTGGGGGAGGGGCGCTAGTCGCCCCACCGTCCCGGCCTGCTTCTGCTGGGGTGACAGGCGGCCTCACCTGTCACCCCCAGGCCTGCGCTCATGGAGGACGGAGGTCGTTAAGCGACCTCCGGCGCCTGAGTCGCCTGCGACGCGCGGCGAGCAAGTACCATTTTATTTTTTTTATCGTGCGGAAATCCCTTCGGATACCCCCCCGCGTGCCAGCGGGGGCGGTTATGTCAATGACAAAGTTATTAGATAGGCACTCAATTGTTATACTTACTTAGATTGCCTTAAAGCCTTGATTTATGTTTTGTCTCCTTTGTCAACATGTCATTGAAATATCACGTGAATACGAGTATATCACGAACTAATCGTGGTTCGCCATCGGTTTTGTCTGCGCTAGGACTTTCTTTACCCTGTTTGCTTGTTGGCATGATTCTATGTTCCCACAGAATTTTCGCCATCCCTGTTTGCTTCGGTATCTAATACATTTTTTGTAGCTGGATTTGGCTGAACGATAGGTGTCCCAGTCTTCATCTGCACAAGTATTCATAGCCCTGTTGAAAGCCCTTCTAACCTTCCTTCGCTTGCGCTCTAGCTCTGGGCCCCACCATGGCTGTTTGCCTGGGGTTTTGGGAGGTAGGGTTTCTGGGCATGCTATGTGGTAGCTGTCTATTATAGATTTGGTTAGGTGGTTTACCTGTTCCTCAATCTGTATGATGTTGTCGAGAGTCAGTGGTGAGCGCTGTTGAGCAAGTCTATTTGCCAGATGCTGCTCAAATTTCACCTTGTCGGTTTTCCTCGGGTTGCGTTTTGGCAGAGTTTGTAGTGTCCCCGCCTGTAGATCGAAGCGAATCCACCTGTGGTCTGAGCAGGATGCCTCCTTGGAGGCGTGCCAGCCCATGATGGCTTCCGCTGCGTTTTCAGTAGCTAGTGTTAAATCAATAATCGTACGGCTCTTTTAGGTGACGAAGGTCGGTTCAGAGCCGGTGTTTAGTAAGGTAAGGTTAGTAGTGAAAAGATATTCAACAAGGGACTTACCTCTGTCGTTTTGAGTGCTCATGCCCCATAGCGGATGATGAGTATTGGTGTCGGCCCCAATTATGACCTCCACCCTTTCCCTTTCGCAGTGGTCCACCAGCCGGGTGAGGTCTTGCGGGGGCAGCTCCTCCTGATTTGACTAAGGAGTTAACCAAAAACGGCTACGTAGTTAAACTCTACGCCGTAGAAGTAGGAGCAAGGGGAATTCCAGCTAAATCCCTGGACAACTTACTTAAAGACCTCGGATTACCAAGAGCTTCAGTAAGCTCTTTACTAAAACGTATATCAAAAGCGGCATTGTTAGGATCTTACCAAATTTGGATAGGTAGGGGGGAAACACAACTGAGCGCTGTGTAGAATGTCGAAGAATATTTATTTATTTATATTATATTATATTATATTATATTATATTCTAGGTAATTTACACAAGTCTTTTCGGTTTTATTTATTTATCATTTAATTATTAATATTTGATTAAAATTTTACAAATGAGAATCCCTCGGTAGGGAAAATGCCTCCTCCATTTCAATCGATTGTTTTCTGTTTCTCGCTTTTGTATGCCAGTCGTGTCCTGCTTCGTCTTTGATATCGTCGAACCATCTTCTTGATCACCCTCTTTCCCTCGGGTCCTTTTCATAGACCGTCAAGGCTCGTCTATCGAGCGACGTTAGTTCGAACGAGATGTCCTGCCCATTTCCACTTTAATTTCATGTAGGGAAGTAGGAAATCCATTTGTTTAAATTTCTCTCTTATGGTGTTGTGGCGTATTTTTTGTATTTTGCGAAATCCTAGTGTGGATCTTCCCATAGCTCCTTGACATATTCAGATTTGTTCCTTCATCTGTTTTGTGTGTCTGCAGGTGTACCAGGAATACCATTATCGATTACTTTCTTTTTCAAAAACGTGGCATGTCTCCTCCTTTGATTATTTCTCTGTGAGCCCAGTATTTTACCACGTTATATTTATTCTTCGATTTATTTCCCCAAAATTTTTGTGTCTGTGGAAGGATACTTGTTTTTCAATGTATATATAAGCATCTACATATTCAAGATTTATGTTTTCTACCTTTATTAGGGTTTTTAAAAAATTGGTCATCAATTTAGTTTTCTACAGGTTCATCTCTAGTCCTACGCGTGCGCGCTTGCTCCTTGTAGATGTTGTATCATTTGTTTTAGTTGTAGACTTGATTATTGCCACTGGTTCTTCCGATTCCAATAGAATCAGTCGAAATTTTACGCGAATGTCACACGACATTCGCGTAAACTTTCGACACTATGATTTAAACAAGTTGAATTCCTGAGACGAGCTCAGCCGAATACAAGGGATTTTCGATTTTGCGTTTTTTTTTTTTGCGATTTTTTGCGATTTTTTTTTTATCTTGCAATGGTTCACCCCAGCACGAATCTAGTACCGAAAACAGCAACTCGATAGCTCATCTCCTTCATACCCATAACCGTGACAGAAAATTGGCAACTACGACGACGTCGACGACGACGTCCAAAGAAAATCCCTAATAATATGGCTATGGACCCGGCGACCGCACGGTGAATCCATGGAGTGCTGAGAATCGGATCTCTTAATTGCTGATGAAGCTTTTGTTTTGGTGCCTAATCTCATGAAGCCGTATATACAAAAAATATGCAATGCCCAACAAATCATCATCATCATTTGAGCTACAATCCCGGTTACATCCAAAGCTAACAGTTTTATAGCCCAGAGTCCGCTCTTCTACTTCTCTTTTCCATAATCTGGTTAATTTTGATGTTTACGCTATCGACTGCTGTCTGACCTCTTGCTTGGATCCAAGATACTCTACGAATCTTGATGGGGCCCATGGGTATATGGAACCCATGGGTGTATCGGGCCCATAGGTGATGTATGTGTATTGGGCCCCACAGGTGAAAGAGGCCTCAAAGATCTTTTTTTTTTATACCAATCAGTTGGCAGACCAGCTCACGGCCCACCTGATGGGAAGCGGTTACCGTGGCCTATGAACGTGTGCAACACCAGGGGCGTCGCACTTGCGCTGCCGACCCTATAAAAACCTTCTAATGCCCTTCTTGAAAAACCCCATATTGTAGTCGCTTGGGAAAATCACAGCATGGAGATCATTCCACAGCCTGAGGGTGCGTGGAATAAAGGGCCTTTCATACCTCACTGTACGTACCGTTTCCGGTCGCAACATGTGAGGATGAATTCCGTCTGTGGCGAGCGGTGCGATGATAGAATGTGGCCGTGGGCATCATATCATACAATTCTTCTGAACACACCCCATTATAAAGGCGGTAGAAAACGCACAGGGAGGCGAAATCTCTCCTAAGGTTAAGAGGTTCTACACTGCCTGTAAATATGGGATTGTCGACGATCCTCAGCGCCCGTTTTTGCACCGAGTCGAACGGGTCAAGTTGGTATGTAGGTGCTCCGGCAAAAAGGTGACAGCAGTACTCCATCTGGGGCCGGACTTGCGAATTATAAAGAAGAAGTCTTTGCTCCGCAGTGAAGTACTGCTTCGCCCTGTTGAGCACACCAAGTTTCTTAGATGCCAACTTGACCTTGTCTTCCAGGTGACTGCGGTACTGGACCTCCCTGGAGATGTCAACACCGAGGATCCCGATACTTTTGGAGATTTTAAGTGGTGTGTCCAGGAATTGTGGCGTTATAATAATTGGGGTTTTCTTATCGGTGAATGCACATACTTGTGTCTTAGTGGGGTTGAATTGGACCAGGTTTAGTCCACCAAAATCGGACACTCTTGTAAGGGTAGTCTCGATTTCAGACACAAATTGTTCGCGACTTTCTTCCATCGCGGACCGAGGGATGTTAGCCCGGCCCGTGTAAAATGTGTCCCCGGTACCGTCATCCGCATAGCAATTAATGGAGTCATCAGACAGCATGTCATTGATATGTAGGAGGAACAGGGTCGGAGACAACACGGAGCCTTGTGGAACACCAGCGTTTATGTCCATGCGGTCCGAGCAGCTGCCGTCAACGACGGTTTGGATGCTTCTATTGGACAAAAAGCTGGCGATTCATTCGCAAAGTCCCTCGGGCAGTCCATAAGACGGCATCTTTGCAAGAAGACCTCTGTGCCAGATCCGATCGAAGGCCTTCGCTATATCGAGGCTGACCGCAAGTGCCTCACCTTGACTCTCGATGGCTTGCGCCTACGGTGTGTGAGATACACAAGAAGGTCAACGGTAGAGCGACTGTGGCGGAAGCCGTACGTTCGGTGGCTCAATAGATCGTTTCCTTCAAGGTATCTCAGGAGCTGAACGTTAATGACACGCTCCATTACCTTCGAGAGAAAGGAGGTAATAGCAGTAGGTCTGTATTAGGACGGGTCTGTTCTATCGCCTTTCTTAGGCACAGGATGCACGTATGCGGTCTTCCACGAAGCTGGGACTTGTTTCGCGGAGTAAGAGAGCGCCAAAAGCTGTGTAAGTACAGGGCGCAACTCTGGAGCACACTGCTCAAGCACCATCGCCGATATGCCGTCAGGCCCATTCGACTTGTGAACATCTAGGGACTTCAGTTTACGCCGGCCCATCCGTTGTGTGATTTGGATATCTGGCATAGAAACACCACACCAGGAGATAGTGGATGGCTCGGCATTCTCATCGTTCATGGTCGAGTTTGACGCAAAGAGGTCTCCTAAAAGATCGGCTTTCTCCCTAGCGCCTTGGGCCAGACTGCCGTCGGGTTTTTGCAGCGGCGGCAGACATGACCCACAGAAATTTCCCTCGGCAGCTTCGGCAAGTAACCAGAATGCACGACTGATTAAGCCCCATGTATGGGTCCCATGGGTGTATGGGCTCCATGGATACCGTATGTCTATGGGAGTATGTATGACCCTATGGGTGCATGTAATATTATTAGGTTTATTTATTTTCCATCCAGGATGAAAAAAAAAGAAATAAAAACATTTTTTTTATTGTTCCTCGTATTTTATGAACTGCTGTACCGTTCACCCGATTGGGATAAAACTAAGTCAAATTATAGCTTGCACTATAGGTTTACTTAGTTTCATCCTAAATTCTCGATTGAAATCGGGCTATAGGGTTTTCGAAGCTTCGTACAGATAAACTTTATTTTGTAATATTACGGCCATTTCGTAAACTCAACAAAACACTGAAACATGGTAAATATCTCCATAATAGTAATTAGTCATATTAGCAATCCCATAATGTCGTTGTTTACTTAATTACATAATTAATTATGATATCATGATGTAAACAGTGATATAATCGTATTTAATCTACATACTTTACATAAAACTGAAACTAATAAGCGTTACTGTTATTTATTCTTCACATGTGAAGATGAAATAATTAGGTATTGTTATATTTATATTTTAAATGTCATTATTTCATTTTATGGGAATGCATTGTTCTACCAAGAAAACACTTTAGAGAGTAGATATTTAACAGACTGATTTATATTTTGTTAATCTGTCAAGTCACCGACATGGAGTATACTATTCGAATTTAGGTGGAATGTTCGTAACTGAAACTACACGGCAAATTTAGCTATAAATGGTAATGCTTAGGAAATATTCCGAGAAGAATTACATTTAGTCACGTTAGATTTCAATCTAGATAGAATGACAATAGCTTTTGTTATGTTAGTGATCCAAAGATCATCTAATTAAATAGATAATAGCAAGGCGCAGCTGTGATTGAAATCACTTTCATAGTTATTGACTGACTTTCATAATATTATGAGAGACTATACTTGAAAACTAGAGAGTCAATACCCAGACAATGAATTTAAAATGGCTTTAAAGTATATTAAATGACTTAGTGTGGGGACCACGTTAGTTTATTATAATTGTCTTCACTTTCTTTTAGATGACTTCACAACGAGAGGAATTTGTCATTTCAACGTGTATCTATTCTATTATACTATATTAATATATATATAGCTGCTCGTGCTGACTCACTGACTCACTCACTCACTCATTGATCACCTCTCCTGAACAATTTTGTATGACAATTTTTATTTCACTGACGGTTTCGTATAGAGGATAAAAATTCATTCGGAAGAAAAAATATGGAGAGAGCTGATGATTGAGGATTTCGGAGACGGGTGAAGAGCACGCTTAAGGTATTGAAGATAGGTTGGGGGTGCTTGAGCAAATGTCACTCGAAACGTCATTCAATTGCCAGTGACCTGAAAAAAAATTCAAAATGGCGAAAAAAAATGGCCGCCATACAAATTTCAGCGGTGTCCATCTCGGAGAGTATAAAAGATGGAAGAGTAGTTTCTTCGCAAAAGATGATCAGGATCCAAAGGTCTACTCGATGAATAGAAAAAAAAATTCAAGATGGCGGAATTTATTTTTCTATAGAAAATATATGGCGAATATTGAATAGACTACAAGTTTTGAACTATGCAAGACTTTGATTTATGGTTCCTTTTCAGAATGTTTTTATGGCAGAACTCTCAGTCAGAAATATGGAGATAGATGATGATCGAGGGTTTGGAAGATGGGTGAGGAGCATGGCCAGGGTATTAAAGATAGGTGAGGGCTGCTCAAACAAAAAATACTCGGAACCGCCTCCAATTGGCAGGGAGATGAAAATAAATCCAAAATGGCTGATTCAAGATGGCGTCAACACAAATGTCTCTCTTTCAGAAAGTATTAAAGATGGATAAATTGTGTTTCGGTTCATCTCTGCTGTAAGACCTACCTACCTGCCAAATTTCATGATTCTAGGTCTACGGGAAGTACCCTGTAGGTTTCTTGACAGACCGACAGACAGACAGACAACAAAGTGATCCTATAAGGGTTCCGTTTTAGGGTTTGAGGTACGGAACCCTAAAAAGGAACCCTTATAGGATCACATCGTTGTCTGTCTGTCAGTCTGTCTGTCGTGTCGTGTCAAGAAATCCCGTTGAACTAAATCATGAAATTTGGCAGATAGGTATGTCTTATAGCAGACATAAGGGGGAAAATCTGAAAACCGTGAATTTGTGGTTAGATTGAAAACTTGGGACTTGGAATTCAATACCTAACAAAAGCCTATGCTCGACATTTACAATACCTATTATTTCACCAGGAACAGTTCCTTATTCTCGATGGTTTAGGAGTGTTGTACCCTGCATCATCAGGTTTGTGGAATTCAGACTTGGAGTATAATCATGAAGCTGTTGCTTGATGCCTAAAATATCAATTCATCAATTCATTATTATATATAGCTCGATTACCACTCACTCACTCACTGACACAATTGTTCTCCAAGAAGGAGTAATAGGGGATATGGATGATGTATGGGAAAAATGTAGAGAGAGCTGAGGTGACTATGGGAAAAATCCGAAATGTCAAAAAATTCAAGATGGCGGCCAACATGGTGGTCGTTTCACCGCCATCTTTGATGACATGGCAACATGGGTGTCACTTTTGAGTAAATCGAAGCATCTGATTTTGAATTTTTGAAAAAAAAAGTTGAAAAACCCAAGATGGCGGATCGATTTATTTATTTGAAATCAATAAACAAAATAGAGCGCTACACATAACACTCGCGAATTACGAAGGCTGTAGCCGGAGGATGCAAAAAAATGCAAAATATTACTTAATAAATTTATTAATAATGATTACAATAATCAGAAATACAACTATATTTGACGAATGTAAGATACAAAGTGAAGCGAAAACGGAGCCGCCGCGTCCGGTGTCTTCACCAAGCACGTTTCGCTGAAATAGCGCCTCGTGTCCGCCGCTGTCGTTATGCGCGATTGTGAGGTAAATGCGTGTCAGCGTTCCTGGTGCTATGCAATGGTGTAACACGCGTGTCAGCGTTCCTGGTGCTATGCAATGGCGTAACACGCGAGCTGCTTGCAGCTCGCGTACCGCGCAAAATACTAGTTAATATATATATAGCTGCTCGTGCTGATTCAATGACTGACTCACTCACTCACTCACTCATTGATCACGTCTCCTGAACAATTTTGTATGAAAATTTTTTTTTTTCACTGATGATTTCGTATAGAGGATAAAAATTCATTCGGAGGAAAAATATGGAGAGAGCTGATGATTGAGGGTTTCGGAGACGGGTGAAGAGCACGCTTAAGGTATTGAAGATAGGTTGGGGATGCTTGAGCAAATGTCACTCGAAACGTCATTCAATTGCCAGTGACCTGAAAAAAAATTCAAAATGGCGAAAAAAAAATGGCCGCCATACAAATTTCGTCGGTGTCCATCTCGGAGAGTATAAAAGATGGAAGAATAGTTTCTTCGCAAACGATGATCAGGATCCAAAGGTCTACTCGATGAATACAAAAAAGATTCAAGATGGCGGAATTTATTTTTCTATAGAAAATGTATGGCGAATATTGAATAGACTACAAGTTTTGAACTATGCAAGACTTTGATTTATGGTTTCTTTTTAAAATGTTTTTGTGGAAGAACTCTTAGTCAGAAATATGTGGATAGATCATGATCGAGGGTTTGGAAGATGGGTGAGGAGCACGGCCAGGGTATTAAACATAGGTGAGGGCTGCTGAAACAAAAAATAGTTGGAACCTCATCCAATTGGCAGTGAGCTGAAAAAAAATTCTAAATGGAGAAAAAGAGATGGCTGCCATACAAATTTTCGGTGTCTATCTCGGAGAGTATAAAAGATAGAAGAGTGGTTTCTTAGCAAAAGATGATCAGGAGCTGAAGGTCTACTCAATGAACAGAAACAAGTTAAAACAGTTATTTGTGGGTAGTTGCTACAACTGTACAAGTTTTCTGAAGCTCCTAAGTTTAAATTAAATATAAATATTTAACTCTAATTTATACAATTATCTTTTGTAAAACTCAAATGCATATATAGAACACCTACCAGTCAAGTGTTATCTCCTCTCAAAGAATCCTTAGTTAAAAGAAATTCACATATTTTGAACACCAACACTGCACTGACAAGATGGACTCTATGAAGGAATCATTTTCTTCAATAATGACTGGGATCGAGGAGCGGATGACTCACTTCGAGGCAGAGCTACAGAAGGGTACCAAGAATCCCAACAGTTCACCAAGTTTGGCAAGCCTATCAACGGAATTCACAGCTTTCAAGGCGTTTGTTGTGAGTACTGTGTCTGCATTTCGCACTCAGATTGAGTTCTTGACCCGGGAAGTCGATAGCATCGAGATGCGGAGTCGCCGCAAAATGTTACTGCTGCATGGAGTCCCGGAAGAGAAGGCCGATGATACAACTCAGGTTGTCATGGGCGTCTTCACAAAAAACTTGGAGCTCAATGACGTCACCCCTGATGACATTAACCGGTGCCACAGAATGGGACGACCTTCAGGTACAAACAAACCCAGACCAATTTTGGTAAAGCTCCGTAATGTAGCTGTCCGAGACAAAGTTTGGTTCTCTAAAACTAGGCTTAAGGGTTCTGGTATTACTATGTCGGAGTTTATCACACGTGCTAGGCATCAGGTATTCATGGCTGCACGTGAACGATTTGGAGTCTCAAAGTGTTGGACACGGGAAGGTCATATTTATGTGCTAGATCCAGATGGTATACGACACCGTGTGGTATCACTCGGCGAGCCAAATCGTCTGGACTGCAACACTCCGAAGACAGCTCCAGCTGCTAAAGTTACGGCTAAGACCAGACGAGCCGCGAACATTAAGAAGTAACATCTGTACTGTTTCAACTTCATTTGTCATATTGCTTATCTTAGACATGGCGTAAGGTACAAAATCTTTATAATTATAAACTAAATTTCTCCCTACCTAACTTACTGTATGTAATCTATATTCACCTTCTATCATATTAATCAATTATAAATTCAAAAATACCTTTCATTAAATTAACTTGTTTTAATAACTATCTTTGCAAATGTCAGTTTGACGTTGGTTTGACGGATCCGTATGTATGTAAGCGATGAGCTGCATTCCGGTTTATGTTAAGTTAGTAGGGTTGATATTCTCGTTATAATTCATTCATTCAACCAATCATTAATTTTCTTAAGTCTTATGTTGAATAACCGCAGAACGAAGTGTGTCGACTGTTGTGTCACCGTTTTAACCACATTATAACCAGTTATAACGTAAACAATAAGCTTTTTGTTGTGAATATTTTTTTATTTTTTATTTTTGTGTAACACAACTGGCGGGTGGATATATATTATAAAAAAAGAAAGAAAAAGCAAAAATTAATATTTGGTTTGATATATAGTTCTTATTATATATTTTTTATTATTATATTTTATTAGCATAGTATTATATTATATTATATTGTAATATATTTAGATATTTGTATTTACATTATTGCTAGTTATCATGTCAGATAATTTTGATGACAGTTTTGCTTCTTGTTCGTCCTCTTGTGCGTCCATTGAGAGCTTCGTTAGTGCAGATAATGGTGATGATTCTATACACCTTCGGGATCAGCTGTTTTCTGTCTTTTCTTGTTTCCCCAAATTTTTCAATGCTGTCCATGTCAATGCCCAAAGTATTCCTGCCCATTATTCCGACTTTCTCTCTTCTTTTGATATTGATCTCATTCATGCTGTCCTTGTATCTGAAACCTTCCTGAAACCTGCACTACCTTCCACACAGTATTCTCTTCCTGGCTATAAACTTGTGCGCAATGACAGAACAGGCAAGGGATATGGAGGGGTAGCCATTTATCTTCGTGGGGACATTCCATACAAGGTTGTTGATCAGTCTCCGAGTGAATACTCCAAGTTTGCAGAGCATCTTTTTATTGAAATAGCATTAAATCACAATAAGCTTCTTTTAGGTGTCTATTATAGTCCTTCCAGTCAAATTGATTATTTTTCGTCATTCGAAGCCAAATTAGAATATTTTAATTCTATCTATGACCATACGATAATACTCGGAGACTTCAACACTTGCCTACTGAAGAATGACTCGCGCAGCCGTAGACTTCAATCACTTGTCTCTTCTGTCAACATGCAAATCCTTCCACTTAATGCAACTCATTGGGCGCCAAACTGCACTCCTTCACTTCTGGACCTAATTCTTGTTTCTGACTCTCGTAACGCTACACATGGGCAGTTTTCTGCTTCCTTTTCCTATCATGATCTTACCTATCTTTCTTATAAAATTCGTCCTCCTAAGCGTAAGAGTAAATTTCTAAACCTTCGTAGTTTTAATAACATGGATCTGGAGCGCTTGAGGGCCGATGTTAGCAGTGTTGACTGGTCCTCGGTGCATGACACCGATGACCTGGATAATAAAGTTTCTTTGTTCACCAAGACGATACTCGACATATTTGACAAACATGCTCCCCTCAAAAAGGTGAGGGTCAAACACTTGCCTGCGCCGTGGCTTACTACGGAAATAAAAATGTTCATGTCAAGACGGGATAAGGCAAAACGAAAGTATAACAAATCACTTACAACTGATAACTGGAAACAATACAAAGCGTTACGTAATCGATGCGGTCGTTTGTGTAGGGATGCAAAAAGACGCCACATTCACAACTCAATACAAAATCTCAACACATCACAAGTATGGCAATTTCTTCGGTCTCTTGGAATTGGTAAGGCCTCGGACAACAATGGTTGCAATATAGATCTTAATGAGCTTAATTCTCACTTTTCGAGGTCTCCAGTTACCATTCCCGATGATGTTAAAACTTCAACTTTGAACTATCTATCTGCTCTTCCCTTGCCGATAAATACTTCATTCTCGTTTCATCCAGTTTCAGAGGCGGACATTGGAAAATGCTTAAACTCTATCACAACAAAAGCTGTAGGCTATGATGGTCTTCAGCTTCAAATGCTTCTTCCCATCCTAACCTTAATTACTCCTATAATCACTCACATAATCAATTACTCTCTATACAGTAATACGTTTCCTTCATCTTGGAAAAAAGCGTACGTAATACCCCTACCCAAAGTACCCAATCCTTCCATGCAATCCCAATTCCGTCCCATATCTATCCTTCCTTTACTATCCAAAGTCCTTGAAAACGTTGTTCATAATCAACTAGCATCTTACCTTTCCTCTAACAGCCTGCTGAGTCCATACCAATCTGGTTTCCGCCGTGGTCATAGCACTGTAACTGCTCTGGTCAAAATTACTGACGATATGCGACTGGCTATGGAGAATAAACGGCTAACAATTTTGGTGCTGTTGGATTTCAGCAGTGCTTTTAACTCTGTTGATTTTGATGTCCTTTTAGGAGTCCTAGCTTCTCTAAATGTCTCATCCTCTGTAACTGCGTGGTTTAAATCATATCTTCGGGGGCGCTCGCAGTCTGTGCGCTATGAAGAGGCTTCCTCTGAATGGTGCAGTTTGACTGCGGGAGTCCCACAAGGTGGCGTACTATCTCCTCTTCTCTTCTCCGTTTTTATAAATGCTATCACAAAAGTCATTACTTCACACTATCACCTCTATGCAGATGACCTGCAGCTGTATCGACACTTCAAGGCCGAGGAGGTGACTGAGGCTGTGGCGGCTATCAACAATGATCTTGTTAACATTAGTCAATGGGCTAGATCTTTCGGGCTTCTGGGTAATCCAACGAAATCGCAAGCAATCATTGTTGGTAGCCGATACATATTGAATCTTTTGGTTCACCAGTCTCTTCCGAAAGTTTTATACGATGCGACTCCTATTGCTTTTTCGAAACACGTGAAAAATTTAGGTGTCTATATAGACTCTAATCTGGTCTGGGACGTCCATATTGCAGATGTTAGCAAAAGGGTGTACTGCTCGTTTCAGTCCCTCAAACGTCTCCAGAAATTTCTACCATTTCAAACTAAAGTTACTCTTGCGCAATCTCTTCTGCTTCCACTTTTAGACTACGCTGATGTCTGTTATCTTGATGCAAAGGAGGAACTTCTTAGTAAACTCGAAAGACTGCAAAACTTGGGTATTCGCTTCATTTTTGGTCTCCGGAAGTATGACCATGTTTCGGAATTTCGGGCAAAGTTGAAGTGGTTACCTATTCGTCAGCGTAGAGACTCTCATATTCTCTCTCTTCTATACTCTTTTCTTTTCAATCCTGATTCGCCTTCTTACTTAAGAGAACGCTTTGAGTATCTTGTCCCCAGGGGTAAACCCTGTCGCATCTCCTCTGCGCTTCTTCTTCGAACTCCTCTTCACTGCTCCAGCTGTTACGATGGCTCATTTACTGTTCGAGCGGTAAGGTTGTGGAATGCGCTGCCTCACTCTGTACGCGATAGCACTTCTTTGAACGTATTCAAGATCAAAGTAAAAGAACTGTTCCTTGCTCAAACTAGATAACTGTGTATTATTTATTTATGTAATTTAGGAATTTATGTAGTGTATTTATGTATACATATATTTATATATATAAATTTGTCTGTATGTATGTAATTTAATATGTATGTTATGTATGTTCTTAGTACTTTTGTATTCTATTATTAAGTATGTTCTCTGCAATTGTACACTTGCACTTACTACCCTTTTGTTGCTGTTTCTCCTTTATATCCCCCAAAGGTTTGCTGGGAGAAAACTCAATACTGAGTTAAGCTCGCCTTTGTACACCTAATTATAATTATGCCTGTTACTGTACTATTTTATGTGTGTACAATAAAGAATTAAGAATTAAGAAAATTCAAGATGGCGGAATTTATTTTTCCATACAAAATATATGGAGAATATTGAAGAGACTGCAAGTTGGGAACTATGCAAGACTTTGATATGGTTCCTTTTCAGAATGTTTTTATGGAAGAACTCTCAGTCAGAAATATGGAGATAGATGATGATCGAATGTTTGGAAGATGGGTGAGGAGCATGGCCAGGGTATTAAAGATAGGTGAGGGCTGCTCAAACAAAAAATACTCGGAACCGCATCCACCATCTTTGATGACATGGCAACATGGGTGTCATTTTTGAGTAAATCGAGGCTTCTGATTTTGAATTTTTGAAAAAAAAGTTGAAAAATCCAAGATGGCGGATCGACTTTTTTATTTAACAGTCGCGAGCTGCTTGCAGCTCGCGCATCGCGCAAAATACTAGTTCTATTATAAAGGTACATCAATTTCAATGATGCATGGGGCCATATTAAAATAATCCAAAGTCTCGGATATTATCATTGTTCCTCGAAAAACAACGGGTTTGACTACCACTTAAAATGACTAACATATTTTTTTTATTTGAACGATTTTTTTACTAGAAACATAGTAAACGAAAAAGACATCATAATAGAGTCTCATGCTCGAGCTTCATCTAAGTTAAGCGGTCCTTTATCAGTTAAACCTTAAGGAATTTAGCTGTTTTATATTTGTAGGATTTCATTTTCAATATTTTTATTCATCGGTATTTCGACAGATCATACTGATTGCATCTACTCCAGCTTTTTGTGCTACATAGCGATGATAAGATATATCTATTGATAATGACAGTCTCACCGACAGATAAACCGTGCTCATCTTTCTGATAGGTGTCGGTAATAATCGGTGATATTATTATCCTACTTAAACGCGAAATTTTTTGAGTATGAATGTTTGTTACTCTTTCACGCAAAAATGGCTTAACGGATCCGGCTTAAATTTGGTATATGGATAGATTATAGTCTTGAATAACGAATAATCTTGATTCGTGACGAACGAATCTGCGTAAAAGATGCATTTATCTGGCCCTCCTCTCGAGCGTACAGCTCTTGTACTGACCGTTTTAGACATAAGTCAGTTTTAGATTCGTATATCACTAGGAATTCAGTGCAGGGTGCGACTGAAATAAATTGAGTTGAGCGAGCAGGATTCTAACTTGAAAATAAGACATCTTACTACCGTCATGCGCTTAGATAAGGCCGCGCACTCGTGAAACTGTTTTTCGGTGATTATTCCTCAATGGTACATCGGAAATGAACCATCTCGCTTCAAAACACTCATCAGTGTCCACACTATCACCGTGGTAAATATGGTCGCGCGAGTGGATACGGAGGAGTTCAGCCACCAACAAACGGCTATGCTGGGTACAATTATGATCATTCAATTTTAGAATGCTGTTCAACTGTCAGATACTCTATATAATCGTCGCCAAACAACTTGACAATTTTGGCATTGACTATACAAGTTAGCTGGGTAGACCAGAATCTACATTATCTCCATTCACATGAGCTCA
Organism: Cybosia mesomella; assembly: GCA_946251805.1. Classification (NCBI taxonomy): domain Eukaryota; kingdom Metazoa; phylum Arthropoda; class Insecta; order Lepidoptera; family Erebidae; genus Cybosia; species Cybosia mesomella. The sequence goes on from OX276392.1 coordinate 16,729,081, forward strand.
GGCCTACTCGTAATTGCTCCATGTACTCGTATAACCGTTTTCCGAATATAGGTATTGTTTCCAACGACTACCAAGAAAATAATAGATTGGACCTAAGAACGATTATTGGTAATTCAAAGGTATCACTGGTGAAACTGTACAAGTAGTGAGTTTCAGCGTTAATCACTATGATAAGCAAGACAAGGACTGTATAACAAAACAAAAATTGTATAACCATTCAAATTAGCCTCGATTTACGTCGTCATTTACGTCAATGATTTGGTCTAATGATCGCGACTTAAGCGAAGGTAACATTGTTGCTATACTTATTTTTATCGAGTCGAATACTTTGCTTTAGTGCCGCTCGATATTTTTTTTTATGGGTACTAACATGCCAACGCGGCAGCGTCCGCCGCGGCCGCAACAACCTTTTCGGTCGATTTTGCTTTGCACTGATAACGGCAGTCAATAGGCGATCGAGGAAGGCTCACGCCATCACTATTCTTGTGATTGCTATATCGTACATTTCAGCACAGTCTCGTTGCACTCCGCCGGCCGCACACCGGCGCACGTATCTCTAACGTAATTATTATTCTCGAGATTTTCCACGTTACGGGAAATTATTATATGCGACCTTGGCGCACTCTTCAACTAATATTTATGTGATTTTCATACTACACTCAAATGCTAATTAGGATTTTGGCTTTTGAATTCCAGTATTAGTTCACAGTGAAATATATTTGAGGCTAGTTAAGTGTTATGTGTTGATTTGTGTAAATATTGTGAATTACAGCAAATTTAAGTGTACTTATAAATAATATGAAGAACATTCCTAAGTCCAAGCCCTTGTTTATTATACAGTGCTATGAAGTAAGTTCACTACGAATAAATTGTTCTTAATCTTATTGGAGCGAAACGAAATAAGTACTTAGGTACTAAGTTAGCTGAAACTTGGCTTACGAACCTACATTATTAAAACGCGGTCTATGATTGTGATCTTAGTAGCATAATAGCTACATAGACATTCTCTGTAGCTAAATACTTAAGTAGATATATCTGCAATTGTGATGAATATGTCTAGCTGAATCATAATTCATTTCGTTTTTACAATCCATACTATTTATAATCTTCAATGTAAGCTGACGCCATTCAACTAATCGTAAGCAGTTCATATCGCATAGTATCAATACAGTTGGGCTACCCTTAGCCTAGTCATAGCCTTTATTATTGTAATCCACAACTAAAATACTTTCACTGCGTTAAATATCTTGGAAGATTATATTTGTGTAATTTTCCGCCATGTTCGTTCACTTCCGGGTAGTTAAACTGTTTCAATAACGTCAGCTACTTATTAATTGAAATGTTTTGTTACTGTTTAATATAATATTTTACTAAGATCACTACGTTTATAATATAATGAACTGTCTTGAATTCGTGGAAGAACTCGAAGGAGTAGTACATCCTTTCAACTTCGCAACACCTAATTATTTATTTTTGATGAGCAAAATGTCTGACTGCGATACATGTAGGAAAAAAGTTCAAATCTAGAGGTCTGCGCCTAAAACACGGGGATTTTCCTACATTTAGCCTAGACTGGTCAAGTGGAACACCGTAAACACGATGACGTGACCTAAGTATGAGCACACTAAGTGCAAGTGGAACTATTAAACCAGTAAGTGATAAACCACCGATTAATAAGAAAGATTATGTAAGAGGAAAAACTTGTTTTACAAATACGAAGACATTATGAAAATTACATTCAATGAACAAAAAAAACTGGCAATCATTGAGCGTCATGTTTGTAATCATTTAAAAGTTGATATACACATCTTTATCATTAGATGACATCACCATACATGTTTTGGTCAATTCAATGTGACCTATTGTTAGCAATGCTAAATATTATGAATAGAGAAACGCTAGTATTGGTAAGAGAATACGATACGAATGTTTTCATTGTTTATTGTAACGTTTGGTGTTGATATATTATCTCTTCTTGTATTAATGAAGATGGATCCAGATTTACCTATCAGTTAAATGATTGTGTCTACTTGCAAAGGATTTTGCTACTATATCCAAAAGAGCAATTATTTCTCTTTTTCTTCATTATAGATAGCACTAGTTCTGAAACGGTGAAATATTTCATGTTACATGTCGTGTATTCAACTCAGAGTGTGTTATTTACAAATACCAGCTAGGTGTCCACTTATTGTTTAGCGCGATTTGTTTTACACCAACGTTGTAGACACTAGATCTGTTTATTTTTCTTGAATTTTAAGAACTGTGACAACAATGTTATAAGAGAGTAATAAGTGGAGGGTTAATAATTATTGATATAAAGTATATATGTAGTATAAAATAAAACTTCAGGGGAGTGTGGGTCCGCGATGGGCATTTAGTGTGATATAGTAGAGTGTCGGCCTGAATTATCCCGAGGAATAATTTAAATTTCATAATGTTCATGAGTACCATTATTCCATATACCTATAGAGGGGACTATCGTACCAAATTAATTTATGTATCGGAAACAAATATGTAATACCCTTTTTTTTTTTTTTAATACTTATAGCATCCGGCAGTTGATTTGTCGCATCGCGCGTCGGAGAGAAGAAAGAGAGTCCGACTAAGCTCGACTTACTTCGGTTTTGTAAAATGTTCTGTCTATCGCACAGCGTGTCTACCAAAAACTTAAGCAATTTGATCTTAACTGAACTCCCGCTCTTCTTCCCTAGGTACCAAATCTAAAACCCAGTTATTGCTTAATTAAGTTTTCTTCACTTTCTTTTGTTCTTTATTTTTCTATACGCTAAGAGGCTGACTGTTACATAATAATAGTAGTTATCCTAATGTTCACCTGCAGAATTTCATGCTTTTTGACCCAACGGTAGACGCTATGACAGTACCTAGTGATGTAAACGATAAATAGCGTTTACGATTTTCCCTCATGAAAGAAATAAATTATTATACAATAATTTAACGGGAATTAACGCGATCATGTATAGGTATACATATCTTTGGATTGCCTGACCGTGACCGTGACGTGGTCAGCCTGTGACCACGGCCAGCGTAACCTGGTCGAAACGTCAGGCAATCCAAAGGTCCCATATACATGATCGGGTTAATTCCCGTTAAATTATTGTATATCATGGAACGCGAAATTTTCAAAAATAGTAAATAAATTATTGACAATATTGTGATTAGGCCTATAGAGATAGACACCTAACTATTTTTTTTCTTTTTGTGTTCATCGAAAGGAAACTTTCAACTGAACTTCTGGTTTGGTGGATTTCACTAATTAATATAACGCTTAATTTAACAATATAAATGCAATCTAAACGGAGTAATCGTCTTTTTACACAATTAATTTAATAAGGTAAAACGTGAGAACATTTGGTTGAACGGATTTTCCTTGGTGCAATCTATACTAACAATAAACAAACGTAAACAATCCGTGACGTAAAAAAAGAAGTAACATGTTAAATTAAATTGCTTATGTTAGGAGTTGATCCACATCACTTCTTAGTGTAAGCAAACAACACCAACGATCACAATTCCTACATCTTAGAAAGTTTATTAATTATGGCCTGAATCATATAAGACCTTTATACTAGGTACACTTACTCAGAAAGCACCCAAGACTTTCAAAAATAGGCAGAAGGTACGTTATTTCCGTTAAATATTTATATATTACTTCCGTATAAATATGGGGGAGATAAAAATGTATGAAAAAATCATTGTTAACGTGCTAAACGGAAGAGATAAAACTATGTACGAGAGACCAGTGTATGAAAATCCATTGTTTATGTGCTAAGCCGGAGACAAAAATGTATGAAAATCCATTATTAACGTGTTTTAGTTTTTTATTTTCCTTGTAGCTGTAGTATAAAGCATATTGAGACCCTCTGCTGCGGGTCGGATGTCACACTACACCCTCGTTAGTAAATGGTCCCTTTCTCCTCTCGATGAACAATGTTCTTACTATTGTTCGAGGTTTAGGTTCAGAATGTCCCTTTCCCAAAATGTCCCTCGGTTTCAAATAGTCGCTTTCCCGAAATGTCCCTTTCTCGAAACGTCCCTTTCCCGAAACGTCCCTTTCCCAGAATTTCCCTTTCCCGAAACGTCCCTTTCCCATAATGTCAGCGCTTTCAATGCCAGATTCTGTTAATGTCACATTCGGCTGGCGCTATTGATTGAATTGAATTGATTGAAAGTGGGTTAGGTTAGGTTAGAACTGTGACCGCAACAGAGGAATTGATTTGTATAATAACAATGTAATTATTATAGTAGTTTATTATGTTTATTACCTGTAAATTATTTGTACGGCGCTTTGCCGGCCGCTGCCGCGGCACGCTTCGACGCTCGCTCGGCTCGCGCTCTGTTGGGGTCACAGTTCTAACCTAACCTAACCCACTTTACTTATTTTTGGAATGATAGCGCTGACGTAAGAAAGGGACATCATGGGAAAGGGACGTTTCGGGAAAGGGACATACTGGGAAAGGGACGTTTCCGGAAAGGGACTATTTGAAACCGAGGGACATTTTGGGAAAGGGACATTCTGAACCTAAACCTTGTTCGATAGTGGGAGGCAATTTTGCGAATGATCATAATGAATTACTGATCAAATTCACCACGAACTATTTTTGTAAATTCGATCGTAATGTCGTAAATGCTAAGCCATGGGCAACAAATACCTACGTAAGGTTTTGTGATTTATTTCTTGTATTTGTTATATCGCTCATTCTTCAATTTTAATAATATATATAAATAAAACATGATAAGATAAATAGACTTTGTGAGTTGAGGCAGTTTTCTATTACATTGGCATTGGCACATCAGAAAACCACTAATCTAATTAATATGCTCGTAGTACACACACTTTTATCAGACAATTAGCAAGTGATAAGCGATAACAAATCGCGATCAATACAGATATGAAAACATTTACCTTTTTTATACTAAGGCTTTTTCCACGGTTGTATTCATACTTCTGCACCACACCTATTTACGGCTCTCAGCTCTATGCTACAGATAATTTAAAGTTCAGATGCAAAACAAAACTAGTCTCGGTCGGCGTGAGATGTCGTGCGGTGTTCTGCAGGGATCGGTCCTGAAGCCGCTCCTGTGGAACATCGGATACGACTGGGTGCTTCGCGGTGAGCTCGCAGACGGTGCCGCCGTCACATGCTACGCGGACGACACGCTAGTAACGGCGTGCGGGGCGACGTACCGCGAAGCGATCCTGAAGGCCACGACCGCGGTTGCCCAAGTCGTGGAGCGGATCCGGCGGCTGGGTCTCGAGGTGGCTCTGCATAAAACCGAGGCCCTGTTCTTTCATGGGCCTCGGAGCAAGCCACCTGAGGGATCCAGTCTCATCGTGGGAGGTAATCGCATCGGCATCAAGCCCCAAATGAAATATTTGGGGCTCGTGCTCGACGGTCGATGAGACTTCGGAGAGCACATCCGAAGTCTGGCCCCCAAGTTGAAGGGCACAGCTCTCGCTTTATCGCGTCTGCTGCCCAACATGAAGGGGCCCGATGAATCCTGCAGGAGACTCTACGCCGGGATCGTGCGGTCCATGGCCCTGTATGGGTGCCCAATATGGGTGGAGGCCCTGAAGACCAGGAGTGTGCGGTTGCTGCGTGCTCCGCAGCGGATGATGGGCATCAGGGTCATCCGCAGGTACCGCACGATCTCGTTCGAGGAGGCGAGTCTCTTAGCCGGAACTCCGCCATGGGACCTGGAGGCGAGAGCCCTTTCGCAACTATACCAACTATACATGGCGAAAGGAGGCGCGGGAGCAAAGACGCCACCCCGAGCCTCGAGAAATCGAGGCCGTGCAGTCCCAGCTTCGCAAGGCCATCGTGGTGGAGTGGAAGGAACGACTTGGGCAACCAAGCGCAGGGCACGCCGTAATAGCGGCGGTAAGGCCCATCATGGAAATTTGGGTAGAGAGGCGACACGGAAGCCTCGCGTACCGACTGACGCAGGTGATCTCCGGGAAGGGGAGCTTCGGGGACCACCTGCATTGGATCAGGAAGGAGCCAACGCCTGAGTGCCATCACTGCGACGCGAGCGAGGGCTCGGGGCTGCACACGCTGGCAGACTGCCCGGCCTGGGAGGCGCCGAGACCTAGTGGCAGCCATCGGAGTTGGAGCCCTCTCGCTCGGCAGCATGTTTGCGGCAGTGGTGCGGACCGCGAGCGCGTGGGCTGCCGCCACCTCCTTCTGCGAGCATGTAATGCTCACGAAAGAGATGGCGGAGCGCGCCTGGGAGAGATTTAGAACTCTCCCAGCCCGCCGAGCCTGCAACATGCTCGCCGCGCGTCGCAGGCAACTCAGGCGCCGGAGGTCGCTTAACGACCTCCGTCCTCCATGAGCGCAGGCCTGGGGGTAGCAAGTGAGGCCACCTGTCACCCCAGCAGAAGCAGGCCGGGACGGTGGAGCGACTAGCACCCGTCCCCCAAATCGGGGCAAGACGGGGACATCGTGGTTCCTAAACCCGAGGGGGCCATCTCGAAACCGTCAGTCGGGGTGCGAGGGATATGCTCTATGGGCAACCTTACACCCCGGCGTCTGTAGACCCGAGACGGCGTGCGGTTTTAGTCGGTTCAAGCCCGACATAACCGCCCCCGCTAGCCAGCGGGGGGGTATCCGAATCATGTGGATGTCTGCACGAAAAAAAAAATTAAGATACGAGAAGGCAAGTCCACTCTCAACTGGAACATCTTAGCGTATAAGTTCATGAAAAAAAGGTCTTGACAGACAAACGGACAACAAAGTGATCCTATAAGGGTAAAATGGAGAGTTATTACGTGTCGTAAACATGCTCGCGTATTGTTGTTTGTTGATTTCCTATGCATAATGGTGTGATCAAAGTTCAATGCTAATGTACAGAATTTTTAATGTTTATTTTATTTTTCTTTTTGTTAACGTTTCTAATTATCAGACTAGGGAATGAACCGTGCCAAATTTAATGTATGAGAACTGCAAAAGTACAAATTGTGAAACACGACGATTTAAAAAAAAATATTTTATATATCTTTGTATGGCATTTTATAGACCAAGTGATGCAGATTTCATTTCAGTTTAAAGTTTCGCAATATCTTCAAAAATGACGCAATAATCGGCTGGACACATTTAACGTTTCAACTTTGTATTCTTTTTATTATTTCTACGCTACTTAGCTACATGTTGGCCGTCAATGTGTCCGTAGGTCATGGTATTTTTTCCTTCTACAGTCTCGATCCCAACTCGTATTAAGTAATTTCAACACTTTCGATTATTTATCTATACTCCTAGACTAATACTCTAAAGAGGAAAGCCTTTTTCGCTTGACTGTCTCATCAACTATCCTTTATACAAGACCTACGTAGGTATATCGTCTATCGGTAGATTTACGTGATTCTATTTTTTACTGCTCATGAGCTTTCAGCTATAGCGTGATGGCTTATAGTCTGGATGTAAACCATGCACAAGTTTAAGATCTGCCTAGTAATAATGATCAATATGAATGAAGTTATGATCAATAATAATTGTGGAGGTATCAAAAGTACCTATGTGCATATTTTTTGTAATCGCAATCGAAGGATCTATATAGGTAAGGCAAGCTGTGATAGGTTCCCATTGGATCGGGATGTCCACGCCGGGTGGAGCCGCAGGCAACAGTTAGTTGTATAATTTTTTCTTGCTTGACTCGGAGTACACTCCACCATTCTGCGTCCGTACACTTAGATAAATTAAATAAACTAAATTAACTACCTACATAATGATGATTGTATTTTGTACCATATTATGTTTACTGTATAACTCGTTTTTACCGACTTCGCTTGATGTAGCATAATTATATTATGTTGCATTTTTTTACAAACCTCAGTGGTTTTAAATGCACTATGAATAAGAAATTGTAAATGGTTTCGTAAAATGGTAAATAAATAAATAAAATTAATAGTAGATACCAAATAGGGCTTTCTGACCACGTTTTGGATGGTCTATAAACTGTGTTTATCGGACAGATTGGATATGAATTCTGAAGATTCTGCTGCAAATAATACATTTTATTTACCTAACTATGAATATTAGCTAATTTAACGACAAACGATGATTCTCTTCAACGACATTGTAGAGAAACAACTGTTTGTGTAAAGTTATTGTTAATTACTACGTAATAGCACAGATTACCTAATGGTTCCTTACGAAGAAACAGTTTGGCAAGATTCTAATAGTACCTTACTATTATTACTAAATAAAGCACCTCATTTTGCAAATTGATACGTATGGCACTCACACAAAATACAGCGTTATAATTTAAAACATAACATAACTTCACGCCTGTATCATACCATAACGTCATGAAGGGGTAGGCAGAGGTGTATTACACACCAAGGATTCGCCAGTCATATTTAGGTCCCAATGTAATAGGGGGCGAGCCTATGGCCATCTACCGGGCTAATTACTAAGCGAGCCATAATTAACATTTTTAATACACACATAACTACGAAAAGTCAAAGGTCCGGCGCGACTGAGGATCGAATTCGAGACCTCTCGTCTCGGCAGTACGTTACGTACGCCACTGGCTGATACAGTTTTCAACAAAACAGGGTACTCAAAATGCGTCTAATACTTTTATTATTGGTAGGTACTATAGTATTTTAACTTTGAGTAATTTATTAGTTGATGAAGAATTTAAAAAGAAGATATATACAATAGCATTCTTAAAAATGCGTTGTTTAAATGAAACAGTTCATTTATGAATCTTATCCGTAGATCTGAACATAATTCGATATGAAGATAACCCATTTTTAAAGATATCGTTAATTAAAAATGAAGTTTCCATATTTCCAATAGATCAATAAAACATAAGTAATAAAAAAAAACATTATCCATTTCTGATTTCTAATGATATCTTATCTCTACAAGGTTTCCTCCTATAAGTTATTTATATAGATATAAAATAATTCATGACCATTGATTTAAAAATAATAATTTCACAGGTAATTCAATATTTACGAGGTTTACAAATCTATTGTCGATTAATATACAAAAGAAATCAAAATAAAAACAGCAACCTTGTGTAAGGCGTAGGTACAAAGGATTATAGAAGAAATTGTGTTATACACATTATGTATATTTGTATTTTAAATATACCTGAAGCATTTGTATTCACACTAAGAAGGTACTAGAATTATTAATAAATTTGATGAAATGATCGGTCGCTACCGCGTCATTCTCTACCTCACACATAACTTCATTTTCAAATGCAGCCACAGCCATATTTATAAAGAAAAAAATGAGTCCATTCTGTGGTGGAGATTAGGAATCTTCATCACGTTACCTCACGTAGATAGAATAATTTGGTGAATTACAGCATGGTGATAGCGATCACGCGAGTTTTTTTTCTTACCGATACCTTTTTTTCCGTACGGAAATCCCCTCGAATACCCCCTGCCGGCTAATGAGGGTGGTTTTGTGGAAACCACCGTCTCGCATTCGGCATTTCCCTCGCACCCCGGCTGACCCAGGGCCGTCTCCGGTTTTGAGATGGCCTCTGGCTTGGGAACTAAGGTGTCCCTGTCTTGCCCCCGGAAAAAGGGGGGAAGGCGCCGCGGTCTGCTACGGTGACAGGTGGCGCCCCCGGTCTCCCCCAGGCCGTCTTACCGATACCTGTAAATAATAATTCCCGATAAAGCAATAGATTATATGAATGTACTAGATAGATAGGTATATAGAATTATATGTACCTACTTGACTTGATGCAAGAAGCAATGGATTAATCAAAACAATGTACAAAACGAATTTCAGTAATTTTTATAACATTGTCTCAGCTCGTTACGCTGGCATTGGTCGCAATGCTGATTTATCAAAATACATGTTTACTTACGAAGAAAATATGATCTAATTTTCAGTACTAAGGAATATCTGTACCATACGTTAATGGAGGCATCTGTGAGATGGGGTGCAATAAAATATTATTATGAACTTTAGGAACTTACTTGTTATTTTCTTTTGTTTTAAGGATCGGCAACAAACGTTACCCTTGAGAAAAGTTGAACAACCTCCCGAATTAACAACCAACAACCATGCCCCGCCTAAGAGAGAAACTACTGACAACCCTCCGCCGCCACCACCGGTAAGAATATATAAATTACTTAATAGAATACAAGAAGATAATATTTTTTTAGGTTTCTGTACAATTTACCTCGTTCCGAAACAATCGGCAGTTGCTCTGGCAACTAGAGTTGTGTAGCTGCAACAGTGCTAGAATTCTTGGTGAAAGGCTAAGCAGAAAAAAACTACCGTGAAACCCAGCGTTCTTGTGTTAAATGCTATATGGTTAAATAATTCACGCATGAAAGGATATGGAATGTGAAAGTGGGATTTAGAAAGGGGATGGGAGGCAGAATCAAATATTCTTTCTGAAACTGACGGGTACTTATGTAACAGGAATCGCCCTGTGAGTCTGGGCTGTACGGAGAAAGCAATGTCGTGGTTCCGTGGCTCTTTAACCTTTTCATTTATGTTTTTATGATTAGATGGCCCATTTCCATGAATTATATCTTTGAATGAGTATGCTGTCTCGAACTGTCCGCCTATTGTTTTTTCCTATATTCTCTATTTGATATTTATACAATTTTATTTTAATACCGCTGACGCATGATGGCCAGGCAACTAACTATAGTGTTCGAAGGAGTCCGATCACTACAGTACCTACATAGATACATCTATCATTCAATACCTCTTTTCATCGGCATGAACAAGGCATTTCAGTCGAGAGGGTATGAAGTGCAGCAATGATAGGCATTTTTTCTGAAACCCACCTCAATAACCAAGAAGGCACTGAAGGCTGTAAAATAACTGAATTACAGATTTAAATCTAATGATAAAAAAACTCGTTAGTCTTTAATGTTGAAATTCGTGGTGCACCACATTGCTAGGGCTCCTATTTCTTCGTGCATTGTTACAAGTAACACGAAGGGTTTACACTTTTAACCTAATCTATCCATGACAGGATGCTGATTCTTCTCTCCACTACGGTCTCCACCCCACACTCTTCTCCACTCCACTCTCCGCTTAACTCTCCGCTCAACTGTCAACTGCACTCTACTTTCCACTCAACTTTACACTCAACTCTCCACTTCAGTCTCTACTCCACTCTCCACTCCACTTTACATTCCACTCTCCGCTCTACTCTCCTCTCCATTCTCCACTTCACTCCCCACTCAACGCTCCACTATCGAATCGCGTGCCTTGTCCTAAAAATCACTAACAAACGTCACTCCAGTTTCCACTCAACGTTCAACTCCAATCTCCTCTCCACTATATTTATGCTTGGCAGTGCATAAGCGCGAACTTTCCCCCTCCACGCCGACATATTATCATTTTGACTCGACCTATAACTGCAAAATCGGCACCACTTTAATTATACAGCCTTTCAGAAGAGTCGAGGACGCACTCGTCAGTTTCCCTAGCTCGCCAGTTTCTGTAACTGGTCTGTTTCATAATTCGTCAATTTTAAGTAATTCGTGAACTATTCAGTTTCCTTACTCGTCAGTTTTCTAAATTCGTAATTTTACATAACTCGTCAGTCTATGCTATAGTCATGTTTAACTAAAACACCGTTAAAAACATCGTAATAAAAGAATGAGGTAACACACTTAAAAAAAATGTATTCCAAACAAAAGACATTTAACGTTATGTTCGATAGACAAATGTAAGTTTCTTGGTTCGATCATACCTACTATACCTGCTACACATTTTCTAATTGATTTTCAGGAATTTTCTGCTGCATCTTCGGTGTTCTAGGTCCAAACCCAAACCAAATGCAAAAAAAAAACAATTTAAATCGGCTCATAAACGATGGAAAAATGGATGGACATACATAAAAAAACAGATACAGACGAACATAGAACCTCGTCCTTTTTGTAGTCGGTTAAAAACATACGCGAGTGTAACGAAATGAAAGATTTGCTAAAAATGTTTTAATACCTATATGAGTTTGAACGTCTTACGATATGGTAGATAATCAAACATCTCATTTTAGTGCAGTCTTGTAAAAAAATAATTAAATATTTAATTGTAATTAAGTAAAATAAATAATATATTACGGATAAATCCCAGGTACGCAGATTTCTATTACGCATATCTACTGTGGAAAAAATATTATAGGAGCATTAAGTAGTATGCTCGCGAAGGAGATGGCGGAGCGCGCCCAGGATAGATTTAGAACTCTCCCGGCTCGCCGTGCCCGCAACATGCTCCGTTGCTGCTGCCTCCGTCCTCCATGAGCGCAGGCCTGGGGGTGGCAGGTGAGGCTGCCTGTCACCCTAGCAGAAGCAGGCTGGGACGGTGGGACGACTTGCACCCCTCCCCCAAACCGTGGCAAGACGGGGACACCGTGGTTCCCAAACCCGAGGGGGCCATCTCGAAACCGGAGATGGCCCAGGTTCAGTCGGGGTGCGAGGGATATGCTTTATGGGCAACCTCACAGCCCGGCGTCTGAAGACTCGAGACGGCGCGACGCGCTGTTAAATATAATTTACGCAAAAGTCAGTGGTTGCGGTTGAGCAAATGTATGATCGAGACATCCCTATTCCTAAAAAGAAAAATCCTTCCTCTTTCTCTGACTATCGTCCGTCCTATTTCTATCCTGCCTTTCCTTTCTAAGGTTCTTGAACGACTTATTCACACTCAACTTTCTAATTTCCTCTCTAAAAATGCACTATTGAATTCCTCAAGTGACTTGTAGTGGAGTAAATATCCCTTACAGTAATACGGTTAATAACCTGGAGATATTCATTCATAGATAGATGTTTATCGTGGGGTCCACAAGTCCAAGAACTGAGGCGTAAAATGTTTGCTGCTGCAGGGTCCCTGCGTAGGCTTCAAAATTTCCTACCCACTGCCACTAAGATTGCGCTTGCACAATCTCTTCTTTTCCGTATCCTCGACTATGCTGATGCCAGCTAGGGTAAATGCACCTAATACCGCCAGTTTAAGCTATGCTCATCTTGACATACAAAAAATAAGCACATATTCAATAACTGGAATCATTTTTTATTATTTTTCAGGTGCTTTTTACTCGATTATAGAAATAACTAGCAAGCATAAGAATAGTGATAGATAATGAATTATAGCGATGAACTGTAGCCCTGTGAAACGTGACTCGATGTGGAATACTTTCGCACTACCGTGCTTCGCGGCGGAAAACATTCGAAAGTATGGGTATCGATGTGGCGCACTTTCGCACTACCGTGAGTCGCGTTTCAGTACTTTAATGCTACAGTTCATCGCTATTTTGAACTTCGAAATTAAGTATGACAGTGTTAAAGTATGTGTAAACTGAATATGTATGTACCTACAGTCGGCAAAGGAGATGAGTACACCTTTTCATATAAATTTGTATGTAAAGGTGTCTACTATCCTATATTCTTTGCCGACTACCATGATAAGAAAAAATTTAAAAGAGTAAAAATCTTCTATTGCTAAACTAATGAACGCTCGTGCTTCGAACTAATTTACTATAGAATCATAGTATCAGAGCCTATGACATCAATCCTAGTTCGATCACATTACTAGATGATATATATTATTAGTCGCGTCTTTAGTGGGAGAACACGAAATGGCTATGCTGTCAGGCTAAAAACCTGGTGGTGATACCGAAAATCAATTTTAAAAAGCTAAAAAACGATGTTTTGTATGATAAGATTACCAGAAAAAACCAGGCTCATTTGCAAGATCATTAAAATTCTGTGTATTTCTAAACACTGGCGAAAGTGATGGCAGCAATAATTATAAGTCGCAAAAAGGTGCTAACGTACTATGGTTCTCAACGATAGATAGACACATTGATGTAACATTATGTTAGTGCTGCCATCACTTTCGCCAGTATTTAGAAATGGCAGTAGTGGCAGATCACACAGAATTTGAAGATCTTTCATAAATGAGCATGGTAATCTTCTCATATAAGACATTGATTTTTTTAAATTGATTTTTGGTATCTCCACCAGGTTTTTAGCCTGGCAGTAGAGCCATTTCGTGTTCTCCAATTAAATACGCGTCGAATGATGCACATATCATCTTATAATCTGAATGAACTAGGATTGGTGTCATGGGCTCTTATATTATCTCTATCTAGTACGTTAAAAACTGCAATATTACATGCGGGTCGGTTTTAGGATTTTTACTACCACTATTAGATGTCAGTAAAAGTAATGATTTTTTTTCTGAAAATAAAATCATTTTTTTTGCTCTCATGAAAAGTCGTGTTTTGGTTTATACGCCAATTGAAGCCAGAGGTGTCGATATAATTCGAAAACTATTATTTTTACAATCGTCAGCTACTTGAGCAAATACAGTTTACTTGAGTAAATATTCATAAACCTGTTGTACCACTTGCATCCGTCGGTATTGATCCTAAGGTTACGGGGTCGTTATAGACGTAATTTGAGGTCAATATCACAGCCAACAGAATAATGAACTTATATTGCATATACGACCTTAAAGGATTTATTTACACAATATTATATAATGGATGTGTTGCGCTCGAGGTTGATGCTTTTATACAAGATACAGTCTTTTTTATTTCTTACGTTGCATACCAACTTTTTGTTATACTTACCACTAAGCAGCAGCAGCACTGTAGCCACAGATATCTATTCTAGGTAACAGCGACATAACTTCCCCCTAGGCAGGTAGCTTAAAATTCAAACGGATAATCTCGTTGTCTCTTTTCTCCTTTTCTGGTTCTTATGTCCGAAATTTTCTATTCTAGATTTGTTCTTACCACTAGTCTGCGTTGATGCTAGCGTTTAGTATCTTAACTCTTTCATAGTAGATTTTAAATTCCAGCCACGTCCATCCGGTTACCGCCCGATCGTGTTACTCAACGAGGTGTGCAAGCGCTTTGAGCGGATTATTGCAGAGCGCCTCGTCGAGCGTGTCAGTTCGGTTTCCGCCGGTGGCGCTCCACCGTGGAAGCGATCATGCGCATTAGGCGCCTGGCGGAGGAAGTAGTCTCGCGGGGTGGGGTGGTGGTGGCGGTGTCTCTCGACATCGCCAACGATTTCAACATCCTGCCCTGGAGCTGCGTTAGGGAGACTCTCGCGTATCACGGACTGCCTCATGAAGTAACTTGGGCTCGTACTCGATAGCCGATGGGCCTTCGGACCACATCTCCGAAGTCTGGTCCCAAAACTGAGGGGGGCTGCGGCACGGCTATCGCGGCTGATGCCCAACGTTAAGGGACCCAACGCCCCCACTAGGAGAATGTACCTGGGGATCGTGCGAAGCATGGGCCTGTACGGGGCCCCCGTATGGGCGGAGACTCTGGCAGCCCGCAACGTGGCTGTTCTAAACAGCCCGTTAAAAGCGATGGCCGTCAGTGTCATCAGGGGGCTTACCCGGGGTGCCCGGCAACGGACACTTGGGGAGGACACCGTGCGGTTTTAGTCGAGACACGACATATCCACCCCCGCTGGCCAGCGGGGGGTATCCGAAGGGATTTCCGCACGTAAAAAAAAAAAAAAGGGGGTATCGCACGATCTCCGCCGAGGTGGCATGTCTCCTAGCCGGGACCCCTCTATGGGACCTGGGTCCTGTTTAATAAAACTTACAAAATGTAAATAGTAATTGTATTTTACAGGCTACAAGTCTACAAGTTTCTGTTTAATAAAGATTACAAGTTACAAATTCACCATGGTGGAAAATTCACAAAATTGTTAAATTGTTAAGCTACAATTTTACATATTTCTGTTTAATAAATATTTACTCTCTACAGGTGACAATTTACATATTTGTAGGGAAAACTGCTTTATTGAACGCATAATTGTAGTTACAAGTTTACATATTTTGTAAATTGTAGTAAAATTCCTACAGGTGGACTCGACTGTGTCAAAACATTTTGATTTTGCTCATTAACACATAATTAGTAAAGGAATTCAATTGTAATACAAAAAATGGTTTTAACAACAAGTACTAGTGATAGTAGTGATAATGAATACAATAATACAAGGCAACGGCAACGACGCGTTTTCCGTAAAAGGATAAACTTTACTTTGGATGTGACAGATTTTACGTTTAACGAAAAATTTCGTGTCAGTAAAACTACCGTCGAATATTTAATTACAAAAATTGGACAACATCTTAAATATAATTCTATTAGAAACGAAGCGCTTATACCCGCTCAGCTAATTTTGTGTACATTGCACTGGATGAGCTGTGGCTCACAATACTATGTTATAGAGGATGCACATTGTGTAACTAAAGGAACAGTACATAACTGTATAAAAAATGTGTCTAGGTTCATTGTCAGTAAATTATTCGGAGAAGTCCGCTGGCCAACTAATTGTTTCAATATCCCTACATTGTTTATGAAATATAATATTCCTAGAATAGCAGGCATTGTTGGTGGTTCGCTCATCCCAATGGATGCTCCTCGCCAAAACTAATCAGCATATGTCGTTAACTTAAATCTAGGAATCTTCAACAAAAACTTACATTTTATGTAAATTGTAACTTACAACTACTCCAATTTGTAGATACAATTATTGTCATCGAAATCTACAGGCGTTTTCTACAATTGTAAACGTTTATTAAACAGCATTTATACTCGCAATATTTGTAACATTTTTACTTGTAAGTTTTTTAAATATTGTAAGGTTTATTAAACAACACTTGTCATACAACTTAACAAAATATGTAACTTATTTACATAATTGTTGAATTGTAACGTTTATTAAACAGGGCCCTGGAAGCGAGAGCCTTTGCACTGTTGTAACAATGGCGCAAGGAGGCGCTGAAGCGGGGCCATAGGCCGGAACCCCGAGAAATCGGGGCTCAGCGGTCCCAGCTCCGCCGGGAACTCATGGAGACATGGAGGGTGCGACTTGAGCATCCAAGTTGGGGGGAATCCACCATTGCGGCGTGAGACCGATCATGAAGGAGTGGTTGGAGAGGCACCGCGGTGACCTCTCCTACCGGATGTGCCAGATATTTACCGGACACGGGTGCTTCAGTAAGTATCTATGGCGCATCCACCGGGAGCCAACGCCGCAGTGCCAGCACTGCGAGGATCCTGGCGAAGACACGGCGCTCCACACGTTGGTGGAGTGCCCTGCGTAGGCGAGTCAACGCCGGGATTTCGTTGCGGTCCTGGGCGTGGACGTTCTCTCGTTGGAGACCATGGTGAGGGCCGTGGTCTCCGACCGGAGCAAGTGGCACGCCGCCGCCTCTTTCGGCGAGCAGGTCATGCGCACGAAAGAGACGGCCGAAAGGGAGCGGGGAGAACCCTGCCTCCCGAGTTCCGCAGTCTCCGATCATGGAGACGAGTCAGACTCGTCTACGCCCGGGACTACCGACCTCCATGATCGGAGCCTGAGGACGGCAGTTCGCCGACTCGCCGTCCTTACAGAAGCAGGCCGTGGCGGAGGCGTGTCGTATGTGTCCTACACACGCCTGCCAACTCACCGACGCGGGATAAAACCCGACCCCACCAGGCGAGGCCGCGGTGGCGGACAAAGTCCGCCGGTAACCCTAGGGTTATCCTTTCGAGGGCTTACCCGGGGTGCCCTGCAATGGACACTTGGGGAGGACACCGTTTGGTTTTAGTCGGTCCGATTCCGACACGCACACCCCATAGTGGGCACCGATGGGGTGAAGCCCGAGGGGGTTTCCACACGAAAAAAAAGCCATAGATACGTTTGTATGAATATAATCTTTGTTATGTACCAAGTTGAAGAACTAATTTTCATAGATTTGGCATATGGCACGATTGGATGGTGATGATTTTCACTGGCTTTATGTTAGTTCTTGAAATATACCTATATCGTGTTATTTATATTGACAATAACAGATACCCGTATTATTTTCAGATGCCAACTACAAATGGACACCAAAATGGAGATCATAAAGTTATAGACAGTCAAAAAATAAGCACATTGCTCTTTACGACAGATATTGCCACAAATTCAAATATTAGGAAACTGGGTACTATAACAAGAACGCCAACACCAGATTATAATAAGAAAACTGAACCCACTTCGCAAATAAAGATTATTAAAGACGAAAAGGCGGAACTAGAGTCACTAGAATCTTATAAGTTAAAGAATCCTTCTAATGTTCTACCGAAGCCGCCATCCAATTATTTTGTCAAAGCCCCGAATGGTACAGCCACTATGAAAAAACATTCTCGGCCTGTGTCTGTCACAATAGGTGAATATGCCTATGGTGGTGGAAGCAGACGAGAACCGACAAAATTGGACTTCCTAAACGGAGAGAAAACGAATGGTGTACGAGACACCGACGATGAAGTTTCTATATCAAATAAACTACAGTCAGAGCTGGCTTTAACACTATCTAGATCTAATTTACGCAAGAAGACTGAAGCTTTGGTAAGTACATAGTCATCCTCTTTTCGGTAATTTATTTAATTTATGTAAGTAAATTGTATATATATATAATCATAAAGTTATATAGTAATATGATATACCTATTTCGATTTTGCTATGTACCTAATTTACCACCTCATCGAGATGAAAAATGTCGCCCAAATAAATTAATTATTGTCAGATATTTACGTAACTAATGCTACAATTATATTTTTTTTATACCACTTTTTTTTAACCTAGATTAACTATTTTGAATGGAGAATTTTAAGAACCTGATCAGTTAATACAAATTCTGAGACTAGCATGTTAATTGCCCTAGTCCACGTTACATCGTGTGTAAAGTATTTAAACCAAAAATATCCATAGATTTGCTGCTAAATCAAAATAGCCTTTATCTCTAAGATAACTTATCGTAAATTCCTGTGTAAATAATAATGTATTATCTTGATTCAATATATCATATAGTTCATTATAAATCATTAAAATTCATTCTGTTCAAAACATTTAATTATATGATGTATTCACCTAAGCGGCGAAGTCCAAAATTTACCGAATCTTGTGACAGGAAAAGGTGTAGTCTTGGTCAATGAGATTTCGATAAAATCATTTCATCGTTAGCCCCGCTGAGTATATTGAATTTTAGGAGAGTTAGCTCGGTGAAGTGTTACTCATCAAAATAAATAAACATGAAAAGGCCAGTGGGTACATCTAGAAATACCAATAACTGCCATGGCCTGAAGTCTGATTATGTTATGGTACAATTCTAAGATTATATGAGATAAAGAAACAAATTCTAATTACCTGCCTATGTGATAATATTAAACAAGATACGAACTGCATTTGTTTATTTTCAAACATTTGCATGATTCAGTCATCAAATCTATTCATGGATTTTAAAATAATCACAATTTATTTAATTGCGGGAAATTTACCCATTTGTGAGAAGGAAATCGTTCGGTTCGCGCCCTCATTAGGTTATTGAGATAGCCATTGAGAGAGAGAGATAACCATTCTGTAGAAGTCTATCTGTCAAGTCTATCAGTGTTAAGCGGCTGCGTATGGTTTTAATTTGATACTATTTTCAAAAAGATATAACCTATAGCGAATATAATTAATTTGATACTATTTTCAAGAAGATATAACCAAATTCATATTAGCACTTACAATGAAAGGCTTCGTTATAGACAAATATTCGATATTCTCTTCTTATAATGATAGAGCTATGCTTTTCCCAGCTCTAATATTCTGACTCGATTTCGGAGAAATACCATCCTCCCTTGGCCTCCGCAGACCAACTGTTACCCTGGTTTTTTTGGTCTGTTTTTCTTTTCATTGAAAAGTGTTTCACTCCTCAGTTATTATTTTTTTTTGTATTTAGAACGCTAGTGATTCTATCATAAAGATAATTTCGATCTTTGATTTTCAATTCTAGAAATTGTTCTAGCTTTAGGAGGCGGAGTCATCTGCCTTGCCTTGCCCCTCACCATCTGGTAGGGCCGCCCCCAAGGGTCCCGCTCCAGCGTCTCCAGCAGCTCGCGGAAGGAGGCCTGTTTGGCCCGCCTAATCTCCGCCCGGAGGGCTCCTCTGGCCTCCCTGTATCCCTCGTACAACTCCGCCTCTCGGGCCTCCGCAGACCAACTTTTACCCTGGTTTTTTTGTTCTGTTTTTCTTTTCATTGAAAAGTGTTTCACTCTTCAGTTCTTATTTTTTTGTATTTAGAACGCTAGTGATTCTATCATAAAGATAATTTCGATCTTTGATTTTCAATTCTAGAAATTGTTCTAGCTTTAGGAGGCGGAGTCATCTGCCTTGCCTTGCCCCTCACCATCCGGTAGGGCCGCCCCCAAGGGTCCCGCTCCAGCGTCTCCAGCAGCTCGCCGATGGAGGCCTGTTGGGCCCGCCTTATCTCCGCTCGGAGGGCTCCTCTGGCCTCCCTGTATCCCTCGTACAACTCCGCCTCTCGGGCCTCCGCAGACCAACTTTTACCCTGGTTTTTTTGTTCTGTTTTTCTTTTCATTGAAAAGTGTTTCACTCTTCAGTTCTTATTTTTTTTGTATTTAGAACGCTAGTGATTCTATCATAAAGATAATTTCGATCTTTGATTTTCAATTCTAGAAATTGTTCTAGCTTTAGGAGGCGGAGTCATCTGCCTTGCCTTGCCCCTCACCATCCGGTAGGGCCGCCCCCAAGGGTCCCGCTCCAGCGTCTCCAGCAGCTCGCCGATGGAGGCCTGTTGGGCCCGCCTTATCTCCGCTCGGAGGGCTCCTCTGGCCTCCCTGTATCCCTCGTACAACTCCGCCTCTCGGGCCTCCGCAGACCAACTTTTACCCTGGTTTTTTTGTTCTGTTTTTCTTTTCATTGAAAAGTGTTTCTTTTCTTTGAAAAGTGTTTCTTTTCTTTGAAAAGTGTTTCTTTTCTTTGAAGTGTTTCTTTTCTTTGAAAAGTGATTCTTTTCTTTGAAAAGTGTTTCTTCTGATCTGATTTCACAATGATATCACAAATAAAGTCCGAGTTTTTAGAGAGTTTTTAGAAACTTCCAGACCAGCTTTTACCCGGTTGTTTTTTTGTTCTGTTTTTCTTTTCTTTGAAAAGTGTTTCTTTTCTTTGAAAAGTGTTTCTTTTCTTTGAAAAGTGTTTCTTTTCATTGAAAAGTGTTTTTTTTTGTTTTCAACACGTTCTCTGCTCTGTTTTGCGATTGCCTGAGAGAAACTTCCAGACCAGCTACTAACCTGTTCATATATTTGTATTGAAAAGAAGTCCATTGCACTGGGATTGTTTATCACTCTCACATACAGGGGTTTGTCATTTATGTCATATTTCGTATGTACTGCGCTTGTATGTTTGTAATATAGAATATTATAAACATACAAGATACGCGCGAAAAACATAACCCTTATGGAAAGTCGGGTAAAAACACTATAACAATAGATAAAGATAAAGATAAAGATAAAATATTCTTTATTGTACACCATAAAAGTAGTAATAAATAAATAATACTCGACTTAAGTTAATAAATGTACAATGGGCGGCCTTATCGCTAACAGCGATCTCTTCCAGGCAACCTTTGGATGGATCTGTTCTATTCTGTAAATAAAGTTTTATTATGAGTTTGTATTTTTATTCAATATACTACCTTACAAAAATAACAACTATCGATAAAATTCTAAAATGTATAGGAACATCCCTAGTGGATTTTACGTTTCCGCGGGTCGAGGTTTATGTGGTGTTATTATAAACATCTTGAGGTCTTTTATCAAATTATTTACGTTATTTAGATAGCATAGGTGTTCTTTGAAATTCATTTGAATTTTCATTCATTCCTTGAAATTTAGCTAACAACGTGGTTTCCAAATTTTGGACTATTAGAATGAATATTTGTTTGCATTATTATTCATTTTTTGTGGCTTGATCATAAAAAATATAAATCAATAAACCTATTGCCGTTTACAGAATCGTAAAATATGGTTTGGTTGTAGAGTAATTACTTTGTTTCTACATGATAGTAAGACAACGTCACGATTTCATCACCCGCCCGTGCTCCCTTTTTTTTTGACAGTTTGTTGCTTGGCTTGACAGGTCAATATCGATTTCGTACGGTTTGTGAAAGTGCTGGACACCTTACTTTTCTTATTACCCTGTTTTGCCCAACCGCACCCTTTGTCTCTGTAAATGGCAACATGCGAGTTGCAAGCATTCATGAACCTCGGAAGCCTACTCATCAGCCTACCATCGGGTGTATCATAGCTGTGTACTTGTTTGCTATCATAGTAGTATAAAGCAATATACGGGCAACATTGACTCATTTATATGTATACATTTTCAATTCTTTCCAGGATAAAGGCATTATTCAAAGAAGTTGTAATACAACAAAAGAAGACAGTGATTCGTCTATAGATAAAAATTTTCACGTTAGATATGGCAATAATTTGCTGCCAATGCCACCATGTATATCGATACCAAAAGTTTCGGTTTCAAAAATATTGCCTTGAGAAGACAAGAAATATTTAGGTAGACGAATATCGGTGTTTAATTAAAATTGTTAGAAAACCTCAGCACTTATGCACTATATAATACAATAACTATGGCATGCATGATTTCACCAGTTTTGTTACTAACGACAATTTTTAGGTGGTGGTAACTGCATAACCACAGCACACTTGAAATAGGTACCTCATTCATGAACGAAAACAAAATAACCTTATACATTCCTTTTCAATTCTTAGATTATAAGTACCTTTTAATATTTATGTGTTTTCTTTGGACAGTAAACTGCCATAAGGATTTATGATGGCTTTATTACTATGCATCCGTGAAACGATATGGTTTACATCTATTATATCAACGTATAAATTAGTTGCCTTAACACTTCCATTGAATGATTATATTTATCGTCAAATTTAAAATCATGATACGTGAATTACTTAAATTAAATGTGATTCCCAACTCGCAATGCCGCAACCAGTGTTTATTGCCTTTATTGCTTTCAATCATTTACCATGTGTACCTATTTATATTACCATTCGCGTGCTGAGCTCAACCACGGCACGTGATTATTAATTGTGAGTTATGGTACCTATATCCACTTATTTGTATATTTACCGACAGCAATCAAAATCAATCAAGCAAAACAATCAATCAAACAATTTTAGTTTCCTAAGCATGGCTAGGTATTCCAACACAACATAATATTTATATTAATTACTAGGAATTCAGTGCAGGGTGCGACTGAAATATATTGAGCTGAGCGAGCAGGACACTTACTTGAAAATAAGACATCTTACTACGGTCGCGCGCTTAGCTTGAACTGTTTTTCTGTGATTATTCCTCAATGGTACATCGGACATGAACCATCTCGCTTCAAAACACTCCTCAGTGTCCATACTATCACCGTGGTTTGGTCAAGATCGCGCGAGTGGTTACGGAGGAGTTCAACCACCAACAAACGGCGATGTCGCGTATAAGAGCTTCGCTCGCTCAGCTCAATGAAACTGAAACTTCTAACAAAAATCAGCATTTATCAATAAAAATGGGTGATGCCTTACAGAACATAACGTTGTTTTACTAGGAATACTGCACACAATTTATAAACGTTTAGAATTGTTAAAAAACAGAAAGTCATGCATAAGCACACATCGACTTAAAATAGTTAAAATGAGAACATGCTCAAAGAAATAATACAATTATTATAACTACCAATACTTCTAATATTATCTCGTAATTGTTTAAAGTAGGTACCTGTATTTTTTTTTTTAAATTCCTTTTGTTTGCAGGCCGATGCAACCCGATGAAGATACAAGAAAAGGCACATTACAATAAAAGTTCATTAAAATTAGTCGTCTAGTGAAAATAAAACATTTTGGTTAGAATTTAAATAGTCGACCAAAGTTAGTTAGGTATTTAACTTATGAATTTATAAAATCGTATCAATATTATTTGTAGTGCCACCTCCGAAATAATTGAAACTACAATTACTACATATGAATATAATGTAATCATAATGTAGATACTTAATTGTACCCAATAAAATGTGTTAATATATTTTAATGTTTTACGTATTGAATTATTGATTTAGTGAATCAAATATTGTACTTATATCTGTGGAATGCCTAAGTCATAATAAAATGCTGGTATAGAATAGTTATTTGTTATTTTTACCCGATTGCCAAGAAGGGTTATGTTTTTCGCGCGTATCTTGTAGACATGTAATATTCTTTATTACATCATATCTTCCAAACTGCTGCACTTTATTTAATTAGCATATAGTTAAATTGGTCTTGGTTACCCAAATGTTCTTAGATAGGCCACACGAAGAAAAGCAACATGATGACTATGAGACGCAAAGTGAAAAATTAATTTTTATTTTTAAATACTGCAATATTGGTATCAAATTACAGGGCTTATCAAGAGGATTTTAAAATGGTATATCATGACTATATTTTAATTAAAATTAAAGCGTTTACGGGGCTTACCACAAGCGGAGGCTCTGTACATAGTCCTGTTTTCGTTTGTGTTATGATTACAAGATTCGTTTCTCTTAAAACAAGAAGCAGCAAATAAAAATAAATATTCAAAAAATAATAACCCGACTGCTGCTAAAAAAACGAAGCATGTTTATTAGAAGGCGGTACCCATTTGCAAACCATAAATCGAAAAGAATTAATAGGTCCCGCCTGCTAATAAACTTGTTTCGGTCTTTTTAGCAGCAGTCGTGTTATTTTGTTTTTATTTTATTTTTATCCCTACTTTTATCCTACAAGGTTTTAATAGTCGTTCCTCCTGAATGAGTTCGCCCAAGGGCATCACGAAGCCATTTTATTGTAATCGATCTACTAAAACCATTCCAACCCGTTAATTAGATTGAATTACCCAGTCCGCCACTACCATGCCACCAGGTTAATTTTTTAAGAACATTTGTTTCTTGCCCTATACCTGTTAGGAATGACCGGATGATGGTCTGTGCCAGACTGAATCCGCCATCTTTTAATTATTTCACAGAAGTAAAGTACCCTGCCGTTGCCAAGGGTGCGCCACTAAAATGTTTTCTAATGCTGCACCTATGTTTTCTATCCGGCTACTCTAAGGACCTGAATCCTTAGAGGAGTAGCCTTTCGTGCAAGTCAGTTTACTTATAGATAGAAAAGGTTTATTTGGGATCCTTATCAATAACCGTAGAAGGCTTATAGTTTACAGTTCGTAACAGGCTATAGCTGTTTTAAATTAGCTACTATACCTTTTTTTTTTTTTTTTTTTACTGTTTACTTATCTTATTTTTTTAAATCAGATTACAAAATTACCGAAGTTTGCCACGTCACATGCATAAACGAACTCGTAATAATGTTAGGTACATTACAACGCGTTCGTGGCGGAATTCTATACTATTATAAAATTGTAAATTAGTTATGTCTGTACATTGAAGATATTTACAAAAAAATGGGTTATGTTAAATGAACGATCCTGAACACATAAATATTTTTTTTTTAATTCTTGTCTGTTTATCTGTTTGTTTGTTTGTTCGCGATGGACGCAAAAACTACTTTACTTATTTTGATGCTATTTTTTATTAGAAAGGTCTTGGTCAGACTTAAAACCGTACGTTTCATTGCAATTGGTTAAGTGTAACCGGAAACATCAATAAACGATAACCGACCTTCAAGAGGGCGGAGCAGCGGGCATCAGCTAGTATAAAATAAATGCTCTTTATTTTTCCCGGACACTCTATACACTCACACTATACACTCCCGGAGTGCCGACGGAAGTGAAAACACAAAAACAAAATTAATGTACATATGTATTTCTGATGGATATCCATCCATCCATCCCTTGTAAATTATAAATATGTTTGTGTTTATAATAATACCTATTACTGCAATGAATATATAGGGCCCTACTTCTACTTTAGGATCTTCGAAGCTCAAGTCTACTTCACGATCCGGTACACTTGCTGATTAACGGAAAATGCGCTGACGCAGGTTTTTCTCTCGAAGTTGGCAGGTCAGATGATATAAGGCTGTGATTAAATTCTCTTTGACAGTCAGTCACGATAAGCCACATTAGAACGTGAAAGTGTTTTGGAGCATGGGGCGGAACCGAATCAAGCTTGGGATGCAACCGGAATCGATCCTGAGATGATGATGATGACATCATTTTAATTCAAGTAAAACCACAGAACTAATAATAAAAGGTATTGTTATTTACTCTTATATTAGTTCTGAGTAAAATCGTGTCTACGCATGTCTACGAGACATCCGTCTTCGACGTAGACTGACAATAAGCCAAATTCTCAGTCTGCGGTCTAGATCGAGATTGTACGTAGTATATCTTAATCGCTCTGTGACGGCCTACGACGAGTAAGGGCGTTTACACATCATGCCGCAGCGGCAGCGTTTTTCACCACGCCTTGTAGCAGGTGGTACTTAGACTTGTCGCCGCTGCGTCGTTTGTAAGACTTCATTCAAATCTAACGGGGAGTACTGCAGCTGCGGCGTAATGTATAAAACTATAAAAGCATGAAACCGCATGAAACATACCCGCAGTTGTCAATATGACATGATTTTATTGTATTATTGTCACTCTTTTGATTACGTCTAAATATTTCTATTATTTACACCCAAGTTTATATTTATTTATCATTTGAATATAAGGTTTCGATGAGTTATACAAATGAGGAGTTGCTAAATAAAAATCCATCATTAAGCTTCTGTGAAAGTCTTAGAAGACTACTATCAAGAGAATGCAAAGATTTTACAGATACAGTAGCAATTGAAAGCGCGTTCAAAGAAACTACGAGGGATGGTAAAGATATTTTACGTTTCGTACGGCTCGGTAAGTACATAAGCAGAAAACTTTGAAGCTCCATGTACCTATTCATGGTATATAGGGCCCCATGAACGAACACCTTCGGAGCCCAATCCAACACTACCTGCTCCCTGGTATCCCTGCTTATTAACGGACTTTCCTCTCGAGCGGTCCCGTAAAAGTCAAGATCACGAGTAGGAGTAGACCCACACACAGGAGCACCCCCTTAATGTACATCCCGGCAATCTTATGTTCATATGTGGTACTTTGTGACCTAAATAACGAATTATGACTTTGACTTGCATATGTACGGATTTCCATAGCTTTATGATTTCATCAGCCTCTCTATGCAGGTAGATGCCAATTGAGCTCAATTAAGCTCACTAGGCATCTACCTGCATCAATTGATTGAATTGATGATTGAGGTTTAGAAGAATCGGGTTTACGAATAGATACCTAACAGGATGATATTTTCCCTGCAGTGAGGTCTTGCGGTTGTTGAGGGGTTGACTAAATTAAACATAGTACAATATTAATTTCAGCATTAACTTCCAAAGCGTTTGTAATAGCTTGTGAAAAGGAACAGGCTGCTCCGTCACATCTTGGAACTATATCAAGTACAGGAAATTCACATGAATTAATCAAACTGTACCCGTGGAGAGCTGTAAAATTGTCTGTATTTAAAAAAAGCAAAAGATACTGCGTAAAAGTTTTATTTCTTGATAAAACTACAAGATATTTTGAATTGCGTGGGATACCAAAAATGAAGGTACTGGTAGGATCTTACAAATTTTGTTATGTCCCCAGTACACAGTGGCCAACAATGGGCTATGCTATGCAATGCGTAACTGTTCGTAGGCGTCGTACGTAGGCACTCTCAGAATGGCGCGTACTCGTAGCTCATTGCTCATTGCTACGCCACGATTCCTCTGAAGTGTACGAAAAACAGATAACATCCCGATTGCGCGCCACGCGGATGTTGATGACTGATCGTGTGCCACTGCATGCCATTGCCCATCATGGGCCATTGTGTACTGGACGCTTTAAAGTTAAAGAGGCACACAGATATGCTCACTGCCTACCAATTCCTAAAATTACTTCAAGGTTTCTTCTTATTCAAGGTTTATTTTCATACATTTCTCAGATTTATTGGGAGCTATGGCGTCGTTACATAAAAGAACTAAACAATACGAAGAAGACATGGCCATTCATCGATCATTCCAATGATAGTAATCAAAATCGTGATGAGGAAACTCATTGTATAGAACTTTGTGTGGCAAAACCCAAAAAAAGGGTAGGTATTATAGATAGATATGAATCTTTAATAGGTATTCCGCTGTTGGGGTGTGTGTTGGGTAACCTCCTCGAGTGTCGCTCCGATTCCGATCCCGCTGCAGTCCGGGGGGAACGGAATCGGAGCGGCCGGTACACCCTGGGCGGCGGTCAATGGCTTCCCCTTCACCCCTTCATAGGGTTGGCATTGATCGTCGGCCAATACCCAACGTGGCGGGAACACATCGCTCTCCGTACTCCTCTGCTTTCAGAGGAGACAGGATGAGCGATGTGTGTAAAAGGTATTCCGCTGTTTCGCACAGAAATATGAAACACATGTAGGTAGGTAGATCAGGAGTATGCCGAGTACCACATCCTGGCTTTAAATTAAAAGAAATCGGTGGTGATAAGCGTATTAACCAGATGTTACCGATTTTTAATTCTAGGATGGATTCATGGGAAGAACCTTTAATTAAAGTGGGTCTAATTAGTTGATACTACTCTCGTAAACAATCCATAAACACCATCATCAGCAGCCATCATGCAGGGTTGAGTCCCAGTTCCATCCGAGGCCTTCACCTCGAAGCCCGTGATTCCGACCTTGTCTACTTCACTTCGTACGGTCTTGAGCATCCCTGCCGGAGAACTTTGAGAGAGGTCGCTTAACGACCTCCGTCCTCCATGAGCGCAGGCCTGGGGGTGGCAGGTGAGGCCGCCTGTCACCCCAGCAGAAGCAGCCCGGGACGGTGGGGCGGCTAGCGCCCCTCCCCCAAACCGGGGCAAGACGGGGACACCGTAGTTCCCAAACCCAAGGGGGCCATCTCGAAACCGGAGTTGGCCCAGGGTCAGTCGGGGTGCGAGGGATATGCTCTATGGGCAACCTTACACCCCTGCGTTTGAAGACCCGAGACGGCGTGCGGTTTTAGTCGGTTCAAGCCCGACATAACCGCCCCCGCTGGTCGGCGGGGGGGGGGGGGGGGTATCCGAAGGTATTTCCGCACAAAAAAAAAAAGAAAACAAAAAAGGTACGTGTGGGATGGGATATCTATCGATAGGTCTTCAAAAATGATATTGAGGTTTCTAATATAATTTTTTTCTAAACTGAATAGTTTGCGCGAGAGACACTTCCAAAGTGGTAAAATGTGCCCCCCCCCCCCTGTAACCTCTAAAATAACATAACTTCACGCCTGTATCCCCGAAGGGGTAGGCAGAGGTGTATTACACACCCACGATTCGCCAGTTATGTTAAGGTCCCAATGTAATAGGGGGCAAGCCTATTGCCATCTACCGGGCACATTATTAAGCGAGCAATAATTTATTAATGCACACATAACTACGAAAAGTCAGAGGTGTGTGCTCGGGGCGACTGGGGATCGAACTCAAGACCTCGTCTCAACAGTCCGTTACGTACGACACTGGGCTATCGCCGCTTTTATCTCTGAAATAAGAGAATGATAAAACCAAAAATATATATCCCTTCATGGACGAGTCCGACTCGCAATTGGCCGCTTTTTTTTGTTCCGGCAGGAAAAAGTCTACCTAGTCTGCATATCGCGAGGTACGTGGAAACCGCGTGGTTATGTGGGGCTCTCACCACCACCATTCAGATTCTCGCTCTGGGCCCAACATCCTTTAACCGTGCCCGGCCCTGACACAGTAGCCCTTGCCAGTGTACAGTAAGAGTAGGGCAAAGCTCCCACGTGCCGTATTGGGGCAGCGCCCTATCTCTTGCGAAATCTTTTCTTGTTCATACCATTTTTAATGGTGATGAGAATATTCCTAGGCGGATTAGGAACCTTGAATCTCAGCAGCCCGTTTTGCTGTACAATATGCCATTGCATACAGTTTTAAATATCTTGGCCATAAAAAGTTAACCCCGCAGCTAAGTGAAAAGTTAGACATTGAGCGAGAATGAAGGGCGTTGTCGGTGAGAACAAACATGCTGGCTCGCAGGTAGGCACGCTGTTCTTCCTGCGTTTGAAATTTACGAATATGAAATAGTAGGAATGTGGAATCGCATGAATGTGAAAATTGTTTGAATAGTAGATAAGCATGTGAAATTGTGCGAGATTGTACGAATATGAAAAACAGTCGGTAAAAAAACTGTAAGAATATAAACATAAGGTATATATGTACCTTTATTATATCTACTTTGTGGGTATGTGCTATGACGCGGGACATTGGATTGACCCTGAATACCATGTTACATTAGAGAGTTTCTCAAGACAAAACAAATGAGCCCAAACTCGATAGATTTATCTTGTTGAATTTAGGAGTTCCTATAGCCACCTTCCTACTCCATGATCAGACCCTGAAAACCGTGTCACATCAAAGAGTTTGTCAAAACAAAACAAATGAGCTCAAACTCGATAGGTTTATCTTGTTTGGTTCAGGATTTGCTATTGTACCCTTTCTGCTCCATCATCAGACCAGCTCCATGATATAAATTAATGCATTGTCGTCGAACTAAGCGTGCATGCAAAATTTTCATCTCAATCGGTTGAGGATAAATGCCTCGAAATTCAGTTGCAAAATTTTACTCGCACTCTTATACTCATATATAAATGCAGAGCAAGTTAAATAAAAGCTTTTAATAATTAGGCCTCTCTATAATATTATATATAATTTTATATTATTATTATAGATAAGAATAATTTTTATGTATATTTTTGTAGCTTTAAAATAAAAATTATTTATTTTCATTATGTAGAAATATTCTCCGCCGAAATGGCCAGATAAGTATTTATACTTAGGATCAACGAGAGAAACTGAAGACAAAATTCGGCCATGCCCAGTGCCTGGACTAGGAAAAACAGAAGAAATCCAACTTCTGTATTTGAAGCCTGAATATTTTGGTTGCTGGGAACAGTCGGAACACTGGGTCCAGTGTAGAGAAAGTTCGTCAGAATTTGCTAGTCAAAATAATGAAGATAACGATTGTTCAAATGAAAAATGAAGCGTGACATGCTTATTTAAGTTTTAAGTGATGTACGTATTTTGAAAGCTACGAAATAAACAGATCCTCTATGCTTACTAAGTTTTACCTACTACTTATTTACCTACTAATGAGCATATCATCATCCGAGCGGCCCCTGAAAAATTCTTCCACTTTTGGAATGTAAATAGAATGGGTTGTAACATAACTCTTATCATGGCAACTCATTTGAAAGAACTTGAGGGTATGACCCTGTTGAATACAGGGGAATTCTCCACTCTGTTGTATGTGCAGTGGTGCCATTAAGAAAGATTCGCCGTCACATTTAGGGGGTTGATATGCAAATTCTGCAAACATTGACGAACATTTAATGTAATTTGTTCGTCAAAAGTGAATCTTGTACAAAATCTAACTACATTATGTGCTGAATTATACTTATAACCTTTGATTTGAACTTGGTTTTTGAACACCATTCAATGTTACATACGAAATAAATAAAACAACAGACACATATCGAACATAACGATAGTACGCAGTCGACCAGTACACAGTAATAATAGTAGGGGAACCTATGTTACAAAGAGTATATTAGAGGTACCTGCTGTATTCCGTTGAACATGGTTATACCTACCTAGAACAAACCTAACTAAAAAAAACTCCCGTGCTTTAAAATAATATTAAGTATCTATGGCAGTCGTCAATCTTTTGTCAACTTTAATTACTTTAACGTTTACTGTACGAATTTGTAGGTCTCTCTGGTGGTAAGTCATTGGTTGATCAGTCCCAAATCAGTCCTTTTAAGGCTTTTATCTACACCCATGCTTCAAATCCTCTATAAAAGATTCTGAAACAGTTAGCTTATTGCCAACATTAATACATCCAATGTCCTGATAACCATAATATCATCCGAACGGGTGTTATAATGTTGTATGAAATTTTATAATGACACTGTTATGTGGCAACATTATGTTGCATATAATGAGTGGCAACACTCTTGAATGTATCCGCCATATTGCAGATAGATATTCTAACAATGGTACTGTGTCCGTTTATAATAGTAAATATAAAATATTAATTGTGATCCTTTGGTCTATCATTTACATCAATGCCTACACAAAACATGGCGCAGTCGGCGAACTCAGGAGACTCAGCGGCGGTGAGCCAAGTCAGGGCAGATTACCAAAATATACAGGTAAAGTTGCCTCCAAATTTAAACCTCGGTGGTACAAACGCGTCATCAGAATGGCGGTTCTGGATACAAATTTTTGAAGATTTTTTAGCCGTAACGGGCAATGATAAGGCGTCAGATGCGGTAAAATTGGCGTTGCTGCGAAATATGATGGGTCCCGAAGCTTCTAAGATAGTAACCACGTTACCTATCAATGAGGAAAATATAAAAATTTACGCGAGGGTCAAAATTGAAATTGAAAAATTCGTCAACCCGAGAACCAACATCGTTTTTGAACGCTATAAGTTTAACGAACGAAAACAAAAAGAAGGCGAACCGTTTGACACTTTCCTTACTGATTGTAGGCACTTGATTAAATCGTGTGAATATACAAATGTAGATGAAATGATGCGAGACCATGTGGTGTGCTCCATCTATGACAAGGCATCTCAAGAGGCTTTACTCCGTTTAGAAGACCTTACGTTAGAAAAAGTGGTTAGATTTTGCCAGACTAAGGAACATGCTACACAACAGGTGACGGCCATGAACCCGTCGACCTCAGCAGTTTGTGCTACAAAATCCAAGGAGTACACGAAATACAAGAAAAATATAGTAAAATCAACAAAGCACACGTTTAAATGTAATAGGTGTCAAAAGGTACATGGTCCGAGAGAGTGTCCAGCATTTGGTAAGAAATGCAAGAAATGTGGCATCAAAAATCATTTTGCAATCAGCTGTAAGGTCAAGCGAGATAATAAAGAAATTAAGGAGTCAAAATGTGTATCAAATTCTGACTCTGAAAATGACATGGTGTTTTGTGGGTCCTCCGTTGCTGTCAAGTCTAAGGTAAATGTATGGTATGAAAATATATTTATTGAAAATTATAAAGTTAAATGTAAATTGGACACTGGTGCAGATTTAAGTATTATGCCTTTGAAAGTATTTAATAAAATAAATGTAAAACAAAAGTTTAAATTGTTGAAAACAAATATAAAATTAGAATCATTTGAGGGTAATAAAGTTTCACCTATTGGTATGGTAAATTTGTCTTGTGAGTACAAGGGTAGAAAATGTTCTGAGAATTTTGTTATTCTAGATTGCAAATCTATGCTTTTAGGATTACCAGGTTGTATGCAGTTAAATTTGATACAGCGAGTTTATACTGTCAAGTCAAATATCAATGACAAAGATAAACAAAATTTTATTGAACGAAATATTGATGTGTTCAGGGGTACAGGAAAGGTTCCTGGTACTTTTGACATAGTCACAACAAATATAGATTCTCAGATATGTTATCCATCTCCTAGAATACCTAATAAAATGCTAGAACCATTAAAATGTGAGCTTGATAGGTTGGTAAAAAGAAACGCTATTGTTAAAGTTGAAAATATAAATATTGATGCTTGTATTAACAGGTTCGTGATGGTTGAAAGAGCAAATGGTCAGGTAAGATTGTGCCTTGACCCTGCTGATTTGAATAAATATATTGTGAAAAAACCTAAAATTTTACCTACCCTCGATGAGTTAATATGTAAATTACAAGGTAAGAAATTTTTTTCGGTCTTAGATTTGAGTGAGGGTTTTCATCATTTGTCCTTGAGTGAGAAAGCATCATGGAAGTGTTGTTTTGCAACACCCTATGGTGTCTATAGGTATTTAGTGTTACCGTATGGTGTGATGAATGGGCCTGAACTATTTCAGGATGTACTTGAATCTCACTTCAATAAAATATCTAATGTAATTTGTTGGGCTGATGACATACTTGTAATGGGAAATACTTGTAAAGAACATGATCAGGCTCTGAAAAGTGTTATATGTAAGGCTAGAGAATTGGGGATAGTATTCAATAAAGATAAATTACAGTTCCGACAAACTGAGGTTAAGTATGTAGGGCAAATATTTAATGAAAATGGAATGTCAATGGACAGAGACAGGGCTGAATCTTTAATAAGTTTAAAAGCACCTAATACCAAAGAACAATTAAAGGGTATGATAGGTTCATTTAGTTACATTAGGCGCTACGTGCCAGACATGGGTGAGTTAATGGCCCCTTTGTGTAAGTTATTGCGTAAAGATGTGGAGTTTAGTTGGTTGCCAATACATCAACAAGCTTTTGATAAACTCAAGCACAGAGTTTCTACAGCCCCAGCTCTTGCTCCATTTGATTCCAGGAAAAAGATAATTTTACAATGTGATGCATCAAAGTATGGCTTAGGTTGTTGTATGTTTCAAAATGATAATAATGGTACGCCAAGATTGATTGCTTGTGTATCACGTACTATGAATGACACAGAGTTGAATTATGGTCAGACTGAGAAAGAACTGTTGGCTATATATTTTGGCTGTAAGAAGTTTCACAAGTATATATATGGAACTAATGTTGATGTACAATCTGATCATAAACCTATTATAGCTATTATGACGAAGCATATAAGTAAATTAGGGTCACCTAGACTGAAACGTCTTCGACTCAAATTATTAATGTACAATTTAAATGTTATATATGTCCCAGGTAAATTAATACACTTTGCTGACATGTTGTCTAGGAACAGTCTAAATGTAACAGAATATGATAATGAAATGTTGCAGATGGTGCACAGTGTGTCAAAGTATTTGCCTATGTCCCCAGAAAGAAAAATAATATTCAGAAATGCTACAAATAATGATACAGTTTTGAGTAAAGTTTGTAAATTTTATTATAATGGTTGGCCAAGAAATGTGTCCAAAGAATTAAAAATATTTGAAAAACTTAAAGATTCAATTTATATGCAAGATGGATTATTGTTTTATGAAGATAGAATTATAGTTCCTAAATCTTTAAAGTCATATGTGCTAGAAGTAGTACATAAAGGTCACTTTGGAATCTCTAAAACATTAGGACGTGCAAAAGAATTGTTTTATTGGGAAGGTATGAGATCAGATATACATGAATATGTTAAATGTTGTAGAACATGTGAAAAGTATAGTCCAAATAATAAAAAGGAGCTATTAATGCCCCATGATGTTCCTAAGGAGAGATTTTTAAAAGTAGGCACAGATATTTTAGATTTTGATGATAAATGTTATTTAGTAATTATTGATTATTTTTCACATTGGATGGAATTACTGCCATTAAAAAATAAATCTTCTAAATCTGTTATAAATGCAATGCAAGTAGTGTTTACACGGTTTGGGTATCCTCTTGAAATAATTGCTGACAATGTCCCTTTTGCATCTTATGAATGTAAATGTTATTTTAATTCTAAAGATATTATCTTAACTACGTCCACTCCAAGATATCCACAGAGCAATGGTATGGCAGAAAAGGCAGTACACATATGTAAAATGATTTTAAAAAAGTATAAGGAGGAGGATAAGGATTATAGAGAGGGTATAATGGAATATAATAATGCCCCACTCACTGATTTAAATATTTCCCCATCCCAAATTCTAAATAGTAGACGTGTAAGGATGTCTCCATGTACAATAGAGGTGTTAAAGCCTACAGTTCAAGAAAATGTGTATAATAAGTTAGTAGTAAAACAGTCGTTAACTAAACAGTTTTATAATAGAAAAGCTATGAGAAAAAATGTTAATTTAAAACCAGGTGATGAAGTAGTTTACAGAGATAGTAATAAGTGGCAGAAAGCTAAAATTGATTCGAAATGTGTAGAACCGAGATCATTTATAATCTCCAAACAAGGAGGAGGTAAAATAAGAAGGAATACTTCTCAAATGAAAAAATCGTATAGTAAACCAAATTGTAAAGACATTGTGCACACTACAAGTGATTCTTTAGTTATAGAATTCCTGGAACCCACACTGCAAACAGAAAGTGTACCAGATAATAGTTTGAATTTGAGTAGTGAAAGTGTGCACAGTTTCTTTTCAGATGGTATTTGTGATCTCACTGAATCTGAAGCATCTGAACGGATGTCTGAGTGTAATTTAGATATTAATGTACCCACTCAGGATAGCGGGCCTCAAAATGATCCGGTGACTTCAGTCACTGCCAAAACTACTCGAAGTGGTAGAATAGTTAAACCTATACAAAGGATGGATTTGTAGAGGGCCGATATCCAAGGGGGGAGGTGTTATGTGGCAACATTATGTTGCATATAATGAGTGGCAACACTCTTGAATGTATCCGCCATATTGCAGATAGATATTCTAACAATGGTACTGTGTCCGTTTATAATAGTAAATATAAAATATTAATTGTGATCCTTTGGTCTATCATTTACATCAATGCCTACACAAAACAGACACTCCTTTCGCTTTTTCAATGTCTTCCGCGCAAAGGGTTACTCATCAGACAGCCAAATTCTTACCGCCCGATGCGTGGAATCTGCATATGAGTTTCAAAAAAAGAACTGTCATTCACGCGCGTTGCATTGCACTACAACAGCGGCGGCGCGCCGTAAAAAAAAAATTAAAGCTTGTTCGTTCGAATTCGAATTCCCGCTATTTTTCTTCGCTATTATTTTTGCAAATTGTTTTGTTACTTACGAAAATGAGCGATTTAAGTTTTGATAACACACCTCCTGACATTTCGAATGCAGCAAAGGACATTTCTAACAAATTACTACCGGAAAAATCTAGAAAACAGTATGAAAAGGCGTACCAAGATTTCATGAATTGGAAAATATCAAAGGGCAGTACATCATTCTCTGAAGATGTATTATTAGTTTATCATGGGTGTAGATAAAGTCTTGTATGCAACTGTATAATTAGGTATTAAAACACTCATGTGATACTATTGTCACACTCAGCTTCGCTTCGTGTGATAAACCCACATTCATGTTTTAATACCCCTCATTATACCACAGTTGCATAAATAACTAATTAGTCCTAATCTCGGAGTCGACGCTGTCAGTTGCTGTCATGAATAAAATGAGGTTTATTACCTATATTATGAAACATTTTCATAGTCTGGCAATTAAAAAAAACACGCTATTTCACTACCTAGGACGCTGATAGCTACAAATTATAGTCTTATAGCTTTAGATTTTATACACAGTTTACGGGTGTCCGTTTCATGGTAGGCCTACTGAATTTGACTTTTTGACAGCAAGTTTTAAACATAACATAACATAACATAAACTCACGCCTTTATCCCCGAAGGGGATTTCTTTATGTCAAACTGCAGGAGATCGAATGTGTATATAGACAAAATATGATCTGTGTATACCTTTTTGTGTAGTATGTAGAGTAAACACGCGCAGGAGTCGCGCCTTTAGGTCTGTTTTTTACATTTGCATTTTTATAATGCACTGTAATAAGACCTGTCAATAGGCATATATAGAAAGATCAGTTATTCAGTTATTCAACTGTGTAATTCATTAATAAAATCTGTGGATTTTATTCATTAATTGGACACAAAAGCCGCTTTAAAAAAAGGGAAAGCTATCCAGGGCGCAGCAGACCTGATGGACCTTGGACCGTACCAGTTTTGTTGGACATAACATAACATAACTTCACGCCTGTATCCCCGAAGGGGTTGGCAGAGGTGTATTACACACCCACGATTCGCCAGTTATGTTTAGGTCCCAATGTAATAGGGGGCGAGCCTATTGCCATCTAGGTACCTACATTGTTGGACATATTAGGGTTAAATGAAGATTATTGATAGTAGAAAACAGACAGTAGAAAATTTATCTTTAATAATACTAATTTCTACGAGAATGTTTTTAATTCAGTTAGCCTAATACGATGTACCTTGGCCAATGTTCAATTTGCGTTGTTAATTGACGGAGTCAAAGTACAACATAAAAACCATTTCTTTAAACCGCATTTATAAACACACTAAGTTGGGAATGAGAACCTTTGAGTATACTCAAAGATGACAACGGAAGAACGGTCTAGGTAAATACTAAAACGAGTGATGATTCGAAAATATTTGAACAAATAATCACTGCACCCTGGCGTTCGTTACATATTTGCCAAAAAAAGGAAAAAAAATCATGACCATGTACTCCAGGATGCGCAGTTACGAGTGTCTAAGCTAGTTCACACACACATAGATAACCCTCACTAGGAACCCAATGCATGCATGTATGTGTTATTAGATAAAGTATTCAGTCATTTCTGCAGTTCAATAAACACCTTTAAAGAGAACTCACGTCCTTTGATTATAAGTTCCTCACACACCATACTCCAAGCAAAAGAAAACCATAACGCTATCGACATAATGGTCCAAATCGAGCGGATCTGTTAAATACATTGGAATGTGTGGTGGTTCAAGCCGGCAAGCGAGAACAAAAGAGTGCTCGGTGCTTATCAGTTGTTTACAACAAAAATAGACACTTTTAAGACTGTTTTAAGTTAAAGTAAATTATACAAGTTGGTGTTTGCTATAGAATCAGATCAAATCAGTGTTAAAATTATAAGTAAAAATGAGTCAACCTACAGAAGAACAAGCTAAATACATAAACTTTTTGGAAGATAGTGCAGTATTATTACAGAAAACACAAGTTAACTTCAAGAAATCTCCGAAAATAAGGCTAACAAAGGGTTATATCAGAGCAAGATTACAATCTGTTGAAGAATATTGGCAAAAGTTTGTGACTACGAATGACAGACTATTACAGTGTACACCTCGAGAACAAAGAGGAGTGTTACCATACTTTCTGAACGAAGAATTCTACAAATACGAAGAAATATATTTGTGTTTGAAGGCGGATATGTCAGACCTATTAAGTAAATTTGAAGATCAAAAGCGGCTGGATGAGACTACCATAGACGCTTCAGGTAGCAGTGGAGGGTTATCTGGGATTGTACTGCCGAGAATACAGGTACCTCGCTTCTCTGGAAGGTACGATGAGTTTCCCGCCTATCAAGACCTATTCTTATCGCTTATTCACAACAATACGTCACTAGCAGATGTTCAAAAGCTACACTATCTTAAGACAAGTTTAATTGGAGAAGCCGAATCATTATTACGTCACATTCAAGTAACAGATAAGAACTACATACAAGCATGGGAATTACTGAAAAATAGATACGGAATTAAAAAACTCATAGCTAATTCAATCTTCAAGCGACTATTTAATCAGAGAAAATTAAATACTCAATCAGCCAATTCAATAAAATCACTATTCGACACTACAACTGAGTGCTTGAATAGCTTAAAGAACCTACAAATAGACACTGATTCATGGGATCCTGTCATTGTATTTCTCATTGTACAGAAGTTAGATGATCTAACACACAAGGAGTGGGAAGAGCATTCATACAACGACAAGTTTGATGAACTATCCAAATGGAGTGACTTACAAGTATTTTTACAAGGAAAATTCCGAACATTAGAACTGATAACACCAACCACAAGTAAAGACAAGACAACTACATCCAAGACGTTTCACGTATCAAAGAATGAACCTAAGAATAACAAGTTAAGTGAGTCTCAAGTATGTACCTACTGCAAGGGAAGTCATTACATCTATTCTTGCAAGGACTTCATTAGATTATCTGTACAAGATCGACACAGTTATGCACTCAAGAATAAGCTTTGCTTCAACTGTCTTGCTCCTAATCACAGTGTATATCAATGTAGAAATCAAACAGTGTGTCGAATCTGTCATAAAGGAAAACACCACTCACTCTTACACTTAGACAAGAAACAAAGTGAAGAAGAGCGCACACCTTCGTCTGGGACGTCTGATAACTGTCAGACAGAGCAAACAACAGTGACATCACATCATTCAAGTACCTACAAGTCTGGTCAACAAGTACTATTAGCCACAGCACTGGTAGACATCATTTCAAGTTCTGGAGAGTCTCATGTCTTCCGCTGCCTCATTGACCAAGGCTCCGAAGCTTCATTTGTCACT
This sequence comes from Cybosia mesomella, assembly GCA_946251805.1. Lineage (NCBI taxonomy): Eukaryota > Metazoa > Arthropoda > Insecta > Lepidoptera > Erebidae > Cybosia > Cybosia mesomella. The sequence goes on from OX276392.1 coordinate 16,768,920, forward strand.
GCAAGGGTTGTTGATCTATTGAAGATTAAGAAAACAAATACCAGAGTATCAGTGTCTGGTATAGGAGAAGAAAAGCATCAAATAAAACACTCAGTCAATCTCTCTATAAAAACAAGGTCGCAAGTAAACATTCATTTTAAAGCTTATGTTACCAAATCTATATCATCTGTTATACCAGCCAAAGAATTAAAGATAGATTGGGAGGAAATAACATCACTAAACCTAGCTGATCCAAATTGCTACAAACCAGGAAGAATAGATATCCTTTTGGGAGTTGATGTATTTGCTACAATCATAGAAGATGGTCTTGTAAGATTACAAAATGGTTTAGTAGCGCAAAACACTGGCTTAGGCTGGATATTGTCAGGGTCAGCAACAGGTGACATGGTTCCAACAAGTACTGTCACAACACTTCATATCACAGAAGAACATGACATGCTAACAAAGTTCTGGGAAATAGAAAATGAACCATACACAAGAAAGAAACTACTCTCTAAAGAAGAAGAAGCTTGCGAAGAAATTTACAAAAACACAACAAGTAGAGATTCTAAGGGAAGATACATAGTTGAATTACCACTTAAACAAAGTCTCGAAGAAACAATTCAACTAATTGGTGATACCAAGGAAATAGCAAGAAAGAGATTTCATCTACTAGAAAGGAATTATATATATTAGAATACAAAAGGATCATTGATGAGTACTTAGATATGGGACACATGATAAAGCTTGATACTACAAAGGAAACTGCACTCTCACATCTACCTCACCATGCGGTGATACGCCATGATAAAGACACTAGCAAGGTACGCATTGTATATGACGCTTCTGTACAGGGAACAAATGGTCATTCACTCAATAACACCATGATGGTAGGACCAGTCTTACACCTACAACCTGATTTACGAAGTTTAATAATAGGTTGGAGAACCCACAGGATCGGTATAGTAAGTGACATCATCAAAATGTTCAGAATGGTGAAGGTGGCTGACAATCACGCAAATCTACAATGCATATTGTGGAGAAACAATAAAGATGAAGATATAGAAGAAAACAAAATCGTCAGAGTCACTTTTGGTACAGCTGCTGCTCCATATTTAGCTGTACGCACACTTAGACAACTTGCTGACGATGAAGGTAAAGACTATCCTGAAGCTGCTGACGCTATAAAACACTGTTTCTACATGGATGATTTGATGGCGGGTCATCATGAAGTAGAAGCAGCACAGAAACTATGTGAAGACATCAAAACAATCATGAAAAAAGGAGGCTTCACCATGCAAAAATGGTCAAGTAACAATGAAGAAGTATTGACAAACCTAAAGACAGATGACAAACAAGACAATCTAGAGATTAAATTAGACGAAGTAATAAGAATACTAGGCCTCACATGGGATAGAAAGGAAGATATGTTTAAGGTAAAGGTAGATTTATCTGAAATGAAACATCCTGTGACAAAACGAGCCATATTATCAGATGTTGCTCGATTGTTTGATCCCTTTGGGTGGTTATCGCCAGTAATCGTAGTAGCAAAGATGATGATACAAAGGTTGTGGTTGTACAATTTAGGATGGGATGAAGAACTGCCAGCTAACTTGATTGAGGAATGGAAATCATATCGAGATGAACTTACTTACCTCCAGAACGTTGAAGTCCCGCGTTGGCTGCGCACATTACCACAATGCAAGGAAATCCAAATCCATGGGCTAGCTGATGCATCATCTAAATCATACGCAGCAATAGCTTACTTAAGAGTAATAGATGAAAAGAATGAAGTTAATGTAACCATCATAGCAGCTCGATCAAAGATAGCACCACTGAAACAACTTACCATACCTCGCCTAGAACTATGCGCTGCACTACTACTAGCAGAACTGATACAAGATATAGTCAATCTCTTGAAGGTACCGATGAATCAAGTTTACGCATACACTGACTCGATGGTGGTATTATCCTGGTTACAATCACAACCCAGTCGATGGCAGACATTCATTGGTAATAGAGTAGCAGCAATCCAAAGAATTCTAAGTAATGATAGATGGACACATATAAAATCTGAAGATAACAGTGCTGACATAGCTACAAGAGGTATTAAAGCAAACGAGATAGCCAATATGAGAGCCTGGTGGAAAGGCCCTGAATGGCTCAGTGAGAGAAACATACAACATGAAAGTTACATAGTACCTAACACCGATCTAGAAATTAAGACAACCCTACACCTACATGAGCCTGAAGAAGAAACACCTATATGGGAGAGATTTTCAACACTGAAAAGACTCAAGAGAGTTATATCTTACTGTAGAAGACTATACACAAAGACAAGTACAAAACCAGATTACCTAACAGTTAAAGAAATGAATAATGTGGTTGATAAATGTATCAGATATTATCAAGAATATGTATACAGTAAAGAGATTCAAGACATAAGAAAGAATGGGAAGGTTAAAGCTAAAAGTTCACTCATATCACTTACACCATTTCTTGACAAAGATGGCTTGCTAAGAGTTGAAGGAAGATTACAGAACGCCAATATATCTGATACAGCCAAACACCCTATAATCATTCCTAAGGGTGTACACATAACAAAACTCCTCATTGAAGACGCTCATACCAAAACCATACATGGTGGTATATCACAAACTATGACATACATTAGAAGTAGATATTGGGTAATTTGTTTGAAGTCTGCTGTAAGAAAACACATAAGATCATGTAAAACATGTATAATACAGAAAGCAAAAACAAATACACAAATGATGGGTCAGCTACCAATGCAAAGAGGAAATCCACACAGAGCATTTCTAAATACTGGAGTCGACTACGCTGGTCCCATCTATCTAAGAACATCAAAGGGCAGAGGTCATCACTCCACTAAGGGATACATCTGTGTATTTGTTTGTATGGCCACAAAGGCTATACACCTAGAAGCTGCATCTGATCTTACATCACAAGCCTTCATAGCTGCTTTCCGAAGATTTGTCGGTCGCAGAGGAATGTGTCAACATCTATGGAGCGACAATGGAACTAATTTCGTTGGCGCAGATAAAGAGCTAAGAAATCTGTTCACAAGAGGAAAACAAAATCTAGTCAAAGAAGTAGCTGAGCTTTTAGCCAATGACGGAACGACCTGGCATTTCATACCTCCAAAAATGCCAAATTATGGGGGTCTCTGGGAAGCAGGGGTCCAGGCGGCCAAACGACATCTAAGCAAGATAAACACCAGTACTAAGCTGACCTTTGAAGAAATGTCTACCCTTTTGGTTCAAATTGAAGCATGTTTAAATTCCAGGCCGCTGTGCCAGTTAGACGATACAATCGAGACATTGACACCCTTAACACCTGGACACTTTCTGGTAGGAGAGCCGTTAATAAGTGTTCCAGATGTTAACTACAAAGATTGTACATTAAGTTCACTAAGCAGATGGCAATTGGTTCAAAGGTTAACACAAGAGTTTTGGAGAAAATGGCAATCAGAATATTTAAACACCCTACAGCAGCGCTATAAGTGGCATTCGAAGTTGCCAGCCCCCTCTGAAGGTGATGTAGTGGTTATCAAGGAGGACGACTTACCACCTAATAAATGGCTATTAGGTCGCGTTAAGGCTATCCATCCTGGTGCGGACAATCTAGTGCGTATTGTGAGTGTACAGTGTAAAGGTGATCACGTTTTGAAAAGACCTCTATCAAAGTTGATTTGTTTACCTAAAGATTAAGAATTTAGTTTATATTCATAAATTGTAAAATCAAAAAATTGAATTGTTAAAGTATAAGTTAGTAATTACAGTCCATTGCATTCAAATAAGAAATCTACATTGTATTCAAGTAAAGGATTGAGTTGAGTGAATAACATTACGTTGTATGAATACACGTACAGATATGAATAAGGATGAATAGTTTTTAAAATAACAAAAAAAAACTTTTTAGGATAAGAAATTTAATTTTCATTTATTTTTTTGTATACTTTTAATGAAAGTTATATGCAATACATGTATCCAAAATTATATGTAAAACAGTCTGTTTTGGTGGCCGGAATGTCTAAGCTAGTTCACACACACATAGATAACCCTCACTAGGAACCCAATGCATGCATGTATGTGTTATTAGATAAAGTATTCAGTCATTTCTGCAGTTCAATAAACACCTTTAAAGAGAACTCACGTCCTTTGATTATAAGTTCCTCACACACCATACTCCAAGCAAAAGAAAACCATAACGCTATCGACAACGAGTTTGTAGATCTCTTTGGAGGTAAGCGCGGGGTGCGACGATGGAGGTGCGTAATCAACCAAAATTACATTTTAAAAATGTGTCATCATGTCAGCCAAACGACGCCCACTGCTGGGCATAGGCCTCCCCCAAGGATCTCCACAACGATCGGTCCTGCGCTGCCCGTATCCAGCGGCTTCCCGCGACCTTGACTAGATCGTCGGTCCACATTGTAGGGGGCCTACCCACAGAACGTCGTCCGGTACGCGGTCGCCATTCGAGAACCTTTCCGCCCCAACGGTCATCGGTTCTCCGCGCTTTGTGTCCCGCCCACTGCCACTTTAACGATGCAATCCTTCGAGCGATATCGGTTGTTTTAGTTCTCCTGCGGATCTCATCATTTCTGATTCGATCGCGCAGGAAAATACCGAGTATCGCTCTCTCCATTGCTCGCTGGGTGACCTTGAGCCTTCTTATGAGACCCATAGTAAAGGACCACGTCTCGCTTCCATATGTCATAACTGGCAACACACACCGGTTTAAGACTTTCGTCTTGAGACATTGAGGTATTTCGGACGCGAATATATGCCGGAGCTTCCCGAATGCTGCCCATCCGAGCTGGATTCGACGAGAGATCTCTTTCTCGAAGTTGGACTTACCTAACTGGATCGTCTATCCTAGGTAAACATAGTGGTCAACAACTTCGAGTGTAATGTTCCCAACATTAACAGGAGCGGGTGCAACATGGGCATTGGACATGATTTTCGTCTTATCCATGTTCATCTTAAGACCCACTCTTTGATAAGCATTACTAAGATCTTCGCGCATTGTATTTGGGTCTTCCAAGGGCTCAGCCATAAGAACTACATCATCGGCAAACCGTAGGTGTGTTAGGAACTTGCCATTGATGTTGATGCCGCATCCTTTCCAGTCCAGAAGCTTAAAAATATCCTCCAACGCAGCTGTGAACAGTTTCGGAGAGATGACGTCTCCCTGTCTCACACCTCGCTGTAGTTGGATAGGATTAGAGCTCAGGTTCTGTAATCGGACTGACATGGTGGCGTTTTGGTATAAGTACCTCAGCACCTCGATGTACCGGTAGTCTATTTGGCACCTCTGGAGAGACTGCAACACCGCTCAGGTCTCAATCGAATCGAAGGCTTTCTCATAGTCCACGAACGCCAAGCAAAGTGGCAAGTTGTACTCTTCGGTCTTCTGTATAACTTGCCGTAGCGTATGAATGTGGTCTATGGTACTATAGCCTTTCCGGAACCCGGCTTGTTCGGGTGGTTGGAAGTCGTCAAATCTGCGAGCGAGACGATTCGTAATGACTCTCGAAAACAATTTATAGATATGGCTCAGAAGCGAGATGGGTCTGTAGTTTTTCAAGAGAGTCTTATCACCCTTCTTGAAAAACAGCATCACATCGCTTCTGCCGCATGCCTTTGGCGTTTTGCCCTCGAGGATAACTGAATTGAAAAGTTTCTGGAGGACCTTAAGTATCAGCTTTCCGCCGCTCTCAGAAGCTCTGTTGTGATTCCGTCATCGCCCGCCGCCTTGTTGTTTTTAAGCTGCTTGAGAGCCATTCTAATCAGGGTGACGTCCGGGATATCTTCTGTATAGTGTCGGGTAAGCTTGGCTCTAGGGTCTGGAGCCTTGCTAACAACAAGTGTTTGCGTGGAATATAGCTGTCCATAGAAACTCTCAATCTCCTTCAGGATTTCAGGTGTTGACAAAATGATGCTACCTTCCTCAGTTTTCAGCCTCGTCAATTGACTTTGCCCGATAGACAGATCTCTCGCGAACACTTAAGAGCCTTTGTTCCGCTCAATGGCCTCTTTAATACGCTCGGTATTAAATTGGCGAAGGTCGCTCGTCAAAGACTTAGATATCTGTCTATTGAGCTGCCGATAACGAAGGGCATCCGCTGAGTTCTGTAGCTTCATTTCATGTCTCTGATCCATGAGTAGGAGAGTCTGGCTGGAGACTTTACCGTCCGGACTAACCCAGGTCCATTTGCGGCTTACGGGCTTCTTAAAGAAGGAGTTCATCATGTAGAGGTACTGCCTCTCCATGAAGTCTGCCAGCATCTGGCCCCTTTCATTCCGTTGCCCAAATCCAAATTGCCCCACTCTCAACTCATCACCGCAACGTTGCCCCAACTTTGCATTGAAATCCCCCATCACAACCGTGTAGTGGGTTTTATGGCTATGCATGGCTTTAGAGATCTCCTCATACATAGCCTCCACTTCGACATCGTCGTGTGTCGAGGTCGGAGCGTAAACCTGGATAACATTCAGCGAATATCGTCTCGATATGATATTCTGAGTATCAGGTTGTTAACGAGGAATTTGTGGACGATGAACCCGACATCACCTAGGGACTGTTGGTCGCCCTCCTCGTTGGTGGTATAGTAAGTTACCGGATTGCAGGATTATCGAGTCCTCACCCTCTCTTCGGACTTCAGATAATCCAATGACATCCCAGTGTAACTTACTAACTGCCTCTTCCAACTCTACGAGCTTCGCATCGAGCCTCAGTGTGCGTGTGTTGTAGGTTGCCAGATCCAGTCGTCGGTGTTGGTAGCCGGATCTTACCCGGGAATTCTTAGCACCCCCTGCCCCACCGTTACCATAGCCGCTACCGTAGCTTGGAATAGCGGGGCTGCCGGGGACTGGGGGCCGATTTATTGGGTGTGTAGCCATTTTTGAAGGGGTTTGCCATAATCGCCACGCTTGGCGTGCGGGTTGGCGATCGCAGTATGGCCTGGTGTTTCAGGAGGCGCTGCTGCCCGTCTCCTGATAGCGATTTACCTTAATCGACTTTTACGACACCCACGGGAAGAGAGGTGGTAGTGCTATTCTTTTAATGTGCCGGCACTACACGGCATCTATTCTTTTAATGTGCCGGCACTACACGGCATAAAAAAGTGTGTAATTATATCTAACCGGAACCGGTCATCGACAATGCACCAGTCATCGACATTTTACCTTTAAATCAGCCAAATCTAACAAATGTGACTACTTTTTTTAAATGGTAACACTATAATAAAGTGGCTCTATGATCCTGTGCCACGTCTCATTTTTTTTCACAGCTGTCGGCCATATTGTTCGTCATACACGTAGTGCAAATAAGTGGTGTCGAGTATTATATAAAAATCTGTTTTTCTTTTAAGCATCATAGTGCAAGTAAGTCCAACGATTAATTAATTTAAAATCTATTGTGGTAGTTATGTTAAATTGCTATTAATTTTATGATCATGGACTAACATTCTGTATAAAAAGATTACAACGCGAATAGAAAAACAATATAACTGTCAAAGCGCTGATTTGTAACTAATGTTGTAAATAATGTTGTGAAATTATTTAACCCTTGAAATCTATAATAAAAAGATAACGTTACAAGATAGCTCTTTCAGTTGGTTTTTTTAAAGATAAAATTGAACTGTACATGATTTCCTACAACTCTGGTCTTCAATTTTTAAATAATAGACAGCCATTTGTCTTCTGATTTTCTTGTAATCATATTTCTTGTTGCTTCAGAATGGCGCCGATTAAAAATTACACTGAACAACAAATGGTAAATGCCATCCAGAAAGTCAAGCAGGGATCATCAGTTGCAGCAGCTGCTTCTTTGTATGGTGTCCCTAGAATAACATTATATAATAAAACAACTGGCAAAACTCCTGAGATTTGTAGGTTAGGGCCAGCTACTATCCTTACAAGTGACGAAGAAAATATATTTAAAAAAAATGGATATTTTATATGGCCGATCATCATTTCCCCGTGACAAAAGATCATCTTTTAGACAGTGTTCAAAAGATTATTTCTAATAAAAATCTTGAAAATTGTCCTTTCGTAAATAACCGGCCTGGAAAAAAATGGTTCCATTCATTCCTAAAGAGGCATCCCGAAATTTCGCAACGCATGTCTCAAAATTTGACAAATTTACAACACGGATGAAAGTGCATTTTTTTTACAGCCCAAAGCAGGATTGGTTTGGTCCGTAAAGGTGAAAAAATGTTTATACCAAATCAGGCGATGAGAAAGAGAACTTGACAGTCCTGATGACTGGGAACGCTGCTGGGATTTTGGCTCCGCCAATGATAATTTTCCCGTACGAGCGGATCCCATCTTTAATATCGAGTAGTGTCCCAGGTGAATGGGGTATTGGTCGTTCCGATACAGGTTGGATGACCTCCCGAACCTTTTAGGAATACGAGACCAACATATTCAACCCATGGCTTGAAACACAAAAAGTGCCAAAGCCCGTTATATTTTTTTTAGATGTCACACATGACTTTACACATAGCAGAGTTTTGTAAAGATAATGGAATAGAAATCATAGCTCTTCATCCCAATTCAACTCACTTGTTGCAGCCGATGTATGTTGCTGTCTTTAAACCTTTAAAAACATACTGGAAAAATCAAGTAGCCAAATGGAGAACTGAAAATCCAGCCCAACGTCTTGAAGGAAAATTTCGCTCCAAATTTACAAGTAGCTATAGAAAAAATATCCCCTGAAACCATTAAAAATGGTTACCGCAAAAGCGGTCTATTTCCTTTTGGACCAGAGTATGTTGATACATCTAAAATAAGTGCCGAAAATCGAAAGCCATCCAAAGAAACAAATATAACTGAACAGGCAAAGTTTGTGAAGACATTAGATTCAGAAATAACGAAGGTATTCTCACAGGAAAAATTGACCATTATTTAACAAAATGTACTGGTCACAAAGAACTGATATCGAAAATTCATTACCGACTGAAGATGTTTTTTTATACGTTATTTCGGCAAACAATAAACATACAGTCCTAGATAGTTCATCGGCTGTAACAAATGCAGACGGCCTAGAAATTATTCAGAATTCCAACCTACAAATAGTCACAATACAGTCTCCAATAAGTCTAAACCCAGGTGTAACTCATGAAACAAGTCAAGTTTTGGTTGAGGAATCCTGTGCACAAGATAAATCACCTAAAAATCCCGAAACACCTGAGGGACTCTTACAACATAAAGTTTTGCAACAGAGCCTACAAAACTTGAACATACATGTAATCTTTTTCCGAAAAATTTAAATTCAACAGACTATATTACATCAGCTAAAAATGTTCAAGTACCTATTAACCCCCCAACACAATCCCTACAACACAACTTGGCGATTCCGTCTCCATTCAAACGAGTCCTGTTTTGGCCGGAACCTGAAACAAAAAAGAGACGCATAAAAGAGCGATTACCTGCCGCTGTTACAAGTAATACATGGATAGTCTACTCTACATGAAGAAAAAAGAAAGTGAGAAAAAACAAAAACAAGAAGAAAAAGTGAAGCGAATAAAAGATAGAGAAGAAAAAAAGGCTATAAAAGAACAAGCAATTCAAAAGAAGAGCAGTATAGAAAAGACAAAAAAAAGTAAGAAATCTACAAAGAAAATAGTAAAAAAAAGGCAAGTCACACCGAGTTCATCTTCTAATGAATCGGAAACTGATATAGAATATGAAGAAAGCGAATGTGATGAAGAGTTTATCGACGTTAATAGTGAAATAAAAGAGTATCGACAGCTTGACCATGCCAGGTACAAGTAAATGTGAAGATGATTTGCCAGCCGGAAAACAGAGAAAATCTGTAAAATCACCCGAGTCCGAATCAGATGAAGACGTTCTCTTTAATGATTTGCGCTCCTCAAAAAAAACATATCAAGTTAATCAATTTGTCATAGTCAAATACGAAGGGGAGTATTTTCCTGGTTTGATTATTGATAAAGATCAAGGCCAGTATGAAATAAGCACCATGGTTTTATCAAAAGGTAAAATGTTTCGTTGGTTTTGTCAGGAGTATCTGACTCCTGACAAAATTTGGTACAATATCGCAAATATCGTTGAACAAATTGAAGAACCTAAATTAATTAACAAAGGAGATTTTTACAAGATAAACGAGATGGAGAAATATTTGCCTTTTATATTTCTAGAAGGACATAAGTTTTTTTTTTTCAATTTTAAGGCTGTAAGAAACTTTTAAGACTGCCAAATTTTTTATAGGTAACATTTACATTTTGTGAACATAATAGCTACGTTTTTATGAATAATTATTAGTATTCTAAATTAGTAAGCACAGTATGTGTTCATAAAAGTTCGCTTTTCTGCGTTTTGTTTGACTACTGTTTATTTTATTTCTAATGAAAAATTGTTAAATTTTATAAAACTATCCAATTAATTGTTCACATAAATAATTTTAATTTTAATAACTAAAAAATCTTGTATTTCCGATTGAATTCGTTTAAATGCCAACTATGAAGGTTCATGATAATATATGATGTCCATGATTAGATGTCCATGACTTAGGAGCGTCCATGACTGGGTGTTAGGCATTGGACCATGACTGTCAATGACTGGTGTTCTGATATGGTCCTATTTTTTCTAAAATATATTTTTAACTAATTTCAGGCCTCCTTCACTCCATATACTTGCGCGCTATAATTACCTACCGTCCGGCCGAGCGGCCTCGGGCCGTTTGCGGACCAAATTCGTGCGGTTTTCGCTAGCGAAGCGCACGCACGCTGTTTAATTTAAATCGCTCCGTTCGTACCCGTACCTACGATGCCGTCTGGTGCCTTATGTGCTGTAGATGGGTGCAAATCAAGTAAAAGAAGGGATAGACACCTAACATTTTTCCATTTACCTGTCAATGAAGAAAGGTAAGTGATAAACTATGACTGTTTTTTGTCGTTTCAAAATTATTTTTAATAGGTCTAGTCTAGATGATACATGATTAGCTTGCCTTTCAGACACAGATTTACATATTTTTGTTACATAGAAACGTCATACTTACCTTAAACACTATTTTAACAACGTTTAAAACGCTATTATTATTATTAAAATAAAATTGTGATAATATTTGATGGACGACTACGAAACTTCCAACACAAGTCGCGCGGCGCGGCAACCTGTCTCAACTTGTCGCGCTGTTAGCGTAAACAAACAAACAAGGATGATTCGGTTTTATGCGATTTGTAAAAAATATAAGTAAATGTTTATGTAAAGAAAAATTAATGTAAAGATGTTTGCAGTTATAAAAAATAATTATATTGCAAAGGGTTCATTTTCCATGATATCGTCAAATAATTCTTGAGCTCGCCCCGTGTTATAGTTATTAATAAATTGATAAATGTTAATAATCATTCAATGTATTTATTAGTATTATTTATTCATAATATTAAATTTTAGGATTGCCTAGTTTGGGATCTATTATAAATTCGTCATGTCTGTGTGTCTGTCCGTCTGTCTTATCTAGGTACCCATCTCCTTCCTTAGACCTGTCTTATTTTTTATTTATTTTTTAGGCGTGAAACATGGGCTGAATTGATTGGCAGGCCCGATTTAGCAAGGCCAGACACCAAGCCAAGAAGTCATTATGTGTGTTGTCTTCATTTTGAAAAGTCGGTGATTATTCATAAACCACAATTACGATTTGACGCTTTGCCTACAAAACTGCTGCCACCTCTACCAACTACTTCAAGTGCCAGTACTGAACCAGAATCTAAGGAAATATCGACACAAACCAAATAGGTATTCGAATATTAATATACTATCAGCCATTACCATCAAAGGCGCAGATACAAAATTTATTAGATTCAGGATTTTTTCTACATTAAAATTTCATAACCGAGAATTTAGAAAGGGTAAGAAATTTATAAAAAATTATATAAAATAAAATACATGAAACTTTAAAGATTTTTTATTTATTTTACCTACACACTGACCTCTATAATTATGTTTTATATAGATGTATTGCACAGTCAGCACCAATTCAGCTTTTATATTTTGAAAATTTAATAGAAATATAATTTAAAAATTTATTTGCGTTAATACACAGATTATGAGATATGGTAACCCGATATTTTTCATTGGGTATATTTAAAAAAAAGTCCGATACCAAAATACCCTATAAAGTTCCGGGAGTTAATAACATTTCAAACTGGATCAGCATTTACAAACAAACAATTATACTCGTATTGGATTTTTGTCAAAGCTTGAATGGATAATGGTAAATTATTGACCACTTATTTTGAGATATCATAACCCATATAAATATTCCATTGCGGGTGCTACTAACTAGTGAGCTGAGATAGAAGTCTGGCTAACGAAAGCTGGCCCCAGAATATTGGCGGCAAATTTAAAAAATACATGCATGACAACACTAAAATCATACTATGAGAATTGGAATAACCTACTTTGATACCTGGCAATTCATTATTAAAAATATCATATATATAGACAGTATAAGAAAATTATGTTAGGGAATATATAGGTGTTGGTATATGAGGTAAATATGGGCAGAATCCGAAAATAAATAGGGAAATAAAATACGATAATATTCCACACATAATAACTTAGTTTTATTCATCATAATCAAAATCAGATTCTAACATTTCAATGCCAAAAGATTCATCACTGTCACTAGTTTCGCTGTCTCTAACATTTATAATAAAACTTTCTAAATTTTCTTCTGTTATTTTATCACGTTCTTTATATTTATTTTCAATATGACACATGATCAGTCATTTTCTTCCAATCCTGAGAACTTACGTTTTCAAATGAATCTTTAATTATCTCTTCTAATGCAGCTGTAGTAACTGCAATATTTTTGCTAGCCACTTTACGTTTTGCCAAACTCCACACAAGCTCAATCGCATTTAGATCACAATGGTAGGGTGGAAGTCTCAACACCTCATGACCACATTGATTTAAAATTTCATCAGCTTCATATTTTGGATCAGGCGTATTTCGTTTTACAATACACAACAGCTCTGCTTTCGTGTGGTAGTCCTCATATTGAATTCCATTATCACGAAGCCATTCTCTTATATTACTTTTACGCGTTTGTGTGTTACGTTTTCCTGCTATAGTTCTTAAAAATCTATGTCTCCAAGCAGATATGTCATAGCGTTCTATTAATACAGAACGCTCATTTTTATTCTTTTTAAATTGATAGCCATTGGCTAATAACAAGCGGCGCAGAGTTTCTCTGCATCCGTTAAAATCAATACTTTCTTTTAACTCCACCAACAGTGTCCTCAGTGTAGGAACTTGTTTTTTAACTATATAAAATTCGTTTATCTTGTTACGCATAGCATCTATGTCAAAGTTATCTAGGTTAGACACAGTAGGTTTCCGTGGACGTTTCTTCCCCGGGGTACTCCAGACACCTTCATTTACTGCACCTTCCCTTTTTACTCTTTTTAGTGTTCTGACACTCACTTCTGCAAAGAAGAAATACGAAATATGTAATTAATTCTTGGTATTAGTAAGTAAAAATGCAAAGGTTTTTTTCGGCATAATTTCAAAACATCAGTGTATAGTAAAAACTTACCAGTCATTGAAGCTATTTCTTCTAAGTACTGATTCTGGGTTATTATCCTATCTTTCTGCTCTAATTCAGTGAGATTTTCAATAGTTCTTACTATTTCATTAACTCCTTCGACATCTTGCAGATTCTCTGTTAAAGAAAGGTAATCGTTTTAAAATTAAAATTCATTATGAGTATACGTAAAACATAGGTGATGTTATTAAAATGAATTATTGGTTGACTGATGCGATATACGAATGAATATAATTAGTTTTATTCAATACATAGAGAAGCGTAGGTAACTTATTTGGAAGGATACGTAAATTATAAATCAAAATTTTATTAGGACGACTGGATAGGTAGGTGTTTAAAGTATCAAAATAATTGTCTACTAACCTATGAAATTCAACACCACACGTAGACAATCTTGTTTTTGTTTAAACGCGGCATCACGCTGTTGTTGTATTTCGTTGAACTTGCCAATCATGCAAAACAACATATTTCGTACACCACTTTTGATAGATTTGAATTTATTTTTATTATTTTTTAGAATTAGAATCACAATTTACACAAACGCATACAATTTGTAAACAGAGATACCGAACGACAACCTTGTCAAATTGACGTTGACGTTCATACAGAGTTGCTATATAAAAAGTTCGCAAATAATTCCAGGGCCTACTTTCATTAGCCAGACCTAACAAATATTATAAGTTAGGAATTGGGATCGGAAAAGCACTTATAAGATTTTTTCTTCAATAAAATCTGCCAAGAACCGCGAAAATCTCGTTTTTTTACAAAAAATCACGGTGCACCAACTTTGACATTACCTTGCAGTGACAAAATGATCGTTGACAGATATGGAGATGACATATATAAGAAAGACACGCCTGCGGGGTACACGGGCGAGTTCCTTCTGCGAGGAAGTAATGCTCGACCGTCTCGAGCATTACTTGCTCGGAGACGGCGGAGCGAGCCCGGGAGAGGTTTAGGACTCTCCCGGCCCGCCGAGTCCGCATCCGCAACATGCTCGCCACGCGGTTCAGGCCACTCAGACGTCAGAGGTCGCTCAACGACCTCCGTCCTCCATGAGCGCAGGCCTGTGGGTGACAGATGAGGTCGTCTGTCTCCCCAGCAGAAGCAGGCCGGAGCCGTGGCGCCACGCGCGCCCCCCTCTCTGGGCCAAGTTGGGGACACCGTGGTTCCCACACCCGAGGGGGCGGGAGATCTTTAAGCCGTAGATGGCCCAGGGTCAGTCGGGGTGCGAGAGAATTGCCTTATTAAGCCACCTTATACCCCGGCATCTGAAGACCTGAGACCCTGCGTATTTAGTCGGTTCAAGCCCGACATAACCATCCCCGCTGGCCGGCGGGGGGGTATTCGAAGGGATTTCCGCACGAAGAAAAAAAAAAGTGTACAAGGGCGGGTAGGTAGGACGAGAACGAGAACCGCGTGAGGCGCGGGCGGCGGGCGCTCGTTGTGTTGTACACATAAGGCCAAAGTGCAGAGACAACTCTTAAAATATTATGTGCCGTCAGAGCGGTTAACAGTGATTTTTTATAAGAAAATTAATTGATAACTTTACAAAATTATGTAAAACAACTATGTGTTGGCAACAAAATGTATTGTGTATGAAGCAAAATTCATTAAAATTATAAGTTAATTACCTATATCCATATCAATATCACAGATATCACTGGAACTTGAACTTTCGAAGCAGCCATCATCAGAATCATCTGGATTGTTTAACATTACATTAATAATAAAATCAACAACATTATTTAGAACCCCGTCATGTTTGCAAAATTCGTTCTCGACCTTATTTATATGATCAATACATCCAATTAATACTTTACGGAGTATCCAGGAAATAATTCCTCCAAAATATTTTTTGGTTCAAATTAGGGTTTATACTTCTTTGGGCTAACTGTCCTTTCATATCACCCAGACCAACTCAATTGGGTTCAGGTCTGGGTGGTATGGAGGCAAGCGCAACACTTCATGTTCGTTTCTTTCCAATAGTTCCTTGACTTGGTAAATTTCTTCTGTGAAATGGCTTTTAATTAATTTTAACAAGTCATCCTCTCTAAGTTTTTCATCAAAAGAGACGTCATGCTGTCGTAGCCAATCTTGCATAGCCGACTTGGTAGAAGCCATAGTCGGCTTTTTCTCTTCTTGAACCGAATAAGCCGCGTTATCCATTAAGTACTATGATCAATTTTCGTGGTATATTAAGCTGAGGTGAAGTCCAAAAAGTAGCGGCCACCATTTCCAGAGACTGTCCCTAGAATGGCCTAGACGGCCTCAACAGATGTTTTTTCACGCCTCGCTTAAAGAGCCCAGGATTGTAGGTAGAAGGGAACTCGTGCGTACCCACGCACGAGTTCACACACAAGCGTTCCAGTGCTTTATGGTCCGACAAAAAAAAGAATCACCAAACCGCTTGATTCGCGATGGTATCGATTGCACTGTATGAGGATGACACCTAAGTCCTGCACGTGTCGTTCGGGACAAGAAGGGAGAAGGAGGAATAGCTCATCGGAACATTCACCATGGTATATGCGATAGAATACTGCCAAGGAGGCTATATCTCTACGCAGCTGCAGAGGATCTAGAGTACTGGTGACCTCAGGACTATCAATGATCCGGACTGCCCGCCGCTGCAATCTATCGAGAGCGTCTAACAAGTACTGGTACTGGTACATCCCACAGGTGAGAACAGTATTCCACGCAGGGACGAACCTGAGTCTTATATAAAAGACACCTCTGCCCCGGCGTAAAAAATCGCCTCACCCTGTTCAGCACTCCGAGTTTGCGTGAAGCTGTTTTAATAACGCTCTCGCAGTAATTTTTGTTGTTAAGTTTGCAGAGAACGTTCATACCAAGCATGTTGATACTGTCCTGTAATAGTAGTGGTGTGTTCTGAAGAGTTGGAAGGGGAAGGAAAGGAGATAACTTTGCTGTAAACGCGCATGCCTGTGTTTTCTTGGCATTGAACTCGACCAGGTTCTCAGATCCCCATTGGGAAATGTGGTCTGGTATGCTGCCAACGGACAGCATATCATTGATATGCAGAAGAAAGAGAGTGGGCGATAAGACTGAGGCACACCAGCATTAATCTGCATGAACTCAGAAGCCCGGCCGTCACAAAGGACTCGGATGCTGCGCTCATGCAGAAAACTGGCAACCCAGCTGCACAGTCGAGATGTCAGACCGTACGTAGGCCGGGAGCTTGGCAAGAAGCGAACTGTGGCAGACCCTATCGAAAGCTTTGGCGATGTCAAGGCTGATAGCCAGTGACTCGCCATGCTTGTCCATAGCCTTGTAACGGTTGGAGGTGTAATTGTGGTTAGCGCCATCTGTAGGACACAGTCGCGCAGTCGCAACTACTGTGAATGCATCGATGTGTCTTGTTTCGGCAATTCCCCGTCAGAGGGCGTGAGTTATGCGTTCGGCGCAGTAATCTTTCTCAGGTCATTCTCAGAGAAGTTTCGAGTTAAGTATCTTCACGTAAACAATTCTAGCAAGATCCAGAATTAATTTTATATATAAGGATGTTCGCAGTGACCCTATGATTCATTTTTTGTTTGAGAGGTCATTAGTCGTGTCTATACAAGTCATTATTGTGAATTGTTATTATTGAGAAAACTATATTACCCGATTTGGAGGTTATAGTTCGTGTTTGAGCCCAGATTTGATCTGGTAAGTTATTTTATTCCATTGCTGTCAGTATATTCGCATAATGGGGATGTGTTATTGATAAAAGTTTTATATCTTCATCACAGGGTCGTTAGTTCTTGGAAAGAACCTGTAAAAATAAGTCAGACAGCAGTGACTCTGAGGTTGTCAATCGTGGTGGCTTGGATACCTTGACATTGGGAAGCAGATCGCAAGGGAAGCTCTGGGATCTGTTCTGCCGGTGCACAACCACTGGGGGCCCCGCGGATACACGAGATCCATAAGGTCAAGCTATTTTTCTTATTGTAATTGTTCATTGCATTACTGCTGACCGGCGCTAGGCTGGTGTATAATATTATTCAGCTGTGCCACTCCTGACTGGCATCTGATGAGAATCACCCCTATGTATCTACTGAAGTGATTGCATATCTACATATGAGTGTACCTGTACCTGTGTTCTGTTGTATCTTGCTGTGTAACTTATTCTGTGTGTCTGTCTATGTGCTGTGACCTTTCACTGCTCTGAACCTAACTTATATATATATCTGTATTCCTATTTTATGTGTAACTATCTACTGTATATCTATCTGTAACTTTTCTATTTCTCTGTTTATAAATATATGTATGTACAGCTGATCCTTGAGTTTCATTGGAGATCAGCTGACCTGTGCACCAACTAAGAACCTCTGTGGAAAGGCGCCCTGGGATTAGGAACTCATTCTTTTGCTCACCTGGTCTAGCCGGTGAGTAACCTATTAAGAAAAAAGGTTACAGCCTCACCCCAGAGATGTGTGACGTACTCCAGAAGACCACCCGTTGACCGTTTTGGCCTAAAGCCATATTGCCGGTCGTTAATTATGGAGTGATCTTCTAGGTAACGCATGAGCTATGCGTTAATAATGTGTTCAAACACCTTGCTGAGAACTGAGGTGACAGCTATGGATCGATAGTTGCCCGGATTGGACCGATCTCCTCATTTGGGGACCGGTTGTACGTTCGCCTCTTTCCAAGCCCCCGGGGCCAATCCCGAGGAATAAGACAGGCGATACAGTCGCATCAGCGTTGGAGCTAACTCCGCTACGCATTTTTTAAGTACCACCGCTGGGATACCATCAGGGCCACTGGCTTTCCGAACGTCGAGTGACTGTAGTGCAGCGCGAACGTCGCATTGCCTGATACGGATATCAGGCATTGAGTGGTTACAAGTGACAGGTGTTGGCGGCTGCAAGCCAAAGTCATCGATTCGGGAGTTAGCCGCAAAGAGGTTAACCAGCATATGCTTGCAGCAGATAGCTGCTTGCTCTTGCAGCTCGAGAGCCAGTGAACCGTCAGGGTAACGCAGTGGGGGCAGCGAAGGCTGGCAGAAGTTGAATTGCACGGCTTTGGCCAGTCGCCAGTACCCACGGCTACCCGCGGGATGTGACATGAGTTTCTGACCAAGCCGTGCTATGCGCTGGGCATCCGCTCTGACGTATGCCCTCTTGCAGTCCTTAGTGGCCCTGTTATACCCCGCGTTGAGGTTCCCCGCTTTCGAATCGCACTCGGCTCGTGCCCTAGTCCACGCGCGGTACGCCGACTGTTTTCGTTGAACAGCATCAGTGCACTCGCGCCCAAACCAAGGCCGAGTTCTGCGGGCACTGCTGACCTCAGTGTGTGGAATATAATATTCCATCCCCACGCTGATTTCACCAGCAACGGCAGAAGCACAATCCGATGGGTCCTTTCCATCAAAGCAGCGCTTAGTCCACGGAACGGATGCGAAATAGTCTCGCATGCCGTCCCAATCCGCTGACGAATAATGCCATAGCCGTCGCTTTATCTCCACAGGTTGTGGAGGTGCAGTAACTGGCACGCTGGCGCAGACCAGACAGTGGTCGGAGGTACCCAGTGGGGCTCGTACCGAAACACTGTACTGGACTGGGTGGGTCGTCAGCAGAAGGTCTAGCAAAGAGGGCTCATGACTTGCTATGTCTGGTATCCGGGTGGTCTGTTGTACCAGTTGAGTCAAGTCATGCGTCAGTGCGATTGCGTGGGTAGCCCGTCCCGCATGGTCAGTTTTGAGAGAGCCCAGCCAGGTCACGTGGTGGGCGTTGAAGTCTCCCAAAAATACCATTTCGGCGGTCGGAAACCGCTCCTGCACAACGTCTGCCGCCTGATGCAGGTAGTCGAAGACTCGAGTTGGCTCGGTGTCCCCGTGATGGGAGCGGTATAGGCACATGTAAACCCGGCTAGAAGAGTCCTGGTCCACGTGTAGCCAGAGGACAGAAAAGGATGGGTCCTCTAGGCAGCGCAAGCGGCGACTACAGACATCCGCCCTGATATACACGCACACCCCAGCTTTAGCAAGGACATTTTCCTCTAACACATAGCCGGGGTAGAGTAAGTAAGACGTATCATCAGGGCGGTGTATTTGCGTCTCGGTGAGAAAAACAGTGCCGGCCGGTGAGAAAGACAGTACTGTCTCAAGGTGCTGATGGACGGCTTGGAGGTTTGTATGGAGTCCACGAATATTCGTGAACTCCACTTCAAAAAGTGATGTGTTGGTTGGAGAAGAGTATGCCGCTGTATTATGTGCTCCATTTCTTATTTGCGCTGCCATAATTATTTTAAGTGGAAGTGAAGGCGTGAAAAATAAGAGAAGACAGACGCCACAGCAGAGTTTGACAAAGCGCAGGATTTGGTTTCGCCTATGGATGCATGGCATGGCGGTAGCCAACCCGCCGAACTGAAGGGTACCCTCTCGAGTGTGATCGCCGGACCCACTATCCGGTCACCAACCGGTACGACGAATCACATCGGGATTATGCGCGACCTGGTGGGGCAGCCTCCTGGGTTGGTTAGTCCCGGTTGGGCCCCTGTACTATGCCGCGGGCGGCCAGCGGCACCACCGTTTCTACGGGTCTCCCTGTCAGGCGGATCGACCCACGCCATCAACACTAGATTCCGCCAATACCCTACTGGTCCCACAACTGCTGTGTCGGCTGGGTCCTCACCCCCGGCTGTGCAGCTGCTGAACCATGAACACAACCCAACCAATGTTAGGCTATTTGGAGGGTTTTACGCAGCTGCATGGTGGTACCAACCAGGACCATAATTGTGCCACCAGTTTCACGAGCCATGTTGGCCGCGAAAGTGATTACTAGGTCGCGTGTCCGCTCTCCACGTGGGTCAGGTGTCCGACCCGGACGTATGGTTGGTTATAGAGAGCAAAATCATTTATCCATTTACTGAAATTCACAAAATTCATAGAATCGTGATAATCACCTGTTTTACATTTGGATTTAAATATCACAAGTGCTCCGTCTACAAACCCAGTTTGACCTCCACAATGTAGGATGGACAAACGTCAAACGTCAAGCGTCATTATACAGATTTTTTCGAAATTGCACCCCATAATTTATCCATCACGTTGCAGTTCCTATTGTTGGCATTACTGTAGTCATACACGCCAGGATATTGCTCCACCAGTTGACAAAACTGTATATTAAATTCAGCATCGTCACGCATTTTTCAGTGCTCACGCTATATTATGCTCTTTGTACAACGACTTGCTTGCAACGCGTCAAACCTAGTGGCAGGACGTCGCCTGGAGGCGCGGGCGCAATTCTCCTTTACGGCGAAAACTACGTTATAATGTGTGATATATACACACACCCTCAAGCGCACACACACACACACACACACACACACACACACGCATGCACGCTCGCGCGACTGCGCGCGCGCAGTATATAATACCTTTCTATATCTTCATAATTATGTAAAACACTCATTACGTTATTATCTTATGATGGTCGTTCTATTGTCGTAAAGGATTGAAGGAGACTAGGCCCCACGACACAGGGAATCCTAGTGTGGGATCTAGGGATCAATGTTATGTCCATGTTCTATAAGACAATAAAAATTATTATTATTATTATTTATCGAGCTATAGCTGTTACTTTGACTATCCGCCACCACCACACGTCCTCGCCACGTCTATTCTGTATAAACCGCGCCTTAAATATTCCCTGCCGCAATGTAATATCTACATTCTCTTCTCTAAGGACAGTATTCGAAGTTTTCAGAGGTGCTACTTTTTTAAATTGTGTAAATCCGAATGATTTTTTTTCTAACCGCGCCTTTTGTGAAATCTGTTTTGGTTTTCTCGGTCATTTAAATTTTTCGTCGTATTTCAATATTTTTTCTTGTACAATTCTAGATACCGACTATTCCGGTACTCCAGTAACTTTGGCTACGGTCTTGTTTAATATCTGGTTGAAATTCAACACAATTTGGATCCAATTTTTTTTCTAATATATTCGTAAACTTTAAAGCCATTTGCTTACACTGACTATTAATTTTATTTCCGAAGATATTTCGACTCATCTTGGGAAAATAATCACGTGTATGACTCTCACAATGTGTCCGTAACCGTCTGCACGTGCGATCGCTAACCGCGTAGCGTGCGAAATGAGCATGAGCATGAGTTGAAGAATGTACCTGCCGGCCGCATCCTACCTGATCCCCATTCTCGTCCAACCTCCGCGGCCTTGTACCCCGCAGGCAAGGACTCAGTTTGTAACAATGGAATACTGTTGGAGGTGTAATTGTGGTTGGCGCCATCTGTGGACCCAGTCGCACAGTTGCAACTACTGTGCTTTGCAACACTTATGCATCGATGTGGCTGACTTTAGTCTTGTTTCGGCAATTCCCCGTCAGATGGCGTGAGTTATGCGTTATGCGCAGTACTTTTTATCAATTCGTTGTGATCAGATTTGATCTGGTAAGTTATTTTATTCCATTGCTGTCAGTATATTCGCATAATGGGGATGTGTTATTGATAAAAGTTGTACATCTTCATCACGGGGTCGTTAGGTCTTGGAAAGAACCTGTAAAAACAAGTCACACAGCAGTAACTCTGAGATTGTCAGTAGCTGAGGCCTGGATAAGTAGATATTGGGAACGCAGATCTCAAGTGAAGCTCCGGGATCTGTTCTGCCGGTGCACAACCACTGGGGGCCCCGAGGAAACTCGAGATCCATAAGGTCAAGTTATCTCTTATTGTAATTATGATTTCATTGCATTACTGCTGACCGGCGCTAGGCTGGTGTATAATATTGTTGAGCTGTGCCACTCCTGACTGGTACCTGATGAGAATCACCCCTGTGTACTGAAGGGATTACATATCTACATATGAGTGTACCTGTACCTGTGTTCTGTTGTATCTTGCTGTATAACTTATTCTATATATATATGTCTGTGTGATGTAACCTGAAACTTCTGCTCTGAACCTAACTTATATCTGTACTCCTATTTTCTGTGTAACTCTCTACTGTATATCTGTCTATATCTTTTCTCTTTCTCTGTTTATAAATATATGTATGTACAGCTGATTCTTGAGTTTCATTGGAGATCAGCTGACCTGTGCACCACCTAAGAACCTCTGTGGAAAGGCGCCCTGGGATTAGGAACTCATTCTTTTGCTCACCTGGTCTAGCCGGTGAGTAACCTATTAAAAAAAAAGGTTACAAAGTGGCGCACCAACTTTGGGCAAGATTTTTTTAGTTAGTACATT
Organism: Cybosia mesomella; assembly: GCA_946251805.1. Taxonomy (NCBI): domain Eukaryota; kingdom Metazoa; phylum Arthropoda; class Insecta; order Lepidoptera; family Erebidae; genus Cybosia; species Cybosia mesomella. The sequence goes on from OX276392.1 coordinate 16,791,700, forward strand.
GGTGTGTGCATGAGGTTTTTGCGGGTCTCTGATGAAACTAGTAACTCTGATATCCGTCTGCGACTCCCCAAGACGTTAATTGGTTGTGCTTGAGCAGCTAAGCACGTAATTACTTCTTTTCTTGTCTTTTTCCAACTACCTACACCTTTTGGCAAGGAAAAGACAAACTAAATTCAAAAACATTCAAAATTATATATTAGCTGTCTGTTTTTGGTAAGTTTTTTGGCTACACTTTTTGGCATACCTACCCACTTCTGTTTTTTCTTCTGTGTCTAATTCTTTTCTAACTTCTTTCATCTAGCCTTTCTATCATCTTTAGAGTTGTGCATACAGGTATTTAGGACTATCTACTTATTATATGTGTAATAGGATTGTTAAATCTGTGCAGTTTAATTGTAATTTTGTAATTTTGTTGCACCTACCTCACAGGGTATAACTGTTATTTTTGAAAGTTTAGTTTTGTGTTAACAATAGAAACTTTTATTAAATTCTTTATAAATTGAAGTGGAGGTATAAGTAACAAATATCGTTGAAAGTTGAGTTTTTTTAACAATAGAAATCTTTAATAAATTCTCTGTGAATAATTAACATATACTTTTGTGTTTCTTGTACAAATATTCAAAATATTTGTTGAGTTCTTTGAACTTGTATGATAATTCTAGTTGAACTTTGTAATTTTCATTGTTAAATATTTTCTTTGTTGAGTTCTTTGAACTCTGATAAATTTTTAGTGGAACTTAGTGACTTGCATTGTTAGTTATTTAACTGATTTTAAAATATCTATAAATAATGGCACAAATTCTAAAGGGTATTCATTACTTAAGGAAGGATGAACTTGCTAACGAGCTCTCCCATATGGGAATTTCAGTTGACCCGGAGACATCAGTGGTTAGGCTTCGGAATGAGCTGCGCACAGCCCATCGGCTTATACAGCGTGGCAGCATCAAGGCCAACGTCGCGTTGCCTGCTGACGCCGCGGCGGAACTTGCGATCTGGAACCCAAAGTCCAGGAACTGGAGGATATCCTTCCATCAGGTGAATTCGCCTCTAATAGTAATTGTCGCCTCAGAGTCGCTGTTAGAGCAAACTATCTTCTAACCAGATTGACTCGTTGTGGTCTGGACTGTCCGGAACTTGTTAACCTTCGCCAGAAACTTATAAAGGTCGTGTCAGTCGCCGAACCCAGTGGCGATTCAGAATCCGAAGGGTCGGTCGACGAAACAGGTGTCTGCAGTGGAGACTCCGGCTGCCGTCCACGAACGCAAATGCTTTCGTTGCGGGGACAGCGGTCACACTGCATACGGCTGCACACGGTCCAAAGAAGTGGTGTGTTTGTGTGGTCTCAAAGGAGTCAAGATCTCAGAATGCTCACAATGCTCTAGCCATTCAAAAAACGCGTAGACTAGGGCCTTGTTAGAAAATCTGAGTGTTACTCCATTTCTGAGTCCTCTTCTGATAAGGTCCTGTTTACTAAACGGGATAACGATGTTAGACCATACCTAGTTGTTAAGATTTTGAATTTAAATGTCTTGGGCCTTCTTGATTCTGGTGCCTCCTGCTCTGTGCTAGGAAAAGGAGCGCACCGCACTTTTTTGGAATTCGGGTTTGATCTTGAGCATATCAACCCAAGTTTTCGTATTACAACTGCAGACAGCACTTACTTGCAATGTCTGGGTTGTATTTCTCTGCCTATTGAATACAATTCGGTAATCCGAGTTGTTAAGTTTTATGTTGTTCCAGAAATAACCACTTCTATGATATTTGGTGTGGATTTTTGGCAACAGTTTAAGTTAGGTGATAAGTTAATTTCACAAAATATTAGTCTGGATAGCTTTGGTGACAATAATCTAATAGAGTCTGTGTCTCTTAATGGTGGCCTCGAGGACTACAACCATTTGACCTCAAAGCAGAGGTGTGTAATCAACGAGGTCATTACAAAATTTGATTCATTGAATACGGAGAAGGTGGGCTTAGGTCGCACTACGCTGGAACACCATGTCATAGATACTGGGGACAGCAAGCCGATCAAGGAGCGTTACTATCCGCTCTCTCCCCACAAACAGAAAGCCCTGGAAGCTGAATTGGACCGGATGCTAGAGATGGGAGTAGTGACCCCGTCGCAATCCGCCTGGAATTCACCGGTGGTTATGGTGGAGAAGGCGAATGGTGATCTCAGACTGTGCTTGGACTCTCGGAAGCTCAACTCAGTATCAAAAAGTGATGCCTATCCGTTGCCGTACATCAATCAAATTCTAGACCATCTGAATAATGCTAAGTACTTAACTTCTATAGATTTGATTGCGGGCTGCGGCCTACTGGCAGATTCCGTTCGACTCACCCCAGTCCGCCGAGAAAACTGCTTTCACAGTTCCCAGAAGGGGGCTGTTCCATTTCAACGTAATGTGCTTCGAGCTGGTCGGAGCGAGTTCAACCATGCAGCGTCTAATGGACCGTCTGTTTGGCCCCGAGTTTGACAATAAGGTATTCTCATTTCAAGATGACATAGTCTGCGTGTCGAGCACCTTTGAGGAGCATGTAGAGCTCTTAAATAGAGTCTATTAGCGACTGAAGGATGCAGGCCTGACCATCAATATGGTAAAATCACACTTTTGTCGGAGTGGATTGAAATACTTGGGGTACTATGTTAAGCACGGCCTGCGGACGGACCCGGGTAATGTTGAGGTCATCCTCAATTATCCCACTCCTACTAACTCTAAGGAAGTGAAGAGGTTCCTCGGAATGGCTGGCTGGTACCGTCGTTTTGTGAATGATTTCTCTCGAATTAGCAAACCCTTATGTAAATTAACATCGAAGAATGTAGAGTTTGTATGGACTCCTGAGACTGAGCAGTCCTTCAACCTACTTAAGTCAGCTCTGGTCTCTGCTCCTATCTTAAAGATGCCTAATTTTGTTTTACCTTTCCGTATACTTAGCGATGCGTCTGCTTACTCTGTTGCTGCGGTGCTGACGCAAACTCACGACGGAGTAGAGCACCCTGTCGCGTTTTGCAGCCGTTCTCTCAACAAGAATGAAGTTAACTATAGCACAACCGAGAGGGAGCTTCTGGCCGTGATTTTCGCGTTGGAACAGTTCAGGCAGTATGTAGAGGGACAAAAGTGCACTAAAGTCACTGACCATGCCTCCTTACTGTGGTTCCATAAGTTAAAAAATGCTTCCGGTCGTCTCGCGCGTTGAAGCATGAGACTAAGCCAATTTGAGTTCGACTTAGAGCACCATAAGGATAAGGATCATGTGGTACCAGACGCTCTGTTTCGTATAAAAATTGATTCTCTCGACGCAAGTACTACTAAAGACCCCTGGTACATCTACACCATGAATAGTGTATGGAAAACCCCTAGGAAATTACCTAATTTTGATATACGGGATAACCAATTATATCGGTTATCTAAGAACAAATATTCTCTGACTTCAGACTTTGACTGGAAGTTGGTGGTACCCATGGAGGATAGAAGATCCCTCCTTACCAAGTACCATGACGACACACTTAGTGCCCATGGTAGCGTTTTGAAGACGCACAAAAGGTTAGCCCTCTATTATTACTGGCCCAAAATGTACAATGACATCAAACGTTACGTGGAGGATTGTGAAGTCTGTAAACAGTACAAGCCCGTAAACACGTCTCGTCCTGGCCTCATGGGTAGTCAGAAACGCGTGTCGAGGCCATTTGAAGCCATCTCTGTTGATCTACTTGGTCCCTTCCCCACTTCTAGCAATAGAAATGTACATCTGATTGTGGTCTCCGACTATTTCAGTAAATACGTCATGTTGTGTCCTATCAGGGTTGCAACAGGCGCGATGGTCGTGAGATTCATTGAGAAGAGTGTGTTTCTCGTGCATGGAGTCTGTAAGACTATTTATATGAATAGCGGTCCTCAGTTTGTCAGTAAGCAATTTAAAGATCTCTTAACTAAATATAACGTGCCAAATATTTATTATAACCCTAGGTATGTATCATGCCCAGACAAACCAAGTAGAACGCGCCAGTAGTACAAGCCATCTCGTGTTATGTAAAGTCTCAACACAAGAAATGGGACGAATACCTAATCGAACTGCAGTGCGCACTGAACACTGCAGTGAGCGAAGCGACTCGTTTCACCCCATTTTTTCCTAATACAGGGTAGGGAATTTATTGGGGATGGGGTTCTTTATAGACAGTCGGACATTACTTGCCACCCTCATTCAGTCTCCATTGAAGATCCCTCTGCATTCGGTGCCCAGCTGAAGAAACTTCATCGCATTTACGATCAGGTGCGGAAACATTTGAACGTTGCCCACCAGCGTAATGAAAAATATTACAACTTCAGAAAGAGGCATGTAGAGCTGAAAGTGGGACAAATAGTGTATAAACGAACGTTCTACCTGTCGAATAAAGCAAAGAACTTTACCGCTAAGTTAGCCCCTAGGTTCCTGAAATGTGTGGTGACCGCTAAGCGATCCCCATTACTGTACAGGTTGTCAGATTTGGAAGGCAAGGACCTGGGCGAGTACCATATTAAGGATATTCTGAAGTATAAGGAAGAGGATCAGTCAACCCTCTCTCCTGTCCCTACCGTTAGTAATATTTCGACTACAGGGCAATAGGTCTTTGCTTGCAAGGCTAGTGCGATGTGTGGTCGAAGCGGCATAGCTGACGATAGTCATCTCTGTGTATAAGCATGTCCATTGATAGTGGCATCTTATGGAATCGTCCGTACACCGGATCGAATAATCCTTCCTCATTGACTTATCAATACTATGCAACTATTAAATTGTCTTAGAAGTGTTGGGAATTCTACAGTGAGTGGAGGAAGCATTGGTTTTCTTTGTAAGGCATCTCGACTCTGGTTGCTTCACCTAACCAGTGCAAGAGTCGGTGCTTAGTAAGGTGTATGGATGGATGGTCTATTAGGTTGTTAATAATTTTGTTAATCTTGGAATTAATAAACTTTGTTTGTTTTAATATTCTTTTTTGTTTCTTTATGGTGTATTCCCTGCGTATCGTGCCCGCCGGAAATACTGTTAAGAAGGTGGTGTAACAATGGAATACTGTTGGAGGTGTAATTGTGGTTGGCGCCATCTGTGGACACAGTCGCACAGCCGCAACTACTGTGCTTTGCAACACTTATGCATCGATGTGGCTGACTTTAGTCTTGATTCGGCAATTCCCCGTCAGATGGCGTGAGTTATGCGTTATGCGAAGTACTTTTGATCAATTCGTTGTCATAGAAGTTTCGAGTTAAGTATCACCGTGGGAACGTTTTTAGCAAGATCCAGAATTAATTTAATATATAAGGATGTTCGCAGTGGCCCTAAGATTCATTGTTATTTTGTTGTTTGAGAAGTCACTAAGAGTGTCCCTATTATTATCGTGTATATTTAATTACCTTGACGCTCGAAAAATGAAGTTGGCTTTTGTGTTTGTGCCCAAATTTAATCTGGTAAGTTATTTTATTCCATTGCTGTCAGTATATTCGCATAATGGGGATGTGTTATTGATAAAAGTTGTACATCTTCATCACGGGGTCGTTAGGTCTTGGAAAGAACCTGTAAAAACAAGTCAGACAGCAGTGACTCTGAGATTGTCAGTAGCTGAGGCCTGGATGTAGATATTGGGAACGCAGATCTCAAGTGAAGCTCCGGGATCTGTTCTGCCGGTGCACAACCACTGGGGGCCCCGAGGAAACTCGAGATCCATAAGGTCAAGTTATCTCTTATTATAATTGTGATTTCATTGCATTACTGCTGACCGGCGCTAGGCTGGTGTATAATATTATTGATCGGTGCCACTCCTGACTGGTACCTGATGAGAATCACCCGTGTACTGAAGGGATTACATATCTACATATGAGTGTACCTGTACCTGTGTTCTGTTGTATCTTGCTGTGTAACTTATTCTATATATATATGTCTGTGTGCTGTAACCTGAAACTTCTGCTCTGAACCTAACTTATATCTGTACTCCTATTTTCTGTGTAACTCTCTACTGTATATCTGTCTATATCTTTTCTCTTTCTCTGTTTATAAATATATGTATGTACAGCTGATTCTTAAGTTTCATTGGAGATCAGCTGACCTGTGCACTACCTAAGAACCTCTGTGGAAAGGCGCCCTGGGATTAAGAACTCATTCTTTTGCTCACCTGGTCTAGCCGGTGAGTAACCTATTAAGAAAAAAGGTTACAAGTTAAGCGGTACGCCTATACTTAACATCAGTTGAGACCGGGACGTTTGAGCGAGAGGCTCTTAGCTAAATAGTAACCAAATAGGTTAACACATTGTAAAGTTAAGCAACATTAGCTAAGGCAGTCTCAGGATGGGTGACCATTCTTCTGACACATTGGGACCCCTTCATGCCTCGTAGAGCAGGTTAAGCCGTCGGCCCCAGTTGCCATACGAACATCTATGGCAGTCATTACGGGTAGTCGGAGCCCTAAAAATCCGACAACTACAGAATTTCAATATCACCAGTGGGTTGTGGAAGTCAGAGTGCAGTCGCTTCAGGTAAAATATCGTAGTTTAGCCGCTTCGTAGTTAGACTGAAAAGGCTCGGAGGATGATGATGGAGTCGAGACCAGGACCTACACCTACCTCGCCTCCTTGACTGTCATTGGCCAGTCAATGGAGGTAATTAACTGCTAGCGGGCCATCTAAATGAAAGAAAATGTGTACAACGCGCCGTGTTTCCGAAATTGAGATCTTACACCTTAGTGCTATGTGTGACTACATGGCCAAATTGCGTGGGTAATTATAATGCCAAAAATAAAACAGTTTCTTGTTCTATACTTATTTATTTACATTTTTTTCGGCAATTTTTAATAAGTTGATTTAAATAATCTGCTTTTTCATGGGTTGTTTCTAATTTTGAATATAAACTCCATGGTACCTGAAAAATGAAACATGATAATAACTGGCTATTTATGGCAACTCTATCTTCTGAGATAGAGATCTGATGGGCAGCTTAGCTTATTTTATGAATTGTTTGAATTGTCATTGTTTTTTAAAATAAATGGTGAGGTCATAGTATATTACTACTTCACAACCTGCTGGGCTAAAACCTTTATGGTGCACCTGCGGCAACTTAAGTGTTAATGCCTCTCTTTATGTTTTTCGGAGACAGAGGTTTTGGGTAACTCAATTTCTATGTAGGTACGTCTTTCACGACACGCTCGTGACGGCGTGCGGGGCGACGTACCCCGAAGCGACCCTGAAGGCCACGACCGCGGTTGCCCAAGTCGTTGAGCGGATCCGGCGGCTGGGTCTCGAGGTGGCTCTGCATAAAACCGAGGCCCTGTTCTTTCATGGGCCTCGGAGCAAGCCACCCGAGGGATCCAGTCTCATCGTGGGAGGAAATCGCATCGGCATCAAGCCCCAAATGAAATATTTGGGGCTCGTGCTCGACGGCCGATGGGACTTCGGAGAGCACATCCGAAGTCTGGCCCCCAAATTGAAGGGCACAGCTCTCGCTCTGGCTCGGCTGTTGCCCAGCATGAGGGGGCCTGATGACTCCTGCAGGAGACTCTACGCGGGAATCGTGCGGTCCATGGCCCTGTATGGGTGCCCAATATGGGCGGAGGCCCTGAGGACCAGAACTGTGCGGATGCTGCGCGCTCCGTAGCGAGTTATGGCCATCAGGGTCATCTGCGGGTACCGCACGATCTCCTTCGAGGCGGCGAGTCTCCTTGCCGGAACTCTGCCATGGGACCTGGAGTCGTGAGCCCTTTCGCAACTGTACCAGTGGCGAAGGGAGGCGCGGGAGCAGGGATGGAACCCCGAGCCTCGAGAAATCGAGGCCGTGCAGTCCCAGCTCCGCCAGGCCATCGTGGTGGAGTGGAAGGAACGACTTGGGCGACCAAACGCAGGGCACGCCGCAATAGCGGCGGTAAGGCCCATCATGGAGGATTGGCTAGAGAGGCCTCTCGAAAGCCTCTCGTACCGACTGACGCAAGTGGTCTCCAGAAAGGGGTGCTTCGGGGACCACCTGCATCGGATCAGGAAGGAGCCAACGCCTGAGTGTCATCACTGCGACGCGAGCGAGGACTCAGGGCTGCACACGCTGGCGGACTGCCCGTCGTGGGAGGCGCCGAGGCGTGACCTCGTGGCAGCCATCGGGGTGGGAGTCCTCTCGCTCGGCAGCATGATTGCGGCACTCGGGAGAGATTTAGAACTCTCCCGGCCCGCCGAGCCCACAACTTGCTCGCCGCGCGTCGCAGGCGACTCAGGCGCCGGAGGTCGCTTAACGACCTCCGTCCTCCATGAGCGCAGGCCTGGGGGTGACAGGTGAGGCCGCCTGTCACCCCAACAGAAGCAGGCCGGGACGGTGGGGGCAACTAGCGCCCCTCCCCCAAACCGGGGCAAGACGGGGACACCGTGGTTCCCAAACCCGAGGGGGCCATCTCGAAACCGGAGATGGCCCAGGGTCAGTCGGGGTGCGAGGGATATGCTCTATGGGCAACCTTACACCCCGGCGTCTGTAGACCCGAGACGGCGTGCGGTTTTAGTCGGTTCAAGCCCGCCCCTTGGGTTTGGGAACCACGGTGTCCCCCTCTTGTCCCGGTTTGGGGGAGGGGCGCTAGGTGCCCCACCGTCCCGGCCTGCTTCTGACAAGAGGGGTACCTACTCTCACCTCTGTGGTCACAGTATGGATCTCCCATCCTTGCCTATATAATGTTAAAATAGCTCTAGCGAAACCCAGATTCGTAAATATACTTATAGACATTATTTAGAAAACTATTGCTTACCAATGCTGCATTATAGCCTATTGCTTCAAGATCTAAAATTTTATTTATATATGGACCAGTTGGTGTATCTGTATCATATATTATTGCATTTCTTCCAGCAATTACTAACACAGTCCAAATATGAGCATTCGGTGGTCTCCTCAAACACCCAAAATCTTTTGATGGAAATGCTTCTTTGACATCTATTGGGTTTCCATTTACATCATCACAAATGATTATATCTAAAAAAATAATACAAAATTATTTATGCATTATCTACTATTGTATAAATTAAAAACTCATGTTATTTAATTTATGTTATATAATAATATATACTGTAAATTTATACAAATAAATAAAATTGAAGTATCTGTTTGTAATATTAAAATAACAGATTATTAATGAGTGTAATTCATAGTTGCGAAGTTCATTATGGCGATGCACGTTACAGCGAAAGTTTACTATTGCGACGGACGTTGTTGCGAAAGTTCATTATCGCGATGTACGTTACAGCGAAAGTTTACTACTGCGACAGACGTTGTCGCGAAAGTTCTATACTAAAAAGAAAAAGACCAGTGGTGCCTCTGTTGGGGTTACAGTTCTAACCTAACCTAACCCACTTTAGTAGCAACCAAAATTCGCGACGTCTGTCGCAGTAGTAAACTTTCGCTGTAACGTACATCGCGGTAATGAACTTTCGCAACAACGGTCGCAACAGTAAACTTTCGCTGTAACGTACATCTCGATATTGAACTTCGCAACTATGAATTACACTAATTATTAATGATTGCATATGAATGTATACACGATAGATTGTTGTTTGTCTGTCTGTTTGAAAGAGGTAATCTCTGGAACGGCTGTGCCAATTTTAACGGGACTTTCACTGGCAGATAGGTAATGTTACAAGGCATAACATTGGCTACTTTGATTTTAGAAAAATAATTAGGGTTCCGCGCAAAAAAGTAATACCTAAAAAATTGTGAATAAAATCTGATTTACTCTGGAACGGCTGAGTGGATTTTGACGGGACTTTCACTTGCAGGTAGAAAAAGCATTAGGGTACTGCGAAAAAAATTGAAATCCATAAAATTGTGCGTAAAATTTTATTTACTCTGTAGCGTATTTTGTTACTGGCAACTTTAAATTTGGAAAAATAATTTTTTTTTTAAAGAATATTAGTAACCGAAATTACTAATATTCCCCCTAACCCCTCCAGCTAGTTCGTTTGATTCGTTTTACGTAATTAAGGTTTAGTTTGGCTGTAAATAATAATTTTTTAAGACTCTGTATAAAAAAATACACATATACATATACTCAAGTCTTTTTTCCTCAAGATTATACAGAGACAACAGCCTGTCATCTGCTCTTATCATCACACACTTCATAGCTTCCTCTGCGATCGCTAAAACTATCATGGAAGTCGACCGGTTTCAGCATAATAGCCTGCGCTGCCTCATGCGTGTCACGCATACAAGCGCCCATACGTTCTGCAAATCGTATGGATTGCACACGTACGATGCAGCGCAGACCCTAAAAGCTCTAAAGCCTTTGACTTAAAAATATGTGATTGGTAGTAGCCATCTCTAATCATTACCAGACAGGAATATAATTATATTTATTTACTTAAACCGTACGTACGTACGACATTTTTAACACACTGCAAGTAAACATCTACTTTTATTATAATTATAAACATGATATGTATCTACAAAAAACTTGACAATGTACTCTAGATGCGCAGCTGCGCGACGGCGGAGCTAATCATAAATACCTATATAAAACTAGCGGCCCGGTACGTGCTTCGCTACGTCAAAATGATCCGCCATGTATTGAATTCAAGGGCTTACCCGGGGTGCCCGGCAACGGACACTTGGGAAGGATCAATCCCTTCGGATACCCCCCACCGGCCAGCGGGGGTGGTTTTGCCGTGTATCGACTAAAACCGTACGGTGTGCGCACGAAAAAAAAAATTCTGAGAGATTTTCTTAATATTTTCTTCCGTAAGAACCTTGTACATAGTATTAGAAAACTACAAAAAAAAAATTAGCCAAATCGGTCAAGCCGTTTTCATGCTATGTCGTGACAACGGAAAACGGGTTTCATTTTTATATATATAGACTAATCTCGGGTTCAAAGGGCTCACGTCATTGGTTGATCAATCCGTTTATTGGTTTTTTGAATGGTCAGTTAGTGCACATATGTGAACTTTTTGAGGTTTTGTCAAGATTTTCGCCTCGAAGTGTAAGTACCCTTTTTTTTTTTTTTTTTTTTCGTGCGGAAATCCCCTCGGATACCCCCCCGCCGGCCAGCGGGGGCGGTTATGTCGGGCTTGAACCGACTAAAACCGCACGCCGTCTCGGGTCTGCAGACGCCGGGGTGTAAGGTTACCCATAGAGCATATCCCTCGCACCCCGACTGACCCTGGGCCATCTCCGGTTTCGAGATGGCCCCCTCGGGTTTGGGAACCACGGTGTCCCCGTCTTGCCCCGGTTTGGGGGAGGGGCGCTAGGCGCCCCACCGTCCCGGCCTGCTTCTGCTGGGGTGACAGGCGGCCTCACCTGCCAACCCCAGGCCTGCGCTCATGGAGGACGGAGGTCGTTAAGCGACCTCGAAGTGTACCCTTTGCTCTTGCAACGTAATATCACAAAAACTGCCGCGCGGGCTCAGAACGTGCGAGCGAGCTATTGTGAATGGTTGTCTTAATACGCGACTTTAAAAATTGATTACTAAGGGGCCGGACAAACAGAACGGATGGGGGGAAATACTTTGAACACGTGGAACCGCCTACGCGCCCGCGCGTACTGCGCGGGCGCGTAGGCGGTTCCACGTGGATAGATGCGTTATAGATGTGTTTCAACACGCAGCTTTAAAAGTAGATTTCAAGCAGGGACCTCATAATTTTTGCTTTCTTTTAGTACAAATAATAGTAGATTATTGCATCGAGCACAAAGTAATTTATTATTGCACCGAGTGCCTGATTTAGAGCCCGAGCGCTAGCGAGGGCTCTAATCTAACAGGCACGAGGGCAATATAAATTACTTAAGGCGAGGTGCATAATCTGCTTTTCTTTCAACTATTACCTATAGGAATAGAAGATAAAAGAAACTCATATCAAACAGTTAAAATAGAAGTTTAATTATTGAAATTAAATGTTATGCTTGAGCAATTATTAAACGTAAGGTTAAGAGTTTTGTTGGTTTTTTTTTTCGTTTTTGTTTTTTTTTTGTTTTTTTTTTGTTTTTTTTTTGTTTCTTTTTAATTTCTTTCATTTTTAAATCAGAGTAAGCAGCAATCATTTTTTAAATTTGGAACAAGTAGGATCGAAACGAATAATACGTACGTTTAAAAAAAAGTATTGATATCGGCTGGCTGAATAGAGCTAATCCATTGAGATTGGCACCTTTTGGTGCGATTATAAAAAACTGTGCAATAATGAAATTTCATACATTTTTATTGCTCTAGAGCATTAAAGACTCGCTTTGTACTGAGTTTTTAGTGTGATTGTGATGAAATTAAAGCATAGTTGGAAGAAAATAAAATTGAAGTGTCTATTTGTAATATTAAAACACAAGATTTTAAATAAATGCTTATGAACGTAAGTACGATAATTTCTTACGGTAAATTTTAGTCTGTCTGTCTGTCAGTGTAATTTTAACAGGACTTTCACTGGTAGATAGATAATATTATAAGGCGTAACATAGGCTACTTTTATTTTAGAAAAAAATATTGAGTTCAGCCAAAAAAACTAAAACCCTAAAAATCTAAACCGCGTGGACGAAGTCGTGGGTACAGCTCGGCTGTGCAATTTTAAAACCTAGCAACTGACACTTTTTCGAAAATGGGTGTTTTTGCATAATATTAACTTGCTAGGTTTAACTCACACATTGTGCTTGTCAAAACGTTTAAAAAGCACTCGGAAAAAAAGTTAAGAAGACTGGAATTCCTAGCATCTACACATATATTTTTTTATACGTTCAAAAAACTTATTCAAAACCTAGCATCTTACAATAAACAAAATTAAATCCTAGCAAGTGACTGCAGTTGCTAGGTTAAGAAGCTGTTCGCGCGAGTTGCTTGGTGTTTGAAATTGTAACTGATTTATATTTCGCGCGCTTCTTCCTAGTATGCGGCAAGCAGTCACCGCACGCGCGTTCAATTTGTTTTCGTGATAGTTTTATTTCAATTCAAAATGAATAACCGTCAATTTTATAGATCTAAGTTGATAATGAATGAATGGAGGTTGAACACAATAAATTGTAAGTGTATTTTTGAATATTAGGGTTCCGTTGCCAAATGGCAAAAAACGGAACCCTTATAGATTCGTCATGTCTGTCTGTCTGTCCGTCCGTATGTCACAGCCACTTTTTTCCGAAACTATAAGAACTATACTGTTGAAACTTGGTAAGTAGATGTATTCTGTGAACCGCATTAAGATTTTCACACAAAAATAGAAAAAAACATTAAATTTTGGGGGCTCCCCATACTTAGAACTGAAACTCAAAATTTTTTTTTTCATCAACCACATACGTGTATGCTATCTATGGATAGGTCTTCAAAAATGATATTGAGGTTTCTAATATCATTTTTCTCTAAACTGAATAGTTTGCGCGAGGGACACTCCCAAAGTGGTAAAATGTGTCGTCCCCCCTGAATCTTCTAAACTAAGAGAATGATAAAACTAAGAAAAAAAAAGTACATTACCTTACAAACAATTACATTACAAACTTCGACCGAAAATTGTTTTGAACGAGATCTAGTAAGTAGTTTTTTTTTTAATACGTCATAAATCGTAAAACGCAATTTACCTTTCATTCAATCAACTCAAACATAAAATTTAAAAAAAAAGCTTCTTTAGGTTACTTGCTGCTACGGAACCCTTCATGGGCGAGACCGACTCGCACTTGGCCGCTTTTTTTTTCTTGAAATGTAACAATTATTGTCGTATTATTCTTATAGATAACCTCATAATTAATAGCTTAAGTTGGGTGTGGCACATTTACTAACTATACTTTTTGCATTGTTTAGTTATTTTAATTATTAGTTTGCTTTGCGAGTACACTTGAAACCCACAATACATGTCACGCACAAAAGGCCCAATTGTGAGGCTACGTGCGGAAAAACGCCCTGTTAAATTAACTAACTAACTAAGACCTATTTTATAATGAACTTTTATACTCATGAAGTTACAATTTATTCGCGGGCCTTATTTTCGGTTGTGGTCATCTTAAATAATATACCTACCTCTACCATATTTGTACAATCAGTCACAAAAGGTAATTTTACTGCTTTTTCTAATAATTATTTTAATTTATTATTTAATGGAAAATTAACGTACAATAATGATTGAAAATTATTAAGCACTTGTGACGCTGATGGCCAATTATAACTATTTTTTCTTTCTAAGCGTTGTCTTGGGTGTGTTGCTTGACTTGACTTGGCTTAATATTTTTCTTATGAAGAAGTACAATCTTATATTAAATACAATTAATAGTACACCGAGGGGTATAAAGGAAATTAAAAAACAAGGCATTGTTTCTAAACTACTTCCACTTATGCCGACGAACAGAAGAGAATTTTGGAGATTTTTGACGAATCTATAAGGGTTCCGTTGCCAAATGGCAAAAAACGGAACCCTTATAGATTCGTCATGTCTGTCTATCTGTCCGTCCGTATGTCACAGCCAGTTTTTTCCTAAACTATAAGATCTATGCTGTTGAAACTTGGTAAGTAGATGTATTCTGTGAACTGCATTATGATTTTCATACAAAAATAGAAAAAAAAACGATAATTTTTGGGGGTCCCCATACTTAGAACTGAAACTCAAAAATTTTTTTTTCATCAAACCATCATGGTTTCTATGGATAGGTCTTCCAAAATGATATTGAGGTTTCTAATATCATTTTTTTCTAAACTTAATAGGTAGTTTGCGCGAGAGACACTTCCAAAGTGGTAAAATGTGTGTCCCCCCCCCCCCCCGTAACATCTAAAATAAGAGAATGATAAAACTAAAAAAAAAATATGATGTACATTACCATGTAAACTTCCAACGATAATTGGTTTGAACGAGATCTAGTAAGTAGTTTTTTTTTAATACGTCATAAATCGTAAACTGCAATTTACCTTTCATTCAATCAACTCAAATATAAAAATTAAAAAAATAACATTATTATGTTACCCGCTGCTACGGAACCCTTAATGGGCGAGTCCGACTCGCACTTGGCCGCTTATTCTTTACCTACTGATAACAATTCTCAGGATTTAGTTACTTCTGGACAACTTGTATCTGATGATTAATTGTTTTTATTTTTTATTCTATTGCATTAAACTAATCTATTTTCACAATTGGATTGTTTATTTACCTGTTTTCAAGTTTTTTGAAGCGTTACTAGGTTTATGAAATAGTTTTAGTTTATTTTATAATGAATTAAGACCAGATAAAAACCTATCAAAGTACCTTACTCGGATTTGAATTTGCATTAGGAACTTACTTTTGCTTAAGGAAACAATTTATTCTTGAGTAAGTGCTCTGGTACACACATTTTTTATGATAAAATTATTATTTATTATTGATTTTATAGCTAAATATATATCGCATAATTAGGTATTACTCTCATGATTCTAGAACAAATCGTTTTGGTATGGCAAGACCTTAAAGTAGCAAAGTCGTTTTTCTGCTCTCCTGTAAAATTTGTTTTAAACCACTTGCTAGGTTTTGATATTTCACAGCCGAGCTAGTTATAAATATAATGAAGGTTTAATAACAGTCGTATTATATATATTAATTATAAAATTGTACATAAGGTGTGTCTGTACATTAGAGATATTAAAAAAGAAATACTTGGGTTATGTTAAATTAACGATTCTGCAAAAATATTTTTTTTGGAATTCTTGTCTGTTTATTCACGATGGACGCAAAAACTACTGAACGGATTTTGATGCGGTTTTTGTATATTACAAAGGTCAGACTTAAAATTTGCCGTATGTTTGATTGCAATTAGTGGCAAAGACCGAGAACCAAAAAAAAATTACCGGCCTCCACGCGGGCGTCAGCTAGTAGTTATTAAAAAAAGTCATAATGCTTGTCATGGACTTGTTAATCCTAAAAATCATTAAATTGCAGATTCCATAATTACAAAACTTAGTTAACTTACCTCCCCTCTGATGAGAAGGCAATATATGATCTCCAATTACATAATGAGATCCACCACGGGACTCTCTTAGAATTTTTATAACATCCAGAACCATTCGTTCAGTAATATTATATTGCTTTTTGAAGTCCTCACTAGGTATATAGTCAGTGTACTTTTTTGCCATTATTTTTATACATTTTTCACTAAGGTGACTCTTCACAGTATCCTTACAATATATTTCTGCTTTATAATGCAATGTTAGAATTTCTCTGCCATAGTTATAACAATGCTTACCATAGGCATTCTCTAAAAATTCTTCACTCAATACTTTATTTATCAGATCAACAGGATAAAGATTTAAAAGACCTAGATAAGCTATACAGCATGCAAATGATCTGGAATGGCTACTTATTTCTAAATTTCTTTCAGGTTTTCTTAATTCATTCATTACTTTTGTAAAGCAGTCTGTATTTTGTGGCACAAACTTGAAAGTACCATAACATAACACTAGTCTCTCTAAGTCTTTTATCCTAGTTTCAGATATGGACAAACTGATAGTTTCAGCTATTTTTGATAAACATCCTGTATGTAAAGTCATAGTAGTAGTGCCTACTATGGCTATATGCACATTACACATTACTGATAGTCGAGGTACTTCATGCTGTAACGTTTCTAATAGTCTATGGATTCTATCATCAAGAGATAATTTAGTTGAATAACGAATCAGCTTTAAAAGAGCTGCCAAAGAAACTTCATGAATATTTTTTGAATTCTCTATAACAGCATCAATGATTTTTAAAACTAAGCTTGTATCCCTAACGGGTGTTCTACTTTTAAAGAATCCCATAGACATAATAGCTAACTCATCAATAGTAAACTCTGGAAAATTGTCTGCTAAATGGATTTCTAAATTGTGCATGTCAAATGGTGATCGTCTCAATATACCAACAAAGAAAAGTACTTGGACAAGTTGTCCTGGTGTTAACTGTTTAGCTTTACTAGCAAGTTTATTTATACCTTTTGTACAGAAATCACTAAACTTATTTACATTTATCATATAAAATAGAGCTAAAAACGTTAGCAATTCATCATGAGACCATTGTAAACTTCGTTTTAAACATTCATCATCCAGTGCAACCCATACTTCTATATAATTTCTAGCCCTAACTGAAACTGGATCTGGAAACTCATTCAAAGAGTAAAATAAAGATTTAAGCTCTTTATCAGTTGCATGTTTTATATTATCAGTGAGATGATCGATATAGCTGTCGAATATTTCGTTCGATATACAAATTTTGAAGTCTGAACAATACTTAGCAAACATAGAGAATGCTAGAAACATCTCACCACTCGACTTTTGAGACCAGTTTGCTTGCAAGAACTTTTGAAACTGTTCCTGAGTTAAAGGCTCTTCTTTAATATTTGAATTCAAACTTATAGCATATCCTTTATTTTCTAATATATTGTAAGCGTACCGATTTTCATATTCCATATACATTTTAAGAGACAAAATGGAATTGCGATGAATATTTCTGTAGCACGTCGGTAACCAGTAAACGGACCTGAATGCCATGAATTTAGGTCGATATTTAGAAAACGTCAAGTTTCGGGCAATTTTCACTAAGAATGACATCTTTAATTGGCTTTAATTATGTAATTTATAAATTATAATATTTAATTGATTTTGGGGTTACGATCATGTTGTCTTTAGCAAAGAGTATAGGTAATCTTTATTTTGAGTTTTGACATTTTTTTTTGCAAGTTTTTTGGCTTGGTTACAAGACCTTTAAGCCGTCTTTTTTTAGTTTTGTTTATTCACTTCACATGAGTTTTGACAATGTAGAATAGAAGCATAGATTATTTTAGAATGAAAAAGAGTTTTGATTGTTATAAAATAGAAACCAAAAACCATACTCTTAGGGAAGTGGGTCACAGAATTGGCCGCTTGTATATCATGAACGGTAACGGCTTTATAGGTAATGATATGGTGTGGTATCACGGGCTAGTATCCGCAACTCCACTACAAGGCGCGGTTTTTGCGTTTTATAGGTAATCCGTTATATTAACGCGTAAATATCATTTGTGATAAAATTCAGCACGCAAAAAGCAGGAAAGTCGTAACTTAATATGTCGTAACGACGACGTATTAAGTTACGGAGTTTAAGTTTGTAAGAAAACAAAACAACAAAAATATACATGAAATTTCATTTTTTATTATTAGACTTTATTATTAGAAAACTAACATGAAAAATTAAATGACAGTAGAGGAGCTCGTTCGTTGTTAGCCCTGCCGGGAGGAAAAAGGCGTGTGTGAGTATAATGTATGTATCTGTATGAAAACTAACAGAAGGTGGTTTTGAAGAGGGACGGGTTTAAACCCTAAAAAGACTCTCCCTGGCTGTGCCCATGTGATGAGGTAATCTAAGGGTAAACCGTTATTATTTTAAAAATGAAATGGTTTTCACTTCTCTTCATGGAGACAAACGGTTTTGGCTCTTACGTAGTATTACTTACCTACTCTGTGGTTTTCGCTAATTTCCGTTGAGAGATATTAGAAATGCTTTAACTTTTTACATAGCATGTCATTTCTCCGAGATTACTAGTTTAAAATGAATATTTTATTTTCTCAAAGATTTGGACTTTATTACACTGCTACATTATATTTTAATGAACACAAATCTATGGGTCTGCAAACGTTCGCCGACAGTCGTTTCTCCTTTGGATTGATCACCGACAGGACGTTTCGTTTTTGAGATTCGTCGATAGAAAGTTTCACCTATGGATGTCTCGCCGACAGAATATTTGTTTGTTTCGACGACAGGACTTTTCAATTATGCAATATTCGCCGTCAGGTCGTTTTGTCTACGATGTTGTCTGGGTTAGGTTAGGTTAGAACTGTGACCCTAAACCCTAACCACAGATTACTAAATAGGTACTACGTAACAGATACTTTACTCAGTAGAAAAATTCCAAAACCTACTGCTATAATAGACTACTCCGTCGCGTCAGCAACCACTGCATGCTAAAATGTGCCTAAATGCTTAAGCGTACAGTTGAGATTGCTTCGCACCGCGCGATCCCACAGCAATCGCAGGGCTGCCTCTTTGATAAAATTAAATTAACAAAACTTTTTGTGTCTATGTTATTGATAACTGTGAATATATTCTGACTACTTCTGACTATAGGTGGTACCTAGTTTAAAATTGTATCGTTTATAAAATATTTTTTTATAAATTGGTGCTGACTGATACATCCAGATAAAACATAATTATAGAGGTCAGTGTGTAGGTAAAATAAATAAAAAATCTTTAAAAGTTTCATGTGTTTATTTTATATAATTTTTTATAAATTTCTTACCCTTTCTAAATTCTCGGTTATGAAATTTTAATGTAAAAATCCTGAATCTAATAAATTTTGTATCTGCGCCTTTGATGGTAATGGCTGATAGTATATTAATATTCGAATATTTGGTTTGTGTCGATATTTCCTTAGATTCTGGTTCAGTACTGGCACTTGAAGTAGTTGGTAGAGATGGCAGCAGTTTTGTAGGCAAAGCGTCAAATCGTAATTGTGGTTTATGAATAATCACCGACTTTTCAAAATGAAGACAACACACATAATGACTTCTTAGCTTGGTGTCTGGCCTTGCTAAACCGGGCCTGCCAATCAATTCAGCCCATGTTTCACGCCTAAAAAAAAAAGGACAGGTCTAAGGAAGGAGATGGGTACCTAGATAAGACAGACGGACAGACACACAGACATGACGAATTTATAATAGATCCCAAACTAGGCAATCCTAAAATTTAATATTATGAATAAATAATACTAATAAATACATTGAATGATTATTAACATTTATCAATTTATTAATAACTATAACACGGGGCGAGCTCAAGAATTATTTGACGATATCATGGAAAATGAACCCTTTGCAATATAATTATTTTTTATAACTTCAAACATCTTTAAATTAATTTTTCTTTACATAAACATTTACTTATATATTTTTTACAAATCGCATAAAACCGAATCATCCTTATTTGTTTGTTTACGCTAACAGCGCGAAAGTTGAGTTGCCGCGCCGCGCGACTTGTGTTGGAAGTTTCGTAGGTAGGTCTGCGCGACTGTCCGTCAAATATTATCACAATTTTATTTTAATAATACGCCTACGAACGGAGCGATTAAAATTAAACAGCGTGCGTGCGCTTCGCTAGCGAAAACCGCACTGAAATTTGGTCCGCAAACGGCCCGAGGCCGCTCTGCCGGGCGGTAGGTAATTATAGCGCGCAAGTATATGGAGTGAAGGAGGCCTGCCCTAACAGAGCGCGAGCCGAGCGAGCGTAGCGAGAGTCGGCACTCTCGGCAGCGGCTGGCGAAGCACCGGAACCACTAGTCCGGAAAGTTGGATTTCGATAGCAAGCTAGTAGCTTCTCGGTGGCTTTGTAGTTTGGTATTGTATCGTATCGTCATGTCGGTGAAACACTTCACTTTAGTAGCTGAAAAGGGCTGTCGTCGAAAGTGACGCATATGAAAGGTTCTGTCGACGAAATGTCCACACTCCACAGGTGAAAGACCCTGCTGGGGAAACGGAAATAAATGAATTATCCTGTTGACAAATAGTCTAATGCCGAATCCATAACGGTTGCAGAATACAAATCTATTGAATTCGTATTGAACTGTGATATTGAATGATATTAGACTATAAATATTATTTACTCTATGGCAACGCAGGCAAGCATCAGTTTTGCGGCTTGCGATCCGTAACGGGTGGGAATTTTCGCGCCCGGTTTTGTTTTCAGAGGAAAAATAGACGTTCGAACAAAAGATTTGTGAATTATGTTATGTATGATCAGTCGGATTAAATGATACAATAATTAAGTTGTTCATTAGTGATCTACAGCGTCATCATGTCTCAGACAGAGGAAGCTATGGAGGTTGCAGATGTTGGTGATAATTCAGTGTGTACTAATTCCAAGCTACTCGGCTTTGCTCTTTTATCATAAAATCTCACTTGTCCTTTATCTTATTAACAGAATGGCTCCTCGAGCGATACTACTTCGTCAAGGGGCAAAGAAGGCGACTTCGAAAGTAAAATCGAAACTGATCGTTCAAAACGGTTCGAGTTTTTATTGAAACAAACTGAGATTTTCTCTCACTTCATGTCAAATGCGCCAAAATCAGGCAATAGCCCTCCAAAAGCTAAAGCTGGTAGACCTAAGAAGAATAAAGACATCGATAAAGATTCAGGTGCAGCAGGAGAGTACGTAACATTGAACCTAACCTTTACTTGCCTTGACTTTGTGTGTATACATCGATCACATGTCTTACAACAATATTCAAATCTCATTTTCATAAACCAAGATGTGTATCACAGCAATGTAAAATACATAAAACCAGTGAATAAATTTGTCAACTGCTTGCTTTATTACAACCATGTCAGTAGCACATAAATATAGTGTTATTTTTTTCTCATTCTTAGTCATCGTCACCGTAAGACTGAACAAGAAGAGGACGAGGAACTTCTTGCTGAGACCAATATCAAAACCAAAAATATATTCCGGTTTGAAGCATCTCCTCCTTATATCAAAAATGGAGAAATGCGTGATTATCAAGTGAGGGGCCTGAATTGGATGATTTCCCTTTATGAAAATGGTATCAACGGTATTTTGGCTGATGAAATGGGTCTCGGAAAAACGTTACAGACTATTTCACTTCTTGGTTACATGAAAAACTTCAAGTAAGTACCTATTATAGTTGTTATATTACTTCACTTGTGCCTAGTATGCACTACAATTATTAACAAGCATAACTATTTACTGTAAAACTATTTATTAAAATAAATAATCTCAGTACATGACCTGATTTTAAGGTAATGACACCTTGAATCTCACATGTAATGTTAAGGACATAACATAAACTCACGCCTATGTCCCCGAAGGGGTAGGCAGAGGTGCTAGCACCCACATTTCACCAGTTTATGTTTAGGTCCCAATGTAATAGGTGGCGAGCCTATTGCCATTAACCGGGCACTTATAAGCCTGCGATAAATACACACATAACTTCGAAAAGCATCGAAAAGTCATTGGTTTGTGCCATGGTAAAACCTGGGATCGAACCCGAGACCTCGTCTCAGCAATCCATTACCCCCTAGGTAGCCTAGTGGGCTACCGCGGCTGGAGGCTTTAGTAGAGGTAATCATAATTAATGTATTAATGTAATACTTTTCATGATAAAATTG
Organism: Cybosia mesomella; assembly: GCA_946251805.1. Taxonomy (NCBI): domain Eukaryota; kingdom Metazoa; phylum Arthropoda; class Insecta; order Lepidoptera; family Erebidae; genus Cybosia; species Cybosia mesomella. The sequence goes on from OX276392.1 coordinate 16,813,784, forward strand.
CATTGCTTACATATCACACACCAGTATGTTCTTCAACACTCGGATTTTACTATGTAAATATAATTCAGTTATAGTTTACTGATTGATGATTTTTAGTGGTCATTCTTCACCAGTTACTGTTAATAATATAATTATTGAGTTGATAATTAGCTCATTGCTATAGATATAAGGTCTCATACCTTAAAATGAATTAAAAATCCCTTTTATACCTACTATTGTTTGTGTTCTTTTCAAGGTCAGACTCAGGACTGGCCCTGGCAGCCTCAAAAGTTGTGGGGTTCAGTGGCTCGAATACAAAAAAAAAATAATTAAATGTGTCTTCTGTCTCTTAATGTTGATTCAACTGAACAACAACAATAGGTGAGGTGCACCTATTATTGTTGTTTAGGATTCAGCCCTAGGGTTCATAGCACATTCACATTTATTCAATTTGAATTTGCATATAGTTTACCAAAAGTTAATGTTTCAGGAATATACCTGGTCCACACATTGTGATAGTGCCAAAATCAACTTTGACTAACTGGATGAATGAGTTCAAGAAGTGGTGTCCATCTCTAAAAGCTGTCTGCCTAATAGGAGACCAGGAAACTAGAGTAAGTTCATTATTAATGCCTAGATAATTCAATGAAGTTTACAGTAATTTTTGCAAAAATACAAAATTATATCATAGAAAATTGAGATTTTATCTAATACTTTTCTGATAATTCTGGTTGTGATGAGTCCCACAGTTAATCTTTAAGGCAAACCTACTGGGTTTAGGGATGAAATTTGCGTATATAACTTAACTGTACATTTGCTACCAATCTAAATTTTATAGTTGAATTTGAATTGTGTATTCTCAAGCATTATTTAATTTATGAATTCAAATAAATTAATAACTAAATTGTTGTCGCTTGCATTGTTTATTGTATATTTGACTTTGTCTATAGAATAAATTTCTTACCAATATAGTGGTAAATGACTTTAATAGTTACACAAGTTTAAATTAGCAGGAATCTTTTATAGGTATGAATGATAACAGAGTGGCTGCTTTGCATTAATGTACTTTGCATGTTACTTATACAATTGTCTGAGTCTGAAGAAAGAGCCAAGCTCTTCGATATTTACTGGACCTTTTTTTGTATGTAATCTTTTAATTTTATAATTAAAAGATTACACCACATTTTGCCAGATGTAGGATATCGTTATTAGCAAGCAGTCCAGAATATTTAACATTATTTTGTTTTCTTCTAGAATACTTTCATAAGAGAAACCCTTATGCCTGGAAACTGGGATGTCTGCATCACATCATATGAAATGATAATCAGAGAAAGATCAGTATTCAAGAAGTTCACATGGCGCTACATGGTGATAGATGAGGCCCACCGCATCAAGAATGAGAAGTCGAAGCTTTCAGAGCTGCTTAGAGAGTTCAAGAGCATGAATAGACTACTTCTTACGGGTACCCCACTACAAAACAACCTGCATGAGTTGTGGGCACTTCTTAATTTTCTCTTGCCTGATGTGTTTAATAGTTCTGATGTAAGTATTTTATCTTTACATTATATTCAATTTTTAAATCTGCTCATGATTGGAGTGCAGCACAACAAAACACCAGTCTCACCAAAGGAGGTGTCCAGAAATGGTTTTTTATTCTTGAAAAATTCCAGCAGCTATGAACTAAATATTTTTGGATAGATTTCTTAAGGACTTATATTATGATTTATCAAATGGAATTTTAAAATCCTGCATTTTTGAGAAAATATCGTTTTTGCTTCGGTATATTTTTTAGGCTGAATACGAACAAAACTCTTGTTACCGGTGCCCAACAAAAAAAAAGATAAGTTTGACAATTGTCACGTTTGACAGATGGCTGACGGTTCTATTGCAATTTTTTGTAATATGTTTTTTCTACTGCAGAAGCCATTAATTAAAGCTGTATTCTGTAATATGTTTTTGTTTACCTTGGGTATGCTATGAGGAATTGTGAGATTTCCAGAAATATAAAGAGAAAATGATAGGCTACGCCATATTCAGGTGAAAAGCGTTACCGACTATCGATTGAACTACATATCGTTCATATTATATAGTGTTTAGAAACTATGAGACTTAAATACCATCATTGTATTCCTCCTATAAAGCTTCTTGGCGTAATAAAGTTGTAATATGTTGACTACTTGTCAAAGAATAACTGTTGATCGAAAAATATTTGAGACTTAAATAGCTACAAGCTGCTGAAATCAGAGCACCAAAACAATACATGAACTATTGGCTGGCAACAAATGCAAATTAACGACTAATCCTGTACTTATGATGACCTAGTCCTATTTAGTGATAAGTATAGGTATCATGCACAGCAAACAAAGTATAGATATCTTACATTACTTAAATGAGCATGGTTCATGTGATGGACCTCTAAATATATTTCAGATTGAATGAGCCAGACAAATGCTACTCCACAACATTGTGTTGATAATATAAGCTAGTCAAAAGTTGAATATAAAGTCTGAGAAATAATGAGTCAAGTTGAATGTCTACACTTAGCTTCGCTCATACTCCAGCAAATTCCAGCAAGTGTTCTTAGACCAAAATGAACCTCGCACGTCTATTAGAACCAGTGATATAGAGAAAGGAAACTATAATAATCATAGAGCATAATTCTAGGAGGGTGATGGTTATGTGGTTTAAAATGATTGATTAAGAAACCAGACTTGTGTTAGATTCATATAGAACTACTTATTTATGATATATGGATTGATTGTAAGTTTATTAAATTAAAACAAATTGTTTAAGATTAAAATATTATTTATTCATTAACTTCATTCTCAATATCTTCTCTCATTAACATGTGGTCTAAAAACTGTGCAGGTGGAGAAATGTCATTTTGATGCCGAGCCCATCCAAGATACCAGACAATTGTCATCACATGAGCACAGCTTCCAACAGTCCTTTTCCCTATCAAGCATCCCTCTTCATCCATCTTCGGTTGGTTTCTGCTGTAATACTGCAGCTGATTACTCCCTTGGTGATACTATGCAATATTGGGACCCAGGGCTCCGGCCCCACCAAGTTTTTATCGGCGCCGTCTCTGGCTAGTTTGTCAGTTGTCTCGTTGCCCATGTTGCCCTCATGTCCTTCTAACGCCTGCTATGTTAAGTCCCATTGTGATATATTAATGTGCTCACCCTCATTAATATATTTTGGGCACTGTTTGTTTGATTTGAGCCACAACATTGAGCCATGTTACTCTTGATCTAAAAAATAATTGAAGTTTATTTATAATTACTCCCAGGTGACAATAAGAAACGGAGATTCTAGGTAAGCAAAGTAGTAAGATACTTACAGTCAGTGTTTTAAAACCGAAATCCAAAGTCCGAATCGCAAGTGGTAACAAATAACCGTTGTGACAAATCCAAGTCGTTAGAGTAATAAGTCCATATACTATCGGCATCCAATTCATGTACAAAATCAAAGAATCCGTTGTGATAAGCCAAGTGGTCAAAATAAGTGGAAAAACAAACGAAAAAACTGCGAATACCGTACTACTATCAACAAAGAGAGTAGACGACAGTGACAGTAGTGATAGAAGTGAAAGGGATAATTGCTATTAAAAAAAACATATTTAGTATTGCCATCCTCCAATAAAATATCTACTACCATAAAATAACTTTTAGTTTATCGCTTAACGCAGGATTTAAAAATTATTATCTCACTAATTCCCAATTCCTAATTTTTAGCTACTATATATCAGTGTAATTTGAGCCATGATGGAATTTATTCGGAATAAAAAACCAACGTCCATACAAAAAGTGGACATCTCCTTTTCATGAGTTGATTGGAAGCAACTCTAAGAGTGTGAGGTATGTAAGGAATTTCATCCAGCGCACGCTCAAATTGTGGAATGATCTCCCTGCCGTGATTTTCCCAAGCCAGTACAATATAGGGTTCTTCAAGAAGGGCATTAGAAGGTTTTTACAGGGTTGCCGGCGCGAGTATTGCACACGTCCGTAAGCCGCCGTGAGTATTGCACACGTCCATAAGCCGCCGTAACCGCTTCGCATTGGTTGTGTGCTTTTCTTAAGTGGTTTTAAAAAAACAATAAAACCTGGTGAAAGCCTGGATCATGTTGAGAGGTGTACAGGTAAGGGTGGATCTCCTTGCTGGTGTCTCTATTTGACCATATCTTTTAGGCAAACATGCTTCATATATTACAAGTCTATCATTAATTTGTATGAATCTTAAAATGTAGAGTTAAATAAACTTCACCGTAAGATTTTAATTTTTAACAATGTCTTCTGATACAAATTATTTACGTAAATCAACTTTTCATTATTAATGTGTAAACTTGTTTCTGTTAATTTTCAGGACTTTGATTCTTGGTTTAACACAAATGCTGCTCTTGGTGACAATCAACTGGTCTCTCGATTGCATGCAGTTTTGAGGCCGTTTTTACTGCGTCGACTTAAGTCTGAAGTAGAAAAGAAACTTAAGCCAAAAAAGGAAGTCAAAGTTTATGTTGGATTAAGCAAAATGCAGAGAGAATGGTACACTAAAGTTCTTATGAAGGATATTGACGTGGGTATGTTAAATTGCTCTTACGAATTTTATTTGATAAAGCTCCTTGTGTATTAAATGGCCTCATGTAAGTAATAGAATAATTATAATTTTGGTTGCTGACATAGTAAACTAATATCTAAAGGTGTGTGAGGTTTCTGTTTGCATATTACTACAAAATAATTGTTCTCTAAACCATGGTTCCTCACACTTATCTGCTAGCCAAGTTTCTCAAGTATTTCATTACTTCTAGCACAGTTATTGTACACAGTTGGTTTCTGACATGTTACTTCACTGTACCCCAGTCTGGAAGCATATGCACGGGCAATACTAATTACACCTCAGATTTTGGTTTATAGTCTATAGTTGCACAACAGCAATATACTTTATATATTTTGCGCAACTTTTATAAAGTGGTTTGGTAAATATTTTGCCATCGCTCGCGCAACGGTTAAACAAAATTCAAATGTTACAGTAAATGGCGCGGGTAAGGTTGAAAAAATGCGATTGCAGAACATTCTCATGCAGTTACGCAAGTGCTGTAACCATCCTTATCTGTTCGACGGCGCCGAGCCCGGCCCGCCCTACACTACCGACGAGCACCTAGTGTACAATTGCGGCAAACTGGCAATACTGGACAAACTACTCCCTAAGTTACGAGAACAAGATTCGAGAGTCCTCATATTCTCCCAAATGACTAGGATGCTGGACATCTTAGAGGACTACTGTCTTTGGCGACAATACAAGGTATATTAACTGTTACATCAAGTAACTACTATCAATGATAATAATATATACAATAATAATATAATATTGAGAAATACCTGATATTTTTCCTGCGCCGCCGCACGCTTTAAAGCAGTTGGCGCACCGCGCTTGTGCAAGGGCACGCGCCGCAAGATCTTAACATGGGCCACTTTAGGGCAGCCTACAACAGAGCCACAAAGGTATGTAAGAGAGCTTACATCAGAGCGGACGCCCAGTGCATAGCACGGCTTTGTCAAGAGCTTGTGGCGCCCCCCGCGGGCAGCATATGCTACTGGCGAATGCCCAAAGCCGTGCAATTAAACTTCTGCCAGCCTTCGCTACGTTACCCTGATGGATCCTTGACCCATGAACCAGAGAAAAAACTAGATTTACTGGTTAGTCTCCAATGCACATGCCACAGGTCGCTTCTTTCCAAGCTGTCTCCTCAATTGTGCAGCTTCGTTGTCAGCTTCCTGCAGGAGCGCCGTATTTTATTGCTTTGTGACGGACAAGCTTCGGAGTTCTTGCTGGCGAGTGCTGGCGTACTGCGGGGGTCTGGTTTGTCGCCCACTCTCGTTTTTGCGATCATCAACGAGATGCTGTCTGCCGGCAGCAGCATTCATTGCTATGCAGATTGTTAGCACCTTGCACGGGTGATATCACGGACTCAAAATTAAGGAAAAAAAGGCAGCTTCTTGTCACTAAGCTTGACCGGTTCCTGGATCACATTTCTTAATAGGGCTCTGAAAACCTTGTTGAGTTAATGCCAAGAAAGTGCAGGTATGTGCGTTTTTAGCCTCTCCTTTCCTATACAGGACAACAAGTGCAAGGCTGAGGTATCACCCTCGCACGGCGTAAACAATTCGCGTTTCACAGTACACGTGTTTCCTTCTTCCTACAGTCCCGGTTCCTTTAAGCGTGGCGTGAAAAAGCATCTCATGAGGCCGTCAAGCTGATTGCCACCATTGTAACATTATCGGTGCTTGTAATGGTGAACCCCATTCCTGAGACTTTTCCTTTAGCTTGGGTAGTGTAGGGTAAGTACCCTGCCTGATGGCAAGCTAAAGAAATATGACTTCAGACTGATGTGTGCATTATATGACAAGAAAAAAAGACGCGACTACGTAAATTAAGTATATTTTTTTTTAATAATAATAATAATAATCTTTATTTGTCTGAATATGGTGGTACAATACAGGTCTTATATTAAAGGGTAGGTTCAGCATATTCTACCATTACTGGTGTACAAATTTTTTAAGCACATGCAAGTCACTCAAAAACGCAAAATATAATAACAAAAGTCAATAATACCGATTAAATGATTATTACATTACTAAATTAATTCTTAAAAAATAGTTTCTATAATTTACCATTACACTTTTCGAATTCATCTACCGTATAAAAACATTTCTGGATGAGCCATTCTTTCAACTTCCTCAGAAACACAGAGGTTTGAAATTGCTTTAAGCTGTTTGGGACTGCATTATAAATACGACCACACATCGCAAAACAGTTTTTTTGGTAGAGAGTCGTTTTTGGTACTCGTGGTAGTACAATTCTATCCGGGTTTCTAGTGCTCCTCGGATAAACCTCACGTGCCTTCGAAAATAAACTAGGATATTGCCTAACAAATTTAGCAACTTCATAAATGTACATGCTGGGGAGCGTTAACATATTCAACTTTTTAAATATAGGTCTACACGAGTGCCATGGTGCAGCACCACACATAGCTCGGAGAGATTTTTTTTGGGCAATAAAGGCTCTATGCACGTCCGTAGAGTTACCCCAAATTACTAGACCATAATTTAGAACTGAGGCAACGTAGCCATTGTAGGCCATGATGACTGATTCAGGGTTTGAGGTCTTTCTTAGTTTAGCCAGAACATAGACAAATTTATTTATTTTATTGCAAACCTTTTCTACGTGTGCCTTCCAGTTAAGGTTGTTATCAATAATGATGCCCAAAAAGGGTGTTTTGTCTACTTTTATTAAGTTTTCAGTCAAATATTTGATATCCAAATTTTGCATCTTCTTACCGTAAGTACCAAATTGAATGTATTGAGTTTTAGTCATATTAACTTGCAAATTGTTATCATGTAGCCATTGAATTATAGAGTCAATTGAATTATTTATGTCATTAGTGTAATTTATATCGGAATAATTAGATGTCATGATAAGAGAAATATCGTCAGCGTATAAAATACAAGGGTTTGGGGTCACATTTGGCAAATCGTTTATATATATCAAGAACAGCAAAGGCCCAAGGATACTCCCTTGGGGCACCCCAGAGTTATTGACCCTGTATGAGGATCTATGTGCCCTTAGCTCCTTGTTATTATCTATATACATAACTTCAACACATTGTTCCCTATCCTTTAAGTATGAGTCAAGCCATTTGTAGGCAGGGCCCCTAATTCCATACTTTTCTAATTTGTTTAGTAAAAATTTATGCGAAACCAGATCAAAGGCGCTTTTCATATCAAAGAAAATCCCAGTGGTTTGCATCTTCAGATCCAGGCTTTCAGAAATCCTAGTAATGAGATTAAAGCACGCCAGAGTTGTAGACTTGCCTTTCTGAAACCCATATTGCTCGTTTCGCAATAATTCGTGTTTAGTAATAAAATCATACATTCGCCTATGCATGGCCATCTCGAATATCTTAGAGATTATGGGAACAAGGGTTATAGGTCTATAGTTACTTAGTAGAGATTTGTCACCCTTCTTATATAGAGGTTTTACTATAGACCTCTTAAGGAGGTTTGGGAAATGACCTTCACTGAAAGATAGGTTAATTAGATGTGTTAGAATGGGCGTAAGTTCAACGGCACTATCCTTAAGAAGTGTCGTGCTTAACTCATCATAGCCCACTGAATTTGTATTATTCAGCGATAGGATGATTCTCAGAACCTCAGAACAGTCACAAGGCTCAAGATAGATACTGTTACATATACTACGTATGTCTAAATTTTTTGAGCTTTGATTGTTTGTACTTTGTTTCGCATGCATGTCCACCAAACGATCGTTGAATGCTTGTGCTATTGCTGTTGGGTCTGTAAGAAGGTAGCCATCGTGGTTTATTTCACTTATAAAATCAGTTGTTTTTATGCCTTCAGACTCCTTTTTAATTAATTGCCATGATGTTTTACAAACATTTTTGCAGTTGCTGATTTTACTCTGATTATAGATTTTCATAGAGTTAAAAATACATTTGCGTAGTAATTTAGAGTATGACTTGAATTTTTCTTTATTTGTTTCAGATTTGTGTTTGTAGTATTTTAGCCGTAGTAGTCGTTTTGTTTTACAGCTTACTCTTAATCCTTTACATCCAAGCACTCTTTTTAGGCTTGTGTAAAATTTTTCGTTTTATTGTAGGAAAACACAGATTGAAGAATAATGAAACTAGTTCGTGGAATTTGGAAAATGCCAAACCTAGGTTTGACTCTGCATATACCTCACTAAATGAAAGACTTGCCATACACTCTTTAAATCTGAATAAATTTTCACTAGAAAAAATTCTTTTGTATACTGAATAGCTTGTAAGCTTAATTTTCTTATTAGTTATAGGAACAGTAAGTAATTGGGCTGTTTCGTGGTCCGATATTCCAAGGTGAAGGATTTCGCCATTGGCTGTACTGATATTACTAATAATATGATCAATACAGGATTTTTGCTGTCGCGTTGGCTGAGTTATGTGTAATGTTAAGTTGAAATTTTTGGCCAAGTCAAATAACTCAGCTGATTCTTGGCTTGCTTTTAATGTATTTATATTTATGTCTCCAGCAATTACAATTTTTTTGTCAGAATTATATACAGTCTTTCGTAATAGAATGTCAATTTTTTTATAAAAAATCGTAATGTCAGAGTCAGGCGTCCTATATAAGCATATTATAATCAAATTTTGGTCAACCAGTTCTATGGCACAGCATTCAAAGTGCTTCCCTATCGACATGTCTTTAATATGGGGCAGCTCCAAAGGCTTTATGTCATGCTTTACTAGTATACATACTCCACCGCGTTGCGCGTTTTTAGTTTTGTTTCTGCAAAATGAAGAAACTAATTTATAACCGTTTACATTTATAAAACATTCATGACCACTTTCCAGAAAAGTTTCGGACAAGCATATTACACAAGGTTGAAGTTTGCTACATAGAAGATCATGCAAATGTATCTCTAACAATTCAATTTTACTCCTCAATCCTGCGATATTTTGATGCAGTATTCTGATAGAGTTTTCAGTATTTTTATTATTCGCGAAAAAGACTCATCTTGTTCGAAATTGCAGTCTGCGAAATAGTGTGTGGGTTGTCTTTTGGTTTCCTAGCAAAGTAGTGGGGGATAGTTCCCTTTTTTGCCTTCGTTACAAGAGTTTCCAGCAGTGTATTGGTCTCTTGACCTTTGTGACTCTCATCAGAATAATTTTGTGAGATGTCATTTATTTTGCTAGCAAAATAGTAAGGGATAGTTCCTTTTTTTGCCTTCGTTGTAAGAGTTTTTAGAGATGTATTGATCTCTTGACATTTGTGACTCTTGTCAGTTCGAGAGCAGTGAGGGTTTGCCACGACACGAGGTACACCTGGAGAGATGTGCGGTTTGTATTTATGATGCATAATTGGCTTTGTGACATGCTTAGTCTTTTGAGGCAAATATTTACAATTATAATCGAGGCTGTCAATATTTAAATTAATAAGTTTACACATGTCAAATAAGTTATATGTCATATCGATATAAATACAATTAGGAAAGTAGTTGCATATTTTTCTCAACATATTATTCAGTAGTAGCTCGTTTAGGAATTTGTTTTTAAATATGCCTAATACAAAGACGCTTGCCTTCGGAATACAATTAATTATGGAACAGAGATTTATCATAACACTTAAGGGGTTTTCGTCATGTTCGCCTACAGAAACAATAACTCGATCGTCCTCCTTTAGGTTATATTGCTTAATGGGTTCTAATATTTGTCCTGTCCTGGCTTCTGGTTGGATGAAAGCGCTGACATTGTATTTCTCATATTTACTGTCTATCCTTGATGTGATTAACTTCGATGATAATCCCACACACTGTTTACCTCCCAGAATAAATAGGTTTTTTTGTTTAGTCTGAGAATTGTATTCAATGATTGTTTCAGGTTGTTGTGGGTGAGAGTTTCTATTACTGTTGCAAGACATGTTTTTATGAGTGATATTATTTACCTTTTCCCATATTTCTGTTTGTGTAGAACGATTTACAGGCAGCAGGTCGGCATTCGACATCGCTCTGGAAGCTTGTAAAGGACTGAAAGTTTTGTTTTTCAGATTTGTACGTAACGGTTGTTCTATTGATGTAATAGGGCTGTTGTTGAACGTATCTGTAAGCCGACGTCTAACGCTGTTTTTCTTAGTAGAGGATATATGTTTTCTCAGTGACGATACCGGGCTTCTACATATTTGTTTCAGTACTGCTACTTCCTGTGTTAAATGAACTATTTGTTTCTTCAGTTCCATATTTTCTAGAATAATATTGTCCAATTCATTTTGTGTATTTTCCAAACTACGTTTTAAGCTCATTATTTCTGTTTTCATCTCCTCCCTGTGTGTAGACAAAAAGTTTGTGGAGAGATCCAAACTTTTTCCTAGTAATTCTGAAGAACTTGATGTGTTGAGTGAAATACTCATATCAATATTATCTAGCGAAGCAGCTTTTGGAATTGGTTTTCTAAAAGTAATATTTCTTTTTTCTTCCATGTTGAAGTTTTTACAACAATGCCCTCTATGTATTCGTATGCGTAACAATAGCGATATTAGATGCTACTGCGTTAGCGCAATTAAAAAGCTACTTGTCGAAGTAGTTCTGATAATATAAAACAGATGTCGCTGTTTTTACACGGTGAATGAATCTGACAAGATCGTGTCCTTCGACATAGGTAGTACGGCTTTTCAGCAACAGGTGTCGCTGTTTATAGAAGTTTTTGTGCAGTGCAACGTCTGTAGAACTTCAAAAACTTCCCACAAAAAAATTCTTCTGTGGACTGAGTTTCGAACTGCCTCCACACCAATTGCTTAAATTTCAAAAGTGCACCTTGGCCAATAAACCACCAAGTATTCGGTTTTGTAAGTGAAATTTAGGATTAGAAGGTTTAAATTTTGTTTTTTCAAAACTAAGCTAATCGTTATTGTGAGTCATCATTAAGGAATTTTTTCCACATTCCAAGCACTTTACTAGCGTTAAGTTATTCACTTTTAAAAGAAATAATGTATTTTAACCACTTAATTTTTTTCACTTTACACTAGCTTGTGTTTATGTTTTATTTTATACTAGACTCATAAACTGTTTTTATTTCTGAGTTTTTGTAAGTTCTCAAATCACTTTACTCACTTTGGCGATGTTTTTATTTTTAAAGTTAATACTGTTAATAACATTTGTACACCTTTTTCCACTATAATATACGAGTTTAAGATATATTTTCCTGACTTTAGAACTATTTAACTATTTTTAAAGGTAAAAATAATACAGAGCTTCCTTTAGTACGTCCTTGCTAGACAGCGCCATCTGCCTACTTTTTCTAATGCTTTTATCTAATGCTGAGTGCTAATGATGAACTCATAAGGCTGGATTTCACCAGAGAAAATTTGTTCAACTAAACTGGTATCTCATATTTTACTTTATAATGCAGTTAAGGTTTAATTGATCTCAGTTACCACACTGGGTGAATCCACTCTTTGTTGTGAAAAAAAAATTACGGTAATATTGTCGCTCTTAAAACCCCCTATTGGAAAGTCCGTCATATAGTAGATACTAATGATAGTTATGCATATTTTTCAGTATTGCCGTCTAGATGGTCAAACACCCCACGAAGACAGAAATAGACAAATTGAAGAGTACAATGCTGAGGGAAGTGAAAAATTCGTATTTATGTTGTCGACGCGCGCTGGTGGTCTCGGCATCAACTTAACTTCTGCAGATGTTGTTATCATCTATGATTCGGATTGGAACCCACAAATGGACTTGCAGGCTATGGACAGAGCGCATCGTATTGGACAGACAAAACAAGTAAATATATTATGTTGCATATTAATAATAATATAGCCTTTGTATTCTAAGACTTCTAGATAACTGTTCATTTGTTAGACTTTATATAAATTTACCAGAAATGTTTAGAATTCGTCCGCGACATCAAAACTGTCCGCGGTGACGCAGAGCTAATGAAACAAGAAGAACAGAATACGGCCACTCACCAGATGTAGCTGATCCGTCTTCTGATCTGGAACCCCTGTTATGTGTATATATGTACCCTAGCTAAATGTGTTAATAAATAAATTAATAGACTACGTTACCGTTGTAGTAGTCCCAGGATCCGGAGGTCCACTGTACACGGCCGTATTGCTCTCGTCCAGTGGTTGCGGTTTTTATTTATTTACGATATATAAATTTAAATTGTGGTAGGTAACCACAATTTAAATTTATATACCTACCAAAATTCATGGTAACTGGGTTTTAAGCAGTCTGACATTAATCTAATCATGTTAGCACGAAAATTCACGTACTATTTTTTTTTATACAAGTGACATTCTTTATTTGTCTGTGTCATGATTTTATGGTCTTCAAACTTCATTTTTGTCTAGGTGCGAGTATTCAGACTAATCACTGAGAATACTGTAGAAGAAAAAATAGTTGAGCGCGCCGAAGTGAAGCTTCGATTAGACAAACTAGTTATTCAGTCAGGCCGCCTTGTCGATGCTAAAAACCAGCTGAATAAGGACGAAATGCTTAACATGATCAGACACGGAGCTAATCATGTTTTCTCGTCTAAAGACTCGGAAATCAGCGATGAAGACATTGATACAATATTAGCTAAAGGGGAACACAAGGTAAATGATTATGTTACAACTACCCTCTAAGAAGTAAAGGTGTAGGACGAAGATTTTCGGGGCCCAAGCCAACCTCAACTGCAAGCCGGTAAGGTACACCTCATCGATGGACGAGGCTCTGGCGCACGCTTTATTTGAGATGTTGGCGGGTCTGACGACAGTCGCTCTCGTAAAAACCAACCAAACCAAATTATGAAAAGAGGAATAGGCATGAGAGCAAGCGTAAATAAATTATTAAAAAATAGATAAGTACCACACTGTTTTTCAATTGCTTGTTATGTTTGCTAAACAAGCCATGCTACTGAATCCAGCATTCTTAAACTCTCAAGACTAATTATCTTTGGAATACAGCACAAGTTTACTAATACTTTACTTATTTTGCACGGATCCCTAATTCTTTTCCAAAATACAAGTAGCTAATGTCATGCCTTATAATATTACCTATCTGCCAGTGAAAATACTGTCAAAATCCAGAGATTACCTAATTCAAACAGACAGACAATTTTTTTTATTGCTTTTTATTATATGTATCTTGTTACAATCACTCATGTGTTGTTATTTAAACCTGTTATTTTGATAATACAAACAGACACTTCAATTTTATTTATTTGTATAAATTGATTGTTTTTTGTAGGAGTCATGAAATAAGATATATTTTTATACAGATATAGTTGTATTGTAATATGCCTTTTACAGACTGAAGAATTGAAACAAAAGTTGGAAAGTCTCGGCGAGACATCGCTTCGAGCCTTTTCAATGGACACTCCTGGTGCTACAACAGATTCTGTCTACCAGTTTGAAGGTTTTATAAAATCAAATTATATGTATCTAACTGTTATGACATTGTGTATAAATTTTTATCACGCAACACATGGTGGAAAAGGGTTCGAGTCAATTGAGCAGTAGGTAAACAACAAGTAATTCAGATAGTGTTATAATGAGCGACAAACTTCCTGACAATGTACTCAAACTGCGCAGAACGCGTTATCAGCTATTTTCAGCACGAGGGCGGAAGCGCGCCAATCAACCAATCATAGATTATATTAAACCAATCACGGTCTCAAAGGGTTCGCATCATTGGTTGATCAGTCCTTTTATTCGTTTTGTGGTTGGTCCGTATAGTGCACAGTAGCTAACTTTCTGACGTTTGTTCACCAAGGTTATATACAATACATCCTACTAATATTATAACTGTAAAAGTTAGTGAAGATGTTTAGATGTTTGTTACTCAATTACACTCTAAGAATATAACCTGGAATAACACATAGGCTACTTTTCATCCCTAGCATAGGTTCCAATGGGTTGCGGGGAAGGGAACAGATTACCACGCGGGCGAAGCCGCTAGCAACAGCTAGTATTAAATAATTATTTTTGTTTAGGCGAGGATTACAGGGAGAAGCAGAAAGTGATACCCATTGGTAGTTGGATAGAGCCTCCTAAACGCGAGCGTAAAGCTAACTATGCGGTGGACGCCTACTTCCGAGAGGCTCTCCGTGTGTCCGAACCGAAGGCGCCCAAGGTACAGGTAAATAAGTGTAAAGAGCTCAAGTGCGGATCCGGCGCAACACTCTACTTTTGGTGGTGGTTTATCATTTACCATACATATATAACTCATATAATTATTATATCTTCATTTTTTAGCTCTTTATACTCTTATGTACAATACGCGCCACATAACTTTGCGTCTATGAACTTCGCGCGGAAGGCGCAGCAATGATGCATTATAGGTGTCACAGGGGTAACTACTGCGCAGGTGAAGTGGGCGGGGCGGCACGTGGCCGGCCGACGCGTTGAACCTGCATGTTTAGTCGTGCATTGCATCCCGCTCTGACGCGTTCGGTAATTTCGCCGCTTTCACTCTTACGTACTGTCGTGAACATAATTATTGTTAAAAGTTTTCGTTAATATTTTTGTTTTCTTTGTTATTTGTTGTTTGTTATTCGTTTCGTTTGTTATTCGTTTTGTTTGTTATTGTAGAATCTATATAGATGGGAAAAAAAAAGTGAAAGGAAAAGTGTTTTATTTATCTATCTATCCTCTTTATATTTAGTACTTATGTTCGCGACGGTACCTGCGCAACCATGAATATTTAGCTAACTTCATAGACGCAAAGTTCTGTGGCGCGTATTGTAACTGCTTACTGCAGTTTTATTTTTCTATTTATATTATCTATTTAGTCGTTTTCTCATTTGTAATTATATACATAAATATATAATGCTTTATCATGTAGTTAGCGAATAAGGGTCCATTTTTTATTTACGTAACGACAATTTTTGGAAATTTTGCTGGGTTTCGAAATTCATCACCCCTCCCACATCCTTCACGTAATGTTGGACACAAAGGAATCTTCCTAATTAAGTAAATAAAGCGTAAATATCTATTTCTCTACATCGATAATTAAATGTATATTTCATAATTAGATTAATTGTCTTAAAATGTAGTCACTAAGTTTTGAAAACTTTACTAAAAAATATAAATACAAATGTAATCTATAGTAAAATTTAAAAAATAGTTGTCATAGTTGCAATCTACATTGGAAAATTCATACTCGGAGTTGTGAAATATCCTCCCACCAACTCTGTCCAACCATTTATTTAACTTTGACAGCGGCTTCAAAACGTAACCATTGCATTGATCGTAAAAGTAAACTTGAAAATGCGTTTGCAAGAAAATATATAGAAAATATAATCAATTACTAGCAATTAATAAATTGCTAGTAATTGATTACACTTATTTGCATTTCCGACGACTTTAGGTTTATGTTCGTACTCATAGTTATGGATTGATTGTTGATTTGATTTGATTATTGTATATACTTTTAATCAAAAACATCGAAATATTGAAGTTGTGTTGTGTTGGGATTAAAAGTTGTCACTATATTATGTTAAATCAATTAAAAGAGGTACTTCAATATTATTTTATTAAAATTTATTTTAGTCCATTAAAGACCTGGCAAACAAATAGGAAGTTTATAAAAATATAAAATTTAGAGCAAAAACTAATAATAATAATAATCGTTTATTTACCATGAAAGAAAATTACAATTTACATTCTCTTAATTCTAATATAGGTACATTACTAAGATTTATTACAGAAAAACAGAGAAGTTAAACTATGTTGTTAAATATCAATATATAAAATCGATTGCAACTTCTTCAGCAATAAAGTCGATTATTGTTAGAAATCGAATAGTTTACGCATTTGTACATAACTATTTGATAGAATTAACTGTCCAAAGTTAAATAAATGGTTGGAGAGAGATTGAACCCCCTTCGTCCTTAAAATTTTTACGTAAATAATGAATGGTCCCTAATCTTGCCTTCATGCCAAAAATATATTATTACTTTTTTCCTGTTTAGGCCCCACGTCCACCAAAACAGCCGATTGTTCAAGATTTCCAGTTCTTCCCACCGCGACTTTTCGAGCTTTTGGACCAGGAAATTTACCACTATCGTAAAACACTTGGGTATATACTATTTTATATTTTTCAAACTTGCTCGCCGCGCGTCGCTTAACGACCTCCGACTCACCCCAGCAGAAGCAGGCCAGGATGGTGGGGCGGCTAGCGCCTCTCCTCCAGACCGGGGCAGGAAGGGGACACCGTGGTTCCCAAACCCGAGGGGGCCATCTCGAAACCGGAGATGGCATAGGGTCAGTTGGGGTGCGAGGGATATGCTCTATGGGCAACCAAACACCCCGGCGTCTGTAGAACCGAGACGGCGTGCGGTTTTAGTCGTTTAAAGCCCGACATAACCGCCCCCGCTGGCCGACGGGGGGTATCCGAAGGGATTTCCGCACGAAAAAAAAAGGTACTTCAGGCAGTCGGGGTGCGAGGGATATGCTCTATGGGCAACCTTACAACCCGGCGTCTGAAGACCCGAGACGCCGTGCGGTTTTAGTCGGTTCAAGCCCGACATATCCGCCCCCGCTGGCCGGGGGGGGGGGGTATCCGAGGGGATTTCCGCACGATAAAAAAAACAAACGGTACTTCAGGCACACAAGAGTCACACATTACTATCACTCTTTTTTTTTAGATAAAAACAAATGACTTGTGTTAGGAGGTCATCAAAAACTTACATAGATCAAATTGGTTTACATTCTGAAAGTCTTCTAGCCAGCAGGCTTGTATAAGATTAATCTAAAATTATTTTAAATAATCATATGATGTTTATTTTTCTGTATGTGTAAACTGCCATGGGTGTACCCACCCACAGTCCTGAAAGCTAGCGAGTGAAGTGGTCACTAAGCATACTATGCTAAACAGATAATAGTAAAACTGTGCCCAGCGTTTTGTATAGCTTATTTGCTTACTATGTGCTTTATATTCTAATGTTTATAAAATTGATTTGCAGATACAAGGTGCCTCGCAACCCTGAATTAGGCCCCGACGCAGCCAAGATTCAAAGGGAGGAACAACGGAAGATTGATGATGCAGAAGCACTCACTGAAGAAGAGGTTCAGGAGAAAGAACAATTGCTCACTCAAGGTGTAACTATATTGCTCTTCTTATTCATCTGAGAGGCGTCCAGGTTGCATCCAAAGCTTTTTTTTATAATAGGCTTACGTTTGACCACTGTCTCATCTAGTGGTAAGTGACTAACCAGCATCCGATGTGTCAGGATGCCTTATGCCGTATGGTTCGAAACCCAACTGACTACCCTGAAGTACACACGTGAGATGCGGTCCTCGATGAATCACGTTTGCCTAGAAGGAACCTCCCAGGTTATAGTTTTCTGGAAAGGCAAAGTTAGTCAGGCAATTCCATTCCTTAGCTGTACGCAAAATAAATGTGTCGGCGAAACGTTTCGTGCGTATGAGTGCTATATCCAATATGTAGCGGTGGCGTTGCATTGCGTCTAGTTGTTCGTTGGTGGAAAGGGCTTGGAGGTATCAAGTTGTACAATTACAGCACATACTCTCTGAAATGCATCCGATAAAATACCGCTAGGCCTGCAACTTTGCGTATATGCTCCAGGCTCTGAAGCCTTTTCTCGTCGAGTCCATCGTTGTTAATGAGCCTCTTGGCCCGTCTCTTTGTCGTCTCCAGCATTTCTAGGTGGTATTTAGCTGAGCCTTAACATAGATACGAGCAATACGTCTTACAGGATCGAACCTGCGCTTGGTACAAGTTGCGCAGCTGTTCCGGTGTGTAGTACTGTCGCACCTTTGACAAGATGCCTAGCTTTTGAGCAGTTACTTGAGCTCTAGCCTCAATGTAAAACCCAAAGTTGAGAGTGGATGTCAGAGTTATACTTAGAAGCTTGAGACGGTCGGTTATCGGCATGGGTGCATTTCGGAAAGTAGAGTAGGCAGAGAAAAAACGAAAGAGGGTTTTAGTACCATTGAATTTGACCAAGTTAGCTTCACCCCAATTGTAGACCGCCATCAAGGACAAATTCAAACGCTCAACCATAACCTCTCGAGAAGACAGGATCTGTCCCACGCTGGCTCGGGGGTTTGACTCGTAACTCTCGACCACTGTGCTGTCATCTGCGTACCCAAAATTACCGGGTCGTTTATGTGCAGCAGGAATAATGTAGCAAAAAATCTTAGCAATTAGGCTATCATGCCAGACAGGTCAAACACCTTCGAGATGTCGGAGATATGGCAAGCGCCTCTCGATGGCATGTGGGTGGCATACACGCGATGGTTCCCAGTGGAACGGTTCTGGCGAAAGCCATATTGCCGGTCACTGAGAAGTTCGTTCGTTTTAAGGTATGCCAGGAGCTTTTTGTTCAGTATACGTTCCATACTTTTATACTGCGTCCAAAGTAAGTCGATAATTATAGCGATAATAATGGCTGCACCGAGCATCGTACCGTCACACCGCCAGGCTGTTTGGCGATGCTCAGTGGGTGATTAGCACGACCCAGCGGCCACGTGTAGGGAATCATAACAGGGTATTCTACTTTGGCGATTGCACTTTGGAGCCTGGGGCCTCTCACCTACAACTCCTTTGTTTGAGTTATTTTGCCTTTTATGGGAGCGAGTGCTTCTGACCTTCCAACCCTACACCAAAGCCTCGTCTGTCAATCCACTATCCATATACTGGCTTGCAAGTTAGGTTGCTTCTTTCACTTTGATATGTCTATCTGAGTAATTTAAATACGTAAACATAATATTGCATTATTGTTTTAGGTTTTACAAACTGGACAAAACGAGATTTCAACCAATTTATTAAAGCAAATGAGAAATATGGCAGAGATGATATTGAAAACATAGCTAAGGATGTTGAAGGCAAGACTCCAGAAGAGGCAAGCTTAATCCTATCGAATTTCTGTAGTAGTTAGAGCAGTTGTCGAACTTTTCATGGGCCGACTACTCGTAACAACTACCATAGAGATGTTTGTATGGCAACCAGGACTACAACAATTTTTTTTAAATTATTATTTTAGGTGATGGAATATTCTGCAGTATTTTGGGAACGATGTCACGAACTTCAAGATATAGACAGAATTATGGGACAAATAGAAAGAGGAGAGGCTAAAATTCAGAGAAGGGCGTCAATAAAGAAGGCTTTAGATGCCAAAATGGCGCGGTATAGAGCACCATTCCACCAACTTAGGATTTCTTACGGTACTAATAAAGGGAAGAATTATGTTGAAGAAGAGGACAGGTAATATCTCTAATATGCAACTTTAATTTACAGTACTCCACTTGATTGGAACAGCAGGACAAAGAGTGAGTCCTGCTAAGGTTGCTCTGCTTTGGTTTTATAGAGCGTTCTCTCTATCGCAACACGCATGTCTACAGCTTGACATCTTTCAAGAGTAGTTAAAACCGAAGCTATAGTTTTAACTACTTTGCAAAGGTATCAAACTGTCAGTTCGATGGGCAATAGAAAGAACGCTCTACAAAACCGAAGCAAGCCGATCCTAGTCAGACTGACTCTTCTTCCCGATGCCGATGTGCCAAATCAAAAGTCGTGTACTGTACTTACTAGACTCTTAAATAAGGCCTTATGATATCGTGTATTGAACTGATACTCAGACCAACTGAGCTACCTAGACACGTCCCAGATGGTCGAAAGTCTCCGATGTATTATATATATGTCTCAGCTACTAATTGCTTCAAAAATTTCAGGTTTTTGGTGTGCATGCTACATAAGTTAGGGTTTGACAAGGAAAATGTGTATGAAGAACTTCGCGCCGCTGTACACGCTGCTCCGCAGTTTAGGTTCGATTGGTTCCTCAAATCGAGAACAGCCGTCGAATTACAACGCAGGTTAGTGAAGCCACACATATCTACGAATATAATCTTCTATATCCAAGCACTTATCCCAATCGCATTAAAAGCTCACACTTCGAAGCCTGGGGTCTACTCATCTACTCCTACTTTTATGGGAGTGACTGCTGGCTGACCTCCGAAACCCGAGAGAAAAACCTGCACCAGTCCGTCCGTCAACCGCCGTCCGCCAGTCCACCTACTGAGGTGTACTGGCTTGCAGGTGAGGAGAGGTGATAATGCATCGTGAAATTCCTTCGCATCGCAGTCCTCTTGTGGTACCGCGCCCAGAAGACTGACAGCATTGACACTTTATATCAATACTTATTCTCCGCTAAAAAAAACAGCCTTCTGGTCACGATAAAACTTCAATCATAATTACTTATTAAAAATAATAAATTTTCAGGTGTAATACTCTTATTACGTTGATTGAAAGAGAGAATCAAGAACTTGAAGAAAAAGAACGCGCAGAGAAGAAGAAGAAGAGTGGAAATCCTAATCAAACTATGACGGGTGCGAATGCTCCTGGCAAGGGTGCAAATGCCGGCAAACGCAAGGCGGTAAATGACAATGCACCTGACACGACTCAGAAACACAAAAAGAAGAAGAAATGAATAAACGCCGTTGGAAATCTGGATCGTTATTTCTTGTCACGATTTATGAGCATTGCATTGGTGAATAAAGCTAATGTCAAGATTATTTAAACTAATTGTTTTATTTTGATAACATTACTAATAACACAACAACAAACTGCACCGGCTAGCGGACTGCCCGGTGTGGGAGGCACTGAGGCGTGAACTCGTGGTAGCCATCGGGGTGGGAGTCCTCTCGCTCGGCAGCATGATTGCGGCAATGGTGCGGAGCGCGAGCGCGTGGGCCGCCGCCACCTCCTTCTGCGAGCATGTAATGCTCACGAAGAAGGCGGAGCGCGCCCGGGAGAGATTTAGAACTCTTCCGGCCCGCCGAGCCCGCAACATGCTCGCCGCGCGTCGCAGGCGACTCAGGCGCCAAAGGTCGCTTAACGACCTCCGTCCTCCATGAGCGCAGGCCTGGGGATGGCAAGTGAGGCCGCCTGTCACCCCAGCGGAAGCAGGTCGGGACGGCGGGGCGACTAGCGCCCCTCCTCCAAACCGGGGTAAGACGGTTCCCATACCCGAGAGGACCATCTCGAAACCGGAGATGGCCCAGGGTCAGTGCGAGGGATATGCTTTATGGGCAACCTTAAACCTCAGCGTCTGAAGACACCAGACGGCGTGCGGTTTTAGTCGGTTCAAGCCCGATATAACTGCCCCCGCTGGCCGGCGGGGGCGTATCCGAGGGGATTTCTGCACGAAAAAAAAAGGTATATGGAGTCCCCACCAAGAACTTCGGGCAGGCCTCCTTCACTCCATTTACTTGCGCGCTATAATTACCTACCGCCCGGCCGAGCGGCCTCGGGCCGTTTGCGGACCAAATTCAGTGCGGTTTTCGCTAGCGAAGCGCACGCACGCTGTTTAATTTTAATCTCGCCGTTCGTACGCGTACCTTTTTTTTTTTTTTTTTCGTGCGGAAATCCCCTCGGATACCCCCCCGCCGGCCAGCGGGGGCGGTTATGTCGGGCTTGAACCGATTAAAACCGCACGCCGTCTCGGGTCTGCAGACGCCGGGGTGTAAGGTTGCCCATAGAGCATATCCCTCGCACCCCGACTGACCCTGGGCCATCTCCGGTTTCGAGATGGCCCCCTCGGGTTTGGGAACCACGGTGTCCCCGTCTTGCCCCGGTTTGGGGGAGGGGCGCTAGTCGCCCTACCGTCCCGTTCGTACGCGTACCTACGATTTCGTCTGGTGCCTTATGTCCTGTAGATGGGTGCAAATCAAGTAAAAGAAGGGATAAACATCTAACATGTTTCCATTTACCTGTCAATGAAGAAAGGTAAGTGATAAGCTATTACTGTTTTTTGTCGTTTCAAAATTATTTTTAATAGGTCTAGTCTAGATGATACATGATTAGCTTGCCTTTCAGACACAGATTTACATATTTTTGTTACATAGCAACGTCATACTTACCTTAAACACGATTTTAACAACGTTTAAAACGCTATTATTATTAAAATAAAATTGTGATAATATTTGACGGAAAGTCGCGCAAACCTACTTATGAAACTTCCAACACAAGTCGCGCGGCGCGGCAACCTGTCTCAACTTGTCGCGCTCGCTGTTAGCGTAAACAAACAAACAAGGATGATTCGGTTTTATGCGATTTGTAAAAAATATATAAGTAAATGTTTATGTAAAGAAAAATTAATTTAAAGATGTTTGAAGTAATAAAAAATAATTATATTGCGAAGGGTTCATTTTCCATGATATCGTCAAATAATTCTTGAGCTCGCCCCGTGTTATAGTTATTAATAAATTGACAAATGTTAATAGGTAATCATTCAATGTACATATTTATTAGTATTATTTATTCATAATATTAAATTTTAGGATTGCCTAGTTTGGGATCTATTATAAATTCGTCATGTCTGTGTGTCTGTCCGTCTGTCTTATCTAGGTACACATCTCCTTCCTTAGACCTGTCCAATTTTTTTATTTTTTTAGGCGTGAAACATGGGCTGAATTGATTGGAAGGCCCGACTAAGCAAGGCCAGACACAAAGCCAAGAAGTCATTATGTGTGTTGTCTTCATTTTGAAAAGTCGGTGATTATTCATAAACCACAATTACGATTTGACGCTTTGCCTACAAAACTGCTGCCATCTCTACCAACTACTTCAAGTGCCAGTACTGAACCAGAATCTAAGGAAATATCGACACAAACCAAATATTCGAATATTAATATACTATCAGCCATTACCATCAAAGGCGCAGATACAAAATTTATTAGATTCAGGATTTTTTCTACATTAAAATTTCATAACCGAGAATTTAGAAAGGGTAAGAAATTTATAAAAAATTATATAAAATAAAACACATGAAACTTAAGATTTTTATTTATTTTTTAGGGGAAGCCATTGACCGCCGCCCAGGGTGTACCGGCCGCTCCGATTCCGTTCCCCCCGGACTGCAGCGGGATCGGAATCGGAGCGACACTCGAGGAGGTTACCCAACACACACCCCACCTACACACTTACCTCAATAATTATGTTTTATCTAGATGTATTGCACAGTCAGCACCAATTTATAAAAAAATATTTTATAAACGATACAATTTTAAACTAGGTACCACCTATAGTCAGAAGTAGTCAGAATATATTCACAGTTATCAATAACGTAGACGCAAAAAGTTATGTTAATTTAATTTTATCAAAGAGGCAGCCCTACGATTGCTGAGGGATCGCGCGGTGCGAAGCAATCTCAACTGTACACTTAAGCATTTAGGCACATTTTAGCATGCAGTGGTTGCTGACGCGATGGAGTAGTCTATTATAGCAGTAGGTTTTGGATTTTTTCTACTGAGTAAAGTATCTGTTACGTAGTAACTATTTAGTAATCTGTGCTTCGGGGCCCAAGCCAAGCTTATCTATCATCAACCTTATATATCTTCTTATATATTTTGCATATACCATTAAAGCGAAACTTACAAAACGCCAAAAAAAACGTCTCATATTTTAGCAAACGGGTTAGCAAGAAACTAAGCAAGACATTATTTTTTGGTCTATTTACAAACATATTTACTGCAATTTAGTGTTTTGTTTAAGTAGCGTTGTGAGAAAACAACAGTTTATTTCCAAACTTGTTTATCGTCTTAATATTCCTGAATTTTAACCTTTACTTAATAAAGCTTTAATACTTTAATAATTATTATGTGTACTGTATTATATAAGGTGCATACGGGTAATTCCGAATGATTTTTATGATAGTTGACATGATGTCTGCATTTTAATCAACCAGTCAAAATCGGTGGAACTAATTCTACAAAGTAATGTTTTTTCCTCAACTCAAATATATAGGCAACAACAGTACATTAAAAACTTTCATAAATATCATAAAGCTTTCGAAATACAAGTGATTCAAAAAAACTTTTTTTTTCCTGATGCAAAGGTAATTCCGAACTTTTAGTTCGGGTAATTGCGAAAGCCTCCTAAAAATTGGTTTTATTGACATGTGGTATAGGGTTCACATTCCTTTTCCATTCAGAATTGCCCTAGCAAGAAAAACATATTGTTGGATTTGGTTATAGAACAGCCGAAACACATGTTGTCGCAATTTTTATTTCGGAATTACCCGACAGAAAACTTGTGATTCTCAAACTTTAATTTGTTATACGAGTACTAAATAAGTACCGTATAAATGAGGTTTCGAATTTGAAACGACCTTAATACGTTGATTTAAAGAACACAAACAAAGAACCTATTTTATGTGAGTGATAAAAATGCTGAAAAAACCTGACCTATTATTATGTAATTAGTTCGTGGATCGCGTTACGTTTGTCTATTATCTACCTTTTTTTTTATCGTGCGGAAATGCCTTCGGATACCCCCCCGCTGGCCAGCGGGGGCGGTTATGTCGGGCTAAGAAACAAAAATTGCAATATTGAAAGAGTTATGCGGTTTTCTCTAACGACCACCCCCCTGTATCTCGAAAACTATAAGTCGTATCAAAAAACTTTTCAGACAAATAATTTAGAGCAAAAAATAAGCCTTCATTTGAAAGCCTTTCCGATCTTTCAGGGAAAAGTTATGAATTTTTTTCGAAAAAAAATTCAGTTTTATGAAAAATCTCCCAAAATTTTCGATTTTTCAAAAAGTTTATTTGGAATGATTTGTAGGTGATATGAAAAAGAAATGAAATCAAAATTTTCCATACATTAAGAGTTATGACCATAAAACTGTTTTCAGAAAAAGTGAGTTGCTGACTCAGCAATGGGCCCGATTGTGCCGGTTCACGAACTTAACCTAAGTTAGAACGATTTTTGGTTAAAATTTGAAAACAATCGGATCAAAATTGCGATCGTGAGAGTGCTCTCAAAATGAACTTCTACGTTAAATTTTTTTCAAAATTCGAAAGTAAAGAAAACCAATAGGATTTCTATACGAAATCTACCTAAAACTGATTTAACGAAAAATTTCTGTATTTCAATAGATTGAGAACCACTGAAAATAGCTACGGAAAAATCATAACGGGTTATTCCGAATGAATTTATAGTTCGCATTTGCCCTCTTCGTTCAAAAACAAAAAACATGAGATATCTTGTTCTGAAGCTATTTAACAGAGTATCTAAAACGTTAATTTAACTGACAAAGCAACAACGAATTGGTTAACTTACCAAATTTCAAAGTTATGAATGTTCGGGTAAATGCGAAAATCCAAAAAGGCGCGGTAATCCACTCCTTCTCTAAAAAACGACAGCGTACACGAATATTCACTTGTAACGACCGGAGTCAACCGAAGCAGAGGAGCGGAATAACATGGCGCCTAGGTGAAGGTTCCCAGAGTAAAATATACTTTCTCGTTTTTTAGAAATTTGGAATTGTTGGAATTACCCGATTTTCGGAGTTAGCCGAATGCACCTTATCAATTTATATGTATATAAAGGAAATAATAATAACTAGGGATGCGATGCATTTAGCCCATCGCAAGAAAAGTGAGCTGAGCGAGCATTTTTTTTTTCAAAATCTGAATTTTTTTATTTTTGCGCGCTCGAACTTTTCCCATTAGTTTCAATGGTAAATTTGTTTTTCGGTGATAATTAAAATACCTAAACATTGAGATGTTCGGTATGTCGTTTCGTATTGCCTGATACATAGAGCCTGTGTAACATTGGAATTTTAAATAAAACAAGCTTTGCGTACGATTAATTTATTAACTAATTATTCAGAACACTTTTTAGGTTTTTTATTTAGACTAGAGGGCTGGTAAAACAGTAATAGACCCTGCACACGCTCATTAAGTACAAAACAAAGCTAAAAATATTTGCAAGCATGGTGATTTGCTTCAGTACACATTATTATAATTATATAAACAAATGTTTAATGCTTACTCTCTTAGCTAAACGCTTATTCTCATAGCTAATTATGTTATTATTTATTCACCACGATACAAATAATGCTTTAATAACTAGTTAAGAACTAAATATGCTTTTGTAGCATACTTACGGAAATACTTATTGCTCTGCTCGTTCAATATCAATACAAATAGAATTACTAAATACTAATGTCAAACGTTTATCATGTCCATACAATAAAGATTCATAAATAAATGTGATGAATCATAGGTTCAAGCACATCCTACAATTCAGGGGACCTGCCTGAACTGTAATATAATGGAGACTTATAGTGTAATGATTACTTGGCTGGAATTTATTAGCACAATAATCTAGACATACATCTGTACTTTCGTGCGAAACATGAATGATTCATGTTTGTTAGCAAATGATTAATTGCCATGAATAAAGAACAATAAAATTCTGTACTGTGAGCTGTGGCAAATGAACTTGTGTCGCAAACGATAGTAGTTTCATATAAAAGAGGAATGCTTTTCCATTTAGATAATATAAATAATAGGGTAGTTTTCAATAGTCTAAGCTTATTAAATAAAGAATACGAACAGAGCGGTGTAAATTACATATATTATGTTCTTAATCATTCACCCACCCACTGACACTTGGTAAATTATTTGCCAATAGTATGCGGTCATACCTTGTTATTTCATACAAGTTTCTAAAAGCTTTGATGTTTAATAAAAAGTAACTTATTTGACTTGACAGCTAACTACCCCATTTTATATAAATTTTGTATCACACTATAAAAAGTTTTTGTTCAACCAGTAAAATAATAATACCTAGGTATCTTAATTTTCAAACTGGGAATCTCAAACCCATAGAACTCGCACTGCGAAACCTATACCTAATTAAGGATATGACTTCAAAACAAAGCCCTTAAAATAAAGTTTACCTAATAGGTGTGATCTTGATTGTAATCTCAAGATACATGCTAAATACAATTAAGCCTATGCTACACTTGACGGAAATTTCAAGTCCGTTATTAGTCATTTATATACATTTGTATTGGAGTTCCGACCCGGAATATCCGTGATGGCATTTTTGTCGAGTGTAGTGTAGCGTAGGTCTTACACATATCGTTATACCCAATGATCTTAATTCAAAAAGAGGTAAATAAGGCACTGGCGCTTAAAAACGGTCGCTCATAACCAGGATAATTAGTATACCTTAATTGCTACCACGAGTGAACCTGTGAGTGAATCAGTGAGCGAATAGAGAGTAAATAATGATTTCTGTCATACAATACGGTACACTTTTGACATGGCGGTAGTGTGAAGATCTACGCTCATAACCAGGATAATTAGTATACCTTAATTGCTACCACGAGTGAACCTGTGAGTGAATCAGTGAGCGAATAGAGAGTAAATAATGATTTCTGTCATACAATACGGTACACTTTTGACATGGCGGTAGTGTGAAGATCTATCTATCTCATTTTAATATAAGATCATTGGTTTTACCACAACTACCTACAATTACAGTTACATAACTTAAGTGAAATAAAAATCTCTTTTGGACTAATCACTTTCAGGAAATGTACAATGATTTTTCTAGTCTAGACACTTGATTGATTTTGAATTTAGTGTTGACATGGATATAGATATGAGTCTGTAATAACTAAGTACATATTATAACAAAGACATTCAATCAAAAGAAACAAGAAGTTATCACTTGAGTTGCACTAATATCAACTCATTATTTTTTATATTAATGGACAGACCTCGCCTCATCCAAAAATTCTTCAATTAAACATTGTTAATTTCAAAATATTTTGAAATATACACAATCAATTTGATTCATTCCAACTAGCCTTTGTGGGCAACTATATCACAGTTTTCAATTAATACTTTTAATCCTTTGCACAATAATCAGGTACAAACATAATGCTTCGCTTTAATAACTCCAATAAATAGGATGTTAAGATGGCAGTGTGGAAATATACACAGCATGCAACCACCTCACATCAGGGTGAATTGCCATTTTCTATAGTGTCTTGGAAATTATTTGCATTACTTGTAAATGGTGCTCCTAATCCATATAAATGTCCACTGGTACTTTCAATATTGCCATCAAAGAAAATCTGGAACAAGAGTTACAAATGTATTCAATATTTATGGGGTATGAGTAAATGGGGCCCCAGTAAGATATTCTGAGCCCAAGCCAACCTCACCTGCAAGCCTGTACACCTGCTGATTGACAGACCCGGCTCTAGAGTAGATTTTTCCCTCCGCGTAAGAGAGTCAAACAGTAGAAGTTAAAATCGGATTTATCGGATAAAGGAGGAATAAACAGCGGCCTCCGAGCGCCAGAGTGGAAGTTTTGGATGCAACTGAAATTGGCGCTCGGATGAAGATTATTATACAAAAATCATAGTGAAAGGATGCCTTTTAAGATGCATGGGATGAGTTAAGGTCATCCTCCTACATGCTAGCATTTCAAGAACTTTTATACCTATAGTTGCAAATCAATCAAAATACATAAAAACGATAATGCCAGTTTTAACAAATAACACTTATCGCAATAACCTTAAAGTACAACCAAGCTATAACTTACCTCCTTTATTTTGAAAAATGCCATTCCTGTTAGGTGGGAGTCAGAGCCAGCTTGGTGTTGGGGACCCACTCGTCTTAATTCTAATTGATCTGCAACCTCTTGTAATCCCCCTTTTAAGTTCTTACAAAGTTTCATTAGATACTGGAAAGTATTTAACTTTTATAAATATAGAACATTTAACATGACAGTAACATTTAAAAAGCATAATGATTAACAGCAAGTATTTATGTGGAGCTAACGAAAATCGCCTATGTAAACTAGATGCTGAATAGTTATGCGATTAACAAGAGAGTTATGAGTGTATGCGCCATTCTCTAGATGCAATAGCACACTGCAAGGAAAATATTCCATGTAATTTAACATGTCAAATTACTTTGCAATTATACTTCAAATGAATAGCAGCAATTATTGTCATGCTTAGTATTGATAGAAGTAGTATAGCATAGTTTGAAACTTACTTTAACATCATAAACAGTAGGAAAATACAACCGAAGACTGTCAAAGAAATCATTTTCTTCTTGTGGCAGATTTTGATCTGTTAATATTTTCAGTAAGTAACCAAAATCATATCCAGAATGAAAGCTCAACCAGTTGATGTTGTCCATTAGTACAATACCTGTAAAAAAGCTTTATTAAGGCATTGTCATAAAACTTTCAATCTCTCAATTTTAAAGTCGTTCACTGCATTAACCAGGCATCTAGCAAAGGTGTCCGTCGTGGGCAAGCCAAATCCGGAGTCTATTTTTGTATGATATGGCCGCATGTAACGTATAATAGTAGAAAGGCGGCAAGTGTTATGTGGCTCGACTATCATTCCACTATGTTTTATGTTATTTATATGACACAGCAGGCTGCGTCGTATGACCAACGCAACGGACGGCCTAAAAGAAAATACACAAACTAACCTGAAGACATTAGAAGCTCAGCAAACTCTAAAGGTTCAATGCCATGTTCTTCATGATCTCTGAATTGAAGGCCTGAATTTTGTAGCAAATCAATTGAATCCTGAGCATACATATCTTCTCTGGAAACAAGTCTTAAAAGTGACATTATTTCTTATATGATGGCTAAATTACCAATAACTCATTTAATGAGATACTTACTGCAAGTTGAACTTAAAATTGAACTGCCATGTTGTACACCCTGGAGGAGTTTTTCCATTTTCATCCATAAATGTAAGACCTAGTTGAATTATTCTCAAAAGGTCCACATTGCATCTGATAATAGAACAAAGTAATACTTAAATTTTTATACAACACTAGTTGCTGTGCTCGCGCGTGCACGCGTGGTACGCGTGGACTTATATCTGTTTTGCACTGAACCCTAATACTTTTTCTAAAATAAAAGTAGCCTTACGCCTTATAACAGCAGAAAAAATCCCTTTAAAATTGGCCCAAACACAATGGAGATTATCCAGACCAGCATCATCAACATTTTTTTAAAAGTTGCTTTTGTGCTATAGGCCATAGGACGTGGTCTACAGTGATGGTCAACATGGTCATAAGGGGGTACTGTACGATCTCCTTTGAAGTGGCGAATCGGTTTGCCGGAACTCCACCATGCATGGGATTTGGAGGCTAGAGCCCTTGCAGACCTTTACAAAAGGCGCAATGAGCGGGAGCTGGGACGAAATCCGGAACCTCACGGAATGGTGGCCTAGAAATCCCAGCTCCACCAGCCGTGGGTTATAAGGAACGACTTGGGCAACCAAGCGCAGGGCGCGCCGTTGTAGACGCAGCCACGGAAGCCTTTCGTACCGACTGACGCAGATGATCTCCGTCACGGGGAGTTTCGGGAACCACCTACTTCGGATCAGGAAGGAGCCAACGTCTGAATGTCATTCCTGTGACGCGAGCGAGGACTCGGGAGCTTCACACGCTGGCAGACTGCCCGCCGTGAGAGGTACCGAGGCATGACTTCGTTACAGCAATGGGGTTAGGTGTCCTCTCGGTGGGTATCATGAGGGAGTTGGGACTTAGGGGAGTAAGGGGGGAGAATGGCTATAACATCCTTGCCGCCCCCAACTGTCAACCTCTCCTGCAAGCGGCGCTCCCTGCTAGATAACGGACGAGGCTCTGGCGACCGAGCAAAGGCGGTATAACCTTACGTCCAGCCCGGCTGGAAGAGGGAGCAGTGACCTTGGGGACCAAATACCCCCAAAAATGTCTGGTGCAGAAGGCAACGGGAAACCACTGCACTATTTTCCCAAGAAAACCACAATGAAAAGTTCACCTACGAAGAATGCGTTGTTATGCGATCCGACTGACCCTCGGCGCCATCGCGATTCCGGGTCGCATGGTGTGAAGTATATTACCGGCCACTCCACTGCGGACCACCAGACGGGGACTGGAAGCAATGTCATTGCTCAAGGTACAGGATCACAAAAAACCCCATTACGAAAACAGCTGCGCATGGGGACTTTGAATGTAAGAGGGTTGCTACAAGTAGGAAAAGTGGATATAGTTGAACGGGAGATGGCGAAAAACAGAATAGATATACTGGGGATTGGTGACCCGCATCGTAAAGGAAATGGTCATTTTGTTACAGACAATGGCAACGTCATGTACTTTTCAGGCGGAGATAACAGCGAAAATGGAGTTGCTTTCATAATACCTTAAAACACTACGGAACAACGTCAAAGGATATCAAACTCCTAATATATAAAAATATAATATAAAACTGGATGCTAGCCCTGTACCCATCAACATCATACAAGTATATGCGCCCACCTCTCTATCTAAGGAGGAAGTCTCGGATGAGTTTTATGCCAATTTGGATACGCTGCTACACACTATACCATCCAGGGAAATTACGGTTGTGCTGGGAGATTGGAACGCCAAGGTGGGTGATACCAAAGGAGGCTCGCTGAAGGGCACGCTGGTTGGCAAATGGGGCCTCGATGAACAGAATGACAGGGGTTAAAAATTTCTTCAATACTATATTGGAAATCGGCTCTCTGTAATGAACACCTGGTTTGAACAGCATCCGAGAAGACTGTACACATGGACATCGCCATCAGGCCATAGAAACCAGATTGACTACATCACGATCAAGTCCAGATGGCGGTCGTCAGTCATTAACCGTGCCGACTGTGGCAGTGACCATGAGCTGCTGATTGATGACTTCAAATTGCGCTTGAAGAAAATCCGTCCAAAAACTCCGAAGACTGCCACACTGAATGGTCCGGCCTTAATCGACTTCCACAGCACAATTGACTCAAAGATCAAGTCCATGAAATGTGAACCATTTGACTCTAGCAAAGCAGACTGGAGTAACCTGAAAAGGGAGATTCTGCTCACGGCAAAAGAGAGTACGGCACTTCACAAAACTGTCAATAAAAAAGAAGAATGGATAAGCCGACAGTCGTGCGATCTGATCGAAGAGAGACGAGAGCTAAAAAGCGCTGGTTTAAGTTCTCCCGGCGATCGCGAACGCTTCAACCTATTACACAAAGGTGCAAAAATCTACACGGAGGGACCGAGACATGTTCATCAACGGATTGTGCGATGAGATTGAAGGACATGCTGACAAATGCCAGGCGAAGGATCTTTTTATGAAAATCAAACAGCTAACCGGGACCATCAAACCGAAAAGTTGGATAGTGGATGACAGTAAAGGGAACACTTTAACAGATCTAGAACATGTTCTAGAAAGATGAAGAAGTTACTGTTATGAACTGTATCGGGATGAAAAGGGACAACTAACGGAACGAAAATGGGATGAACACCCGGAAGAGCCCGCCATTCTGCTTTCTGAAGTGCAAGATGCCATTCAGAAGTTTAAACACAAAGCGGTTGGCCCTGATGGAGTGTCGGCTGCAATGCGTCAACATCTAGGCGCAGACGGTACTAAGTTCATACGCCAGATGCAACTTCTACCACAAACCGATGCACTCAACGGCTACGAAAAAGTCACTCAATTTGTGTACCTGTGGTCTATGATCACAAATGAGGGCAACTGTACAGATGAAATACGACGAAGGGCCGGGATGGCCAAAAGCGCTATGGCGAATCTGGACAAAATCTGGAAGAACCGCAGTGTTCGCCGGAAAACCAAAGTGCGACTCGTTCGTGCCTTGGTATTTTCTATTTACCTGTACTGCGCAGAAACCTGGTGCTGCAAGAGCAACGATAGCAAAAAGATCGAACCTTCGAAATGTGGTGTTGGAGAGGGTTGCTTAGAATTCCGTGGACCACTATGAGAACCAACGAGTCCATACTGCACGACGAGGCTCTCAGCAATCTGCCACCAAAAGGCCCTTCGCTTCTTTGGACATATCATGCGGTCTCCTAAGCATAGTGGGACAGATGGAGGGAAGACGAGCCAGGGGCTGAGCACCCTCAAGATGGATAGATGCCATTAAGAAAACTGTGGGGCCTGACATCCAGACGGCAGTCCACAGCTGCAACAACCGCAGCAAATGGAGAGCTCGCTGTTGTGGTCGCGATCTTCAGCATTGAGGGACCGAGGAAGAAGAAGATATCCAATCTTTATAAATATATAGACATGGGACATGTCTTGATATTATGGTCAAACTTAAGCACCACTTTCTCTGACTAAACAATTACAAATGCATGTATTTGTTAGTGAACAAAACTTGTCCTAAAGACAGCCTGCCCTGTGTAAATCTATGATAGAAGAGATCAAGCAATATTCCTACTAACCTTAGCAGTTGATATTGGTAATCAGCTGTGGACCTGAATTCACCTATAGGTCTTGCTACAACACCTGGAAACTCAGTATCCATTGCCACCCAGTGATATTTCTGTACAATCTAAAAAAAAGTGTATATTGTAATGATTAAGGAACAGGATACTTTATTGACTTATTAAAGAGGTTGTTTAGTATTTTTATAAGATACATTTACACCTGTTGCCAAATTAAATTTAAATTTCATTTTCAATCCATTGAGTCAGGTATATGAATGCAGAGATATCATTAATTGAATTTTGGAATTAAATTTGTATCCTTTTATGACTGATGCTGTCTCCCAAAACCCAAGTTCTGGCTTAGTTTGGGTCTTAGTATTTGAAGATTTTAGATTTAAATTGTAATACCTGTAGTATGTATGTACTTGTTATAATAAATTAAATTAAAGGTATTTAATCCAGTCCTAATTTATATTGTTGTACTGAAATCGGTAACACTTTTCCCTAGTAACCATGGTAATCAATATTATATGAAGCATTAAATTTGCAACACAATAAGCAATCAGTGTCTAAATTCCATTGATTATGTCATACAATATTATCCATTTACTACCCGTACATAGTAGCAATGAAAGTTCTGACGCACAGGTGAATGCCCCAGACTTGAAATTGCGACAAATAATACAAGACCAGATTCTAATTTGCATATAGCCCAGAAACAGCCAATTATAATTAAATAATAAATAAACAATTTTTTCGATATTATAACTAAAACGCAATAAAATCTGAAATAAACTTTCAAAATAAATTTGGATAAACCTGTCTAATAACATGAAATTCTTCGTGAAGATTATGATTCCAGACATTTTTTATAGTACAATCTTCTTTAATAACATTTGATAAAATTGATTCCAAACTAGCTGCCGGCATCTGTGGAATCAAAATTTACTATTGGGAAAATTTTAAAGAAATTGAATCTACTTGTGCGCGATTTTAGCTAAATACATCAAACCAAAGACAATTTTGGAATGTGTCTGAGTCGCTGTTTTGATAAGTGTCTCCCATAGAGGTTTTGACTGGTTCTTTTAATTTGATTGCTAAAAAAAATATATATATATATATTGCTTAAAGACAATATATTATATTATTTCCTTTTATTGGTTTGGCTGAAAGTGTGTTTCTATACTTGGTTTTTCTTATTTTTAATTTTAACTAGCTGACCCGGCAGACTTCGTACTGCCTCAATCGATAGCACCTTTTAAACCTTCTCTGGACCTCCACAAATAATTCAAGACCAAAATTAGCCAAATCGGTTCAGCCGTTCTCGAGTTTTAGCGAGACTAACGAACAGCAATTCATTTTTATATATAAGAAGAAGAAGAAGAAGAAGAAGAAGAAGAAGAAGAAGAAGAAGAAGATTATTCTTTCTTGCACTTAATCTTATTGCAAACCAGGTATTAATTTTAATATTCTGTGCTTCAAACTAGAAGAAGGATCAAGCAAGAAACTTCTACTGGGTAGAAGTTCCTTGGGATCAAATCAAGTAACTTTTCCAGAGATTCCCAGCACCTACGGCCAATGTTGCCATGTTAAAATAATTTTCAGCTGGGGAAGATTCATTTTACGCATTAGGGAAACGATATATGTGTTACAACGTAACTTATATTTTGTAATGCCGTATAACATATAACACGGTGACACCGTAATACCATCATACCGTAACGGTACATTCAATTGAGAGTGCCGTGGATCATCTACGGTAATTGTACCATGTTTTTTTTTTTGGAATTTAAAATTGGGTATGCATTAGATTGTTTGCATATGGGCCAGTTTCCGTACCTGGTGGACCACCAGTTCGGTTTCCACCGGGGGTGCTCCACCGTGGTAGCGATCATGCGCATTGGGAGCCTGGCGGAAGAAGCAGTGTCGCGGGGTGAGGTGGTGGAGGCGGTGTCTCTCAACACCACAGCACAACAGCTGCGTTAGGGAGGCACTCGTGTATCACCGAGTGCCACCTGCCTCCGTCGCATTGTCGAGGCATATCTATCCAAGAAGGCCATAACTTTCCCGAGCTGGCTAGGGCCAGGGCTGCGAGAAGTATCGTGCGGTGTTCCACAGGAGTCGGTCCTAGAGCCGCTCCTGTCGAACATCGGCTATGATTGGGTGCTGCGCGGTTCGTTGCTCTAAGTTGTCAGCGTGACATGTTACGCTAACGACACCCTAGTAACGGCGCAAGGAGCAATGCACCGATGCGCGGCACTAAAGGCCACGGCAGGCGTTGCTCAGGTCGTGGGTCGAATACGGCGACTGGGACTCGAGGTGGCCCTTCACAAATCCGAGGCTATGTGTTTTCACGGGCCTCGGATGGGGCCGCCCGCGGGATCCAGCATAAACGTAGTGGGCGTTAGTATCGGCATCGAACCCTCGATTAAATATCTGGAGCTAGTACTCGATAGCCGATGAGACTTCGGATCACATCTCCGAAGTCTGGTCCCTAAATTGAAGGGGGCTGCGACCGCGATCGGGCTGATGCCCAACATTAATGGACCCAACGCTCCCACTAGGAGACTGTATCTGGGGTTCGTGCGAAGCTTGGCTCTGTACGGGGTCCCCGTATGGGTGAAACGTCTGGCAGTCCCCTACGTGGCTCATGGCTGTGCTACACAGCCCGTTGAAAATGATGGCCATCAGAGTTATAAGGGGATATCGTACGATCTCCGTCGAGGCGGCATGTCTCCTAGCCGGGACCCCTCCATGGGACCTGGAAGCGAGGGCCCTTGCGTCGTTGTATCAATGGCGCAAGGAGGCGCTGAAGCGGGGCCATAGGCTGGGGCCCCGAGAAATCAGGGCCCAGCGGTCCCAGCTACGTCAGGAACTCATGGAGACGTGGAAGGTGCGACTTGAGTAACCAAGGAAGGGGAAGAAGCCTCCATTGCGGCGGAGAGGACATTAATGGAGGAGTAGTTGGAGAGGCACACCGTGTCGCGATTGTAAATATTATATATAGAAACACTGATGGCATTTACATATAACATCCTTTTTCGACTGGTGAATCAATTCTGTATTGTTGTCTATGCTAACAAAAGCGTCTCAAAATGGCGCGCACAGTTCAAAAGATTCAAGAAAGTTGTGTTCTGTCTGTAAAAGTTTTACTGAAAAGTTTCATCTTGTGTTGTTAAGTCTTATTAAAGTACCTGCATGACTTACCATGAGTAGACCACTTATATGTATAAATCCTTACCGTTAATACAACGGAAATTGGTGGAGTACCTAACTGTGCAGAGCTGCTGTGGTATTCGGATGTTGCGACATCTGAAATTGGTTCGGACCTCGGTGGTGCAGGTCCCCTGTGGGTAATGCCATGAGCGTTGAGATTCGGTTACGCCGCCCTCGCAATGAGCGTTGAGATTCGGCTACGCCGCCCTCCTTTAAATCGGGACCCATATTTGGGACGCCATGGTATAAGGAGACCTTACCTATGAGAGAGGCGACGTCTCTTTCCACAGGTAATTGATTTCACTCCGCCTGATGGTAAGCTGAGATGAGTCTAAAGAATGAAAGTTACCTGTATGCTAACAACGCTAAAACGGGAGTCTCCAGTTTGATGGGCTTGATAAATGCTTCTTCACGCGCAGTAAGACTGATTTTTAACACGGCAAAATGTATTGTAATTATTACACCTAAAGAAAAACCTCACAATCAGTTGACTAAAAAGGTTCCATTTAAAATAGGAAACTGTCAATGAAAGTCGTGTTCAAAAATTGAAGATTTAATGTATTTAAAATTACAAAATTATTTCACGGAATCTTAAGATGTAAGAATAAGTTGTAAAATATATCAATAAAACCTTAAGAGGAAATAATAGTCTTAAATCTAAAATATAATATAAATATGAAAAAAAAAACTAATTTATATTGTTAAAAAGTAGTTGCTATTCAAAATCCCAATGCCGAAGGACCCTTATGGAAACAATAATCATTCTGACACCTTAGTTATATATATGAATAGCTTAGGCGCTGTTAGTGCAGAAATTACCATAGAGAGTGACAATCAATAAATAATACAATACAAGTTCAGTAATTGAATTGAGCATGGCATTTGCTGATATTTACAACTTTTAGTAGCACCACAACTGGCAATGTGTATATGAAATTGGCATTCAGGATTTTAAACAGTAACCTTAGATTTCTTTTTGACCGATGTGTACTGCAATCTATAATATATAATTACAAAACATCACGGATATACAGAAATTTATCTATAAATTGATTTAATTATTGATCATTTTTTATTTCATAATTATTAAAGGTTAATCAAATGGCCATCATTTGAATTATGATAACTGTCTATTCACAGATGGAGCTGCAGGCTTGCTCTGGTAATGTCTAATTGTCACACTGTAAGTATGTACACATCACAAGGTGGTGTTGAATGTTCACTCTGTAATATGATACACTCGTGGCGACGGTGTCATACACGGGCTATCTCCTGATCAGGATGAGTTTCCATTTTCACCATTATCTTGGAAGTTGTTTACATTCACAGAGAATGGAGCTCCCAGACCGTATAAGTGTCCGCTTGAACTTTCGATGTTATCGTCAAAGAATATCTGAGAACAAAACAGTTTTTACGATTCAAATTCTTTCTCAAGTAAAATTGGTATTCTTTATAAGATTCAATTTTAGATAATATTAGGTATAGTCTTTGTTATAGATGTTGCAGAAGCTTTGATCCAACTTTCGCATGTCATTTGACAAAAAGGAAGATGTCAGATTAGGGTTTTCTTTTTGACCGTAAACGCACGCCTACGATTATCTCATCGCACCGGATACGATTTATAGTTTATAACGATGTAGGCATAGGATTTGCAAATTTTGTATTAATTTTTACATATACCTGCCATTTTATTTCATTATTTTGTTCCAAGAATCAATATCTGCAGCGAATTTTTTTTTTTAACAAATGATATGAAATTGAAACAGTACGGTTACAAAAAAAAACTTGTGTGCGGTTTTACAGCGTACTCTTCGAGCGTAGGGCACGCACGGAAGCCCTGAGGGCCAGAACTGTGCGGATGCTGCGCGCTCCGCAGCGAGTTATGGCCATCAGGGTCATCCGCGGGTACCGCACGACCTCCTTCGAGGCGGCGAGTTTCCTTGCCGGAACTCCGCCATGGGACCTGGAGGCGAGAGCCCTTTCGCAACTGTACCAGTGGCGAAAGGAGGCGCGGGAGCAGGGACGGAACCCCGAGCCTCGTGAAATCGAGGCCGTACAGTCCCAGCTCCGCCAGGCCATCGTGGTGGAGTGGAAGGAACGACTTGGGCGACCAAGCGCAGGGCACGGCGCAATAGCGGCGGTAAGGCCCATCATGGAGGATTGGCTAGAGAGGCGACACGGAAGCCTCTCGTACCGACTGACGCAGGTGATCTCCGGGAAGGGGTGCTTCGGGGACCACCTGCATCGGATCAGGAAGGAGCCAACGCCTGAGTGTTATCACTGCGACGCGAGCGAGGACTCAGGGCTGCACACGCTGGCGGACTGCCCGGCGTGGGAGGCGCCGAGACGTGACCTCGTGGCAGCCATCGGGGTGGGAGTCCTCTCGCTCGGCAGCATGATTGCGGCAATGGTGCGGAGCGCGCCCGGGAGAGATTTAGAACTCTGCCGGCCCGCCGAGCCCGCAACTTGCTCGCCGCGCGTCGCAAGCGACTCAGGCGCCGGAGGTCGCTTAACGACCTCCGTCCTCCATGAGCGCAGGCCTGGGGGTGGCAGGTGAGGCCGCCTGTCACCCCAGCAGAAGCAGCCCGGGACGGTGGGGCGGCTAGCGCCCCTCCCCCAAACCGGGGCAAGACGGGGACACCGTAGTTCCCAAACCCAAGGGGGCCATCTCGAAACCGGAGATGGCCCTATGGCTCTATGGGCAACCTTACACCCGGCGTCTATAGACCCGAGACGGCGTGCGGTTTTAGTCGGTTCAAGCCCGACATAACCGCCCCCGCTGGCCGGCGGGGGGGTATCCGAAGGGATTTCCGCACGAAAAAAAAGAAAAACAAAGGTATCTTATATTTGTATGAAAGATTTCCTAGCATACTTACTCTCGGATAATATAAGATATACACGTATTACATCCTCCCATTCATCCGCAAACAAATCACAATCATGGTAAGCTGACAGGAGATCGTTAAACACATCCAGCGTTCGACACACTGGAGACTCAGTTCTGGTGACTCCGGTGACGGCAGGGAGGCCAAGCAAAAAGTCTATGGCGACGGTTTTCGCGGAGTGCTAAATATTTGTTGGGGACATATAACTGGCAGAACGTTATGCCTATCGGGACAGTCATGTGTCACAGTGATGTTCGTGGCTAGCAATGTATTACAAAAAAGAATCATTAGAATCATTGGTATTGGCAGTACCTTTTTTTTTTTTTTTTTATCGTGCGGAAATCCCTTCGGATACCCCCCCGCCGGCCAGCGGGGGTGGTTATGTCGGGTTTGCACCGACTAAAACCGCACGCCGTCTCGGGTCTTCAGACGCCGGGGTGTAAGGTTACCCATAAAGCATATCCCTCGCACCCCGGCTGACCCTGGGCCATCTCACCACTAACAGCATCGCTCATCCTGTCTCCTCTGAAAGCAGAGGAGTACGGAGAGCGATGTGTTCCCGCCACGTTGGGTATTGGCCGCCGATCAATGCCAACCCTATGAAGGGGTGAAGGGGAAGCCATTGACCGCCGCCCAGGGTGTACCGGCCGCTCCGATTCCGTTCCCCCCGGACTGCAGCGGGATCGGGATCGGAATCGGAGTGACACTCGAGGAGGTTACCCAACACACACCCCTGGTATTGGCAGTACCTAGGCATTCTACGATTTTTTATGATAAATCGTTCACTGTACAGGCGGTACGGTTATGGAATGCACTGCCATTATCGATTAGACGGGCACAATCACTGGCCATCTTCAAAACGATGGTGAAAGAGCACTACCTGGGCCTATAGTCTCCCCGATTCCTTTTTTTTTTGCGTTATGTGCTGTCTAACTTTCGTAGGAGATGTAAAAATAATTTATGTGTAGGTTTAGTATATATGTAAATTTTTCGGGAGTGTATATATGAATAATTTATATTACCTACAATTATGTTCGATTATATA
This sequence comes from Cybosia mesomella, assembly GCA_946251805.1. NCBI lineage: Eukaryota > Metazoa > Arthropoda > Insecta > Lepidoptera > Erebidae > Cybosia > Cybosia mesomella. The sequence continues at coordinate 16,854,465 of OX276392.1, forward strand.
TTATTTTATGTATCATTGTATGCTTATTTTTAGGTATATGTACCTAGTACATTGCAATCATATGTGTTTGTAATCTAGTCTGTTACATTATATGACTACGTTACTCCTCTATTTATTTCCTATTACACCAATAACTACCCAATATACGATTTAGCTCATTTAGAATTCATATCCATCCAAAGGTTGCCTGTAAGATATTGCTTTTAGCGATAAGGCCGCCATTTGTACATGTCGCTCCTCGGCAAAAAAAGTGTCACAATGTAAAAACATTATTGTCTTTAGAAAACATTAAATTTATGATTTTTTATGTTTTTTCGTATTGATTACCATTTTTCGGCGACTAAATCTATAATAACGACGATTTTATAGTCGGTCAAATGGAATATTTGCAATGCAAGGATACAAAAATGCCGAAACATACCTGCTTATTATGTGTTATGACGTTTTTGTTGCCGGGGAGCGATGTATTGTTTGAGTTTCCATATATGTATATTCTGATTGGTGTACAATAAAGTTTATATCTATAACATAACATAACATAAACTCACGCCTGTATCCCCGAAGAGGTAGGCAGAGGTGCTAGCACCCACGTTTCGCCAGTTTATGTTTTAGGTCCCAATGTATATAGGTGGCGAGCCTATTGCCATTAACCGGGCACTTATAAACCTGCGATAAATACACACATAACTTCGAAAAGCATCGACAAGTCATTGGTGTGTGCCTTGGTAATACCTGGGATCGAACCCCGAACTAGGTAGTTTATATCTATCTATCTACAAAAAAGTACAGTGGTATGCCAAAATCAAGCAGTCGAGGTGGTATGCCAAACACACACGACCACACACGACCGCCAAGTGTTGTTAATGGACCAGAAAAAAATATCTTCTGAGCACAGATACCCGGTGAAAGTACGTTAAAAAAAAAGGCAGTGGCACTCCGACAGAAGAATTTGAACAATTACGTGTGTATTTTTTGAATCGTCATCATCCATCTGTCCCTCACTCGGTCCTTACTCCGGCCAGGGGAGGGGTAGTTATGATGAACTTGAACCGATCCAAACCGCACGCCGTCTTTAATGCCGGGGTGTAAGGAGGCCTAACAAGGTTGTAGCACCCCGGCTGCCCAAGGGCCATCTACGGCTTTGAGATGGCCCCCTCGGGATATATTGATATTGTGCCTATACTAGCAATTGGGATAATTAAAAATTTGAGACCTTCACAATATAAATTCAGCTTATAAGGTAACCAACATAACTTGATCCTAAGGTAGAACGAAGTTAGCCGGTTCAGCTACTTAAGAATAAAAGACGGCATTCCTAAAACCTAATATGATTCAATGCCTGGAATACATAGATATAGGGTTTACTGTTTTGTGGTATCTTTTTGCCTCTCCCTAATCTTAAGAATACATAATTTTTGACTTATTACTTTGTTTGGCATATAGTCATTAAGTAACATCAACACAGCTTCATGTAAATTCACGAGTCTTGAACAAGGCGAAGACACAGATTCACTCTTGCATGGAATACTGTTCTCACCTCTACGATCGCTTTGCATAGTACCTACTAGACCTTCCCGACAGATTGCAGTGGTGTGTTTTCCGCATCTTTGGGAGTCCTGAGGCCACAAACAGTCTTGAGCCTCTGTAGATGCGTTGAGACATGCCTCATTGGTCGTATTTTACCCCCTCTACCATGGCCAGTGATCTGATGACCTCCTTGTTCATCTTGTGTTCGGGAGAAAAAGAGATACGGATACATTTTAGTTCTGTTTTGTGAACTTCAAAACCTAAAAATCCTACAGGTTCGTTTAGGCCGTCCGCTGCCTTATGCGTGCGCACGCATGTGGGCGCCGGGACTGCGTGCTGGTTCGTGCAAATACATAGCTGCTCTATATATTTGCAAGAGACAACACGCAGTGCGGGCGCAAACATAATGCAGTGGACGGCCTTAAATGGACCAAAGGATTTGAAAAATAGCAAGTCCTTCATTCGATTTATGAATATGAAAGAATGTCCTTATGGTTCGAATATTCTTAAGTTACCATCCAAGCATGAAGCTGCTTCGCCACTTTAAAAAAATCATAATAATTATATTCCCCTGTGACTTCTGCAGCAACATCATTGCAATTTCGTTAATGCCAAGTAAACTATAAGTTTTTATATTATTGTCTTTCTAATATTCACGAAGTTTAATACTAATAAAACTTTTTATATTTGAGATTGGATTAACAATATGTGTATAAATACCTCTTTGATTTTGAAGAAAGCCATCCCTGTTAGATGTGAATCTGACCCAGCTTGATGTTGTGGGCCTACTCTTCTTAATTCAAGCTGGTCAGCCACTTCTTGTAGCCCGCCTTTTAAGTTTTTGCATAATTTCATTAAGTACTGAAATTAGACATTTATTTTAATATATAAAAACAAAAACCGGCCAAGTGCGAGTCGGACTCGCCCATGAAGGGTTCTGTAGCAGCAAGTGACATAATATAAAAGTTCTTGTAGTTCGTTGTAACAAAAAAAACTACTAATAAGATCTCGTTCAAACCAATTTTCGATGGAAGTTTACATAGTAATGTACATCATATATTTTTTTGTTTTATCATTCTCTTATTTTAGAGGTTACACACACATTTTATCACTTTGGAAGTGTCTCTCGCGCAAACAATAGTATATTATGCAACTAGTGAATAAAGGACGGATTTAAAGCGAGGGCCGTGGATGAGTCACGAGCAAGAGAAGGATTCTAATGATTGAATCACGAGCGCAGCGAGTGATTCAACTGTTAGAATCCTGAACGACGCGAGTGATTCATGGCTCTCGATATAAATTCGTACTTTATTCAGGAGTTGCATACTATACTTTATACCATGACTACGAGAAAAGACATAATTTTAGCGAAAATAGAAATTTAATCAAGAAATAAGAACTGTTACATTAATTGAAATGGACATTAAAATTAGAGCAATGACTGAAATTAAGCATAATTTTCTTATTATTATCATTAGAGTGGTCAACTTGTGAAACAATATTTATTTCTTATAAAGGCAGCAAAGAACACAAAACAGTTTTTAATCTAATGCCAAACTCCTTGTCGCAAATATCGACCAATCAAATCTCGAGAATTTATTTGCACCAAAGAGTTTTGAATTTCGAATCTTAGCGCAAGGAGTTTGTGTAAGCATTGAAATAGAGACCGGATATATTTTTGTGTTCCAAATTCAAACACCAAAATAGTGAATAAAAACAAAACCGTGAATAAAAGGCCTTTTTATTCACTGTTTTGCGTGAATAAAATAAGCTTTTTAGAGTAGGTATGGTATAATAGTATATTATGCAACTAGTGAATAAAGGACGGATTTAAAGCGAGGGCCGTAGATGAGTCACGAGCAAGAGAAGGATTCTAATGATTGAATCACGAGCGCAGCGAGTGATTCAACTGTTAGAATCCTGAACGACGCGAGTGATTCATGGCTCTCGATATAAATTCGTACTTTATTCAGGAGTTGCATACTATACTTTATACCATGACTACGAGAAAAGACATAATTTTAGCGAAAATAGAAATTTAATCAAGAAATAAGAACTGTTACATTAATTGAAATGGACATTAAAATTAGAGCAATGACTGAAATTAAGCATAATTTTCTTATTATTATCATTAGAGTGGTCAACTTGTGAAACAATATTTATTTCTTATAAAGGCAGCAAAGAACACAAAACAGTTTTTAATCTAATGCCAAACTCCTTGTCGCAAATATCGACCAATCAAATCTCGAGAATTTATTGCACCAAAGAGTTTTGAATTTCGAATCTTAGCGCAAGGAGTTTGTGTAAGCATTGAAATAGAGACCGGATATATTTTTGTGTTCCAAATTCAAACACCAAAATAGTGAATAAAAACAAAACCGTGAATAAAAGGCCTTTTTATTCACTGTTTTGCGTGAATAAAATAAGCTTTTTAGAGTAGGTATGGTATAAATGATATTAGAAACCTCAATATATTTTTTGAAGACCTATCCATAAATAGGGTACCACGTAAGGTTTGATGAAAAAATATTTTTGAGTTTCAGTTCTAAGTTTTTTTTTTCTATTTTTGTGTGAAAATCTTAATGCGGTTCACAGAATACATCCTACTTACCAAGTTTCAACAGTATATTTCTTATAGCTTCGGAAAAAAGTGGCTGTGACATACGGACAAACGGACGGACGGAAGGACAGACAGACATGACAAATCCATAAGTGTTCCGTTTTTTGCCATTTGGCTACGGAACCCTTTTTTTTTTTTTTTTTCGTGCGGAAATCCCTTCGGATACCCGCCCGACATAACCGCCCCCGCTGGAGACTCCCCGCTCTCCAGCGGGGGCGGTTATGTCGGGCTTGCACCGACTAAAACCGCACGCCGTCTCGGGTCGTAAGACGCCGGGGTGTAAGGTTACCCATAGAGCATATCCCTCGCACCCCGACTGACCCTGGGCCATCTCCGGTTTCGAGATGGCCCCCTTACTTGCTCTCCACTGTGCCCTCTGCTAATCAGAGGGACACGTGGAAAGCTTCCGAACAGCCCTCAACAGGGCCGTCCTCGCCTCGGTCGGAGTTGGCCGTAGGCGGCAGCGTCTCTCCCACCCTAGGAGAGAGGCGCTGCCGTCTCCGTTGCCCAGGGTGCACCGCGTGGAGGTCCCCAACCAAGCACCCCTGGCTACGGAACCCTAAAAAGAAGTTTGTATTGATCAGATATAGAGGAAAAACTTACCTTTACATCATATACTGTTGGAAAATATAATCTTAAGCTCTCAAAAAAGTCATTCTCATCTTGAGGTAGATTCTGGTCTGTTAGTAGTTTTAGAAGATAGCCAAAATCATAACCAGAGTGAAAACTAAGCCATTTTATATTATCCATTAGTACAAGACCTGAAACAAGAAAATTATTATTAAAAGCAGTTGATGACAACTATACAATGATGGTCAAATTTAATTTATTTGCTGATTATTGCATATTATCAGTCACAGTAATGTTTTTTAGATATATACTGTTGTAACATAATAATAATTAGAAAAAAAAATGAATGGGTGCAGAGCTACCGAGTATATAATGTCTACTTGTATAAATCTTTAGGCTTTCAAGACCGGTGATGCATGTAGAATATACTGCTTCCGGGCTGTTTGGTCGTGGTCCATAAACTTGTGTTCCAACCGTTTCGTCGATCACTGCGGTCGACATCTTCAGTGGTATAGGTACGGGCGCCGAATTTCTACTTGATATCAGTTAATAATTAGGCGAAATAGTACCTGATGACATGAGTAGTTCAGCAAACTCCAAGGGTTCAATGCCATCCTCTTCATGTTTTCTGAATTGCAGTCCGGAATTTTGCAGCAAATCAATGGAGTCTTGAGCATACATGTCTTCTCTAAAAATTCAATGTATATTACTATTAGTATGTGTTTGTTATAATATAGCTCCAGAGTTCTCTGAATGGGAGGTAGCAAAGATGTAATGAACTAAATAATTTTATATATGTAATTTTGTTGAATAAAGAGTACTAGACAGAAATTACTAGTATTCAGGTTAACGGGTTAACCCCTCCAGCTAATAATGGAATATTATTATTACAATATTTAAATGGGTAAGCCCTGTCGCTCCATATAAGAGTCCAATGACGATAACTCTCAAATAATTAACTTATTCTTATTTTCGTGTTAAATTTAAATTTCAACGAAGTTGGGAAAAGGCTGGAGGACGATGACGTACACAGTCACATCCTTTCTCATTAGTAGGGGTAGGCAAAGACAACATCTTTTAACTTGCTATTTTATACTCACTGTAAATTAAACTTAAAATTGAACTGCCACGTGGTGTATCCTGGTGGAGTTTTTCCATTTTCATCCATAAACGTGAGACCCAACTGGATTATTCTTAAGAGATCAACATTGCATCTAAAACGAAATGAACATAATATAAAGGTAGGTGGCGCTAAGCTTATTGGCCGCTCAGAACTTAGGATGGGTATCAGTGGGATGGACGAGGGGCTCGGGGTGGGTACGCATGTGCGTTTTCGACCTATATAAATACTAGCTGATGCCGACGACTCGCCCGCGAGAAGGTCGATTATCGTTTTTTGGTGATATCTCCGGCTCTACTCAACCAATTTGTCCTAATAATGATATTCTATTTTCATTAATATATATAATAAACCTGAAAGTTTGTAAGTATCGATGTTTGTTACTCTTTCCGGCAAAAACGGCTGAACCGACCTGACGGAAATCTGGTACAAGGATAGATTATAGTCTAGAATATGACATACGCTACTTTTACACCTGTAATAGGTTCCCATCGGAAGCGGGAACGGGATCAGAATATCATGCGGGCAAAGCCGCAGAAGAAATGAAAATTCGGATCATATCCAAAGTTTCTTTGTTGAAAAATAGTTTGCTTGAAAAAGTTATGTAAAATATGTATACATTTTATTTCGAATTACATTATCACTAAAATTGATTAATCTTTTATGTGCCCGGTTAAAAGTCACACATCATGATTAATTTAATAATTCAGTAGTGAATATGTTACGAAAAATCGATTCTAGAATATCTAACTTCTTAAATTATAATAAGTTCCTATGGTACCAGGCCACTCAGAAAGTATTGCGAAAAAAAGTTTTTATATATGAGAGACTGGTCAGTTATAATCTATTTCTAAAATATGATTATTTATGAGTAAAAATAAGAACGTTCCAATTTAAAAATTTCTCTCTGCATTTTTTGCAAGATAATTTTAATTATTGTTTCTCATTGAAAAATGGATCTGCGTCGGGAACATTTTCGCGCTATGATTTTCTACGATTTCAAGTGTCGCCTGAAACCAGACGAATCGTACGATAGACTTCAAATGGCATTCATGGATGAAGGCCCTTCCAAGGCGACCGTGTATCGTTGGTATAACGAATTCAAGCGCGGTCGACTGACTTTGGAGGATGAAGAAAGAAGTGGTCGCCCTTTGACGGCTGTTACGGAAGAAAACGTGCTAGATGTGAAAAATTTAATCCAAGATAATAGACGAGTCACATATCAAGAGATTCAGCACATTCTTCAGATTGGATCGGGAAGCCTTCACGAGATTCTACACGTACATCTTCGTGTGAGAAGGATAGTTTCACGCTGGGTGCCGCACAATCTCACCGATGCTCAGAAGCAGGCCCGGGTGGAATGGTGTCGTGATATGATAAACAAGTTTGAAGCAGGCGCGTCTCGGCGTGTTTATGACATCATCACAGGTGATGAGTCGTGGATTTTTCAGTATGATGCAGAAACAAAACGCCAGTCGACGGTTTGGGTGTTTCAAAACGAATCAAACCCTACCAAAGTGAAGCGATCTAGAAGCGGAGGGAAGATTTTGATCGCGAGTTTTTTCAATTTGTCTGGCTACTTGTTATCAATCCCTTTACGAAATCAAAGAAGCATCAACGCTGAATGGTACACTACCAAATGCTTGGCAGAAATTTTCTCTGTAGTGAGCTACAAGCGACCAAACACAGGGCTCCGCGGGATACTACTCCACCATGACAACGCGCCCGCACACACCGCGCTTAAAACGAGGGACTTCCTGGACAGCACTCCGGTTAAACTCCTAGGTCACCCTCCTTACAGCCCTGACCTTGCACCGTGCGACTTCTTTTTATTCCCGAAAATAAAAAATCAGCTCAAAGGGATACAATTTTCGTCGCCGGAAGATGCGCTGTCAACGTTTGAGCAGGCTGTAAACGAGGTGGGGAGTGTGTTGGGTAACCTCCTCGAGTGTCGCTCCGATTCCGATCCCGCTGCAGTCCGGGGGGAACGGAATCGGAGCGGCCGGTACACCCTGGGCGGCGGTCAATGGCTTCCCCTACACTCCTTCATAGGGTTGGCATTGATCGTCGGCCAATACCCAACGTGGCGGGAACACATCGCTCTCCGTACTCCTCTGCTTTCAGAGGAGACAGGATGAGCGATGCTGTTAGTGGTGAGATGGCCCAGGGTCAGCCGGGGTGCGAGGGATATGCTCTATGGGTAACCTTACACCCCGGCGTCTGAAGACCCGAGACGGCGTGCGGTTTTAGTCGGTGCAAGCCCGACATAACCGCCCCCGCTGGCCGGCGGGGGGGTATCCGAAGGGATTTCCGCACGATAAAAAAAAAAAAAAAAAAGGCTGTAAACGAGGTATCTGCGGCGGATTGGAAAAAGTGTTTTGAAAACTGGTTCAAACGCATGAAACTTTGTATATAGGCTGGTGGAGAGTACTTTGAAAAGATTTAATAAAAAAATATTTACCTATAGAACACTTTTTTTTATTTTCGCAAAACTTTCTGAGTGTCCCACGTATGTATTGCACACTCATTGTACATCATGTACAAAAGTCTGAACTCACGGCTATGGTCAGAGCGGCCAAAAAGTTTGGCGCGAGGTATAATATTATGGTGTTGTGTGGTTTTTAGAATAAAAGAAACCTGATTTATTGTTTATTGTCTGATGGTAAGTAAAATTAGCATATAAGCAGCTTAATACATATAATCAGTATGGTATAAATGACACTTGTGGTGTTCTAAGTTAGGGATAAAAAGGCTAACTTACCTCAATAGTTGATACTGATAGTCTGCAGTGGATCTGAACTCGCCAATAGGACGTGCCACAACTCCTGGAAACTCAGTGTCCATAGCAACCCAGTGATATTTTTGGACAACCTGTTGTAACATAATGCAATGGAAATAGACTGTAATATATTTTGATAACATACCTATATTATAATCTAGTATGACTCACATTCACTTGTAGTAGTTAAAAGTAATATATTGTTACTAGCTGACCCGGCAAACGTTGTTTTGCCATGTATATTATTTCTAGGAAATATTTTTTTTAGTTCAATAAAAATAACTATCTACTATAAGTGTGCGGGGATTTACTTATAACCGAAAGCGTTGTAGACAATGAAAGTATGCTTTATTTAGGTTAATAAATTAATCTTTTTCAAAGTAACAAATATATCTTAAATTACAATTCTCGATAGCTCTCTAAACATTAAAAATAATTATTCATATTTTTACTATCAATTATCATCATCAACCTATGCTAGTCCACTGCTGGACATAGGTCTCCCCTGATGAGCGCCATAGCACCCTGTCTTCAGCTTGCCGCATCCAGCATCTGCCCGCAGTCTTTCGCAGATCGTCATCCCACCTGGCCGGAGGGCGTCCTACACTACGTTTGCCGAGTCGCGGTCTTCACTCAAGAACAAATTTAACCCCAGCGGTTGTCGGTTCTTCGCGAGATATGGCCGGCCCACTGCCACTTCAGCTTGCTAATTCTTTGAGCTATGTCGATAACCTTGGTTCACTGTCGGATGTATACGTTACGAATCCTATCCTTCAGAGAAACTCCGAGCATAGCTCTTTCCATAGCTCGCTGAGCGACTTTGAACTGGTGGACCAGCCCTACCGTGAGTGTCCACGTCTCAGCTCCGTAGGTCATTACGGGTAGGACGCACTGATTGAAAACTTTCGTTTTCAAACACTGCGGTATGGATGACGAGAAGACTCGACGTAGTTTCCCAAGCGCTGCCCAGCCAAGCTGGATCCTCCTCTTGGCCTCCTTCTCAAAATTGTTTTTACCTAACTGCACAATCTGCCCGAGGTAAGTGTACTTAGAAGTGTACTCGGTCCTAGATCAATGTGGCCATTGATCATGACTTTGGTTTTATCCAAATTCATGCCAAGACCGATGTGTCGCGAGGCTGAAGCTAGGCCGCCCAGCATCCGGTTTAGCTCCTTTAGCGACTCCGCCATTAAGACTATGTCATCAGCAAATCGCAGGTGTGAGATGTAGTCGCCGTTTATGTTTACTCTTACCTTTCCAGTCCAGCGTCTTAAACATAATTATCTTTCAATGCGCTCGTGAACAGTTTCGGGAATATGACATCCCCCAGTCTCACTCCTCTTCGCAATTGAATGGGTTTAGACTGCTGGCCCTGTACTTGGACCGTCATAGTGGCGGCTTCGTACAGGCATCTCAGCACCTCGACATAACGATAGTCTACTTGGCTGTAAGGATTCCAGAACACCCCAAGTTTCGACGGAGTCAAAGGCCTTTTCATAGTCCACAAAAGCGAGACACAGGGGCTGATTATACTCTCGGACTTCTGTATAATCTGCCTCACTGTGTGAATGTGGTCTATGGTGCCATATCCTCCGCGGAACCCAGCCTGTTCCGGTGGCTGGAACTCGTCGAGTCTCCTGGCGAGACGATTGGCGACCGCTCGTGAAAACAGCTTATAGACGTGGATCAGGAGTGTGATGGGTCTGTAGTTTTTAAGGAGGGTCTTATCACCCTTCTTAAAAAAGAGAACAACCAAACTCCCGCTCCACGCCTTAGGAGTTCTCCCACTGTGAAGTACGGCATTGAATAGTTTCTGTAGCTCCTGTATGACAGGAGCTCCTCCTGCCTTCAGAAGCTCTGAAGTAATTCCGTCCTCACCGGGGGCTTTTCCATTTTTAAGCTGCCTCAGAGCTAACCCTTCTTAAAAAAAAGAACAACCAAACTCCCGTTCCACACCTTAGGAGTTCTCCCACTGTGAAGGACGGCATTGAATAGTTTCTGTAGCTCCTGTATGACAGGAGCTCTTCCTGCCTTCAGAAGCTCTGAAGTAATTCCGTCCTCACCGGGGGCTTTTCCATTTTTAAGCTGCCTCAGAGCTAACACGATCTCGTCTTGACTGATATTAGGGAGTCCGTCGGTATAGTGGCGTGTCAGGGTGGCTCTGGAGTCATGGTCGTCTCGTCGAGGACGGGGAGCATGTGCAGTGTACAGACGGCCATAGAAATCCTCTATCTCGGCGGAGATCTCCGGCTTCGACAATACGGTCCTCCCGTCGTGCGTTATGAGCTTCGTCAGAGCGCTCCTGCCAAGCTGCTGAGCGAATACTTTGGACCCTCGGTTTCGCTCTATCGCCTCTTCAATGAGACGTGTGTTTGTGTTGGAGCTCCGAAAATCGCGCCGTACCATCCTCGCAATTTCCTTGTTAAGGTCTGACCTGTCTGACGAAGTCGCTTGGGTGGTTTCCAGTCTTCTTGTCATCAGCCCCAGAGTCTCATCCGAGAGTTTGGACTTCCTGCCAGTACGCTGTTTTTTACAGAACTTGATGCCCTCGTCCCTCAGCGTTTCGACCAGATTGTGTAGGGTCTTGTCAGCGTCATCAGTGGGTTCCAAGGCAACAAATCTTGCCCCGAGACGCTGCCGGAACTTCTCGGTGCCCGCCATGATTTGGGTTGGGTTAGGTCGGAGCGTGGACATCATGAGACGGTTTCTTTAAAGCTTCAGTTTGATATTCAGAGAGCCTCGGAGCAGTCGGTGATCAGATCCGGTATTAAACCTGTTGATCACTGAGACATCTGTGAATATGTGCTTGCTATCCGTCATGATGAAATCGATCTCATTTTTTGTCATAGCGTCGGGGCTTTGCCATGTCCACTTCCTTTGAGGTTGTTTCTTAAAGAAGGAATTCATTAAGAACAGTCCCTCTTTCTCAAGGAAGTTGATAAGCATTTTGGCCCCTGTGATTCCTAACTCCATAACCATGCGGTCCTATTCGGGATTCGTTGCCAGACTGGTTTCCCACCTTGCCGTTAAAGTCCCCCATAACAACGTTGAAGTGAGCCTTCGTGGTGTTGTGCAAGGCTGTGGATATGTCTTCATACATATCCTCCACTTCATCATCCGAGTGTGCCGTGGTCGGTGCGTAGACCTGAATTACCTTCATGCTATACCGCTTGGATAGCCGAAGGATCAGGTACGCTACCCTGTTCGACACGCTGGAGATTTCTTGAACGTTGCTAGAGAGGGCCCTATTGACGAGGAAACCTACGCCACCCTGGGATGTTTTATCACCCTCGCGAAAGTAGAGAAGATGGCCCGAGTCATGCATAACTCAAGAACTTGCCATTTAATGTTCTCTAACTCCACTTCCAACTGCGCTAGACGATTGTCAAGCCTCAGTATTAGCGACGACGCCAGTATTTGTAATTTGTAAATAGTTGAGAAATAGTTCATAAGGTTATGTAATAAGTTTTTGTAATTAGATTTAAGTGAATAAAAAGTCCCAAATGAGTCTCCAATCATTTCTGCTTGGCGGCGCCACCTACGCAGAACGCGCCGCGAAGCTTAAGTACTGAAGAAGTTTACCGTAGCGAGAGCCGCTAGATATTTTTATAGTTTTTAAGGTCTAAATTAATGTTTTTATTGTTAAATTTATGTTATTAAGTGAATATAAGGTATTATCTATAAGATAAAATTGTAAAACATAGAATTCGTGAGGAAAGATAAAATAGGCAATGTAAACAAAGCCGCTGATTGGCTGAAGCGGTTTGTAGGTAGAATCCAAAGGGCTCTGATTGGTCAGAGTACCCTATATATACCGGACATTTTTCCTCCCGAATTCAGTCCGGAACCAGCAGCCTTAGAGAAAACACCTCTAATAAACAAGAAGTAAGAAATCGCTGTTTCACTGGAAAGATCCTAGAAGTTGAAGTACCCTTCTGCAGGTCATCATTCATCAAGCTGCAAGCGTTCCTGATTCCACGCTCCCATCGGCACCTTCGTCCACCCGCCAGCACCAAGACCTACGTACAGTCCACTCGCCGCCCGACAGAAGCAGAAAGCGGTTAAAAATTCTTTAGGCCGCCATATACCTCTTGGCCGTCTATCCTGTTTCTGTCGTGAGCAACACTCAGAGTGCGTCCGTTAAACGTAGCCAGGGTCAGTTTATGAAGCGTGTGGTAGCCTAATGTAGCCTGGGGATTCTTAGCACCCCCTGTCCCGCCGTTACCATGACCACGAATAGCGAGGCGGCCGGGAACTGGGGGCCATCTTTTGGCTGTTTTCTTCATTGGGGGTAGGGCGCTGGGCAGGCGGGTTGGGGATCGCAGTTTGGTGGAGAGGTTGTTTACGGGGGAGCTGCTGCCCGCCACCGGATATGTCCCTTAGTCGCCTCTTATGACACCCACGGGAAGAGTTGGGGTGATGCTATTCTAGGCCGGCACCACACAGCTATCAATTATGGCAGTTGAAAAAAAATTAAGATTAATCTCTCAGTGCAATAGTGTACAATATTCTTGGTTAGTTGGTCTTTAGCCAACACAAACAAACTGGATGGTTTTCCCACGCGAGAACATGCCACATATAGTTGTCCGTGGGAAAAGTATGGTGTTTCCAAATCTAAGCCACATACAGACAATGTCTGGCCTTGTGACTTATTGATCGTCATAGCAAATGCTAATCTAACTGGGAATTGAATGCGTTTGAACTCAATTGGCACCAACACATTTTCGCCTTGAAACTTTCCATTCAAAATTATGGCTTCAACAAAGTTTTTCATTAATTCTTTAATGACTAATCGTGTGCCATTACACAGCCGTGGTGAGTTCAAGTTACGAAGCAGAATGATCGGAGATCCAACCTTCAATTGTAAATGCTGTGTTGGCATGCCTGGCAAATCCAATGAATTTAAAAATCCAATGGATAATTCACAGTTTCGTTGGTATCGCAAACTGCATCGATAGATTTGTATGACACCAAGTCCCCAGGCAACAATTGTTGTATCTTTAAATTTAACCCATTAACGTCCACATTTTTTGCTGCCAAAGTCGCTCTTTCTGCCAGCCACTTATGATTTTCAGTGTGTGTGTACATCGGGAAATATGTAAAATAAAAATCGCGAAGGAAAGATAGGGGTTGATCGTAGAGGGTTGAAAATTCAGGGTTGTATTTTCAAAAAAATTTGGGGTGAGATGTCCGATTCACAGACCTACCCAATATGCACACAAAATTTCATGAGAATCGGTCAAGCCGTTTCGGAGGAGTTTAACTACAAACACCACGACATGAGAATTTTATATTATAAAAACCAGCAGTGCCATGTCACAGGATCACACAGCAGCTGTGCTGCACAATATTGCAGTGTGGCGACGGTGCCATGTGCATAGGATCGAGGTGTGGTGGTGTAGTGTATACATTATCGCAGCGTGGCATAGTGTATACATTATAGCAGGGTGAATCTGTGTACAGGACACTGCACCAATTAGTAGCATCGCAGCAGTACTGTGTACATGTACACTTACTGGGTTCAACTATAAAATACTATTGAAGAATATCAATCAGAATAAGAATCTTATGGTGAATCAGCTATGGATGTGTACAAGTGAAACAAGATGAGGACATAATTATTTAGAGTGGTTAGTATAAACTACTCTTAAATCAGTGCCAAGCTAAAGGAATACTCAACTAGAGTTATTGCAAGTTCAGGTCCCATCCTGGTAACGTTTTAGTCTGCACACTCTCTTTATTTAATATACAAGAACTCATTTTCATCACAAATTCTTAGCCAGAGTCATAAAACAATGTTTGAACATGATTGCAATTTAATTCATTGTTTAAAATTTTTTGGAATGTCAAGGGCTGTAGCAGCTGTAGTAACTGTAGTGCTGGATCAGATGCACAAGCTAGCCTTCTCCAATTTTAATTACCTGTCTTATTATTTGGAATTCTTCATGTAGATTTCGATTCCAGACATCTTTTATTCCACAATCACTACTTCCTGCCAACTGAGACAATGTCCCAAAGCTAGCTGCCGGCATCTATAAAGTGAAATAGAAGCGTATCATTATTTATGAGATTTTCACCTTGACTAATAACACAAATACAAAATAAAACATTTTCTGCAACAAAAAAACAAATAACATGGGAAAATATTTCCTATTATTCTGTTAGTTATCATTGTAATAGGAACTATACAAATCTATTGGGCAAGAACAGTATGCCTCAGGCATGCAATTGGTATTTTATACATTTAATGTGTTATATTTTGATAAAAGTGATATTTGATTAACCTTAAATTTTAATGTTTTTAAAGATTTGTAGAGGTAAATTTGAGTACAATAATGACAGACACATTCTTATAGATAGGTGGACCAGATTTATAGTGCAGTTCCTAATGACGCCACGTTTTCATTACTTTAAACAGTAGATAAACACATTATTTTAATGATAAACCTTGTATCGGGTATCTGCTTCCAGGTGGGCAGATTCTCCGGTTTTTTTCGACGCCGTGGTTTAAGGTTTGTTTTGAACTTCGTTTTATACACAATCGCTTGTTGATGTTTATAGGTTACGCTCTGATTTCAAAGGCCATTTCAATTCTCTTCTTGGAACAGTGATGGGGCAGCAGGCAATATCTTAATATTTTGTGAATTTTACCTTGCTTCAAGTTAGTATTTGTTATTGAATACTGTAGTCTACGAACTTAGGGAAACAAAAAATATATGAAATTTTGAATGAAATTAAAGCTTGCAAAGCGACACAATCCATTTTTTTTTACGTTGACACAAGCAAAGCGAAAGCAAGCACACTGACGCAGTAATAATCTATGGATGCAGTCATAGAGTAATACTGTATTGCCAACTTTATTTTCTGAGGGATCGTTCAAAATCCACAGACTAATGATTATATCGCAGACATAACAGACAGAACATTTTTCATTTATTTTGAAGCCGAATTTACCGCTTACGCAATGTAGCTCAGGCCTCAAACGGGGCTAAAATAAGGCTGACAACCTTTACGAATAACTGCATAACTGTATACGTTCATAAGAATGATTGAAAGAGGATACTCAGGATACAATTAAACATTTTATTATTCAAAATATTAGGCAGGCAGCCATAGAGCAGTGTTCGATAAGTAAAAACCAAAGTTCCCACATATTCTTTTCAAAATCTACATCGCCCATGGTGCCCGACGTGGATGACGACGATGTGCCCGAGGTCATTTGGGTAGAACTAGAGCTGGCGGTGAGAAGGCTGAGAGCCAAACGCACCGCCCCGGGACCCGACGGTATTCCAGGCCGAGCCTGGGTCCTAGCTCTAGTCGACGACGCTCTCGAGCCCCGACTGAGAGGGCTCCTCAGCGCATGTTTGGAGCGGGGCCAGTTTCCGAAATTGTGGAAGACGGGAAAACTGGTCCTCATCAGAAAGGAGGGGCGCCCGGCGGACTCGCCGTCCGCCTACCGGCCCATAGTGTTGCTCGACGAGGTGTGCAAGCTCTTTGAAAGATTATTTGCGAAGTGCCTCAAGAGTGGGGCCGGACCTGGCAGATGGCCAATATGGCTTCCACCAGAGGCGCTCCACCGTGGATGCCATCATGTGCGTGAGGGCTCTGGCGGAGGCTGCAGTAGCCCGGGGTGAGGTGATGTTGCGTTCAGCACCTTGCCCTGGAGTTGCATTAGGGAGGCATTCGTGTATCACGAAGTGCCTCTCTACCTCCGCCGCATAGTCAGGGCGTATTTGACGTAGAGAGCCGTCTTCTACCCAACCGTGACCGGTCTCGGCCGGTGTAAGATGTCGTGCGGTGTTCCACAGGGATCGGTCCTGTGGCCGCTCCTGTGGAACATCGGATACGTCTGGGTGCTTCGCGGTGAGTTCGCAGACGGTGCCGCCGTCACGTGCTACGCGAACGACACGCTCGTGACGGCGTGCGAGGCGACGTACCGCGAAGCGACCCTGAAGGCCACGACCGCGGTTGCCCCAGTCGTGGAGCGGATCCGGCGGCTGGGTCTCGAGGTGGCTCTGCATAAAACCGAGGGCCTATTCTTTCATGGGCCTCGGAGCAAGCCACCCGAGGGATCCAGTCTCATCGCGGGAGGAAATCGCGTCGGCATCAAGCCCCAAATGAAATACTTGAGGCTCAACAGCCGATGGGACTTCGGAGAGCACATCCGAAGTCTGGCTCCCAAACTGAACGGCACAGCTCTCGCTCTGGCGCGGCTGCTCCCCAACATGAGGGGGCCCGAAGACTCCTGCAGGAGACTCTACGCGGGGATCGTGCGGTCCATGGCCCTGTATGGGTGGCCAATATGGGCGGAGGCCCTGAAGGCCGGAAGTGTGCGGATGCTGCTCCGCCATGGGACCTGGAGGCGATAGCCCTTTCGTAACTGTACCAGTGGCGAAAGGAGGCGCGGAAGCAGGGACGGAACCCTGAGCCTCGAGAAATCGAGGCCGTGCAGTCCCAGCTCCACCAGGCCTTCGTGGTGGAGTGGTACGAACGACTTGGGCGACCAAGCGCAGGGCACGCCGCAATAGCGGTGGTAAGGCCCATCATGGAGGATTGGCTAGAGAGGCGACACGGAGGCCTATCGTACCGACTGACGCAGGTGATCTCCGGGAAGGGGTGCTTCGGGGACCACCTGCATCGGATCGGGCAGGAGCCAACGCCTCATCACTGCGACGCGAGCGAGGACTCAGGGCTGCACACGCTGGCGGACTGCCCGGCGTGGGAGGCGCCGAGGCGTGACCTCGTGGCAGCCATCGGGCAATGGTGCGGAGCGCGAGCGGGAGAGATTTAGAACTCTCCCGGCCCGCCGAGCCCGCAACATGCTAGCCGCGCGTCGCAGGTGACTCAGGCGACGGAGATCGCTTAACGACCTAGTAGATAGTAGACGACTAGATAGTAGCCCCGCTATGCGGGGCTCCTATTTCTGCGTGCATTATCACAAGTGACCTAACACCGTGTCGGGGCGTGCGGTGAAAGTCTCAGTTATTCGACGGTCGAACTAATGAGAAAAATATTCTCACTAGTTCGACGATCGATCTAATGAATAGAACTAGTGAGAACAAACAATCCGTTCAGCCGTTTCTGCGTGAAAGAGTAACAAACATCCATACATCTATACATACTTACATACTTTCGCGTTTAACATATTAGTAGGATAAATCAAATTGTTGCCCTATCGTTAGGTAAAATGTCTTCTTCGTCTTATGAATAAAAAAAAAAATTAAAGTCAAAAAAGTTAGAACCATTAGAAAAATGTAATCTTTCAACAATTTCAAATAATAGTCCGCACTTGTCTGCGCCCTGAGGCCGCGCTACCTGCGCACGCTGCACACGGTCCACGGTCGGGTTATCTCCGGAAAGCGGGACAGAACGTGTCCCGCGCGGGACATCCCGCCCGACCCATAAAAATCGGGACGTCCTGCCAAAATCGGGACGTCTGGCAACCCTGGTAGGCACACGCACATGCTATAAACATTTATTCGCCAGGGTTGAGGATGTAAACTGGTAAAAGTCTGCATCATTGAACCTATTTATTTATTTTACTACTAAAGTCATGCATTCAGAGCTCGTGAGCGATTTAACAAGCCATAATTATTTAGGGTCACCGGGTAAACGGTGGGTCACTTTTTTTTAATCGTTTGTCTCTCAAAACCTATCAGTCAGATAAGCTTAAAATTTAGATTGATGTATAGCATATTTTATCAGCTTTCAGAATATTACTAAACTAGCGGTCGCCCGCGGCTCCGCCCGCGTGGATGTCGGTTACCGCTGCAAAAAGCCTACCCAGGAAAGACACGGTCAGCAAAATGATTCCCAGGTCAATTCACAGACACCGACAGTAACATTGACGACGCAGTCATTATCCGCAGGCTGCACAGATTGTCTTTCTGTGTATGTTAAGAACTGTTGTTTAGCCCTGAAAAGAACTGTTGGTTAGCCCTGAAAAGAACTGTTGGTTAGCCCTGAAAAGAACTTTTGTTTAGCTCTGAGAAGAACTTTTGCGTAGGTGTAGTTTTAAGAACGAAATCTAAAAAAAATCGCACGAAAATTATTAGACTTCGCGCACGACCGCTGCGTAGGGAGCCGACCTCGCGACGCGACAGTCGCGACCATAGATTATTATATATATACTAGAAAGTCGCGACTGAGCCGCGCGGGTACCTTACTCATAGATCTAAACTCCCCTCCCGCACGCGCACCCCCGCCTTGGTGACGCCCACTTCGCAACGGGCCGTGCAGCAGAAATCGTAATATTTTAATTTCGCCATAACTTCAAAACCAAACGTCCAATTTTAATCATTCAAAGACCAAATATTATCTACATAAACTGTACTTAGTGATGAAATAATTTAATTTGATAAGGATTAATAGCATGAGTAAAATAAACGCGTTTAAATGTAGTACAAAAAAAATTCAAGATTTTTAAATAAAAAAATGGTTGTTGTGCCTCACTCGATATAGATAGGTATAGTGTGTCGCGGACTTCTTTGTAGATATTTATAAGATCTACCATTAATTAGAACATTTTATGGATCTATCTTTTATAGTTTAGGCAGCGTACGCAAAATAAGTAACTTTTCTGGTTGATTTTTTACACCTTGTGTCCGAAAAACCCAAATATCTTACGGAACCCTATTTTTTTCCAAAATAAAATATAGCCAATGTTACTCGTGGATAATGTAGCTTTCAAATGGTGAAAGAATTTTTAAAATCGGTCCAGTACTTTTTGAGCCTATTCGTTACAACCAAACATACAAACAAACAAAGTTTTCCTCTTTATAATATTAGTGTAGATAATTGACCTCTAATAATGGAGAGCAGTGTAAATGAGATTTTTTTAAAAGAGCAAAATTGACCCACTGTGTACACTGGGTGGTGAACAATGAATCACCCCCTGGTTAACAATGGGTCTAGGGTTTTTAGTAGGTAATTAAAGACATTTAAATATGAAATTACATATTTATTTATGTAAAGGAAACCATCGAACGAAAATAAACGATTCTTATTGTCATAATATTAAAATATTTTTGCAGTATTGTAGTCAAATTGTAATATTATACCTTTTGTTAAGGCGTTGCACTCTTTAAATTTATATTCAAAAAAAAAATCGACGTTCTGTCGTAATAAAATTATCAGAGATTTATTTAAAAATAAAAATCCAACTTTATTTTTTAAGGCACAGCTCTTACGGATAACTAACTTATGTTTTATTCGTAAATGGTCTTATAACTGACGGACAGAAAGAAACTTAAACAGAAACTAACCTTATTCTAAAAAATAATACCAGGAGATCAGTTGTTGATCAGCTGCCTATTTTCATCCTCAGGGACATTTTAGTCTTGATTAGTTTTTACTAACATTTTGTCGTTTTTAACCTATTACTATCTAATATTTCAGTCATTTAAGAGTATTATCACAAATAATCATCACAGACATTTTCTTATCACAAAAACTTAATGTTATTAGAGATCGCTATAAAATCGTAGAATAGGAACATTAATTTCAGTCATAAAATCGACAGTTACGGTAACTTTATAAAATAAATCGAAACTAACGAATATTTATGCCACTCAAGTCAACGCCAAAAGTAAGATATGACTGTTGACGAGCAGTACTACCACTTGATGCTCGTTGGTAATAAAAGCTTAATATTATCATCCTTGACATAGGCCAAGTCTGGAGTATTTGGCATGTAAAAATGCCCTTTCTTGTGTCTCAAGTAACTCACATAGAGCTCAAGTGTGTCATTTCGTTCTTCTAGTACCTTAGCAACATTGTACAATAATTGTTTTTTGGACGTAAATTCTACTAAAACTCACTCTCTCTCTCTACTCTCTTGGCATTCTTGGCAACGGCTTTTTCAACGTCTCTTGCGTAATAATATTTACAGTGTCTGCTTCATCACTCAACCAGCTCCCTTCATCTGGCGAGTCATCATCTAAGATAATGTCACAATCCTCTTCAGAGTCGCTTTGAAGAACTTTTCTAACAGCTTTCTTTCCTTTGGATTGCGGTACTTTCTTTCTTTTTATTGCCTTTTTATTTTTCTCAATCTCATTCTTTTCTGGTGTGTCAGTTGCAATAAGAGATTTACCTAATCGCCTCGGTTTTCTTTTATTATTCCTTGCAGCTGCTTTTAAAGGTTTTCGGAATTCCTCTGGTGTTACTAACTGTGTCGATAAGTCAATTTGAGCATATGATGACTCTCTAGCTGCTGATGGTGGAGATGAAGTATCTAAGTGAAGAGGATGATTATCTTCTGATTGAACTGAAGGAATTGCATTAATAGGTGCAATTATTGCCTCCAAGCACAAGTGAGACAGGGAAAGTGGAATTCTAGCACAAACTTCTGAAGGTGACGTATCCGGTACTGACGCAGCACTTGCGCTGTGTAAAGGAGATTGAATAAACGATTGAATGGCGTCTATCAGAGAGGGACTAGGAGTGTCAATATTTCGATTTGACATTTCATTTGCCGCTTCTTGAATGGTCACTGTCAAATTTTCATTACGGTCGACGACAAAAGCTGAAACAAAAACATACCGTAAGTAGCATGTTTTAAACCTTAAGATGACTCAAAACAATACACCAAAATGGCAATAGTCGCTACTTGTTATTGATGTTTACAATTAGAGTGCTACATACCTGTCGGTTCTGCAACAGTAAGCCTGTCAGTGACGCTGCTCGGCATAAAATCTTCCTCCGAGAATATATTTCTGTCGAAGGGGTATATTCCAGTTTTCTTGAATGAATTCTTTATATTAACTGGTGTCATAGACTTTTCAAAGGCTTGACCAACTAGCGTTCCAATTTCGTAAATGGTTACTGGACATCCAGGATTCCGCATCATCCATGACTCCATTGCTGACGCAAAGTAAGATTTAATTGGTCCATGGATACCGACGTCTAACGGCTGAAGTTTTGCCGATGTATGTGGATGTAAAGTTAGCACAGTAACCCCCGACTCTTTGGCCAAATCAAGTGCAGCAATCGACAAATGCGATTCGTGGTTGTCCATAATGAGGACTGTTGGAGAATCTTTTGTAGATCCCGATCGCTCCACAAAATGCTTCATTACCTCTACAAAAGTTTCAGTGTTCATCCACCCTGTCGGAGACGCGAGGATAAGAGAACCTGGTGGTGTTCCAACTTTCATCCGAGGATTTATGTTCTTGCGTGGGAAGACCAATGCGGGAGGAAGTGCAATACCACCTGCACTTATGATGTTACACGTTGTGACGAGCGTACCTTTTTCACCGCTGGAGACTTTGCATATATTTCTTTTTCCCTTTGGAGCTAAAACTCTCGGATTTTTCTGCACAGTGCTTGTAGCAGTTTCGTCCAAATTATATATGCGCGTGCCGTCTGCAAAGGCTGGACTGCGACTAAGCACATTTTGAAGGTTGTCAAAAAATATTTTAACGGTTTCCTTATTGAATGCTGTAGCTCGTGCCAAGCTGCAGTTTTCAGGTTTTCGTAACGACATATCAGGGAATCGCTCACGAAACCCTCGGAACCAATCGATACCAGCCATTTTATTACTTTCCCAACTCTCAGGCACTGGCACATTATTTATTTTCGCCATTTGATAAGCTATTTGGCGGCAATCTCTAGTGGTAAGACCGTAAAACATTAAGGCACACTTTTTGAAATAGTCACATAAGGCCACCTCATGTTCAGCCCTAAATATTTTACGAACGGAATAATTTGGTGTCAGGCGGTCAGGATTTTCTTTCCCATTATATCTTTGCAGAGTGGAAAAGGCAATGTTATGCTCTGCAGCTGCTTGCCTGATGCTTTTACCGGTTTTTATAGCATCTAATGCCTTTTTCATTTGGTTTTCAGTATGAGTACCAATTTTACGAATTTTTCTATTTCTGCCCATTCTGTAACAAAATCATTTTATTTTAATGAATGATTAACTATTTTTTTAAATGTTGTTAGTTTCTGTATAATAGTTAAAATTAATCGCAGCAAAAACATGTGCTTCGCCTTAACATCAAGTACACAGTGAATCGCGATCCACTGTGTACACAGTGAATCAGACCTACTCTTCACCATAGGCCGACTTTAAATACAAACAAGAATTAACGAGTTAAAAACAAATCTCTAGTCAATTCTTTATGTAATATATTACAGAGTACTAACAAGGTCAAGGTATGGTACTACAATTGTATCGATATCTGTTGTTAGTTAGCAATTATAAACAAAAGATCAACTTACATTTCAAAATATTTTAGCAGCGCCACGAGAAAATCGAGCGTCACACGTCGACGGGTGAGCGCGGCCGCGCTGGAACTGGTTGGGGGGGGGTTACGTGCGGAGAGGCGTCTGTGCGCGGACAAGCGGCTGCGCAACCTACACTGATTTCGTTAATGTGTGCGTGACCCACTGTACCCAACTGACCCACCGTTTACCCGGTGACCCTATACCTTTTTTTTTTTTTTTTTTTTATCGTGCGGAAATCCCTTCGGATACCCCCCCGCCGGCCAGCGGGGGCGGTTATGTCGGGCTTGCACCGACTAAAACCGCACGCCGTCTCGGATCTTCAGACGCCGGGGTGTAAGGTTACCCATAGAGCACATCCCTCGCACCCCGGCTGACCCTGGGCCATCTCACCACTAACAGCATCGCTCATCCTGTCTCCTCTGAAAGCAGAGGAGTACGGAGAGCGATGTGTTCCCGCCACGTTGGGTATTGGCCGACGATCAATGCCAACCCTATGAAGGGGTGAAGGGGAAGCCATTGACCGCCGCCCAGGGTGTACCGGCCGGAGCGGTTCCGATTCCGTTCCCCCCGGACTGCAGCGGGATCGGAATCGGAGCGACACTCGAGGAGGTTACCCAACACACACCCCCGGTGACCCTATACCTAATCATAAAAGACATGTATGTCACGGAAAGGCAGGCCGATTTCCGAACTTCATTTGTAGAATGATAATACGAGTATACCTACATTGATTTTGGCTTCTAAAGAGTAGTTGTAACTCCTTACCTGATGGTTGGTTAATTGGCATTCATAATATCTACTTGTAGGTACATTTGACGGTCTCTGGGAGGCGAGAGTAAAATTGGCCTATATTAAAAATTTGGTCAGAGTGCTTGGACATTGTAATATTATTAAATTAATATTTTACACAAATCGAAGCGATACTCAATTCGCAGCCACTGTTATCACGATCCTGAAGACTTGTTTACCCTCACTCCGGGTCACGTTTTTATAGGAAGAGCACTTCAATCTCATCAAGAATCCTCGTGAATATTTCGATTGATCAGCCAACACAGAATCGAGCATTTGTCACAGCAATAGTAAACGAGAGGAGCACTTACTTCGCACCGTTGTGTAAAATGACGACCCTGTCAGACGACGTTTAGAAGATGACGAGCTACCATCGGTCAAGTGGAAGCAGAGTCGTATTGTCAACTTGCTAATATCAGGACTGGGACCGGCGTTTTTCAAGATTTCTACGTTGCTGAAAGATTTGTTGATTGCAAGCATTCAACGGCCGGGGGCATGTTCACGCCTATATATAATATAACGTGAAGAGCAATCCACGTGAACGTGTTAATTTGCGTCATGACCTTCACGTCCTTCAAATGCAAAAACTGTCATCTTTTTCAAAAACACTTATACCACTAATATACGCATCATTAACCAGTTAACGCGTTTTAAATTTGAGTTTCACCTAATCTGGATTAAAATCTCACTACTACGACTCATACCTACTGATTACCATAGGATATTTTTATAGAAGCTGATGACTGACACCAAGTTACATAAATAACAGTAGATACAGTCAGCGTAAAAAGTAGATAGTGATTACAAAGTTTACAAAATGAATAATCTAAATCCGTACTTAATATTATAAATATGAAAGTAACTCTGTCTGTCTGTCTGTTACGCTTTCACGCCTAAACCACTGAACCGATTTTGCTGAAATTTGGTACAGGGGTAGATTAGAACTTGTGAAAGGACATAGGCTATGTTTTGTCGCGATAACCGACATCTACACGGGCGGAGCCGCGGGCAAAAGCTAGTAAAAAATATTACACACTATATGTAGGTACATAACAAAAAAATTGGTGTCGAGAAATACCACTACCATTTCTTTTTCTTTTTTTTTTTCGGTCGAGAAAGACCACTGCCTATAAACTGACTGTACATCCAGGAACCGCGACACAATTCTACTATTCTCAATCGCACACTACACAAATAGTCACTGGAAAAAGATATATTTTGATATTGTTGGAAGAATCCATTGAAAATAGTTTCAGTTCAATGATGATATTTTGATTATTACCGTGGTGGTGGTTTCAACCCATAAATCATAAAAATAATTGTTTCAAATGTAATAAATAGTATACTCTCACTACGATTATTAACGTTCTGGGACATGTATGAAGAGATAACTACCACTGCAATTTCAGAATACCACGAGTATAAACCTATAACTACCTCTACAAAAGAAAATGTAACCATGTAATGGATGTCCATTGACTAATTGATTGACCAGATTGATCCCTTTCTTAATAAATTAAGTAGGTATATAAGGTTGTGATTAAATTGTTCTCATTCTCCTCATTTGCCTAAACAAAATCGTGGTGTCCTTCAAAATAACTACCAGCCTTGGGCAATTACTTTGTAGCTAAAATTATCGAACTTATCTTATTATGGAAGGGACGGAAGGGTAAACCGCGCGAAATTAAACTGTTAACTTAACACTCCTTTGGAATAAATTTAAGGAGGATTTTCTACACCACAGCTGTATTTTCTCAGTTATAATCTTTCCATTAAAAACTCGATCCATCATTATGATTTGTAATCAAGTATAAAAAAACAGGGTATTCAAATCTTGTTTCTAGTTATGAACTTGTAGGTATATACCACCTTAGAAGCAAAAACCCTGTCAGGTGCAAGTAAGACGGGGTGTGTGTTGGGTAACCTCCTCGAGTGTCGTTTCGATTCCGATCCCGCTGCAGTCCGGGGGGAATGGAACCGGAGCGGCCGGTACACCCTGGGCGGCGGTCAATGGCTTCCCCTTCATGGGGTTGGCATTGATCGTCGGCGAATACCCAACGTGGCGGGAACACATCGCTCTCCGTACTCCTCTGCTTTCAGAGGAGACAGGATGAGCGATGGTGTTTGTGGCTGAGGCCACCATAGGGTCCTGCGGGATCCAGGGGTGGGTTGGCCCACTGCTAACGCAGGGGCCGACGGGCACTTGTGCCGCCGCCGGTGAGAGAGGACTAGCCATCCGCTCGCGTTCCGTAATCGGCAGGTGATCAGCAACGACCTGACTGGTGGCTCCAGAAGGGTACGCCGTGAACTTGCTGACCGGAGGGCTTGCCTTTATTGGCCGGCCCACGACAAGGAAAAGTCTATAACACCCGACAGCCAAGTCGTAAAAACCTATGGATACCAGCCGACCTCCATAGTATATAGGCTTATCCAGGTGCAGGGGGCTCCGCCTGGATGGACCACCTTTCCCCCATACTCGTGGGATATGATATGGACCTAATAAACCCAAATAAATATAAAAAACCGAAGGAAAAATCTAACGACAAACAGGCAACGAACAATGGAAATGACGAAGTCTGCGCGGAGCTCGCGCAGCAGGCAAGCGTGGAGGTGACGCTAAATACCTCGGCGGTGTCGGAAAGTTTCGACACCGCCAACGAGCGAAGCCGGGCGAGTAGCCCGCTGGGTCTTGGAGTACAGAGGACCCGAAAACGCAGGAGGCGAGCAAAGGCTCGGGCGGGGGAGGACGTCTCGGATGAGGATTATACCCTCACCGGGACGACCTCCACCTCCTCCAGCAGTGACGAGACGTCGAAGCCGGCGTCCAAGGTCGCTGCAGGCCGCCGAGGGGCGCGAGGGGGAACGAGGGCTGGACCATCCACCCGAGCGCCCTCAGCCCCTGGTAGGGCTGTGCGAGAGTCACCGTCGAGGCCTTCCACCTCGGCGGTGCCGGAGCCGAGCGGTGGGACGCGGTCTCTCTTGGAGAAACTCCAGAGGGTGACCGCGTCGTTCCGGGGGTCCCCAAGCCCCGAACAGGAGGCGATGTTGAATATAGTGTTCAACATCGCCTCCGAGAATGAGGCCCTCGCGGAACAGCTGGCCGAGTCCCGTCGGGAGACGGCCCGGCTTGCTGCAGCCCTCGAGGAGTTAAAGAGGGTGGTGGCGAGTTCGGCGCAGCCGGTGCCACCAGCGCAATTGGCGCAGCCGGAGCAGCCGGCGCGGGTGACGCGGTCGACACGGTCGACGCAGCCGTCACAGTCAGCGCAGGCGTCGCAGGCGGAGCAGCCGGCGCGATCGGTGCGGCTGCCGGCCCAATCACCGGAGGAGCCCTGGGTGACGGCTACTCGTGCGCTGGAGGAGCGGATGATGAGTCGGATGGAGGCCTTAGTGGACTCCATCCGTCGTCCGCCTCTGGCGTCGCCGGTGGCCAGCTATGTGGCTGTAGCCCGGAGGGGCCCCGCCCGCCCGGCTGCAGGTGCATCCCTGCCGGAACCGGCTCCTCGGCTCCCTCCCACCCAGGGGAAGGGGAAAGGCAAAGGCAAGGGGAAGGGCAAGGGGAAGACGTCCCCAGCCCTGGCCCCAGCCCCAGCCCCAGCCGTGGCTCCGGCTACCTCCACCCCGTTGGAAGGGGGCTGGGAGGTGGCTGGAGCCAGTAAGAAGAGGCGGAAGGCCGCCAAGAAGGCCGCCAAGAAGGCCAGGAAGGCCGCGGCCGCCGCGAAGGCAGCGCCGGGGAAACTCCGCGCCCCTCGCACTGCTGCCGTCGTCGTCACTCTGACGGCGGAGGCAGCGTCGAGGGGCGTGGGGTATGCCGAGGTGTTGGCCAAAGTAAAGGCCAACGTCGACCTGAAGGCCCTCGAGATCCCGGGTGTCCGGTGCAAGAGCACACGGACGGGAGCCCGGCTTCTCGAGGTCCCCGGCGCCGCCAGTGGCCCCAAGGCCGACGCCCTAGCGGCTCGGCTAAGGGAGTCGCTGGATGCAGCCGACGTCCGGGTGTCCAGGCCCATTAAATGCGCAGAAATGCGCATTACGGGCCTGGACGACTCCGTCACGGCGGAAGAGCTCAGGCTCGGCGTTGCGGAGGCCGGGGGCTGCTCCCCGGACACAGTTAAGGCCGGAGCGATACGCTTCGGCCGTGGTGGACAGGGGGCAGCAGTTGTCGGCTGCCCTATCGCGGCGGCCCAAAAGGTTGCAGACGGGCGGAGCCTCCTGGTAGGAGGCTTCCTGAGGGCGCAGGCAAGGCTCCTGCAGGCCCGACCGGCCAGGTGCTTCAGGTGCCTGTCGGTGGGCCATGTGGGGGTGCACTGCACGACGGAAGTGACGGCGGGTGACCGTTGCTTCCGCTGTGGCCAACCCGGTCACAAGGCCGGCACTTGCGACGCCCCGCTGCACTGTTTTAGGTGTGCAGCGGGAGGCAAGCCGGCCGACCACAGGGTTGGAAGCAAGGCCTGCGCCGGAGGGGAGCCGAAGCCGGGAGGCCGGCCTTCCGCCTCCAGTTCACAGCGGGATGCGGAGATGGGGGTTCCATAATGGATCCTCAACTCCGCATCCTGCAGGTGAATGTTGGCCACGGTGCCCATGCTCAGGACCTTCTGCTCCAGAGCATGGCACAGTGGGCCATAAATGTCGCCGCTGTCGCCGACCCATACACCTACCGGTTCCTCGGGCCTGCCTGGGAAACCGCGCTGGATGGGTCGGCGGCACTGGTGCACAACCCTGCCGCCGGCAGCCCCCCTCTTGCCGTCGTTGCAAGGGGACCCGGCTGCGTGGCGGCGGCGGTTGGCGACATAGCGGTCGTGGCTGCTTACTTCACGCCGAGCCGAGACATAGCTGACGACTCGTATGAGCAATGGCTCCGTCAGCTGGCAGTCGTCGTCAATGCCTGCCACCCCCGCCCGGTCCTTGTGCTCGGGGACTTCATCGCCTGGTCGCTGGCGTGGGGTTCCCGTCACGATAGGGGCCCGGCGGGGGATAGAGGCAGGGCACTGGAGGACTGGGCCGAAGGACTCGGCCTAGACCTCCTAAATCGGGGAGCCGTGGACACGTTCGTGACCTCGAGGGCCAGTTCAATCGTGGACATCTCGTTCGCGAGTCCCTCGTTGACGCGACGTGTTCAGGGCTGGCGTGTCGTTTTGGGGGAGGAGACAAGTTCGGATCACCGATATATTCGGTTTGACGTCTCCGCCCCCGCGAGCGATGCGCCGGCCACACCGGCTCCACCCGAGCCACGTTGGGCACTTAAGCGACTAGATCGGGAGCTCCTCCTGGAAGCCGCCATCGTACAGGCCTGGGCCTCTGCGCCGGACAGGCCTGTCAACGTAGACGATGAGGCGGAGTGGTTCCGGGAGGCCATGACCCGTGTCTGCGACGCGGCGATGCTTAGGGCTCCGCCCTATAATCCGAGGGGTCGGGTCTACTGGTGGTCGTCGGAGATCGCGAGGCTCAGACGGGCCTGCGTGATCACGCACCGCCGGTGGGCCCGATTCCGTAGGAGGCGTCGCCGCCCCGCAGATGCGGAGGCCCGAGAGGCGGAGTTGTACCAGGGATACAGGGAGGCCAGAGGTGCCCTCCGAGCAGAGATAAGGCGGGCCAAAAAGGAGGCCCGCTGCGAACTGCTGGAGACACTGGAGCGGGACCCTTGGGGGCGGCCCTACCTAATGGTAAGGGGAAAACTGCGCCCCAAGGCCCCGCCGTTGACCCAGTGTCTCCAGCCGGAGCTGCTCGGAGGAGTTGTTAGCTCCCTGTTCCCAGCGCGGGCGGTGGAACATGTTCCACCGCAGATGACTCCGCCTCGGTTGCCAATGGTGCCCGACGTGGTTGACGACGACGTGCCCGAGGTCACTTGGGTAGAACTAGAGCTGGCGGTGAGAAGGCTGAGAGCCAAACGCACCGCCCCGGGACCCGACGGCATTCCAGGCCGAGCGTGGGTCCTAGCTCTAGTCGACGACGCTCTCGAGCCCCGACTGAGAGGGCTTCTCAGCGCATGTTTGGAGCGGGGCCAGTTTCCGAAATTGTGGAAGACGGGGAAACTGGTCCTCATCCGAAAGGAGGGGCGCCCGGCGGACTCGCCGTCCGCCTACCGGCCCATAGTGTTGCTCGACGAGGTGTGCAAGCTCTTTGAAAGAGTAATTGCGAAGCGCCTCGTCGAGCACCTCTCAAGAGTGGGGCCGGACCTGGCGGATGGCCAATATGGCTTCCGCCAGAGGCGCTCCACCGTGGATGCCATCATGCGCGTGAGGGCTCTGGCGGAGGATGCAGTAGCCCGGGGTGAGGTGATGTTGGCGGTGTCTCTGGACATCGCTAACGCGTTCAACACCTTGCCCTGGAGTTGCATTAGGGAGGCGCTCGTGTATCACGAAGTGCCTCTCTACCTCCGCCGCATAGTCGGGGCGTATTTGACGGAGAGAGCCGTCTTCTACCCAACCGTGACCGGTCTCGGCCGGCGTGAGATGTCGTGCGGTGTTCCGCAGGGATCGGTCCTGGGGCCGCTCCTGTGGAACATCGGATACGACTGGGTGCTTCGCGGTGAGCTCGCAGACGGTGCCGCCGTCACGTGTTACGCGGACGACACGCTCGTGACGGCGTGCGGAGCGACGTACCGCGAAGCGACCCTGAAGGCCACGACCGCGGTTGCCCAAGTCGTGGAGCGGATCCGGCGGCTGGGTCTCGAGGTGGCTTTGCATAAAACCGAGGCCCTGTTCTTTCATGGGCCTAGGAGCAAGCCACCTGAGGGATCCAGTCTCATCGTGGGAGGTAATCGCATCGGCATCAAGCCCCAAATAAAATATTTGGGGCTCGTGCTCGACGGCCGATGGGACTTCGGAGAGCACATCCGAAGTCTGGCCCCCAAACTGAAGGGCACAGCTCTCGCTCTGGCGCGGCTGCTGCCCAACATGAAGGGGCCCGATGACTCCTGCAGGAGACTCTACGCGGGGATCGTGCGGTCCATGGCCTTGTATGGGTGCCCAATATGGGCGGAGGCCCTGAAGGCCGGAAGTGTGCGGATGCTGCGCGCTCCGCAGCGAGTGATGGCCATCAGGGTCATCCGCGGGTACCGCACGATCTCCTTCGAGGCGGCGAGTCTCCTTGCCGGAACTCCGCCATGGGACCTGGAGGCGAGAGCCCTTTCGCAACTGTACCAGTGGCGAAAGGAGGCGCGGGAGCAGGGACTGAACCCCGAGCATCGAGAAATCGAGGCCGTACAGTCCCAGCTCCGCCAGGCCATCGTGGTGGAGTGGAAGGAACGACTTGGAAGGACGATTGGCTAGAGAGGCGACACGGAAGCCTCTCGTACCGACTGACGCAGGTGATCTCCGGGAAGGGGTGCTTCGGGGACCACCTGCATCGGATCAGGAAGGAGCCAACGCCTGAGTGTCATCACTGTGACGCGAGCGAGGACTCAGGGCTGCACACGCTGGCGGACTGCCCGGCGTGGGAGGTGCCGAGGCGTGACCTCGTGGCAGCCATCGGGGTGGGAGTCCTCTCGCTCGGCAGCATGATTGCGGCAATGGTGCGGAGCGCGAGCGCGTGGGCCGCCGCCACCTACTTCTGCGAGCATGTGATGCTCGCGAAGGAGATGGCGGAGCGCGCCCGGGAGAGATTCAGAACCCTCCCGGCCCGCCGAGCCCGCAACACGCTCGCCTCGCGTCGCAGGCGACTCAGGCGCCGGAGGTCGCTTAACGACCTCCGTCCTCCATGAGCGCAGGCCTGGGGGTGGCAGGTGAGGCCGCCTGTCACCCCAGCAGAAGCAGGCCGGGACGGTGGGGCGACTAGCGCCCCTCCCCCAAACCGGGGCAAGACGGGGACACCGTGGTTCCCAAACCCGAGGGGGCCATCTCGAAACCGGAGATGGCCCAGGGTCAGTCGGGGTGCGAGGGATATGCTCTATGGGCAACCTTACACCCCGGCGTCTGCAGACCCAAGACGGCGTGCGGTTTTAGTCGGTTCGAGCCCGACATAACCGCCCCCGCTGGCCGGCGGGGGGGTATCCGAGGGGATTTCCGCACGAAAAAAAAAAAAAAAAAAAAAAAA
Organism: Cybosia mesomella; assembly: GCA_946251805.1. Lineage (NCBI taxonomy): Eukaryota > Metazoa > Arthropoda > Insecta > Lepidoptera > Erebidae > Cybosia > Cybosia mesomella. The sequence goes on from OX276392.1 coordinate 16,886,127, forward strand.
AAGGTGCAAGTAAGACTCGAGCACTGAAGGTTCCAAACAAAACTGGATTAAAGGACATTCTTAACGGTACTGTTGGAAAACTGTAGTTGCCAATATAGCTCGGAGAATAAGCAAACATTTTTTTGAGGTAAGTGTAATTACTGTGGGCTTGGCCAGCTGGCCCCATCGGCTAAATGACCGATTCCTGTCGTGTCCTAGCGTGGAGACCGCGAATTGGTAAACGAATGCTGGGGCGCCCTGGCCCCTAGCCAGATGAACTGATACCTTTTTTATTTTTTTTTTATCGTGCGGAAATCCCTTCGTATACTATCCCCAGCGGGGGCGGTTATGTCGGGCTTGCACCGACTAAAACCGCACGCCGTCTCGGGTCTTCAGACGCCGGGGTGTAAGGTTACCCATAGAGCATATCCCTCGCACCTCGACTGACCCTGGGCCTGGGAATCGGAGCGAGGAGGTTACCCAACACACACCCCAGATGAACTGATACCTAACCTGAAAAAGGCAGTTGGGGTAGTCTGGATGCCAATGGTGGAGGATAGGGTGCTATGGCCCAAGCCTATGAATATTTTATGAATATAATAAAATTATTGACTAAAATATGTTTTTAATCTAATTTTTTACAACAAACTCGTATAATACACATACTACAATACAACATATTACAAATATAATAATGAAGTGATCCAATTTTTTTTTCTTTTTGTGACACGGAAACCTTTATATGAACACTTCATTGTCCGTCTGTCTGCCTGTTCAGTTCAGAGGTCAAAGTTGTAGGTCTTTGGGGGGGGGGGGGGGGGCTCACATATATTATAACTAAGCAAGCAATGACACAGTAGGGGTCCCCATTCTTTGCTAGCTTAGTGATAATGTGAGATGAAAAAGCTCGTATGATTTTGAAATTAACAATGAAGAATGTTAATAGGTATGCCAAATCAGTTGAAAGTTTGTTATAGTAAAGCTTGCATGTAACAAAAACTAGTGTATTTGTATACACTATTTTTTGTTATACTCAAAAATATCCATTAGTTTTGATACCGAGTACCGCTAACAGTCATATGACCGCATGTGATGTCAATTTACAACACTCCGTTACGTAGTAACTATTTAGTAATCTGTGGCTTAGTAGCAAGTCGCCAGCGGTGACAGGCTAAGGAGCTTGTGCAGTATTTTGTTTTGTTTTCATCCGCGCATTACGTTACTAGTGTTTAATATATATATATATATATATAATTCGATTAATGAAATGGATGAAGGATCCGAAAAAGGGCAACCGGATAATCTGCCTTAAATAGATGCACTAATGTTTGCCTATTATTTATCAACAAATAGAGATTTCGTTGTCGTCGAAATGCGAGGAATAATAAAAATGCAAAGCTAATTTAACTTTTCTTGGTATTTCGGAAATAATTGATCTGTTCTAAATTTTTTATTAAAACAAAATACCCACCTAATGTCATTTTGCAACTTAAATAGGCACAAGTACCAAACCTTTTAAGTTTTACGTAATAGACAACAAAGATGTATTAAAGTTTCATATCTATCCGAGGGGGCCATTTCGAAACCGGAGATGGCCCAGGCTCAGTAGATATGCTCTATGGGCAACCTTACACCCCGGCGTCTGTAGACCCGAGACGGCGTGCGGTTTCAGTCGGTTCAAGCCCTACATAACCGCTCTCCCGGCGTGCCGAACTCGCAACATGCTCGCCGCGCGTCGCAGGCGACTCAGGCGCCGGAGGTCGCTTAACGACCTCCGTCCTCCATGAGCGCAGGCCTGGGGGTGGCATGTGAGGCCGCCTGTCACCCCAGCAGAAGCAGGCCGGGACAGCGAGGTGACTAGCGCCCCTCCCCCAAACCGGGGCAAGACGGGAACACCGTGGTTCCCAAACCCGATGGGGCCATCTCGAAACCGGAGATGGCCCAAGGTTAGTCGGAGTGCGAATGATATGCTCTATTGGCAACCTTACACCCCGGCGTCTGAAGACCTGAGACGGCGCGGCGTGCGGTTTTAGTCGATTCAAGCCCGACATAACCACCTCCGCTAGCCGGCGGGGGGTATCCGACGGGATTTTCGCACGAAAAAAAAAAGAATGTACCTACCTCTTCTTAGTTAATTTAACTAAATATTTTTACTAAACCTTTTTTATATTTTGATTTGTCTTATTAATAAAATACGTAAGGCCTCTAATTATCTAAGTATTAGGCCTAAGGAAAAGTACGTAAGGCCTGAAATTTCTAATGAAACGTAAGACAGCACCGTGCTGAGAGCGCGAGCGGTCTGAGCGAGGGTTGTGAGATGACGTCACACCACGCGCATCGAGTACGAGTCGCGTCGCACGTTTACTTTTATACATCGGAAACTAATTGACGTATTGAAGTAATTCTTACACTTTTATTTTTTATTTGTGACAGAGAATATAGAGAGCTAGTCTTCATTATCATTTTCAACCAAAATATAACGTGTTTGTGCAATACCTAATATTATTCGTAGCATTTAAGGCGAACAATTACATTGCAAATTCAATAACGTACAAGTGCGTACTATGTTTTATCGTTGTAAATACATATAAGTGTGAGCGCTTATTAAATTATTTATGTGAACAGAAATTGAATTTCGGTTTCTAACGATTTGTAGTTGTTCAAATGTTAATGGGTGTTAGTAGTCTTAACGTGATAATAATCGTTCTGAAGTGGGATAGATATCGTATTACATATTATACTATATTTTCTACAAGCTGTTGCCTGCGACTTCGTCCGCGTTAAATTCGGAATAGATCAAGGTATGTTAACTTCTGCAGTTTCGCACTAAACATGTATTAGGTTACTTACCTATTTCATCGATATATTTTCAATAGTTTATCACGCAGAAAGCAGAAACAGATGTTTCTATGTAACATCGAAGTAAATATTTTTTACCAGCTTATATTCGACTTGCTTTGTGTTTATGTATGTATACAGACGTACGTACGTAGGTATGTATGTATACATGTATGTATGTTTTGTCTTGAAAACCACTGATGTGACATGGTCATCAAGGTCTGATGATGGAGTAGAAAGGTGACCACAGTAACTCCCTAAACTAAACAAAATAAATCGAGTTTGTGTTGTTTGGTCTTCTATTGAACGTTTTTTTTTGCTTTTCTAAACTATATTAATATTACTTACGGGCGAACGGGCGAAAGGGTGAACGGACGGACGGACAGTTTATTTTGGTTTACATTTACAGTTGGACCCGGTAGGTGGCGGTGCAATCAGGTAATAGGATTTTTTTACGAATTTAATCCCGGTCGAAGCTGATTCCCGGGCCGATAGACTATGTATATATCGTCACATGGATAGATATGTCATGTATATAATCTAATAACACAACATTACAGGAACACCGCTCTATGAAAGCAACTCCTTTTTCCTAAATAAAATTGAAATAAACTGAATTTCTATACTCATTCGGTACAGTCGCCATCGGTATTAGCCTAACACATTCAAAGTAACCGATCACCTTAGGTCTTAAACTTTACATAAAAGAATAAACAAAAATTAAAAAATGTTAAATTTGTCCTCTGAAGATTATAAATATAAATCAATTTGTTTATTAATTTATTTCAATGAAAACATTGTTTATAAATTTGTTAGTGTTCAGCAAATTCTTCAAATTTACTTTATTTAGTTACTTTCGTAAAATCTGATGGTTCAGTAGGATGTCTTCAGGGATTTTGCTAATGGAAGTAATGGATTCTCGTGTACTAGCCGGAATAATATATTTCTAAATTTAAAAATAAACACGCACTGTATAATATTTTAAAATTTGCACTATTTGTGCAAATTTTGCGAAGAGTTTCAACCTAATCCAAGGATTACTGCGATAACTAGTTTTACTTAGCGAGAGCGTAGATAGTGCAGAAACCCACAACGACCTATAATTGTTTCCAAAACCTTTCAGCCTACTGATATTTTTAAAACTATTTTTATACCTGTTACACGGGTAACAGGTATCAAAAATAGTTGCCCAGAATGCCATGCGGGTGAAGCCACGGGACTTCACCCGCATGGCATTCTGGGCCCGTTTCCGCTTTTCATGGAAATCTTTTCCAGGGATAAAAGCATATGTGTTAATCCCGACTATAATCTATCCCTGTACTAAATTTCAGCCAGATCTGTTCAGCCGTTAGAGCATGATTGAGTAACGAACGCATTTTCAAACGATCACATTTTTTTATTAAGAAGGATAGGATACTATAATAGGAAGTAGGATTAGGCTTGCAGTAATGAAGTATTGTGTACCTTTTTTCTTTTTTTTTTTCGAGCGGAAATCCCTTCGGATACCCCCCCGCCGGCCCCGGCGGTTATGTCGGGCTTGAACCGACTAAAACAGCACGCCGTCTCGGGTGTACAGACGCCGGGGTGTAAGGTTGCCCATAGAGCATATCCCTCGCACCCCGACTGACCCTGGGCCATCTCCGGTTTTGAGATGGCCCCCTCGGGTTTGGGAACCACGGTGTCCCCGTCTTGCCCCGGTTTGGGGGAGGGGTGCTAGTCGCCCCACCGTCCCGGCCTGCTTCTGCTGGGGTTACAGGCGGCCTTTCCTGTCACCCCCAGGCCTGCGCTCATGGAGGACGGAGGTCGTTAAGCGACCTCCGGCGCCTGAGTCGCCTGCGACGCGCGGTGAGCAAGTTGCGGGCTCGGCGGGCCGGGAGAGTTCTAAATCTCTCCCGGGCGCGCTCCGCCATCTCCTTCGCGAGCATTACATGCTCGCAGAAGGAGGTGGCGGCGGCCCACGCGCTCGCGCTCCGCACCACATTGCCGCAATCATGCTGCCGAGCGAGAGGACTCCCACCCCGATGGCTGCCACGAGGTCACGCCTCGGCGCCTCCCACGCCGGGCAGTTCGCCAGCGTGTGCAGCCCTGAGTCCTCGCTCGCGTCGCAGTGATGACACTCAGGCGTTGGCTCCTTCCTGATCCGATGCAGGTGGTCCCCGTAGTACCCCTTCCCGGAGATCACCTGCGTCAGTCGGTACGAGAGGCTTCCGTGTTGCCTCTCTAGCCAATCTTCCATGATGGGCCTTACCGCCGCTATTGCGGCGTGCCCTAAGTATAGTGTACCTTTTTTTTTATCGTATAATAAATCGTAGAATAAATTGTGTTTGTTCAACATAAATTCAATAAGAATCAAGAAGTTTTACGTTACATTTTTGAGTTGCTTGGCTACAAAAGTACCTTCATCATACAGAAAAGCGCTCGTGGCGAAGTGGTAACCGAGTAGGTTATCACATTGCAAAGTTAAGCAACACTAACCAAGGTAGTCTTAGGATGGGTGACCATTCTTCTGACCTATTGAAACTCCTCCGTGCCTCGTAGAGAACAATAAGCCGTGGGTGCCCGTGCCGGTTGCTATACAACCATATACGGCAGACTAAAAGTCAGCCCTAAAAAGTCCGAGATCTTCTATATCGCCGAGAATTTATATATTGCCAATGGGTTGTGGAAGTCAGATATAGTTGCTTCACGAAAAATATCGAAGTGTAGCCGTTACGTAGGGTTACTGATAAGCCGATCTCTACTTTATTGGGAAAAGGCTCCGAGAATAATGGCCATACAGGAGATCACAGCTACTTGTAAATTCAATGCTTTGTAGTTTTAAGTCAGTACATGAGCTCGTCAATTCTTTGGTAAGAGTAGGGTCGGCAAGCTCTTCAAGATTTCTTTGGTACCTTACTAGTATACGAAATGAATATGCGATTGTTCACACCTTTTAGGTTCGATATATCAGCTTACCGCTGAGGTCCTTAGTCCTAGAAAGATGTAATTTAATAAATAGGTTTTAAATGTATTTTTTGAGACCATGAAAAAATATTCAATAATAAAATCATAACCTAAGTTGTATGTAATAATAATAAATAATAGTTTAAAAAAACTATAAAACACGCTTTTTATAGAAAACTGAACTAAAAAAATAGAATATAAGTTTTAATAAATTTAAATTAAGAATAGTGTTAAAAATTTCAATAAATATAAATTAATAATAGTGTAAATAAAAAAAATGTATGTTACTTTAAAAAAAGCGTGGGGTGCATGGGTGCAATAGGTATAAATATTTTATTGACAGACATGAGTAGATTATCATTTTGATAATATCCTAAAAAGCACCTCACGCTTTTTTTTTTATTTACACTATTATTAATTTATATTTATTGAAGTTTTTAACAATATCCTTAATTTAAATTGATTAAAACTTATTTTCTATTTTTTTAGTTCGGTTTTCTATAATAAGCGTGTTTTTTAGTTTTTTTTAACTATTATTTATTTCCTGCTTTTTAGTTTTGTTTATTCATAAATAAATTAACACGCTGCTGTCAGAGTTTATAATGTGACATTATTCGCTACTACGTGATACAAAGTTGACGGGATAGATGGCGCTGTTATCAAATATTTACAGAGCTGTCAGTAACAATGGAATAATTTTATCAAATTAGTGTATTGTCATCGGTCCTCGATAAATTTACAAAGTTTGAACGAAATCTGGCCGTTTAAAGTGGGTCAAAATCGCACCTAAAGGAGTCGGTTACAAACAAACATACAAACATACAAACATACAAACATACAAACATACAAACATACAAACATACAAACATACAAACATACAAACATACAAACAAACATAGAGGTGAATCTAGGTAATAAAAAGCGTATAAAAAGCTCTCTTCTCGCTCACTTGGCCGTTTTTTGTTATTATTCATCTTATATTCATCGGTCGAGCTGTAAATCTAAAGTAAACGCGTATGTTTCACAAAAATCGCACTTCATTGAGCCTCGAAGAGGTCGTAAAGATGTCCATTTAGGCTTCTTAGGTGTCTTAATCGACAAAAGTAGTTGCGGCAGTAGGTAAACTCGGCGCACTACGCTATGTAATATTTGAACAGCTTATAGCTTAGATCGGTTGGGGCGAAAATCGATTTTTCAATTTCATGTTTTTCTATGACTTGTGAACACAACTCGTGTATCGTGTATTTACTTACTTTTCGTGGATCACACAAGAGTTATATTGTAGGGACCTCGAGAATTTGCTATACCTTTTTTTTGTTGCGGAAATCCCCTTGGATTATCCAGCGGCCAGCGGGGGTGGTTATGTCGGGTTTGAACCGACTAAAACCGCACGCCGTGTAGGGTCTTCAGACGCCGGGGTGTAAGGTTGCCCATAAGGCATTTCCCTCGCACCCCGAGAAATTGCTATAAGTACCTTGCGTGCGCCGTACACATCTCACACAGCAGGCGGCTCAATACTGTTTCCGTTTAAGGCGAGTGCCTTGTTTGCCGTCATTAACAGACTCTGAAAGTTCAGTACAATCGTGATATAAAATGCTACATTTTTTCTGTTGTAAGTAACTAGTTGCTTTAAGATTGCCATGGCGGTTAGTTCATAGTACAACAGTAAAGTATTTTTTTATCAGCAATATGTCCAAGAAGCATGCTGCTCGTCTGAGCCTATATATACGGTTTCTATAGTCTTTGAAGGTTGCATATACCAGAGGGGCACTATTTAAAATGACGTAGATATTAAGTTATCTCAATACTATCGCGATGTCAAAAGTGTACCGCAATATACGACACTCATAGTTTGTTCTTGTTTGCACTCACTAATTAGAGCACGGAACAGGACTAATGAGGCAGATGTAACCCACTCCTCAAGCTGTAGCATATTCAGATGTGAGAGCTTAATGGAGCTCAAAGAGCAACCATAACACCAAATATTAGTAAGTATTGTGTATATTGTGTGTATTGATATCTATCAAAATAAAAATCAACTTCTGCGAATAAAAGAAAAATAATAGAACATTGCATTGTCTAACTACGTAGCGGCTGAATTTCAATAATTTTCCGTATAGCGACTGCCATCTGATCTCCACAACCAATTGGTGACTCCCCTGGTGTTGCACACGTCCATAGGCCACGGTAACCACTTTCCATCAGGTGGCCCGTGTACTTGTCTGCCACCTCAGTAGTATAAAAGAAAACGAAATTCTGTAGTAAGAACAGTTGTCGAACTTTTTAGGGCTGACTTTTTAATCTGCCATAGATGTTTTTTATAGCAATCGGGACCAACGGCTTAACGTGCTCACCGACGCACGGAGTGGTCTCAATGTATCAGAAGAATGGTCACCCATGCTAAGACCGCCTTGACTAGTGTTACTTAACTTTGTAATGTGTTATCTACTCGGTTACCAATTAACCACAAGCCCGACGATTGCATTGCCTTCTGCTGAATGGGTGATCCGTTCTGATACACTAGAAACATAGTGTCGTCTACAAGCTATTTATAACCGCTACGCATCAAAGTCTAATACTTTCCTTACCTTTTTATTAAGTATTAGGTGCCACCACCCAGTGGCAATCTTTGATTATTTTTACATGAGGGAAGCCTTCAAAGGTCAAAGTACACCCACATTTAAGTATTAACAGTCAATTATTATTAAGTGGAAATCAGTGGGAGTATTCTGGGTAGGTATCTGTTACCATCTACAAAATATGCAAAATATAACGAAAGAAAAGGAGAATCTAATTAAATAAACCAGCCAAGTGCGAGAAAGACCCGCGCACCAAGGGTTCCGTACCATTATATACCTGTTGCCATTATCAATATCGAGCAAAAACGATAAAAAAAAACATTTATTTTATTCTGTTTTTTAGTATTTGTTGTTATGGTGGCAACAGAAATATCTGTGAAAATTTCAACGGTCTAGCTATCACGGTTCATGAGATACCATTATACCCTTTTGTAGTAGTTTGAGAAGAGAAAATAAACTTATACTTGAATAGTTTTAGACATTTATTCAGAGACTTAGTGATGATAGAATTATGCACGGTTAAATAGGTGTCTATCTAGATTAAGTTGGAATTTCTAGACTGACTAAAAGTGCTGGAGGTGGCTAGTTCGACACAGGCCAGACCAGTCGGTGACGAGATCTCGCTAGGGCAAGTCGTTTTCAGCGCTGCGTCACAACGCGGTTGTAACAGGCGCCCGTCAAGTTTGTATTCGTATATCGGAACTTTATAATAAAGATGTGATTTAATTTTGTGAACGTTTCTGTTGTTATATCGGTGGTTTATTTTATTAATTTTTATTTAAAAGTTTAGTTACAATCGTAAGGTAAGTCTCCAAACTTAACTTTTTCTTGTAAAGTTTTACATTCTTGGTAAGTATTTATTGAAATCCATTTTTTTTGACAATTTAGTATGTATGGTAGTGATAAGAATATTTCATATAGGTAAATGAATTTTAGTACATAATCAAGGAACAGCATAACATAACTTGTTAACAGATAACCGTGTTAATTATTAGTTAATATTGTGAAGTAATTTGTATAATATAGCTAGCTGATGCCCGCGGCTCCGCCCGCGTGGATGTTGGTTATCGCAACTTTTGGTCATTGCTCCGGTTCTACTCAATTAATTGCAATCAAACATACGGTAGATTTTAAGTCTGACTAAGACCTTTCTAATGAAAACAACCGCATCAATATCCGTTCAGTAGTTTTTGCGTCCATCGCGAACAAACAGACAAGAATTCCAAAAAAATATTTTTGTGTTTAGAATCGTTCATATAACATAACTAAAGTATTTTTTTAAAATATCTCCAATGTACAAACATGACTAATTTTCAATTTTATAATAGTATAGATTGTATGTCGCTTTTTATTTTATTTTTTCGTGCGGAAATCCCTTCGGATGCCCCTCCGCCGGCAGATTGTATGTCCCTAACTAAAAAACTATCAAAATTCCTAAATTTTCATACATGTCACCCTGTTTCATATACTCTATAGGGATGGAATTTATAGGTAGGTACTAACATTCACACAACTAACGTGACGTTGTGTACATAAAAACCTAGTGAAGCCATACAAGAAAGCTACTTGCAAGATTGAAATACTGCACTTGAGTATGGTGGCAGATTTATTTATACGTACAAACACTTTTTTATATATTTCCCTACTCCCTACTCGCTTGGTTGAAAACGATGTTCCTTCGACATTAAAAGATGCTACTTACTCGTAGATAGATGGCATAGATTAACAGCATCAAGAGCAGACTGAAAAGAGCTGGAGGAGGCCTTTGTGTTGCGATACGCTGACACCTCATAATTTTTGCTTACTTCATACACCATATTAATATAAAATGTATAAATGTTGGCAATAAAGGTTTATTAATTAATATTACCTCGCTTACATTTCGCTACCTGTTTTCGGTTCCCATATAATATAGTGCGAGTTTTTTGCCAGACCCTACATTTTCAACTTTGCGATTTGACTGAAAAATTCTTAACAGAAAAAGCCATTAACTTTTGTACGATTCGGGAATAGAATCCTCATAACAACAGTTGCACTCACTGCTCTAGGTATATTTATGTATGGTATGTTTGTACGCATGTAGACGTAGACACAAATGTGAAATAATCGTGAACTTTTGCATCAGGTAGAGATTTACAATATATACAATGTTCATAGCGGCTATAGCCCAGTGGCGTGCGTAACGGACTGCTGAGACGAGGTCTCGAGTTCGATCCCCAGTCGCCCCGGGCACACACCTCTGACTTTTTGTAGTTATGTGTGTATTAATAAATGTTAATTATCGCTCGTTTAATAATGTGCCCGGTAGATGGCAATAGGCTCGCTCCCTATTACATTGGGATCTTAACATAACTGGCGAATCGTGGGTGTGTAATACGCCCCTGCCTACCCCTTCGGGGATACAGGCGTGAAGTTATGTTATGTTATGTTACAATGTTCACTTATTGGGAAATTTTATTTTATTTTGGTCATACTAATAAATACTATGTTTACTCTGTTAACAGTCAATAAATAAATTACGAAGAGATATCACTACTCAGAAATAAATATCACTAGTCAGAAATAAATACATTTTTAAATGCCATGTAAACTGATGTCAAATTAAACCTGCTTATACTCTTTTTGAACAACCGCAGTTCCTTCAGTGTTTCATAAATGATTGTTTTTATTCTGGTAGTATCTTATTATTTGTCTGTTAACTCTTAGTGTGTAAAATCCTTGCCACATCGAAATATTACGTTTTCAGTTGCGAGAGTTAAGTACCTCCCGGTGGATAGAAAATTTAAAAATAAATTACTCTTAGTGTAGTGCCCTACACTAGTACGGTTATCTTAAATACTACAGGCAGCAAACTATCAAAAAAAAAGGTTCTGGATTTCGAATAAACACCATATAATTAGGTGGGATATTTGTAATAACGGGGCATTATTAATAAGATGCAATAAATTATAGTACTAAAGAAACTATTGTATTTTTTAATTTAAAAAAATATATTAAGCTGTAGGCTAAATGCTTAATATACATGGTAATGTTTGATTTTATTTTATTAAATGAAAAGTTGTCTAAAGTCGAGTTTGTCATTTTCACAGAGCAATGTATGAATGTCATTCGTGCCCGAGTGAGGAAGCGAGCGACATTCCTTACTCTGTGGTCATGTTGGTACTTGCAATATTAGCACTAAGAGGGAATCAAACGCGCGACATCTTACGTAGCAGTTGACCACAGCTCGTAATATCATATGTGTATCTATGTGGTGGCTAGATTGATTAAGCTTCAACATAGGCGCGATTTTCTCATCATTATCTCATTGCATACCTACAAAGCTTGTACTTTGGAGTCCAGGAATAAGTTCACGCACAGGAACCTATTCCCGGGATTAAAAATAGCTTATGTGGTATTACAGACTATAATCTTAATCTTTTTCAGAACTAGCGTGCCCCCAAAAAAGAAGTGACAGAAATAGGCCTGCTGCTTCTCTTCAGCTAAGCCAAATTGCTTATCTTAGGAGTGGGTACACGTCGGTAGTGTAATGGCCAGGAATCGAACCCTTTTTGTAACTCTTTGGTATTATGAGCTTTTATAGCACCGGTAATGCAAGAGTACATTTGCAGAAATTCGAGATTCGAACAGACTAAAACCGCACGCCATTTCGGGTCTTCAGACGCCGGGGTGTAAGGCATTTCCCTCGCACCCCGGAATGTAAGAGTACCTTTTTTTTTTTTTTTCGTGCGGAAATATCAAGTGTAGGGAATTTTACTCCTATATTAAACGATTCTAGAGCATTTGCGTGTGATGATGTAGGTATAATAAATTCAGAATAAACTATTACATTTTACGCAGGTATATTTTCGTTTAGAAGTGTTATAAGTAATAATATTGTTTACTAGATTTTGTTTTCAGATAACCGAAGATTGTGTTATTTCTAATACAACTGAATATAGAATCGGCCCAAATAATTTTTAAATAAATTATAGTTATAATATTCTACGAGCTCTACACGGCGCTATCTAGACCCAATGTAAGCAGTAAGCAGCTTAACTAGCTTGTAATATGGGCGCAGATAAACATACAATACATGTTCTTTTATAAATACATACATGTTATACGTGGAAGCAATCAGACCAATGCGAATATTTTGAACTGAGCGGAAACTGAACGCACGACCTCCGACGTAGCAATCATCAAACGCTCTACCGCTACGCCATAGGGTCGAATATTATAAAGATACCAATCATGAAAAAAAAATACTACGGGTTAAGGTTCACTGGTGATATGAAATTGAATGCTTAAAATCTTTAAGATACCTTTTTTTTTGTTTTTTTTTTTCGTGCGGAAATCCCTTCGGATACCCCCCCGCCGGCCAGCCGGGGCGGTTAGGTTGGCTTGAACCGACTAAAACAGCACGCCGTCTCGGGTCTTCAGACGCCGAGGTGTAAGGTTGCCCATAGAGCATATCCCTCGCACCCCGACTGACCCTGGGCCATTTCCGGTTTCGAGATGGCCCCCTCGGGTTTGGAAACCGCACCATTGCCACAATCATGCTGCCGAGCGAGAGGATTCACACCACGATGGCTGCCACGAGGTCACGCCTCGGCGCCTCCCACGCCGGGTAGTCCGCCAGCGTGTGCAGCCCTGAGTCCTCGCTCGCGTCGCAGTGATGACACACTCAGGCGTTGGCTCCTTCCAGATCCGATGCAGGTGGTCCCCGAAGCACCCCTTCCCGGAGACCACCTGCGTCAGTCGGTACGAGAGGCTTCCGTGTCGCCTCTTTAGCAAATCCTCCATGATGGGCCTTACCGCCGCTACTGCGGCGTGCCCTGCGCTTGGTCGCCCAAGTCGTTCCTTCCACTCCACCACGATGGCCTGGCGGAGCTGGGACTGCACGGCCTCGATTTCTCGAGGCTCGGGGTTCCGTCCCTGCTCCCGCGCCTCCTCTCTCTGACTCTGATGGCCATCACCCGCTGCGGAGCGCGCAGCATCCGCACACCTCCGCCCATATTGGGCCATGGACCGCACGATCCCCGCGTAGAGTCTCCTGCAGGAGTCATCGGGCCCCCTCATGTTGGGCAATCATTACGATACCTAAAATGATATTCGTGGTTTTACAACACTAAAAAAGTATAGTAATTCTTTTAAAGTTTAAACATTCGAAACGTTCGAATAAAACGGAGCGAATGAAGAATCATGGATTCTGAAAAAATAATAATTTAAGTTTATGGTACACTTGCACTAAAAATATTTGTTGTAAAATGTATTAAGTACATCAGAGAGAATCAAAACAATACAATAGCAATACAATTTCTATAAGCCGGCTGGCATCACATCTCATTATGCAAGCGTCCTTGCACATCTATACTATCGTATGTATTAATATACCTACATACGTAGGATGTATAAAGTTATGAAATGGATGCTTTATATTGATATCTTCTTTAGCTTCTATACAATTCTATGATTCTTCTATAAAATTGAAGTGTCTGTTTTTAATGTTAAAATAACACGGTACCTACCTATGACAAATACACATTTTTTTTAATTTTTGTCTATCTGTCTGTCTGTTTGTTACGGGTAATCTCCGAAAAAGCAGGGCCGATTTGAGCTGATTTTATAAGGCCTATCTAAAGTCTACTTAAGTTCTACTTACTTAAGTAACAGTATTAGGGTTCCGTGCAAAAAAACAAAACCCAGATTTCAGTCAGACAGCTAGTTGGTAATATATTTATTAGTGATATGGGTAACCTTTATACGTGATTTGAATAATTATATATCTGATATATTTGATTAATTAGTAATCTAAATAACGATATGCTACCTAAAACGACAAACAAGTAAGTAGGTATATTTATCTACTGTTTTTGTAACATTCAACATGAAACTACAATAATACACACTATTTGGTGAAAGTAATTTTAAAAGCAGTCAGTCCACTTTAAAGTTCGTCTTCATATTGACTTCGTGAGATTAATGTAAAAATTGTTTTATCACAAAATTTTAAGTTGGTATACGTCGGGTGGTCCTTGGTACAGTTATTCTATGTATGTATCTTGTATTATATTCTAAATAATCTTTTGTTAACCGGGTGGAGTGCGAGTTGGCATTGCCATGAATTATGATGAAGGATGATGCGTAACTTACAATTTTCTTTTTGACGTTGGGTGTGTATTTGAAATAAACATCCATTGTATACAACTGTTCCATGATCTTTAAGCGTTATAATAGCAGTACAACTGAAGTACAAGTTACAAAAGTAACTACAGTTTTTTTCATTGTGTGTGTGTGTGTGTGTGTGTGTTTGAGAAAGAACAATTTTTGTAAGATTTCGTTTTGCATTTCAAGTTCATTTGTATTAAAATCTGGATTATACTTCATTCAGATAAATACTAAATCATTTCTTTCTTTTATTCTTTCATTATTTTTTTAATCACGTCAGAGTTTCATCATCATGGTGACTATACAATCGGAAACCAAAATATTGTTTTAAACTTCAATATTTGAAGCCAATACTTCAAACAATAATTGTTACTCGGTAATTGAAAAAAGGGGCCGTGACTTATTATTGCTGCCATGTTTAATTCTCACAAGCTCTATCTACCGTGTATATTGCACTGCAATTACGGCGCTAAATGAACCTTGTAACCTTAGATTATTAATATGTCCTTGTAACCTAGATAAATAAAATTAATAACTCTCTTTTTAGCTTTAGAGCCCGCCCATTTTGAAAGAAATACGGTTGGCAGATTTCTAAACTAAAGATATTTGTTTCGGATTCACTCCAATGTCCTTGTGTATTATCTCAGTACTACTTTATTATAATAAATAATTTATGTGTGAGTGCTATTGTTATTCTCAGAGGACAAAATCAGAAAGTTTCATCTTTTTATTTTATTTTTATTTCATCTATTATTTTATGAAAGTAGGGATGAGGATCCCTAACGTATCAACCAAAAATCCCGTTTATAAAAATCATTATTCCAACTTAAATAATGAACTGGTAATTTTAAAAAACAATTGAAGATTTTCTAAGTATCGAGTTTTTCTTCGAACCGTCAACTTTACTGACTGGCTTTACCCAAGGGCCATAAAAAGTTTTGATCACAGTTTGAAGAGGTGCGCAAAGTAATGTATTTTAAGAAATTTATAAAGCACCCACGCACCTGTCCCTGTTCCTTTCTAATAACCTAAGTATACATATTATAGTAGTTACTCATAAAACTCATAAGACACCTCTAATTTATAAAGTCGTTACTGAAATGTTTGTCATTTCTTTCATTAAATAGCTTTTTTAATTCCGCGATGGAGCTTGATATTTAATCAATTCCATATCACTGCTATTGTATAGATGAAAACATTCATGCATAACTCACTAGTTTAAGAGGTAACGAGTAATAACTATCTTTTTGTTTTTTCAAGTGGGATTATGATTAGCTTCTCACCATCAATTGACGGAACGAATATAAAAAAAAAAAACAGGAGAAGTCTGGATGGTCTGTTGTCAACTTCGAGCACCTAGCCACAAGGTTACTGTTTTCTATTCTATATTATTATGAAATAATGAATCTACGTTTCGTCTCCTGTCACAATGTCGTAAACAGCATCTGAGCGTCCGTTATAGTACCTACTTATGAAATATTTTTTGCACCACTCAACGTGATCTCGTTTCTGTTCTGAAATAAGATCATGAGCAATAAAACGACAACAATTTCCTGAGTTTAAATACTTTATTATTTAAAAGTCAATACACGAGTATATTTTTTTTAGTTCACATCAATTTCCAGAAATCCTTGACTATCCCCATGTATCATATATTCTTAACGACATGACGGTCACATTCTCCTTAGTGATCGCAGTTGAAGCCCTGAACCTTCGTAAATCTTATCACGTAGTGAAACACCACCTGCATAGAATTCAGCTGATCCAGCGTCCCACGGTGCTTTAAAGAGCCGCTATTACTCCCAAAGTCATTCGAAAGAGGGTGCCGTGCTATATTTGAGGGAGAGGGAACTTTTAAAATCATGAGAGATCCGTTTTAATTGCACTTACTAGAACTAAATGTAACAAATGAATATGGCACCAAAATGTTCATCCGATATATAAAAATCTCGTGTCACGTGTTTGTGGCCGCACTCCTCTGAAACGGCTCGACTGATTTTATTTAAAATATAACTGACTGATTATTGAAGTGCGTAAAATCTTTAGTTTGTGATCTAAGTGCAAGGGCAACTGAGCAAGGTTGTCTGGCAGAAATTGCAAACTACGATAAGATCGCCCATTGTACAACTAACTTTTGTGTTATCCTTGATTTGGTGTGTAATAAATAGTATCTATGTATCTGAGTATAAATACATAATTAACTTATATTTTCATAACCTCTTGGCTAAAAGTTTCATTCAGGACTGGATGTAAATCTAATATTCATCTAACATCGGAACAACCTAATTCTACAGGTTGATTAAGTTCCAGATATTTTTGTTGCCCTTAACTCCCATGTTAACATCATAGTTCAACGGCCAAGGCCGAAGGCTTTGATCTTTTTTCTAATTAATGATTTGACTATTTGTCATCGCAATCTATGAACCAACTTTGACAACTTTCAAACTATACGACTATTATAAACGTACAGGGTTCTCAATTACCTATAATCCAAATAATATTGCTATGATTATGTAAACACATGATCTACGAAGTCGATAAGCCAAACATAATGATTCTGGCAGCTTTTGGCATATTGATGATGAGGGTTCTCTGATTATCGTGCGATAAGGGGTGACATTCGTATTTCATACTAGAATGAGATTTTACTGAACCTATGTCACTCGTTAGTTTAAACTTCAGTTCAATAACCCTGCGAACGTAATCTGATTCATACCATTGCAAAGTTAACTCATTGCAGTCATGGCTTTTGACCAAAAGTAAAACGAGGGCTTGCAATCTTTATTACTGTGGATGATGTCAGTAAATATACTTTTATTATATATATTATTAACTTAAGTTTTCCGTATATTGAGATAGCAAAGTTATAGGTGGTACAACTACTAATTTTATCAGAACTATTAACTGTGTCAGATATCTCAAAAATTGCTGATTAATGGACGAGGTTCTGGTGCAGACTTTCCTCTCGGTGTTGGGCGATTAGACGGCCGACGCACCTGTAAAAGCCAAGATAAAATCAATCCATAAGGAAAAGAGAAGTAGGAGCGTGGACCCGGGCTCCAATCAAATCAAAGCTCCAATTCTGATTGCATCCAAAGTCTAAACTTTGGATGCAACTCTAATTGGAGCTTGGATAAGGGGAAGTAATATTGACGTGCTTTTTTTTTTAAGTGGGGAAACCCTCACGGGCTTCTCCCCATCGGTGCCAACGATGGGGTGGGCGTGTCGGAATCGGACCGACTGAAACCACATTGCGTCCTCCCCAAGTGTCCATTGCGGGGCAACCCGGGTAAGCCCTCTAAAGGATAACCCTGGGGTTACCGGCAGACTTTGGCCGCCACCGCGGCCTCCCCTGTGGGGTCGGGTTTTATCTCGCGACGGTGAGTTAGCAGGCGTGTGTAGGACACACGCACGACGTGCCTCCGTCTTGGTCTGTAAGGACGGCAAGTCAGCCAACTGCCGTCCTCAGGCTCCGATCATGGAGTTCGGCGTCCACGCCGCAGACTGCGGAACTCGTGGGGCAGGGTTCTCGCCCGCTTCCTCTCCGCCGTGGCTTTTGCGCGCATTATCTGCTCGCAGAAAGAGGCGGTGGTGTGCGACTGACATCCGTCGGAGACCACGGCTGTCACCATGGTCTCCAGCGAGAGCACGTCCACGCCCAATACCGCAACGAGATCCCGGCGTTGACTCGTCCACGCTGGGCAGTCCACCAACGTGTGGAGCGCCGTGTCTTCGTCAGGATCCTCGCAGAGCTGGCACTGCGGCTGTGCTGGCTGCGCCACAGATACTTACCAAAACACACGTGTCCGGTAATTATCTGGCACATCCGGTAAGACAGGTCACCGTGGTGCCTCACCAACCTCTCCTTCATGATCGGCCTCACCGCTGCGATGGTGGATTCCTCCCACCTTGGATGCTCAAGTCGCACCCTCCATGTCTCCACGAGTTCCTGGCGGAACTGGGACCGCTGAGCCCTGATTTCTCGGAGCTCCGGCCTATGGCCCTGCTCCAGCGCCTCCTTGCACCAAGGTACAACAACGCAAGGGCTCTCGCTTCCAGGTCCCATGGAGGGGTCCCGGCTAGGAGACGTGCCACCTCGATGGAGATCGTGCGATACCCCCTGATGACTTTGACGGCCATCGCTTTTAACGGGCTGTTAAGAACAGTCTCCGCCCGTATGGCCCATACAGGGCCATGCTTCGCACTATCCCCAGGACAGTGTCCTAGTGGGGGCGTTGGGTCCCTTAACGTTGGGCATCAGCCGCGATATCGCGGCCGCAGCCCCCCTCAGTTTCGAGACCAGACTTCGGAGATGTGGTCCGAAGTCCCATCGGCTATTGAGTAAGAGCCCCAGGTACGTCATCGTGGGCTCGATGCCGATGCTTGCGCCCCCTACAGTTATACTGGCTCCCGGTGGTGGGCCCGCTGGATATTGACGTGCCTCACGTTAAAACAACATTAAAAAATAAAGTATGTGTATCGATAGCACAGACGGAACATGAGACTATAGCGCGGCATGTTTTGCGTGAGCCTCTCAAGATGAGGAAAGACATATAACCAATATTCATTCCAGGTTCAGATCTTTTAGTATGTAGAATATACTGCTTCCGGGCTGTTTGGCCGTGGTCCAGATGAAACTTATGTTCCAAACGTTTCGTCGATCACTGCGGTCGACATCTTCAGTGGTACAGGTCTGGGCAGTGACGAGTGCGTAGAACTCTTCTCGGCGTCGAGTTCTCTGCGACTGATGTATGTACAGAGAAGTCGCCGTTTGGAACACAAGTTTCATATGGACCACGGACAAACAGCCCGGAAGCGGTATATTATACACTAGTATTTTGCGCGGTGCGCGAGCTGCAAGCAGCTCGCGAGTGTCATGTAAAAAAAAACGATCCACCATCTTGGATTTTTCAACTTTTTTTTCAAAAATTCAAAATCAGAAGCCTCGATTTACTCAAAAATGACACCCATGTTGCCATGTCATCAAAGATGGCGGAGAAACGACCACCATGTTGGCCGCCATCTTGAATTTTTTGACATTTCGGATTTTTCCCATAGTCACCTCAGCTCTCTCTACATTTTTCCCATACATCATCCATATCCCCCATTACTCCTTCTAGGAGAACAATTGTGTCAGTGAGTGAGTGAGTGGTAATCGATAGTTTGTGAGTGCAGCTGTACCCTGCATTATCAGGGTTGAGGAGTTGGGACTTGAAATCTAACCATGAAGTCGTTGCTTGGTACCTTTTTTTTTTATAATATTAATTCAATATGAACACTTTCTGAATCTTGATAACCTAGGGCCTAGGCGGGTAGTAAACTTTCAGCATCAGGATTAAGGAGTTGGATCCCATTCTGGACCTTTATGGGACCAAGACGAAAACTTCTACTGTTTATTTTATAAAAAACTTTGCAAATCGGTCCAGAAACCTCGAAATAATCGGTGTACATACATTGATAATAAACGGGCCGTTTTGAGAACCACCTCTTTTTTGGAAGTCGGTTAAAAGCATATCAAAGTCTTGCACATTTGTCTCTTCAATATTCGCCTTATATTTTGCATGGAAAAATAAATTTCGCCATTTTGAATGTTTTTTCTATTCATCGAGTAGACCTCTAGGTCCTGATCATCTTTTGCCAAAAAAACGTCTTCTATCTTCTATTATACTTTGTGAGATAGACGCTGTCGAAATTTGTATGGGCGCCATCTTGAATCTGCCATTTTAGTTATATTTATAGCTCACTGGCAATTGGATCAGATTCCGAGTGGTTTTTATTTGAGCACCCCCTACCTCTCTTCAATACCTTGGCCGTGCTCTTCACCCGTCTCCAAAATCCTCAATCATCAACTCCCTCCACATTTTTCCTCCGAATGAATTTGCGTCCTTTATACGAAAGCATCAGGGAAAAAAAATTAGAGCAGAGGTCAACCGAAACACAATTCATCCATCTTTAATACTTTTTGAGAGATACAACCATGACATTTGTGTTGACGCCATCTTGAATCCACCAGTTTGGATATATTTTCATCTCCCTGCCAATTGGATGCGGTTCCGAGTATTTTTTGTTTGAGCAGCCCTCACTTATCTTTAATACCCTGGCCATGCTCCTCACCCATCTTCTAAACCCTCGATCATCTTCTATCTCCATATTTCTGACTGAGAGTTCTTCCATAAAAACATTCTGAAAAGGAACCATATCAAAGTCTTGCATAGTTCCCAACTTGCAGTCACTTCAATATTCTCCATATATTTTGTATGGAAAAATAAATTCTGCCATCTTGAATTTTGTTTCTGTTCATTGAGTAGACCTTCAGGTCATGATCATCTTTTGCTTTTGTATGGCGGCCATCTTTTTTTCTCCATATAGAATTTTTTTTCAGCTCACTGCCAATTGGATGAGGTTCCAAGTATTTTTTGTTCGAGCAGCCCTCACCTATGTTTAATACCCTAGCCGTGCTCTTCACCCATCTTCCAAACCCTCGATCATCATCTATCTACATATTTTTGACTAAGAGTTCGTCCCCAAAAACATTTTAAAAAGAAACCATAAATCAAAGTCTTGCATAGTTCAAAACTTGTAGTCTATTCAATATTCGCCATACATTTTCTATAGAAAAATAAATTCTGCCATCTTGAATTTTTTTCTATTCATCGAGTAGACCTTTGGATCCTGATCGTCTTTTGCGAAGAAACTACTCTTCCATCTTTTATACTCTCCGAGGTGGACACCGACGAAATTTGTATGGCGGCCATTTTTTTTTTCGCCATTTTGAATTTTTTTTCAGGTCACAGGGGGTTTTTCAATTGAAAGACGTTTCGAGTGACATTTGCTCAAGCACCCCCAACCTATCTTCAATACCGTAAGCGTGCTCTTCACCCGTCTCCGAAATCCTCAATCATCAGCTCTCTCCATATTTTTCTTCCAAATGAATTTTTATCCTCTATACGAAACCATCAGTGAAAAAAAATTTTTTCATACAAAATTGTTCAGGAGAGGTGATCAATGAGTCAGTGAATCAGCACGAGCAGCTATATATATATTAATGCAACGCCGGCCGCGAAAGCCTAAAATCTTTAAGGATTCATATTCGTGTATATATGTATATATATAACCTCACCTGTTAGTGGGTACACCTGCTAATTGATGCAAGAGGAGAAGATTGGTGGATCCCAGGCTCCAAAGTGCAAGCTTCGGATGCAACCGGGATTGTTGCTTGGATGATGATGATCTGTTAACCCTTAACTAAATCCGTAGCTTAGGCGATAAGCTACCGATATGTGCCATGTAAACGTAAAACTTCATAAGAGCCTGTTTATGTATGTTTTAGCGGTTGTTCAGAATACAGCGCAGGTTCACGATTCACTCAGGTAGATTTATCCGCATAGATCGATTTTGGTAATTGCATGAATTGGCGGCGGATCTGGTGCTGTGGCACACATTGATATTAATGGCTAGATTTTATTTCTTGAATTATGTTTTCGAGAATATAAAATTTTAGGATTGTAAATACAGACAGAAAAATTATTTTCAACCCCGGTCGTATCAAGAGAGTTATTGACTTTCTGTTAGGTATCTCACAGTAACAGCTAGCAGATAGAGAAAGTGTCAGGAATAGGCTTGGTCCTTATTACATGGGGGCGAAAACATCTGGCGAATGCGTTGTTTTTTGAACTGCAGCACTATTAATTTGCCTTTGTATCAATTTTAGTAACTCTTCACAATACGTGGCCCCACACACACTTGGCACGTTTTCATATCTTACCGAAACAATTATAAGTAACTTGTTACGCTAGTTTCACGAGAATATTGGAAAAGTAATATAGAAGTGCCGGACGACATGCTTCGGAGTGATAGGAGATAAAGTTCTCAACGAGCCGTGAAGATTTTATAGGTTTCGTCAAGATTGCGTGCATTACTTCAAGACGTCGAAGAAAATTGTTCGTTCGCGGTTAAAACGAAACTAAACGTGATGAGTAGAAACTTTTTCGTGAACGTAAGATAATTTGTGGAAGAGTCTTTCTGTTAGATAAAGCTGAAACAGCAGAACAACGGATAAAGTCTTTGTTGGCCGCTAGACGGCTTGTACTTATAAAAATCACTTTAGCGAATAAGTATTTTTTCAATATGGATATCTGTGGGTAGGTAGGTAGGCACATTTCACCAAAGGCATCACGAAGTG
Source organism: Cybosia mesomella (assembly GCA_946251805.1). Lineage (NCBI taxonomy): Eukaryota > Metazoa > Arthropoda > Insecta > Lepidoptera > Erebidae > Cybosia > Cybosia mesomella. The sequence continues at coordinate 16,908,798 of OX276392.1, forward strand.
TTTATATCAGAGTCGAACTGACTGAAACCAAAGTCTCAGACACCAGACCTATTTCAAAACTTATTTCAATAATTTTATTTTGATAAGTCAAATGAGTATCTACGTAAATTGTTTAAAATAAATAAAATTACAAACCAACCCTGTTTACCATTTTTGTGCTTTAATTATTGATAGGCTTACGTTTGACGATGAAACACGCTTGCCTAAATGGAATTCATTCACTTGAGATTTAGGTTATTGCTTTCCGGGAAACACGGAATCAGGCATGGGAAGAAAATGATAGGTAGCTAAATAAAATATCTGCGCCCTAATATACTTTATAATTTTAACCATAACATAGCATCATTGCAATGTCGTCGTTAGAATGGTTAATTTATTCATAGTATATAATTTCATATCAAGACTTAATAAACGGACAGTTTTAGTAACGATATTTAGTAAAAATATCGAAGGCACTACATTTTTCGTAAAACTGTTTTTCGTAGATGCTGGTAGACCGATATTCTTAGCAATCCATGGATTCTCCGTGCGGGTGCCGGGTCCATCGCGTTGCTGAGTTGGGAATTCGGGACAGTGCCTGGGACTTGCGACCCAAGTGTAGGTTTAGAAGGGGCCCCTTTTGTTGATGTACATCAACACTCACCTTCACTACCCAAATTCCCCTCCCTGCCTAACCAAATTTAATACAAACCTACTAGTGCCGCTTTAGACATTCGTCCTAGTAATGAGATTTTGTAGCTCTCGATAGGCCTAGATCGTTAAGTAGGTTATAGAGAGATTTTGCTGGTATACCTCTCGCTCCCACTTCCACTGCATACAAATTAACCACGTAACCGTTTTTGATTAATTCGTTTGTGAGATCATAGTATTTATTTTTCTTTATTGTGTGGTCTTTCGGTATATTTGTTTCCCACGGTACAGTAAGTTCCACAAGAACCACATGTTTTAACCTCTTAGAATAAAGGAATATGTCAGGTCTAGATGACGAAACCCCAACATCCTTAGGAATTTTATAGTGCTTTTCATACGTGTCGATTAGGAGAGTCCAATCTGGGGCAGTATCTAAGATTGAATAAGGTTTGTTCCTGGATGTTATGGATGAACCTTCAGGGACAAAGTTGATATGACGTCTGTTAGTAGTCAATCCTTTTTGAGCTCTAGCTACTGCCAGACTCATTGCTTCACGTATGATGATAAGTACCTTATCGTGGCGGCGTGAGTATTGGCCTCTATCGAGAAGCACCCTACATCCTACTAATATGTGTCTAGCCGTCCCTATTGCCTCACCACAAGTATAACATTGTTTTTCTGTGGCCTTCCCCCACCTTACCAGATTACTCTGGTCTGGGAGGGTCATCTAAAAGGCGTTAAGATAGAATTTTAACAGGGCCGGCGACCAGTCATAGATCAAGGTGCGCCACTTTAAGGCCATCGGTATGCAGAACCCTCCCATTGTCAACCATTCATTTTGGATTTCCAAATTCATCGCGTGTTCTCGATATATATATTATTTTCATCTTGTTTTAGAAAGGACTTAAGTATATCCTGGTCCCTTTCTGGCTCTCGTACTCCCAACCCCACTCTGTTCGACTGGGTATCATAACTCGTTTATGGAATAGGAGTCTAGATTCAAGCTCAGACGCGTTATTATCTTTCGGGAGTGCCCTGACTGTCATCTTGGGATTTACCTAAGATGTGGGCTTTGGTAACTCTAAGGTGTTTATAGAGTTCCGATGGTTTCTTAAGTTTCATCCCAAAATTATTTTGATCCCTAAATAGAGCAGAGGAATCAGCAGAGTGCTTGTGTAACTTTACATGAAGAATAAGATTTATCTCAATAAATATTGAGTCAATAACGATTTCTATATGTAATTAAATGTGGGTGACTGAGTTTCGATGTGTCTTAAAAGCACACTTGTCACTAGCCTACTTTTTGGCCCGATGTTTGTATAAAATAATAATAAATAAGTTCGACTATATACCAACCAAACCGCCATGTACCGTCACATACTTTGCAAGCATAATTGGGTGTTTTGAACAAGGACTTAAAAACAATTCATAGAGGTTACATAATTATATGGGTTACACTATGAAAAGGTTACAGAATGAAAGGGTTACACTTATAAATGTGGTAGGTATTGAATCTGTTTATCGTTACCACTCAATTGTGTAACCGTTATATATATGTAACAGATATTAATCTGTTAACATTGTTAATAAGTGTTAACCGACAGTGCTCAACCACACCTCGTACGATCAGAACGCGTCTTTTGTATTCAGTATAATAAACATAAAACCGGTTTGTTATCGGCCGGCGCGACACCGGCCAGCCGTCGACTGCGCTAAAGTGAACTATATTCTGAATGGATTACGAGTGCATTCAGAACTATGAGGAAGAGATAAACACCTGCGATGCTACAATAATTGAACAAAAAATTATAGACAAACCAACACAAAATCATTCTAACGAAAATATGATGGAGACGACCATTGAACCAACAAATAAACGCTCGAGAATGGAAGCTGAAGATGATGAAAGTTGGCAGACAGTATCGAGAAGATCTAAAAGAAAATCTACTGGTCTTGAAAGTATTACAGGAAGGGAAGAAAGTGGGCCACAGGTCAATATTTATTCTAAAGAGAAGTTACCTAAGCAATTTGCACTAGCCACGTTATTACAACAGAACGACATAACCGATATCATTAGAGTAAAGTACATCAATCCATATAAATTGTCAATAACCTTCAATAATGAAGATAGTGCCGAAAAATTGGTGTCATGTGCTGCATTTAATGGCATGGGATGGCGTAGACAGAAGACTTAGGAAGTGGGTCTCTCTTACGGCATAATCAAAGGAGGATGGATGGACCCCAAGTGAATCAGTTCGTATAGGTTTCAGAGGATCGTGTCTACCCACACATATCCTTAGGATCAAGGTCCAGCCATATGAGTTCCCTGTCACGCAATGCTCCAAGTGCTGGAGATATGGTCATTCGGTAAAAGTATGCCCGTCAGTCAAAGTTATTTGCCCAAAATGCAGTGGCCAACATGCAAATTGTGATATATTGAGCTTTAGATGTGTTAAACATAATTGATATAGGTACCTAAGTTAAGTTTGATATGTAAGTGGCTACGACGGAGCGACGTAGTCAGCATTGTGACTAAGCTCCATAAATAAAGAAAAAAAAAAAAAGTGTTAACCGAAATGCTACGATGCCAAATTTACTATCCTATAATATTTATAATCTAAATTTTTAAATAAAGGTAGTTTGTACACCCCCAAGTACTTTAGGAAGTTATTTCTGTTACACTTATTAACACATATAAAACGTACCACTTTGAAAAGGTAACACTTTCGTATCTGTTACATTTATAAATGGGTTTCTTCTAAAACATTTTCAAAAACAGTGTTCAAACACTTTATTACGGTTACAGTTTAGGTCCCTAGTTTAGAACTTCGCTGAATAGTCGAAAAGAGGACGTTTGCAATTCACACAATAATTGGTGCTATGTAATTAATTTGTGATGCAACAGAAAAGCTTGTTAAAAATTCATGCGTCGTTGTGAGACTTTACGAAAGTGTAATTTAGAAACGAAACTCAGAACAGAATTTTCACATTATTACAAAATACAAGAATACTATGTTGTAGATGTTTTGACCTACCTATTCATAACTTTCGGAGAAGAAGGGTTGGGGAACTTGAATAGGTTGCAATAGCATTAATAAGAAATTAGACATTTAGGTTATCAGTAACCATCAGGCGGGTCCTATTTTTAAAGAAGAAAGAGTCTTTAGTTTAGTTCGGCTGCTGGCTAACTAAAACATAACATAATTCAACACAACAAATTCCGCTCCTATTGTCTTTTGAAGCCTTCCCATTTCCCGCACAGCGCTAATACTCGTTTCGCATCCTAAGTATCCTATTATCTCCTAATTCTTTAACTTATTGTGAGCAAGTGTCGGTTCACTAAGTATTCTGTACAATTTCCTTTAAAATATACTGTAGGTATTGAAGTAGGTACTTTAAGCCCTACCGACTACCGGTAATTTTTTTCTCGTTTGTCATAGTTGAGTCGAGTTATACTACTTTTTTATATTACAGTAAAACTTCAAATTACGTATTAGCCAATGTATTAGCTTATATTTTACAAGATTTTATTTAGTTTCACCTGTCCCGTTGTCTGTAATGGAATTTTGCTAGTTGAATTTGACCCACTTTCCGGTTTCCCATTGAGCTGAAATTTCGCTGAGTAGTAACAGTAAAGGATTGTATTAAAATTTTTACTATTTTTTATTTAACGCCACACTTCAAGGAAATGTCCCAATGATATTTCGCTATTTAATAGTTTTAATTGGCACGAAATTATAAAACTATCTTTATCAGTTTGGTCTTTGGTCGACCCTTCTTTTTTATATATTAATATCCTTTTCATTTAATAATACTGTTAATAACTTTAGTATGGTTACGTAGTTTTCATTTATCTTAGTTTAGTCTTTAGTTTTCATATGAATCACTGTGCAGAACAACTAGTACATAAGGTTAATTTAGTTAGTACATAAGTGATAGTGTATATAGTTAAACTGATTTACCAAAAAACTATAGGAATAATCGTGTATAATAGTTATAAGTTTGCGACGAAGAAATCGTCATTGTTTACCGATCTATAAGTGTAAATTGTATCTTATTTCGTGTCACCTTATTTCTACTACCTATTAGAATACATAATACGGTATATAAATCATTGTAAATAGAAAATAAACGCATATTTGTAAGATTGACCGATCGACCATTAGGGTATATCCGCGAAAAGTCGTTAAGCCGCGGTGTCGCTAACGAGCCGCGAAAGTTCGATCGGCCAATCAGAAAAATCGAATTAACTGAATTAAGACTATAAAAAGCCGCTATATTTTGATTCGACACCTCAGTCGGCAACTAGAAAATCAAGCGAGAAGTGCTCTCTCCTCTTCACAAGGAATAAATGAAGATACATGAAAAAATCTCTCTTTCATTCTGGAAAATTCAAGTACTCTTCGAGGCTACCCATAATAGGTGTTCCACTTAAGAACATCACCGCGCCGACATCTACATACCAGCTCACCCCACCAGTACACACCCATTGCGGCGAAGTCATGCTGAAGAGCAGATAAAGTCTCATCGACGGAATTGGCTTTGGGTTGTGTACAATCACGGATTATTCACATCTGAAGACATGCCATAGGTTATAGGTCAGTTGCATTACTTGTCGGCAAACCGACTTTATTATGTTGGCACTGCTCTGGCAATTACGGTATAGATGTTGTGTAAAAACCAGTAGTGTGACAAACGAGAAAAAAATTACCGTTTGTCATACTGGTGTGATAATGTGGTGTGACTACGAGTCGGTAGTGACTTTAAGCCGTAGATGCCCCAGGGTCAGCCGGGGTGCGAGGGAATTGCCTTATTAGGCCACCTTACACCCCGGCATCTGAAGACCCGAGACGGCGTGCGGTTTTAGTCGGTTCAAGCCCGACATAACCACCCCCGCTGGCCGGTGGGGGTATCAGAAGGGATTTCCCGCATGAAAAAAAAAAGGTACTTTATGTGGATACATTACTATTGTTCTTACTTATAAAAAGAAAAGCTTAATAGAGGAAGGATCCTTTTAAAGTTTACATATTTTACTTAATTATATTATTTTACCTATGTAATATGTATTTATAATACAAGTTTTCATCATTATCTCAGCGTTGAGTCTCAGTCGCATCCGTAACTCTCACTTCGGAGCCCAGGGTCCGCTTTCAGACTTTTCCTTTTCCACTTCGCACGTTCTTAGACATCCCTAAGACCAGGGAAAATAGAACTTTTTATTGTATTTCTATAATACAATTATTTTATTTGAAAATAATTCAATCGCATAATAGACCGGCAAATAATAATATCATGGTGTAAATAAAACAAAGCTGTGTGAAAATAATATAATATATAACATACACGTATTTAATATCTTTGTTCTATGGACAACCTTAGCGCAAAATGAAAACATCTCTATGAGACTACACCACCAACATGAAAAAGGTCAGAGATTTACGTGAAATGAAATATTTTGTATAATTTATCTACCTGTAGTGTCACACGCGTTAGTTTAGAATTCAGCTCGGCTCTTAGGGGTCGTAGTCTGATGAGGTGCAAACGTTTTGGAACTACGCCAACAAAAAATACTGCAGAGCCATATTGGCCTATAAATATAGATTTTGTTAATAACTTGACTACACCTACATTTGCCTTCATTTGTTTTAGACGGACTAGGAGTTTAGGGGCCCAACCAAGGTCATCGGGGCCCAACTCTACCTCGCTTGCAAGCCCTCACAAATGCTGAATGATGGACGAATCTATGGCACAGGATATCCTCTCTGGGTTGGGGAGGGGAGGGGGCGGGTGTGGGGGAGGGAGAGGGGTACCCAAAAGTGGTCGCTCCCGTTAGCTAAAAGCTAATAGCCTCCATAAAGAAAGGAGGAGGGGTGAACGGACCCCGGGCTTCAAAGTGCAAGCTTTGAATGCAACTAGGGCCTCGATTCCGCTATTTTATGTTAAAGCAAGCCACTGTCATGCCACTGTCACTGTAAAAATGCCATTTAATTTTGGATTTTATGAAAGAAGTCTTAAAGTCTAAAATTGAATGAAGAGATTTCATCACACATTTTCATTCACTCTACAAAGCGCTTTATTGTTTTTAGACCTTATTTTTATGACATTAAAGTCTAAAATATAAGGGCTTTTTATAGAGTCAGTGGAATGATAGCGGCTAGCTTGCTTTAACACAAAAAAGCAGAATAGAGGCCCAGGATTGCCGCTCGGATGATGATGATGAGACATTGACTGACAAAGCTATCTTCGTCACCTGTAGGTATTGTTGTTCGATGATGGCGCTCGGGTCGATGAAACACTTTTTTATCGATAGTGTGAACCTCGCAACTATGAAATGATTAAAAAGTTCCACGATCACTAACAGAAGCATTAACGAAGGTAGCTCTATTAGTCAGTGGTATTCGATTTTCAGTTTAATCTCAGAGTTCTAGAAATGTTGTAATAGAAAGTGTTTCTCATAGACTTTTATTAACGGACCAACATATTTAACAGATCTACTTGGCCTTTGGGAGAGATTAGTTATTTACTAGTACTATAGCGTTTGCCCGCGGCTTCACCCGCGTGGAATTCTGTTCCCGTTCTCATGAGAACCTATTCCAGGGACAAAAAGCCTATGTGTTATTCCAGACTGTATAATCTATCTCTGTACCAATTTATTTTTTATACTTAGGTACAAACTTACGCGGTCATAATTTTAATAGGATTCTAGTAAAATAAAATTACTAAATTCATTTTATTCATTAAGGTATGGCCTACAGGGAAATAATATTATTACCCGTACATGCCATTTAATTTTATAAAATATTTTATCGTTTTTACATTTCAAACATTGCTATTCCTTAGAACTATTTAAAAGTTAATTAATTAATAACACTGTACTGTGTCACGTTACGTTTAACAGTGGTCACGATATTATCTCACTAATATTATAAACGCGAAAATTTGGAAATTTGAATTGAATGTTTGTTACTCTTTCACGCAAAAACGGCTGAACAGTTTTGGCTGATATTTGGTACAGGGATAGATTATAGTCTGGAATAACACTTAGGCTATCTTTTTGTCCGTGGGATGGTTTCCCATAGGAAGCGGGAACGGCAACGGAATCCCACGCGGGTGAAGCTGCGGGTAAAAGCTAGTATTTTATAATCGCAATTGATTTGCTGGCATTTTATTTTAGAATATTCGAATAGTTCCGTTGTCTGTCTCCGAAACCTATCATTAGCTCTTCACGAATTTTCAATGGGGCCACCTTGAATACTCTTGACACAAAAAATAATTTTCCAAATCGGTTCAGGCGTCTTCGAGTAATCGGTGAACATACATAAAAAAAAAGATTCCAACGAATTGAACCCTCTTCCTCTTTTTAAGCCGGTTAAAAATACACTATTGTTCAGAAAACATTTTTTTTTAAACATGTTTATGTCGGATTGGGTAGGAGTTTCGGTTTCGGCCGAAACTGAGAGCTGGCCGAAACCGAAACCAAACTTTCGGGTTTCGGTTTCGGCTTGCAAATCAGTTTTGGTCGGATACTAATTATTACTGAACTGTGAGTTGAGTTGAATAAAGTTCAGTGGCCTACCTAAGGGTAAGTGGTACAGTGTTAGTATTTTGGTAAACGAACAAACAAAGGTTTGAATAAATCTCAATCAATATCAATCCGTATCAATTTTTCTACAAATCACGTCAATTCTTGTGTACTACACTAATGGTGCTCCAAATTCATATAGGACCAACTTCGATGTATACCCCTTTTTCTTTTTTCGTGCGGAAATCCCTTCGGAAACCCCCCCATCGGCCAGCGGGGTGGTTATGTCGGGCTTGAACCGACTAAAACCGCACGCCGTCTCGGGTCTTAAGACGCCTGGGTGTAAGGTTGCCCATAGAGCATATCCCTCGCACCCCGACTGACCCTGGGCCATCCCTGGTTTCGAGATGGCCCCCTCGGGTTTGGGAACCACGGTGTCCCCGTCTTGCCCCGGTTTGGGGGAGGGGCGCTAGTCGCCCCACTAGAGGTCATTAAGCGACCTCCGGCGCCTGAGTCGCCTGCGACGCGCGGCGAGCATGTTGCGGCCTTGGCGGGCCGAGTGACTTCTAAATCTCTCCCGGGTGCGCTCCGCCATCTCCTTCGCGAACATTACATGCTCGCAGAAGGAGGTGGCGGCGGCCCACGCGCTCGTGCTCCGCACCATTGCCAAAATCATGCTGCCGAGCGAGAGGACTCCCACTCCGATGGCTGCCACGAGGTCAGGCCTCGGCGCCTCCCATGCCGGGCAGTCCGCCAGCGTGTGCAGCCCTGAGTCCTCGCTCGCGTCGCAGTGATGGCACTGAGGCGTTGGCTCCTTCCTGATCTGATGCAGGTATGCCCCGAAGTTCCCCTTACCGGAGATCACCTGCGTCAGTCGGTACGAGAGGCTTCCGTGTCGCCTCTCTAGCCAATCCTCCATGTTATGCCAATAAAAAAAGAATTATCAAAATCGGACTAGTCTGTAACAAGTTGTGCGTGGTTATACAGGTCATACATTACAATCAGTGAGAGAACAATCAATCATCCCCTGTTTTCCTACCCTTAGGGTTGGAATGTTTTTTTTCTACATTTATATGGGAACAGTTTCGGGAACCTTCGGGACCGTTTCCAATAAGAAAAAAAAACAATCAAAATCGGACTACTCTGTGATGCCTTTGTTGAGACCCTCCGTCGTTTTTCTTCATCGGTTGAAAAGGAAACCAATATACACGTACATCATGTTACTTTAAAATTACACCTCTCTAACATTGTTCAAACATATTTTAGTCCATTAACATAGTTTTCAACGCTGCCACCGCGTTAACGATCCATTTGTTTTAGTTTGCTCTATAGTTCTGGTACAGGTTCTGGGTTATAAGTTATTTTGCCACAGCATTTATTAAAAACTCTTTTCCACACCCCTGAGGAATGATTTGAAAATAAATTGGCAAAAAATTAATTTGAATTCTTAAAGCGTTATTCGAAGTGTCATAATTATGTTCATTCTTTTGAAGTTTTCTTCGGCAGTGCTCTCCTCTTCTGTCCGTCACCAGACAGGGTTATCCCTTGGGTGTTTTCAAAAGAACCCAAGTTCCTGTTCATTAATCGTCAGGGTCATGAGTTAGCCTGAGGTCTGTACTGAACTGTATTTACCGCCTCCAAACGGAATAATGTAGAGTCAGCCAACGCACCTGCTTATAATTTGATTTTTCGCTGTCCTGAATAGTACAGATGACCGATTTATTAGCGGGTAGCAACATCATCTCACTATCCAAAATGCAAGCTTTGGATACCACTGGGACTAACCCTGATTATAATGATGACGAAGTAATAAAGTTCCATGCGTATTTGTGCATAAAAAATACTTAAAAATAGCTTTATTTCGCTCTGTAGAATTTTGTTTTCTACCAGTGATGTGATGAAGTCCTGCCTACTTTATTTCTTTATGAGATTAATTTATATTACAGTTGGCTCGGATTCAACACTCGAAGCAGTGATGAATAAATAGTGATTGAATAACGCTGTTATCCGTAGTGTAATTATTAGCCTCATAAAATCGATCCATTAAAATCTTTTTTACAATTTATTAGTTTATACGATTGGCTACGAATACATACGAATGCGCTACCAGAAACAGAATAAGTTAGTCATAGATATATTGTGATAATATATAGATGTCCTTGACTCGGTCACACGAGAACCATATTCACTACTAAGGTAGCAAGCAAGCACATGATGTATATACCTTCATTATGTTGTTAGGGCGCTGCGTGTTATAAGTACTATATTTGTGTGCGCACATAAATATCAGACCGGGCTACGGTAAAGTACTAAATTTTTTGAGTTAGTGTTTTTTTTAAGAATACTATTAACCAAAATTATTAGTACTCCCGCTAACCTCTCGAGCTAAGCTAAATTGCTTGTATTAGGAGTGGGTTCGCATCGGTAGTGTTATGGTCTGAATTCAAACCCGGGACCTCTCGATCGTGAAGCCGAATCTGCATCCGAGCGTCAATACCAGATGCATTCAAAGCATGCACTTTGGAGCCGGGGTCAGCTCTACCACTCCTTCCCTCCATAGTTTGGGTTATCTTGGCTTTCATGAGTTTGTTTGGTAGTTCTTGCTTACTTGGCTTGGCTCGGATGTTAATTCTTCACATCATCATCATCCTATTCTAGTCCACTGCTGGACATAGGTCTCCCCTAACGCCATAGCGCCCTGTCTTCACATAAAATGGCTTAAATGATTTGAATGTAATATAAGGTATCTTAAAAAGTAAAGCTGTAGGATGGAGCCAGTATTTTAATAGTTACTGTCCGTAACTATGCAGATATTAAAGTTATTGAGCTATAATCTATGAATTTGAGTTGTGTATGGAGTCCTCCAAAGTCTTCGCGGCCCAAGCCAAGTTCACCTGCCAGACGTTACACCCACAAATTAACGGACGCGAGTCTGGTGTAGGCTTTCCTCTCAAGGTTGGGTCAGACGGCAGTCATGCCCGTAAAAGCCAAGATAAGCCACATCAAGAGGCGAAAGCATAGGATATCGGACCCCGGGATTGACGCTGGGATGATGATGAATCTATGAATTTTAGCCCAGGCTAAATAAAAACAACAGTGCTGTACGAACAGCACTTTTGCGATTGTTAACAATAGTTGAGCGATGGCTTTTTAGCACCGTTATTGTGAGACTGAAATTGATTATAGAATAAATTGTTTTCCCGAGAAAACGATTGTATTTCGAATCCCTTTTTGGTTCAATTGCGTATCATCAAAACTATTTTGTCAAATATTGTACACTACTTTGATTTTACACAACAACTTCCTTTCAATTAAATTCTATTGTAACATGTAAAATACCCAATACCAATAGCTTTTTAAGATAAAGATAATAAAAACCTTGATTTTAGAAAGTTGAGTGTCACATTTATAACGTAAGGATGAGGACAGTTCGTTCATTCGTCTTGTTTTTATCAATCAGAATTCGGACGTGATACGCTATTGCAAGATTTGCTAGCTGTATAAATATTTATTAAGAACTAGACTCTCCATCTATATGATTCTAACATGAACTATCGCGGTCTGCGCGAAACAAATATGTTATGATATGCTGTAAATATAACCTTAATCGGTTAAGTACAATTAATGACAAAAATAGGTTAACCAATTCTAGTTCTCTCATTTCTCATTCTCTTATACCCGGCATAGTCGTTTGTTGGTGGCTGAACTCTCCGTAACCACTCGCGCGATCTTGACCAAATTTACCACGGTGATAGTATGAACATTGAGGAGGGTTTGAAGCGAGATGGTTTATGTCAGATTAACCATTGAGGAATAATCACCAAAAAACAGTTTCACGAGCGCGCGGGCCTCAGCTAAGCGCGCGACCGTAGAAAGATGTCTTATTTATTCAATAAGACATCTTTAATATACGTGGGACACTCAGAAAGTTTTGCGAAAATAAAAAAAAGTGTTCTATAGGTAAATTTTTTTTATTAAATCTTTTCAAAGTACTCTCCACCAGCCTCTATACAAAGTTTCATGCGTTTGAACCAGTTTTCAAAACACTTTTTCCAATCCGCCGCAGATACCTCGTTTACAGCCTGCTCAAACGTTGACAGCGCATCTTCCGGCGACGAAAATTGGATCCCTTTGAGCTGATTTTTTATTTTCGGGAATAAAAAGAAGTCGCACGGTGCAAGGTCAGGGCTGTAAGGAGGGTGACCTAGGAGTTTAACCGGAGTGCTGTCCAGGAAGTCCCTCGTTTTAAGCGCGGTGTGTGCGGGCGCGTTGTCATGGTGGAGTAGTATCCCGCGGAGCCCTGTGTTTGGTCGCTTGTAGTTCACTACAGAGAAAACTTCTGCCAAGCATTTGGTAGTGTACCATTCAGCGTTGATGCTTCTTTGATTTCGTAAAGGGATTGATAACAAGTAGCCAGACAAATTGAAAAAACTCGCGATCAAAATCTTTCCTCCGCTTCTAGATCGCTTCACTTTGGTAGGTGTTGATTCGTTTTGAAACACCCAAACCGTCGACTGGCGTTTTGTTTCTGGATCATATTGATAAATCCACGACTCATCACCTGTAATGATGTCATAAACACGCCGAGACACGCCTGCTTCAAACTTGTTTATCATATCACGACACCTTTCCACCCGGGCCTGCTTCTGAGCATCGGTGAGATTGTGCGGCACCCAGCCTGAAACTATCCTTCTCACACGAAGATGCACGTGTAGAATCTCGTGAAGGCTTCCCGATCCAATCTGAAGAATGTGCTGAATCTCTTGATATGTGACTCGTCTATTATCTTGGATTAAATTTTTCACTGCTAGCACGTTTTCTTCCGTAACAGCCGTCAAAGGGCGACCACTTCTTTCTTCATCCTCCAAAGTCAGTCGACTGCGCTTGAATTCGTTATACCAACGATACACGGTCGCCTTGGAAGGGCCTTCATCCATGAATGCCATTTGAAGTCTATCGTACGATTCGTCTGGTTTCAGGCGACACTTGAAATCGTAGAAAATCATAGCGCGAAAATGTTCCCGACGCAGATCCATTTTTCAATGAGACACAATAATTGAAATTATCTTGCAAAAAATGCAGAGAGAAATTTTGAAATTGGAACGTACTTATTTTTACTCACAAATAATCATATTTTAGAAATAGATTATAACTGACCAGTCTCTCATATATAAAAAAAAATTTCGCAATACTTTCTGAGTGGCCTGGTATTAATATATTTAATATCTCAATTTATTTCAGTCGCACCCTGCAGTGAATTCCTAGTTTATTGATCACCTTAGCTTCTAAACCTTTCATAAAATAATAAGCAATACATGAATTATAGTAACTTTGTCTTCTGGGGATTATCAAACTAATTATACCTCAATGATTGGTACATGTATTCCAATAGAAAAAATGGTTTGTAAATATTTTAGTGCATATCAACTTTTACCGTTGACTGTATCTAGTTAGTCAGCATATTATACAGAAAAGACAACAATTATGGTATTATTAATTAATGAGCCTTTGTCCCCTAATCTTTATAAATAAATAAATATTTCTACTTTACCTACAGCTTTTGAACAGAAAAAAAATATCATAATCGGTGAAGTAGCTTTTGACTAAAGCGCGAAGAAATAGCCAAACTATCAAACCAATAGACAATTGCACACATATCTGTCTGTAGGTATGGATCAAGGAATATATAGAGTTATTTCTATTCAGCCTCATACCTTTGTTAACCTGTTCTGTTCACTGATTACGTGCTTTCCACTTAACAGTTTGTGTACCGGGGTAAACGCGGAGACATCTATACACACAATAACAAACACCACACATCGTTGTAGTTTAGTGAATACATATATAAATAGAGCTTGTTCAAAGTGTGTTCTTTAAGGCCTGCGCAGACGAGGGAAAATGTCCGGCGTGCTTTTTTGTTCTTTAAAATAGATTTTTTACCCTTACAACTTATAGAAAAACTAACACAACGGATTTAAAACTACTGCGTACGAACAGTCGCGTGGATCGAGACATTTTGTACGCGATGTCGAACAACCGAGGATATTGGTAGCCTGGATGAAATAAAAATATGGGCGAATCCGAAAAAATAGCACTATCGTGACTAGACACTAGGCGCGGTAACGCAAACAGCGAACTTTAGTCCGCGTTGAGCGCTCGAGAGTGATGAACGCCGAAATAAAGGAATGGACCCTTTTTTTTAAACTCTATGAAAAATTGAGTCCGTGGCAAGTTCTAGGCGGACATTTGAATCAAGATTCAAGAATTTTGGTCCTCTGTGGACAAAAGTCCCTCGTCTACGCAGGCCTTTAGTAACGGAAACCTCTGTATAACCGCGTACTAACGAGATATCCTTTGTAGGCATTAATTGTGTCATCTTACCACTGCAACTTTCATAGAGTAATTAATAGCAGTGTGGTGTAAACAGATGTATTATTTTATCTTGTCCCTTATACCTTTAACTGACTTCCAAAATTGAAGCAGGTTCTCAATGCGTCGTCGGTGGTGCAATGGTGAGTTTTGTCAGGGCCTGTTTTCAGTGCTTTTTTGGTTTTTGAAGTCGGTTTTATCATTTTACAGTATAGGTTCACATTCAGGACTTCGAATAAAAATATTATATAACTAGGTGTTACCCGTGGCTCCGTCCCAGAGAATTTTATTTAGTGCTGGATTTTAAGGAATCAGAGTGGAAACAAATCCATCGATGGATCAAAGTGGAAACACATGTATTGATGGATCAGAGTGGAACAAAAAGTAGAAATAAAGCCACCGATTGATCAGTGTGGAACACGATGTGGAAACAAATCCATCGATTGATCAGAGTGAAACAAAAAGTGAAAATAAATCTATTTATGGCTTAAAGTGGAAAAAATGCATAGATGTATCAGAATGGTACAAAAACTAGAAACAAATTCACCGATGCATCAGAGTGGAACACGAAGTGGAAACAGATCCATCAATGGTTGACAGTGGAAGGAAAAAATGGAATGAAATCAATTAGTGTATTTGTTCAGTGGATTATAGTGTAAAATAGAACCACCCGTATTAAAGATGCTTGCGCATACTCTATCAGCAATTGTTAAGTTGCACTACTGCGTGTGTAGTATAAGCGTTGCTTGGTAACCAACCAATCGTTCGATAAGGTAATACTGGACTCTCGAATTGACTTGACATTGGCGTCTTCGCCATTAATAATTTTATAAACATTTATTATATTTTACTTGACATTGGCGAAATTGCGGTGATTCTACTACAGAAGCCATTAACTAAAAGAAGAAGAAGAAGAAGGTAATACGTGGGACACTCAGAAAGTTTTGCGAAAATAAAAAAAAGTGTTCTATAGGTAAATATTTTTTTATTAAATCTTTTCAAAGTACTCTCCACCAGCCTCTATACAAAGTTTCATGCGTTTGAACCAGTTTTCAAAACACTTTTTCCAATCCGCCGCAGATACCTCGTTTACAGCCTGCTCAAACGTTGACAGCGCATCTTCCGGCGACGAAAATTGTATCCCTTTGAGCTGATTTTTTATTTTCGGGAATAAGAAGTCGCACGGTGCAAGGTCAGGGCTGTAAGGAGGGTGACCTAGGAGTTTAACCGGAGCGCTGTCCAGGAAGTCCCTCGTTTTAAGCGCGGTGTGTGCGGGCGCGTTGTCATGGTGGAGTAGTATCCCGCGGAGCCCTGTGTTTGGTCGCTTGTAGCTCACTACAGAGAAAACTTCTGCCATGCATTTGGTAGTGTACCATTCAGCGTTGATGCTTCTTTGATTTCGTAAAGGGATTGACAACAAGTAGCCAGACAAATTGAAAAAACTCGCGATCAAAATCTTCCCTCCGCTTCTAGATCGCTTCACTTTGGTAGGTGTTGATTCGTTTTGAAACACCCAAACCGTCGACTGGCGTTTTGTTTCTGGATCATACTGATAAATTCACGTCTCATCACCTGTTATGATGTCATAAACACGCCGAGACGCGCCTGCTTCAAACTTGTTTATCATATCACGACACCATTCCACCCGGGCCTGCTTCTGAGCATCGGTGAGATTTTGCGGCACCCAGCGTGAAACTATCCTTCTCACACGAAGATGCACGTGTAGAATCTCGTGAAGGCTTCCCGATCCAATCTGAAGAATGTGCTGAATCTCTTGATATGTGACTCGTCTATTATCTTGGATTAAATTTTTCACTACTAGCACGTTTTCTTCCGTAACAGCCGTCAAAGGGCGACCACTTCTTTCTTCATCCTCCAAAGTCAGTCGACTGCGCTTGAATTCGTTATACCAACGATACACGGTCGCCTTGGAAGGGCCTTCATCCATCCAATGCCATTTGAAGTCTATCGTACGATTCGTCTGGTTTCAGGCGACACTTGAAATCGTAGAAAATCATAGCGCGAAAATGTTCCCGACGCAGATCCATTTTTCAATGAGACACAATAATTGAAATTATCTTGCAAAAAATGCAGAGAGAAATTTTGAAATTGGAACGTACTTATTTTTACTCATAAATAATCATATTTTAGAAATAGATTATAACTGACCAGTCTCATATATAAAAACTTTTTTTCGCAATACTTTCTGAGTGGCCTGGTACTGTCATATTGTGCTATGAACTACGAGTATGTGCATAAAATGACAACAAAGCTTCACTTCTATCAGGCGTGGCATGCCACGTTACACATTTTTTCCTTGTATTTGCTGTAAACGAACGTGCGGGTAATACCTATACTCGTAAATACTAAACGAAATTCTACTCTAGGGAATGAAAACAGACGTTTATTTTACCTAACACAAGCATAATTTCCGGAATTATGTTGGCAGATATAGATCGTTAAAACTTTAATAACATATTACACAGTCAGTGGTTGGTTTTAGTAATTGTAATGTGTTTGTATTACCGTTTAAATACAATCATTACTGAAAGCGGAAAGAACTTAATTTGGAACAGACGTGGAGAGTGCATGACGTAAATGTCGGCCGTCAAAACGTATTAAAATAATTTATTATTCATCTATCGCATACTCAAAAATAGGTAAGGTTGAAAGAGCGTAATTTCTTTCTAAAAGTCTCTAGTAATTTGGCCATCAACAATATTATATAGGTAATATGTAGGTAAAACGATATTTTATTTTAGTGTATATATTATAGTGTATTTTAGTATTATTTTTTTAGTGATTTAGTTACATTAAATTATAATAAATCTGTGCCATTCTATTTGATAGTATGTTGCCATCTTAAAAGTAATATGGGTTCTGTTGATATTGAAAATAGATAGGACTCGATTGCAGGAGAATTCATTCCGGTGGCTATTAAATATGTATAAATGTAAAACATAACGTCGAAATTTAATGTAACATCCATAAAAGTCAAGGTATAGAGTGTACGTTACATATACTACTGTTAAGATCCATTGCGAGTGTATGGGACCGCACCAAGACCTACAGGGCAAAGCTAACGTCACCTGCAAGGCGGTACATCAATTGTTTGATGGACGACGCTCTGGTACAGGTTTGTTGTAGGCTTCTCTCGGGGTTGGGGCTCGCTGCATTACAACCGTTTGAGATATTAAAAACAGACGGAATTGGTAATAATAGCAGATTAGCGGCAAGCAGTATTTATTTTAATAAATTTGTCAGCTTTCATGTATTCAAAAGTAGTCTTTGTTTAACTGACCACCAAGAAGAACTTACTACAACTTCACACGTACAAAATACTGAAAGATTTCACTTTTATCTAGAAGATTCAATGCAATGTTTCAAAATAGTACAAACGTGAATCGCTACCTCCCTTTATCATTTGAAGGATATTCATATATACGAGAATAGAGACGAATGTATACAATGTGTTCTACTTCAACTCATTACATGGTGACTTTACACGTAATTATGATCGTTCTACTATGATGTTAAGATAGGTACAATGTTTATGAATTGATTTTCAGAGCTATTACTGTATCCAAGTCAAATCAGAAACTGTCTGTCTGTATGCAGGTCAGAGTTGTTACCCTTTTTTTTTTTTTTTTACGTGCGGAAATCCCTTCGGATACCCCCCCGCCGGCCAGCGGGGGTGGTTATGTCGTGTCTCGACTAAAACCGCACGGTGCCCTCCCCAAGTTTCCGTTGTCGGGCACCCCGGGTTAGCCCTCGAAAGGATAACCCCAGGGTTGCCGGCGGACTTTGGCCGCCACCGCGGCCTCGGCTGGTGGGGTCGGGTTTTATCCCGCTTCGGTGAGTTGGCAGGTGTGTGTAGTACACACGACACGCCTCCGCCACGGCCTGCTTCTGAAAGGACGGCGAGTCGGCCAACTGCCGTCCTCAGGCCCCGATCATGGAGGTCGATGGTCCCGGGCGTAGATGAGTCTGCGGCGTCCTGAGCAACCCCTGCCGTGACCCACGACTTGAGCAACCCCTGCCGTGGCCTTTAGTGCCGCGCTTCGGTGCGTTGCTCCCCGCGCCATAACGAGGGTGTCGTCAGCATAACATGTTATGCTGACACCCTCGAGCAACGAACCGCGCAGCACCCAGTCGTATCCGATGTTCCACAGGAGTGGCCCTAGGACCGACCCCTGCGGAACACCGCACGACACTTCTCGCCGCCCTGGCCCTAGCCAGCTCGGGTAAACTATGACCCTCTCGGATAGGTATGCCTCGACAATGCGGCGGAGGTAAGGAGGCACTCCGTGATACGCGAGCGACTCCCTAACGCAGCTCCAGGGTAGGGTGTTGAAGGCGTTGGCGATGTCGAGAGATACCGCCACCACCACCCCATCCCGCGAGACTACTTCCTCCGCCAGGCGCCTAACGCGCATGATCGCTTCCACGGTGGAGCGCCCCCGGCGGAAACCGAACTGATCTGGCCCCACGTTCGTGAGATGCTCGACGAGGCGCTCTGCAATAATCCGTTCAAAGAACTTGCACACCTCGTCGAGCAACACAATCGGCCGGTAACCGGATGGCTGATCTTCCGGCCGTCCCGCCTTCCGGATAAGGACCAGTATCCCCGTCTTCCAAGCCTTTGGAAACTGGCTCCTTTCGAGGCATGCGCTAAAGAGCGCCACCAGTCGAGGCCCTAGTTCCTCCAGGGCCAGGACCCATGCTCGGCCTGGAATGCCGTCGGGTCCGGGGGCAGTACATTTCAAAGTCAAAGTCAAAAACCATTTATTCTGTATAGACCATTAATACGGTACTTACAAAACGTCATAAAAAAAAAATCTAATGTTTGGCAAATGGACCACGAACCGAAACGCGGCCCTGTCCTGAGAAGACTCCGGCAAGAAACTCAGCGGGCTGTTTTTTTTTGGTCTATTTACAAACATATTTACTCAACCCAAGTACAATATTTCATTTGAGTTACATAGAGAGAGAGCAAACAGTTCATATCCAAGCTTGTTTGTCGTCTAAAGTCTTGAATTTTATAGTAGCCTTTTTGGCAGAGTTTACTTTTAATTTGGCTTTTAAATTTATGAAGAGGTAGATTCTTCATTTCACTAGGAAGCTTGTTGTAGAAGCGTATACAGTTACCCTGAAAGGAATTACTAATCTTGTGGAGTCGACTATTACAAACCACAAGATTGTTTTTATGTCTAGTATTTACGTTATGTATATCACAAAGCCTTAAAAAATTGGAAATGTTTCTTGTAACATACAAAAGATTTTCAAAAATATATTGGGAAGCTACAGTTAGAATGTTTATTTCTTTGAACTTTTCTCGGCGGGAGACTCTTGGGCCCAACTTATAAATTGCCCGATTTCCGGGCTTTAAGCCGGAGCACTGCTACCCCCAGTTCACTCTCCCTGACTTCGGGCACATCCCTCTCGCTATTATCAGCGTCAGGCGCCTGAGGCGGAGCCATGCGCGGAGGACCATGTTCCTCCGCTCTCGCCGGGAACAGGGAGCCCAGGATTCCCTCCAGCCGCTCTGGCTGGAGGCTCTGGGTCAGTAGGGGCACCCTTGGGCAGATTTTGCCCCTGACCGCAAGGTAAGGGCGCCCCCATGGGTTCTGCTCCAGAGACTCCAGCAGCTCCTCGCGGGCCCGCCGTTTGGCCTGTTTAATGGCTTCCTGGAGGGTCCTCTTGGCCCCTTGTACGCCTCATATAGCTCCGCCTCTCGGGCTGCCGCATCGTTTGGGCGGCGACGCCTCCGGCGAAACCTGGTGTATCGGCGGCGAGCGGTCACGCACGCTGCTCGCAGCTGTGCGATCTCCGCTGACCACCAGTACACCTGTTTCTTGGCCGGGCCGGGCTTAAACCTAGGCATCGCCGCATCGCAGATATGAGACATGGCTCTCCTGAACCATTCAACCTCTGCGTCGACATCGGCAGGCCTGGCCGGTGACGGAATCCAGGCCTGCACTATGGATGCCTCCAGGAGAGCGTCTCGATCCAGGCGTCTGAGCGCCCAACGTGGATCCGGGGGATTCGCAATAGTTGGCGGTAGGTTATGTGGAGGGGAGACGTTGAACCGAATGTACCTGTGGTCGGAATCCGTCTCCTCCTCCTCCACCAAGCGCCAACCCTGGACGCGGCGGGCGAGAGCAGGGGTCGCGAACGCGACATCCACGACCGAACTGAGCCCCCGCCGCTCCCAGGTGGCGACACTCCCCCGGTTGAGGAACTCTAGACCACGGGTGTTGGCCCAGTCCTCCAGTACTTGCCCCTTTTCGTTGGTTTCCCGGGAGCCCCAGGCCAGAGACCAGGCGTTGAAGTCTCCCAGGACCAAGACAGGGCGAGGACCACACGCCGCGAGAACGATGTCCAGTTCAGCGAGCCTTAGCTCAAGGTCGTACTGGTCAAGGCTTGGCGAGAAGTAGACGGCCACGACAGCCAAGCCCTCATAGTCCGCCGCGACACAGCCTCTGCCACTTAAATGAGTGCAAGGCGCGAGGTGTCCGCGGCGGAACCCCAGAAAACGGTCGCTACGCCGTCTAGGTCCACCGGGCTTCCGGGGTGGACCCAGTACGGCTCAGCGACCACAACCACATTGATAGACCACTGCACGGTGCTCTGGTTCAGAAGATCCTAAGCATCGGAGCAGTGGTTTATGTTCGCTTGCAGGATGCGGATTGGTGTGTCCATTATTGGACTTCCATTTCCGCACGCCGCTCTGTATGTGGCCGCTCCTGAGCGGCACCCCCGCCACCCGTTGCGGACGAACGGGGCTTTGGCCTCGAGGCGGCGCAGGTTCTGCTGTCCGCCCGGTGCTCCGCCGCTTTGCCCTCCGCTACGCAATTGTAGCAGCGCGGCGGAGCACCACAAGCACTGGCCTTGTGCCCGGGCTGACTACAGCGGAAGCACCGATCCCCCACGGTGTCTCCTGCTGTGCACTGCACTCCTACATGCCCCACGGCCAGGCACCTAAAGCACCTGGTCTCGCGGGGCTGCAGGAGTTGCACCCGCACCTTAAGGAAGCCCCCAACGAGGAGGCTCCGTCCGTCCGCAATCATGTGCGCCGCTGCGACGGGGCAGTTGACGACTGCCGTGCCGTGACCGGTGGGGCTGAACCGGATTCCTCCAGCTCTCACCTGATCACGGGGGCAGCCGCCCGCCTCCACGAAGAGTTGTTACCCTCGTGTATATAAAATTTGATTTTGGTCGTAGATATTTCTAAAACACTCAGAATATTGCGATATAATATTTTGGATTTCCTTTCCTTATGTATAATGTGGCAGTCAATGGTGTAAGGCCTCTCTTAGAATGTTCGTTTTCGAAATATCTGATAGCTCAAGCAATCAATTATTGGATGAATAAATATCCAAGTTGAAAATTGTATCTAAGTACGTGACTTATAGTCATCATAAACCTATTCTAGTCTATTGCTGGACATAGGTCTCCCTCTTAAAATTGTTTTTACCTAACTGCACAATCTGCCCGAGGTAAGTGTACTCAGAAACAATTTCAAGAAGGTGGCCGTCCACGACGACCGGTCCTGGATCAATGTGGCCATTGATCATGACTTTGGTTCTATCCAAATTCATGCCAAGACCGATGCGTCGCGAGGCTAAAGCTAGGCCGTCCAGCATCCAGGTTAGCTCCTCTAGCGACTCCGCCATTAAGACTATGTCATCAGCGAATCGCAGGTGTGAGATGTAGTCGCCGTTTATGTTTATGCCCTTACCTTTCCAGTCCAGCGTCTTAAATATATCTTCCAATGCGCTCGTGAACAGTTTCGGGGATATGACATCCCCTTGTCTCACACCTCTGCACAATCGAATGGGTTTAGACTGCTGACCCTGTACTTGGATACGCATAGTGGTGGCTTCGTAAAGGCATCTCAGCACCTCGATATAACGATGGTCTACTTGGCATCGCTGTAAGGATTCCAGAACAGCCCAAGTTCAAACGGAGTCAAAGGCCTTTTCCTAGTCCACAAAAGTGAGACACAGGGGTGATTATACTCTTCGGCCTTCTGTATAATCTGCCTCACTGTGTGAATGTGGTCTATGGTGCAATATCCTCCGCGGAACCCAGCCTGTTCCGGTGGCTGGAACTCGCCGAGTCTCCTGGCGAGACGATTCGTGACCACTCAAAACAGCTTATAGACGTGGCTCAGGAGTGTGGTGGGTCTGTAGTTTTTATGGAGGGTCTTATCGCCGTTCTTAAAAAAGAGAACAATCAAACTCCCGCTCCACGCCTTAGGAGTTCTACCACTGTGAAGGACAACATTGAAGAGGTTCTGTAGCTCCTGTATGACAGGAGCTCCTCCTGCCTTCAGAAGCTCTGAAGTAATTCCGTCCTCACCGGGGGTTTTTCCATTTTTAAGCTGCCTCAGAGCTAACACGATCTCGTCTTGACTGATATCAGGCAGTTCGTTGGTATAGTGGAGTGTCAGGGTGGCTCTGGAGTCATGGTCGTCTCGTCGAGGACGGGGAGCATGTGCAGTGTACAGACGGCCATAGAAATCCTCTATATCGGCGGAGATCTCCGGCTTCGACAATACGGTCCTCCCGTCGTGCGTTTTGAGCTTCGTCAGATGGTTCCTGCCAATCTGCTGAGTGAATACTTTAGACCCGCGGTTTCGCTCTATCGCCTCTTCAGTGAGGCGTGTGTTGGAGCTCCGAAGGTCGCGCCGTACCATCTTCGCAATTTCCTTGTCTGACCTAAGTCTGACCTGTCTGATGAAGTCGCTTAGGTGGTTTCCCGCATCCGAGAGTTTGGACTTCCTGCCAGTACGCTGTTTTATACAGAACTTGCTGCCCTCGTCCCTCAACTTTTCGACCAGATTGTGTAGGGTCTCGTCAGCGTCATCAGTGGGTTCCAAGGCAACAAATCTTTCTCCGAGACGCTGCTGGAACTTCTCGGTGCTCGCCATGATTTGGGTTGGGTTAGGTCGGAGCGTGGTCATCATCAGACGGTTTCTTTCAAGTTTCAGGTTGATATTCAGAGAGCATCGGAGCAGTCGGTGATCAAATCCGGTATTAAACCTGTTGATCACTGAGACATCTCTGAATATGTGCTTGCTATCCGTCATGATGAAGTCGATCTCATTTTTTGTCACAATGCCAATCACAGGCTTTGCCATGTCCACTTCCTTTGCGGTTGTTTCTTAAAGAAGGAATTCATTAAGAACAGTCCCTCTTTCTCAAGGAAGTTGACAAGCATTTGCCCCCTGTGATTCCTAACTGCATAAGTAGATAATAACCATGCGGGCCTATTCGGGATTCGTTGCCAGACTGGGTTCCCACCTTGCCGTTAAAGTCCCCCATAACAACGTTGAAGTGAGCCTTCGTGGTGTTGTACAAGGCTTTGGATATGTCTTCATACATATCCTCCACTTCATCATCCGAGTATGCCGAGGTCAGTGCGTAGACCTGAATTACCTTCATGCTATACCGCTTGGATAGTCGAAGGATCAGGTACGCTACCCTGTTCGACATGCTGAAGATTTCTTGAACGTTGTTAGAAAGGGCCCTATTGGAAAGGAAACCAACGCGACCCTGGGATGTTTTATCACCCTCGCGAAAGTAGAAGATGGCCCGAGTCAAGCGTTACGGTGTCCTCTCCCTCTCTACGGACTTCGCATAACCCGAGAACATGCCATTTAATGTTCTCTAACTCTACTTCCAACTGCGCTAGATGATGGTCAAGCCTCAGAGTGCGTCCGTTATACGTAACCAGTGTAACGTTGTGAATTCTTTATAAATCAAATTAAAATTATATGCATAAATTAATCGATATTTTAGTCAGTTTGTGAAGCGTGTGGTAGGCTAGTGTATCCCGGGGATTCTTAGCACCCCCTGCCCGGCCGTTACCATGGCCGCTACCATGACCAGGGATAGCGAGGAGGCCGGGAACTGGGGACCATCTTTTGGCTGTTTTCTTCATTAGGGGGGTAATGCCCATAATCCCCACGCTGAGCAGGCGGGTTGGGGATCGCAGTTGGTTGAAGGGTTGATCTGCGGGGGCGGTGCTGCCCGCCCCCGGATATGTCCCTTAGTCGCCTCTTACGACACCCACGGGAAGAGTTGGGGTGGTGCTATTCTAGGCCGGCACCACACAGCCTACTGAAGTAGGCCACCTAGAAAAAAAAGTACCGTAATAAAAAACTGTACCTACTTTAAAAAACTTTATTAAAGTTCCGTGCTTTAAAATATGGCAGTCGAAGCATCTTTTGCCAGTTAGTTGAAATTTGCCGGCGCCGCGTGGTTGAGGATAAAAAAGGGAATTTATGATTTTTTGCTCAAAATGTACGTTTTCGGACTGTACTAATAGCTTATTCATTTAAAATGATATACATTTATAATCTTTTTCTAATTCTCAATCTTATGTGTAAGTAACAGATAGCATTGATGTTATAAACTTACCTCAACTTTAAGTGAGTTTATAAAAGCGATTTAAAGAATTCGTTCCTCTGTTGTACCTTAACTCCCCGACTTAACTATGCACATTGAAAATTGGGCTAGGTACATCGCATTGGGCTAATTGAATTGTCTTCCATCAACTCTGTTAAAGAGTGTTTATGCAAAATTTGAAGTAGATTGGACTAGGAATCATTATATCATACAATCTTCCATTTGACCCTCTTAGGGATAGAATTTCGAAAAATCTTTTCCTATCTGATCCAACTACGTCATATAAAGAACACGCCCTTCAAGTTTCAGGCCTCTACGATCAGCGAATTAGACTGTGCTTTTCATATGAATAGACTACCTGTGCCCGCGGCTTCGTCCGCGTGGATTTAGATCTTTAGAGTTTTAGTTCTTAAATAAAAGTAGCCTACACCTTATAATATTACCCGCCTGCCTGTAAAAGTCCCTTCAAAATCAGCCCAGCCATTCCAGATATTACCTAATTCAAACAGACACAAAGAAATACAGAATGGTAGACAAAAGTGTTAAATATTGCTTTATGTTGTATGTATCGTACATACACTCATAAGCATTTATTTAAAATCTGTTATTTTAATATTACGAACAAAAACTTCAATTTTATTGCTTTGTATAGAAAATTTAAATAAAAAAAAATTAACCTTCAGTTCAGTTCTTGGTTTATGGCTCCGCTTGCTTATTGGCTTGCGATTTTGCCAGTGTCGACGCCTAGGAGTGTCATAAACTTCAAGATAAAATAAAATAAAATGATCGGTTCAGAAATGAATAATAACAATAATATACATCAAAAATTTAACCTTAAATTCTGACGTCCCTGCTAGAAATCAAATTTTGAAGTTGCGTGTTGAAACACAGCTAACTAATTCAAAAACAGAAAACCAAGAGTATGAGCTCCCTGTTATAAATAAATTTTTAATATCAAGTATTGCGACAAAACCATTCGGATTAGCTCGCTGGCGCGCACAAAATACACTGTGGCCCGCTCGCACGTTCTGAGCCCGAGCAACATGCAGTCTGTGATATTACGTAGCAATTTGCAAGAGCTACGACGGGTAGCAGTGAGGGGCGACTTTTTCTAGTATATATATAATAATCTATGGGCGACTTTCGAGCAGCCTGGCCGCGACGTAAGGGAGGACGCGCGGGATAGTGGCCGGCAGTATTTAGGTTACTACTTGTTTTTTTTTATGGATGATAGGCTCACGTTTGACCTCTATCTCACCTGGCCGTAAGTCACGATGTGGTCTACGATGGATCACGTTTGCCTAGAAGGAACCTATTCACTCGAGACTTGAAGATTCCGAGGTTATAGCTTTCCGGAAAACAGACAAACTTGTTTATAATAATAATTATTAGAGGTTTTCTTGCAGCGTGTTAATGTGTGTTGCAGAGTTACGTTAATAAATACAATTATATTCCTCTCTGGTAATTATGAGTGATGGCTACTACCAGTCACCTGTTTAAATCAAAGGTTTCAGAGCTTTAAGGGCCTGCGCTGCATCAAACGTGTGCACACACGCGGGCGCCGGTTTTGTTTAAATACTTCTGAGCTAATTCCATGCAGATAATTTTTATAATTTTTACGGCCTCTGTGGCGTAGCGGTAGTGTATTCGACTGCTACGACAGGAGGCGAGGGTTCGATTCCCGCTCAGTGCAAATATTTGTATGCATGCATATGTCTATTGGCATTGGTCTGGGTGTTTCTATGTATGATATGTATGTATTTACAAAAAAAAGTATATAAGTATGTTTATCCGCATTCTGGATCCCATAACACAAGCTAGTAAACTATGCTTACTTTGGGACTAGAAAGCGCTGTGTAGAATGTCGTAGAATTATTAATCATTATTATTATTTGTGCACGACACAAATAGACAATGGACAGATGTGCCAGTGACATGTAGATAAGTAAGCGTGAATGTAATGAACAAATTGTGAAAAATGTTAGGTTTACGTAAATTAAAACGTAATTATGTAATTATTTTAATAATAAGCTAAGATGAATAGCTTATTACTGTTATTAGTTAGTTTTCTGAGTAATTAAGTATGTTAGAGTCAAATTTAATAAAGAAAGTCCACTCCCTGAAAATCATAAGTAGCAAATATAATTACGACTATGCATTACTCAGATTCTAACATAACTTCGTATGAATAGGAAAGACGAAATTGTACACTAGTATGTAAGTTTAATTACGCCCCGCGACTGCCTCCCACTACGTAAGAAGCGAATATGCGCTCCCCCGGCTCGTGCCATTTTATTATATAGTAGCTCGCGGAAGGCAGGGGCCATATATAAGTCTGAGGGGTCATTCCGCCCGTCATTCAGCGGCCCGACCTCGCGCGGTACAGGCGTAAATACCTATTGTTGTGCAACTCTTATTGCTACAGGTATACATATATAGTATATGATTAATATGTATAGTGTAAGTTATATGAATAAATGGAAATGCGGGGGTGAGGTAGTTTGGATCGCGGGCCAGCACTATCAAAAGACTATAAAAGCAGGGACGATTTGTTAGGAAATTACTCTCTCTCAGTACGCGGTCAAGAACAAGGAAGCTCAGCAAGGAATAGTACATCAAGGGTAGTGCTGGGCCAAGAATCCAATGCCTCGCTGACGTCATTCAAGCCACCCATCCAAAGTGTTTTCATTCTTCGACCAAAATCTAAACATACAGTCCACTGAAGTCAAGTCAAGTAGTGACAGTCTATTCGGAACCGTACTAGGGGTAGGCTGTCACGAACAACTGTCAGGAATATTTGGTCCTTCGGAGCCGGATTAAAGTCCACGGTCCTTCGAAGATCCAGGTCAACTTCAAGTCAAGCCACCAGCCATAGATGTTTCTTCATTCTTCAAATAAGGAAGAAGTGACAGTCTATTCGGAACCGTACTAGGGGTAGGCGGTCACGAACATCTATGGTCCTTCGGAGTCGGGTTAAGGGATAGCAATAAAGTCCACGGTCCTTCGAAGATCCGGATCCAGAAACTTGAAGAAAGAAGAATGGTTCTCACCAGGGATGGAGGGAAGCGTCGGCAGGAAGAGGAACCGGCATCAGCATCAGCACCAGTACCAAGACCAGTACTACACCCTGCGGCTACTGAAGAGGCCAGAAGCTACGCGGACAGTGGTGCATCGGAATCCACAGCCAGCTCCGAGCAGACCACGTCCAGCACAACTGCGACTACTGAGGAGTCAGGGACGACGGAAGAAGTGTCGCCCCACACCCGCGCTGGTATATATGGGGAGCATAGCTCACAGCGCACCATGCGGCCGCCGGACACGAGTTCACGCCGCTCCACCGGTTCAAGAAAGAAGAAGGAACTGGAGGTCAAACAACGCTTGGCAGAACTGAAGCTCAAGCAATTACAAGCCGAAGCAGAAATACAGCAGATCCGTCTACAGCGGCTACAACAGGACGAGAGCAGCGACGACGGGTCTGAAGAAGATCTGGCATCGGTACGTATAAATACGTGGCTACAGAAGGATGACGCTGCGGCACCCAACCTGAAGGAAAAGGGGCAAGACATCGAGGAAAACACTCAGAGCGGCCAAGATAGGGGCCACTTAGTGGAGAAGTGTCAAACCCAAGAAAAATCAGAAGGAAGTGCCCCAGTGAAGAACTTCGTAATCGACGTAGCTACGCTCACCGCGGCCCTCTCCCAGGCTATGAGAAGCAACAGGGAGCCGCCCAAGTATATAAGGGAACTACCGTTCTTCAGCGGGAGCAGTACAGAATGGCTCGCCTTCAAGACAACGTATGAAGAATCGGGTATATACTTTACGAAGAACGAGAATATTGCAAGAATAAGAAAAAGTTTACGTGGACTCGCACAAGAAGCAGTCGAGTGTCTACTGCTGAGTCAACCTGACCCCGAGGTGATCATAAGGGCCCTCGAGAGAAGATTTGGTAGACCAGAAGCACTCATCCACGTCGAGATGGAGAAGCTCAAGACTCTGAACAAAGTGACCGATAACGCAAGGGACATCTGTGTCTTCGCTGGGAAGATAGCAAACATCGTGGGAACCATAGAAGCCTTGAGGAAGCCGCACTACCTACACAGTCCAAAGATGTGCAGAAGTATCATCGAGAAACTCACACCTATACTCAGAAACAAATGGTACGACTTCGCTGCAAAGAAGAAAGAAGACATACCAGAACTAAAGAAGATATCAGTGTTTCTGTCAGAAGAGGCGGACAAGTGCAGCTCCTACGCGCTCCCAGAGGTGAACCAACAAGAAGACAACAGAAGAGCCGGTTATCGTCCTCAAAGAAGCAGAAGAGTTGAACAGACGCTCACCATCAACAAGAAGACATCAGAAGAGAGATGCCCACAGTGTAGCAAGGATCATAAGCTACTTGACTGCAAGCAGTTCATTGCCCTGGACATCAGCGCGAGATGGGAAACAGCCAAGAAGAACAACATCTGTTATCGCTGTCTTCGAGGTAACCACCGACGCGTCACATGCCAAGCACCAGCCTGCGGGAAGAACGGGTGCCAGATGAGGCATCACCAACTACTGGATCGCGATAAGCTGCCGGGAGACCGTGAAGAACAGAAAGAAGAGATCACGACTTCAACGGCAGAAGTAACCACAGCAGCAGTTCCCCGCAGTCAGCGCAAGGCCTACCTCAAGATGGCACCAGTGACACTAAGGGGACCAAGCGGTAGCGTCAATACCTTGGCCTTATTAGACGAGGGAAGCACGATCACGCTGATAGATGAGACCATAGCCGACGTCATCGGGGCAGACGGACCAACCAAGGAGATCTGGATCCAAGACGTAAACAGCGATATGAAGCACGAGAGCAAGACAATCAGTTTACTCATCAAAGGGAAGTACGCCGATGAAGAGTACGACTTAACCGCCCGCACCATGGACCGACTCCGCTTCTCACCCGATATCGTGTATGAAGAGCATCTCAACGGCTGCGAACATCTGGAAGACATACGTGATAAGATAACGTATGAAAAGGCTTCACCTAAAGTGTTATTTGACAAAAAAATTTGGAAAATTGACAGCTATCAAACACGGTTAACATCGGCTCCGTACAATTAAATAAATTAAAATAGTTAAAAGTGTTTAATACAGTAATAAGTGAGCTTATACATTACAGTTTAACAGAACAAAATACAAATAATATAAATAAAATAACATATAGTGTATAGGCGTCCAAGAAGTGAATATAAAAGTCTATTGTAACTTAATACTAATATAAACGGACCTGTACAGGAGATAAAGCTAGCTATAAAGCTATAAGAAAGGCAGCCCCTTTAGTGAACATTATATTACAGTGAAATAGTGCAATAGTGCTTAGCTTTTCAAACCCATTTCAAATCCGCCAACATATATTGAGCCTACAAGACAAACGGTAAAATAGTACCCACAGTGAGAAATTGTAATTTTTCTGCCGAGATTCAGAATTGTCAGCGCCATCTATTGAGCGGCACAGGTACCATTACCTAATCTCCGATAGCGATGACCAAGTGCGGAGGTTGCGGTCGTTTTCTGACACCGACAGATGGCGCTAAATGCGCGAAGTGTCACGGCTATTATCATAAGCCTTGCGTAAGCATTCCGACTGAAGATACAGTGCCTTCAGACTGGTTTTGCCCGGAATGCAAACGCAAAACTGTCAGGAAGAAGAAAGGTGACGACACACCTGTGCGGGGGGCGCAGTCGGAGACCAAGCGGGATAAAGTCGCGGTGATGGGGCAGGCGCCGACGACCGGGCCCACGGCGACTGCTGCGACGAGTCCTGATTGTGCAACTGTTGCTCTGGAGGAGGCACCAAGGAGCAAAGAATTTCACCTGCTTATGGAGGAAATTAAAGCGTTGCGCTCTGATTTCAGAACATTTAGGCGACATATGGAGATTGAAGTGGCTTCGATAAAGGTCGCCGTACAAACCTGCAACTCCAGAATTGATAGCCTCGAAACAAGATTGCTGGCGATGGAAGGAACGAGCGCGGCGCTGGGATCCGGGGGTGCTGAGTCTGCCGAGAGCGTTCTCGAGGGTCTTCGGCGCGAGCTCAATGAGAGGGACCAGGAATTATTAGCCAACGACATCGAAGTGTCCAATATCCCGGAGGGTAACGGTGAAAACCCTACTCACCTAGCGATGACTATAGGGACTAAGCTGGGTATCGTACTGGAGGAGCGCGATATCGTCAGCGCTGAACGAGTCGGAAGACGCCAGCTGGTCGCCACTGATCCGCGGGGAGCGACCGAGCGGCGTCCTCGTATACTTAGGCCGGTCAGTGAGGATATGGTGCGCAGAATAGTTAATGGCATTAAAACGAATGCCCAGGGAGTGGATGGAATAGGGCGGGAAATGCTTTCCATGGTGCTCCCGACAGCTCTGCAGGCGTTGACAGCAATTATTAACACTTCAATCGTGACTCATAGGTTCCCCACCCTGTGGCGATGTGCAATTGTTCGCCCGATTGAAAAGGTGAGCAACTCGCAAAGTCACAGGGACTTGAGGCCTATAAGCATCCTACCCTGCTTATCTAAGGTCTTAGAAAGGGTGGTACACGCACAACTGACAGAGTATCTGGAGACAAGCAATCTACTGCCCGAGCTGCAGTCGGGATTCCGCAGGGGTCGTGGCACGGCTACTGCTCTGACTGATGTGGTGGGTAATATCCTTGAGGCGAGGGATGAGGGGGAAGGTACTATCTTGGTGCTACTAGACTTTTCCCGCGCGTTTGATTCCATAAATGTTGCGCTCTTGTTATCCAAGCTGTCGTACTATGGATTTGATATAGGAACGGTGGAATGGTTCCAGAGCTACCTAGAAAACAGGTCGCAATATGTGGAGATACAGAGAGAGGATGGTGCCCGGATTGTCTCCCCCCCTCGCCCGGTACACAGGGGCGTGCCACAGGGATCTATATTGGGGCCCCTTTTATACATCCTATACAGCGCTGATATAGTAAATACAATAAAAAATTGTAAATATCACATGTATGCTGATGATATACAGCTCTACAAGTCCTTCAGGCCTGCCGAGGCGGCTACTGCCATAGCGGCAATCAACGAGGACCTGGACAGAGTGGTTTCTTGGGCAGAAAATAACTCTCTCATACTAAACCCATGCAAATCCAAATACATGGTGTTGGGCTCAAAACACCAGGTCAAATACATAGTGGACATGGACCCAGTTATTACCGTTGGCGGTGTGAGTATAGGGAGAGTGGACACTGCAACCAACCTTGGTCTCGTTATGGACCCAGAGTTGCGGTTCGAGGCACACATCAGCAGGGTGGTTGGTGGCTGCTTCTATAGGCTTAAGATATTATACAACATACGTCAGTTTCTGAGTGAGCCCCTGCGTAAGCTCCTGGTTGATAGCCTTGTGCTGTCAAAACTGAATTACTGCGACACTGTCTATGGCCCGTGCCTGCTTGGGCGGACAGCGAACTTAATCCAACGGGTCCAAAATGCTTGTGCTCGCTTTTGCACTAATATTCCCAGGAGAAGTCATGTTACCCCCTATTTAAATAAGCCTAAGTTCCTTAAGATGGAAGCCAGGAGAAGGCTACACCTGGCCGGTTTGGTGTATGGCGTGGTGACCACAAAAAAGCCAGCTTACCTCTTTGAAAAGCTCAGCTGGAGGTATGAAAAGCAGCGATACAGCAAAAGATCACAGGTGCCCCCTTTATCACAGCCTCGCTACAGGACTGCTGCATTCCGCGGCTGTTTTAGGTATGCTGCCACTCACTGCTGGAATGTTCTCTCACCGCCGTTCCGTTGCCTGAAGACAAAGCGAACATTTATACGCCACCTCAGAAAATTTTATATGGTACATCAGTTTGACATAGTTTAATTAAGTCTATATTAATTTGAAATTTTATAAATATATACATAATAGGTAGATTAGGTTTTAGAATACTCACATCATTTGTGTAATCGTTTTTATTATATAAGTCACTGCACATAATTACACTCAACCCATGTGGAATGGAGGCTTTGGTTCGCATATCTGTTAGCCATGTGGCTACGACGACGATTGGCTTCTGTTTCCATGCGCCCGCAAGCATCTTCCTTCCGACCATCTTGCATAACCTACCGCTGTAACTTGTTGTTGTTGTATTGTGTTGTGATGTAATAATGGCGGAATGTGCCCGTATCAAGTTTGAGTAAGTCAAATCATCACATTGATCATTTTATAGCGGCTTGGAGGCGGAAATGGGATCTTCAATGAGGTGGTTAACTTAACTTATTGTAATTTTGTGAATATGAACAGTTATGTAATGGAGTTATTATTGTGAAATCTTATGTATTGTAAATTGCATAACTGACAGGTACACGCAATAGATAAGAGTATGGCTGACCATAGATTATTAATATGGCTATAGCAGTGTGTGACGTGCGTCCCGCGTCTACCATTGACAATCTGCGGTAGTAGAGACGAGAATATGAACCACAGATTATATTGTATGGGCTGAGTTTGGTGTTTACGTTTACGTTTGATTTATGTTGAAAAATTGTCTCTTTGTTTTGGTTTATCGTGTATATGTATATAACTAATTATTTATATTAGTGTAATGTGATTCGTGTTGAGTAGTGCGGAGTTTTGTTGACAGTGTTTGGGAGTCTTATGTTATTATTTTTAATTTGTTTTTAATTATCTTTTCATGTAGCCAAAATTGGCCGCCTCTGAAAACCAGCGCTGTCCGCTTTTTGGCACTAATACGCGGACAGCATATAAGCTGAGAGGCGGCCATTATTCTGTGTGGATGTGTTTTTTATATGTACTGATTTGATGTAATTTTATTATGTAGGCAGGTACAGAATAAAAATCTTTTCTTTCTTTCTTTCTTTCTTTATTGGGACAAGACAACTGGCATCTCATCGTAACCCGTCAGCTGCGCACCGGAAACCGTAACCAGCCGGTGGCGTCGCTCACTCAACTCGGATGGGTGCTCCACGGATGCAGCAGTTCAATGACTGCAACGGTGTCATTCTGCGGTACGCTACAACAGTACGAAAAGGACTCCATTGAAGACACAGTGAAGAAGGACCTCAAATTGGAGTCCCTGGGCATCGAACCCCGACGCCCGCGAGGAGATCCCGAACTGCGAGCCTTGCAGATTCTAGAAGAAAAAAGCCGGCGGTTACCAGGTGGAAGATATGAGACCGGACTGCCGTGGAAAGAAGAAAACTACAAGGAAGCTGAGAAACGTCTGCTTACGCTCGAACGAAGACTCGATAGGGATGAAGATTTGGAACGAAAATATGAAGAACGATTGGAAGACCTATTCAAGCCAGGCTACGCAGAGCCAGCCCTTATTCCACCGCAGAAGGGAAGGACGTGGTACCTACTTGACCTTCCGGTCATCAACCCCGCCAAGCCGCACAAGCCGCCTCGACTGGTACACGACGGCGACACCGAGATAGAAGACTTATTACTGCCACAAGACAGCAGTGCTACAGTAGAACTCGGCGGCCAAGAGACAGAAAAAACATTGGGTCTAACATGGCACGTCAACGAAAATCATCTTGGCTTTAATGCGAGCAACTTGAAAATCCCGCGCGTAGTGGAAACAAACACGCGACCTCCAACGAAGCGAGAAGCCTTAAGTGTGATAATGGCCTTATTCGATCCGCTCGGCTTTATCTCACCGATAATAACTCCCGGTAAACGTATTTTTCAGGACACATGGCGGTATAAGACGAAATGGGACGAGCCACTCCCAGAAGAGCTACAAGAACGATGGTACAAATGGTTCACTCAGCTCAACAACATAGACCAGCTGAGGATACCCCGCTGCTACGATCACCTGACGACATCAGTCATCTCACGTCAACTGCACACTTTCGTCGACGCGAGTGAAGAAGCCTACGCCGCAGCTGTGTACTGGCGTACGCAACACACCGACGGGTCAGTGACCGTGTCATTAGCAGCCGCGAAGAGCAGAGTGACCCCGTTGAGGCCCATCTCCATGCCGAGGCTCGAGCTTCAAGCTGCACTACTGGGAGCGCGTCTGGCTCAAACCACCCTGAAAGAACACGACTACGAGTTAACAGAGAAGACCTATTGGAGCGACTCGCGAACCGCACTCACATGGATAAGGTCGGAGCCGCGTGCGTATAGGTCTTTCGTTGCACACCGCCCCGCCGAGATAGAAGATACCACGAAGAAAAAGGAAACTACGAGTCAACACATCGTGTGGAGGTACATACCCCCTTCCGCACCCTTTATGGGGAGGGGGGGGGCATGGGAACGTATGGTGAAAGCAGTGAAAGAAGTGCTTCGTGTCACCATGATGGAAAAGCATCCCAGCGACGAGATCCTGTTGACCTTACTAGCAGAGGTCGAGAACATCGGCAACTCGCAACCCTCACACATGTCTCGGTTGATCCTAACGATCCCGAGGCCCTCACGCCGAATCACATCCTCATCGGGCCCAACTGCCATGTGCCAACACCAGGGCACTTCTCTGCAGACGACGTGACTGCTCGCCAACAATGGAAGCGAGCTCAAGCCCTGGCTGACATCTTATGGAGGAGGTGGGTGAAGGAGTACCTTCCCCTACTGCAACACCGGCGGGAGCCCACCAGCACCGGCGTCGCCCCGAAGGTCGGGGACGTCGTCATCATCTGCGACTCCAATCTGCCACGCAACACCTGGCCGCGAGGACGCGTCAGCCGGGTGTTCCCAGGAGCCGACGGTGAGGTACGAGTCGTGGACGTCACCACCAGCAGCGGGCACGTACTACGGAGGCCTGCGAAGAAGATCGTCGTGCTACCAACGGAGCTCGCAGAAGAACAAGGGTCAGCGACGGCGGGAGAATGTGCACGACACAAATAGACAATGGACACATGTGCCAGTGACATGTAGATAAGTAAGCGTGAATGTAATGAACAAATTGTGAAAAATGTTAGGTTTACGTAAATTAAAACGTAATTATGTAATTATTTTAATAATAAGCTAAGATGAATAGCTTATTACTGTTATTAGTTAGTTTTCTGAGTAATTAAGTATGTTAGAGTCAAATTTAATAAAGAAAGTCCACTCCCTGAAAATCATAAGTAGCAAATATAATTACGACAATGCATTACTCAGAATCTAACATAACTTCGTATAAATAGGAAATACGACTTTGTATACTAGTATGTAAGCTTAATTACGCCCCGCGACTGCCTCTCACGACGTAAGAAGCGAATATGCGCTCCCCCGGCTCGTGCCATTTTATTATATAGTAGCTCGCGGGAGGCAGAGGCCATATATAAGTCTGAGGGGTCATTCCGCCCGCCATTCAGCGGCCCGACCTCGCGCGGTACAGGCGTAAATACCTATTGTTGTGCAACTCTTATTGCTACAGGTATACATATATAGTATATGATTAATATGTATAGTGTAAGTTATATGAATAAATGGAAATGCGGGGGTGAGGTAGTTTGGATCGCGGGCCAGCACTATCAAAAGACTATAAAAGCAGGGACGATTTGTTAGGAAATTACTCTCTCTCAGTACGCGGTCAAGAACAAGGAAGCTCAGCAAGGAATAGTACATCAAGGGTAGTGCTGGGCCAAGAATCCAATGCCTCGCTGACGTCATTCAAACCACCCATCCAAAGTGTTTTCATTCTTCGACCAAAATCTAAACATACAGTCCACTGAAGTCAAGTCAAGTAGTGACAGTCTATTCGGAACTGTACTAGGGGTAGGCTGTCACGAACAACTGCCAAGAATATTATTTATAAAATCGTGGGAAAAAAAGCCATACGATTTGCACAAAATCTAGCAAAAAATACATACGATTTACACGACGTGTTTACATGCTTGACACGCATGAGGTAGCGCAGGCTCTTATACTGAGTTCGGTGGACTTGCACGATAGGTTTAGTGTCGGTAGAGGAAGCTATGAAGTGAGGATAGGAGCATATGACAAGTTCTGGTCTCTCCTAGAGAGAAAAAGACTTGAGTATATGTGCGTATTTTTTATTATTCTTTACGTCCAAACAAAACTTAATAAGTGAAACGAACCATTAAATCAGATTTTAATCAAAATTATGATTTTTTTATATTTTTTCGCGCGGACCCCAAATTCAAAAAAAAAAAGTAGCCATGTTACGCCTTGTAACATTACGTATCTACCAGTGGAAGTGCCGTCAAAATTGGCCGAGCCAGTCCAGAGATTAACTGATTCAAGCAGACAGAAAAAAAAGACAAACAAAAACGTTAAAAATTGTATTTTATGTTATAACTATTATGTTTACATTCATATGCAATCATTAAGAATCTGTTATTTTAATATTACAAACAGAAACTTCAATTAAATCATATGTATAGATGTATAAATATAGATTATCATATAGACCAATTTTATTCTTAATAAATAAACAGTGGATAAAACCATGTTTAAAAACATATTGCAAGTATAAGGGTAAACTCATAATGTGTTTTATTAAATATTTTAGTACGGCAATCTACACATAAATTGTTTCAGTTGAACTTCGATTGTACGCCTTGACTCAATGTTCATTGTTTAATATATATTCAGGCAGCTGACTTCAAAATTGGATGAGCTGCTCATGGCCAGTAATAAATGCGTTGCTGTAAACACTGTAGTGGGTGTATAGCTTTATAAAATTTTACTATTTCGTTTGTATCAATAAAATACGTTATAAACGCGTAGTTAATGTCAGGGTAGGTATTGAAAATAAATAAGGTGTGGCTGGAAGCATTCACATCTTAGCTTTACTACCGCCATAACGTTCATTATAAAAGTGTTATTCATACTTTTCAGGAGATCCACTGTAACGGAGTAGTTCAGAACATTTAATGTTAATTAATAGATACAATATACTCACGCCTTTTTCTTTCCGTGGTAGGCAGAGAAAACAGCTCGCTATTTGCTTATATCAACTTACACTTCACACAATACGAATTTCCTTTACTGTTATTAAACCTTTCATGCAAGCCTGCCGGTTTCGAATGCTTTTGACCTGCCCTTTTTGCTAATGACAATCAATATTTAAAAAAAACAAGTTTACTTTTTATTTCTATAAGTGGGTACTTAAACCCACTTATAGAAATTGTGTACAAACTCACACCAGTTCGAGGGTCGCTTGATTGAGTATAGTACGCGTTCAATAAATCCAAATTCGAATTGGAATCGGGGGTGGTTATGTCGGGCTAAAACCGACTAAAACCGCACGCCGTCTCGGGTCTTCAGTGTCTATATTCTGCCAATTCAATTATTAATGCTTATGAAATGCGCAATAAAAAAAGTTGTCAGATATTTTTTCAGGAGTGATGATTCGAGAGATAACTAAACCTGCATTCTTTCGAGCATCAACATAGAGACAGGAGACTGTTTGATCGAACAATTTTGCATTACCTTTGTAGTAAATATAACTCGGAGCAGGATTAAATTGCTCATAAATAAAATTCTTAAATAACTGTACGACCTTTCCGCATAGAAGATTCCACTTAAATGATTTTGTTCGTCTTAGTATCTGTTTATTGCATGATTGTATATTCATGATAAGGCTACTATTGGAAGTACATTACAAGACTCTACTATGTATGAATGGAAATGTCGAATGGTTCTATTATTTCTTAGGATCATTTTAATATAGCTAAACATTTAGATGAACGCAATATATCTAAATATATACATAATGCTCGAGGACTTTGAGAACTATTGAACCGGATCAATGCGAGACGGATTTGCATACGAAGAGTAGAGCGAATTGTCTCCTAAATTTAATGAGGCCCTCTATTTCGTATAATTTTCAAAGATCAAGAGTTTTATAGATGTAAGGTTGATTTGCACTTATTTATATCGTCTTAGTACGAAAAATGAGAGGATTTTGAAAAAGAAAGGAAGGCAAGTTATTTATCGATTCATACCAAATCAGCATTTTACTACTTAAGGTCGATTTTATGTGGGAGGGTAGGTAGTAATTCTTTTCGTCCATCTGGCCCTTTCGTAACAAAATCTTGAATATCTTCCAATATATATTAATAGGTTCCTGTAGGTCCGGGAACTTGGTAATTATATCACGCGGGTGCATGTAGCCGCAAGCAACAACTAGTCATTTATACACATAGTTAACTATGTACTAAATATTATAAGAAATTGACAATAACCTTCTGTTAACTGTTTCTTTAAAACTCGCCCATTAATTTGTCTGCGTAAATTTGAATTGCAAAACATACTTGCGACTTTATGCGCTAACTAGATTATGTAATTTCCAACTCGATGCTGAACTTAGTTAATTAAATAATTACCTTAATTGGATGAAGTGTATTAAACGTATCAACTTGTTTGTCTTAGCGGAGGATCTTACCTTGTCTATAGTCATGAAACCTTAGGTATTGATTACTTCCTAATAAGAAACATATAAGGAAGGTAATCCAAAGGTATGTATATACCTATGTAATGAATACGTTAATTCCCGTTAACATTATTGTATAACATATAAAGTGTCTTATCAATATTAACCTCTGAAAGTAAAAACAAATCGATGTTGCCGGAACTGTTCGAAGGTTTAATAATAATAATTTAAGTGATATACTGATCTTTAAACTAGAAATCCGTTTAAGTTACGTTTAAGAATCACAAATAAGTATAGTCTTAACACGTTCAGACCGGCGTGTACCACCGGTGGAGCACGGAGTATTTGCTGACACGGCGAGGTGTACCACCGGTGGCCACGTTACACTATACTTTCAATATACTAAGAATTTCGTGCCGCTTTGAGAGAAAGTGTTATACTTACCGTCCCCGCCTAGTAAAATAGACCAATTTTCATAGTGCAGCTCAGGAGGTGGATATTATTTCGAGAAGTAAACAAAAATCAATATTGAAAAATTGTATTTATTACAGCTGGAAATAGAGTGAATGGGGCACTACACAACTTTATGAGCAGCCGGAAAGTGTCCGAAAAGGCACGACTGGCTGTACATGGAGGAGTATTAGTGCCGACTCTTATGTATGGTAGTGAAAGTTGGGTGTGGCAGAAAAAGCATCAAAGTAGAGTGAATGCAGTAGAAATGCGTGCGTTGCGAAGTATGTGTGGATTGACTTTGAGAGATAGAGTGAGAAATAGCGTGATAAGAGAGCGATGTGGATTAACAGAAGATGTAGTGACGAGAATTGAGAAAGGTATGTTAAGATGGTTCGGTCATGTTGAGAGAATGAATGAAAGAAGACTAACGAAACAGGTGTATGAGGCGAGTGTGGATGGTACCGTCGGAAGGGGAAGACCTAGGCGCACATACCTGGACCAAATCGGGAAAGTGTTAGAAAAGGGGCAGGTCAGGAGTACCTAAACCGACGAGCATGCATGAAGAATGTTATGAGAGTGAATGAGGCGAGAGAAGTGTGTCAGGATCGTGGCAAATGGAGATCCGTGATCTCTGCCTACTCCTGTGGGAAACAGGCGTGATTTTATGTATGTATGTATGTATGTATGTATTTATTAGAAGAAAAAATGACAAAATCACGACATAAATTGTACGGAATAAAAATTATTTATGATAAAACGTTGAGAAAATGTAATCATTAGAAAATTAAATCAAAATTGAAATAGAAGTAAAATAGAATAAAATACCATCACAGATTGTATAAAAACAAAATTATTTTGTATGAATTGTATTGAAACAATGCAAACACATTGGTTTTTCACACGCAGAGCAAAATGTATTAACGCGTTTCGATTTTTTTCTAGCCTCACCCGCAGATTTGGTTGTTGTAAAATGGTCGTAACAAGGCCTGCATCTCTTTCGGGTATCTCTGAGTTTTCCTTCCGTTTTATTGTGCTTTGGCTTTCTTTGTGCATGTGGCTCACCCTCCTCTGCAGCGACATCGGGTTGATTATCAGTGCTAGGCTAGCTAATCATGTCTTTTATAATTTGTTCGCGAAATACTAAAATACTTAGTTTTTTTCCTGTTCCAAATTTTTGGTGAATAACCCAGGCATTTACCAACATTGTGCCACAGACAATCTCAATGATTAGCTCGCAATACCACTTTAGGGTTATTCTAAGGCTGGTTTACCTATAATACTTGCTTATTAGAGATAGAGAGAAAGCGTAATTCATGTCTTATCCTGTCCGTGTCCACCGGTGGCGCACGCCGACTGGCACGACATTTGGTTCATGGGGCGGTGATGTACCACCGGTGGCCACATGAAGATTTGCACCGTAGGATACCAAGTACCTATTCATGAGGTGCCGGTCTGAACGTGTAAAATGTAGGTAAAGTAAGCAGTTACTACTTCTCATATTATTTTAAACATGAACTGTTCATCAAGCCATGCTATAGCTAGATACTATATTATGAAAAAAGGTTTTTATTTTGTAATAATCGTTATTAAATGGGAATTATTAAAAAAAAATTAAACGTAATCCGTTACGATCGCAGAACTCCTGTTAGTAAGCGACGTCTCAAATTATCCATCCCAGCGCGGCAAGTAATTTTTTTTTCACGGCCTTAATTGGCCGCGGGTTGGTTTCGTTCACTTTCAGTTACGTTCCGAGTCAGATCCGGACTATGTGGTGGCCAGGAAATGTCTCTGGTTTGAGTGATCACTTTATTAGGAAAAAGTTGACGGATGACAGGATTCTGACTGACCATACCCCTAACACCATAGCGGTGTTAGGGGTATGATCAGTTGCTCTATCCTGTTGTAACCAGGTCCGCATATTGAAGCCTGAAAAATTGTCCAAGTCTGGTGTCAAAAAGTCTGCGATAATTGCCGATGTAACGATGTTCTGGGTAAGTTTAATGCACTGGAACGCTTACGAGTAGGCTGAGTAGGATTTCCTCAAGCTGACTGTGTCACTACGTTGATGTTTTCTTCAGCCCATGATGTACTTTATGGCTGACTAAATCTAACCGCTGTTTATCCTAATTCAAACTAGTCTGCTTGAATTTAGTAACTCAGTTCTTAATCGTTTGAATACTTGGAGCACGACGCTCCAAGTATCAATCTCAAGTTCCAGTCAATAAAGCTCAAGTTGTGTAAATTGTGTTGTTCTCGAAATTTACGGTCGCAATGGTAGCCGAATCATTATTTTGGAAAAACTTGCGCACGCTAAAATATGTGCGGCACAGGTGAAACGCGAACACGGAACTGAATTCCCAAAAACAATCGGTATTCCTTTCACGCTGCTTCCGCGCCCCCCCTGCATTTTATTCGAAAATAGCTGATCCGGCAAACTTCATTACGAATTAGAATCAATTTATGGTGGTTAAAAAAATCCCCCT
Organism: Cybosia mesomella; assembly: GCA_946251805.1. Lineage (NCBI taxonomy): Eukaryota > Metazoa > Arthropoda > Insecta > Lepidoptera > Erebidae > Cybosia > Cybosia mesomella. The sequence continues at coordinate 16,951,005 of OX276392.1, forward strand.
TATTTAGCGACCTTACATCCCGCATTAGAAACCCGAGACGGCTTGCGGTTTTGGTCGATTCTAGTCCGATTTAACGACCCCCTCTGGACGGCGCCGGCGGTGGGATAACCGTGGGGATTTCGAGAAAAAAAAGCCCACAAAATGGCACAGGCGGAGACAAAACTGAAAAACCTAAGATCATGAAAATCGGTCAGCCATTCTCGAGTTATAAGAGTATATATTTTAAAATTTCCAAAAATAAATGTCAATAGATTTAGATCGGAAAAAGAGAACATAAAAGAGGACGAGACTTTAAACCGCGACCAGTCCGGGATCTAAATCTATAGGAAAAGTAAGAATACTAATTGCTTAAAAATGTAATTGAATAAATGTTAAGTCATATTGCATGAAGTTTTCGTTAGCGCTCTTCCTTCAGTGGTTACGTAATTCGCCTTCATAGACTTAATAAAATAATATTGTTTGGTTCTTAGGAAAACGAGCCCCCATCCACATTGCCATTACGCGATGTCTAGTGGTAAATATAAAAAGTCTGCGGTTTTGATTGTTGGTCATCGCCATCGCGAAAATTTTTTAGTGTGTTGCCAAATAATAATTACATAACATTGTGTATGTATTGCAAGAAGTGCCTGATAGCTATCTGGTGTGTACCTACCTTTTTTTTTTTTTTTATCGTGCGGAAATCCCTTCGGATACCCCCCCGCCGGCCAGCGGGGGCGGTTATGTCGGGCTTGCACCGACTAAAACCGCACGCCGTCTCGGGTCTTAAGACGCCGGGGTGTAAGGTTACCCATAGAGCATATCCCTCGCACCTCGGCTGACCCTGGGCCATCTCACCACTAACAGCATCGCTCATCCTGTCTCCTCTGAAAGCAGACCTACCTACTAGCTATAGTAATGAATATATCGATATCCTGACTTTATTTAAAAGTTTTTACTCGTTCAATAACTGGGTGATTATTATAATTCAGCTGAAAAATAATGATAATCCCATGTTTCTGTTTGTTCATAAATCACAATGTAATATTATTGATTGAGTGATACATTAACGGTAATAATTCATCAATTAAAAAAAAAGATATTCAAATATTTGAACTAGGACATAGGGTCCTAGTTCAAATATTTGAATATCTTTTTGATTAAATTCTTTTACTTTTTTTAACGTGTGGGAACCCCTACGCGCTTCACCCCATCGGTGCCAACGAAGGGATGGGCGTGTCGGAATCGAACCGACTAAAACAACACGGTGTCCTCCTCAAAGTGTCCATTGCCGGGCACCCCGGGTAAGCCCTCAAAAGGATAACCCGAGGGTTACCGGCATACTATAACCGCCACCGCAGCCTCGCCTGGTGGGGTCGGGTCTTATCCCGCGACGGTGAGTTGGCAGGCGTGTGTAGGACACACAAGACACGCCTCTATCTTGCCCTGCTTCTGTAAGGACGGCGAGTCGGCCGACTACCGTCCTCAGGCCCCGATCATGGAGGTCGGTAGTCCTGGGCGTAGACATGGCGAGGACGCCGCAGAATGCGGAATTTCGGGGTCAGGGTTCTCTCCCGCTCCCTCTCCACCGCCTCTTTCACGCGCATTACCTGCTCGCAGAAACAGGTAGCGGCGTGCCAACTGCTCCCGTCGGAGACCACGGCTCTAACCATTGTGTCCAGCGAGAGAACGTCCACGACCAGGACTGCAACAAGAACTCGGCGTTGACTCGCTCACGCTGGGCCCTCCACTAACGTGTGGAGCACCGTGTCTTCGCCAGGATCCTTGCAGTGCTGGCACTGCGACGTTGCCTTTCGTAGCACCCGTGTCCGGTAATTATCTGGGACAAGAGGTCGCCGTGGTGCCTCTCCAACCACTCCTCCATGACCGAACTCACTGCTGCGATGGAGGATTCCCCCCACCTTGTTTGCTCAAGTCACATCCTCCATGTCTCCATGAGTTCCTGGTGGAGCTGGGACCGCTGAGCCCTGATTTCTCGGGGCTCCAGCCTATGGCTAGTGCCAGTGTCCAGTGCCTCCTTGCGCCATTGGTACAACGACGCAAGGGCGCTTCCAGGTCCCATAGAGGGGTCTCGGCTAGGGGACATGCTACTCCGACGGAGATCGTCCGATACCCCCTGATGATTCTGACGGCCATCACTTTCAACGGGCTGTTTAGAACAGTCACGTTGTGGGCCGCCACACTTTCCGTCCATACGGGGGCCCCGTACAGGGCCATGCTTTGCACGATCCCCAGGTACAGTCTCCTAGTGGGAGCGTTGGGTCCCTTAATGTTGGGCATCAGCCGCGAGAGTGCGGCCGCAGCCCCCTTCAATTTAGGGACCAGACTTCGGAGATGTGGTCCGAAGTCCCATCGGCTATCGAGTACGAGCCCCAGATACTTCATCGAAGGCTCGACGTCGATGCTAACGCCCCCTACGGGTGCTACCGGAACTAGGACCCTTATATTGATATTGATTACTAAGCCTTTTTTTTTTTTTTTTTTTTACGTGCGGAAATCCCTTCGGATACCCCCCCGCTGGCCAGCGGGGGTGGTTATGTCGTGTCTCGACTAAAACCGCACGGTGTCCTCCCCAAGTGTCCGTTGCCGGGCACCCCGGGTAAGCCCTCGAAAGGATAACCCCAGGGTTGCCGGCGGACTTTGGCCGCCTTCGCGGCCTCGCCTGGTGGGGTCGGGTTTTATCCCGCTTCGGTGAGTTGGCAGGCGTGTGTAGGGCACACTCGACACGCCTCCGCCACGGCCTGCTTCTGTAAGGACGGCGAGTCGGCCAACTGCCGTCCTCAGGCCCCGATCATGGAGGTCGGTAGTCCTGGGCGTAGATGAGTCTGCGGCGTCCTCGCCGCAGACTGCGAAATTCGGGGGGCAGGGTTCTTTCCCGCTCCCTCTCCGCCGTCACTAAGCCGATAAGTCGATTACTAAGCCTAAGGTAAACCTTTATATATATTGAGTGTATTTGTTGAACGTAATACTTACGTATTAACGTAAGATTCTGCATTAGATTGGTTATTAATTTCCACTGTTTGCACAGGTTTGCATCATTGTTTGGATTATTCAAACTATCATTAACTCTGTTAAAGTTGTGTCTATACGTTAATAAAGTTTATATTAAACAATTGATAACACAGTCGTACGTCCCTCGCTGATTGAGTTAGGAATTGTTTTTGTTTTCTCGTACTAATTGTAAAACAACATAAAATAACTAATACGATTACTGGATAGTTATAGTAATAGCTGTGTATAATTAGACTAGTTGAAAAGGTTTAAAATTGAGTATTTGTCCGTTGACAACAATTGTTTCATTTTTAGTATAATATATGCATGCATGTAAGCTCAATAAGTTTCTACCAGTTATTGTTGCTATTTAGAACTCGGTCGAATATTGTCGTATTCACGGGATCGTTTATTTCGGGTGTTAGAGCGACGAGAGCGTTGACTCAATGAGATTACGATTTAAATATAGGCGGGGGCGAGTTGCCAAATCATTGGGGAAATGTTCGGACCCAGAATCGTGACTGAAGAATTTCAAATTGCGATTGTTTCATTAAAGCAGAAGCGCGAAGTCAATCTTATCACATAAGCTTGACACAGATTCCTTGGCTTTTAAATAGTTTGTTTTGAAGGGACAGTCTTCTTATAATAGTCGAGTTTTGCACAATGCATTTGCAGTATAAACTTGATTATCGTTGATTAACAACCAACGGCAATTTTTACGCCACATGTGTTCCATTTCGTTAAATTTACCATTTGCGGTATATTCTTGTTATCATTGACTATCAATCGATCCGATCAAACCGATCTATTATGCCACGCTTGTTCCATTCGGTTAAATTCACTGAGAGTCTATATTTATTGTCTTAATACCTGAATTGGTAATAAATAATCTGGCCAGGAAGATGTAAAGAAGTATCTATATATATTAATATTTACTATTATTATTTTAAACTGATGATGTTTCATAAAATAAGGATGGTGGTGTTCAATGGCGGTGATGGGTCAAAAGAATGAAGAATATTATTTTTGTAGTACTATTAGTAAACGGATTAAAAGGGTTAAAATTATTTTAGTTCTGTATTCATAAATTTAAATTTCATTAATTATGTCAATGTAAAATCTATCTTTATTTAATTTTATACTATTCAAACGATTGTTAGCGATTTTATTATCTACAATTTTTTGAGGATAGCAGCACCAATTCACTCGATTTGCACCCACATATCATTAACTAATATGCAATATCTCTTTAAAATTGTCAATGTTAATTAAAATTATACAGTAACTAATTACGAAAATTAACTACCCGTGCCAATGCTTAGACCATTGGGACCTGTCCTTGTAAGCGTAAAGTTGCGTGTCATAATATTGGATAATTTTTATTTCACCAAATAAAATAGTAGTGTTTTAAGTCTAAAGTCTACGTCAGTCTGTCAGTTCGTACTTTTTCGGTGTCGTGACGGAAGGATCTATTTCAACGCAGAAGACTAACTTCCTTGAATTTCTTATTCTGTCTGTCTGACTGCTGTCTTCCATAATACAGGCATTACCCTAGTATGGAATACAGTTTCAGTATGTTCAGTGTCCTTTCTGTTTGATTGTATCCATCTGTCTAAAATGTGTACTTAAGTCAAATAAACATTTATAAAAAAAAAAGTTGATTAGTTTTTCATCTGGTAACGTCATGTTTAATTTAACTTATCCAAATGAAATAACTATAAGTCCATATTTTTTACTTTTAAAACTCTTATTGATCAAGGGCATTATAGCCTCGATATTCAAGGGTTTTTGAAATTAATGTTTTTCAATTTAAGTATCTCGATTCGTTTTGTAAATATGATGGCCTTGCTGTAGTGTGGACCACTCCGTGAATTAATTGTGGGCATGATATGATTGTGTACATTTTGAAGTCAGTGTAGTTTTAGTTCGGGGTTCCATTTAAGTATTCGTCGTGCCCAATATAGAACCTTATTGATGTTGCCACTTTGTGACTCTGTAGTAGCGCCACATTTATCTGCATTTTGAAATTATAGAATAACGCGATTATAAATTTTATTCGTTTTTTATTTTTACTTTTCCCGGGGATTTCATATTGAAACCTACAGGGGTGATTAATAAGACAATAATAAGACTTATAACTGTAAAAAAAAATGGTTTAATGATTTTGATAGGTGATACCTACAGTCGGGGTGCGAGGGCAACCTTACACCCCGGCGTCTGTAGACCCGAGACGGCGTGCGGTTTTAGTCGGTTCAAGCCCGACATAACTGCCCCCGCTGGCCGGCGGGGGGTATCCGAAGGGATTTCCGCACGATAAAAATAAAAAACAAAAAGGTACCTTTTTTTTTTTTAAAAGGTACCTATTGATAAATGTTCACGTTTCATTTTACCATGTACCTAATATAAAACAATTATCATATCTGAAACCACTTCCGTGTGAAATGATACGTAGGTAGTGGTGAGTGCAGTGGGTGAGATAGCCGTTATCATATTATATACTGGCCGGTAATGGCTTTTTGGTCATATCTCCGGTTCTACTTAAACAGTTGCAATCAAACATACGGCTGCTTTTAACTCTGTCCAAGACTTTTCTAATGGAAAAACTGCATTAAAATCAGTTCATTCGTTTTTGCGTTCATAGCGAACAAACAGGCAAGCATTCCAAAATAGTAGTTTATGCAACTGTCATATAAGAAGGGGTATTAAAACACGAGAGTCTGTTTATATATATATGCGATAATAGGTTGACTCGAGTGTTTTAATACCTTTTTTTTTTTTTTTTTTTCGTGCGGAAATCCCTTCGGATACCCCCCCGCCGGCCAGCGGGGGCGGTTATGTCGGGCTTGCACCGACTAAAACCGCACACCGTCTCGGGTCTTCAGAGGCCGGGGTGTAAGGTTACCCATAGAGCATATCCCTCGCACCTCGACTGACCCTGGGCCATCTCACCACTAACAGCATTGCTCATCCTGTCTCCTCTGAAAGCAGAGGAGTACGGAGAGCGATGTGTTCCCGCCACGTTGGGTATTGGCCGACGATCAATGCCAACCCTATGAAGGGGTGAAGGGGAAGCCATTGACCGCCGCCCAGGGTGTACCGGCCGCTCCGATTCCGTTCCCCCCGGACTGCAGCGGGATCGGAATCGGAGCGACACTCGAGGAGGTTACCCAACACACACCCCGTGTTTTAATACCTAAGTTATATGCAGTTTCATACACTACTTTATCTTCACTCATAGGAAAAATTGAAATTAAGCAAAGTAGGTAGGTTACAATTTTTGCATTCGCCATTTTTTTCAAAGTTCGAACTGCGCATGCGTGCGCGTTGTTTTTCATATTCAGCCTATGGTTTTAGGCTTAGTTTAATGAATAAAAAAAGATAGCGGTACTGTAATGAGTTTTATGATATAGTTGGCGGTACTATAATAAGTTTTATTTTTAATTTTATGTAAAGTGCGTATGTATAGAATCGTCTTTGAATTCGTAATTCGAATTTTTCGATTTGAGTGTAGATAAAAATTTTTTTTTGTTCAGAATCGGTCATTTAACGTATCCTAAGTTTGTTTCAAAATATCTCCAATGTACAGACACAGCTAATTTACAATTTTACAATACTATAGGTGGATTGTATTCAATATAACTCTCGGTCCCATAAGAGTAGGTATTCGTATACCCTTGTAAAACACATGCATGCGTTAACATCTTTAGCACGAAACTTTGTTCACTATCAGATTCAAAATGAGAGTGCGTGTGACATTGCTGCCTTTCTGCTAGATAGTGGTAGAGACATTAATTCTTAGGGACTTTTGGCACTATCCGTATAGCAATGGATACTGTTAACATGACAACATATCATCGATATGTAGTAGAAACATTGGGCGCTGTAAACTACACGTACGGATAAATGTCATGCTTCTGAAAAACAGTCAACTAGCTAGCCTGTATTACGTAGCTGTAGAGACTTCGGGTGCTAAGTCAGAAGTCACGGGTTCGTTCCCCATTCGGCGCAAATATGTGTATATATGTTTATTTGCATTCGTCTGGGTGTTTTAGTGTGTTTATTAGGATTCTAGACCCCAAACCTTAAATTTAAAATCTGGTTTAAGATATGGTTACTTGGGTCTAGACAGCGCTGTGTAGAATATCCAAGAACGTAATTAATTGGAACCTTGATACGACTTTGGTATCAGCCCCTAACTGCTTTTAATAATCCATCTAAATTAGAATCACCGCCCGCCAAAATGTCCTTGAAATACAAACGAAATGGCGGTATCGGTAATGTATCAGTTGTGACTGAACACAAAGATATTTTTTTTTGGAATTCTTGTCTCTTTGTCTATTTCGCGATGGACGCAAAAAATACTGAACATATTTTGAATCGGCTTTAGAAGAAGATAGAGATAGATAGATAGATAGAAGATAGGCTTTAGCTTTAGAAAGGTCTTGTTCAGACTTAAAATCTATCGTATGTTTGATTGCAATCGGTTAAGTAGAACCGGAGAAATTACCAAAAAACGACAACCGAGCACCGAACGGGCGGAGCCGCAGGCATCAACTAGTAAACAATAAAGTCATATATCTAAAATTACGGGCACATAATATAAAGCAGCTAAATTGTGTATGTGCAGTTAAAGAACTTCTAAAGCCAATGGATGTCGTGAGGAAACATCAAAGAAATTTGATTGTTCACAATACTTCTGAAGATAAAAGGCTTTAACCTATTTACATTGTACGTTTTTCTTACTGCATTACTTTGCTATTTACCGTACGTTTAAAGAAGGTTAAGAAAATTAGATAGCAAGCTCATCTGACATTAATTGATTGTACCACCAAAACAATTATAGAACACTTCAGGTGGCAATTTTTTTTTTTTACGTGCGGATATCCCTTCGTATACCCCCCCCGCCGGCCAGCGTGGGCGGTTATGTCGTGCATCGACCAAAAACGCACGGTGTCCTGCCCAAGTGTCCATTGCTGGACACCCCGGGTAAGCCCTCGAAAGGATAACCCCAGGGTTACCGGCGGACTTTGGCCGCCACCGCGGCCTCGCCTGGTGGGGTCGGGTTTTATCCCGCGTCGGTGAGTTGGATGACGTGTGTAGGACACACACAACACGCCACTGCCACGGCCTGCTTCTGTAAGGACGGCGAGTCGGTCAACTGCCGTCCTCAGGCCCCGATCATGGAGGTCGGTAGTCCCGGGCGTAGACGAGTCTGCGGCGAACTCGCCGCAGACTGCGGAACTCGGGGGGCAGGGTTCTCTCCCAAGTTAATCATACGCACCATCAGAATATACCACCAGAAGAAAAACCGTGCTTTACATATAGCGTTACATTACGGCGCATTGTGGGTGCTTTGGGCCCCACTGGCACACCTGCTGATTGTCGGACGAGGTTCTGGCGGAGCCTTTCCTTTCAGGGTTGGAAGATCTGACGGCAGCTACTCTAAAAGCCGTATAAGCCAACTCAAAAGGATTACAGGGAGCAAGCGAACCCCGGGCTCCAAGGTAAGAGCCTGGGAACATAGCTAAGATAATGTGAGGACCAGCAAGTACGATGTAATCTATTTTAAATTGGAAAAGTTTCTCCATTTGAATCTTTTCAATAACTCTTATACGTAATGCTCCTTTTACGTAACTCCAGTAAGAATACAATACGTACTTAACTTACTTTTTAGGGGAAATTTCTTACAAAATGTCACATTTTTAAGGTGTTACCTGAATCTACTTATAAATTATTGTTATAATTTATGAAAACTTCAGAATCGTTTTTGTCAGATAATAAAATTGATTTAAGCGGGGTGCACCAAGATCTTCGAGGCCCAAGTCCACCTCACCTGCAAGGGAGTGCCTAAACCTATTGATTGATGAATGCCGCTCAGGCGTAGGCTTTTTACACTCAGGGTTCGGGGTCAGATGGTAGTCGCCTACGTATAATACAAAATAAATCAAATTGTGTAAAGGAGAAGTGGGAGAGCCGCCTCGGCCTCCAATGTGTAAGCTTTGGAAGCAACCGTAATTAGCGCTCGGATAAAGAGAAAGAATGAAACATAATTTATTATGCTGTTAGAAATCGATATTTCTATATGTATCATAAATTCTCATTTAGTAATCGTCTTTAAGAACTTTTAGGGTCTGATTTAATCGTTTTTCTAGAATCAGTCACCCGTTTACGTTTAGAGATTACTTCGATCAATTCACTTACCACCCTTTATTCATGAATTCTTCTATGGAGACGGTTTATTTGCATAATGAATTCTTAAGGCTCGCTTCTAACCGAATTCCCTCAGGTTCAAGTTCGCATCAGTGACCTTAAATTTATTCTGCGTGTAAGCTTTACCAACCTTGGTAAACTTTATGTATGTACTTACGTTATGTATTTGAGCCATTTGAGGTTGAATAAAAAGTGTGATGATCATTAAAAACCCACCTCTATCCAAAACTGTTATACAGGCAAACTATACTTGTACCTTTTTTTTTTTTTTTTTCGTGCGGAAATACCCTCGTATACCCCACCGCCGGCCAGCGGGGGCGGTTATGTCGGGCTTGAACCGACTAAAACCGCACGCCGTCTCGGGTCTGCAGACGGGTGAAAGGTTGCCCATAGAGCATATCCCTCGCACCCCGACTGACCCTGGGCCATCTCCGGTTTTGAGATGGCCCCCTCGTAAATTTGGTATTAAATCAATATATCAACAAAAGTGATCTGATCTGACCTCACAGTTGAATAAAACCAGTCTTAGCTAAATTGCGCCAGGCGTGTTTACAGTTGAATACTTATATTATCGATCAATCATGAGTAGGTTAATTCTCGTATCGGATTGTCCACGATTATTGTCTTTCTGTTAGTGTGTATACAACCATATCAGCTATGGTAATTAAATTTGACAATAAAGTAGCTTGGGATCTAGAGAAATATACAGGCTACGTTTCTGTCTGTGAAAATCTTCGTCCATGCATACGAAAAACCGGTAAAAAGCTTTTTAGTAGATACGTAATAATTATAGTATCATGACCCACACAAAACTCATGGAACTAAGGTGTTATACAGGTTATAAATTATATGATTTTATTGATATTAGTATGATTTTCGATAAATTTTGTAGAAATAAATGAAAAGAAGCTCATTAAACGTATTTCACAACCGTGCAAACTCGAATTTTTTTAAGCTGCATAGTTCTGACTGGCGTAGAATATGGTTCTGAAAAGCAGCTCTGGAAATATAGGACAGTGCTGGCATTAGTCAGTCAGGAAATAGCTGAGTAAGCCCTCGAGCAAAGCTGTAGGCAGAGTCATATTAGATATGCTTTAACCTGTTTTTAGATCGTAATCACGCCACATCTTACATGGCCTTACTAGCCAGTAGGACGTGCCGTGGTATCGACCTACGAGTATATTAATTATTAAAGAATACAACTGTACCGCACGGATTCTTCGCTCATGTATTGTACCGTCGTCACTGTCTTTACAAAAACCAATAGAAGGTTACGAATTGAATGATACTTCTAGTTATAAAAGTATGTCACAGAATCCCGTCTGTACGACGGAACTGATTTATATGAAATTTTGTATGTACATTTGAATACATTCCTGAGAGGCTCAGATTCACAATTGGACCCGGTATATAGAGCTTCAATCGGGTTCCAGGATATTTATGCAACTTGTGATCAGAACAGCTTCTGTCGGGTCGGATAATTTACGTATAAAGTTTTGTTTCTTTTTTGGCTAGTCACCCCATTCATTTAAGTCTTACCCGCAATATAATATGATATAGATTTAATGTTGAATTTTCCAAATTTTTCAACTATTGTTACAATTGTGTTGATAATTCTATCAAACATTATTTTGATGGAGTCCGTAACTTAATTTCGACAGACATATGTTAGATTATTGGAATATCGACTGAAAGATTGTGCGAATAGAGTTTATTGCGAAACAACTTTTTGTCGCCAAACGCTGCTTCGACTGAACGATTCTTCGAATATTTGTCGATCGATGGACTGATGTTTCGAATGTTAACTTCAAAACATTGTTTGTAGACATCGCGGTACATAGGAAGCACTGTACTCAGAGATCTCTCTTCATAGATAGCACTTCTTGCCATAAACTTTCCGGACTAGTGATTCCGGCGCTTCGCCGGCCGCTACCGCGGCACGCTTGCTTCGCTCGCTCGGCTCGCGCTTTGTTGGGGTCACAGTTCTAACCTAACCTAACCCACTTTACTTATTTTCGGAATATAAGCCGAGCGAGGCAAGAAGTGTGAAACATCAGTCCATCGATTGATAAATATTCGAAGAATCGTTCAGTCGAAGCAGCGTTTGGCAACAAAAAGTAGTTTCGCAATAAACTCTATTCGCACAATCTTTCAGTCGATATTCCAATAATCTAACATTATGTCTCTCGAAATTAAGTTACGTACCCTATTTTGATGAAAGGTTTGTTAACATAAATATAGTGTATATTAACCCTTAAACAATTGCGATCCTATGTGCATTATTTTTAAAAGACACATTGATTTATTTTTTTCGTTTAAAAAGAATATTAATAACTGAATTTAGTAATATTCCCCCTAACCCCTCCAGCTAAGCTTAATTGCTTGTGTTAGGACTGAGTTTACGTCGGTAGTGTAATGGCCAGGATTCGATCCCGGGACCTCTCGATCCTAGGGTCGACTCCTTAACCACTAAACTACCGAACGCTATAAATATTCGGGTAATAGGGGTTCGCTTATTTCATATTTCTTATCAAAATTAAAAAAAAAAAAGTGGAATTGGTAGTTTTTCGGGTGGTAAATAATTTACCATTGTCCGTTTAGTATAACGATATTTCGCGGGTTGGTGGCATTTAGTTACCATTATCCATTCCGGTTTATTTTTTATTTCTTGACTAGTGACTTCCTCCTGCTTTTCTTTTGTGTTGGAAATTAAGTAGAAATACTATTGTACAATTTATTTGCATTAATGACCATATAAATGTAAAGTTTAATTTTTTAATAATATGATAACCGATTTTTTTTATTATATTAAAAAAAATATCCGAAATCAAGTAACCTTGTACAGTTCTGGGAGTTAATAACATTTAAAACTACATCAGTATTTACAAACCTACAATTACATATATTACATTAGATTTTTGTCAAAGCGTGAATGGATAATGGTAAATTATTTAACACTTATTAGAGATATGAAAAACCATATAAATATTCCATCTCGGGTCCTGCTAACTAGTGAGCCGAGATAACAAATATTGTATTTAGGAACTTGGACCGAAAAAGTTGTTACCAGAATTTTTCTTGAACAGAATTAGAAAAAATCTGCCAAGAACTTGAAATTTTGAAATTTTCACAAAAAAGTAACGGTGCCACTAACTTTGAAAGTATCTTGAAGTGACAAGTGATCGTTGAGAGGTATTGAGATGAAATATATTAGAAATGAATTTGATTAATAAACTAAATAAGTAACATTGAGACCATTGCCATAGCGAATAGAATTCGACGTTTTAAGTAAAAACTCTAAAGTGTTAAAATAGTTAACTTTCTTTGATTAAGGGTTAAAGCATAGATACATTTTATACCAGTGCAGGTACTGTGATAGGTAAGTATCGTATTGGGGTGTGTGTTGGGTAACCTCCTCGAGTGTCGTTTCGATTCCGATCCCGCTGCAGTCCGGGGGGAATGGAACCGGAGCGGCCGGTACACCCTGGGCGGCGGTCAATGGCTTCCCCTTCATGGGGTTGGCATTGATCGTCGGCGAATACCCAACGTGGCGGGAACACATCGCTCTCCGTACTCCTCTGCTTTCAGAGGAGACAGGATGAGCGATGGTGTTTGTGGCTGAGGCCACCATAGGGTCCTGGGGGATCCAGGGGCGGGTTGGCCCACTGCTAACGCAGGGGCCGACGGGCACTTGTGCCGCCGCCGGTGAGAGAGGACTAGCCATCCTCTCGCGTTCCGTAATCGGCAGGTGATCAGCAACGACCTGACTGGTGGCTCCAGAAGGGTACGCCGTGAACTTGCTGACCGGAGGGCTTGCCTTTATTGGCCGGCCCACGACAAGGAAAAGTCTATAACACCCGACAGCTAAGTCGTAAAAACCTATGGATACCAGCCGACCTCCATAGTATATAGGCTTATCCAGGTGCAGGTGGCACCGCCTGGATGGACCACCTTTCCCCCATACTCGTGGGATATACTATGGATTGTAATCTTTATATCAAGGAAAAACCGGACAGGAAAACAAATACAAACGACAATGGCAAGAATATGGACACAGAAAAGGACGGAGTCTGCGCGGAGGTCGCGCAGCAGGCGGGCGTAGAGGTGACGCCAAACACCTCGGCGGTGTCGGAGAGGTTTGACACCGCCAGCGAAAAGAGTAGGGCGGCAAGCCCGTTAGGATTGGGCGTCAAGGCGCAGAAGCGCAAACGGCGCCCAAAGAAGCAGCGACCAGGGGAGGGCGTGTCGGATGAGGATTACACCCTCACCGGGACGGCCTCCTCTAGCGACGAGGCGACAATGTGGGTGCCTAAGGTGGCTGCAGTCCGCCGGGCGCGAGGAGGGTTGAGGGGTGGGCAACCCAGCAGGGCCCCCTCGGCCACTGGGAGGTCCGCGGAAAAATCGCCGCCGAGGCCTTCCACCTCGGCGGTGACGGAACCGAGCGGGAGGACGCGGTCTCTTTTGGAGAGACTCCAGAAGGTGACCGCGTCATTCCAGGGGTCCCCAAACCCTGAGCAGGAGGCGATGTTGAGCATTGTGCTCGACATCGCCTCCGAGAATGAGGGCCTGGCGGCGCAGCTGGCCGAGTCCCGTCGAGAGACGGCTCGACTAGCTGCAGCCGTCGAGGAGCTCAAGAGGGGGATGGCGAGCTCGGCCCAAACGGCGCAAAGGGCGCAGCCGGCGGAGCAGACACGCGTGACTCGCTCGTCCGCGAGTCGGTCAGCGCAGCCAGCGGTGTCGGCGCGGCCGGTGCAACCGGTCCAGCAGCCGGCACCGTCGGTGCGGCCGGCGCAGCCGAGGGCACCGCCGGCGGAGTCCTGGCTCCCCTATATGGAGGCGCTGGAGGAGAGGATGATGTGTCGGATGGAGGCCCTAATGGACTCCATCCGCCGTCCGCCTCTGGCGCCACCAGCGGCCGGCTACGCGGATGTAGCCCAAAGGGGCCCTACCCGCCCGGCCGCGGGTGCGGGTGCGACTCTGCCGGTCCCGGCTCCTCAGCCCCCTCCCACTCATGGTAAGGGGAAGGGCAAAGGCAAGGGGAAGGGCAAGGGGAAGACGTCCCCAGCCCTGGCCCCAGCCCCAGCCCCAACCGTGGTTCCGGCTACCTCCACCCCATTGGAAGGGGGCTGGGAGGTGGCTGGAGCCAGCAAGAAGAGGCGGAAGGCCGCCAAGAAGGCCGCTAAAAAGGCCAGGAGGGCCGCGGCCGCCGCGAAAGCAGCGCCGGGGAAGCTCCGTGCCCCCCGCACTACGGCCTTCGTCGTCACCCTGACGGCGGAGGCAGCGGGTAGAGGCATGGGGTATGCCGAGGTGTTGGCCAAGGTGAAGGCCAACGTCGACCTCAAGGCCCTCGAGATCCCGGGCGTCCGGTGCAAGAGCACACGGACGGGAGCCCGGCTTCTCGAGGTCCCCGGCGCCGCCAGTGGCCCCAAGGCTGACGCCCTAGCGGCTAGGCTGAGGGAGTCGCTGGATGCAGCCGACGTCCGGGTGTCCAGGCCCATTAAATGCGCAGAAGTGCGCATCACGGGCCTGGACGACTCCGTCACGGCTGAGGAGCTTAGGCTCGCCGTGGCGGAGGCCGGGGGCTGCTCCCCGGACACAGTGAAGGCCGGAGCTATACGCTTCGGCCACGGTGGACAGGGGGCAGCAGTTGTCGGCTGCCCTATCGCGGCGGCCCAAAAGATCGCAGACGGGCGGAGCCTCCTGGTGGGAGGCTTCCTGAGGGCGCAGGCACGGCTCCTGCAGGCCCGACCGGCCAGGTGCTTTAGGTGCCTGTCGGTGGGCCATGTGGGGGTGCACTGCACGGCGGAGGTAACGGCGGGCGACCGCTGCTTCCGCTGTGGCCAGCCCGGTCATAAGGCCGGCACGTGTAGCGCCCCGTTGCACTGTTTCCGATGTGCAGCGGGGGGCAAGCCGGCTGACCATAGGGTTGGCAGCAAGGCCTGCGCCGGAGGGGAGCCGAAGCCGGGAGGCCGGCCTTCCGCCTCCAGTTCACAGCGGGATGCGGAGATGGGGGTTCCATAATGGATCCTCAACTCCGCATTCTGCAGGTGAACGTTGGCCACGGTGCCCATGCTCAGGACCTTCTGCGCCAGAGCATGGCACAGTGGGCCATAAATGTCGCCGCTGTCGCCGACCCATACACCCACCGGTTCCTCGGGCCTACCTGGGAAACCGCGCTGGATGGGTCGGCGGCACTGGTGCATAACCCTGCCGCCGGCAGCCCCCCTCTTGCCGTCGTTGCAAGGGGACCCGGCTGCGTGGCGGCAGCGGTTGGCGACATAGCGGTCGTGGCCGCTTATATCACGCCGAACCGAGACCAAGCTGCATATGAGCAATGGCTCCGTCAGCTGGCCGTCGTCGTCAATGCCTGCCAGCCCCGTCCGGTCCTAGTGCTCGGGGACTTCAACGCCTGGTCGTATGCCTGGGGTTCCCGACACGAAAGGGGCGCGACGGGGCATAGAGGCAGGGCACTGGTGGACTGGGCCGCACGACTCGGCCTAGTCCTCCTAAATCGGGGAGCCGTGGACACGTTCGTGACCTCGAGGGGTAGCTCCATCGTGGACCTATCGTTCGCGAGCCCCTCGTTGGCGCGACGTGTTTAGGGCTGGCGCGTCGTTTTGGGGGAGGACACAAGTTCGGATCACCGATACATTCGGTTTGACGTGTCCCCCCCTGCGAGCGACGCGCCGGCTGCACCGGCTCCACCCGAGCCACGTTGGGCGCTTAAGCGACTTGATCGGGAGCTCCTCCTGGAAGCCGCCATCGTACAGGCCTGGGCCCCTGCGCCGGACAGGCCTGTCTGCATAGACGATGAGGCGGAGTGGTTCCGGGAGGCCATGACCCATGTCTGTGACGCGGCGATGCCTAGGGCTCCGCCCTATAATCCGAGGGGTCAGGTCTACTGGTGGTCGTCGGGGATCGCGCAGCTCAGACGGGGCTGCGTGATCACGCACCGCCGGTGGGCCCGATTCCGTAGGAGGCGTCGCCGCCCCGCAGATGCGGAGGCCCGAGAGGCGGAGTTGTACGAGGGATACAGGGAGGCCAGACGAGCCCTCCGAGCGGAGATAAGGCGTTCCAAACGGGACGCCTTCCGCGAGCTGCTGGAGACGCTGGAGCGGGACCCTTGGGGGCGGCCCTACCGGATGGTGAGGGGCAAGCTGCGCCCCAAGGCCCCGCCGTTAACCCGGTGTCTCCAGCCGGATCTGCTCGGAGGAGTTGTTGGCTCCCTGTTCCCAGCGCGGGCGGTGGAACATGTTCCACCGCAGATGACTCCGCCTCGGTTGCGCATGGCGCCCGACGTGGAAGACGACGACGTGCCCGAGGTCACTTGGGTAGAACTAGAGCTGGCGGTGAGAAGGCTAAGAGCCAAACACACCGCCCCGGGACCCGACGGCATTCCAGGCCGAGCGTGGGTCCTAGCTCTAGGTGACGACGCTCTCGAGCCCCGACTGAGAGGGCTTCTCAGCGCATGTTTGGAGCGGGGCCAGTTTCCGAAATTGTGGAAGACGGGGAAACTGGTCCTCATCCGAAAGGAGGGGCGCCCGGCGGACTCGCCGTCCGCCTACCGGCCCATAGTGTTGCTCGACGAGGTGTGCAAGCTCTTTGAAAGAGTAATTGCGAAGCGCCTCGTCGAGCACCTCTCAAGAGTGGGGCCGGACCTGGCGGATGGCCAATATGGCTTCCGCCAGAGGCGCTCCACCGTGGATGCCATCATGCGCGTGAGGGCTCTGGCGGAGGATGCAGTAGCCCGGGGTGAGGTAGGGACACCGCCAACGCGTTCAACACCTTGCCCTGGAGTTGCATTAGGGAGGCGCTCGTGTATCACGAAGTGCCTCTCTACCTCCGCCGCATAGTCGGGGCGTATTTGACGGAGAGAGCCGTCATCTACCCAACCGTGACCGGTCTCGGTCGGCGTGAAATGTCGTGCGGTGTTCCACAGGGATCGGTCCTGGGGCCGCTCCTGTGGAACATCGGATACGACTGGGTGCTTCGCGGTGAGCTCGTAGGCGGTGCCGCCGTCACGTGCTACGCGGACGACACGCTCGTGACGTCGTGTGGGGCGACGTACCGCGAAGCGACCCGAAAGGCCACGACCGCGGTTGCCCAAGTCGTTAGGCGGATCCGGCGGCTGGGTCTCGAGGTGGCCCTGCATAAAACCGAGGCCCTGTTCTTCCATGGGCCTCGGAGCAAGCCACCCGAGGGATCCAGTCTCATCGTGGGAGGAAATCGCATCGGCATCAAGCCCCAAATGAAATATTTGGGGCTCGTGCTCGACGGCCGATGGGACTTCGGAGAGCACATCCGAAGTCTGGCCCCCAAATTGAAGGGCACAGCTCTTGCTCTGGCTCGGCTGTTGCCCAACATGAGGGGGCCCGATGACTCCTGCAGGAGACTTTACGCGGGGATCGTGCGGTCCATGGCCCTGTATGGGTGCCCAATATGGGCGGAGGCCCTGAGGACCAGAACAGTGCGGATGCTGCGGGCTCCGCAGCGAGTTCTGGCCATCAGGGTCATCCGAGGGTACCGCACGATCTCCTTCGAGGCGGCGAGTCTCCTTGCCGGAACTCCACCATGGGACCTGGAAGCGAGAGCCCTTTCGCAACTGTACCAGTGGCGAAAGGAGGCGCGGGAGCAGGGATGGAACCCCGAGCCTCGAGAAATCGAGGCCGTGCAGTTCCAGCTCCGCCAGGCCATCGTGGTGGAGTGGAAGGAACGACTTGGGCAACCAAGCGCAGGGCACGCCGCAATAGCGGCGGTAAGGCCCATCATGGAGGATTGGCTGGAGAGGCGACACGGAAGCCTCTCCTACCGACTGACGCAGGTGATCTCAGGGAAGGGGTGCTTCGGGGACCACCTGCATCGGATCAGGAAGGAGCCAAAGCCTGAGTGTCATCACTGCGACGCGAGCGAGGACTCAGGGCTGCACACGCTGGCGGACTGCCCGGCGTGGGAGGCGCCGAGGCGTGACCTCGTGGCAGCCATCGGGGTGGGAGTCCTCTCGCTCGGCAGCATGATTGCGGCAATGGTGCGGAGCGCGAGCGCGTGGGCCGCCGCCGCCTCCTTCTGCGAGCATGTAATGCTCGCGAAGGAGGTGGCGGAGCGCGCCCGGGAGAGACTTAGAACTCTCCCGGTCCGCCGAGCCCGCAACTTGCTCGCCGCGCGTCGCAGGCAACTCAGGCGCCGGAGGTCGCTTAACGACCTCCGTCCTCCATGAGCGCAGGCCTGGGGGTGGCGGGTGAGGCCACCTGTCACCCCAGCAGAAGCAGGCCGGGACGGTGGGGCGACTAGCGCCCCTCCCCCAAACCGGGGCAAGACGGGGACACCGTGGTTCCCAAACCCGAGGGGGCCATCTCGAAACCGGAGATGGCCCAGGGTCAGTCGGGGTGCGAGGGATATGCTCTATGGGCAACCTTACACCCCGGCGTCTGTAGACCCGAGACGGCGTGCGGTTTTAGTCGGTTCAAGCCCGACATAACCGCCCCCGCTGGCACGCGGGGGGGTATCCGAAGGGATTTCCGCACGATAAAAAAAAAAAAAAAAAAAAAGGTAAGTATCGTAATTGTTTATTTGCAGCGGCAGTAAAACATGATTTTTCTCTGCAGTTATGCAGAATCTCAGGGTAAACTTAAACGCGCCCTGTTGTTTTATTCCATTACTGAAGTCTAACAGAGTAATGAATATGTAAATTGGAGGTCGCTGGCGGAAAGCCGGCAATTTCCTCCAAAGGAATGATGAAATATACTGTTCAATTTGATTTACAGAAGTTTTTTATAAAATACAAAATTGCTGAATTATGAATTGATTTCAGGATTGAGTTCCTTTTGGTTTGGTAAATTGTTTTGGCCTTCTCTATCAATGATGTAAAGTTTTGCAAAGTAAATTATATTTGAAATACCCGATTATATCCCTAATTTAGCAGAGTAAATTCAATTACTCAGTTCACTTCATTTGCGTACCGTCTCAATAATTAACCAATCTGAGTAAGGTTATAATTTGCTTCGAATAAATGCGTACTTTCTTGTAGTATAATTGTATAAAATACATACAAATATCTGAATATCTTCACAAACTTTCATATTTATAATATTAGAAGGATTGATAATAAATTGGTAAAATTTGAACAGCTTTTACTGTAATTAATTTATTGATAACGAAAGCGCTTTAATTTGCAAGCAACATCGTCGATATTTGTATAATAATATTTATAGGGTCTTGGGAACTATTAATAAATATTATATGAGTATCATAGGTAAATATTTAAATCGCTTCCATAGAAAAAGGGTGAATATTTAACAGTCAGTATGCGAAAATTAAATACGACGCGATCGCAGCTAGGGGAAAAATGTGGGTAGGTGTTCAAATCTCTGTGTCATTCTTCGGAGCAATGTGGGTCTGTGTGTTAGATGTTGACATATAAAGTTAAAAGAAATATATAACATTGCCAAAGAATATTTAGAAAGGGATCACAAAATCTGTGTAAATTTATTCGATCGAATCCTCTGTAGATACAAAGTTGAATGCGTGAATCATGAATTACTTTTATAACCGCAGTGTTTCATTGTCGAAATAGATAATACTAAAACAAAAGATTTAATTTAACAGCTTCCGACCGGAGCTTCAGATTGAAGTTCGGTGGGATTCTAGGTATAACCAACTATTAGAAAACAAAATTATTTTATGTTTTTAACGAAAAATTGTTTTTCACGTTCCACTTCTTGCAAACCATTACAGTTCAAGTTCCTGCTAACCCCAGGAATCTAAAAAAAGTACTCTTAAAAGAAGCCTATATGCTAAAAAAGTAGCCTATGTGCTATTCCAGACTATAACTTATTTATGTGCTAAATTTTATCTTGATCTGTTCCGCCGTTTTTGCGAGAATATGTAGCCTATGTGTACATACATATGTATGTTAGTTCGGGTCAAATCTCACAACTGAACTTTGAGGCAGTTATGCTCAACCGATTAAGAATATAATTTGCATACCCTTTCGGTTTGGATAACAATACATTACTATGGTACCATAGAGCTGGGTGATGATGACGTAGGAAGGTGGCCATAGGAACTCCTAAATTAAAAAAGATAAACCTATCGAGTTTGGGCTCACTTGTTTTGTCTTGACAAAGTTTTTGATGTGACATGGTATTCATGGTCATAATTTAGCTCCTTTGGCTGGTCTTGGCAAGCACTCTAGTGCTACATGATATTATTTAAACTAAAAAGTTGAAAATAAAAAAAATAAATTAAAAGAACCGATTTTAAATCACAAGCTTTTATTAACAAAGTAAGTTGTACTAAAATTAGAATAATAATTTTATGCAAGGGTTGGGCTGATTTGAAAAACTTCAAGCGCAATTACAACACAGAGAAAAAACTTGCCCGATACAAGTTTTTGAAAACAGCACAACCCTTGCATAAAGTCGCTATTTTCATTTTAGTACACTCATTATGACTACTTCCTCAGGTCTTATACACTTCTTTACACAGTCATAAAAACACCAGACTATGGAAACTTATGTTGTAGTATGTGTCGGTACATGGCGAAAGGAAAAATTTACTACAAATCAACGAACGAAAAGCGTGCGCCACTTAGATAGTCTGTTACAGCGGCTAGTGGAACTTTGTGTGAAATGTCAGAACGATCTGGTATGTAGGTAGTGTGGGTACCAACATACTAGTAACATGATCTCGTTAATTCCTGTAAACATTTTGTACGCACATTAATTATAATGTTTAAATTTTGAAAAGGTGTGATTCCAATGTTATTTTTTCGCAGGAGTGTCATGTTGAATGATCATAATTTGCAAAGTCGTAAATCGAAGAGGGAAAATAAAGACTAAACTCACATTTTCGACAACAAGTCAAGGTTTTATTGCTGTTCTTCGTGTCCAAAGTTTCAGCTGGTTTAAATTCGCCTAAATTTGATATAGTTTTACATCAGCGGTTTGCTTCAATGTTATTCGGTTATATTGAAACTTCTGCTTTATGAACGGTAGTTTGTAACTTATAATGAGATTGTCACAGAATAGTTTATAGTGGAATTGGAATTGCTGTTTGTTTTCTCTTATTATCTAGATTTGTGTTACGTAGTACTTTATATATGTATTATTACAACTAATTTCATAATAACATGAACGTCTTCACAAACGTAAAGAGGACGAACTGATATATGTAAGTATAATTTGTAACTATATTTTTTAAGACAACTGACGCATTTTAGTATGCAGGGGAACCTAAAAATTTGACATCGCCACGTGCAGTCCCGTCCTATTAATTTATACTTTTGCTCATTATTATCAACTCGTTATATAGTCCAATCAACCAATGGTCTAAAAGGGGGTGTAAAGTGTATGAGTGGGACCCTCAGGGATTTCTTCTGAATTTTTTTAAGGCTGCATAGGAAGTGAAAATGATATAGGCCTGACGTCTCGGGGATGAGCCGGAGTGGGGTGAGGAAGGGGTTACAAAGGTATCACTTTTCGGTTTTGCTAATATCTCAGAAACGGTGCGTCCTAGGGAAAAAAATAATGTTTTGGATAGCCTCTCGAGGGTGCCTGTCTTGCCGGCCTCTGTGGCGTAGCGGTAGTGCATTTGACTGCTACGACAGGGGGCGCGGGTTCGATTCCCGCTCAGTGCAAATATTTGTATGCATGAATACGTCTATTTGCATTGGTCTGGGTGTTTCTATGTATAATATGTATGTATTTACAAAAAAAAGTATAAAAGTATGTTTATCCGCATTCTGGAACCCATAACACAAGCTAGTTAAACTATGCTTACTTTGGGTCTAGAAAGCGCTGTGTAGAATGTGGTAGAATATTTATTTATTTATTTATTATTATTAGGCTACTACCCAGGAAAGCGGAGCACTAATCATAATTCATAAATGTCAATAACTTACGAGCATGTATGATTTAAATGAGTGCCACGGTGGTAGCGAAGTATATCACGGGCGAAGGCACAGGGCCCAGTTAGTGCTTTTAATTAAATGAATCATGAATATTTAATTGTCCCCTAAAGTGACCCATCTCGAATAATTTTTATTTTCACTTTTCAGGGTGTGCATCTCAAAAACAGTTGAAAATTCGGAGAAAGTGCAGTATAAAAGCTGTAAATAATTTTATGAGCTTTCATTTAGTAGTAGGATTTTTTTCCTAGAACGCACCGTTTCTGAGGTATTAGCAAAAAACCCAAAAGTGGTACCTTGTCACGGCCCCCCCAACCACCACGGCTCGCCTCGGTGACGTCAGGACTTTTAGTATGTTCACTTCGTAATCACCTTTAACAAGTTTCAGAAGAAATCGCTTAGGGTCCTCTGCACGTGCACTCTACAACTCCTTCATTGACTGGACTAATATTCAAATTGCGAAAAATATTTTTTACTCAATTTGACAAGAATATAGAAACACTAAACAATATTCAAAAATAAATTTATTAGATACACGTAAACAGAAGTAGGTCTGTTAATAAAATTTCTACAAGCGCTATATAAATAGAACTTGCCGGCGATTCTCAGCGAATGATATAGATATAACTTCGGTTTTTTACTGTGAAATTACAAAGCTTTCCCAACATCTCAGCGGTGCCATGAGAACTGAAATAATATAAAACATTTAAAATAAATAAACACAAATATACATTGTATTCACCGTTTATGAAACTGGATTTTACTTACTACACTTTAAAATGATAATTTACTCTAAAATTATTGATTACTAGCTTTTGCTCGCGTGGAATTCTGATCCCGTACCCGCAACTCATAGGAACCTATTCCTTGGCTAAAAAGTAGCTTTCATAGTAGCGGCCATAATCTATCTCTGTGCCAAATTTAATACAGATCCTCTCAGTCGTTTATGTGTTAAAGAGTAATAAACATCCATCCATCCATCCATACAAACTTTCTCGTTTATAATATTAGTAGGGTATTGCACCAAGGATATTGAAAAGAAGATTGGTATTGAAGTCGGCCAACCTTTTTGCGAATCATAGCCATATAGTAAAACATTTTAGACGTTGTCATAACATTTACATTTAGGGAGCCAACGTTTATAATTAGGAGAATGAAAACAAAAAGATTGTTTACAAAATTGCCAGCTAAATATTTTAAATAAGCTGTTAATCTCCAATGTATATTGACAGTCTCGTACGTTTTAAACGACAAAATGTACAGTAATGATAAGTAAAACAGCATAAACAGATGGAGGATAGAGAACAGCTAAATTATACTACAGAATTTAATTTACGAGTATTATTGCGCAATTTTTGTTCCGATATGGGTTATTTTAGCACTTAAATAGTAACAGACTAAATAATTTTCTACTATTTGAATAAATATTATATAGAATAACTATTCTTTGAAGTATTGTCTAAGACTTTAATTTACTATAGTTTAAAAGAATGTGCTAACGATGTTTGGCGCCTGCTAACGACGACCGAGGAATTGAACCCACGACTTCTGACATAACAGTCAAAGCCGCCACGCCATACAAGGGTATTTTCCTGCTTCAAAACGCGTTTGAATCACAGTGATAATGAGAGTAGTCGGTGGATTGCATTTGGACTGACGTAAGACTAAACCAACTTAAACGTTTCGGTTACTACGGATGCGCATGTTCAAGTTAAGGTGGAACATTCGGAATTAGGGTGCAGGTCGTCAAAAATGCACGTGCGTGTTTATTTATTATTTTTATTTATTATTTTATTTATTATAGTATTTTCAAATTCAATGTAAGATTTAATTTGCTACAAAAGTGACATGGAACACACTGTTGAGATATCACGCGATCTGAATTTAGATTGGATGTTATCGTCAGAGCTCAGTCGATTGTGATAACTTAGTATGTATTATTCAACTTATTTGAAAACTTAGGTTGTAGCGTAGTGCATAGAGAGAGTAGTAAATGTGGATACACACTTTTGATCATCATCGCCCCAGCGTTAATACCGGTTGCACCGTTGCACTTGGACTTTGGAGTTCTTCTACGTTTTCTTCTCCTGATGCGACTTATCTTGACTTCAAGGGAGCTAGTGCCATCAGATGCCCCAACATTAAGTGGAAATCCTGAGCCAGAGCCTCGTTCGTTAATCAGCAGCTAGGTATACCGCTTCGTAGGTGAGGTTGACTCGTATAACACTGTTAACGATACGAAAACCGAATAGATAATGTTAAAAAAGACCAGTACAAACTACACAGCGCTATTTTATACCCGAACTAAGCACAGCGTGTAATATGGATTCTAGAATGCGGCTAAACATATTACTCAAAAACATTTTCTTTTGTACATATTTATCATACATAGAAAAACAAAAACAAGAATGCAGGCAGTCATATTCACGCATGCAAATATTTGCACTGATTATTTATGCAACCCGCGATCCTCGGTGTAGCAGTCGAACGCTCTCCCGCTACACGAATATTTCAGTTTAAGTAATTTCTTTGAAACGTAGTAGAATCGTTTTATATGTCGTAAAATTTATCTGACCCTTATTAAATGGTTTTATGTAACCTGCCCTGTTTGTTTATTGATTGGCTTTTCCTTTTAATGTTTTTAGGGTTCCGTTGCCAAATGGCAAAAAACGGAACCCTTATAGATTCGTTATGTCTTTCTGTCTGTCCGTCCGTATGTCAGTCACTTTTTTCCGCATTAACATTTTCACACAAAAATAGAAAAGAAGAAATACATTTTGGGGGTTCCCCATACTTAGAACTGAAACTCAAGAAATATTTTTTCTTCAAACCCATACGTGTGTGGTATCTATGGATAGCTCTATAAAAATGATATTAAGGTTTCTAATATCATTTTTTTCTAAACTGAATAGTTTGCGCGAGAGACACTTCCAAAGTGGTAAAATGTGTCTGTAACTTTAACTTCTAAAATAAGAGAATAAATATTCTTTAAATAAATAAATATTCTACGACTTTTTACACAGCGCTTTCTAGACCCAAAGTAAGCATAGTTTAACTAGCTTGTGTTATGGGTTCCAGAATGCGGATAAACATACTTATATACTTTTTTTTGTAAATACATACATATTATACATAGAAACAACCAGACCAATGCAAATAGACATATTCATGCATACAAATATTTGCACTGAGCGGGAATCGAACCCGCGCCCCCTGTCGTAGCAGTCGAATGCACTACTGCTACGCCACAGAGGCCGTGATACCATGTGAGACCATGTAAACTACCACCGAAAATTGGTTTGAACGAGGTCTAGTAAGTAATTTTTTTTTATTACGTCATAATTCGTAAACCGCAATTTACCTTTCATTCAATCAACTCAAATACAAAAATAAAAATAAAAAACATTATTATGTTTCTTGCTGCTACGGAACCCTTCATGGGCGAGTCTTTTACGCGGGACGTGAAAAGCATCTACCGAGGCCGTCAAACTGATAGCCACTATTGTAGCATTCTGGTTATCTACAATGATGCCCTTTTCAGGGTAGTTAGGGTCTATTTATTACGGAATATAGTTTTTCTTTTTAGAGATTACTGGTATCCCAAATTACTAATATTACCGTTAACCCCTCCAGCTAAGCGGATTCACGTCGGAAGTATAATGGCCAGGATTCAAACCTGGGACCTCTCGATCGTAAAACCGACTCCTTACCCACAAAGCTACCGACAGAATTAAGTTGGTATAGATGAAAAAATATTGATTCCGACAATGAAGGCTTTTAAAAATTTAAAGCTAGGCCAGCTACATTTTCGCAAAGTTATATTTTAGTAACCGGTTTTTCAAATAGAAAGTACGTACCTACGTACGTTGAGAATACAAATATTCAAAGGAGTTCGAGCACACTTTTTCACCCTTCTTCAATTGTTAGAAATGCTTTTCTTTACACACCTGTGAACTATCAAACAATGTTTGACAAAACAATTCTTTTCTTCAAAATCAAAGGAGTGGGCATTAGTTTTATGATAAGGTGTTACCAGTTTTACTTTGAAGCTTTTGCTATTCTCTATATTTTTTGCTCCTATATATTTTTATTTGTAGTACTAGCTTTTCTTCATCGCTTCAACAGATAACGATAAGTACCCGTAACCGGCGGTCATGTATGAAAACAATTATGAAAATAAATGAAGCGAAAGGCGTATGCCAAGATCGAAATGGAAAGAAGTTGTCTCCGTCTACCTTGAGAAAGAGAAAAGAGGCGTGACTATCCTACTATTATGTGTGTATAAATATGTATGATAAGTAAATTTGTTATATTTACGGTTTCCATCAGAAAATAAAAAGAAATAAAATATGGTATAAAATATATAATATACAAAATATCTATTCTATACTCTTACTTGGAAAATTTGACAGACGAGTTTGCTTACCATGACACATTAAAGTGTCCATGTTCTGAGCGAGAAAGATGCTTGGAGCTATATGGGGTATATATAGCTTTATCCCTCTTTTTGGTCTGGAATACAGACGCTTCAACACGTCATGGTAAACCAGCCCGGTTTCTGATGGCTCCGTTAATGAGCATTCATTAACGGAGCCATCAGAAGCCATTTCCCATCATGCACACAACAAATTAATGTAATGATAAGCAGAATGAACTTGTTACAGTTGTTACTGCTATAAGGAATTTCATTACCTCATAGATTTAACTCAGAAAAAGTGAACATACCAGACGGGACTTGAACCCGTGACCTGCCCTTATATGGGGAATACTCTGGCCAACTAAGTTACCTGGACACGTCCAAGATATTTCAAATTCTTCGATACATTATGCATCTCGGGGCGACGCTGGATGTTTACTTTTCCCGAACTAAACCTATTGGAAAAGTTAGCATACTAATTGCTTTAAAATTTCATTCAATACCTCGGATGACAAGATTCTGAGTAACTAAAAGTACGGTCACTTTTGGTCACGGAGAATCTTGTCATCTATATTTTTTCCATATTACCAAAACGAGCACATTGTCAACAAACCTCCAACGACACCAGAATCACAGACAGAACGACAACCAGACTGCATAATAAAAAATTTACTCTATGCCTAGATTTATATTTTACTACTTTCCTAATGAGTGTGAATTTAATGAGAGAACACAACAAATGCTTGCTATGTTTGGATAAAAACTGCCAAAAAATGCTTCCACACCTAAGAAACTCATCTATGTTGTAAATCTAAAAAACAAGGATTTACTTGTTTGTGTTTACAGTGCCAACTTTAAGGATTTATGGTTTCGAAGAAAAGCAAAAGGATCTCTCAATACTATGAAACGATACTCCTCAAAATCGCAATTATGTACTTAATTGCGTCTGGTGCATACTGAAAGCTATAATTTGTTTATCAGTTTTAATGCTTCATGTCGACGCCATCATGTCTGGTATAATATTGCAAACGACTGTACAGTAACGTTCGACCCATAAAAAGTTCAGTTAATGGAACAGCTATAACGGAGGACTGTTTATTCTATCCGTTTGTTGTGTTCCGTATTTTTGTGATATATATAAATAACTACATCAGATACAGGGAATCGTATAATTTAAAAACGATTTGTGTTTCCAGTCATTAGTTCCTGCCAGGGAGGCACGGAATCCCATTTATTACAGAAGGTCGAAAAAAGACTAGGTTTAAATCATCCCAAACAATGAAATATGTTAGTTTGAACAAGTATTTGATTGTTTTTCATAAGGGGGAACGTGTATTAACCCTCTAAGGCTGTCTGCTGTCGATTAACCACACATATGTATATACACTGATGAACTCAAGTAAGTTGAAATGCATGGAAATCAGCTTATCCTGTAACAATCAGTTCATAATGGCATCCTTCATTGACACGCAACTCGGCTTCAGAGTCTACCCTTAATAGATTCCATACAGCTGTAATTAGACACATTATAACCTCCTAGCCTCACTAATCCTATCTATATTGAATGAATATCATAGTTTATTCAGGGAGCGACTCAAATCGAAATCGCATTTGGAACAGCTAGTGAAACTGTTTTCAATAATTTATTATTATTGGATAATCTAACTCCAAGTCCGATTTATGACCCCTCACCAATTCTGATAATGGTCACGCATAAGGATAAACTACACAGTATTCGATGTCAGATCATCATATTTGAGGGTACTTGCTCTCATTATCGATTTAGACTTACACTAAAAGGCACTTAAAGATGTGACTGTATAATAATAATAATGTCTTCTGATGGATATATATGACTGAAATAGTAAGCTGTCGTGGACGCTTCTCAGTGCAGCAATACTAGGCTATACGCGTATACCTAATAACACAACACTGGATGCTTCTGTATGTGAACTAATCAGTTTATTTGTACAGAATGTCACTGGTCTGTCAGTAGCTAAAATTACACGGTTGTCTCTTATTCTCTTACAGACAGTTATATTGCTTATAGGTTGATGATCAATAGCGTGTTTATAGAGGCCAAGTCACTTGGGGCGCATGTTAATGGTCAAAACCATATCGCTTTGTTATATTGTCGCGAATTATCGTCAACGTCCTCAATTTTATATCTAATAAAAACGTAAGTGTCGCACCGCAATAGAATACTGTAAATATTACTATATGTATGACACTCATTAACATTAAAATTTGCTCTAGGATCTCATTGGATAGATCGGTTAAAATGTTAACTGTAACTTAGTAAAACTTGTAATTTATTTTGCAGTAAAACTGTTCCCTATTATACATTTTCTGTGTAACTAATAGTTAGCTCGATTTAGTGCGAACATCATTCCCACCTCTTTACCCATTACCTCACTAACTCCCATCTTGACATCTAAAATAAAATAACGTCCTCTGACTTTTGCACCCCAAATATAACTTTTTATGGACTATTAACTATTTATGGTTGTTATGTGTAGAGTACATTTAACATTTAATAAGCACTTACCAATTTCATGCATGAAGTGTATTACTAGGGTCAAGGTTGTGTAACGGTTAAAATTTTTATAGAAGGTTTTTGATGAAGTTTACATAAAGTTAAAAGGGTGTCACTTATGCACTGTAAAAATTAATAAAGTAATTGATGTAATTGAGACTACTACCGGCTAGGGCGAGCAGAGATAAATAAAAGGATTGATTACAATATAATAAGAGATTATAATCGGTAACGTTACATAAATTTATTTTAGGTATATGAGTAAATGAACCTCAGGGAATGGATTCTTAATAAATATTCTGCCGTGGCGTTGTTCGGTCCGTTGTGCAAGATGGCACAACGGACCGAACATGCTTCGCACCGGGCTTCGCACCATCATAGCGGTAGCGAGGCACACCAGTGGAGACCCTGGCACGCCGGCAACACCACGTACCACCAGCCACGTGTCCACTAGCTAAGTGCATACTACCATCCTTCTATAAAAATTTTAACCGTTACACAACCTTGACCCTAGTAATACACTTCATGCATGAAATTGGTAAGTGCTTATTAAATGTTAAATGTACTTATGAGTCACACCTTCATATTTATCTAACTTCATAACAACCTTCTATAACAAATTCAATCGTTACAGTTGTGTACCTTACATTAAAAATACTTTTTTGAATATTCAGTCGATGATAGCGTCCGATGATGTAAGCATAATTTGGTTTATATTTTATTTGTCGATTTGCTATGACTTGACATTGAATCTGGGCAATATACATGGTGGCTTTAAGCCTAAGTGGTATAAATAGGCATAAATCGTACCTACTCTTAAATAACTTAAACGTGTATTGGAGATAAATGATCATTCTGATAAAATGTGTCATAAAAACATCGGTGTAACGTGGATCTCTGAAATTCACCTACTCAAATGTCTCCTATTCCGAATTCTGTACACTGAACACATAAAAAGTCGTACATATGTTTGAGATATGAAAAGGTCATAAACATGAAAGAAGTTCGAGTTTCTTTTGTAGTTTTTAGATAGAAAATCAATAGCTGTCAACCTATCCATAGTTTAATCATGGCTTAGTAAAATAGTTCGACGCGATTTAAGGCTCAATGTTATCACATTTGAATGTAACAGAAAATATAATTTAGTTTGTCTTCACACATGTAAGTATTTATAAAATTGAATTATTACGAATTAGGTAGGTTTTCCAAAGGTTCATTACCAGAGGGTAGACCTTGGAATTGGATGGATTGTATTGGATGATTGGTCTTCCGTTGAAATGACAGAATCCTTCAGAACTATTACCAAAATTGTTAAGTGTGCATACTATACGGGGTTCTACATATTATATTGTTGCTGCTTCTGCTGAGGCAGGAGTGGCACATATTATGGATTATTCGGTTTATCCGCGTGTTTCTCTGATTAGCAAAGGGTACAGTGAAGAGAAAAAGTCAGTCACCGTCTCCAAACTCTTACATATTTCACAATGACTTACATCCTGAAATATGTAAGAAATAAAAGAAAATGTGTCCGCAGAAAGTTAGTATTCCTTTAAGGTACTTGTTTTTTATTTGTATGTGGGGCCGCAATTGGTGTTTCATTAGACAAATGATTCTTTAAGAAAATCAATACCATTCTTGGCTATCTATAGTATTAAAGGAAAATAAGATAATAATAGGCCATCAATCCCAGGAATCATTCCAGGTTGAACCAAATCGTTCTGTCGGTCACGGTCATTCAGCTGAACTTCAGCAGTAATCGGCAGTGGACTTATTTCAATAATGCCCTTGCCTGACCATAAGTGTCTAGCCTACATTCACTACGGTTCCTAAGTGATACTACTGTTTTTAATATAATTATAATTGTCGTCAGTGAATTTACATTTACAGGTGTTGTTACTCGAATGTTTTACGTAGATTTAAGGACCGCGGGGGTTTTCACCACCGAATATAATAATATCAAGAGGAAGCCTCTTAGTTTAGAAGCTAGTGTGGGCAACGCTCATATATTATGATCAATCATGTCACACAAAACAGTAACGGTATTATATATCATTTACAATCCTAATAATATTATAAAAATGTGAGAGTTTGTGAAGATGTTTGTTACTTAATTACGCTCAAAAGGCGTAACGGATATGGGTGAAATTTGTTATAAAGATAGATTATGATTTAAGTTTAGAATAACACATAGAATATTTTTATCCTTGGAACGGGATTAAAATTCCAGAAAGGCGAAGTCGCGGGTTACGGCTAGTAGTGAACAATTCTAAAAGTAAATGTCAGTTGTAGTCATTCGTGTTGGGAATTATGCTGCACATTTCTACAACAGTGTGAGACCCATATAATAACCGCGCGGCCTTTCCCCTTGAGTTTCTATTACATGATTTTAAAAATATGGTCAAACATTAATCATATTATTCATTTGATTAAAAAATGAAAGTAAACTGAAGAAGAAACACGCGGCACTAGAAAAAAGGCAAGGAAACCATTAATTGGACTTATGAGACTCGGCAGCGTGGACTGCGGTAATTTTTTTTAATAAAAAGAAAAATCAGTCTGCGAAATATCGGTCAGTGACCTTTCCAAATACTAAAATGAAATGTAGGACCAATCTAATAAAAATACGTTACTAAT
Source organism: Cybosia mesomella (assembly GCA_946251805.1). NCBI lineage: Eukaryota > Metazoa > Arthropoda > Insecta > Lepidoptera > Erebidae > Cybosia > Cybosia mesomella. The sequence continues at coordinate 16,982,694 of OX276392.1, forward strand.
CGTACCTTTCACCGAAATCAAAATTACTCTATATGTTAAATACGTCCTCGTGATATATGCAACAACAGTTTCAATAAACTGTTGGTGCAGACATCAACTAACTGAGGGCAATACCTTAGTTAGTTGCTTCACGTATTGTCCGGGCAGTCTTATTGCATTGGCAGTAGCTAGACAGGTAAGCGAGTAGCAGGCTTACGTTTGTTAATCTGTTTAACTACTTTACGGTATTACTAAAATGGATTACAGGAAGCGGCCCGTGTGTTATTAAAATTTTACCGAATTTCACGTAATGACGTTTACGTTAATTATCATCACAGTAAGATCATGTGTTGTGTAATGATTTAATCAATATTATTTTTATAGGACATTTTACACACCACAATTTAAACCCAAATTAAGCATAGCTTGTAATATGGGTTCGAGGCAAGCTGATAGACAAATTAATATACTTTTTTATTTGTTGAAAAAGTATTCCACCAGACCATTTTCCCAGAGTAAACAGTCAGTCGACGTTGCCACTTCACCTTTCCTAACCAATATCCTATGCTACGAATATTATAAATATGGAACTTGCTGAAGATGTCTGGATGTTTGTGTCTGTGGCGTGTGACGTAGCGGTAGTGGCGCGGGTTCGATTACCGCTTAGTGTCCATTATAAAAAATAATAATATTTGAATGCATGCAAATATGTATATTTGCAGTGGCCTGGGTGTTTCTATATATAATATGTATGTATTTACAAAAAAAATCTAAGTAAGTATGTTTTCTGCATTCTAGAACTCATAACACAAACTAGATTAGCTATGCTTACTTTGGGTCTAGATAGCGCTGTGTACCTTTTTTTCTTTTTTTTTTTTTTTCGTGCGGAAATCCCCTCGGATACCCCCCGCGCGCCGTGTACCTAGTCGTTGAACATTTATATTTATTTGCATGTTTGTTACTTAATCACGCTCAAACGGCTGAACGGATCTAACTGAAATTTGGTACAGGGATAGATAGGCTACTTTTTATCTCTGAAATAGATTCTCATGGTTTGCGGGAACAGGATCCGATAACCACGTGGGCGGAGCTGCGGGCAACAGCTAGTATACGTATAAAATATATAACTGGTGCCTTTAGCCATTACAAGTTTTGCTCGTTTACGTGAGTTCTGTCAACAACAATGAAACTGTATAAATGAACATGCATTCAATTCAATAATAGTATTCTTCAGTTGGTATAAGTGCCAGAAACGCCGCTGTGACTCATAGAAGCCGTTCTTGAATGAAACTATTTTAAGAATACTATTATTGGTACTTGTAAAATATGTTTCGAGCCTTATTCGTAGCTACTGTTATTTAAACACAATGTTCACACAACTTTCATTTTATTTATCAAGCCTTTTTTTTTTTTTTTTTTTAACGTGCGGAAATCCCTTCGGATACCCCCCCGCCGGCCAGCGGGGGTGGTTATGTCGTGTCTCGACTAAAACCGCACGGTGTCCTCCCCAAGTGTCCGTGTATAATAAGAATACTACACTTTTGACTAACGTGACTTCATAAACTCATGTCGTCAAATCGACCTAAATATTGCAATCCTAGCGTTTTGGGATACAGAACTTGACCTACAAATGTTCTAAGACATCCAAATAATTCCAAAAAGACTATGGCTGCCTTTTTTTTTTTCGTTCGGAAATCCCTTCGGATATCCCCCCGCCGGCCAGCGGGGGCGGTTATGTCGGGCTTGAACCGACTAAAACCGCACGCCGTCTCGGGTCTTAAGACGCCGGGGTGTAAGGTTCCAGACTATGGCTGCCTATAACGTACTAAATCTAGGGACTTATATCTTGAGGTATCTACATAATTCATAGTCATCTGTCCGCAACACAAATTTTACAAGGGGCTAGATTATACGACGTTCGAACAATGTAAGTTTAATGATATTGGGAACAGTAGCACTTTGTTTTCGCTTCCCAGCTCATATGTTACCTGGGAAAGACAGCGCTTTAAGCATAGGTTATGAGGACGAACAATGTGGGTCTAAAGTCATTAATATTAGTTTAAGTATCAATTGTCGTATGAAGTGAAATCGATAAAGTTGGGTTTATATGAGATAAGTAAGATGGGTTTATATAAAATGATAAGTCACACCGAAATCTTTTCAATTTGTTTATAATTTTATGAAATGCCTACTGTTAAATCGTTTGAATGTCCATCTTTACCACTAGCTCTGCGCTATTGACCCTTCTAGTCTGACACTTATTATCGCATGGTGCAATTTAACCTTTTCAGTAGACTAGAAACGCTACAGTGGCTCATCTCATCAGGATACAGTGATTTAGTTAATATTGATATCGAAGCGACTAAAATAGAACCACACAGGAGTCTGTTCTCTGGATTCCGGAAAAATGGCATACCTACACCACATGACTAACATTAAGTGACCTCTCTGTAGAATGTGGGGCAAGGCCTATGAAGGAAGTAAGAAATACGATAGTGACGTGTCGCTTTATGACGTGACGGTCTGCTTCTATTAAAGCAACGCGACTCCCGACATTCTTAAGGGGCTGGTATTACTTAGCGCTCTGAAGCGCACCTGAGCACTATTTATCTATTTACGCGTGTATCCTACGGCATACTACTACAACCTAGCTAACAAGCTTTCAGTAATAAAAGAAATACATATTCGGCTGTCAATTTAAATACCTACTTGCCGTATAGTTCCAAATGTTTCCAAGAAGATTTTAACAACCAGCCCTGTAGAGCCAGGAACATATATGCATAATATAGCTAATTTAAATTTTATCAATGTTACTAAGGTATACCTCAAAGAGTTTAGGTTAAACAACTTACTATGAAATGATAACCTAATAAAAGGTTCACATTAAAACGAATCCTAATCGGTTGTATAAAGTTAACAATATTGTATTTGTGTTATAAAGAAAGATCGATATAAATATATAAAATCATATTTTGTGAGCTCTTCAAGATAACAGATTTGACTTTAATTTATCAGCTTGCTACCATGAAACATCCTATACTTCTGCCCCGCATAAAACACGAAAGAATCATTTTTTATTTATTGGTTATAGGTTCGCGATTGACCACTATCTCACCAGTTAGTAAGTGATGATAGCCATGAAAGTATCATGAAGTAACTTCGGTTTTCTTCCAGTAGGGTTTAACCGAACTGAAGTGTTACGTGACGTCTTCGGATTCGATTTCAGGTTAAAATCCATGAGACCGATTGCCCGAAACTTCATTACTGGGGATGGACTTCTTCATTCATAAAAATGCTACGACCTTTGGACGCCTTAGATGTGAAATATCGGAATCGACGGCGTGCGTGTGATTTTCTATGATAGCATAAGAAAGCGTTAAGCCCTGTGCCAGCATACTAGCATAGAACACAATTAGATTTTGCACATTAAAATCTCAAATTGATATTCTAACACAGCCAAGCGCAGCTGAAATGAATAAAGCTTAAATCAAATAATTTATTGCCTACTAAGTGTAGGTACATAGAAGTGTGACAGAGTAGATATATATATACTTAAAAAAACGGTAACACCATGAATATTCACAGCACATGCTTATACCATTTTCACTGTAGCCGTGAACATTTACGATACGTTTACGTGTATTCTTGCAAGATCGAGAATAACTTACAGTGTTTAGAAAAGTAGGTACGAGTTACTACCGTTACTGGCGACAGATACGGGTTAAATTAGTAAATAGCGAATGAAAAATGTCGGCCTAATATTATCTATTAGTCGTAATCATAGAAATGTTCATTAATATTCCTGAAGAATAAAGTTGAATGAAGATTAGAATTAGAATTGTATTTAATCGAACTCTTATTATATTTCAAATTCCATCATGACGTTTTACATACTTTGTGTCACATAAGTTGTTTCAGAAAGAGCTAGCACCAGGAAACATGTTTAATGATCTTGTAACTAAGTGGTAATGCTAATAAGTATATGTATCTAATGATTGTAAAATTAATGCAATAGAATATTTAGGCTGAAGGGAAAATACTGTTTCATTTTATCAAATTTGTTAACATTTCTTATAAATGAAATTCTTACTGACGCTTTAAATAGTCTGAATAAACCATAAACGTACTACCGATCCGGCTGCGGTATGAACTAAAAAGCCGACAGAGAGCGAACACTAGTAGAGAAAATAATATAATTAATGCGACTTGGCGCAGTGCCGTGTGCTATTAAATTACTACTTGCAACGTAAGGAACTGTTAATGTATTTGCCCGAAATAAGGCCAATGATCTCAAGTTTTAATTAACTAATAATAATAAATATGAGTAATTTAGCAAACTTGTAAAATTCTTGTGGTATCGACGTACTTTCATCATCCAAACCTACAACCAACCAAACATCTTCACAATCTTTCACATTCATAATATTAGTAGGAAAGGATTCCATATTCGCCTCGCTTTTTCTTCACATTCCCATTTCAATCAAGTAAGCCAATTATTCATACACACAATAATAAACAATAAACACTTATAAATTTCTCTAAAATTAGTCTGTGTTAAAACATAGTTTCTTTTTTGTGATTAGTCGGAAATTTAAACTATTTTGAACGGATTCTGTCGCGATTTATTCGATGTTATTTTATTATTTACATTGAACCAGACGTTTCGGTTGCTTTTCAGCAGCCATGGTCACGGGGATTGTTTTCATTTTTTAATATTTTGTCCGTCAATTGACTGCACCACGCTGGAGGGTAAGAAGCTAGGGTGCAGTCCAGAAGATACGGGCCACTATCCCAGATAGGTACTGACGATCCTTAACGACCTCCATCCTCCATGAGCGCAGGCCTGGGGGTGGCAGGTGAGGCCGCCTGTCACCCCAGCAGAAGCAGGCCGGGACGGTGGGGCGACTAGTGCCCCTCCCCCAAACCGGGGCAAGACGGGGTCACCGTGGTTCCCAAACCCGAGGGGGCCATCTCGAAACCGGAGATGGCCCAGGGTCAGTCGGGGTGCGAGGGATATGCTCTATGGGTAACCTTACACCCCGGCGTCTGTAGACCCGAGACGGCGTGCGGTTTTAGTCAGTTCAAGCCCGACATAACCGCCCCCGCTGACCGGCAGGGGGGTCTCCGAAGGGACTTCCGCACGAAAAAAAAAAAAAGAAAAAAAATGTACTGACGATCCTAAAACGGTGGTCCCTACCTCGACGGCCTCAACGGATGCTTTTTCACGCCCCACTTGATGAACCCGAGATTGTAAGAAGAAGAAAAAACGTACGCGGGTAAAGCAGCATGATATGATGCAACTACGAATACAATTTAATTCGTATCATGCATTTTTCCATATTGCATTCTTAATGTGGTAACGTTCCCAGAAGTTCGGAAATATGGACAATTTGTAAGGTAACGCTTTTTCTTCGGGTAAAGAACCAATAATACCGAAAGCATTGCTCATACTATTCTCAATCACACTTCGTGACCACGACATAATGAACAAAGACCAAGAAGACTAAACTCACAAATGTATCTGCAGCGCCTGTACCGATAATTGAAATCTGAGTATTACTCGTAATTAAAAGATGTTCGAGATTCAGTCTCAATATAGTTTCGATCTCCAAGTGTCAATTGACCCTCTGGATAAGTGAATTTGCCTGGGTGTCGATGCACCAAAATAAGCAGATACTCTGTACTAGTTTCTCCCCTTATATATTTTTATGTTTGATAATGTGTGTACATAATCTTAAATAGAATAAATAAATAAAAATTACTTTTTGATAAAACATTTAAACCGACAAAAAGGTAATATCAATTGAGGCGCCTGACAATGACTTCAATCTAGATGTGTCGGCCCGTTTGCATTGTGTCGCTAGTTCAGCACGAGACCCAACACGGTTGCACATTTCATTGCTTCATACTACGATAGGTCGTCGAAAATGCTGCTTACTGCTTGGTAATAAAGTACCTGTAAGATCAAGAATATTTTTTCAATAATTTAAACGAGACATTCGTAAGGTTTTTCGTTAAGGAGTTACATTGTCTGCCTTCGTAGTCCAAGTCTAGTGTAATCCAGCATGCCTGCAACCATAGTTATGTACTTCTTCATCATAGGATCGGCATAATACCCTCAACAACCTGAATGAGACATTCATGTTGTACATCGTTAAGAAGTTATGTTGGCTGCCTTTGTAGTCCTAGTCTAAACAATTCCAGCACACGTACACGTGCCACAGTATGGACATAAAATTAAAAATACCACAAACATTTCAAGTTTTTTTATTTCATTTTGAGGAATTCCTTTGTAAATCTCTGGATTCTCAATCCTAATACCAATATAATTGATATGAGACTATCTCGAAGCTAAATCAAACCGTTTTTTTTTAATCGTGCATAAACGTCGGATATTGAACTGTATATACTTATACGTCGCGAGTCTATTTAGCGTATACAGGCTATAGCAGAAATCGCGGTTGATTTGCTGGCATTTAATTAAGAGTTCGGTTGTCTGTCTCCGAAACGTGTCATTAGATTCTTCGTAATTTAAAAGGGACCATTTTGGAATAAATATCGATATATCCATATCCAACAGAGTTTTGCTCGAACATATTATATATAAAAAAATATATATGAACATCGGAATTGAGAACCATCTCCTTTTTCGAAGTCGGTTAAAAAAGAAGAGAAGTTACCACTTTCGTTGGTCATAGTGCATATGATGACATTTTCTAGTCCAAAACGCTTTGAACTTCTTCCTAGCAGTTTTTTGATGACTCATGAAAATTAAAAGTCTTCAACGTGGCTAACTTTAACATCCTTAATATGATGTTCAGAAATTGTGTGATAGATATTCCCAAAGCTTTTGGATGTTCTAGGCATTATTTATTTATTTTTATTTATTTATTTATTGAACTTTATGCACAAGTACATAGGCGGAATTAATGCCACAGGCATTCTCTACCAGTCAACCAATGTAGTTTATAATTGGTAAAAAATATGTGGAATTTGCTGGCATTATAATTGATTCACTTCCTGTAGTTTATTAAATTGCCTACTTATATTAGGAACACATGTGCATACTCATATTTTAATACAAATTAGCTTTACTTAACAATTGTTGATGTAACAGAGTAAGTTGTTCTCCAACGTACTTAAAATATAAGACGACAATTTATAAAATAACCATTGTCAGAAGTGTGCCTAACCTAACACAGATTTTATTGTTGGGGTCACGGTTTATGTACCCAGCGTCAGCGTGAGGAAAAGTTATGACGATGCTTTACTAGACGTCACCCGAATTTGCCAGTTTATTTCTCACTGAGTAATCGCGCCGTCTTTTTGGCTTTCGGGCTTTAGCCATTTTGTGAGGTCGGCCGAGATTGGCTCCCAGGTCGACCTTTGCTTGTTAATAATACTTTGTGGAAAATAGAGCTGTAAATTACTGGGACAAACTGACGAAACAGTAACGGACGTTACTTTATGTTACGAGTTGTAATTTCACTTTGTACGGGTACTAGGCTCGCTATAATTTGATTAAAGATATGGTAACCGCTCATACATACGGCAGTGAACTATTGTACAATCACACAATAAAATGTTTGTGGGGAAAGAAAGCTATGCCATGTGTGAATAATGGTTAACATTTTTTAGAATACAATGAATTAGTTGTGATAAAGTCCTTTAAGTTTCTCAATTCTTAACATTTCAGACTGATCTATAGTTAAAGTATTCATTCAGTAAATATAAATATAAAGTATCAATTCAAAGTGCGTTTGAAACATAAAGGTTATATTCGGTATTGAATAAGTTTAGTATGTGTTAATATGTAGTAGAGCCAGTGGCGTAGCGTGCATTGGAGGGGCCCTGCATCAAAATTAGTTACGAGGCCCAAATGAAGGGTAAAGATTTCTCACATAACACATAAAAATGCTTGCATTAAATTAAAATAATAACCTCCTCCCTTTTCTGGTTACTTTTTCTTTTGATAGCTCTACTGGGATAATCTCTTTCCCTTTCACTCATTCTTTTCACAAATCAATTAATTAACCAATAAATAATCAAAAGAACACGATTGTATTGTATTACAATGTACACCACGCTACGGTCCACGTCCTTATATTTATTTTAGTACCTAGTGTATTAAAAAGTGCAGAGATCTCTCTGCACTTTTTAATCACTTTTCCATAATTTCATTGAAAATGTCAACCTTACGCACTAATTTCAAAATCGACAACCATAACAATGAAGTTAAATGGATGGGTTGGATGCGTTCAGGAATACAGTAGTAGTGTCGAGCTGTAACTGCCAAGTCTAATTGTGATTTTTGAACTTATACTTCTTTTGGCGCGTTAGGGAAAAGTGATGTGAGTAAATTTTTGCGATGCGCGCGATCACCGTTATGAAAAACCGACAACATGAAGTTAGCTAGAAAACCGACACCCTGAACATTTTACTGTGAGTACGTTTGTAGAATTTGAGGTTAGTTGACGGTATGTTTTATTTATTTATATCTTAAACTAAACTATTTTTTCACATTATTATTTCTACAAACGTAGGATAACGCGAACGCATAAATTTTTTGTCTTGTTATACCCAAGAAGTATAACTTCTAACGTTCGTACATAAGTACACACACACTTTTTTTAATTGTAAGTATTAGAAATAAAATAGTCTGAGATCGCTGAAAAAATAAATCTTTCCTGGATTTCCCGTAATTCGCAGATTTTTTTCATTCCCCGCGCTCTCCTCGCACTAACAATTAATTCCCCGCAAATCAGGAATTTTCCTCGCAATTGGCAGCACTGATCCCGCAATCACTGGTGGTAGAAATTTGATGACACAAAGGGAATTGCTCACTTTGTATGGGGGCTTAGGCTAAACGTGAACAGTAATTAAATTAAAAAATGACTTGTGTGTTTAATGTTTCAGACCTAACAGAGTCTAGATATTATACTAATGTTGTAGCAAGATTCCAAAATGTACCATATCCAGCATGTGTAATATTGACCGAATTGAAGTAATATTCTTAGTAAAAAGTTACAATATTAGTATTTTCTTTACTGTATAATGGACAAGCATGTGTTATAATGCCACTATCTCACATAAAAAGCAGTGGCTTGAATAAAACAAGCATTTATTTTATAAAAAAGATTTATTCAGACTCATAGGCTATTAAAATATGGTCTAAAAACTGTGTTGGAGGTTTTACATTATTTTCATAATTCATAATTTTCGATGATGGCCGCACAATCATATGGCCATCATCGACAACTATGGTGCATTTTCTCAAAACGAGGAACTATGCATGCATGGGCTGTGTAAAGCATGAATGGCAGACTATGTAAATAAGAAATACATTACTCTTTATGTATCGACAGTACCCTGCTGGTACCATTGATGCCATTTAAAACTAGATATAAATAAATAAACTTACAACTTGAGGAGCAATCCATTGTCCAATAATGAATTGTATTTCAACGAGCTCCAAATTGTGTCGTCTGCGATGTGTTACATCAATGCCGCAATTGATCCAGCGCATAGCCATAACTACGTTGCTTTCATTCGAGGAAACAAAACGGGTGCGGGAAATCCATGTTCATGCCAAACAAAGTCATCACATAAAGCTAGTGCGATATCCGAAATTGCGCCAGAGTCAACCGTAGAAACATGTTTTGTGTCCAAGCGGGTAGCCGGGTTGTTATGGGTAGCAGCATCGGAGTCCATTGTAACTAGCAAAATCAGTTGATAACCAGAAAATACAAAACGACATGCACAGAACCACGAAGGTAGAGCGATTTGACATTCAGTCAGTGTTGTCAGGTAAAAATAAAAAACGATTTAATCGATTGATTGAATTGGTTTATATACTAAAGTAGATACTCAATGTGGTAGACAAAAATCTAGACAAAACTTCAAAAAGTTCACGTATGTGCACTATATGGCCGATAAAAAAAAATAAAAGGACTGATCAACTAATGACGCGAGTCCTTTGAGCCCGAGAGTAGTTTTATATATTTTTGAATGGTTGATTGACGTGCCTCAGCCGGCGCCCCCTACACTTGCCGCCAATAAACTCGTCATCTAGAGTACATTTCCCCTACATAAAGACTGGATGCGGAAGGCGGAGGACCAGGTCTTATGACGCACATTGGAAGAGGCCTACGTTCAGAAGTGAACTGCAATAGGCTAATTGATTGATTGTAATTAAATTAAAATAAAGTGAATTATAAGATATGGATATTTTTTCAGTTGTCATGAATTTTTTTTTCATCAATTATAATGAAAAAGCTTGTTATCGATTCTTTTAATCGATGTTTTATTGAAATTACATTATTACGTGGCAGCACAGATGCGTAATGGCGATGCTTTGTAGATTTAAATATGTTTAAATACGTATTAAAGTGTCTTTTTTGTGTAAACTTGTCTACAAAAAGACTTGCTGAAATATTTACTTTAGAATTATTCTTTTTTCTCTATAAAAATACTTTTTACTGAACATCATGTCCACACATAGCCGAAAATGAGCAATTCCCTTTGTCACAAAATTCGGCCGGGTGGGTACCACCGTTAACGATTGCGAAAAACCCTCCATAGTAATCCAATTTCGGTTTGATTGCGTTCAGGGGTCAGCAAGTGCATAGCCGGGCAGGGGGTTTGTGGTCGCAGCACTAGTGGGATCGGTGGGTGTCACGCGGTGCTGCGACGACAATCCTATAGGATGTTGCAAACTTTTGGATGCACGCTTAACCCGAGAAAAAAAGAGAATGGTTTTTAATTTTTGTCATTTCAGAAGTGAAAACTCTATAGGCACTTATGGCTGTTTTTTATATGTGTTTTTTTTCTCGGGGAGCATGAGATTAATAAGTGACATTGTAACAGCCTCTGTGGTGTAGCATGTAGTGCATTCGACTGCCACGACATGGGGAGCGGGTTCGAATCCCGCTTATTGCAAATATTTATATGCATGAATATGTCTATTTGCAGTGGTCTGGGTGTTTCTATGTATACTATGTTTGTATTTAAAAAAATAAGTATGTTTATCCGCATTCTAGACCACATAACACAAGCTAGTTAACCTGGGCGTACTTTGGGTCTAGAAAGCGCTGTGTAGAATGTCGTAGAATATTTTTGATTATTATTTATTGTGGATAACATTTTACTAATTTTTGCTTACGTACATAAGCAAAAACACGGCTTCTGCAACCCGGGGGACCCGTATCATTGATACGGCTCATACGGTAGTAGCTACGCGCCTGAGTAGAGCATAGTTTTTTTAACAAAGGACCATCTCTGAGTGGTCGTCTCATTAATTCCTCGTACTAAGTCAAGTGCTTCTGTTAGTGATAGGTGAATCCCGTCAACATCGTCGGTAGTGTGTCTTGTGAGATTTATTAAGGTAATCTTATTATTGTAAGCACCAACCCTTAACTATAACCCTACCTGCGATATATTATATTATAATAACCTGAGGCTAGAAATTGTAAGGCTCTATTAATTTGATTTTAACCTATGAAAGGTCAACGCTTTGAAGGAATTTGTTTACGTGAAACACATTTTGTTGAATTTCATACAGAATGTTGACCTATTTTCATTTAACACCCTTCACTGAGTATTTCATAACATAATGAGTTTTTTAATTACATCGCTACATTTATGGGTAGTTGTATATATTATATTGAGTATATTGATCTGAACTTTAGTAAGCATTGTGCACATTTGTGTTGTGTTACTGTGTGTTTAGATTTGATACTATAATTTACACTTTAAAATTAAAAGCCTCAACTTTTTACGGTTTACTCAACTATATTACCCCCCCCCCCTACCTTATATGTTTAAGACTCATTAAGTAAAAATATGATTCTATTATAAAAATGATGTGTGCGTATGCATTCCTACACCAATCACCCATTACGACGAAACTTTGAACAGTTGATATTGACTACATGTTTGAAAGGACTATATTCCAAAGTCATAGCAGCGTGTCAGCATACATACGGCAATAGTTAGTTGTTAATAAAATGTAGATACGTTCCAATTATTTCATTAATTATCTCATTCGATCCGACCAAACGTAGAAATAATCCTTCGAGTGTCCTACATAAAACTTCCTTCTCTGAGGAACAATACTTCACTTCACTTCACTTCACAATACACACTTAGCCCGTACCTATATAAAAACATCCATAGGCAGCTAAAGATCACAAAACTAAATAAACACCAAACCAAAACCACAATAACAGAATGGCTCCTTGAAAAAGATTATGTGACTACCGAGTCACTAATGAAATTTGTAAGATAATGTTGATGCCTGTATGCACACACACACACACACACACACACACACACACACACACACACACACACACACATACACATATATATACTGTTAAATATAAATTTCTGTAGATTTTCAAGTTCCTTCTAAGGTATATAATTAATATAATTATTAACTAATAAATAAAACTTAATTCTCGTAAGTGTATAACAACACGTTTTCACAAAGGCCATTATGATTGTACAATGTTGAAGCTCCACTGACTCCCAAAATACAACCTTCAGCTTAGTTTGGGAACCAGTATCTACACTTAAATGTGAAAATCAAATGTACCTTAACTTTAAGACCATATTTTTTTGTGTACTTACCTGATTTGTTCCTCTTTTAAGTCAATAAACAATTTATTATTATTCTCCTTTATTTAACTTTAAATACTTATCAATTATATTTTTAAATACATTCTATATATAAAAAAACACAAATATATTTAAAAATATAAAAAATAGTAGCCCACCGGCATCGGGAACAGGGACCAAGCTACCGGTGGTTAGGGCTCCAGACAGAGGAATCTCCTCACAATACGTGCCGTGTCGAGGAGCACTGCCTTCTGCATCAAGCCCTGAACCCAACTGCCTAACGCGAGCCTCTGGAGATGTTGTTCGAGGCTCTTGGCAATCAGTCCGTGAACCGATACAACTATCGGAACAATAATCGCCGAATCCACACTCCACATGTCGACAACCTCGTGAGCCAAATCCAAATATTTTATTTGTTTTTCTTTTTCGGCTTTCACAAGATTCTCGTCATGTGGAATGGTGATATCGATAATTATTGCGCGGCGCTCTGATCGATCTATCAACACAATATCAGGTTTATTAGCTACAATAGTCCTGTCAGTGATGATAGATCGATCCCAGTACAACGTGATATGCCCATTTTCGAGAACTGCGTCGGGCACATACCTATAGTACGGTACCTCTGATTCCACAAGGTTGTACTTTAGAGCAAGCTGTTGATGAACAATCCTGGCTACTTGGTTATGTCTATGCAAATATTCGCCGTTGGCAAGACGAGAACAACCAGAAATTATATGTCTAAGGGATTCTCCGGGACGGTGGCACGCCCGACATATGTCAACCGTACCATCCTTAAGAATATACTTCCGATAGTTATTCGTCATCACAACTTCGTCCATAATTGCAAAAACAAAACCTTCGGTTTCCCCAAATAGGTCACCGAAGCGTAGCCAAGACACAGATGCTGGTAAGTCTATATCAGACCCATGAAGAGCCCGATAGAAACGTCCATGCAACTCCTTGCTCTTCCATACATCCATGCGGTCATTAATACTTAATACCACAGGTTTGCGCCAGTTCTCTTTAGCCAAAGCTAGCGGGGTGAATCCTTTATCCACCCTTACTACATCACGATGCATATCAGCTTCATTGTGTAGGAAGTATTCCCTGAGGTTGCACACCTCACGGTTATGGAGGGATTTGGCATTTAAAAAGCCACGTCCCCCGCATTTCCGTGGTATGTACAACTTCATCACAGATGAACGCGGATGATGCATTCGGTATGCAGTAAGAAGCGTACGGACTCTCCTATCCAGGGTTTCTAATTCCGTCTGAGTCCACCTGAGTATGCCGAAGGAGTACATTAAAACCAGCATGACCCAACCGTTATAGGCGCGCACCTTATTACCGCCTGACAAAAGACTTTTAAGAACTTTTTTCAAGCGGCCAAAGAAACGTTCCCGTAACGATTGCTTCATGCTAGCTTCTGTAATGCCTAACGCCTGCGACATACCCAGGTATTTATAGGTATCGATTGCAGACAGAGACCTCAGTTTTGTGGAATCTGAGAGCTCAACCCCATCAGATTCCACAATCTCACCTCTTTTCACATGCATGACCGCACATTTGTCCACACCAAATTCCATCCTGATAGAGTTACTAAAGGATTCGGTCATCTTTAATAACGCTATCAGTTGGGACTTGTTGGGGGCAAATAATTTAAGATCATCCATGTAAAGGAGGTGGGATATAACCTGACCATCTCTCCGCAATCGACAGCCTAACCCTGAACTCTCCAGCATATAACTAAGAGGGTTCAGTGCCAGGCAAAACCATAATGGACTAAGACTATCACCCTGGAATATGCCCCGCTCTATCCTTATCAGTCCGCCATTCTCGCAGATCTGTCGACACCCTGGATAGCAAAGGACCGTACTCCATTGCCCCATACATGCCTTCAGGAAGGTACATAGAGTTGTATCAATTTTATACAACTCAAGCACCCTCATGAGCCATGTATGCGGCACGGAGTCATAGGCCTTTTTATAGTCTATCCAACATGTCGCCAGGTCCTTACGATTGCGGCGTACCTGTTGACTAATGGCCATATCAATTATAAGGAGCTCTTTAGTGCCACGAGCCCCACTCCTACATCCATTCTGAGAGATAGACATTATAGAATTGTCGATTAAATGTGAAGATATTTTTTCTCTCAGGATGGATGTAAGAAGCTTATAGACCGTAGGAAGACATGTAATCGGTCTATAATTTTTAGGGTCCGTAGCACTACCGGACTTGTAAAGAAGGTGGGTTACACCAGTGGTCACGAAATTGGGAATCACTCCTGATTCAAGACAATGCCAAACGACCGTGTGAGCTTTTCAGCCATTTTAACCAAAAATTATGCAGTCCGTCTGGTCCCGCTGACTTCCAGTTAGGCAACAAACGGACTGCATCGGTTACATCCTCTTGAAGAATGGTAACCGGATCCATGATCTTAATAGGCTCACACGATCGCTCAACATCCCGCATCCAATCACCTTCTGTATGACTGACGGGCATCGACCAGATTATTATTATTATTTCCTTTATTTAACTTTAAATACTTATCAATTATATTTTTAAATACATTCTATATATATAAAAAAAAAAAAACAAATATATTTAAAAATATAAAAAACAGTGCTCCACCGGTATCGGGTACAGGGACCAAGCTACCGGTGGTTAGGGCTCCAGAGGAAGGAACTTCCTCACGATGCGCGCCGTATCAAGAAGCACAGCCTTCTGCATCTGGCCCTTGACCCAACCGTCTAACCCGAGCCTCTTCAGGTGTTGGTCGAGGCTCTTTGCTATTAAACCGTTCACTGACACAACTATCGGCACAATGATTGCTGAGTCAACACTCCACATGTCGACAATCTCGTGGGCCAAGTCCAAGTACTTAACTTGTTTATCCTTCTCAGCTTTCACGAGATTCTCGTCATGAGGGATGGTAACATCAGCAATCAAAGCTCGGCGTTCAGATCGGTCTATCACCACAATGTCAGGCTTGTTGGCTACAACAGTCCTATCAGTGATGATAGATCGATCCCAGTACAATGTGATATGACTATTTTCTAGAACCGGCTCAGGAACATACCTATAGTACGGCACTTCAACTTCCACAAGGTTGTATTTCAGAGCAAGTCGCTGGTGGATGATCCTGGCTACTTGATTATGTCTGTGCAAGTACTCGCCGTTAGCAAGACGAGAACAGCCGGAAGTAATATGCCTGAGGGATTCACCAGGCTGGTGACATGCTCGACAGATGTCAATTGTGCCATCCCTCATTATATACTTCCGGTAGTTATTCGTCTTGATAACTTCGTCTGCAATCGCACAGACAAAACCTTCAGTTTCCCCAAAAAGGTCACCGAAACGTAGCCAGGACACGGATGCCAGTAGGTCTACTTCGGGCCTGTGGAGGGCCCGATAGAATCTACCGTGTAGCTCCTTACTCTGCCATACCTCCCTTCGGCTGTCAGTGCCGACTACTATAGGTCTGCGCCAGTTCTCCTTAGCCAAACCGAGCGGGGTGAGCCCGGTATCTACGTTGACTACATCACGGTGCATATCCACGTTCGACTTAAGAAAATAATCTCTGAGATTGCACACCTCGCGATTATGAAGGGTCTTTGCATTTAAAAATCCCCGACCCCCACATTTCCGCGGGATGTACAATCTCATGACTGACGACCGCGGATGATGCATTCGAAATGCAGTCAACTGAGTCCGGACTTTCCTATCAATGGCATCGAGTTCAGTCTGAGTCCACTTGAGTATGCCAAAGGAGTACATCAAGAGTGGCATGACCCAACTATTACAGGCACGAACCTTGTTACCACCTGACAAAAGACTGTTAAGTACCTTTTTTAGGCGGCCAAAGAAACGTTCCTGTAGCATTTGTTTCATCCCGGTCTCATTGATGCATAACGCCTGTGACATACCCAAGTATTTATAGGTCTCAGTTACGAGGAGCGATCTCAGGTTAGTGGAATCAGAGAGCTGTATACCCTGCGACTCCACCACCCGCCCTCGCTTTACATGAATGACTGCGCATTTTTCCACACCAAACCATTTTAGTAGAATTACTGAAATTTTCGGTAATCTTCAGTAAAGCTATTAATTGAGGATTAGTGTGAGCAAACAACTTCAAATCGTCCATGTAAAGCAGGTGGGATACCATCTGACCCTCTCTTCGTAACCTATAACCTAACCCTGAATTCACTAGTAAAGTACTAAGTGCGTTCAGGGCTAAGCAGAACCATAGGGGACTCAGACTGTCCGCTTGAAAAATACCCCGCTCTATTGTTATCGGCTCGCCATCACCCAAAGCCCGACGACACCCTGGATAGAAAAGAACAGTCCTCCATTGCCCCATACATGTCCTTAAGAAGGTACATAGAGTTGCATTCACTTTATACAACTCCAGCACCCTCAAAAGCCATGTATGTGGCACGGAATCGAATGCTTTCTTGTAATCTATCCAGCATGCTGCCAGATCCTTAGTACGACGGCGAGCTTGTTGGCTAATAGCCATATCAATGAGGAGGAGCTCCTTAGTACCCCGGGCCCCATTCCTACATCCATTCTGAGAGGCATTCATAATAGAATTATTATTTATATGATTGTTAATTTTAGCTCTCAGAATGGATGTAAGAAGTTTATAAACCGTTGGCAGACATGTAATCGGTCTATAATTATTGGGCTCCAGAGTACTACCTGTTTTATGGAGCAGGTGGGTAACCCCGGTTGTTATAAAAGCTGGTAGCGTCCCAGATTCTACAGCAGATTGAAACTGTGAAGCCAAAAGAGCGTGCGAACTCCGTAGCCATTTAAGCCAGAAATTGTGCAATCCGTCCGGTCCTGGGGATTTCCAATTAGACAGCGGACGGACCGCACAATCTACATCAATGGCATCGATATATATATCTTTCATTTCAGGAATGGACTCGCACGCTCTCTCTACCTCACACATCCAATCACCTTCAATGTGACTAACGGGCACCGACCAGATGCTGCGCCAAAACGCATTTGTGGCTGCAGCCTCCGGCCGTCGCACGTCGTCCACACTTTCATCTGGTTGCTCCCAGCTTCTATATACCCACCTCTGGTCTCTTCGGAACATGCGATTAACGGTAAATCGATCGACGCGTTTTCTGTATCTGCGAATACGGTTTGCCCATGCACAGACTTTCTGCTTCAGGAAATCAATGCGCTCTGTGATCCGAGACGTATATTCTTGGGGACTGATACCAGTTCCCGCAAACGCTCGGGTCACATAGCGCATCACTCTCGGGCGAGTATTACCCGACCTGAAGCAGATTAGCTTACTGATGAGCACCCTTGCCTCGGCCACACGTCGCTCAATCCTGCATTGCCATGCTGGTATGGTAGACTTAGGTCGTATGGCAGGATCTTTATTAGGGAATTTAACACCTGCCATACGACATGCCGCTACAGCAGTACAATACAGGATTGAATGAGTGTCCCCGAGATTTTCGCTGTTATCTAGATAACTAGGTAATAGCGAATCAAGGGCGCTCACCAGAGCCATATTTCGTCTGTGTATAGGCAAACGAGGCAGACGTGGCCTGTTATTCAGGGGCATCGATCGATATTCCCGCAACGCACATTCCAAAGCCTCCTTAATCTGTTCATTGTACTGAATACTTACTGGAATAAGTGTGTCATCCCCTGTCTCTTCATTCATTTGACTCACAGGCACTGGTGGTGTTGAAGCAGGAGCCGGGGCGGGGGTGACACAGATATTTCGCAAGCATTCTTGCCGTAGAGTCTCAAGTACGGTTTCATTCAACATGCGATTGCGTTGAATGACCCCCACTTGGTCCGATAGTCGTTGTGACGATGTGTTGACGGAAGGTTCAAGCGCCTGAAACAAAGGAAGCATTCGGGTACGGTACGCACTGAGGTTAGTTCCCCCCTCTGTAGCCGCAAAATATGCCCGCATGACATTTTCGTTTATTGATGGTGTCCATCGCATGCGGTGCACATCACCACCGGCAGCGGGGGCCCTGTTCGAAGCCAGAGGGCGTCGGGGTCCCAAGCATATCGGTGGCCGGCCTCTCCCCGGCCGACGTACAGGTGTTGGCGACGTCGGCGGGGAGAAGAACTCGTCGCTCGAAGAGGAGCTCGACGCCGCTGGTTCCGTTGGTGGGGGCTGCGCGGCGGAGCTTAGCGACGAGTCCGGAGGTGTAGCAGGTGCACTAGCGTTCCTCCTAGCTTGTGCGCGGGTCAACATACTGTCTTCGTCATTGATTGATTTTGCTTATTTATTTTTGTATTTCATTAGTGACATCTGTCAGTGCTGCGGAACTTTTGTTTGTGGTATAAAATATGGTTAAAGGATACATTTTTACAAATAAATTAATTCACTTTTTGTTATGGTGATCAATGCCAATATAGTATTCAAAATCTGCTAATACTAGATACGGTAGGAATATTAAAATAAATATATTTATTCAGAGCAAAATAAATCTGACATAATATGTTGTAGGGTTGCCAGGGTATTATTATTATTATTATTATTATTAATTATGCACCGTCCGAATTCAATTTATGAACCAGTGCAACCTTTCTTGTCAAATAAATGAAAATCATTCAGTCATTGAAAGGAGAGTTTTTATATTATTGTTTTTATCTAACCCATTTTGTCCTCCTGCCGGGCAACGACTTACTACACGTACAATATGAATCTAACGGCTTCCGTTAGGATTTTTATGAAAATGATAGTCCTGTTGTACGTACAATCTGATCTATATGTCCTACAACCTGTTTCGCTTTCATTGTCAGTATTTTTTATGTAAAGAATATAGGTACTTCTTCATTTAACTCGTGCGCAGGTTATAATGTTACACGGATAGGCGTGCGAGAGCTAAAGGCTCACGCTATTAAAATCGTATTTTTTAGAAAATAGTAAACTTATAGTATTATTAAAAGTAAGTAACTAAAATGCAGTCGTATGCTTAAATTAAAAGTCTTCTAAACGATATTATATGTCTCTCAAAAACATGCTGTACATGAATATCATATACTCAGTGCGTGGCGATTTATGTCACAACTATGTGGCTTCTAGAGCGTCTATTTTCCTTCTTGGACACATTACCCAAAAGCCACTGGGAGAGGTACAAGCCACTTTAATCTAAATTTGAGATCCGACGAGACGCTCTGTAGTATCGAATGTAGATTCTTCACATGAATCACCTTCTTCCAGCCATGAAGATATTTGGTGTGTTCGTCGGTCAACCATCACAATTTTTATAAGCTATAAATACAAACAACATAATTACAAACAATAAAATGTGTTTGCATATTTATGTGTAATAAAACACTAAATAAGCATTCACATGTCCAGAAAAAATACTTCCACGAATAGGCGCGCGATGAGAAAACGCCGCATCTTACGGCGCATTGGTACAATCAATTCACTACGTAGTCGTAGTGGCACTAAGAGGCTTAAATTTGAGATGCGTGGAGAGCGAAACAAATATTTAGGAAGGGACTGAGATGCTCGCCATGATACGGTGTGGCGAACATAGGAAATAAACACGATGAAATTTTGTGTGAGAGAAATGCTCATAGCCGCGGCTTCTCACCGGTTAACGATTACTATTTTTTGGTTTTCAAAAGTTGTAATAGTAAATTAGATTAAGCGTTGTGGGTAAATATGTTATTAACAGACATAAAGTAGGTAATCTACAATGGGGGTGCTTGGTTGGGGACCTCCACGCGGTGCACCCTGGGCAACGGAGACGACAGCGCCTCTCTCCTAGGGCGGGAGAGACGCTGCCGCCTACGGCCAACTCCGACCGAGGCGAGGACGGCCCTGTTGAGGGCTGTTCGCAAGCTTTCCACGTGTCCCTCTGATTAGCAGATGGCACAGTGGAGAGCAAGTAAGGGGGCCATCTCGAAACCGGAGATGGCCCAGGGTCAGTCGGGGTGCGAGGGATATGCTCTATGGGTAACCTTACACCCCGGCGTCTTAAGACCCGAGACGGCGTGCGGTTTTACTCGGTTCAAGCCCGACATAACCGCCCCCGCTGGAGACCCCCCGCTCTCCAGCGGGGGCGGTATCCGAAGGAAAAAAAAGAAAAAAAAAAAGGTAATCTACAATGCGATATTAAGTAATACTTCTAATTCGTAACAAATTGTTCGGTGAGGCGTTGGTCCAGCCGTAGGGTGTTGCAATTTAAAGTTGCCAGCTGGAGTTGTTGATGGTCGCCTACCATAGCCTGGAGATTCTTCACACCCCCTGCCCTGCCGTTACCACGACCGCTACCATGGCCGAGAACAGTGGGACCACCGGGAACTGAGGGCCTTTTTTGTGGCTTATCTCCCTTGTGAGGATTTTAGCCTACTAACGCTAACGCTGGCCACACGGGTTGGTAAGGGATTTTGTTTCAAGTTTTCCTTCGCTTACGGCATATCGACCTTATCTCGAAACCGGAGATGACCTTGGGTTAGATGGGGAGCGAGGGAAATGCCTTAGAGCCACCTTACACGCCGGCGCCTAAAGACTCGAGACGGCGTGCGGTTTTAGTCTGTTCGAATTCGACAAACCACCTCCGCTAGCCGGCAGGGGTATCAGGGGGGATTTCCGCATCAAAAAAAGGACATATCGACCTTGGCAGAATTTCGGCCAGAACTGGCACCTTCCCCATACGATGGGGGAGTAGATGCCGCTTCTGTTGCACCACATGGAGGTTTTCTAGCATCGCCACCCAACTCATTCAGTAGATAATTTATTAGTTTTCGTATAATGCATGCAGGAATCTGCCAGATTTTTTAACGTTTATCATTACTGCTCCGCTCCCTTGGGTAGGAGCGTGATGATATAGTATAGCCTATGGCACTAACAAATAATGTGGCTTCTTATTGGTAAAACACTTTTCAGAATCGGTTATGTAGGTCCAGATACTACCCTACAACTTCTCAAAAGTTACCTCTATGATATTACTATAGAAGTACATTATATAAATCATAATTCAAACTAAACTAAACAAACTAACGTAGCTTGC
This sequence comes from Cybosia mesomella, assembly GCA_946251805.1. Classification (NCBI taxonomy): domain Eukaryota; kingdom Metazoa; phylum Arthropoda; class Insecta; order Lepidoptera; family Erebidae; genus Cybosia; species Cybosia mesomella. Next base: position 17,004,308 of record OX276392.1, read on the forward strand.
TAGTATTCACATATAATTGTTTTATTGAAGAACACATATGTCCACAAATCTATTTTTTTTTTTAAATACAACTTTAAACGTAATCTCAAACGGCAGTATAAATCCTTAAAATATATTTTTTCAGGACAAGTAGAAAGTCGTGCACGATTTATTGCTTCTCTCTCTTAATTCTCTCTTTCAACTTAGTCAGTGCTACATTATACATTGTTTAATCTTTTGTATCACTCCATTGTAAAAGAGCACGTTCCATTTGTGATCCTGCTGTACTAAAGCTTAGAGTCAAATTAATTAACTAAAAATTAAGCTTCACACTGTACTTTATCTTGAAGACTACAGGGTCATACTGCGACGGAAGGGCCGGCTACCGCCAGTCCAATTTTTTTCCTTTGCATTGCTCTTTTAGTATTTATAAAACATTTCAAATGCCACCACGACTACATATGGCCGGTCCGACCCTAGGGGCTACATACTGGTCATGCTGGAATATATACAGCATACTGATAAATTAAAATCACTAGGTTGATGCAGTTAGAAATCGAAGCTATGACGCAAAATCTAATAGGTTTCAAGTTCAATGAAACAAGGTGTTTGTAAAGTTTTTGTTTTTTTTTTCATCGTGCTAGAGTTAAGTTCACCAAATTTTCCGTTTAAATTCCAAATCAAATAAAACCAGCACCAACTGATTTTTAGTGCTTACATACCTAGGTACTTAGTTAGTGTTGCTCTTGTTAACTATTTGGAATACTTATTTATTTAACGTCCATTCCGTACGGACCAGACACTTCTAGAAAACTTACTAAGAATTTTCTTCGTTGCATACCATAATGGTATCTTTTATTTCGCACCCTGACTGACCCAGGGCCATTTCCGGTTTCCGGCTTGGAAACCACGGTGTTCCCATCTTGCCTCGGAAAGGGGATGCGCTGGTCACCCCACTGTTCCGGCCTGGTTCTGCTGGGATGACAGGTGGGCTCGCCTGCCACCCCCAGGCCTGTGCTCATGGAGGACGGAGGTCATTAAGCGACCTCCGGCGCCTGAGTCGCCTGCGACGCGCTGCGAGTATGTCGCGGGCTCGGCGGGCCGGGAGAGTTCTAAATCTCTCCCGGGCTTGCTCTGCCATCTTCATTTCGAGCATTACTTGCTCGCAGAAGTAGGCGGCGGCAGCCCACGCGCTCGCACTCCGCACCATTGCTGCAATCTCACGGCCTCTGTGGCGTAGCGGTAGTGCATTCGACTGCTACGATTACGGGTAGTAGCTTGGTAGCCCAGTACGATACGGGTTCGATTCCCGCTCAGTGCAAATATTTGTATGCATGAATATGTCTATTTGCATTGGTCTGGGGGTTTCTATGTATAATATATGTACATGTAAAAAAAAAGTATATAAGTATCCTTATCCGCGTTCTAGAACCCATAACACAAGTTAGTTAAACTATGCTTACTTTGGGTCTAGAAAGCGCTGTGTAGAATGTCGTAGAATATTTATTTACTAAAAAAAAACAAAAAAAAACATGCTTTCGAGCACGGTAGAGCAGGAGTTCACGCCTCGGCACCTCCCACGCCCTGCTGTCTACCAGGGCGTGCAGCCCCGAGTCCTCGCTCGCGTCGCAGTGATGGCACTCCGACGTTGGCTCCTTCCTGATCCGATGCAGGTGGTTCCCGAAGCTCCCCTTATCGGAGATCACCTGCGTCACTTGGTACGAGAAGCTTCCATGTCACCTCTCTAGCCAATCCTCCATGATGGGCCTTACCGCCGCCATTGCGACGTGCCCTGCACTTGGTAGCCCAAGTCGTTCCTTCCACTCCACCACGATGTCCTGGCGGAGCTGGGACTGCACGGCCTCGATTTCTCGAGGTGCAGGGTCCCGTCCCTGCTCACGCACCTCCTTTCGCCACTGGTGCAGTTACGTAAGGGTTCTCGCCTCCAAGTCCCATGGCGGAGTTCCGGCATGGAGACTCGCCGCCTCGAAGGAGATCGTGCGGTACCCTGTTGGCTATCACCAGCTACGGAGCGCGCAGCATCCGCACACTTCTGGCCTTCAGGGCCTCCGCCCATATTGGGCCATGAACCGCACGATCCCCCCGTAAAGTCACCTGCAGGAGTCACCGGGCCCCATGTTGAGTAGCAGCTGCGCCAGAGCGATAGCTGTGCCCTTCAATTTGGGGACCAGACTTCGGATATGTTCTCCGAAGTCCCATCAGCCGTCGAGCACGAGCCCCAAATATTTCATTCGGGGCTCCCACGATGAGACTGGATCCCTCAGGTGGCTTACTCCGAGGCCCATGAAAGAACGGGGCCTCAGTTAAGTAACTTTCTTCCTTGGTTAAAGAAATCAGTAAAACAATTTATCCTACTGTGAGCTTCAAATCCAATATAGTAAACGATTATTGGTAGTAATTCATACGTAATGAACAAACTCGCATTTCTCATCACTCTGTCCAACTGAAAATGAAAGTAATAAGAAAGGTACCTTTGTATTATAAAATAACTAGTTTTAATTCCACATCACGTAGACATGTTTGCTCCGTTTTATGTTTGTGGTAAGGCTGGTTCAATTTGGTTGGCGGTGCGTGAGATGGTTTAATAAGAACATGTCTAAATTTTATTAATCCCTAAAGATGTGGAAAGCGGCTTAACTAAGCTTTTTTTAGATACATTATATTATTCCCTGGAGTGTGTCGGACAGATAACAGTCATTTAGCGGTTAACTGATATAAGCCGATTTGACAGGCATACAATACAAGAGACTTTTGATTTTTATGCGCTTTTATTACCGGAACTTTTCCCAACCACATTCTCATTATTGTAACTCCTGTATACAATATATTTTATTTTCCTCGAAAGACCACCACCAGACCATCTACAAGATTGATCTGAGGTATTTTTTTTGTAAAATGTTATAAAAAAGTTATAGAGCAAAAAAGAATCCTTTTTTAGAAATTTTCTCACTTTTTTGCTTATAACTTCTTTAATTTTTAATTTAGGGCAAAAAGTAATATGAACATTTTTGTAGGCAAAGCGATTTGCTACATATTGTCTTTGAATTTTTTGTAGGACGCACTGTTTCCGAGATATCGCCAAAAAGGTGTTTGCACCCCTTTTTCCAAGATGGCGGCCGAAGGACAAGGGCGGCAACCCCACAAACATGGGGTTAAGCTTCTATTGACCCACCCACACATGTCCTAAAAATTAAAAATGCGTCCTCTAAAAAATGGAATTTTAGGTCCTTAAATTTCCTTGGTAGCTTTAACTTTGACACGCATGTCTTCCTCTTACGATGTCATGCCATCATTTATTTGTTCCATTCCTCTTACCGTGACCCGGCACAAACTTAATTCACAAAGAGAGTCATTAGTATGGCTACGTATTTCGCAAGTTAAATATTCATAATTAAATTAATAATGTGCATTACTTTTCAATGTATTTATCGTTAAATGAAATACACTTTTTGCTCGCTAAAACTATTCATTTCATTATGTTAATTGAAAGATGTATTTATTCTATATTTATGTTATTTATGCAATGGAAAGATCGTTTACAAAGTTAGTAGTTACTTTGCCAATTTGCTCATGGACTCAATACAAAAACTTGTTTCTGCGTTGCCACGTTGGCAGTATAGTGCTTCCTTAAGAAACTCAGGAGACCCTTCTCGTCGTTACGAACACAGTGTGGGATTATTCTTATTGCGATCCAGTGTAGTATGGATGTATTTCTCTAACTAGAGAAATACAAACTTGCTTCAAACCATTACTTTTGTCCTTGGTTGACTTGGTTGATTGACTATTAGCCGAAACTTAATCCAGAACTATAGGGTAATGAAATCAATGTGGCTCAAATTCAACGAATTTTAAACCTACCAAATCCTGTGTAACATAGTTGTTAAAATAAGACGTTAATAAATTACCATAATGGCGTGGATGAATGCCCTATATAGTGCGAAGAATAAAGTTGAATTGAAGTACATATTAAAGAATAAAGTAACTGTTAGCAGTCATTTAGTTAAAACCATTTAAATTGAAATTTAAACAATTTAAATAATATTCAATTAATTATATGATGTCAACCTTTTCCGCTTTGTAAAAACTCCATTGAATCAGTTAATGGAGTTTCTTATTAAATTTTGAACTATTGATACAGCAGGTGCTGTCTTAGTTTCATTTATACCATCTTTAGAATTATGAAATATTCAGCAGGCTGCAAACTTTAAAAAATCATGAGGATTTTTGTACGAATGTAGTCTAGCATAAATGCCAAGAAGTGCGAATATGTGCATATTATTGTTTGAATTTTCTGTGAATTAAATTTTACTTTAAGTAATAATACTATGCTACTGAAAATTTTGTTAAAATACTGGACTCAAAAAACCCACACAACACGCGTGAATAGAAACAGGACGTGACCTAAAATTTTTTGTCGCCTCGCTCTAAACTTAGTACCTTCGAGTTGTTAATAAAACCCTCCTCATTTTACATTTCACCTCCATTCGGCTATCCACGGTCATTTTTTTATTTCATGGTATTACTCCTTCCAGATATTGACTGAGAAATGTGGTAAAAGGACAAAACATACCCATCCGGGACAGAGCGTCACATAAGATAAAATTCGAGGGAAATAAAAGTAAACGGGCTCATGCCCGACTATCAAACCGGCTGTCTCAGATAAGCCCAATACGTATAGCAACCTATTTTGTGATTGGCCTATTTTTGGCAATTTTATGGCCCACGTTACGTTGACGCTATAAACCAGCCATTATTTGATTAGCACATTCACCATATGGGATAGTGTCTGTGATGGGGCTATGAATCTTTCATACTTCTTGGGACAGTTTATGACGCATGAACAATAAATTGTGTTTTTTATTATTCAGATTTTCTGAAAGATTTTATATACAATGCTATTGTATTGTACTCTTAAATTCGCTAGTTACACAAAGTTTATTCGTAGAAAGATAAGATTCTGAAACGGTTTTCGTTATATCCAATAAACTGAATAAGCTGTACAATAGCAGTAAAATTTTATACAGAACATATTTCTATTTACTCTTTTAAAGCTTATTTATAGTTAATAGACATTATTGGTTAACGCAACAATGATTATTATATATCTCGTCTATTACATCAAGTTATTTCAATCAAAAGATTTTTGGTGCTCTGTGTAACTAACCTATTACCACTGGTATTACTTGTATAGTTTTGGCTAGTTAGAGGTCAATAGTGTTAATAAGTTTTTCAAGATTAAAATGCCGATTTCAAATGAGTTTCATAACCCAAGTTGTTTTGTTGGACATTTTGAGCTCCCCATAAATGGATAGATAATTTTTTTCATGAGATAATTCAGATTTACTTCGACGCATTATGATATAATTATTTCGTGATTTGGAGAGATTACGTAATCATCTTAGGGAATTTTTGTCATTGATTTGATTATTTTCAGCATGGTGGTAAAAATAGCCGCTTCATTTATTGTTGTGGGTTCATTCATTTTACCTATATGTATGTTGCATTATACTTTAATTTTACCTATATTTTACTGTTTTACTTATTTTGTTGTATAAAAATTATCGCTTTGTCAATCAATGTATATCTTTCTCTATCAATGTATGTACCTATACGTAGTTATTTGCCCTAAGTGATTCATCAACGCAGAGCCTAAACAACTGGGGCAGCTTTGAAATTCATTCTGGCAGTTGATGCTTTTCATGTCGTACGCATCCACTTAGTTTTGGAAATGTTAACCCTAAGAGGATAAAAATCATTTTTTCGGTCGGGACGGGTTGTATGGTAGGGTAATAAGGAACAAACACATTAAATTTTGTGATTTGGTATGCTTTGTTTTTTTTTTGTATTCACCGCTGAAGTAAATATAAATTTTTCTTTTCAATTAGCTGCAATACTATGGAAAGACTAATTGCATAAAGCTTCACAGGCTATATTTTAAATCTTATAAAACTTACACCGTATTCCTAGTACTTTGTAACCAACATGATTAAATTACATTTAATTCAATAAATTTCATTCGCCACTTTTTTAATTGAATGTCTGTCTGTCTGATATTCAAGTATTACGTCACCGTCGCATATGTAGTTAATGTTGTATAAGCAAAAACTTATTTTGTTTCGAATTGTGAATGTATAATGTTTGATAAATCTTAAAATAGACCATTTATTAGAAGTTAGATCTATATTAATCATAATACACAGGTGTTTAATTACACCGCTTATATTAATTATTACGACCGTATACGCTAGTTATTAGTTAGAGTATATAAATGATATATTTAAATTGTGTGACGTTTCGGTTGTATGAAATACAAAATAGAATGGTATTTTAACATCAGTAACTTTAGGTAATTATGTATACCTTCAGAAGTATCACCACGCATTTCTGAACCTACATTCCTCCCTTAAGGGTTTTGGTAACAATTCACCAGGAGATATTATTATTTCTAACCAGGAAACCGACGGCCGGACGGTAGATTCAGTCGCGTCGCCTGCATCCCATCATTCATCATTAAATCAATATTCCCCACAAATAGTTCTGCACAGAAATTATTGCTGCACTAAGTGTTATTGTGCTGTGTTTTTCGGCACAAGAGTTAGAAACAAGAGATTCCTTCAGAAATGAATATCCCGCTTACATTAAGTGATAGAGCCACACTTTTCCCAGCAAAAAAATCCCATACAACCAAGGAAGTACCACCTTCATAGTTAATATCGACTTTAAGTTGCACTTTACTACATTTTCTCCGGCTTGGGTGAAACCGTCAGCTTACTTAGATATCCCTTTTATCTTCTCATTCCTCAATTATCTCTCTGCATGTGATAACGCACGATTACCTCTTTTAAGTAGTCTTTCTTATTGTTACAGATACTTTCCAGCGACATCTGAATTAACGCAGTCATCATTCCTAAGTCGCGGCAGAAGACACCAAGATGTACGCGGAAACGAAAAGATAAGACAACTTATAGAAAGGACAAGAGTCCCACGATGTTCTCCCTTGGCGAAGGCTGCGGTTGCGTTAGCTTCCGAGGGGGCCGCCGACCACGTTCTCAAGGAGATGATTCGTCATCATGTCGAAGCTCGGAGATTGAGCAAGAAGTCCCTAAGCGGCTGGGGAGAAGAGTTCTCAATGGCGAGTGTACGATAAAGGCGCTGGCACCGTTCCTACGATTTTGGAGGCGGGATGACGTCAGCATGACGAAGGCCGAAAGAAGTAAGTGACCATGTTTAATTTTAATAATACTCTAAGCGATATTGATGTTTGAAAAGAGAATAGGAACTTGTATCTCTAATAAGAAATAGTCATTGGTTATAATATATTCATGTTTACTAATGCGCTTTTCCATATTATATTTAGACCAACTACTGTTCGATAGGCGGTCAAGGTCTACCGGGGTTTCTGTGTATTCCGTCCTATGCGGTACGTCAAGCGTTTATTATCGTTCTCGCTAACCCGTTCAACTAAATACATTTGTATGCAGTCGTTGTTCGCTCGTTCTGATAATCCAGACTTAATCCAGGTGTAAATACATGTACTAGCTACATCTACATCAAAAAGTCTTGTTTTACCTGACTCCGCATGTAAATGTCAAAAGTAGGAAGTCGTGCCGGCAAAGTCTTTAAAAAAGTTTAAAATAACGTAAAATGTAACGTTGCTGATAGTTGTGAGAATTGAGTTTTGAAAATCTTTCTAAGTGCTCTAATTATTGCCTGATTTTCAGGTCTGTATCATCATCAAGTGCATGGTTCAATGAGAATTAGGTTTTCCTTTAAGATAGTGAATAAAAAATAATAAATCAAGATACATTAAGTCTGCCGGCCGTTGGCGCTTTGACCACAAAGGCTTAAAGTAATCTTAGATACAAGCAAGACTGACATTCTAATTGACTTGTACTATTATTATCATACTATTTATATCTACAATTCCTAGATCTGTCTAGCTCTCTAGATTAGGAACATTATAATATATGAAAACCTGATTGAATTTAGATACCTAACAGGAATCGATCTTCCAGTACACAACCTTAGCAAACTAAATATTCTATTTAGCTAGTTAACGAAGTTCAAATGTTTAGGGGTCTTAAAGTTAAAAAACTTTTGTAACACATGGACCGTCACTAAAAAGGGCGGAATATCACAACTTGTTAATACTTTAAGATACTATTGATTAACTAAGATTGAGTTCTTTGTCCACGTCGATTTCTTCAAGGACAATGTAGTAGGTACAGTCAGTATTAGATTGATATTGACTTGCAAAGTACTCAAAACGATATGCACACTAAAATTCCAATTTATATTAGCAACCACAGTGTTCACAATGTTGTAAGTGGCCACAATGTTATAAGGCTGGATCCTTAATGGTCAAAACAGCTTATCTATCGGTTTTCCATGATTTTGTGAGTTATCAGAGTGTTCATATTCATATATGTGCGAATTCATCGCTCAATGGTATGTATACATTCAGTGATCAAAAATGACGCAATAACGACGTTACTGGGCCTAACTGGTATGAAATTCTTTTAGTTTTATCTTTTACTCTGTTCGCACAAAAAATTAACAATTGCGTAATTTTGGAATATGTTTATGGCTGTGACAAATATACGTGTTTGGATCAGTTACTTACCATAAATGAAATTATCGTTCGATTTGATCAAAATCTAATCTCTACAACGAGTTCTATTCACATAAAAGTCGATAATAATGTTCTTAAAAACAATGCAATCAGATTTATCTCAAATTACATTAGAGTTAGAATCTGTCTTTAGGGAATACGATGCTGATTCAATTATGTCAAATTCCATTTTTAGTAAGAAGTTGCTACAACAATAGCCTGAACAGCGAGGCTTACCTTTTTATTCTGCACACTATTTATTATAGTCTAACGACAAATTGATTGTGACAACAGTTATATTTATTTACTTTAGTGTGTGACACTATGATATTAATTATATTACTGTATTGATATAATCATACGAATATTATGAATGTGAAAGTTTGTGAAGATGTTAAATGTTTAGATGTCTGTTAGTTAATCACGGTAGAACATTTAAGACTAGTAATTTTAAGCTAACCTGACCTGTACCTTACTTTCAGAAATAAACATTATATTCTGTTCTATTTTATTCTACCCTTGTATTATTGTGATAGAATGTCCAAAGTGATTACATTCTAACACATGGATATGATCCAAAAGTCAGAGTTTTAGTACAGCCTGTCATGATATTAACGTGTAACGTATTACGCTATATTCGTTCTTATATTTCAAGCGTGTTAACGTGAATTGGTTCTGTCTTACCTGTTAGGTAATGAATACAAATTCAGAGGCAGGTTGCGGTTTCATTTGTGGTAGGTATCTATAGCACATTTACAGGGTCTTGACTAATAAATATTGTACACACGTATTTTGTATACTAAAAATTATAAGCTAAGTATATATGACATGTAGACTTACAAATTTTGATAATTTGGAATCGTCTGAGGGGCGAGGCTCATCTATAAGTTGGACGCGCTCAGGGTCAAAGAAGCACAGGATACTTCCAAATCCCGCTGTGTGAAAGACTCTGGAGGTAGTCTGCTTTGCGAGGAAGTCGTGGTGAAGGAGAGGTGTGTGCTCATACTTACACGAGCTGCTGAACAAGCAGCATAAAGAGGTGCAGCCACCGGATCTTCCTCCGAATCAAGGACTTGTGCCACCGATAACGCCTGTAGAAGTTCAGACTGCTCTTCGCCGCATGAAGGTGGAAAGCTGTCGGACCCGATGGAGGCCTGCGGCGTGAAAAGACATTTTTTTTTTTTTTTTTTTTATAAAGAATAATAATATTAGTAACCGAAATTACTAGTATTCCCCCTAACCCCTCCAGCTAAGCTTAATTGCTTGTGTTAGGAGTGGGTTCACGTCGGTAGTGTAATGGCCAGGATTCGAACCCGGGACCTCTCGATCGTAAGGTCGACTCCTTAACCACTAAGCTATCGACGCTTCAAACTTTTTTTTTTAAAGCTTTTTGGAAGGAGGCGCTTGAAAATGGCGGTCTGAAGTTAAATGTTGCGAATACCGAGGACATGGTGTTAAACCCTGCAGGTCCCACATGCGTCCGCATAGGCGATGAATTGGTCGAGCTCACGGACCAGGTTAAGTACGATTTTTTTTCGCGCGGAATTTCCCCCGTTACCCCCCGCCGGCCAGCGGGGGTGGGTATGTCGGGCTTGAACCGACTAAAACCGCACGCCGTCTCGGGCCTGCAGACGCCAGGGTGTAAGTTGGCCCTTAACTTGACATTACACCCTGACTGACCCAGGGCCATCTTCGGTTTGGTCTATAAAGCAATAATTTGCCCTGTCCTTTTACACGGCTGCGAAGCATGGCCGTTGTTAGAGTGACACAAGCACAATCTGCGTGTCACGGAGATGAATATGCTGCGGTGAATGTGTGGAGTCTCAGGTTAGGATCGCGAGGGGGACCTCTCCCAATCCTGGGCAGCCTTCATGTCCGTAACATCGCGGACAAAATGCAGGAGAGTCGCCTCCGCTGGTGCGGCCACGTGGGTAGCAAATGTCTGGCCATGCCGCCTCCATCGGGCTTGACGTCGTAGAAGTTGACATGCGTGCCAATACCGTGCGAAGTGGAGAAGTAAAAGGCGGAAAGCGGACCCTGGACTCCGAGGTGACAGCCTCTAATACGATCGGGACTAACGCTAGGATGATGATGATGATGATGTAGACTTACAAATTACAATATCAATAACCAAGGCTCATTCATCATCAAGGTCTCTTCGTTCTTGTGCGTTAAAATGTGAAGAACTCACAATGACGTTAATCTATTTAACCGCAAAAGAGCCATATTTGTATAAAATAACTGATAGTTTTGATTTGACATGACAATTGTTCGTTCATTTGGTTGTACGTCGCGATGTATAACCAACTGGATGAACAATAATCTTTATATCTTGTTCTCCAAGAATGGCAAAATTTCTTCATATTTTAAAAACAATAATTGATAGGATGAAACTAAAACACAATACTTCGGATAATGAGACGTATTATTATCACTAAAGATTTATGCGACTCATATTCGACACTTCGAGGGGAAATATAAAAAGATCTTGGTAAAGTCTGTTGCCCTACATGGATCGTTAGATTGGGCTTTAGAAGTAATGAAAGACGATTGTGTAGCGGAAATGAGAATTTGGAGACGAATGTGTGGTGTGGTGTGCCAAGAATGGATAAAATAAGAAATTAAGTTTGAAAGTGGTGTTAATATTTAATATATGTAGATTTTGAATTTGATTGAGTTCTCTAAAACATTATTTTTCATGAAAATCATAGCCTGAATTTATATTCAACTGGATTCAACTTTGCCTAAAAGTTCACTAACTACATATTTGCAATCATTAAACCAACAAGGCTGTAAGACTAATTTTAGTGATACCCCGCCTGTCAAGAAAGTAATTGAGCACTAGTATTGGAATTAATTAATTGCCATGCAAATTGACTCTTGTTCAATATCTAACTGTGAAAAAGAATATGGATATATCAACCATATACACGTGTGTGTTGAAACGTATAGTAAGTGCAAACATGCTGCCATAGTGATGTACCTACCTACAATTGACAAACCAATTGTGGATAATAATTATATTATTATTAACTTCTTGAAATGTGAATTTAAATTTTCATTAAGTTCAATTAAATTAAATTTACTGACTACCTCAGGGGTGCAGCCATAATGAATGCGACTACAGTTTGTAAGGTATATATTCATATAAAAAAACTGTATTCATGAATAAATCACTTTTTTTTTGCTGCACTGTAAATAACCGTTGGAAATGGCTTAGACAAATGATTTAAATTTAGAATAGGATAGAGGTGAATTGACTGGAATGAAGCAGAGCGGAGTGGAGTGACGTGGAGTCTCCAAAACAGAGCGTCCTAACATGGATAAACTGGGTTAGAAGTGTATGTCGGCGGTCTCGCAGAGAAATCCGCCATAACCTTGTGATAATGCACGAAGAAGAAGGTCCGCCGAGATCGCTCACTAAGTCATCAGATAGAAAAACAAGCAAATCCCTCATCCTCATCCTCATTCATCCTTCAGTCTAATTTAACTAAATGACTACATGACGTTCAGCTCTCGTTAAACTTCTCGCTCATCGGCTTGGCTAATTATTTATTAGCCTTTTAACTGAATCGGTTTTCAATGAACGGTTAATTAACTGGCTGATTTAACAAAATGGTGGCGACATAATATACTCGTATACATGTAGTTCTAACTGTTGGCGTCTATAATGGTGATCTTCACTTAGGTACAGGGTGAAGTGATGTAGACAGTGAGGCCGTATAAAAAAACGCCACAGCGCTTTCAGATATTCGAGAAGCTCCCTCGAAGGACATGATCTGCAGCTGAGGAAGGTAGGTACAGACATATTCCTTAGGCGAACAAAAAACAATTAGTCGGTTCACGCCAGCAGAGTATTAGCGGTCAATGCTTGTCATAATGAACAATGACTCTGCTGCCGTTTTGTTCCCCTTATTACTTGGAACCAACTAACGAAATATAGCTGTACTATATACTCTGTCCAGAATGAACGATGATGGTGTACTACCAACTGTAACTCGCGCGTTTATGGAAACCCTATCAGTATTCAGAACTCCAGTACCTAGTTCTAAACTGCGGGAGGGTTTAAGTGCTGGAAAACGCAGTTTGATAGATTAAATACTACTCTGCTTTTAGTTCTGTAATGCGGAAGGCATTACAAACGTAATATTAGCGTTCTGGATATGAATTGATTATATATACACTGGAAACCATACCCAAATCCAGATCTGTTGCAACTCTGAATAGTGGAATGGTTTAAAGTTATCTATACTTTATGTCAATTATTGCTTGTAAACCCTCCCGCAGATCAGAAGTACTTGAGTTCTGAATACTGGCAGGGTAGGTAGGTAACGCATACACGATACGCAGCCGCCGCCACCGCCGCGCCGCAATTCTGTGTAGATGACACACTGCCGATGCCGCCAGCCTGCGACCGCATCGCAGCCGCGATTATTTTGATTTTGGTATTAAAGGTAATACTCCTTAATTATCCATGACTAGTTACGAGTATCACACGTGTATACCTATCGTATTACGTAGGTGTACACGTGAGAAGTCCGTGGCCATAATCAAGCTGTAGTGGCGGTGCCATGGCAATGCGATTGCGGCGGCGCACAGTGGTTTGCGTAGCACAAGCTAGCTAGACAAAAATATTTATTAGGGTATTTTGCTTCGTATGGCTTTTTTATGAGGTTTGGATGCGCTAGGCAGCGAGGGCAATTATGTCGGCCTTGAACCGACTAAAACCGCACGCCGTCTCGGGTCTTCAGACGCTGGGGTGTAAAGTTGTCCATAAAGCATTTCCCTCGCACCCCGACTGAAGGTCACGTGTACCTTTTTTTTTATTTTTTATTTTTTTTATCGTGCGGAAATCCCTTCGGATACCACCCCGCCGGCCAGCGGGGGCGGTTATGTCGGGCTTCCAGCCGGCCGGCCGGCGGGGGGGTATCCGAAGGGATTTCCGCACGATAAAAAAAAAAAAAAAAGATATAAACAATAGTTTATAGTTTTGGATAGCTTAAATAAACAGTAATTATAATAATATTAGGTGTTTATTTTGTCCCTAGAAAGAGTTTTAAAGCTGTAGGTAGGTACTAGTAGATAGTAGACACTTTATCTCGTAATTACATGCGCTGTTGTATTAAACACTTTCTGTTTTAAAAGCTCGTTAGTAATGGACATTCTTTATTAATGTTGTTGATAGTGTGAAACTTATACAGTTTGCATAATAGATGATATAGGACCTTTTGTACATCATATCACGTAACCTGTTTTAATGTCAACAACAAACCGTATTTACGTAGCGTGTAATCACGGGTTTGGGAAAGTCACGAGATCCTTTTTATTATCTGGCGACAGAGATACAGTAATATACGCTGTAAAACTCGTTCAAACTTGAATGAATTCGACTGCGAAAGTACCTACCTAGCCAGTTGCGTAGCGTGGGTTTTCGCCGCTCGGGGCCTACTAGAAATACGCCACCACCTCCCCGCTATACCTACCCGATTTTAATTAGTTTCACGTTCATCTTCGTCGAGTCAATGTCAATATCTAATGGTGTTAGATCGGTCCAGTTAGCGACTTTGAAAACACCCCCAGTCGCAGGTGTTGAGGTACATAGGGCACGACAGGGGGTGGTCCATCGTTTGCAGAAGTGCATCATAGCCACAGACCCCACCTCCTGCATCCAAGTAACCCCATTTCACCTTGTCTGCCCTTCAGCAGCCGACCTGAGCCTACTACTACAGGTCTACTTTTACTCTTACTTGGAGTAGAGAGCTTAGTCTAGGTGGGCAACACCAGTGAGGTAGATATACTGATTCCGGTCCCCCTTCGCCGCCTTCTTTTCAAGCATTACTTGCTTGTAGCAGCAGCCTACACGTTCGCGCCCCGCACCATCGTCGTGAGCAAAACTCTGAGCGAGAAGATTCCCACTTCGAGAGCTGCCACGTGGGCCCGCCTTGGTACCTCCCACGACGTGCACTCCGCCAGCGTGTGCAGCCCCGAATCCTCGCTTGCATCACAGTGATGGCACTCAGACTTTGGCTCCTTCTTGATCTGACACAGGTGGTCCCCGAAGCACCACTTCACAGAGATCACTTGCGTCAGCTGGTACGTGAAGGTCCCGTGTCGCCTCTCTAGTTGAGTCTATTCAGTCATCCATGATGGGTCTTATCGCCGCTATTACGGCTTGCCCTGCGCTTGGTCTACCAAGTCGTTCCTACTACTCCACCAAAATGATCTGGCGGATCTGGGACTGCACAGTCTCGATTTCTCGTAGCTTGGGGTCCCGTTCTTGCTACCAGGCCTCCTTTCACCATCGATATAGTTGCGATAGGGCTCTCGCCTCCAGGTCTCATGGTAGAGTTTCAGCAAGAAGACTCACCGCCTCGAAGGAGACCGTGCGGTACCCCCTGATGACCCTGTTGCCCATCACCCGCTGTGGAGTGCGCATTATCCGTACATTTCTGGCCTTAGTTATATTGTTCCCTACGAATTCTACGTAACGTTATAATCCTCAAACTCATGAACTAGAACCGCACAAGTTAGACACTTATAATTATGGTAACGACTTGACTAATGAAATAATGGTCGTGTAGTCCGATATTATGAGCCTTGCAACATTAATAGTATAAAGTGTGGTGTGAAGTTAAATTTTAAATTTCATACAATAGAATTAGTGTAACGGCTCATGCGATTTAATCAACTTATTCACGAATGCTGTGGTGAGGCTGTAGAGTATTCGATTGTTACGCCCGTAGTATATTTATTACTCTGTGAATACGCCGGAGGTTGTAAGTTCAAAGTTCTATTTGGACTTTAATTACTTTCTGCGGAGCTTAATATTTAAAAAAAAACCGGCCGAGTGCGAGTCGGAATCGCACACTGAGGGTTCCGTACAAAACTGGATTGAGGGGCGAAGTTCAGGTTGCTGTAGAGCTTCTATTCTTGACTGACAGACAGATACAAAGAATATTTTTTTGTGAATTGTGTAACTACATATTTACGATATTTGAACCTTAACTTCTTAACTTGTGCTATAAGACTATACTTCCTACAAAATATCCTGATTCTAGCAACGCTATGGTTTGCAATATTAACTTCTAAAAAAATAATTACATTTGATAAACCTAGTAATTGGAAAGCTATTGAAACGAATACACTATTGAATATCATTTGAATATTGTAGTTTTTTTTAACGTGCGGAAATCCCTTCGGATACCCCTCTCCGGCCCGCGGGGGTGGTTATGTCGTGTACCGACTAAAACCGCACGGTATCTTCCCTAAGTATCCGTTGCCGGGCACCCCGGGTAAGCCCTCGAAAGGATAACCCCAGGGTTACCGGCGGACTTTGACCGCCACCGTGGCCTCGCCTGGTGGGGTCGGGTTTTATCCCGCGTCGGTGAGTTGGCAGGCACACACGACACGCCTCCGCCACGGCCTGCTTCTGTAAGGACGGCGAGTTGGCCAACCGCCGTCCTCAGGCCCCGATCATGGAGGTCGGTAGTCCCGGGCGTAGATGAGTCTGCGGCGTCCTCGCCGATTCTATCCCGCTCCCTCTCCGCCGTCTCTTTCGCGCACTTTACCTGCTCGCAGTAAGAGGCGGCGGCGTGCCACTTGCTCCCGGCCCACGGCCCTCACCATGGTCTCCAACGAGAGAACGTCCACGCCCAGGACCGCATGAATATTGTAGTAATAAAACTTTCGCGCAATAAAAATTAAAACTTCGCGTCAGCGTCACGTGGTGCTGCAATCGCACCATAGGATTTCTACTTGCGTAATAGGGATGTTGACAAAAAAAAATATTGTCGAAAACTGTATGTTTTTTTTAATAATACCTATAATGAACTGATTCTTATTCGAATATTTTTTTAAATAATGAAAATCCGGGCAAGTGTGAGTCGGACTCACCTATGAAGGGTTCCGTAGCAGCGAGTAACATAATATAAAAATTCTTGTAGTTCGTTCAAGCCACGCCACGCGTGAATTATAATTATTATTTATTTAGGCACCTATTACAGATTTATTATTAGAAAATAATAGTTTATGTTTTATGCATAAGGTTTATAATTATAAAATTAAATGTACTATTTTTAATTTTTATATTTGAGTTGATTGAATGTAAGTTAATTGCGGTTTACAATTTATGACGTATTAAAAAAAACTACTTACTAGTCGTTCTAACCAATTTTCGGTGGAAGTTTACATGGTCATAGTACATCATATATTTTTATTAGTTTTATCATTTTCTTATTTTAGAAGTTACAGTCACATTTTACTGCTTTGGAAGTGTCTCTAGCGCAAACCATTCAGTTTAGAAAAAAACGATTTTAGAAAATTCAATATCATTTTTGAAGAGCTATTCATAGATACCCTGTAGATAGATATATATACACGTATGGGTTTGATGAAAAAAAAAATAGTATGGGGAACTCTCAAAATTTATTGTTTTTTTTATATATTTTTGTGTGAAAATGCGGTTCACAGAATACATCTACTTACCAAGTTTATAGTTCTTATAGTTTCGGAAAAAAACGAGCATACTGTGGCATACGGACGGACAAACAAACAGACATGACGAATCTATAAGGGTTCAGTTTTTTGCTATTTGGCTACGGAACCCTAATATTTGATTGAAATAAAACTATTTTTAACGGAATCTATCGCGACTTATTTGATGTTATTTTATATTTTACATTTTTCGGTTGCTTTTCAGCAGCCTTGGTCACGGGGAGACTAAGGATGGTTGTTGTCTTGTAGTTTGAAGTGTCAGTTATCTCAAAGTACCTGAACTATGTTGAATTGTTGGTGTTACTATTTACGCAGAATGAGCTCACAGAGTCATGAAGTCTTTTTGTATTTTGATTTTTCTTGGAATTAATTAAGTGAATGACTGGGTCCCAAGCTGGTGGTACATTCCAACCATGCTCTCTATTAAAATTAGGATGTTTTTTAATTTCAATAGCTTCGCGGAGCCTCCTAGATAAGAATCAATTTTCGTTGGCGAGTATTGGTGGTTTGTCAAATCTTAAGTAATGTTTGGTCCCCTGTTGCACGTGTTCACATACAGCAGACTTTTTTGAGCGTTGGTGTTTTATATGTTCTTTGACGCGAGTGCCAATGCTTCGCTTGGTTTGACCAAAATAAGAGAGCCCACAGTCACAATCTATTTTATAGACCCCTGCATCTTGTAGAGGCAATTGGCACTTGACAGATGGTAAAAATTGACAAATCTTCGTTGGTGGCTTGTAGTATGTGTTAATTGAAGCTCGCTTCAAGATGAATCTTGTTACTCTTGTCAGTGACCCCTCGTACGTGTGGTAGGACTGCAGGCTGGCGCTTGATAGTGGCTGGCTTTTCTCGGGATCTGTGACTGATGCGCGGTTGTCTGAGCTTGTTGTCATTCAGAACTTGTTTGACATGTTGTAGCTCAGGTGTTTCTTGTCACAGATCCCACGGGCTCTCTGAAACAAAGACATTCCCACGGTAGCTAACTGTTTAGGGTGGTGGTGAGTTTCACCGTTTAAGTACCTATTAGTATGGGTCTATTTCCTATACACAGTGTGACTGAAAAGTATTCAATATAATTATACATATATTATATAATTCAAGATAATTCGCGATAGAATCCGTTAAAAATAGTTTTATTTCAATGTGTGACATTCGCGTAAACTTCCGACAATATCTAATGTTTGATTTTCAAAATTCAATTTCTCGAGCAGCTCAAAAACGTTCTCAGAAAAAAGGTTTCAACAAACAGACAGACGGATAACGAAGTGATCTTATAAGGGTTCTGTTTTTTCCTTTTGAGTATCAATAATTTAATATATAATTTGATCGTTATATCAAAAACTGTAAGTACCTACCTATCTATGACATCTGTATATACAAATAAATAAAATTAAAATGTCTGTGTCTGTCTGTTTGAATTCGGTAATCTCTAGAACGACTGGGCCGATTTTGACGGGACTTTCACGGGCAGATAGTGAATATTATTATATGATAAGCAAATCTTTCCGATTTTTTATACCTAGTAGTTTTGAGATTTTACTGTTATAGTCTGCATTTTTATCATGTCTGAGTTCTACCGAACTGCAAAATTTCGTTAAGATCTGCCGTGTAATAATAAACTTGTGATCAATAATAGTTTAGATCGATTTGCTCTACTGCTTCACCACACCTATGATAGCGTGATAATATAAAGCGCAGTTTATGACAATCTTTGTGCAAAATTTTAGCCGAATCTGTTCAGCGGTTTTCAAGTGATGCTCGGATATCGATTTTGGTAGCGGTATCGCTCCTAGAACACATATTTTTTTTTTTAAGAATGGACATTTGGCTCTATTTCCAACTGCATAACTTTATGCTTAAAACTATTAATATTTAGGTAAAAAAATACGATGACAATAACAAAAATAATAAAATAAGTGGAATTCGAACCCACCTCCTACGTTGATACAGAACGCCTTACCAACCACTTTGTGTTAAATAACTGTTAAAAATATACACCCATAAACATAATTATTTCATTTTCTAAGTGAAATATCACAATTCTAATAAACACGTGTGTGGTTAAGTACTCCTAAAGGAGCCTTGGAAGGATTTGAAAGTAACTGGTCCCATAAACATCCATTAAGTACGGCGATCACTTACCATCAGGTGGGCCATATACTTGATTGCTGTCTTAGTGGTATGAAAATAATTCCCAGTTTAAGATGAGCTGTATGATCAAAAGATCCTGTACAATCCGGGTCTGTAATATATGAACCATTGAACTTTTTAATTCATAGCTACTTTTTTCTTATAAAAAAGAAATAAATGAAATCGGACCACGCGTTAGTGTATTATAGTTAATTTCACATTTTGACATTCATCCCCTCCCCTAAGGGAATCGGGCAGAATTTCGGGATGAAAACTATCTAATAACCTTCCTCACTATAAGAACTCAAACATGCCAAGTTTCGTTTGAATCTATTCGGTAGTTTCGGCGTGATGCGTGATCTCCACTCCATACAGACAGACAGACAGAGAAAAAAAAAATTTTGGCTGTAGTATCGAATAAAGACAGCACTTCAAATTTTTTTTTAAATGTCTTCAGTGTATAGATTTCGACCTGCTATAGATTTATTAAAAATATAGATGTGTATGTATTTACAAAAAAAGTGTCTATAAGTACGTTTCTAGAATCCATATTACATAGTAGGTACGCTTAGTATGGGTCTAGATAGCGTTGTGTAGAATATCCTACAATATTTATTTATTTATTTATCAACCAATGTGTGTATATATTTACCTAAAAACAGCCATAGGCAGTCGGACGAAAGTTTTATTTCCAGAGTTAATAATATAAAAAAATCCTCATAAAAGATTAAATTAGCCGGAGTTTCGATTATCCGGGTGATTCACGACAACCACCGGTCCTGTCAATCGAGTTTCCTTTGTATGTAATTGTATTTTGAAGCGGGTAACACTAGATGGAGTTATGGTTGACGGAGGCGTCACTAGTGTTCCGGGCAGTCAGTATTTAATTGTGTTGTAATGGGTTATAATGATAAAATATATTTGTATTAAATTGTATAGAGGATTAATTTCGTTTCATTATTAGGAATCGTGGGCGTGGGTTACTGTGAACGTTCAGTGATCTGCTAACATGGAGTTATTGCTCCGCTGGTAATACATACATGAGCATTATATACAATACTAAGAATATAATACCTGTAGAAATATATTCAGGATTGGAATAAAAATGCAGTTTCCGTGATGAGAAGTAAAAATGTAATGAACGAAAAAATGGATACATACAAAATATCACGCCTACTTGATTAGCGTTAGCAAAGAAAGTTAACTGTTTAGGTTGTGGTTGACCATTTGGAAGGGTCCAAACATGCCCCCGGGCGTTGAAAGATTGCCTTTTAACCATCATCTTCAAGGAGACAGCATATCTTCGAAAAAGGTCTTCGCACCACACCAGTTGCTGTCTTGACATCCGCAACACGGTTAATACCATCGGGACCGGGATAAACAGCCACGATGCGACCCAGCTTCCACTTCAGAGGTGGTAAATTGTCTTCTTTGAGGACCACAATTGCATTCAATTTCAATGAATCTGAGCCTGCCTTCCATTTAACGCGCTTCTGTAACTCGCTTAAGTATTCTTTACTCCAGCGCTTCCAAAAATGTTGTCTCAACTGTTCAATTCTCTCGAATCGATTCAGGCTAGACGTTGTACAATCGCCGTAACTTGGAGCAGGCAAGGAAAGAAGTGAGCGCCCGACCAGAAAGAGTGCAGGCGTAAGGGGCAGCAAATCATTCGGATCCGTTGATAAGGCAGTTAACGGGCGTGAGTTCAATATTGCCTCGATTTGCACCAAAATCGTATTTATCTCCTCATAAGTTAGATGACAATTTCCCAGTACTCGCTTTAGATGAAATTTTATCGATTTTACTCCTGCCTCCCAAAGACCACCGAAATGAGGAGCGTAAGGAGGAGTAAAGTGAAAACTGATCCCATCGTTCGCAACGGTCTCAGATAGTGAGCCAGAGCAAGACTTTAAAAATTTGCCGATGTCGTTGTACGCACCAACAAATGAAGTGCCGTTGTCCGAATATATGTTTTTTGGTTTACCACGTCGTGACATAAATCTTTTGAGTGCCGATAAGAAAGTATTAGTAGAAAGGTCACCTACGAGCTCAATATGAACAGCTTTAGTCGCAAAACAGACGAAGATGGCAATATAAACTTTTACATCCTCTCCCTTGACGATTAGCTGCTACAATGGGTCCAGCGTAATCAATACCTACATTCTCAAAAGGAAAACTTGGTTCGAAACGCTGCTGTGGAAGGTTTCCCATTATCGGAGCTTTGGTTTTACCTTTAAAACGATTACACAAGATGCAACTATAATAAACCGATTTCGCCAAATTCCGACCACCAATAGGCCAATAATTTTCCTTTATAGATGCCAATAATAATTGAGGCCCGGCATGCATGAGCCTTTTATGTTCATAATTAAAATAAAGTTTAGTGAATGAATGATTGGACTGTAAAAGTATAGGATGTTTTTTGTTATAAGAGTAATAAGAATTAACTAGACGCCCCCTATGCGAATTAATTTATTGTCATCTAGAAAAACATTAAATTTTAGTAGAGGACTCTTGCTACGTAACGGTTTTTTAGTAAATAATAATTCGTATTCGGGAAAGGATTCCCTTTGAGCCAATTTAATGAGAATAGTTAAGCCATCTGAAAGTTCTTCATTAGAAATATAACAGGTTTTAACTTGTTGTCGTTTACAACGTGTGATAAATCTTAATACATACGCCATGCATCTTTTAAGCCTAGAAAAATTTGAAAAACGATTAAAATCGATCAATTTACTTTTCTTTTCAGTTGTTATGTGTAAATTAATCTCAGGCTTCGTTTCTGGAAGTTTCTGTGAGGCGACTGGATCCGAGGGCCACTTACTAGGACTTTTTATCAAAAATTGGGGACCGTGCCACCACAAATCAGATGATTCGATCAAACTAGGATCGAGTCCTCTCGATATGAGATCAGCTGGGTTTTGATCGGTGGGGCCATGCCGCCATGAGCAAGAATCAGTTGTCTCAAGAATCTCCCCTATGCGATTTCGCACAAAGGGTTGTAGTTTATTTGGCATAATTTTAAGCCAACCGAGAACGATTGTCGAATCAGTCCAGAATACTGTTTGTCTGATCTGAAGACGCAATGAACTTTTAACTTTATCATACAGACGAGCGCCTTACAGTGCCCCACAAAGCTCGAGTCTAGGGATCGTGGTAGGTTTAATCGGAGCGACTCTGCTTTTACTACACAGTAAACGTTAACGTTAACGTTAAAGTACATCATGTCCATTGCAACTTCATAGATATACACAAGCACCATATGCAATGATAGATGCATCTGTAAATACATGAATATCCACAACGGTGTAGGAGTCACGAAGTACTCGTCGTGGAACACGAAGGCTATTTAAAGATGGAAGAAGGGCATTTATTATTTTAAAAAATGAATTTTTTGATTTCAGAGGGTAATTTATCATCCCACGATACTTTATGTAACCATAGTTTTGTAGAATAGCCTTCATTAAAATAACGCAAGGTGAAAGAAGTCCGAGGGGATCGAAAATCTGAGCGAAAGATGAGAGTATGCCACGTTTGGATAAATTGACGTCAAGTTCACCTTTCATAGGAAAACAAAATAACGTCAGTGTCAGTGCACCACCCTACCCCTAATGTTGCACATAGTTCCAACTTGCCTATGTTCAAGTCAACAGGTGCATATGGTAAAGACATTAATAGTGGTGCATTAGACTTCCACTTCCGCAACTTCATACATGCGGACACTAATCGTTACTCACTTCATTTAAAGTGTCTCCACCCGCTAGTAAGTCATCCACGTAAAAGTCGTGCTGAATTATTTCCGAAATCGTACTATCCATACACTCTATACCAAGTTGCTTAAGACACCTAATTGCTAAATAGGGAGCACTGGCAGTCCCATACGTAACAGTATTTAATTGGTAGGTATATCTTTATGGGACTGGATGGATCTTCGCGATAGACTATTTGTTGCAGATGTCTGTCGTCCGGGTGTATGACTACCTGCCTATACATCTTTTCAACATCTGCTGCTAAGACATATTTGTGCTGTCTAAATCTCAAAAGAATAGAAACTAAATCATCCTATATCGTGGGTCCCATCATTTGTATGCTATTCAGAGACACACCAGAGCTAGTAGGTGAGCTGGCGTTAAACACCACTCTTAATTTGCATGTGACATGTGACCCAAGTTAAAATATTCGGACATAAACTCGCAGTAGTCCCTTTTAAGTGATAATTGTTCCTTAAATCGCCTTTACAAAGACAACAAACAATGAGTGGCTCGTTGTAATGAGTTTCCCAAGACACTCTCAGATTGTTTTAATGGAATGCGTACACAAAACCGACCACTATCTAGCCGAACCGTATTCTCAACAAAGTGTGCTTCACACCTCTGTTCCTCAGCTGAATAGGATGACTTAAGGCTCACTTCTTCAATTTGCCAAAATCTACTAAGTTGATTATGAATATCATCATTCCGTGACTTGTCGTCTGAATTAGTAATATTTGCAAAATTACAAGTCACAACACAGGAAGAATCCGATGCATAGCCGCTGTTTATTGGGCCAGAGACTAACGAACCAAGAGAGGTCTCATAAAGCACTGGACTATTAACGATCCTAATAAGTCCCAAAATAAATCGGCGCCTATAATTAAATCAATGAGCGAAGGCACATTAAAATTAGGATCAGCTAACTCAAGGTCACTAGGAATATTTAATGATGACAGGTGTATTTGTTGATGGGGGATCATATCTGTGATCGAAGGCAAAACGAAACAAGTTAAATTATTACAATAACCTTCATTTGAGGATTTCATTGATACACGAACCATTCTATGTATATGAGAAATTGTATTATTAATACCTGACACAGATTTGTCGACCTCATAGCTTGCTAAATTTAATTTACTGCACATATTTTCAGTCATAAGACACGATGTACTGCCGCTGTCCAGAAGGGCGCGAGCGACATGCGGTCTATTTTGATTGTCATACAACTTGAGTAAGGCTGTTGACAGTAGTATTTCACGACCGTAAGTGGCAGTAGCCGTAACACAATCATGCGTTTCTAATGGTTCTGACTGTACCACCGAATTTGACACTGGCTTTGATTTCATGTCTACATGAACAAGTGTATTTTGCTTACGTTTACACAACCTGCAGCCGTTCCGTTAGCAATGGTTAGCATAATGACCTGGTCGAAAGCAGTTCCGACAAATCTTATAAGTATATAATACGTATATAAACGTAAGTATATAAACCTCTCCTCAGTAGAAAGTTCTAAAAATGTAGAACAATTATATAAGTAATGCTCACCCTTACAGTTTGGACAGGAAACTACGGCTGAGTTAGTAGTCTGCTGACTTGTCGCTTGTGGTGATGGAGTTGTAACGGACACGAAACTTCTGTGTTTAACATTCTTCACATTTGATTGGATCCGTTGGAGGCCACCACGAGGTAGCTCCAAGGACTCCAACAGGTCAGCTCTGCTCCGTAAAAATTCAAAAAATGTGACTAATGTTGTACGTAAGTCCCTTTGCAACGTTCCCTTATACTCCTCCCACTCATTATTGGTTTTTATAGCTAATTTATTGGCAGCAATGTATATGAGCAGAGTGTCCCAATTGTTAGTCGGTTCGTCAAGAGCATTCAACGCACACAAATTCTTTTTTAACTGGTCTATAATACCTTTTAGGCCGTTTGCAGACTCTTTTTGCATAGGTTCTATGTTAAATAAGGCAGATACGTGATGTTGTACTAATAAACGCTTATTATCAAATAGTTCACATAATAAACTCCAAGCAATAGAATAATTTTTGGCGGAAAATTCAACCAATTGGATGACCACAGCTATAACACTAATTTCTGTTAGTGTTACTCACCGGCCAGTCCAGGTGAGCAACAGAGTATCTTAATCCCAGGGCGCCTTTTCTCAGAGTTCTAGGTGGTGCATAGGTCAGCTGATCTCCAATGAAACAATACTCAGTTGTACATACATATATTTGTACACACAGAAACACAGAGACACAGAGGGTTACACAGAAGTTTTACACATGAAATATATACATATATAAAAACAGACTAAGTATACAGAGAATGTTTTTCTTAACACATATACCAGTCTTCTCCACTAGGCAGCATCACCTCATTATTGGCACAGTTCAACCTATGCAATAATAATTATAGGAATTGATACATGACCTTATTCCGTTAGTTATCGTTTGACCGTCAGTGGTGGGGTTCCGGCAAAGCTGATTCCGGAGCCTCTCTATTTTTCAGCTTGCCCAAGGTCTAGGCCTCCACGCCAGCACAATCGACACCTCAGAGTATCTGTTCTCGTTGTTATAGTGTATATGGGGTTTCTCCCAAAACTAACGACCCTGTTTGAATATACACAGCATTTATCAACAAGACATCTCAATTATGCTAACAGATTAACAGCAATCAAGAAGGACAACTTACCAGATCAAATCTGGGACCTCACACACACAAATTATAACTTTCAAATTCAATATGACTTTCAATCACTGCAAGTACTTCGAAAAACAAAATCTCAGAGTAGAGGACTAATTACCTCTTAAAGAACAAATAAATAATACTGTCACTGCGGTCACTCTTATATACCCAAATATTTCTAGACCTTTTGAGAATAATACCGGTGATGAACTTCGAACTCGAATATTCCATAACAAAAAAATTAACCTTGAAAGAAATTCGACCGCATAACATACGCCCTCTGACGGGGAACCACTACCGACCGCCAAATCGATTGCAACCAACGCCACATCGATTGGTGCGCAGCCGGGTCAGATAGATGGCGCTAACCACAATTAATTCTAAATAACAATTCATTCCCTATACTTATGAATGTAATCATTACACAGCAGCTGACCCTGCCAATGAACCCCGTAAGTAATGAAATTTGTCAATGTCAGCCATTTCGTCATTGGAGTGGATGAGGCTTTCAAACGTATCGTGAAATGCTAACCAACCATCGTATGTTCCGCTAAATTTGGGTACTTGAAGTGTTGGTAACTGAACAGACTTTTTACTCTTGTTCGAGGTACTTACCTCTTCAGTTTTATCGTTAACTTTACTATTACGCGACACGAGGCATGTCGCCTTAGACATCAGTTGACAGTAAGTAGATTCAAATTCGTTACGCTCAGACATTTGACTGTCTGGATCATAAACCAAGCATTCCAACTTTAATTGCACATCCTCATATTGATCGTACAACGACTCAATCTTTTGAATACGTAATTTAAGCTCACCTACCTCGAATGGGGTCAATGTTTCCTCTTAACCATTTAGGTAAGAGCAAAACATTGTTAAACGACCTTTGTAGCTACCGCGTTTTCTAATAAACTCCTTTAACTCATCCTTATCGGCCATCTTTAAGAGTAGAATGCAATCGATCTGTAATTTTATACAAAAAAAAACTTAAAGTTTAAAGTTAACAACTAGGTACCTACTACTTTTATCTACCGACGTTAACGGGTTAACTTTGCAAATAATTATTTCCAATAAGTAATGGTGTTATCGCAATGAAGTTAATTTACAGCGTAAAACATCAAAATATCATTTAAGATTAATAGTACCTATTACCTACTAACATTTAAATATTTGCACAAACGTAAAACTTATCGAACCAATTTTACAAACAAAAAAAACATCAAACCAGTACCAAACAATCTAAATATGGAAATACTAATGAAATGATTACATTAATAACATGTTGAAAACTATTTCAAAAGGTAACACAATTAACAATGCCTTGATATACTTTATTTTAAATCAATGTGGGTGGGTTTTTACCTTACAATACAAACGCTCAATTATAATAACAATTAAGCTAATTCATCATAAAAATGTAAGCAAATGAATGCACTTATTACAAAGTTGCTACCTGCACATACCTTTTGTAAAAAAATACAAGTAATTCACAAATTCAAATCATTAATTAAGATTAAATAATACTGTGTACTGACCTTTAACTTCACGAAAATACTTAATATGTATATAATACCTGATAACGAGTACTGGGTGAAACACTGAAATAGATAAGTACTAAAACACTGGTGCAAATTTTAACCAAATTTCAACGTCGTTGATGAGACTTAACTCCACGTTAGTACTTCGTCCAGAAATATCGCTCGAATCTTGTAATCCGCTGTATATATTCAACTTTTATCAAATATAATCAATTATCCGGCTCGTTACGACCATGTAGAAATATATTCAGGATTGGAATAAAAATGCAGTTTCCGTGATGAGAAGTAAAAATGTAATGAACGAAAAAATGGATACATACAAAATATCACGCCTACTTGATTAGCGTTAGCAAAGAAAGTTAACTATTTAGGTTGCGTTGACCATTTGGAAGAGTCTAAACAATCAAACAAACAAAATTTAAAATAAACAAAATTTTCTTATACTAAAAATTTTGCATTAGAATTGTCAGAAATGTTAGCAACGTCAATGACTTCTGAAACGCTGTTTTGTAATATTATTATGTTTAAGAAAAATTTCAAAGCATAAGTTTACAATAATGATTTATAAACGCTTACAAAATAAATAACTGAAATTGCCTATAAAATAATAATATTGTACTCGTCTATATCATGCCCAAGTGTCAACTCGCCGAACAATTTTACCAATTTCATTAATTTTAGGTAGATTTCGATGAAATCGGTCTACCTATTGGTTTCTTGACTACTGTCGAATTTAAAAAAAAAATCTTCATAGGAGGTCTAGTTATGACCCCCTGAGTCCGAAATGACCACTGGTCAAAAAGTTTATATATATATATATATATATATGTATGTATGGTTCCACTTCCCAAAATTTGCGGCACTCTCACGGTCGCATTTTTGCCCCGATCGCTTTCAAACTGCGGTCAAAAATTGCTTGGGTGTAAACTTAGTTTAAGTTCGTGAACGGGTGGAATCCGGCCTAAGGGGACGGTAGGGCCTCACTTTTTGTGAAATCAGTTTTTCCTCAAAATTTCACGTTCCATGAAAGATATTCGAACCGTTCTAATTTTATCCCATAGTATACATGAATACCAACAACTTTTAATAATAAACCTATAAGAATAAAACTTTAACTAAAAGTGGAGAGGGGAAAAACCAAAATTTTTCGGGAAAAAAATCATAACTTCTAACCGGTGAACATTCTTGCCGTCGGAAACATTTTTAATCGATAGGCCATTTTTAAGTGTAAAATAAATGTCTGAAAAGTTTTTCGCTAAAAGTTACCGTTTTCGAGAAAAAAAATTAAACATGTTAAAAATGCGCTCGGCGTGGGTCATAGAAGAAGCATAGGTCATAGAGGGGCAAAAGAATATTTCTGGCTAATACAATAATATTGTTTAAAGTCCGTATATAGTTCTCTATATATAATAATATTAATTGCTTCATGAAATCTACCTGTGCGTTCCCCCTGCGGGAACGGATTTTTTTCTTTAGTTTTCTAATGGGTACTTTGAAGAAAGTTCTTACCGAAAGAAACATTAAGAATTGGAATTGGTGGAATTGGTGCCGGAAGATGACAATTTTTTGAAAATTTCACGACTTTAGTATTCCACGCGGAGCTGCGGGTAACAGCCAGTCTCATAGGTATAGATCTAAGGTGAACCAAGTGTCGTTAACATCGAATAATGTTAGCACTTTATTCAAAAACATTATTATCGTTGTGTATCGAAATAAAAATTTATTATTATGATCATAAATAGCGGACATTTTACACTCGGCAAATTGTTGTCTGTCCATTATATCGCGGACATTTCACATACTCGTAATCTCGTGTAAATATACATTGACCTACATTTGGATTATTGTGTTTATCCTGTAAAGCGATTATGGTTTGATTAAATATGTTGCATTAAGATGATGTAATGTAATGGGCCTTAATTGCTTGCATAAATCTTAGAGGGCAAGCAGATATGATGTTTTCTTTCGAGTACTTAGTTTAATTCATATCGTGTCTTGCTAGCTACTTTTTGGGATTCTGATTTAAAATACTTGCATGGAACGAAAATAATTAGGCCATGGTTGTACTGGATGTAAACACCGAAGTGCGATGTTCACCGGGTGTTTCGACGTAGTGGCCTCCGCAGATCGATCAGCTAGAGTAGTGCGTGACAAGTTATTAAAAGGCAACATAATCAAATTAGTACTTCACGTGATCATTTTTATGGCTGTTATTTCCATCAAGGCTGCAAACAAAATTTATAAGGACTGCTTTACTCCTTTCATACAGCATGTACAGCCAACGTAGAAAGGTATTTAATAGATAGTAATACTTAATTATGTAACAGCGCCTTACACCGAAGTGCATGAATAATGGACGTCGAAGGATTTATTTTTATTTTGTTATGTGCTTGAAATCGGGTATTAGAGAAACGGTAAAGAGAAACGGACTAAGCACGGATCCCTGGTGTACGCCGTTTGTGATTTGAAAGGGTTTCGTGTCTCTAACAGCAGTCCGACCCACGGAATCGAAATCACTGTACATGTCTCGGATGATATCAATATAGGATTTTGGAACCCCTTTGGGCCGCAATGTCCACCAGATCATTGCGCGATGATTACAGTTGATAGTCAAATTCCTGCAGCAACCCCTTGCCTTTGAAGACTGAAGTAATGATACTCAGTATCTATTTGCTTGGGATCTTCTCGGTGATGAGTACGCGCTTAAAAAATGTAAGGATGCCCACACGACTGGGACCTATTACCTATATTATAATATCCAATATCATATCATATATATTATTTTAAGTATAAAATTTAAATTTTCATTCTTTATTCGCCGCAATATCAATCTGATGAATATCATTCTTGGCTTTTCCATTAGCAGCAGATCACATGTTTTGAATACAAATACATACATTAACGCTTATGCAGAATCCCATTCCAGTCAAATGTGCAGTTCTGCAGTGCATCAAGACTTCCAGTTAACGCGAGGGTTCCTAAGACAAGGTGTTTTTAGATAAGGGTTTTTCGAAAACGAGAAGTCCCTGTATTCAGAAAATTGGACACTGTTGATTCTTAACCGTCGATAAACTAAATCTAGAACCATACAGTTTTAACTACTCACGGTATGTGTACAATTTTAGTTTTATCTAAGGAGAGCGGTGAGCTATAAATATTTATGCCAAAGAGAAATATGACCTATAAAACAAATGTCTTTAGTATCTCTTAATCGTCTGTAATACTGCCTAGCGCTCCCAGATGTTTGCAGACTGCTGTCACGATAAATACTTATTCTTATCGCCAAACGTTCGTCTTAATGAACTCATTTTTAACCGACTTTCAAAAACAAGGAAGGTTCTCAATTACCCGGATTCTTTTTAATTTTTTGATGTATATTAATTGATCACCTGCATCGAATTTGAAAATTCTTATTTTCGTGGTGCTATCTAAATTTCGTAAAGATCTGATGATAAGTTTTGGAGAAAGACAACGGAACTCTTCAAAAAATGCCAGTAATTCAACCGTGATTGCTGCTATCGGATATCTAGATACTGTTCCTATATCCTCTATATCCGCTTAGGTCCGCTCAATTAGTTCGCAGTTCAGTATACAGTTCGGTAGTGTGTTTAGAAGGATTATTAGAATTCCAGAAATGAGGTAAGGTCACTAAAAAGGAAGGAATAAGTAAAATTTTAATTTAAAAAAATCGACTACAAAAATAAAAAACCGGCCAAGTGCGAGTCGGACTAGCCCATGAAGGGTTCCGTAGCGGCAAGTAAAGTTTTTATATTTGAGTTGATTGAATGAAAGGTAAATTGCGGTTCACGATTTATGACGTATTAAAAAAAAACTACTTTCTAGATCTCGTTCAAACCAATATTCGGTGGAAGTTTACATAGTAATGTACATCATATATTTTTTAGTTTTATCATTCTCTTATTTTAGAAGTTACAGGAGGGGGGGGGGATACATTTTACCACTTTGGAAGAGTCCCTCGCACAAACTATTGAGATTAGAAAAAGATGATATTAGAAACTGATATGATATCATTTTTGATGACCTATCCATAAATACCCCAAACGTAAGGGTCTGATGAAAATTTTTTTTGAGTTACAGTTCTAAGTATGGGGAACCCCCAAAATTTACTTACCAAATTTCAGAAGCATAATTCTCATAGTTTGGGAAAAAAGTGGCTGTGACATACGGACGGAGAGACAGACAGACATGACGAATCTATAAGGGTTCCGTTTTTTGCCATTTGGCTACGGACCTTAAAAAGCGCCGAAAACAGGCACTGAGAAAAGAAAAAGTACATTACAGATCTAATTCAAAAGACAAAAGTTCACGTAAGACTTTTCTGTTAGTCGGTGCCGTCGGTGCTAGAAAACGGACCTACCATACATACCTTATTAATACCTATTTGGCTTGTAACAATCTTCTAGATTGTTTCGAGAAATGAAAAGAGTGCAGTTAACTAGTAAGTAATAGACGATAGATGGAGTCCGGTTCCGGTTGTCAAAGTATAAACAGTGTGCGTAAAAGTGCTCACAGTTTTTAACGATAAAACAACGAATTCCTGCGTAATCAAGCCTTCTATTACACATATACAAACAAAGGAAGCGTCAACTAAGCGGATTCTTCACAAAACTTACTAGAAAAAGCAAATAAATTATTTACGGCAAAACAACACTACAGCGAGATGGTAGGTTGGAAGACATTTTTTCTGAATATCATTTGATATATTGTAAACAACGAAGTTAGCAGCTGCACTTGACAGTTGAAAACAGACATCACATACTAATACCAACCTTACAGGGTATTTACATTCCGTTCCACACAAATTTAAACGTTTAGTTTCTACAAATGAATACCGACGGAATGTCAGAGGACATGTCAAAGATATTTCAAATGGTGAAACTTGAACTCAATAAACAAACCGCAACAATAACAGAAAACGTTACTGCCACTATCATGCGCAGTATTGATGAAAAGAATAAACCAATCCTTGAAGAAAATAAATGAAGAACATGGTGTAATAGGAAGCGAAAAAAATAATCACGACTTACTGCTAAATAATAATAATAAAAGAAACCATACAAGAAATGGATATCAAAATTGAAAGCCACGAAATAAATAACTACCACAGACTAGGGCGAAAACAAGAGGAAACAAAAGTAAGACTTATACTTATTACTTTTACGTCGTTTCAGAAGAAGATATAAATACTGCAACAAAAAAATAAAATGCCACAACAACCATACATCACTGAAGATTTTTCTAAATAGATGTTGGAAATACGCAAGAACCTGCTAGAAAAGCTAAGACTGCAGATAAGCTATGGGAACCAAGCATTCATTCGGAACAACAAACTAGTTTTAAGTGAAAAATCAGAGGTAGAAAAAAGGAAAAGAGAGTGGTCATCCTCGCCCCAAAATATACATACGCCAACATACAAAAAAAATATAATTGCACCTTCTAAAATGCACAGGACAGACGCATTTACATATATGCGGGCTAGATCCTTCTCTTTGTCCGACAAAAATGCCCAATATCATAAGGCATAGGATACATCGGACACCGGTAATGAAAATAACAATAATATAGCACATAAAACAATATCTAAAAACAGGAAAAGCCCCAATACGTCTGGTCACCGCGGGGCTGCTACTGACCACACCCCCCAATCGATCGTGAAATCCCGTCTCAAAACTCATCTAGCAATGTGCTTAGAGGATTCAAGGACAGACTCAGACAGTCGCCCTGAAAAATACCCCTCTTCACCTTTATCGTTCTTCCGCATCCGACAGTCGCACCCCATATAGACTAAGCATAGTGCTCCATTGCTCCATACTGGCA
This sequence comes from Cybosia mesomella, assembly GCA_946251805.1. Taxonomy (NCBI): domain Eukaryota; kingdom Metazoa; phylum Arthropoda; class Insecta; order Lepidoptera; family Erebidae; genus Cybosia; species Cybosia mesomella. Next base: position 17,037,355 of record OX276392.1, read on the forward strand.
CCGAGGAAGTCTCGAACTGTATGATCAATTTTATACAGCTCAAGGACTCTCTTAAACCATGTATAGGGGACCGAGTCGAATGCTTTCTTGTAGTCTATACAGGCGGCGGAAAAATTACGTCAGTTGCTTTTGACCTGCTGGCTAACTACAGCGTCGATTAGGAGGAGTTCCTTGGTTCCACGACTACCACGTCTACACGGTTCTGGGTATTAGCGAGTATGCTACAGTTATTTATATGGTTCGCTATTTTCGCCTCCAGAACAGATGTCAGTGCCTTGTAGGTGGTAGGACGTTATCGGTCGGTATTGCGATGGGTTCGTGGTATAGTCCAACTTAATAACCAAATCAGTGACTCCAGTAGTGAGGAAGTTGGGAAGTTATTTAGTGGCTAGGGCTTCCTGGAATTGTCATGCGAGGTTGTCCTGGAAAGCCCGGAAACTCTTCAGCCAGTAGTTCTCCAGTCCGTCGCTCCCTGGAGATTTCCAGTTTCGAGCTTTAGCAACTGCTACGCGAACATCGTCCTGGCTGACAGTTACCGGGCTCATTGGTGGTATCTCCATACATGAATCCTCGATGACCTGCATCCAGGTTCCCTCCACATGATCCACAGGTCGTGACCACAGGTTGCGCCAAAATGCAATTATTATTATATAATAGACGATGATATTGTCAGACGTAGGTCAATTTGGTAGTATCAATATATAGATGAAAGAATTACATTTGTTCTTTTTGTTCCACTAGACAAGACTTTTTGGCTTTGTCTTAAAGTCAAAAGTCTTTAGAAATAAATGTGAAATACATTTGAACTGTGTGAATTTAATAACAATGACTCTGTGACTGAGAGTCTCTTTAAATATCTTGAAAGTAGAAAATACCATACTCATGACTGTAGCCATTATATGTTATTTTTTAGCTTGCAAGTGAAATGGATTTGGGTCCCTAAGATAATGGTGAAGCCTTATATACCCTAAGAGTGTAATGCCTTGATAATAGCAGCGTCGCGGTATCAGCAGTGACAATAGTATCTACACAGTCTACACAAACTCCGCGACGCAGACGCTGAACATTAAACGTTATTCTTCACATAAATAATAATATGTTTTACCAAATGTTACTTTTAGGTTGCTCTAACTCACAACCCAAAATAGAAAATGAACATAACGCTACGTTTGGGACGAGATTCCCTGTACTTCATATTAACAACTCCTGCAGGCTAAAAGTCTTAAATCTTCAGAATAGCCTTCTTAAACGTGGCAGCATCTTAACCCTTACATTGTAACTACATCTGTCACTCGTAAGTGCTCATATTTTTACTAGATACTTTAGTGCGTACTTGGAATACGTAAGCACACATTTGTAAATAGTTGCTGTTCTGTTTACACAATTTATGGGGCAAATAAGTTCCAAATTTAGGATTTCAGAAGTAGCAATTTTTGTAAACTTCTAATATTCATTTAAAACAAGTTGAATTCCTGAGACGAGCTCAGCCGAATACAAGGGATTTTCTTTTACTTATTTTTTTTTCTTTATCTTGCAATGGTTCACCCCAGCACGAATCTATTACCGAAAACAGCAACTCGATAGCTCATCTCCTTCATACCCAAAACCGTGACAGAAAATTGGCAACGACGACGTCGACGACAACTCGATAGCAATAGGGCTTTTCTAAAGAAAATCCCTAAAAATAAAATTAATGAGCTCAGTGATAATAATTAATTAGGTAATTTATTGTAACTGCATAAAACTACCCACTTTTTGTATTGCAGCGAGCGTACTCTGTGTAAATAGTAGGTTTTGTACGGGATACATATGTAGTTTCGAATGCCGTCCTTGCGAAAGCCGGCTGCTGCGAATTATTTTTCCACTGCCTCACAGGTTCGAAAGCTCATGGACTCGAATGAAATAGTCGCGAAAGACGCTGTTTCGAAAAACATTTTCACCGCCTCATATATACGTTATCGAAATCCAACTTTCCGGACTAGTGGTTCCGGCGCTTCGCCGGCCGCTGCCGCGGCACGCTTGCTACGCTCGTTCGGCTCACGCTCTGTTGGGGTCACAGTTCTAACCTAACCTAACCCAGACGCGCCGGAACCACTAGTCACTCTAATAGGCACTCTAATCGCAACAATGTTTGACCTTCATAAAGTGTAAACACAACACTTGGTAAAACAAAAGACATGAGTCTGCAGCAGTCGTATCACGTGACCGTTCACCTTCGCCACTGGGTCATACAATTGCCAAAAGCAACTAGCTTGTCAAAAATATTAAATGCTGGCAGCATTTAATATTTTAAGAATAAAGTAATCACTGTCCGCATTCATTCAATCATTCATTCATTACCCACAACACAAGTTAGACAAACTATGCTTGCCTGGGTCTAGGAAGCGCTGTGTAGAATGTCGTAAAATATTTTTTTTTTTTTTACTATTGGGGGGGTATCCGAGGGGATTTCCGCACGAAAAAAAAAAAAAAAAAAAAAAGGTGTAATACATTACTACACTGACAGTGCACTGACAAAACTGACGGAGGAGCTCAGGTTCCCTACCATCATCTTCATATTTGCTACATTTTAAATATCACATAATGAAAACGCTATACATATTGCATGGTTCTGACCCTGTCTTCAGGGATAAAAGAAGGCTTCCTTATTTTTGAAAGTTTTTGATAAGGTCTCCATTTATAGAGGCTAAGACATCTAATCCAAAAAAGAAAACAAATTTATTTTCTATAGGGTAAGGTTCCATAACTGGATAAGTCCGATTTAAGGGAACATTCATTATGTCCTTCCTTTCTCATAAGTAACACAAAAATCTAATAAGCACTCAGATGTAGCAGTCAGACCCTTCTCCATTAAGACTCATGTTTGGTCCCACTCGACTACGAAAGCGCCGTATAACACGAATAAAAGGGTTTATGAAATACAAATTCTTTGTAATCGACTCCACAGTGCAACTCAATGAATGTGATTCTCGTCCACATAGTTACTGTGTTAAAATATGGTTTAATACTACGTGATAAGCGGTGATAGCCCAGTGGTGTATGTAGACTGCCGAGACGAGGTCTCGAGTTCGATCCCCAGTCGCCCCGGGCACACACCTCTGACTTTTCGAAGTTATGTGTGTATTAAAAATGTTCATAATCGCTCGCTTAGTAATGTGCCCGGTAGATGGCAATAGCCTCGCCCCCTATTACATTGGGACCTAAACATAACTGGCGAAACGTGGGTGTAATACACCTCTGCCTTCACCTTCGGGGATACAGGCGTGAAGTTATGTGTTAATACTACGTGCAGGTGAAGTTAATTGTACACACTTCTTATGTCTAGGTACTGTTTAAGCCCTTTAATGCTTTGATAGAAAACGATATGAAATAAATAACTAAATATTCTATTATCTGCTAATAAGTTCTTTGTGTAAAAAACAATCATCATTAAATGTGAATAATTGTAAATACTCAAATTATACGAAATCAAAGCCAAAAATATCAACTACTCACCAGTAGTTGATATAGCATCAATTATTATTGTTACATTTACCTTATACGTTTTTATTTTGTACTCTGCAGTTTTTTCTGCAAGTGCTAATAACAAATAGCTTCAGCGGCGTGGGTCAGTTTCTCTTGTTTTTACCGTTTTATCGTATAGACAAGGGATAAAAAAACAGTTAAATATAGATTTATATCTGTTTTAGGCGCATACAACTAGCAGCATTACAATAAAGGTAAAGTTAGTGAACCTCATCGTATTATTAGTTATATTATACTACAACAAAAATCCACTGAACTTTTTTCATCACTTTAACCATTATTCGTTCTACCAGTTATTGCCCAGTGAAAGCATATTAAATCGGTTGGCTGGCTCCCGCTTCTAAGTGAACATTAACATAGAAAGGAATACTGTAGTACTTTCAAACAATAACCTCAATTCCAACATTATCGCTATGCGGGTCTTCTGATATCGTGTTAACAAAATCATTTGAGGTCTCGGAGAGTATTTTAATATTGTCTGTAAAGACTAATTAGGCCAGTAAAAGTATTTTGTTTCTCATAATTTTTGTTGTAAAACTTACCGCCTAACATTAGTCATAGCTCATTTACTGCACAGGTTTTTCCAATATTATAAGAGTTATCGGCCGAGCCAGAAAAGCCTGTTCATTAAATTATGTGCTCTGGAGATTATGAAACTACTTATACATCCACTAGCTGATGCCCGCGGCTCCGGTAAAGTAATCTCTAAGGCGTGAATTTTGAAAACACTTTTCTTTGAATTATACAGAACCGAAACGGGGCACGGATATAGCATGGATAAGGCGCGAGCGCGATTAATATAATAGCTGGAGTGACCTTGATGGCCCGAGTGAGGAACAGCGTGATAAGGGAACGTTGTGGTATGGTAGAAGATGTAGTGACCAAGGTAGAGAAAGGGATGCTTAGATGGTTCCGTCATGTAGAGAGGATGGATGAAAGGACTTATCCGCGGCGTATCGTTTCTGTATTAATTCTCGCCTAAGGTTGAAGTCACCAATGATGGGAATCGCGATCGAGGCGTAATAAGCTGGAAGGTTCTCAATTCGGATGTTTATATTTTTTTCCATGTATATTCGGGCATAACTTTGTCGTATATGGGCGAATTTGCAAAATTCTTATTTTGTTAGAAAGGCATTCATTCCGAAATGGTTCCATTTAAATTTGGTCAAAATCTGATAACAAGTTTCGGAGACAGAAAACGGAACTTTTCAATAAATGCCAGCAAATCAAACGCGATTGCTGCTATCGCACATTTAGGCATTGCTGACGCAATTTCATGACATAACATCACGCTAAATGGCGTAGCAGACGTATGCAGTATATTCAGTCTATATGCTCCGTTTATGCACCGATTCAATGTGAAATAACCGTGGTATTTTTAAATTTATGATCATGCTGTGACACGTGTAAAATGTGTACATTATATGGCCAAGACCTGCTGGAATTGTCTAGAGTTGGACTACGAAGGCAGACAATATAACTTCGTAACGATATACAGCATGAATGTCTAGTTCAAGTTGTTGAGGGTATTATGCCGAGTTAGAAGTACCTAACTATAGCTGCAGATATAATGGATTAGATAAGACTTGAACTACGAAGGCAGAGAATGGAACTCCTTAACGACAAACATTATGAATGTCTCGTTTCAGTTATTGTTTCCTACAATAACTGAAACGAGACATTCTTGATCCTACAGGTACTTTATTATAGAACCAAGCAGTAAGCAGCATTTCAACAACCTATCGTCTTATGGGCTTCTAGTTTACAGTGTTCAATAGTTTTTTATTCTCGCAAATGCGAATTATACCACTAATCCAATTATTTTACACTTTTTGCGCGTTTTTGAAGTCGATTGATTTTTTTAAATCAAAATTACCAATAAATTTTATTAAGTGACACGTGAAAATCTGTTTAGTTAAATAAATTTTCACTGCTGAAATCCAGCCTAACTTGTAGGAGTTATCTAGTCCCAATCATCGTTTCGGCCCACTGTAACGCAGTACACAAATACCATGGAAATTGAGTTTCACAATTTGCAATTCTGAATATCGAATACCTATATGGATTTATATACGAGGTGACGGCTGGCACTGTGAATATCTTCCTAACTGAGAGTATTCCGTGGGAAATATATACGAATGTCAGATTTTATTACCAGTCTTGCTATGCTGAGAATGGTTTACGGTTGTACCTATTCAGTTGCATGCATATGACTGGTGGTAGAAATTTGATGACACAAATTTGTCACAAAATTCGGCCGGGTGGGTACCACCGTGCACGATTGCGAAAAACCCTCCATAGTAAACCAATTTCGGTTTGATTGCGTTCAGGGGTCAGCAAGTGCATAGCCGGGCAGGGGGTTTGTGGTCGCGGCACTAGTGGGACCGGTGGGTGTCAGGCGGTGTTGCAACGACAATCCTATTCTGATGAGGCCGTGAAGCTGAGTGCCACCATTGTTAACATGGTACGTGTATGTAATGGTGACCCTCTTTCCTGAGAATTTACCTTCAGCATACCATCAGGCGAGGTGATGTCAAATTGACGTGTCCTAAATATAAAAAAATAAAATAAAAAAAATGACAACAGTATGTAATAAAACTTCAATATTAAACGAATTTTTAATAAAACTGTGAATATTGTCCTTTGTTTTGCTTTAGAAGGAAGATTTTCATATCCACCCAACCGTCATTTTAGTTGTTGTTTATAACTGACAGAACATTCAAATTTAGGAGAAAACTTGGGGGCGCCGCAGTGCCCCCGCCAAATCGAGCAAAAAAGCGGCACGGCCGTACCATCCTTTTCGCGAAGCAGTTCAGGTAATTTTCGACCCTCTATAATTTCGTTGTGGATAACACTAGAGGCCTCAGTAAGCAAGCAGGCACGGGGTGTGTGTCGGGTAACCTCCTCGAGTGTCATTCCGATTCCGATCCCGCTGCAGTCCAGGGGGAACGGAATCGGAGCGGCCGGTACACCCTGGGCGGCGGTCAATGGTTTCCCCCTTAATGGGGTTGGCACTGATCGTCGGCCAATACCCGACGTGGCGGGAACACATCGCTCTCCGTACTCCTCTGCTTTCAGAGGAGACAGGATGAGTGATGGTGTTCGTGGCGGAGGCCGCCGTAGGATCCTGGGAGATCCAGGGGCGGGTTAGCCCACTGCTAACGCAGGGGCCGACGGGCACTTGTGCCACCGCCGGTGAGAGAGGACTAGCCATCCTCTCGCGTTCCGTAATCGGTAGGTGATCAGCAACGACCTGACTGGTGGCTCCAGAAGGGTACGCTGTGATCTTGCTGACCGGAGGGCTTGCCTTTATTGGCCGGCCCACGACAAGGAAAAGTCTATAACACCCGACAGCGAAGTCGTAAAAACCTATGGATACCAGCCGACCTCCATAGTATATAGGCTTATCCAGGTGCAGGGGGCTCCGCCTGGATGGACCACCTTTCCCCCATACTCGTGGGACATGACATGGATAACTTAAAAAAAATTGTTGACAAACCGGACGCAGTTTCAAACGACGACACAAGCACGAATAATGGCAACGGAAACGACGGAGTGGTAGTGGTGGGGGCAGAAGAGGTGAGGCCGCGGTCGTGTACGCGGTCGACCAAGGCCGTCTTCGCCAGACCCGCCACTCCTCTACCAATTGGAGAGGGAACGGACGCGGAGATTGCGTCCACGGCTGGGACTGACAGCGAGTCAGCTCCCAGCCGAATGGAGACCGAAGGTCTTCGTCGCAAGAGGCCTCGCTCGCGTGGACCCGCTCTAGTCCGGAGCAGAAGCTCCTCCGGACAGAGGGCGGTCTCCTCCAGCGAGGACGACCGGCCAGCGAAGGTGCTGGCCACTATGGCGGGTAGAGTGCCGGTGCATGTCCCTCCACTACCGAGTGGCAGGGACCAAGGCGTCCCCGCTGCGAGGGAGCTCCTTATTTATTTATTTATTTAAAACTTTATGCACATGGGGATGTACAAAGGCGGACTTAATGCCAAAGGCATTATCTACCAGTCTACCTTGGGGTGATGCAGAGATAAATTGAAGTAGGTGCTCATATGGTTATAATGTAACATTATTACTATCATTAGCCGGTACAATAAATAACTATATGCATAATATACAACAACACACACATATAAATATATATACATTGAATATATAATATTGTGGTTATAATGTGTTAACTACAATGAGTTACTGTAGAGCTGACGTACTTTATGTTTGAATGTAGCACGGTTAGTGGACATCTTGACTTCGAGAGGAAGCGCATTCCAGAGAAGAATAGCCTGCACAAGGAAAGACGAATGAACTAGACTAGAACTATGACTGGGACAGAGGAGAAGAAGATTGTTAGCTTAACGTAGATTTTTGTTGTGATTAGAGCTAAGAAACTGTATCTGAGATGTTAGGTAAGTAGGGATGTTAGAGTATTAAGTAATGAAAAAATCAGCGTCACCGCTCGCAAGCTACGTCGCTGACGTATAGGCAACCAACCCAGCTCCAATCGATGAGTTGAGACGTGGTCGTATTTTCTAAGGTTGAAAATGAATCGAATGCAATTGTTGAGGAGTCGGTCAAGTTTATTGAGCAGATCTGCATTCAGGTCGAGATAGGATACATCACCATAGTCCACGACTGGAAAGATTAGAGTCTGCACAAGCATTACCTTGGTTTTCGCTGGAAGGATTTTTTTGAGGCGACACAGATTCCGTAGCATCCCTGTTACCCTCTGACAGACATAAGATACATGAGCTTGCCAGTTAAATGTAGCGTCGAGATGTAAGCCCAGGTTTTTAATGCTCAGAGTGACAGGAATCGTTTTTCCATTGAATGTTAATGTTGGCAGAGTTGCTTTGTCTCACCTGTTAATCATACAACTACTACCAATTAAAATACTCTGACATTTATCAGGATTTACAGACAGTCCAAACTTGTTACACCAGCTGCCTATTGAGCTCAAATCAGTGTTGATCCTGTCAATAGCCTCCGAAAGATTATCCACACTGGCTTGGCTGTACAACTGCAGGTCATCGGCATACAAATGATACGCACACTGAAGTTCAGAGGTAATCAAGTTAATAAATAAGGAGAATAAAAGAGAAGAAAGAATACCGCCTTGTGGAACCCCAAAGTCGAGATTGCACCAGCTCGATGAAATCTCATCCATGCAAACTGACTCCTGACGTCCACGAAGATATGAAGAGAACCATTCCAGCTCGTCGGGTGAGATCTTAAGATGTGCAAGTATTGCTAACAGGATGTCATGATTCACGCAACTGAATGCGTTGGAAAAATCTACTAACACTAGCACTGTGATACCACTTTTCTCCATTCCGTCCCTGATATCCCCCGTTACTTGCAGGAGTGCATTAGTAGTGCTGTGTCCTGGTCTGAATCCAGATTGTAATGGACTTAGAATGCCATTGGACTGTATATAGTTGGAAAGCTGGCGATGCACGCAGGCTTCTAGCACTTTTGATAAAAAAGGAAGGATGGAGATCGGGCGGAAGTGATTAGGAAGAGAGGGATTGGAAATTTTAGGGAAGGGGCGCACATGGACTTTACGCCACAAGGTAGGGATCGGCTAGAATCGAGCGAAAAGTTGATAATGTGCGAAATAGCAGGGAGAAGTTGGTCTATGATAGTGGTGATCATGCGGCGACTAATGTTATCGCAGCCGACTGCCTTTGAATTGATTGCAAGAATGATCTTTTTGATCTCATCCGACGAGACTGGAGTGAAATGAAAAGGTACGTGACTGAGACTGGGCAGTCTGGCTATGGAGTCAACCGTTTGACACTTGTTTAGGCCATCAATAGCATGAGAGGTTGAGAAATGATGGTTAATGGCATCTAACTCAATTGTCTTGGGTAGCTCCAGCTGCTTTGGTTTACCGAAGCCCAGTGTCCCAAGAAACTTCCAGACATCAACAGGTTTCAAGGAAGATATATTGTCAAGAATATGTCGGCGTTTTGCGTTGCGTATCAGCTGGTTACACCGATTCCTGGCAGTTTTATAGGAGTCCCAGTTTATATCCGAACGATTCCTTTTGAACTTAAAGAAGGCTCGGTCTCTAGATTTCATAACAGTTCGAACGTCACTCGTTATCCAAGGAGCTGGCCGATGTTTTAACGTTACCCTCCTAACAGGAGCGTGGATATCATAGAGGCCATTGACAGTTACGTTAAAGACAAGAACTTTGTCATCAATGGTGTTTGCCTCAGTTAAATGGTCCCAAGTTATTTTGGCAGCATCATTACACAATTTATTAAGATCCATGCGACCAAAGCAACGCCTGAGCAGTACCTTGTGTTTGAGTTTAGGAGGCTTCAGCATATAGGAGATGTAGATAAGGTCATGATGAGAGAATGCTGGAGCTGAATGCTGACCATGTGAAAGAACTAGAGTGGGAGAAGAAGTTAGTATTAAATCGAGCCAAGTGTCTTCCGTGTCTTTGTTGTGGTGTGTAGCCTGAAGCGGTAAAACCTGAAGACAGGCTGACTCGACTATGTATAGAAGCTTTATGGCTCGTGGAGAGAGACTAGTGAGAAGATTGGTGTTAAAGTCGCCCATGATGATGTAATGCTCGTAATCAGACCCCAGAGATTCCAAAACCAATTCGATATGAAGTAGTCGACAGTGGGGGGACAGTAAACAACGCCTAGGAGGGCTTTCACACCCCTGACCCAGACCTCGAGAAAAAGGAACTCAGCGCTGGCAGAGTACTGAGAAGGAGATGAAGCGACTATTTTGTAAGGAAAGTCACGGCGGAGATATATCGCTACCCAACCACACTCCTTACCCGTCCTATCATTCCTTATCAAGATAAATCCAGGTAGTGGGACAGAAGTAGAAGGTAGATTGGGTTTGAGAAAGCTCTCAGAAATCAAGATGGCATGAACGTGGGAGTCAGCAAATGTTGCAACCAGGTCACTGTAATGACAGGGCACACTTTGTGCATTTATGTGACACACATTAAATGGCCGTCCCGATTCTCGTTCAAAAGTGTCACGGAGTACATCGCCGAGTGTACGATTATTGTCAGTAGCTGAGCAAAAACTGTCGTTCTCAGACAATGTGTCATCCTCGTGGGTTGAATGATAGGAAAAACTATCATCGGACGAGTAACTCATAATAAATATTAATAGTAAAATATAAGAGTAAATATACAAATTACTTAAATACCAGATAATAAAACTATAAAAATGTACCAGTAAACTACGCTGAGTTGATGTATGTCTCAATCTCTGCACCACCCGCCAGCTAACACTCACATCTACTCCAAACACAATAAAATAAAATTTCAACACGATACCCAAAAGGAATAGTATGTAAAACGGAAATACAAAAATATGTTAAGATGCAAAAACTCCCTGCGCAACGGCATTTGTGTTGAACACAATGAAGAAGTGACATGTCAAACTGTCAAAGTGACATTGATAATTGATATGTTTTATAAGTTTGTATTAGAGGGTCGAGCCAAGTAATTATTATAAACATAAATACCGTGCAAGATAATATACGTGTGACGCAAGTGGTCGTTCAAGGGAGGAAACATTTTCGATCACAATAATTACACAGATAGATACACACAAACAGAAATTAAAAAACTAACATTGAGTGTTAAACTAAGCTGTTGTGGTGTTAACACCAGCACTCGAAGTTGATTTGGGATACTTATCGATAACACTCTGAAGTTCCTCTGGAGTTGTAAGTTTACTGCGGTGTCCATCTGGTGTTTTGACGACTATAACTCCATCCTGTGTCCAACAGCAGCGCATCCCGAAGTGCAGCCGCGCCTGGATGAATATTGACTATCGGGTCTTAGTTAGGAACTCCTTAACTGATATTGAGGACCCTCTCAGCCTTGTCTTCACATTCCAGACTGCAGATTTTATGCTCCTATTGCTGAACCTAACAAGAAGAGAACGGTTATGGCCAGGTCTAGCAGCTCCAATGCGATGGCAGGTCTTTACAGATGATGCAGTGATCTCTTTTAAAGCCATCTTATTATGCAGTATGCCTATGACTGTGTTGGCAGTCTGGCGAAACTCCTCTATAAAAAGAACGATGTATGAAACGGACATCCTTTTTAATGGCGGCCATAATCCGATAAAATTAAGAAGAACACTTATAACTCTGGGGTTTTAACGGCCTATGACTCTTCAACACATAGACGGATTACATCGACCGCCATTTTGACTGTCACTGAATGTCACTAGCGTTTGACACATAGAGTAGTATAAGTTTGACAATTAGTTTGTTTGGTTTATTTATTTCCCGAAAATAAAATGAAATCCAGAATCTGCTGTAGCCGGTATCGATAAGTTTTCGCAGGCACCACAGCCACATCACTAACAATGACATTATGTTGGCAGTATGTTTTACGTCGTGGTTCTGTTAGGTTGGTATTATTCTACAGGGCACGTTTCATATATCGTTTTTTTTCTATAGCACTCCCGTCTCTTATACCGTTAGGTTTACATACTCTTTGTGTGTTGGTGCAGTTTTCTTGATGGACTTCGGCTATACCAGTAAAGATCATAGCTTTTCGGCGCTGCCAATTGTCAAGAGCATCCGTGGATTTCATGCTTTCGGATATTTGCCTCCGCAGTACTCCAAGAATGTTGTATATCAGCTCTCTGAAGGTGCGGAATTCCTCAGCAACTTTTGCCACAGTATCCTTGACTGATCCCCCTCCATGCAGTTGAGCTTCCAGTTCGTTCATCTTTTTAAGGAAAGTTTCCTCTAGATTCTTCTGCACGGACCGGATATCATCGAGCTGAGACATGTTCTGGTACTTAGTGCTTATTTCGTGAACAATGAAGTGCGATTGCAATATCAGTTGAAACGTGTGAGCCGGCAGGTGGTGACCAAGTGTTGAATATTTACATGTAGTGCCACTAATGTGAGTACTGTTTATTTAAAAGTATTATTGATTATTTTTAGAAAATATTAGGAAATTGATGTAAAAAACTAATTTTAATTAAAAGAGCAAATTCCGACACGTCTTAACTTTTTCGCACCTACCGCCGATCACGGTATCAGCGCTAGCCCGGATCACGGACACCATCATGGGTGCCAAAAACGTGGCCGGGAAGAAGAAGACGGTGGCGGAAAACGTCGCCGTCGCCAAGACAGCGTTGGAGGAGCTCCTAGCTAGGAGCGTCTCCGAGGAGGAGGTGAAGCTCAGGGCCCGGGTAACAAGCCTGGAAACTGAGCTCGCCAACTCCTTGGAGCAACAGCGGGTCCTCCGGGAGGAGGTGAGACAACTCACCCTGATGGTCAGGGGTTGCCCGGAGGCCCAGAAGGCCCCAATAGCCCAGGCGGCGCCGGCGGTGGTCCAGCCGAGGGCTCTTGTGCCGCCAGGGGAGGCGCCTAAGTCGGTGGCAAAGTCGGCACCTAAGTCGGCACCTAAGCCGGCGCACAAGCAAGTGCCAGAGCCGCCGACGACATCTGCACCGAGCATGACACAACTGCTGGCGGCGATCGAGAGGCGCCTTGGCGTGCTGGAGGACCGGGCGTACCGTCCTTCACTGGCGCGGCCCGCATCCTACGTGGCTGCCGCCAGCGGAAGTCCCGGTCCCAAGACGGGGACAGCAGTCCCCGCGAACCCAATGCCCGCCAAAGCTAATGGGAAGGGGAAGGGCAAAAAGCGTGGCATCCCTGCACCCGCTGCAGCCGCCGCTGCTCCCGCTGCACCCGAATGTTCCTCCAGAGGGGAGGGATGGATGGTAGCGGGAGCCGCCAAGAAAGTGAAAAAAGCCGCCAAAAAGGCGGCTAAGAAGGCGGCAAGACGACTCGCACCGGAGCTCGCCTCCTCGAGGTCTCCGGCGCCACCAGCGGCCCCAAGGCTGATGCCCTAGCAGCCAGGCTTAGGGAGTCGCTGGACTCGGAAGCCGTCCGCATCACCAGACCCAACAAATGCGCAAGTTTGCGCATTTCGGGTCTGGATGATGCGGCCACGACGGAGGAAATTATCTCCGCCGTCGTGGAGGCGGGCGGCTGCCCCCGTGATCAGGTGAGAGCTGGAGAAATCCGGTTCAGCCCCACCGGTCTCTGCACGGCAGTCGTCAACTGCTCCGTCGCAGCGGCGCAGAAGACGCGGACGGACGGAGCCTCCTCGTTGGGGGCTTCCTTAAGGCGCGGGTGCAACTCCTGCAGCCCCGCGAGACTAGGTGCTTTAGGTGCCTGGCTGTGGGGCATGTGGGAGTGCAGTGCACAGCGGGAGACACCGTGGGGGACCGGTGCTTCTGCTGTAGTCAGCCCGGGCACAAAGCTACCACCTGCGATGCTCCTCCGCGCTGCTTCAAATGCGTAGCGGAGGGCAAAGCGGCGGAGCACAGGGCAGACAGCCGATCCTGCGCCGCCTCGAGGCCAAAGCCCCGTTCGTCCGCAGCGGGTAGCAGGGTTGCCGCACAAGAGCGGCCACATTCGCGGCTGGATGCGGAGATGGACGTCCATTAATGGACACGCCAATCCGCATCCTGCAGGTGAACATAAACCACTGCACCGGTGCTTAGAATCTTCTGTACCAGAGCATCGTGGAGTGGTCTATTAATGTGGTCGTGGTCGCTAAGCCGTATTGGGTCCACCCCGAAAGCCCGGTGGACCTGGACGGCGTAGCGACCATCTTCGGGGGTTCCGCCGCGGACACCTCGCGCTTTGCAGTCATTGCAAGGGGCCGAGGCTGTGTCGCGGCGGACTATGAGGGGTTAGCTGTCGTGGCCGTCTACTTCTCGCCAAGCCTTGACCAGTATGAGCTTGAGCTATGGCTCGCTGGACTGGACATCGTTCTCGCTGCGTGCCGTCCTCGCTCTGTCTTGGTCCTGGGAGACTTCAACGCCTGGTCTCTGGCTTGGGGCTCCAGGGAAACCAATGCCAAGGGGCGAGTTCTCGAGGACTGGGCCAACACCCGTGGCTTAGAGGTCCTCAACCGGGGGAGTGTCGCCACCTGGGAGCGGCGGGGGCTCAGTTCGGTCGTGGATGTTGCATTCGCGACCCCTGCTCTCGCCCGCCGCGTCCAGGGTTGGCGCGTGGTGGAGGAGGAGGAGACGTCGTCTGACCATAGGTACATTCGGTTCAACGTCTCCTCTCCACCCAACCTGCCGCCGACAATCGCGAATCCCCCGGATTCACGTTGGGCGCTCAGACGCCTGAATCGGGAGGCTCTTCTGGAGGCATCCATAGTGCAGGCCTGGATTCCGTCACCGGCCAGGCCTGCCGATGTCGATGCAGAGGCGGAATGGTTCAGGAGAACCATGTCGCATATCTGCAATGCGGCGATGCCTAGGGTAAAGCCCGGCCCGGCAAAGAAGCAGGTGTACTGGTGGTCAGCAGAGATCGCACAGCTGCGAGCAGCGTTCGTGACCGCTCGCCGCCAGTACACCAGGTTCCGCCGGAGGCGTCGCCGCCCAGGCGATGCGGCAGCCCGAGAGGTGGAGCTATATGAGGCGTACAAGGGGGCCAAGAGGACCCTCCAGGTAGCAATAAAGCAGGCCAAACGGCGGGCCCGCGAAGAGCTGCTGGAGTCTCTGGAGCAGAACCCATGGGGGCGCCCTTACCTTGCGGTCTGGGGCAAAATCCGCCCAAGGGCGCCCCTACTGACCCAGAGCCTCCAGCCAGAGCGGCTGGAGGGGATCCTGGGCTCCCTGTTCCCAGCGAGAGCGGAGGAGCATATTCCTCCGCGTATGGCTCCGCCTCAGGCGCCTGACGCTGATAATAGCGAGAGCGATGTGCCCGAAGTCAGGGAGAGCGAACTAGGGGTAGCAGTGCTCCGGCTTAAAGCTCGGAAAAGCACTGCCCCCGGACCCGACGGCATTCCAGGCCGAGCATGGGTCCTGGCCCTTGAGGAGCTAGGGCCTCGACTGGTGGCGCTCTTTAGCGCATGCCTCGAAAGGGGCCAGTTTCCAAAAGCGTGGAAGACGGGGAAACCGGAAGGCGGGGCGGCCGGCGGATCAGCCATCCGGTTACCGGCCGATCGTGTTGCTCGACGAGGTGTGCAAGCTCTTTGAGCGGATTATTGCAGAGCGCCTCGTCGAGCAACACGATCGGCCGGTAACCGGATGGCTGATCCGCCGGCCGCCCCGCCTTCCGGTTTCTCCGTCTTGCCAGCCTTGGGGCCAGACCTGGCGGACAACCAGTTCGGTTTCCGCCGGGGGCGCTCCACCGTGGAAGCGATAATGCGCGTTACGCGCCTGGCGGAGGAAGTAGTCTCGCGGGGTGGGGTGGTGGTACCGGTGTCTCTGGACATCGCCAACGCCTTCAACACCCTACCCTGGAGCTGCGTTAGGGAGGCGCTCGCGTATCACGGAGTGCCTCCTTACCTCCGCCGCATTGTCGACGCATACCTATCCGAGAGGGCCATAGTTTACCCGAGCTGGCTATGGCCAGGGCGGCGAGAAGTGTCGTGCGGTGTTCCGCAGGGGTCGGTCCTAGGGCCACTCCTGTGGAACATCGGATACGACTGGGTGCTGCGCGGTACGTTGCTCGAGGGTGTCAGCATAGTCTGCTATGCTGACGACACCCTCGTTATGGCGCGGGGAATCCACCATTGCGCGCGGCGGTGAGACCGATCATGAAGGAGTGGTTGGAGAGGGACCATGGGGACCTCTCCTACCGGATGTGCCAGATGGTTACCGGACACGGGTGTTTTTGGAAAGTATCTGTGGCGCATCCACCGGGAGACAACGCCGCAGTGCCAGCACTGCGAGGATCCTGGCGAAGACACGGCACTCCACACGTTGGTGGAGTGCCCTGCGTGGGCGAGTCAATGCCGGGATCTCGTTGCGGTCCTGGGCGTGGATGTTCTCTCGTTGGAGACCATGGTGAGGGCCGTGGTCTCCGACGGGAGTAAGTGGCACGCCGCCGCCTCTTTCTGCGAGCAGGTAATGCGCGCGAAAGAGACGGCGGAGAGGGAGCGGGAGAGAACCCTGCCCCCCGAGTTTCGCAGTCTGCGGCGAGGCCGCCGCAGACTCATCTACGCCCGGGACTACCGACCTCCATGATCGGGGCTTGAGGACGGCAGTTGGCCGACTCGCCGTCCTTACAGAAGCAGCAGTGCTATTCTCTACGGTAGCTCGTCTAAAATCTAAATCTAAATCTAAATCTAAATCTAAATCTAAATCTAAATCTAAATCTAAATCTAAATCTAAATCTAAATCTAAATCTAAATCTAAATCTAAATCTAAATCTAAATCTAAATCTAAATCTAAATCTAAATCTAAATCTAAATCTAAATCTAAATCTAAATCTAAATCTAAATCTAAATCTAAATCTAAATCTAAATCTAAATCTAAATCTAAATCTAAATCTAAATCTAAATCTAAATCTAAATCTAAATCTAAATCTAAATCTAAATCTAAATCTAAATCTAAATCTAAATCTAAATCTAAATCTAAATCTAAATCTAAATCTAAATCTAAATCTAAATCTAAATCTAAATCTAAATCTAAATCTAAATCTAAATCTAAATCTAAATCTAAATCTAAATCTAAATCTAAATCTAAATCTAAATCTAAATCTAAATCTAAATCTAAATCTAAATCTAAATCTAAATCTAAATCTAAATCTAAATCTAAATCTAAATCTAAATCTAAATCTAAATCTAAATCTAAATCTAAATCTAAATCTAAATCTAAATCTAAATCTAAATCTAAATCTAAATCTAAATCTAAATCTAAATCTAAATCTAAATCTAAATCTAAATCTAAATCTAAATCTAAATCTAAATCTAAATCTAAATCTAAATCTAAATCTAAATCTAAATCTAAATCTAAATCTAAATCTAAATCTAAATCTAAATCTAAATCTAAATCTAAATCTAAATCTAAATCTAAATCTAAATCTAAATCTAAATCTAAATCTAAATCTAAATCTAAATCTAAATCTAAATCTAAATCTAAATCTAAATCTAAATCTAAATCTAAATCTAAATCTAAATCTAAATCTAAATCTAAATCTAAATCTAAATCTAAATCTAAATCTAAATCTAAATCTAAATCTAAATCTAAATCTAAATCTAAATCTAAATCTAAATCTAAATCTAAATCTAAATCTAAATCTAAATCTAAATCTAAATCTAAATCTAAATCTAAATCTAAATCTAAATCTAAATCTAAATCTAAATCTAAATCTAAATCTAAATCTAAATCTAAATCTAAATCTAAATCTAAATCTAAATCTAAATCTAAATCATTAATTAAAATCAAAATTAAAATAAAATATAAATCAAAAGCAGCATTTTGCGAGCTCGTAGAGAGCTACCGTAGAGAATAGCAGTGCAGGCCGTGGCGGAGGCGTGTCGTGTGCACGTGGCACGCCTGCCAACTCACCGAAGCGAGATAAAACCCGACCCCACCAGGCGAGGCCGAGGCCAAAGTCCGCTGGCAACCCTGGGGTTATCCTTTCGAGGGCTTACCCGGGGTGCCCGGCAACGGACACTTGGGAAGGACACCGTGCGGTTTTAGTCGAGACACGACATAACCACCCCCGCTGGCCAGTGTGGGTATCAGAAGGGATTTCCGCAAGTAAAATAAAAAAAAAAAAAAGCAAGCAGGCACTGTACAAACAAGATATATTACAAACTTTAGATTATGAATTATAACTAGTCAAAGTTTCTTAATTTTGACACTCACTGAATGACTGACTGACCGATCATGATATTGTCGGAAGTTCTCGCGAATGTCACACATTGAAATAAAACTATTTCTAACGGATTCTATTTTATTATTTACATTAGACCTGACGTTTCGGTTCATCGGTCATTAAAACTCTATGATACTTCTAGCAGACATAGAAGCTCCAAATTTAGAGTACAATTAGTGTTTATTATATAAATCAAGGAAGAACTAAAATATTTTGCAATTTCGGTCCAGTTTACTAGATGCAACTTTGTAATCCCATATAAATATATTAAACTATAGGATATTACTAAGTTACATTTTCAGTAAATGAAGTATACATGTATAATGTTATATAACGTTGTTAGTATTCAAGTAGTAGAAGTAAGTAGGACTTTCTACAAAAAAAGAAATGAGATGCCATCAAAAACAAAACTTATAAAAAAGTCACTTCTTTTACCACTCAGTTCTTTTACCGTAAAATGTTGTGAGATCCATGTAATAAATACCAAGTCAGTTAATTTATTCAGTCCCTATTTAAGGGACCTTCTGTCTTAAGTCAGCTACTGAGCCACCTAGACATCTAGGTGGCTCAGTTAGTCAGAGCATTCCCACTGTAAGGGACTGGTCGCGGGTTCAAGTCCCGTCCTAGATGTTTTCTTTTTCCGATCTAAATCTTTAGAACATCTTATAGTGATAATTATTTCAACAAACCCTAGAAGACAAGTAATAACACAAAATTGGAGGATGGTGGGCAGGTTGCAGTGTTTAAATAGGTACGTGCCTAAATATATACTGCATGTATATTAGTTATATAACTATTAAATATAGATAGAAAAAGAGATCGATTATATTATTCATAATATTACTGACTAATTTCAAATGTTAGTGTATGGAATGGGGAAGATATTCCACATCCATACTACAAAAACCATAAAAGAACTTATCCTAGTGTCTACAAGTGTAGGCGAGACTTCGAAGTAAAAGGGAGAAAGAGTTCATCCTCAGAGATAAGTAATCGGTTGTGGTAAGTTAGGATGGTGAAGATTAAAATCAAGTGAAGAAAGAATGTGAACATTTTAATGCCACCGTATCAGTAGCCTTTTCTGTTGCTGTCGGAATTCCGAAACCTGATCCTTAGATCGAATATGAAACGAATACAACACGATACTGGAGTTAGAACATCGCAGAGGATGTGAGTACTTTAATTAGAATCTGATCTACCATCCCACTCGAGATGAACCCACCCTTTAAAAGTATTCATAAGTATAGTGATTCTAGGTCAACGGGAACTACTATATGAGTTTTCGACCTAAAACCTATAGGGTACTTCCGGTTAACCTTGAATCACGAAATTTGGCAAAAAGCAAGGTCAGCACAAATAAAGGAAACATTCTAAAAATAAAAATAGTTCAAAAAAGGGTGTCCAGGTAAACCTCAGAGTTGTATGGACGCTCATGCAATTTAGAGGTCTAGCTTAATTGGCACCAACCTCAAATAAGTTAAATAAAAAAAATGGGTGAAAGAAGGCGAAAGGTGAATGGGTTCGGCACAGGAGTTCTACTCGCACTTGACTGGTTTGATGGGCCCAAAAACACCTTGAAAATATTTATTGATATTAAGATATTGATGGTAAGTAAACTAAGTTTATGCTTTGATCTTTAAACCAAAACTTTATCTTTATTTTAATAATTACGGAAATGAGGCGACTAATAAAATAACTGTAGCTATTATAAAATATACATCATGGCATTTCGTCGTTATCGTAATACCGTGTGCGTGATTAGAATTTAAACTCTCAATTACGCTCATTCCCAATTTTGGGTCCCACATAATTGAGATAAATCAAATTTATTTTAGTGTTTTGCTGTGAAAATTAATATGGGAAAATGTGTTGACAAGAGTGGTGGTGAAACGAGAATTAAAGGTTAGAATATTAGTACTGATAAATGAGAATTTCCCATGATGTAACTTATATATAAGGTGTCACAAAATTAGCACACGTGACGCTGGTCGCGATTTGGGGTATCCGAGGGGATTTCCGCACGAAAAAAAAAAAAAAAAAAAAGGTATTTCCCACACATCCGCTTGGAGAATACTGCGAGAAGAAGGACTGCACGCCTACCTCGTGCGTCACGGGCTCGTCGTGTCACGTGACACTGGTCGCTGGTGGTGTTTTTTTTTTCATTTTTATTCTTTTTTTTTTTTTTATACCCGATTTTTTTTTTGATTCAAATACATATTTTGTCGATACCAAGTCATCTCACCAAATTCAGAGACCTAATTTTGTGACACCTTATATAATGAACCATCCATCCTAACGTTTCTGTGTATGTATGTAGGTGAACACTCCCTATAACTTATCTCTGAGGGTGAACTAGTGTGGGATCTAGGGAGCCATTGTATGTTTCTATAATATTTTGGGACAATAAATATTATTATATTAAACTCTTTCTCCCTTCTGCTTCGAAGTCCTTTCTACACTTGTAGACACTAGGGTAAGTTATTTTATAGTTTCTGTTGTACGAGTGTGGAATATCTTCCCCATTCCATATACCAACATTTAAAATAAATCAGTAAAATTATCAAAAATATAATCGATCCTATTTTATATCGATACTAGCTGTTGCCCGCGGCTCCACCCGCGTGTAATTCTGATCCCGTTCCCGCTTCCCATGGGAACCTGTTCCCGGGATGAAAAGTAGCCTATGTGTTATTGCGGACTATAGTCTATCTGTGTACCAAATTTTAGTCAGATCCGTTCAGCCGTTTTTGCGTGAAAGAGCACCAAACATACATACACACATACATACATACATACTCATAAATTTTCGCGTTTTTAAAATTAGTAGGATGTAATAGTTATATACCTAATATACAGTGCAGTGCAGTATACATTTAGGCACCTATTTAAATATACTGCATCCTGCCCATCATCCATTTCAAGTTTGTGTTATTTCTTGTCCTCTAGGGTTTGTTGAAATATAATACAACGATGAGTTTAATTCTCTTTTGTGAACACTACTTCCAAAAATTAACTGCGATTTTCATAGTAGTTCGAGTTACATGAGTGCATTGGGCTCGTAACTTAATTAAGTAGTTTTGAAACTGCTGATAGCTTTAATTATGTTTGCACTGAGACTTATTTGGCGCAAACAAAACTTGTCTCTTAAAGTATACCATTACTTTTTATTTATTTGTTTATCAATCAATCAATTTTGCCTATAGCAGTCCATTGCTGGACATAGGCGTCTCCCAATGTGCGCCATAGCACCCGATCCTCCGCCTTGCGCATCCAGTCTATCCCATCATTATCTTTTTATAATAGACACAATTAATTTACAATTTTAAAATAGTATAGATGGTACATTCTTTGTCTTCCAAAACCGAGTTGCTGGTTGGACTGGGGGTTCTATTCTCCGTACTAGTCGTTTCATAATGTTCTAGCAAATTCTAGCAAAAATAAACAATTTTTTACGTTTTTTCTTTTATACTAATTTGTCTGGTTCTTCTCTAATGTCCAACGGCAGACTATCTAGATGATATAGTACCTTTTTTTTTTTTTTTCGTGCGGAAATCCTTTCGGATACCGCCCCCGCTGGAGAGCGGGGGGTCTCCAGCGGGGGCGGTTATGTCGGGCTTGAACCGACTAACACCGCACGCCGTCTCGGGTCTTAAGACGCCGGGGTGTAAGGTTACCCATAGAGCATATCCCTCGCACCCCGACTGACCCTGGGCCATCTCCGGTTTCGAGATGGCCCCCTTACTTGCTCTCCACTGTGCCATCTGCTAAGCAGAGGGACACGTGGAAAGCTTCCGAACAGCCCTCAACAGGGCCGTCCTCGCCTCGGTCGGAGTTGGCCGTAGGCGGCAGCGTCTCTCCCGCCCTAGGAGAGAGGCGCTGCCGTCTCCGTTGCCCAGGGTGCACCGCGTGGAGGTCCCCAACCAAGCACCCCAAATGATATAGTACCTATTGTTTTAATGTAACTGGTAAGATTTTACATATATTATGAAATTTAGTGTAATCATTTTTAGGGTTCCGTTGCCAAATGGCAAAAAACGGAACCCTTATAGATTCGTCATGTCTGTCTGTCTGTCTGTCCGTCCGCTGTTGAAACGTGGTAAGTAGATGTATTCTGTGAACCACATTAAGATTTTCACATATAGATAGAAAAAAAACAATACATTTTTGGGGGCTCCCCATACTTAGAACTGAAACTCAAAAATTTTTTTTTTCACACCCATACTTGTAGAGTATCTATGGATAGGTCTTCAAAAATGATATTGAGGTTTCTAATGTAATTTTTCTCTTAACTGAATAGTTTGCGCGAGAGTCACTTCCAAAGTGGTAAAATGTGTCCCCCCCCCTGTAACTTCTAAACTAAGAGAATGTAAAACTAAAAAAATATATGATGTACATTACCATGTAAACTTAGTTTGAACGAGATCTAGTATGTAGTTTTTTTAATACGTCATAAATCGTAAACCGCAATTTACCTTTCATTCAATCAACTCAAATATAAAATTTTAATAAGAACATTATTATGTTACTTGCTGCTACCGAACCCTTCATGGGCGAGTCCGACTCGCACTTGGCCGCGTTTTGTATTTTTCTTTATTCTTTTTGCTAACGAGTAATTGTATGAACCTCATTTGAATTGCTGGTAGTTTGTCCTGCTTGTAATAGTTGTACTGATAGGAACCTTATAAAAATCCTACTTAGTAAGCGTTAAGTAAAATATTTATAAAGAGTAGCAGGCAGTAGATTGGAGAGTTATATCCGATCCAATTAGAATTCTCGTTTTTTTTAATACCTACGTAGTCCATAGCATAGCATCTTTAAATACAACCTTCACTTGGTGCTTTTATTGGGTCCGTAACTAAACTTCGAGAGTTATATGTTCGATGAATGGAAAGTCGACAGAACGTTTGATCGAATATTGCTATTTCAAATGAACCGTTTATCGCCAAACGCAACTTCGACTGAACGTTTTATCGAATATTTATTAATCGATGGATTGCTGTTTCGAATGAGATTTAGACATGAAATTTTATGAAAAGGAAGCTGATTCCAGCGCTTCGCCGGCCGCTACCGCGGCACGCTCGCTCCGCTCGCTCGGCTTGCGCTCTGTTAGGGTCACAGTTCTAACCTAACCTAACCCACTTTACTAATTTTCGGACATCAGTCCATCGATTGATAAATATTCGATAAAACGTTCAGTCGAAGTTGCGTTTGACGATAAACGGTTCATTCGAAATAGCAATATTCGATCAAACGTTCTGTCGACTTTCCATTCATCGAACATATAACTCTCGAAGTAAAATTACGGACCGGCTTTTATTTATGAAAAATAATACTCTATGTATATATAATATTACTCTATTGTTCTATTTAATTTAATAACATTGTTTTTTTTGTTCAAAATAAATTCTACGATATAACATAACGCCAAATTGTTTACAACGGTGCAAATTGTTTTTGCTGTATCTAAGGCCCGAACGGGAATCTGTGGTACCTGTATTATTATTTTTCCTCATTTAGACAGGTGGCAGCGTGTCCAACCAAGTTCAAAGAAAAAGGAACTGTTGACGCAGCAGCCATGTCGAGCCATTTCTGACCCCTTCGCAACTCGAAAACGATTTTATTTACTTATATGAAACCTGCCTGAATGCCTAGCCTGGCTAGAATCCAAATTTCATAAATGTTGCTCGAACAGTTATTGATATATTAACGTTTAAAATCCAGCATTTTTATGACTATCAAAAACTCAACCCACTTTTAGATGATCTAGAAAATTGATATTTGGCATCAAGGTAGATTATGAGACATATACAAAGGAAAAAAACAGAATAGATACTGAAAGTTATTGATAACTAGCTGTTGCCCGCGGCTCCAACCGGGTCTAATTTTGATCCTGTTCCCGTACTTCATAGAAACCTATTAAAGCCCTTTAGCTTGTCTAGATTCCAAAAATTCATAAATGTTGCACAAATAGTTCTTAATATATTGACGTTTAAAAAACAGCATTTTTATGACTGACTAGAGAGATAACCTAGATACTTGATATTTGGTATAGGTAGACTATGAGGCACCTACAAAGGTAAAGATCTGTAAACTGAAAATAATTGATAACACCCGTGTGTAATTTTGATCCCCAATCCAGTAACTCATGCAGACCTATTCAAGGTCAAAAGGAGTCTGTGTTATTCTAAACTATAATCTATCTTTGTACCAAATTTCAGCCATTTTTGTTCAGCCGTTTGCGCGTGATTGAGTAACAAATATCCAAATATCTTCATAAACTTGCACATTTATAATACTAGCTGCAGCCCGCGGCTTCGCCCACGTACGATTCTGATCCCGTTCCCGCTTCCCATGGGAATATTTTCAAGTGATATAAAGAAGTCTATGTGTTATTCTAGACCTTTAATTAATTTATCGCTGTTTTTGCTTGAAAGAGTAACAAACATCCATCCATCCATCCAAACTTTCACATTGGTAATATTGTATACAGTGACATTACTGTAAATTGATTTTATTAGCCTACCTGGGAAGAGGCTGGACTCCACAACACAGGGTATCCTCGTGTGCATGTTCCTAAACTATGTTTCTATGTATCTGTATGCATTAAACAATGTTTACTTGAATGTTTACATGTTTATTTGAAATCAATAAATTATTATTATTCAAATCTTGACCTTGAATTACATTCCAAGTGAAATAATTGCATTTTGTAAATATTTGTCTGTTAAAATTCAAAATTACTTAATAAGTAGAAAATATAACGGTAGCGCCAAGAAACAAGAAATTGTTATATAATAGTAGATTGTTCAACAAGGGACTAAAACAAGCCATAATGATATGAGATGTTTTAGCCACCCGAGCGAAGCGAGGGTGGCTAATAGTTCGAGTGTCATTATGGTTGTTTTAGTCCCTTGTTGAACAATCTACTATTATATAACAATTTCTTTGATCTTGAAAATTACCTTTGATCGTTAAATGATATCCTAATAAATAATATGGATATCATATATCTAGTGGAGTACCTAAAGTGGTCAATGTCCTCTTATAATCACCTGTTTCGCCGCGCCAGGTGGTGCCATACCTATTCCCATGCAGTTATGAACTATGACGAACCTTCATGCATTAAAAATTGTCAATGAATTACCGAAGCGCTAATAATGTTTCTACTCGAACGAGTGAAAAACATTATAGAAAAGTCAACTTTTTTATAATAACCGGTATAGCAATTTGGACATCTGAAAAAATGATATCATAGATTATTCCGAGTGGTTACTCTCAATATGACGTTTTGTTTGGCGCACCAAGTTAAACTGTGTGATAATAAAATAAACACAACAACGGAAAGCGAGTAGCGGATTTCAGACGTATTAAGATAATAAGAGCTTAGTCAACTTAAATAGGTACCTTTTTAGTTTACAATTCTCTGAACAAAACAACACTTACATAAAATGGGATGGGCACTAAAGACGTCACACCAAAAGGGGTTACTTGACTGAAGCTCAAAAAGCAGCTAGATGGAATTTTGATAGAGAGTTTTTAGATTTCATCTGGGCCACTACGATATTCACAGACAAAAATACCTTTAAGTCTAGCCAACAGGGTCGCTTAAATCTTTGGCGTTATGACATCTGGCGATATAACGAAGACCATATAGTACCAAATATGGCATCTGGTCGAATTTGTGCAAACCTTTGGGTCTAGATGTTCGCTGGTGTAGTCGGTGACTTGTTCACTTTACCTCCAAAAGCAAACGCTTTAAATTATGTGGATATTTTAGAAAATGGCATGCTACCATCCGTCCGATTCGTTTACCCGGCGGGTGATCTGAATGAATTTAATTTTATACAAGATAACTGCCGTCTACATACAGCTAGAGTGACCCGCCACTGGTTCCAACAACATGAGTGAGTATGTGCATTTAATACCGTGGCCTTCAAGATCTCCAGACTTGAACCCCATAAAGAATCTTTGGGGACTGATGGCACAACGGTGGGATTACCGAAATGAGAGAACACGCGACGCCATTGAAACTCATTGCAATGAGGTGTGGGAAGATCTGAGGGGTACGGATATTTGTGCACGTCTGGTAGGTTCGATGAGGAGTCGTTTGCTAGAAGTAATCGAAGCTAACGGAGGATATACTCATTATTAAGCATTTAAAAACAAAAAAATTGCAATACAAAAGAATGTTGCGAATAGACTTGGCACTATACAAGGCGAAATATCAACAATCAATCAATCACTCAATCAATTAGCCTGTCGCAGTCCGCAATATCAACAATTTGGTATTAATTTATTTATATCTATAAATTAAAATATCCCTAGACAGTTTTAAGGTGTGTGCTTGTGTCGACAAGATTTTAGACAAACGAGTTTTATAGAAAGCCCTTTTTTTGATAGACAGTGTCAGATATCATTAGCATCTACGTAGTTTAAATACGCGTTTGTATGTTTATATGGATTTTGTGCAAGGCGACTAAGGGATGGAACTGTTTTCCATCCGACAGCTAACATACAACCCATGAAAAAGTGCCCAGTTGATGACGACAGGTGATGACGCCACCTTCTACGTGAACCGAGAACATAATTTGTGAAAATGGGATATTAATAGGTATAAGTACTTCAGGGGTTAGACGTCAGTATAGATAAAAATGAAATCATGATTGGAATTCCAGTATGTTAAACCAGGTCCTACTTATAGAAAATAAAATCCTATCCTTACTGTCTGTCTGTCTGTCTGTTACGCTTTCACGCCTAAACCACTGAACCGATTTTGCTGAAATTTGGTACAGTGGTAGATTAGACCTTGGGAAAGGACATAGGCTATGTTTTGTCGCGATAACCGACATCTACGCAGGCGGAGCCGATAAAAACATTTTTATCTCTGATCGTGAAAATCTGGTTGAGTTATTTTTGTTATAATCTTAGATCATTTCATTGTTTTCACATTTCTTCTTCTATTTGGCAATCTCAACGGCGATATTTCGACATTTACTTCGATTACATTTTGGCTTTGGAAAATTGTCTTGTCTCGCCTCGGTAAAATCCCAAGAAGGCTTTTTATACGAAAAACTTAGGTCATCCTATTTGTATCGTATAAAAACTGAAAATATGGGCGCTTATTTTTAAGTGGTTGACTAGCCACGGTTAGATTCCTGCACAGCTCACCAAATTAGATTGCCTATACATATTTTTGTTTCAAGACTGACTGCAGGTATGACATGCTTATTCAATTCATTCGTCATCACAGTACCAATCCCTGTTACATTCAAAAGCGGAAGTGCAAGCTTTGGATGCACTCTCCTAATCTTTTACCTTTTCGCGGACACGGCAATATTACTTTAGCTCGCCTGATGGTAAGCCAAAGGTAAAGTCCCATTAACAATTACTACATTACTGACACCGATAATACTACAATAGTGGCCCTCAGCTTGATGGCCTCATCAGATGCTTTTCACGCCCCGCTTAAAGGACTCGGGACAGTAGAAACAAAGAAACACGTGTGCCTAGTCTTTATGGTGCGGCAAAGAAAAGCACTGAACCGTTTGGTTCTTGATGGAATTGTTTGCACCGTGTGAGGGTGATACCTCAGCCTAGGCATAGGGAATTTTCGATTCTAATTTTTTTATTATCTTTAAAGCGTAATGCTAAGGTGTTGCGGATGAGTGTTTGCGGGTTGAAACCCCACTCAGTATAATAGGTATACCGACGTGGTTCCATCACTAAAGCATCGTGGCTAATGAAAATAGTGGTGATTGATGAGGCAATCAAACGGTTGTATTTTCGAACAGCTTTCAGTACACCACTATTAGCGACGACGCCAATACTTGCAATTTGTAAATAGTTCATAAGGTTATGTAATAAGTTTTGTAATTAGATTTAAGTGAATAAAAAGTCCCAAATGAGTCTCCAATCATTTCCGCTTGGCGGCGCCACCTACGCAGAACGCGCCACGAAGCTTAGCTACTGTAGAACTTTACCATAACGAGAGCCGATAGCTATTTTTATAGTTTTTAAGGTTTAAAACTAATGTTTTTATTGTTAAATTTATGTAATTAAGTAAATATAAGGTATTATCTATAAGATAAAATTGTAAAATATAGAATCCGTGAGGAAAAATAAAATAGGCAATGTAAACAAAGCCGCTGATTGGCTAAAGCAGTTTGTAGGTAGAATCCAAAGGGCTCTGATTGGTCAGAGTACCCTATATAAACTGGTCATTTTTCCTCCCGAATTCGGGGGATCGCTTCGGGCCAACGGAGAATTTTGCAGCTACCCGCACTTCAAAATATCACCGAGCCGCACGGACTGCATCTACCCGCACTAGTATTTACGCCTCGGTGCTCGCGGAGACGTCAACTTTTGACGTATCCGTGCGCACCGAGCGCGGAATACCGCCGCGGGCGAACCAGACGCCCAGAAGAGCCTTCTGAGCAGTCGCAGCAGGACCGACCACAGCCATGTCCTCCGAAAACAGCCCTTCTAAGGGCTCCAGCAGAAGCAGCTATAAAAGTCAAAAAAGCCCTTATCAGGGCTCGCAAAGTCACGTCGGTAGCAGAACACCAGCACCAGTGACAAGACCGGCGCAGCCGCAGTACCCGCCGAGCCTCAGTATGCCAATCCTGAGGTCACCCAGCCCACCCTATGCGCCATTTGCAGGGTCCCGCGGTACCTCCACCGCACCATCCCAACATGCACCGATACCTCGGCCACCACTATCATCAGGTGACCATACCCATCGGCGTAACCAGCCACCGGCTCCCTCCGCGGTTGAGCCGATGGAGGTCGGCGCCCCCGCGAGCGCGCCCGCGTCCCGCGAGCCCGCGCCCGCCCGCACTCCGGCGGAGCGGGCGCGCGAGCTCCGCGCGGCCCCGGCGCCTGCGCCCGCGCCCGCGAGCTCGTCGCGCGCGCCCGCCATGCGCCCGCCCGCGCCCCCCTCCGCGCCCCGCGCGGCGCACCGCGACACTCCGCCCACGCCGGCGTCGAGCAGTGCTTCCGCGCCGCGCACGACCGGCCGCACGCCCGGCCGCAAGAAGGGCCCCAACGAACGGGAAGCCCAGGACGCTTTGTTTTCGCCGACCCCCTCGATGCACTCGTATCTAGCATCGGACGCCGAGTTCTCTTCGGCGGAGTCGGCCACACATCCTCCCCCCACGGGGAACGAGAGCGAGAGCCGCGGGATCACTCCGTCCCCAAGGACTCGCCAGCAAGAGGCCATACACCTCTTCGCAAAAAACAAGACAGCCCTACTTAGAACCAAATCCTACGAGTCCCTACCGCAACAACAGCGGGGGGCTAAGAAACCTAGGAGCCCCGACGGGAAAGACAGGGAGAACGAGAAGCGGCACTGCGCGACCGCGCCGCAACGGCCGCCGCAGCCGCAGCGCGATCCGCGTCTCAACCGGCGCGACACCGACGCGCCCCCCGTCGCGGCTACCTATGCGCAGGCAAGTACGAGTGCGTCGAGGGTCACGACGACAGCGCGTACGCCGGCAGCCCCCACCACCTCGGAGCAGGCGCCCGGATCCCTAGCGGACCCGGCCCCACCGACCAGCGCGCCCAAACCGCGCTACCCACCACTAATAGTGGAATTCCTCCCGGATTGGGCTTACCATATGCGTAAGCTCAAGGAGAAGCTGGGGAGGGCAGCCAGTGCGCGACCCTTCGGGAAGGGTATCCGTTTCTCTCCGCAGGGGGAGGACGAGTACCGTATCATCCAACGATACCTAGTGGAGTTAGAGAACGTCGAGAACATCGCCTGGTTCTCTTACTCCCCCCCTGCGGAGAGAAGCTTGAAGGTCGCCATAAGGGGACTGCCGAGCAACGCGACGCCGGAATAGGTGGAAGACGAGCTTCGTGAGCTGGGCTTCGAGCCGGAGTATGTTCGCAACATACAGGCGAGAAGCGGGCGACCGGGGTGCATCCTCCTCGCGATACTGAAGCGGACTCCCACGACCGCTCCCGGGATTTACGAGATCACCGAGATGCTCGGTATCCCGGGAGTGAAAATTGAGGCCTGGCGGGGCAAACGAAGACCCGCGCAGTGCCATCGGTGCCAAAAATTCCGCCACTCATCTCACCAGTGCCACAGACCGATGGCCTGCGTGCGGTGCGGAGGCGGCCACCTGGCCAAAGAGTGCCCGCGCCCGCGTGAAGAACCGGCCACATGCGCGAACTGCGGGGGGGAGCACCCCGCAAATCACCAAAACTGCCCCATCTTTAAAAAGGAGGCTCGAAACAAGAGAGCGGGCACGGTCGCCGCGACGAGTGAGTCACGACCGGCTCCCGTAAAAGCCCAGCCCACTGGCGAAAAGTCTCAGGGTGCATCGCTGATGGCGGCAGCGAACGAACCCACAGCGCGCGGAACCACCTCTTCCGGCAGAGGACGGAGAAAGCGCAAACGGGGCCGGAAAGGGCCCCGCCCTCAAGAGGCGCTAGGCATTGCGGAGCCTAGTAGCGACCCTACCAGAGAGGCGAAACCCGTCCCTCAACCGGTCGCCGCCCCCGCTTCCCGGGGAAGAAGGGCGAAGGCCCAAACACAAGAAGTGGACCCCCAGGCTAAGCCGGCAACGTCCGCCAAGCCGGCGGGCACGGGGAAAAACCCCATTTTGGAGGCCGCGGTTAACATCTTGTTAAAGATAGTCTCTGCCCTCCAGAAAGGAGAGGACGCCACCGACGTAGTGCAGATAGCACTCGCTGGCGTAATAGACATGCTTAAACATTCCAATGGATAGATACGGGTTGAGAGTACTCCACTGGAATGCTCGCGGCCTTCGCGGTAAGGTCGCACTCCTCCGCCCTCTACTGCAGGCACACAGGATAGACGTGGCGCTCATAAGCGAGACGCTCCTGGGACCTGCAGAAAAAATTAATTTCCCGGGATTCCTCGTTTATAGGAGGGACGAACGCTCCGAGCAATCTGGGAGGCCCATTAGCTTCCGTGGTCTGGTTATTCTGATCCGCCGGAGGATAGTGCACCAGCCTATCCCACACGTTGAAGTCAACACTGTTTACACGCTGGGTGTGGAGCTTCATATGGGAGGAGCTCACACCAAAATCTATGCAGCCTACAGGCCGCCCGGCCCCAACATTGACGTCACAGACCTCCGCGACCTGCTCAATGCCCCCGCCCCCGTATTCATAGCGGGGGACCTAAACTGTAAACACCCAGCGTGGAACTCCGCCGTCACAAACCCGGCGGGAATACGCCTGCACGCAGACGCCGAAGCCCGGGGCTATCTTGTCGGGGGCCCGGAGGTGCCAACCCGGTACCCGGACACCCCACTAATAGACCCCGACGTGCTAGACGTAATCGTCTATAATGATCGTCTGAATAGCCAGATCACACAACAGGTCTTAGTCGAGCAGCTGGGATCGGATCACAGACCTGTTGTAGTTACCCTGGACCAGCAGCCTACCCAGATCGCCCCTCCAGCGCCACGTCCCCAACCGGACTGGACCCTCTTTTCAGGAACGCTGGAGACCACCACGCCCACCCGGCCCATCAGCTCCCCAGCCGACGTCGACGAGCTAGCAGCGGGTCTAACCGCGTGTATCCGGGGCGCCCTCGAAGCGGCACGTACATCCCCACGCACCCAGGAGCGACCCCCGCGACTGCCGGCTCATATTTTAAATTTGATGGCCGCTAAGAAGCGCCTACGGAGGCAGTGGCAAAGGACCCGCTGCCCTACGATGAAGGCGGAGCTCAACCGGCTCGGAGGGAGAGTGAAGGCCGAGATCCATACGCATCAAGCCGAGAGCTGGGAGAATCATATAGATCACATAAGGGACGACTGGCCGTCGATACACAAGTTGTGTCGACGGCTCACGAACACCCCAGCTCCGGTGCGCCCTCTCCTACACGAGGACGGGGCACCCAGATACCATGCAGCAGACCGGGCGGGCATACTGGCCCGCCATCTGGAGCGTCAGTTCACGCCGAACCCGACTGACGAGCACGACCATTTAGCAGCTGTTGACGAACACCTGAGATGCTACTTCGAGTCGCCGATAGCTTCCGACGAGAACCCCGTTGCTTTTTCGCCCGGTATGGTGCAGCGCGCCATCCGCCGAACCAAAAAGAGGAAGGCCCCTGGAGTGGACGGTATCACCAATACCGCACTCCAGCACTTACCATTTCGCACCGTCGCCGCGCTTGCCCGGTTATTTACCGGCATCGTGCGCACCGGGACCTTCCCAAACATCTGGAAGGAGGGGAGAGTGGTTATGCTGCCCAAACCGGGCAAAAACATATTGAAGCCCGAAAGCTATCGGCCCATCACTTTGTTGCCGACAATTTCGAAGGTGTTCGAGCAGCTGCTATTAAGGCACCTCACACCGCACGTGACACCCAGACCGGAACAGTTCGGGTTCAGGTCTGACCACTCCACGACGCTCCAATTGTCGAGGGTACTGCACGGGATTACCGCAGCGCGCAACAAGCGCGAACACGCCGTAGCAGTATTCCTCGACATAGAAAAAGCTTTTGACCGTGTATGGCATGCCGGTCTGCTGTACAAGCTCTCCACATCCCAGGTGCCCCGCCGGATCGTCAAGGTGGTCTCCACGTTCCTGGAAAACCGGACCTTCAGAGTGGCGGTGGAAGACGCCACCTCCCAGCTGCACCCCATCCTTGCAGGTGTACCGCAAGGCAGCTGCTTATCGCCTGTGTTGTACTCATGTTACACCGACGACATCCCAGTAGCAGAAGGCACGCTACTCGCCCTATATGCCGATGACGCGGCGTACACCGCGACCAGCCTCAACGCTAAACACGCCGCGTCAAAAATTCAAAAAAGCCTCGACCTCCTGCCCCAGTGGCTATCAAAATGGCGACTGTCGGTGAACGTGGGGAAGACACAGGCGATAACCATCTCAACCAAGAGGAAACTCCCACCGCCACTCCTCCTCCACATGGAGCCCATACCATGGAAGCCGTCCGTGACGTATCTGGGCGTCACACTGGATCGGCGGCTTTCCATGAAGAGGCACGTCAGCAGTGTGGTCGCGAAGGCGCGCGTTACCCGCGCGCTATTACGTCCAGCGCTCTCCTCGAATCTCCCACCCCGCGTGAAGCTCAGCATCTACAAGCTGTACGTGCGCTCACAGCTCACGTACGCAGCGCCAGCCTGGTTCGCCCTCACGAGCGAGACGAGCCGCGCCCTACTCCGCCAGCAGCAGTCGGCCACCCTGAGAAAGGTGGTGAACGCGCCTCGCTACGTGAGGGGCGACGTGATCCAGCGAGATCTGCGAGTTGAGAGCCTGGACGACTTCGTGAAGTCGCTCACCCGAAGGATGTTCGAGCGCGCCGACACGTCCGCGTGGAGCCACATTCGCGGACTGGCGCCGTGGCACGCTCGCCCACCTGACCGCCACAAGCTGCCCCGCGACCTACTCGCTGACGGGCCTACGACCACATAGCAGACTCCAACCCCCCAAAAGAGACGCAAATTCCCAGGATTAGCGGATTTGTTACGAGGTAAACCTCAAGCGCCGCTTGTGTGCTACCGCAGTAGCACACTATAACAACAGCAATAGCGTCCCGTGGAGCCGGTGGCGCCGCGCAGTCTGGCGCGCCCCCGCCGGCCCCGCCTCCAAGCGCGCCGCATCGCAGGCCAGTGTACGCACGGCCGCCGCGCCGAGCGCCGGCCGCGCTGCGTGCGCGCACGTCCCGCCGCGGCAACAGCTGCGGGCCCGCCGCGCTCTGCGAATCGATACCTAGCCGGTTCGCAGAGCGGGCGGCCTCACCTCAAATACTTGCATCTTTATACCTATTATATTTAAATTCTATTACGTGTACAGTACAATAACCCGACCGTCTGTCCTCAGCGAGTCCGTCCCCCGCAGCCGACATTCGCAGGTACTCCCCTACGATACCTGCGCTATGTGGCCAGCGCGGGCGGGCGAGCAGGCAGACGGTCAATGATGAACAACACCCAGTGGTGCCAGGATCCCGGTCAGCCGCCGCTTCTGTCGCAGGTACGCTCCCAGCTGGGCCTTGAGCGGGTAACCGCTCATCTCACCTGGCTGGAGCGTCCGCCGAAGCGGCGTGAAGAGGGAGCCCCGGCCTACAAGTCGCAAATGGGATAATAACCCGAGCCAACGACCCTCCCTTATTTAGGGGAGGCGAAGACATCCACATGGCAAGGGCACATCGCCTACAAACATGTCTCCACGCACCCCAGCTGGGGTGTAGTGACGAAGAACTGTCCCGAATTCAGTCCGGAACCAGCAGCCCTAGAGAAAACACCTCTAATAAACAAGAAGTAAGAAATCGCTGTTTCACTGGAAAGACCCTTGGAATTGAAGTACCCTTCTGCAGCTCATCATTCATCAAGCCGCAAGCATTTCAGAATCCACGCTCCCATCGGCACCTTCGTCCACCCGCCAGCATCATGATCTTCATACAGTCCACTCGCCGCCCGACAGAAGCGCCAGCGGTATAAAAGTCATTAGGCCGCCATATACCTCTTGGCCATCCATCCCGTTTCTGTCGTCCCCAACATTTTTGGTCCTTCGATAGCCGGATTGGGTCAAGATTTGAAGAATAGAAGATGCCAACCACAAGAGCAGGATCAGAACAATCGAAGACTTCAGAAGAAACCACCTCGTCGGACTGGAGCATGAATACGCCGAGTGAAGCGAGCACCGCCACGACGAGCACCGGTTCATCGACCACGGGTACTACGGGGTCCGCAAGTACAGTAAGCAGAAAAAAGCCAGTTCCGCTGATTCAGAAGCAAGCAAGACTACAATCATTCGATGGGTCAAGATTGGAGTCTGTGCAAGGGGAGCCGACTCGCACGGCGCCTCCGCCCAGCATCATTGAAGAGGAATTTGAAGATTCTGAGGAGCAAAGTACCATCACAGCCAGCCATACAACGTTGCAAGACAGTCAGCGAAGTGTCACTTCACGTCGGGACGAAGCAAGCGCACCGACATCGAAGTATGAAGACAGTCTGCAGCGGCCTCACCCTAAGAAGTCGACCCGCAACACGGACACACCGTCCCGCTCGTCGCATAGGAAGAGAGCAGAAGTGCAAGCGAAGATGGCGTTGGCACTACGGGAGCTCGAGCTAGCCGAGGCGCGATCCAAGGTAGCTCGGGCTAAGCTGGAACTCATCGCCGCAGAATCAGAAGAAGAAGATGCTGGAGAAGAGTCGTACGAAATAACCCAAGTTGAAAAATGGGTCGTCGAGACAGGGGTCGGGCCCACCGAAGAAAGAAAGTCTCCTGAACGTGAAGAAAAGAAGAGCGACATCCAGGAGTTAGCTCAAGCTATTAAAGAGATTTCTCAGAAGTCGCATGAAACAATGTCATCAAAGATGGTTGAACTTCCTCACTTCAACGGTTCCTGTGAAGAATGGTTGGCGTTCAAGAGGACCTTCGAAGACACAGCTGCCTCGTTCTCTAACATACAGAACATGGCACGCTTCAGAAGAGCGATCCAGGGAAGAGCAAAGGAAGCTGTCCAGAGCCTACTATTCACCGCTGAAGATCCCTACGAAGTACTCAAGGCGCTGGAATCAAGATTTGGAAGACCTGGGGCACTAGCACTGGCGGAATTAGAGAAGATCAAGAGCCTACCTAAAGTCGCTGAAAACCCAAGCGACATCTGTACGTTTGCAAGCAAAGTCAAGAACGCCGTTCAAACAATCAAAGCCTTGAAGAAGCCGCAGTATCTCAGCTCTCCTGAAACATTGAAAGCTATCATTGAGAAGATGCCTCCAGCTATGAAATTCAGATGGTTCGCCTACCATAGAAGCCGAAGGGAGGAAGATTTACAAGAGCTACTACTCATTGAAGAATTTTTAGAAGTAGAAGCAGACATGTGCGGTGACTTTGCCCCAATTGAAGTGCCTTCAGACCAGAAGAGGGGTACAAGAAGACCCGTGCATACGATTCAAGGAGAGTTCACATGAAACTGAACGAGAGAAGGTTAAGAAGAGTTGTCCCATATGTCAAGAAGAGCATTTCCTGATAGAATGCAAGAAGCTGAAAGAAGCAAACATTGATGAAAAATGGGAAATAGTGAAGAAAGCTAGAACGTGCTTCAAGTGTCTACGGTTCCAGCATTCAAGAACCAACTGTAGAGCTCCAAACTGCAAGAAATGTGGAAGATGGCATCACACTATCTTACACTCCGACAAGCCGCCGAAACCATTTGAGAAGAAAGAAGAAGTAAGCTCATCAGAAGGGAAGGTCGCCTCCATCCACAACACCATCAGTGGAGAAAAAGCATACCTGAAGATCGTGCCAGTCGACGTCTACGGGCCGAAAGGGCAAGCTCGGGTGCTGGCGCTGCTGGATGAAGGCTCAACCATCACGCTTCTAGACCAGGCGGTGGCAGAGACGATCGGAGCTGAGGGCAAGACAGAAACGCTAACTATTGAAACAGTCGGTACAAAGATCATCAAGGATTCCCAGAAGATACAACTGAAGATTAAAGGTGCCTTCAGAAGAGACAAGAAGAATATCACTGCAAGAACCATCGACGATCTCAACCTGTCAGAACAAATAATAAAGAAGGACACTATTACCAGCTGCCAGCATTTAAAGAAGATTGAAGATCAACTTCTCTACACAACCGAGAAACCGAAGATGTTGATAGGTCAAGACAACTGGGGCCTTATCGTCACAAGAAGACTGAAGAAAGGAAAACCATCCGAGCCCGTAGCCTCACTCACTAGTCTAGGGTGGGTGCTACATGGGTGTGAAACGGGTTCCAGCGCTGCGGTACACTTCATCCACTACGGCAGAGCCAAGACAGCAGATGAAGCCATGGAAGACGTCATCCGAGAGCATTTCCAATTAGAATCACTTGGAATTCAAAACAAGCTACCAACGAACGATAGCGACAGAAGAGCCCTGGAAATCCTCGAGAAGACAACGAAACAACTTCCCAGCGGTCAGTTCGAGACAGGCCTACTGTGGAGGAGCGAAGATGAGTCCCTACCTAACAACTACAATCAAGCTCTACGACGCTTGGTGAACGTAGAAAAGAAGTTAGATCGAGACAGCGAGGTCAAGCAGTCCTACGAGAAGCAGATCAAGAACCTCATTGAAAAAGGTTATGCAGAGAAGACTTCAAACGTCGTCAGTGAAGGTAGAACCTTCTACCTACCTCACTTCGCCGTGATACACCCGATCAAGACGAAACCAAGAATAGTGTTCGATGCAGCCGCCAAGTACGACGGAAAGAGCCTCAACGACGTGCTGCTACCAGGCCCAGACCTACTGCAGTCATTGTTTGGGGTGTTGCTGCGCTTCAGAGAAGGTCCAGTGGCAATCATGGCTGACATTCAAGACATGTTTCTTCGTATCAAGATTAGAGAAGAGGATCGGGACAGCCTACGGTTCCTGTGGCGAGGTGAGAAGAGGACAGGCAAGCCAGAAGAATATCGTATGACGTCAGTCATCTTTGGAGCAGCGTCATCACCGGCGACGGCGATATACGTCATGAACAAGAACGCAGAAGACTTCAAAGAGACTCGACCCGAAGCAGTGAAAGCCATCAGCCGAAACCATTACATGGACGACTATCTCCAGAGCTTCGAGTCAACCCAAGAAGCAAAGAAGATAGCCGAGCAAGTTAAAGAAATCCATGCAAGAGCAAGTTTTCATCTCAAGGGCTGGGCCAGTAACTACGCGACTGCGTTGCCTGACATAGAAGAAGCAAATAAAGAAGATTCACTGCCACTCGCGAAAGAAGAGAAGACTCTCGGTCTAAGATGGCTGGTTAAAGAAGACGCGTTAGCCTTCAACATTGGGCTACGCAACACGCCAGAAGAGCTGCTGAATGGGCAACGGACTCCGACCAAGAGAGAAGTCACGAGCGCCGTTATGTCTACATTCGACCCATTGGGATTCGCCGCGCCAGTATTAATACAAGGAAAGAAATTGATTCAAGAAATCTGGCGTACTAAGACGGACTGGGACGAAGCTATAAGTGAGAAACAAGAAGCAGCCTGGCAAAGATACCTAGAAAATGTATCAACATTATCAAGCTTGAAGATCCCGAGGTGCATCTCACCGTGCAGTCGAAGCGGACAGCTGCATACATTTACCGATGCAAGCGAAGAAGCCTATGCAGCAGTCGTCTATTGGAGGACAACCGAGCCCGGGGGACGAGTCCACGTCTCTATGATCACCGGCAGAGCCAGAGTCGCGCCTACGAAGCCAGTGTCTATCCCAAGGCTTGAATTACAAGCGGCCTTGCTTGGTAGTAGGATGGCGGCGTCGATCGGAGAAGAGATGGAGCTCGAAGCATCAAAGACAATATACTGGACCAACTCCAGCACTGTACTACAATGGATCAACTCAGAACCTAGAAAATTCAAGACGTTCGTGGCAAACCAACTGGCAGAAATAGAAGAGAAAACGAAACCTGAAGAATGGAGATGGGTGCCTACCAAGCAGAACCCGGCAGATGACGCCACAAGGGGTGTCCCAGCCGAGTTCGACAGCAACGCCAGGTGGTTCCAGGGGCCGTCATTTCTCCGCCAGCCAGAAGAAGAGTGGCCACATCGAGACTTCAAGCAAGGAGGTGCGCTGCTAGAAGAGAAGAATCAACTGACAAGACTCTGCTGGACCTGGAACGTTTCTCAAGCTGGGAGCGATTGCTGCGCACTACTGCGAGAGTCATCGCCTTCGTCAGCCGCCTGAGAACCCGCAAGGCAACCACCGCCGCCGCCCGAGAGAAGGACGAGCCCTGGAAGCCACAAAAGAAGACCCAGCCCAGTAAGCTACAAGTCTCCGCCAGCGCAGACAAGCGGTTATACGTACCTCTACACGAAGAACACTTGAAGAAGGCTGAAAAGTTATTATTGAAGATGAGTCAAGCCGACAGCTTCTCGGCTGACTTAAGAAAATTGAAGGCTAAGAAACCATTAGAAAATGCAAGTCGAATAAAGAAGATTGACGTCTACATGGGTGAAGACGACATCATCAAATTAAGAAGTAGAACAAACAAATTTCAAGAAGAAGGCGAAAGAAAAATGAATCCTGTTGTGCTAGATGGAAGGCACAAAATCACACGCCTCCTCATCGAGCATTACCACAAGAAATTCCTACATGCAAACAACGCAACGGTCATGAACGAAATCCGTCAGAAGTATTGGGTCCTCGGCTTAAGAGCAACACTGAAAGCTATATCTCACGGCTGTCAGTGGTGCAAGACCAGAAAAGGTACGCCGGGGATACCACCAGCGGGAGACTTACCAAGAGAACGTCTTCAGCATCACCAGTTCCCGTTCACCAACGCCGCTGTGGATTACTTCGGGCCAATGCACGTCACCGTGGGGAGAAGAAGAGAGAAGCGCTGGGGGGCACTGTTCACTTGCCTCACCACCAGAGCTGTACATCTGGAGTTAGTGCCATCTCTAAGCACTAGCTCTATGATTATGGCACTCCGACGGATGGCAGCAAGAAGAGGAACTCCGAAGACAATCTTCAGCGACAACGGTACGAACTTCGTCGGGGCGAACAAAGAGCTGCAGCAAGCCGCACAAGAGAGAGGGATCACCTGGAAGTTCATCCCTCCTGGTTGTCCGAACATGGGAGGTGCCTGGGAGAGGCTCGTAAGATCGGTCAAGACAGCGTTAGCAGCGGTCCTCGAAGAGAAGTCGCCGCCAGAAGAAGTGCTTCACACGCTCCTAACCGAGGTGGAGCACACCGTCAATTCAAGACCCCTCACCCCCGTCAGCATGGACCCCACTGAAGAGGAAAGTTTGACCCCCAACCACTTCTTGTTGGGTAGGTCATGCGGCATGTCAGCATCCGGCGAGTTCAACGACACCGAGTTGATAGGAAGACCCAGCTGGAAAACTACGCAAAGGCTAGCGGACCACTTCTGGAAGAGATGGATCAAAGAGTACTTACCCCTCTTGATGCCTAGAAAGATAGAGGGTAAGGAAACTAACGATCCGAAGATAGGCGACATCGTGCTCATAGTCGACGCGACGCTGCCGAGAAATTCGTGGCCCCGAGGCGAGGTCATCAAGGCGTATCCAGGACCAGACGGAAGAACTAGGATATTGGACGTGCGGACTTCGGGTGGAGTACTCCGACGGCCGACACGTCGAGTCATCATACTGGTACCTGCCACATCGTCGCTGCCCGAGGATGCAGTGCCACGCACCGTGGGGGAGAATATTAGCGACGACGCCAATACTTGCAATTTGTAAATAGTTCATAAGGTTATGTAATAAGTTTTGTAATTAGATTTAAGTGAATAAAAAGTCCCAAATGAGTCTCCAATCATTTCCGCTTGGCGGCGCCACCTACGCAGAACGCGCCACGAAGCTTAGCTACTGTAGAACTTTACCATAACGAGAGCCGATAGCTATTTTTATAGTTTTTAAGGTTTAAAACTAATGTTTTTATTGTTAAATTTATGTAATTAAGTAAATATAAGGTATTATCTATAAGATAAAATTGTAAAATATAGAATCCGTGAGGAAAAATAAAATAGGCAATGTAAACAAAGCCGCTGATTGGCTAAAGCAGTTTGTAGGTAGAATCCAAAGGGCTCTGATTGGTCAGAGTACCCTATATAAACTGGTCATTTTTCCTCCCGAATTCAGTCCGGAACCAGCAGCCCTAGAGAAAACACCTCTAATAAACAAGAAGTAAGAAATCGCTGTTTCACTGGAAAGACCCTTGGAATTGAAGTACCCTTCTGCAGCTCATCATTCATCAAGCCGCAAGCATTTCAGAATCCACGCTCCCATCGGCACCTTCGTCCACCCGCCAGCATCAAGATCTTCATACAGTCCACTCGCCGCCCGACAGAAGCGCCAGCGGTATAAAAGTCATTAGGCCGCCATATACCTCTTGGCCATCCATCCCGTTTCTGTCGTCCCCAACAACCACTGAAGGGTTTTACTTATTTAAAAGGGCTGAAAAGGGTACTAGTAACGAGCCTTCTGTTGATACCAAGGTTTTTATCAAAGAAACCGGTCAAGGGCGAGTCATAGTTACCCCACTGAAGGTGCCGCAAAAACCTGAATTGAAGGATAATCTTAACGTTACTGTTGATTAACAGTACGTCGACACAGGTAGCGATCAGTTTTCCAACTGTAAATAGGTCATACTAACGTGAACACTGACCGCGAATAGTTTAATTTTTTAATTACATACATATTTGTTTTCCAATACTTTTAGTTTTTTTTCCTTATTCTTCTTCTTAAGTTAACCATAAAATATTGTTACAGCGATGAAGGCAGCAATCTTGATCCAGCAGTGGTACCGGCGTTACTTGGCACGAATGGAGGTGCGCAGGCGTTACACGTGGACTATATTCCAAAACATCGAATATGCCGGCGAACAGGACCAAGTAAAGGTAAGTAATTTGAAAAAAAAAATGGATTCACGGGCGGTCAGCTCTCAGTAATCATTTCGTTCTTTGTTATGTTACTTAAATGATTCGAAATCATTTAGTAGTGTAAGCAGTTGAACCGAGTACTTAATTTAGTAGCAGTCTGTTATTTCAATGCTAAACAAATTATGGTACATTGTACTCTACATGTCAACTGGCAAATTAGTAGCTAATACTGTAATTAGTACTAATAATTATTAGTATTTTGTTTTTGTTTCAAATACATATTTTGTCGATACCAAGTCATCTCACCTAATTCAGAAACCTAATTTGGTGACACCTTATATATATATAACATTAAATTTTTTATCTGTTTTAATTTCACGAGATTCTTGTCATGAGGAATAGTGATATCAACAATAATTAAGCGGCGTTCTAATCGATCTATAAACACTATATAATACTTATTGATTACCATAGTCTTGTCAATGATGACAGATAGCGATTCGAGTACCTACAATGTCACACGACCATTGTATAGAACTGGGTTATATGGTATGTACCTGTATAAGGTACGTGTGTATAATACTAGTAATTATAGGTATGCTATATACCTGTATAAGGTACGTGTATATTACTTTACGCTTGAAACTTTAAGGTTATTATTTTAGAGCATGTTGCTGAAGAATAGGTAATAATTGTTACCAAAATTATTATTCTGGTCAGTTGGTTGTGTTTATGCAAATACTCGCCGTCGTTGGCAATATGGGAATTTTTTATTTTAAATTTTTATATTAAGTAGTACATATACGTATCTTTTTTTTTTTCGTGCGGAAATGCCTTCGGATACCTGGCCAGCGCGGGCGGTTATGTCGGGCTTGAACCGACTAAAACCGCACGCCGTCTCGGGTATACAGACGCCGGGGTGTAAGGTTGCCCATAGAGCATATCCCTCGCACCCCGACTGACCCTGGGCCATCTCCAGTTTCGAGATGGCCCCCTCGGGTTTGGGAACCACCACCACCGTCTTGCCACGGTTTGGGGTAGGGGCGCTAGTCGCCCCACCGTCCCGGCCTGCTTCTGCTGGGGTGACGGCGGCCTCACCTGCCATCCCCAGCCCTGCGCTCATGGAGGACGGAGGTCGTTAAGTGACCTCCAGCGTTGAGTCACCTGCGACTTGCGGCGAGAATGTTGTGGGCTCGGTGGGCCGGGAGAGTTCTAAATCTCTACCGGGCGCGCTCCGCCATCTTCTTCGCGAGCATTACATGCTCGCAGAAGGAGGTGGCGGTGGCCCACGCGCTCGCGCTCCGCACCATAGCCGCAATCACGCTGCCGAGCAAGAGGCCTCCCACCCCGATGGCTGCCACGAGGTCACGCCACGGCGCCTCCCACGCCGGGCAGTCCGTGAGCGTGTGCAGCCCTGAGTCCTCGCTCGCGTCGCAGTGAT
This sequence comes from Cybosia mesomella, assembly GCA_946251805.1. Lineage (NCBI taxonomy): Eukaryota > Metazoa > Arthropoda > Insecta > Lepidoptera > Erebidae > Cybosia > Cybosia mesomella. The sequence continues at coordinate 17,080,284 of OX276392.1, forward strand.
GGCACTCAGGCGTTGGCTCCTTCCTGATCCGATGCAGGTAGTGTTGCCCATTGCAAGACCAAGACGAGACTTGAGCCAGTCTTGGTCTTGGTCTTGCACCGATACCCCTGGTCTTGGTCTTGGTCTTGGTCTTGCACGCTCAGTCTCGGTCTTGGTCTTGGTCTTGCAGCAAGAGTCTTGCGAGTCTTGCAAGTCTCGCACTTATCAATTGCTTAGTGTGATTTAGTAAGATATGAAACATCGTAATGAAGTATGGAAACTTGAGATTACATTGACATAGATTCCTATGTCAATGACTTGACATCATTTTTTAAATATTGTCAAGATAAATAGTGATAGTAATCGTAATCACCATATATGGAAGGAAACATAATAAAGACAAAGTATGCAAAATACTATTTATTGAAATTATCAATTTTAAGCTCAAGAAACAATAAACATGGTAAATATCAGGTAGATTTTTAATAATATTAATAATAAGAGAATTATTATAATAATTCTTTTGACCAAGAATTAATGCAAAGTAACCACCTGGCTGACTCATCACTTAACCTATTTCTGTGTTTTCTTATTACTAGTGATGCTTTAGAAAATAATCTTTCAGCGGGTACTGAAGTTGCAGGTATTGAAAGAAAATCACGAGCCATCTTGGATAAAATCGGATATTCCGTTTCATGCGTCCTCCACCACTCTAAAATGTCTTCCGAGCTGGTGGCTCTCGGCTTACTTAAATACTCCTCCAACTCGTCAGTTTTCATTAAGCCACAGCCAGATCCTGAAGACGTAGAGGGACCTGTGTATATATTCTGTATGTGTTCTCGAAATCTATTATGTCTTCATCTTCAATATCTTCATCATGATCGTGAAGAATATTTTCAATATTTTCATTGTTCTGTGAAGACTTAGACATAAGGTTTATTGTACTTTTATATTGCGTATAAATTTCATTGAATTTGCGCAGGCTTTCTGTTTTTATTTGCTGTCCCCACGTAGTCATTTCGAAAGTCTCAGCTTTGTGCCTAGGGTCTAAAATTAAACTTGTACAGTAAATCCAGTTGCTCTTCTTATAATGCTTAAGCATTTTATCTCGGGCTGCTTGAAAACCCAGAACGAGCTTTTCGTCCACTTCGGTTCGATTTGGCTTCTCGTCTAATTGTTTTGCCATGGATTCAATTTTATCCAGTAAAAGATTGAATGACACAACGACTAGCGGTATTGTAACATATTTTTCTCCACCAAGTTTAGTTGATAAAACTTTAAAGTTTATTAGAAACTTATATATTTTGTCGAGTATTCGCCATTCAATTTCCGTGATTTGAAAATCGTTTAATTCGCTGACAGAAGTACACAATATGTTAATACCCATTCGGACTTTTATACCAAATCCAATCATATCATGTGTAGAATTCCATCTTGTTGGACAGTCAAGTATGGGATTAAGATCAGCTGGCACACCAGATGCTTCACAAGCAGAGTGGAACTTTCTTTTTAAGATCTCACTTCTTTTTATTTTACAACAAATACTGCGTAATTTTGTAATCGCTGTACGTGAGTCAGCAATATTTGGAATATGTTCTTCATCTTCTTCACTTTCCTCTTCATACTGCTGTTCTCTTTCTGCATTTTCAGTGTCACTATGTAATGCTAAAGTTTTTAATAAATCTTGTACACCAAGGTTCAAAATGTGAGCAAAGCACCGGAAATGTTGATTGTCTGAGTCAAAATGTGGCATTTGTTTGCCAAGTTCAAACATAAATTGCGTATTTGCACTAGCGTTGTCGACCGTAATACCCTGTATTTTATCAACCAAATCATATTCAACTAAACATTCGTGGAAAATAGTTGCAATATCTTCCCCAGTATGTCGACCGTGTGAAGGCATAAAATCAAGGACTATAGATCGATATTTCCACTCGTTGTCTATATAGTGCACAGTGACGCCATAGTAACTCCTACCAGCAATAGAGGTCCATCCATCTATGGTAAATGACATTTTGCACGAGTAATGTTGTAGTCGGTTCTTAACATGAGATTGTAGTTCTTCAAATCGCTCTTTAATCTTCCGTCTGAGAGTTGACCTTTTAGGAAATACCATCATCGGGTTCGGGCAAATGGATCGAAAATATTCTTGTGTATCTTCATCATCAAAAAATGAGAAAGGAAGATATTTTTTTACAATCCAGTCAACTGTAGCTGCCACAAAGTTTTCACTGCGGTTTCTAGAAAGTGCTGGCTGAAATAAAATAATAAAACATATTATGATAATTATATGATACAATACAACATCAATACTATGAATATTTTGTTTGTTCGTCGTTTAATTATTATTAATTAACAGCTTTTCACTAAATGTATTATGATAGTATACAGAGTGATCAACCCAAATGGGTCAGTGGGGAGAAGTTAGAAACTATGAGATATAGCGAGATTTGTTATTAGCAACCATGGCTTCGATTTTGGATATAATAATAATGACAGTCAAACTTTTCTTCTAACTTTCATACATAACCGGGAATCGAACCCGGTCGAAGTCTCTGTAAACAAATTCAGTTAATAATAATGACATTCAAACTTTTCTACTAACTTTCATACATAACCGGGAATCGAACCCGGTCGAAGTCTCTGTAAACAAATTCAGTTAATAATAATGACATTCAAACTTTTCTACTAACTTTCATACATAACCGGGAATCGAACCCGGTCGAAGTCTCTGTAAACAAATTCAGTTAATAATAATGACATTCAAACTTTTCTACTAACTTTCATACATAGGTAACCGGGAATCGAACCCGGTCGAAGTCTCTGTAAACAAATTCAGTTATTTTCGTTATTATTGTGAGAAGCGTCGATAGCTTAGTGGTTAAGGAGTCCCTTACTATTGAGAGGTCCCGGGCTCGAATTCTAGCCATTACACTACCGAATGTGAACCCACTCCTAGCACAAGCAATTTAGCTTAGTTGCAGGGGTTACCGGGAATATTAGTAATTAATCGGTCATAATTATGATTCATTTATCTGCATAGACCACTTTTTTATCTACATCGATATTTATGCATTACAAATTGTTTTGTTGGCGCACCAACGCAATTTGTAATGCATGGCGAGATATACGGCTCTGGGTCAGCCGGGGAGAGAAATGTGCACGACAATCTCCCACGCACAACCAATGACATGGGGCGGAAAAAAATGTTAAATAGGTATCTACCTACTTGTTACCAGAATTGCCATACTTTTATATGTTTTGTTGTTGGTAATTAGGTAGGTACCTAACTATAATTACGTATATTAACACTTAGGTAGGTATTTTTTCTTACCTGTCTATTTTCTCCATCTCTCATTAAAAACTTTGATATGGGCCCCTTTGTTGGCTTTTGCTTGATTAGTTGACTTGCAGGAAGTAATAGTCGCGATTCCTTCTCGTGAAAAGACAGTAGATGCTTCCTTAATCCTGAAGTATTTCTGTTCTTCATTTTGATTTCAACTTTCTTATGGTGGCATAACTTACATGTAGCAGTTTCAGTGGCATGAATTATATCGAAAAACTCATCAAATTTACTTTTTAGTCTTTTAGACCTAGTCCAACTCTCACTACTCTGACTAGAACTATTTGAATCTATGTCACTCATTTTAAAACCCGGTTGACTCTAAGCGCAGCTTAATCAAAACCAAAATGCATTTTTATCATGATGAACGCCCTTATATACAGCACATGCCGAAAGGCCAAAAGATACCTACATAACCTACGTTCGGCATCTATTGACAAAAATAATATACTTCCAAAGACTATAAAAACAGAAACGTAATCTTAACGTAGTATCAAATTCCTCAAATCCAATCTCTGCAATCCGAGCAAAACAATAAAGTGACGGAGGTAACTAAGTGAATTCTATCAAAAGAGGAACGAAATTATTATTAATTGACTTCAACCCACCTTTTTTTAAGTTTTTTTAAGACTATTGCACTAAGCACTAACCCTATTAGGTAGGTTAGGTACTATCCCTGTGATCAAGTAGGTATAATACTATAACATCTATCTATCTTTATGGTGTGGCTACAATATTCATTGCAAGGACTAGGTATTGCAGGATTTGCAGGTTGCATGACAACTTGCAGGTTATCGTGTCCGTTCGTTATGAGTTATGACACTTTTGAGCACCCAGAAACTTAATTTAATTAGTCTTTGAAATGTCGGATACCTTTGACTTCAGAGCGGCAAAATCAAAAAAGAAATTCACTTGTCGCAAACTCTTTTAATATACCGCCACGTCTTTGTCGGTAAATATCAAAAATATCGTAGATTTATTGTATTATATGTATTAGCTGTACAGGGGTGAATTCAGGCGGAAATAGAATCTGGATATTCACTTTTTCCGATTTAAATCCATTAAATTCATGGAAATAGAATAATTGGATCACATAAAGTATAACTTTGATTCTCACACAAAACTCTATTTATTTTTAAAGCATTTATGTATCGATTTTATTTTAGTGATAAATAATTTCTGAGAAGTAAACTCATCATCACATTCATTGGTCACCTCTACAATTGGGCTGTTTAATTTTACGTAACGTAAGTATTTGCCGTGCTGGTTTGGTTCCCGGTGGAGTAGAATAGGACCACCCCATCTCTTTTCATGGGTGTCGTAGAAGGCGACTATGGGATAGGGGCTGTTCTACATCCGACAATAAACACACAGCCCAAGACAAAGTGCCCAATCGACAAAATGTTGGTGTTAAATACTCCTCTACCTACCCCTTTGGGAATTACGGGCGTGAGCATATGTATGTAGGAATGTGTATTACGTATACAGTAATATACTTATATTACTGGTGGTAGAGCCCCGCTGGAACCGTTAGGTGTCAGCATGAATGGGCCGGCTCGACCGGGTAGTTACCACCCTGGCACAGAATATCGACGTAAAATAACAGATCTACTGTTGTGTTTCGTTCGGTGAGTGTCAGTTCCGGAGGCCCAAACTCCCATCCCTCCTCTTCCTCTCTCCCCTTCCGCCTCCTTTATCCTGCCTTTCTCTTTCCACCGTCTCCTTCAGGCGGTAACGCGTTAGTAGCAGCCTTGGTGTTGCAAACGTCTATAGGCTACGGTGACCACTTTCCATCAGGTGGGCCGTAGGCATGTTTACCGCCGTAGAAACATAAAAAAAAAAAAACAGACGTAAACTGATTTTGATGAAACTTTACAGTAATATTAGGTACCTACCTACCTACCCACCTACATAGGCTAGATTTTTTGCAATAACCAACGTACACGTTCAGTGCAGTAAATAGTAACAATATTCAATTTGATAATGAATTAGTAGGTACCTACCAAGTAACCTACCTTGTATTTCAACACTATTTACACAAATAGCAATTAATGAAAAAATAAATATATTTATAATCGCCTTATTCGATTCTGATTAATCAGTAAAAACGCGCCCAATCCGTCCCCTTTCGCCGGTGTCCTTTGACGGCAGCCATAATGTCGTTTTATCTCTATATTAAAATCTTTATTTTAAAGCGGTATCTCTTTGACAAATGTTACACGTGGAGAGTAGGCATAAAGCTTTAGCGTGGCAAGTACATACATTTCCATGTGCCAAATAGGCAAAAATCGGCGGTATAATGGTATACGTACCTACAGTCAGTGATAGTTGATGAATCTTGAGACCTTTAATAGGGGCTGTCAATGAAATAATAGGTACCTACAACAAATGCATAGATCGATAAGTGCAAATAAGTGCAAGTCCTCTTTGTATCTACATGAAGCTTAAATAAATATAAAGGACTTCGAGTCTTGTGTCACATAAGTAAGTAGGTAGGTACCTACTTTACATTGAAACTGCATATTCTCATAATAAGCGTCACGTCGTCGGCGGCGGCGTCGCCAGAACAGAACCGAGTGTCTTTAAAAAACGTTCGTTCCTCTGCCGAATGATAGTGGCTAGTGGCCTACCTACTTCTAAAAATATTAAAACACAAACCATTCATATTACACAGTAATTTAAAACAATTGAGGGACACGCGCCTATTACAGATTATGAATTAAAAAATCGTGTGTGTGTGTGTATCTACTTATTCTCGGGATAAAAAGTAGGTAACCTATGTGTTATTCTAGGATCGAGGCTCTAATGTAACTCTGTACCAAATCCAGAGCCGTTAGCCGTTAGAGCGTGATTGAGTAACAAACAAACATACAAACATCTTCACAAACTTTCACATTGACACTGCGCAAGTCGCCGCTCGCGCTGATTGTCGGTAACTAGTAACTACCGACAATGAGCGCGATTAAGTACCTAGTGTACCTACCTGCCTACGATGAAAAGAACTTCAGTCGTTGGCTAGCGCGGCTTGTGCCACGTCTATATTGGCACGCACGTCAGACATCGGGTCGTACGGCTGCCAGTGGTATGATACATAGGTATAACAACATGTGGCAATTTGTCTCTAAGGGAAAATGGAATAGGTACTAATTACCGCCTGTGCTCTTCATTAACTAGGGCTTTAGGTTCAAGGTCAGTGAAGTTTCCTTTCTATTTACCTACGCTAAACATAGGTAGGTATAAAAACATACTACAAAAAAGCAACAGGTAAGTATGGTGGTAAGTACCTTATCTCATCATCATTCTCTGAGCCTTTTCCCAACTCAGTTAGGGTCGGCTTTCTAGTCTAAGTTGCGGCTAACTACGATATTTTCCGTGAAGCGACTGACGTCGGACCTCCACAACCAATTAATTGGCGATATCGAAGTTTTGTAGTTAGACTAGTCGGACTTTTGAGGGCTCCAACTACCCGTAACGACTGTCACAGATGTTCGTATGGCAACCGGGACCGACGGCTTAACGTGCTCTCCGAGGCACGACCAGACCAATGCAAATACCCATTTTCATGCACACAAATATTTGCACTGAGCGGGGATCAAACCCGCGCCTCCTGCGTACCGGTCGCGTTCACTACCACTACGCCACGGAATAGTTAAGGTACCTACCACAGCCTCCGTCTATCATTCTATCAGTAGGTATAGACGTAGTAGGTACCTAGGTACTATTATTTATTCTGTGGTATAGAAACTAAATACCTAGTACCTACATACTCAGGTATTAAAAATGCTCAAATCTCAGTTTGACTTCACTGCAAGACTGCAAGAGTCTTGCAGACGTAGTCTTGTCTTGCGCAAGTCTTGCAAGGGTCAGTCTTGGTCTTGGTCTTGCAAAAAATAGGTGGTCTTGGTCTTGGTCTTGGTCTTGCAAAACTGCAAGACCAAGACCAAGACTGCAAGACTCTTGTTCTTGCAGTCCGATTTTGGGCAACACTAGATGCAGGTGGTCCCCGAAGCTCCCCTTCCCGGAGATCACCTGCGTCAGTCGGTACGAGAGGCTTCCGTGTCGCCTCTCTGGCCAATCCTCCATGATGGGCCTTACCACAGCTATTGCGGCGTGCCCTGCGCTTGGTTACCCAAGTCGTTCCTTCCACTCCACCACGATGGCCTGGCGGAGCTGTGACTGCACGGCCTCGAGGCTCGGGGTTCCGTCCCTGCTCCCGCGCCTCCTTTCGCCACTGGTACAGTTGCGAAAGGGCTCTCGCCTCCAGGTCCCATGGCGGAGTTCCGGCAAGGAGACTCGCCGCCTCGAAGGAGATCGTGCGTTACCCGCGGATGACCCTGTTGGCCATCACCCGCTGCGGAGTGCGCAGCATCCGTACACTTCTGGCCTTCAGGGCCTCCGCCCATATTGGGCACCCATACAGGGCCATGAACCGCATGATCCCCGCGTAGAGTCGCCTGCAGGAGTCATTTCATTTGGGACTTGATGCCGATGCGATTACCTCCCACGATGAGACTGGATCCCTCTACGTATACGTATCTACTAATTTCAAAACTAATTGCAATACATACCTAAATATTAGCTTGTAAAAAAGGTAACGTTCATCATTTTATCATTGACTGTACTTATAGCTGGCACAGCTATAGAAACCATTACTTTTTGTATGCCAGAGGTGGAGGGAGAGATAGTGTGGGGGAAAAGTTAGGGAAAAGGATACCTTTAAAAAAAACTGTAACGCGAGTTCTTATAAATAAAGGATAAAGCACGTCCAATATTTAATTCCTTGAGAACTGTGGCGTCATACCTTCGGCGGGATTGTAACCGTACACTTTCCAAAGTAAAATAAGTTTCGTTCGTTTTATCCGTTTTATAAAACTTTCTGTTTCGAGTTAAATTTTCGGAGTTTCAATGAGTTGGCTGCTTGTAACTTTCAGTTTATCAATTTCGTTGATTCGTAATTTGTGAAATTTAAGAAGAAGGAGTCAAACAGCTTAACTTGTCAAACAAAAAGGTTAGCAACCTTAATTGTTATAATCTACTCGACATTGGCTGTTGGCCAAATAATTAGAGCTTCAATTTGCAGAACTTTTGAATGTTAATCTTGTTAAATCATGGTTCCATAATAAATGACCAATCTAAAAATGTTACAAACATATATTAATTTAAATGATAACTTGCTTTGACTTTTTTTTTTACAAGCTTTTTGTGTATGTATGTTATCCGTCAAAATTTGCAAACTATTTTTGGACCATTTGCTGACATCCGATTGCGCTGATATTTTACATACACGTTTAGTTTGAATGACAATGCAATAATATGGAACCATGGAGCTCGTCTGACGGTAGAATAGGAAAGTGGCCACAGGAACTTCTAAACTAAACGAGATAAACCTATTGAGTTTGGACTCATCTGTTTTGTCTTAGCAAACTCCCTGGTGTTACATGATAGGAAGGGTCTGAAGATGGAGTAGGAAGTTGGCCAAAGGAACTCGTAAACTAAACAAGTTAAACCTATCGAGTTTGGGCTCGTTTGTTTTGCCTTGGCAAACACTCTGGCGGTATTTTATGGTATTTAGGGTCTGAAGGTGGAGTAGGTGGCCATAGGAATTCCTAAACTAAACTTATCGAGTTTGGGCTCGTTTATTTTACCTTGTTTGTTGGTTAGCCGTGGTATTCAGGGTCACTCTGGAGCTACATGATATTACTAAAACTGAAAAGTTCAAAATAAAATAATAAATAAAAATTGATTTGAAATGCTTGTAGCGCAAATACAACGAACGAGAAGAAACCGAGATATAACTTGTGATACAAGCTTTTCAAATCAGCACAGGTATTGCAAAAAATTATTATTTTCGTTATAGTGCGACTTTTATTATTTATTTCTTTTTGCACCTTTTTAGTTTTAAGCATATGCATCTTGCCATCATAACACAAACGAAAACTGGACTAAGTACAGAGGCTTCGCTTGTTGTAGATCCGTAAAGGCTTTAATTTATCATTCCTCATTCCAAATTACATTGAAACATTTATGTAGTATATGTTTTTTGGATTACATATTAAAGCTCTTAAATATTTTGTTGACAACATACATTTTAACCCTAAAAATCCAACGTATAGTTTTGGTTCACATTTTATGTACCCATTGGCACTTGGAAGATGATCCTTTGAATAATAAATCCCTTTCGTTTGAGATCTTATTCATCGAAATCTGTACAGCTGTTTGGAAGATATGAGGTATTAAAGAATATTTCATGCATTGGCAGTCGGGTGATAAAATATTTACGAAGTGTTCAAAACTCAAAAAAAAAGTAAGTTTATTTCACAAATGTAGATGAAATAAAAAAGATGTATATATTTATAGTCTAATACGTCATCAATTGCTATTTCTACATCATCCTTTATTTTTTACCCTAGTGATGCAATGTAAAAACGTGTTGAAAGAATCAATGGATGTGATTTCGCAGAAATAATAACTGGCTATGACATAGGACCTTTTACCCAAAAAAACGTTTAGTTTCTTCGGAGAACCCAATTCGAGGTGACTCTTAAACCAAGCGCTATTTACGGTTGCATCCTAAGCTTGCACTTTGGAGTCAGGGGCTCTCGTACTCTACCTTTCCATGATTTGGTTTATTCGACAGGAGCGACTACTGTCTGACATCTAACTACAAGTAGCAAGTCTGCACCAGAGATTTTTCTGTCAATCAGGCTTGCGGGTGAAGTCGACTTGGGTCCCTAAGTGGCTGTACTCCATATACTCAACCCAACTCTAGGTATTCCAAGTGCAATTTATCGTAGTTCAAACTAAGACTAATAAGAAACTATACTGAAATAATATTAGAATATTGATAAGCTCGGTTAAGTGGTGCGATTGTTGTCCATGATTTATAAATTAAATACCCAGATAAAGGAATAAATTACACTTTGGAGAGGTTAACGCTTTAAATTTAATTTATCGTTACGGGTCGTCTCTAAAATGTTAATTTTGAAAATGTTGTTCGAATTTGCTTTACATTTCACTTCAAATTTTCAACATAATTTATAAGGCAGCAATGCGCTATTACTCCGTTTGATAAACCTAATTGGTGGAAATAAACTGTTATTAAGATGTTCACATCTAATTTAATCCACGCGTGCATTGGTGTACATAGGTAACCTATTTATTATACTCTACTTAAGTACCTTTTTGTTTTTTCGTGCGGGAATTCCCTCGGATGCCCCCCCCCCTCCAGCCACAGGGGGTGGTTATGTCAGGCTTGAACCGACTAAAACCGCACGCCGTCTCGGGTAAGGTAGCCAATAAGGCATTTCCCTCGCACCCCTACTGACCCAGGGTTGTCTCCGGTTTCGAGATGCCCCGGGTTTGGGAACCACGGTGTCCCCATCTTGCTCGGGAAAGGGGAGGGGGTGCTGGTCACCCCGCCGCCCGGGCCTGTGTCTGCTGGGGTGACAAACGGCCTCACCTGCCACCCTCAGGCCGCTCATGGAAGACGGAGGTCATTGAGCGACCTCTGAGATCTGAGTCGCCTACAAGCTGCGGCGAGCATGTTGCGGGCTCGGCGGGCCGGGAGAGTTCCAAATCTCTCCCGGGCTCGCTTCGCCGGCCCACGCGCTCACGCTCATTGTGCGCATTGCCGCAATTATGCTGTGAGAGGACTCCCACCCTGATGACTGCCACGAGGTCACGCCTCGGCACCTCCCACGCCGTGCAGTCTACCAGCGTGTGCAGCCCCGAATCCTCGCTCGCGTCGCAGTGATGGCACTCAGACGATGGCTCCTTCCTGATCCGATGCAGGTATTCCACGAAGGTCCCCTTACCGGTCATCACCTGCGTCAGTCGGCACGAGAGGCTACCGTGTCGCCTCTCTAGCCAATCCTCCATGATGGGCCTACCGCCGTTATTGCGGCGTGCCCTGCGCTTGGTTTTTTAGGACTCATCAAAATGACTTCACTTCGTCAGTTGCTAAGAAGTTGTAAGTGAAGTCTAAACAATAAAGGCCAAGAATGGTTGAAGTTAAAATGGAGGTCCTCAGTTTGACGGCCTCGATCGATGTTTTTTGACCCGAGTGTAGGGTGACAGAATGGAGTTTGTATAAAAGCACTTTATTAACAGCACTATCTGCTCAATTGAACCCCAAATCAGTAGAAGTATTTAACCCCAGTCATTTTAGCCAAGTCAGCCACAAAATAAATTCTTTAAACAGGAATAAACTCATTTTTGAATTTCAACTTTTTTCACTGTATGGTTTTCCTTCGGAATTATTTCGATTATTAAGCTGATCTGGTAAAATTTATCAGAAAATATCTACCTAAAGTTATCTTTCACAATACACACATTTAAAACAGCAGATGTTTGAGGCGTGATTTATTTCGATTCGGTTCTGACGTAAAAGATAAAACTATCAAATCAAAATATAAATTTATTTGATACCAAAATATCAAATAAAAATTGTAAAAGTAATATTATTAAAATGGATTGCATAATTAGCAATAATAAAGTTGTCTTATTTATAATCAAACTTTCGCGTTCCATGGTTAAAAATTGAAATTAAGTACCATCGTAGAAATGACTATGCTCGGGCTTTGTCCTTACAATCGACATAATTTTTATTATCTAATTAATTATATAAATTATCACGTCAGTTAACTGAATAAGTAAGCTTGCCCCAATTAGCGAACGAGTGGTTTTTCGCCAGGCCGTAAGCAGGTCCATTGTTGTTTGATGTTAAGGATTATGATCCGCAGGCCCGACATAACCGCCCCCGCTGGCCGGCGGAGGGGTACCCGAGGGATATCCGCACGAAAAAAAAAAGGTATCCGAACATAAAATCGTAGTCATAATTCCAATTAAGTCAATACTTAAATCTGAACTGAAACATACCCTGTATAACGTCAGTATTAGATAGATCTGTGGGTGTTGATGAAAAAAAAACTGTTTCTATTTAACGACGACGGGTGAAGTGTGAATGTACCAAAAACATGTGAATAAACATGTGATCAAAATGAAGGCTCACTGTCTAGAGTAATAAAACCAGACAAGATTGATACTTGATTGAGATGAATGACGTAATAAAAAAGTAACTTCTTCAACGAGAGTAACGCATAAAATAGAAGAATGATAATTTGGCCGTTTGAGTCGAAGGTGAATTTAATTTCTCATTGGAATAGAGATGATGATTTTATAAATAATTTACTTATCATCATTAGCAGTGAGCTTGACACTGAGCTTGCTTGATTTTGAGTTAGATGTCGCATGATCGTCACAGGTTCCTTGAGTAATGTATACATCAATGAGTAAGGTGACAAACAAGTACACGACCAACACAACTCGAAGTTAAACTGTTATCGGTGCCTTTGAACATTTGCGACATCAGAACTGATACCCACAACCCACATATGTCAACAATTTATCTTTTCCCCCAAGTAGGACATGCAACCTATTTCACCAACACGGCGAGAAAATTTATCTACTAGTACTTTCACAGGCTCCAAATTCCAACTGAAATCCGGTTATGCTCTACAGTACTACATAATTTAAAAAATATATGAAGTTTCAATACAGTTGTTAAGTTACAAAACCGCGTGCCTAATGACACATAAAGAAAGCCACGTACTAAAATTTATACTCTCAAGAGAGTACACGTACAATGAATAATGCAAAAGGGATAATGCTCGACGAAGTAGATTATGCTACATTTCAACATAATTAAGTTCATCAACAATATCACGTCGAATTAGTCGGAGACGGTCGGAGCAATCTAGCTAGCGGCGATGTGGCGTCGCCTCGCGTCGTGTCAGTGTTGTTGACTTTATTGTGTTCACTGAACACTTCAGTGCGATCATTCAATTTCAGTGAGCAATAACACGCACGGTCAAATCACGTTATCCTATAATGTATTATATTTACGAAGATTCTCTTACAATTTATTCTTTTTGCTCTGTTTGTATAGAATGTGATATTAGAATACTCTCGAAATTAATTGGCGATAAAAGCAACTGGCAAGCTATTTAGCTACCAAAAATCATGGGAATTTCAATTCTTGTATACCTTTTTTTTTTTTTTTTTTTTATCGTGCGGAAATCCCTTCGGATACCCCCCCGCGTGCCAGCGGGGGCGGTTATGTCGGGCTTGAACCGACTAAAACCGCACGCCGTCTCGGGTCTACAGACGCCGGGGTGTAAGGTTGCCCATAGAGCATATCCCTCGCACCCCGACTGACCCTGGGCCATCTCCGGTTTCGAGATGGCCCCCTCGGGTTTGGGAACCACGGTGTCCCCGTCTTGCCCCGGTTTGGGGGAGGGGCGCTAGTCGCCCCACCGTCCCGGCCTGCTTCTGCTGGGGTGACAGGTGGCCTCACCCGCCACCCCCAGGCCTGCGCTCATGGAGGACGGAGGTCGTTAAGCGACCTCCGGCGCCTGAGTTGCCTGCGACGCGCGGCGAGCAAGTTGCGGGCTCGGCGGACCGGGAGAGTTCTAAGTCTCTCCCGGGCGCGCTCCGCCACCTCCTTCGCGAGCATAATTCTTGTATACCTAATCCTCGAAATTTAAATATAAAGTGTTTTCTTTCTTTTTTTTTTCCTTTTAGTAAAAAATTGGTACACAGTCATAATCATTATACAATCATATCACATACACTGCTAAGTATCTCTTAAAAACTGTTACTTTAACATTGTGAATAGACACTTTAATTTAATTTACGTGTATTACAATTATTCTGCGCATTACCTTGTTTGTCCTGGATCGATTCCTGGTTCGGGTAAGGTGTTATTCAGTTTTTCTTTAAGAAAATGCACCATCCTATCCTACTATATCTGTCCAATCATTTATTTATCTTGTGACATCTAAATATTTAGTCAACGAGTTACTGTCCTATTGCGTAACCTATTCGATATCACACAGAAATCGACAGTTGCAATCGATTTTATACATTAATATTTTATTTTTATTCAATATTGCGTATTTTTATAATCTTCTTTTTGTATACCCAGTGTTTAAGTGTTTAATTGACTAAATTATTACAAAATTAATATTGCAGTACCTATTTCAATTGTTTTTACATAATATAACGAAAACTGTAAATCTCTAAGCACAACTTCAACTAGTGTAATTCATCATACGTTACAGGGAAAGTTTACTATTGCGACGGACGTTGTTGCGAAAGTTCATTATCGCGATGTACGTTACAGCGAAAGTTTACTACTGCGACAGACGTTGTCGCGAATTTTGGCTGCTACTAAAGTGGGTTAGGTTAGGTTAGAACTGTGACCCCAAACCCCAACAGAGCGCGAGCCGAGCGAGCGCAGCGAGCGTGCCGCGGCAGCGGCCGGCGAAGCACCGGAACTACTGGTCTTTTATTTTTAGTATAGAACTTTCGCGACAATGTCTGTCGCAGTAGTAAACTTTCGCTGTAACGTACATCGCGATAGTGAACTTTCGCAACAACGTCCGTCGCAATAGTAAACTTTCGCTGAAACGTACATCGCGATATTGAACTTCGCAACTATGAATTACACTCAACTTCAACATTTTGATGTTTTTCATTAAAAGTAGGTACAATAATCCATAACTACAAACGAAAGGTCAAAATAATCAACGTAAGTATAAACGATTCAATGATTTGCAGCCTTTTTTGATCCCAGCACTAGATACGGTAAAATGTAACTGTTTTTATTGTTCAAGTGAATTATCGTATATTATAATTTAACTGAGACATTTAAAGCATGTTAGTGTTTTTAATGGGTTATAAATAGGGTTGTGGCGATACCACATATACCCAGTGCCATCTAGTGACAAAAAGTTGAACTATTTCGATACTATTACGTCACTACCAATCCTGAATCGCGAAAGTGAAGTTCGCGCGCTGGTATAACATATATTCAACATTCCAAAGACAACCTTTGGGCCGCGGCCCGCCAGGCGTGATCACCTTGCCTGATCGGAGGATTCTCCCTTTGTGTTGGAGGAACATCACACCCCGTTCCTCCACAGAGTAGATACATATATTATGATTAGACAGTTTATATATATTTTTTGCCGCGCATTTCCATTTTTACTTCTATGAATAATAATAATAATAATAATATATCTCTTTATTGTATGTACACAAGAACAGTATTACAGAAACATAGTTGGCATAGTTTTGCGGCATATACAATTGGCGGCCTTATCGCACAAGGCAATCTCTTACAGGCAACCATTGGATGGAGAGAAACTGTGAACAGAACTAGGGCAGTTTGCGGTGTACATATTAAATTAATTTTTATTTTTAATTTATACTCTGATATACTATTTATATGCAATTATGAATACATATTAAACTTGCTATACGTATAATGTACAGCGATACCGTACCTACTATGATGACTAGGATGACTAAGAGACAAAAAAATAAAAATAAATAAAAATTTAAAAAAATAAAAAAGACTATTCCCGTAAATAGTAGGCCGTCACTAATTTTTTGAAGACGGGCAGAGATTGTGCGCGTCTTATCGTTACGGGTAAGGCATTCCACAACCGAACAGCTTGAACAGTAAAAGACTTATCCATAAATTTCGTGGAATGCCCGGGCATTTTCAGCCTCAGATTCTCTGACGATCTCAGAACCCTAGAATGCGAGTCATGAAGGTATTGAAAGCGTTCTTTTAAGTAGGCTGGGGTTAGTGGATTAAATAAAATGTTATATAATATATAAAGAATGTGAGCATTCCGGCGAAGGCGTATAGGTAACCACTTGAGTTTTGCGCGAAATTCGGATATGTGATCATATTTGCGTAGTCCAAATATAAATCGTATGCAAAGATTTTGGAGTTTCTCAAGTTTATTAAGTTGGTCTTCAGTGAGATCTGGATAACTGGCATCAGCATAATCAAGGATGGGAAAGAAAAGAGATTGTGCAAGCGCAGTTTTCGTGGCAATTGGCTGACCCGGCTGCGGCAAACATTCTGCGGCTAATCTCTTGAAGCTGAGGGCCCCAAGTCAAACTTCTGTCAATATGTATCCCCAGATTTTTGACTTTTTCACTATAAGGTATGATCGTGCCATCACAGGAGACTTGAGGAAGTAGTGACCAGTCAATTTTAGATATAGCATATGGGCTACCAATAATAATGACCTGGGTCTTACATGGGTTGACTTTCAGACCATACGATTTACTCCAGTTGCATATTTGGACCATGTCCCTATTAATGATGCTGATGGCATCCGTCAGTTTATCTGGAGTAGCTCTCGAGTATATTTGAAGATCATCTGCGTATAGGTGGTAGGAAGAAGTGAGATGATCAGAGATGGAGTTTATGAAAACAGCGAAGAGTAGAGGAGATAAAACGCCACCCTGAGGTACGCCTGTGCGCCTGTGCGTGCAGTGAGAGTTAGGCACTTACCTTCACCTTGGCTCACAGCCGAGATAAAAGGTATGTTATCAAAAAAAGCAACCGCCAAATGTAGGTACAAGACTCGGCCTACTCCTAATAACCGCGAAAAATATATTACAATTCGAAATCTCTGCAGTAAGGTGTGTAGAAAAGCACAACGCCAATATATTCATAACTCGGTTGAGAATGCAGACCCAGCAAAAGTTTGGAAATTCCTCAGAACACTGGGTGTTGGAAAGTCACGTCAGGATTCTATTCCCAAAAAAATTGATATCGATTTACTTAATCAACATTTCTCATCGTCGTCTAAATGTGATCGGACTCACAAAGACAATACTTTGCAATATCTTTCATCGCTTCCAATACCTGACTACTCACCGTTCTTGTTTAATCAACTAACTGCTTGTGGTGTTAAAGAGTGTATAATGTCAGTAAGCTCCAATGCTGTTGGCAGTGACTGTGTAAGCCGGAACATGGTACAACCTATCCTGGAACAAATACTACCCATAATTTGCCATGTACTAAACCATTCCCTTTCTTGCAGCATGTTTCCAGATGTTTGGAAAGAGGCACAAATCATTCCTTTGCCTAAAAAATCTAATCCTTCGTCCCTTTCCGAGTTTCGACCCATTTCCATCTTACCTTTTCTATCAAAAGTCCTAGAACGCTTAGTTTACAATCAATTAGCTTCATACCTTACAAGGAACAATCTCCTGAATTCACTCCAGTCAGGATTCCGTCCTGGACACAGCACGGCCAGCACATTGATCAAGGTTACTGACGACATCAGGCTAGGCATGGAGAAGGGAAATCTTACGGTACTCTCCTTACTTGATTTCAGCAATGCGTTTAATACTGTAGATTTTCATATCCTGCTTGGCATACTGCGCTCTATTAACATATCTCCAACAGTGATTGATTGGTTTCATAGTTACCTGTTTGGGCGCCGGCAGCGTGTACGTGTTGAAGATTCCTTTTCCACCTGGCGTAATACATCTGTCGGTGTGCCACAGGGTGGCGTGCTATCTCCTTTGCTTTTCACAATTTTTATAAATTCCATCTCTAAGTCATTACATTGTTCCTACCACCTTTATGCAGACGATCTTCAAATATATACACAGGCTCCTTTACAGGAATTGTCGACAGCCTTTAATGCTATTAATACCGATTTGACGAGGATATGCACTTGGAGCAAGCGGTATGGGCTGGAAGTGAACCCCTCTAAGACTCAGCTAATAGTTATTGGTAGCTCCAGAATGCTGCCTCAAGTTAATTGGTCACAGTTACCAGATATCGTTTTTAATGGCATTCCACTGGAAATATGCCAAAGTGTGAAGAACTTAGGGATATTCATCGACAGCACACTATCGTGGGGTCCTCAAATCCGTGAAGTTAGTCGCAAATTGTTTGCATCAGCGGGGTCTATGCGCAGACTGCGTAACTTTCTACCAACGACCACTAAAATTGCACTTGCAGAATCTCTCCTTCTTCCTCTTCTTGACTATGCCGATATCAGCTATCTCGACGTCACCGAGGAGCAACTCGATAAGCTTGAGCGCCTTCAAAACTTTTGCATTAGATTTATATTTGGTCTACGCAAATATGATCACGTATCAGAGTTTCGCATATTGCTCAAGTGGCTCCCAATTCGACTTCGACGGAATGCTCATATTCTTGCCATGCTTTATAGTATTCTCTTTAATCCCAATTCTCCCTGTTATTTAAAAGAACGTTTCGTGTTCCTCAATGACACACATTTAAAATCCTTGAGGTCGTCAGAATCATTGGTATTGGCAGTACCTAGGCATTCTACGATTTTTTATGATAAATCGTTCACTGTACAGGCGGTACGGTTATGGAATGCACTGCCATTATCGATTAGACGGGCACAATCACTGGCCATCTTCAAAACGATGGTGAAAGAGCACTACCTGGGCCTATAGTCTCCCCAATTCCTTTTTTTTTTTTCTTTTTGCGTTATGTGCTGTCTAACTTTCGTACGAGATATAAAAATAATTTATGTGTAGATTTAGTATATATATAAATTTTGTATGTCTATATGAATAATTTATATTACCTACAATTATGTTCGATTATATATGTCTGTTTATGTATCATTGTATGCTTATTTTTAGGTATATGTACCTAGTACATTGCAATCATATGTGTTTGTAATCTAGTCTGTTACATTATATGACTACGTTACTCCTCTATCTTTTCCTATTACACCAATAACTACCCAATATACGATTTAGCTCATTTAAAATTCATGTCCATCCAAAGGTTGCCTGTAAGATATTGCTTTTAGCGATAAGGCCGCCATTTGTACATGTATTGTTTAAGTTTCCATATATGTATATTCTGATTGGTGTACAATAAAGTTTATATCTATCTATCTATCTATCTACGCCAGCAGACGTTAGGCACCAAGAAGAAACGGTGTCTTCTATACGGGTACGTTGCCGGCGACCATACAGGTAACTCTGAAACCAGTCAATCACTGCTGGAGATATGTTAAGGGAGCACAATATCCTGAGTAATACGTCGAAGTCAACGTTATTGAAGGCGTTGGTAAAGTCTAACAACGCTAGAACTGTTAGCTCGCGGTTCTCCAAACCAGATCTAATATCCTCCGCAATATGAATAAGAGTAGTTGTGGTACTATGTCCTTGACGAAATCCGGATTGAAAAGGGTTTAAAAGATAATTTTTAGAGAGAAAACTAATCAACTGAGAATGAATCAAGCGCTCAAGGACTTTGGAAAGGAAGGGAAGTATAGAAATAGGCCGATACTCGCAAAAGGATGAAGGATTACTCTTCTTAGGAACAGGAATTATTTGGGCATCTTTCCATGCTGATGGGAAGGTGCCGCTAGTTGCCGAGTAGTTGAAAATGTGACAGATAATAGGGAGGATTTCGTCAATGATAGGAACGATCATATTGCGACTGATACAGTCGATTCCCACCGCATTGGAAGTGATCGACATTATGCTCTTCTTAACATCACAGCTAGCGAATTGAGTGGAGACAAACGGAGAACAGTCGGGAGTGGCAGTTGATGAAAGATGGTTAAGAGTACTAAGTTTAGTTGCCGCGTCAAAAGTTGACGGAGCAGAGAAGTGTTGGTTAAGAGAATTTATATCAATATTTTTAGAAATCGCACTTTGTCGAGATTTACCAACTCCCAGTGACCTTAGAAACTTCCAGACGTGAGCTGGATCACCGTTTTCAACCGAATTATGGATATGTTGGCGTTGAGCATTCCTGCCCACCTTACTACAGTGATTTCGAATTGCTACGTATTTCTCCCGATTCAATTCCGTGGGACGACTTTGGTACTTTGACTTGGCTGCAGCTTTTTTAGATATGAGCACTTTTATTTTATCAGTTAGCCAAGGTGATGGTAGATGTTTCACTTTGATGTTCCGTATAGGTGCATGCAGATCGTACAATTTAGTTATATTAGTTGTAAACAGTTCAACTTTTTCGTTTATACTACTAGAATCAATAAGTGAACCCCAATCAATGGCAGTGGCATCCCTGCGTAGGGAGCCGAGATCCATGTCACGAAAATTGCGCTGCGAGAGTACTTTAATACAACAAGTGGTGGTAGGAAAACTGAGTAGCGGAGCGTTGACCATGCTTCACAACACGATTAGGAGAAGAGACAATGATGAGGTCAAGCAGAGAAGGCACACGATTTGGAACGTGATGAGTAGCATTAGTAGGAATAATAGAGAAGTTGTTAGATCGAATAATAGATTGTAAGGCAGAAGAACGGGAGTCGTTTTTTAGCAGACAGGTGTTAAAGTCACCCATGATTATGCTTTGACTGTACGAAGGTACCAAGTTTTCAAGGATGAGTTCGAAGGAGGAGAAGTAGTTTATAGTAGATGAAGGACATTAAAAGACACCTAGCAGAGTTTTAGAGTGAAGGAGTTCAATTTCTAGGAAGAGATGTTCCCCATAGACCGGTGGTTGTGGAGACATACTAATAATAGTAAATGGGATTTGCGTCCGAAGGTATATGGCAACACCCCCGCCTTGACCAACCGCGCGATCGTTTCTGATAAGATTAAAGCCAGGTATAGAATATGAGGCAGTAGGTAGGCATGGGTGCAACCATGACTCCGAGATAAGAATAGCGTGTATATGTGTACAGTCAAAAGTAGCCAGTATATCTGGGAAGTGAGCCGGAATGCTTTGTGCATTTATGTGGACTGCGTTAAAATTCCTAGGAACGTCAGAAAATTGAGATGCAAGAAATTCAGCAAGTGATGGATAATGTAACAGTTACGTTTTGAACTCACTGTCAGAAATTTAATAACTGGTCGGACAGAGTATAATATTAAAACGTGAAAGTTTGTGAAGATGTTTGGATGTTATCACGCTCACACAGTTGCACGGATCTGGCTGTAATTTGATGCAGGGATAGATTGTAGTTAGGAATAAGCTACTTTACTACATAAATAAGCTACTTTTCATCCTTGGAATAGATTCCCATGGGTTTCGAGAATGGAATTCGATTTCCACGCGGGCGGAGCCGTGGGCGATACCTAGTTGTAATCAATATAAATAAAAATGAATCGCCGAAATGTATATACGGTAAATTTATATTCGGAATTTAGTGCACTTCCGAACAACTGCACCAAATTGGATAATTCTTTCTTTTTATGTAGATTTCGATGAAATCGATCTATTAAGTAGATTTCGATGAAATTGATCTACCTATTGGTTTCTTGACTACTGTCGAATTTAAAAAAAAAATCTTCATAGGAGGTCTAGTTATGACCCCCTGAGTCCGAAATGACCACTGGTCAAAAAGTTTATATATATATATTATATATGTAGGTATGTATGGTTCCACTTTCCAAAATTTCCGGCACTCTCACGCTCGCATTTTTGCCCCGATCGCTTTCAAACTGCGGTCAAAAATTGCTTGGGTGTAAACTTAGTTTAAGTTCGTGAATGGGTGGAATCCGGCCTAAAGGGACGGTAGGGCCTCACTTTTGCTGGGGTTATCCTTTCGAGGGCTTACCCGGGGTGCCCGACAACGGACACTTGGGGAGGACACCGTGCGGTTTTAGTCGAGACACGACATAACCACCCCCGCTGGCAGGCGGGGGGGTATCCGAAGGGATTTCCGCACGTTAAAAAAAAAAAGAAAAAAAGGGCCTCACTTTTTGTGAAATCAGTTTTTCCTCAAAATTTCACGTTCCATGAAAGATATTCGAACCGTTCTAATTTTATCCCATAGTATACATGAATACTAACAACTTTTAATTATAAACCTAAAAGATTCAAACTGTAACTAAAAGTGGAGGGGGGAAAAACCAAAATTTTTCGGGAAAAAATCATAACTTCTAACCGGTGAACATTCTTGTGGTCGGAAACATTTTTAATCGATAGGCCATTTATAAGTCTAAAATAAATGTCTGAAAAGCATTTCGCTAAAAGTTACCGTTTTCGAGAAAAAAAAATTAAACATGTTAAAAATGCGATAAAATAATATTAATTGCTTCACGAAATCTACCTGTGCGTTCCCCCTGCGGGAACGGATTTAGGAAAGTCCATGGGTAAGGTGCTATGATTGCAGCGGGGCAAAAACACGATGTGCAACTAGTATCTTATAAAAGGACTCAGCATATCATAATCTTGATGACCTTGTGACGTTACCATGTTGTGCAAATACACGATGCGGTAACGTGGCCACAGTAACGAGCGGACCAATTTTGCTAGAAATTATTTCAACCTTTTTTACTTAAACTCACTAATTAAAATGTAAAATTTAAATATTCTAATGAAGTTCAACTTTGGAGAACATACATAGCCTTAACTGGCATATAGTAAACTAAAGGACATGGGTTAAGTGATTTAACCCGGTTAAGCGAACGCCATTCCCTAGCCTCTATTTTCAATTTATAAGCGTAATTATTCAAATGTTATGGGAACCTTGTAACAGAATTAATTATCCTTTGTGGTTAATGGCCTGTTTGGTGAAGGTGCGTTGCTTCGAGACTGTAGGTTATATGGGTGGATGCGTGAATCAATGCAACGCTAACTCCATCATGCCAGTGCACAATTTGTGCCTACGCGTTGTGTGCATAGCCAATATTTCATCGATATAGGGTAACCGTCCGTCCATCCATAGGATGCACGATTGGATACTCGATAGTGCAGATATTATCGAGTATCGAATAAATACAATTTGATACCTTATATCAACAATGTATTCTTAGGGAAAAATATCGAAAGCGGATACCGAACGGTCTCCTTTGAGGCAGCGAATCCCCTTACCAGGACGCCTCCATGGGACCTGGAAGCGAGGACCCTGACGGCACTATACCAGTGGTGCAAGGAGGCGCTGGAGCGAGATCTGAGGCCTGCCCTACGAGAATTCGAGGAGCAGCGATTCCATCTCCGCCAGATGCTTATGGAGGAATAGAGAAAATGACTTGGGCAACCAAGCGCAGCGTGTATCACGATTGTGGCGCAACGACCCGTCATGGAGGAATGGCTGGAGAGGTGCCACGAAAGCATCTCCTACCGGCTGATGCAGATGCTTACCGGACATGGCTGTTTCGGGTAGTTCCTGCATGGTATACGCCAGGAGCCGACGCCCGAGTGCCACCATTGCCGAGGCTGTTCCGTAGACACGCTGCTTCACACATTGGCAGAGTGCCCAGAGTAGATGGAGCGGCGCTGAGTCCTTGAAGCAGCCGTCGGAGCGGGAAGCCTCACGCTGCACGCTGGTGCTGGCCATGGTCGGCAGCAAGAGTCTGTGCAACGCCGCCGCCTTCTTTTGCGAGGCAATGATGCGCGCAAAAGAGGCGGTAGAAAATGTATGGGAGAGGTCTAGCACTCTTCCGTGCCGTAGAAGGCGCACCGAGCGGCGGATATCGCAGAACGATCTACGTCCTCCATTAGCGCGGGCCTGGGGGTGATAATCGGATCTAGCCGTCACCCTAGCAGAAGCAGGCCCAGTGCGATGGCGAGTCGTGTTTCCGTACGCGTTTCTCTTTAGGGGAGGGAAGATAAGATCCTCAACATCGCGTCGGGGTCGCCAGTGCTGGCCACCGGAGTCGGTCGGGGTCTCTAAGAAAACCTTTCTAGGGCACACCAGATTCCCCGTACCACATGGCTGACGCAAGAGACACCGTATGGTTTTAGTCGGTTAAAGTCCGACACACCCAGCTCACCGTTAGCTCTGGTGGGGTCAAGCCCGTGGAGGTTTCCGCACGTATATCGAATACTAACTATTATTAGCTTGTTGGTAAAGCTAGTGTAGAAGAACTTCTTCTTAAGTGAAGCCGCTCATTGTACTATATTTGTAACCTTTAATGAAGCACTCGTAAATTAGTCTCGTGATATAATATGACTTTAAACCTGTTTAATACTTCATTTCCACCCACTTGTTCCTTAACAAGCGTTGAGTCTGAAAGCTATTCCTTGAAATACTTTTGCAAGTGCTATAACTCACTTGGCACGTCTTACAGCAAGAATGTCTCCCCGGTCTTGTCGTTTCAGGGTTACACTTGTTAACTTTATTTAGAATAGTAGAGGATGAAAATATTCATTTACTTTAGTATCTACTGTAAAGTTATTTAAGAATTCGATAGAACGCAGACTTCAAAGAAAGTTCACTTGTCGTAGTTACTTATAGAGATCTCTTCCATCCATAAGAAAGCCGCTTTCTGGTATAGTCTGATCAATGGATGGACAGATGTAACATGTTTTAGTGGTTCTGGAAAATCAGGCAAATATACAACTACCATGAGTTATCCCATCAGTAGTGGTTGCATAATTTACTGATTTTACACAACCACTGAAACATTTTCCATTTGTCCATCTACGAGTATTTCCCCTAACAACCTTTTATTTGTTTTGTTTTGGCTTTTAAGGACCTCTCAACCGCGAGAAGAAAGCCTGCACCAAAGCCTCGTCTGTTGATCGACCGGTGTACCAGGTAACAGTTGAGGTTGACTGGGGCCCCGAAGATGTTAATTATGACCTACTAATTCAGATACTAATGAAAATATTTTATAAATCAATACATTGAATTGATTGTAATATAATATATCGTCAAAAATGGTAAGGTGACGTAGGTATATTATAACCAGTCGCGCCAGTTCTGGCCTTTATTGAGGCCACAGGATTGAATGCGACCCTGACCGTTATTGCTTTGATGTTTAACCATTTACTGGCAGAGATGAACTTAAAAGTTAACTTGAAAATATAAAATAATTTAAGTTTGATCGAACCTGCGACTCCTGACGTAACAGTGTATAAATAAATATGTAGAACTATATATCTATATTTATACTCTGTTACGTCAGAAATCGCAGGTTCGATCAAACTTAAATTATTTTATATTTATATTTATATTGTATATAAAAGTGCGTAAGTATATCTAAATGGTAAACAATAACTTAAAGTTAGAATTTCACACCTCTGGCAATATCGAAGTTCTTCTGAACTTACAGTGCAACGTGGTCTAATTACAATTAGACCAGTTTGCACAGATCTTCTTATGAAAACCGGGACCGACGGCTTATCGTGCTCTCCGAGGCAAGAATTGTTACCCATCCTAAAATGGACCTGTCTAGGATTGTTTAACCTTGTAATGTGCTAATCTACTCGTTTACCGCTTAGCCCACATCTTACCCTCCGCAGATAGTTTCAATAAATATTGCAAAAAGAACTAATTGCGAGTCGTCCAAAAATATACAGATGAAATGGGGCTATCAATTAAATATGTATTTCCTTTTGTCTGGATTGAAACCAGGAATAACAATCGATGACTTCCGAGAGTGACCTGGAGTATTCCATGAAGATAAATAGCGTATAAATCAGTAGGTTGGAATTATTATTCACGTGCAGGAACCTTTCACGCCAAACAATACGTGCATGTCTACAATGCAAATATAAACATGGGCTCGCTTGATTGATTATATTTCAGTTCATTCAGTGAGTGAACAAAGGCGATATATACAGAAACAGGTAGTTTATTAAATTCAGAGGGCTACCATGAAACACGAAAGAACGACGTACTATTTAGGTAACCTAAGATATTTTCGATAGGGTTTAGTTCGCGTGGCTTAGGCCGAACGAAATGTCACTGGCATTCTTCGAGCCCGATTGGAGGAAAAATGAAAAATTCCTATCGTAAAAGCCAAAATAGCCCAAATATGGAAAGGAGGAGAAAAATTAGGAGAGCAGGCTCCGGGCTCCAAAGGCAAGTTTTGGATGCAACCGGGATTGGAGCTCGGATGATAAAGATTATATAAGATATAATAAAGGGAGGGGGAAAAAAGGCAAGTAATCGGTTAATTTGTGCTGAAAAATCATGGTTAGTCACCGGCAGGGGGATTGTGGTCGCAGCACTAGTGGGACCAGTGGGGGTTACGCGGTGCTGCGAAGACAATCCTCTTCTGGTGAGGCCGTCAAGCTGAGTGCCACCATTGTTAACATGGTACGTGTATGTAATGGTGACCCTCTTTCCTGAGACTTTACCTTCAGCTTACCATCAGGCGAGGTGAAGTCAAATTGACGTGTCCTAAATATAACCAATACATAACTAAATATATCCAACTGAGCAGTCCGACTGGGGAAGTACCTCCGCCCTACAGAATACCGCGGCCATAATAACCTCATGTTGTGTTCCCGGCGGTGAGTAGGGTAGCCAGAGCTCACTGAGAGTTTTTGTGCTGTCAGAAGGAAGAGTCTTCCTTCTGACAGTACAAAAACTAAAAAAGAAGGGAGGGGCGGGAGTAGCCTTTGGTCTTCCCGGAAGACTAAAGGCTATTCCTGCTTTGCAATTTCTTTTTTTTTAGGGTCAGCAGCGCGAGTGTGACGCCCCTAGTGTTGCACACGTCCATAGGCCACGGTGACCGCTTCCCATCAGGTGGGCCGTGAGCTTGTCTGCCACCTGAGTGGTATAAAAAAAAAAACAAAAAAGGTTCATAACTACAGAATTACACACACATAAAAGAATTGTTTTACTTCGTTAAAACTAGTACGTTTTCTTTATCACGGTATCTTTATTTCCAGTACATTTGCAGAATGGGCGTCAATTAATTAATATTAACCTTGCCCATGGCGGTGTGTGAGGTGGGGTGTACGCATTCTCTGAATACGTTATGTTTGTTTCAGCTGTACAACTTCTTCAACGCGTTGCTAAGTCATATGAAGGACACCAGTGGGCGTCCCTCATCCGAACGAACTTCGAGGACTACTTCCGTTTGTAAGTCACTTCACCTTGGCATTTCACAAATAAACGAGCACGCCCTTAATAGATTTTATCTTAATGATGACTCGCCACCTGTTTGTGAGATTTTGAAGGGTCTAAAGGTCTTAAGGTAGTGATAATTTATTGGACGCTACTAACTACCTATTCGTTGCTATACAGTCCATTCAAAGGTTATCTGAAAGATATCGCAAACTGCTATAAAACCGTCCTCTTTCGTGCGTATCCTTTGTTTGATAGGCAAGATAGAGTATCTTTCGTAAAATAGAGGACTGAATATCACTTACAAATATAATATAACAGATTAATTTATTGTACTCCAAGAAATTCTAAATTATAAAGACACCTGAAATTACAAATAGCGGCCTTATCACTAAAGGCAAGTACTAAAATTATCTAAAAGGGCAGCCAGAGGTGTACCGAATAATTATATAAATGACATCACAATATTAATATATCTGTACTATTATAAAATATTTTAAATTAGTTGTGTCTGTACATTGTAGATATTAAAAAAAAACTTCTGAACACAATTTTTTTTCGTTTTTTGTCTTGTTTGTTTGTTCGCGATGGACGCAAAAACTACTGAACCGACATCGATGCGGTTTTTGCTCTTAAAAAGATATTGTTCAGATTTATAATCTGCCGTATGTTCTAATGGCAATTGGTTGAGTAGAACCGGAGATATAACCAAAAACGATAACCGACTTCGGCGATTGCGGAACCGCGGGCATCGGCTAGTGTAGATATAATATCCGCCGTATGTTTACATACGGCAGATTTTAAGTCTGACTAAGACCATTAAAAAACTGCATTAAAATCGGTTCAGTATGTTTTGCGTCCATCACGAACAAACAGACAAACATAAAAAGACAAACAGATAAGATTTCCAGAAAAATAATATTATTGTGTTGAGAATCGATCATTTAATATAACGAAGTATGGTTTTTTGGAATTTATACATTGGTGACAAGTTGGCGAATCTGTAGGTGCGTTCGTCCGACATAACCGCACCCGCTGGCTGGCAGGGGGTACCCGAAGGGAAAAAAAAGGTACCTACTGATTAAGTGCACGTTTTATGTATGGCACTGGCGTGTGCAGGCAACTTACTGCAGAACACTGCAGATCATAATTCTCAGTGCGTACGTTATACGTGTTGTTGGTGTTGTATTTCGGTAGGTAAATTAGATACTATTCATAATATTACATGACGTCTATGGTGGTTTTCACTGCAGATCTTTGAAAAATACCGTTAGTTTAGAACAAAAAAAAAATCATTCTTAAGGGTATTTATGAAAATCTATAAGGAGGGAATTTGATCCCTAAGTCGTCTTCGGGTTCGCTAATGTTGGCTGCCACGGTTGGCCGCTACCTCAGGGGTGTACGAATTTGACATGCAAAAATGCTTATTATGCTTATTACAGTTGTAATTAATCTCCAGCGTAACATTAGAAAAGTCAGTGGAATAATATAACATCAAAAACAAAATTTTGAAGTTTGTGGCTGAACATCGATATTTACTGAATTCACAGAAGCCGATAACAAACTAGTATAGTTGCAAACTCGAGACTTTTGTGCGGCAATGTCACCGTCCAACTTTTATAAAAATCTGGAGTTTTCATAACCGGATGCCAACTTCAAAGAGATACTGATGGAACTCGGCATAATAAAGTAACTTTGGACATATAATTTATTCTTCATTGAAAATTTCTGGTTTATTGTAACGCCTGTCCAAGGAATTTCGCAAGAGATGATTTATAGTGAATGAAAAAATAGGCGTTATACAAAGAATCACTTCATATTATAAAACAAAGTCCTCCGCCGCGTCTGTCTGCCTGCCTACAAAATAAGCCGTCTATGAGCTTTCAACGAAAACGCTGCTTAAACCCCTTGAGATATAACAAAATGATGTACATATGGTGGAATTGTGTATCTTATGTAGGTTGTGGTGGTGGAATACGGTTCCCTAGGCAGTGGGAACAAGATCAGAATTGCACGCGAGTGAAGCCGCGGGCAATAGCTCGTATTAATATACAAACAATAAAAATTGACTAGCCGACAACGATAGGTACGTACGCAAATATCTAGGGACACTTGTCCGAATTGACGCTATTTAATTTTAATATGTTTTTAATGACAATTCGGACACCAACAAAATATTAAAGGAATTTTGTACAGTTCTGTCAGCATAGTGAAAAATATTAAAATAAAAAGTATCTCCCGCAATTTGTGTCCCTTACGTCGGCTAGCCTAAATATTTAGCAAGAAAAAATTGTAGATACATTGAATATTTATACAAAAATTTAGTTGGAATGTAGTTAGGAAGCGAAAGTGGTAAAGTTTCCAAGAGTCTAGTCATAAACCTCGCTATATATCATCACGCTATTATAGGTGTCGTGGAAGCAGTAGGTCAAATTCGATCTAAACCCGTGGCGATTATAAAAGAAAATCTATTATGGATCATAACTTTATTATTACGGGGCAGAAAATAGGAAAAGAATACTGCAAAAATATTAGCTCTTTCAGGGAAACAGCTATCCTATGTTAAAAATATTTTATTACAAATTAGCATTATAATAATTCTAAACTAGAAATTGGTTTACAAATGATTAAACATATTCTTGGTACATATATTCACAACCAAGATACTTTATTTTAGGAATGATAGGATTCAAAACACTTAACACAAACTTCAAAATCATCCATATTCCTTATTTTTTAATCATTTCGACGCAGTAAGCAGTTCCAGTGCAACGTACCTTTTTTTTTTTTTTCGTGCGGAAATCCCTTCGGATACCCCTCCGCCAGCGGGGGCGGTTATGTCGAGCTTGCACCGACTAAAACCGCACGCCGTCTCGGGTCTTAAGACGCCGGGGTGTAAGGTTACCCATAGAGCATATCCCTCGCACCCCGACTGACCCTAGGCCATCTCCGGTTTCGAGATGGCCCCCTTACTTGCTCTCCACTGTGCCATCTGCTAATCAGAGGGACACGCGGAAAGCTTCCGAACAGCCCTCAACAGGGCCGTCTCCGCCTCGGTCGGAGTTGGCCGTAGGCGGCAGCGTCTCTCCCGCCCTAGGAGAGAGGCGCTGCCGTCTCCGTTGCCCAGGGTGCACCGCGTGGAGGTCCCCAACCAAGCACCCCAATGCAACGTACCTTTTTTTTTCGTGCGGAAATCCCTTCGGATACCCGCCCACCGGCCAGCGGGGGTGGTTATGTCGGGCTTGAACCGACTAAAACCGCACGCCGTCTCGGGTCTTCAGATGGGTGTAAGGTGGCCTAATATGGCAATTCCCTTGCACCCCGGCTGACCCTGTTCCATCTACGGCTTTAAGGTGGCCCCCTCGGGTGTGGGAACCAAGGTGTCCCCAACTTGTCACGTACCTACGCTTTTTTTCTGCTATCACTTCCAGTAAAGGTGTTCTAGTGAAAAAGTGATCTAAAACTATATGATATGGAATGTTGAATCCTATAAGAAATTAACACGTCACAAAAAGTCGATAAGACGTCTGCACCTAGGCCTAAATCTTTGTATATTGAATTCCACATGGTTGTGGCACCTCGATAAGGCTCCATCCATAACACATAATCCAGCTAAGTAAGGCTTCATCCACACTATAGTGCTCATCGATAGGAGAACAGTCCAATTTTTTGAAGTGACAACTTCTTTTGGCGCACCGCACACCGATTTTTCCGTTGGCAGTAGGTTAGGCTGATCCGTCACGCTCTGAGGTGAAAGGCTCGATCAATTGAACTCGGGACCGCCGTGTGTACCCGAGCGAGAAAGACACAGTCAGCTGCTCTTCGCTGTTGTGTCGCTGTGTTTAGTATATTCAACTCATACGTAATAATTGTCTTTATTAATTTAATAGTTATTAATGGTACGTAATAAAAATAATTTTGACAATTGTTTGATTTACATTGTGAGGTTAGTGTGTATATTTAGCGGTTTATCGTGCTAATATCATATATTGAAAAAACATTATAAACATTAAACATTATAAAAAACACAATTATTGTTATTATTATTATAAAGTGTGATTCGATCGTATAGATAAGTCACTTTATGTTTATATATCCATATTTATACATACATGCATACACACAAATTTATGTATATGTAATATAATTAAAAATTTACTTAACTTTTATTCTCTGTTAACTTTTACTTTCCCATATTCAAAAATAAATATGTTTGAGGCACAAGTTATTTTTCTGAGTAATAATAATACGAGGTTATGAATGTATCCAATATTGTGTACCATTTTGATTTATATAGACTTTAATAAATAATAACTTTAATTTATGACTTGTTTCTCATTTATTCTACTAATAAGATCCAAATAATACTAATACGATATCAATTGATTGCGATTGCCAATGAAGTTTTCACTTCTGCCGTGCGGTCTCTTCTGCGGCACACACTCTTAATTTTTTTTATTCAGCAATGTTAGGTGTGGGCATATTTTTGTGCATTTATTTTGCAAGTCCAAGTTATTGTTGACATGAAGGTGGTGAAAAAATAATTTATACGTAACCCTAGTCATAGCATAGCTGACTAACCCATTTTTAGTATCGGAAGAGTTTTCCCAATGCATTCTTCTTCGCGGGACCCATGAGTATCCACTGACTAGTAATATGCCAATCAAACACTTCATATCCTCAAGACTTAATATCTCCTGGAAAAATTTTTTGGATGGCATATGCATTACTCTCTCAAGAAGAAGAAGAAGATATCATCTAAAAAATTTTCGAACCCATCGATCGGTTGTTTTTCTTGTAGAGTTCTATGTGCTTCAGACCAATCGAAGAGTCGTCGCCCAATAGAAGAATCGAAATGAATGAAGTTTGTCGGGTCAGCTAGTAATGTATAATATTGAGTGGAAAGAATGTAATGAGACAATTTTCAGTAAAAATTTCTACAATTTATTTAAAATTTGGTGGGGTTCTAGGTCCTAAAAAGGTTAAGTTTCTACCATTTTCATTTTGGAATTTTAGTGATGTTACATTTTAATCGTTACGGTGATAGTATTATTCGGTTCATATGACAAATCGTAAGTTAGCAAGGCAGTTGCTAAACCAGTGATCATAAATTGGTACATCATAATTTCATTTGTTATCTGAAATGGGTTGTTCTCACGATCGATTTGTAGACACCCTACACTAAACGACAGCTGTCAAAAGATACAGTCAAGGACAAAAATGGCTTTTCCATACTGAAACAATTTCATTAAGCGCAACAAAGCGTACGTCCTTTTTTCTATTTCTCTCAGTCTCCGCGACCTCGCTTTCCTTTTGTTGCTCAACGGGCTACAAACATGCAATACTGCGGTATCTTTACACATGTCGCAAACTGCCTACATAATTTAACTGACTGCAGTGACATTTGATTCAAATGCAAACAAAACTAGGTCTCGGCCATTTTTGGATCGGTCTGACACAACTTTGTGATATCCATGACAAATTTGTTAGATGAGCCATAAAATTTGGTTGCCGATAATCCTAGCTCCTTCCTACTAACATTGTAAATGTGAAAGTTTTTTAAGATGTTTGGATGTTGGTTACAGAATCAAGCTCAAACGGCTGAACGGATCTAGTTGAAATTTGGTAAAGGGATAGATTATAGTCTGGAATAACACATAGGCATTTTTATCCCTAGAATACGTTCTCACTGGAAGTGGGAATGGGAACAGAATTCCCAGCGGGCGAAGCCGCGGGAAAAAGCTAGTATTCAATTAGATTTTCGGAGACGATTTCCAAGCACCTACCTTTTTTTTTTTTTTTTTATCGTGCGGAAGTCCCTTCGGATACCCCCCCGCCGGCCAGCGGGGGCGGTTATGTCGGGCTTGCACCGACTAAAACCGCACGCCGTCTCGGGTCTTCAGACGCCGGGGTGTAAGGTTACCCATAGAGCATATCCCTCGCACCCCGGCTGACCCTGGGCTATCTCACCACTAACAGCATCGCTCATCCTGTCTCCTCTGAAAGCAGAGGAGTACGGAGAGCGATGTGTTCCCGCCACGTTGGGTATTGGCCGACGATCAATGCCAACCCTGTGAAGGGGAAGCCATTGACCGCCGCCCAGGGTGTACCGGCCGCTCCGATTCCGTTCCCCCCGGACTGCAGCGGAATCGGAATCGAAGCGACACTCGAGGAGGTTACCCAACACATTACCCAACACACACTCCAAGCACCTACCTACAGCCAAATGCAACAACAGTTACGTAAACTGTTGTTTTGGCTACCAATCAGGACTTGGACATTTTACATTTCAATACCATATAATGTACTTAGTTTCTTGTTAAATTTGTGTATGTTTATTGTGACGTAACCGGATATTATGTCCAATACTTTGGCATTCGCACAGGTACTAAACGTGTCCGGATCTTCGGTGCGCTAGATTCTCAAACAAATAGCTTGAAATGTTCTACTAACGCTTTTCGAGGTTTAATGTTAAGAAAACCTATTCCAAATTGCAGTTTAATAAAATGATTGCAAATCACTCGTAAATCGTACAAATTCAGACGAATTGCGGTATTATGAACTCGATGGGACTGGAAAACAAAGCTTAATGGGATCGTATACCTGGATCACAGAGTAAAATACTTTACTTGAATGAATGAAACGTGGCAAACCAGAATGCTAATTTCAGTATTAAAATGCATTGCGTGCACCAAAGCTTTTTGAATAACGTTTCTGAATATGTAAATTGCAGATATGCTGCCAATAGTGTCATTTGCTGTTGCTTTTTCAAAAACATTCACATTTTTAGTGTTCCTTGCCTTTTGAATGATAATAGTATCCTTACTGAAATTACGACAGTATCCAAATCTTTTCTAGTGGAACTAGGATGCGTGTTTTAATTCTAATGGCCTTACGGATTTTTATTTTATTTTAAAAAAGAATACTAGTAACGGAAATTATCAGTGTTCCGGTTAATTCCTCTAGTTACGCTAAATTGCTTGTATTAGGAATGGGTTCACAGCGGTAGTTTAATAGAAAGTTCGACTTCTCAATCACAAGGCCGACTCCTTAACCACTAAGCCACCGACCGATGTTCTTTAGTGTCTGTGGTTTATCACATTTCAAGTAATCAAGGTTGGTGGTGATTGTTTCATATCAGCTATGAGTACGGTCCAGTCTTCTGAGTGAGAGATGTATGAGATTTCACAGTTACTGTCCATTTAACCCTTGTATCTTGTAAGGCCACTAGAGTAAAAACAAATTTAATAAAAAAATAAAAAAACCCGACATTACCTAATGATATTCAAATGCCTGACAAATAGATCGCGATAAATATCAGCTAATAAACAGATACAATCACATTGAAATCGATCTATCTGCGAAATACAATTTGATAAAAAAATAGATACCGACGAACTTTGCATATTGAACATTTTGATTGTAGTGCTCATTTTGCTTTTTGGTCATTATGCTCAGAAGGGGAACATAGAACCTTATAATCTCATTTTCTTTGTAATTACAAAGAAAATGAGATTTGTAATTACAAAGAAAATGAGATTATAAGGTTCTATGTTCGTCGGTATCTATTTTTTTTGCTAGTTTAGTGAAATGTTTGTTAAATGTGCCTACCATGATTAATGTAATTGTTGTACAATAAAGTATATAATAAATAAATAAAAAACAATGCAAAGAAAATTAAAAAACTTTCATAAAATTATTACATAAAAAATCAAATTATTATTTTTTAAATTAAAAAACACAGCTGCAAAGCTTAAGCGATTTTTTAAAATTCCGTTGTTCAGGACTTCTTAGGGAATTGCTGGCAGGCCGGGTGTATTTGCAAACATATATCGAAGGAATATTAAGGGATCCAACTAAGTAAGCCATCACTCATCACCTTCCGCGCTATCACTCGCACTACCAACCCCTTCACGAACATTAAGTAAGTAAAGTATGCTCACTCAAATCTGGTGCAGAACCATGACCGCACACGTATACCGCACTTAGTTGGTTTTTATATTGAGACAAACGTACAGGGGGATTCCCTCACACAACTCAGTAATATATCGGCAATAATAACGTCGTACTTATTGCACTCTACATAAATGAAGTCTTTACATTTCAGTCGTAATGTGAAACAACATTGTAATAACTCTAAGAGCGGCTCAAGAAAAAGTTGCGGTAAATGTTTATAGTTACATAAATATGGTAGGTAACGCGAGGCGTTCTGTTACCGTAAAGCATAGAATATTTAAACACGTTTTAGTTACTTTTTATACTATTAAGGTGAAATGTTTTTTTGTATTTCTGGTCTGTTTTGTTTATCTGTTTGCCTGTGTGTTCGCGAAGGACACAAAAACTACTGAACAGCTTTTGATGCGGTTTTTTTCTATTACAAAAATCTTGGTCAGACTTCAAATGTATCGTATGTCTGATTGCAATTGGTTAAGCAGAACCGCAGATTTGACCAAAAAACGATAACCGACCTCCGCGCGGGTGGAGCCGTGGGTATCAGCTAGTATGTATAATAGGTTTATTGCTCGGAAGAATTAGGGGTGCCTAAAATTTTTTGTTATAACTACTAATAGGAGTCTAAACTAGGTTTGAAACTAGTCTTAAACCTCTTACTAAGGAATATCTATTTATATAAAAATACTCATCCCGGTGAAGTAGATACAAGGGCCACTTCGTTTATTCTCATGGGTGTCGTCGCCTTTCGGAATACGAAAGTAAATATACAGCCCAGTGCTAAGTGGACGACAATATACTTACTCCCCATATTACGTTGGACCAGAATCATAATTGGTGAAACAGGTGTTACTTAACACTGCTTACCTATTGCGAGATATATAGGCATGAATACTCATGTACATTTATGTATATGTTTATTTTTGTATTATTATTTATGTATATGTGTATTGTGTACAGTGTATTGTTTATGTAACCCATTACACCCATGGTATGTGTGAAATAAATGATAGCATAGATAGATTTTAGAATGAATGTTAAATTACTTTTATTTTCTTTTCATTCTTCCACCGAATACGCGGCAACATTCTCAAATTTATACTTACAAAGTTTATCTTAATTTTATAGTGGAACAAGTATTTTCCGAGGAGTCGGATGAGGGTGGGGGCGTAGAAGAAACAGCTCCCCCGAAACCTTCCCGAGGCCCCGATATAGAATTCCCGCTGCAAAGAAAGGATATCGACTTGCTGATTGAGGCATTTAGAAAGAAAAAGGTAAGGTTAAAGTATATCTATACTTGTTTTTACGAATGTTTATTGCGTTCAATCTGTGGTAGTTAGAGTTACGAAACACAGGAGGATTTTGTGTAGGGACCTAGTATCAAACGTAAACAGAGCGCAAAAGGACAACGAAGATAGGCACTTTGGCCATTAAGAATAAAGATTCTTGTCTTTATTGTATGATTTCAACAAATTAGACTTTTTTGTCTCTGAAACATATAACTGACGTAAGTATCCTATTTCTCCAGGTTTTATTAGATAATTGGGTAATACACAAAAGCTTATATCTATTTTTATATCTTTGACATTAATAATTGGTACTAGTAGGGTTAGTAGGATGCACTACACTATCCATAGGTAGTGCAGTGCATTATTTAACGCCTGTACAGTCAACAACATAAGTAGCTTACCAAATTTAAATTTATTGATCACCTTAACTCTTAAACCGTTCATAAAATAAAAAAAAAAGAAATATAGTAGCTCTGGAGCTTATAAAACTACTTACACATCTATAATTGATATAATGTATTTCAATGTGCAAATGATCTGTAAAATTGTAGTGTTAAGTAAGTTTCGTTGATTGCACTTGTTAACGATGTTGTATATTTCATAATCTCTGTTAAACTAGGTGTACGAATAAAGTAAATATCGAGCATTATGTATATAGATATATATTGTCGTCTGGATTTATTAGTTCTATTATCTTCAGTTTAATGTATTCAAATGATCCTCAAACTAGATTATTAACATAATTTTCACATTTATAATATTGCTCGTGCAGATAGCAAGTATAACTAGGCCCTGGGGCCTTACCATGATGACTTTTAAACCGTTCAGTTCCGGAACAATTTAATACAAGTTTGTAATCTGAATTGCAATGATCCGTACTATGACATACTTAAACTGAAACACGTTCGCGTTTGGTAACATTTGGAACGTGAAACTGAATGACTTAATACGACGTCATAGTATGAGCAGGCAACTATTCAGTTCATGTCTGCAATAGAATTGCTTTTGAGCGGTAATGGTTATCCCCTGGAGCAGTAAGAAGGGCAAAGGGTATAATACAGTCTAGTTGTATGAGTATACTCTGAAACAGTATCTTATAAGCTTGTAGATCACCAAATCGATTATGGCTTTTGGAGCTCGGTTGACATAATAAAACATCTTTCATATAAATAAGATAGTTCATTGCACGGATAAAGCTGTTTAAGTGGTAATTTGAAGTACTATTGAAGGGATATTTTCCATGTTTACTTATACTTACGTTTTCTTGAGTTGCCGACACTTCGGCGCTCTGGCAAGCGTTATTATGACGAATGTACTGACGAATTGCAATACCTTTAAGTTTATACATAGCGAGATATTCAATGCGATTGAAGCAGAAAGTGTGGGCCGAAATATCAAATATAATATATAGATGCGCCTTAGGAGATGTGTGCTCCGTGACCGCGGCACGAAATTAATTAGAACTAAAACAACACACTACTATAATATGAAAACAATAAAAATGTGGTCGAAGTGAAATTTGGTATACAAGGGGTTTCGCGGACGATAGATCGATCTAGCAAGGTTTCATGTTTTGAATACGTCGAAAAAAAACCGTGCAAGGCTTGGTCACCCAGATATTAAGAATAAAGAAGATAAATCATATATATGGTGCAATTTAGGCTAATACTCTATAACCATTACTTATATTTGGGATCGGTAGGTAGTAAACCCTTATAATTCCGTGCGAG
The DNA here is from genome assembly GCA_946251805.1 of Cybosia mesomella. Lineage (NCBI taxonomy): Eukaryota > Metazoa > Arthropoda > Insecta > Lepidoptera > Erebidae > Cybosia > Cybosia mesomella. Next base: position 17,118,169 of record OX276392.1, read on the forward strand.
ATCGTGGCGTAATCTCTTAGTCCTCATTTACGACATCTATAAGAAACAATGGCTCGATCCGTCGAGAATACAAGTCTTGTGGTTTAATCGACATCATTCCTTGGAGTTCAGAGTTGTTTAGCGGAACTAGTGCTCATCTGCCTAGCTTTTTAGGGTTCCGTTGCCAAATGGCAAATAACGGAACCCTTATAGATTCTTCATGTCTGTCTGTCTGTCCGACTGTATGTCACAGCTACTTTTTTCCGAAACTATAAGAACTATGCTGTTGAAACTTATTAACTCCATACGAAATTATATTGACTTGAAAAATCTTCGCAAGACGACATATATCATTCTGATGATATATAATTTGGCATATCACATATACGAACGAAACTATTCGAATTGAGTTCTAGGGCGAATAGGGCCAGAATGCAACCTATCATAAAACATTGTGTTCGCGACATGTCAATATCCTACTAGCAATCTCAAATCCAATGTTAGTTGAAATATTGTTTCTTGTAGTTATATGCTGATTGGGACAGATGGTATTGCAGCATTTGTTTAGTTGAAATGAAAGGAAATGCCAATTCATTTTTAATCTATTTTCATTTTAGAATGTTTTATGTATGTACCAACTATTTAATTTTTACATGTTATATGCATATAAATATATTAAAATAGGTTACGGGTTTATATGCCTAGTTCACATTTTAATTTTGTTAGCGTTTTTTTTTTTTTTTTTACTAACATCTCTGGCATAGCCAAAGTCTACGCTCAAAAATATATATCTACTACCTAGTCTTCTGTACTTTTATTTTGAAAACCCACTCAGGGTTAATTTCTTGTTTATCTAAACTTAATTCTATTTATTATATCACGCTTTCATTCCTGTCCTCTAGTACCATACAAGTTCTCGCTTTTATTCCTCTCGCACTTTCATTCTGTTCCTTTCATACTAATGGGATATAGGGGGTAGGGTAAGGGGACTCTATTTTTGTATTTTGCTTTATTTTTTCTTTCTTTTCCTATCTGTTAATTCACTCTTTATTAATTTTTATTTCTATTATCTTAGTACTATTACATGTTTTAACAATGTTAACACGTTAAATTTCTTATAATTAAATACAAATGGTTAACTAAATCTAATGCTATTTTACACATATTTTCCTCTTATATTTACAAAGAATGTTAACCTTCTGGCCAGGTATACAATTATACCTGCCAGAGGTTATTACTTACTATTTCTATTATTTACCTTTCTTATAATATATTCAGCAAATCTGAGAAACCTGTCTCTGTGTTTCCGCATTAATTCTGGGAAATTTTCGACTTTTATTTGTAGATCTAATTGATTCTCTGTGCTGTGTCTGTCCCTCGAGTAGATTGGGCAGTCCACGATTAAATGTACGACTGTCTCCTCGACACCAGGCTCGCAGGCGCATGATGGGTCTTCCTTACACTTGAACCGGGTCAAGTATCCGGAAAACCCACCATGCCCCGTCAACAGCTGGGTTGTAATGCCGGCGACCTCCATCTTGCGGACGGTTCTGTACGCGGCCACCGCGCATGGGAAGAAGAGCTTGGTGCCAGAAGCTGTGTCACCCACCCTGTACCTTTACCTACGGTAGCGGTCGCGGTAACGGCGGGGCGGGGCGTGCTAAAAACCAGCTGGACCATCATCTCGCCGAACTGGAGATAGAACTGGGTCGCATAAACTGGCATATATTGGGGTTGTCCGAGATCCGAAGATAGGGGGAGGATACGATAACCCTTGAGTCAGGCAAATTATTCTACTTCAGAGAAGGTGATCAGCTCTCCCAGGTAGGTGTCGGATTTCTGGTCAAAAAGGACCTCCTTAGCAGCGTTGTTGAAGTCGGTAGTGTGCCGAACCGGGTAGCCTACCTTGTCCTAAAAATCACTAACAGGCGTTCCCTGAAGGTGATACAGGTATATGCGCCGACCTCAACTTACCCCGATGAAACCGCAGAGGCCGTGTATGAGGACATTGTCAAGGCAATTAATCATACTGCCAAGGCCACCTACAGCGTTGTTATGGGGGACTTCAATGCCAAAGTGGAAATACAAGAACGCGGCGAAACGCGAATCGGACCCTATGGAGTGGGGCACAGAAATCACTGGGGGCAAATGCTAGTCAACTTTCTCGAATCCCAGGGACTCTTTTTTTATGGATGATAGGCTCACGTTTGACCTCTATCTCACCTGATCGTAAGTGACGATGTCGTCTACGATGGATCACGTTTGTCTAGAAGGAACCTATTCACTCGAGACTTGAAGATTCCGAGGTTATAGCTTTCCGGAAACACAGACTCAGGCAGGCAATTCCACTCCTTAGCTATACGCATAATAAATGTGTCGCCGAAACGTTTCGTGCGCATGAGTGGAATATCCACCATGTAGCGGTGGCGCGTCGCTGTGCGTCTGGTCGTTCGTTGGTGGAAAGGGCTTGGAGGTTTCAAGTTGTGCAATTCCAGCGCACACTCTCCGAAATGCATCCGGTAAAAAACCGATAGGCCTGCAACTTTGCGTCGATGTTCAAGGCTCTGAAGCCTTTTCTCGACGAGTGCAGCGTTATTGATGAGCCTCTTGGCCCGTCTCTCTATTGTCTCAAGCGCTTCCAGGTGGTATTTAGCTGAGCCATCACACAGGTACGAGCAGTACTCCATACAGGATCAAATCTGCGCTTGGTACGAGTACAAGTTGAGCAACTGTTCCGGTGTGAAGTACTGTCGCACCTTCGACAGAATACCCAGCATTTTAGCAGCCACTTAAGCTTTAGCCTCAATGTAAGACCCAAAATTCAGGGTGGACGTCAGGGTAACGCCAAGAAGCTCGAGGCGGTCGGTTATCGGCATGGATGCATTTCGGAATGTGGGGTTTGGCTGAAATTGTCTTCGCTTGGCAGAGAAGAGACAAGCCTGGGTCTTGGTAGCGTTGAACTTGACTAAGTTAGCATCACCCCAATCGGAGACCGCCTTCAAGGACAAATTCAAACGCTCAACGTTGGACTCAACCGACTTTGCTAGGGCCCAAAACGCTTTACTGCTCGCTGGATACTTTGCAAGTTTGTTTCCAATTTTTTTTTTTATACCACTAAGGTGGCAGACAAGCACACGGCCCACCTGATGGGAAGCGGTTACCGCGGCCTATGGACGTGTGCAACACCAGTGGCTTCACGCTGCCGACCCTGTAAAGGAAAGGGGATGGGAAAGGAGTTTGGGATGGGATGGGAAAGGAGTTTGGGAGGGAATGGGAAAGGAGTTTGGGAGGGGATGGGAAAGGAGTTTGGGCTCCGGCACTCTCACTCACCAAACGGAACGCAACAGTTCAAATACTGTTACTTGGCGTCGATATTCTGTGAGAGGGTGGTGCTTCCCCGGTCGAGTCGGCCCATTCATGCAACGGCCAAAATGACTCTTGCTTGACTCTACCACTCAATGCGGCCAATGCGGCCAATGCGGCCAATATGGTCAAAGCGGGCCTTTCGCAAAGTCTTCTTGCTAAACTTGGCAGCCCTGTTGAAGGCTCTCTTCGTCTGACATACGTCCTCCACCCCGCGGTTGCGAGCATCGACCCAAGTCAAGTAAGTCGCATGCTTGAGTGCTTCGGCACGACCGCACTCGGCGCCAAACCATGGTCGAGCCCCGCCAGACATATCTACGTCAGAAAACGGAATGTAATACTACATTTCCTGACGCAAAACATCCACCACGGCGTCCGCGCAGATGGATGGAACAGAAGAAGAGAAGCATACAGGCCGCCAAGGGTAAGATGCGAAGAAGGATCGCATCTCACCCCAATCTGCTGACCTGTATCGCCAAACCCGACGGGAGCCCCTGGGGCTAGTGTCGGTCGGGGAGTAGACGGATACAGACTTCACCAGACAGTGGTCAGAACTACCCAGTGGTGAAGAAATCGACACCGAGTAGCGGCCTGGATCAGTTGTCAGCAGAAGGTCCAAGCAATTGGCTGTGTGCGTCTCAACATCCGGTACCCTCGTTACCCCCTGGACCAGCTGGGTGAGATTTAACGCTAATGAAAGCTAACGAGTCACTCTCCCAGCGTGATCGGTTGACTGGTATGGGAAAAGCCACTCCCTGTGGTGGGCATTGAAGTCCCCCAGTAACACCAACTGGGCTGAAGGGTACCGCTGTTGAGCTCAACAGCGCAGACACAGCTGTGTCTGCCGCCTCAATGAGGTATTGCGTGAGCTTGGTTGTCTCCTGGTCCCCGCCATTCGAACGATAGACACAGGCATAGACAATTTTGTCCATACCAGTATCGACCATCACCCAAAGTGCAGAGAACCTTGGGTCATCAGGGTCTCGGAGACGCTGATAACAGATGTCGTCCCGGGCGTATACACACACGCCCGCTTGTGGTTTAAAGTTGTGCTCCAGAGTGAACCCTGGGTATTTTATGGCTTCCCCTTCACCCCTTCATAGGGTTGGCATTGATCGTCGGCCAATACCCAACGTGGCGGGAACACATCGCTCTCCGTACTCCTCTGCTTTCAGAGGAGACAGGATGAGCGATGCTGTTAGTGGTGAGATGGCCCAGGGTCAGCCGGGGTGCGAGGGATATGCTCTATGGGTAACCTTACACCCCGGCGTCTGAAGACCCGAGGCGGCGTGCGGTTTTAGTCGGTGCAAGCCCGACATAACCGCCCCCGCTGGCCGGCGGGGGGGTATCCGAAGGGATTTCCGCACGATAAAAAAAAAAAAAGGTACGACACGTCTGCCGGACATCCGATCTTCGTCTCCGAAAGGAACAAGAATACTTTCTTTAAGAAGAAGCCCCATAGGAAGTGGACTTGGCAAAGCCTGGATTCCGTGGTACGGAACGAGATAGACTTCTTCATTACGGACAGTAAGCACATATTTAGAGATGTCTCCGTGATTAACAGGTTCAATACCGGAATTGATCACAGACTTGTCAGAGGCTCTCTAAATATCAACCTTAAGGCTTGTAACCTTTTTTTTTTATTAGGGTTACACACCGGCTTGACCAGGTGAGCAACGGAGTTCTTAATCCCAGGGCGCCTTTCTACAGAGGTTCTTAGGTGGTGCACAGGTCAGCTGATCTCCAATGAAACTCAAGGATCAGTTGTACATACATATTTTTATAAACAGAGAAATCGAAAAGACACAGATAGAAATACAGTATATAGTCACACATGAAACAGGAATATAGATATATATATATAAGTCAGGTTAAGAGGTCACAGTACACATACAGATACACAGACAGATACAAAAAAAAAAAGGTACAGGTACACTCATATGTAGGTATGCAATTACTTCCGTACCCAGTGGTGATTCTCAAAGATGCCAGTCAGTAGTGGCACAGCTCAGTAATACCATACACCAGCCTCGCGCCGGTCAGCAGTAATGCAATGAACAATTATGTTATAAGTAAATAGCTTGACCTTATGGATCTCGTGTATTCGCGGGACCGCCAGAGGTTGGGCACCGGCAGAACAGATCCCGGAGCTTTCCTTGTAATCTACCTCCCAAGGTCTAGGTATCCAAGCCTCCACGACTTGACGATCCCATTGTCACTGCTGGCTGAATTATTTTTATAGGTTTTTTCCAAGACTAACCACCCTGTGATGAAGATATACAACTTTTATCAATAACACATCCCCATTATGCGCACACACCGACAGCAATGGAATAAAATAACTTACCAGATCAAATCCGGGAACAGACACGCACTATAACCTCCAAATCGGGTAATATATTTTTCTCAATAATATCAATTCATAAAAATAACTTCAGTGGACACGACTAATGACCTCTCAAACAAAAAATGAATCATAGGGTCACTGCGACCATCTTTAAATATTAAATTAATTTTGGATCTTGCTAGAATAGTACCTATGTGGATATCCACCTCGAAACTTCCTTGAGACTGACATGACAACAATTCGTCATCCGAACGCATAACTCACGTCATCTGACGGGGAGTCACTAAAGTCCACCACATCGATGCAATCACAGTAGTTGCAACTGTGTCCTACAGATGGCGCTAACCACAATTACACCTTCATGAGTATTGAATTGTTACACCACCCCCCTCTTAACAGTATTTCCTGCGGGCAGGATACGCAGGGAATACACCATAAAGACACAAAAAAAAAGGAATATTAAAACAAACAAAGTATATTAATTCCAAGAGAAACTAAATTATTAACAAACTAAGAGACCATCCATCCATACACTTTACTAGACACCGACCCTTGCACTGGTTAGGTGAAGCACCCAGAGTCGAGATGCCTTACAAAGAAAACTAATGCTTCCTCCACTCAATGTAGAATTCCCAACACTTCTAAGACAATTTAATCGTTGCATAGTGTTGATAAGTCAATGTGGAAGCATTATTCGATCCGGTGTACGGACGATTCGATAACGTGGCACTATCAATGGACACGCTTATACACAGAGATGACTATCGTCAGCTATGCCGCTTCGACCACACATGGCACTAGCCTTGCAAGCAAAGACCTATTGCCCTGTAGTCGAAATATTACTAACGGTAGGGACAGGAGAGAGGGTTGACTGATCCTCTTCCTTATACTTCAGAATATCCTTGATATGGTACTCGCCCAGATCCTTGCCTTCCAAATCTGATAATCTGTACACTAATGGGGATCGCTTAGCAGTCACCACACATTTCAGGAACTTAGGGGCTAACTTAGCGGTGAAGTTCTTTGCCTTATTCGACAGGTAGAACGTTCGTTTATACACTATTTGTCCCACTTTCAGCTCTACATGCCTCTTTCTGAAGTTGTAATATTTCTCATTACGCTGGTGGGCAACGTTTAAATGTTTCCGCACCTGATCGTAAATGCGATGAAGTTCCTTCAGCTTGGCACCGAATGTAGAGGGATCGTCAATGGAGACTGAATGAGGGTGGCAAGTAATGTCCGACTGTCTATAAAGAACCCCATCCCCAATAAATTCCCTACCATGTACTAGGAAAAATGGGGTGAAACGAGTCGCTTCGCTCGCTGCAGTGTTCAGTGCGCACTGCAGTTCGATTAGGTATTCGTCCCATTTCTTGTGTTGAGACTTTACATAACACGAGATGGCTTGTACTACGTTTCAGATGGCGCGTTCTATTTCCGTTGTCTGGGCATGATACCTAGGGTTATAATAAATATTTGGTACGTTATATTTAGTTAGGAGATCTTTAAATTGCTTACTGACAAACTGAGGACCGTTATCCATATAAATAGTCTTACAGACTCCATGCACGAGAAACACTCTTCTCAATGAATCTCGCAACCATCGCACCTGTTGCAACCCTGATAGGACACAACATGACGTATTTACTAAAATAGTCGGAGACGACAATCAGATGTACATTTCTATTGCTAGAAGTGGGGAAGGGACCAAGTAAATCAACAGAGATGGCTTCAAATGGCCTCGACACGCGTTTCGGAATACCCATGAGGCCAGGCCGAGACGTGTTTACGGGTTTGTACTGTTTACAGACTTCACAATCCTCCACGTAACGTTTGATGTCATAATACATTTTGGGCCAGTAATAATATAGGGCTAACCTTTTGTGCGTCTTCAAAACGCCACCATGGGCACTAAGTGTGTCGTCATGGTACTTGGTGAGGAGGGATCTTCTATCCTCCATGGGTACCACCAACTTCCAGTCAAATAACAAAAAGCGGGTAAATTCACAAAAATAACTTCAGTGGACACGACTATCATCATCAACCTATTCTAGTCCACTGCTGGACATAGATCTCCCCTAATGAGCGCCATAGCGCCCTGTCTTCAGCTTGCCGCATCCAGCATCTGCCCGCAGTCTTTCGCAGATCGTCATCCCACCTGGCCGGAGGGCGTCCTACACTACGTTTGCCGAGTCGCGGTCTCCACTCAAGAACACGTTTACCCCAGCGGTTGTCGGTTCTTCGCGAGATATGGCCGGCCCACTGCCACTTCAGCTTGCTTACTCTTTGAGCTATGTCAATAACCATGGTTCTCTGTCGGATGTATTCGTTACGAATCCTATCCTTCAGAGAAACTCCGAGCATAGCTCTTTTCATAGCTCGCTGAGCGACTTTGAACTGGTGGACCAGCCCTACCGTGAGTGTCCACGTCTCAGCTCCGTATGTCATTACGGGTAGGACGCACTGATGAAAACTTTCGTTTTCAAACACTGCGGTATGGATGACGAGAAGACCCGACGTAGTTTCCCAAACGCTGCCCAGCCTAGCTGGATCCTCCTCTTGGCCTCCTTCTCAAAATTGTTTTTACCCAACTGCACAATCTGCCCGAGGTAAGTGTACTCAGAAACAATTTCAAGAAGGTGGCCATCCACGACGACCGGTCCTGGATCAATGTGGCCATTGATCAAGACTTTGGTTTTATCCAAATTCATGCCAAGACCGATGCGTCGCGAGGCTGAAATTAGGCCGTCCAGCATCTGGGTTAGCTCCTCTAGCGACTCCGCCATTAAGACTATGTCATCAGCGAATCGCAGGTGTGAGATGTAGTCGCCGTTTATATTTATGCCCTTACCTTTCCAGTCCAGCGTCTTAAACATATCTTCCAATGCGCTCGTGAACAGTTTCGGGGATATGACATCCCCCTGTCTCACTCCTCTGCGCAATTGGATGGGTTTAGACTGCTGACCCTGTACTTGGACACTCATAGTGGCGGCTTCGTAAAGGCCACCTCGACATAACGATAGTCTACTTGACATCGCTGTAAGGATTCCAGAACAGCCCAAGTTTCAACGGAGTCAAATGCCTTTTCATAGTCCACAAAAGCGAGACACAGGGGCTGATTATACTCTTCGGACTTCTGTATAATCTGCCTCACTGTGTGAATGTGGTCTATGGTGCCATATCCTCCGCGGAACCCAGCCTGTTCCGGTGGCTGGAACTCGTCGAGTCTCCTGGCGAGACGATTCGTGACCACTCGTGAAAATAGCTTATAGACGTGGCTCAGGAGTGTGATGGGTCTGTAGTTTTTAAGGAGGGTCTTATCACCCTTCTTAAAAAAGAGAACAACCAAACTCCCGCTCCACGTCTTAGGAGTTCTCCCACTGCGAAGGACGGCGTTAAAGAGCTTCTGTAGCTCCTGTATGACAGGAGCTCCTCCTGCCTTCAGAAGGTCTGAAGTAATTCCATCCTCACCGGGGGCTTTTCCATTTTTAAGCTGCTTCAGAGCTAACACTATCTCGTCTTGACTGATATCAGGCAGTTCGTCGGTATAGTGGCATGTCAGGGTGGCTCTGGAATCATGGTCGTCTCGTCGAGGACGGGGAGCATGTGCAGTATACAGACGGCCATAGAAATCCTCTATCTCGGCGGAGATCTCCGGCTTCGACAAGACGGTCCTCCCGTCATGCGTTATGAGCTTCGTCAGATGGCTCCTTCCAAGCTGCTGAGTGAATACTTTGGACCCTCGCTTTCGCTCTATCGCCTCTTCAATGAGGCGTGTGTTGGAGCTCCGAAGGTCCGAAGGAAGGGCGAACCATCTTCGCAATTTCCTTGTTTAAGTGTGACCTGTCTGACGAAGTCGCTTGGGTGGTTTCCCGTCTTCTTGCCATCAGCCCCAGAGTCTCATCCGAGAGTTTGGACTTCCTGCCAGTGCGCTGTTTTTTGCAGAACGTGATGCCCTCGTCTCTCAGCGTTTCGACCAGATTGTGTAGGGTCTCGTCAGCGTCATCAGTGGGTTCCAAGGCAACAAATCTTTCCCCGAGAAGCTGCTGGAACTTCTCGGTGCCCGCCATGATTTGGGTTGGGTTAGGTCGGAGCGTGGACATCATCAGATGGTTTCTTTCAAGCTTTAGGTTGATATTCAGAGATCCTCGGAGCAGTCGGTGATCAGATCCGATATTAAACCTGTTGATCACTGAGACATCTCTAATTATGTGCTTGCTATCCGTCATGATGAAGTCGATCTCATTTTTTGTCACAGCGTCGGGGCTTTGCCATGTCCACTTCCTTTGAGGCTGTTTCTTAAAGAAGGAATTCATTAAGAATAGTCCCTCTTTCTCAAGGAAGTTGACAAGCACTTGTCCCCTGTGATTCCTAACTCCATAACCATGCGGGCCTATACGGGATTCGTACCCAGACTGGGTACCCACCTTGCCGTTAAAGTCACACATAACAACGTTGAAGTGAGCCTTAGTGATGTTGTGCAAGGCTTTGGATATGTCTTCATACATATCCTCCACTTCATCATCCGAGTGTGCCGAGGTCGGTGCGTAGACCTGAATAACCTTCATGCTATACCGCTTGGATAGCCGAAGGATCAGGTACGCTACCCTGTTCGACACGCTGGAGATTTCTTGAACGTTGTTAGAGAGGGCCCTATTGACGAGGAAACCTACGCCACCCTGGGATGTTTTATCACCCTCGCGAAAGTAGAGAAGATGGCCCGAGTCAAGGGTTACGGTGTCCTCTCCCTCTCTACGGACTTCGCATAACCCGAGAACATGTCATTTAATGTTCTCTAACTCCACTTCCAACTGCGCTAGATGATGGTCAAGCCTCAGAGTGCGTCCGTTATACGTAGCCAGGGTCAGTTTGTGAAGGGTTTGGTAGCCTATTGCAGCCCGGGGATTCTTAGCAACCTCTGCCCCGCCGTTACCATGGCCGCTACCATGACCAGGGATAGCGAGGCGGCCGGGAACTGGGGGCCATCTTTTGGCTGTTTCCTTCATTTGGGGGTAGTGCCCATAATCCCCACGCTGTGCAGGCGGGTTGGGGATCGCAGTTTGTTGGAGGGGTTGTTCTGCGGGGGTGCTGCTGCACGCCCCCGGATATGTCCCTTAGTCGCCTCTTACGACACCCACTTGAAGACTTGGATTGGTGCTATTCTCTTCTAGGCCGGCACCACACAGCCCTATTTGGCAGTAAACTAATTTCTTAAACTTAACTTAAACATCTCCAACTGTCAAAATGAGTCATTAAGACCGTTAAGTTAGGTCCTCCTGTCAATTAAAGGACAGTTAACGCCTCTAATCAATGACTACTGACTGTGTGGTAACTTTTTAAATCTACACTAACGACCCATTTAAATAATCTTTAAATATCTCTGAGTCCTTGTACATATACAAGTTCAAATATTTTAGTACAGACAGACACCTACACCTTAGATAACTAACGATTGTGCGGACTTAATTATAACAACACGACTACCGAATAACACGACTAATGACCTCTCAAACAAAAAATGAACCATAGGGTCACTGCGACCATCCTTATATATTAAATTAATTCTGGATCTTGCTAGAATAGTACCTATGTGGATATCCACCTCGAAACTTCCTTGAGACTGACATGACAACAATTCGTGATCTGAACGCATAACTCACGTCATCTGACGGGGAGTCGCTAAAGTCCGCCACATCGATGCAATCACAGTAGTTGCAACTGTGTCCTACAGATGGCGCTAACCACAATTACACCTTCACCAGTATTGAATTGTTACAGGCTGAAAGATTCCGAATGATACGGTCTACTCTCCGACCTACGCCGCTCCAAGTAGCTCTAAGGTCCGAAAAGTTTCAACTGTAACTTCAAAATCGTTTTGCAATGCTGGAAACCACTAGCAGCATTGATGAGAAAATCGACACAGTGGTCAAAACTCTGCAGGAAGTGTCCCGAAAGTTGTCTCCCGTAAAACATAAACAGCTAGAGTCCAAACTCTCTCCTGAGACTCTCGAACTTATGAGGAAGAGGCGTGATCAGCCTTCAACTCAGGCGTTTTCGTTAGATGGGAGCCTTAAACCAAAAAATCAAAAAGCTGATACGACGCGACCTCCGACACTTCAACACTCGCATCATACAGGATGCGATTGAGCGAAATAGGGGGTCGAAAGTGTTCGCTCAGAAGTTGGGAAGGCCCCATCTGACGAAACTTAAAACTGAGGATGGCAGAACCATCACCTCAAGGTTCGAGATTCTCGAAGAGGTAGAGAAGTTCTATGGACAGTTGTATGCATCACGGATAACTAAACCGACGGGACACAACGATGAAGACCATAGAGCCCCACTTATGCGCCATTACACCGAGGAAATACTCGATGTCGAGCAGTGCGAGATAGAGGCGGCTCTCAAGCAAACAAACAACAACAGGTGCCCTGGCGATGACGGAATTACTACTGAGCTCCTAAAAGCTGGTGGGGTCCCAGTGCTCAAAGAGCTAGCGAGCCTTTTTAATTCCGTCATCCAGCAAGGCTTAACACCTAGGGCATGGAGCGCGAGTGCGGTGGTACTGTTCTTCAAAAAAGGTGATAAGGCCTTGCTAAAGAATTACAGACCCATCTCACTCCTGAGTCATGTCTACAAGCTGTTCTCGAGAGTCGTCACGAATCGTCTTGCAAGCAAGCTCGACGAGTTCCAGCCACCGGAGCAAGCCGGGTTTCGAAAAGGCAGTACAGTACCGTGGACCACATCCATACTGTTCGGCAGATTATACAAAAGACCCACGAGTACAATCAGCCGCTGTGTATGGCTTTTGTAGACTACGAGAAAGCCTTCGACTCCATCGAGTCCTGGGCAGTTCTGGATGCTCTGCAACGGTATCGTGTTGATTGGCGATACATCGAAGTGCTGAGATGCCTATATGAGACCGCCCATAAGCCTACAGCGTGGAGTGAGACAGGGGGATGTTATATCCCCCAAACTATTCACCAATGCGCTGGAGGACGTCTTTAAGACTCTGGATTGGTCTGGGCGGGGTATAAACCTAAACGGCGAGTACATCTCGCATCTTCGGTTCGCCGACGACATCGTCATAGTTGCGGAGTCGCTGGAGCAGCTGGGCGAGATGCTGCACAGCCTAAATGGAGCCTCTCGACGCGACGGTCTTGGTGTGAACTTTGACAAAACCAAGGTTATGTTCAACGAACATGTCACACCGAGACCGACTGCCGTCGAAGGGTCGACACTCGAAGTTGTTCAACAGTATGTCTACCTTGGGCAGGTTATCCAGCTTGGTAGAAACAACTTCGAGAAAGAAGTCACCAAAAGGATTCAATTAGGTTGGGCAGCATTTGGCAAACTACGTCGGGTTTTCTCCTCTCCTTTACCGCAATGCCTAAAAAAGAAAGGTGTTCAAACAGTGCGTCCTACCTGTCATGACTTACGGTGCCGAAACGTGGACAGTGAGGCTAGTCCACGACTTAAAAGTCGCGCAGCGGGCTATGGAGCGAGCTATGCTTGGGGTTTCTTTGAAGGATAAAATTCGAAATGAGGCCATCCGACAAAAAACTAAAGTCACCGACATAGCTCGCAGAATAAGCAAGCTGAAGTGGCAATGGGCTGGCCACATCTGCCGAAGGACCAATGGCCGATGGAGCAAACGAGTCCTAGAGTGGAGACCGCGAATCGGTTAACGGAAGGTAGGACGTCCCCCAGTAAGATGGACGGACGACCTAAAAAAGGTAGCTGGGATAGACTGGATGCGCAAGGCGGAGGATCGGATGCTATGGCGTAAAATGGGAGAGGCCTATGTCCAGCAGTGGACTACAATAGGCTAATTGATTTGATTGATTGATTGTACAGCATAAACAATCGATAAAAATATCCAGCTAAATTTATTAAAGTAAATAAAAGTCTCATTCTCATAGAAGCGATTTTCAACAGCTCAGTAACAATACTTCTATTTTAAAATGCCCCCGAGCTAATTGAAGGGCATTGTAACAGTGAAGATTTATTTTAGTAACGTATATAGATAAAAGTGGTCTCTGCATCCGAGCGCCCATCCCGGTTGCATCCAAAGTTTGCACTTTAGAGCCCGAGGTCCACTCTCTTACTTATTCTCTTCATTCAGTTTACTTGACTTTTGCGGGATTGACTAGTGAGGTTAGCTGGTACCCCGAAGATCTTGGTAGGGCCCCATATACCATGTCTAGAGGTTCTCAATTAGCTGCAAATGGCTATATAAAAATATTTGCACAATTATTTACTATACTTGTACCAAATATTATGGCGGCTTCATTTAGAGTGAATAACAAAAACCGGCCAAGTGAGAGTCGGACACGAAGGGCACCAATCGAGAAAAATAAGTCTAATCTATAAAAATAAAATTTTGAAGTGAATATATAACTAAATATTTCGTGAATATTTCAAGCGTCTACCTTTTGCCGTTATCAATATCGAGCTAAAACAAGCAAAAAAAAAAAAACACGTTTGTTGTATAGAAGCCCCGTTAAATATCAGGCCCTTAGATATGAAAATGGCACTCTGTAAGGGAGGAACATTAAGTCGTTTTTTTTTAATATAATTAATATTAAGCACGTACCATTGCATGATCTCATAGGTAGTTCATTGATCCCTTTACTATAAAAAACATTCGCATGAGAATCAATAAAATCTTTGAAGGTACTTTGGACTGCCCCCTCGGAGTTGAATTTATTCCCTTGCAGGAAGTTATCCAAATTTCGAAAAAATGGTCATCTGTTGGAGCAAGGTCCGGGGAGTACGTACCAAAAGAGGAAAAAATAAATAAATTATGGTTTTCAAAACACAAAAGCATAAGTAAATAGCTGTATAAATTTGAAATTGGAATTCCTAACCAAAGAGGAGATATTTGAGATTAAAGTGGCCAGTACGACAAAACGCCAATTTCATATGTAAGAACCCAATATAATATTATATTTACTTCATTCTGTTTTTTAGTATTTATTGTTACAGCGGCAACATTAATTCATTATCTGTGAAAATTTCAACTGTCTCATTACCACGGTTCATGAGATACAGCCTGATGACAGCCGCACGGACAGCGGAGTCTTAATAATAGGGTCCCGTTTTACCCGTTGGGTATGGAACCCTAAAGCGAACACGAGACGGTTTTTTACTTCTGCTACAGTTTCTAAAAGTTTTTGGTTCTTCATTCAAACGTATACATAACTCAATTTGGAAGGTTCATTCGTGTCTATAATATAACACTGATTGAACGAGTCTTGAATCATATTCATAGCATCTAGCATCGCCACGCGGTTTCACTAGCCTAAAAGTCCTAATCCCGTGAGAATATCTGGATAAAAAATAGCCTATGTTACTCAGGGTTCTTGTAGTATTCTAAAGGTGAAGTAATTTTTGAAATGGGTTCAGTAGTTTCAGAGTTTACCGATTACAAACAAACAAATATATCCTCTTTTTAATGTTAGTATAGATAAAAACTGGTACATAGAGCAAATCAAACTGTTCAGAAAAATCTAAATGATATGGAAGACTGTTCAATTTTGAGGAAAAATACCATTTCCACTTGTTTCTACTAAACGAAGTGTAAGAACTGAATGGGCTCCCAATCCTCCTGAGATATAAAGTTCAAATGACCATTTCAAACTAGTACCTAAATGGTTTGTAATTTAAGCAAACATTATTTCTCTCGGACCAACAGGCGTTAATTACCGATATAAGAAGCCTAGTCCTTTTTAAGGATTTTGTGATAATACAAGTGGTATTTAATTTCTACCACTCGCACCAATGCTGATGTAATCTAAAAACTAATTTATTTTCTAGCATCGTCTTCATCCGAAACACGTAGGGCAGATATTGAAAGAGGCCGCTCAAGTGCTGAAAAGAATGCCCAACATACACGTGGCGACCACTTCAATCTCAAGCCAGATAACTGTGTGTGGCGATTTGCACGGAAAGCTCGACGATTTGTTGGTTATATTTCATAAGGTACGACTTAATTTATTTATTTATCTTACTTATTTATATTAATGTTAACTAAACATTGATAAAAAGTTGTTTTTGACAGCTTCTATCGCGATTTATTTGGTGTACACTGATCCGACGTTTCGGTTGCTTTTCAGCCGTGATCACGGAAGACTGGACCATGGCTGCTAATCGAAAGTAATCGAAAGTATCAGAAAATACATCGCGGTAGAAGTTAAAAATAGTTTTATTTTAATCTGTAATTATTGCGTAAACTTGCCACAATTTCATTAAGTAAACACTATATTACAGATTTAGATGAAGTGCATAATTGTAGTATGTTGATATTATAAAAAAAAAAACAAATAAACTCAAGATTTGAATTTATATTTGTCTAATGAATTAATCTTTGTTAAGTCGTTAACAAGTAAGTGTACTTCCTGTTTGTATCGTACTTATACAGTTAGGTTGATATAATAATTGCTATTCTGAAATTTGGTTTGTTGGTTAAAACTAGCCAAGTCAAATCTTGAGCTTGAATTATATGACAAGTGAAATAATTGCATTTTCAAAATAAATGTCTATTACAATTCAAGAGTTTATATTACCTACTAGCTGACCCAGCAGTCGTACTGCCTCAATCGATAACAACTTCCATATTTATTCACCTTTTAAACCTTCTCTGGACCTCCACAAATAATTCAAGACCAAAATTAGCCAAATCGGTTCAGCCGTTCTCGAGTTTTAGCGGGACTAACGAACAGCAATTAATTTTTATATATAAAGAAGATTAGTAGAAAATATTGTGATAGCACCAAGACACAAGTAATTGTTATATAAATTTGTTATGGAATATTTTAGGATTTTCTACACAGAACTTGGCAATCGTGTAGATCTCAATTCTTTTGTCGGCAAATTCGACTACGACGCACATTCTTAATATTGAACTCGGCTATCATTTCACGTTTCTTTTTGTTTTGATGGGATATCATTACTTTAGAAGGTATAACGCGCGTAGTTGGTTGTATTCTACTAAGTATAGATCTTTCATAATACCTTGAATTGATTGAGATTTATAACATGTACTCCGTGTAAGATTTTAAGTCTGTCCACGTCACAAATACGTGAACAGTAGGTATTCACCTACTTTCATGCTTAAATTTGTTATTCGTTTTTAATACTAATCCTGCTTAATATTATAAATGTGAAAGTTTGTAAAGATATTCGGATGTTTGTCACTCAATCACGCTCAAATGGCTGAACAAATCTGGCTAAATTTGGTACTGGGATAGATTATAGCTTAGAATAACACATAGGCTAATTTTTATCCCTAGAATAGGTTCCCATGGGTAACGGGAACGGGATAAAAAATAATAAGCGGATAGAGCTAATTTTTTCCTTTGTACGTGCCTCAAAGTCTATCTTGATACCAAATATCAAATTTCTACCGCCTCTGGAAGTGGGTTAGGTTTTTGACCTGTCACAGTCATAAAAATGTCGGTTTTCAAAGGTGAATATATCAATAACTATTTGAGCAACATTTATGAAATGTTGGATTCTGGACAAGCTAAGAGGTTCTAATAGATTCTCATGGATAACAAGAACGGAATCAAAATTAGATGCGGGCTGAGCCGCGGGCGATAACTAGTTAATAATGATTTTCAGTTTTCAGATTCTTTTCTTTGTATATGCCAAAAAGTCTACTTTGATGCCAAATATCAAGTTTCTAAGATATGTGAAGTGGGTTAGGTTTTTGATCTACAAGTCAGTGAGTCGGTCATAAAAATGGTTCTTAAACGTTAATATATCAATAACTATTTGAGCAACATTTATGAAATTTCTGATTTTAGACAAGCTTTAACAAATGTGTCAAAATGTATATATGTAGTTTCAATAGTTTTCTAGATCTGAAGGGTCAGAAGTGGCTCGAAATGACTCGTGTAAATATACACATGGCTGCTGCGTCATCCTTTTTCTTTGAACTCGGCTGGACATGTTGCCGCGTATCTACGTAATTAATTACGTTAATAATGTTTTACCACGTGATTTTAAGACAGCAGGGTACATTTACGAATGTTTAAGGTATTTATGTAGCTAGGCGTAGTAGCTACCTTTATTGGTATGTGGCTAGGTTGCGAGTATAAGGTAAAAGCAATATTCATTAATTTTCCATTTCATTTGATGTTTTTTTTTAAATGAAGGGTGAATTTGTAAAATGGTATTGTATCAGATTTCTATTTTGGTGATATTTTTAGTGAGTATATAAAATTTTAGTTATTTTATTATACGATTAGAAAAAGAAAAGAAAGCTGACTTTGATCGCTTTAATCATCGATTTGAACGATGAATAAATAGGCTTACAGAAGCTTAATTGGTCTAACGTAATAAAATGTAAATAGAACCTTAAGGCTGTACTCAAAAGCATTTCGTGTCGTTTTATAAAGTAGTAAGTTTTCAACTTAGCCAAAGGATCTCAGAGAACTCGATGTACAATCAGCGACAAAAAGGCTTAACACATTCTTATTTAAAAATCATCTTAGCCCTAAAACTTTTTATGACATAATAAACAAAACATGAAACGTTTGTCGCTCACTGTACCTTTTTTTTTTTTTTATCGTGCGGAAATCCCTTCGGATACCCCCCCGCCAGCCAGCGGGGGCGGTTATGTCGGGCTTGCACCGACTAAAACCGCACGCCGTCTTGGGTCTTCAGACGCCGGGGTGTAAGGTTACCCATAGAGCATATCCCTCGCACCCCGGCTGACCCTGGGCCATCTCACCACTAACAGCATCGCTCATCCTGTCTCCTCTGAAAGCAGAGGAGTACGGAGAGCGATGTGTTCCCGCCACGTTGGGTATTGGCCGACGATCAATGCCAACCCTATGGAGGGGTGAAGGGGAAGCCATTGACCGCCGCCCAGGGTGTACCGGCCGCTCCGATTCCGTTCCCCCCGGACTGCAGCGGGGTCGGAATCGGAGCGACACTCGAGGAGGTTACCCAACACACACCCCTCGCTCACTGTACCTATCCATAATCTTTCAATAAAATAGGAAAGTAGTAGTTTCAATGAAATAGGAAAGTAAATAATAATAATAATACGATTTGAACGTAGTACAAATGTGTGACGAGTGACTGCTTACCTTTTTTTTTTTTTTTTTATCGTGCGGAAATCCCTTCGGATACCCCCCCGCGTGCCAGCGGGGGCGGTTATGTCGGGCTTGAACCGACTAAAACCGCACGCCGTCTCGGGTCTACAAGTGACTGCTTACCTGAGAATAATAAATGTAAATGTCACCGAGCTTGTAGCTTAAGCTACTGGAACGTGAATAGTTATGCAACGCCATATAAATTCCATCCAAGTAGCGGAAATGAAGCCGCTTTGATGGACATGTGAGATGTAGCCAGGTATGAATCACTTGCAATTCGTCACGAATGCTTTGACTGCCAAAGCATTCGTCACGCATAGCTCCACATCACCGTTGACTTAAAAAAAATGTACAATGAGTGTGAACCTTTTTGTTTAGACAGTATTCCCCATGAATAACCCTCACCGGCCAGCGGGGGTGCTTATGTCGGATTCGAACCGACTAAACCGCACACCGTCTTGGAAAATTAAATATATATTATTTAATCATTCTAGTCTTTACAACATTTTAACAGTTTCTAATTTGATGCGTTATAATATAAAGAAACGGTTCACACGAATTTCCATTGACATATTATTATTTTTATTTAAAATAACAAGAAGACCTGGTTCAATAAACCTAAATATTGGCAACGAGTTTCCCAAAACAAATAGACTGGGTAGTACCAGCCTCTCACGTACAATTGATTATATGACTGATGAAGTACCGAATGATGTCTTTGAGACCCATAAAGTTGTGTTGAAAGTGTTAGAAAGGACTGAATGTTAACAAAAGACGAATTTAACGGTTCAGAAGTCTCAGAAACGAAGTTATTTAAAATAAAATTTATAGTATATGCTATGAACATAATAATAAGCCTTTTATTTCCACATCAATCATGATTTTACAATTCGAGTGTTGTAATGATAGTATTAGTATTTGAATGTATCTTAGTATTGAAATCATAGTATGTTTAGTTACTTCAGCTTCGGAGTGTGGACCCCAAATTGGGTACAAGCTCTTCCTTCTTCTTTTATGTCTTCTATCCCTGTCTTTTGCCAGAGTCATCCAATAATTTGGCCCTGCACATGTTATTATATCATCAGTCCACCGTTTCGTTGGTCATGCTATTATCTTGTCTATTATTGTGAGCTTCTTATGAGCAATATTTATTTGCGAATGTTAACAGGTACTTATAATCACTTATTGTCAAGCGACTCATGTGTTTTTTTTTTACTTTAGCAGTATGAAAAATGTTAACATAGTATCTCTCGTGTTCCCTTGTTCAACAAAACGGCTTAAATATAGGTCATCGATAAACACAGAAGCTTTTAAACCCGCACAAACATTATTAGCTTTTAGATATAAAACGGAACCGTAACGTTTTTTGTAGTTAGTAAACAAAAATCCTATTGATTTCTAACCTTTTACTGACCTGCTATATTGAAAAACTCGTCCTTCAACTAAGACCACAATGCGCATATCTATTATTTACACGATGTTTTTTCAATGAATGGTTTACCCCACCTCGACGCATTAATATAAATTGTATATGTGGCTATAGCGTACCTTTTTTTTTATTTTATTTTTGTGCGGAAATCCCTTCGGATACCCCCCCGCCGGCCAGCGGGGGCGGTTATGTCGGGATTGAACCGACTAAAACCGTACGCCGTCTCGGGTCTACAGACGCCGGGGTGTAAGGTTACCCATAGAGCATATGCTTCGCACTCCGACTGACCCTGGGCCATTCCCTATAGTTTCCTAATTCATTAAAACTTGAACCTTGTATTTATCGACCTATGCAAGTTTTTGGTTAGTAGTTACTGAAAATATTCTATGGTACATACAATTTTATTACTACTTATTTATGTTATGACCACTTTGTTAGATTCTTTGATGATTGATGAGGAGGATACTATGAAGTGAGCAAGGGGCGAATAAAATAGACCTTATTTTACCAATAAGGTCTATTTTATTCGCACCTACGAAACTACGAAAAGGAGATTGAAAGCCTGCGTTAATTAGTGATGGAGAAAGATATTTTAAAGATTTAGATCGGAAAAAGAGAATATCTAGAACGGGACTTGAACCCGCGACCAGTCCCTTACAGGGGTAATGGTCTGACCAGCTGAGCTAGATACGTCCCAGATATTCGAAATTCTCCGATATGTTATATTATACGACTTAAGGCGACTCTGGAGCCATCTAAGGGACTGGTCGCGGGTTCAAGTCCCGTTCTAGATGTTCTCTTTTTCCGATCTAAATCTTTAGAAAAAGTAAGCATACAAAATGTTTAAAAATTTAATTGAAGAAAGATATTTTAGTAACATTTCGCGTTTGACTATCCAAAAGAGATTTAAAAGTTTTTTTCACGTGTAATTGTGCATATGTCTAGTAGGAACTTAATTAGTAACATTATAGAATGATACTAATTAAGTTAAGGCTGGCTAAAACGAAGTTGATATGGAATTCAGGTATAATCTAATTTATTTTTCTTTGAAATACTCCGTACACTTAGATACAGACGATATAGCTACTTATCCATTTTATACATTATAAGCAAACTCAACCGTATAACGGTATCAAGTATCCCAAAAAAGTTACCCTTAGCTGAGTGTTACATTGTATCTTATGTGGGAAAATAGGCAGCTGACGCAACGTTTCTATAGTTTATAACACTCGTAAGCAGAAAAGTGTGTTTCTATATTACCCCGGTAAGAAATAGGGTCGTATAGTATAAACCAAAACACAAACTGGTGAAATTTCTTTCACCAGTTTGTGTTTGAAAGATCAAGAAATCATTAACCTGCAGTTGGCGTCCTTTTAGGCTAGTATGAACTTAAGACAAGGATGTAAGCTTACAGATAAATACATAAATACTAAGTACAGTACCCGGCTTTTGATTAGGCACATCGAGATGAAGCTGAGAGTGAGTCTTGCGTCGGCTTTGCAGAACGTACTCTTTATAGCACATAAGACTTACGGTTTGACACCTTTATAGAGTAGTTAAAACCGTCTGCGTTTATAATATATACAAACTATAGCTTCGATTTTACTCTAAGATTTCAAGCTGTAGACGTGCGCTGTGCGATAGAGAGAACGCCGAAATGACTCTTTCTCCTGACGATGACATGCCAAATCAAGATAGTCCATTTTTTTCCAATTCCTAATAAAAATATTCGATTTGCACGACAAATTAAGTACAGGTAACGGAGGTTTCAATTTCAGCATTGAAAAATGTGAAAACTTGACAGGGGATACCTATTTCTGCTTACGTAAAAACCTCGTGGTGATTATGATACGGCGATTGTTAGTAAGGTTTCATTTTGTCAACGAAAATTGTGTTATACAACAGAATAGCATTTAGGTAACCTGACACATATTGAATTTTATGTGTGTTTTAGTATAAAGGATGACTTAGCATTACTGTGATTTATTAAAACAAAAGTATCAGTGCGCATTGGTTTACGCATACATACATACATAAAGTCACGCCTCCTACACGTCACTACATTGGAGTAGACAGAGACAACATTTTCTCACTTACTACGATCCTGGCATACGGCTTATGCTTCTTCTACTTTCATAATTGTTTTCATACATGCACTCCGTTGCGGGTACTCTTAACCTGGCGTTTCCTCTAAACATCTTCAATTTGATTAACATATGTACGCCTAGGTTGACCTTTACCGGGATAGCCACTCAACCTCGCCTTATAAATCTGTTTCGTTAATCTTTTTTCATCCATCCTCTTTACGTGATCGAACCATCTAAGCCACCATTTCTCTGTCTCAGTCACTACAATGTGTCAGGCATGATCGTTATAAATGTAGTATTGGTTATTTGTTCTAGTAAAATTTACTACGAATTTATGTAGTTACACGATATCTATCCCGTGGGTTGAATGCTGCTTCAAGGATAGGGCCCCGTCTGATAGTGCTACTACTGTCGCCTTCGAGATCAGTTTGTGTATGGAAGCAAAAGGGCACGCGCCACGCGCCATCCTAACGTTAAGGCAGCGTAAACCAGAGGCACAAAGGTTTGTAGAGGGCTTACATCAGAGCGGATGCCCAGCGCATAGCACGGCTTGGTCTTGAACTTGCCAGCGAATGGCAAAATGCCTTGCAATCAAACTTCCACTAGTCTTTGCTGCCCTCGCTGCGTAACCCTGATGGATCCCTTGCCCATGAGCCGCAGGCGAAAGCAGATTGGCTGGTTAGTTTTAGTGGCTTTGCGGCCAACTTCTGAATCAATGATTGCGGTATGCAGCCACCGACACTGATCAGCTGTGACCACGCAATGCCTGATATTCGTATCAGGTAACGCGATGTTCGTGCAGTGCTGCAACTACTCGACGTCCGGAAAGGCAGAGGTCCCGATGTTATTCCAGCAAAGTAAACCGATGGTATATCAAAATGGGCAGCGGAGTAATCTTCAACGCTTAGGCGTCTGTGCCACATCTCTTACACCTCGGGTACAGCGGGGAAGAGGCGAATGTACAGCCGATCCCCAAGAAAGGGGATCACTCAGACCCGGACAACTATTAACCCATAGTTGTTACCACAGCCATTGATCACTCCCTTATTAATGTTCGGTAATATGGCTCAAACGAAACAGTCAACGGATGATCTTCTAGTGTACATTACCCTTCTTTTTTTTTTCGTGCGGAAATCCCTTCGAATATCCCCCCGCTGGCCAGCGGGGGCGGTTATGTCGGGCTTGAATCGACTAAAACCGCACGCCGTCTCGGGTCTACAAATGCCATCTTTGGAGGATACTACGTATGGACAAGCATTGCAAGTCATTGGCTATCTTTCATCGCTCGTCTTGACATCGCTAAACCTCTTGATAGAGTCTGGCGCAGGTCGTTTCTTTCCAAGCTGCCTGCCTTTATCTGCCTCCTCGATTATGCAGCTGTGATAGCTTACACAGGAGAGCCGTATTCCTGTGCTTCGTGATGGACGAGCTTCGGAGTTCTTGCACGTAAATGCTGACGTGCCACAGGGTTCCGCTTTGTCACCCACTCTGTTTCTTCTGCATATCAATAACACGCTGTCTGCCAACAGTATTAATTGCTATGCAGATGATAGTGCCTTGCACGAGTGATATACCCTGCGGCCAAGCAGGCTGACAATGAGAAGAAAAGCCAGTTTCTTATCACTGAATTTCACAGGGTCCTGAATCACATTTCTCAATAGGACTCTGAAAATCTAGCCGAGTTCAATTCCAAGATTACGCAGGTATGTGCGTTTACACTAAAAGCCACAAGGTAAATATACTCGATATGGATGTTCGCTGCAAACTGAACTACAAAAACTACTTTGAGAGCATCATAAAAATGGCCGGTGAGCACGCCGGAGCAGCGGTGTCTCCTTTACAAGACACAAATCCGTTCTGGCGTGGAATACTGCTCTCACCTTCGCACTTTTTACTTGATTTAGTACCGCCGCCTCTTTCTGCGATGGACGCTTGGGAAGGATACCGTGTGGTTTTAGTCGGTTCGATTCCGACATACCCACCTCATCGCTGGCACCGGTGGGATGAAGCTCGTGGGGGTTTCCGCATCTATAAAAAGGCATCTAAAGACAGGATACTGGTGAGGATGGCAGGTGGTAAACATTACTTCTATAATTGTGAACCTGTCCTATCAAACTGCATTAGCTACTTGTGATACGAGTGGATTCACGTCGGTAGCACACCGAGTGGGCTTCTAACTTAAAATATCACGATCGTAAGTCGAATGATGAATCTTCATGCTGCCGCGACTTTCTTGCCAGTCACAGTAGCAAAATTTACCTGATTAAATATTTTTCAGGCATGTAATTGCTCGGTAGTAACAGGTTGAATGAAGTGTCATCCTGTATTAATAATTAAAAATACCTACATATTTCATGCTAATACTAATAGTTTTTATATTATGAGTTTGTATCTTTTTGTAAAAGTCAAAAAGTCATAGGTCTCGTAATCGCAGGCAATGAAAAGAGGAAATATAAAGAATGATACTAAGTTATGTTTACTAAACTGACTAGTTCACAACCGAGCGCCATCTGGGGGTCGGATTCAATAAGGCCTCGTTTTTGAAACGCGTTATATCAATTCGATTAAAAAGAAAAACGTAAAAAGAACTTTGATATTACGTATGATCTGTCAAAACAAAACTTACTATTTCGTGAGATTTGTAGACCTTCAGAATTACTCATAGTTTCATTCGTTTACAATTAGATTTAGAAAGTTTTTATTTTAACACTAGTTCTAAAAACGTAACCTTGATCTGTCAAAACAAAACTTACTATTTCGTGAGATTTGTAGACCTTCAGAATTACTCATAGTTTCATTCGTTTTCAATTAGATTTAGAAAGTTTTTATTTTAACACTAGTTCTAAAAACGTAACCTTTTCGTTATCTATTTACAAAGATGTTTACTTATTATAATTGCTTACAATGTTTTGTTTGAATAGCCTAGTGGAGAAAATCGTATGGCTGTTTACTCAACTATATGCTTTTGTTTTTCAAGTTATTTCTCGCGAATGATCATTAGAGGTGGATTGACGTCAAGAGGGCGACCGGTCGGTCCGTGAGCCACGACGGACGGTAAACATGGGAGGGAGCGGCGCACGCGTCATCTAATTGGTGCCACGGTGCCACCGTTGGCCGCTGCTTGATTGATAGACCGCCTGTTACGTTGAACGACCTCGTTAATTTACAGGCAATGTTTTCCTACTGTTATTTCCGTTGGGTGGACAAACATTCGTTGATCCACTTAACAATAGTTAAAACATGAAGCAACTAATGACGAGTCCACTCAGAAAAGCTTCATCGCTATAAATTTCATGCCTTTTCATCCTCCTAATATTTTTGGATACGTTTCTAGTCTCAGCACTGACTTTTAATCTGGAAATGGATTCAAAAATTGTCAAATATCCCATTCTATCAACAGAATCTATCGTGTAGAAGATCTTCTCATTTAATAAAATTTAAAAGTAGTTTTAGTTACACGCCGAAATCATCCCATAACCATACAGGAAAAGTCATATCCTTTTCTTACCTTATTCTATTAAACTATTCCTAATTTTCCTATCTCTTAATTCCAAATATGACGATAATAATTACATAATTTTAAGTGCACCATAAAAATGACTGCCAACCCCTTTAGAGATATTTACACGTGTATGTATGCAACTAAATATTTTCAAACATGTTTCGTTTAACTTATCCGACGCTGAAATAAACTTTTCTTCCTGACAAAATAATTGAATCCTTACGTTTATTAGAACACACTAACAAAGTTCAGATAACGTGGGGTGTGACATCCAGTTATCTGCTCTTTGTTTATATCAACCGAAGTTCACTCATTCGCCTACTCTCTACGTAAAATGATACACTGTTACAGGCAGATACTGAAAAAAGTTAGTATCGTTCGCAGTTTGATGCTGAACTATCATTATATAATAGGATGAGCGACTTTGATGTTATCACATATTTATTAACTGTTATAAGGTCAACATAATATTCTACGAACCATTTATTTTCACTACTGAAGCTGACTTAAATCATCTAACTTAATATACCAATTTATGATATTTTCGGAAGTTTACGCGAATGTCACACATTGAAATAAAACTATTTTTAACCGATTCTATCACGATTTATTTTGATGATATTTTATATTTTATATTGATCCCGACGTTTGAAAAGCAACCGAAACGTCGGGATCAATGTAAAATGTAAAATAACATCAAAATAAATCGCGATAGAATCCGTTAAAAATAGTTATATTTCAATACCACATTATATTAAAATCTGATGTTGTTATACTCGTATGTACGTTCTACAATGTGTAAGCCTCCTGGGAATGAAAAAGGATCATTGTATTGAGTTTACTCTGTATAAACAGGCAATTTGTAAAAATGCGAGGGTTGCACATCAAAACAAATGTTATTTGTCATGACCCCAGTTAATCTCAACAAAAAATATACGACAAGTGAGTTATGATTTGACTGCCCTCCATCACAGGTAAAGGTTCATAAATGTCGAGATAATCACCAATTAGTTGTAATAAAATCAGTCGTGTGTTATGTGGCCGTGAGGAAATAAAACAGGGGTTATTGGAAGGATAAAGATTTATATAACCAGCTAGGTATCGATTTGTAGCCAACATACTACGTCATACTGGCCTTCGCGTAGAGCAGCCCTGCAGATGTAAGGGTTCACGAAATGTAGGTAATTCCGGCTACTTTGTAACCATTAGATATCACATAATATTATGGTTGTAAGCACAGATATATTAACGTTAAGTATTAATAAGTACAATAGGCAAAGTAAGACTGAGAGTAGTTCTGTAATGGAATTGGTCAATAATAATTTACACGATGTCATATTTCATTTCAATCAAGATGTACATAAACCTGATAGGAAAGGTTCCTTGCATTGGTGTATTAATGAGAGATTTCTGGTATTAATCCTATGAAAATGTTCACAGTATATGCACTGTGTATATCTTTGAAGCAGACATCTCTTAGCACAGTACCAGATCCAGGTGGATCCATTAACGTTGGACTTTTGGCTGTTTCGATCTGATACGATTTGATCGCGTTGCATGAAATTATTAATATTACCGTAATTATTATCTTAGAATTTTACGCACTCAATTTATTATTTATCTATATAATATCAAAAGTGACGTCGATGGAGCAATGTGTAGAATGTCCTAGAATATAATATATATTGTATTTTCGATAGAGCAGTCTACTTACATCCACTATTATGCTATCGGGCTAATGGTGGAAATAGTTAGATTTTGTCGATGTTTAGAACTGTTGTGATAAAATATACTAATTTGAAGAACTGCTGGTGGAAGAAATTTGATGACAATTTGTCACAAAATTCGGCCGGGTAGGTACCACCGTGCACGATTACGAAAAACCCTCCATAGTAATCCAATTTCGGTTTGATTGCGTTCAGGGGTCGGCAAGTGCATAGCCGGGCAGGGGGATTGTGGTCGCAGCACTAGTGGGACCGGTGGGTGTCACGCGGTGCTGCGACGACAATCCTCTTCTGATGAGGCCGTCAAGCTGAGTGCCACCATTGTTAACATGGTACGTGTATGTAATGGTGACCCTCTTTCCTGAGACTTTACCTTCAGCTTACATTCAGGCGAGGTGAAGTCAAATTGACGTGTCCTAAATATATAAATAAAAAAAAAACTAGTACTCTAGTCAAATTCTCGCTGTTCATAATTTAAATAAATTTAAATAAATTTTACGTCAGTTAAAAAGTTAAAATAATTTGTATCAAGTGCAAAGAAGAAGTGATTGATGCAGTTCTGTGCTCTGTGTGTCGCGGGTCTCTGCATTACGCCTGTGCGGGTCTCACGGAAGCTGGCTACCGACGCATGAGCTCTGAGAAAAAGGCTGCATGGAGGTGTTTGACCTGCCGCAGCATGCCTAATCCAGCCACTGCACCTTCACCTGGATCCTCAAGCGGGACACAAGAGGGTATTGCGCTTGTGCTAAAAGAAATAAGAGATTTTCGATCTGATTTTAGTACTATGAAATTAGATATAAATACCCTCAAGTCCGATATTCAAACGTGCACTAACGGCATTGATAATATTAATAAAAAATTCACGGAATTTGAAAACCGTTTTTCAGACCTAGAGGATAGATTAACTACGTTCGAAAAAAAGTGCGATGAAATACCTAACTTACAGGCCGAATTAGTTACATCGATGAACACTATATCTACTCTTCAACAACAGAATGACGTCCGAGAACAGTATACCAGAATAAATAATGTCGAGATTTCAGGTTTGCCATTGAAAAAGGGCGAAAACTTATTAAATTTCTTACAAACACTATTTGCTGTCGTAGGACTTAAAATGGATGAACATTCCATTGACTACATACAGCGGGTGCATCGATATGGAGGTAGCAATGAGGAAAATAATATATCATCTAGCACTCCGGCCATCATCGTAAAGTTCACTCGACGTATTTTCAAGGACCAACTCCTGTCGGCAGTAAGGGCGCGTAGGGGCATCACTACATCCTCTTTGGGTCTCGACGGCCCAGCCATCAACCTGTACGTGGGAGATCATCTAACCCCGACCACCAAGCTGTTGCTAAAACGCGCTCGCCAGTTGAAGAAAGATGGTAAACTTGCTTATTTATGGGTTCGGGATTGCAAGATTCTTGCAAGAAAAACGGAAACGTCCAAGGTTATGTTGATTAACAAGAATCTCGACTTAGATAAGATTAAGTGACTAAATAATTATTTTCTTAAGTTACTATCATGCTTATATCTGTTATTCATGTCATATTATCTTACATCATTATGTAAATTGAATCAAGTATACGTTAAATTACAAGATCAACCTGCAACCACCGACTATGAAGCTTTTTTGCTTTTATCTATATTTACTCCAAACTCAAATAAAAACTTTCCACTGCAACTTATTTATACAACATACAATGTAACTTATTATCATATTCGAGGCATTTTTCACTACCGCTCAAAAATAATTGTGCTTTTAGCATTATGTGTACCGCAAAACGTCTTCACTAGTAAGTCGAATCATAATTTTACGAGTATATACACTTATTTTAATATATTTCTGTTTAATCAATATGTCTAGTTTTACCCTCAGCGGTTATTATCAAAACGTACAAGGACTTCTGACAAAAACACAAAGATTTTATTCACAGGTTGCACAGTCTAATTACGATTTCATTTGTATTACCGAGTCTTGGCTAACGTTAAACTTTTACGACAGGGAACTTTTTGATAATAGATATTTAGTGTATCGGTGCGACCGATCGATAGGGGCGAGCGGCTTGGAGCGAGGCGGCGGTGTTGTCGTAGCGGTGCATCGCGACTATCTGCCCGTGCGCCAGGACTGGCCATGTCCCCCGCGCTCCTCCTCCGACTGCTTGTGGATAACTATACCGTTATCTCGATATAATAACAGCGGATACAAATCACTGCATATTTGTTGTGTTTACATTCCGCATGGGCCACTGTACAAAGACACACTCGCGAACTTTTTTGAAATATGTAGTCAAAAAGTGATAGAACATTCTAATGATATTTTCCTTATTACGGGTGACTTCAACGTAACTCACGCTCAGTGGTCTTCCACGGATACTCATGTTATGCATCTTGGTGATAGTACTGATTCCATAGTGAAGTCACTACAAGAGTTCCTATGCTTTTCAGGCCTACAACAATATAATAATAGTTTTAATATAAATATGCGGCTACTAGACCTTATATTATGCAACAGTATATGTACCGTCCTCACCAGTGACTGTCCTTTTGTAAAGGAAGTGGTACATCATAAAGCCGTACAAATTGATTTAAAATTATTTCACTCACCTTCTCTTAAACCGGCTCCTATTCTTAAACATTGCTTTTTTGACTCGAACTTTGCTGAAATAAATTGCGAGTTATCTCGAATTGATTGGGTTTTGCTATTTTCTGGACGTCCTTTGGAGGAGTGTATTATATCGTTTTACGAAATTCTTAATCGTCTGATAGACACCCATGTACCGAAGCGCCCTTTGCGTACGTCGTATAATAAACCTCCTTGGTATACAAAGCCACTCAGAAGATTAGTAAATGAAAAAATAAAATACCATAAACGTTGGAAGACATACGGTAACCCCCTAGATCGCGACAGTTTTAGGTGTTTAAGAAAAAGAGTTGCTAAATTGGAACCTATATGCTATAGAAATTACATAAATTTCACCGAAAATAAAATCAAGACAAATCCAAATTTCTTCTGGTCTTATATAAAGTCAATCTGTGCTAAGAGTGGTTTACCACAAATAATGTATTACGGAGGTATATCGGTTTCAAGTGGCACTCAGATATGTGACATGTTTAACGAGCACTTTCACTCTGTATTTGAGAAACCTGGTACTAACTCCATTGATCAATGTTCCTTGAGCAATCTTCCTCCAGTTAATAATTCAATTTTTGACATAGATACAATATTTTTATCTAAAGAACTTGTGTATAAATACCTTAAATCAATCAACGTGAATAAAGGGGCTGGTCCTGATTATATTCATCCGGTTATCATAAACAAATGCTCACATGAGTTATCTGTTCCTATCACTTTACTGTTTGAAAAATCCCTTCGCGAAGGTTGTGTGCCCTCTATTTGGAAATGTGCGTTGGTTACTCCGATACCTAAAGGAGAGATTAGCTGTAACATTGAGAAATACCGACCCATTTCAAAGTTATGCCAATTTGGCAAGATATTAGAGAAGATTGTTACTGACCAGCTGTCTGCCGTTTTGCGTGGTCATATTGTAATAAATCAACATGGTTTTCTAAAGGGTCGTAGTGTTGAAACAAATCTTCTATCATACACAGAGATCATTCTTGAGGCCTTGGACAATAATTACCAAGTGGACGCCATTTACACTGATTTTGCCAAAGCATTCGATAAAATTTGTCATGAACGCTTACTTTTGAAACTTTGGCAACTTGGTATACACGGTGATCTTTTTCGTTGGATAACATCGTACATCGAAAACCGATCGCAGGCTGTTGCGGTTGGTGGGTATACTTCTCAGTACAGACCCATTACTTCAGGCGTGCCACAGGGGTCGCATTTGGGACCGTTATTGTTTGTATTGTACCTTAATGACGTCACAGAAAGCATAAATGGATCAAATATACTGTATGCCGATGATACAAAAATCTTTAAGGTTATCCGAGACATGGGAGACTGTGATGCCCTACAGAGAGATGTCAGTAACTTTGAGACTTTCTGCAAACAAAATAACCTATTTTTGAATACAGACAAGTGTTCTGTCATAAGTTTTAGCAGAAAGAGAGAACCTATATTATTTCAGTACAAACTTTGCCAAAAAGAATTAGGCCGTGTAAATCAAATTCGTGATCTTGGTGTAATTATAGATTCCAAGGTTACTTTTGTACCTCATGTGGATAACATTATAAATAAAGCTTTTAAACTATTAGGTTTCATACTTCGTGTAGGAAAACTCTTTAAAAAAGCTTCAACTTACAAGGTGCTATATAATAGTTATGTTCGCAGTGATCTTGAGTTTGCTAGCCCCATTTGGAATCCATTTTTTGAAATTCACATAAATAAAATAGAAAAAGTACAGAAAAAATTTACAAGAGCTCTTGATTACCGTACTGGTAACGAATATTTGAATTATGTAACGTCATTGAAGAGGTATAATATGCATTCATTAGGTTGTCGTCGAAACTGCATTGATGTATCAATCATCTTTAAAATAATAAACAATGTTATCGACGCTCCCCTATTATTGCACTCATTATCTTTTAGAGTACCTCAGCGTCGCGAACGGAGTTGCCGGAACAAACCTCTCTTTGTGATACCCCGCAGTCGCACTAGTTACGCACAAAATGCTTTCGTAAGACGTGCTTGCAGGTTGTACAATGATAGACTATTACATGTAGACTTGTTTAGCGAATCTCTTCGACGTTTTAAGAGATTGGCTTCGGAATGTCTCAATGAATAATTGTATGTGTTTTATGTGTAATTACAAAACACAGGTATGTACGGAGGTACATACAGGTATGTGCGATCCCGCTGCAGTCCGGGGGGAACGGAATCGGAGCGGCCGGTACACCCTGGGCGGCGGTCAATGGCTTCCCCTTCACCCGTTCATAGGGTTGGCATTGATCGTCGGCCAATACCCAACGTGGCGGGAACACATCGCTCTCCGTACTCCTCTGCTTTCAGAGGAGACAGGATGAGCGATGCTGTTAGTGGTGAGATGGCCCAGGGTCAGCCGGGGTGCGAGGGATATGCTCTATGGGTAACCTTACACCCCGGCGTCTGAAGACCCGAGACGGCGTGTGGTTTTGGTCGGTGCAAGCCCGACATAACCGCCCCCGCTGCTCGGCGGGGGGGTATCCGAAGGGATTTTCGCACGATAAAAAAAAAATAAAAAAAAAAAAAGTTTTGTACGGAGGTATTTTGTTAAATTTAAGTTTAAAATCTCTTTTTGGTTGTTGTTAAAATAAAATTTTATACTGTAGTTTTAAAAATACAGGAAACTGTAGGTCTACAATTTTTAAATTTGTTTCTATATTTTCATACTTGTATTATGACTGTTTGTTTCTAAATAAATAAATAAAAAAAAATAAAAAATAGTATAAATCTGATATTTTGTAAATAAATCATGCAAATTCGGCTACCAAGTTAATCTTTTAAATTTGATAGCAAGGACATCACAAAAGCGTTTAAATCCATTGATATTAAAAAGACCGCGGACCTATGGGGATTATCAGTCAAAACTGTTTCAAGCATCATTGATGTCATTGCTCCCCATCTAGCAACTGTGTTTAATGACTGCGTCACTAGCGGTATATTTCCTGATTTAATGAAACATAGTAAAGTCATACCTTTGTTCAAGGCAGGCAGCGCCTCAGATCCCTCGAATTTCAGACCCATCTGCTTTACTTGAGTAAAGTATTTGAGAAATTAATTCTAGAGCAGATGCTAACCCATTTTAATAAATATAAATTATTTCATGATAAACAGTTTGGGTTTACTAAAGGACGATCAACTACGGATGCTGGTATAGAGTTATTGAAATGTATTTACGAGGCCTGGGAGGATAAGCAGGATGCATTAGGTGTTTTCTGCGATCTATCCAGAGCCTTCGATTGCGTCCACCATGATACATTGGTCAGGAAATTAGATTATTACGGAATAAGGAACAAGGCTCTCGACCTTTTGACTTCTTATTTAAACAATAGTGTTCAGAGGGTCGATGTGAAAGGTACACGTTCGGTGGGATCTTTGGTTTCGATGGGCGTTCCACAGGGTTCAATACTTGGACTATTTTTATTTTTAATTACATAAATGAACTCCCTTACTATGTAAGGGATAAAAAAGTATTGTTTTGTTTGCTGATGATACTTCCTTAATATTTAAAATTAAAAGACAATTAGATAATTATGACGAAGTGAACAACGCAATCTCACGAGTGGTTCATTGGTTTAATATAAATAATCTTTGCCTTAATTAAAAAAAAACCAAATGTTTTTAATTCACCTTACCTTTTTTTTTTTTTTTTTTTTTTTATCGTGCGGAAATCCCTTCGGATACCCCCCCGCCGGCCAGCGGGGGCGGTTATGTCGGGCTTGCACCGACTAAAACCGCACGCCGTCTCGGGTCTTCAGACGCCGGGGTGTAAGGTTACCCATAGAGCATATCCCTCGCACCCCGGCTGACCCTGGGCCATCTCACCACTAACAGCATCGCTCATCCTGTCTCCTCTGAAAGCAGAGGAGTACGGAGAGCGATGTATTCCCGCCACGTTGGGTATTGGCCGACGATCAATGCCAACCCCATGAAGGGGTTAATTCACCTTACCTAATGTTACACAGGTGGAAACCAATGTACAACTTAATGGACAGTTGTTGAGCCTTGTGGAATCAACCGTGTTCTTAGGTTTAAGTATCGATGCTAAATTACAGTGGGGATCACATATTGAAAAAAATAGCTAGTAGGTTAAGTTCTGCTTCCTACGCTGTGAAAAAGATTAGGACTTTAACAGACATAGATACCGCTAGAATAGTTTATTTCAGTTATTTCCATAGTATTATGAGCTACGGCATTCTCCTTTGGGGTAATGCCGCAGATTTAAATACAATCTTTGTACTGCAAAAGCGGGCGGTGCGGGCAATTTATAAGTTGGGCCCAAGAGTCTCCCTCCGAGAAAAGTTCAAAGAAATAAACATTCTAACTGTAGTTTCCCAATATATTTTTGAAAATCTTTTGTATGTTAGAAGAAACATTTCCAATTTTTTAAGGCTTTGTGATATACATAACGTAAATACTAGACATAAAAACAATCTTGTGGTTTGTAATAGTCGACTCCACAAGATTAGTAATTCCTTTCAGGGTAACTGTATACGCTTCTGCAACAAGCTTCCTAGTGAAATGAGGAATCTACCTCTTCATAAATTTAAAAGCCAAATTAAAAGTAAACTCTGCCAAAAAGGCTATTATAAAATTCAAGACTATTTAGACGACAAACAAGCTTGGATATGAACTGTTTGCTCTCTCCGTATGCTACTCAAATGAAATATTGTACTTAGGTTAAGTAATATGTTTGTAAATAGACCAAAAAAAAATAACAGCCCGCTGAGTTTCTTGCCGGAGTCTTCTCAGGACAGGGCCGCGTTTCGAACTGGTGGTCCATTTGCCAAACATTAGATGAATTTTTTTTGACGTTTTGTAAGTGCCGTATTAATGGTCTATACAGAATAAATGGTTTTTGACTTTGACTTTGACTCTTAGTTTTGAGGAAAATAGTTACATATATCATGTTTATCATGGAGATCCTTGGGGGAGGCCTATGCCCAGCAGTGGGCGTCGTTTGGCTGACATGATGATGATGATGATGATATCATGTTATGTATGAGGCTCATGCCGCAAATTTCTGAATGTTTTAAGGCTATTAATCGTCGTTTATTTAGGATATACCAAAATCATTGTGTTAAAAGTGAATATTGAAGATATTTAATCTCGTATAACGTATATCCTTACTAAGAGTGTTCTGGCCTTGAGGTATCCTTCCTTAAGGAATATAAGAGTTATTTATAACATAAAAAACGTTGAGAATACAAAGCACGTGTATATTTAATGAAGAATACTCCTTATCTCAGGGGTGTATGTGGCCCTACCTACCTTCACCTGCAAGCCGGTATACCTGCTGATTTATGGATGTGACTTTGGCGCAGGTTTTCCCCTCGAGGTTGGTAGCTCCCATATAAGGTGTATAAGTCTAACCAAAAGAAGTGTAAGGAGTGAACGTACCCAGGACTCCGATGTTCAAGCCTCGAATGCAACCGGAAACAACGCTAAGAATGACGCTGATGGTGACTTCTTATCTCATAACTAAAAATTCATAAAGACTGTTGGCATGTTTTCGTTTACCCTCTTATTAACGTGAACGCGTGGGAATTCATACATGATATTATAGACTACATTCCGGTTCAAGGAATAATGTAGGCGAGGAATAAATGTAACTTAGCGAAAATATTTGCCAAGAACCTTTAATTGCTTTGTGGAAAGGTGTAGGATTCGTTACGGAGAGCAATAGCCTGGGAGTGATGGGTAGGCTGGCCTGTTCGTAGCAAATGCAGGCCCAATACGATATGTTCCTCATACGTGTCTCGTAATCGTAATAGTCGTAAAGACAGGGAAGCAAATCAGACTAGAGATTCACACTATATATCGTGTATTTTTATCGAATGAAAACACATGGTGACAAAATAAATATATACCTATCCACTTTCAATCTAATCGTTGCGCTCGCACAACATCAGGGAGTTTGCTGTTAATTTTACTGTCATCCAGTACTTTCCGGGTACTAAAACAGCATAAAGATCTCCAGTATTCGACATTTTTCAATATTTCGTCGTATACCTATAATAATTATCTTCTTATCTAATTTAGTTTGGTTGAAAATATTGATTATCGAAAAATGATCGATCAATTTCCATTCTTATGTTATTGAATCCGCTTAATAAACATTTCATTGGGACATACATCAAAGTATTCACTATTAAAATAAATATGCATATTATTTGACGTGTCGAAGGTCAATTTGAAACTGTAACCAACTACAATTCCGACTATTACTAGGCCTCTCCCTTTTAAGTTAGAAAAAGTACTGACCTTAATCGTAAAATCTCTCACCGATTACGTTGAGGTGTCTGGAAATAATCAAAAGCCTTACTTAAAATTGATTATGAAATATGTTATATAGAGTGGTAGAGTCAAGCAACAGTCATTTTGGCCGTTGCATGAATGGGCCGACTCGACCGGGGAAGCACCACCCTCTCACAGAATATCGACGCCAAGTAACAGTATTTGAACTGTTGCGTTCCGTTTGGTGAGAGTGCCTGAGCCCAAACTCCTTTCCCATCCCCTCCCAAACTCCTTTCCCATCCCCTCCCAAACTCCTTTCCCATCCCCTTCCAAACTCCTTTCCCATCCCCTCCCAAACTCCTTTCCCATCCCCTCCCAAACTCCTTTCCCATCCCCTCCCAAACTCCTTTCCCATCCCCTTTCCTTTACAGGGTCGGCAGCGCGAGTGTGACGCCACTGGTGTTGCACATTTCCATAGGCCGCGGTAACCGCTTCCCATCAGATGGGCCGTGTGCTTGTCTGCCACCTTAGTTGTATAAAAAAATATGTATTAAATTTTGCTACTTATACAGAATGGGCTGCCATCTCCAGAGAACCCATACATATTCAACGGAGATTTCGTCGACCGTGGCAAGAAGGGTTTGGAAGTGTTCCTGCTGTTGCTATCTTGCATGTTGGCCTTCCCTGGAGGAGTGTTCTTGAATCGCGGCAACCATGAAGATCTCATTATGAATTCTAGGTTAGTCACACACGATGAC
Source organism: Cybosia mesomella (assembly GCA_946251805.1). NCBI lineage: Eukaryota > Metazoa > Arthropoda > Insecta > Lepidoptera > Erebidae > Cybosia > Cybosia mesomella. The sequence continues at coordinate 17,155,369 of OX276392.1, forward strand.
ACGTACTTTCTTGGACGGTCTCTTGTATTAGCATGAGGTAAACATAGGGTAAACAGATTATTTTTATACTTAACCTACGTTTATTACTCTATGCTTAACATAATGAAGCTTTTTGTTGAAGAAAATCTCGATTCAATAGGTTGAGAATCCATGTTTAGACATTTTTAGGGTTCCGTTGCCAAATGACAAAAACGGAACCCTTATAGATTCGTCATGTCTGTCTGTCTGTCCGTCCGTATGTCACAGCCACTTTTCTCCGAAACTATAAGAACTATGCTGTTGAAACTTGGTAAGTAGATGTATTCTGTGAACTGCATTAGGATTTTGACAAAAATAGAAAAAAAACAATAAATTTTGGGGGTTCCCCATACTTAGAACTGAAACTCAAAAATTTTTTTGTCAAACCTAATTTTTTTTCTAAACTGAATAGTTTGCGCGTGAGACACTTCCAAAGTGGTAAAATGGCCCCCCCCCCCCTGTAACTTCTAAAATAAGAGAGTGATAAAACTAAAAAAAATATATGATGTTCATTACCATGTAAACTGCCACCGATAATTGGTTTGAACCAGATCTAGTGAGTAGTTTTTTTTAATATGTCCTAAATCGTAAACTGCAATTTACCCTTCATTTAAACAACTCAAATACAAAAATTTTACTTGCTGCTGCGGAACCCTTCATGGGCGAGTCCGACTCGCACTTGGCCGGTTTTTTTTTATTGTTAACCCCTATTTAAATTCGGTTAAAAATAGATACAAATGAACATAGACCCTTCTCCTTTAACTTTCAGTGATTTTTTGCGCTTTGTCAACGTTTAATACCAGTCTTTATTATAAATGTTTCAATTTGGAGTTTAATTTGTTTCGATGACGCTATACGAAGCAAATGGGCTGTGAATACTAAATACTGTAATACCGAATGAACCTTTCAAAATAACTACCACTACTAAACTTTCGTTGGGTGCATGGGAAGTAGGGACCCATCAAGATTCTAGCGTAGGCTTTTCTCACGGGGTTAGGGAGTTTGATGGCAGTCGGTGTTGTAGAAGTTACGACAAACAAAATCATGAGGAGTTCTCTCCCCCCCCCCCGGTTTCCTACGTGAAAGCCTCAGATGCAACTGGGATCATAACTTGTATGATGATGACTATGACTAAAGTTGTTGTTTTATTGTACTTTAAAACACTATTTCTGTTCAGGTACGGTTTCATAAAAGAAGTCCAGCAGAAATATCGGGTGAGTAAAAAACAGCAATAATATATTATCTTTTCTAAAACGGTGAAAATATGAGGCTCATTTTGTTATATACAATATTGCTGTTCAATACAAATCGGTGATCGTAAATCCGATAAAACGTGGCGCGAACTGAAAACAAATTGAGGATATCGCAAATTCGCATCGGCATTTCGTATATTTTTGCTCCTCTATAACGAACACTATGTTATGGAAAAGTGGCATTAGAGATAAATTCGAGACTGTCTGAATGCCTTTTCTAGATAAGCTAGACAGATTTAAGAGCTTTAAATTTTAGTAGGTACTTGGGCTGTTGAAGTTTTATTGTTAGAAAAGTTTAAAGGCTGGCCGTGAACACTTACAGAAGTTAAACTAGTTTTAGACATTAATCTTAGCAAGGTTTTAGATTATTAATGTATTTCATTTAGGTTAAACTCTAATTTAGGCACATAAATGCTTTAATAATTATAATATCAGGTACGTGTAGTATAGAGTTCCATTATCTGCCTCTGAGTTGATGAAGCCATTTACTCGTAAATATCCTTTGCTACCAAAGTTATTGCCCAACATTTGCGTAAAGTAAACATTAAATAAGCTGTTTATTTGCTAGGTTGTTAAAGTACAATATTCATTTCCCTACAGGAGCTAGCCAATCAGACTCAATAGATCACATGAATTAAAAGCGTTTTTCTCGAGTTTTGAGTAATTGTCTAAAGAGTAAGTACGGTCAGCGACAAAAGTGGATTAACACTTAAATATTTACAAACGTTTTTTACATTGGAATACATAAACATCATAATGAATATATATATAGTTTTATAATTCTCAGAGGACAAAGTTAATATATTTCATGTTTTGTTTATTATTTTATGAAAGGTTTAAGAGCTAAGGCACATAATAAATAATAGTACAAGTGCTAAGGTGATTAATAAATTTGAATTTGTTAAGCCACCTTTGTCGTTGACTGTACATAAAATCAGATTGAAAGAAAAAATAAACTGCATGATTTTTAAAAGATTAATTTTTTAAAAGAGCCTCGATGTTTGTTTTTGGCGTGCACACAAGTTTTATGAAGCGGCAATTTAAACGTGTTCACAGTGGAAGTTAAGATAAAGAATAAATACTAAAAAATATATGTATTGTGAGACATCGACTGTAATTTTCTTCGTATCGAATATCTATTTTAAATTTGATCACATTGATTATTGTTACAAAAGAATATTTTGTAATCAAATCTTTAATCTAAAAGTACTAGCATGAGATTTTTCAGTATAAGATCTTTTTTTAAAATTCGATTTAAACTTTCGCCACGCCGACGCGACGACGGGTAATTTAATAGCGTTGAGACAAGGCAACGACGGACCTTGTGACTGAGTGATTGGACCCATGACCGCATATAATTTAATCAAAACAACTTACGTTCTAAACTAGCTTAAACCTGTTATCTTTAATTTTTCTTGTGATTAGAGGTTTTTCACGATAGCTTCTGATGTGCGTTTAAAATGCTATTTAGTTTTTATATTTCACATAAGGGTAAAGCATCCAACTATTACTACAATGAATCTTGAACTAGTTCATTATGTAATGTAATAAAAATAAATCTGAACATAGCTGCATTCATTACAATATCATTTCAAAATACAGATAACATACTTACTTATGAAATTCAAATACTGATTGATAGAATAATTTGCAATAATCAAATAATTGATATTAAACCATTCATCAATAACCCCTTTGTGCTTTCAATCACTTGTAATTGAACTACATATAGTAATTAACAGTATTGTTGTTGATCAATTTCAATTACAAACATTTATTATACAAGAAAGCGTTAATATAGTTAATTCTATAATATACATCAAAATTAATTAGGTACGCCTTACACTTGATATACTTCCAAAGTAAATAAAATTAGTGTGATAACGTGGCGGTATTACTTTCGTATCATTTATTATGTCGTAGAATTTTAGAACAAAACCCGACCCTTAGGTATATGCTAGGGGGGTGCTTGGTTGGGGACCTCCACGCGGTGCACCCTGAGCAACGGAGACAGCAGTGCCTCTCTCCTAGAGCGGGAGAGACGCTGCCGCCTACGGCCAACTCCGACCGAGGCGAGGACGGCCCTGTTGAGGGCTGTTCGGAAGCTTTCCACGTGTCCCTCTGATTAGCAGATGGCACAGTGGAGAGCAAGTAAGGGGGCCATCTCGAAACCGGAGATGGCCCAGGGTCAGTCGGGGTGCGAGGGATATGCTCTATGGGTAACCTTACACCCCGGCGTCTTAAGACCCGAGACGGCGTGCGGTTTTAGTCGGTTCAAGCCCGACATAACCGCCCCCGCTGGAGACCCCCCGCTCTCTAGCGGGGGCAGTATCCGAAGGGATTTCCGCACGAAAAATAAAAAAGGTAAATGCTAGGGTTATATCGTCGGTCGGTTGATGTTACATATTGTTGTAATATAATGGCTATACGACCACTACGTGGCTTACGTAGCCCAAAATGCCGGAGCCTTAAAGTGCCTTGAGCACACTTCACATTTAAAATAATTTCTGCAACATTAGCGCTCGACATCACAGCAAAGAACTAAAAAACTTGCTATATATATTGAAATAATTACTCACTTGTAATATTCCCCTATATATTTTTAATAGAACACCTGACCGCGTTTTCACCTCACGGTTTTATCAAAGGTTTTTATTATACATAGTTACTAAATATGTGTATTATAGTAACTATACTAAAGACCTTTGCAGATGCCGTGAGGCGTAACCGCAGTCAGGTGTAATCGATTAAAAGTATATAGTGGAAAAGCACAAGTGAGTAATTATTTAAATATATATAGAAAGTTCCACCAAGTGCCATCAAGCAGTATAATAAATAAAATGGATAAAATTACATCAATGCTTTTGAATATTGCTTCAAATTAAACTTCTTATACTTTAAACGTTGCCAGTAAAACGAGTCTTGTAATGGAAACGCTAAAGCTGAAAATCGTATCAAACCAACCTTTTTTTGTAAAACAGAAATAAAGATTGACATTAAAATGTAACTGTTTTCATTCAGCACAATGCCGAGCGGATTCTGAAGCTGATTGAATGCGTGTACCGCTGGCTGCCCCTCGGAACTATCATCAACAACAGAGTATTCGTCGTACACGGAGGTATATCTGACACTACAGACCTGGATATGATACGAAGCCTTGAGCGTGATAAGGTATGTTTTACTTTCATAAGCCATTTCATCAATTCACTAACCTGGAAATTATTTACTTTAAAAATATGCTTTTAAAGTAATTTCTACTGCATTGTTCTTGAATTTCATCCAGTAATTGTGAATCCTATATATTGTACACACATCAAAAAAGTCTAAGCAACATGCTTAATGTTACATAATTCTAAATATTATATTGGACAATTATTCTACTTTTTCACCATAGGTGGGCAGGTATGTAATCTTTTTGGTTCCAGATTACCTACTGGCTGGTTAGAAAAAAAAACTCTTGTGTTTTGTTTTTTTTTTCATAAAATTAAAAGCTGATACATTAGTTCCAATTTAAATGTGTTTTCTTTTGATAATTAAAATTTGGTATCGTTTGAATTTTATAGTTTTAACCAAGTATTAATAGAGATTTTGATAAAATTGAATTGGGGTTTATTCCTTACGTTATGGAGCGACGTCATTTAACCGCTGATGAAATGCAAAGAGCTGTGGGAATAATACAAGCGGGAAGAAACCAATCTGAGGTATCTCGCCATTTTGATGTGAACAGGAGCATTATCTGCCGTCTGTGGCAGCGTTACACTACGACAGGAAATCCCGCTGAGCAGCACCCGGGCCGTGGAAGGAGTACAACTACTCGGCAAGACCGATACATACAACTAACCGCAAGACGTCAACCAATGTTAACCGCCAGAGAGATAGGTTCAAGGCTACAAAACTCAAGTGGTGTTGTTGTTAGCCCCCAAACCGTGTGAAATCGAATGCATGAGTACGGTCTACGAGCGCGACGTCCAATCAGGTGCCCGCCTATACGTCACAGAAATGGCGCTCGTCGAAATGAATGGTGTAGGGAACACATAACGTGGACCCAGGAACAATGGGACAACATTTTATTTTGCGATGAGTCTCGATTCGGGTTTAGGCCTGATACAAGAAGGGTAAGAGTGTACTGTCGTCCCCGCAATACTGCAAGACTGAGGTGCGTTTAGGAAGTTCATCCATACAACGGATCAACAGTTATAGTATGGGCGGGTATTATGAAGAACAGACGAATTGAGCTCGTTTTTGTAAATGGAAACATGAACACTCAAAATTACGGTGAGGATGTTCTTAGGCCTTATGTTCATCCATTTGCACAAACCCTTGGCTCCGATTTTAAGTAAATGCATGACAATGCACGTTCTCATACAGCGATGCAGACTAGGGAGTACTTGGCAACAGAAAACATCAGGGTGTTACCATGGCCTGCACAATCGCCAGACCTCAACCCCATCGAGCATGTATGGGATATGCTCCAGAGATGTGTATTAGAGGACCTGGACGGCGTGACAACAACCCAACAGTTGCAGAATTTGCTAAAACTTCATTGGGAGTGATTGCCGCATGATACCATTAACAAACTCATCGATAGCATGAATAATCGGTGCCAACAAGTTTTAAACAACAGAGGAGGATACACTTAGTAATAAATTGAAGAATTCTTTAAGAATAAATAAATTTTGGTTAACGATTTAATTTTGTTTTATAAAGTTTATTTTTCTTTTGTTGTTTGTTTAGTTGTACTTTTAATAAAAAAAGAACAAAACAAAATCGAGTTTTTTTCTAATCAAACAGGTTACATACCTGCCCACCTATGGTAAAAAAGCTAGAACAATATTGACCAATATAATTTGCAGAATATGTAAAATTAAGCTTGTTCTAAAGATTTAGATCGGAAAAAGAGAACATCTAGAACGGGACTCGAACCGTAGTTTGCAAGAATTAGGGTAGATGGCTCCAGCGTCGCCTTAAGACGTATATAATATATCGGAGAATTTCGAATATCTGGGACGTGTCTAGATAGCTCAGCTGGTCAGAGCATCCCCTGTAAGGGACTGGTCGCGGGTTCAAGTCCCGTTCTAGATGTTCTCTTTTTCCGATCTAAATCTTTAGAAAAAGTAAGCATGATTAATTGAATTAAGCATGTTGCTTAGACTTTTTTGATGTGTGTATTTCTAACTAGGACGGTTACCAGCTTTGCAATCAACCCAAACTTAAGCGTAGCGAGATTTGCCTATCCAACAATAGGTCAACGTGACCGGTCGACTTTTTCCATTGATTTTGTTTTTCGGTGATTATTCCTCGGTGGTAAAACCGATCTGGACATTCGACCCATTACGACACTCAGTAATATCTACTTGATCACCGTTGCAAATTTGGTTGAGATCGGTCAAACAGTCTCGGAGGAGTATCATTTGTTTGAAATGCAACTTTCTCGCCTTCGGCTCGCTACGCTTAATAATTGTATCCATCTAAACATTCTTAAGTATGTTAATAGATGATAACGATGACATTCGAAGAGAGTGAACTTATTGTCTTATTTGGTTCGTTCACCCTGTAACAAAGAAAATATTTGTTCCAGTATGTGTCTCTTCTGCGTCCTCCAGTAACTGAGGGATCAGGTACGGGCGCTGAAGTTATAGACAAAGTGGAATGGAAACAGGTAAGTAACTACCAATCAATCAACCACGATTTTATCTACCGGTTTTCGATCTTTCATTGCCGAATTCTTGGCACCGCAATATTTGTTTTACAATGAAAACGCATTAACTCATTGCCAATTTATTTAATACAAAGAATGTGATGAGCGCAAGACCGTCGAGCATATTAGAATGCTTAATAGTATAATGTGTTCTTGCATGTTCTACAGATAATGGTAAAATTATAGCTGACTATGTTATTCAATTATAGTCTAAGAGCAATTTTATTGAGTCATTTGCTTAAACGAAGTGTTAACACCGCTGAAATGTGTACCGTAACCGTAATAAGTACTCATAATGACATCCGGAAAGACTCTCTAAATCGAGAGAATCTAAATCTATAGGTATGTTGAAAGTTACTCAATTTCGAACAGATTCCCAGATGTATCCCATAATGAATGATCTTGATACATGGACTAAATATTTAACAGCACGGTAACCACATTTTTATAAAATTTTATGATAATACGATTTTAAAACAAAAGTTTTATTTAAAATTTAATTGAACTTTCAACATATTTAACCGTTGTGTAGTTCTTCAAAAATTTTGATGTTGCTCTGTTTAAAAAACAAGCAATGAAGGAATTAAAATAATTTAAAGAAAAACAAAAAACTAATTTAAAAAAATACGGGTTAAAATTAACTCAAATAAAAACTAAAAAGAAAGAAACAAGCCCAGTAGTTTAGAATTCTGTTAAGTAATACTAAATAACTACACAATTGAAATAGTTTTATAATCGATACACACATGAAACAAATCATAAATTCTAATGCAGAACAGAACGACTCACAGTCGGGGCCCCTTGGGAAGATTTGATTGGTAAAATTTGAATGGGCCCCGACTGTGAGTATTTTTTATTTTATACTTTTTAGTTACGATTCATTGACTTCGTTATAAGATGGTATATTTCGCAATCTAGTCATTAGATAGAGGGAGTTAATATCGTGGGGATTATTAAGTAACTTGCGGTGGTCTAAACTACTGATGATTAGTCCCTCTAGAGACCTAACTCGGCTCAAAGCTACATATGCTTGACCTTTAGCAAAAATGCGTGAAATTAAGTCAACCACAGCTCGGTCCAAAGTAGTTCCTTGGAGCTTGTGTACAGTTACACCCCAGCACAATATCAATGGCAACATTTTTCGCTCTATTTTACCCTGTCCGCGAAGTGCATCGAATTCTGTCGTCGATGGTTCGATTCTGACTCTTACTCCAGGAACATTGTTTTTAACTGCTTTGTCGTCAAATTCTATATAAACAGCCTGTGGCAATTCTCCGGGTTCCAATTGGTCCCTCCGAAGAGCTGGCCACTCAATTGTCCTTATAACACCCATTGGTCCGTTAATAAGACCATCGGTAACATTCAAATTTCTTCGTAACATAACTCGTGATCCTAAACCGAACAACGGTAACGGTAATACGGTAGGGTACGGAACCCTAAAAACAATAGGAATTAATATTAAAAATTTTAAATTTACTTAGTCAGTTAAGTCAGTTAACTATTCTCTCTTAGTGAGCTAAAATCAGTTGTAAAGTATGAAAACTTAAATCCATAACAACGAATTCAATTAGTAGACGCGGAGAATCTTAACACCGCGATTCACAAACTTGCATCAAATGAACAACGCCATCTATCGAACTTGGTAGTAAACTTTTTTTTACTCGGCGACTTGGCGATGAATAAAAGTTATTAAAAAAAAACCCTCTGTGCGTCGCACAGTCGGGTAAAAAGGAGTAATAACTATTAAAAATAAAGTAATAAATAAACTATTCGAAAATTACAATCTGTATGGGACTCATCGGATAGATAAGTATATGGTTCACACTTGCCTATACTGAGTCATTACTGCTACTATTAGAATAATATTATATAATCTGTAGTCATTACTGAGTCTTTGCCAAGTAAAGCATCACGCCAGTCAGCAAAAGAAAAATATTTGAAAAAGTTCGTATTTAAAATCCGAGCCAAATTATTAGTAGCCAGGTTATTTAGTAAACGAAAACGCAAAGGTCACTTCGGGAGTTAAGTATGGAATAAGGTTCCATTCAAAAACCGTGGCTTTAGGGGCGCTTAATTAATCTTTTATTAATGTGAAAGCTAAGTACTGGACACGTTGGTTCTTATTAATTTTAATTCAGATTTTTAGTTATTTATTTTCGGTGACATTCTAAGTATAACTTTTCTTGCATAATTGATACATGAATGAATGATGGAAGGAAAATCGTTGAGTAGAGTAAAGGATTAAAAAATATACCTACGGAATAAGTACAAATTATATTTTTTATTATTTAAAACGCGCGCGGAGGTCGATTATCGTTTTTTGGCCATATCTGCGGTTATAGTTAACCAATTGCAATCAAACATACGGTGGATTTTAAGTCTGACCGAAACCATTTTAGTACAAAAAACCGCATCAAAGTCCGTTCTGTAGTTTTTGCGTCCATCGCGAAGAAACAGATAAACAGACAGACAAGAATTAAAAAAAAAAGATTTTTGTGTTCAGAATCGTTCATTTAACTTATCCCAAGTCTTTATTTTTATATCTCCAAAGCACAGACAAAACTAGTTTTCATTTTTGCATTTGTAGATTATATTAGTTTATATCGAATAAAGTTCATTGAGTGGCTTTGTCTCCGATATGAGGTACACAAATGATCTTATCTTGGTTTTTTCGGGTGAAAGCAATTTGAACATCTACCGTCCTCCGCGTAATACAATTTACCCGGGTAAGACCCCTACGGATTGACACAAGATAAACTCGTCTACGTTTCTAACCGCTTTATGAAGTTTCCGTCCCAAAAGGATGGTTCTTCTAATAATTTGTCGCCTGCGCGAGATATTTTATTCAATTCAACTTTATTTGCAATATTCCTGCTGAATTATTCGGAACTCAAAACAAACAGGAACTTGGTAATAATGCTAACAAGAAATGCACGGGATGACTTTAGATATTGTATAAAACCAATAATTACCTTACTTACAGGGGGAATTATCTGACTAACTGAGCTACCTGGCCACATCCTAGATATTCGAAATTCTCCGATATATTATACGTATCGGGGTGACGCTGAAGCAGGTAGCTCTGTTAGAGTATTCCCCCTGTAAGGGACCGGTCGCGGATTCAAGTCCCGCGTCCCGCTTCAAAAAATTCATTGAATCATTCATTCACTTTCCGTTTCGACGCGCGACGGTCTGCCGCCGTGTGCTGCTTAGGGGACTGGTTAATTGGATGTAGTTCTAGCCTCTAGTTAAACCATGTTCATTGTCTATGACCGAAATCCCGCGGAATCACCCAAAAATCAGGGGTGTAGGTTGAAAAAGTGATAAGAAATTGGTATTTTTTTAATGATAGTTCAGTTGGTACATATACCTAAATCTTAGTATGAATCAATCTACTTTTTAAGTTTAGTTATTGATCTTATGTTAGATAGAACATAATTCCGAACCAATTTTCACTTTTCTTAAATCAAGATCATTCAATATACAAGTGAGCTACTCCAGTACAATAAACATGGTAATAATGACGGTGCTAAAATTACATATGTGCTCCTTTTATTCCCTTTACTGAAAGAAAACAAAATGGTGCGTGAATTTTGGCTGTGATGAAACGCTCGCTATTGTTATGCAAACAGTTTGCAAAATACCCTAATCATTTAATCACCTACCTCGTTAAAGCGCGGCTGCACGATGCTGATTGATAACAAATACAAGGTTTTATTTAGCTTTCAATAAACTCCTAGTCAATAAATAACCATATTAAAAAGACGGAAATATTTAATGAAGTCACTTCCCTTCGCAGTAAAGCAGGAAACAAAATATAAAGAAAATAACTTCATGATTTTGCATGGCGACGCAGATGAAACTATTTATAAAAGAGAAAAAACCGGCCAAGTGCGAGTCGGACTCGCACACCGAGGGTTCCGTAAAAATATTTTTTATTATAAGTATGATGTAACTAAAAATTTACGGTTTTCGGAATTTTTCCTTTATCTGTACTATAAGACGTTACTTCGTACTAAATTTCAAGATTCTAAGTTCACGGGAAGTACCCTGTAGGTTTAGATTTCCGTGCGAGTTTCGAAAATTTGCGGAAATTTGTGGCATAAACGGCTGTATCTTTTGATTACTTTGGCTTAGAAGTTTTTTCACAGCTCCAAAGGACAGTAGACCTGAGTATTAGATATAAATTTCAATTTGATACCTCCACGCGTTCCTGAGAAAAACGGTCTCGACAGACGGACAACGAAGTGATCCTATAAGGGTTCCGTTTTTTCCTGTTCAGGTACGGAACCCTAAAAACTGTCAAATATATTTTCACATAATCATAGATATTAGATATATTACTTCGGGCCACCAACCAGGTGGACACCGAAGTCTTAAAACTCTTCTCGACCACTTTTCTCGACGTTTCACATGATTCTAAGTCTAATTAAGCAAAAACAAATTTTGTGTCGGTCTGTCTGTTGGTCTGGATATCTGGATGTCTGTTTACGCAATAACTCAAGAACCACTCATCCGATTTAAAAAATTCTTTCGCCAATCACCTTGTTTGGTTAATGGGAAGAACTGATCAGATTTTGGGGTTTGTACGTTCAAGGTTTCGGGTACCTACCATACAAATTGTCCCTAAAAATCTAAGTTTGGCCCGAAGTTTGACAATCACTGTGTGATTTCCGCCCCACTAGATTATATAGTTAAGATTACGTTGTTTATTTAATGATTAAAAACCGACTATCATAAAAGTAACAATAAACAAGCTCTATAAGTTGAATAGGTTTCTTTTATTACATTTTTTATATGATTATACCAATTAGATTTTCATGAAACAAAATTTTAGTCTTGACTTGAAACCGTTGCGAATAGTGAAGATAAATTGCTTTTCGTCTTCTAAATCATATTAGGTACTGTTCTTATGAAACAAAAGCCATTAACTCTTTGTTTAGAATCCACAAGACGCCACAAGAATTTAAGAATATTTCGTTTACAATGAGTGTGTTTGCTTTTGCCTTGTTTAGTTTTAAATCACTTTGTGACTTGACGAAATGGAGAATTTTTTTATCTCATCAAAAGGGTCAATATCCATTTACACTACACTATTTTATTACAAGCTTTCAGTTGGCCAATATTGTCATACTTATTGTTTGTTAAGTACTTACTAAAAATACTTAAAGAAAAAAGGTCATTTACAAATAACATAAAAATCATCTAAAACTTAAAATTCAATCGATGTGAAATAATAATGACGTTCTTTAAAATTAATTACTTATTATAAATCTAGAAATAAATGATGTTTTATAAAGCGTAAAAAGATACGTACTCTTGAATTTATAAAATATGTCAATGATGTTTATAAAACGTCCATGGCTCTCGTGACACCTACAATACATAGAAGCTAGGTTCAACGAACCCGTGAAACATCTATCTTCTTCTTCTCTATAATATAAAATTGAATCACTGAATGTTTTGCTAAGCGCAAATCTCGAGAGCAGTTGAAACGATTTCGCTAATTCTTTTTTCATAATATTCCTTGAAGCACGAGGATGGTTCTTACGGACAGAAAATTTAAAAAAAAAGACTGAAAAAAAGCACTTTTCTATATTTTCACTTTTTTATATTTTCTAGCTGACCCGGTGTCTCGAATAGCAGAATAAGTATTTAAAAAAAATAAAAAATTAAATAATCGACTGTTAGGCGGTACGAAGTTCGCCGGGTCAGCTAGTTCACAAATAAAGTGAACTCATCATCATTTTAGCGTTGATCTCAGTTACAGTCCGGTCAGCAGGTGCACCAGTTAGCAGGTGAGACTAACTTGGACCCCAAAGATCTTAGTGGGACCCCTTTAACACCATCTGTACTTATCACTTACTATTTGCTCAGATTTATGTGTGTACTTCGGTGAGGTGCCCCTGGGATTTCCGAGCTTCTTTCAGATTATTTACATCCATGTTCCTATACAAACCCAATTGAGATCCGCTGTCTATATACCTAGTTATTCGAAATGGTTTTATCTTTCAAAAAAAGTTTATGTAGTTACCCAGTAAATGGATAAACCTATTTATTGTAGGCCCCAGTACTATTTGACTGTACTAGAATGTAATTTAACTTATTGTGGTTTCATAGCAACAAATTGATTTTGCACGAATGAGCTTAGTTGAAAATAAATTATATAGAATAATGTAACAGTATAATATAAAAAGTATTAAAAAGTAAGTACTTTAAAATTATTATTTTTTTTACTTGCGGAAATCCCTTCGGATACCCCCCCCGCTGGCCAGCGGGGGTGGTTATGTCGTGTCTCGACTAAAACCGCACGGTATCCTCCCCAAGTGTCCGTTGCCGGGCACCCCGGGTAAGCCCTCGAAAGTATAACCCCAGGGTTGCCTTCGGACTTTGGCCGCCACCGCGGCCTCGCCTGGTGGGGTCGGGTTTTATCCCGCTTCGGTGTATTATTATAGTGTGTATTTTACCCATAACGAAAAGTTATGAAAGAAAAACTAGTCCGATTTTGCTCAAATACGAAGCCCTTGTTCTTAATTCCCAGTATACAACTTCTATAGTCACTATTAAAAGACACCTTCCAGATGAAAATCAAACTATCAAAGCAGGCGTATATGTAACAGTTAGTTACAGTTACGAATAGAGAATAAGAAGCAATTATTTTAAACCCGTTCACGCCTCTTTCTCATTGGGGTAAGCAAAGACTACATATATTTCCACTTGCTACTATTTGTTTCGCTTCGTTATTTTATAATAATTGTTTTCGTACATGCTCGCTGGTCCTGGGGACTGACTTTCCTAAACTATAAACTTATATTCAAAGTACAATATTCTTTCCTTTCTTGACTACACTCGTATCAGTGACATTCAAATTGTTTAGTAGTTTGTTGGAGTCACTCTTATATCCTAACAGTATAATATACTGCTTAGTGCAACTCGTAGCAGCTTCGTTTATACTTGATCCAATTACTTTACAGTAAACCCGCGGAGCCGCCTTGCGCTTAACTCAAATTCCACTGCACTCCCGTGTGAAATAAGCAAAACTTCTCAGCGTCACCAACTACGACTAAGCTACAAAATCATTTGTTTAGAGCATCGTGCAGTAGTAACATATGATGGCATTCCGCATTTCATATAGTCGCAGTATGTACTTATACCGTTTTTTGTTTTTAATGACATAAATTGTATTATAGCCTGTAATTAATATTTTCTGTTTAATTTTAATCAATTCATTGGTATCTATAATGGTTCTTACCGTCAGGTAAGGTGGAGTCATATTGACGTGTCTTGAGCAAAAATAAAAAAAACCGGCCGAGTGCGAGTCGGACTCGGTTCCGTACAATTATCTATAAAAAGGACTGGCTAGGCCTGTCTTTGGATTGGTAATCATTCTTAACACATTAAGACCCCTCCGTGTCTTGGAGAACACGTTAAGCCGTCGCGTTGATTCCGGTTATACGAACAGTATTGGTAGTTTAACAGTGGTAGTAGAACTGTTGGGTTGTGTAGTTCAGATGGCCGTCGCTTCACGGAAATTATTTAATTCGGTCGCTTCGTAGTTAGCCTGAAAAGTTGAACCCAACTGAGCTTGGAAAAGGCTCAGAAGATGATAACTATTAGCAATATACTACTCAGGGTGTTGTTTTCAAAAACAATACACATCACTTATCTTACTTAACTTGTGCTGTAAGACTGCTTTTTGCCAAGTTCCGTGATTCTAGATCAACGGGAGCTAACATATAGGTTTTCGACCCAAAACCTACAGGGTCCTTCCGGTTGACAGATAATTGTTAATTTTAGTTAAAAGCAAGGTCTTTCAGCACAAGCAAAGGAAAACTTCCAAAAAATGAAAAAAATTGAGGATTAAGGTAAATTTTGGTACTTACAGACAGACCGACAAGAGAGTGATCTTATAAGGGTTCCTTTTTTACCTTTTGAGGTACGGAACCCTAAAAACAAAACACAAAACCTTGCAGAACCAGCATATTACATACAGTGCTATTTTCGTGAACTCCTCCAGACTATAAGGACAATCATACACGTCTTCAGACTATAAATGCAATTCTTAGCTCTCAGAAAACTTTTAATTAAGTCTGTATCCATTTTATTCAAAACACATGTGTACACACTTATCTGAGGAAAATAAATTATATTCGTTTGATTTCAATGTCAAACCGAAATAGATTCCATATTTTAAGTATCCATCTGCATCATTAATTAGTACAGTTCGATAAAGTCTGTTAATATATTGGGTTCTTTCATATAAAATTGGCGTTTTGTAAGGGAGGAATATAAAGTCGATTTTTGTTAAGTATAATATATTTATTTAATCAAAATATGTACCATTGCTATCTATGCACTTTTGCCATCTCATTGGTAGTTCATTAATCCCTTTACTAAAAAAAACCATTCGAACGGGAATCAATAAAATCTTTGAAGGCGCTTTGGACTGCCTCATCGGAGTTGATTTTTTTCCCTCGCAAGTTATCCAAATTTCGAAAAAAAATGGTAATCTGTTGGAGCAAGTTCCGGGGAGTACGGTGGATGTCTTAGATATTCCAATTGAAGCTCCTGTAATTTGGTAGCCGTCTGTTGTGCAGTGTGTGCTCTAGTGTTGCCCTGAAGCAGCAGTAGCCTAGAGCGATTGACCAGCCTCGGTTGTTTAGCAGCTAGCTTTTCCATCATGGTTTACAGTTACTGACAATAGATATTCGCCGTAATCGTCTAGCCCGATTTAAGAAAGCTGTATTGAACGAAACCGCCACTAGTACACCAAACGCTCACAAGTGATTTTTCTGATGAGTCAATTTTTGCTTGGGGCAGGATTTGGCTGGTTTGCCAGGGTTCAGCCATTGCGATGAGCATTTCCGATTATCATACAGGATCCACTTTTCATCACAGGTAATGATTCGATTTAAAATCCCTTCATTATTGTGCCGATTGAGTAATGTAACGCAGCAGTCGACGCGCGTTTGTCGGTTTGCTGCACTCAATTCATGAGGTACCCACCTTTCAAGCTGTTTCACCTTCCCAATTTGCTTCAAGTGGATTAAAACAGTTTTATCACTAACACCGCAGCCTGCAGCTAACTTGAACGTGTTTTGCGATGGATCCGCTTCCACAATACCCTTCAATTCTTCCTTAACAACTTTGATCTCCGGCCGTCCACGGTGCTTGTTCTGCAGGTCGAAATTTCCAGAACAAAAACGTTGGAACCAAAAACACACTGTGTTTTCTTTTGCGACACCGCCGCCATACACATCATTAATCCTTCGAGCCGTTTCTGCAGCACTGGTGCCACAATGGAACTCATACTCGTAAATAACGCGATATTTCAAGTTTTCCATTGTGTAAACTGAGTGACACTAAGAAAAAATCAAAAGAGGAAAAATCCCAAATAAATTACGGTTTTCAAAATACAAAAACATGAGTCAATAGCTGTATAAATTTGAAATTGGAATTCCTAACCAAAGAGAAGATATTTGAGATCAAAGTGGCCAGTACCAGACAATACGCCAATTTCATATGTAAGGACCTAATATTATCATGGGAGTGTTATATACTTACAAAGTTTAAAATAGATTCGCCAATTCGAAGTAAATTAAAACCGGACTTCGAAGATTTGATTATGTTGAAACAACATAATCAAATCTTAGAAACATCATATCTTAGAAACTTAGTTGTATGTAAGTGTGTGACGTAGGTACCTTTTTTGAATGTCTTACTACAATATTTGTCTACAATTTTGAATCAGCCTTCAGTGAATTTAATAAACTTATGACTGTCTAACACAAAGCGGGCCGTATAAACTGAGCATTCGCTAAAAATACCAAAAGAACTTGTCGAACTAAGGAGACTTAAAATACATTCATGTATTTAAAAGTTATAGCTATATTTAAATACGCAAGAACTATATAAATAGTGACAGAATGACAGGTGGCAAGCATACTGACAATTGACGAGGCACAATAAACTCTGAAATAACTCGAATAAAACACACAGTAAATTTTAGACTAGGACACTATTATATTTCTGTGTTCTTGGCGTAAAACATTATTGCAGATTTTATAGAGTTGGCTTCAGAACGATACCTTTATTTATCATGCTAAGGTTCGAAATGAGCATGTGCAGCTGATTTAAAGTTCTAACTACCAATATTGTACAATCAACGCGACGGCTTAACGTGTTCTCCGACGAACAGAGGAGTCTTAATGTGTTAAGAACGGTTACCAATCCAAAGACAGGCCTGGTTAGTATTGCTGAACCTTGCAATGTGCTAACCTACTCGGTTACCACTTAGCCATGAGTTCAATTGCGAATAGTATATCCCCTAGAAGTGTGACATCTGAAACTATATAACGCGGATCTGGTGTCAACTAGAGTGTTTTTCTATACATTTTGAAACGCCTAATGTTTCTGTAATACAATACATGATAGCAGAATATAGTTTATGCAGAACCCATTATACTTATTTGTGCATTTTTTTTGCTCTTTATGTATGTTCTCGCTTCGCTTTTACTAACTAGCGGCCCGGGACCCGGCATCGCCTGGGAATAATTTCGTAAAAAATGACCTATAATAAAATATATAACACCAATCAGGTATATATAAGATGGCTATAAGAAGCTTTAAGATTGAATTTTGTGCTTCTTACTTTGAAAATGATGGACTTTCATACACCCATTCATCCCTTCTTTTACCCCCTCAGTAGCAAAATATTTGAAAAATGCTGATACAGAAGCAGCTATATGAAATTTCATGCTTGTTACTTCGAAAAAGACAAACTTTCCATATGGCGTTACTGGTAAATGTATATTATTACTATATGTAAATTATTTATTATTAAACAATCTCCCATTATCTCTTAGGAATGAGTTAAAACCAAAAAATATAAAATTCAAACATTTTTTGGCAAAGAGGACAAATTATTATTGAACTGTCAATAATATTCGTCTAACTTAACAAAACAAATAAAGAAGAAAACGTACCTATATACCTACTACATCAATACAATTTATATATAATTATACTTGTACATAATATTACACATACACACATAATTCATATATTATATTATTTCCAATATCATTACAATTCTCGGAACATTTAACAATACTCAAATGATATAAGCAACAGACACCATTTAACCTTCAAGCAACACATACTATAGATGCAGTATGTATTCTGTTAATATACTCGGAGTGCAATAAAAAATAGTTTGCCGGTTGGCGGGCGGTGGAAGTGCAAGGCAGTGCCGTTTACATTGCAACCTATCCACTGTAAATTTGATCAATTTTGTCTAATGCACTTACTAAGTGATTGTCAATGAAAATAAAGAACAGCAAACTCAAATGTGTTTAGGTGGCATCATAAGAGTATTGTATGGAATTTGTAATTTTATTAAAAATACTATTACAAGTTCATTAGATTGTATAGATGACGCTATGGTTTCACCAGAAATACCCCGGTGTGATAGTAGTTCCGAGCACAAATTCAAACTAGGTTTATGATTAAATTTATATTACAAGTGAGAAACTAGACTGAACAGATGACGCAATGGTTTAAGTGCTTACCTCACCAATTGCAATTATGATGTATTTGAGTGATTCAGAAATAATTATTCCGAGTTTGGATTTACTGTATACGTACTTACAGTGCTCGGCTTTTAATTTTGCACGTCGAGAAGAAAAGCGATAGTTTAGCTAACGGCGGCTTGATTCGGTTTTGTAGTGCGCTCTCTTTACCGCACATTAGACTGGCAGTTTGGTACCTTTATAGAGTGGTTAAAACCATTTATGTTCATAAAATATTAAACTATAAATTCGAGTTCAAAGCGGGTATTGTACGTTGGATTGTAGAGTTTTAAAAAATATTTAGAAACTAAAAAGTAAGATATCAAAACTATGTAGATACAATTTGCTTGAAAAATAATTCTCATTCTCTCGTGCGAATTACACCCCTACTGACTAGAGATGTTGTGTGAAAATTTGGACGGCTCTTCTCATCAACTGAAACAAAGCACTATACATGTGATATTTTAGTCAGATTTTCTGTAAAGTGGAGAATACTAATTAAATAAATACTAAAATAAAGAAAATGCTAATAGAAAACTTTAACATGAACCTCTTTTCTGTTAAATTATCAAATTATTATCTCATATGTTTCAATTATAAACATGATACTTACTTACGCTACAAAATAATTTAAACATCTTTAATAAATTGTAACATTGTAGACACTTGCTGTATGATTCACTTCAACATATAGAGTGCCTATTACAAACCATTAGCGAACGTTTGACGTCTAACGGAATTACTAACCATAAGGGAACCACGCCACACGCTATAATTTATATTTATATATTAATTTTAATTAATTATTTATAAGTATTTGATACATACTTTTGTAAGTATTTTCAAGGAAAACAACAAGTCAGCCTAAAATAAAACAATTAGACGTGCCTATTTTCAAACCCCAGTAACGTCATCGTCTCAACTTACACAATATTCTATCCGCGAACACCGAAAATGGTTTCATCGGTCGGCTCGACAGATCGAAGTGTATGAATTGTGTTTTAGTCAGGATTAGTACGAGGCCATTCCCCTGGAACCACTGATGCAATGGATTGGCGGTGTTATTCAGTTTCTGCTGTAACTGGTCAACCGACTTGGCTGTGACTATCTATGAATATGTCAGCGTCCCCTACCGCATCCGGCAAATCGTTCCATAGCAGGGAGAACAGAATATTTGAGGCCGGTGAACCCTGAGCTATTCGCATCTCAGATTCTACTGGAACCGACTTTACTGCCTCCACATCCTAACAACGACCTGCGATCTTTCTGACATTAATGCGGTCATCAATGCATGTGCTGTCCCACCTACGCCATAATGTTGAAGTTTGACAGCTAGTACACTACGGTCAGCAACATCGTACGGCTTTGACAGATCGCAGCATATGAATGCTACTTGCTGCTTATTCTCGCGTACGGTTATAACACGATGTATCAGATCACGCATTAACTTAAAACTTTTTGAAAGAATCCTTCTAAACCGCTTAACTACTGTGCTTGAACCCCAACTTATCCCTGAACACGCCAGGTTCCGACCGGGCAAATCGTGTACTGTCCAAACCCTCTCCCTCACTCAGTACATTGAGGATGACTTCGAGCGGCAGCAAGTCACTGGTGCCGTCTTTGTAGACATGTCTGCTGCATACGACACCATCAACATAAAGTAACTTCTCGTTAAAGACCACGACATCATTATTTCAGATTTGTCCAGATATTACGCGAAATCCTTGGGAACCGGCGCTTTCAAGTGTACCTTAACAGCACCAAAAGTCGCTGGAGAAATTTTAAAAACGGTCTTCCCCAAGGAAGTGTTCTTGCCCCAACTCTTTTTAACATTAACATTTAAATGACCAACCAATACTGCAGAACACGAGACGCTTCCTTTACGCCGATGACCTTGACCTTGCGCTCGATGCTCACTCGCCTTACTTCGAAGACGCCGAACAAATGCTGACGTCTGCTTTGGAAAGTCTCGACCAATATTACGTAAAAAATGGCCTACGGTCAAATTCATCAAAGACGCAGTCGTGTGTTTTCCATCTGCGGAGAAGAGAAGCTAACCGAGCGCTTAGGATATCGTGGCGAGGCGTTGACATCGAACACTGCCCACATCCCCGCTATCTGGGAATTACTCCAGATAGATCCCTGACCTACAAACTGCACTGCCATAATGTAAAGCACAAAATTGGTACCAGGAATAATCTTCTAAGGCGCCTTACAACATCTTCCTGGGGTGCACCCCTCATGTTCTTAGAACAACAGGTCTCGCCTTGTCGTACTTCCCGGGCAAGTAGGCATGTCCAGTGTGGCATTATAACGAGACCTGCTGAATTATAAAGGGCTGCCTCAGACCCACCCCTCTCAAACTCAAACTCATTTATAACCTGTTATACCCACGCGCAGGCATCGCTCCACCGCATGTGCGTCGACAAGTAGCCTGGGAAACGGAGAAACTCTCGCAGGAAACCGATCCTAGACACCTCTATTTACCCTGGGGTTATCCTTTCGAGGGCTTACCCGGGGTGCCCGCCAACGGACACTTGGGAAGGACACCGTGCGGTTTTAGTCGATACACGACATAACCACCCCCGCTGGCCGGCGGGGGAGTATCCGAAGGGATTTCCGCACGTAAAAAAAAACAAAAGGCACCTCTATTTGACCACTCTGCAGCCCGAGTCCGCCTAAAAAGCCGAAAAGCTTCATTATTAAGGCCCCAAACAGCATAATAATCCACAAAGAAGCAAGGAAGCAGCTCTGGAGCTTAAATTGCCTCCTGACTTCATCAATCCAGCGGAGAAACTGCCAGCGGCTCACGACTTGCAGTGGGCTACCTGGCTTACACTGAAACGGAGTCGGAGTGTGACTACGGTGCTCCAACACAGGACATGGCCCATCTATTGTCCTGTCCTCTGTGCCCCTCTAATTGCACTAGGAAAGACCTAATGGAGGTCACAAATGCTGCCCTTTCATTAGTCGCATTTTGGACCGATAAAATTTAATGACACAAAATATTATATTTATCTATTATGTATAAATTTATACAATTAATCTATTCTATCTACTCAAAATCTCGTGGCCGTTAAAATGAAGAAGAAGAAGACCATAACGGTCCGCAGGAGGGCAACTGTGCTCAGCCAGTCAGGCACCGTACTGAGTATCAAAAACCTTAATAATAACTTAATCTTCAAAACCGAGGACATATTATATTCATAAAGTTAATTCAATATAACGGCCTGCGTCACTCTCTTTTTTTAATTTGATATTAAAATACTAAAGAGAAATGTGCCAGCAACAAACTGGTATTTAAATCAGCGGTAACTGTCACTGCGCCAATTATTCTGCTTCCGACACTTCCCAGAGTTAGTAGATAAAATAAATAAGATTTAATTCAGCTATAAAGCTTAACTTAACAATTTTGAAATGCTTAAGTTGAGCTTTATGATTAAACTATGTTTTGTCCGCGGCTTTTACCGCGTGGAATTCTGTTCTCGTTCCTGCTTCCCATGGGATACTATTCCAGGAATAAAAGTAGTTAAGGCCCTGTCTGGACGCAAGCTACCATAATTATGCTTATTTTTTGTTTCTAAGATTATTTCTCTCTCTCTAAGATTACTGATGCTAGACAGTTGATTTTTTTTATATATACAGCTAATTATCTACTGTTCACGCACATCCAAAAACATTTTGGATAAATAGAGCAGTTTCTTGTTAAAAAAATTGCAAAGAAACACTCTTTGAAATAAATTTTTCGTTTCAATTATCTCAATATTTTTAGCGATGACATATATATTTTTTGTTACAAATATAAAGAAAATTTAATCAACTAGTGGAATATCTACAAATTAACATCCTCAAATCCGTCATATTTTTTAAATAATGTATTTATCCGTTTGCCGCCAAACAAATCAAACAAATCAAACAGATAAATAAATCATTTAAAAAATATGACGGATTTGAGGATGTTAATTTGTAGATATTCCACTGGTTGATTAAATTTTCTTTATATTAGTAACAAAAAATATATATGTCATCGCTAAAAATATTGCGATAATTGAAACGAAAAATTTATTTCAAAGAGTGTTTCTTTGCAATTTTTTTAACAAGAAACTGCTCTATTTATCCAAAATGTTTTTGGATGTGCGTGAACAGTAGATAATTAGCTGTATATATAAAAAAAATCAACTGTCTAGCATCAGTAATCTTAGAGAGAGAGAGAAATAATCTTAGAAACAAAAAATAAGCATAATTATGGTAGCTTGCGTCCAGACAGGGCCTTAATGTATAATTACAGACTATAATCTACCACTGTACTAAATTTCAGCCAGATCCGTTCAGCCCTTATTACGTGAAAAGTAACAAACATCCATACTCACAAATTTTTGGGTTTATAACTATATAAACTATATATACGGCCTCTGTGGCGTAGCGGTGTGGTATTCGACTGCTACGACAGGATGCGCGGGTTCGATTCCCGCTCAGTACAAATATTTGTATAAATGAATATCTCTATTTGCATTGGTCTGGATGTTTCTATGTATAATATGTATGTATTTACAAAAAAAGTATATAAGTATGTTCATCCGCATTCTCAAACCCATAACACAAGCTAGTTAAACTATGCTTACTTTGGGTCTAGAAAGCGCTGTGTAGAATGTCGTAGAATATTTATTATATATATATAATATACGCTATAAAGACAAACAAATACTTTGATTTGACTAACGAGTTAACCAAAAACGGCTACGTGGTTAAACTCTATGCCGTAGAAGTAGGAGCAAGGGGAATTCCAGCTAAATCCCTGTACAACTTACTTAAAGACCTCGGATTGCCAAGAGCTTCAGTAAGCTCTTTATTAAAACGTATATCAAAAGCGGCATTGTTAGGATCTTACCAAATTTGGATAGGTAGGGGGGGGAACACTACTGACGGTGGAGGTGAGCGCTGATGCATCACAAGGTGGCCACCCTAAACCTACATCTGGGTCGCAAGTCCCAGTCGCCGTCATGGTGTTCCTCTCTGTACCACGCTATGGACCCGGCGACCGCACGGTGAATCCATGGAGTGCTGAGAATCGGATCTCTTTAAAATCTGACAGCCCGGAGAGACGGGATGACTACTGGAAAGACAGTTGACGCTGGAAAGACAGATGACAATTGGAAAGACAATGGACTGCTGGAAAGACAGCCGCGGGCAAGGGCCTAGCAAGCCCTGCCCTAGAATTTATCGCTAAAAGTCCAATAAAGAAAAATACCTCCAGGACAATCCGAGAGGGGGGGCGAAAGAATTGTCCACCGGTGGATAAAACAAACGACAATGGCGAGAATACGGACTTAACATGTGCAACGTGCGGGAAAGTATACAAGAAGAGAGCCTGGTTTCTGAAGCACTTAAAATCACACGATGGTGTTGGAGCAAGTCAGTCGTCTGTAAGTTCTTCAACTATTGCCACGGATAGAGTTGACCCTCATATATCCCAAGGTGAGCCAGAGTGTGACACAAACCAGGAGCCCATAAACATCCGGGCCCGTCTTAGCATTCCCTCTTTAAAGTCGACCACCTGGAAAGCCCACGACCAAAACTTAGCCATCCTGTTAGAGCATCCCGGAACAAAGCAGGATTTAAACAGTCAGGTAGAATCTTTCCAGGTTAGCATTTACTCATACCTATATGAGCATTACCCACCATCATTACCATACGCGCGAAAAAACCGAGAAAACGCGTTCAAAATTAAAATGAGAAAGAAAAAGCGGGACCTTATCAAACGACTACGGTTTGCTAAAGCTATGGGCGATAATCAACTTAGTCATCAACTGGCCAGAGCTTTAAGGTCCATACTGAAATTAATTCAAGGAATTTCTGTCCAAATAATAAATGAAAACAATAATTTTAATAGAGCAAAACATGAAGTAGAGTTCGATAAGGACCCGTTTAAGTACTCGAGGAATATTTTTAGCGACAGAAAGCAAGATAGGCTACTGCTAAGTAACGATCAGATCCATAGCTACTATAAAAGTAATTATGAGGTGCCTAAATACGAAAAACAATACAGTAAACCAAACGCGCAAAAACCATTAGGCCCTCATTTCACATTTGACTGTAATCCACCTAGCTTAGACGAAATAGAACACCAAATCAAAAAGAAACCAACAAAAACCGCCCCAGGGCCTGATGGCATACCTTACATTATCTATAAGAAATGCCCATCGGTACGTAAACATCTTCTAAGCATATTCAATAGGATCTGGTCGAGTAAAGAAGTCCCAGCGGCCTTCGGCAAGGCTAATTTTGTGCTCATTCCAAAGAAAGAAATAGTAACTAGTCCAAAAGACGCTAGACCAATAGCATTAACCAATACAATTTCTAAAATTTTCTTCTCATGGCTTCAATTTAAAATGACAAATTTCATGATCAATAATAACTATTTCAGACCAAACCACCAAAAAGGGTTCCTACCCGGAATTTCAGGATGTCTGGAACACAATTCTTTACTGGCGGAAAGTTTAAAAGATGCCAGATCAAATGAAAAGCAAATAACAGTTTGTTGGATAGACCTAGAAAACGCTTTTGGCTCAGTACAACACGAGCTTATGTTGTTTGCATTAAAATGGTATCACTTTCCGTCCATCATTTGGGAAATAATATCCTCTTATTATGGTAAATTAAAGTTTGTGATTAATACCAAAGATGGATACACGCAACCTTTAAATTATAATGTGGGTTTGTTCCAAGGTTGCTGTTTATCACCTATAGTTTTCAATATAGTAATAAATATTTTAATAGACAACATTTCCACACACGACAAGAAGTGGGGCTATCGGTTTAAGCTAAACGGTAAATATACGGAGTCTATCCTCGCTTTCGCGGACGATTTGGCAATACTGACTCGTAACCCAAAGCAGTGCCAGGACCTACTGCGTAGAGTAGACGATTTCTGTACATGGACAGATGGAATGAGAGCAAAACCTAGCAAATGCTACTGTCTATGTCTGGGTAGGCGGGGTACCAGGTATACTTCATATGACCCAGGGCTTAGTATAGGCGGGGAAAACGTTTCAACTATATCTGAAACCGTGCCTTTTAAATTCCTCGGAAGAAAGATTGACAACAGAGGTTGCACTCCAGCTTTGGACGAATTAATTGATAGTTTCATTATCGATTTAAAAAAGGTAGACCAACAACCAATAAGTAATGTTAAAAAAGCTTGGATCTATGACAATTATTTAACCTCGCGTCTTAACTGGCCGTTTCTTATATATGATATAAACCAGAGCCTCCTCAAAAAACTAGATGCGAGTGTCACGAAGACACTGAAGTCGTGGCTAGGGCTAGCTCAGTCGGCCGACCCGTCGGCACTATATAGATCCGCGAATAATTTTGGAATGACGCTTAAGAAGCCATCAGAACTCTATAAACACCTAAGAGTAACTAAAATGCACGTCTTATCGGAATCTAAAGACGAAATAGTAAAAGTCCTTCCAAAAGATGAAAATGCATCGGAGCTCGAATCACGCCTCCAGTTCCATAAAAAATTCATGATAGGCTCGCAGACTGGTAGAGTAGGTCTAGGTAATATTCGGAGACAAACAGATAAAGAAATAACAAAATCTTTTCTTCAAGCAGACGAAAACAACACCTATAAGGTGCACGCAATGAACCTAGAAATGCAAAACGAATGGTTGACTCTAGGTGAATTTTGTATTCCCATAGCCTTAAAATGGCGTACCATAATATACGACTGGTCACCGGCCTTACTTAAATTTTACCTGAATGCATTCCAGTTGACCCTCCCCGACCAAAGCAATCTGGTCAGATGGGGAAAAGCCACAGATAAAACATGTAACTCATGTGGTGAAGCAACTGGTACGGCTAGGCACCTACTAGTGGGTTGTAAAACGCTATTAGACCGGGGTCATTACTCGCGCCGTCATGATAAGGTATTAGAAATCATACGTGAGGCTGTAAGTTTGGCGGTAGCTAGAGCGAAAAAAGGATTAACCACAAACCAAAGAAATGACATTGCGTTTGTAAAGGAAGGCTGCTCAAAGAAATCACTTCAAAAGCCTTATTCAATTTTGATAGCTGCCGTTGACTGGACAATACTCGTAGACACGTATGAGAAGCACTATAGGATACCGGAGGATGTCTGTGCCTCATCATCCAGACCCGACATATTCCTTTTTTCACGATCGCATAAGCGTGCAGTGCTTGTAGAACTCACAGTACCGTGGGAAACTAATATACCTAAAGACCACGCTATAAAGACAAACAAATACTTTGATTTGACTAACGAGTTAACCAAAAACGGCTACGTGGTTAAACTCTATGCCGTAGAAGTAGGAGCAAGGGGAATTCCAGCTAAATCCCTGTACAACTTACTTAAAGACCTCGGATTGCCAAGAGCTTCAGTAAGCTCTTTATTAAAACGTATATCAAAAGCGGCATTGTTAGGATCTTACCAAATTTGGATAGGTAGGGGGGGGAACACTACTGACGGTGGAGGTGAGCGCTGATGCATCACAAGGTGGCCACCCTAAACCTACATCTGGGTCGCAAGTCCCAGTCGCCGTCATGGTGTTCCTCTCTGTACCACGCTATGGACCCGGCGACCGCACGGTGAATCCATGGAGTGCTGAGAATCGGATCTCTGTATATATAATTAGTAGGTACTTTTTATAGCTGAATAATTCTATAGATTCTTAGAAAATTATATTTGTTAACGCGTTACAGTTTCATTTATTGCCTGGGGAGTACATCTAACATTTTTATTTTGTATTTAAACTCAAACTTAAATCACTGTCTTTATAAACTTAGGTCATGAATGCTTATAAATATTATGATTTACAGCCACATTCACAAAGTAATAGGCATAGCCGATGGAAAAAGATTGTGGTTAAAAAAACTCACTGCCATTTTTTTTTGAATCGCCATTTATTGCAATAATTATATTTACAAATCATATCAACAAGTCTGATGCTGCATCTGTTGCTATTTTTATTATTTACACACACAGTCACAGTGTGGTTGGATCATTCACTTTAAGAAAAAGAAGAGAGTAATAATGTTATGGTAGTGCCTACGTTACGTACTACCAAATTGTGGGTCTAGTGAAGATAAAAGAAGATGCAGCAACCCGATTCACGACACCACATCAAGTGATAACACATGATTAAGCACGACGGCAACGTTCACAAAAATAAACTCATCTTGGTAGCTTTTTTTTTTGTGCGGGTATAACCCGCCCCCCCCCCCGCGCCGGCCAATAGCAATAATTCAAAAGTAAATTTTAACAACAAAATAATTTTATTTTGACTACTTCTATTTTTTCATAATTGTTCGTAACAGTACCCCATAGCGAGTAACGGTTTACTCATTGTTTTTGTACAAAACGAACTACATTTTTTGGCCGTTTGGTCGAGACTGTACTCCTCCGGAACTACAATACCGATCTTGACCAAAT
This sequence comes from Cybosia mesomella, assembly GCA_946251805.1. Classification (NCBI taxonomy): domain Eukaryota; kingdom Metazoa; phylum Arthropoda; class Insecta; order Lepidoptera; family Erebidae; genus Cybosia; species Cybosia mesomella. The sequence goes on from OX276392.1 coordinate 17,183,362, forward strand.
TTGCCATGGTGATAGTGTAGACACCGCTGAGTGTTTAGAGGGGTCAACAATACAATGTACCATTGAGGAATAATCATGATAAACAGTTCCACGAGCGCGCGGCCTTAGCTATGAACGCGACCGTGGTATGCCTTATTACTTCGGGCCACCAACCAGGTGGACACCGAAGTCTTAAAATCACGCAAAAAAAAAACAAAATCTTACACCTACTTTTTATCACTTTTCTCGACGTTTCACATGATTCTAAGTCTAATTAAGCAAAAAAAATATCGGTCTGTCTGTTGGTCTGGATGTCTGGATGTCTGGATGTCTGTTTACGCAATAACTCAAGAACCACTTATCCGATTTAAAAAATTCTTTCGCCAATCATCTTGTTTGGTTAATGGGAAGAATTGATTAGATTTTGGGGTTTGTACGTTCAAGGTTTCGGGTACCTGCCATACAAATTGTCCCAAAAAACTTTTACTAGTGAGTTTCTTTCGAGTTATCAGAGTAACGCGTATTTGACTTTGACATTTGAGTGACAATGACAATACGTATATTGTATATTTACATAAAACAACCAGACTCTGAAAGAAACTGAAATATAAAATCATTTTTTTGTGTTTTTGACGTCGAAGACGTTTGATTTGATTTCATTTTCTTCATATTTATTGCTCAATATATAAAGACGCGTCGAATAATATAATAAGCCTAAGGTCTGTAATTTTGAATAAAAATACTGCAAAAAATATCTAAGTTTGGCCCGAAGTTTGACAATTACTGTGTGATTTCCGCCCCACTAGTTTTTTCAAGTAAGAGTTCTGCTCGCTCAGCTCAATTTATTTCGGTCGCACCCTGCACTGAATTCCTAGTTAAAATCTCATAGACTATAATATTCGTCTTACAAATTCTGAGAAGAGTACATATATAGGAGAGGTTTATGTCCAGCAGTGGACCAATACGCTACATCGATTGATTGATTAACTAATTTATTATATAATACATGTTCAAATAAAGCCTAGTTATGCACTGTTCTGTCAGGGCATTTTATTTTCAAATTTAATAGAGAAGGTATTATTAGGTGTCAATTTATAATTTTACAGCCATGGTTTACAGTCAATCTTAAACACTAGACTTTGTTTTAATTGAGTTCAAGTACAAATTTTCTAATTAAGAAAGTTATTCCAAGCTGTTAAGTTGTTAAATTTTTTTTTTTAATTACTTACTTGACCTTGCTTTCAGTAAGTTGCAATCGCAGTTACATAATTGCATTTAGGATTTAATTATAGTTTCATCAAAATGTTGCTACAATTAAATAGTAAAGTCGATGAAATTGATGAATATTGTTAAATTATGGTTTAAATATTGCTTAGTTAATATAAAATTGACAGTCAGATTAGTCTTTCTTTTTTTGAATAAATAAAATATCTAGAAGTAAACAATAGCCTACTTGAGTCACTAATATTTAATGTTAATTATTTTATCTGTTGTCTCTTTTTTATCGTATTCAAAGTAAACGAGTATAGTTATAGTCTACACGAGTTAGCCACGCGTAAGGTTTTATGAGGAACGAATTAATATTTTATTAGATAGGCACATGACATTTTTATCGCAGACAATTCAGCCAGAGGTTTTATTATTTATTTTATTACTAGCTGTTGCCCGCGTGGAATTTTGTTCCCGTTCCCGCTTCCCATGGGAACCTATTCCAAGGACAAAAAGTATTCTATGTATTATTCCAAACTATAATCTAATCTATCCCTGTACCAAATTTAAGCCAGATCCGTTCAGCCGTTATAGCGTGATTGAGTAACAAACATCCAAACATCTATAATATTGTTAGGAAGTAGGATACGATACGATAATATAAAATATTTACTCTTGCCATTCTTTTGATCACGAGGAACCCCATACCACACGTTCATACTCGTAGGGATATATACATTTATGTGTACTTATCTGTATCGGGCATTTTATAGATGGTGTTCTTATCATTTCCCTTTCTTTACTGATGGGAATGCCTTCGTTAGGATTACTGTACTGGTACTGATTTATTTAACATTTTCATGTACGTAATTGGCGCCAAAGAAATTCTGAGAACTCAAATCAAATCTACGTGAAAATGAGAATTTACTTTTTCGATTCGATTCGATATCTTCCCTGATTTCCTATTTTTAGGGTTCCGTTGCCAAATGGAAAAAAACGGAACCCTTATAGATTCGTCATGTCTGTCTGTCTGTTCGTCCGTATGTCACAGCCACTTTTTTCCGAATCTATAAGAACTATGCTGTTGAAACTTGGTAAGCAGATGTATTCTGTGAACCGCATTGAGATTTTAACATAAAAATAACATTTTGGGGGCTCCCCATACTTAGAACTGAAACTCAAAATATTTTTTTTCATCAAACCCATGCGTGTGGGTTATCTATGGATAGGTCTTCAAAAATGATATTGAGATTTCTAATATCATTTTTCTCTAAACTGAATATTTTGCGTGAGAGACACCTCCAAAGTGATAAAATGTGTGCCCTGTAACTTCTAAAATAAGAGAATGATAAAACTAAAACAAAAAATATGATGTAAGTATATACATTACCATGTAAACTTTCATCGAAAGTTGGTTTGAACGAGATCTAGTAAGTAGTTTTTTTTATACGTTATAAATCGTGAACCGCAATTTACCTTTCATTCAATCAACTCAAATATAAAATTTTATAAAAACCATTGTTATGTTACTTGCTGCTACGGAACCCTTCATGGGCGAGTCCGATTCGCACTTGGCCGCTTTTCTAATACTGAGTATTACTTGTAGTTGGAATGATTGACGTATCCTACTTATAATATGAACGCGAAAGGTTGTAAGTATAGTTGTATAGATTTTTATTACTCTATCACGCCGAACCGTTCTGGCTGAAAAATAGTACAGGAATAGATTATAGTCTGGAATAACTCACAGGGTACCTCTGGTTTTTTATCCCTGGAATAGCTTCCCATCGGAATTAAGAACTAATTCCACCAGTCTTCAACAACTAGTTACTTATAAAGTCACAAAACAAAACCATTGCTCCAGGTTTAAGCAATCAACCTCAGAAATGTCTTAGTCAGTGGTAATTGGGTTTTCGTGTCTCTTTCTCTTAGGTATTTAGGTCGACCGAGTGAAATTGATTAAGGGTTGTAGTTGACAAAATAGCCGTAGCAAGAGGTCGGCAGGTCGCATCCGCACATTTTATCAACTTTATGGAGGCGTAAATTCGTAACCTTTCAATTTAGAGCGTACTACGTCTAAATAAATGTTTAGTGTTATGCCTAACCGTCATTGTCGTAATTTCACTGTCGAAATTACTCTATCAATTCTGAAACTGCACAATTCACTAAATAATAGTCGGCAAATGTAATCTTATTTTTAATTAAGTTTCATTTAATAATAAATAGATTTAATAATATCAAGTCTTTGTTACTTTTTAAGGGATATGGGAATATAAGCAGGGATATAACGACAAAGATTTGAAATACAGTCGTGGTGTTCCAAACACATTCCAAGTTACTTACAAGTTAGGAGATTAAATTATTATAGTGCTCGATATTATGACAGAATATGTTAAGAAGTAATGAAAATTATGTAAAATAAAATTTCGTATTTTTGAACATTATGGTTACTGAAGTTTATAGCAAACAAGGTATGGATAATGATTTTCAGACAAATAAGTTTAGGAGAAAGAGGGACTACCCGTTTAGTTAGGAGATGATGGGGCCCATTGATGCACAACAATTCAACCTCATTTTCAATGGATGAAAAGCATCATATTTGAAAATTTATTTTGACTATGCATTAACTAATATGAAAGTTATTATTTTTTTCTTTGCATTATTCTGCCCCACCCGAAGGGTACTTTGATACATACGGTGCTCATCGCTTCTTCTAAACCGCTGCCCAAAACTGAGTGGCATAATGCGCGTCGTGATTGGCCGGCTAGTATGCAATAAAACTTTATAAAATATCCACAAAAAATTTAATTTCCATATGTAAAATCAATTGCAACTTCTTCATAAATAAAGTCGATTGTTGTGTGAAATCGAATAATAAATCCAAGTCCACGTAGCCTAGTCTGCCCTACCCCTAGAGTGTTATTCAGAATCGCGTAGGAGCGAGGCTTTTTAGTACATTATTAGGATAAACAAACATTAAATAATTAGAATTTTGGATTTATAACTTGCCGTTTTTTGTATATTATTGATTTTAATATTCATGACAAACTAATTTAGTGCATATTGTTTTTAGAGATTCCAATTTTATCGTATGTGATATTATGTAACATAAGGTTCAGGCAAGTTATCATATAGTCACAAATATATAGTCACAGTCAGAGATTGTCTTCGGATAGTGGAAAGGTTATTGAGATTTAATATTTTCTTTGGATGTCATGTTTGAGTTATTAAACCCTCAAAACGTCGCGTGGGGTCTTTAAAAGTTCAGCTCTTACAAAAATGCAAAACAACTACTTTACAATATTGTCACTATTCTCTAACTTTGTGTAGCTTCTTAAAAAGGGTTATAATTGACACTTACATCAGTAAGACTCAGTACGTACACTCACACCGTTAGATACAGACGTGTATTTCAGCACATCAAAAAATAGGTTGCGTCAAATTATAGAAAAAAGGAAGATATAAGCGTCTTTTTATTTGTTTTTCTTGAATCCTATTTTATATTACATTAGTAAAATGTTTAACAATTGTAACAATTACAAAAATATGAGAAACTGCTTATATTAAAAAAAACAACGTGTTGCACTCCGGGAGTGCCGGCAGAAGTGAAAACTTGAATATTAACGTTGTGTATTTTTGATATTTTGGAATGGTTAGGGAAAAATTTTGCACGAATTGCTTTAATTATCAGTATAAAAGTACTATCATTTATGTGGTAACATACAATATTCATTTATTGCACTATCGTACACAAACATGACAATTTATATTACATTAAAAATTTTACACTTCAGAAATATTACAATTATTTTACATTAAAAAGTTTATCTCAGAAAAATCAAGTTCCATCCATAATTTCAACGACTTTATCACCATCATTATTACCAGAACCATCATCGCCAATATATTTATAAAGTACTCACTCATTTCTTTCGCAATTTCTTCGTCACTTTTTTCATTAATGGATGCACTTTGTTTAATTTCCATTTTATGTCAATAGATTTATGGCACAAAATAGAATAAATATTACAAAAAGTTATATGATGACAAAGTGTTTCTTGCGCCTCGGCCGGAATCGATCTCAGTTTTGACGAAGTCAACGACCACTCATTAGACGAACGCGCCACCAAGGTTGTTCAGTACAGTGTGAAATTAGCGCTTCTATATTTGTTGTCTTACGAATTTTCGATCAGGTCACGTGTTTACTGACGCGAGTTTAACCTTTTTTACCCATTACAAAAAAGTGCACAGCGCCGCTAAAGAAATTTTCACTTCAAAAAATTGGTATGTATATCTACATAGTGTAATAGTGATTTGTATATTGGGCAAATACGAAATAAGAATTTACTTTGTAGGTTATTGTATGATAAAAGTAAGCAGATAATTTAGGATGATGGCAGGGGCCCATACACTCATGGGGTGACATAGACCCATGGCATCCCATACTCCTATGAAGCCCCTTACACATACGTTACCCATAGGACCCATAAACTCATAGGTCCCATATACCCATGGGTTCCATATGCCCATGGGCACCATTAAGATCCATAGATCATCAATATGTGGGATGGCAATCGCTCCCGTAAAAGTCACAATGAACCAGGTTATGGAAAGGAGAAGTAGAAGAGCGTACCCTGGGCTCCAAACTATAAGCTTTGGATGCGACCGGGATTGGACCTCGGATTCATGAGGTTAGGCCCCAAAGCAAAAGCTTCATCAGCAATTAAAACATTACATAGATATTTAGTGGTAGGTAGTAGTAGTATTTGGTAGTGTTGAAATTTAGGTCAGTTGGAATTATGTCGCTGATAGGCACTGTTCCCAATATTGTTTAACACCATTCGATATACGTCTATTAGTACCAATGTCAATCATTAAAAATTCTTGTATTGAATGGACTAATGTCATGAGACACTTAGTACTATTATAATGCCGATACATGACTGAGTTTAAATATTTGTGCATTGAGTAACTACTTACTTATTTACACAACGTATAGTTAACAGAAAACAGTGTACTAATACTAGCATTATACTCGCAAAAGTTCAAGTCTCAAATTTTTATTATTGGATTTGTACATCTGGCACATTATCTATGATGAGGCATTTACGATGTACTTACCTACATTTAAAAGTCATACAATTTCGCTGTGCATCTGCCGCAAACTGACACACGTCCTGCCTCTAACACGCGCACGTTCCGCTTCGGACTGATTGACTCATCGAACGCGTCATATAGGTTGAAAATGTAGGTATTTTGAATTTTCATGGTATAATTCAGAATTTATGTGAATTTTGATAACCGTTTTTCATTCTCCTATCAATGAACTTTATTTTGGTATCAGTTTTATTTTTCTAACCTGAACACAATTCAAATGAAACTGGAATGCGTTTTGGGTTAGACCAATCTTTAAGAGCAAATTCTAACGAGGAAAGTAAAAGACATCGGGTATCAAATAACCGAAAATACTAGTTTGAATAGCCTAGGATAACATATAAGATTTTCAGAATACAGGGACTTCTCATTTTCGAAAAATCCTAATCAAAAACACCCTTCCTCAGGGACTCTCGCTTTTGCTTTTTTGTCCCCTGAGTGGTTTAAATAAGTTAAGTACTCAAAATGTTCTTTTGTTCGTAGGTATTTGACATCTTATGGTCGGACCCACAATGCACTGGAGGGTGTGTCGCAAACGCTCTACGCGGCGCTGGCACTTACTTTGGCCCCGATATCACAGCTTCGTTTCTGCAGAAAAACAAACTTAGCTTCCTTATAAGAAGCCATGAGTGTAAGCCTGGTGGATATGAGCTGCTCCACAATGGAAACGTGAGTATTTTTCTTTGTACCTAACCTACTAACTTTTGCCTCCTGCTACACCCGTGGTCAAATATTTTTTAGCTTAAGTCACCCCCAAAATATCAATAAATTATCATTACATATTAAAAAAAATATGTCTTGTACGATCGATGATATTGCAAGGAGGTAAATCTGCGTGAAGAAAACAACACAAACTTTTAACATTTAAAAATTCAGAAAATGTAATCGTTGAAGGTAAATAAGTATAGGTATATTTTGGGCAATCCGAGTATTATTGATATTGATCCAACAAGAGACATGGAACGGAGATGCCTGTCATGTTGATGTGAGTTATCTGAGCAGTCGAGCAATCTGTGAGCAGTCTATACTTTATAACACCCATGAGATTTCTTAGTTTCAGAACTCTGGCACATAAAATATATTCCCTATATTTTTATAAAATAGGCTCAAGGGACCAGCCTTGTTTACGATACGTACGTGACGTGTTGTATGAGGTGTGCTTTATTGATGATTTGCCTGAGACTAGGACTTTTATATCATAATTTTTTCTGTATTTGAAGTGAAAACTACTTTAGCGGCGTTGTGCACTTTTTTTGTAATGGGTAAAAAAGGTTCAACTCGCGTCAGGACACGTGAACTGATCGAAAATTCGTAAGACGTTTGCAGACAAATAAAGAAGCGCTAATTTCACGCTGTACCTAACAACCTTGGTAGAGCGTTCGTCTAAGGAGTGGTCGGTGACTTCGTCAAGGCTGAGATCGTTTCCGACCGAGGCCCAAGAAACACTTTTTGTCATCATATAGCTTTTTGTAATATTTATTCTATTTTGTGCCATAAATCTATTGATATAAAATGGAAATTAAACAAAGTGCATCTATTACCACTTAAATGATACTACTTTTATACTGATAATTAAAGCAATTCGTGCAAAAAAAATCCCTAAACATTCCAAAATATCAAAAATGCACAACGTTAATATTCAAGTTTTCACTTCTGCCGGCACTCCCGGGGTGCAACTCAGCGGTTTTTTTTTCACCGTGATCTCACATGCGTTAGATAAAATGATATTTATTACTAGCTGTGCCCACGTTCGCGTGAATTTAGATCTAGATGTTAATTTCTATGCGCGGCACCCTAATATTTTTTTAGGGTTCCGTTGCCAAATGGCAACCGCATTAAGATTTTCCCACAAAAATAGAAAAAAAAACAATAAATTTTGGGGGTTCCCCATACTTAGAACTGAAACTCAAAAAAAAATATTTCATCGTACCCATAAGTGTAGATCTATGGTTAGGTCTTCAAAAATGATATTGAGGTGTCTATAATTTTTTTCTAAACTGAATAGTTTGCGCGAGAGACATTTCCAAACTGGTAAAATGTGTCCCCCCCCTGTAACTTCTAAAATAAGAGAATGATAAAACTAAAAAAAATATATAAGGTACATTACCATGTAAACTTCCACCGAAAATTGGTTTGAACGAAATCTAGTAAGTAGTTTTTTTAATACGTCACAAATCGTAAACCACAATTTACCTTTCATTCAATCAACTACTCACATATAAAAAAATTACTTGCTGCTACGGAACCCATCATGGGCGAGTCCGACTCGCACTTTTCCGGTTTTTTATTTGACATATACGTAGTCTAAGTTACTCCTTATACAATCAGCTATCTACAATAAAAAATCCTGCCAAAATTGGACCAGCCACTTCGCAGATTACCCGGAACAAACAGACAGACAAAAATTAATAAAGTATTTAGTACCTATTAGTATTGTACGTAAATACACTTATACTCGTATACGTACAAAAACTTTAATCTTATTATTTGTATAGTTGTAGTAGGCTAATGTCACAACTACCGATTCTAATACAGGGAGGGAACTTAACACCTTATGATATCAAACAAACCAAATTTCGATCGCAAAGTAATGGGTCCGTAACTAAACTTCGAGAGTTATATGTTCAATGAATGGAAAGTCGACAGAACGTTTGATCGAATATTGCTATTTCGAATGAACCGTTTATCGCCAAACGCAACTTCGACTGAACGTTTTATCGAATATTTATTAATCGATGGATTGCTGTTTCGAATGAGATTTAGACATGAAATTTTATGAAAAGGAAGCTGATTCCTGAAGCTGCTATTCTCTGTTGGGGTCACAGTTCTAACCTAACCTAACCCACTTTACTAATTTTCGGACATCAGTCCATCGATTGATAAATATTCGATAAAACATTCAGTCGAAGTTGCGTTTGGCGATAAACGGTTCATTCGAAATAGCAATATTCGATCAAACGTTCTGTCGACTTTCCATTCATCGAACATATAACTCTCGAAATAAAATTACGGACCTCAAAGTAATTGCCGAGAAATCAGAACCTTACTTTTCTCTCAAATCAACATTTAAAAAGCTATTTAAAGTTCAAAGTCGTTGGCGAAGAGACAATAGTGCGGGTGAACAAAATAGATTTATCTCTTGGTAAGATGCAGGGTAATTAGGCATTCAGTTTACTTTTCACGCGTAACCATAATGCCTAAATGACTGGATGTTCGATATTTCAAATGATGATAATCTCATTCACGATATGAATTAGTACACGATATGAAGGAAGGTAGCAGAGCCACGTATGAAAATTTATATAATGACGACATTTCACATATTCCTTGTGAAATGAAATATAGCCAAAGTACCCGAGATGCAGCAGAAAATTGCGTGGATTGTACGATTAGCAGGGTAACGAAACGTGATTATATTTTAGGATAGACATTCTAAAAATGAAATATCTGGAGCAAATTATACATTGTTAAGGATTTTCTTATTCTTGTCGAGTGAAATAAATCATCAAAATACGAGTTAAGTATTTCCTATGATTTATCCTCAACATCCTTCTAGCAATTTCCGGTTTGCATCCAAAGTTTGCACTTTAAAAAGCCAACGAGGCTCGCTTAATATTTTTGAATGGTTTGTTGGTTTTTACGAGAGCGACAGCTGTCTATCCGGCTGTGGATCCTCTTGAGAGGAAAGCCTGCACTAGAGACTCGTCTGTTGTTTGCACCGATTAACTGGTGAGGTTGAATGGTAGAGCGTGGTATTACACCCTATATTTCCTATCACTGTTAGGTACTTGATCCGTGTGTTTTGCGTAAGGTGAGCCACTACATAGTTGTATTCGCATCCTTGTATGACTTTCAATATCTATAGTCTATTGTTCTATATCAAGTGGCGCCAACCTACACAATTGATATGTGTGTGTTACATACTCGTTTAGGTGTACAACATACAAGCTGTATACGAAATGAACTACTGTTATTATTTATGTCTACTACAGTATTAATTAACATAGTAAATCTATGAAATATACTAGTTGTTACCCACGGTAACGCACCCGTGGAATATTGATCCCGTACCTGCGACAGAAAGACCTGTAGAGTAGATACTATCTCTGTGAAAAATTTCATCAACACCCCTTCAGCAGTTCTGGCGTAGTACTTAACTACGCCTTTACCAGTTTGTTACTTAAACAAACTGGTAAATGCAACTTTCACTGTCTAAATTTTCTTCAATTCCTTCAACTTTATTAACGATAAAGCCTTTTATACATACTACCATTCGGAACATCATGTCATTTACCCAGCACTTTGCGGCTGGGACTGCGATATTATTACATATTTCAATATGGATTTCATTTTAAGTGTTACCATAAAATTGAAGCGTTTTGGCGACGCGTTCATATATTATTCCAAGTTGTCTTGCATTTATTAGGTGATTTCACTTACAAAGTTAATTGGTCTGAGGTCTGATATCAGGTCATTTACAAATTCTATACTCACGAACATACATTACTTGGGTCAGTACTGTTTTGTAATAACACCTCTGGCACGATTCTTATTGCTTATCCCTTTACAAAAAATCTCAGTAAGCGTTTCTGTTAGTCTTTTTTGCTATTTGGCATTAATTGGATTATGATGCAAGAACTCGCAGTGAAAACCCACTACAGGTATTTCGTTTGTCTTTAGAAGAATAATAATGTTGTGCTATCATAAAGTAATAAGTTATAAGTATCGAAACTTATATTTAGCACAGGTATTACTCATATTAGAACTCTCCCGGCCCGCCGAGCCCGCAACTTGCTCGCCGCGCGTCGCAGGCGACTCAGGCGCCGGAGGTCGCTTAACCACCTCCGTCCTCCATGAGCGCAGGCCTGGGGGTGGCAGGTGAGGCCGCCTGTCACCCCAGCAGAAGCAGGCCGGGACGGTGGGGCGACTAGCGGCCCTCCCCCAAACCGGGGCAAGACGGGGACACCGTGGTTCCCAAACCCAAGGGGGCCATCTCGAAACCGGAGATGGCCCAGGTTCCGTTGGGGTGCGAGGGATATGCTTTACGGGCAACCTTACACCCCGGCGTTTGTAGACCCGAGACGGCGTGCGGTTTTAGTCGGTTCAAGCCCGACATAACCGCCCACACTGGTGGGCGGGGGGGTATCCGAAGAGATTTCCGCACGAAAAAAAAAAAAGTATTACTCATATTAATACATAATTATTGCCCTATGGATACAAAGGAGCTTTGATTGAACCCAAAATATTTAGAAACTTGGTTATACGAGTATGTACATCATATAATAAAATCGCAACGAGGTGAAAACTGTAGCTAGTTATAAATAAAGCTCAAATTTGAATTTTCTGTAGAAGATCTACTCAATATTTAAATTTCTTTTCGTAAGAAATATATGTAGGTATAATATGTAAAATATACTAGGGCTAGCCCCAACCGTCACCACAGTACCCACAGGACAGGCTTAATGTAGGACTTAATGTAGGGCCAACGGATTATAAATACATTACATTACAACATTGTTAGACTATTTCTGGCTTTCATGAGTTACACGTTACTAGTATTCTTATTAAGCTTGCCATCTGTGAAATATCACTATTATAACCACTCCATTGCAAGGTCGACACATCAAATATTACGCAGCCTCTATATTTTCTACGAAATAAAGGGTGAATGGGAATTCATGTAATTACGTCAACGCGCGTGGTTGACTTGCTGACACGGAAGGACCCTGACCGATTTTCTGCCAAATTGGGTTTTCTTTAAGTACAAAGAAGTCGGTTAGTGAAAGGAAAAAGTTAGCGTCTTTGATTTTCCGTAAAACGTCAGGATTAAGACGAAGTGGTAAGTCCAGAAGCGTAAAAGAGGTGTTTTAGAAACAGTTTTTGGGTATCAACTGCTAAAATACATGAAATTATATTCCTACTGTCGTAAAGATAAAGAAATGCTTTGTATTGTTATACAAAATTTAAACACAATTAGAGTAATTTGCGTCGATAGAAAAAAATCGTGTATATCGTAAAAAATCGGAATTTTATTGAAATTTGACAATTTTACGGGGATTGTAACGAAAAAACAAGTGCAAAATTTATATTTTCATAAACCTTACATCAAATCCCATAAGGTAGTACAGATGGTTTTCTCTTAAATAGAAGTTAATTATTTGAATTATATAAAACATATAGTTAGAGCGCTCGCGCTGACGGTGAACAAGTCGCTCAGTCGGCCGCGAGGCTTCGCCGCGAGTAGACACGTACTGCTTCGTCGCGCACGCTCGCTCTGTCCGAACATCGGAAATAATACAAGGTCACCGTACACTTGACCGGGTACCGGTATCGGCATTATCTTGTCTCGATACCATTTATTGTTTTCTTAGTATGAGTATGAATGCTAATAAGGGTCACCGTAAACTTGACTGGGTATCGGCATTGTCTTGTATCGATACCATTTTTTTTCTGAGTATGAGTGGGGATGTCAAGACCATCTTCACACTATAAGAAAATTTCTTGAGTATGATAAGAAATTTCTGATTGGATATTTCTTATAATGTGTAAAAATTCTTGTCTTCCGCAAGACGTCAAGCAGCCACGCCAAAGCGAGAGCTATGCCCTTCAACTTGGGGGCCAGACTTCGGATGTGCTCTCCGAAGTCCCATCGTACCTACATTGGTTTGTATGAAATTGTTTTTAATACAAAATTGGTGGGAACCAGGAACGGTAGGAATTAAGAACAACCCAAACCAAAACAACACAAATCAACTGACATTCGACGTTTTGCGGAAGATAAGAGTTTTTCCTGGATGCATTCACATTACAAGAAATATCTAATCAGACATTTCTTATCGGACACAAGAAATTTTCTTATAGTGTGAAGACTGTCTAATTGATTTCATTCCATTCTTACTTTTCTTTTGTAAAGTACTTTTCTTTTGTAAATTACATTCTTATAATACATATAGAAACACACCCCGACCAGAAACAAATATCTGTGGGTCACACAAACATTTGGTCCCAGCGGGAATCGTACCCGTAACCTCCTTCATCGTTAACTGGCGCTCGCCCGACCACGCTACAGAGGCTGTTACGTACGTACGAATATACGGTGATCATTTCACTTCTACTTATAGTGGTGAAAAATAAATTGGTACAAAACAATACACTAGTACTATACTATAGTACTTTGACCCTCAATTTCACATCAACTTATCAGAATGATGAAAAAAAATGGTATTCGTATAAGACAATACCGAAAGCCGGTCAAGTGTACGGTGACCCTTAAGGTCCGCGAACATAAAGCGCGGGGGGAAGATGGTTACCCCGCGCATGCTCCCGCCGCACTTCATACCTCACAAACGCACCTCACAAATATTCCATTATTTTGTAACTTTTGATTATTAGATAGGTTTTGATTATATGTATATTCCGGTGTATATTTATTTAATCTCATTTTTGTTCCTAGTACCTACTGTGCTATTATTAGTCTGTTTATTTATATATGACAGTATTTTACATTACACAGGTACAAGAAAATTCGACTGCCAATCGTTGTACTTAATGACTTATTATTTAGACGTTTTACAATCAAAAAGTTATAATTTACCTAACGGCAGCCACTTAGCCCGTAATTGCGGTATACGGGCAGTGGCTCCCGGCCTATACGATACAGGTACTTGCCGAAGCAGCCCTATCCAGTAAGTACCTGCGACAGCCGGTTGGAGAGACTGCCATGTCTCCTCTTGAGTTAATCCTCCATAATAGGTCTTACCGCCACAATCATGGCGTGATCTGCGTTCGGTCGGCCAAGTCACTCTTTCCTCTCGTCTATGAGCACTTGGTAGAGCTAGGACCGTTGCGCATCTATCTCCCTATGCACGGGTTTCAGATCCGCTCCAGCGCCTCCACGCGCCAATTGCTCAGTGACGCAAGGTTCCTCGCCTACCAAGTCCCATGGCAAGTCCCGGTTAGGAGCAATGGTGCTTCTTCCACAGTATACCTAGTCTTTTGTATTAGTACTTACATATAGACAACGATAAATGTAGTTTCATTTAACCTGAATCTAAACTGTTAAACTCTTGGACACAGGCGAGTGTAATAATATTTATAAAAAAGTTACATCTCAGTTTCTTTTATTTCCAAGTAGTAATTTTATTTCGAGATGGCCCTCTCGGGTTTGGGAACCACGGTGTCCCCGTCTTGCCCCAGTTTTGGGGGAGGGGCGCTAGTCGCCCCACCGTCCCGGCCTGCCTTCTTTCAGATACCTATTAATATAACTAAGCTAAAATATCGGGAGCCTTTTTTTCTGTTTATCAACCGATTTATTATTTTATTATATACATTTATCTTTTTTATTGTTAAATAATATTAAGTAGCTAACTTTAAAGTTTTTAATTTAAAAAAATTGGAAGTAATTTTTTTCCCCACATTAACTCAAGATTTTCTCAAACATACACGCCTACTATTCGCTTCAAAATTGTACTAACCATTATGTTTACTGTAATATTATAAAGCCAAAGAGTTTGTTTGTTTGGTTGAACTTGTTTGTCAGGAACTGCTGGTTTGAATTGAAAAGTTATTTTTGTTTTAAATAGCCCGATTTATTGATGGAGGTTATTTATAGCCTATATATCATCACGCTGCTATCCAGGATAGCGGAGCAGTAACTATAAATGTCAACAAATCCGGCAAATTTCTATAAATTATTGTAAAAAGAATAAATTTACGGATGTTTGGGATAAATGGGTGCCACGGGGGCGAAGTCTGTCACGGTCAAAGCCGCGGAGGATATCTAGTAATACTTATATGTGTTATAATTTATTTATGTCGTCCATGTATATCCTGGAAGGGATAAAGCGTGAGCATACGAGTACGTGCGTATATCACATACCTAGTCTAGCTGCCTGGCGAAAATATACTTTTTCTGTTTCTTCCAGTTGCACATTTATTTTATTTTATAATTTTAACACTGTAGATTTTAATGAGAATATAGAATACCTATTGTTATTGAAAATTTCCTTATTGAATATTTGCATAACTTTTGCATTCTTTCAAAAACACAAAAGGGACTCCCAGCCTGAAAAGGCAATCAACCAGTACTTCATAAAAAATGTAATAAATTTATTTTCCCTTGGCAGGTAATTACGATCTTCTCAGCCTCAAATTACTATGAGCTCGGCTCTAATAAAGGAGCTTATCTAAAACTGTGCGGTAATTCTTTGGAGCGGCAGTTTGTACAATACACGGCCGCTGTCTCGCGAACTCGCCGTCTTACATTCCGTCAGCGAGTCGGCTTGGTAGAGTCATCGGCAATGAGAGAACTCCACAACCAGATAATGATGGTGCGTAGATCTTTGGAGGCAACTTTTCGGAGCATGGATTTGGATCAAAGCGGTACGTAGTCTTTAATAATCATCATTACATTATTAGGCATATTATAGTATAGTTAAGTAGTAAATTAGAAGAAATGACGCCAATAGTGTAATGACTGAAAATAGTGTCCTTCTGATTTAACCTTACAAAAGCTCCCTATTCCCTGTACTTTTATGTCAAATGTCAAATCGCGTTTTCTTACTTTTACCCTTTTAGTTCTAATTATGGGTGAATACTTTTATTGTGATTTATTTTGACATGGGATTAAAATATTTGTAGGCTACATATCGATCAGCGATTGGTGTCAAGGGATGGAAGAGACAACACACTTGGGCCTTCCCTGGAGAATGCTAAAGGACAAACTTGTGCGGACTGACCCGGATACTAGACGCGTCCGATACATGGATACGTTTGATTTTTATGCTAGTGTAAGTATTTTGTACAAATGTATAATTAAATGTAGATAACTACTGTTTCCCTCAGTTGGCTTAGTGATTAGTGCAGTCTAACAGGCTTTGAGCAAAAATCTATGTTGCTCTATTACTCTGTATGCACCTTCAACCAATTTCATCACCCTTCATAAATACAAAGGTTTTGATTTTACTTTTCATCGCAGATGGAAATAAAATATCCCTTTAGTGGGTTATAAATATACGATTCAATCGGTATTAATCATCCACGTATTTCGGTATCCCGGCGGGGTGCACGATAGCAATTTTATTTTCAATTTTCTTTTACCTCTAAACCGATAATTTATTGGTATCTGTCTATATTCTGTAAAATCAGCAACATACCACTTTTGGTGGTTATGTAACAATATCAGTATCCCGATATCAAGGAAAATTTGGTCTGATTGGCATCGATTATCGCCATCGGGGGGATTGTTTACCTACTACTGTAATTAAAAAAAAAAAAAAATAGTCCTCATGAAAATTTGTGTTATCGTGAAGTTAATTTAAATTACTAAAAGTCAACACTCAGAACGAGACTGACTAGTTTTAATACTGTAATTCTCAGGCTTTTAAGCTCACTTGATGGTGAGTAGTTGTGATGGCCTTCCACCACGATAGGTCGCTTCCTTCAGTGGGATAGGAAAAAGGAAAGTGATACAGAAAATAGTAAAATTTCCAAGGCCTTGCGTCCGACTGTCTTATAAAACATACTTATATGTTGCTTATAGCTTCTTTTAACATCAAGAATACATATCAAAGTAAACACATAGTATATTAGCGGGCATCGATTTTATAACTAATCTTTATATTCCAAAGTATGGCAGAAACACTTGGTTCCTTAGTAACAATTTTATGAACGAGCGTGTTACATTTACGATCTAAATGTCACAATTTTAATGTAACTTTATCGTTTCCCTTTCAGAAAATTGGCCGTAAAACTGACTCCTCAAATGTCGTTGAAACATTGTATAAGAATAAGAGAAGCTTGGAAGCCATATTTAAAATTCTCGACAAGGATAACTCAGGTAATGTACCTACCGATTAGGTTAAGGTAAAAGAAACGAATCAAATCAAGTACTAATTCATATGCGAGTATGATAGTACGTTCATAGCATGGACAATAGCGATACTTACCTTTATGACAATGAAATACTAGATATTTTTGTGTCATTATTCTTAAATGCCCTAGGCCCACCAGACCTGATTCCTTAACCTGTTCGGACGAACATCATCTCCCTTACCTCCTCACAGCTAGCTTGCACTTCCATAGCGTTATAAGAGAGCTACGCCACACTGATGGAAGCTCTATCATAGTAATTGCCAAATTTATCAAAATTTTTATTGAATAGAATTTATTTGTATTATAGGTTTCATAACTCTAGAGGAATTCTCTGAAGCCTGTCAGCTGATCGGCAAGTACATGCCCAATCCCATGACTCAAGAGCAATTAGTTGATATTTGTCGCTTGATGGACATCAATAAAGACGGGTTAGTTGATTTGAACGAGTTTCTGGAAAGCTTCCGTCTTGCTGAAAAGAGTTTGCAATATGAGGACCAGGAATATGCTGATATACAATCCACTTGACAGGAACTGGACCGTCGTCCTAGTCGGACGGCGGTCGATAAAGATGAGACCGGTGTTGAAATAGAAATACTTAAACTGGAAGAAGATGATAAACGTAAACAAGTAAACTGTAATAAAAATGGACAAGCTCACTTGATGGGTGAAAGCTTGTTCGTACATGACA
The DNA here is from genome assembly GCA_946251805.1 of Cybosia mesomella. Taxonomy (NCBI): domain Eukaryota; kingdom Metazoa; phylum Arthropoda; class Insecta; order Lepidoptera; family Erebidae; genus Cybosia; species Cybosia mesomella. Next base: position 17,201,264 of record OX276392.1, read on the forward strand.
CGGAGGATATCGAGTTAATTGATTGTGAGGATGTGCCCAAGCGACCTGGCCTGCTTGAAAGCGATATGTAAAACCTTCACAACACATCTTCCTGTACTTGTTTGAAGTCAGTGTAGCCAGATCCTTTCATAAAAATTCCTCACTTTCAATTCTTTCTGGCATAATGTATAAAGAACAGTGTTTATAGCTGTTTCATTAATATTTTGATGGTCAATTTTTCAATTTTAATGACTGTTTAAGAAGTTTTATTGTGTATTTTGGGACATCCGGCAGCGCTATAAAGTATTTTACTTTAAAATTTAATATCTTTTTCTGTCATAATTCACCACTACCATAAGTTCACTCTGTATTTCAGTTAATACTTAAGTAAAAATAGATTTGCTTAATCAATAACGTAAACATGGCAAACATTTACATGGTTTACTTCCTATAGTTTAAAAATACGACTATAAAAGTTTATTACAAATTAATTAGGAATACTTACAAATTGATTACTAATATTATATAAATTGTTATTTATTTATGTTATAGTTCATTTAAATTTAAATATGCTTGTTATATATTCGATTCGTAATAAATATTTAAAAAATATTTAAATATAGTTTGACTATTAATGTTTTTGTCGCAAAATTTGCATAACATTATATTATTACATAATTGGTGCCAATGTAAAACAATGTCAACAATAAAAGTTTGTATTAAATTAACTATACTGAGCGACAATTACATGAACAAATTTATATTTAAGTACATTATGAACTTTTATGATGCTATTAAAGATTAACGAATGGGAACAATGATACAGATGACACTACTTCTATGTACTGTGTATTTCCTGTAGCCACAATCGCGCCAAAAGTCAGTTCTTGCACTATACACGTTTCACTTTTTTTAGAAGTTTTGCATACCCTATGTACCTACCCCAAAGAAATTTACAACTTATGATAACAGTTATAAAAGTGTGGAAAGTGCGCTGATGATTGTTGTTGGCTTACTATTTACCATCAATATATATGTATAATGTAGTGTAGAGTGTGTTATTTATAACATCATTATATAGTCTACATCGAATCTGAATTGAATTAAATTTGATCTTATATTAAAATAAAAAGTTCTTTATTCAATAAATTTTCATCTTATAGAACCCTAGATTAAACATAAATTTTCTGTATTTTGTTGATAGAATGAATAAATAATCTGTGTTTAGCGTGTTTCTAGTCATTAGTAGAGCATATACATATCTTTATACTCAATTATTAAGCATTCCAATCTTTACCAGAAACAACGCATTACATTATCGAAAATCTCGTACATAGTCGGCGTTAAAAGTAGCCATTTTACTGTTATCTTGAACCTAAAATTGCCCACGTAAAAGTATTTAAGCTAATATCAGTGTCAAAAATATTTACTAGAAAAAATATTTGCTCGGAGAATGCTCGATACTCATACATAACATTATTCAGTAGTATTCAGTCTTGCCTATAGAAGAATGACATTTTAATATGAATTCGCTTAATTCGTAAAAATTACATACTACACACGGATTGTAATATAGCACGTTGGTAAAAAAGTGAGAATCCGGCTAAGATTAGTTGGCTTCGGGTTTGTAGAGCATTCTCTCTATTGTATATTGGTTTAACAGTTAGTAGATGAGTAAAACTATTTGAGTTTTTAAAATATGAAAACGATAACTTCGGTTTCGACTATTGTTAATAGATATCAAGCTGTAGACATACGCTATGTAATAGAGAAAACGCTTTACAAAACCGAAGCAAGCTGGTTAACATAATCGGAATCTCACTCTTTTTCCCAAGGTGCCGAGTCAAGAACCGGAAACTGTATGTATAGTTTCAATCGAAGATTCTATTAGTAATTACCCATAATATACAGCATTATACACCTATCTAGATGTTTTTTATGTTGACGTCTTGCTTTTTCTTCAAAAACTATTACGACTTAATTGTAAATATAAAACGAGCAATATAATGTATTAACACCTAAGCCTTTATATTTCTGACATCTTGCATATCGGTAGTGGCTGTTGCTGTACAAGTAGGTACAGCCATTTAAAATAAGAGTTTTTGCGAAATGAATCTTAAACTATCAATAAAAACAGCTTATAATGTTTTAAGACTTTGTATTGAATTGTTATCAATTATTGTAATTATATTTTATAACACTTGTTTTATATTCTTAACATGAAAGTTGTTCCTATCCACATTCAAATTGTTTAGGTTTAAATCATATATTTAGACGGTAGAGTCTGTCCATTGTATCTTATCTACATCTGTTGTGAAAAGCTACTTTTGAAATTGACTATTACTTACCTAACGTAGTTGGAGTGTAAGAGTCTGATGAGACTTGTAATTTTCGACGGTTTGCAGTAGGCAGCCTTATTTGCTAATCGAATTTTACCTTAATAATCTCTTTACATTTATTACTTACGTATACTACTTGTATTATTGACTTAAGTATGGCCAAAATTAATAATTAATCAAAGACCAACAATTTAAATATTTGTTATGCTCATTATCATAATCGTTCTCGAGATTCCAACTGTCTAATTCTTCACTTCAAGGCGTAACCTAAATAAAAATAATAATAATAATAACACTACAATTCCCTATGACAGGAATCTTGTCCGCGCCAAAGCAGATAAGATAACCAAATATCTGGACCTGGCGCACGAGGTTACCGACATGTGGGGGGTGCGGTCCACAGAAATAGTCCCGGTTGTTATTTCAGCCAATGGTTTGATTCCAAAAAGCCAAGGTCCGGGGCCTCAGTCCATCTAGGGAAGCTCGCGATTAGTGGGACGTCAGTGGTCTTGCTTGACAATGCCCGAATAGTCCTAATGCCCTGGCCGACTGCTGCTTACCTCGTTAGGGTTATCTCGCCGCCTCTCCCTTACTCTAGAGTGAGGCGTGATAAATCTCGATATATGTAATAATAATAATATATCTCTTTATTGTATTCAAAACAAGAACAAGATTACAGAAACATAAAGTTGGTACAGTTATGCGGAAATCTAAATAATGGGGGTGATTACGACTATAAGTACAACAATCGCCAAAATTACTCCACATTTTGAATATAACTTGTAGATCTATTTGTAAAATATTGTCTTTGGAATTACTACCTAGATCGTCATGAAACCTTACAGGATTTTACCTTTAAGTAAACTTTCATTTTGCCATCGTTTCGTTTCGATATGTCGATCCTTTAAATTCTGTAGTAAATAAATGAACATATTCAATCAATTTGTTATTATTATTTTAAGGTCCATTGAATAAACAAACAATTTGGAACCGATTCGTTGTTTTTCCGATCGAGCTCATGATAGGTACTAAGTTTATGGGGCAGATATAGGTACGTCATTAATTATTAATCTTGGCCAGTATAAATATAATTGTAACAAAGATCTAATATAAATATGCGTACTGTGCTATAACTGAATGTGAGTGGCATAATATGTATGTGCCATGTTATTTTCGGAGCCGCGTTTCAACTGTCGATGTCGGTTTCCGTAATGAAGTTGATATATACACAACTCAGCATGCGCCTTAATGAATAAATTATAATGAAATGAAAATATATCGCTATCAAAATTTATGAACTTCTAAAACCTTATTTTATATCTTATTAAAATAAATAAAAAATATTTACGAATATATTATAGCTAATATTCTGTATTTTTAATAATTGTCCATTAAATTGTGATATTGCTTTTAAATGTTTTATTTCGTAATAGCAACTCACCCTCGCTACGCTTCGGTTTATTGAGTTTTTTTACCTCAAGCCATCCTAATTTACGCATAATATAATAGAATATGTCCATCGGGGAGAGTACATTTCAAATGATGAAAGATTTTTTCCAATAAGTGCAGTGGTTACAAAGATCTCCCCAGATATATGAACAAACGGCTCGCCGACGTTAGGGCCACTAATCTCTAGGTCCACTTGTCCGTATTGACACTTTTTAATATTATGATTTTCTCAATGACAATTCGGACACCGTCGAAATATTAAAGCTATTTTGTACAGTTAGCATAATACAGAACAAACTTACAAAAATCGGCCTCTTTCTTTATAATATTAGTATAGATATCCTATAATGCTGATATTCTAGTTTAGTTAAATAAATCGGTGACAAGACGACATAACAAAAAATGTTCTGTACTTTCTTTTTTGTGCATTATTAGAGTAGTTCAATTTGGTACATGGCTGTGATTCTTCGAAATATTCGTAACAAAATTGGATACCACAGCTGTACATTTTAATCAACTGTAACGAAGTCTTTCCGTACACCTTTATTTCCCGGTCAAGGGCTGTAAAAGGTCACGAAAGCTATTACTGCGAACATCTGAGTGATGAATTAGGAATCACAGGCTAAAAATATAAAGAGGTATATTTTTAGATCGTTGTTAGCTTTGTGAGTATGTGAATTATAAAAACCAACAACCTTACCCATCAACTACTTACACCGAAATTTTTGAGTAATGTGAGGGCTACGATTCTGAAACAGAGAAACGGCTTTGCCGGCATGCAATGCATGCAGGGAATATTGATCTCATTCTCGTAACAGGACCCTATTCCCGTAATGGAAAGCAACCTTTATGACCATAATCCATTTCAGTGCCATTTAGGACCCTACAGCTACTATTTGAAGCTAGTTTTGTGAGTATTGATCCAAGTAAAAAATCATACAACCTTAAGAACTCTATTGCACACTTAGTAGTATGAAAAAATAAAAAACAAGTTCCTTTTTTTTCCGTGCGGAAATCCCTTCGGATACTCACGGCTCACGAGGTTGTTGACATGTGGAGTGTGGATTCGGCGATTATTGTTCCGATAGTTATATCGGTTCACGGACTGATTGCCAAGAGCCTCGATCAACATCTCAAGAGGCTCGCGTTAGGCAGTTGGGTCAAGGGCTTGATGCAGAAGGCAGTGCTCCTCGACACGGCACGTATTGTGAGGAGATTCCTCTCTCTGGAGCCCTAACCACCGGTAGCTTGGTCCCTGTACCCGATGCCGGTGGGCCGCTATTTTTTATATTTTTAAATATGTTTGTTTTTTTTTGTATAGAATGTATTTAAAAACATAATTTATATTTAAAGTTAAATAAAGGAAATACTAATAACAAGAAGATGGTCCAGCAGGCATTTCATCCTAGCCTCTTTTTAATCGGTCAAGAAGCTTTTCCATAGGCAGCTCCCCCAAACAATCAACTAACAAAGAAAAGTCAATTCAATTAAATTTTTAAGCATTTTGTATGCTTACTTTTTTCTAAAGATTTAGATCGGAAAAAGAGAACATCTAGGACGGGACTTGAACCCGCGACCAGTCCCTTACAGGGGGAATGCTCTGACCAACTGAGCCACCTAGACACGTCCCAGATATTCGAAATTCTCCGATACAAGTCCCGTCCTAGATGTTCTCTTTTTCCGATCTAAATCTTTAGAAAAAAGAAAAGTCAAGTTCAGATTTAGAAAATCCCATTGATGATGGCGAAACCAGTATAATACGCCCGCCCTCCTTCATGGCAAAGAGTTCCCGATAGCAGAAGTGCGAAGAGAAAGAAAATATCTGACAGCCCGCCTCCGGATGCTATCAAAACCTCGAATAAATCTAGTGGGTTAGAAATTGATATAACCGAAGAAAATATCTGACAGCCCGCCTCCGGATGCTATCAAAACCTCGAATAAATTTAGTGGGTTAGAAATTGATATAACCGAAGAACAGCCTAATTCAAAAGCTAAAAAACTGAGTAAACCGCCACCAATTGTCCTTTACGGAGTAGACGACATTAATAAATTCACCGAAATGCTAGAGACAGTAGCCGGGAAGAATTCTCCTACAAGATAACCAATATAAATCAACTAAGAATTAGTAGTGTTGACATTGAAGCATATAAAAAATTTATTAAATTAGTAACAGAAAAGGGTCTTTTAGGACATACTTTCACCAGAAAAGACGAAAGATGCTATAGAGTCGTAATACGGAACTTATACCCCTCTACTCCAATTGACGTTATCAAAGAAGAAATAGAAGCAACTGGCAACATTGTTAGGGGAGAAATATTTAACGCCAAGTATGGCCCTGAACAGAAGGCTACTTCAACATTCTTTGTAAATTTATCACCTGGACCAAACAACAAAGCTGTTAAGGAACTTAGATACATTTACCATCAATCTGTGGTTATTGAGAATCCAAAGAAAAAGAGATCCATAGTACAGTGTCACAGATGTCAACAATATGGCCACTCAAAGAATTAATGCCTGCGCCCTTATCGCTGTGTCAAATGCGGACAATCACATAAAACGTCAGACTGTAACAAGAAAGACCGTAGTATACCCGCTCTATGTGCTCTTTGCAGTGGATCTCACCCTGCTAACTATAAGGGATGCAAAGTTTACAGAGAAATCTTAGCTCGAAGAACCAAGCCAAAAGATGTAAAAGGGAAATACTCCCAAAACCCCCAATTTAAAACGGACGAGAAAATTGGAACAACTGTAATCGCTACTGGAGATACAACGAGCAAAACTTTCGCAGAAGCTATACGACCAAACAGCACCCAACACACTGTACACAAGACCCAAACCACCTATTCTCACAACACTGCTGGCTTTCCTGATTCTCATCCGGCTACTTATTCAACAATAGAGCACATAATTCTGAAACAATCAGAGAAATACGATCTTATCCTACAACAAATGAGTACATTAATGATGCTCATAACTAAACTCATTGATAAGATACCAAAATGACTTCCTTAAAAATAGCCACCTGGAACATTAACGGACCCGCTCCTAATAAGAATGAAACAGAACTACTGATGACACAACATCATTTAGATGTACTGCTAATCTCTGAGGCACATTGTACATCGTCTTTAAGCTTCAAATTTAAAGATCACAAATGCTATGTTACTACTCATCCCGATGGAACTGGCCATGCTGGAACAGCAGTAATAATTAGAAAATCTATTAAACATCACATTATGCCGGAGCACAAAACTGAATCCATACAAGCAACAACAATTGCTGTTGAAGATAAAAATGGATTTACTAACTTAACAGCTGTATATTGCCCACCGAAGCACAAAAGTACGGAAACTGTGTTTACGGTATTTTTTCAAACGCTTGGACACCGTTTTGTCGCTGGTGGAGACTGGAAGTCTAAAAACGTTCAGTGGGGGTCCAGATTAACAACCACCAGAGGACGACAATTAAAGATCTGCGATGACACCAATAACCTAATAACGGTTTCATCCGGTGAACCTACATACTGGCCAGCGGATCCAAATAAAGTACCAGACATGCTCGACTTTTTTGTTATGAAAGGCTTTTCTAAACATTATGTCAAGGCTGAGGCTTTTCACGATAATTCTACAGATTATACTCCGGTGCTACTAACTCTAAGTACGATGATCATGGAGTAAACCCACCCTGAAACTATGTATAGTAAAAATACGGACTGGCCCTCTTTTAGAGATTATCTTGATGAAAGAATTAATTTGAAAGTAGCTCTCAAAACTTCTGAGGATATTGAAAATGCGACTAAGTATATTACGAACCTCATCCAGGAAGCGTGCTGGTTAAATATACCCTTGGGGAATTTCCAAAAATCACACAATAATTATCCTCTGGAAATCAAAAGAGCTGTCCTTGAGAAACGAAGGCTAAGAAGAGTTTAGCACCTAAGTAGACTGGATGTAGACAAAAAACTCCTATCCAAGTCAGTAGCTGAGTTAAAGGAAATGCTAAATAACTGGCACAACAACACCTTTGCAACCCAAATGGAATCTCTCACGGCCACTGCATCCACTGATTACTCACTTTGGAAGTTTACCCGTGACTGCAATAGGCCACAAGTTGCTAAGCCGCCTCTAAAAAGAAACAGTAGATGGGCACGCACTAGGCAGGAAAAGGCAAATCTATTTGCCAAGCACCTGGAAAGTGTATTCCAACCTAACCAATCAGAAGATATAAACTCAGACAAAGAGATAGATGAAATATTAAGCCAAAATCTCCAAATGTCACTCCCACCAGCCCCGATTACCGTACGAGAAGTGTGGAGGACAATCAATAAAAGAATAAAAGATAAGAAGGCTGCAGGGTTTGACCTCATAACTAAAGAAGTACTAAAGCAACTTCCAAAAAAGGCAGTGGTATTTCTTAATACCCTCTATAATGGGATGCTGAGAGTGCAATATTTTCCAAGTTTGCGGAAAGTCTCACAAATCCTTATGATACATAAAGCCGGCAAACCAGCTCACGAGTCTACATCCTACAGACCAATCAGTCTCTTACCAATTTTGTCCAAGGTGTTTGAGAAAATGCTACTGCATAGAATTCTCCCTCTCTTAGAACAGGCAAATATCATTCCAAATCACCAGTTTGGTTTAATACAACAACATTCGATAGTCGAGCAAGTACATAGAGTGGTTGACAGAATTAGAAAAACTCTGGAGGAGAAAGAATATTGCTCTTCTGCCTTTTTAGACATTCACCAGGCCTTTGATAGGGTGTGGCACAAAGGCTTGCTTTGTAAAATCAAAAATAGTCTTCCGCATAGCTTCTACTTACTACTTGAATCATACCTATCAGAGAGAATATTTCAAGTCAAAGAGGGCGAGTCAACTTCCGTTTTTCTTGAGATAAAAGCAGGTGTACCCCAAGGATCTGTATTAGGACCCGTCCTGTATACTATCTACACATCTGATCTGCCCGTGGAGGAAAATTATACCACTGCTACATTCGCCGACGATACTACTATACTAGCTAACGATGAAGACCCCGTTATAGCAACCCAAAGACTGCAAAAAGGTCTAAATAGAGTATCCAGCTGGTTAAAAAAATGGAGAATAAAGGCCAGTGCATCAAAATCAGTGCAAATCACTTGCACACTGAGAAAAAGAAACTGTCCACCAGTGCTACTGGATAACACCGTATTGCCACATGAGGAATGTGTACGCTACCTCGGCCTAAACATAGATCGACGCCTTACATGGAACCAACATTTAAAAAAGAAAAGACATGAACTGAACCTCAAATACAGAAGTCTTACCTAGATGCTAGGCAGGAACAGCAGACTTTCTGTAGATAATAAGCCGCTCATATACAAAGCTATCCTGAAACCTGTCTGGATGTATGGTGTTCAACTATGGGGTAGCGCCAGCAATTTTAATATCCTCATCCTACAAAGGATGCAAAATGCTATACTTAGATCACTGTGCAATGCACCGTGGCTCGTAACAAATGACGAAGTGCTTAATTACCTAAACGTTAGCACAGTAAAGGAAGAAATTTGTAACACCACGGAGACATACCAACGGAGGCTCGAAAGACATCCTAATGAACTGGCAGCTAACCTGACAACACGCAGCTATGCAAAGCGCCTTAAACGAAAAGTTATACTAGTGTCTAATTAGACACTAAAAATAAAGATGAGTAGATGCCCTCACTGGAGGACACACTCTACATGAGCAAACTACTCGCCAAACATTTGCTTATAGCAATTAGCTGATAGCAAAAAAAAAGAAACTACAAAAAAAAATCGTGTTCGAGTTTCGAGTGAATCGCACCAAGGGATGAATTTGGTCTCTAGAAACTTTGTGTTGGGGGAACTGTGCCAGAACCGTCCATCAATAATCAGGTGTATTGGCTTGCAGGTGAGGTTTACTTGGGCTCCGAAGATTTTGGCCCCATACACCATAGTATTCCTCATCATCTTAGCAATGTTCTCTGAAGCATACTAGGCTTGCACCTGGCCCAAGGTCCGCTTAATCCTTCACCATACACCAAAGTGTTGCCTTATAAATTTCTATGGGCTCGTATAGACAATCAATATGTATTGGGATTGAATATCGTAATCCAGTCCTATAGGGACCAATCGCTTTTCAAGGCGGCAAGTCTCCTTGCCGGAACTCCACCATGCGACCTGAAGGCGAGAGCCCTTTCGCAACCGTACCAGTGGCGAAAGGAGGCGCGGAACGACTTGGGCGACCAAGCGCAGGGCCCACGCGCCAGAGATTTAGAACTCCCCCGGCCCGCCAAGCCCGCAACATGCTCGCCGCGCGTCGCAGGCGACTCAGGCGCCGGAGGTCGCTTTAACTTAGCGCTCCGCGCCATTGCTGCAATCATGCTGCCGAGCGAGAGGACTCCCATCCCGATGGCTGCCACAAGCTCACGCCTCGGCACCTCCCACGCCGGGCAGTCCACCAGCGTCTGCAGCCCCGAGTCCTCGCTCGCGTCGCAGTGATGGCACTCAGACGTTGTCTCCTTCCTGATTGCAGGGAGTCCCTGAAGCTCCCCTTACCGCAAATCACCTGCGTCAGTCGGTACGAGAGGCTTCCAAGTCGCCTCTCTAGCCAATCCTCCATGATGGGCCTTACCGCCGCTATTGCGGCGTGCCCTGCGCTTGATCGCCCAAGTTTTCTCGGCGTTCCGCCCCTGCTCCCGCGCCAACTGTACCAGTGGCAAAAGGGCTCTCGCCTCCAGGTCCCATGGCGGAGTTCCAGCAAGGAGACTCGCCGCCTCGAAGGAGATCGTGCGGTACCCGCGGATGACCCTGATAGCCATCATTCGATGCGGAGCGCACAGCATCCGCACACTTCTGGCCTTCAGGGCCTCCGCTCATATTGGGCACTCATACAGGAACATGGACCGCACGATCCCCACGTAGAGTCTTCTGCAGGTGTCATCGGCCCCCCTCATGTTGGGCAGCAGCCGCGCCAGAGCGAGGGCTGTGAGATTCAGTTTGGGGGCCAGACTTCGAATGTGCTCTCCAAAGTCCCATCGGCCGTCGAGCACGAGTCCCAAATATTTCAATTGGGGCTTGATGCCGATGCGATTTCTCCCACGATGAGACTGGATCTCTCAGGTGCCTTGCTCCGAGGCCTATGAAAGAACAGGGCCTCGGTTTTATGCAGAGCCACCTCGACCAGCCGCCGGATCCGCTCCACGACTTGGGCAACCACGGTCGTGTACTTTAGGGTCGTCGGTACGTCGTCGCCCCGCACGAATAAAAAAGTTTTCAGCGATTGTTTTTTCGATCAGCTTAATTTTTTGAAATATAATGTTTAGCATTATATTAGCATTTTTCACGTTCCATCGTGTTAGTATATGTAATTATACTGGTAATTTCCAGACAGAAAAATGTAATAAGATTTTGCTGTACTTCAAAATCGAACTGGATACTTACCTCGTACATGGTCACACTCGCTACTTCTTCTTGACGGAGACAGTCCCTTTCGTTCAAATACCCTTCGGTACTTAAACAAAAGGTACTTCGAAAACAAAAAACGAAACATTTTGTTATTTTTTCTGTTTTTGTGTGAAAATCTTAATGCGGTTCACAGAATACATCTACATACCACGTTTCAACAGCATAGTTCTTATAGTTTCGAAAAAAAGTGGCTGTGACATACGGACGGACAGACAGACAGACATGACGAATCTATAAGGGTTCCGTTTTTTGCCATTTCCCAAGGGAACCTTAAAAAGGTTATTTTTTGAGTCAGTCAAAGGTCAGTCAGCTGTCTTCGTAATTTAAAATGATGGAGGTGAACAACGTGTTTCCGTATGAAAATGAAACAGTATCCGTCGAGAATTGTTTGCATAAAACAAAGCAGATGCCAACACTAATGGAATTATTTTACACAAGCCATCTTCTGCGACATTGTTATGTTTACTTTTACTAGGGAATTCCTACGGTTTTTCCATCATTGCATTTTACTTAACGGGTATATTGTGAAGAGGATTCTCAAGAGTTTTACGACGGTATTTTGTTTTTATTGTCATGACTTTTATTGCTAATTTTAATATTAAAAAATAATTAGCAGTCGCGTGATGCCACACAAAAAACGATATTTAAAAGTAAGACTAATTGAATGAAGTTACCTTTTTGATACATTCTGAATATTTATACTTACGTTTGATTTCTTTGATATGAGGCAGAACAACATTTGCCAGGTCAGCTAGTAGGTAATCCTATAAATTAAAAAGATAGGATCGGAGTATTTATCGATACAAAACAAATGAGCCCAAACTCGGTTGGTTTATCTTGTGTAGTTCAGGAGTTCCTATGGACACCTTCCTACTCCATCGTCAGACCAGCTATAAGGTAGCAAATTAATGCGTTGTTATCCAAACGAATCATGTATGCAAAATTTTAGCTCAACCGGATGCCAACAAATGGTCGAAAAATGGATTTTGATGGACAACAGAACGAACGAACAGTGCACGTTAAATAAAAGCTTGTAAAAAGTCACAACAACAGATTAAAAAATCCGTTACCGCAGGGGGAACGCACAGGTAGATTTCGTGAAGCAATTAATACTATTTTATATAGAGAACTACGGACTTACACACACAAGTAAACACAATAACATTTTTAACATGTTTAAATTTTTTTTCTCGAAAACGGTAACTTTTAGCGAAAAACTTTTCAGACATTTATTTTAGACTTAAAAATGGCCTATCGATTAAAAATGTTTCCGACGCCAAGAATGTTCACTGGTTAGAAGTTATGATTTATTCCCCGAAAAATTTTGGTTTTTCCCCCCTCCGCTTTTAGTTAAAGTTTTAATCTTATAGGTTTATAATTAAAAGTTGTTGGTATTCATGTATACTATGGGATAAAATTAGAACGGTTCGAATATCTTTCATGGAACGTGAAATTTTGAGGAAAAACTGATTTCACAAAAAGTGAGGCCCTACCGTCCCCTTAGGCCGGATTCCACCCGTTCACGAACTTAAACTAAGTTTACACCCAAGCAATTTTTGACCGCAGTTTGAAAGCGATCGGGGCAAAAATGCGACCATACATACATATATATATATATAAACTTTTTGACCAGTGGTCATTTCGGACTCAGGGGGTCATAACTAGACCTCCTATGAAGATTTTTTTTTTAAATTCGACAGTAGTCAAGAAACCAATGTCGGTGCAAGCCCGACATAACCGCCCCCGCTGGCCGGCGGGGGGGTATCCGAAGGGATTTCCGCACGATAAAAAAAAAAAAAAAAAAAAAAAAAAAAAAACAAAAAAAGGTAGATCGATTTCATCGAAATCTACCTAAAAATAACTTTCTTTAAAACAAGCTTTTAATAAAAAGATCTGTTGTATTAAAACGAAAATAATAATTTGATGTAAGGGTTGTGCTGATTTCAAAAACTTGTAGTGTGTACCTAAGTTTTTTGTCTATGTTCTAATTGCACTACAAGCTTTTATTATTACTTTAATTATTTTCGTTTTAGTACAACTGATTTTGTTTATTAAAGCTTGATTTAAAAAAAAAAAAAAAAAAAAATTTCAACTTTTTAGTTTAATGTCATATAGCACCAGAGTGCTTACCAAGGTCAGCCAAAGGAGGTCAACACAATAAGTCTATCTCGTTTAGTTTCAGACCACCTACCGTCTCCATCTTTAGACTTTGGATATCATAGCACTAGAGTGTTTATCAACACAAACAAATTAGCCCAAATTAGACAGGTTTAACTTATTTGGTTTAGGAGTTTCTATGGCCCCCTTCCTACTCCATCATCAGATCCTAAATACCATGTGATACCAGAGAATTTGTCAAAACAAAACAAATGGGCCTAAACTCGATAGATTTATCTTGTTTAGCTTAGGAGTTCCTATGGCCACTTACCTACTCCATAAGCAGACCTTGAATCCCATGTCCCATCAGATAGTTTGTCAAGACAAAACGAATGAGTGCAAACTCGATAGGTTTATTTTGTTTACCTTAGGAGTTCCTATGGCCACCTTCCTACTCCATCATCAGACCCTTAATACCACGTTACATCAGAGAGTTTGTCAAGATAATAAAAAGTGCATGCAAAATTTCATCACAATCGGTTGAGGATATACTATATTATACACTATTCATATCTCCCTCGTTTTTAGCTTATAAACGTATCAAATGTTGATAATCAGCTCTATTTTACTGTCAGAAATTATTGCAACTACACTTTATTATTCATACAAAATGATAGAACGAATAATTTCAAGATAATGGGAGGTGCAAAAAAGACGCTAAAAAGTAAACAGAAGCAAGAAAACAGATGAAATAAAATACTTTGTCCCCTGTATTATAGAAGTCAGTCCTTCACCGGCATGATCAGCGTCTTGAAGGCGTATTAGTTCAGATAATCCTACTCATCATCATCATCTCAGTGTTGTGTCTCGATTGCAACCGAGACCTTCTCCTCGTAACTTGGGGTCGGTTTTTCTGCTTTTCCTTCTCCACTTCGCATAATCTTGGGCATCCATGGCAGTGAGACCATTGACACGTATGGCATCCCTTACAACGTCAAACTAGCACTTCCCCCTTCTACCAGGGCCTGGCGGAAGTGGCATGGCCGGACATTTGTTACCCACTTAGTCGAAAAACGTAGCTGCACCAGCGAAGGCGACACTCCGACAATTTATCTACGATGTCACGGACACGGACACTGTTTCGTATGCAGAAGCTGCGCACATTCACCGCAGTATATAGTATATCTTCTAGACATGCAACTCCTGCTTATGTTACGGCAACGGCCGCATTTCACTGCCAGTTTAAAGTTCAGACCTAATTATGGTTTTATAAACCTGTCTTGACGTAGCAGTTGATGCCCTAGAGTTCAGATAGTTCAGTGAAAATAAAAGCGGCCAAGTACGAGTCGGACTCGCCCATTATGGGTTCCGTAGCAGCAAGTGACATAATAATGTTTTCTTTTTAATTTTTATATTTGAGTTGATTGAATGAAAGGTAAACTGCGGTTTACGATTTATGACGTTTTAAAAAAAAACTACTTACTAGATCTCGTTCAAACCAATTATCGTTGAAATTTTACATGTAATGTACATAATATATTTTTTTAAGTTTTATCATTCTCTTATTTTAGAAGTTACAGGGGGGGGGGGACACAAATTTTACCACTTTGGGAGTGTCTCCCGCGCAAACTAATCAGTTTAGAAAAAAATTATATTAGAAACCTCAATATCATTTTTGAAGAACTATCCATAGATACCTCACACATATGGCTTCGATGAAAAAAAAATGTTTGAGTTTCAGTTCTAAGTATGGGGACCCCCTAAATTTATTGTTTTTTTTTTGTATTTCTGTGTGAAAATCCTAATGCGGTTCACAAAATACATCTACTTACCAAGTTTCAACAGCGTAGTGCTTATAGTTTCGGAAAAAAGTGGATGTGATATACGGACGGACAAACAGACAGACATGACGAATCTTATAGATTCCGTTTTTTGCCATTTGGCAACGGAACCCTAAAAATAGAAACTACGTTGACATGGTTTCATGATATTACACGAACGAATTTCCCAACATTCCCAACATCATCTTATGGCATTCGGTTGTGATGGTATCAATGTGAATATGTTTAAAAGTATGGGGGTGTAAAGTATAAGAAAGCTTGAAAATAAAAAATGCAGTCTTCAACGCAATATGTAGTTATTTTGCACATCCCGAGAGTATTCTCCTTGCAATGACCAGTGATAACAGGAAGTACATTCGAGAACTGGCAGCTGGCTATATTGGCACACGTGATACCTTGACCTTCAACAAATTCAATGTTTGAAGTGCCATCTATAAATTGGCAGAAAATATTTAACTGAACCACCGATTATGAAAGCTGGCTAAGAAATTCAGTCCGTTGTTGAAAGAGGTGGTGCTGAGGGTAAAGTTTTGTTTTCAAGGCTTCCATGCCACACTAGCTACTGCATGGGCTGTAAAGTGATGAAAACTGCCATTCTCAATGCACAAATACGTCACGATTAGGTGCAGTAAAAACCAAATTGGAATCATGGAACGTAATCCATAAATTTGAGACAAAAATATATTTTCGTGTAAATTAATTGTCCTTTCTAATAATATTTTTATATTTTTTTATATACTTACAGTCTTATTCATAAAAAATGCTTATCGAAGGTTTATAGCGTACTTTAGTTAAAACGTCTCATAACGCTATCATACGTATTTTAAAATATTGTATTCATAACTGTTCTATAAGCCTTCGATAACTATAGTGTCGCTATAAGAGATTAATAGACGAAAATGTTGCCACTTGGTTAAAAAATTCAGATATCATCCTGCATGCTGTGCATGCAGGGTAAAAATCATAGACAAATGTACTCAAATTGACAATAGATTTGGTTTGATGTCATTGTCATATGTCACTATTTCGTTAACGGTCACACCGATTCCCGCCCCTGGTTTATGTATTCAAAATTCTTTCGTACCTTTTTTTGTTTTTTTTTTTTTTGTGCGGAAATCCCTTCGGATACCCCCCCCCCCCGCGTGCCAGCGGGGGCGGTTATGTCGGGCTTGAACCGACTAAAACCGCACGCCGTCTCGGGTCTACAGACGCCGGGGTGAATATTGCAATTTTTTCCAAGCATAAATAAAAATGGAAGGAAAGGAACATGCGACGAGTGCCAAAAAAAAGCAGAGAAGTGAAAATTGGTTAGACGAGGACAAGGTACGTTACTTTTCATAGTTACTAAAAGTTGTAGACTATCAAAATTTAACTGAAATTGAAATTATTAAGTCCTTTCTGCCTTGTTATTTGATGTGCCTGTTTATTATGCATTACTAACGCTATGGTTATTTGCTTCATAAGATCATATTACAAGAACTGGTGAAAGAGCGGGTCGGTGTGCTGGAAAATAAAAACACCGACACGAACACTAACGCGAAGAAGGTGGCGGCGTGGGCTAGTTTACACAATAGGTATTAAACTTGTTGGTAAACCTATTAGTGATTCATATAATTAAATACATATTTTTTTATTTCAGTTTCAATTGTATGTTTGTTAAGGCTTGGGGCCCCACGCACCCTTGCCCAATTAAAACGGGTGGTGGTACACCCCCTCCTACCAAAATAGACAGTGAAGACATAAGTTCATGGCTCCCTAATGAATTTATAGTCGATAAACAATACATAACAATATTTTCAATAGCTTCAAGTACATCTAGGCTTTGTAAAGCTTGCATGGTGGAAGACACTGATAAACACTGCCGCAATAAATTTACCACAAACTCCACACAGTAACTAACCTAGATAAGTAATAATAATAATAATAAAGGCTTGTGATTGTCTGGAAACAAATCAGAGATATTAGAGATATATTCAATAATTCACCAAACTAATGCGAACAAAGTATCTAACGATGCTAATCAGAGCTGTCAAACACATCAGCTGTTGCGCAGGTCGGCCATCTTTTCTCCTAATATTGCTTTATGACACGGCTATAGTAGGTTCCTGCCTCCCATAACTTATATGAAGTTTATCGAGAGTTTATAGAGCATATTAGTGCTAAAATGCTGTTATGAATACAAATTTTCGACGATCACCTTATAGCAGTCTTATAAACCTCCCATAACTTTTTATGAATAAGACTGTTATATTATAAAATATGATTAATAAACATGTGAATAAACTAATTGTGTGTCATTCAGCACTCAATTCCCATAAAATTAGGTTTCATTTTGGCCGTCACTTTATTAGGCGTTTTCATTAAATTTTAATTATTGAGGTCAGTGTGGAGGCAGAAGATGTCGTCCCTCAAATGAATTAAAAAAACTCATTTATTCACCGTTTTATATAATGAATCCATCCACCTCTTGTACCTTTTTTTTATTTATTTTTTTCGTGCGGAAATCCCTTCGGATGCCCCCCGCCGGCCAGCGGGGGCGGTTATGTCGGGCTTGCACCGACTAAAACCGCACGCCGTCTCGGGTCTTCAGACGCCGGGGTGTAAGGTTACCCATAGATAGCACCCCGACTGACCCTGGGCCATCTCACCACTAACAGCATCGCTCATCCTGTCTCCTCTGAAAGCAGAGGAGTACGGAGAGCGATGTGTTCCCGCCACGTTGGGTATTGGCCGACGATAAATGCCAACCCTATGAAGGGGTGAAGGGGAAGCCATTGACCGCCGCCCAGGGTGTACCGGCCGCTCCGATTCCGCTCCCCCCGGACTGCAGCGGGATCGGAATCGGAGCGACACTCGAGGAGGTTACCCAACACCCCACCCCACCTCTTGTACCTACACCTTAAAATATAGTAAAAAAAAATTTTCATACATCTGTGCTCCGCCCTAATCGCTCAACGTAAATCTTATAACTAATCCTTAGTTTTACTGGTGGTAGAAATTTGATGACACAAATTTGTCTCAACATTCAGCCGGGTGGGTACCACCGTGCACGATTGCGAAAAACCTTCCATAGTAATCCAATTTCGGTTTGATTGCGTTCAGGGGTCAGCAAGTGCATAGCCGGGCAGGGGGATTGTGATCGCAGCACTAGTGGCACCGGTGGGTGTCACGCGGTGCTGCGAAATCCTCTTTTGATGAGGCCGTCAAGCTGAGTGCCACCATTATTAACATGGCACGTGTATGTAATGGTGACCCTCTTTCCTGAGACTTTACCTTCAGCTTACCATCAGGCGAGGTGAAGTCAAACGAGTCCTAAATATAAAAATGAAATATAAAAAAAAAAAAATTTATAAAAGGAATAATACCAATACAGTAACCCCGTATAAATCAATAATAAAATATTTTTTTACGATTACAACACACAGGTTATGAAATAAATAAATTGAGTAATTTGTAAATGTGTAATGTGTAAATTAATTTGTAATTTAGTATTAAAAACCACTTATAATATTTATATTTCAGAGTAAGTAATTGAGCAAAGCTCTGAAAGAGTGAAGTTCTCTCTAAGACGACTCATGTATTTCGGTTGTTAGCTAACTCCTCTTAATCCACTCCTCTTAATCCACTCAACCGATTTAGATCAAATTTGGCATATATACACAACATAAGAGTGTGGAGGTTATGGGCTAGGAAAACCAAAAATCCAAAGTACCGCATTGGAATAATCACCGGAAATAAATATAAATCTGATTTACCAATGAACAAACGTGCTTCATTCACGCGATTGGTATTAAATTAAGTAATTTGGTCATATACACAAGACAAAAAAGAAAAACAAAAATCGGACTAGCCATTTAGGAATTATCACCGTAAGAAAAAGTCCTGGTGAAATTGCGACTAAGCTGTTCAAGTCATTGTGATGAAACCTTACTATGCGCGCGCTGCGTGCCATCAGTTTCCATTTCGCAAAAGAAATTCCAAAATCAGACTAACCACGGAGGAATAATCACCAAAAGTACCATCTGTAACGGAGTAAACAGATAGCACGGAGTAAACAGATAGACGAGCAAAATAGGATTTTATGAATGGCACCTTAACTTGCCCCCTTGCAACAGTCGAATGTATTGCAGACCTAGTAATACTATGGAATCATTATTGTTAATAGAATAAACATGTTTAATCATAAAACAGTCAATTACTCTAATTTAATCTAATTTTTTCGACAAAAATACGGACTACGACGTAAGAAGCACTAGTGATAACTGTCACAGAGATCAAGCTATATTTTAAGGACTGTAATAAAAGCTTGTAACAAACTAATAACAGACGAAGTTAAATATAAGCTTGTTTAGAGCCACACCAGAAATCATCCTGCCATCTATGAAATAATAATTCAACTATATGCAGCCTTTGGCTCTCTAGTATAACAGAATTAGTTGAACTTTATGATTAGCTGTTAGTTCGTATTGAGTCAATAGATGGCACTAAACCGCATTTAGGTATTCTTATAGTAGAGTAAATAGTTCACGACTAATTACACAGGTGGCGGTACACTAAATAAATTAATTTAAGTACACAGACATACCAAAAGATGGTATCACGAACTTATTTTATTAGTTCGTCATTACTATCACTCTATGATTTTTTCGAGCCGATAGCAATCTTACTATTTCACAATTAATAATTTAATAAACATTTATTATATTTTACTAGAGATTGGCGAAATTATTTCGCCTAATTCGCACTAATAACATATAATAATAAATAAATATTCTAGGACATATTGCACAGCACCACCTAGACTCAAACTAAGCAGAGCTTGTCATATGGGTTCTAGAAAGCGGATAAACATACTTAGATACTTTTTTTTTGTAAATAAATACACATTATACATAAAAACACCCAGACCAATGCAAATATACATATTTGCAATGAGTGGGATTCGAACCCGCGACCTCTGAGTTAGCAGTAGAATGCTCTACAGCTACGCTACAGAGGTCGTCAAAAGTTGCGGAAGAAGAAGACATTATGACAATTTGATAAATAATAATTATACTTTACTTGATGTCGGCGAAATGGCGGTGATTCTGCTGCAGAAGCCATTCATAAAGAGAAGAAGTGAATACCTACCAACTTGGATAACCGTTTAAGATTTCAGTAGCGTTCAAAGTTCCCATCACCATGGCGTTGTTCCCGGTTGCATCCGAGGTTTTTCACCTCGGAACCCGGAGTCCGCTTACTCCTTCTCATTTAGGTTTTGCTCATACGGCTTTTATGGGAGCACTTGCCCTCTGACCCCCAAACCCTAGAGGAAAGCCTACGCCAAAGTCTCATCCGTCAATCAGCAGGTGAGGTTAGCTTGGGCCTCGAGGATTTTGATGAAGCCCCAAAAACAGCCCACCGTTGGCACTCTAACAAACCGTATAAAGTACAGCAGACTGCTACATAGACTTATTTACCGTTACCTATATGTAGGTCCTATAAGGGACGGTAAAAAAACATGCTTCTACCTGACTATAGGTAGGTATATATCTACCTACTGATTGATAGAGTAAATGATATACTTTTTGTTACATTCTAACTGTTGCCACGATACTGCCCGTTTGAAATAGGAATCCCATTCCCGTGTCCCACAGAAACATAATCCCGGAATAAAAGGGACTATGTAGCTATAAATCTATCTCGGTGCCAAATTTCATCCAAATATATTTAGCCGTTCTGGCATGATTGAGTAACAAAAATCCATTTATTCTCATTTATAATATTAGGTAGAAAGATTTTAAATAAAAATCTAGTGGGGCGGAAATCACACAGTGATTGTCAAACTTCGGGCCAAACTTAGATATTTTTGTTGCAGTATTATTATTCAGACCTTAAGCTTTATGCATATTATTCGACGCGTCTTTATATATTGAGCAATAAATATGAAGAAAATGAAATCAAATCAAACGTCTTCGACGTCAAAAACACAAAAAAATGATTTTTTAGGGACAATTTGTATGGTAGGTACCCGAAACCTTGGGGTGTGTGTTGGGTAACCTCCTCGAGTGTCGCTCCGATTCCGATCCCGCTGCAGTCCGGGGGGAGCGGAATCGGAGCGGCCGGTACACCCTGGGCGGCGGTCAATAGCTTCCCCTTCACCCCTTCATAGGGTTGGCATTGATCGTCGGCCAATACCCAACGTGGCGGGAACACATCGCTCTCCGTACTCCTCTGCTTTCAGAGGAGACAGGATGAGCGATGCTGTTAGTGTGAGATGGCCCAGGGTCAGCCGGGGTGCGAGGGATATGCTCTTTGGGTAACCTTACACCCCGGCGTCTGAAGACCCGAGACGGCGTGCGGTTTTAGTCGGTGCAAGCCCGACATAACCGCCCCCGCTGGCCGGCGGGGGGGTATCCGAAGGGATTTCCGCACGATAAAAAAAAAAAAAAAAAAGGTACCCGAAACCTTGAACGTACAAACCCCAAAATCTAATCAGTTCTTCCCATTAACCAAACAAGATGATTGGCGAAAGAATTTTTTAAATCGGATACGTGGTTCTTGAGTTATTGTGTAAACGGACATCCAGACATCCAGACATCCAGACCAACAGACAGACCGACACAAAAAATTTTTTTGCTTAATTAGACTTAGAATCATGTGAAACGTCGAGAAAAGTGATAAAAAGTGGGTGTAAGATTTTGATTTTTTTTTGCGTGATTTTAAGACTTCGGTGTCCACCTGGTTGGTGGCCCGAAGTAATTAGTGTGATGGTACCTATATAGTATAGCTAATTTATTGTCACGGGTAAGAAATCTAATTTTTTTTTGATGAAGAAAAAGTATAAAATTCTGTATTTAATTGAGTGAAAAATCGATATTGGCCTTTTAATTTTGCCGATAATCAAACATCACTAAAAATAAACTGCTGATAATATGTAACCCTATACGGTATTCGCTACGCTACGCTCGCATAGTTCTTTCATCAGTAATTTTGTTTGTAGGTATGTTATTTTTGATCCCTGAATTGTTAAAATCTACAGTTAAACCTCTGAACTGATCATAATGAAACTTGACAAGCTAGCCCTGGACCTGTAAATATTTGTATGTATGAATAATGTAAATTTTCATAATATGTAAACAAATGATAATATAATATGTAAACAATATGTATGTAGTATGTTTATCTGTATTCTAGAATACATATGACAAGTTTGTTCTTGTCATATGTTACAATAGTGTCATATGTTGTATTTATGTTCGTTTGGGTCCAGATGGTGCTGTATAATATATCCTAGAATATTTATTTTATTTTATAATAATTGATCCATAATATTTAAAAGCTAAATCTATTATAAAATTTAGTCTTTAATCTCATTTCTGAATAATCGCTCCCCATCTATACTATTATAAAATTGAAAATTAGTTGTGTCTGTACGTTGGTGACATTTAAAAAAATACCATGTGTTATGTTATGTTAAATGAACGATTCTGGACACAAAAATATTATCTTAGGAATTCTTGTCTGTTTATCTATTTGTTCGCGATGCCTTCGTTTTGAATTAAATTCTGGCGTATATTTGATTGCCATTGGTTAAGTAGAACCAGAAATATGACCAAAAACCGATAAACGACCTCCGTGCGGGCCGATTTATCGCATGACAAGAAAGAAAGACTCATTTATTACTCCAAATTCCGCGAGACACAGTGACAGGCAAAACAGAAGGAGAGAGACACAAAAATTATTTAAATAATAATAGCATATTATGTGGTTAGGTACAGATTAAAACAGAGTCGAAAACAGTTGTCACAATGCAAGGAAGACACGCGTCCCACGGTTGCAGTAACAGGAACCCAGTTCAGCATCTGCCAGGCCACAACGACCTGACGCTGGTTTTCAACTGGGCTCTTGTGCAACTCACGGATGTCATCAACCTATACAATACATCGATCGAATGCTACCAAAAAAAATCACAAAGGAAAAAAATAATGATCATTACTGGTCCATCATACGAAGCATTAAATAAAATAAATCGAATAAAAAAATAAAATAAAAAAAGGTATATAAATAGTGTCTTGATGTTGTAGTTAAGGGTGAAATATGTAATAATAATGGGCATTCTGATAAAGAGCACTACCGAACAAATAGATAAACATATATATCTTCTCGAACATATCAACTGTACATTCAACCACAGTCCACACACTACTGCATCCAACATTCGCACCTAATGTTACTTAAGGTACTTACAATAATGGAATAACCTTCTCCGTACCCGACCGACTATAATTCAATCCATACATCAATATAAAATAAATTAATAGAAGAATTCAATTAATTAAAATAAAAAATAATCATTATAAATTATTGGTTCTCTATCTCTATCTTTAGCGCAAAATATTATTTTTAAAAACGATAAAATAATTTATCTATGGATTTCATTTACGTCGGTATACTCAAAACCCTAAATCGTAACCATAGGTCATCATAGATCCCCCTAAGTAGTACATTATTAGAAAACTTGCGGTCAAAACCGTTTACGTAAACGATTACTTTCGGATATAATTACCTGCTAAATATTTGAATCCAATTTTAGTGGTCAACCAGTTATTAGGCACGGTATCCCGCCTTTCGCTATACCCAAAAATATCCCAAAAAAATATTTTAGCTGGACAAAGGTTCTGAGTAGTAACTTACTGAATGTGAGACATAATAGTTCGAAGCTATTAGGATAATTTATAGCCATTTAATATCCAACGAACTCGCGGAGATTTGATTATCGATGTAGCTTTTTTTTTTCGACAGAGCCACGGATCGCGTGTCGCGTGCTCCGATGTCTTTTTTTCGGTTTGAATTTCGGGGGTGTAACGCACAAAAAATATTATAACTGGCCACCGACTACCGGAATATAATTTTGACAATTTTATAAATTATACAGGCGTATCGGTTAATAATGGGTAGCAACGAGCATGTGTCTATTGTAAGATAGACAGTAGCGTTCGGAGTCTTATTAACTTAGAACGAATATGGTACCTATAGACATAATAGTTTAATTAGGTAATCGATTTTTTTTTTTGTATTAGACGTTGTTGTTTGTCTGGAGTGTCTGAATTAGCTACAAATATCTTTGCTAATAATTGTTAGAAATAGGTATTTTAATATAATTAGATGATAGGAATAATAATACGTAAAATACGTTAAACGTTATGGACGGGTGGAAGTCTCAGGATAAGTTGAAAAAAACTTTCGCTAGCAATAACGTCTCTCTTTTAGCTTCTAAAAAAAGAAATACTCTCCCGATTCTTATTTAAAAATGCTAATCAATGATCGGTCTAATCCCCTTTCGAGCGCCAATGTTCCCAAGTGCTAATCCTGGTTGAATCCAAAGCTTGCAGCTTAGAGCCCGGGATTTACTCCTACTTTCCATAATTTCGTTTGTTTTAGCTTTCACCGAAGCGACTGCTATCTGACTCCCTAACTCTAAAAGGAAAGCCTGCATCAGATTCTCGTCCAATCAGCAGGAGTTACTACCCGATTCATTCAAAGTTGACTTGGGCCTCGAAGATATGATGGCCTCACCAATGATCTGGGCAATGTCTTATTATAATTTTCACAAGATTTAGTGATGTAAACTTGTATCTGTAGATATTTGAAATATTACTCAGAACTCAGCCTAAATTTTTATCGAGTTAATTATTCTATTCTTATCAAGTCTTCATCTAAGCACTTATTAGATTTATGTTTACTTCTATAGGAGGGCTTTTTTGTTCCGATGGGTTATAATTTTATCAGCAGAGATTCAGATGTTTTATATCTCTGCTGATATAAAATAAATGAGGTATGAGGTAAAATGCGTAATGAAACTTCGCATTTTACGTTATACTACGATATTTGCCCAGTCAAATGACTAAGATATCTGCGCAGTCAAAAGTCAGTCACATTAAAGTATTTATATAGTAGATTTAAGTAATACATCTCTGTTTATATACAACACTGCATACATTTCATTCCAGCGATTGCTGCAGGCAAGCGACGACAGCATGGAGGGCATGACGGCAGCGATGCCATCTTCATTACCCGATTTCACTTTAAAAACAGAATATTATCATCCTACGCAAGAGAACTTCCCTACCATAATTTATCGATAAATCTTTAATTTCAATTCTTGAATTTTTTGTATTTGTAATACGTAAGTGATTTCCCTGGCAAGTGCCAATGGGCTATAGTGTACCTGTAGGTTAGCTAAATGGCTATTTAACCATTTACTGGAGTTAAAAAATAGCACGAAAATAAGACAATAAACACACTATTCTTTGGTTTATTCAGAATGCATATCGAAAAGACATCAGGTTGTTCGTAGCGCGGGCGCAGTGTTGTGGCGGGGAAATTGCGCGGTCGCGCGCGCCTTCGATCTACCGCGAAATTTGAGCCGTCTGCCGCTGCAGCCTGCACTTTACAACGCCTAGTCACGATACCGGAATGAACTGAGAGCGTTACATGAGCTTAAATGCGGATTAAAAATAAATAGTGCTGTAGATGTTATTTAAAACTTAATTTATGTGTTTAATCGTGCGTCTTTTCTACTTTTTTATATTTATTTTTTCATTTATTGCTTACCTACTATGTCAATTAGTTTTGTGTCACACGCATTGTGACTATAAATATTTATTAACCCAATATGGGTAGGTAGCTTCTTGGTTGCGCATTATCTTCTGACCTTTTTTTAATCTCGCAAACACAGCTAAGGTAACAAAATCTTATACAAATATGTTTATTCAACACAAAGTTACAAAAATAACCTTTATTAATTTCATTGTTAGCTATACCTACATTTGCTAGGTACCACTACTTGATTATGAAAATTCACTATCGCCCTTTTTCCATCGGGGCTGGGTTTACAAGCTGGCTCACCAAGTAGAACGTTGTATAAATAAAACACTACCTGCTTACCTCAAATAAAATGTTAATATCTAGGTTTAAAATGATCAATTCCAGTGGCATAAGACCACCTACTTTTGGAGGATAAAGAGAAACGAAATGCTGAATAAAAATCTATCTCAATTAGCGAACGCTTTGAGTATGAATCGAAACCATCTAGAGAAATTGTCTCCTGACTCTAGACTTACAAGAATAAAATTAAAATTCAGGTAGTTATTACGAAATACATGAAACAAACTACAACTAAAACTACAACTACAACCGTTATTAGGAATAGAATTACGGCGCAGTTGCCCACTGGCTGGTAAAAGTTTAAAAAAATTTTCACACAAAAATTATTCATACAATATTGTACGTTATGCGTGTAAGTTTTTGTCATTTTTCTCACAATCAGATCAGGGATTCTTCTGACGTGATCACGTTACGAGGCGCCCGCCGCACCCAGTAGCTATTCCGCCCGAGCCGAGCATTTTTTGTCTCATCTCTGACAGATCGAATTAAAATAAACGCTTCGATAAAGCGTCCTATAACGTCCTGTATTTGGTTACGTGAGCGGCTGACGGCCAGTGGGAACGCCGTAGGTGGGAGCCTCACTATTTTTAAGTTGCTCTATTTTTTATGATTCAGATTGAGTATATATCAAAAACATTTTAATCGTTTGATTGTCGGGGTTGGGTTGTATGGTTCAAGTTTAATTTTATTTTAGATCAGATCAAACCTTTTTCAATATCTGCTATACTTACGCTTTCGGTCTATTGTAAGTGTTCCTTGAAAATAAAGCTGTGATTGTGTGTCTGCTTGCTGCTGTGTCCGAACTCCCATGAGCTGGTTTGTCTATATCTGAGAAATGACACCAATTAGTAACAGAGGCTTTCATCGAAACGATTTCAACGATTTGTTTACTTCTTATAGTAGAAGTCATCATGTCTCGGTCCTCATATGCTCGTACGTTGTTTTGGTTAGCCCATAGGTCAGCTTGCTAGCATAATAGAGTTTACTATACTTTAAATCCCAGGAATTCCTGTAGGTCGCGGGATTAGGACCAACACTTACGACGTACGCAACAGCTCGTACCTATTAAATAAATAAACAAGTGTACGGCTGGCCTGATCGTGAGTAGTTTCTGTGGTTGCGAGTGTTTTTGACCTGTCCTTTTTTCAATACAGCATTATTCTGATTTATGTATTCTCTGTAAGACGATCCCGACCAACCTGCTTTATTACATGTACACAATTCATGAAGCAAAAGCATGTTGGTGCTGGGAGCCTTTGAAGGTAGGTACCGGTGCTCACTAATTTCTTTTGTCAACTATAGTAAGAAATGAATTAAAAAGTGTAGGATACTTCCCACCAATTAAGGGGCCCACTACAATCATTTTTTAGATGTCTAACCATCCATACATTTTCTTCTTTATTTCTGATGCTAAATCAAATTGTACTTTTAAACTTTAAAGTTTTTATGTTATTGAAGTAACTAGAATAATTAGAATTGAATAAAATTCGATGTCATCACGACCCCTATTTTGATCGGATAGTATCTGTGTGAAAAAACTTGTGAATTATGGTGTTCATATCAGTTGTGTTGTTATTACATAGATAAACAGTAAAATATACATTCAATTGAATTTTTAAGCATTTTGTATGCTTACTTTTTTCTAAAGATTTAGATCGGAAAAAGAGAACATCTAGGACGGGACTTGAACCCGCGACCAGTAAGGTAAGGTAGATATGACGGTAGATGCCTCCAACGTCGCCTTAAGACGTATTTATGTATCGGAGAATTTCGAATATCTGGGACGTGTCTAGGTGGCTCAGTTGGTCAGAGCATTCCCCCTGTAAGGGACTGGTCGCGGGTTCCTGTCCCGTCCTAGATGTTCTCTTTTTCCGATCTAAATCTTTAGTAAAATATACACATAAACAAGAATTCACCCAACAGGTACATTCGATAACACAGCGTTTCCACTCATGCGTAAAAGCTACTGAATTCAACGGAAAAAGGTTCGCCTTTTTTTCTATCGGACCGTTACGAATTGCCAGATGGTCTATTTTCTTGTTTCGACACATCCATAATAATTATGGTCGACACGTATGACATATGCTTCAATGAAAATTGGGAATTCAGTCGCAAAGAACCGAGAAAAGTAAACATTTAAGCTGTTTTTATGTAGAGGATCATGATTGTATTGTTCTCAGCATTATATGTGTATATCTATTGTGGGATCTCATTATATGTGTTTGCAATATAACGGACTCGAAACAAAGGAAAAACGCGCACCGCTTTAGAAAACAAGATACGTTTGGTGTTGTGTGTCATATGAATGTAGCCTTCTACAAACAATATATGATTCAAATCGAGTTATACAAGACTATATTTTATTTTATATTTGCTACTCTGGGGCATTATTCGGTTTGGCAGCCAGTTTTAATCATAGACGTGGCCTGACAAGGCATTTCAATTGGTTAGCATAGAAGAAAGACCTGGCGTAAAACAAAACCAGCGTAAACGTGTCGGCTAATAAGAACGCCCGTGGTCATGGTACGGTTGTTCAATCCGAGTAAGGTGGCTGTTAAGGAAGCGGCCAACTTCCATTAATTTGATATTGAAAAAGAAAAATACATAATATATATAATTTGTAAGAAGTGCAGGATTGAATCCACAAGATTCAACTCTAAGGTATTTGGGCAAAATGACCACTCCGATCATGTCCTTCGTCTTAAGGACAAGACAACAAAGGTGTGTAAGGTAGTGATTTTATATATCACTGTTAACGAAGCTTCGATGTTCACCAAACCAACACGCCTATTACAGTATTGGACTATTACATTTTGTATATATTATAAGACTATATTAAATAATTATAAGTATAAAACTTTAGAGTATTCTGAGTCTTCAATTTTTTTACAGAAGTGTCTACGAAATGAAATAGATAAATTGAGAAAGTTAATTTAATCTAGAAGGTATGAAAATTAACTTAAATGTGCCTTGCGCGATCAATCTTTAACTGACCAGTTTTATTTTATATTTATATATCTTGAAATAAAACTATTTTAACGTATTCTATCGCGATTTATTTGATGTTATTTTATTATTTACATTGAACCTGACGTTTCAGTTGCTTTTCAGCAGCCATGGTCACGGGTACATACCTTACTACCTTTTTCTTTTCAGGTTCAGTAATCAAAGAAGAAATGTTCTTGTGTAGCAATTTCCATACGTAGGCATTGCAAACCGCTTGCCTTCATGTTAGCGGCACATACAATATTTCGAAGTTATCAATCAATCAATTAGCCTGTTACGGTTCATTGCTGGCCAAAGACCCCTCCTAATGTGCGTCATAGCACTCGATCTCAGTCTTTTGCATCCAAAACTATATCAAAGAAATTAGCAATTACTCGTTACTTCATAACACCGGTGCCTTTACGTGTCATAATTTAAAATGCATGCACAAGTTACAACATCATTTCAAAAGTTCATCATCGCTCAATAATACATGTCCAAAAAATGAAAATATTACAACAAAAGCAATTTCATCTTAATCGTACCGAATACTTGAGCGGAGGCAGAGCGATATCCACCTTATCGAGTTACCTAGGCTACTGGGCATCTCCGAGTAGATGAAATGAAATGATCTTAGATACATCTTAGAACTACAATAATGAACTTTACTCTTTCCAACTAAAGCTTAATATTAAATAAGGCCTGAGGTAGACTTAAAACAAAGAATGAACACATAATAATAGCCGCTTC
Source organism: Cybosia mesomella (assembly GCA_946251805.1). NCBI lineage: Eukaryota > Metazoa > Arthropoda > Insecta > Lepidoptera > Erebidae > Cybosia > Cybosia mesomella. The sequence continues at coordinate 17,231,098 of OX276392.1, forward strand.
GGTGATTTTATGGAAACGTGATATCGTGTTAGCCACTAAAAAAAGAATAAAGCGAAACTCGGACGAAATTGTTTTAATCGTCGGAAGCCACGCGGTACTCGTTCATGCTTGGTAATTACAAAAAAAATACAATATTTACTGATTGTTCAATAGGTTTATAGAAATAACTGAAATAAAGAACAATGAAGAATTTAGTTTGTAACGAAATGAACATAGACATATAAGTAGAGGATCGTCATATACAGGTTTATATGAGCATCTACTTATATGAATGGTACTTAAAGAAATTATTGTGAGGTTAGTTTTACTTTCACAAAAAAAACATTTTTATAACCGGCAATACTACTGCACCCTACTAGTTGCTTATGAGCCTGTTCAAAACTTTCATGGTATCTTGAGTTAATGCGTACAAACTTAATTGGAAGCGAGGTCTGTCTCGGAGTACCTTTTAATTGTAAGAGTTTTGTATTTTTAGATATTACTGAACAATTGAATTATATAACTAGCTGAGATTGACATTACTTGTAATTACTCTCTTCTTCGTCTTCATTCGAGTGCCAATCCCTATTGCATCCAAAGCTTGCACTATTCAGAGCCCGCTCGCCTACTGTGTGACTGCTGTCTTTTTTATATTCAGTCCACTCCGTTGGATGGTCAGAAGCTAGAGGGAAGTCCAAATTATACGGGCCACCATTCTAGATGCTATCGGCTCGAAAATGGTGTACCATGCCTTGAGGGCGTCGACAGATGCTTATTTTTTTATTTTTATTTATTTAACTTTATGCCCAAAGTACAATGGCGGACTTAATGCCATAGGCATTCTCTACCAGTCAACCATAGGGTGGTGCAGAGCTAGAACGAGGCAGGCATAAAAAAGAAATCTACATTGTACTAATCCTAAATAATTACATCCACACAGATAATACATATATAAAAATAGATACTGCTATATATATATATATATATATATATACAAGACACAAATACATATACATTATATAAAATAAACATACATAGGTACATAATCAATATACAACAAAACAGAATTTACAATTACCGTTGAGATGACTCTGCTAACTCTTTGAAAAGCAACAGCTGCACTCTAGACTTAAACACATCCCGGCTCGTGCTCATCCTGATCTCAAGATATTCACCCCCTGCTAAAAAAAACCGAGCTTGTAAGAAGGAAACCCCTAGAAGTAAGCTGGCGCCATACCCTCGTCCGTCAACACCAGGTGTAGGCCCCTATTGACCCTTTGGAAGAATTCATACACGTATTTGTGATTAGGACTCTGACTTTGCCAAAATAGGACGTCTCCTGAGTGTTAATCATCCGAATTACCTATATTCCTCAGTTTTTGTGAATGTACCACAAGAAAAAACATACACAATATCTAAAAAGCAAACACCTAAAAATATTTACATTATACTATACTATAAAAACCTGTTTGCCTAAACAAGACATTGTCTACGATTCGATGTATTGAATTTATTCATCTCGATTGTAATCGCTGACGTAAAAATAGTGACATGATACGATGGGACACCGTACGATTTGTTTGAACTAACTTGCGCATGAAAATATCGGTAGAGTCAGCTACCGATGGTTTGCTGGCTTACCTACCGCCGCCGACAACCACAGAAAAAATCTCATCGCTATGTTTTAAGGCATCCGAATTCCTTTGAAGCAAATACGCGTGTGTAATCACACGTAACAATTTATTCAATTCGGCGCGAGTAAGACACGCAGCGAGCAACAGAGTTGATTTCATTTTTAAGATTATTTTCGAGGTGTGTGGATATTATTTTGCAGTATGGTTAGTGTGTTTTCGCGCGCCTTCAATTCGATCTTTATTATGAGAAGTGTTAACAAAATCAATAATATGTATTTACAATAATAGTATTTTATTGTTATTTGGTTTTGCTCAATACTCATTCGTTTTACGTGCCCAAACTACCCAGTATACCTTTATTTAAAAACAAGCTTTTCAAATTTTGCCGTGATAACGCGCACCTACCTCCTACCTGAGGTTTCCGTGAAGCTCGGATCGCGTGTCGAATACAACGGTAGGTTTAATGGACCCTGATAACTCCACTGTTAGGTTATTAAATCCTACAACATCAGGTTTAGCTGATGCTAGCATTCGAATGTTTAAAGAAGTAGGGAGCGACCCAAAACGGCACTCATGATTTTAATATGCATAGAGTTACATAGTATTGCAAAGAAACATTTAAGGTTTTATTTATTACATTACAATAGGCAGGTCTATAAAACATTTTTGATGGTATGTTCATATTTCACCAACTATATTTTTGTGTCCAAGTAACACTAGGCAAGTTTATTGCCGGCAACTGGGCATGGGATCCAAGATCCAAAATGTGAAATCAGAAATAAATAGTAACTAAATATTCTACGACATTGTACACAGCGCTCTCTAGCTTAGCTTAACTAGCTTGTGTTATGGCTTCTAGAATACGGATAAACATACTTATATACTTTTTTTTATAAATAGTATGTATTTATAAAAAAAAAGTTATACGTCGAAACACCTAGATTAATGCAAATAGACATGTACATGCATACAAATATTTGCTCTGAGCGGGAATCGAACCCGTGCCCCCTATCGTAGCATTCGAATGCACTACCGCTACGCGACAGAGGCTGTCAAAAACTGTTGTTTGCAGAAATACATATTTTACAAATAAGTACAGTAACGTGAAATATTGTATGTTTCCTCACTCAAGTCACCTGGCGCTTTGTGCATACTATGGAACTTAATCGCATAAGAGCAGATTTCACTAATGATACGAATGGGGATTACATGGTGAAATACAGCCGAAGAGTCCGAAAGTTGTGGTTGTCAAAATTTCGTCTTTCAGAAGCACGATTTCCAGTATCTACTCTCACTTGACTCTTACATTTCAATGTGAAAATCAGTCATCGCACATATTAATTGCACGTTGTGTTAGTGATGACTGGGATAAACTCAAGAACGGATGGACCGATTATCATGATTTGAGCCTAGTGGTATGGGTAATGGACTGCTGAGAAGAGGTCTCGGGTTCGATCCCAGGTTTTACCATGGCACACACCAATGACTTTTCGATGCTTTTCGAAGTTATGTGTGTATTTATCGCAGGTTTATAAGTGCCCGGTTAATGGCAATAGGCTCGCCACCTATTACATTGGGACCTAAACATAAACTGGCGAAATGTGGGTGCTAGCACCTCTGCCTACCCCTTCGGGGATATAGGCGTGAGTTTATGTTATGTTATGTTTATTTTTTAGATTTGTCTCCACGTATACCTGTGCCTTTTTGGTCTTAAATGCCAAGATGCAAGGAGACACAAATAAATTCAGCTGATATGGTAACCAATATAACTTGATTCTATGGTAGAATGAAGTTTGCCGGATCAGCTAATGGTAAATCTATCTAATACCTTTAAACAAGGAATTCTTGTATATAATTATAAATGTATGTATATATATATATATATACATTTATAATTATATACAAGAATTCCTTGTTTAAAGGTAGGTTATGTATGTATATATATATATATATACATATATATAATTTGAATCTCGGAAACGGCTTCATCGATTTTCATGAAAATTAGTATACAGGGGGTTTCAGGGGCGGGAAATCGATCTAGCTAGGTTTCATTCTTAGAAAACGTTGAACAAAAAAACCGGTCACCCAGATATTAAACAATAAAGCCTTATCGTTTTAGAAAACTTCCGTAGTTTTGGCTCCAACACGTCACGTTTCGTCTTTGTTCAATTTTCTAACGAGAAAAAGAAAAAGAAAATAACTTCTACGAAAATTGATAATCACACATAACTGTATAATTATTTCATCTCATTATATTTTAAATACATTTGTATTACCATCCCAAAAAAGTTGTACGGAATTATCTGGTAACTTTCTTTTTAATTTAAAAGTAAATGACAAACAGCTCTCCGAAGGGGACAGAGCAGGTGACAATAAATTAAACCCTAATAGATTTGCAAGTCGACATCAAAAGGATGAAAAACGTATGGTTCTTTTTTACAAAATTTCGGAAACCACAATAAAACCGCATGCCATTTAAACGGTGTCACGTGGCGTCAAATTGCTTAAAACTTTTACTAAATTATGCATCGCCATTCAAAGCATTTTGACACATGGCTTGCCATCTTAATGATCTGGAAAATACCTTTTTTTTTTTTTATCGTGCGGAAATCCCTTCGGATACCCCCCCGCGTGCCAGCGGGGGCGGTTATGTCGGGCTTGAACCGACTAAAACCGCACGCCGTCTCGGGTCTACAGACGCCGGGGTGTAAGGTTGCCCATAGAGCATATCCCTCGCACCCCGACTGACCCTGGGCCATCTCCGGTTTCGAGATGGCCCCCTCGGGTTTGGGAACCACGGTGTCCCCGTCTTGCCCCGGTTTGGGGGAGGGGCGCTAGTCGCCCCACCGTCCCGGCCTGCTTCTGCTGGGGTGACAGGTGGCCTCACCCGCCACCCCCAGGCCTGCGCTCATGGAGGACGGAGGTCGTTAAGCGACCTCAATCTATACACGACATATTTACATTTATCTATTTTTAGGCTCAAAATTGGTAACCCAGGAATTGGGTTTTCGTCGGTCAGTGTGGCAATGAAAACAAGTTGTCTTCATATTAAAATCATCACAATCATCATCTTCCAATCATCTTAAAATGACATAGATCCGTTTCCCAAGCTGAAAATATTATGTAAGTAGTATAATTCAAACGTGATTTTTTATTGGCAAAGCAGATTGTCAGGGATTCAATTCCGCTGATTCCGCTTTGATTGTCCACTTTTTTTTGGCGATCTTCGATCTGTTGTTAACTCCTCTCATCATCGTCATCAAAGCGTTAGTTCTGGTTGCAAAACCTAATGTAAATTGCTTAGAAGTTCATTAACGTTGAAAGTGCATTGAAGTACGTACCCATATTTTCGTCATCGCCTTTAAATTACGTCTCCTTTACTTTAATACTTTAGTACTAATCTGAATCTGGATTTAAATGTAAGAGGAATAATCAAGTCTATAGTAATATCATAAGGAGAGAGGTCGAATCTTGTGAGTTTGTTTATGTTTAGGGTAATCTTCGGCACCACTGTACTTATTGAAAAAAATGTTTTACAATTTGAAAGTCATATATATACATATGCCATTTCCGATGGACATAGGCTATATATATTATGTGCAAATTGCGGTGGCTTGAGATTAAAAAACTCATAAACCGAAGCAATGCGAGGGCGGTTAGTTCGTATGTCATAAATATAATCAACAGTAGAAGCAAAGTATCTAGCGGCAATGACGTTCAGTTTTCTCCTTGTGTCTTCATCAGTTCCTTCTATCGAGTCTCCCATTTCGATTGTATCAGACCGGGTCTTCAATGACGGTGCAATAGATTTTATGATCAAAAAGCATAGCAACAAGAGTTGTGTTGTCTTGTGACATAATTATGCTAATGGCAGCAGTATACTCAGTCTTCAGGTGTTGTGTTGTTATCAAAGTCAAAAAAACCGGCCAAGTGCGAGTCGAACTCGCCCATGAAGGGTTCCGTAGCAGCAAGTAACATAATACTCGTTCAAACCAATTTTCGGTGGAAGTTTACATGGTAATAATAACATCATATATTTTTTTGGTTTTATCTCTTATCTCTTATTTTAGAAGTTACAGGGGGGGAAGGAAGTTACATAAAATGTGTCCCCCACACATTTTATCATATGATATTAGAAACCTCAATATCATTTTTGAAGACCTATCCATAGATACCCCCACCCCACAAGTATGGGTTTGATGGTAAAAAATAACGCGTTTTAAGTTCAAGTATGGGGAACCCCCAAAATTTATTGTTTTTTTTCCATTTTTGTGTGAAAATCTTAATGCGGTTCACAGAATACTGGTTAAACTTAGTAATAAGATAATTACCAAGTTTCAACAGCATAGTTCTTATAGTTTCGGAAAAAAAGTGGCTGTGGCATACGGACGGACAGACAGACAGACATGACGAATCTGTAAGGGTACCGTTTTTTGCCATTGAGTACGGAGCCCTAAAAAGGACTGTTCTTTGTATATTAATAGTACCAATAAATTGATCAAGGTTACGGGTCAGAACAGGGACCAGGAGACAAGATGTCAATAAATTAATCCGTCTATTTATTATAGTTGTTAAGTTGTCACCCTTTTGTCGCTAATTACGCCTCCTAGATCTTTTAGAAAATTTACAACTTGATTAGGTTTAGTTAGAAACTCTTTGATTGAGTGGTGTATACTTAATATTATTATTATTATGTTGTCAAATAAAAAAAACTTCCATCTAATTAAATAATATTTTTGAACGGGAATATTATTTATATCTGGCCATATTCAAATTAGTTTCTTGTAGCGGCCAATTCTGCAACACTCAGTAAATACAAGGCATAGTTACATATGGTCAGGGTGTATGGGCCATGATCTTCGGGGCCTAACCAACTTCACCTGAAACGATGATGAAACTGCTGATTAACGGACGAGGCTCTGGCACAGGCTTTGGGAATTTAGACGGCAGTGACCCCCGTAAAAATCGTATAGGCTAAATCAAAAGAAGGAGAAATAGTAGTAGTGGGTGTGTAATCCTACACCTCTCTCTAGCCCTCCGGGGATACAGGCGTGAAGTTATGTTATGAGAAATAGTAATCGGACCCCGGACTCCAAGGTGAAAACATCGGATGCACCCGGAAACAATGCTAAGATAATGATAATAATTGAGACATAGGTGAATATAATTTCAAAGTTACCTACACGGTAACAAACATCCGCATCACGACTATATTTAAGATAAATAAAATAACAACCGCGTTTACGGAGAATCGGATAGTAGCAAAAAAAAAGTGATATAAGTTAAATCATGTCTTGGGCACATATTAAGAGCTACATTATCGGTACAAACCTGAATCAGTGGGTGAGCAACCGATGCATCAATTGAGCACCGCAAGGGGCCGGCCGCGGCGCTGCGCTTATGCACGTCACTCTACCTTCAAACGAACAATGTTTACTTCGCCTGTATCGATGTCCAGTCACACAGAATATACAAAATCATCGACTGTCGACAATTAAATTTATGGTCAGTATTATGAATAATATTACTCTTTTGAATTCTTTGTGGTGTCAAAATTTATTTCTTATTTTGAAAACGAAAACCACGAGACTCTTGATGAAATCAACAGCTGATAGGATTTGCTCTTTTATTTTCGGAAATGGCGAGTCGCATGTGCATAGGTTTTTATTATATATGTAAATTAAGTATAGTTTTAAGTGTAGATTCTACTTATATTGAAAAAAAAAACATTTTGGATCGACAATAATATAATGAAATACGAAGCACATCTCTCGAAACATTGAAGCGGTAATAAAGGTCAGTGATGCAGTTCGGAGAAGATGGCGCGCGGACGTCGCATTCCCGCGCTCCTTCACGGCGCATGCGCGAATCAACGCCGACACAACTCGATCTTAGATAAAAACCACTTATGACATGAACCATGCCTTTATTCCAACAAATTGATTTCGAACATAGAACATTATATCGGCCTCCGATCTCGACTTAACGCTGCAGTAAAACATAATGTTATCATTTATAAATTGACACGCAACTTCAAAATGTACCTCACTGCGCGCCAGTGATTGATCGTGCAGTTTTATTCGATTACGTCGTACCGGCTTGTAGCCGAAAATTATTATCGGTATATTTAATTTATAGTTACATTCGAAAGAAAGTCACAAATTGTAATAATTCCTAGGAGAACACGTTCAATTATTACGCTATCCGAGTTGGTGATCAAGATAACCGATTATTAATCGTCTCTAATTACTGCTGGTGTTAGCTCGACCTTTATCTGGACACCATTTACGTGAAGCGAACAAAAAATCTCACAAAAAGTGTAAAGAAAGGTAGATTTGATGTTCCGCCGGTGACCACTTCACCTGTCCATTGTTTTCCTGCCGGCTGTTAAAAACAAAAGGGTTCAGATATCACAGTTTTGGAAGATAATCGCCGCGAAAGCGATAAATTTTATTGGTAATAACTGCACTTGCGAAGCCCCAGATTATCGCAGTAATTTGTAGGATGAAGAATTTATTAGGGATATGTGATTTATTGAAAGGAAATCCTTGTTTTAGTTAACAGTTTCAAGTGTTAGCAGGTTGCTTGAGATGATTTTTTGGTTTCCTATATTTGTTTCTACATTTTTTATTTAATTCTTGTAATTTTTTTATTTAAAACACTGGAAGTTTTAATCGGCTTTTTATATAGCTGACCCAGCAAACTTGTTCCGGCTATGTTGGTTACCTTATCAGTTCAATTTATTTTGTGAATGTCTCATATTTTTAATTATAGTATGGGCACAATATATCCAGGGTGCCATCTCAAAGACGTAGATGGCCCAGGGTCAGCCAGGTTGCGAGGGAATTGCCTTATTTTGCCATTAGAGACCCGAGACGGTGGGCAGTTTTGGTCGGCACACTGTAGGCGGAGACAAATCTAAAAATCAAAAATCATGAAAATCGGTGCCCCCGTTCTGGAGTTATAAACGGTCATTACTAACACGATTTTGTTTTATATTAGGTCGTTACATACTGGACACGGGTGTTTCGGTAAGTATCTGTGGCGCATCCACCGGGAGACAACGCCGCAGTGCCAGCACTGCGAGGATCCTGGTGAAAACACGGCGCTCCACACGTTGGTGGAGTGCCCTGCGTGGGCGAGTCAACGCCGGGATCTCGTTGCTTCGGTTCGAGTCTGACATAACCATCCCTGTTGGCCGGCGGGTGGAGGCGACCCGCGGCGATTTCCACAAAAAAATAGAAAAAGGCACAGGTATAGGTGGAAACAAATCTAAAAAATTAAATACTTAAAAATCGGTCCACCCGTTCTTGAGTTTATCCAGTTATCACTAACACGACGTACAATTAATATGTGCGATGACTGATTCTCACATTGAATCGTAAGAGTCAAGTGAGAGTAGATAATGGCTTCTGAAAGACTTAATTTTGACAAGCGCTACTTTCAGACTCTTCGGCTGCATTTCACCAGGTAATCCCTGGTCCTATCATTAGTGAAATCTGCTCTTTGGCGACTAAGTTTCATGAAGTGGCAGGTGATTTGTCAGAGCTCCTTGGAAATGGACATTGTACTGGCAAGTGTCTCCAATTTTGTGACCAAACATACAATATTATTAGAAACGAGCTGTGCCAGACGCCATCGAAGGCTTTGGCGATATCAAGGTTAATCAGAGAGCTGAGGTGGCAGATAACTCACCTCAGTAGTCACCTATTCAACTATCGATCTATGAGGATCGATAGTTGCCTAGATCCCAACGATCATTTTATATATTTATATTTTTGGGGACCGGTTGTTTGTTTGCCTCCTTCCAAACTCGCGACATTTTTCCTAAGGAATAGGACAGGCGGTACAGCCACGTGAGTGTTGAAATATATCCAGCCCCAATGGCTTTCCGGACGTGCGCCTATTGATTAATGAACGAGGCTCAGGCGCCGGCTTTCCTCTTGGATTTAGATTTAGACGGTAGTTGCTCCCGTAAAAGTGGAAATAAACCAAATTATAGAACGGAAGAGTGTGGTGCTAATAATAACAATAAGGCATTAGTAATCACCAATGCTGGTATATAGCAGTCATTGCAGGAACACTTCTTTGGCCTTTTTTAAAGTTTTCAAAAGCTTTTATTTGGGCGGTAACAAGGTGAGCGCCTGAAATGGTTCTAAAAGTAGCCAGGATTGTACATCAGTAACTTGCCCTTAAATACAATCTTGTGACTTCGGAGGTGCCATACTACAGGTATGTGCCCGATCCAGTTTGGTCGTGTAACATTATACTGGGATTGATATATTATCACTACACTGACTATTGATACTAATAAGTGTAATAATAGTGATAATAGATCAATTAGAGTGTGGTGCAATAATAGTTGATATCATTGTCCCCCATGACGAAAATCTCATGAAGGCACAAAAAAGAAAAACATATAAAGTATTTGCAACTGGCCAATAAGATTGTCGACATACCAATAGTCGTTTCAGCGTATGGACTCATCGCCAATAGCCTCGATCTACATCTTAAGAGGCTGTCCTTAGGTAGCTGGCTCAAGGGCTTAATGCAGAAGGCAGTTCTGCTAGGTATGGCTCGTATAGTTAGGAAGTTCCTCTCCCTGGAGCCCTAGCCACCAGTAGCTTGATCCCTTTTTTTTTTCGTGCGGAAACCCCCGCCGGCCAGCGGGGGCGGTTATGTCGGGCTTGAACCGACTAAAACCGCACGCCGTCTCGGGTCTACAGACGCCGGGGTGTAAGGTTGCCCATAGAGCATATCCCTCGCACCCCGACTGACCCCGGAACCACGGTGTCCCTGTCCTGCCTCACCGTCCCGGCCTGCTTCTGCTGGGGTGACAGGCGGCCTCACCTGCCACCCCCAGGCCTGCGCTCTTGGAGGAAAGAGGTTGTTAAGCGACCTCCGGCGCCTGAGACGCGCGGTGAGCATTGTTGCGGGCTTGGCGGGCCGGGAGAGTTCTATACCTCTCCCGGGCGCGATCCGCCATCTCAGCAGTGATGGCACTCAGGCGTTGGCTCCTTCCTGATCCGATGCAGGTGGTCCCCGAGGCTCCCCTTCCCGGAGATCACCTGCGTCAGTCGGTACGAGAGGCTTCCGTGTCGCCTCTCTAGCCAATCCTCCATGATGGGCCTTACCGCAGCTATTGCGGCGTGCCCTGGTAGCTTGATCCCTGTACCCAATGCCGGTGGAGCAATATTTTTGTATTTTCTATACCTACATATAATTAAATCGTAACGAGGTGAAAACTGTACATTGAATGTTTCTCTAAAATAATAATTGATGTGTGATCTAGGAGCGATACAGATGCCGAAAATGTAATTTTAGGTTTTTTTTGTCTGTTTGTCTGATTTTAATTATCTATGTGCGAGCATCACTCGAAAACCGCTGAACAAATATGGCTGAAATATTGCATGAACATTCTTCTAGGGCATGGTCATAAACTGCGCTATATATCATCACGCTATTATGGTATATTATAGGAGCAGTAGAGCATAATCGGTCTAAACTATTATTGATGACAACTTTATTATTAAAAGGTAGATCTTTACGAAATTTTGTAGTTCAGTAGAACTCGTGGTCAAAATCAGGACTATAACTCATCACGCTATACCTGAAGGCTAATGAGCAGTAAAATGTAAAATTTTGAAACACCACAGAGTTACGCACGTATAAAAGATAGCTGATTAGAGACGCATAAATATTTCATAATTAATATCATCACGCTATTATATAAAGGAATCAGTCAGAATTGATTTCGATGTTACTTAATTCTCTATTTCGAACGAATTGTCAGTGTAAAACGAGTGCACTACATGACCTCATCCGGTACGTTAAATAAAATAATACTGGTACTTAGTAACTTAACGTAAGTAGTACGTGTACTACTAATAGTATCGAGACTGCAGAAATAAACATACTTACCTTGATCTATTCCGAACTTAACGCGTACGAAGTCGTGGGCAAAGGCTAGTTAAATATATTTATATTTTTTATATATTTAAGAATGTAATTTTTTGTAGTTTAATTTAATTAAAGAAGAATAATAATACATTTATTGATTCAAAACCAACAGTTGTACATCTGATGAAACTTTAGTTTACTTAACTTTAGTATACTTAACACAAGTTGGATGAAGCAGTGTTCTCCTAGCAGCAACCTGTTATAAGGACGCACAGTGTCTACGCCCCAGATCGGGATTTCTTATACTGTTATTATTTTTGTTCATACAAATGAGTGAATCAAGCAAGTATCCTCATCTTATGAGAGGCTATTTGTACATGTATGAATATATTATGAGTGTGTGTAGTGCATGTCTGTATATGAGTGAGTAAGTGGGTGTTGCGTGTGATGGAATAATGTTAGTAGTAGTTAAAGTTTAGGATCTCTAGGTATTGTTCTTTTTCTTCATGTGACAAACCTACAAGACATGTTTTCACTAACAATTTAGATTTATTATAGAGTTGACCATAGATCGGTAAGGAGGCGTTGACCTTGCTTTAAAGGTAGGGTTCCAAAAGTAAAGGATTTTTTGGTGATCGAATAGTTCTTAGGCGTACTGTTATGTTGAGTCAGAATTGTATGGAGGACAAATAGCTGCCTTATATTCAAAACATCATATGGCTCATAAAGCTTGGTTGTTGAAAACCGTATGGTAGTATGCCATAATGGTAGGTATGCTATAAAGGTATGCTAGAATGGTAATATACTATGCTAGTTTTAGTATAGCTTGGTGTGCTATTTCTAAAGGCTTTAAGCTTTAGTTGGCTTTATTATTAGTTATTGTACAACTTGTTTGGATGTCTCAAACCAGTTGTGCAAGAAGTAAGAATCGAGTGGCATAGAACGTAATTTTTTTTATAACTGTGGTGTAAGGGATATGACGTAACGTTTTGAACACAAACGTAGGTAGTCCTAAACTTATTTGTCCGAAAATCATTATCTATAACACGTTTATCTTCAGTACATAACCATAATGTTAAAAAATTCGAAATTGTATTTTATATCTTTACTTCCAAAACTATTTTGTCATAATATCGAATACCATAATAATTGAATCTCGTATTTGTACAGTTTGTGTCCTACCGGAGAGGTAACTTCGGAGTAGTTCAAGTTGTGTATCCCGAACACAAATCTGCTCAAGTTTAAGTAAGAGTAAGGGTATGGGAACGGTAACGAAGGCCTTGGTGAAGTCTAAAAATATTCTGGGAACTTTATGAACTTTATGGCGACAATTTCAATTATCTACGACTTGATTAGTTATAGATATGATTAGATCAAGATTAGCTTCGTTGGTGGATTTGTTTTTAGGGTTCCGTTGCCAAATGGCAAAAAACGGAACCCTTATAGATTCGTCATGTCTGTCTGTCCGTCCGTATGTCACAGCCACTTTTCTCCGAAACTATAAGTACTATGCTGGTGAAACTTGGTAAGTAGATGTATTCTGTGAACCGCATTACGATTTTCACACAAAAATAGAAAAAACCATTAAAATTTACTTAGAACTGAAACTCAAAAACTTTTTTTTCATCAAACCTATACGTGTGTGGTATCTATGGATAGGTCTTTAAAAATGATATTGAAGTTTCCGATATAATTTTTTTCTAAACTGAATAGTTTGCAAAAGAGTCACTTCCAAAGTGGTAAAATGTGTCCCCCCCCCCCCTGTAACAACTAAAATAAGAGAATGATAAAACTAAAAAAAATATATGATGTACATTACCATGTAAACTTCTACCGAAAATTGGTTTGAACGATATCTAGTAAGTAGTTTTTTTATAATACGTCATAAATCGTAAAACGCAATTTACGTTTCATTCAATCAACCCAAATATAAAATTTAAAAAAAAGCATTATTATGTTACTTGCTGCTGGCCGAGTCCGACTCGCACTTGGCCCCTTTTTTTTAAAGCCGTATTTGTCCAGAAAATATTACATTGAAGTGTTGTACATACTGTACCAGCATTTTATTTATTAATAGCACAATACAAAAGGAATTAAAAGATACCCATGCGCTTTTGGAGGCTGAGATAGGGGACGGTTTATGGAAATCTTTTGCGCAAGTCCTTACCAATACCTTTTTTGTTTTTTTTTTGTTTTCGTGCGGAAATCCCCTCGGAAATCCCCTCGGCGGGGGGGCCGCCGGCCAGCAGGGGTGGTTATGTCGGGCGTGAACCGACTAAAATCGCACGCCGTCTCGGGTCTTCAGACGCCGGGGTGTAAGGTTGCCCCCATAGAGCATATCCCTCGCATCCCGACTGACCCTGGGCCATCTCCGGTTTCGAGATGGCCCCTCGGGTTTGGGAACCACGGTGTCCCCATCTTGCCCCGGTTTGGGGGAGGGGTGCTATTCGCCCCACCGTCCCAGCCTGTGGGCCTACCGCCCAAGTGTCGTCGATATCACAGCCGTCGAAATGTTGCGCTGGTCAAGGTCGACGGCCATTTTGTACCGCCCCATTGATAATCGATGCCGGCGCGGCGTAAGAATGAATGAAACGCTGTTTTTGACAGTTAAATACTCGTAGCTGCCGCCTAAAAAAATTCAAATCTACACAAAAATGAGCTGTCGTTTTGAATATTATTTTCTTTTCCGACGGTTGATTACGATGCCGATTGCACCTAACACTGGGCTACTATGGCTTTTATGGGTGCGACTGCCGACGAGTGGATTCTGCCGTTCTATTGCACCTAACACTGGGCTACTATGGTTTTTATGGGGGCGACTGCCGACGAGTGGGTTCTGCCCTCCTATTGCACCTAACAATGGGCTACTATGGCTTTTATGGGGGCGACTGGGTTCTGCCCTCCTATTGTACCTAACACTGGGCTACTATGGCTTTTATGGGGGCGACTGCCGACAAGTTGGTTCTGCCCTCCTATTGCACCTAACACTGGGCTACTATGGCTTTTATGGGGGCGACTGGCTTCTGCCCTCCTATTGTACCTAACACTGGGCTACTATGGCTTTTATGGGGGCGACTGGGTTCTGCCCTCCTATTGTACCTAACACTGGGCTACTATGGCTTTTATGGGGCCGACTGGGTTCTGCCCTCCTATTGCACCTAACACTGGGCTACTATGGCTTTTATGGGGGCGACTGCCGACGAGTGGGTTCTGCCCTCCTATTGTACCTAACACTGGGCTACTATGGCTTTTATGGGGGCGACTGCCGACGAGTGGGTTCTGCCCTCCTATTGCACCTAACACTGGGCTACTATGGCTTTTATGGGGGCGACTGGGTTCTGCCCTCCTATTGTACCTAACACTGGGCTACTATGGCTTTTCGGTTTGATTGCGTTCAGGGATCAGCAAGTGCATAGCCGGGCAGAGGGATTGTGGTCGCAGCACTAGTGGGACCGGTAGGTGTCACGCGGTGCTGCGACGACAATCCTCTTCTAATGAGGCCGTCAAGCTGAGTGCCACCATTGTTAACATGGTACGTGTATGTAATGGTGACCCTCTTTCCAGAGACTTTACCTTCAGCTTACCATCAGGCGAGGTGAAGTCAAATTGACGTGTCCTAAATATTAAAAAAAAAAAAAAAAAAAAAAAAAAAAAAAATTATTCAAAACGACAGCTCATGAGACGCGGTCGATTAGAATTTTTTTAGGCGGCAGCTATTTAACTGTCAAAAACAGCGTTTCATTCATTCTTACGCCGCGCCGGCATCGATTATCAATGGGGCGGTACAAAATGGCCGTCGACCTTGACCAGCGCAACATTTCGACGGCTGTGATATCGACGACACTTGGGCGGTAGGCCCACTGCTTCTGCTGGGGTGACAGGCGGCCTCACCTGCCACCCCCTCCTTACCAATACCTATTTGTAAAGAAATTGTTAAGGTCATTGCTAATCAACTGCGGGTTGTCTGAATGTCCGTTTTGTGTATTGATAATTTTTTGAAAGCATTCCACAGTTCTTTTTAAGCGCTTTATCTATTTGATGATTTTATCGTAGTGTCGCCATTTTGTTTCTTTTTTAGGATTTTACTACTGAAGTTTCTGTATTGAATATATGAGATTTTCAGGGTTGCGTTTTCTGGTGATACTTGGAGCTTTTTGTGTTAATTACTTACAATTTCTTTGTAAAACGTTTAGCATTTCTACTTATCGATATTGTTGGAATTATCATGTAAGTATATATAATACGTAAGTGCCATGCGAAGTCAACCGAGGTCTCGACACGGGAACGGATGCAAACGTCAGAGCTGGGAGTCGCATCAATAAATCCCGGGTTCGCCGCCGGCGCGGGATTCGGGAGCCATCAATCATTATGGAGCACCAACTTCGCTGGAGGTACATAGAGTACTGTTAGTGTGTAGATTAAACCGCGTGAATATTTAATGTAATTTTTGGTCTAATTCCTTGCTATATTTTTTCAGAAGAATAATAGAGTATAGAGAGTCACTGAAGAAGCTTGCCATAGGTACCTATGGCTTATTCCGCATTTCCTGCACTTTATTGCCAAAGAAAATTTTAGGTATGTACCTTTTTTTTTTTTTTTTTTTTTTTTTTTTATCGTGCGGAAATCCCTTCGGATACCCCCCCGCCGGCCAGCGGGGGCGGTTATGTCGGGCTTGCACCGACTAAAACCGCACGCCGTCTCGGGTCTTCAGACGCCGGGGTGTAAGGTTACCCATAGAGCATATCCCTCGCACCCCGGCTGACCCTGGGCCATCTCACCACTAACAGCATCGCTCATCCTGTCTCCTCTGAAAGCAGAGGAGTACGGAGAGCGATGTGTTCCCGCCAGGTTGGGTATTGGCCGACGATCAATGCCAACCCTATGAATCAATGCCAACGTACCTAAAATTTTCTTTATTTACAATTTAGAAAACTTCCTACTGTGCTGTTCCAGTGGAATTAATATCATTAATGTTACATATTTTAGGTAAATTCAACCACAGCTTTAAGGTCAAATATCACTTTATATTTTGGACGAGGTAAGATAGAGTAGGAAGCTATATCAGAAAAAAATAATATGTTTGCTATGGTATACAATTTTATTTTACAAATAATAACCTACCTACCTATAATACCCACGTGCGGAAATCCCTTCGGATTCGCTCGGATGCCCCGCCTGTCAGCGGGTGCTGCCCAAGTGTCCATTGCTAGCCTACTAGCCTATCAGTAATATTAAACTGTCAAACTAGAGTTCACGTCCTCGCGACCTCGCGACAAAGTGTGTCTGTCACACTATGTTATGTGAAAACATGCATTTTGGGCCAAAAATCCGGCCCTAATTTTTAAATTTTTATTTATAGTAAATATCAGTCTTCAAAATCGGCTCAGCCATTTTGTAGTTACGAACATACCTTACCACCCATTTGTTACTTACCGCAGTCTTGTAATAAACAAGGACGTCCATATTGGAGTATCTACATATTAATCTATTCTGTGCCTCACTCTAACGACTTCTTATTAAAAGCTAAACGACGGTTAAGGATGTCGGACACAATGTTTGATACATTATAACTAGAGGCAAAATCATATTAAACCGGCTGGCTCGCACTTACTGAGTAATTCAATTAATTTCACTTACCGTGCCGGTACATTTGCGTAATATGGAGTATTAGGGCTTATAAATATTATGAAATGATAAATGGCCAATACTTAAATTCAAAAATTGGTGGTAGTGAGTAGCTGGATTGGATAAGTATTGGCGTCTGATTCGAATTAGGGCTGATGTTGGATTTTATATGGAAGTTACATGTAGTGTACCCCGAAAGAATACTATGTACATAGCTTGCAGTTCTACGCACCTACTGATGTGTCAGATACGAACAAGTAAAGACTTGGTAGTGAACCAGAAATTTGCTATTAAATTGTAACCAAATTTCCACTGTAGAAACAAAGTATGTGTTTCAAAAGTGGTCATTTTTTTGCGCAGTAGAAACCACTATTGAATATGTTGAAGGAATCTGTCATGAAAAAAAAAAGGAATTATATATATAAAATATTCATATTCATATTCTTTTTTTTTCTTTTTTTAGCATACTTGTAGTTTGCTCTTAGCTGATATTAATATGCACTTCATAAGTGTCGTCTATATTGAGGTTAATTCAGCATTGTCCAGTCCTACATTATCTTGACATAAAGAATAGGTATTTATTTTAGGTATAGTATCAAATTTATTATTTATTTGCATAGTTAACAGTAATTACCGACTAATGACATGAAATAAAATTTCACTGAGTTCATGTACGCATAAATACGAAGGTGTATCGCCATAATGTCAGACATTTTGTTTTGCAAATAACGCAATTATCAATCATTAGCAAAGAACAAAGTCAGTACCAAGTTGCAAATAATTACGGTCAAGGGTACTGTAAAGAGTGCAGCTTTCACGCGATTTTGTTGTATGTCAGAAATAATATGTTCCCACAATACATGATATAAGCTAGGATTTCCAGTACCCGAAATGTTCAATGTGATTAATTAAATTTGTCTGAGTTATAATTTTCTTTCATGGTCATAAGGTTTTGTTTTAGATAATGGATTAGGACCAGCCTGAAGGTGTGCGAAATCATTGCTCACCTGAATTGCTAGCCGCGAGCCAGTGATTAGGAGAAACTTGCTTTAAACTTTACCTGTGTAGACAAAGAAATCTAATGCACAGGGCTAATATTTTTAAATTCATGGTTTTGTCAAAAAATGCAAGAATCTACAATTAAGCCATTCAGGGAGCATTGATTTATTAAAAAAATAAACTGTTTGTCGCATTTTATCCCAAAGTCATTTTATTTTATTTGAATTTTCATTCATTAACTTCTTATGATCTAGACTAGTTGCTAAAACAGTTAATCTAGAAAGAATGTCATGAAAAATATCAATCGAGAGAGAAGCTAGAGCCCAAAAAGGATTGACTACTAACAGACGTCATGTCAACTTTGTGTCTGAAGGTTCATCCATAACATCCAGGAACAAACCTTATTCAATCTTAGATACTGCCCCAGATTGGACTCTCCTAATCGACACGTATGAAAAGCACTATAAAATTCCGGAGGATGTTGGGGTTTCGTCATCTAGCTATTCCTTTATTCTAAGAGGTTAAAACATGTGGTTCTTGTGGAACTTACTGTACCGTGGGAAACAAATATACCGAAGGACCACACAATAAAGAAAAATAAATACAAACGAATTAATCAAAAACGGTTACGTGGTTAATTTGTATGCAGTGGAAGTGGGAGCGAGAGGTATACCAGCAAAATCTCTCTCTAACCTACTTAAAGATCTAGGCCTATCGAGAGCTACAATAAGCTCATTACTAGGACGAATGTCTAAAGCGGCACTAGTAGATTCGTATCAAATTTGGTTAGGCAGGGAGGGGAACTTGGGTAGTGAAGGTGAGTGTTGATGTACATCAACAAAAGGGGCCCCTTCTAAACCTACACTTGGGTCGCAAGTCCCAGGCACTGCCCCGAGTTCCCAACTCAGCAACGCGATGGACCCGGCACCCGCACGGAGAATCCATGGATTGCTAAGAATATCATCGGTCTATGTAGAGTTCTAATATTCAAAATTCATAATTATCATTTAATGTTAGTTTATAGCATACGTCTAGTAGGGTCAAAGTACTTTTTTGGGGCGTATAATATGCATCCCTTCACTGAAATACAAATTTTGAAGTCTTCTTGGCTGTATAGCTGATATAATGGAGTAAATACTACTACTAATATTCTTTAAAAAAAAAAAAAATATACTATTTACACAGTTGAAGTTTTTGGCCTCGAATTGTACCGAGACTCATCGCTAAGATGATGATGAAAGTTGTATTTTTTTCTCTACATTTACTTTCAGTTTTAGTTTGACGGTAAGTCACAGAGGTTGTAAAAAGCAAACGTTAGAAGAATAATATGCTCCCATACCGAGTGCCCGGCCTACATAAGCACGCGTCTGAGGGCAATGGTGTGGTTTTGCAGATCTCAGATGGTCAGCGGATAGACAGATGTCAATTTCATCATTAAAAGAGTGAACTATTTAAAAAATGTAACATAATTATATCTATATATATACATAAGTACATATATATAATATATAAGTGCTTATAATTAATCGATTTATTTAGGGGCTTACAAAAAAAACAACCTACTTCAATTTCTCAGTCTATGTTAACAAAAAAAAGAAATGAACAGGTAACTCAAGTTTCTTCCTATCCCTTTAGTAAGAAGCGTAGATATCGCGCGTCCCTTCTATGGTCTAATGTATTTGTTATTTTGTCCTACAGGCAGTTATTAGGAGGTCTTTGGCGGTCCGCTCATACCTCGAGGCCAGCCTAACGCTCTTTTCTTGTACTTTATTATTGACTGAACATTTTGTACTAATCATACGTATTATCAAGATTCAGTTTTTGTGCTATGGAAATTCAGTGTTGTTATTTGTGTCCAGCTGCGTATTTTTACTGATGAACCATGCATTATTTTTGAGAATTATGGAAAAAATGCGTTAGGAAGTACTTAATGTACTGTATAACACGTTTTTGCTTCTCTCCGTCATCGATCATCCGTCAGATCCGTATTGCTTTTTGGTAAAAAATCGGACCTGCTGCCAACTATTTACAATTTTATATGGTTTAGTTTATCTCGTTACATTCGGCTTGGGTATTTTTCCTTGATAGATTATAATACTCAAGTCACCATGTCATGAATAAGTCATACCACAATTAAAAATTTAGGAAACGTTGGAATTCTGTTAATGTACATTGAGCTTGGAGCAGATATATTATTCTTTAAGAAAACCTTCTGATTATTCATACCGTGAATGAACAGTAGCCTGTATTGGTTTAAAGCCATTTATTAGAAGAAACTAGCATATGACCAAACTATATTAAATGCCTAGAAGTAATAGATACAAACAAAACATACTCGTAAAATAATATTACGATTAGCAAAACGAATGAGGGTCTCTTTTGACTTCTCTCTGGGTCATATAGGTAGCCCAAAATAGTACAAATGATTTGGTATGACTTCATAATACCTTTTATTATTTTCTATTGTAGTCAAACAGGTGATTAAATCACATTTTTTTGTACTAGCCTTATGATTTTACTGTCAATAATAAATCTGAAATACTTCGTGTTATAAAATTATCCGCGTTTATTGTATTATTTATTCATGCATAGACTCGGAGGTTGAAATTTATAGTGCTTACAAAATAATAATGTAGCAGTCGAAACACGTTTAAATATTTGGACATGGGTACAAGACATGAGGATTTCTGTTTACCATTTACGTTAATATTACAATTGGTGCGTAGTAAAAGTTGTAATTATATAAGGCATAGCAATTAGTTCAATAAGGTAGTTTCTTGTGGAGTCAAATTGGTTTTTGTTTATTCAATACGAACATTTACGAAATTTACAACGGTGAGAACTTGTATTGTGGATGTTTGTGTGAAATAACAAAATATGACGTCAGAGCTTTCTATTGTCAAATCTTTACTTTATGAGCTTGGATTGACGATTACAGTACGACAAGGCTTTAAATGAACGTGAGTAGGGGCGCTGCAGTGACATTAATGTTGCCACTGAAATTAAATCTCCTTAAATACCAGGGTAAAAAAAGAATTTAAAAATAAATTTTTTCGCGTATCTTATATCTTCAAACGACCAATTCTTGAATATTTATTTATACCGGCGAGAAATAATTTTGATGAAATTTGGTGTACGGCGGTTTTCTGGGCCGAAAAATCCTGGTTTCAGAGTGAGGTCGTGGTATTACACCGGGCGAGCCATAAGTCATGAATGACTCTACCTACCTACCTCTTTCTAGTTTAGTCTTATGGCAAAACGCGCATTTTCGCGTTTTTGTGGGGTTTTGCTTTCGCGTTATTTTAGTCAAAATATGCAGGTCCCTAATTTTGCGCGCGGTCAAGGCACATGACTTTCAAGTACAGGTGTCCAAGCTGGAATCCCGGTCGGGTATGTTTTTTTTAATAAGATACAATAAAAAAGAACTCCGAGCGTAGCTCGGTCGCCCAGTGACTAATAATTAAACATACAATCATGACTCAATAATAAGAATGAAAATCTATGATAAAAATCAAGTTCTAGGTTTGGCACACGATTAAAGAAAAAAAGCTAATAATTTTCTAAATACCTTTATTATAATTATGATCAATTTTAACAACATCCAAGGGACAAACACATTTCGTCTTCATCATCCTCATCGCTACTTTTCTCACTGTCAGAGAACACTGGTACTATGAATGGTTTATCCAAATAACCATCTTTATGGCGGTACTCCTCCTCAATTTTTTTCACATGGGTGCAGTGGTTTTTCCACTCACTGGGAGTAATTGCTTTGAAAGCATTTTTTACCATTTCTGGTATAGCATTCGGTGGTTTGCCTATGTTCACTTCTGCTACTTTCCGCTTCATTGAGGCCCAGATCATTTCTATAGGATTAAGGTCACAATGGTATGGAGGCAAACGCAATACCTGTAAATGAAAATAAAGTTAAATATATTATGGCTTTCATTATATTAGTTGGTTCTTTTTCAATGTCAATTTCTTCATTGCGCTTGACTGCCTAAAATAGAACAATATACATAATAATACACTGTCGCATTTAAGAATTCTTCTTTTTTAATTGTGTATTGACGTACCTGCAGATATCTGGCTAGCCAAGCTGATATATCATTGCGTTCCATTAAGACCTTCTATTGCTCTTGGTTTTTCTGTAATTAAAACCAATCATTTTGACATTTCGCCTTAAAATTTCTTTGCTGCCTTTGAAATCAATTTCTTCTTTTAGATCCTGATGCAGCTTTCTCAATGTAGGAATCTCTTTTTTAATTGAGTAATACTCATGTATTTTTCTCCTCAAAACCCCTTGATCAAAACTATCTATGATGAATTTGTCCTTTCTGGTTTTACGATTTTTTCCCGGGGTCACGACTTGATTGGATTTTCCTTCTTTGACTATATTTGACACAGTGTGTAGAGAAATACCTGAAATTAATTTTGTATTTCAAATTATTGTATAAATAGCGAGAATTTAAATTAAATCACTAAATACGGTTTTATCGCATTTTTTTTTACACCTGACGTTTCAGATACTATACAGCATCCATGGTGGCAGGTAGACTAAGTTGACATTTGCCTCTTTATATTTTAATAACTATCAAAAAGTACCGCCTACAACATTATTAAAATTGATTCCGATTTACTCTCTTGCAGTTTTTTGCTGGATTTCATATTTTATTAAATTGATGATTGGATCCCAAGCTGGTGGTACTTGCCAACCATCCTCTCTATTGAAATTTAGATTTATTTTAATTTCAATTTAATTTCAATGTGTAACAATCGCGAAAACTAAGAACACATTAATAATAATTGTGGGAATTCTAAAAATACCACGCAGCAACACCTTACCTGTTGCAGCTGAGACTCGCTCATGCACATTTTGGATTGGGATTATCGGACCACCGTTTTCTTTCTCCTGTGCAAAAAACTCTTTGACTTTGAGTATAATTTTCCTTACATCACTTCGTATCACCTTTGGCATCTTATCAAATCTCTAATCACAATAATTTTGTAAAACAATGCACAAACAGACGAGAGCAACGACATATGGGAGAACACTTGTCAAAGTCGTCAAGATGACGTTCATCAAGATGGAAGCGTTAGTTTCTTTTTTCGCCACGTTCATTATAAGCCTTGTCGCACTATAACAAATGATAGACATGATTTTTTTTTAAATTATTAACTCAAGCGTTATTACTACCATCCTTCCATCTGTTGTATATTCTTTGTAATCATCGAACATTTTAAAAGTAATAGTATGAGTTTGAATTTGGTTGTTCTACTTCTAATATGTCACTCTATTAAAAAAAATTCATGAGGCGTAACAATATAATTTTATTAAATAGTTTACTATAGGTTATGGGCATTTTCACGTAGAAACTGTTGTTACCTTGTTTTTTGATATTATTTAGACGACAATAATTCGTAGTGTTGTTTATTGGTGAAAATATCGATTTTCGGATTTGTGACATCTGGAGGTATGACTATTGGTAGTATTCGTCCACTTAATAGTAGAAGTGACTATCCACAATGGAAGTTCAAAACCAAGATGTTTCTTATGCATGAGGAACTATGGTACTCCATCGTCGGTTACCCGTCTACCGATACCACTTCAGAGGAAATACGAAAATTTAAAGATATGAAAGCCATGACCAAGATATGTCTCACTCTTGATGGCGGAGCTATTACTCATGTTCGTAGCTGCACTACAGCACGTGAGGTTTGGGAATCCTTATCCCGAGTTTACGACGACAAAGGTATTGGCAGGAAACTAAGCCTAGAGCGTAAGTTATATAGATACCATCTTTCGGATTTTCCATCTATTGAGGAATATATAAATGCTGTGCTCAGTACTGCTCAAGATCTTGCTGACATCGGTAAACAAATCGATGATACGTCTGTTGCTGCTATCTTACTAGGTGGATTAACACAGGATTTTAATCCGTTAGTGATGGCTATAGAGAATTCGAATGTAGAAATATCTACTGATCTCGTCAAGTCCAAACTGTTGAATGAGAGTGAAAAACGTGCGTCTAAGGAGTCGGCGATGACGTCGACGGCTTCTACAAGCAAAAATAGTGGTTTCGCTTCGGTGAAGAAGATTATTTGTTATGACTGTAACCAGCCCGGGCACAAGCGCCCTCAATGTCCTCTAAGGAAGAATAAAAAGTCGAAGAAAGGGGAGTCTAACCTAAAAAATGCTTCAACTCTTTTGTCTGCTTTAGAATGTAGCGCATCTTTGAATAAAGAGGATTTTTACATTGATTCTGGAGCTTCTACCCATCTCACATGTCATAAAGACTGGTTATCGAATTATCGTAATACAAATGATTACAAGGAGATTATATTAGCTGACAACGATAGAAAGTTATGCTCAGGTGTTGGTGACATTTTATTACAGGACAATAATAGGTCTACTATAAAATCTATTAAGGATGTATTGTATGTACCTAGCCTTAGCACCAATTTGATATCTGTCAAGAAAGTTGTTGATAAGGGAATTACTGTTGTTTTTAATAAGAAGGGCTGTTCTTTGTATAAGCACAATCAAGTCAAAATTTCAGGGCATGAGTTAGGCCACGCGACTTTTTGTAATGGTTTATACAGGTTAGGTAACTGTGAGGTGAAACAGCAGAATGAAAATGTTCTTGTTTCCTCCGCGCCTTCTCCGGACTTATGGCATCGCAGATTGGGTCATCTATGTCGAATTGGACTAGAAGAACTGCGTAAAGTTAAGGGTATTGGTGTTAATTATACTAGTATTAACAAAGAACCCTGTATACCTTGTGTTGAAGGGAAACAGTTCCGAAAACCCTTCAAACCAATTAAATATAAGAAGAGTTCAATCAAATTAGAATTGATTCACTCAGATCTTTGTGGTCCTTTTAGTACTACTTCGTTAGAAGGTAACAAAGGACTGGTCGCGGGTTCAAGTCCCGTCCTAGATGTTCTCTTTTTCCGATCTTAAATCTTTAGAAAAAAGGTAACAAGTATTTACTTATTTTTGTAGATGATTTAACAAGAGCTGTATTTTGTTATTTCGTAAAATCTAAAATAGAAGTACGGTTTAAGTTTGTAGAATTTCAGACTGAATTAGAAAGGCAAACTGGTCTGAAAATTAAACGTTTGAGAACAGATAATGGGACTGAGTATGTGAACTCTGAGTTTACATCTTATCTGAAGAGTCAAGGTATAGTTCATGAGACTACAGTGCCTCATTGTCCTTCCTCAAATGGAGTCGCGGAACGAACTCTTAGGTCCATAGTAGAGAAAGCTAGGTGTATGCTTCAGGAGTCTGGTCTTCCTAAGACATTTTGGGAAGAGGCCATCCGCACTGCCGTTTATCTTAAAAATAGATGTCCTCATAGGTTCTTAAATAATTCTACACCGTATGAAAAATGGTTTAATACTAAACCTGATTTAAAACATTTACGTGTTTTCGGTTGTCGTGCTTATGTACATGTTCCGGATTGTGAACGCAGAAAGCTCGATCCAAAAGCTAAACCTTATATCTTTGTAGGCTTTGGTCCTGACAATCATTCGTATAGGTTTAGAGATCCTACTAATATTAGAAAAGTTGTTAAGGGTCGAGATGTAGTATTTTTAGAAGACTGTTTCTCTAATACTGCAGTTAATGATGAATTGAATAGTCAGAACATCATTTTAACGTCTGATAATTTACAGGTGTCAGATCAGTCAGTTCCGATCACGGAGGGGAGAATGGTTATTGATAGCCGTGATGACGAACCTGATTCCGACGAACACTCTAGTGAGCATGAGTATGAAGATGCAGTAATAGGTGATGTGGAGCAACCATCTGCTGTTCCCAATCGTATTGAACCTTCAACTAGTGCTGAGTCTGAGAGGTATTCGTTGAGAAAACGGAAACAAGTAAATTATTGTAATTTTGTAGACGTTGAAAACGATTTTTCTGATGAACCTTTATCGTATTCAGATGCTATCAGTAGGCCAGATAAACAGATGTGGATAGCTGCCATGAAGGATGAGTATAAATCGCTTATGAGCAATGGCACTTGGACTCTTGTAGATAATAATGGTCAAAAAGTTATACCGTGTAAGTGGATATTTAAGATTAAACGAGATTCTGAAGGTAGAATAGGTAGGTATAAAACTCGTTTAGTGGCGAAAGGTTTTCGTCAATGCTACGGTGTTGATTACGAGGAAACTTTTTCCCCCGTTGTCCGTAATTCATCTTTGAGATCACTTTTTGCTTTAGCCGCTGATATGAACTTAAAAATGCACCATCTTGATATAGATACTGCTTTTCTTCACGGGGAATTAGATGAAAGTGTCTTTATGACACAACCCGAGGGTTTCGCAGTCAAGGGGTCGGAATCCAAAGTATGCAAGCTGAATAAGTCGCTATATGGTTTAAAACAAGCTGCGAGAGCTTGGAATAAGAAGCTACATCGCGTACTTATTGATTTAGGTTATAAAAACTTAAAATCTGAATCTTGTGTATATATTACTAACTTTTAAACTTTCGCGTTCCATGATATAATAATTATATTTACGGGGATTAACGCGATCACTTATTTAAAGGTATTACATACCTCTGGTTTGCCTGACGTTTCGACCAGGTTGCACTGGCCGTGGTCACAGGCTGACTGGCTCAGCGTTGCACGCCCTCCGTCGTCGAATCCGTGAAGTAGAAGATTCCTCTTCCACCCGCACATTTTCGATATTGTTGAGATTTTTGTTTCGCCAAACCAGGCAGTTTCGCCAGGCAAACCAGAGGTATGTAATACCTTTAAATAAGTGATCGCGTTAATCCCCGTAAATATAATTATTGTGTATATATTTTTCGAAATGATAATATTTTAAGTATTCTTGCGGTATACGTCGATAATTTAATTATTTTTCATAATAATATTTGGAGGTAGAACGTTTACGTAAAAGCTTAACTAAATATTTCGGAGTTAAGAACTTAGGCAGTTTATGTTATTGTCTAGGTTTACATATTATTTCAGATGAAGAGAAAGGTGAAATTAGAGTCAATCAAAAGCGTTATATTTTGGAGACTCTTAGGCGTTTTGATATGGAAGATTGCAAAAGTGTAGCAACACCCATTGAACCTGGTGTTAATTTACATACACTTGATGAGGAGACTATTAATAATGTTCCTTATCAAAACTTAATAGGTTGCCTTATGTATTTATCGGTCAATACTAGACCTGATATTTCTTTTGCTGTGAGTTATTTGAGTCAATTTAATAATTCGCACTCGTATACTCACTGGAAAGCTGCTAAGCGTATTTTACAATATTTGAAAGGTACCATTGACTATGGACTTACGTTTAAAAAGGCTTCTGGTGATAGTCTTCTTTCTGGTTTTGTCGATGCTGATTGGGCAAATGGCAAAGACAGAAAGTCGTATACGGGATACGTGTTTAAGTTGTCGAATGGACCCGTCTCATGGGAGAGCAGGAAACAGTCAACTGTTGCGTTATCCACTACTGAGGCCGAGTATATGGCTCTATCTGCCGCCGCTAAGGAAGCTGTCTATTTGCAGCGTTTTGTAGGTGAAATTTGTGGGAACTTGGGTTGTATTACTTTATATAATGATAATCAAAGCAGCCTTAAGTTAGCTAATAATCCTGTTTATCATAATAGGACTAAACATATTGATGTCCGTTATCATTTTATACGCGAGCTAATAGACAACAATACAATTAATGTTTCTTACTTGAGTTCGGAAAACATGTGTGCAGATGTTTAAACCAAGGGTTTATGTCGCATAAAACATTTGCGTTGTGTAAAAGGTCTAGGTCTTGCTTGACATTTAGGTATTATGATTGTGCCTATACATTGAGCAGTTTTTTATTTGTATCTTTTATACTTGTGTGTTTTCTTAAATGATATTTTTGATACTCAAGTGTAAATTATTTTAAACTAGTTTCTTAATTGTATGTTGTAGTCTTTAGTTTCCTTAAATGTTCGTGATTAAGGGACCGTGTTGTAGGTAAAACCTTCTTTGTAATCATCGAACATTTTAAAAGTAATAGTATGAGTTTGAATTTGGTTGTTCTACTTCTAATATGTCAATCTATTAAAAAAAATTCATGAGGCGTAACAATATAATTTTATTTAATAGTTTACTATACCATCCGTGCAAAAATTAAGGTGAAATATAATAAAAATAATAAAATAAGTACATACAAACAGTCACTCACGCCTTTTAACTCTTTCCTTTCAAGTAGGTAGAGACAATATCTTTTCACTTGCTACGATCCTGCCATACGCCTTTGGCTTCTTCTACTTTCATCATTGTTTCATATATGCTCACCGGTTGCAGGTACATTTGACCTAGGGCACGCCGCAATAGCGACGGTAAGGTCCATCATGGAGGATTGGCTAGAGAGACGACATGGAAGCCTCTCGTACCGACTGACGCAGGTGATCTGCGGTAAGGGGAGCTTCAGGGACCACCTGCAATCTGGAAGGAGACAGCGTCTGAGTGCCATCACTGCGACACGAGCAAGGACTCGGGGCTGCACACGCTGGTGGACTGCCCGGCGTGGGAGGTGCCGAGGCGTGAGCTTGGGGCAGCCATCGGGGTGGGAGTCCTCTCGCTCGGCAGCATGATTGCGGCAATGGTGCGGAGCGCGAGTGCGTGGGCCGCCGCCACCTCCTTCTGCGAGCGCGCTAGTACTAGCGCCCCTCCCCCAAACCGGGGCAAGACGGGGACACCGTGGTTCCCAAACCCGAGGGGGCCATCTCGAAACCGGAGATGGCCCAGGGTCAGTCGGGGTGCGAGAAACATGCTCTATGGGCAACCTTACACCCCGGCGTCTGAAGACCCGAGACGGCGTGCGGTTTTAGTCGGTTCAAGCCCGACATAACCGCCCCCGCTGGCTCGCGGGTATCCGAAGGAATTTCCGCACGAAAAAAATAAAATAAAAAGGTACATTGACCTAAATTTTCTTTAAAATGTCCTCGTCCTAAAATATAATATTGTTATTAAAATGAAATCGAGACGAAGAAATGGGTTGAAACATTAATTTTACTATCCAAGGTGAAACTTCGAAGTGATATCACATTGTAACAGATGACTAAATTAGCATTCTATATCTAGAGTTGCAATAGGATCCAACAAAGGTGCAACATTGGCTAAGAAATTGTAGCAATGGTTGAGTAACCCTAACATTATACTGGGATAACAGATAGCCGCTATTGGCTTTTGAACTCGATGAGTGAGCCTTCAACATAATTCTAGATATTAGGGTTGCTTCTTAGAAAGTTTATAAATCTGAATTCTTACGTGTTTTTTTTCTAATAAGAATGATTGGGTATTTATATGTGGGGATCAGATTGCTATTGTCGTACACTTTAGTATCGCAATACATCCATCCAAAAAACTAAAAAATATGACAGTTCTGTAATCCCGCGCTATATCACATAATACCCCGCTCTACGTATGAAACAGCGAAAGAGTTTGAATTGTAATATTTATATTTACAAGTTATGGAGTCTTATTGGCCTTGGGTTTTATTTTTTCAACCGTATATATTAAGGCCCAAACTTGCCAGTAACAACAACACTTTACAGTAAATAAGATTACAACGTTGAGAAAGTAAAAGACCATAATCAGTATAACAATAACGTGGCAGCAACTTTTTAGTATGTTTACAATACGGTATATTAACTATTACTGTATATTATAAAATCGATATACCAAAACCCTCAAAATGTCGATAACTGATCGAAAATTCGTGCTATCGGTAATCGATATGATTAATAAAGCTATAAAGCTATAAAGCTGCTCGCTATATGATGCTGGTGGGGCCTACTCTTGGCTGCGATCAGTTCACCTATTATCCTGTCGATACTGCGACTCGTGCGCACGAACATCGTTGAATTACACCTCTATTTACTGTCAAACTTAATTTCTTGCTCGTGTCGTTAGCTTCCTTTGCCGCTATGAATTTTTTTACGTGTCCTTATCGTGCTTTTGACTTAATGGGTAACTGTTAGAAATAACTTTATTTGTACCTGCTTTGTTGCAATGTTCGTCTCTATTATGTATTAATATAAAGAGGAAGGAAAGCGGTGCATATGGGGGTCAGACGGCAGTCGCTGTTGAAAGATAAGATAAGCCAAATCAATTATAGTAAAGAGGAGAGCGGACTCTGGCCTTGAAAGCGCAATCTTTCCAGATACAGATCAAGATCCAGCCGAGTATAATCCTGGATGATGGTGACAAAATAGATGTCTAATTTTGATATTCTATTTTTGAAATCAGATGTTCGGCGCACTATCCGTGCTTCCACCGGCTTCACCCTCCAGTGGGTGTAAGGGGAATTTAATTTAATTTAAATTTTTATATTTGAGTTGATTGAATGAAAGGTAAATTGCGGTTTAAGATTTATGACGTACCTTCGGATACCCCTCCGCCGGCCAGCGGGGACAGTTATGTCGGGCTTGAACCGACTAAAACTGCACGCCGTCTCGGGTCTACAGACGCCGGGGTGTAAGGTTGCCCATAGAGCATATCCCTCGCACCCCGATTTATTACGTACCTTTTTTTTTTATCGTGCGGAAATCCCTTCGGATACCCCCCCGCGTGCCAGCGTGGGCGGTTATGTCGGGCTTGAACCGACTAAAACCGCACGCCGTCTCGGGTCTACAGACGCCGGGGTGTAAGGTTGCCCATAGAGCATATCCCTCGCACCCCGACTGACCCTGGGCCATCTCCGGTTTCGAGATGGCCCCCTCGGGTTTGGGAACCACGGTGTCCCCGTCTTGCCCCGGTTTGGGGGAGGGGCGCTAGTCGCCCCACCGTCCCGGCCTGCTTCTGCTGGGGTGACAGGCGGCCTCACCTGTCACCCCCAGGCCTGCGCTCATGGAGGACGGAGGTCGTTAAGCGACCTCCGGCGCCTGAGTCGTCTGCGACGCGCGGCGAGCAAGTTGCGGGCTCGGCGGGCCGGGAGA
Organism: Cybosia mesomella; assembly: GCA_946251805.1. Lineage (NCBI taxonomy): Eukaryota > Metazoa > Arthropoda > Insecta > Lepidoptera > Erebidae > Cybosia > Cybosia mesomella. The sequence goes on from OX276392.1 coordinate 17,262,186, forward strand.
GTTCTAAATCTCTCCCGGGCGCGCTCCGCCATCTCCTTCGCGAGCATATTGAAAAAAATACTTACTAGATCTCGTTCAAACCAATGTTCGGTGGAAGTTTACATGGTAATGTACAAACATCATATATTTTTTTTAATTTTATCATTCTCTTATTTTAGAAGTTAGTGTTAGTTAGTTAGTGTCTCTCGCGCCAACTATTCAGTTTAGAAAAAAATGATGTTAGAAACCTCAACATTATTTCTGAAGACCTATCCATAGATACCCACGTAAGGGTATGATGAAAAAGAAATTTTTGAGTTTCAGTTCTAAGTATGGGGAACCCCCAAAATTTATTGCTTTTTTTCTATTTTTGTGTGAAAATCTTAATGCGTATACATCTAAGTATATACCAAGTATCAACAGCATAGGTCTTATAGTTTCGGAAAAGTGGCTGTGACATACGGACGGACAGACAGACAGACAGACATGACGAATCTATAAGGGTTCCGTCTTTGCCTTTTGGCTACGGAACCCTAAAAAGGCATGATTAAAAACAAAATAACTAGTATGAATAAACTCATAAATATTGGCGTTAAAGTAAACACGTTTCTTTCAACTTCTATAACATATTCATTATGTTCGTGCAGCTAAAACGAAATAAGGTTGCAGTAAAAAAGCCTGTGATGACGAGTGATTAGTTTGTGTTGCCTGTGATAATTTAGGATTAACGTCATTCCGACGTTTGTACCGGCCGCTTGTTAGTCCCACTTGTTATTGCGCGCACTCATCTACGAGCATTTGAATGTTCGATAATACGGAGTAGGAATCACCAATATTATTTTAGTTCCTGTCTAAACTGTCAGCAACCTTGGTAGCGCGTTCGTCTAATGAGTGGTCCCTGACTTCGTCAAGATCTATTTTGTGCCATAAATCTATTAATATAAAATGAAAATTAAACAAAGTCAGGGACCACTCATCCACTAATTAATGAAAAAAGTGACGAAGAAATAGCAAAAGATAATGAGTGAGTACTTTATAAATATATTGGCGATGATGGTTCTGGTCATAATAATGGTGAAAAAGTCGTTGAAATTATGGATGGAAGTTGATTTTTCTGAGAGATAAACTTTTTAATGTAAAATAATTGTAATAGTTTTGGAGTGTTAAATTTTTAATGTAATATTAATTTTCATGTTTGTATGTTACCACATAAATGATAGTAATTTTATACTGATAATTAAAGCAATTCGTACAAAATTATTCCCTAACCTAATATTTATTTAATATTCAAGTTTTCACTTCTGCCGGCACTCCCGGAGTGCAACCCGTCGTTTTTTTTTCACTAGTTGTTGTCCGCGTTTCACCCGCGTGAAATTCAATTCCAGGGCTTATACGTTATTCCAGGCTATAATTTATCTTTGTACCAAATTTCAGCCAGATCCGTTGAGCCGTTAGAGCGTGATTGAGTAACAAACATCCAAACTTACAAACATCTTTACAACTATCAAATTTATAATATTATTAATAGGAAGTAAGATAGTAGGATTCTAATAGAAACAAAAAATATCCGTGTGACTCTTAAATGCAAGGAGTTGTAAATTTAAACTCGTTTTTGCTACTCAGTACTAACAACTTGAACCTGTATTTCTAAAAGGGGTTTACGATAACTATTTACCGTGGCTGCTTCATTTCGGGTGTGTGTTGGGTAACCTCCTCGAGTGTCGCTCCGATTCCGATCCCGCTGCAGTCCGGGGGGAACGGAATCGGAGCGGCCGGTGCACCCTGGGCGGCGGTCAATGGCTTCCCCTTCACCCCTTCATAGGGTTGGCATTGATCGTCGGCCAATACCCAACGTGGCGGGAACACATCGCTCTCCGTACTCCTCTGCTTTCAGAGGAGACGGGATGAGCGATGCTGTTAGTGGTGGGATGGCCCAGGGTCAGCCGGGGTGCGAGGGATATGCTCTATGGGTAACCTTACACCCCGGCGTCTGAAGACCCGAGACGGCGTGCGGTTTTGGTCGGTGCAAGCCCGACATAACCACCCCCGCTGGCCGGCGGGGGGGTATCCGAAGGGATTTCCGCACGATAAAAAAAAAAAAAAAAAAAAAAAAAAAAAAAAAAAGGCTTCTTGAAAAGAAATACAGAGACTTTGTATAAAATGTGTTTTTTCTGGTTTTCTATGCTCTTTTAAACTTTTTGCTATCTTTCTATAATATTGCGACAATAATCAATCTTCTTTCACGTTCTATATTATTACCTTTATGCAATATACATTACATTGGGTAATTATTAAATATTACGAAGTCAACGATTTGACGAACTTACTTGATTCGATTCCTGTTTAGGACAAAGAAGTATCCGGTCTATGGCAATAGAATCACCCGAAAATACGTAGGTTAAAAAAAGATAAGTAACAAAGTGTAGATGTAGATGTCTCTCCGTTTTCCTGCGCGTAATAGATATCCGGGTAATAGAATCATCCGGAAATACGTAGGTTAAAAAAATATAGGTAAGTAATAAAGTGTAGATGTAGATGTCTTTCCGTTTTCCTGCGCGAGTGCGGGGTAATACAGAAGCAGTAAAAAAATTAAAACTAAAACATACAATAGAGTAAGGAAAGCTAACTCCATGCATATTGTGCCTGTTGCGGACACTAAAATATCGCTGACCATTTATTTACATTAGAAGCATTTCTTTATCAGTTTATCACTGATTGTCTCGAGGTCCCTATTGAAGAGTAGTATAGCTTATGTTGATTAATAGCCGATGACTAAATGTAAATATGATTGAGCTTTTGTTACACCACTCCGGGCAGTCTGCGCGTGAGTTTGTTAGGCCACAAACGGCCAATTGCACGAACCTATTTAGCGTCGAGATTTCTTGACAGGATAAAAAACTTTATTGATGAGCACAAAACTTGTAGAGCAATGAAAACATCATTTGTTGATTATAATGAATGGCTAAGTGTATTTCTTCTCGAAGACTGATTCACTGGTGTATCTATAAGAAACGTATAGACCATGCGTGTTTCTACTTAACGATGCATTTAGATAGTGGTAATTACTTTATATATATATCATATTGTATAATAAGTTCATACTTTCATAATGTCTCTCGTCTGAAAAGTTGCATAACTTGCATACGATTATATGGTATAGAAAAGTAATAAACCTTTGATCTGCCTAACGCTTAATCCCAGGCTATCTGATCTGAGATTTTTTAATTTGTTTTATTTAGTTGTATATAATCATTTTAACTTATTGTCGTATACATTTCAATAAAATTTAAAACCTAAAAAAAAGACTTAGTAAACCTGTTTGTAAATAGACCACAAAAAAAGCCCGCTGAATTTCGTGTTGTCGCATTGTGAACCGACGATCCATTTGGTTCTTCTTATTTCTCTTTTAATTGACGTTTTGTAAATATATTTTAATGGTCCATCTGAAATAATCTATTTGCGAATTTGATTCGCGGTAATTCCAAACATAATAAATTGTATATCAGAGAAGGTGTAAGTTGATGTTCTGCCTTATTAGACCATCGAAACGAATATGACTCAGCGGCACCATCATGGTACCATAGACATTCCAGAAATACTCTTGCGAAGCGTTTCGTGTCTGTTTTCATGTGTCCTTATAAGCGGAATTAATTCCCAGTATTTGAGTTTCCGGATATCGATAGCTACAATCTGAGTGCGTTCAAGTGTTTTCTTGTCTTCTAGGCCAATTAGCTCCATCGTAGAGTTATGTAAGAGTTATGAAAAGTGAATTTATTTCAGACAAAAAAGACAAATGACATTGAAAGGCGCTCAATAAATGGCTATAATCAGTATATCTTAAAAAGTTAAAGATTGTTCGGATTTTCGTTTTTCTGATTGCCGGGCGCTATACGGAACTGAGCTAAGCTGAACCGTGCTAAAAGCTGCGTTTCGTAAATGTATATTAAATGTATTGTATGTATTGTTACTGATATACCACTATGAAATTCAAAGAATTCCGCGGTGACAAGATCATGAAAATGCAAGAAAAGAATGATAAAGTTTGAAACCCTTTGGGCGCGGACACACCGTATAAATATGAATTAGTAGATCGACTCCATTCAAAGCTTGTACCACCGCTGTGCTATTGTGCGCTAGCCCTATTAACTGCTTCAGAAGTTCATAGTATTTTTTATACAGTATTAAATGACATTTTTTGTGCGTGTGAGTTATAAGTGGGTTTCTTTGACTTATTGTGAATACTTGGACCTTCTTTAGGCGTTGATCGTATTATTGTAGTGTATTTTGACACATTACTTCTTATTGTTTAACATTTTTTTAGGTCGTAAATATTTTTTTAAATGTCTTGGTGATATTTGACGAGGATCCAATGGTTGTGATATGGGATTAAGGTCAAGTTATGATTTATGTGATTCACTTATTGTGTTCGGGCTTTGTATGTTCGTGTTGTAGATTTTTTTTGTGAACTTTTAATACGGAATATCAATTTAGATTTAACTGTGATGAATTTATAGAGATGCATTTAATTTTAAGTTATAACGGGTAAAAATAGATATGGCTTAGTAGTACAGATATAATAACAGGTATAATAAATTGCTTAAGTAGAAATATGACACATCTATTAGGTATTAGTGCAGACAGTCTATCAGGTGTTCTACCAACGAATTGCGACGCGAGTGAGGACTCAGGGCTGCACACGCTGGCGGACTGCCCGGCGTGGGAGGCGCCGAGGCGTGACCTCGTGGCAGCCATCGGGGTGGGAGTCCTCTCGCTCGGCAGCATGATTGCGGCAATAGTGCGGAACGCGAGCGCGTGGGCCACCACCACCTCCTTCTACGAGCATGTAATGCTCGCGAAGGAGATGACGGAGCGCGCCCGGAAGAGATTTAGAACACTCCCGGCCCGCCGAGCCCGCAACATGCTCACCGCACGTCGCAAGCGACTCAGGCGCCGGAGGTCGCTTAACGACCTCCGTCCTCCATGAGCGCAGGCCTGGGGGTGGCAGGTGAGGCCGCCTGTCACCCCAGCAGAAGCAGGCTTGGACGGTGGGGCGACTAGCCCTTCTCCCCCAAACCGGGGCAAGAAGGGGACACCGTGGTTCCCAAACCCGAGGGGCCATCTCGAAACCGGAGATGGCCCAGGGTCAGTCGGGGTGCGCGGGATATGCTCTATGGGCAACCTTACACCGGTCTGTAGACCCGAGACGGCGTGCGGTTTTAATCGGTTCAAGCCTGGCATAACCGCCCCCGCTGGCCGGCGGGGGGGGGGGTATCCGAAGGGATTTCCGCACGAAAAAATAAGGTACTGGGATATGCTTTATGGTCAACCCAACACCCCGGCGTCTGAAGACCCGAGACTGCGTGCGGTTTTAGTCGGTTCAAGCCCGATATAACCACCCGGTTATGGGTTACGTGGTATCCGAATGGATTTCCGCACGAAAAAAATTCAATCAATCAATTAGCCTATTGCAGTCCACTGCTGGACATAGGCCTCTTCCATTTTACGCCATAGCACCAAGTTTTAGCGCAAGGCGGAGGATCGGGTGCTATGGCGTAAAGTATGCTTAGTAATATTTTATTATTATTGTGACAGTACCTGATGCCCGCTGCTCCGCCTGCGCGAAGGCAGTTATCGTTTTTTGGTCATAACCAATTGCGGTTCCACATAACCAATTGCAATTCGACATATGACAGATTTTAAGCCTGCCCAAGACCTTTCTAATACTTAGAAAAAACTGCACTAAAATCCGTTCTGTAGTTTTTGCGTCAATCACAAACAGACAAACAGATAAACTTACAAACAGGTAAGAATTCAAACAAAATATATTTTTGTGTTCAGAACCTTTCATTTAACATAACCCAAGTATGCTTTTAAATATCTCCAATGTACAGACACAACTTATTTCCAATTTTATAATAGTATAGATAGACAGAAGAGTAGAAAAGACAACACTTTCATCGGCAAAAAATAGGTGATTACAATTTTTGCGAAGAAGATGCGATGCTATGTACCTTTTTCTTTTTTCGTGCGGAAATCCCTTCGGATACCCCCCGCCGGCCAGTGGGGGCGGTCATGTCGGGCTTGAACCGACTAAAACCGCACGCCATCTCGGGTCTTCAGACGCCGGGGTGTATGGTTGCCCATAGAGCATATCCCTCGCACCCCGACTTACCCTGGGCTATCTCCGGTTTCGAGATGGCCCCCTCGGGTTTAGGAACCACGGTGTCCCCCACTTGCCTCGGTTTGGGGGAGGGGCACTGTCACCCCGCCGTCCCGGCCTGCTACTGCTGGAGTGACAGGCGGCCTCACCTGTCACCCCCAGGCCTGCGCTCATGGAGGACGCAGGTCGTTAAGCGACCTCCGGCGCCTGAGTCCGGCGACGCGCGGCGAGCATGTTGCGGGCTCGGCGGGCCGAGAGAGTTCTAAATCTCTCCCGGGCGCGCTCCGCCATCTCCTTCGTGAGCTGGCGGAACTTTATACTTTATACTTATTGAACTTTATACTTATTATTTTAATCATAATATTCATCACCAGCATTGTTCCTGGTTGAATCTGAGGCTTTTACCTCAAAGCTGCTTACTCCGTCTCCTTTTATTGTGGCTTATACGGCTGTTATGGAAGCGAATATCGTCTGATCTCCTAACCCCGAGAGGAAAGCGGTTTTTCAATCAGAAGGCGTACCGGCTTGCAGGTGAGGTTTGGGCTCCGGAGATCTTAGTGGGCTCCAAAAATACTCAATATTTCTTATTGTTCCTGATATTCTCGCTAAACGCTTACCTATTCAAAATGACCAGTAGTAATGTGGATCACAAATTACTTTAGTTTACGTGTTGGGAGTGGGTTTACGTCGTTGTTGTTTAAACTCGAAATGTCACTATCGCAATTCCGATTGCTTAGCGATTATAAACACTTCTAGCCCTGCGTTCCGTAAGGGCTATGACTAAAGATTGGCAATCGACAGCGAAATGCCGGCACTGAACCTATTCGTAATAATAACGTATTTCGATAACGCAGTTTGCTTTTTATTTATATTCTATACTAGCTGATGCCCCCGGCTCCTCCCGTTTGTAGGTCAGTTATGGTTTGTTGTGGTCATAGCTCCGGTTCTAGTAAACCAATTGCAATCAAACATACGGCAGATTTTAAGTTTGACCAAGACCTTTCTAATAGAAAAAGAAAACTTTCAGTAGTTTTTACGTCCCTTGCGAACAAACAGAGAAGCAGACAAGAATTCTAAAAACATATTCTTGTGTTCAGTATCGTTCATATAACATAACCCAAGTTTTTTTTTAATATTTCCACTGTGGCACAAATAATTTTCAATTTTATAATAGTATAGATAGATATACAACTATAGTACTAGTAACCAAAACCCGGCTAAGTGCGAATCAGACTCGTCCATGAAGGGTTGGGAACCTTAAAAAGTAGGTGTTCCCGCTGACTCCTCCAGGTAAGCCAAATTACTTGTGTTAGGAGTGGATTCACGTCGGTTGTGTGGTGCCAGGATTCGACCCCGGGATATCTAGATCATAAGGTCGACTCTTTAACACTAAGCTATGGATTCTATTTCACTATTACATTTTATGCAAAGAATTTCATTCAGTAAAACATGACAACCCACTTCAGTTAAACGGATTTCACTAGTGAAATCCAGCCTAAGTAAGTAGAACTTACTTTCCTCTAAACTAGTAAGATGAACTAAACGAGTCACAAAAAGTACTAACGCAGTGGCTGGATGTCATGTAAAGCGTAGTTTAGACAGGTGACAATGGCGCGGTGCGACTTTGAAGTTGTCGCGCGTTACGCGTGTGGTAACCAATGGACGAGCCTCGGCTACACAATAGAGGCGCACAGTAGCACGCTTCCGTGTGCCAGGACTTACAATATACAGAATAGACAGAGATTATTTTTGATATACTAGACCTTGTTGCTTACCAACAAAAACTAAAACTACAGCTGGCAGCGTACAACTGCAGTACCCTTCGGCTGGACCATCATCTCGCCGAACTGGAGATAGAACTGGGTCGCATAAACTGGCATATATTGGGGTTGTCCGAGATCCGAAGACAGGGGGAGGACACGATAACCCTTGAGTCAGGCGACTTATTCTACTTCAGAGAAGGTGATCAGCTCTCCCAGGGAGGTGTCGGTTTTCTGGTCAAAAAGGACCTCATTAGCAGCGTTGTTAAAGTCGGTAGTGTGTCGAACCGGGTAGCGTACCTTGTCTTAAAAATCACTAACAGGCGTTCCCTGAAGGTGATACAGGTATATGCGCCGACCTCAACTCACCCCGATGAAACCGCCCAGGCCGTATATGAGGACATTGTCAAGGCAATTAATCATACCGCCAAGGCCACCTACAACGTTGTTATGGGGGACTTCAATGCCAAAGTGGGAGTACGAGAACGCGGCGAAACGCGTATCGGACCCTATGGAGTGGGGCGCAGAAATCACAGGGGGCAAATGCTAGTCAACTTTCTCGAATCCCAGGGACTCTTCTTAATGAATACTTTCTTTAAGAAGAAGCCCCATAGGAAGTAGACTTGGCAAAGCCGGGATCCGTGGTAAGGGACGAGATAGACTTTTTCATTACGGACAGTAAGCACATATTTAGACTTGTCAGAGGCTCTCTAAATATCAACCTTAAGGCTGAAAGATTCCGAATGATACGGTCTACTCTCCGACCTACGCCGCTCCAAGTAGCTCTAGGGTCTGAAAAGTTTCAACTGGAACTTCAAAATCGTTTTGCAATGCTGGAAACCACTAGCAGCATTGATGAGAAAACCGACACAGTGGTAAAAACTCTGCAGGAAGTGTCCCGAAAGTTGTTTCCCAGAAAACGCAAACAGCTAGAGTCCAAACTCTCTCCTGAGACTCTCGAACTTATGAGGAAGAGGCGTGATGAGCCCTCAACTCAGGCGTTTTCGTCAGATGGGAGAGCCTTAAACCAAAAAATCAAAAAGTTGATACGACGCGACCTCCGACACTTCAACACTCGCATCATACAGGATGCGATTGAGCGAAATAGGGGGTCGAAAGTGTTCGCACAGCAGTTGGGGAGGCCCCATCTGACGAAACTTAAAACTGAGGATGGCAGAACCATCACCTCAAGGTTCGAGATTCTCGAAGAGGTCGAGAAGTTCTATGGACAGCTGTATGCATCACGGATGACTAAACCAACGGGACACAGCGATGAAGACCACAGAGCCCCACTTACGCGCCATTACACCGAGGAAATACCCGATGTCGAGCAGTGCGAGATAGAGGCGGCTCTCAAGCAAACAAAGAACAACAGGTGCCCTGGCGATGACGGAATTACTACTGAGCTCCTAAAAGCAGGTGGGGTCCCAGTGCTCAAAGAGCTAGCGAGCCTTTTTAATTCCGTCATCCAGCAAGACTTAACACCTAGGGCATGGAGCGGGAGTGCGGTGGTACTGTTCTTCAAAAAAGGTGATAAGGCCTTGCTAAAGAATTACAGACCCATCTCACTCCTGAGTCATGTCTACAAGCTGTTCTCGAGAGTCGTCACGAATTGTCTTGTAAGCAAGCTCGACGACTTCCAGCCACCGTAACAAGCCTGGTTTCGAAAAGGCTACAGTACTGTGGACCACATCCATACTGTTCGGCAGATTATACAAAAGACCCACGAGTACAATCAGCCGCTGTGTATGACTTTTGTGGACTACGAGAAAGCCTTCGTCTCCATCGAGACTTGGGCAGTTCTTGATGCTCTGCAACGGTGTCGTGTTGATTGGCGATACATCGAAGTGCCTATATGAGACCGCCACTATGTCCGTCCAGCTCCAAGACCAGAAGACGACCCCCATAAGCCTACAGCGTGGAGTGAGACAGGGGGATGTTATATCCCCCAAACTATTCACCAACGCACTGGAGGACGTCTTTAAGACTCTGGATTGGACTGGGCGGGGTATAAACATAAACGGCGAGTACATCTCGCATCTTCGGTTCGCCGACGACATCGTCATAGTTGCGGAGTCGCTGGAGCAGCTGGGCGAGATGCTGCACAGCCTAAATGGAGCCTCTCGACGCGTCGGTCTTGGTGTGAACTTTGACAAAACCAAGGTTATGTTCAACGAACATATCACACCGAGACCGATTGCCGTCGAAGGGTCGACACTCGAAGTTGTTCAACAGTATGTCTACCTTGGGCGGCTTGTCTATCTTGGGACTTCGAGAAAGAAGTCACCAAAAGGATCCAATTAGGTTGGGCAGCATTTGGCAAACTGCGTCGGGTTTTCTCCTCCCCTTTACCGCAATGCCTAAAAACAAAGGTGTTCGACCAGTGCGTCCTACCTGTCATGACTTACGGTGCCGAAACGTGGACACTGACAGTGAGGCTAGTCCATGACTTAAAAATCGCGCAGCGGGCTATGGAGCGAGCTATGCTTGGGGTTTCTTTGAAGGATAAAATTTGAAATGAGGCCATCCGACAAAGAACTAAAGTCACCGACATAGCTCGCAGAATAAGCAAGCTAAAGTGGCAATGGGCTGGCCACATCTGCCGAAGTACCGATGGACGATGGAGCAAACGAGTCCTAGAGTGGAGACCACGAATCGGTAAACGGAAGGTAGGACGTCCGCCAGCGAGATGGACGGACGACCTGAAAAAGTTAGCTGGGATAGACTGGATGCGCAAAGCGGAGGATCGGGTGCTATGGCGTAAAATGGGGGAGGCCTATGTCCAGCAGTGGACTGCAATAGGCTAATTGAGGACCTTGTCTGCTGTTCTAAATCGTATTAAATTTATAAACGAAACCAGGGATACATGTTTTGCTGTTTCCTAACCTATATCAAAATCGGCATGAAAATCTAACACAAATTAGATGATACTAGTTATCAAAAGTTGCAAATTTGACAATTCACGATATAAATAGAAGAACAGTAAAGTGAAAAAGGTAGACAGAAAAGATATTAGTCGGTAAATCCACTTTTTAAAAAGCTTTAAAATCGTTTCAACAACATTTGGTATACTACTTTGATGGCTTTCACTCAAGTCATACTATATCCAATGAAAAGATATGTATGAGTTGGCCCAGTCCGTCTTTATTCACCATACGGTACTATGATAAAAAAAAGTTATGTAAACTCGCTGCGTACGCTGGGTGCCCTGGGCAACAAATTGTGGTAACGCCTCTTTCCTTTTGTATGCGGCAGATGTCGCTACTTCCGACTAATGCTCTGCCAAGGCGAAAGTGGCCTACGTTTTGAGTTTCTGGTTTTGTTCGTGTAATATTCATTTTTAGAACGCACTGTGGAGTAGCGCATGTAAAATGCTGGAAATGAAAATTCGCTGGTACGACCGCTAAGCTACGTGGGTTACAAATATTTAGTAAAGCCGCCTACTGTGCTGACTTGACATTGTAGAAGATGACAGGCGTGCCGATGGTCTCACTGCCAGGAATGCCAAAGACTGTAAAGTGTATGCCTAAAAGCCGGAAAGCGGACTCCGGGATACGAAGACAGTGCGTATGCAATCGAGACTCAACTCTGAGTTAAGATGACGGCGAGAAGATGAGGCCTACTATAAAATGTACACCCGCAATTGCGCCAAAAATTTCGGGCCCAATGACAGCATATGACAGTTCATTCGGTCTAAACTCTAACATGAAACGAACCGAAACCGCCAAATAAGGAACCTTGACTGACTACCAAAAAAAAATACACGAAAAGAGAAACAAGAAAAGAAAAATACAACTTATTTCAAAAGGTCGAAAGGTTATCATAAACCAATACAAAGGCATGTTTTTAACATTTTGGTTTATTATAGTTCATTTTTGTATAGAAATATATTGTAGACGAATACCTTCTTGATATATTTAATTCACTCCCAAACATACTTTATGGTCCCGATCGAAAGACCGTTCGTGTTTCGAATGGGCCCGCAATTGCAGATTTACGTTTCATGGTAGGCCAACAGATTCGAATTCTAGGACATTTTGGAGCGGGGGACATGTTCTAGTGGCTCTTTGAAACGGTGAGGAAAAATCCACTCTGACAGTCTGGTCTACCCAATGAGTGTTTACTCCTCCTTTCCTTGATGTGGTGCATGTTGTCTTTTACGGGAGCGATAGCAGTCTGATCACCAAATCCGGGAGGAAAGCGTGTGCTAGAGCTGCGTTTTCGATTAGCTGGTGTACTAGCTTACTGGTGAATTGAGCTTGGGCCCCGATCTTCGTGAGGCATCGGTTTGAAATCATGTAAAATGACGTATAAATAAAAAAATCTATAAATACATTTCTAAATGGTAGCTCCATATTGTAAGTCTATATTCCGTTGTTATGGCGACATAATAGCCTGTGGCAAGCTGCACATAAGCCACGGTAAACAATTAGCATAATTTTGAAATCATCTTTTCCTTTGAACGACGGTCTTGCCGCCGACGGACACTGCTACAACTGTTTAAACTTTGAAATGAAATAAAGCACTGTACTAGTTTGGCTACTTTAGACGGACAAACAGAACGGACGCACGTCCTAGACATGTCTTTGTAACGCCCCGCGCATCCCTGCGCGGATGAGCGGAGGGGTTAAGGGCTGCGCAGAGCGTTACAAAGACACGTCTAGGACACGCGTCCGTTCTTTTTGTCCGGCGCGCCGGGGCACCTAAATATCATAGCATCATCATCTTCATCCACATAGCGATTTCTCAGTTCCGATCATACTATAATTATTGATTGACATGTTGGCATTTCCGAAAGTAACTGCCGTCTGAGTTCCCAACCCAGAGATTAGCCTCCACCATTGTTTAGCAGTTGCATCGACTTGCAAGTGAGGTTGGCTTGGGCCTCAAGGATGTTGATAGGGCCCTCCACTCCCTGCTTTATATCATAGCAAGATGACTTCATGTAGTATAGTTAGATATATGGGGTCCTACCAAGATCTTCGAAGTCTGACACGCTAGCTGGTACACGTGCTTATTGACGGTTGGGGCACTAGCGCAGGCTTGATTCGCGGGGTAAAGACGGACGGCAGTCATTAACCTAAAAGCCAAAATTAAACAAACCATGCAAAGGAAGTATTTTATAGCGGTCCCCAGGGCTCCGAAATGTAGGCTGGAATTGAAACCGGGATTGGGCGTCATAATATATGAAGAAATAGATTTTTTGTAGTGAACAGGTCAAGTCAGATGGATACTTACTTGTGATCTAGCTTCAGAGTAGACAAAGTTTTAAAATTTAATCTGCAATGGATTGATGATTCGAGGAATTTTAACATAATCACAATAAGCGGAAAGATACCTTCCTATCTACATAAGTAAAGAACACGCATAATATAATAACAAAGAGCGCCAAAAAGCAAAAGCAAGTTATAAAAAAAGCAATCTTCAGAAGCATTATAGAAAGTACATAATATAGGACACTTATATATTATTCTAAGATTCGAACACATAGAATGTTTAGCAAGTGGCACCATTTACGTTATGTACCGGGCCCCTAATGCTCGGTCATTGGCGAGCTTCACTGCGCATTCCCCTTCCGAAGCAATTAACCTTTTATTGCCGCCCCTATTGGCTGTACTCAAGCTTTCAATGGGATGTACTTACACCGCAGGTAAGAAAATATACTTTAGTTGTACATGTGGTTATATATAACGGAGTTAACATTGAATAATATTTTGTAGTGAATACTTCAATTGTGATCAGTTTCGTGTATGTTCATTGTAAGTATTTTTTGGTGTTAAGCTGTTACAGTTGCCTATAAGAGTTATAATGGATTATAATACACCTATATGCATACCTAAGTGAGGCACAAGAATAGGTGAGACACAGATAGCTACAAAATAACTGAAAATTATTGTGCATTACCAACTACATTACTGCATTACCAAATACATGCTCTTCATTTAGAACCAACTCGACCGGTAAAGAACTACCCGGTACCACACCGGTAAGGATGCATTTTGGAGAGTGTTCGCTGGAATTGCACAACTTAATACCTGCCTCCAAGCCCTTTCCACCAACGAATGATCCGTCACACAACGACACGCCATCGCTGCATGGTGAATACTCCAACAGGTTTATGGGTTAGGTATGATGTGGGTGGCAGAAGGAATTCGAGAAAATACCAGTATGACGAACGCTCCCACCACCACCATCCACCCTCATGGTTGATTGGAATGGAATTACTGTAACGTTTTAGTTCAACCAATGTCATTTTATCTGTAAAGCCGTTTCACGATAATGTTTTGTTCAATTAAACAATACGTAATTGGTAAATTGGTAAAACCCAACAGCATTATTTGAACACCTCTGTCAACAATTAATATATAAGTCAATAACTAATATTAACTGGGTTTACATGTTAATCAGTGTTCCAGAAATATACGATCATAATATCTTTATAACTAAAATTTCGATGCATTTTCGTAATTTGTAATTCTACTCTAACCATCTATATCTGAGCGCAAATCCCATTCCTATCCAGAAGTTACACTTTCAAGCCCGGGTTCGACTCTCCAGACCCTCCTTGTATTTCTTTGTTTTGGACTTTATGAGAATAACTACGGTCAGACCTCCCAATCCCGAGTGGAAAGTCTGTACCAGAGCCTCGTCCGTCAATCACCAGATGCACCGACTTGCAGGTGAGGTTGGCTTGGGCCCCGAAGATTTTGGTGGGGCCCCATATACATCAAATCATCATGTTTTTAATCCCCATCTAAATAGAGAACTCTTTAGATTCTGCTGTGAATTTGTAGTTCGCGAAATGTTTCTGATTCTAAGACTGCCGCAATGACCCCTTGTTTTCCTTTCACATTTAATTCAATACTAATAATCAGAGCAATTAACTCTTTCTATTCTAAAATAATTAATATGTAATTAAACAAACCGTTCGGTTTAATATCTCCAACGGAATGAAACATATTTTCACATGTTAAAACAATGGCTACCAACAGTTGCTCCGTATTTGCTTATCTGGTACATCAATAAATGCCTTTCTTTGAGCCGTCCAACGACGTTATATACAATTTTAATTTCTGTATCCGTCCAACACGTTAAGAACTCCAAACACCCTTAATTTTGTTAAGAATGGTAATTATTACACGACATATTGTGGATCTTTCTATTTTGGACGATAATTTTCCTAAAATAATGTATGTAGAATGTCTGTAAGTATTAGATATGGGTGGCGATGGTCACGGGGTGATCACCATGCGTTTTTGTTAATGGGATTTTAATTGCATCGAGGCAAACACTCCGCCCTTGCGCTAAGCCGTGCGTAGGATTAATGACTTTATACGTATTTATCCGAAGTTTTGGTTGTAAAATTGAATCCTTTAATAATTTCATATTTGCCCGTGATTTCACCTGCGTATGATATGATTACTGATTTTTATGACGGATTTAATACACAGATGAAGAGAGTGAAAGGGATTCCCTTTTTCATTTCCTTTTTGTTATTCTCCTCTGGTCATTCCCCTTCACTATCAGGAAGTGGCAATGCATGAGAGACACTTCTAGTGTTGTAATCATTCACAGGCTGTACTATTTATTGTAACCATTCTTTGCTGACGAGGTAATCAGATGTGTATTCAAGATTTACATTTCGACGCAATACTAACTTCACTATAACTTAATTATTGCTTCTTGCACTTTCATAACGATAATTTATAGGCAGTTAAGCAGTTAGCTTTTAAATCGATCAAAAGAACAGATCAAACGCTTAACCAGTCCGACTATTTTGGTCAAGGATGAGGCTTTTTAAATATTAACACACCTGTCTATGCATATTGTTTTGGTCAGATTCTTTTTACTCAAGTCGAACCCTTCAAATTATGTGCCTTGGGTTGTAATGTTTTAAAATTCTAACAGTTGGACATCAAGAGTATCGCAAGGTGCGCGTTTGAATATGATTAGCAGCTTGTCAAAAGTGAGTTAGGGTTGTAATGTATTCAAATGTAATCAAAAGGGTTGAACACGTATAAATTTCCAGGATAATTTAAAGTTCCAAATATGAGTCAGTTTTGTGTTATAATAATATGTGGATGTGAATCAATTAGTTAGAACGTTCTAGCTGTTAATTTTATTATACTAATATTTAACTATACTAATATTTTATTATACTAAAATAATAAATACAATATCAATATATTTTAATGAGAATCAACCTATTAAAATATATTGACGTAATTTGATAAAAAAAAATTACAACTATTTCCTTAATTTAAAAACAAAATAGTGATGGACCCCCACCATGATCATCGGGGCTCAAGTCAACCTCACCTGAAAGCCGGTACGCCTGCTGATTGACAGTCGAGTCATGAAAGTCAAGTCCCTTTTTTTTTCTTGCGGAAATCCGTTCGGATACCCACCCGCCGGCCAGCGGGGGCGGTTATGTCGGGCTTGATCCGACTAAAAGCGCACGCCGTCTCGGGTCTTAAAACGCCGGGGTGTAAGGTTGCCCATAGAGCATACCCCTCGCACCCCGACTAACCCTGGGCCATCTCCGGTTTCGAGATGAAAGTCAAGTACCTAAATAACATTAAAAAGGAGTGGGAGAATGGACCCGGTTCCACAAAGTGCATGCTTTGGATGCAACCGGAATGGGCACTCCTATAATATGATTACTTACCTATATCAAAATTATAAGAAAATGCAGATTAATTAAAGATGAATCTGTTTACTTATATTTAATTGCATCTTATAAAAACATAAAACATAAACTCACGCCTATATCAACGAAGGTGCTAGCACCCACATTAATCATAAAAAAATAAAATAAATCTTATAAATGTCTGAGATAGGTGAAATAAAAAATAACAACGGCGAGTATGACATAAACTAGGTGACTAAATTGGCAGCAGCCCAGAGGCAAACGTGTTGACTTACGATGGAGAGGTTCTGGATTTGAATATCGGAATCTACACTACATAGGTAAAGCCACTCCTAATACAAGTATCAAAATTACTGGCTGGAGAGATTTTAGTTTTCTGCTGGACATTATTAGTCTGTCGCAATTTATATCACAGCATCCGTCTCATGGGTATGGATTATAATATATGGAAGGTAGTTTCACATTCATTCCAATCATCATACCTATAGTCAAAGCCATATTACCATTTAAATTTTCATGATAAACTGACATCAATAAAAAAGATATAAATTCGTAACTAATTATACTAACCGATATTAATGACAAACACAAACAATTTACAATACTTATTAGCATAAAGTTAAGTGTTTCAAGATCGATGAAAAGGACGATGTCGATATATGATGTAGATAGTGATAAGCCACCCTAACAAGTACAAATGTTCTTCACGGGGGTGCTAAATCGTCCACACGACTGATTAACATATCAGTTTTACATTGTTTTGCATAATTACTTGTCTTGTTACTAAATGAGCCCTTATTTGAATCTTGGGCTGAAAGAACGCAGTAGGAATTTCTATGTAAAAAAAGTAGTTTGTGTATGTTGGAGTCCCATAAACTGCTTTTTTGGATACCTATTTAAAATGAAGTTCAACTTTCGTATTTCTTAAAAACAACTTAATATTGAACCGATATCAACCTATGTCGAGTCTTGCCACGACCGAAAATGTATTCCTCTATCGATGATATAATTATCTATACAATTTAATATTATATTAATATCCTACATTGGGCAGAAGATCGACTGATGACCTGAAAGAGGTAGCTCGAGGGATAGACTGAGTGATAGAAGTGGAGGATTGGGCGCTGTGGCGCACATAGGGAGATGCCTATGTCTAGCAGTGGAATGCAATAGCCTCATCATCATCTTCTTGTCCCAATTATTTGGGCTCGGCGCAATAAGTCATTCTCCTCCATGCATTCCTGTCAGATGTCATCTCCTCAGTCACTTCTTTTCTTACCATATCCTCTTTCAAGCATTCTATCCATCATTTCTTGGGCCTGCCTTTTCTCCCAGAAATCCCTCTATATTCCTACTGTGTACAGACTACAATAGGCTAATTGATAGAACCGCATTTCAATTAAATTATACAGATGTACGGACGTAAAATTGATTTCTACGACTTGGGATTTTTATTCAATTAATGTTTTTTTAAGGTAATAAATAAATAATAAATACTCTATGACATTCTACACAGCGCTTTTCAGACCCAAAGTAAGCATAGTTTAACCAGCTTTACTTTTTATTTTTATAAATACATGCATATTATACATAGAAACACCTAATGCAAATATACATATTCATGCATACAAATATTTGCACTGAGCGGGAATCGACGCCACATGTCGTATTCGTCGAATGCACTACCGCTACGCCACAAGGGCCGTACCTGCCTAATTGGTAGATTAAGTCTGGATTATTACAATTGTCAGACACGAAACTGGTTTTCTCCTTTCCACCCGCAAAGATCATACCATCATCCTCGTCCGAGCCTTTGCTCAACTCAGTAGTGGTCAGCTTTCAATCTAAATACGAAATAAATAACCTCCATGCTAACCCTCTGCCGATACGAATTGCGGTAATTAGACAAAGTTGTCAAACTTTATAGGGCTCCAACTACCCGTAACGAATGCCACAGATGTTAGTATGGCAACCAGTATCGATGGCTTAACGTGCTCTCCGAAGTACAGAGGAGTCTCAATGTGTTAAAAACGGTCATCCATCCTAAGATCGACTGACCTAGTACAACTTCACCTTGCATTGCAATGTATTAATCTACTTGGTTACCACTTAACCACGTGTCTCTTAAACGATCATGCTATATTTATATTCCTATATTCGTGCTGATTACACACAACGATATTATGGTTTAACTGCAACATAACTATGATTGCATATGATTGCATAACTATGATAGCATCGTATAATTGGACTTTCCACTACTGTTACAGAAATCAATCATATAAATGTACCACTACAAAATAATAAGAATGAAAACGTATGTCGCACAATTATGTCGTTGCACATTGTGGCCTCACAATTAGTTAATACGACCGTGTGCACTGTGCAAGTGCACAATGTTCGTGTTTCCTCATTAGATAGTAACAGTCAATTGTTCGAAGTGCACTTCGTTGTACCCGCCTGTAAAACACTGCCTAAGTGTACGTTGAGAGTGACGGCTTACCGCGGAGCGGAGGGCGGAGCGGAATGAGCGCTGCACAGCGGCGCATAAAACAAATGACGAGCAAGCGGACGCTCTCATTTGACTCTTCCTCATCAATAGTGAAGTGACAAATGTAGTCGATTGTGGTGTAATGACCATTCAAGTATTTTGAAAAATATTTTCGGATATCATAAATTCCTCAATTAGTCTGACGAATTCAACACTCATTTTTTCTGATAACATCGTGCTTTCTTTTTTTCTTACGCCGTTATGAAGCCCCATCTTTATCGATAAGCTATATTATGTTTGCAAAATAATTTGAGACCTCTGCCTAAATTCGAACAATTCTTTGTAACCCAAGGTATCAAAATGTTGCCTATTAAATTCATTATATTGACATAATATTGAAAACTTGACGATGTATAAAATACTGTTCTATATATTAATAGTAGGTACTCATGATTCCAGAGGGGGGCATCTAGAACCCGGAGATGGCCCAGGGTCAGTTGGGGTGCGAGGGATATGCTCTATGGGCAACCGTACACCCCGGTCTTAAGACCCGAGGCGGCGTGCGGTTTTAGTCCCGCTGGCCGGCGTGGTGAGGTATCCGAAGGGATTTCCGCACGAAAAAAAATAAAATTCAAATACGGGTGAAATCTAATAGTGGTGATGTTGGTATCATGAAATTAAAACTTATCTATTTAAATTGTTTGATAACAAAGGTTGATTATGTACGTGTAAATTCCACTTATTCGGATCGAATTTTTCGTTTTAGAGGTTATGATGGGTATAAAAATAAAATTGTCATGGTTTGAACAAACTGTTCTTCATTTAGTCTATTAACAAATACTAATTTACGTTAAATAATAAGTAGTTTCTAAAATTTGAAATTTTATTAAGTATATTTTTTTATTTAAACGCCAATTAAATATTCGTGCTTCTCACGGAATTACATCCGTGCTTTAACTGCTTCTTTCAGTGTACTGTACAGTACTGTATAGAGTACTGTAAACTTTCCCATTTTAATTCGACATTATTAGAATAAAGGCAAATAAAGGCGAACCTTATGCCTCAACTTTAGCGCGTGCACTACGTTGACTGTATCCGCGGGAATCAGCTCCGCCGTCCGCTCCGCGGCGCGCCGGCACTTAGGACGCACATCAAACGGTAATTTTGCTACGACGATCGTGTAATCTACGAATTAGATCAGAAAACATATATCATGAAACGTATATCCGAGGTTGCGGACCGAATTTTCAGGTAAAATAATAATTACATGGCAGGCAGGTACCATGAAAAATATTTATGTTGCATTTTTTATGAATATATGTACAAATTATTAAAATTGTAGTGTCTGTTTGTTATATTAAAACAACAGATTTTTCATTATTGCACATGATACTTATAATATTCTACACAGCGTTATCTAGATTCAAAGTAAGCATAGCTTAATTAGATTGTGGTATGCATGTAAATACGAGTACATGCATTTTATACATAGAAACACCCAGACCAATGCAAATATATATAATCATGCATACAACCATCTGCACTGAGCGGAAATACAACCCGCAACTCTGACTTAGCAGTCGAACGCTCTACGGCTATGCCACGGCATGGAATACTACGCCCTAAATCCGCCCTAAATACTAAATACGTAAGTTGGCCCTAAATCCAACCGAAAGAAATACGAAGTAACTTCATCGCGCCTAAATGTTAACTTTCGTTTGTGTTTCGTGCGGGATTAAAGTTTCGGATGTACATTACATAGTGCAGTGGCCCCCTGTTTTGTGTGACACGCAACGTGATACTTTCGTACCTATTAATGTTGTATATTGTAGTCAATCCATAATTTATGTGAGCATGCTCAATTAACAGAATGAGGCTTATTCGCTGAATTAAAAATGTATAGCAATATATTTTATTTGCACATGGTTTAATGTCAGTTCTAGAAATAGATGACATTATCTTACGTGGATCTTTAGTATTATGTATATTAGTTTGTCTACTAGTTTGTCAATACAAGTCAGTGTGCAAAATGTCTTTCAATTTCAAAGTTCAGGGTTCCTTCTTAAAGTTTTCATCATCATTTTCATAGTTCGATAGATGGAACACTGCGTCAATCTAGTATATTTTTGGCAATGCAACAGACTAGAATGAGTGAAATCTCCCGACTAATTCAATTTTCAAACAAAAAAATCCAAATCAAAATCGGTTCATCCATTCGGAAGCTACGATGCCACAGACGGAAACACACAAACACTTTTGTTTTTGCGTCGGGGGTTAGAAAAATAAGCTTCAGTGTAGTTTTTGAAAACTGCCTCTGTACCTTTTTTTTTCGTGCGGAAATCCCTTCGGATAACTCCCCGCCGGCCAGCGGGGCCGGTTATGTCGGGCTTGCACCGACTAAAACCGCACGCTGTCTCGGGTCTTCAGACGCCGGGGTGTAAGGTTGCCCATAGAGCATATCCCTCGCACCCCGACTGACCCTGGGCCATCTCCGGTTTCGAGATGGCCCCCTCGGGATTGGGAACCACGGTGTCCCCTTCTTGCCCCGGTTTGGGGGAGAAGGGCTAGTCGCCCCACCATCCCAGCCTGCTTCTACTGGGGTGACAGGCGGTCTCACCTACCACCCCCACAGCCTATGTACCTATAGCGTAAGTTGTTTGTAAATATATCTCTATGCATGTGGGTTTTTCTTATTGTCAAATATATTTTTTATTATTATTATAGTAGGTATAACTAGCTGCTGCCTGAGGTTTCACCCGCGTGGAATTCTGATCCCGTTCCCGTAACCTCTTATAGGGTTACAAAGTAAGTAAGAATCTATCCCTGTATCAAACTACAGTCAGATCCGTTCAACCGTTTGAGTGTGATTGAGTAACAAACATCTAAACATCTTCAGAAACTTTCACATTAAATTTATAATATTAGTAGGATAGGAAGTGGAAATGCTATATAGGTACTGTAAATTCGTGCCGTTTGTGAATAGAGAAAATAAACTCGTAATCTGAAAGACTGATAAGTCAAACATCGGTAAGTGTAAACCCCGATATTCCGAACTCACATCACATATTGGCGATAAAACTCTCCAAAATCGCAAAAACGAAAGGAGTCACAAGCATGCATAAGTTATTTATCATGCTTTATAAGTTGTCTTACCCTTCCCCTACGGTTTAAAAATGTAGTAAATTAATAGCTATAAAACTCCTTCATATGCAAATAGTGATACCCCTTGGCTTAGCCTATCTAGCACATCAGAGCTTCCATCGTACGTCTTGTTTAAAATTCGTTCCAACAGAGTCTGATATGCAAATGGCGGGCGACATTCGAATACAAAAAGCTCGAGCGCGGTGGCAGCGAGTAAATCAATCGATCAACGACGGATATACTCGTAGGAATACGTCTTCATTGTGTTCATTAGCGTCGACGGGGAGCGCGGACCGGCCGCACCTGCCTCTCGAATGGGACATTACGCAAAAAGCCCACAAAATTAAACACCCCTGCCGTTTAGTAAAATGATCATGCTTTATCAGACTCGTATTAGTTATGTTTGGTAGATATGTTGTCGTAGATTATAGTCGACAACATGAAATACATAAGGTTATAAGTAACTGACGCTGTTACTTACCTTCGTATTGATTTTTTTTAGAAACTCGGTACATTCTGTAGAAAAGTAGTAAAATAAAAACCGGGTAAGGGTGAAAATAATTGCGTTCAAGTTTAACTAAACAGGGTGCCCACATTTTACTCAGCGACATTTAAATAGTGAAACGTGATAACGCAATTTAGATCAACGTCATCGCAATTACTTTCATTGATATAGAAGTAATCCGTAGTATATCTAAAAGAATTGCTTGAAATCCAAAGTTCATTTCAATATTGTTATCTAAATGCACCCACAATTTACATAAACGCCTTCTTAAAACGAAAATGTTTTTACACTTGGAAGTTAAGTAGTTTAGATTTGTTTGGACATAGTTAACACATTTTTGGCCACACACAACCTTCAAATTATTTTAGAAATTCTTTGGCACAAAGAAGTTAAATTTTTGTGTTTATATTATACTTATCATCTTTGTGTTTATCATGATTTTGGATTGGAGTCAAGTTCACTGCAACAAGGTCGTTATAAACGTACGTGTAATTTTTTTTGTCATCATGCTGTAGATTTTACTTAGTGTCTGTAGCTCCAAGATTTAACTTATAGAAAGTAAAGAGCATCTTTATACGGTGTATTGAATGATACAACAAGCGTTAAACCATTAAATAATTAACAGAAAGGACACCCACCGAAGTTTTTCCACGGCTATAATAACTAGGTAGTTTGTACTTTAAAGGTGTACAAAAAAACACAATGGCCTTTCATTTGAAAGCCGTTACCAGCTATTATGGTATTTAACACCCTAATTACTGATCAAATGCAGTAACCACAAAAGCTTCATCTCGTATCGTATTTTCAACTTTTGTGTCGTAAAACTAAAAAGTTTTGTAAAACTTGGTTGTATTTAAAAGAATTTTAAATTACTTTGAATGCACACTAGTACTGTCGTTTAATGAACAATGAAGATCTTCAGCTGTGTATCTATCCAAGAACCTTGTAAATATTTGGCGGCGGATATACCTTTTTTTTCGTGCGGAATATACCTACCTATGTATTCTTGGACATTCTATACAGTGCTAATGTAACTAGCTTGGGGTTCTAGAATGCGGATAAACATATCTACTTAGATACCTTCATCTTTTTGTAAATATATTATGTACATAAGATATTGTCGGCAGTTTATTTGATGTTAGTTTAATATTTACACTGAACCCGACGTTTCAGCTGCTTTTCAGTAGCCATGGTCACGGTGAGACTGAAGATGGTGATTGTCTTGTAGTTGAAGTGTAAGTTATTTCAATGTACCCGAACTACGTTTAATTGTTGGTGTTACTATTTACGCAGAATAAGCTCGCAGTGTCACGAAGTCTTGTTGCATTTTGATTTTTCGGAATTCATTAAGTAAATGACTGGGTCCCATGTTGGTGGTACAATTGGACCATTTTCTCTGTTCAAATTATGATGTTTTTTTATTTCAATAGCCTCGTGGTGCATCCGAGGTAGGAATCGATTTTCTTTGGTGGGTATCTGAGGTTTATCAAATTTTAAGTAATGCTTGGTCCCCTGTTGCACGTGCGCACATACAGCATACTTTGTTGAGCGTTTTTGTTTTATATCAGGTATGTGTTCTTTGACGCGAGTCGCGCTTCGGTTAGTTTAACCAATATGCGAGAGCCCACAGTTACAGCCCATTTTATAGACCCTTGCATCTTGTAGAGGTAGTCGTCACTTGACAAATGGTAAAAAATGACTTGTCTTAGTGTAATTAGGTATATAATCATATTATTAAGTTTATTAACGAATCTATATATAAATAATTATTTATTTGTCCCGTATACTCATATAAATGTTAATTTGATTGCTACTTAACTGGGTAAGTACAGTTGTTACTAGTAATAACGTCACGTCACGTCAATGTTTCTAATGGGCATTACATTTACGACGCATGGCGAGTGTTAGCTACGATTAAAAATTAAAATGGTTTGTTTTTTGTTCTTTCTTCTCGGGGTTGGGGGGTCTGTAAAAGCCAAAATAAACCAAAAGAAGTGGGATTGGGACGGTGAACCTAGGGCACCAAAGTCTAAGCCTTGAATGAAACCGGAATTGACGCTTGGATGATTAAGAGAAATAGGTAAAATAGGTATTTAAACTATCATGGTCACTTACATAAGTATTAGAGTTAACGGAATATTTACCACGTGTTTTTAAGAGTGTCCGATATTTCGGCACTGTTGCAAGCGCCATGATCACGGAGGAACTCTGTGAGTGTCCGATATTTCGGCACTGTTGCAAGCGCCATGATCACCATGCCGTACGGCACGTGCCGTGCCCATCACCGGCGCTCGTACAATAGTGCCGAAATATCGGACACTCTTAAGAACAAATGGTAAATATCCCGTTAACTCTAATACTTAAGAAATAGGTAAAGATAAAAAAAACATAAATATTCTAGGACATATTACACAGCGCTATCTAGACCCAAACTAAGCAGAGCTTGTCATATGGGCTCTAGAATGCGGATAAACATACTTAGATACGTTTTCTTTGTAAATAAATACACATTATACATAGAAACACCCAGACCAATGCAAATATATGTATATTTGCAATGAGCGGAAATCGAACCCGTGATTTCTGACTTAGCAGTCGTATGCTCTACCATTACGCCACAGAGGTCGTCAAAAGATAGAAGAAACACATCGCAAGACCGTTAATAACTTAAGAATTCTCATGAGTACTTTTGTCGAGATAAAAAGCCTGTCTATACTGTATTACCCTTGGTTCTAATATCTGTTCAAAAAGGTCTTTTTGTTTTATGTTTCGATGCAATGTCTATGAGACGTAGACGTTCAGCACGTGATCACAAACATAAGTAGGTAGTCTTATATTATGGGCTATCAGTCCATAGCATAGAGCCCGTTTCTCCTCAATTGAATAAATCAGACGTTTGGTTTTCTTTTGAATCTCACGAATTCATACAACTCACATTCAATATTACAGTCAGATTCAAAAGCTAAAGGTGGAACCTATGAGAAAGGAAATGGATGGATAATGAAAACTTACGAGTTTTCTATCCTTCTATTCGAGATATGTATAATTTTAACCAGTCAGACTGAACTGAAACTGAATCAAAACAGGCAGTTTTGATTCAGTTTTGATGTGGCAACCCTGTAAAAACTGTATCCTTACAGTGCTCTAGAGAGTCTGGAGACCCTTTCTGCAGGATCACTACAATAATTTCGTTTGGATAGAGACAGGAGAGGGTGGGTAGCGTTTCGGTCTCTTCTGTATGTACTGTGGGTCGAGACCAAAACTACTATTCATTCAGTATCGCAGAGTCTTTCAATGAACTCAGTTGTTCAGTTGTTATGTACTGTGTCATTCAATAATTTTATGGTGTTTTGGAATGTCAAGTAAAATTACTATTGGAGGTAGAAATAGACGATGATTTGCTCATAAATTATTATTACAAATATAAATAAAGATTACCCATTAACAATTTATATTTAACTAGAGGTCATGAAGGATCGTTGTTGATTCTATTGAAGAATCACGTCAAGTCTAAATCATTATATTGAAGAATCAAGTCATTTTTACAATAAATCCATGTACTTTTAGGGCGCGACATGACACACTACTGGTCCGGGGCGGCAACCGTCTTGCTGTCTTCGTTCTGGCGTCTCTGTCTCCTGTCTCGATCGCACACTTGAACCGGCGCTCGTACAAAGCCTAAGGATAAGTATCAGTCGCGGTCTCCTGTCTCTGTTTCAGACTCCGGTCGCGGTCCCGGGTGCTGAACGTCACCTTTAGGGTCTAACAGGATGTAAGGATTTTCCAAGTCTCTATGTGTGTGTAACAGGTGTTTTACTATAAGCTGACTACTTCTTTAAAAAATATTAGTCGTAAGCATGATTAGGCATTGAGAATAGGCATGTGGAACTACAATGACATTTATTTTTAAAGAACGATGAGGTAATTGCATACTGAGCGGTTCAGTTAGTGTTGTGTTATGACATGACGTGCCTATATAAATGAAATTTACCTATATATGGATTTCTAGCTGATACCCGCGGCTCACCCCAGGCGGAAGTCGGTTATCGTTTTTAGGTCATGTCTCCGGTTCTCTTTAACCAATACGACAGATGTTAACACTGACCAAGACCTTTCTAATAGGACACAAACAACAAACATACAAATACGCAAGAAATCCATAAAAAAATAGTGTCCTAAACCGTCCTTTTAACATAACTAAAGTATTCTTTTTTTTAATGTATTCAATATACAGACTCAACTAATTTACAATTTTATAAAAGTACCTATAAATGGAGAGATAAAAATAAATACGATATATAATATGATATGAATACAGAAAGAAAAGTGCAAAAACACCACAATTGTCTGTATGTACCACGTCTTAGTGTGACAATTACTTTTTTTTTGGAAATAATATCTTTGCGGGACGATCATTTTGAAAAACGTGTAGTAGTTACACAATAGTACAGCAAAAGTAATAATTACACTGCCTACGTGGGATCAGCTATCTTTAAATTGAGTACTTATCGCGTATTAAAGTATTGCTATTGTGTGAAATGTTTCCGTACGCCAACATTAACTGCGACGGACAAAGAGCAAATATTTTATATATTATTATCCATTGTAATATTTTCATTACGCTCGCATTATAAGCCTGCTTTATTTCATTTAAACCAGAAAACCACAAACCACAGCTACTTTCGTGTCTTTGTTGTGATTTTTATAGTGTACGACAGTCAGTCATTTGTGCTCTGAATTTCTCAGGCAGAACATTCGCAAGCTGTTCCGTTCCAACCTTGATTCTTTTTTATCGTGGTGAGTAATGACAGGTTATAGTTTTAAATAATTAATGTAAATGTTCCTTAAACGTACAATTTTCTTATACTACTAAGGCAGCAAACCCGCACAGGAATCACGGTGGCGTATGAGCGTAAAGTGGAAAGAAAGGGAAAAGTAAAAAGCTTAAGAAAAAAGCGGCCAAGTGCGAGTCGGACTCGCCCATTAAGGGTTCCGTAGCAGCAAGTAACGTAATAATGTTTTTTTTTAATTCTAATTTGACTTGATTGAATGAAAGGTAAATTGCGGTTTACGATTTATGACGTATTAAAAAAAAAACTACTTACTAGATCTCGTTCAAACCAATTATCGTTGGAAGTTTACATGGTAATGTACATGATATATTTTTTTTAGTTTTATCATTCTCTTATTTTAGAAGTTACAGGAGGGGGGGGGGCACATTTTACCACTTTGGGAGTGTCTCACGCGCAAACTATTCAGTTTAGAAAAAAAAGATATTAGAAACCTCAATATCATTTTTGAAGAGCTATGCATAGATACCTCACACATATGGCTTCCATGAAAAAAAAATGAGTTTCAGTTCTAAGTATGGTTCTCAAAATTTATTGTTTTTTAGGGATTTTCTTTAGAAAAGCCCTATTGCTATCGAGTTGTCGTCGACGTCGTCGTCGACGTCGTCGTTGCCAATTTTCTGTCACGGTTTTGGGTATGAAGGAGATGAGCTATCGAGTTGCTGTTTTCGGTAATAGATTCGTGCTGGGGTGAACCATTGCAAGATAAAGAAAAAATCGCACAAAAAAAACAACGCAAAATCGAAAATCCCTTGTATTCGACTGAGCTCGTCTCAGGAATTCAACTTGTTTTCTATTTCTGTGTGAAAATCTTAATGCGGTTCACAGAATACATCTACTTACCAAGTTTCAACAGCATAGTTCCTATAGTTTCGGAAAAAAAGTGGCTGTGACATACGGGCGGACAGACAGACAGACATGACGAATCTATAAGGGTTCCGTTTTTTGCCATTTGGCAACGGAACGCTAAAAAGTAAAGGCTTATTGCGAAAGTAAATATTATGTGAGAATATGGTAGTTTCGCGATTGAGGTAACCCAGATGCAGAATAAGCAAGGCCTTACAACCTTTAATACAATTATTGACACTAAATATGCCAAGAAAATTCATAGGCGTCATGAAATTCCTCCGCCTCGCAAGCCATCGCGTGACTTGGTGAAAATATACTGTACCAAGTGAATACCATGATGAACGAAAATGCATGTTATAACCACCAAATTACTTTCAAATTTCCCTATAAAAATTATGAACGCATGAAGCACGTGACGTCTGCATCTCAACAGATAAGGATTTCAAAAAAATCGTGATTAGATTGCCATAGAGATTTTTTTTACGAAACCCTTAAAATACACCGAACCCTGCTCATTGTTGGTTGGGACTACCGACCTCCACCAGGCGAGGCCGCGGTGGCGGACAAAGTCCGCCGGCAACCCTGGGGTTATCCTTTCGAGGTCTTACCCGGGGTGCCCGGCAACGAACACCTGTGGAGGACACCGTGCGGTTTTAGTCGATACACGACATAACCACCCCCGCTGCCCGGCGGGGGTGTATCCAAAGGGATTTCCGCACGTAAAAAAAAAAGGGTTATAGCTTTGCGGGGTGGAAGTTTACTAGACCATGGCCACCACTGAGGACAAATCCAGAGACGCCATTTCTCCACTCAGCTTAAAAGTATACAGATAAACAGAATAACTAAAACGTGAGCCACAGCCAAACATAACCGGAAGCAGCAACGCGTAGTCACTTCTTTGCACGAATGCATCTTGTTGACGGTTGTAGAACCGTCAACAAGATGCCAATACGGACTTAGTTTAGACCGGTTTGGACTAACTGTACAGGCAGTTGACAGTAGAGTAGATTTCTTCTTCAAAAAAGTTTGAGATACTTTGTATGCAACCAGCACTTTTGTTTCATACCATTTGAGCGCATATTTTCGTTGGAATAAATTGCCTACTTATAAACGGTGTCTAAAAAGTTTAGGATCGTAAAATTCAACCTCAACGACACCAAACCACGGTTGTTTAGAAAATAAACCTTATTAAGGCGCGTTATCGCACCATAGCTGCGTGTAGCGTATTTACGACGATATATAAGCCTTAAATCGGAGCACAAGCGGGTAAGCCATAAACGTAGTCAACCGTCCATTTTCCCTCTATCGCGACTACAGGCAGCGGACACGCAGAACTGTACTACTTTCAAGTAAAGACACAGCGTATCAATTTATCTGTGTTCCATAAAAAGTAACTTTAAAATCTACCACATAAGGTTGGTTTTCAAGTAATGTTATTGTGGTGGTTATGAATGTTTGTTTGCATGGTAGTCTATTAGCATAACGACCCGCGCGCCCCTTAACGCCGCATGCTTGGGCATGGTGCCCCCCGACGCTGGTCGCAATTTCCACAACGGAGACTTTCGTGAAAAGTGGCGCGGTGTTCCCTACGTTTTATTTTAATGAATATAACAAAGGAGGTAATAGCACAGAAAATAAAAGTTTTGTGTTTGTATACTAGATTTTTCAAATTCTGAATGGTTTTTCTACAGATTTAGATCGGAAAAAGAGAACATCTTGGATGGGACTTGAACCCTAGACTATTCGCTTACAGGGGAAATGCTCTGACCGACGTCCTACCTATACGTAACGATACCTAAGCACGCCCCAGAAATTTGAAATTCTCAGATATATATATATCGAGGCGACGCTGGAGCCATCTACCTTAATACTTGCGAACTACGGAAACAATGAATGATGTTACAATCATTTTTAAACATTGTTTTTTTGATTAGTCCCCCACATTATTCAATGAAATTTTCAAGCGATATCTAAATCTATATAAAAGAGATAAATATTTGGAAACAAATTTTACCTTTCAATCAAATTAATGTGTATGGGATCCCTTAAAAACAATCGAGGCCCAAGCCAGGCTTGCAGGTGAGGTGATTGACGGACGAGGTTTTGGTGCAGGCTTTCCTCTCGGAGTTGGTTGTTTGAAAGGTAGTCAATCCCGTAAATACGGATTACCTTGATTAATCGAATTAATCAAATCCACATCAGCAAAATCAGTCTAACTTTTCGGTATATAGATCGACAAAAAAAAATGGATTTGATAACTGCCGAATGCAGTTGTTTACTGTTGCTCACTCGCTTTGACTATATATACATCGAATTGTTTCGTGTTTTCTGATCTATTTTCAGTGTTCGCCCAATTCTTTCTCATTTTCAAAGACCACTGCTTTGATTTTTATGGGTTTCTGTAAGGATTACAAAGGCACTCAATTACACAATTGACTTAACCGCTGGATATTTTTGAAGCTTTAGGTAAGTCTTTACCAGAACTTCATACCTTGCTTTGATTAAATCTCAGCTATCAAATTGTCAAAACTTACGAAACATTCCGTCAGAAATAACTCTGATATTACCACCATTTTCATTTATTATCGAATTATGGCCCAAGATTCTATGGAATCATTTCCATCTAATTTGTTCCTAATTGTTTTTCTAATTTCGTTAACAGCTTTGTTGTCCTCGTAGCCAAAGAGCGTTACGACTAAAAGTGATGGAATTAAAGTTATAGAGAATTACATTTGCAATAAATCTGTTTACAATGTTTCTCTACGCCGAATATTTTGCCAAATATATCGTAAAAAAAATTACAAACCTTTTTCAAGATGGCGACCGCGGGACAAGCGTTATGACCACAAACTTCTAGACAACCAAAAAATAAAATACGTTCTCTTACTTTTGCAACCCCACACAACTATAACTGAAAAAGAAAATGTATACAAGCAAAACTTAGTACCTACTTTCTGATTTATACTAGACCGCCTATGTATTAATCTTATAAATTAGCTTATATCTTAGATAATCTAAGATATAAGCTATATTCGCTCCAAATTTCATAAATAAGTCATTTCAGTATGAAGGAGTAATACATTTTATAAATTCATTCAAATACACACTCATACACACAACAAACACACCCCCACAAACGTGTTCTTGCGCAACTTTTTGTATTTATAAAGTGATAGTGATCTTTTTCCTAACCGCCTAACCACATTATCTCTAAGGATTGAAAAAGTGGTCCTTATTATTACATAGTAGGTACCTACGTGCAATTTTCCATACATAAATCATGCTTTCTTTTTCTATAAAAGAATAATTATATCATACGTTAACGGACAGTAAAACATCAACGTCTACTTAAATAAGATATTATCAAAAATGTTTTACTTATACATTCCGTCTTAGCATATCACCCCAAAAACACATACATCAACTCCGTGTCACAGGGCTAAAACTTGCTTTTCACGTAAATCCAATTTGTGCGGTTCGTCCGAAAGGGCGAGTTGTGCCTACCTGTAATTATTCACGTGTTATGACATCTCATTTGCATATAATCGGTGAGCCAGTCCCCGATGCGTGAGGTAACACAGAGGCGAACGTAGGCCATTCACACGAACGCCACCGCCTATCTTGATCGATGCCAGCCTATGAAAAAGCTGCCACTAATTAAAAAATAAACTGTGCTTAAGATCGTACGTAAATATATATGGAAGCAACCGGAAGAAATTTGCTTTCACGTATTTCTATTAGTTACGAAACGCAAATGAATGTTGGTAATTATATACAAAACTTAGAGAACAGGTAGGTACGTTTGATAGCCATCAAAGTGGTTCGTTAAATATGCGGCATTCAATTACTTTTGTTGTTTTTTTCCCCTTAAGTAATTCTCTTCATCTAGAGGCTATCTGGAAAATATCACAGCTAACTGTATAATTATAATAGTTTGCATTTTTTCTGAAACGAATTTACATAGTATTATGCTCACACCTAATATGAAGGGATCGGTAGATATCTATTTTAATTATATCATAAACGATGCTTAGATAGGACACGTAGAGAAGATGGACGAAAGCAGCTTGTCGAAATACAAGTACAAGGTGAATGGGTAATCCGGTGAGGGTCATCCTAGCCATACGTATTGTTAGCATTTATTACAGCGTTAAATATTATTAGTTGATTTATTGACTAATTTTAAATATTAGCGGGCAACACTCGAATTTTATGTCAACTCGTTCACTCACTCATTCTTCGCTCGTGCAAAACGTACAGACGGCCGGCATTCTGGTTCGAGGCGCCGAAGCGGGAGGACACAAGCGATAGCTCTGCTAAAGTGATAGTCGATTACTGTGCCTAGTGCTAGAGTGCCTAGTAACGTTGAGTTATTGGGCAGTGTTCTAAGTTGGATTACCCGAACTGTATATTAGACGTAAGTATTGATTTTTATACTGATAAAATGTGTATCTAGACGGGTATAAGTGTTTCAAGCGTGAATAAATTATTTTGAAATGTTAATGAATGGTTTTCTTTTATGAATACCCTCATTCTGAATTGGTGGCTAATAGTTCAGAAGTGGGATCGTAAGAGAATGCTCATTGTTTTCTTTTCACGTCCACAACATTTTGTACAGTTTTTAACCACTCGATCGTCAGTTTTTCGTATCGATCCACGAAAAATCTACTGACGATATTCATAGCACTTTGGAGCTACGATAGTTAATTACCCACATATTATTATATTTTTCTTTTGTTTTGCTAAGTTTTAGTTACAAAATGCTACAGCAATAATTGATTTAATAGTACAAATACGCTTATAAATTTAAATACGAAATTGTAACTGGAAATCGATTAGATTTTTGCTACTTTCTTAAGTTTTTCCACTATGGGGAACGAAGAAATAATACAATTCTTTTATAGACATAACAAGAAGGTGGTAAACTGCAATTAAACAATGAGAAGATGTTTTTTTTTAACGTACTTATAGTACTAAGGGAAATCGATGTAGTTACTTGTTAGTATGACATTTCATATTTAGAGACACATACTTTTACCCAATATTAATATCAACATTTATGACTCATCTAGCGCAGTAGTTTTAGAGAATTGAGGTGCAAGAGTTGCGGGTCCAATTCCCGCACCAACTTAAATGTTTATTAGTGAAACAGATTTTCGTTTTGGGTCTGAGTGTTCATGGTACCATTAATGTTCCCCGTTTCCTAGGCAAAAAAAAAAAACAAAAAAAAAAAAAAGGGACCCCAGCTTGGGACCAGGATAATGTAATATGGTGTTGTCTCAATTAATATTATATAGGTCAGCCGTCCACTCTTCTGTCCCTATTTATTATTATGATATATACATATACATACAATACTTAGTTTTGTTCACGATTTTAAATATAGTTAATTGATGTTTATGTACCTACCGGAATATAATGTTGTATTAATACATAATAAAGTTACGTCGTACAACATCATGCGTCGTAAGTACGTGTTGTACGAAAGCTGTGATTCGGCATAGAAAGGATTTTTGGGCAACGTTTGTTTGTAAGGATCAATGTAGGCTTTTGATTGTTTAAACCGTATACTAAGCTTTTGAAGTTTTTCAGATACACTGAACATGGACAATGACGATCACAGTCGAGGGGAAGGACTGTTGTCTGTTGGTGTAGTGGAGAGGCCCAGGTCAGAGGGCATACGTGAGCCCAGGTTAGAGGGCGTAGGTGAGCCCAGGTTAGAGGGCGCAGGTGAACCCAGGTTAGAGGGTGCAGGTGAGCCCAGGTTAGAGGGCACAGGTGAGCTCAGATTAGAGGGCCAAGGTTTGCTCAGGTTAGAGAGCATGGAGGTGCCCAGGCCAGAGGGCAGGCGAAGTAGTCTCATACTCCAAACTATGAGGTCAATGGAGGAAGGAAGGGATTCTGCTGGATTGACCAACAAGAATATGGAGCGAACGTTCCGTTCTTCTAGAACCAGGAGGCGACGTGTATCAAGTGACATAGACAGCTCGGAGGAGGAGCGATATCGACGACGTAGGTGTAAGGAAAGATCTCGAGATAATAGTCGTGGATCCAAGAGGAGGAGACACCAAAGCCGGAGCTCGAGTGATGGTGAGTCAACGCGATTTTCAAAGGGAAGACGCATGGAGGAAATTAATGTTAATACTAACGATATGTTAGATAAGTTTTTATCTATCTTGCAAAACGTCAGGAGCTCAGATAGGCCTAAACTGTCATTTAATACGAACGTAATACCGGAGTTTGATCCCATGAGTAAAAAACAAACTGTTCTAACCTGGCTTACTAAAATAGAAGAATGTGCGGAAATTTACGGGTGGGAGGAAAAAGAAATAATACATTATGCTTTGCCTAAATTAACTGGAGTTGCGAAGACGTGGTATCAGGGGTTACCTTCTCTTTTGCACACGTGGACGGAATGGAAAAGGAAACTCATCGAGTCGTTTCCATGCCGTGAAGACTATGCTGAGCTCTTGACGGAAATGTTAGCCAAACGGGTTAAATAAGGAGAGTCATTGGAGCACTATTATTACTCGAAATTAAATTTATTGAATAGGTGCAAAATCCACGGTAAACAAGCTGTAGACTGTATTTTATATGGGGTTGACGACCGGGCCATAAAAGTAGGTGCTCAAGCAGCTCAGTTTAGTGAACCCGAGCATGTTTTAAAATATTTTAAAACAGTTAAGGTGGGGCAGAGTAGGGATGTTCACAATAACGTTAATAGAAACAGACATGACCTTAAAAATTCTAATAACGTGTCACATCGCTTTACAAATTCAAAGCCAGGAACATCGAATTCTAATATCCGATGCTTCAACTGTAACGAAATCGGGCATCCTAGTTTTAAGTGCGAAAAACCTCTTGTTAAATGTTCCGTTTGTGATCGATTTGGACACCAAGCTTCTAGCTGCTATAGGAACAAAGCGAACGTTGAAGTAAATAAAAATGACAGTCAATCTAAACCAAAGGATAGGATAGAGAAACAAGTATCTAAATTAGCCGCAAACGATAACGCTATAGACAAGTACGTGTTTGATATTAAGATTAATGGTGGAACGGTGTCATGTCATATTGATTTAGGTAGTCAATGCTCATTAATCAGAGTCAGCAAGGCTAGAGAACTTGGATTAGATGTCAAATTATCTGCTAATCTACCTGTACTAAGGGGCATAGGCGCTAACCTGGTCAGTCCATTAGGAATAGTTAACACGACGGTTGAGGTTCAGGGGATCAAAAAGTGTATTGATATTTATGTAGTTGATGATTACGTTCTAAGTCATCCCGCTCTTTTGGGTCATTCATTCACGGAAATACCTGATATTGTAATAACTAAAACGCCGTCTCGAGAAATTTTCGAAAGAGTAAACACCGCCAAGATCCTCTTACTGACTAGCAGTGACACGATTATTGCCAAAAATTCATTGAGCGTTTTACCTGTCAAAACCGATAAAATATTTAATGGGAACGTTTATGTACGTGGATCACTTAGAGGAGGGGATGGCAAAGAATATTACCTTCTTGCCGGCGAGTATGAGATAAATGATGGCTTGGGATCGTTGCTCATATATAATGTATCCCAAGGTGACATAGCTTTTTCTGAAAATTTCCTGTTGACTCGATCCATCGATGTCAAACATTTAGATAGGTCACAAGTACTGAATTGCTGTAAGTTGTCTGCTGATAATCCTACTTTTGATATAAATAGTTCCATAAATTGCGGCGGTAGTTTAAATAATGACGAAAAATTGCGTCTGCAGAGCTTGCTTGATAAATATCAGAACTGTTTCTCACACGGCCTAAAAGATCTCGGATTCACTAACGTAACAGAAATGGTTATCGAGTTAGAGGATAGTAATCCTGTTGTATACAGACCATATCGCTTATCCTATGCTGAGAGATCATTGGTTAACGACATGGTCCAAGAGATGTTGGATAGTGGAATAGTTAGGGAATCCTCTTCGCCCTTTGCCAGTCCTATTGTCTTGGTTAAAAAAAAGACCGGTGAAAAACGCCTATGCGTTGACTATCGGGCTCTAAACCGGAAAACTAAAAAGATCCATTACCCACTTCCACGTGTTGAAGATCAACTAGACCAATTGTCTGGAAATAAGTTATTTACATCCCTTGATCTGGCATCTGGCTATTACCAGATCCCTTTAGCTGAAGAGTCTCGGGAAAAGACCGCGTTTGTAACGCCAGACGGACAGTTTGAGTACAATCGCATGCCATTCGGGCTAGTTAATGCACCGTCAGTTTTCCAAAAGACCATGAACAAGATCCTCCATGGTGCTAAAATTAAGTACGCCATTGTCTATATGGATGATATCCTAATTCCATGTCAAGACGTTGAAGAAGGTCTCAAGAGGTTAGAAGAAGTGTTACAACTTCTTAAAGAGGGTGGGCTAACATTGAAACTCAGTAAATGTAATTTCTTTATGGACAATATTGACTTCTTGGGATTCGAAGTGAGTTCCACAGGTATACGACCGGGTGCTAGAAAAACTGATGCAGTTTCTAAATTTCAAACTCCCGGTAATCAGCGTGAACTCAGGCAATTCTTAGGACTATCTGGATTTTTTAGGCGGTTTATTAAAAACTACGCGATTATAACGTCTCCTCTAACTGACCTTTTAAAAAAGGACGCGACTTGGACCTGGGGTAGCTCACAAGAGGATGCTTTGCAAAAGGTAAAGACCATGTTGACACAACGTCCGTTATTGGCGTTGTACGACTCGAACTCAGTAACCCATCTACACACGGACGCGTGTCAAGATGGACTGGCCGGTATTCTATTACAATGCGATTCTAATGGAGCATTCCATCCAGTCTCCTACTTTAGCCGTAAGACTTCTGCTGATGAACGGAAGCTACACTCCTACGAACTCGAAACCCTAGCGGTCGTAGCATCTTTGAGTAGGTTCCGAGTGTATTTACTGGGAATACCGTTCACTATTTACAGCGATTGTAACGCTTTGAGATCGACATTTGCGAAACGCGATCTAATCCCGCGAGTTGCACGTTGGTGGGTCCAGTTACAGGAGTACGATTGTACGATAGAGTATAGACCTGGCGCGCGAATGTCACATATTGATGCATTAAGCCGTAGTCCAGTCGAGGCCCCTTTAACAGAAACTCATATATTAGATGTCTTACCGGTCGTACATTCGGAGCAGGACTGGATAGCCACGGTGCAAGACGCTGATGAAGAGGTGCAACGAGTCAAGCAAATACTTAGCGATGATAACGTAGTTAAGGCATTGGATGTACACAACAATTACAAACTGAAGAATGGGCGCGTGTACCGTATAGTTGGGGACGACCTTAAGTGGTTGGTTCCAAAAGGAGTCCAATGGCAAATTCTAAAAAAAAATCATGACGACATTGGTCATTACGGATTTGACAAAACATTGCAACGTATTCGGCAGCATTATTGGTTTCCTAAGATGCGCCGTTTTGTAAAAAAATACGTGCAGTCATGTTTGGAATGTGCTCATCACAAGGCACCCGGGGGCAAACGAGAAGGCGAGTTACACCCTATCGACAAGGCTAACGTCCCCTTTCATACGGTGCATGCGGACCACCTAGGACCATTTGTAAAAAGCAAGCGTGGCAACTGCTATTTATTAGTCCTTGTTGATAGTTTTTCTAAATACATTAACATGACGGCAGTCAAAAATACAAAATCTATGACTAGTGTACGTGTGCTAAAGGAGCATATTAGTTATTTTGGTGTACCAATTCGCTTGATTACGGACAAAGGAACAAGCTTTACGAGCAAAACGTTTAAAGAATTTACTTCACAATATGGGATAAAACACATCGTTAACGCCGTAGCAACACCGCGAGCGAACGGACAAGTAGAACGATTCAATCGGACCATTTTATATGCTCTTTCCACTAGCTCTCATAATACGGATGATAGGTCTTGGGATGATTATATATATGACATTCAGGTAGGTCTTAACACTACAGTTCATAAAACAACTCAGAAAAGCCCATCAGAATTATTATTCGGTTTTAATATTACAAGTAGAACAGAAGGTATTTTAAATCCAGTTATAGCTGACACGACAAAAGTTATTAATACAGAAGAATTAGAGAATGCAAGGGTTAGGGCATGTGAAAACATCAAAAAACAGCAGACAAAAGACATAGAAAGATTTAATAGACGGAGGTTACCAGGGAAAAAATACAATGAAGGTGACTTAGTACGCGTTGAGAGGCAAATGCCCCACGATGGCAAATCACAAAAATTAGTAGTCAAATTCCAAGGTCCCTATCGAGTAATGAAAGTGCTCCCAAATGACAGATATTTAATCGAGGATACGCCGTTGACATGTAAACATGGTCACCGATATGAAGCAATTGTTGCTACTGATAAAATACAACCTTGGCTTACGTTTTCGAGAAATTTAGAGAGTTGTGATGAAAATAGTTCTATTAGCGAGAGTGAAGGTGAGGTAGAGCAGTAATACGTAAGTTCTAGCGGTTTGTGTAGCTACTAGTGATTTATTATTTATGCAATTGCTCGGATGATTCGCCATTCACTGAAACTAATTAATTAATGAATTAATAACTCTTTGAAATAATGAATTATTTATACAAAAAATATTGTCAAAAATCTTATTAAAAAAAAACTTATTACACATAATTTGATTCTTTTGTCTTCTCGTTTAATGAAGTAGATAATGTATTGATTTATAATATTTATTATATACCTAGTTAAGTTTATTTTAAATAATCAATATATTTACGAGTTGTTTTGATTATTATTAAAAAAAAAATCTACTGAATAAATAGTTAAAATTATATAGTTAAAGAATTATTGTGTATAAATTACTCTGATTATAACTGTAATACTCATAAGTTCAATGTACTACATTTAATAAGCGCGTGGACGCGCTTGGAACAGGATGGCCGAGCTGTTAGCATTTATTACAGCGTTAAATATTATTAGTTGATTTATTGACTAATTTTAAATATTAGCGGGCAACACTCGAATTTTATGTCAACTCGTTCACTCACTCATTCTTCGCTCGTGCAAAACGTACAGACGGCCGGCATTCTGGTTCGAGGCGCCGAAGCGGGAGGACACAAGCGATAGCTCTGCTAAAGTGATAGTCGATTACTGTGCCTAGTGCTAGAGTGCCTAGTAACGTTGAGTTATTGGGCAGTGTTCTAAGTTGGATTACCCGAACTGTATATTAGACGTAAGTATTGATTTTTATACTGATAAAATGTGTATCTAGACGGGTATAAGTGATTCAAGCGTGAATAAATTATTTTGAAATGTTAATGAATGGTTTTCTTTTATGAATACCCTCATTCTGAATTGGTGGCTAATAGTATATATACAATCAGATTTAGGACGTCTCAAGGAAATGCTAAGTCAAGAGTTCCACTAACCAGTGTGCTATATGAAAGCAATTATAAAAGTAGAAGTAGTGAAAGGCGTATACCAGGATCATTGCAAGGAAAACAGGCACAAGGTGCTACATATGTATGTATGTATAATACGTCATCTGATGAACTGGCAGTGAACTTCTCAGCAAAGCGTCATGGGTCTAAGCAACTCATCTCAAAGTAATCCCTCTATCCTAATAGTAGATATTTTTTTTGACGTTGGCTACAATGAATGGTTATAGTCGTTTGACACCGACTTAATAAATGATGACAAAGAAATAATAAATGAAATATTATCTCAATAATTACTACTATATGTACTCATCTGTTTTGATAGTTTCTGTGTTATAGTAAGGTATATTCTATATTTTATTTCAAATTTAATGTATTGAGTATACTGAAATTACATTTCTATCAGTGAAGAAGATTTTTTTGTCTTTAGAAAACCATAATAAAATATGCATTATGTACGCGCGGTTACCAGTGTTTTAATTTTTCTAGATAATATAAGTAATAAATGTTAATCTAGGATTTTGAGTCATCGTGTGCCATATATACTATATATATATAGAAATACTGTAACAAAGTTAGCAAAAAATATTCATAGATTAATCTGACAATGTTTTAGCGATAGCCCAGTGGTGTACGTAACGGACTGCCGAGACGAGGTCTCGAGTTCGATTCCCAGTCGCCCCGGGCACACACCTCTGACTTTTCGTAGTTATGTGTGTATTAAAATTTTTTTTTTTTTTTTATTAAAAATTTGAGTGCGTTTGACTGCATCTCACCTGATGGTAAGTGACGATGCAGTCGAGGATGGTACACGCAAACTCAAATAATGCCTATTCACTCTCGCCTTGAAGGTCCCCAAATTATAAGAATCGGGGAACACAGACGCAAGCAAAGAGTTCCACTCCCTCGCTGTCCGCATAATAAATGAGGAAGCGTTGCGCTTGGTGCGGATTGGTGGAATATCAACAACGAAGGGATGAAAACGTTGCCCGCGTCTAGTTGTCCGATGGTGAAATGGAGCTGGGGGAATGAGGTCATGCAGTTCTTGAGCACATTCTCCGAAATGAATCCTATAGAACACCGATATGCAGGCGACTTTGCGGCGATGTTCAAGGCTTTGGAGCTTGTTGCTAACTAGCTCGTCGTCGCCAATGAGTCTCCTGGCGCGTCGATCGATGGTGTCCAAAGTATCCAGCTGATAGCCGGCTGATCCATCCCATAGGTGTGAACAGTACTCCATACAAGATCGGACCTGTGCTTGATATAAAATAAGAAGCTGTCCAGGTGTGAAGTACCGTCTCACCTTAGAGAGGATGCCCAGCTTCATTGCAGCAACTTTAGCCTTGGATTCTATATGTCGACCGAAATTAAGAGCAGATGTTAGGTGAACGCCGAGGAGCTCAAGATGATCGGATATTGGTATGGATTCATTTCGGAGAGTCGGAGTCAGGGCGAAAGGACTCCTTTTCGGGGAAAAAAGACACGCCTGAGTTTTAGAGGCATTGAACCTAACGAGGTTGGAGTTACCCCAGTCAGACACTGACTGAAGTGTCAGGTTCATGCGCTCTATCATGGCCTCTCTGAGAGATAGCGTCTCAGCGCCTGTAGCTCGCGAACTGGATAGGTATCTTTCCACAACTGTGCTGTCGTCCGCATACCCAATGATACCGGGTTTCAGCAGATCATTAATATGCAGCAGAAATAGAGTTGCGGAAAGAACAGACCCCTGCGGTACCCCGGCATCAATAGCCAATAGGTCCGAGGAGCAGCCATCAACGACCACTCGAATAGACCGTTCCCTCAGGAAATCAGCTACCCAGTTACACAAACTCACAGGTAGCCCGTAGGATGGAAGCTTGCTAATAAGGCTAGCGTGCCAGACCCTATCGAAAGCCTTCGAGATGTCGAGAGTCACAGCGAGAGCTTCGCCGTGTTTCTCGATGGCTTCGCCCCATACATGCGTGGCATACACTAGGAGATCCCCAGTGGATCGTCCTCGGCGGAACCCGTATTGTCGATCACTGAGGAGGTCATTGTCTTCTAAGCATGCCAGGATGCGGGTGTTAATTACACGTTCCATAGTCTTACAGATTATGGAGGTGATTGCTATAGGGCGGTAATTGGCGGGATCAGCACGACTACCTTTCTTGGGCACAGGCTGCACGTTAGCAAGCTTCCATGACTCAGGGACTAAACCTGTTCTAAGAGAGAGGCGGTACAGGCGTGTCAGAACAGGAGACAACTCAGGAGCGCAGTTCTTTAGCACTATAGCAGGTATACCGTCAGGTCCACTGGCTTTGTTCACGTCTAGATTACGAAGCGTTTTAAGTACCTCCTTTTGGCGGATACGAATAGTGGGCATTGTAGTACCGCAAGGAGGTAACTGGGGTGGTACATTGTTCGCTGTATCCATACGCGAATTTTCGGCAAACATACAGGCAAGCAGGATTGCCTTATCAGTTGCCGTGTGAGCCAGCGTTCCGTCGGGTTTGTGCAGTGGAGGCAGAGACGAGCGACAAAATTTCGCCTCGACCGATTTTGCCAGGGACCAAAACGCCTTACTCCCAGAAGGGTAAGAGGCTAGTTTTGATCCAATTCGGCGTATATGATCAAGACGAGCCATGCGCAGCGTCTTTTTGAAGGACTTAGCGGCTTTGTTGAAGGCTTTCTTCTTATCCCGCGTGTCCGGAGCTTTACGATTCCGAGCTTCAGCCCAAGCCCGGTAAGCTGAATACTTAAGCGCCTCTGCGACTGAGCATTCAGCACCAAACCATGGGCGAGCTTTACTCTTGGATGGTAAGTCAGAAAAAGGAATAAAGTACTCCATCGCCTGACATACCACCCTTGAGATTTCTGTCGCGCAGCTCGACGGATCGCTCGAAGAAAAGCACGTTTGCCGCCAAGGATAAGATGCGAAAAAGTGGCGCATCTCATCCCAATCTGCTGACTTGTACCGCCAAACCCGTCTTGTGCCTTTAGGGCTGAGATCGGGAGGTGAACAAGACAGTACAGACTTCACCAAACTATGGTCAGACGTACCCAGTGGTGGGGATACGGACACATTATATCGGTCTGGTTCTGTTGTCAGCAGAAGGTCCAAACAATTCGACGTATCGCCCTCACGGTCAGGTACACGCGTCGCCTGATCTACCAGCTGGGAGAGGTTTAGCGTCATAGCAAGTTTGAGTGTTTCTCTCCCAGCATGGTCTGTCTTCTCGTACGGGAACAGCCACTCCTTATGGTGGGCGTTGAAGTCCCCGAGAAGGACCAGTTGTGCTGACGGGTACCTCAGTTGGGCCTCATCGGCGGCCTCACACAGATGTTCACATAACCTGGTTGTCTCCTGATTGCCGCTGTGTGAACGGTACACACAGGCGTAGACAATTTTGTCTACACCGGTGTCGACCAGCACCCAGAGTGTGGAGAAAGAGGAGTCTTCAAGGTTACGGAGACGCTTACAGCAGATGCCATCGCTGATATAGACACAGACGCCGGCTTGTGCCTTGAAGTTGTGCTCCAGGGTATACCCCGGGTACTGCAGATAGGACACATCAGCCGGACGTCCGATTTTCGTCTCCGTAAGAAAGAGCAGCAGCGGCTTATCGGTCTCAAGGTGGTGGTGGACCGCATCAAGATTGGAGTGCAATCCTCTGATGTTCCCGAGGTGCACTTTAAGTGGGAGGAAGTGCCGCCGCTGTAAAACTCGATTTCTTTTTATGACTTTTCTCATTTTTTGTGGGGAGTGAATAGACAGGAAGGCGGAAGTTGTACGAGGCGCTGACCAGGATCCAGTGGTGAACACAGAATCGCTGCACTGAAGCCTAGCCTGGAGACCGCGGGGACGCCCGAACCCCCCCGGAGATGGCCATCGGGTCCTCCCATCCAATCGCCAATTGGCACGATGGAGCATTCCGGGATTTTTCGTAAGATGTGTGGGGCAGCCTTTCACAGGTGGCTAACCTACTAGTTGGGCCCCCTACTATCTACGGTCGGCCAGCGGTGCACCGTGCTTCGGATCCCGCTGCCCTCCAAGACTAGCCGCCAAGTGCAGCGACACTCTGACACCGAAATGGCATACTGACTCAGCGCTACTGTACAGACCCGCCTTCCCAATGGCTTCACAAGGCTTCATGCCGGAACACGTCCAAGGACGCTTGGCGGCAAGACTTAGCCTTGGGGGTGGTGACTAGCCACGGCCGAAGCCTACCACCAGACAAAGTGCTGCTCATTTAGCACTACCCAGGGGCCACGTGTAGGGTAACTAGAGAAATGAGGCCCAAAGGGCCTCGCCTACGGACGCGAGCAACATTAGCCCCAAAAAAAAAAAAAAAATTGATTATCGCACGCTTAGTAATGAGCCCGGTAGATGGCAATAGGATCGCCCCCTATTACAATGGGACCTAAACATAACTGGCGAATCGTGGGTATATAATACACGTGAAGCGTGAAGTTATGTTATGTTATGTGTTTTATAATTATTTTTTTGCAGTACGACTGTAGTTTAATATGCATTTTGCATTTTAAGCTACAGTAGTTCCTAAAGTTTGCCACTAAACACACATCACACAGTTAAAGTTATAGTGTAAAATGTAAATGATGAAACGAAAAGCAATTTCCTGAGGCAGCACAATAGCGAGCAATTGGAAAGCGTTGTGTGATGTGTGTGTGAGCGGAGTACTTGCGTATTTGCATGACCTGCATCGTTTAAGGCATATCTATGCATATCGCCAGCCCATTGTGGCCACTGTGGACCGCGAAGCGAGCAAAATCGCCTCCTTTATTTGTGAAATGAAGTACAGACAGATACAATGGTGTTATATTTAAAGTGGATCTGGGTTGTATTTAATAACA
This sequence comes from Cybosia mesomella, assembly GCA_946251805.1. Taxonomy (NCBI): domain Eukaryota; kingdom Metazoa; phylum Arthropoda; class Insecta; order Lepidoptera; family Erebidae; genus Cybosia; species Cybosia mesomella. Next base: position 17,306,837 of record OX276392.1, read on the forward strand.
TCTCCTGCGACCGTTTTTAGGGTATCTTACTCATAATTTGACGTAGGAATGATGGAAGTGTGAACGTATTTACATGATTAGTGCATGTTTTTTTTATATCTGTAATGTATTCAAAGAGCTTATTTACTTCATGTTAAGTTCATAACGGCAGTGTTTTTCATATTTAAGAAATAAATGCACTTCATTAAAATATTGCACTCGTTTATAGAAGTTTAATTTTTAAATAATTTAGAAAACCTGGGGATTAGCCTTGTCGAGGCTAATGGTTAAATGTCGTCATCAATCTACTAAAACCAATCGGAATCAAATTTTAGACACTTATAATTCCGAATTAAATTTATGGCAGACGGTCTAAATGGTTCAAATATTTATTTTCTGAAGCAATTTATCAAGTGTGGTGATAATTTTTTAAATTATTGTGAGCAATGTTTACTTGTAAGCCAGAAAAAAGTAAATGGGTAGAAATCGTGTTTTATGGATCCTCTGCCTCGTACATCAAGTAAAATACTTAATTATATCAAACTTAACTTAGATAGTACTCTATAATCCGACAAATTCGATAGTCCGACACTAGAGTTCATTAACAAATTAGTAACGCATTCTTGAATCTTGCTTTAACTCAGTTATAATTGTTTCGCAATAGAATGAAATTATTATTTCTATGAGTTAATAGCAGTTCTATACTAATGTACTTAGACAGAAAAAAGCCTTACATACATTTTACTTTCGATTCAGCGGCCCATTCGTGCCAATGACCAATGACAGCCTCTGTGGCGTAGCGGTAGTGCATTCGACTGCTACGACAGGGGGCGCGGGCTCGATTCCCACTCAGCGCAAATATTTGTATGCATGAATATGTCCATTTGCATTGGTCTGGATGTTTCTATGTATAATATGTGTGTATTTACAAAAAAAAAGAATACAAGTATGTTTATCCACATTCTGGGACCCATAACACAAGCTAGTTAAACTATGCTTACTTTGGGTCTAGAAAGCTCTGTGCAGAATGTCGTGGAATATTTATTTATTATTATTATTCGTTTCTATTTTTTTGGTAAAGGTAAATTCGTGGACTCGAAATATCTTTTTAATCTGGTTTAAATTGAGATATACAATCCCCTAGTAACCAATTTATTGAAATATGATACAAATTTAAAACGTCATAGCAAAACCAATATAATGTCATTTTTTGATCATGAAGATCATGTTACATTTGCGTGCCCCATCGGGTTTAAAACTAATATTACCGATTCTGGGCAACGGTGGCGGTATTTTTCTGAATCTACAGAGGGCCAATTCTCGTAATAAAAATTGTTCACAATTCAGTCTAGTCTCAATCTGATGTCGATCTCCCATATGTCAAAAAAGGTGATCTCATAACAAAATTTTAAAGAAAGTATTGAAAATGTTGTTACGAGAACACCTTTTATGACATTTGGGAGATCGAGACTGAATTTTGAACATCTTTTCATTACGAGAATTGGCCCTCTGGTCTAATTATAACTGACTTTGCTAAGTTTGAATCTATTTAATATATTCTAAGTTATAGCCTACAGCGTCCAAAACAGATGTAAATCTTTAAATCGCTTCGTGTGAAACGTTCAATTGTTGGCATGAATTTAATTAATTTCTGTTTTTTAGTGAGCCACAACTTTGAATCAGTCGGTACGAGAGTTACAATGAAACTAGTTTAACGGATTATATCTGACTTATTTTACTCTAAGTTTTATTTCCACATGATTCGATATTCTACCACCGTTTCAATTAACTGTAAAGTCGTTTTGTTATTAAAGAAAAAGCGATTAACAGCATTAAAAAAGTATGGAGCACATCTAATTATATTTGTTCTTATCCTAAATAATGACAATAATCCAATGGCCTTTTTTTTTGGAATGGAATGGAAATCCCTTCGGATACCCCCCCGCTGGCCAGCGGGGGTGGTGGTTATGTCGTGTCTCGACTAAAACCGCACGGTGTCCTCCCCAATTGTCCGTTGCCGGGTACCCCGGTAAGCCCTCGAAAGGATAACCCCAGGGTTAATAATAATCCAATGGCCTAGCTTGACTTTTTTGCTTAGCTATGATTAGACTAAATGGTACAAATCCTAAAAGGGATTTTGAAATAACCACACTTACATACTTTCTATGATTGGTTTTCGTTTCTCATAATTAAAACACTTCGGATAAAGAACAACGCGTTAAGCATCTAGCGCTGCTACATACTAAATATCTATTATAATTCAAATTTTAACTAAAATTGATTAGATCTAGAGATTGAATAGTATTATGAGAAATATTTAATTATTTGAAAGTGAAAAAAAAGATCAGTCAAATGGTGAATCATAAATAGTATCGAAAGTTGCTGTGAATATTACACATTGAATAAAACTTATTTTACTATATAGTATAGCGAGTTATTATGTATAGTGTTATTATAATATTTGTTAGAGTATGAACCTTTTTAGTTTCTAATATGTTTATATTTTTGTGTATGTTCTATGTCTAGTTGACATTGTTATATTGAATAAAAAATGATTCCAGAAAAGACCTGCTAATTTCTTTATATATATCAACTTGGGTGTATATCAACATCCTCGAGGCCCAAGCCAACCTCACCTGCAAGTCGGTACACCTGCTAAATAACGGACGAGGCTCTGGCGCAAGATACTGGTGGTGATACCAAAAAACTTGACATTGGCGTCTTCGCCATTAATAATTTTATAACATTTATTATATTTCACTTGACATTGGCGAAATTGCGGTGATTCTACTGCAGAAGCCATTAATTAAAGCTGTATTCTGTATCAACTTAATTAACAACAATCGTTATCAGCACGAATTTTAAACTGTATTGTGGTTTTGGTGTTATACTTCTATTCAACTGAAAATTATGTCTGTCGAAAATATGACGACAACGACGACACTAAATATGGATATACCCAGTATGTACAGTACTTCTAGAGTTTCGCACTCAAGTGCAGGTTTGAGCACAATAAAACCACTGACTGGCCGAGAGGGCTATCCTTCGTGGAAATTTAAAATTAAGATGTATCTTCTTCACGAGGACTTATGGGAAGCGGTCAGTGGTTATTCACCGTTTGATAAAACGACGGAAGACGTCCGTAAATATAACGACCAAAAGGCGTTGTCTAAGATTTGCCTTACTTTAGATGGATCAGCGATTACACATGTTCGACGTGCTAAAACCGCCAAAGAGGCATGGCAAGCTCTCGCGGCAGCTTATGAAGACAGGAGTATGGGTAGAAAGTTATCTTTAGTTAAGTTAGAGAGGAGGTTATATAGACTTACCTTAAAGGACTTTGATAACAACTTGGAGCGTTATTTGGACACTATAATGAATTTAGCTCAGGACCTTGCTGATATTGGTAAAGAAATAGAGGATTCTAGTCTGGCAGCTGTAATGTTAGGAGGTTGGGGTCCTAGGTTTGATCCACTGGGGATGGCTTTAGAAAACTCCAATGTGGAAAAGATCACTACTGACTTAGTGAAGACGAAACTCCTCAGTTCTGCCTCATGGCAAGAGGAAAGTGAACCGAACCCCAGCTCCTCCACAGCTCTTAAATCAGTGAAGCAGGTGAAGAAGCAACCTAAGAAAAAGGAAGTCGTGTGCTATGATTGTGGCGTGAAAGGGCACAAAAGACCTGATTGTCCAAATAAAAAGGAAAAAGGTAAGAGAGCACAAATAAGTCTCTCAGCGGCTCTTAATGCTCGTCAAGATATTAATAGCACATCTTGGTATGTCGATTCTGGAGCGACCAACCATATGACGGCAGATGCTTCGATGCTGTATGATGTCAAGACTTTGCAAGATACCAACAGAGATTCCGTTACTGTGGCAAATGGTGATAAACTCAAATGTGTCAGCGTAGGAACAACTTCTTTCTCTACTGATGACTGTAATGGAACAATTTCTGATGTTGTTGTAGTACCTGAATTTAAATTGTAATTTACTTTCTGTAAAAAAGATTTGTGATAATGGTTATTCTGTAGTTTTTGATACTAACGGATGTAATTTTTATAGCAATTTTTCTTGTACTGGTGATTTACTTATGCATTGTTCTATTTGTAACGGTCTTTACACTTTAGACTGCACTTTTGATTTACCAAAACAATTAGCTGCTGCTCCGGTTCACTTAGACGCTTCTAAATTCAAATTGTGGCATAGACGCCTCGGGCACTTATGTCGTATAGGTATGGATAGTCTTATGAAAGGTGGAGCTTCAGGTATTGACTATGAAGTGGTAGATCAAAATGCTTGTGTTTCTTGTCTTGAAGGTAAGCAAGCAAGAAAACCGTTCAAGAGAATTAAGTACAAGAAAGCAACTGCTCTATTAGAACTGTTGCACGCTGATTTATGTGGCCCTATGTCACAGGAATCGTTTCAAGGAAACAAATACCTTTTAGTGTTCATTGATGATTTTTCTAGAGTGATTTTTCCATTCTTTATCTCTTCTAAAGATCAAGTCACACAATGCTTTTGTGATTTTCAGCTGGAAATTAAGCGCCAAACTGGCAAAAATATAAAGATTTTGAGGACCGACAACGGGACTGAATTTGTAAATAAGGATCTGGCTGCAGTACTGCGTGGTAAAGGTATCAGACACGAAACGACCGTTGTCTACAGCCCCCAGTCCAATGGCGTCTCGGAACGCACCAATCGTACGGTTGTAGAGAAAGCGCGTTGCATGCTTGCGGACAGTCTTCTCTCGAAGGCTTATTGGGAAGATGCGGAACGTACAGCAGTGTATTTAAAGAATAGGTCCCCACACCGAGCTCTCGATAATATGACTCCTTACGAGAAATGGTTTGGTTGTAAACCGAACCTTTCTCACCTTCGAGTCTTTGGGTGTAGAGCTATGGTTAAAGTGCCTGATTGTCAGAGAAAAAAGCTCGATGTTAAATCAACTGAACATATATTTGTTGGTATAAACACTGATGATAATAACAGCTTTTTCCTCAGAGATGCCCGCTATACCCGCCAATTAATTAAGGCTCGGGATGTCGTATTTTTTGAGAATAGTTTTTCTAATTTAAAAGGAAACAATTGCGATGAGCCAGTGAGTCCGCTTCTTGATGAACTGGTTCTGCTTCCAGCTCAATCACAAATACGTTTTGGGTCCGTTGACGAAACACAGAATCAAGCTAACAATTCTGATAGTAGCATAGGCCAAGTGGCTGATGTCTTAAACTCAGAAGTTCAGGAGGTGCATTCTGATGATTTGAATGAATTTTTCAGATGCTGTCGATGCTCATGGTGACACAGTGAGTGAAGCAGCAGAATGCAGATATCCACTTCGGAACAGAATGCCTAAGAACTACGAGGCACTCCAACTTTCTCAAATAAGTATGGATGTGAGTGAACAAGAACCACAGAGCTTTTCTGAAGCAATGCGTATCGATAAGGATAATTGGCTTGCAGCTATGCAGGATGAGTATAACTCACTAATGATAAAAAATACCTGGAAATTGGTGGATAGACAAAATAAAAAGGTCATTCCGTGTAAATGGGTTTACAGGATTAAACGAGACGCTCAAGGCAATATCGCAAAATATAAGGCACGACTTGTTGCTAAAGGTTTTAACCAAATTGCTGGTATCGATTATTTTGAAACCTTTGCGCCTGTTGTTCGAATGTCGTCTTTGCGAACTTTGTTTGCCTTGGCAGCAAAAATGAGCCTAAAAATGCGACACTTAGACGTCGACACTGCGTTCTTAAATGGTGAGCTTGAGGAAGAAGTCTACATGGAGCAACCCTTCGGCTTCTCCGAAGATCCCAAGAACAAAGTGTGCTTACTACAGAAGTCGCTTTATGGGCTAAAACAAGCACCTCGAGCTTGGAACATAAAGTTAGATAAAACTTTATCGTCCATAGGTTTTTCAAAAACTCCTTCAGAGCCCTGTGTCTATAAAAATTTTTTTGGACAAGAGTTCGTAATTATGGCCGTCTTTGTTGACGATATAATTACCTATTACAAAAATGAAATGACATGTGACGTTGTCATGTCAGACTTGAATAAATATTTCAAAATAAAAAATTTAGGGGGTGTATAGGGCCCATCAACATCCTCGAGGCCCAAGTCAACCTCACCTGCAAGTCGGTGCACCTGCTAAACAACGGACGAGGCTCTGGCGCAAGATACTGGTGGTGATACCAAGAAACTTGACATTGGCGTCTTCGCCATTTATAATTTTATAAACATGTATTATATTTCACTTGACATTTCTGCTGCAGAAGCCATTAATTAAAGCTGTATTCTGTATTCTGTAAAAAATTTAGGAAATTTAAAACTTTATTTAGGGCTCAATATAGAGCAAAAGGAAAATAAAATAATTTTAAATCAAGAAACGTATATTGAAAAGTTGTTGCGAAAGTTCAATATGCAAGATTGTAAGTCAGTGAGCACCCCTTTGGCAAATTCTAAGCTAGAAATAGCGAAGGAAGGTGAGAACGAACATTGCTCGTATCCTTCGCCCTCGTATGTGGGCGGATGTGCTTACTTAAACCCCTAAGTAGACTCAAACATAAAAACTGTGTTTGCAGCATAGGTTTAACTTAGGTTTAACTGAGGTTTAACATAGGTTTAACTTAGCTATTTTATAATGTTTAATGTAACTTGTTGCTAACTGGTGTAGTATCAACATTATTACATTAAGGGGGGTGTGTTAGAGTATGAACCTTTTTAGTTTCTAATATGTTTATATTTTTGTGTATGTTCTATGTCTAGTTGACATTGTTATATTGAATAAAAAATGATTCCAGTAAAGACCTGCTAATTTCTTTATATATATCAACTTAATTAACAACAATATTTATGTTTGTTTTATTTGAATTTATAGTATTAATATAAAAAATATTTCAATTCAAAATTTAGTGCAACATTCTTTGGCGTTTTGCCTGTGTCTGTAGAACTGAATAGTCAGTCAGTTGAAATGACTGGTCACGTCCACGACGATCGACTACTGGTAGATTTATTTACATTTAAGCACAATAAGTCTAGGAAATATTGCATATTAGTGGACGAGACTATTGTTTCTGTACTGCATTTTTCTTCTAAAACAATTGTAAAGCTGGCATTGTAGTGGTGCTATAAAGTGAAAAATATTTTTTAACTACCAGGTACCTGTTTACTTTAACAATGAAATTGATGAAATACATTATATATCTACGAGTTCTACATAGAACTCATTCATTGCCGGGTTTTACATACATAATTTTACGAAACGATTTCTTTATTATGAGACGAGAGTAATACCTTGAATAATATCATGAACATTGTTAGCTTATAAATGTGACTCTTTTTTAGTAATAATAAACCAATAAACCACTTCGAAAACCAAAAAGGCACTGAAAAATGAAAAATAACGGAATTACGAATTTAATTCAAAATATAAATATAAAAATACGCGTTAAGATGTTTAAATTTTTGATCCTTTTTTAAAAGCGGTTCAATAGAAACTGTAGATATCATCATCTGAACCGAATAAAATCCACTACTGAATATAACTCTGGTGTTAACAAGATAATTCAAAATGTGCAAATCATTACACAGTTTATGCTCAAGTGTACTGCAGTCTGAACATGTTCTAACTTTCAGGTTAAAACAACGTCTCATGTCAGTGGAGAGCGTATGTGAAATGACGATTAAGAACAGTTGTAAGTAGCTTTTGTTTGATTGCGGACGAGATAACCGGACTATTATGCTAACTTTGCTGCTATTGAAACGGTACATGGTTAAAAGCGTATATTACACCTACTGTGTACCTACTACAGATATTGCTGTATAATGTTAACTGGTGCTCGGGTTTCTGTGTAGCTCCGGTTCCGTTTTTGTGTAAAACAACACTAGCAGAGACGTAGATTCGTTGGAGAGGTAGCATGGTACTCTTCTATAGACTGATGTAGGCACTTTTAGGGTACGGGAACTTCGGGAAGTAATGGAGTTTACTTGGCTGGAGCCAATGTCTGACTGCATGATGGTTCAGATGTATATCTGGATCTAACGCTCCCTCAGATTACTACAGGAGCTGTACTTTTACTTGAGACAGCAGTTGTTTGAATGATCTAGAAAAAGAGTACGGTATCATTTCTGCAATGAGATAATTTACAAATTCCTTTGTTTAGTTATCAACTCACTTGTAACCATTTTGACTTTACATAAATTAAAAAGGATACAACAATTTCACGGTATTTCGGTCGATGTATCCCTAATACGAACGACTATTAACTTCTGAGAGTTCGTTTCATCAGAATTCGAAAACAACCTTCACTTTAGGTAGCTGATATGGGTACACGTACGATACTTGTAATCAAAGTAGTTACTTTTGATTCTTGTACGAGTTCAATTCATACAAAAACAAACAAACAAACCTATGTTACAATACCTATTTTTAGTATGAATCATAGCTCACACATTTCTACTAGGACTTATTTAAGGAGCTCGTGGTTAAGTGATAACAGAGTAGGTTAACACATTGCAAAGTTAAGCAATACTTACGAGGCCACTCTTAGGTTCGCTGATCATTCTCTACATAGTGAGACCGCTCCGTGCCTCAGAGGGTACAGCCGTCGCTCCCAGTTGCTATACGAATATATGCAGCAGCCGTTATGGGTAGTTGGAGCCCTAAATAGTCCGACAACTGGTCTAATTACAGAACTTCGATATCGCCAGTGGGTTGTGGAGGTCAAATAGCAGTCGCTTCGCTTCTAATAAAGCTGGCCCCAACTGAGTGGGGAAACGGAGAACGATGATGAACTTACTTCAACTTGTACTTCTTTAAATTTGCTGTGACTGCATTCTTCTAATATTTTAAATATTTTTCAACTTTCATACATTGAGAAAACTAGGTACGACCCAAATAGACCTCATTTAAAACAAATTATGGGAAATTAAAAGATCGTTGTTGTGATAAAACCGTATGCAAACATTGGATGTGCACATGTCCGCCACTACGTAAGACGCACGTACTCGGAGAACAATGAGTTTCTCTCCACCAATCTACTACGGATTTCACAAAACCTTCCGTTGCCTCCATTATAATTTTTTGGACTTTAATATAACTACCAATCCATTGTCAGTTTTCGGTTCTCACCGTCATTTAATTACCTAACCGTTTCGTTATTAGCGGCTCATAATTAAATTGAAAGGATAATAAGAGGCTATCAGACGTCTTTCTCAATAATAGATAATACCCGATAATGTAACATTTAAACTATTTACGAGTGATATATCGACAAGGTGGAACCCCAGTTACGATCCGAAATTTCCCTAGTACATTCCCATGGAGGGGCTGGGAACGTATAATTAGACAGAAGCATGCAGCAATTGATTTCCGTTATTAAATTTAGTAATTCTACATGAACGTGGTCGACGCGAATCACGTTGTAATGGAGGGATACATAAAAGAATATTTACATAGTGGTTTTGGCGTCAGTTGTGGGGTTCTTTTCGGTTAATGTATGTAAATGGGAAGCAATTAGACGAGTTAAAACACGGGGTAGGTAGGCTAGGCAAGTGCGCCTCGCGCCCCTTCCGTTCAGTCGCCATATGTTAGTGGGCGGGCGGCGAAATATAGCGTGTTGTAAAAGTTTTAGTTCATTTATTTTCTAGCGACACAAAATAAAGTATTTTAATTGCCTTATATAGCCTCTAAGAAATAGGTCAGTGAAAGTTTTTTTAGGTGGCTAGGCCACCTAAAAAAGTTTTCAGTATAAGTTTAATTAGGGTTCATTTAACTATCAGCATGCGTGATAGTTTTGATATTTTGAAATAGTTAAGAAATATTTTTTAAATATTACAGTTGTTTCCATTTTATGTCAACTTTCAACAAATCCGGGTTAATTAATTTCTGTTATAAATGCGAAAGTTGGGAGCAGCGCGCTGCAGCTAGTAAAATTATAACATGTTTCACAATAAATTATCAAATTTTTACAAAAGTTTACACATTTTCATTTTAGTTACCATAAAATATTTCTATATTGCTATCAAATAGTATGCAAGCTACATAGAATATGTTTAAAATAAACCAACCAAATCAAACGTTCCCTTGTGAACTACAAAATTATAATGAATATCTCTCGATGCAGCTGAAGAATCGATGGTACATCTGGAATAAATCATAATAAATTACAATAAAACACAGACCACTTGATCATTAGTGGCTACAGATTATCATGAGTTCTGATGACCTAAGTTTCCAGTAAATATAAAAAAAATGCTTATAATGTATGAGCTTCTGAATATTAAAGCAAAATTTTGAAAAACTTATAAATACTTGAAGAACTTCAAACGATGATGATTGTTAGTGTGATAAATGTGGATGACATAACATAACATAACATAACTTCACGCCTGTATCCCCGAAGGGGTAGGCAGAGGTGTATTACACACCCACGATTCGCCAGTTATGTTGTGGTCCCAATGTAATAGGGGGCGAGCCTATTGCCATCTACCGGGCACATTATTAAGTGAGCGATAATTAACGTTTATTAATGCACACATAACTACGAAAAGTCAGAGGTGTGTGCCCGGGGCGACAGGGGATCGAACTCGAGACCTCGTCTCAGCAGTCCGTTACGTACGCCACTGGGCTATCGCCGTGGATGTGATGTGGATGACATAACATATAATGGCAGTTGGATGGGGGTGTGAATATAGATAGGTATGCGTCATGAAAATAATGAGTAGGAATATGCGTGATAGATTGAGTTGGAAGAAGAAAACATGGTGACCCCACAAAATGTGAAGAGGGAGATGACAATGAGGTTAGTGCCAAGGGTAATGAAATTTGAACTGGCAATGAGTTACGCCGTGTAAGATTTACTGTACTACGTACGTACGTTTACTACATAATAAGTATCTGAAGATATTATTGCAAAATCGGCAAAGTTGGCTTCATTATTTCATATTTTCATTTTAAATGAGATTTTCAAGGCAACATATTGTTAGAATTATATCCTCAGAAAACTAACCATACCTAACAATTGTGAACAAAAGCACGTCTAGAGTTCGTTTTTACTTGGAAATATTTTTACATAACTGAAATCGCTCACCGTCTCGGGTCTTAACACGCCGGGGTGTAAGGTTGCCCAGCGTGTTAAGACCCGAGACGGTGAGCGATTTCAGTTCAGTATGTTTGGTTCAGTTCAGTCAGTTCAGTATGGTTAGTTTTCTGAGGATATAATTCTAATAATATGTTGCCTTGAAAATCTCATTTAAAATGAAAATATGAAATAATGAAGCCAACTTTGCCGATTTTGCAAAATGTCTAAGTAATGAGGAAATAAGAAAACTTGAAACTAAGAGGTGCTTAGCTTCAGAACAAAGAAAAATTTATTTTTTGAAAGTACCTATTCTTTAAATTTCAGATATTGCTATTCTTCTTTCTAAATTCCAAGTCCATATTTACAGAGTCAGTATCGCCCCAACTGAATTAAAATGTTGTGTTTAGTGTAAGTGGGCAAGCCGGACTCGACCTCGTAGAACATACACTGAACAAATTAATGAGGTTTGTATTGGAAAAAGGGCAGGTCAAAAGCAGTCGAAACCGGCGGGATTACATGAAAGGTTTAAGGACAGAAGTAGATGGCGAGCCGTTGTCTTTGCCTACCCCGGAGGGAAAATGGTGTGATATATGTATATATGTAAGTATATTCATTTTGTTTTATAATTATTCAAAATCATTTTGTAGAATATTGAATTTATATTAATTTCCAAGAGGAACTTGATTATAATCCCAGACGTTTTTGCATTTACGAACCACCATCCTGTATATGTAAGTTTTTTAATGCTTCTCGCAATTAATAGAAAGTACAACAAATATTGAACTTTTTGTTCCATCGTATTTAATGGACGACGTAATAGTTACATTGAATTGCGACACAAAATAGCAACTGAATTAACAATCGTGAAAATTTTAGTGACATATTTTGTGTCCAGTCGATTCAATTAAGTTACCTTGACGGCATGTTAAGACATGTCTATCGGGGTTATTTAGAATTAATTATTCCTCATTACATAGCTATAAATACTCACGTCTATATATCCCCGAAAGTTTAGGTATATATAGACTGACATTCCGCTCCTATACTATATTTTGTAGTCCTACATGCTATCTTAATACTGTATTTAATCTAAAAAAAATAGCGCAAAATGGTTACAATCATTATTTTGACAACGATATGGTGATTACATTTTTCTCAGGATAATGATTACTAATTCCCAAGCTTGGCTAATGCCTGTATTTTGGGAGGCAGTGAAGTTCAGACCGTGTAATAGATAAGAAAATATGGTGCTATTATGATATTATATTAACTTATATTTCATTTATCCAACTTTGTGCTTGAGGTCTTCTCGTCATCAATAATTCAAGGATTAATAAAATTTCATTTCAGGGTGACCAGAATACCGTCTGATGGTATTGTATCGAAGCCTAACAACGCGTGCAACACCCTAGGGTGTTGCCTACAGAGGTTAAGGGATAAAACAAGTATTAAGTTTACCTTACCTAATGTTAGACAGGTGTAAACCTATGTACAACTCAATGGATAGTTGTTGAGCCTTGTGGAATCGACTTTGTTTTTAGGTTTAACTATTAATGCTAAATTACAGTGGGGATCACATATTAAAAAAAATAGCCAGTAGGTTAAGTTCTGCTTCCTACGCTGTAAAAAAGATTAGGATTTTAACAGACGTAGATACGGCTAGAATAGTTTATTTCAGTTGTTTTCATAGTATTATGAGCTATGGAATTGTCTTTTGGGGTAATGCCGCAGATTTAAATAGTATCTTTGTCTTGCAAACGCGGGCTGTGCAGGCAATTTATATAAACAATGTAACGTATATTTGAAAAAATCTTTTGTATGTTCCAAAAACATAACATAAACATAACTTCACGCCTGTATCCCCGAAGGGGTGGGCTAGTATTACATGCTAGTAGGTAGGGTAGTATTACACACCCACGATTCGCCAGTTATGTTAAGGTCAAAATGTAATAGGGGGCGAACCTATTGCCATCTACCGGACACATTTCCAATTTTTTAAGACTTTGTTATATACATAATATGAATACCAGACATAAAAACAATCTTATGGTTTGTGATAGTCAACTCCACATGATCAGTAATTTCTTCCAGAGTAACTGTATATGCTTCTACAACATGCTCCATAGCGAAATGAAGGATTTAGCTATTCATAAAAAAAGTCAAATTTTAACTAAACATTGCCAAAAAGGCTATTATAAAATTCAACTATATTTAGACGACAAACAAGCTTGCATATGAACTGTTTGCTCTCTTCACTATGCTATCCAAAAAAATATTGTAATTAACTTAAATAAACGTGTTTGTAAATTGACCAAAACAAAAAAAACCGCTGAGTTTCTTGCCAGAGTCTACTGAGGACAGGGCCGCATTTTGAACCGGTGATCCATTAGCTAAACATTAGTCTATTTTTCATGACAGTTTGTAAGTTCTGTTATAAGGGTCTATGCACAAAAAAGTGGAAAATGAGAACAAGAAAGAAAGGCAGAAGTAGGCCTTACACTCTCACAAACTGTGCGAGATGCAGCAACCTGCTAATTAAAGTTAATAGTGAATTGTTATGCAACCCTATTGTTAATATTGTTGTACTACCCTAATTTATCTGGGCCATGCCTTAAATTATAGATAGATATTTTAAGATAAAGTACAAAAAACTATAACCAGACTACGGTAATGTTAAAAATATAGACGTAAATGAGTTTTTTTTTTAATAATGATAAAATATAGTCCCAGCTCTCCACCGATAGATGGTTCTAGTAGTATTTTCAATCGCTGAAATTCTACTTCTTATTAAAGTTTACGAACCTTTCGTTAAGATGTTTTTAAGTTTCAATGTTTGGATGTATGTTACTCAATCACACTCTGAACGGATTTGACTGAAATTTGGTGCAGGGATAGATTATTACCCTAGGATGAGTCTCCACGGGAAGCGGAAACGGGAACAGAATTCCACGAGGGCGAAGCCGCGGGCAACAGTTAGTATATTATAAATTGTATTTTTATCTCTTGGTATATTCCATAATATTACACTATATTTATATTTTTGAACTTGAGGTTTCCTCCCCTTTCATTTGATACTACACTCTAAGCTACAGTGAGTATATAAATACGCGCGTCTTCTATTAAAAAGAATAGGTACAGTTTAATGTTGTCGGGGTGCGAGGGATATGCTCTATGGGCAACCTTACACCCCGGCGTCTGTAGACCCGAGACGGCGTACGGTTTTAGTCGGTTCAAGCCCGACATAACCGCCCCCGCTGACCGGCGGGGGGGTATCCGAAGGGATTTCCGCACGAAAAAAAAAAAGGTACAATTTAATGTTATTGTATCGTGTTCGCGACAGACACTTAGTGAAAGTGATTCGTGATCCGTATAAATGAAATTGAAAATTAGTGAATCGTAAAACCAGTGATTTGTGACAAACAGTAAAATGATCTTAGACATTCAATCAACACAGCCACCGTACGCACGAGACGGTCGCAGCACCCCTTTTTTGTTAATAGATATAAGAAATTTAATATGTAAAATCACTGTATAGTAAATTAGTAAAATCAGCCATAAAAGCGCTGTTGTGTGAAGTAAAGTTTATGCATTATATAGAGTCAGTGAGTGGCTACCACATAACAACCCATGTAATACCGTACGATGTATAATATTTGTGTAATCGACCAATAACGTCGCATGATAGAGCCCAGCCACTCATAATTTCGATTGTAAACTGCTGTAATTAGTAAACAATAGTAAATACCTATTAAAAACCCTTACCATGGGATGGGTGACCGCCCTACCCATCTTGTTGCATTTACACATTATAATTCTTGTACATAGTTCGTTAAATATAAGTAAAAAACTGTAAAATAGATAGTGAAAAATGAATGTAAATTTCCGTATAATTTGTTCGTATTTTGACGGCCCTCGTCATGGTAAAGTTCGAGAGTACTTAAGCTGGCACAACATTTTGAACGATTGCGACATCTTAGCCGAGTCGCCAGCAATAGTCTTCGAGATAACACTCAGACTTTGCACTGATCAGATGGGCCATTATTAAAGCCATATTATTCAACCGAATTCTGTGTCTTATTTACTGGTGTTCCTGTTCAATCTAATTCGGAACCGTACCGCTCGCGGTCGGTTTATCCTTTCGCTTAGAGAGACGCACAGGGACGAGTATTTATACTTTCCCTGACCTCGTTCGAAAGATACAGTCCACACCTCCGCTGCATGGCAGGGAAAGAGTGTGCATACTGACGGCCAGTCCCTTTAAATGTACCTAAGGCGGACGTAAGCTGATCGCTGGTGTTTGAATCTGCGTTTATGACCAGATAGAACGTCACGTGAGGCCCGTTCGTCACATTTATTGGTCCTTCGCAGCCGGATTAAAAACGTGCGGACCATTTATTGGTCCTTCGTTGCCGGATTAAGAGCCTGCTGGCCACATTTATGTGGTTCATTGCGAGCCGGATTAAAGCGTTGCTGTCCACTTGTGGATAGCTTCCAGCCGGACGTATCGCATGACAGCCTGCTTTTCCCGTGCGTCTAAATTCTCGTCTAATTAGAGTCAGTGTTTTTAAAACAGTAATTAGAGTCAGTTCCGCGTATCTATATCCGTTCTTATAAGACAAAATAGTCAAACAGTATACAGTAACGTGTGCGCGATTTATATCCGTATTATCACCAGTAAATAAGCCAGTTTTAACCAGTAAACTATAGAATTAGTGAATCTGCGTTAAGTGTCGCGTTAACCAGTAAACTACAGAATTAGTGAATCTGCGTTAAGTGTCGCGTTAACCAGTAAACTACAGAATTAGTGAATCTGCGTTAAGTGTCGCGTTAACCAGTAAACTACAGAATTAGTGAATCTGCGTTAAGTGTCGCGTTAACCAGTAAACTACAGAATTAGTGAATCTGCGTTAAGTGTCGCGTTAACCAGTAAACTACAGAATTAGTGAATCTGCGTTAAGTATCGTGTTAAACAGTAAAAACTACAGAATCAGTGAACCTGTGTTAAGTGTCGTGTGAATTAGTGCCAGCCAACATGCCGACCACCAGATCTAAAGCTTCAGAACCAAGCCAGCCTGAGAAGACTCTGGCTCGAGAAGAGATCCTCCGCCATGAGCAGCCGCCACGCTCACCCTCAATACCAGTCGGATCCGAGGTAAGCGCGCCATCGTGCATGACTCAACCGTCAACCAGTACACCACGGCCCCCTAGCGCCAAGACGCAAACAGATATCAGTAAGAAACCGTGGTGTCTGGAAGAGAATAGATCAGACAGTACGTTACGTCCAGTTGAACAGAAACCCATAGAAGGAGTACGTACCTCTGAGTCATTCAGCCGTGAGCCATGCGTGACGATTAGATCCAGATCTACTATACATAGTAAATCGAGGGCGCGCAAGCGTGCATTGAAAGCTCAGGAGGAGATGCTAAAAATTAAACTGCAACCAGCTGAGGTGGCACTACGCAGGGCTGAAGAGTCAGCCGAAGACACTGATTACGATGATGATGCCCATTCAAGGTCCGAATATGTTCGTTCGTGGTTACAAGAAGATGCGCCCTCGACACGACTCGGCTTAGAACCACGTTTCGTAAGTGGACACCTCCAGAAGGAGACCCACGAAGATGAGCCTCAGAAAGAGGTTCCCATCGTGCCCCGGGATGGGGGCACAGCCGAATTAAATGAACTCCAAAAGGAGGCACCAATGGTACCCCGGGTTGGGGGTACATCCGCTTATATTGAGCCTCAGAAAGAGACTCCTATCGTGCCCCGGGTTGGGGGCACAGCCGAATTTAACGAGCTCCAAAAGGAGACACCTTTGGTACCCCGGGTTGGGGGTACAACCGCTTATATTGAGCCTCAGAAAGAGGTTCCCATCGTGCCCCGGGATGGGGGCACAGCCGAATTTAACGAGCTCCAAAAGGAGACACCTTTGGTACCCCGGGTTGGGGGTACAACCGCTTATATTGAGACTCAGAAAGAGCCTTTTAACGTGCCCCGGGTTGGGGGCACAGCCGAACTTACCGTACAGTCAAATGAGAATTATTTGAAACCGTTTATTACCGAACTTACATCTGCTATAGCTGCGCTCGCTGATAGAAAACCGATGGAGGCTTCATTTACGTCCTCGTATCCATCGGCATCGAAGGTCATAATGACTTTACCAGTGTTTGGCGGGTCGCATACCGAATGGCTGTCATTCAAAGCAATATATGACACCACTAAGATGTATTTTAATGACATCGAGAATACAGCTAGACTCAGACGAAGCCTTAAAGGCAGAGCTCTAGAAATTGTTAGTTCCGAACTTATAGCAAATGCACAGCCGGAGCATATTATCCGAGAACTTGAGCTCCAATTCGGACGACCTGACTCCATCGCTCAATCAGAAACCGATAAACTAAGAGCATTGCCGCGATGTACCGAAGCCCCTAAGGACATCTGTACGTTTGCCAGTCGTATAAGGAGTAGCGTCGTCACTCTTCAGGCTTTAAAGAAAAACCATTATCTGATGAATGCCGAATTACTACGAATACTCACAGATAAGCTGCCTAATTCACTCCGTGTGCAATGGTATCGCACGTATACCGAAAAGTATAACTCTACTCCTGATTTAGCTTCGTTCAGCGAGTACGTAACCGAATATGCCCGCTATTGTAGTGCCTTTGCACCAGCCGAGACTATCAGAGATAACAGAGATAACCGAGATAACCAGCCGAATCGTCGTGTCCCTCAGAGAGCCTTTACGGCCACTGAGCGACAGACCGAAGATAAGATCACACGTAAGTGTAGGATATGCGACTCTGAGGGGCACTACGCATCGAACTGTGAAACCTTCATCAAAGGAAACTCCGATAAGAGGTGGGACTTGGCGAAGAAACACAAACTATGTTTTCGTTGTCTTAAATTCCGCCATAGCGATCATAGATGTCAGATCAGGAAGTGTGGTGTAGACAACTGTCCGGCCTCTCACCACAGATTACTTCATTACAGTAAACAGAAACCTCAAGAAGAGACAGTTGCTAGTTCATTTATCCGATCAAGTAAGCAAGCCTTTTTAAAGATAGCACCAGTCAAACTCTCCGGACCGGCGGGAGAGATATTGACGTACGCTCTCCTTGACGATGGATCTACCATATCCCTCATAGATAGGGATATAGCTGCCGAACTGGGAGCCCGAGGTAAGACTGAACCGTTTACCATCAAGGCCATTGGGGATACAGCGATCGATCTACCGGACTCACGAAGAGTCGAAGTTTATATAGGCAACCCCGATGGTACCAGCATCCCGTTGACGGTGAGAACCGTGCTCAAGCTGCAACTCTCGTCACAGACCATCAGCGAGACGGACATTGAGGACTGCGAACATCTGGCAGATATCAAAGATCAGCTCGTCTACACCAGAGGAACCCCAAAGGTACTAATAGGCCAAGACAACTGGCACCTTTTAATATCTAGCCACACCAAGAGGGGACCTCGCCAACAGCCAGTTGCCTCGCTCACAGCACTAGGATGGGTGCTGCATGGAAGCCACAGCCGAGCCTTAGGTCACAGTATACATTTTATCAATCGACTCTCAACCGTTGACGACAGCATTGACCGTCAATTAAAAGAATATTTCGCAATAGAATCACTTCTAATCAACCCGCGTCGCCCGAAATCCGATCCGGAACAGTTAGCTGCGAACATTTTAGAAAACAATACCGTTCAACTAACCGAAGCCACCGGCGAAGAGAGAGTCACCACCGCAACAGACGTAAGTGCCTCAATAATTGACGTCACCAGGTTCTCCAGCTGGGAGAAGCTTCTACGCACCACCGCCCGGGTGCTACAGTTTATAGACGCACTCCGAAAACCTCGGACTCAACAGGTGGCCTACAAAAGGACGATCAAAAACAGAGAAAAGGATCCCGATTGGCGTCACACCGCTCGGCGAGTAAAGGTATCTAAAGGGCCAGTGTTACCCCAGAACACTGTACCCAATCAGAATTTTAAAATTTTAACCGCTGAATACCTTCACAAAGCCGAATTACAGCTTGTTAAATGCGTACAGAACACCGCATTTAAAAGGGACATCGAAAGATTAAAAAATCAACAGGAAGTGCCTCACAGTCGACTCCGAAAACTCCGTGTTGAGCTCGCAGACGGAGTAATCGTGTTAACGAGCAGAATATCAGCAACACAAGACGTGTCCGAAGCAGTAAAAAGGCCACCAATATTAGATGGAGGACACACAATCACACAGTTGTACATAGACTGGACGCATCGAAAACTGCATCACAGTGGTACCGAAACCGTTATCAATGAGGTACGCCAACATTACTGGGTACTACGTCTACGGCCGACGACCAGGTCGGTCCTTCATCTATGCTTGCAGTGCCGCATCAGGAAGGTGCAGCCACCTGAGCCAGCTACTGGTGACCATCCGAAGACACGCCTTGCGCACCACCGCAGGCCTTTCACCTACACTGGGCTCGATTACTTCGGGCCGCTCAGTGTCACTATCGGCAGGCAACACCAAAAGCGCTATGTGGCGCTGTTCACCTGCCTGACCTCCCGGGCAGTCCACCTGGAAGTCGCCGCCAGCCTGAGCGCGGACTCCGCAATCCTAGCTTTGCGGAGGTTCGCCGCGCGCCGAGGCTGCCCTGCTGAGATATACTCAGACAATGGCACCAACATGCATGGTGCCGACCGCGAGATGCGCGAGGCTCTGTCTCGCGAAGCCGCTCATCGAGGCATCGTGTGGCGCTTCATCACCCCCGCTGCTCCCTTTATGGGGGGTGTCTGGGAGCGTCTAGTACGCTGCGTAAAGACCGCACTCACTACGGTCCTACACGAGCGCCATCCCCATGAAGAGGTGCTCTCCACTTTGCTGTGTGAGGTGGAATACACAGTGAATAGCCGCCCCCTCACACACGTCTCCGTGAGCCCCGAAGACGACGAGGCTATAACCCCGAACCACATCCTACTCGGTGGTTCCTCCCGACTTTCATCGCTCGGTGAGTTCGACTCTACCGACATCGACCACAAAAAGCAGTGGCGACGCGCTCAGGCGCTCGCCGACATGTTCTGGCGCAGATGGGTGCGCGAGTACCTACCCGAGCTGCAACACCGGCGGGAGCCCCATGGGTCGGGCCCTCGCATCGAGGTCGGCGATCCTGTCTTGATCGCCGACGGTCAGCTGCCCCGCAACACTTGGCCAAGGGGCCGAGTCACCGCCGTCTACCCAGGCGCCGACGGTCAAGTCCGGACCGTTGAGGTGCGCACAGCCGGGGGCGTGCTCAAGCGCCCAACTAAGAAGATCGTGCCACTGCCTAAGTGATGTCGCTCACCGAGGAATGCAGCATCACAAGCGGCCGCGCCTCACTCTGCTGCACGGCGGGAGAAATGTTCGCGACAGACACTTAGTGAAAGTGATTCGTGATCCGTATAAATGAAATTGAAAATTAGTGAATCGTAAAACCAGTGATTTGTGACAAACAGTAAAATGATCTTAGACATTCAATCAACACAGCCACCGTACGCACGAGACGGTCGCAGCACCCCTTTTTTGTTAATAGATATAAGAAATTTAATATGTAAAATCACTGTATAGTAAATTAGTAAAATCAGCCATAAAAGCGCTGTTGTGTGAAGTAAAGTTTATGCATTATATAGAGTCAGTGAGTGGCTACCACATAACAACCCATGTAATACCGTACGATGTATAATATTTGTGTAATCGACCAATAACGTCGCATGATAGAGCCCAGCCACTCATAATTTCGATTGTAAACTGCTGTAATTAGTAAACAATAGTAAATACCTATTAAAAACCCTTACCATGGGATGGGTGACCGCCCTACCCATCTTGTTGCATTTACACATTATAATTCTTGTACATAGTTCGTTAAATATAAGTAAAAAACTGTAAAATAGATAGTGAAAAATGAATGTAAATTTCCGTATAATTTGTTCGTATTTTGACGGCCCTCGTCATGGTAAAGTTCGAGAGTACTTAAGCTGGCACAACATTTTGAACGATTGCGACATCTTAGCCGAGTCGCCAGCAATAGTCTTCGAGATAACACTCAGACTTTGCACTGATCAGATGGGCCATTATTAAAGCCATATTATTCAACCGAATTCTGTGTCTTATTTACTGGTGTTCCTGTTCAATCTAATTCGGAACCGTACCGCTCGCGGTCGGTTTATCCTTTCGCTTAGAGAGACGCACAGGGACGAGTATTTATACTTTCCCTGACCTCGTTCGAAAGATACAGTCCACACCTCCGCTGCATGGCATTGAAAGAGTGTGCATACTGACGGCCAGTCCCTTTAAATGTACCTAAGGCGGACGTAAGCTGATCGCTGGTGTTTGAATCTGCGTTTATAACCAGATAGAACGTCACGTGAGGCCCGTTCGTCACATATCGAAACGTAACAATGCTTTCAACACCCAAGTTATGTCTTCAATGCTGCTGCCTATAGAAGGGAGTGGGGGAAAAACAAGCGGAAATGAGAAAAATAAAAGAAATAAGGAAACCTTACACTATCACAAACTATGCAAAATGCAGCAACCTGCTATTTAACATCAACATTGAATGATAGGATGATTTGCTTCCCTAGTTGAACCGGGCCATTCGTGTCGGGGAAATTAGAGAGTTCAAGTGTTCTACCATATGGGAAAAAATCGAGTGATTCCGGTCTAATCCCCTCAAAATAATCTATTAGGATATGAAAGGTTTATTTTATTTGTTAATTATTCATTGAACTATATGCACAAGTACATGAGCGAACTTAATGCCACAGGCATTCTCTACCAGTCAACCAAAGGTGGTGCATTATTGAGAGCAACAATTATTGATTAAATAGTATAAGTATAGTAATATTATACCTACACTACACTAAATATGTATCAGTACCTATACATATTGATAAATAAATATACCACATATATATTAAAATAATATACAATATATAACAAATCATAAATTCGATAAACATAAATGAAAAGTATGATTAGTTTGAAATTATTGCCGCGATGGTTCTGCCAGTTTGTTGAGAAGTAATTGGCGAACTTTTGCCGTGAACACATGACTGCTGGTGGTTTTCCTGATTTCAAGGGGTAGCGCATTCCAAAGGAGCACAGACTGTATAGGAAAAGAAGAATGAACAAACCCAGAAGTATGTGCAGGACAGATTAAAAGACGTTTATTTTTTGAGTTAAGGTCTCTGTCATGGTTTGTATAAAGGTACTGAAAGAAAGGGGGTAGGTAGGGAGGAGGAGTTGGAGATGTAAGAATTGAAAAGAGAGTAGTAATGTAAGTGCACGTAGGTTTCGGCGTAGGTGGTAAGTGCACGTAGATTTCGGCGTTGGCGGATTGGCAACCAATTTAGTTGCGCACGACACGCAGATACATGGTCGTACTTGCGGAGGTTAAAACCAAATCTAATGCAGTTATTTAGAAGTCCATCATATTTGCTGAGATGTTCTGCATCAAGGTCGAAGTAGCAAACATCAGCGTAGTCGAAGACAGGAAAGAGTAAGGTCTGCACAAGTATGGTTTTGGTTTTGTGGGCAGAAA
Source organism: Cybosia mesomella (assembly GCA_946251805.1). Classification (NCBI taxonomy): domain Eukaryota; kingdom Metazoa; phylum Arthropoda; class Insecta; order Lepidoptera; family Erebidae; genus Cybosia; species Cybosia mesomella. The sequence continues at coordinate 17,329,459 of OX276392.1, forward strand.
ATGCCGAAGACAATAAAATACACGAAGCGTTCCCGTCACTCTACGACCAACATGTGATACCTGGTTTCACCAGCTCAGAGTTGAGTCTATAAATAATCCTAGATCTTTTACCGTAGAGCTTAATTGTAGGGTGGAGCCATTGTATGTGATGGGTGGGAGAGATGATGCATCCATTCGGCCTATTAAACGTTGCCTACCTACAATTATCTCCTGGCACTTACTTGGATTCACAGTTAAACCGAATCTGCTCGACCAGCTGTGAACGTATTCTAAGTCAGGACTTATAATACGTTCACAGATGGGTTAACAGGATCAACCAGGGTTAACGCTATTTATTGCAGCATCCAAATCGTCCACACTCGCTTGAACGTAAAGCTGTCCACATACAAATGATACGCACATCGAAGATTACCTAGTAGTTAAGACGTTAATAAATATCAAAAATAACAAAGGAGATAATATACCGCCTTGAGCGACACCAGCGTCAATCTCGCACCAACACGAAGAACTTTCGTTCAGGCGAACAGCCTGCTGGCGCCCCTGAAGATAACTTGTAAACCATTCCAGTGCATCTGATGAGATCATATATGAAGACAGAATAGATAAGAGAAAGTCGTAGTTAACCGTATTAAAGGCGTTTGAAAAGTCAACCGATGCGAGTATCGTGAGCTTACTGTCTTTCATACCAGCCATAATATCTCCAGTCACTTTTAAAAGCGCAGACACCACTGTGCATAGCAGCATGGCACTCTATGTCCAGACCTAAACCCTGATTGTAGGGGACTTAATAAATTAACGGCAAGAGATGATCTAGAATTGTAGTACGTATGATTCCTACAATTCTAGATCATTTCTTGCCGGTAATCACGACTAATATTATCTTAGCCTACAGGATTAGATTTTAATGATAAAATTATCTTTTTGACCTCACTCGGTGCCACTGGAGAAAAATTAAAAGTGTTAATGTCGGGACTAGGTAAGTTTGCTAGTCGTATTCCATTGTGCAACTTTTGGTTTGCTGTTTTTATCATAATATATTTTATTTTTTAGTCTTGTCGGATCCTCCGTATAAGTAATCAGATTTCTTTATAGAGACAGGAAAATAATGTGTTTTGTACCGATGAAAGAAATGAGGAAAGGGAAAAGGTTAATTCGTACGTAACCGGGCGTGGGAGGCGCCGAGGCGTGACCGCGTGACAGCCATCGGGGTGGGAGTCCTCTCGCTCGGCAGCATGATTGCGTCAATGGAGCGAAGTGCGAGCGCGCCCGGGAGAGATTTAGAACTCTCCCGGCCCGCCGAGCCCGCAACATGCTCGCCGCGCGTCGCAGACGACTCAGGTGCCGGAGGTCGCTTAACGACATCCGTCCTCCATGAGCGCAGGCCTGGGGGTGGCAGGATGAGGCCGCCTGTCACCCCAGCAGAAGCAGGAGCGCCCCTTTCCCAAACCGGGGCAAGACGGGGACACCACTGTTCCCAAACCCGAGGGGGCCATCTCGAAACCGGAGATGGCCCTGGGTCAGTCGGGGTGCGAGGTATATGCTCTATGGGCAACCTTACACCCCGGCGTTTTAAGACTCGAGACGGCGTGCGGTTTTAGTCGGTTGAAGCCCGACATAACCGCCCCCGCTGGCCGGCGGGGGGGTACCCGAAGGGATTTCCGCACGAATAAAAAAAAAATTAAAAAAAAAGGTACTTAAAAAGAAAATGGCAGTGGCACTCCGGGAGTGCCAACAAAAGTGGAAAACTTTAACAATTACATGTATATTTTTAAAGCGTCATCATTCATCTCTGCATCCCTCCCTCTCTTCCTCCCGTCCTCCATACCAGCCTCCATCCCTCCGTCGTTCCCTCCCTCCATCCCTCCATCCATCCATCCATCCAACTATAACAAAGACGAATTTGTTTAAAAAAAAAATGGAAATGACGTAGGCGTCTCGGTGATGATTGGTGAGTTATGAACAAATTGCCATTGCCAGTTTCATGATTTTTATTCACCTCAAAAGTGCTTATATTGAAAGCCGAAAGAAGTTTTCACTGAGGATCTTTCATATCTACCTGAATTATATTTGAATATTTGCGTGCATCAAGTGGACTCGTGTATTTTTAGCTGTGCAAATGCAAAAGAAATGAGACACGTGAAGTGAATGACTAATTTGAGTGAGGGTGCACTGTGCGTTCCTTTGCGTAGTGAATACAATCGATTTCAAATATTCGTTTGGTATGTAGCGTCACCGTGGCAGTTTAAGCAGGTTTTAGTTATTATTTAAATACCTATTTCAAATTCGTTTGGCTTCATTGGAGAAAACAGTATCTTTGGTGTTTGAATTTCTTCTGCCATAATTGATATAAGTAGGCAAAGCATAATAAAATTCAAACACAAGTTTCAATGGGTACATGACTGTGGGGTGTGTGTTGGGTAACCTCCTCGAGTGTCGCTCCGATTTCGATCCCGCTGAAGTCCGGGGGGGAACGGAATCGGAGCGGCCGGTACACCCTGGGCGGCGGTCAATGGCTTCCCCTTCACCCCTTCATAGGGTTGGCATTGATCGTCGGCCAATACCCAATGTGGCGGGAACACATCGCTCTCCGTACTCCTCTGCTTTCAGAGGAGACAGGATGAGCGATGCTGTTAGTGGTGAGATGGCCCAGGGTCAGTCGAGGTGCGAGGGATATGCTCTATGGGTAACCTTACACCCCGTCGTCTGAAGACCCGAGACGGCGTGCGGTTTTGGTCGGTGCAGGCCCTGTCAACGCAAATTTGTTTTTTTTTAAATTTAAAGTCAAAATAGTAAGTTCTGTGGAAACCTGTATGAAATACTTAACTATGACGTCATGCTTTTTAGTGTCAAATCATTTACTTTCAGTGTTTGATTTGATAATAAAAAAATATTTCAAATGACGAAATAACAATAAATTTTATGTTTGAAACTCTTACAATGTCCTTCCAATGAACTCTGTTGAATACTTTAGGTACATAAAAAAAAAGGTATTATTAAGGTCGTAACGGGAATATACTAGTAGGTACCTAGATACTTAGATAAAGTTTTTTTTATACCACTCGGGTGGCAAACAAGCTCACGGCCCACCTGATGGGAAGTAGTTACCGTGTTTCTCTTCCAACTAAGATATTATACCAGGTTGGAACCTACTAGATAGTTTCCAACTTATATTATCTCTAAGGTTAGGTAGGTATTTTGTTCTTTTCTTCTAACAAGCACTTTTATGAAAGTTATTTCGCTTAAGCGAAAGCTATTTATATTTACACATTGCCTCAAATGAAAGTATTCGATATTATAAATTCTTAACCCTATCATTCTCTAGTAGGTACTGTATTAAGTATCTATTGTGTGACGTCAACAATAGGTATATTTTTCTAGAGTCGTCTTTGTTTTAGTGTTGAATAGCGCATTGTAGAGCGTATGGCGCGGGGAGGGGCTTGTGACGCGCCGCCCCGCGCGCATGCTCGCCCATTGGGCGGACGACACGCGACTCTACCGACGCACTTCGGTATAGAGACTACCTCTTCATTTTGCAAACCCGGTGAACAAGCATTGAGATATATTGAGGTTATTGGCAATTTAATGACACTTTACTTCTAGTAAAATTTAATTACACCTTACTTTGAGTAAGTGTTTCAAATTTTAATTAAGTAGATAATTTCGTTTGAACTATCTTCCAACGTTGAGTAGTTAGATAAAGTGTTGCTATTAATGATAGAAATATTTTTATTATTTTTATTACTGGATATAAATTTAATTTAAATATCACTACTGTCACTATCTTAATTCGTAGACGTGAATCATCTTTTTATATATATTTTATGACTATACCTATTTAAAATTTATAAGCTACAAATTTTATTTTTTTGTGATAGTAAACATAGGTTATTCATTGCGTCCTTGATTTAAATTTTCCGGTTATGTGTGCGTACGATCCTTAGGTTCCGAGTTCACTTTCTCAGGTAACAGTTCTTAGTAGCAGACCTGGAAACATAAACATAGGAATCGACTCTTAGGCATTAGGGACCAAATATATAGCAACTGTTATAGTTGTGTTTAAGTGCCAAATTATATCAATGTGGATATCATATACACTTACCTATCCTAAGGCAATATCCAGATGTGATTATTTAAATACGAAGGTATCTATTGTAGTTACCTATCAACTGGCGACAGTTAGACCTTAGACCTTAAAACTTGTCTTAAAAATTCTCAATGAATGGTAAATTTCATCTAAGGAGGTAGGTAGTGTGCATTCAAATTAATAGGTACCTAATCGAGATTGTAGTTCTTGTTTCGGTTTGCCATCTCAAATCCGTAGATGGCCTAGGTTCAACCGGGGTGCGATTGAATTGCCTTGGCACCTTACACCCAAGACCTTACCTTACATTAGAGACCCAAGACTGCGTACGGTTTTGGTCGGTTCGAGTCCGACATAATTACCCCCACTCTGGCCAGTGGAGGGGTAACCGTGGGATTACAGCAAAAAAAAAAACAGAAAAGGCACAGTAAAGGCGGGACAAATCTAAAAATCGAAGACCTCAAAAATCGGTCCACACGTTCTCGAGTTCATCGCGGTCATCACTTACACGACTTTGTTTTATATACCTACTTATATATTGATATCTAATCAGATATCCTGCTCAATATTTTTCGACGTTTTCTGAAAATGAAACCCAGCTATATGTATCGCCCCGAAACCTATACCTACTAAATTTCACATAACATTCGATATTTGAAAACCGACCCTATATAAAATAACCAAGTAGAAATCGAGTGAAATGGAAAATGCATCTTTTGTTCCGCACAGGCACAGGTACTATCTAAGATCATAAGTCAACCTCTTTGGGTGGTCCAAAACAGATAGCACAAATATTTTGAACACATTATAATGTTAATATATCTGTGTGTGCTGACGCCGCGGCTTTGTCGCCCAAGACCACGACGAATGTCACACTGTTTGGTAAACAATGCCCATTTAATTCAGACCCTTGTCATTCACATGTACGGAAGTACCGTTAACAAGAAATAAAGATCAAATAAGGTTGGTCGAAAAGATGCACACGTGATGTCTTGAATCCTGATTCTGTATGTGCTGTGGGTGATGATTCGTTAGTCCTTTGTATCTGGCCCTATTGTTTGAGTCGGGTGCTAATGCAAAAGACACATAATGAAAAGGTCATATTAAAAATGTTTTTTGCTGGTGACCACCAAAGGATTTTAGGAGCAGAAAGATAAATTATTTAGAAACACATCTTAATAATAATTTAAACAAAATAGGTGACTGCGTCAATAGTCTACCAGCATAAGTTAGGGCTTATGATTGCGTGTGACCGTGATTGGTTTGATTCCAACGTCTTGCAAAATGTTATTGAGTTGAGCGAAGCGAAGCTCTTATAAGCGGGATAGCCACTTATTTGTCGTTGTACTTCTTTTCTCCTGCTTGACCGATCTTGACCAAATTTACCACGGTGATAGTGTGGACACTGAGGAGTGTTTTGAAGCGAGATGGTTCGTGTCTGATATACCATTGAGGAATAATCACCGAAAAACAGTTTCACGAGCGCGCGGTCTTAGCTAAGCGTGCGAACGTAGTAAGATGTCTTATTTTCAAGTAAGAGTGGCTCGCTCAGCTAAATTTATTTCAGTGGCACCCTGCACTGAATTCCTAGTTTAAGTTTTTAGTTACGAAACCACATGTAGGTAGTCTGGCTTCTATTACGAGAAACCCAAAAATATAGCAAGAGCCGAAAATATAACTTTTCCTGTTGTGTCGTACTTACGAAGCTTTTTTTTTTTTTCGTGTGGAAATCCCTTCGGATACCCCCCCGCCGGCCAGCGGGGTTGGTTATTTCAGGCTTGAACCGACTAAAACTGCACGCCGTCTCGGGTCTACAGACGCCGGGGTGTAAGGTTGCCCATAGAGCATATCCCTCGCACCCCGACTGACCCTGGGCCATCTCCGGTTTCGAGATGGCCCCCTCAGGTTTGGGAACCACGGTGTCCCCGTCTTGCCCCGGTTTGGGGGAGAGGCGCTAGTCGCCCCGCCGTCCCGGCCTGCTTCTGCTGGGGTGACAGGCGGCCTCACCTGCCAACCCCCAGGTCTGCGCTCATGGAGGACGGAGGTCGTTGAGCGACCTCCGGCGCCTGAGTTGCCTGCGACGCGCGGCGAGCATGTTGCGGGCTCGGCGGGCCGGGAGAGTTCCGAACCTCTCCCGGGCGCGCTCCGCCATCTCCTTCGCGAGCATCACATGCTCGCAGAAGGAGGTGGCGGCAGCCCACGCGCTCGCGCTCCGCACCATTGCCGCAATCATGCTGCCGAGCGAGAGGACTCCCACCCCGATGGCTGCCACGAGGTCACGCCTCGGCGCCTCCCACGCCGGGCAGTCCGCCAGCGTGTGCAGCCCTGAGTCCTCGCTCGGGCGACTTAGTACCTAATATCAACGGTGAGCCAACTGTTAAAAAAAATTAAACGTACCTGGTTGACTACGTTATCGACGTACGTGATTACTTGGGCTCTAAAAATATAATTGGCAAATCAAGGGTGTGTAGGTAATACACCTCTGCTTACCCCTTCGGTTATACATGCGTGAAGTTATGTATGTATGTATGTAATATATTGTATAACATGTTAGGTAGTATAAAATTGGGGGTGTGTGTTGGGTTGGGGTGTGTGTTCGGTAACCTCCTCGAGTGTTGCTCCGATTCCGATCCCGCTGCAGTCCGGGGGGAACGGAATCGGAGCGGCCGGTACACCCTGGGCGGCGGTCAATGGCTTCCCCTTCACCCCTTCATAGGGTTGGCATTGATCGTCGGCCAATACCCAACGTGGCGGGAACACATCGCTCTCCGTACTCCTCTGCTTTCAGAGGAGACATGATGAGCGATGCTGTTAGTGGTGAGATGGCCCAGGGTCAGCCGGGGTGCGAGGGATATGCTCTATGGGTAACCTTACACCCCGGCGTCTGAGGACCCGAGACGGCGTGCGGTTTTAGTCGGTGCAAGCCCGACATAACCGCCCCCGCTGACCGGCGGGGGGGTATCCGAAGGGATTTCCGCACGATAAAAAAAAAAAAAAAAGGTAGTATAAAATTGGGACTATCATACTAACTATCATATCTTCTGGACTTCACCCTAGCTTCTCACCATCCAGCGGGGTGCAGTCAATTGACGGAAAGAATATAAAAAAAAAATCACATACATTTTATCCTTGTGAAAATAAGTGACTTCTGGTGAGCCCGGGATCTTACTCTTATTAGGGACTCCCCTTTACAACATTCCGTTCACCACATCTCATCTGTAACCTATATTACCAGGATAGATCGGTCCCCACTACGACTAACTTTTCATCAGTGGTCCCTTATTTTCACAAGGATAAAATGTATGTGATTTTTTTTTTATATTCTTTCCGTCAATTGACTGCACCCCGCTGGATGGTGAGAAGCTAGGGTGAAGTCCAGAAGATATGATAGTGTAGTGTAGGTGAGTATTGAGTGTATGCATACCTGCTAGCTTGGCCCGGCGGCTATTTAAAATGAAAGTAATCAGGTGCTACAGGTAGGTAAAAATAGTACGAAGTTCACTTAAATTTGCCTGGTACTGATTTTTACGTAAATGTTAGAAAATATTATTAAAAATTTACTAAACTGATTAGAAGATTAGTTATTCATTGAAATATTAAAGAAATATAACTTAAAAATTATAATTTACAATATTCCTAAAACTAAATACGTATAGGGTATATAGGTACTAAAAATAAACCCAAATGTCAAACGAAAAGAACAAAAGTGCTTCAAAATCTTGTATTCATTGTTAATTATATATTTACAGTACCTAGTGAGCTATGGGTGAGTATTTTTTGTAGGCGTATGGACTGAAGGAACTGGTTTCTGGAGTTATAATTTCTAAACCGTTACGTATTTTAGATATCTTTGGTTTTACAATTTTTTTGATAAGACCTACTGAATCATGTAGCAAAAATAAATATTATATGCATATCCGCTTCTTCAGAATACAGAGTTCCCGCAATCCATACTGTAAGGATCGAGTGACTTATTAAAAACATTTGTAAAAGTTTTGAATGATCGTAAATCATGATGAATATTGGTGGGAAGTGTTCATCTGTACTTTTACTAAAGTATGAGTATTAGATTTAGATTCTACGTGCATCGATTCACCAATAACTAGGTAACCGTGTATATGGATTGAGGGACCCCATTTAAACTGCTGTTTTTTTTTCAATTATTATTTTACATATTTTTAACATTAACAGAATTTAGGTAACATTAGTTTTTCGATTCACGATTAGGACCCTCAATTCATACGTACACCTCGTCCGTCAATCAACAGGTGTACCGGCTTACTGTTAAGGTTGGTTGAGGTTCCAAGGATCTTGGTGAGCCCTCATACTTTAATAGCTGTGCTATCTCCAGTTAAATAAATAAATCGATTGGTAATGTCAAGTGGGTATATATAAAAATATAAACACTTTGTAACTATACCCTTATTCAAACATTTTTACACCGTAAACCAAGATACTCCTATCACTGGGGGACAATAAAAACGTTTGATCTCAAACCACAATCACAAAAGTGAATCATCCTATAAGCTACTTAAATTATCATACTGTCACACATCACCATACGTAAGCTTCAAGAGGATTTTAGCGTAGCTGTAAATATCGAACCCAATTACCCCACCCATTACTTCCACATTAAATTACAACATAAGCACATAATGATAAAAAAATAATAACACTAAAGTAACGGCTTAATCGCAACTGGCTTGTACACATTCGATACAAACACCTTCGGGAGAGATAAAAGTGTTACCAACACATAAATAAATATATTCATTAGACTACACCCACACCATATCGACGCACTAAATCCTCTTGTCGGCCTCTGTCTAAGGAGGCTGTACGAGAAATGAAACAAGAAAAAAACCCATACTTGGTAGGTACTTTAAATGGAGGTGTTTGTAAGTTGGGTTTAAAATCAGTGGACAAATTTTTGATGGCGGTTTTTTAATACAAAGATATAACACTTAAATAGATATGGACTTTGGTATAGGTACTTAGGCTTCTTGTTCTTCATGGTGTCGTCAATTAATGAGTTTATAGTTCTCTAGCGGTTGAGTATTTAGTCCACAAAGAAAGCAAATGAGCTTAGGTGCCTACTGATGACCCTGTAAAACTAGACTAGATAAATGCGTTAATGAATTTTGAAACCTAACATATGTAAAGTCATAAATTTAATAGATATAAGTATATTTTACATTTTTAATTTGTATATATATAAGTAGTATATAGAAATTAAACTAGGAATTCAGTGCAGGGTGCGACTGAAATAAATTGAGCTGATCGAGCAGGACTCTTGAAAATAAGACATCTTACTACGGTCGCGCGCTTAGCTGGATTTCCGCAAGTAAAGAAAAAAAAAAAAAGGCCGCGCGCTCGTGAAACTGTTTTTCGATGATTATTCCTCAATGGTACATTGTATTTGAACAGTTGACCCCTGTAAACACTCAGCGGTGTCTACACCATCACCATGACAAATTTGGTCAAGATCGGTATTGTGGTTCCGGAGGAGTACAGTCTCGACCAAATGGCCTAGCCACGTATAAATTAATTTTTTGACATCACTACATTTTTTTTTATATCGTTGTATGTACAAATGTATAATTAAAAAAAAAGACAATATTCATCAATGAAAATATAGAGAACTCGGATAAAAGTTCCATTAGTGTAAAGTACATTGCGATAAAAAAACTGAACAATTAAATTAAATTCTGTGGTACTACATTTTAGATTACCTCTTTGTCTATACACTGGTAGGTGCCATATAGTTTAATATAGGTATGCATATAGTTGAATTACGATCGAGTTTTTCTTTTTTATTAGGGTTCCGTAGCTAAATGGCAAAAAACGGAACCCTTATATATTCGTCAAAAAAGGTTTGGGGGGTTCTCCATACTTAGAACTGAAACTCAAATTTTTTCTTCATCAAACTCATATGTATACGTATCTGTGGATAGGTCTTCAAAAATGATATTGAGGTTTTCTAAACTGAATAGTTTGTTAGAGAGATACTTCCAAAGTGGTAAAATGTGTGTCCCCACCCCTGTAACTTCTAAAATAAGAGAATAATAAAACTAAAAAAAATATATAATGTACTAAATAATGTATAATGTACTAAACTAAAAAATATGTAATGTACCGAATAAACTTCCACCAAAAATTGGTTTGAACGAGATCAAGTAAGTAGTTTTTTTTTAATACGTCATATATCGTAAACCGCAATTTACCTTTCATTCAATCAACTCAAATATAAAAATTAAAAAGAAAAACATTATTATGTTACCTGCTGCTACGGAACCCTTCATGGGCGAATCCGACTCGCACTTGGCCGCGTTTTTTAAGACCTGATCACGACTTAATTTTTTAAACAATAATTTATTACTTTCAAATTTTTTATTTTTGGTTTTTAATGTTTTTTCTTCTTCTAGCTATTTATAATTCCATTTTTTATAAAATTCGAGCTAGTACACATCTTTAAAGAATTCTAAAAATGACAAAATGCCTATTTGATAAGATTGTTATTAATAATACCTGCCAACTTGAGACATTGGTTGAGTTCACTCACCGTGGCGGTTGAGTGATATCGCCGCCTTCATAACCTTTTAAGATATTCAAACTTACATTTTATACATCATAGCACCTACAGACTTGATTTTGGATTTAGTTCACAAATCTCTACTTTAGTCTTTACATTATTGACATTACTGTTAAAAGAGCATATTGATCGGCGTCATGTTACATTACGCGCTAGATGTAATGTAAAATGTTACAAAGCGAGCGTTTGAGCAGTCAGATTATGGGAAAACAAGTGAGGAACGAGCTGTATGTTAGCACACGACGTAACAGCATGCTCAGTGTGAATGTTACATTACGCCCGTCGACTCAAAAGTAACTGAATACTGACAAATTTACAAGCGATCTTTACATTGAAATTAATCAATAAATAATAATTGAGGTTTAATTTTTTTCTGTAATCTTTTGGGGACAAATGCAACATACCTAATTATTTTTTTCCTTATTATTTTATGGAAAGTTTTAAAGTTTAGGTGATCGATAACTTGGAATATGTTAAGCTAATACCGATGGCGATTGTACATACCTGTATTACAATATTCAACTTGATTGATGTTTTGTAACGTGTACAATAATAACTATTAAGATTGCAGATAATTGATCAGCTTTAACAGATAACCGTAATTAGAAAAAATTGTAGGTACATAGCCAAGTGAATATAACTAATTTCGCCTTGAGTAGGTAGGTATCTATTATTATTATTTTGTATCTATTACAAAACGATTTACTTTTCAATTTGAAGCTACTCGTAAGTTACGAATAGAAGATCGATTAGTGATAAATAAATTAAATGATTTAGTTTTTTAAATCTGAAATATCTACGATACAAGTTATAAGTAGGTAAGTATTTATTTATCTAAGGGGGGGGGGGGATATCCGAAGGGATAAGAAAAAAACGTAACGGACTGCCGAGACGAGGTCTCGAGTTCGATCCCTTGTCGCCCCGGGCACACACCTCTGACTTTTCGTAGTTATATGTGTATTAAAAATGATTGTAGCTCGCTTAGAAATGTGCTCAGTAGATGGCAATAGGCTCGCCCCCTATTACATTGGGACCTAAACATAACTGGTGAATCGTGGGTGTGTAATACACCTCTGGCCATCCCTTCGGAGATACAGGCTTGAAGTTATGTTATCATGCCACTAATTGATTATTTGACACTAATCAAGTGTGACGTCACAGCTGTTTATTTCATACAAGTTTCCATAGAAATTAACCATTTTGTCTTTTAATAAAAACTAGCTCATTTACTTGACAGTCATGTACCCAATTCTTTGCAGGCAACCATTGCCGAGGTCGCTCAGCGACCTCCGTCCTCCATGAGCGTAGGCCTGGGGGTGACAGGTGAGGCCGCCTGTCGCCCCCAGTTCCCTGCCGTGGTTCCCGAACCTGAGGTGGCCTTCTAGAAACCGGAGATGGCCCTGGGTCATTCGGGGTGCGAGGAAAATGCCTTTTGGGCCACCTTACACTTTGGCATCTGAAGACCCGAAACGGCGCGTGTGGTTTTAGTCGGTTCGAGTCCGACATAACCCGAAGAATATCTCCGAAGGGATTTCCGCAAGGAAAAAGAAGGTAACCATTGCATCTTAGCCATTTGTTTCTTTAAAATACCTTCTGATTCACAAAAACTGTATGGACATCAGGTTTAACAAAGTTTGCCTTTTGGATTAAGAAAGTTCCTCCAGTCAACTTTATATGTTACCTTAAATAGTTACATACAGGTGAATAAAATAAGAATTTTATATCTTATCTTCTTTCTTTTATAAATTCAGTTGATAGGTGTTTTGTCTCTACTAACACAACTGAACAGAAATGTAGGTATTTAAACGAAAGCAATGGAATCCACATAAATCTTATCAATTAACTAAAACAAAATTATAAAGTTAGGTAAGGTCTTCATAATTAAAGTAAAATATTATACTATAATCTAAACCGAAGAATTAATTGAACATTTTAACATTCATAACATAATTTTATAATTGTCTTTTAAGTAATACATATTTAAGTAGATACCTACAGGAAACGATAACGATGAACGACTTTGTTACAAGTTATTGAATAAAAATAATATCAATTGAATTCTAAAGACCAGATATAAAGGCACTTTCACATAGAGGCATATGCATAACTAACACTAATTAAGTAGCGCGAGAATAGCGTTGCGAGCTATTTCGCTAGTTCTTAGTCAAATCTCTTCGAAGTTTGAAGTCGTATGCGGGGAGTCGACGTTAAACCCGAGTTGCGACCGAATGTGAAGTACGTCGCAAATCTAGTGGGGCGAAAATCACACAGTGATTGTCAAACTTCGGGCCAAACTTAGATATTTTTGTTGCAGTATTTTTATTCAAAATTGCAGACCTCAGGCTTTATGCATATTATTCGACGCGTCTTTATATATTGAACAATAAATATGAAGAAAATGAAATCAAATTTTTTAAATCGGATAAGTGGTTCTTGAGTTATTGCGTAAACAGACATCCAGACATCCAGACCAACAGACAGACCGACACAAACTTTTTTGCTTAATTAGACTTAGAATCATGTGAAACGTCGAGAAAAGTTATAAAAAGTGGGTGTACGATTTTGATTTTTTTTCTTGCGTGATTTTAAGACTTCGGTGTCCACCCGGTTGGTGGTCCGAAGTAATTACCTACGCTCTAAGTATTTTGATCCATATGGAAAATTTATAAAAATAAAGCTAGCTATGCCACATCAAAAGGGCGACTGTGAAGCGCGATCGAGCCGTTGTAATGTGAAGGATTCCACTTGCAGCGTAGCTGCAGTGCGACTTAAGGGGTTTCCACATGATACAGTATTATGACCAATCTGACTAAATTGACAATAAAATTGTGTCGTGCGGATAGAAGATTTGATTTACAACGTCCGTGTCAACGGAAATTGGCCCCATAAAATAAATAAATAAATAATAAATAAATAAATATTCTACGACATTCTATACAGCGCTTTCTAGACCCAAAGTAAGCATAGTTTAACTAGCTTGTGTTATGGGTTCCAGAAGGCGGATAAACATACTTATATACTTTTAGGTAGATTTCGATGAAATCGATCTACCTATTGGTTTCTTGACTACTGTCGAATTTTAAAAAAAATTCTTCATAGGAGGTCTAGTTATGACCCCCTGAGTCCCAAAGTTTATATATATATATATATATATAATATATATATATATGTATATATACAATATATATATGTATGGTTCCACTTCCCAAAATTTTTGCCTCGATCCCTTTCAAACTGCGGTCAAAAATTGCTTGGGTGTAAACTTAGTTTAAGTTCGTGAACGGGTGGAATCCGGCCTAAGGGGACTGTAGAGCCTCACTTTTTGTGAAATCAGTTTTTCCTCAAAATTTCACGTTCCATGAAAGATATTCGAACCGTTCTAATTTTATCCTATAGTATACATGAATACCAACAACTTTTAATAATAAACCTATAAGATTAAAACTTTAACTAAAAGTGGAGGGGGAAAAACCAAAAATTTTCGGGAAAATAACCGGTGAACATTCTTGCAGTCGGAAACATTTTTAATCGATAGGCCATTTTTAAGTCTAAAATAAATGCCTGAAAAGTTTTTCGCAAAAAGTTACCGTTTTCGAGAAAAAAGAATTAAACATGTTAATAAAATAATATTAATTGCTTCACGAAATCTACCTGTGCGTTCCCCCTGCGGGAACGCATTTTTTTTTGTAAATACATACATATTATACATAGAAACACCCAGACCAATGCAAATATACATATTCATGCATATAAATATTTACACTGAGCGGGAATCGAGCCCGCGCCCCCTGTCGTAGCAGTCGAATGCACTACCGCTACGCCACAGAGGCCGTCATCGCACCGCCTATATAGGGAAGCGCTTTAAAGCTACCTATACAAGGTGGCGCCACGGTGCGGCGGCGTCAGTTGTACTGCATAACCGATTTTTATACTTTACCTGTTATTATGTAGGTATCACGTAAAAAATGCGACAGTGATACAAACCCTACACTGTAATCACATCATAATATTCAGTAAAGTGAGCAACGTATTTTTGCCATAACATATTCAGTACGAATTACAAGACGGCGTGCGGTTTTAGTCGGTTCAAGCCCGATTTAACCGCCCCCGCTGGCCGGCGGGGGGGGGGGGTATCCGAAGGGATTTCTGCACGAAAAAAAAGGTGTGCAAATGATATTTTCATCTCTCCTGTTCGGAAAGTTTAATTTTCATGGGTAGATAGCCGGTTGGAAAGTAGCTTATTTCATCCCTAGGGTGGAAAGTATTTTTTTTTTAATTTCAAGTTTTGCCATGGAGTCCATGATAATTTAATTACGTCATAATGCCTTGATATCATGACGCTTTTTTTACATGGCCGCCTAGAATCTCGTGACCAACTCGATTACAATGTAACCAATAGTTTCGATTTTCAAAACTTTTCTAATGTTGGCAGTATGTACGGGAATTATAACTTTTTATTTCATAATTATACCAAAAAAACACAATTTAAGTTTGCTAAGGAATTTGCGGGAAAACGAGATTCAAGATAAATAAATACCTTGTGTTACATAATTGTGGTTAAAAATGGTTTCGGAAAGTGATTCCAGTGACATGGATATTAATTTAACTCCCGATGAGATTTAAGAACAGGCAAAAGCTGCTGTTAATAATTTATTTTTAAATTGTTCTATTTTTACTTTAAATTTTAACTGATGAATCAATATACCTGTGTCATTAAATTTGTGTGTAGTATTTTAATTTCCTCACATAGTCGAAATGAAAAGTAGAGTGTTTACCTCGGGCGAATGTCACCATTTCACCCTCGAACGATTGGTCGGGTGAAATTGCTGACTTTCAACCCTTGTGAAACAATCTACTATTTTACTTTCTTTTTCATGTTCAGTAATATATCTATTACTATCTAGGTTCCATGGTAAGTACCTACGTATATTATATTTTTTGGAGTTTCTATTAGCGTTATCTAAACCTTAAACTAATCATAGCTTGCTAATATGGATTCTAGAATACGAATAAACATACGTACCTATTTTTTTTTGTAAATATAAACATATTATACATAGAGTCACATGAACTATTGCAAAAAGATAAATTCATGCATACAAATAGTTGTATGGAGTATTAATCGAACCGACGACCTCTGACGTAGTCTAGAGAAACGCTCTACCATCGCACCACAAAGCTCATCATTAAAATACCTTTGAACTACCTGATATTTCGTCCAGGTTGCACAGGCCATAGTCATAGGCTGACTCAACTCTAGGCAGTTCAAAGGGATGTTTCGGAAAATATAATGGTAAATTTACCTTAGAATAAAATAAATATAAACTTTATTGTACACCAATCAAAGTATACATATATGGACTACATAGTCAAAATATGTACAAATGGTAGCTCTATTGCTAAAAACACTTTCTTACTTATTCGATGTACATTCAACGACAAAAGTAGCTTTACAAATTCTAATTCAATGATCATGTTAAACCTTGCATGAAATAATAAACTAAACTCCCTGAGATAATTTAATTGAATTAATTAGGCGGAGTCATCAAAAAACAATGTTTAAAACTGACTGTAAAGTTATTCATTGTTTCCGTAGTTCGCAAGAATCACGGTAGATGACTCCAACGTCGCCTTAAGACGTATATGATATATCGGAGAATTTCGAATATCTGGGACGTGTCTAGGTGGCTCAGTTGGTCAGAGCATTCCCCCTGTAAGGGACTGGTCGCGGGTTCAAGTCCCGTCCTAGATGTTCACTTTTTCCGATCTAAATCTTTAGAAAAAAGTAAGCATACAAAATGCTTAAAAATTTAATTGAACTCTCTGAGGATTATAAAACTAATAATACGTTAAGTATTGGTCCATGTATACCAATGTAAGAAAGGTTTATAAATATTTTAGTTGAGCTGAGTGAGACGAAGTTGAGCGAAAGCTCCTCATACCAGACTTCAGGATTTTCTTTGTCACAGGTCTCCTCCTAAACTACTAATCCAATCAGAACCAAATTTGGCATGATTAAAGAGGTCAATCAGAGGAAGGTTTTTGGATATATTTTGAAAAAATTAATGCTACCACAGAGGAATGATCACCGTTAAAAAAATTCCAGACGGAATAACATAATAACCGCTCGAGATACTGTGACCAATCTTTACACGCTCAGAAAGCATGTCCAGAGTTGTGACTTTCAGGAAGAATTTTCAAAATCGGACTTGCGACGGAGGAATGATCACTGTTCAAAATTTTCCAAATCTGATTCCGCAATAACGGTCAAATCTACTGTTTTGGCACAAAAACTTGTCCAAAGTTTTTGTGCCAAAACAGTCGTCCAAAACAACCGAATAACTATCAAAAACAATGTCTCACTCAGCTCTACATTGCAAGCAGCGATTCGCCTTGCAGACCTAGTGTACATCAACTTTTATCATTGACTGTACCTAGGTACTCTGTCTGTCTCTCTCTGAATAAATGAGCTGTAATAGCATACATAATTATTAAGTTTCTAGAGGAAGGACGATAAAGTTTAGAACATTATTATTGTCTACACTTCAATTAAATTGGAAATGAAACTCACTTTATACCGAAACTATTAGAACGAATGCTAAGCATAGTCAACTAGAACTGAAATTAATTAAAAACCTAATCGGTGTATTATCGGCGTCTCTGTTAGTATAGTGTAAAACTGCGTAAGCCAGTACGAGAGAGATATACATTAACACCTTCTATATGAAGAAATGTTTAAAGATCACCTGTGCTCACTACCGTAATTCTGCCGAGCGGTAGAGCACCTGTCCCTTTCATACAGTTCATGCTTAAGCTGAACCGAACGAGTGCGAGTAGGAGTAGTTTCATTTGATCGTCAGTGAAAAAGATCGTATATGCACAGCCATAATAAAATAATCTCGTCAGTATAATCACGAAGTTAAGAGATATATTGTTTTGGTAATGTTATATTCGAATTTTAATATCTAAGAACGGGATGGAAGGTTGCGTTGCAATCGAACGCTTTTGTAATTTTGACGCGTTCGGAAATCGAATTAAGAAGGTTAGAGTGAGAGGTGTGCGGAGGTTCTAGTCAGTGGAGGTAGTTTTTTGTTATTGTTTGGCGGTGGAGATTTTTTCTGAGGCGTGCAAATGGGAGTAGGCGCGCGAGTGGGCGCGCCGGTCCGCCAAGCGCGCTCTTCAGTGTTCTGGCTGAGCTTCAAGCGAACGCGTGCGAGACAAGTGCCGCCCGTGGCATAGGTGCTTCAGACCTGTTATCAGACACATAGTTAATAGACCTGGCGTACTGTTGATAATAACGGTGGACTTTTTGTTGTGAACTTTTGATTGGTGCCGCATGCTAGCGTTGCAGAGAGCTCGTTATCAGAAGGTGGCTCGACCATGTTGATATCGGCGGGCAGTGGCCCCACGCCCGAGTTTTCCCCTGTTTCGTGCTGCGCCTCTTGGAAGATGGAGCCAGCGCCCCCAGTGCCTGCAGCCATCACCCAATCCCTCAACATATCACCCAATGGTAAGTTTGGCTTTATGTCTCTATGGATTTCTGTATGGATTTGTGTTATCAGCCCCTTAATGTCAGCTACCCATGGATATTAGCACCCCATGGATATTAGCACCTTATCATTGAAGCTAGAATTTAGTTTTTGCTAAAATTTTGAAGGTTGTGTATGTTAGTTAAATAAATAACCTAAACCTAATGAATATTAATGAACTTAGAAACCACATATGCTTAACATAATATTTATATAAAAATCATAATGCATATGCAATAGTTATAAAATTATGCATAATACCTACGGATACATATTTAACAAATGAATGGAAAAGGCACATTTTTGGAGTATTTAATAATAGTGAGACGATGAATATTTTTTATCCACAATAACAAAACTTAACTGTTTACACACATTTATTTCTTCTTTTGTTCCTTTAATATTTATAGCAGTCGATTTTGTATGAATTCTAAAATAACATTTCTGTAACATAATAATAAAATGTATGTTAAAATACATCAATCAATTTGCCTATTGTAGTCCACTGCGGGATATAACAGCAAGTATCTAAATTATATAATGTGCTGCTTCTAACCTAATATTAATTTACTAAACAGCTGAAATAAATCTAACTTACTGATATAAATGTCATTACAATTACCTACAAATCATAACTAAAACAATACATTTATCAACATTTTCCTGAACTTGTCTGTTGTCAGTTTGTAACTGTCTTTATAAATAGAGTCGCAATATGATGAGCGATCATAGAAAGGGGCAGCATCCTGTCATTGTCTTAAAAATTGCCCTATATGTTTTGTAAAAAGCGTATTTATGATAAAATCTTCCCACATGTAGCATTTAGTTTTATACTAAACATTTTACATATAATTAAACATCACTGTACTTAAGTACCCTGAACATGGTTTTTCGTAAATGCCTGAGATATACTTAGCTAAATGTTTGTTTATTATAACGTTTATATATAAATATTCCGCGCCCGCGACCCACAGGAAACTATTCCTGGGATATATAGTAGCATTTTTTCATATGCTTTTAAATTTCATACTTATTCGTTCCGGCGGCGCTCTGGCGTGATTGAGTGCCTACCTAACAAAAACTATTCAAACTATCGCATTCATAAAAGTAGTAAGATTCCGGAATATTATAATATACAGCGCTGTCTAGAACTTAACTAAGCATAATATAAATTCTAGATTACCTACATTATTACAGACAGCCCAGTAGGTAGGTACACATTTTACTTACATACCTTTTTTTTTCGGTCGGAAATTTCTTCGGATACCCTCCCGCTGGCCACCGGGGGTGGTTATGTCGGGCTCGAACCGACTAAAACCGCACGCCGTCTTGGGTCTTCAGCCGGGGTGTAAGGTTGCCCATAGAGCATATCCCTAGCACCCCGACTTTACCCACATACCTACCTACTTTATTTGAAAAGGAAAAAGCATAGGACCCATTTACATTTATATACAGTTCAATTATAGAAGGGCCTTCAAGTGACATGAAGTCACAGCATAACTAGTTTTGCTTTAAGGTTCTTAGGTGGGCGTCGAAAGCTCCTGAGATTTAGGCTTAATTTTTTTACACGACAGTAATGAGCTTGTAATGCCTTCTGGACGTAAGCGTTTTATGCACTGTAACCTGTAACTGTATAATATTGGCTGTCCATCATATAATTTGTTATTAAAAGGGACGAGGAGTATCCGAGTAACTTAACAAGTGAGTCACCCCGCGCAGTAATACCACTTTTACTGTGTAGGGTGCTTTTACCGTGTTTGAGGTTTTTCGGTCCAACAAATATAAACGTTTTGCCGGAGCACCTAGATACCAACTTGACCCGTTCGACTCGGTGCAAAGACGCGGGCGAGGGCGCTGAGGATCGCATCGTCGAAAATCCCATACTTACAGGCAGTGTAGAGAGATTTCGCCTCACTGTGCGTTTTCTACCACCTTTATAACGGGGTGTGTTCAGAAGAATTGTATGATATGATGCCCACGGCCACATTCTATCATCGCACCGCTCGCCACAGACAGGGAATTCATCCTCACACGTTGCGACCGGAAACGGTGCGTACAGTTAGGTATGAAAGGCACTTTATTCCGCGCACCCTCAGGCTGTGGAATAATCTCCCTGCTGTGGTTTTCCTAAGCGACTACAATATGGGGTTCTTCAAGAAGGGCATTAGAAGGTTTTTACAGGGTCGGCAGCGCTGGTGTTGCACACGTCCATAGGCCACGGTAACCACTTCCCATCAGGAGGGCCGTGAGATTGCCTGCCACCTGAGTGGTATAAAAAAAAACATCCCGCTATAGAACGGTTTGTTATTACAACCATTATCATCATCCTCTTGGCAATTTTCCAGGTGTGTCCAAAGTGTGCAGCAAAGTGAGCATGAGGTCCGCTGATTGTTTTTGATTGGTAGTCTGTTGTTAAGATGATGCACCGACTTGCAGGTGAGGTTGGCTTGGGCCTCAAGGATGTTGGTAACTTCTAAATCAAAGCTACTGAACTGTTATTTGTGTTTTTTTTTTGTTGAAAATCTATATCATTATACATAAAAATAAGTGTAATTAGTAGGCTTTTGATTTGGCACATGGGAAAGAAGGGTGCTAGTCCAGCTAAGATCTGCTTACTCTGGCATTCTCTTCATTGCGGCCTGAGAATTTTATAGCTTTATAAAGTTGTTAAAACTATTTATGTATATCAAA
Source organism: Cybosia mesomella (assembly GCA_946251805.1). Lineage (NCBI taxonomy): Eukaryota > Metazoa > Arthropoda > Insecta > Lepidoptera > Erebidae > Cybosia > Cybosia mesomella. The sequence continues at coordinate 17,350,352 of OX276392.1, forward strand.
TATTAAATTAAAAAAACACAATTATGTTTTTTATAAAAGTAGGTTCAAGAATCAATAACTACAAATGCAAGGCTAAATAATCAATATAAATGCAAAGAAGTGTCACCGATTACTTACGATTCACTCATTTGCTGTGTGCGAAAATGTTACTATTTTTATTGTATGAGTGAATTATCATATTTTATAATTTAACCAAAACATTATAAGCATTTTAGTGTTTTAATGGGTAATAAATACGGTAGATACATAATGATTAGACTGTTAATATATTTTGTTGGCGGCGTATTTCCAAGTTTACTTTTAAGAATAATGTAAGTTACGTTCTGAAGCCGCTGTCGAAAGTAAAATGAACGGTTGGACAGAGTATAGGCAATATAAAGAATTGTAAAGGACTGTTTGCTTGATTAATCATTACATAAAAACTACTAATTCCATTTTCATAAATCCACTAGTCTAAAACTTAAAGCTGGTAAATAAAGTATACGATGAAGGAAGCTGGTGACAATAAATTTATTTATCGTACGCGGCTGCAATTTGATTTTGAATGTAACAAATGACTAACTGAAATTGATACTTACTTCATACTTCTGTACACGGCGCTTGGCCTTTTGATTCAGTTTGAGTACAAAGACGAGCCTTGAGGATTGTCGTCCATTCAAATTGACCAGCGGTATTAAACCTCTAATTTATCGAAGACGTTTTCTACTTATACTGTTAGGTACAGTCACCATTGGTACTTGTTTAGCACATATCAAGTTACCACTTTAGCTCTAAAATCTTATATTTAGGATTAAATAAATGTTAAATTTAAAGTTTTTTCAAGCAGTAGGTATTTTTCTGATTTAAATCTATAGGCAAATTTAGCGTACTAATTATGCTAACTTTGCCAATAGATTTAAATCAGAAAAACACTTTTTCCGATCTAAATCTAAAGAATATCTTAAATCTTTCCTCTGAAGGTTACAAAAATAGTTATAGGTACATCAATTATTAGGATTGGCTAGAGAGGCGACACGGCAGCCTCTCGTACCGACTGACGCAGGTGATCTCCGGGAAGGGGTGCTTCGGGGACCACCTGCATCGGATCAGGAAGGAGCCAACGCCTGAGTGTCATCACTGCAACGCGAGCGAGGACTCAGGGTTGCACACGCTGGCTGACTGCCCGGCGTGGGAGGCGCCGAGGCGTAACCTCGTGGCAGCCATCGGGGTGGGAGTCCTCTCGCGGCAATGGTGCGGAGCGCGAACGCGAGGGCCGCCGCCACCTCCTTCTGCGAGCATGTAATGCTCGCGAAGGAGATGGCAGAGCGCGCCCGGGAGAGGTTTATAACTCTCCCGGCACGCCGAGCCCGCAACATGCTCGCCGCGCGTCGCAGGCGACTCAGGCGCCGCTTAACGACCTCCGTCCTCCATGAGCGCAGGCCTGGGGGTGGCATGCAGGTGAGGCCGCCTGTCACCCCAGCAGAAACAGGCCGGGACGGTGGGGCGACAAGCGCTCCTCCCCCAAATCGGGGCAAGACGGGGACACCGTGGTTCCCAAACCCGAGGGGGCCATCTCGAAACCGGAGATGGCCCAGGGTCAGTCGGGGTGCGAGGGATATGCTCTATGGGCAACCTTACACCCCGGCGTCTGAAGACCCGAGACGGCGTGCGGTTTTAGTCGGTTCAAGCCAGACATAACCGACCCCGCTGGCCGGCTGTGTATCCAAAGGGATTTCCGCACGAAGAAAAAAAAGGTACATCAATTATTTTTCGATTTTTTTTTTCGTTTCTAAATTTGTTAATGTTTAGCATCTTCCCGGGGCAACTAAGTTAAAGGCGACACACGAGCACATAGCCTCCCGAGGTTAAGTGGTTAGTACCTATTACTTGTAAGAGCTGCGGTATCAGATTTTTACGGATGCCTAGCCAACTTCCAGGTGATCTAGAAACCTCAATAATTTAGCTGATATTACTATTCACTGTGAAGTTCTTCTGTCAGTTAGGTAAGGGGAAACCAATTACACCTCACCCTTCGCCAAAGAGCGCTAACAAACTTGTTCTGCTTAACTCGAGTGGTTAACAGAGTATCTTCAATATCTGTAGTAGTACTGGACTAATCTTACCCTCGTTCCTACTACTGTAACTCCTGTACACCAGGATCAATAGTAGTGTTAGTAGTAGTGTTACGAACGAGTTAGAAATATAATATAACATCACATAACATAACATAACTTCACGCCTGTATCCCTGAAGGGGTAGGCAGAGGTATATTACACACCCACGATTCGCCAGTTATGTTGAGGTCCCAATGTAATAGGGGGCGAGCCTATTGCCATTTACCGGGCACATTATTAAGCGAGCGATAATTAACATTTATTAATGCACACATAACTACGAAAAGTCAGAGGTGTGTGCCCGGGGTGACTGGGGATCGAACTCGAGACCTCGTCTCAGCAGTCCGTTACGTACGCCACCGGGCTATCGCCGCTATTATAGAAATATAATATCTGTAGTAATAGTAAACATTTTTGAAACTAAATACAATAAACAGCGCTTTGGTTGGCACATCGGGAAGAAGAGAGAGAGTCCGGCCAAGATCGACTTACTTCGGTTTTGTAGAGCGTTATCTCTGTCGTATGGAACTGACTGTAAACGTAGAGACAGTAAACGTAAGCAGATCATGAACCGAGAGGAATGACGATATTTTTTTGCCAGGCTATGACTTTTACACATAATTTAGGTAATAAAACCTCATTTTAATCATTATTTATGAGGCGGTCGGGGTCTCAGGGAAATTCTCTCTAGTGCGTACCTGGTTCCTTACCTACACAGACAGATGTGACGAAAAACGCAGTGTGGTTAAGGGGCTGCTCGTTGTTATTTTATTTATTAGAAAATATTATGTCTTCAAGTAATCAATGATTAATATTTGGCCAATTATATGCCTATTATATGGCCATATTATAGCCCTATAATTATGTGTCTTCGTTTTCGGGAGTGTTTCCCTAACACCCGGTGTTCGGCTGTACGACGCACGTCCGTTCCTTGTTTGTCCCTTACCCTTGCTTATATCTTTTCTATATAATTCACGCCTATGACTACACTTACGACTAGATTTGTCATTTATTCGGTAGGTAAGCATTCATTTCACGTGCCCAATCCACCTCCACATACCTTTTTTTTTTCGTGTGGAAATCCCTTCGGATTCCCCCCAGCCGGCCAGCGGGTACGGTTATGTCGGCTTGAACCGACTAAAACCGCACCCGGCGGCCTGTAGACCCAAGACGGCGTGCGGTTTTAGTCGGTTCATTCAATTCGGGTCGTTCAATTCAAACTTTACACCCCGACGGGTGTAAGGTTGCCCATAGAGCATATCACTCGCACCCCGACTGACCCTGGGCCATCTCCGGATTCGAGATGGCCCCCTTCGGGTAACCTCCACATACATGCATCAACTTTCGTTACTACATGTGTCGTTACTGATACATATAATTATAAAAATTATCGTACATACCTTTATAATTTGTGTTCATTCATTTATGTTTATCAGTTTCGATCACTGCTATTAACCCATGCAATGGAATACGATAACGTTATTTGGTCGATTAGACCAGGTGTCAATAGACATATGATAGAGGATCGCTGAGAGTGCCACTACATATTATTATCACAGGTGTTCAATGTAGACGGATATCTATATAGCCTACGGTGTCACTTTATGTCATAAGTCACCCATTTATGGGACGCATAGAGATTTAAAATTTCTTTTATGTCCCTGGTATACAGAGGCCAGTGATGATGGCCTACGGGTAGGTATCATCTCGTAGTCCTGAGGGAGCAATCTCGAAACCGGAGATGGCCCAGGGTCAGTCGGGGTGCGAGAGATATGCTCTGTGGGCAACCTTACACCCCGGCGTCTGTAGACCCGAGACGGCGTGCGGTTTTAGTCAGTTCGAGCCCGACATAACCGCCCCCGATGCCCGGTGGGGGAGTATCGAGTAAAAATAGGCATTATCATATAGGTGCCACACAATGGTGCAAAGCTCATTACTCATTACTATGCTATGACTCCTTTAAGTTTGCCAAAAAACCGACTGATCATTAGATATCCATCTATGGTTCTAATGAGCATTTCTTTCTACACTCCTGTTCTGTACCTTTTGAAGGTGACACACGTTTATAGGACTTGTTAATCGCTTACCATCAGATGGGCTGTGAGCTTGTTCGCTACTTTAGTATATAGGCATATATCACAGTCATATCTGTTTACTTTGTTCCATGATTTTTGTAATTGATTACCAGACCTGCCTGTGATCAAATTTATACGTCATTATTGTATGAGGTGTAACTGTGTAACTGAATCCTACACCTAATAAATAAATAATAAATAAATAAATAAATATTCTACGACATTCTACACAGCGCTTTCTAGACCCAAAGTAAGCATAGTTTAACTAGCTTGTGTTATGGGTTCCAGAATGCGGATAAACATACTTATATACATTTTTTTTTTGTAAATACATACATATTATACATAGAAACACCCAGACCAATGCAATAATAAAGTATATAACTGAATATAATCTAAGTGTGTGATGGTATGTTTATCTGATAATAAGATGATAATTGAATTAACATTTTAAAGTTATAAATATTATGAACTTAAAATGGGTGGAAAGAAACAAGATGGCGCAAAATTGGATTTGGGAAACATATTCTGTTATTCTGGGAATTTATAAAAGAATTGCGAGTGAAATGAATAAGAGCGCCGCCGACATGGAAATGGAACAGTAGAATATTAAAATGCTGTAGAAATATTTTTAGAACCTGCAGAGTAGGCAGAGACTAGTGTTCAATATTTTTAGGACCTGTTTGAGAAAAGTGTGGATGACCCAGCGCGAGATGAAGGAATAACATACGTATAATTTAGTTATTTTCTACTGATGAAATTGAAATGTATGAAATTATGAAAGCGACGTAAAATATGAGGAACGTATAACAATTAAAAATAATATGAGTATTATGAATCAATTTCCTCGCAAATTAAACAAATACGACTATTCTGTTACATTGGCTATGTAATTATGCAATAAATGTAAAGAAGTTGGAATATGTGTATTTTGCACAGGACATGCTGTGCAAAATACACAAATTCCAACTTCTTTCGGATCGGTGCTTCGGTCGTGGCTAAATTTTCGCTATCCGGACAAATGTCAATTCGTGACCTCACTTTATATCTTACATAACTTTAATTATCTTATTTTTATACGGATTATACAGGTTGTTTTCATACTAATCACAAACTTTATTGATATCGTAAGAGATCAGGAGGTAATAATAAAAGGGTTAAACACATAGATAAATTCTACATTTTTCTTTCTCTCTTTCTTTGGAATCACTAGAAACGCTGAAATTTTTTTAATATAAAAATGCAAATTTGTTTGTAACGCATACCTACCGAGCATTAACTGGTATTTAATAAAAAATCTAAGTTATATTGGGTGGCTTTTGATCACCAACAGGAACTAATCTTGGTCTTTCATTTCGAATTCTGTTGCTATATAGTTACGGTTCCCCGATCGGGATATGAGATTACATAATGTAATTTATAAAATTCAGCCTGTATTAGTACCATTCACAATATGCGGTGTAGTTGGACATCACGTCATTTGTCATCACTAAAGCCAGCTGCCGCGATGAGTGAGCGAAAAGTGGCAACCATCGCGCAACATAGTCGGCATTGTATTGCTGATCGAACTAATTAATCGATAGATCGGTGGATAGATTGCCCGGTAGCGTTTCCGGTGAAGGTTGCTCAATATTCACCCGTCCGATTTGTACGCGATACAGCAGCGTTTGAAACGTTTTGATTGACGATATAGCAAATAATTGGACAAACAGAATTGGTTACCCGTTTAGAGCGCAGCATGAAGAAAAACTTAATTACAAAAAAGTTTATAATGTGCACGTAGTTTAGACGTGTAATTACTCAGAATATATCACATAAGTGCCCATCAACGGTGGAGCAAATAATTAAGTATTAACTTATTTTTTAAATTGCTTCTGATTGTAGGCGCGACTGCTCATTTTGATATAATTTTTTTAGTGCTTTGTCGAAGTGTGTCTTTGTTTGAGTAGTTGAATCGTAGTGGAACCACCATACACGGTATCTTCGAAATCAGAATTATTGCGGGGTGAAGTGGTATCGTCATAAGACAAGTTCCAGCCCAAGTCTGTAAAAAGTGGGTACTTTTTACAGACTTGGGCTGGACTGGGCTCGGGCTTGGTGGTTGACCCCCATAGTTGGTTAACACACTTCCACCCCATGGGTATGAAAATAGACATAAGAAGGTACCCACCACCAGGTATAGACCATAAACTTTTACTGGGACCCTGTATAAAGCGTAAGCGGACAAGCAGGCATAGTCTAATCTTATTATAAGGCTGAATTAAATAATAATAATTTATTTATTGTCTCAATCAAACATGTACCTTTTTTTTCGTGCGGAATTCCCTTCGGATACCCCCCCCCCCCCCACCACCGGCCAGCGGGGGTGGTTATGTCGGGTGTAAGGTTGCCCATAGAGCATATCCCTCGCACCCCGACTGACTCTGGTTTGGGAACCACGGTGTCCCCGTTTTGCCCCGGTTTGGGGGAGGAGCGCTAGTCGCCCCGCCGGCCGTCCCGGCCTGCTTCTGCTGGGGTGACAGGCCAACCTCACCTGCAAGTCGGTACACCTGCGAAACTAAAACGAATGAGGATCTGACGCAGGATTTCCGCTCAGGGTTGGTAGGTTAGATGGCAGTCACTACCTGAAAAGGCGACATACGAATTAAAAGCAATAAGCGGACATCGGGCTCAAAAAGTGCAAACTTTGGACGCATAGGGGCTCTCCTAGTGGTTTGTATATTGGAATATGTTAAGCTACTTTCGTTGTTAGCTATACTTATTTAATCGAGTATTTTAAAACATATTCACGTCAATTATCTGACTCATAAAACCAAATAACTTTGAATGAACACAATACATTCACGGGAATGTTGTTTTACGTCAACGTATGTATCCAAAGACATTTGATCAGGTGCTTCAATAAATCTAATTAACATTTAAATGGTGATCACGCATAATAATCAGACAGTTTTGTAAACGAGACGATGCTCCTTAATTAGTAGATAAAAGTGACAAAGTATTAATGAAGCATTAACTCGGTTAACACATTCATGTACACGGGCTGATGAATAAACTATGTAGCACTTGTTCATACCAAGCGGGAGTTGCGTATGACGCAAGTTACCACTGTGAAGCCTGCCGCGGTGCCGAAGAGAGGCCGACAGTGAACAGGCACACACATGTGATAACAACAAGGGAAAATGCAATATTATGTTCTAAAATAAAAAGTAACGTTAAATTCAAAAATTAAAATTAAAACGTTACATTCGACATCTGATTACAAAAATAAATATACATTTTTTTATTGATATATTGTAATATAAAACGCATTGTTTTGTTAGTATTCACCAATTTTTGATGGCGACTGTACAATTGGTGACCTTGTAGCGTAGATGGATGGATTGATGAATGTTTATTGCTCTTTAATGCAAAAGACGGCTGAAGGGATCTGAATAAAATTTAACACGGATAAGTATTCTGGAATACCACATGCCACTTCTTATTCCAGGAATTGGTTACTGTAGGTCACAGGATCGGGATCATTATATCCTGCGCGTGAAAGTGAAACCACGGGCAACAGCTAGTGTAAACATAGAATATTAAGCTGATTAATACATTTTATTGTATCTTACATTATATAGATGCTTTAAAATATATTCGAGCGAACACGTCTATGGATTACTGTCAGGTTTCTTTTATCAGGAATGTCGGCAACTTGAGCTGATATAATATAGCTTGCTAATTGAAATTGCGAACCGAACGAAAATGAGAATATATATATATATATATATATATATATATATAGTCCATGGTAGAGGTGGTAAAATACAGCCAAAGAGGCAATATCTCTACGCAACTGCAAGGGCTTTAGAGTGTTGGTGACGTCAGGACTGCCAAATGCGGACTACACGTTGCTGCAACCTGTCGAGAGTCTCTAGTAAGTAACTCAGAGATGAGAGCATTATTCCACGCTAAAACGAATTTGTGTCTGATCGCGTCTCCGGCGTGATAAAACCGTCTAACCTTGTTCAGGACTCCTAGTTTACGTGAGGCCGTTTTGATGATGCTCTCGATATAGTTTTTGTTATTCTGGTTGCCGTTAATTAAGATCTAGCCCAATAAGTATTCCCCTGTTATAGCCCTGTCGTGACGATACTTACACCATTAACCTGCAAGGAGTGACCAGCGTAACCGTAATAGCATCAAGATCTCGCTGTAGTCATCAGTGGATCATCTGCTGAAGGAGGTCCCCCACCTCCTTCAGGAGATCGGGTTATGGCTAAAGTTCTGAATGGAAGAGTTATTTTGCAAGATGGCATAAAAATACAATTTATCAAATGTCATCTTCAAATTTTACATTTGTATTAATAAATATCTAGTTCGAAATGTAAAGAACCAGACAATAAAATCTGACGCCACTTTTCATTAGTTGGGTTTATGTGGTTCTGTGTAAGAAAATAAAATAAAATGGAATTCCACCGCTATCAGTACAGGAGGAGGAGTATAGGAAACCAGGTTTTTTTTTATATTTAGTCCGTCCAATTGACTGCACCCCGCCTGATGGTAAGCTGAGGTGAAGTCCAAAAAGTGGTGGCCACCATTTCTAGAGATTGTCCCTAGAATGGAGGCCCCTACCTAGACGGCCTCAACAGATGTTTCTTCACGCCCCGCTTAAAGAGCCCAGGATTGTAGGTAGAAGGGAACACGTGTTCCAGTGCTTTATGGTCCGACAAAAAAAGGAGTCAAAAAACCGCTTGGTTCGCGATGGTATCGATTGCACTGTATGAGGATGACACCTAAGTCCTGCACGTGTTGATCGGGACATGAAGGGAGAAGGAGGAAACAATTGGAATAACTCATCGGAACATTCACCATGGTATATGCGATAGAATACTGCCAAGGAGGCTATATCTCTACGCAGCTGCAGAGGCTCTAGAGAACTGGTGACCTCAGGACTATCAATGATCCGGACTGCCCGTCGCTGCAATCTATCGAGAGCGTCTAGTAAGTACTGAGCGGAGCCATCCCACAGGTGAGAATAGTATTCCACGCAGGGCCGAATCTGAGTCTTATATAAAAGACACCGCTGCCCCGGCGTGAAAAACCGCCTCACCCTGTTCAACACTCCGAGTTTACGAGAAGCTGTTTTAATAACGCTCTCAATGTAATTTTTATTATTAAGTTTGCAGCGAACATCCATATTATTATATATGTTGATACTGTCCTGCAGTGGTAGTGGTGTGTTCCGAAGAGTTGGGAGGGGAAGGAAAGGAGATGCCTTTGCTGTAAATGCGCATGTGTTTTCTTGGCATTGAACTCGACCAGGTTCTCAGATCCCCATTGGGAAATGTGGTCTAGGTCCTGATCGAGCTCAATAACAAGTTGCCGTCTTCTCTCCTCGATGTCAGTCTGCTTGGCCGCTTAATGTCCGAGATAACGCCCATGCAAAGTACTGTCATCTGCATAGCAATGTACCAGGCCACTCAGAAAGTATTGCGAAAAAAAGTTTTTATATATGAGAGACTGGCCAATTATAATATATTTCTAAAATATGATTATTTATGAGTAAACATAAGTACGTTCCAATTTCAAAATTTCTCTCTGCATTTTTTACAAGATAATTTCAATTATTGTGTCTCATTGAAAAATGGATCTGCGTTCTACGATTTCAAGTGTCGCCTGAAACCAGACGAATCGTACGATAGACTTCAAATGGCATTCATGGATGAAGGCCCTTCCAAGGCGACCGTGTATCGTTGGTATAACGAATTCAAGCGCGGTCGACTGACTTTGGAGGATGAAGAAAGAAGTGGTCGCCCTTTAACGGCTGTTACGGAAGAAAACGTGCTAGCAGTGAAAAATTTAATCCAAGATAATAGACGAGTCACATATCAAGAGATTCAGCACATTCTTCAGATTGGATCGGGAAGCCTTCACGAGATTCTACACGTGCATCTTCGTGTGAGAAGGATAGTTTCACGCTGGGTGCCGCACAATCTCACCGATGCTCAGAAGCAGGCCCGGGTGGAATGGTGTCGTGATATGATAAACAAGTTTGTAGCAGGCGCGTCTCGGCGTGTTTATGACATCATTACAGGTGATGAGTCGTGGATTTATCAATATGATCCAAAAACAAAACGCCAGTCGACGGTTTGGGTGTTTCAAAACGAATGAACACCTACCAAAGTGAAGCGATCTAGAAGCGGAGGGAAGACTTTGATCGCGAGTTTTTTCAATTTGTCTGGCTACTTGTTATCAATCCCTTTACGAAATCAAAGAAGCATCAACGCTGAATGGTACACTACCAAATGCTTGGCAGAAGTTTTCTCTGTAGTGAGCTACAAGCGACCAAACACAGGGCTCCGCGGGATACTACTCCACCATGAGACGCGCCCGCACACACCGCGCTTAAAACGAGGGACTTCCTGGACAGCACTCCGGTTAAACTCCTAGGTCACCCTCCTCACAGCCCTGACCTTGCACCGTGCGACTTCTTTTTGTTCCCGAAAATAAAAAATCAGCTCAAAGGGATACAATTTTCGTCGCCGGAAGATGCGCTGTCAACGTTTGAGCAGGCTGTAAACGAGGTATCTGCGGCGGATTGGAAAAAGTATTTTGAAAACTGATTCAAACGCATGAAACTTTGTATAGAGGCTGGTGGAGAGTACTTTGAAAAGATTTAATAAAAAAATATTTACCTATAGAACACTTTTTTTTATTTTCGCAAAACTTGGCAGACCGTAGGCCGGGAGCTTGGCAAGAAGCGAACTGTGCCAGACCCTATCGAAAGCTTTGGCGATGTCAAGGCTGATAGCCAGTGACTCGCCATGCTTATCCATAGCCTCACCCCAGAGATGTGTGACGTACGCCAGAAGATCACCCGTTGACCGTTTTGGCCTAAAACCATATTGCCGGTCGTTAATTATGGAGTGATATTCTAGGTAACGCATGAGCTGTGCGTTAATAATGTATTCAAACACGTTGCTGAGAACTGAGGTGACAGCTATGGGTCGATAGTTGCCCGGATCGGACCGATCTCCTTTTTTGAGGACCGGTTGCACGTTGCCTCTTTCCAAGCCACCGGGAACAATCCTAGCTAACTCTAGGTAGGAAGGGTAAACCCAAGAAGCGCTGATTTGATATAGTAGAACATGTGTACCAATGGTCTCACTACCTTGGATGCCCAAGGCGTATGAAGTGGAGGAGTAAAAGCCGGAAGGCGGAACCCTGACAGTGGACGCGTCCAGGACTTAGGCGATATGATGATATTGATGGACTACAGGGAACAAGAAACCAGTGCAAACCACCATCTATACAGAGAGCAGCCTCCTCATTGTATGTACCGTATGTGTTCAACGATGTACTTTATATTGGGTAACACAACTATCGGTACAATGATTTCTGCAGAATGCCAATCCCGGTTGCCAAAGGGCCGCGTACATCTATCAGCAGATGCTTGCAGGTGAGATTTACTCCGATTCTGAAGATCTTAAATGTACCATAAACTACAATACAGTATTCTTGTATATCGTACCGCGAAGGAATAATTTGAATTTTTTAACTGATTTAGCGAGGCCTATATAAAAAAAAACAATATGGAAGTAATTAGAATGATAAGACTTGGAAATGACATATTTTAGCGTAATTTTGCGCTAGTATTGTAATAATAATATAATATCATCTTTATTTATCCTCTCAAATTTATATTAATTTAGTTAACATTGCAAAAATTCCTATAAACAATATTCAAAAATTGTGAGAGGACTGGTCTCTGAAGTCAGCGTGAACCTGTATTACAGATCACCAGGCACACATTTACAACAAAACGTTGTAAAAACTTACTCAACAGTTAACAAATTAAGTAAACTAAAAAACATTGTTCGAGCTATCACGTACTCGTATAGAATCGTAATTTTATTGGCAAAAAAGCTATGATGTGAAAACTAAAATAACTTCTTTAGTTCAGCTAAGTAACCGTAACAATGATGTAGTTACGTTTATTGCCAAATTGATTAACCTTTGTCATTTACTTTATTTTAAGCGATTAAAAAAGTGTGAAATTTATTTCAATTGTGTGTTTAATAATTACTACTTTTGTGTCACAAATAGACGCTTAATGTTATTTATAGACACTTTCTTAAGAGGAGGGGTGGCCTTTTTCTCCTTAAAAAGGATGGTGTCACTGGTATTATGGTGACTCAATAATTGTAACTGACCACTTTTTAATAAATTAATCCAGTTCACTAAAGCTATAATAGCGTTGTTGATTTTAATTCTATAATATTAATAACACAGATCAAAAATCTGCATTAAAATATATTATAAAGATAATTTCGGTGCGGAATGTACGGATGCGACTGACTACTGACTCTGACTATTAAACGTTCGCAAATCGAGCACATTTAATATGCAAAAAAGTTGCAATACAGGATAGTGTATGATGTTTGTCAAGCGTTTTGTTCAAACCCAATTTATAGCATACAATTGTATCTGTATGGTTCCCCTCTAGTATCCTTACTAAACTTAGGAATATAAGCTTTTAAAACTTGTGAAATATCATTGTACTTTAAAACCTTCTTTTTTGATTATATTATATAACAATAGGCTGCGCCTAGTGTTGTAAATATAAGCGCTGAGAGTCGAGCGTTGAGCACTGAGTCGTCGCGTTTAAGCGTTAAAGACTTGAACGTTAAACGCTCAAGCGTTGAACGTTTGCGAGCGTTAAGACTCGCAACTTTAACGCTCGAGCTACCAGCTCATGCGTCGAACGAAGCGTTCGTTATAAGTTTTAAATGTGGGTATTTAACAAATAACTAAATATTAAATATTAGAATAGAATATTGTGACAGTAACTTTTTGCAGGTTGAGTGGTTAGTCAGTCACGCATAATCATAACTAAAAGAAGAAACATACTTAGTGATGAAAATGTACAGGCCTGCATGTGTCTTTCTTCGTGGTTAAAAAAAATATGTGTATAAGACAATTATATAAAACATGATGATTATGACAGCCTCCGTGGTTCATTTGGCTTAAAAAATAACAAAAAAATTAAAAGCATTAAAGTAATATTAAAAAAAAAAAAAAAAAAAAAAACAAAAAAAAGACCACTCTATATGCGAGATTCTTTTGCAAAAATACAGAAAGTAGAGCAAAAATACTTAATTATTTTCTGTTTATTTTGATTACCTAATCCTTTTTAAGGTTCCGTTGCCAAATGGCAAAAAACGGAACCCTTATAGATTCGTCATGTCTGTATGTCACAGCCACTTTTTTCCGAAACTTTAAGAATTATGCTGTTGAAACTTGGTAAGTAGATGTATTCTGTGAACCGCATTAAGATTTTCACACAAAAATAGAAAACTACATTAAATTTTGGGGGCTCCCCATACTTAGAACTGACTTTCAAAAAAAAATTTTTCATCAAACCGATACGTGTGTGGTATCTATGGATAGGTCTTCAAAAATGATATTGAGGTTTCTAATATCATTTTTTTCTAAACTGAATAGTTTGCAAGAGAGACACTTCCAAAGTGGTAAAATGTGTGTCCCCCCCCCCCCCTGTAACTTCTAAATTAAGAGAATGATAAGACAAAAAAAAATATGATGTACATTACCATGTAAACTTCCACCGATAATTGGTTTGAACGAGATCTAGTAAGTAGTTTTTTTTTAATACATCATAAATCGTAAACCGCAATTTACCTTTCATTCAATCAACACAAATATAAAAGTAAAAAAAAAACATTAGTATGTTACTTGCTGCTACGGAAACCTTCATGGGCGAGTCCGACTCGCACTTGGCCGCTTTATTTATTTTATTTTAGATTATCATAAAATATTGTTTCATGGTAAAGTTATATCATTAAATATAACATAAATAGGAATAAATCTCTCTTAAAGTTATTTCTCGTTTGACGCTCAAGCTCGAATCGAGCGTGGAAGCGTCGAGTTCGAAGCTCCGAATGAGCTTTTTTACTAAAACTCTCAAGCCGTTGCTCGAGCGCTCTAGACCCGACTAGAGTTCCGACTCAAGCGTTTACAAACTGTTCGAGCGCCGACTCGAGCGTTTAAGCTACGACTCGAGCGTTTTTACAACGCTAGCTGCGCCTCGCGTTTTACTTTCCTCGAGAACTTGGCTATCACATGCAAAAATATTTTTTCAAATCACATTAATATTTCAAACAACAAACTTTTTAGCTTTTTTATTACAGTAAATAAACTAGTAAATAAACTCAGGGTGTAATCGACTAAAAATATAAACGAAACATAATATCTAAGCTTCCAAAACTGGTAAAATATATTAGGTACTTGTCAATTTATTTGTTTGATTAATTTTTTCTTGTAATTATTTTTCACGACTGATATTTTCATTTCACCCCGTTTCATACGGGGTGAAATGAAAATATCAGTCGTGGGAAACAAATCAACAATACAAAGATCCATTGTGTTAGTAGAAACTTATACCTTTTCTTTTTTTTTTTTTTTTTTTTATCGTGCGGCAATCCCTTCGAATACCCCCCCGCCGGCCAGCGGGGGCGGTTATGTCGGGCTTGCACCGACTAAAACCGCACGCCGTCTCGGGTCTTCAGACGCCGGGGTGTAAGGTTACCCATAGAGCATATCCCTCGCACCCCGGCTGACCATGGGCCATCTCACCACTAACAGCATCGCTCATCCTGTCTCCTCTGAAAGCAGAGGAGTACGGAGAGCGATGTGTTCCCGCCACGTTGGGTATTGGCCGACGATCAATGCCAACCCTATGAAGGGGTGAAGGGGAAGCCATTGACCGCCACCCAGGGTGTACCGGCCGCTCCGATTCCGTTCCCCCCGGACTGCAGCGGGATCGGAATCGGAGCGACACTCGAGGAGGTTACCCAACACACACCCCACTTATACCTAGTGTTAGTACCGATGCATATTAAATTTTATATCAGGGATGTACTATTAATATTATGTAATCTGTGGTACGATACTCAAGGTGTTAGCCAGTACCGAATATAATCCTAACTGATTGTACTGCTCACTAGAAATGTATAAATAGTAGAATTATAACTCTCCAATACTGTTTATAAGATGTACAGAGCCCTACCGAGCCCTATCTTTGAGGCCCAAGCCAACCTGAGGCTCTGGCGCAGTCTTCCCTCTCAAGGTCAAACATAAAGCCGATGTACCAATAAAAAGCAATTGACTATCCACGGGCTTCAAAGTGAAAAATTAAGACGCAATTGGGCGCAAAATCACTTTGAGGATGATGATAACTGTTTTTAAGGTGCCGTTGTCAATGTCCCATACTAAGCGTAACAGCAAGACTGGATATCTCCAGTATATGGCGGTATGGAAGCAGTCGGTCCAGGAAACCGCACCGCCTAAAGTTAGTATGGGTCAAATCTTGGAAGCCCAATTTGTACCACTTCCTAACGTTAGATTGGACTCAAATTGCAGTTACGAATCTTCGGTGACAATGCGATAATATGGTACCTACTATAAAACTGGTCTGATGATAGGAGTCGGAAGGTTTTCATATGAACTCCTGAACTAAACAAGGCATACCAACCGAAATTGGGCCCATTTGTTTTATCTTGGTGAATACTGTGATGCTACATGATATCCAGGGTCTGAAGATGGAGACGTTAGGTGCTGATAGGAACTTCTGAACTAAACAAGATACACCCGTCATGTTTGAGCTAATTTGATCCTTCAATTTAATACTATCTCAGTTTTGTACCGTACATTATCCATATTATATCAAAGTGAGGCAAAGATAACTTCCATCTAAAATTTTAGTGGTAAAAGTATATAAGTTTTTAAGTTTCTTTGTTTAGTCATGTAGCTGAAGCATGGCATACTGATCGACCATGGCCTGGATCCCGAGGAGGTGGAGGAGGAGGAGGATAGGAGAATTTCATCCCAGTCGTAGGTTTCAATGGTTTCCATATTTTTTTCTCTTATTCATCCAAGTGCCAATCCAGATTGAATTAAAGGTTGTACTTTGGAGCCTGGGGTCCACTCTTTCACTCCTTCCTCTCCCAAAATGGCTTATTACGATATTTATGGCAGTGACTGCCGTCTGACTCGCCAACCTCTGAGCCCTATTTGTCAGTCAGCAGGAGTTTGCTGGCCTGTAGGTGATGTTGGATTGGGCGCTGAAGTAAAATAGATGAAATATATATTTAACCACAGAAAACGTAAACACCATTAATAAAGGCACCATGCGTTTTCTTATCTCCTCGTTTGTTGAATCGCCCCTGATAAACGATACTAAATAGAACAGCAACAACAAAAATCAACAAACAACATATACCGTGATTCATGAATGAGTGAAAAGTTTTTTAGCCAGTGTAAGTAGAAAACAAAATAATACAACAATAATGACATTCAATTTGTTTACGTTTAACATTTACTGCATTAGTCGTTTCATTCAACTGTATTTTACACTTAACTACCTAGTTATCAAAAAGACATACAAATGCAAAAAAAAATCCGCAACAGCTCTATCCAGCATAATAAACCTATAAGTTTGCCGATTTAATGAACGATACCATTCTCACAATAATGCCAGTTGAACTCATACAACTATATAAGAAAGTAATTTTATTCAGTTTGTATAAAATGATTGCATTTATGGAGGAGCGCTCTTTCAAGTAACCTATAACAAACTCCATCAGACAAAATGAAGAACACAATTCCTCTACCCATTTGGGTATACTTTGGGAATATTAAAATATTCACACAGAATACCCAAATACGTAAATATTTTTTGAAAAAATAATAAGGAATTTGTAGTGTTATAGGGTGAATGAGGCCCCAGCCAGTAAACCTGATGATTAATGAACGAGGCTCTGGCGCTAACATTCCTCTCGGGGTTGGAGATCTGATGACAGTCGCGCCTCCTGAAAGCAAGATAAGCCAAACAAAGAGAAATAGGAGGAGAGCGGATCCCGGGCTCCAAAAGTACATACTTTAGATGCAACCGGGGGTAACGGTGTGATGATGATGCAGAAGGAATTTGTAATCTAGATTTTAGGAGCAGACGTAAACTCAAGGAAACCTGGACGGATCGTGTGAAAGAGGACATAGAAAGTAAAGTAGTGACTGAGGAGATGACGTCTGATAGAACTGTATGGATGCCGCCGACCCGAAATAATTGAGATAAGGGTTGGTAAATTATAAAGAATAAATAAGTAACAAACACCGTTTCGAGGTTGATTGAATCATGTGCTAAACCCGAACGTTAGATGCTTGTAGATGGTATACAATCTTCGCCATAAGAGATGCTGTATAAGAAATTAAAAAGTTAACGTTACCAGATTCCTAAGAGTAGACGCACTAGACGCAACAGGATTTTATTACAATTCAAAGATTTTATATAGGAGAAATATAGTTTACTATCTCCTTTCATGTTAGTTAGCTGAGTGCACTAAGCCTTAGTAGATATCATTAAACGCTATATCTTGACGCCTGCATCAAGTCATCTCATAAATAATTATAATGTAAATGGAATAATTTCTGAGAAGGATATAAAAAAGCGGCGATAGTCCAGTGGCATACGTAACGGACTGCTGAGACGAGGTCTCGAGTTCGATCCCAAGTCGCCCTGGACACACACTTGGACACACCTGGACTTTTCGTAGTTATGTGTGCATTAATAAATGTTAATTATCGCACGCTTAATAATGTGCCCGGTAGATGGCAATAGGCTTGCCCTCTATTACATTGGGACATTAACATAACTGGCGAATCGTGGGTGTGTAATAGCCCTCTGCTTACCCCTTCGGGGATACAGGCGTGAAGTTATGTTATATTATGGATATAAAAATTATTGCCATGCGGTTGGTTTGCACGTAGCTCATAATATGTTACTGTGTTAATAATAATTTAGCGCCATTCGTGTTATTATCCAGTTATCTGACTTAAGAAATTACTATTTTATGTAAAAAATACAAAACCGTAATGTAAGTGATAATCAGAAGTAGAAATTAGTAGTAGGGACTATTAAAAAAAAAAGACTTTTTGAAAACAAGCTTTTATTAAAAACATTAAAACATTAACAGTATTAAAACGAAAATAATAATTTTACGTAAGAGTTATGCTGATTTCTAAAGCTTGTAGCGTTGATTTCTTCTCGGTGGTCTAATTGCGCTACACGATTTTCAAAATCAGCACAACCCTTTTTTTTTTTTTTTTAACGTGCGGAAATCCCTTCGGATACCCCCCCCCCGCCGGCCAGCGGGGGTGGTTATGTCGTGTCTCGACTAAAACCGCACGGTGTCCTCCCCAAGTGTCCATTGCCAGGCACCCCGGGTAAGCCCTCGAAAGGATAGACTTTGGCCGCCACCGCGGCCTCGCCTGGTGGGGTCGGGTTTTATCCCGCTTCGGTGAGTTGGCAGGCGTGTGTAGGGCACACGACACGCCTCCGCCACGGCCTGCTTCTGTAAGGACGGCGAGTCGGCCAACTGCTGTCCTCAGGCCCCGATCATGGAGGTCGGTAGTCCCGGGCGTAGATGAGTCTGCGGCGTCCTCGCCGCAGACTACGAAACTCGGGGGGCAGGGTTCTCTCCCGCTCCCTCTCCGCCGTCTCTTTCGCGCGAATTACCTGCTCGCAGAAAGAGGCGGCGGCGTGCCACTTGCTCCCGTCGGAGACCACGGCCCTCACCATGGTCTCCAACGAGAGAACGTCCACGCCCAGGACCGCAACGAGATCCCGGCGTTGACTCGCCCACGCAGGGCACTCCACCAACGTGTGGAGCGCCGTGTATCCACCAGGATTCTCGCAGTGCTGGCACTGCGGCGTTGTCTCCCGGTGGATGCGCCACAGATACTTACCGAAACACCCGTGTCCGGTAACCATCTGGCACATCCGGTAGGAGAGGTCCCCATGGTCCCTCTCCAACCACTCCTTCATGATCGGTCTCACCGCCGCAATGGTGGATTCCCCCCACCTTGGGTGCTCAAGTCGCACCCTCCATGTCTCCATGAGTTCCTGGCGAAGCAGGGACCGCTGAGCCCTGATTTCTCGGGGCTCCAGCCTATGGCCCCGCTTCAGCGCCTCCTTGCGCCACTGGTACAGCAGCGCAAGGGCTCTCGCTTCCAGGTCCCATGGAGAGGTCCCGGCTAAGAGACATGCCGCCTCGACGGAGATCGTGCGATACCCCCTGATGACTCTGACGGCCATCGCTTTTAACGGGCTGTTTAATACAGCCACGTTGCGGGCCGCCAGAGTCTCCGCCCATACTGGGGCCCCGTACAGGGCCATGCTTCACACGATCCCCAGGTACAGTCTCCTAGTGGGGATCAGCACAACCCTTGCATAAAATTGTTATTTTCGTTTCAGTACAACAGTTTTTTTTTCAAATAAAAGCTTGTTTTTAAAAAGTTGTTTCACTATTTATTTTATTTGCTACTTTTTAGTTTTTGTATTGTCATGTAGCACCAGAATGCTTCCAAGAAAAGACCAGCCAAAGAAGTTCAGCGTGAGAAGTCTATCTTGTTTAGTTCTGGACCTCCTCTGTCTCCATCTTCCAACCTTTGATATCATTTAGCACCAGAGTGTTTACCAAGACCAAATAAATTAACCCAAACTTGCTAAGTTTATCTTGTTTAGTTTATCCTATGACCACCTTCCTACTCCATCATCAGACGCTAAATACTATGTCAAATCAGAGAGTTTTTCAAGACAAAACAAATGTGCCCAAACTCTATAAGTTTATTTTATTTAGCATATGAGTTACTATGGCCACCTTCCTACTCCATCTCCAGACCCTGAATACCATGTCACACCAGAGAGTCTGTCAAGATAAAACAAATGAGCCTAAACTCAATGTGTCTCATTTTTTAGTATAGAAGTTCCTATGACCAGCTCCATGGTCTTTCTCTCTCTTTCTCTCTATTTAACTCGCACCAACATACATGCATGCAGAGCAAGAGAAATATAAGCTTGTAAAAATCAGATATCGACAATCAAGATTCAAAAAATTTAAAAGCATTAAAAAAAATTTGAGTAAGGGACTCACTTCATCACTTCATCACTTCTTATGTCACCACGACACAATACGTGACCCTCTGATGATAGCGAGCGGCCAAGACAGGCAGTATGTATAACAATTCAGCACTACACAATTAAATTGACAAAGAAATAAAACTATTTTTAACGGATTCTATCGCGATTTATTTTGATGTTAGTCTCCCCGTGACCATGGCTGCTGAAAACCAACCGAAACGTCGGGATCAATGTAAAATATAAAATAACATCAAAATAAATCGCGATAGAATCCGTTAAAAATAGTTTTATTTCAATGTGTGACATTCGCGTAAACCTCCGACAATATCAAATTGACAAAGGTTCAAAATCATTTTATGTGAATGTGCAATGGGCTCTCGGCTGATCGGTATTACGCGCCTTGGTCAATAGATCTGATATCATTTTAAGTTTGTTTGTTGAATCTTGAAGTTCATCTAGTTACTGAATGTGCATTCAGTATATTGATATTCAGTCAGTATTTTAAGTAAAATTATTCCAAATAGGTTTAATCTATTATATTTTCTCATATATTCAGGTATATAGCACCCGTAAACTACATGGTAAGTAACCAAGTAGCTGTAGTCAATCCAATTACAATATTACCACTTCGTGCTTTCGATAGATTGTTTCCATACGGAAAATAAATACTCATTACTTATGCACTCGTATTACAAAAAATATTAGAAAAACGATTCTTATTTCGCACGAGAACAGCTTCAATATCTTAATCTAAAATCTTAATAATACAGTAAATACTTTATCGATTCGATATTCCCAAGTGAAAATGGAATCATACAATCAGTTTTGATAGCTTTCAATTCGAATTGAATTTAGTAATATCTGCCTTGCACCATACCCATGATATTAACTGTATTTTTGTATTCAAGATTATTTCACAGACAATTTAACACTAAAATTCTCATTTTAATACAGAAGCGAGTAAAGTGGTGTTTAACCCACCTCATATCCATAATTCTTGCGTATCTTTAAACAATTGCAAAGAAATTGTTGTTGCGTGTAATTCTTTGGAATCATGAAAGGTAATCGTGTAGTAGTATAGTATGTCGATGTTGTGCAACAATGTTATTTAGGAGACAACATATTATAAGAGTACTAAAGTGAACCTTTAGCGATTTTATGTATATCTCTAGTAGTTTTGTCCTCGCTTTATTTGTTTTTAAATATAATTAAAGTGCAAATATCCTGCCATTGTTGCTGTCATTTATTAAGGTATGAATGCTTTTAATGCTATAGATCTTAAATGTTGCCAACATTGGAACACTTATAAATATTTTTTATTACGTATTTATTGCTATTGGAATTTTGAATCTTTAAAAATTTCAACATTACAGAAAACACCCCAGGCTCTGACGTGAAAACCTCGGATACAAAAAGGATCCTACGCTAAGGTGATTATGATGGCCTAGAAACTATGTAACGTGTGCGTTGTCGGGTTTTAGTTTTTGAACTATCTTTTCCAGTAATGATTTTGAATATATCTCCTACTTCATCCGAGCACCAATCCTGTTTGAACCCAAAGCCTGCTCCACTAACACCAAGAGGAAAGCCGGTGCTATAGCCTCATCCACCAATCAACAGGTGTATCAGTTTGCAGGTGAGGTTGGCTTAGGCTCCGAACATCTTGGTGGTGCCTCAGTCACCCACAGTGATAATAGTAAAACTAATATCAGTTATGTTCTTCAATACTTCATTGATATCAAAATCCAGTAACACACGATACTATATTTAAAATTAAATGACAGGTGGTAATTTTCCGCAGGGTAATGACATTAATAGTAGATACGATATATGCTACCCAGTAGAGTTCTTTTTGCCATAAAAAATGTTTTACATCGGGATGAAATCGACGGGTTTCCCTCACATCTATTTAAATGTTTAAACGACGCGACACCTGTGCAGCTGTATAGACTAACAAACTTGTGTTTGTTTATATAATTAAGCTAATATCGTCTAAGATATTACCTCCTTAAACGAATATGTTAATGAATACTGATATGAATATTCGGATAACATGCATGATCATTACTTAGCAATGACTTTTATGATAACTGAGTTCTAGAACGCGGATAAACATACGGAGTTTTTTTTGTAAATACATTATACACCTACTTAAACAGGGAGTTTTTCAAAGAGTGCCCAAATTTACACCGAAGGTTCAGACTCATTATTATAATCGATTAATGAAATAAAAATCCCATCAAAAACATGAAATGTGAAAATGAGAGTCAAGTTCAAAATTAAGAATATGCGTCGTTCTCGGCTTCGCTGACAAAAGAATTGAGTCAAGAATCAGTCAAAGAATTGGTGTCAAGTTCTGTGTAGAAAATCTTAAAATTTAAATACAAGAATCAAAAACATTCTAAAATAAATTGATACCAACATTTGTTTGTTCTTGGTGCTAACACAATAATTTTTACTTAATAAGTAATATAAATTGTTAAATTGTAACAGACAATTATTTACTATGTGCAATTATTTCATTTGGGATATATATATATTGGTATGTTTGTGAAATATTTAGATTTGTTACTTAATCACGCTCAAACGACTGGAGGAATCTGGTACAGGGATAAATTATAATCTAGAATAACACATTATTCCTACGGGTTACGGGAATGGTATCCAAATTTCACGCCTGTTGAACCGCGGGCAACAGCTAGTTATCGGTAATTTTCAGTTTTCAGATTTTTTCCTCATAATCAACCTTGATGCAAAATATCAAGTTTTTAGGTCATTCGGAAGCTGGTTAGGTTTATTGATCGTCATAAAAAAGCCGGTTTTAGAACGTTAGCATATGAATTACTATTTGAGCAACATATATGATTTTAAATGAAGTTTATTTTTTAACTACGATGGTAGACGAACTGGCGGGTCACCTGATGGTAAGTGATAACCATTGCTGATAAACGCGACTATATTTCCTCCGCATTGAAGAATGTTAAGTTCAGCCTTGGAAATACAACCGAGCCGCTGCCTACCGTAAGGAAGGAGAAGTTTTGGATTCTAGGCTATTTTGTATCCCTATAATAGGTTATAATTAATGATAACTAATTAACATAAATGATAATGACAGTTATCATTAATTTTCAGTTTTCATATTTTTTCATTTGTAATTTTTTCATTTCAAATTTAAATTTACTTTGATGCAAAATATCAAGTTTCTAGGTCATCTGAAAATGGGCTAGGTTTTTGATCATTATAAGAATTCCGGTTTATGGACGTATTGATAAAGTAATACCTATTTGAGCAACATTTATGGAATTTTAGATTCTAGGCAAGCTAAGGGGCTCTAATAAATTTACAAAATAAAATAAAATATATAAATTAAATAGTTTACGAGTTGTGAAGGGGTCAGAAGCAGCTCGAAATGCTTCGTGTAAATGTACACATACACGGCTGCTGCGTCATCAGTTCCTTTTTCTTTGAACTTGGCCGGACACGCTGCCGTTTGTCTACATAATCGATTAATATATGTATATCTGTATATATATATTTTATTTAACCATTTTATTTCCTAAAACTACAAACTTATTGTCAATATCATAATTACAAATTTTACTAATGCTAACGCCTCACCGCACAGCAATAATAACCTGTAAATATAAAATAGCTAAATTTCTTTATCCGCCATTATTATAAACCTACCTATATTACCAGATCTCGTTCGCATGTATGATTTATCACGATCATCATTGTTTCACCAAATTATCCGGTAGGTAATTTCATTTATGTGCCCTAAAATATCGTTCTACTTAAACATTTGAAACTGGGGTTGATGAACGGGTCAAATTTCTTATCTTGAACTCAAATTTGAGTTTGTACTATCCAACAATGTTTCCTAGTATTCCTAGCCTTAAGTTACGCTTTCTTAAACGGTGCGAAATACGGTGTTCAATGTTTTGTCTAGGTCTATTTATATAGGTATCATTTACATTCATTTATATTGTCGTAAAAAAGTTGTGTTTCGATTCAGTAATCGAAAAGTAAGTTTAACCACGCTTATCTATGGGATAAGTGGCAACACAATTTGCATTACTGACAAAGCTAATTAAATAAATAAACTACCTAGTTTAGATCGTTAAACATTAACAAATAGATAAAATGAGGCCATAAAAGCCTAAAAAACTGTCAGCTAATAAATAATGTACGGGGCCGGCCATGCGCCGCGGCGGAGTCAACGCCAGTCAATACATTCTAATCAGTGATTTATTGCCACTAATCCTCAGCTCAGCACAAATAAGCTATCTTGTCGATTTAATGTTGTATCAGCTCAGGCGTGAAACTCCCGCGCACCACTAAGTGGTCCTTCCAGTTTCCACTCGAAATATTTTAATAAGGCCTCCTCACTGCTCACGCACCCCAACAAAAACACACACGCACTCACTGACACGAACAATCTTCTTTAAAACCTCTACTCGTTTGACTCCAATTTATTTATAATAGTAGCGACACTAAGAATCTACATTTTTGCTCTAAACGGTGTTAATTTATTGACCGTGGGCAGATAATATCACTTTTTTTCTCCCATTATTAAAGCGATTACACGAGAAATTATACGTCGTCGTCGAGTTCCAAGCTCGATCAGAATCCACCTGTTAAACTAAAAAGTTTCTTATTCTTCTTCAAATAAGAATTTCTTTCCTTTCCATGTAATACAAAAGCTGATAATACTTTCGTTGACGAAATCGCCTTATTGACTCGCTAATAAAAAATGTTAAGTTATGGTTAAGTTATGCCAGTTGCATTAATTTCGATGCTTAACCTGATAAACAAATTATGGTATATTAAGTTAATAGCTTAATTTATAATTGAATGTGTTACGATGTGTTCATAAGAAAGTATTGTTACGATCAGCCTTTAGTATATCTGGTTGGTGTTAACGACAAATTGCGTGGATAAAAATATGTATGTATGTTCAGGGATCGAAATTTTATGCCTCAGAAACATTCTGTATACCATCGAAGGATCCAGTTTGCCGGCCTATAAAGTTTCATTTTTACACCACACTGTCTGATTTTTAAAATTGTATTTGTTAATCTTATTAAGAAGTTATTTGTTTTATAGCTAGACTTACACCTTCTGATTTGATGAAATGATGAAATGTGAGCAAGGGTTTATGAACGTTCCGTTGCTAACGAGGTGTTGGAAATACGTGAATAGTGAATGGGCTACTGATACGAGTCGCACACAAATATAGAACTGGTACACAGAGAATGATATTAATTGTGGCCAGTAATAAAGGCGGTACTGCAGTCTGTGACATAGTATTGTAATGATATGGGGACATAATGAGTGTGACCCGAGTCACACCGCGCGCTCGCATCAATCATATAATGTTTGCCCTTGGCGCTCTCAACACTTTCACGACATCGTCGACGTGAAAAATTAGTTACATGTACCAAAACTATAAACTACACCAAATGAGTATTCTTATTTGTTTTGATTACTTAATTTAGGCAACATTTCTAAATAAATTTATGGAAAATGTATAATAGTTTAATTATTTAATTGATTCGTATTTTGATAAACATTATTTTCATATCCTTTCAGATATCGATACAGATGATTTACGAAATTTTGTTGTGGGTGTAAATGTGTTTATTTTACTTTCACTTGTTATTAAATAACATGAATTCAAGGATGTTCCTTTTTTATTTGTTTTTATTATTATGTGACACTTTTAATGTTTTGTTGGCATCCGAATACTGTTTATGTTTATCTTTGCACTAAAACAGGTCTGTTAATGCAAATATATTATTAAGAGATTTTGTGAGTTGATTAACAAATTTAAGAGTCGACCAGATAACAATAAATTCAAATAAAGTTATATTGTTATAAACTAGAATGGGGTACACCTGCTAATTACCGGATGTGGTTCTAGTGTAGACTTCCCTCTTAGGGGTGGGGGAGGGGGAGTTTCAGAAAGCAGTCGCTCTCGTGAAAGCCAATATAAGCCCATTTTAACCAACAGTAGTTAGTTTTCAGTTGTAGGTATTTAGTTCACACAAAAAAGAGAGCACTACTCCATAAAGTAATGGGCTGTACATATATCTTCACTTATTTCCAGTACCTGTATCGCCATCGTCGTCAGGCGGGGGCGCGGGTGGTGGCTCCGGCACTCCACTCTACCCTGGCGCAGCGTCCCACCCCTTGTCGTCCCTGCTGTCCCAACAGAGGCTACTGGAGCTGTCCCGCTTCGGACTCAGGCATTATGACATCGCGCACCATGTGCTGTCACAGCAAGGTGCTGTAACCAAGTTGCTTGGTAAGCAATTAAGCTAGTATAAGTTTCTTGCCGTAAGAGGTTGTGTGATATATAAGTTTAGTTTTAGAAGTGATACAAAAATATTTTCGCGTATGCGTGATCGGTTATCATGTTAGGTAGATATTTATAATGATAATAATTGATATTAAATATTAATAGTCTTAGTCCTGTATTTTATTATAATACGGCTGGTATAATGAGGAGTATTTTGGATCTTAAACGATCCCAAATCGTAGTAAAATCGAGACAGTTGTTGATATTAAGTAAAAGTGAGTAAAATATCGGTGAGATTTTACATCAATTGAACAAATACTTATAAGTTATCATCAAATGGAACTAAGAATCAACTTAATTATAATAAAAATCAAAAATCTATACAAATTGGTTCATCCAGAACTACGAAGACTCTCATGGAGACTACAAGCTTAAAAATGGATACTTTTATACATATTTTTACACAATACAATCACATAAATATCTTAACAAGAGCTACAAATATCAATGTTACACATTCGTATCGATTAGGTTGACCAAATAACCTAAATACGATATAGACGTATAATTTTATTCACTCTTGTCCTTAACAACTCTGTTAAAAGAAACACATTTTTGTTAGCAAGTTGAAACGTCGAAGTGACAAAACGAAGAAAGATAATTGATAAACCAAACTTATGCCTAGTGGGTATCTGTTCCATTAATTATTGTAGTGTGTGTATGTATTATTTATAAACCATGTCGTCGGCGCTCTTCAGTGTCGTATTGATTTATACGACCGTTTATGCCTCGAGGCCTTATTGGCCGCAACTAAGTTATTTGCGATAATTACTTTACCCGCCCAGTTAGAATAATCAATAGACGATGCAACCTGCTAGACGTTCCAACATTATATTTGGGAGCATTTTCTCATTAGGGAGTATGGGGCGACCAACTAAGAAGCCAACCTCACTTGCAAGCCGTTACACCTGCTGATTGACAAGTCAAATAGCAGTTGCTGCCGTAAAAGTTCAAATAAACTAATGTGGAAAGGAGGAGTAAGATAGTGGGCTCCAAGATTTGGTTGCAACTTGAATTAGCGATTGGATGATGATGATGATTATTAGAATTATTTTATAGAGAGACTTTTCTAGAAAGCGTTGATGTCTTTGAGACCTCAAGATAATGTAGATTTCACATTTTAAGGTTTCTAACGGACTCGAGAAGATATTTGCTTATGAATAGTGTGGATTTACGTCGCTAGTGTATTGGGTGGATTTAAAATTAGTTATCGTCCGATTACGAAGCCGGTGTTATTGAAGGTTAGTATAGATGTAATCTTACGGCAATTGAGTTCTCCATGCAACTACAATTAAAATAAAACCCTTACAGTCATAATTTTATAACTGTCAAGCACTTATCAACATTATAATACTGGAGGCCCGGGTACCAACGTCGCTTGGAATTATTTTCGAAAAAAAATCCTTTACCCCATTGTATTGCCACGATTTACATTTACAATTAGACCCGGTAGCAGGCCTTACGCACTCTATGTACTTGCGCGCTATAAGCACCTACTCACCGCGGAACCCCAGGGGGCGCTCTTATACTGTATTCAGTCGGGTTGTCAACAGCCGTCAGCGCGTACGTAACGTATGCATATATTCGAATTTAGTTGGGTCAGTAATCCTATGCTATTATATCTACTCCGTGTGTAGTGTATGGATGCGAATCCAACAACTGAATTTTGTCCATATCCATATCATTTTTTCCACCAGCCTATTGATGAAGAAATATATTTATGTAATTTTGTGAATTCACGTTCGTTAGACAATGTTACCACCTACAAACTTTGCCTACGTACCTATTCTTTTATCGCTTAATACTGTGTAGAACGACTTAACAAGTTGGCTTCATTACTTAGCCTATTTTTGAGTGTATATTTTAAGCACCAGTGCCGTATCTACTCCTTTTTAATATAAGATGATGAATGTGCTCGTACACGCCTTCACGTGAGGTAACGGTATTGTAATTTGTCACTATCTTTTGCTATCTGAATAACCTACCCATAATTTTATTGAGAAATTAAATTTTGACTAAGAAAAGCGGCCCTAACATCACAACGTTTACTAGTACGTAATTCCAAAGACAAGCGGCTGCAACGTAATAATAATCGTACGGTGGAGCTTTAAGATACATATTTGCACGCAGCAGTCGATTGCGTGGACAAGTAGGCATCTAACTCATACAAGTACGTTGATATTCATGGAAGTGATTCATCTGTACCAACTATTAGATAATCTGTGCCGATAAGGTCTAATTGTAAATGTAAACCAGAAGCTTTAGTTTTTAATTTCGTGCTTGTTACTTAATTCGAAAATGACGGACTTTCCTTAAAACCGCTCAGTAGTTATTTTACCACCTTAATGTGCCGTAGTTTCCAAAAATCGTCAGTGGAAGCATTACAACATAAAATACATCAACTGCAAAAAAATCACATTTATAGCCACAGTGGTTTCGACTTTGCGTTGATGAATCAGTCGGTCAGTCAGGCGGGACAAGTATTTTTTACATCTATACGTATACTAGGTATTATAACATCCCCGAGGGGGCCATCTCGAAACCGGAGATGGCCCAGGGTCAGTCGGGGTGCGAGGGATATGCTCTATGGGCAACCTTACACCCCGGCGTTTGTAGACCCGAGACGGCGTGCGGTTTTAGTCGGTTCAAGCCCGACATAACCGCCCCCGCTGGCACGCGGGGGGGTATCCGAAGGGATTTCCGCACGAAAAAAAAAAAAAAAAAAAAAGGTATTATAACATTGTAAAATAGTTGTATCTGTACATTGGATATATTAAAAAATAAACTTGAGTTATGTTAAAAGAACGATACTGAAAACAAAAATATTTTTTGGAATTCTTGTCTGTTGGTTCGCGACGGACGCAAAAACTACTGAACGGATTTTGATGTAGCTATTTCTATTAGAAAGCTCTTGGCTAGACTTAATTATACTTACTAGACTTAAACATAGTTGCCGTATGTTTGATTGCAATTGGTTAAGTGGAACCGGAGATATGACTAAAGATCGATAACCGACCTCCACGCGGGCGGAGCCGCGGGCTCCAGCTAGTCTATAAATAAAAATATTAGAGATACACTAATTCTTATATAATATCTTCCAGCTCATTGATTTCCTTATACCTTAATTACATACCTGCCCTGTGTTGAAGATAGCCTAGCATCCAAGGACATTATTGCGAAGCACATCTCAAAGCATTATAGGCTTTGTGGACGTTGAAATAGAATGAATAATCAGTGTAACTAATGTAATTTTTTTACAAATAAATTATAACTTCTGTGCATAGTAAACCTTCATGATAGCAATGTTAAGTTGACCCGTAAGTAGTCATAACTTCATAAGTCAACGGTATACACTGTTTGTGTTTTATATTTCAGTATTGATTGATTTATATTAAGGCTGCTTCTGAAGCTAGCTTTATAATACATTGCAAACACAATTTAAATAAAAGCTACTAACATTAGTTACGCATTTTTTATGAAGGGGAAAGATATAAGTAAATGTATCAGTGATTGACACTATAGTGAGAAAATAGCGGCTGATATTTGAATAAAATGCTTTAGTTTTTTTTCTACTAATTTATTTTCAATAGTTTAATAAACCAATAGTGAATAACACGAATTTCGTTCGGTCTAGTAGTTGACTACGAATTTTAGTAGCAATGTCCTAGTACTTGATAATAAAATTCATTAAAAATAAATTGTAGAAAACAAGGAACGATCATCATACATTTAAATGAAAATATACCTAACAAATATTATATTATTAAAAGAAATTGACGTGTCATATACATAAAAAAAAAACACATAAAAACATCGAAAATCTCTTAGAATTTGTTCCTTTCGGTTTAAACCGGCTTTTTTTTTCAAGGTAAGTTGAATTTAGAATACAGGTTTGCTGCACAAATAGAAGGTTTATGAGATTGCTAGAAGGACTAAAATTTTACTGATGCAGGCTCAGTACAAAAAAAAAACAAAATGTCTGTACTGGTAATTGATATTTGTTTTTACCCGTAATTGATATGATTTACCTCCTATCAAATTATTAGACAGAGTTACGCTAGAATACATAGATTTAGATATTTGCTACACTGTTTTATATAACCTCTTTCTTAACCTTATGCTTATGACAATAGACGTAAAAATTAAAATTGTTAAAGATCCCATAGTTGACTGTAGTATCAAGTACTAGAATTCAGGGAATCATTCAAATGTACCTGTGTCATATAAATTGCGTCTTATACTGTATGTTTCGTGTAACTATATTCAAAGTGTTTGGTGCAATAAATATATATTATTATTACTATTTCCTTAATTTAAATTATGTCCATATAGATTACATTTTCAAATATATTTTATAGAAAAAAAAACAAATATATTTAAAAATAAAAAAAATAGTGGCCCACTGGTATCGGATACCAAGCTCCAGAGAGAGAGGAACCTTCCTAACAATACGTGCCGTGTCGAGGAGCACCAAGCCCTTGACCCAACTGTCTACCGCGAGCCTCTTTAGATGTAGATCGAGGTTCTTGGCAATCAGTCCGTGAACCGATACGACTATCGGAACAATAATTGCTGAATCCACACCCCATATTTCGACAATCTCGTAAACCAATTCCAAATATGTTCTTTGTTTATCTTTTTCGGCTTTCACGAGATTGTCGTCATGGGGGATGGTGATGTCAACAATCATTGTGAGACGCTCTGATCGAGCAATCACCAATATATCTGACTTATTGGCTACAATAGTCCCGTCATTGATGATTGATCGATCCCAGTACAATGTGACACAACCATTATCAAGAACTGGGTTCGACACATACCTGTAATACGGCACCTCCGAATCTACAAGATCGTACTTCAGAGCAAGTTGCTGTTGAACGATTTTGGCCACTTCTGCATTGCCAGCCAGGAAAGGTAGATTTAGGTCGAGTAGCTATCTTAGTTCTTGAGAATTTGACGCCAGCTACTTGCATGCATGCTTGCGGCATGACCGCCGCACAATACAGAATTAAGTGTGTCTCGGTAGGACTGGAGTCTACTGGAGTCGATATCTGTTGGTAACATCGAGTCCAGAGCGACTACGAGTACTAGCGCTATGGCAAACGTGGTAGACGCGGAC
The DNA here is from genome assembly GCA_946251805.1 of Cybosia mesomella. Classification (NCBI taxonomy): domain Eukaryota; kingdom Metazoa; phylum Arthropoda; class Insecta; order Lepidoptera; family Erebidae; genus Cybosia; species Cybosia mesomella. Next base: position 17,381,979 of record OX276392.1, read on the forward strand.
TGTTGTTGCTGAAAGTGGATCGAAACTCCCGAATCGCAAGTTTCAAAGCGCCCCTTAAATTATCATTGCACTGAGTATTCACGGTTATAGCCCCGTCATCCATTACGTCATCATCAGGGGCAGCCTGTGGTGCTTCCCTACTCATAGTATGCCACACAGGTTGTGACGAAGAAAGGGTGACGCGGCTACACTTCTACTATGTTCTTATTTCTAATATGTCAAGACTCTTGACATTATGGAGTTTAACGAGTTGAAAAGTAATTGATTGAAGAGTGATACGGCTTATGGCTTGCACTGCCCGCTTCTGTGCGCTTATTGTGAGTTTTTCACTTATTCTTTTGCGAGCGAGTAAATGACGTTTCAAACTTGAACTCAATAAAAACGTTTCACAAATTGCCACTACGTAACGCTAATCCAATATCGTACAAATTATAGTTTGAACACTCGCAAGTGTAAGGGTGAAAATAACTCACATAAGGCATATTGTACATTGACAATTCAATACCTAAAATAATACCACACAAATAGCAATTCTATACAGGTAGCTCCTGAATTCGTGATACACATTTTTAAAGCCACCATTTGATTCATATCACGTTGTACCTACTGCGATCGATCTATCATCACTGACAGGACTATTGTAGCTAATAAACCTGATATAGTGTTGATAGATCGATCAGAGCGCCGCGCAATAATTATTGATATCACCATTCCACATGACGAGAATCTTGTGAAAGCCGAAAAAGAAAAACAAATAAAATATTTGGATTTGGCTCACGAGCTTGTCGACATGTGGAGGGTGGATTCGGCAATTATTGTTCCGATAGTTGTATCGGTTCACGTACTGATTGCCAAGAGCCTCGATCAACATTTCAAGAGGCTCGCGTTAGGCAAATTGGTCAAGAGCTTGATGCAGAAGGCAGTGCTCCTCGATACGGCACGTATTGTTAGGAGACTCCTATCTCTGGAGTCCTAACCACCGGTAGGTCCCCGGTAGGTTGGTCCCTGTACCCAATGCCGGTGGGTCACTATTTTTTATATATTTTAAATATATTTGTTTTTTTTTATATAGAATGTATTTAAAAATGTAATTTATTTGTATTTTAAATTTAATAAAGGAAATAATAATTCTAGGAGTAAGTTCACATCGGTAGTGTAATAACTGGGGATTGAACCTGCTTTAAATTCAATGAAACCTATAAAAGCGTTTTAAATGCCTCTTCAGATCCTAATTTGGACTGTGTCATGTGTGCCATCCCCTTTCCTTTACAGGGTCGGCAGCGCGAGTGTAACGCCACTGGTGTTGCACACGTCCATAGGCCGCGGTAACCGCTTTCCATCAGATGGGCCGTGTGCTTGTCTGTCACCTTAGTGGTATATAAAAAAAAAACCCATTATTATGAAATCCATGCTCCTTTATCTGTAATTAATATTGGTAAAGAAAAAATTCCTTTGTAAATAGTGATGCCTACTCAAAACGTAGTTTATTTTAAAATTGATATTACAAAAATGTTAGGACACTTAAACAACAGGGCATGGTTTTATTTCAAAAGTTAATAATGAATCAGCTTGAAATGAACGTATTCAACAACCATATTTCACGTTCCAGATTCATATATTGCTACTTCAAAGGAGATAATCTTCCCACACGAAGAAGCATCAAAGAAAATGAACATAAAAAAATCACCATGCGTATAACCTGTTATTAACACTATAAATGATATCGGATTAACCAACGACAAGTCAGCAATTGTAATACTACGAATGCGGTCCATGTTTAACTCGGTTCTAATAACAGTGTTAAAGCAAAAATCTCAATCGCAATTAATCATCGATAAGGATAAGGCATTGGTAGACTCCGGTGCGACGAAAGCTGCTATTGACGAAAGCTTAGATCCTAATCGATTCATAAAACTTGCAGCGTGTTAATTATAAGCCACCGGGGTGCGGATGAATGCACCCGCGTCGGCCGCCTCGCCGCGAGCATTCGCTCCCAACACAATCCGATTGTCGATGTGAGAACTATCTTATCATCGGTAATTTTTCAATTCGACAACCCTTTATTTGACTGTTTCCTTTACAATTATCACAGCTGGTTTTAATATAAGCTCCATGCACTATGTAGGTGGTTTAACGTGTCCGCTATCATTGTCAATGTTTTCTTAGTATAAAAACAGTACAGGATACTTAGAAGCAATAACTAGAAGCATGTCAACTGTTCTTAGCAATTATTGTAATCGTTGATTGAAGACCATTGTGGATGGAGTTAATTATTGCGTCGTTATAATGGCAAGGTGAGTTTGAAGCGAAGCGTGAGTTAGCTATGATATTGAAGTTGCTTGGTTGTATGCACTGAGTAGGTTTTCTGAATTAGATGGTCTGGTATATAATTAGGACACGTGAGACACTTTGTGTTTGCTCAGGGCTCGTGAACAGATGATTGCAAAAGCACTCGACCGTTTACAGTGCGGTCTGTGTTATTTTACGCCTTTTGAACATTCATATTTCTTACCAAAAGTGCAGGTTTTGTATTTAATTTTTATTTTCCTTTGAACGTTTTTGGTACGGATACGTGTTATTATCTTAAATTATTGTTTCGATTGAACCGTTATTATTGTTATAGCTGGTGTTAGTGCACCTATATTACATATTATTCGAAACCCTATTCTTATATTCTACATAACGGACTTTTTTTATGGATGATAGGCTCACGTTTGACCTCTATCTCACCTGATCGTAAGTGACGATGTGGTCTACGATAGATCACGTTTGCCTAGGAATAACCTATTCACTCGAGACTTGAAGATTCCAAGGATATAGCTTTCCGGAAACACAGACCCAGGCAGGCAATTCCACTCCTTAGCTGTACGCATAATAAATGTGTCGCCGAAACGTTTCGTGCCTATGAGTGGAATATCCACCATGTAGCGGTGGCGCGTCACTGTGCGTCTGGTCGTTCGTTGGTAGAAAGGGCTTGGAGGTATCAAGTTGTGTGGGGTGTGTGTTGGGTAACCTCCTCGAGTGTCGCTCCGATTCCGATCCCGCTGCAGTCCGGGGGGAACGGAATCGGAGCGGCCGGTACACCCTGGGCGGCGGTCAATGGCTTCCCCTTCACCCCTTCATAGGGTTGACATTGATCGTCGGCCAATACCCAACGTGGCGGGAACACATCACTCTCCGTACTCCTCTGCTTTCAGAGGAGACAGGATGAGCGATGCTGTTAGTGGTGAGATGGCCCAGGGTCAGCCGGGGTGCGAGGGATATGCTCTATGGGTAACCTTACACCCCGGCGTCTGAAGACCCGAGACGGCGTGCGGTTTTAGTCGGTGCAAGCCCGACATAACCGCCCCCGCTGGCCGGCGGGGGGGTATCCGAAGGGATTTCCGCACGATAAAAAAAAAAAAAAAAAAAAGGTATCAAGTTGTGCATCGGGTAAAAAACCGATAGGCTTGCAACTTTGCGTCGATGTTAAAGGCTCTGAAGCCTTTTCTCGACGAGTGCATCGTTATTGATGAGCCTCTTGGCCCGTCTCTCTATTGTCTCAAGCGCTTCCAGGTGGTATTTAGCTGAGCCATCACACAGGTACGAGCAGTACTCCAACTGTTCCGGTGTGAAGTACAGTCGCACCTTCGACAGAATACCCAGCTTTTTAGCAGCCACTTGAGCTTTAGCCTCAACGTAAGACCCAAAATTGAGGGTGGACGTCAGGGTAACGCCAAGAAGCTCGAGGCGGTCGCTTATCGGCACGGATGCATTTCGGAATGTGTAGTTTGGCTGAAATTGACTTCGCTTGGCAGAGAAGAGACACGCCTAGGTCTTGGTAGCGTTGAACTTGACCCAGTTAGCATCACCCCAATCGGAAACCGCCTTCAAGTACAAATTCAACCGCTCAACCATAGCCTGTCGGAGAGATTGAATCTGTCCCACGCTGGCTCGGGGGCTGGACTCGTAACTCTCGACTACTGTGCTGTCGTCTGCGTACCCAAAAGTACCGGGCTTCAGCAGGTCGTTAATGTGCAGCAAGAATAATGTAGCCAAGAGTACCCACCCCTGAGGAACCCCAGCGTTGATCGCTAATCGGTCAGATGTGCAGCCGTCAACGACCATCCAGATAGACCGATTCCTCAGGAAGTCAGTGATCCAGACACATATTTTGTTTTGCCGTTTTAGGTTTAGGTAAAAGAGAGTACCCTAGGTACGTATTCTAGAACGATACGCAGTCATGAATCTTGACTTAAGACCATTTCTAAAAACATATTGTATTGTAGAACTAAACTTTGGTGGAGATTTGATATACGTTCATAAAATCTCCACTCAAATTTAGTTCTAGAACTTAAAACTAGTTTCAAGTCGAGGCTCATGACTGCATGAGTATCGTTCTAGAATAAGGGCAAATTTTACTTCGCTAACCTAGTAGCTCGTACAAGTAGGTTAACTTCTAAATATATTTGTTCCAACAGCTCAATATAGGGCTTCGTCAATCTGTGTTCCATGTAAGTAGCTGCTTAACTACTTACATAGTATTGCTGGCCACTGTAGTCCATCCATTCGGTATTACACGCATTGTGGGGTTGTGGCCAAAGAGCTTGATTGATAAGTGAATAATTTATTGAAGTTGGTCTGGAATGGAATAATGTATTGTAAAAAAGAGATCTTTTTGTTCCAAAGTATCTAATGGTTTCTGTAGTATACTGTACCTTAAAAGTTCTGCTAGAATTACAATAGTAATAATTAAAAAAAAAACAATTCATTTTCACATCCTCTCCTCAAATCCTCCCACAATGTTAAAGTATAATATGTACGTATATAACATATTTATATATATGTATAACTATGTATAAAATAAACGTGTATGGATGTATATTAATTTATTTTACATATAGTATATTATATTTACTTTTTGAATGTATAATTCATGTATGTCTATTGATTTATTTTTACAATATTTCGTTTATGTTTACTTTGTTTGTACACTTTGCTTCCCTCAGGTATTTTTTTTTCTGCCTCTACTGCTCAAAGGTTTGCTGGTAGAGAACTCTTTAAGAGTTAAACTCGCCTTTGAACATAATTTATTTTAATTGAAATACATTTTTTTTTGTGTACAATAAAGAATTAAGAATTAAGAGGTATGTACACGAACGTAGCGAGCGCAGTAATAAAAAAAAAACAATTCACAGCTCTGCTACCAGTCTCCTTTAACCCGGAGACAAGGGTGAGGAGTAAGACCACGAGCAGGTAGAATTCAAGCCGTAGCCCCACCATTCACTTTCACGCAATCACTACTTCGTTCCGAAGCGTGATCGAAAGCCGACAGTGGAAACGCAAATAAAACTAAAACTTAATATTTAACTAAAATAAAGTGTCTAATGATCCGGATCACAAAGGTGCAGTCAACAAACGGTACAAAATCATTAATCAAACAACAATAACAAAATGCTGCAATTTTATACAAACCGGTTAACCGAACTTACTAAAACCGCACGAATCATCAAACACAGGAAGTCGGTACGAATATACCACGGTTCAAACTGCAAAATACCGCAATTTTAGACTAACCGGTTATTGGAACCGACTAAAACCTCATGGGTACAAACAAATCAAATCGTACAGTACTTTCAATTTTATAGCAAGCAAATACAAAGAAATATTTATTCAGACCTCCCGGCGGGTCAATCAAAATGAATAAACAACAATTCAAATTTAAACAGATTTTTAGCACGTACTTGATTCAATAGTCAAATTAAGCCGCAATTGCACCCGATCAAAATAGTCCAGGAAATATTTTAATTACAACAACAATTTCAAGTTTAAAGGTTAGAATAGTCCAACTTCAATTGCACCAAAGGCAAAACAATACCGATAAATTAACACCTAAAATGGCGGATTCTATCCGCGTGTTAAGTTTCAACTTGCACACCAAAATTAAATCAATCCGTTAATTATCGTTAACAATACACAAGCAAACAATTAAATGAAATATCCAGAAATGAAATATATATAAGTAGGTTGTTAACTAACCTTTTTCATGACGGCCCCGTATTCGGAACAAATGGCCCAGTGATAATGTACCTAATCTAATCCTAGTCTTAATGTATGTTGAGAATGCATTATACAATAGATTACAAAAATTATAAAGTATTTCACTTCCCTTTTTACTTGCGATCCACCGCTGCAATAGTTCCAAGTCAAACGAACGCGATGGGCGTATTCACTTAATTTTACAAAGAGATAACGATCTCGTTATTTAATGTTCACTAATTACTCCACATTCAACAAACCAAATCAAACCATGTTCTTCCAACAGCGCGGGGCAAAACCCTCCAAAAGCGCGAACACAGGGTCCACCAACGAGCCAACGAGCTCGGACCCTCACAAAGCGACGTCTCGATGTACTCCGCGCTCAACTCGCCATGAACAGGGCGTTATAGTTTACGTAAAATAATGCGCGTTCAAAAATCGTACCAATCATATTTTTTTCAAAAAAAAATATGATTGGTATTGGTCCTATCAATACGCGGTACCAACATCAAAACATAAATACGAATTAAAACTAAACAAGGTGGGTATAATAATTTTATTAGAATAAAACCTTAAACTGCTGACCCGATTTTGATGAAGCGTAAGATTTGCTGTTAAGTCAACACGTCCGCTTTTAGATTCAAAAACTTCATCGAAATCAGGTCAGCAGTTTTATGTTAATGTATGAGTAAATTTGGCATACCTTTTTTTCTTTTTTTCGTGCGGAAATCCCTTCGAATACCCCCCCCCCCGCCAGCCGGCGGGGGCGGTTATGTCGGGCTTGAACTTGAACCAACTAAAACCGCACGCCGTCTCGGGTCTACAGACGCCGGGGTGTAAGGTTGCCCATAGAGCATATCACTCGCACCCCGACTGATGCTGGGCCATCTCCGGTTTCGAGATGGCCACCTCGATACCTACTGGTCAATAACTGGCACACATTACAATGCCTCTTTCAGTTCTGCTTTCTCTATCAACTTATTTATATAAAATTATGCACATCCATCAAAGATTTTATATAAAACTTAACTTCATGACAAAACTTAAATTTTATGAGAAAAAAAATTTAAAAACTTACTGTACTCAATTAATTACCTTACGATAATAACAAATACTACACAGTATTTTTTTATTTTAGAACAAACATAGTTGGGTTTCAGTTAATTATAATTCCATCGTTTCATAAAGTTCAATTATTATAAACTTACACTATCACATAAACACACACAAAAACTGACGTATCATTCCTTCAATATTAGTTGCAGGTTGCAGCGTCTTAGATATTCACTACGATCGCTCTAGAAGGTAATCTGGTAATAGATAAAAAATGTCCAAGTTTTTTTATTGATAGAATGTTTTCCCACATACCTACCCATTTTGAAGGCCACTGTGGCGTAGCGGTAGTGCATTCGACTGCTAAGCCAAGGGCTCGATTCCCACTCAGTGCAATTATGTATATTTGCATTGGGCTGGGTGTTTCCATGTATAATATGTATTTATTTCCAAAAAAAAGTATTAAAGTATGTTTATTCGCATTCTAGAACCCATATGACAAGCTCTGCTTAGTTTGGGTCTAGATGGCATTGTGTACTTTGTCCTACAATATTTATTTATTGCCTCACGAATCTGGGTATTCCTAATGTAAATAATTAAGCAGTAAATTTACTTTTTCCTATGTGTTTAGCGTAGGGCCTTTTGGATTACCATTTCAATCCGATTTTCCTAGTAATATGCACACGGTTTCGCAACCCTTTTTTGACATTCGACATGTAGATATTGTAGATACTACGTTCATTTTGCAGAAATGAATCTTTTCATAAACTAACAAAGCACCGACTATTGCACAGTTATTTTTTTGTCAATAAACAAACTTCGTAGCTCAAAGATAATAATCCCACTAATATCATAAATGTGAAAGTTTGGATGGATGTATGGATGGATGTTCGTTACTCAATCAAGCCAGAACGGCTGAACGGATCTGGCTGAAATTTGGTACAGGGATAGATTATAGTCTGGAATATGGTATGGTATGGTATAGTATCACGGGCTGGTATCCGCAACTCCACGACAAGGCGCGGTTTTTGCGTGAGGGTGGGCATTTCATTCGATCCACCCCAACTCATTGAAGAACGCCAGCAAGCTATTCACGCTGCTGGCGGTCTCCCGGAGCGTACCTGTGTTTCCGAAGTACTTAACCCTGTATGTAGCGGTTGCAGGGCAGTGTAGGAGCACGTGTGCCGCTGTTTCTTCCTCTCTCATGCAGGCTCTGCAGAGAGGGCTATCGGTGATTCCTAAAATGAAAAGGTGTTTATTGAAGGAGCTATGCCCCGTGATGGCAGCTGTGGCCATGCGCAGTTGCCGTTTGGTCAGTTGTCGAAGACGCCTGGTCAGTCTATTTTCAAGCACAGGGAGTGCTTCCCTCGCCTGTCTGCAAACTTCCAGATTTATCCAATAGCTGTTGTGTTGATCTCTCGTTCGTTGCTTTACTATGGTTCGTAGGTATGCAAAGGGGATCGGTATTATGGGCTCAGATCCCATTACGACAATGTCAGATCATATCCTGGCAAGCTCATCTGCTGCATCATTGCCGCGCGAGCTGCTGTGGCCCTTAATCCATTGCAAGGTTATGTTGTTGAAGTGGTTTGATTCAATTTAAGATGGCACTCCAATATTAGTCCCGAGTTTATAGTGTGGCTGTTTAAAGCTTGCAGCACGGCCAAGCTGTCGGAGAGTATGCGTACTGAGTGGCCTTCCAGTCTCCTGGCCATTACCGCTGAGGCTGCCGGGTTATCCTCATGTATTCAGCTTGAAATACTGTGTTATGGGTCCCCAGCAGTGTTGAAATGGATATATTAAGGTCCTCCGAGAAATAGCCGGCCCCGGTGCCTGTACCAGTTTTTGATCCATCTGTGAAGAATGCGTAATTCCGTTGGGCATAAGGCCCCACAGCGGTGGTCCTCATGAAGTTGGATCTTGTATTTATCTTGTATTCTGGAATAGGATATAGGCAACTTTTTATCCCTTGAATAGGTTCCCATGGGAACGGGAACGAGGTCGAAATACGACCCGGACGGAGTCGCTGGCGTGTGAGATATAAATTGCATTTTTCTTTCAGATGCATATATCTCATTATACAGGTCATCCTTGCTGGCAAATAATTAATAATAATGTCACCTTATTACCTTCACTTCTTCCTGAAAAATTGAGTCCAGAGCCTGTCTCCTATAAGGGTTCCGTTTGAAGTGCACCTTTCAAAGCAAGAATTTCCTCGGTAACATTGTCAAATACCAAACCCACAAGTGGTATACCACCACGACCATATATATTATGAGAACATAGGAGTGTAGTGTCAATCAATTTCCGCCGGCGGTGATTTCGTAACGTCACGTGTCGAGTTCCCACGGAAGCCAAGCTACACGCCGCCCAGGGCTGTCATGTCCAACCACTTAAGTATTTAACGAAGTACATACCCTTAGCTTCAAACTTATTATCTAGCCTAAACAATTTCTAACCTGACGGCATGGAAATGGGCACGCATAAATAACGCTCCATGGCCGAGTTTGAGTATTAAATTGTCGGTTGCGATGTCGGTCGAGTGACGAATAAATTGCTCGCTCACTCCGTTTTGCTATGTTGGCCCAAGATCTTCGGGGCCCAAGCATACTGATAAACCTACTAATTGACGGACAAGGCTCTGGCGCAGGCTTCCCTTTCGGGTTGGGTGGTTATACGGCAGGCATTCCCTTGAAAGCCAAAATGAAATAATTGATGGAAAGTAGTTGAGCGGATCCAAAAAATCCACAGCTTGCCTGATTTTATACGATTACTGGTATTTATAAAACTAAACCCTTGTAACTTCATGGGTTTCACTAACATGTTATCAATCTATTACAGTTTTCTTACATAACCAAATGTCACAAAAATTATGTACCCATATGTTACAAAATATTTACCGAAAAAATCTAAAAACCGGCCAATGGAGAGTCGGTCTCGCGGTCGGATACCATAAAACGGCAAAAATCACATTTGTTGTATGGGAATAAATTAAATACTTATTTTAATTTCATTATTTATTTTAAAAGGGAATATACAACTAAATATTCTGTGCATACTAGCGGCGATAGCCCAGTGGTGTACGTAACGGACTGCCGTGACGAGGTCTCGAGTTCGATCCCCAGTCGCCCCGGGCACACACCTTTGACTTTTCGTAGTTATGTGTGTATTAAAAATGTAGATTATCGCTCGCTTAGTAATGTGCCCGGTAGATGGCAATATGCTCGCCCCCTATTACATTGGGGCCTAAACATAACTGGCGAATCGTGAGTGTGTAATACACCTCTGCCCTACCCCTTCGGGGATATAGGTGTGAAGTTATGTTATGTTATTCTGTGCATATTTCAAGCGTCTACCTGTAGCCGTTATTAATATCTAGCAAAAAATGACAAAAAAATCACGATTGTGGTATGAAGCCCCACTTAAATGTGTATTTTGACTTGAACTCAGACTATAAACTTTGTGATTACGAAATAACAGTTATGAAAGTCCGTAGCTATATTTACATTTAGTACCAGGTTTACAAGGCAACAGGCAGAACCAGCCATAAAAGAACCAGGTAATAAAAACTTACGGCTATTCTTTTTTAATCGCCATCAATTACAATGATTGTGTTTACTAATGAATTACATCATTATGTAAGGAGTTGCCACCATATCATCATGCACTCGTGTATTACTCTAATTATTATATTATTAAGTTAATTTGGTGTTAACACACCTAGACGGTTACATTTTAGTCAACAATTCGAACATCTATTTATTTTCGTTTTCTACGGCATAAGTGTCCCAAAATGGTGGTAAAAGTCAGGACCAAAATAACAAGATGACAGTCCCATAACTGCTACTACAGGGGCTAGCAATTAATTCCGTTTACATTTAAATGTGTACTTTCTTTACATAGAATGACTTTTAATGATGATTAGCCAGGCAGTGTCAGTAACCCGTAAGAGAACTCTGATATTGTCGGTGTAGTAGTGTAAGATATGATCCACATATCTTTTTAAAGCATATTAGTGACCGAAATTTCCGTATTCCGCCTAACTACTCCAGGTAAGCTTATTTGCTTGAGTTAGGAATGGCTTCACGTCAGTAGTGTAATGGCTATTATTCGAACCTGGGACCTCCCGATCATAAGGCCGACTCCTGAACCATTAAGCTTTCATCTGGCGAGCTAAGTGCTGATCACCATGCACCAGTGAAAATCCGATGAATGTAACAAGGTTCTCACGTTTTATTCGATAAAATTCTTCGAGTAAAACATGATAACGCAGTTCAGTTTCATGTTGATTTCGGTTGGTGAAACTCGTTCTTAGTTACGTTACTAAAGATGCTTGCGTTACCTTTTATCATATCCACATTATGATATTTTATGAGTTTTCACAATTACGCGTATTAAAAACACATCGATACTCAACTGTATTTGCTTTTGAATTTTCAAGTAAAAACATTTCTCAATTCTACGCAACGAATAATTTATGAAACTAAAAAACTACAAGAAATCAGAGAGTGAATAATTTTATTTTAAACCGGTCATTTTATTTTGTCGTACGTAAAATTGTTTGGGAGCTAATGATACCTACTCAAGATGATTGTCCGCGGATCGTCGAGGCCGGTAATGAAGCCGTATTTAAGCTTTGGTCCTATAATCAAAATTGAATTATCCCAGTTGACATTCTTGCTTCAAAAAACATGCTTTTTCTTTTCCGCTCCAATTCTCTTACGATAATTTGAATATTTAATGTTAGTTTTTGTCTACGAGATGTTTTGTAGAAGCTTCATACAGCTCTATCAATTACTTTGCAGTACCTAATGATGATACTGGTGGAATTACCGAGACTTGCCATTTATATGAATGTGGCCGTTTATTAAAGCGATATATTATGTGAGTCTATTAAAGTCACAAAGGAATAAACTCTTTTATTGGGTGTTTAATTTACCATTAAAACGATTAACGATGAAATACGAGTATGTATTCGCAATACTTGTTGACTTCTTGATAAAGGCTATAGATATACATTATATATTTATTTGTTCTGAGTGACTGACACAAACCGTTGTGCCTAAAAACAGTTGATGTAATATTTTTGGTAAGCATTAACCAAGAAACATTTTTTTCGATTTCATCCCGTATACATATGAATGTGAAAGTCCGTCATTTTCGATGTAAGAAACCCTACCTATAATACATACATCATTGTTAGGCAGGGACAATAGAGCAAACATACCTCTACACTTAAATCTTCTATACATTTCTCTAAACTGTTCTCCTAAATAATTGGCAGATGTATAAATAATACGTTCGTCTTCTAGCCCATCGATTTCTTCAATACTCATTTATTCTACGAGTGCAAACTACTTCAGCATACCTTCTTTAGTAGCTATAGATTGACTAGAGTAAGTTCTCGTAATACTATACAAATTAACTAGCCTTGCTAAAAAGTAGGACTATGAATTGGAACCTTAGCAAGTGAATGGTCATACCACCATTAAAATGTCACAATAGTAATAAAATTGAAAACGCTGATCTTCCTAAAATAGTTGACTTACCGATTGCCCAATAGAAAGTTTCCTTACTAATCCTACGAAGTAAAGATTTAAAAAAGTACATTATATTCTGCTTTTAAACTTATCATCTAATTGCTTCCGAAGGCTCAAGCGCGAACTGCTTCACCTTTCGTACAAAAAGTCGATCAATCACCAAATCAAGGCGTCATTAACACGCGTTGCATTATGTTCAATAAACCAGGCCATCCAGACCCACTTCACTGGTAAAGATTTTGATCTATTAACTGGATGACAGTGCAGTACTCACGGTGCGGGCAACTTTAGCGCCAGCCAATATAAGGAGCCACTTTTGAATAGGTGGGTACTTTTAATACAAATTTAATTAACTAGGTTCAGGCCTATTCTGTGTCGTTTAAAAAGACCTTTGTTGAGGTACCGTGTAATGATTTTAAGCGACCATAAACGACTTCTGTTTGGAAATTTAATAACAAACGTTTCGGGTGCGTATTGTCCGCTTTGTAGCTCTTACTTCCTTAAATGCGGCGATGATGATTAATTACTTATCATTGTTTTGCAATATGAGTCCTTTTAAACGGTGTACAACAAAAACTTGAACGAATTATTCGACACCTTGTTCGTGTATTGTAAATGTTTATGCACTTTCTCTCCCGTTTGTGGCGTGTTAAACTTTCAATTTACGCACGTTGATCGTAGTTGGGGCTGTAGGACTCATTATCATAACAACTAACGTTTGTTACAGTTTAAGAATACCGTGTTTATATAATATACTGCAAACATAGTGTTTCTACAAAAACTACTGGGACTTGTCTGAAGGGTTTTGTTAATATGGCATTAGTATTTTATAATAAATAAGCAATTCCGGTTGCGACCGAAACATGAGGTGTAGTCTATACTACCTTTTATAAAATTATGAATTTGTTGTACATTGGAGATATTAAGAAGAAAGTTAAAATTATGTTAAATGAGCGATTTAGAACACATTTTTTTGGTATTAATGTCTGTTTTTCTGTTTATCTGTTTGTTCGCGATGGATGCAACTTCTGACCGAATTTTACTGCGGCCTCCGACCTCCGCGCGGGTGTAACCGCGGGCATTAGTAGATATAAAAATAACAGTCAAGAAATCGCGATGTCATATATTTCTCTATAACCAATTTCATTTAATAAATTTGATCCTATAAAAGGATAACATTCACTTAACTGCTGCTGTTTTGAAGTCGTTATCTTAACTATTGTGCAAAGCTTATTTCGAACAAACTAAGCCGTAAATAACAAGCAATACAAAACATTAGATGATGTGGAACGATCAGGCGTGAGGCATATCGTGTGTATGTGCGCCGGGAGCGCGCATGAGTTTCACACAAATAATATATATTTTGCAACAGTTTCAGTGCCTCACACGATACGCCGATACGCCTCTGCCTAGGCAACGCCAGTAATAGGTCCCGGTCATGCGATTGCCTAGCCGATTTAATTATCACGAAGTGATCAGCCGGCCTACTGCAATTTAGCTATCAATCATTATGAGTACGGCTATTGGCATGTGTACATATTTGTTTAGTGTATTGACACACTAGATGAAATTACAGTTACTGTATGTCAAAATGTATATGTATGTACATATATGTAAATGTTCAAATGCTATTTACAATTGCAATTATATATTGCATATATATATATATATATATATATATATATATACATAGATTTAATCACATCTAAGGGTTAGGGAGAGACCACAGGTTTCCACTTGCTACGATTTTTGGCACTGTAGATCGCTAATATTCCATGAACTTTGAAGTTATATCGATATGACCTGTTCGTGACAGCCTATCCCTAACTTTCACTTGTTCAGGGGACTCTAACTGATTAGGTTGAAATATCCGAAGAATAAAACGCACGTCTGATAATACAGATAATCTTGCAGATAATACCGCCAGCGAGGAAATGAACCGTTTTACCAGCAATTTCCCCTGATTTTCTATTCTTGAGTTCCTATTTTCATCACCACGTATTTGAGAGTGATTTCAAATAAGTCGAGCCTTCATTTATATCAATTTGATAGTGCTATCCAGCGATCCTATTTTCCTCACCAATAAAACTTTACCTATTGAGACATATTTTAACTTATCTATTTATTATTGTTGCAGAACAATCATTATCTTCTAAGATGTTGTGGTCAATGATGATGATGAACTTATATACATTTACTTGCACACCATTTGTTACACATGTCCGCCCCGCGCAACGTCATGCCGGCCGTAGAGTATCGGGCGGATTGACGCACGCGGGCTACTACACAATTTTTTTTTTAAATACCCCTGATATAGCTAAGTACCCTCCCGACTTATTCACCTATCAAACAAAAAAAAACAAACAAAGTCGGTTCATCCGTTCGGGAGCTACGTTGCCACAGACAGGTGAAACTTGAACACGTGAAACACCCCGTGGTTCTTGCATCAGGGGTTAAAAATGGCATCATGCACCGGGCGGGTGCATTTTTGTGCGTGACGCCTTGGGGAGCGGAAATATTCTATATTCTTAAGAGATCTTAATAATCTTTATTAGTTTACAATGCTTTCATACGTGTTTATACTAAGTTTTATCATAATCCGAAAGGGAGTGGATTTTTCTTTATTGATTTCAATTGTAAACATATCTAAATACACAGAGAATCAACTAAAATCATACTTCAACCATATGCTAATGAACAAAATAGATGGCTCTGTAAATATTTCATGACGATTGAAAAAATATACAATTTTTGTAATTTTCAGTTCTGTCGGCACTACCGGAGTGCGTGCTTATACATCAACACGCTCAATACATTATAACATCCATATAACGTCTTACATTCAACCTATTCGGTGAACTGGTCCCATACTTAATATTAATGATATTAATTATTAAAATATTACATGCAATTCAGATTTTTACGTTAAGGCAACCCTTAATATTTCTTAAATAGCTTTTGCCAAACTCATTTACTGCCTGATTTCATATACTGAAAGCTTTAATTTACTGTTACCATTTTAATAAGCTTATGAATATTATCGCAATGTACTCATCTAAGTCGAAATAATTACATACACAAAATGTAGCGTTCGCTTTTACAATTTCGGATCACGCCAAGTTTGCGGAATTAATAATCACTTAAAACCTAAAAAAGTCAATTTTACTAATATAACCTATCTTACTGTTCATAAATGCGAAAGTTTAGATGGATGTATGTATAGATATATGGATAAATATCAGAATCGCTGAATGGATCACGAATAAAATTTGACATAGCACAAACTCTTTATTCCGGGAAAAGATCTATAATTCACTAGGGTGAAGCCGTAAGCAACAGCTACTACTTTTATTAATAAGAATCACAATCAATATAAAATTACTATAAATAAAAAATATTATAATTGATTTTACCTATTAAGGTATTGTGGCGCGAAGTTAATGTCAAGTTGAACCTAACTTTTTACAAGGCTTCGCCATTTTCGTCGGTAAGCTTCAGTCTTATCAAGACATAAAGACCCTTATGAATTTATCTTGAATGGCGTTGACAAAAATGTGAATATAAATAATGTGTTGAATAATGCAGCGTGTTATCGGTATGGAAGAGCAGCCGAGAGGGTAAAAACGTTGAGCAGCCGCGCGCTTGCCGACGGAATGCCGTAGCGCCGTTTTTATGTAATTGTCCCGATGCACGCACTCATCCATTATCTAACTTACTTAGGCACAGAAGAATAAGTTACTTTTTGTCTACCCATCAAATCATAAGCAACTCCATAAGTTGTCACTGATGCAGACCGCTGGAATCCTGTACCAAAATAAGTGGCGATATTTGGAGTTCTCGTAAATAATATATTATTCTGTATTGATTTCGGTATCTGCAAGTATATCACTGCGTTCGGTTCTCTATAGTATTACCTAACTTTTTATCCATAATCTAAGTGCCATATTTCTTTTTCTAATCATCATTTGCCCGAACCTGATGTCACATGCCATAAAATTTGAATCCCTAAATACAATATACCCTAAACTAGTTTGTTATAAATATTGCAATCAATAATATACAAAAGACTTAAAAGCCATTTTCATAAAAGTTAGGTATAAATTCAAATTATTTAATGTTTATTTATTCTAACAATGTATTACAAAGTCTCGCCTCTACGCGCCTACGTGATTTTAAATTACACTGTAGGGGTAGAACGAGACTACGTGGAGTTAGATTTACAGCAATTTGGTTTTTGTCATGACTCCGGCGCTACGGGTCGTCGGCGGTCCCACGCGTGCTAATCGTCGCGACGGCATTCACTCGCTGGCTCCTGCTCCTAAGCACGTGGGTAGGCTCGCCCTTACGCGCCTACATGTTTTTAAATTACACTTTAGGGGTAGGTCAGGCAAGACGACGCGGAGTCGGATTTACAGCAATTCCTTTCTGTCACTAAAACCAAAATTTTTAGCTAATATTTTAGGACTAATAACATTATTATTATGAACATTCGGAATAATATACATTATATAGTATAACTAAGTAAATAAGTATGTTCATATTAAGAAGGTACATACAGGAAATATGACTTTATTTCATACAAAATTTGGAGATTCCGTTATTATAGTACTCGATATTATGACAGAAAAGTTTTAGAAGTAAAGATAATTATGTAAAAAAGTCAAATTTTAGATAATTATGGTTAGTGAATTTTATAGTAACCCTGTGTGGATTATGATTTTCGGATAAATCATTGTAGGAAAAAAATATGACTACCAAGCGTTCATTGTAAATATGTAACAGTTGTGATTAAACAGATAAATGATAATTAAGATGCATGTCTCGTCACCAGCAGGCTTCGTTTAGCCGATGTCAGTGATTCTGTAATTACTATTAAAGCTAATTTATAGCTTTCATTGTTTCTTAGCGTTGAGACTGATTATCAATTTTTTTGTTTCGATGTAAGTCCACTGTAATTTTCAATGTAGAGATACAAAGATAGTTGTGCAGTTTTTAGTATTACTTTGAATTTTATTACTATTCAGATAAGGGCCAGGAAGCGCTACTAAGCATAGTGTGGGATGAATCAATGATCGACAAACCTCTTGCGTTTACTCACGTTTAGCACTCAATGAAATTGCATCAATCAGTATCGTGTCGCTATTGCGGGTATTTTTATTCGAGTCTCTAATTTGATTTCGTGTTTTCTTTTATTTCCTTCAGCAATGAGCAGGTGACAGGCCGTCATTCTTTTTTGTTCACATTTTCGTACCTAACCGGATATTGCATTGTTAGCGGAATTGTATGTACGCAGTGACATAATTTTTTGTGATAATACCTACATAATAAAACTTGTATGGGTGGCAAATAACAGACTATAGTTTGCACAATGTATGTAGTGTTGCAGATCTGCTTTTCATAAAATAAAATTTATTAAATGAAGGTTAGGATTATTCAAGGCAGATATTATTTATCCACATTTCACCAACTTTATTGCATGGTGTCTCTTAATAGGACCTCGTTTTCGAACTCCACGTTACTGGAAATGTCAAAACAATAATCGTAATGTAATACTTTGCCCAACCTTACAATCGAAATCAGGATCTCACGATCCCACGCAAATAAGCATTTTCTCATATTAAGCGAGCACGTAGTAAGTGAATTTTGGTACCTTTTTTTTATGTGCGGAAACCTCCACGGGCTTCACCCCACCGGAGCTAACGGTAAGATGGGTATGTCGGACTTGAACCGACTAAAACCGAACGGTGTCCCTCTTGCGTCAGCCATGTGGTACGGGGAATTCTCCAAATGAAGAACGTACGTCCTGAGAAGTAGCTGACGACCAACTAAATTTTGCATACATTTTTGGCAACAATTTGAAATAGAACTAGGCTTTCGAACTTAAAACTCCTAAAACTAGATTTCGCCTGTGAAAATCCGTTCTGCTAAACTGGGTTCTTATGTATTATTAAATGAAATTCATTGAGTAATTTAAATGTAACGCAGTTTAATTCGGCTTAATCCTGATTCTTATCTTAGATGAATACATTCAACCGCATCATGGGGTTCTTGACAAGACTAAGAAATAATAGGTCTTTACCAATGAAATTGCCAAAATTTTCTTATAAATTCATGAGTTCGTTATTTCTGTAATTTAATAGCTATTTCCATTATTTATATTTTGTTTGAAAATTGATTTCAAGAGTTTACAACTCTGAATTAAATTTTGGTTTTATTGGCCGCTTGACAAAATTAATTCGATTTTCAAAAACAGTACTTCCTAAATGCTTCATTCATCATTTTGATGATAAATTTCGTATTACTTAACAGCTGTCACTTTTCAAAAATTTTATAAAAGTTACTGTTTGTTAGCTTAATGTTGTCTCATTCATACACAAAAAAAATCATAAAATTTGGATATGTCATTCCTAAAAAAAATGCAAAAATGTTAGTACTGAAAATTGGGTTTCCTCCAATTTCTTCAAGAAAAACGGCAATTTCTTCCCAACTACAACATTTTGACAAATCTTGTTCTCCAGGTCGGGCTCTGATGTACCATAAAGCCGACTTCACCTGTGAGCCGGGACACATGTTGATTAATGGACGAGGTTCTGGCATAGGCTTTCTTCTCGGGGTTGGAGGGTCAGAAGGCAGTTGCTTCCCTTAAAGTCAAGATGAGCCACATCAAAATAAAAATAAGTGAGCAGATCCGTTGCTACAAGGCTTTGGATGTGACCGAGGCTAACGCGGCGATGATGATGAAGCCTAATTGGCCTAATGGCTTATGTGGTATTCAGGGCCTAATGATAGACCGAAGATATTTTTTTTTTGCCTAACTTAAACTTATTCGACTAGTTCTATTTCTAATTTAAGGTTATGTTTTATTTTTAGGTACCCTTCGGCCACCTGGATTGATCGGTGGCAGCAAGCCCAAGGTGGCGACACCAGCTGTGGTGTCTAAGATAGAACAATATAAAAGAGAGAATCCTACGATATTTGCCTGGGAGATTCGGGAACGACTTATATCTGAAGGTAAGCATAAATAACTAAAATATACTTTTGCTTGCACTCTCGGTGATGTAGCAGTTGAAAGTGCGACTGCTGTGCATGAATTCCCGGTGTTCGATTCCTGAGTCAGAGTTTTTTTTAATGGATTTCTGTTAAGACACTCTTGGTAACAGAAAACAATCTCGACTAAATACTGGTTGACTGCAGTTAACACCTAACCTGGCTAAATGTCAACGTTAATACAACTTTTTTTTTCTCTTTAATACAATTTTTTTTTTCACTCTCCCATTCGGTAACCGGATGGGTATACCCACTAAACCCCACGGTGTGCCATACTCTGCGCCTTGTCAGGAGGGGCCTAAAACTATGCAGGAATACTTCTATGGTGGCTCCCCCTACCGCGTGCCCACTGACGTGGGCACCACACCTTTCAAACTCTCAGTTGGTCGACGTAAAGGCACACATAGACGTCGTCCCCATCGCGGGTGTCTAGACCAGCGGCTTACCCAGTCCCTCACACCCTCGGCCACGCTGAGGGCGGCATGAAGCGCAAATACTCGCGCCGCCGCCACCCGGCTCGCCGGCGACGGTTTGGATCAGCAAGGAGATCTCCTTCGCTGATCCGCTCTGCGCCTTCCTTCTGCGAGATGACGTCCTCGTAAAAGGATGCGAACGCGGTGAAATTCCTGTCGCTGGCGGCCATGGATCGGACGATGGCTGCCAACGACGATCACTCCCTATGTCTGCAGTGAGGGCCCGGCGCTGCGACGCCCAGGCTGGAGCCGTCGTGCATATTCCAGACACTTGAATGGTATCAGCCGTATGTTCGTATATCGTACTATCAATAGATACAACAACACTTCGTCTGTCGAAGACCAGAAAAGATCGGGGCGGCCACGTGCTGTTAGAACTACAAAGTACAATGCTGTTAAAGCTAGACTTCATCGAAAACCCATAAGGAAGCCAAAAATTATATCGCCAGAAATGAAGATGCCCGCTAGGACTCTGTCACGTATTATAAAACAAGACCTGAAGCTCGGTGCTTATCGTCGATATACAGGACATGCCCTAAATCAATCTATACGATTAAAGAGAGTGGATCGATCAAAGCGCCTTCTGTCGCGATACGCACGTGAAAAATACAGAAATATCCTCTTTACCGATGAAAAAATTTTCACGATTGAAGAACACTACGGAAAATGAGGAAAATTAGGAAATAAGAAAAATGATAAAGTGTACACTCACAGTTCTAAGAAAGCTGCTCAAGTGGTCGGAAAGGTAAAACGTGTCTTATCAGGGAGTCAAAAACCTACATTTTTGTGAAAAAGGAGTGAAAACTTCAGCAAAAGTGTATCAAGATAGTGTCTGGGGTCATGTTGTGAAATCTCTCAGCAATACACTTTTTAAAAATATACCGTGGAATTTACAGCAGGACTCTGCTCCTGGTCACAAGGCACGAACTACCCAAGCCTGTCTAGGAACCAACGTTCCGGACTTTATAAGAGCTGAAGACTGGCCCTCATCTAGCCCAGACCTCAACCCTTTAGACTACAAGTTATGGTTAGTTTTAGAAGAGATGGCCTGCTCTAAACGACACGGCGACATTGAGTCTCTTAAAAAATCTTTGGAGCAAGCAGTGCCAAAATTTCCTTTGGAAACAGTGCGTAAATCCATAGATTCGTGGCCAAACAGATTAAAGGCCTGTAAAAAAGCCAAAGTTGGCCATTTCGAATAAAATATATTTCTATTTTTTGCTAAGACTTTAATAAATATGTAGGTATACATTTTAATAATATTACATTACTTCATTTTAAAAAATTGCTTTTTCATTTATAACAAAGCTTATGGCTGGACTAGGTATACAATAGGTCTTTACCTATGAAATTGTCGAAATTTTCTTACAAATTCATAAGTTCGTATTCCTGTAATTTAATAGCTATTTCCATTATTTTATATTTTGTTTGAAAGTTGATTTCAAGATTTTACAACTCTGTATTAAATTTTGGTTTTATTGGCCGGTTGATAAATTAATTCGATCTTCAAAAACAGTACTTCCTTAATGCTATCCGTTTGATGATAAATTTCGTATTACTTAACAGCTGCTGTCACTTTTCAAACATGTAATAAAAGTTTCTGTTTGTTAGCTTAATGTTGTCTCATGCATACACAAAAAAAAACATAAAATTTGGATTTGTCATTCCTAAAAAAAATGCAAAAATGTTAATACTGAAAATTGGGTTTCCTCCAATTTCTTCAAGAAAAACGGAAATTTAATATAATATATAAATATATGAAAGGAACGTAAAAATAGAATAGAACGTAAAAATAAAAATAGAACGTGTATTCTTAATAGAAATAGCCCTCACCATTAGATATATATATATATATATATATATATATATATATATATATATATATATATATATATATATATATATATATATATATATATATATATTTGATGAAACGGCGATTTAAATCTATGCACCATTCGTGCATAAATGTCTTACTAGCATGATGATGAAAAATGTATACCTAGATGATAATGTATAATCAATTATTGTGCAGAACAATTTTCTGAGGTAATCGTAGGATCTCTCGAGCAACTCAACGCAAGCATCCGGTTTTCCACGTATTCCGTGTATTCTCAGATCATTGAAACAAACAAACAATTATAGGCATTAAGCTTGGTTCGTAGTTGTTTCCTATGCGTGTGCCATGAATGCCGCGGGCATTCACGACGAACAGGGCTCGAAGTAACTGTGATCATTGATCGCGGACCCGCTAAACTAACGCAACGCACACATTGATGAGTTGTTATTTTTTAAATATTCTTTTTTTTTAACTTGAAATTAAAATTGAATATTTGAATTATTATAAAATAATTCAAAATCAATTTGTATAGCATAAATAAATTATAATACAAAACAGTGTCTGAAACGACAGAGCATCATAATTGTATATCTATATTATTGTATCAAATTTTTGAGAGGCGCAATACTACGATAAGGTGCAATATTTTGTGGAATAAGATTTTCTTTTAAAACGGCTTCTCGTATAGTCTTAATCATCTTATAATCTTAAGGTACCAATATGCTAACATCAGTAAACAAAGTATGGATTTATGGGACGGCGATATATATTTATTTATAATTTGTAAATATATTCTTCGACATTCTACACAGTACTGTATATTATTACTAGCTGAGACAGCCCGCGCAGTGGTCGGTTATCGGTTTTTGGTCATATCTTCGGTTCTACTGAACCAATTACAATCACATATACGGTAGATTTTAAGTCTGATCAAGACCTTAATATAGAAAAAAATTGCATTGAAATCTGTTCAGTAGTTTTTGCGTCTATCGGGAACAAACAGATAAAGAGACAATCAGACAAGAATGCCAAACATATTTTTGTGTTCTGAATCGTGCATCATACCCCAGTGATTCTTTTTTAATATCTCCAATGTACAGACACAACTAATTTAGAATTTTATGATAGTATAGACAACTAATTTAGATTTTTGATAGTATAGATAAATAATTATGAGTGTCTATATTTTTTTGTATGTAAAATGGCGTGTTTTTTTTTAGTAAAAATATTATAGATAAAGTTAAAAACAAATTTAAATCCAAATTGTTACAGCGGTTTCCGAGATAGTAGCTATCTACTTGTTTAATAGTATTAGATATTATAATAAGTTAATTATTATATCATTTACACAATATTATGTTCATCAAATTCCACGAGACAGTTTTACCATCTCTACTCTAGGTAACTATTCGCACGTTGTGTATAGGTGTATAAACTGTTTCGAAATCACAGTAGGCTAGTTAATACGCTTTGACATAATGTATTAAATTCACCTTACCTAATGTTACACAGGTGGAAACCAATGTACAACTTAATGGACAGTTGTTGACACTTGTGGAATCAACCGTGTTCTTAGGTTTAAGTATCGATGCTAAATTACAGTGGGGATCACATATTGAAAAAATTGCTAGTAGGTTAAGTTCTACTTCCTACGCTGTGAAAAAGATTAGGACTTTAACAGACATAGATACCGCTAGAATAGTTTATTTCAGTTATTTCCATAGTATTATGAGCTACGGCATTCTCCTTTGGGGTAATGCCGCAGATTTAAATACAATCTTTGTACTGCAAAAGCGGGCGGTGCGGGCAATTTATAAGTTGGGCCCAAGAGTCTCCCTCCGAGAAAAGTTCAAAGAAATAAACATTCTAACTGTAGTTTCCCAATATATTTTTGACAACTACAACAAGCTTCCTTGTGAAATGAAGAATCTACCTCTTCATAAATTTAAAAGCCAAATTAAAGGTAAACTCTGCCAAAAATTCTATTATAAAATTCAAGACTATTTAGACGACAAACAAGGTTGGATATGAACTGTTTGCTCTCTCTCTATGCTACTCAAACGAAATATTATACTTAGGTTAAGTAAATATGTTTATAAATAGACCAAAAAAAAACAGCCCGCTGAGTTTCTTGCCGGAGTCTTCTAAGGACGGGCCGCGTTTGGAACCGGTGGTCCATTTGCCAAACATTAGATTAATTTTTATTTTTTGACGTTTTGTAAGTCCCGTATTTATGGTCTATACAGAATAAATGGTTTTTGACCTTGACTTGACTTTGATAACTATTGATTTTATAAACACGATTTCTCCACATATATATATATATATATATATTTCACCACCGATTTTACGATTTCTTCTCTATAGTATAGCGGTGGAGCGTTCGGCTGCTACATCAGGATAGATTCGATTCCCGCTCTGTGTATATATATTAATCTGGGTGTTTCTATGTATTAGATATTTACAAACAAAATGTATCTAATTATGTTAGTCCGCATTCTAGAACCCATATTACCAGGTAAGTTATAGTTAATTTGGATCTAGATAGCGTTGTATAGAATATCTTGAAATATTATCTTTTTATATGTTAAATAATAACTAGCCTTAAAACTAAAATTTTCATCGCGTAACACCAGTAAGCTACCTACTTATGTTGCATGGGCAGGTTGCGTGCGCACGCGCCGGCGATATGGAGCCTACTTGTCTGATCATCGAATTACCTATTATACAAGTCATGTTATTAAAATAATTTATGGCAATTTTCAGGTCGCTATTAGGTAGATGTTCTTGGGTTTTGATAACGGCTAAACTGAGCAATGACGTGCAAATTCTAGAGTTAATTGGATGCTGCGTAGGTATTGTTTATCTTATGTTACTATATTTAGTCTATTATAAGTGCGAAAGTATGGATGGGGGGATGGATGTTTGTTATTCAATCAGGCCAGAACGACCTAACGTATCTCAATGAAACCTTAACAGCGATAGACTATAGTCTGGAATAGCAAATAGGGGTTAGTTTTATCCCGAGAATACATTTCTGTGGGTAATGGGAACGGCATCGGTGTTCCGTTTGGAAAAGTTAAATTATCATTAAAGTAGCAGTAGCATGACATATGTAGCATGGATTTTTTCTAACTTTATAAGAAACCGTATACCATCCTCCACCGCCGGCCATTACCCCCCCGCCGGCCAGCGGGGGTGGTAAGTAAAATCAAAAATATTATCAATTTAGAACAGAAGAATCTTATTAGTTTGTTAAAATAAAAACCGGTTAAGTGCGACCTGGCGCACTAAGGGTTCCGTACAAAACTGGATTGAGGAGTGAACTTAACGTTGCTGTAGCGCTTCTAGTCTTGACAGATATTTTTTTTTGTGTTATGGATAACTACATATTTACGACTTTCGGGATTTTCCCTTAACTTGTATAAAAGCTATAGTAATATTCTAGCTCAACGGGAATTACCCTATATATATTTTTTTTTTGTTTCCCTTGCGATTGCTTAAATATGCTGGATAAACGGCTACACTTTTTGACTGCGTTGATGTAGAACTTTGATTTTTATACAACTGTATATAACTACAAGACGTTTCAGACTTAAGTATTTCATATAAATTTCAACTTGATATCTCCACTTGTGAAAAATTTCTTTACAGGCAGACATACAGATATTTTTTTTGTTATGTGAATACCACAATATTTACGATTTTCGGATTTTGACGTGACAACGTCTTATAATTCGATGGAGTCGGCTGCACGCACGAAAGAACATGACGTATGCGGCGTTACCTCGTATGCGGCGTTATCTCGTATGCGGCGTTATCTCGTATGCGGCGTTATCTCGTATGCGGCGTTACCTCGTATGCGGCGTTACCTTGCTCTAAGGCGTTCCATTTAATATGACGTTGTCAAGTTTAATTATCGTCAGTAAACCGACTTTACAGACAACCGATTTTTTTTTCTTCACTTGTCTTATAAGACCTTAGATACTTGTTGTCAAATTTCATGATTCTAGCCTACCCTATAGATTTTGATGCCCTTGCATTTGGTGAAGTTTGCTACATAAACGACTATACGTTTTGATTGCTTTGACTTAGAAGTTTGATATTTTTACAGCTTCAAGGCGTTACAGACGTGCACAATTGGTTATACATTTTAACTAAATGCCTTCAAGCGTTCCAGAGAAAAAGGTCTTGAGAGACAGACGGACAGTGAATAATTATAATACTATGAGGGTTTCGTTTTTCCTTTTGGGGTACGAAACCCTAAAAATGATAATAAAAAAATTATACAGAATAAAAGATCTCAAAATACAAATAACTATTCCAATTATAATGTGATGCATCACAAGGTGGCCACCCTAAACCTACATCTGGGTCGCAAGTCCCAGTCGCCGTCATGGTGTTCCTCTCTGTACCACGCTATGGACCCGGCGACCGCACGGTGAATCCATGGAGTGCTGAGAATCGGATCCCTCTCTCTTAAAGGAAGAGATCCGAAACAAATATGTAGAAAACGTAAATGGATTGATATGTATATTTATCGATGGAATCTTACTGGTAATTTAACCTCAATTAGCAACAAGGTAAATATTAACAAAAATAGTCTCATATCAGGCTGAATAAAATGTGAGCGCTTTGTCTACACAGTAACTGAACACTTATCTAATTATAGGATTAAAGTATTTGAGTAATGAACTTCAGATGAGTGTCAAATGGTTTTTGGGAGGGAATAGGCAAAGCCATTGAAGTGCGCGCCCGAATAAGGCCTGTTGGCCTGATAGTTTTGTAAATGGCCGTCGGATTATCGACAGCGGATATAATGTAATTTGAGAACATCTATTGGATTTTGTGACTATGTGCGAGCAAAACAATGCTTTAGGTATTATATAACCAATAAACTTGATTATCTTGGTTATATGAGAAGTTTGACTAGTTACATTTT
Source organism: Cybosia mesomella (assembly GCA_946251805.1). Lineage (NCBI taxonomy): Eukaryota > Metazoa > Arthropoda > Insecta > Lepidoptera > Erebidae > Cybosia > Cybosia mesomella. The sequence continues at coordinate 17,408,892 of OX276392.1, forward strand.
AACAGTTGCTCAATATCATATAGTACCTACCTTTAAATACTAGTAGCAAAAGCGGTTTCGTGTTGCAAATAATCGAAAAGCAATATTTTTTCAGCTCACAAGTGTCACTTAAATGGATAATAACGCGCACAACCACGCCTTAATAAAAAAAATGGCAATGATATTTCTGTAAAACATGCTAGAAATAATATGTGTCTGTAGTTAGCACAGACAGTATATTATCTGACATATTATAATTATCGTTGCTGCTAGAAAGTTTGATTTTAACTGTTCCTTTTACCTTTTTTTTTTTTTTTTTTTTTCGTGCGGAAATCCCTTCGGATACCCCCCCGCGTGCCAGCGGGGGCGGTTATGTCGGGCTTGAACCGACTAAAACCGCACGCCGTCTCGGGTCTACAGACGCCGGAGTGTAAGGTTGCCCATAGAGCATATCCCTCGCACCCCGACTGACCCTGGGCCATCTCCGGTTTCGAGATGGCCCCCTCGGGTTTGGGAACCACGGTGTCCCCGTCTTGCCCCGGTTTGGGGGAGGGGCGCTAGTCGCCCCACCGTCCCGGCCTGCTTCTGCTGGGGTGACAGGTGGCCTCACCCGCCACCCCCAGGCCTGCGCTCATGGAGGACGGAGGTCGTTAAGCGACCTCCGGCGCCTGAGTTGCCTGCGACGCGCGGCGAGCAAGTTGCGGGCTCGGCGGACCGGGAGAGTTCTAAGTCTCTCCCGGGCGCGCTCCGCCACCTCTTTCGCGAGCATTACATGCTCGCAGAAGGAGGCGGCGGCGGCCCACGCGCTCGCGCTCCGCACCATTGCCGCAATCATGCTGCCGAGCGAGAGGACTCCCACCCCGATGGCTGCCACGAGGTCACGCCTCGGCGCCTCCCACGCCGGGCAGTCCGCCAGCGTGTGCAGCCCTGAGTCCTCGCTCGCGTCGCAGTGATGACACTCAGGCGTTGGCTCCTTCCTGATCCGATGCAGGTGGTCCCCGAAGCACCCCTTCCCTGAGATCACCTGCGTCAGTCGGTAGGAGAGGCTTCCGTGTCGCCTCTCCAGCCAATCCTCCATGATGGGCCTTACCGCCGCTATTGCGGCGTGCCCTGCGCTTGGTTGCCCAAGTCGTTCTTTCCACTCCACCACGATGGCCTGGCGGAGCTGGGACTGCACGGCCTCGATTTCTCGAGGCTCGGGGTTCCATCCCTGCTCCCGCGCCTCCTTTCGCCACTGGTACAGTTGCGACTGTTCCTTTTACCTATAAACCTATAAACTGTTATGAGCGAAAAAAACGTAAAAGAGATTAACTAGGTACTAATTATTATGTTAAGCTTTTGTCATAAAACACAAGTAAGTGGTTACCAAGGTACTTTTTATCTCCCTCGAGAAAATAAATAGATATTTACTGTATGTTATGTTCTTCTGATAACCTGAGATCTTACTGGACGCTATATGCTGATAAAATTACTCCTCTAATTATATGAGACATTCAATTCTATACACATAAATTATTTCATAGCAGCAGTTTTAATAATATATGTAATTACACGAGATAAATAATAAATAAAAGAGATCTTATAATTTAGCTTATAAAAAGGTCATATCCATAAATAGGAATTACGCACGATTTAGCATTTGGACCGTTAACTGACGATCAAAATTAACCCTAACTTTAGCCCGCCAATCATAAAGTTTAGTATCCCAACGATCATTAAACATAACATATATTATATTGAAAATTATGTCAATCTGTTTTTCTTTGATCTCGAGATCAAATGAAACAATTTGGACAAAATTTCTACGTAATAAAGAGTAATAAATAAAAATGCTTCATAGCAACGCGGGACCGCAGCCAACTGCACAATAAAAGTGTCAGCATTGCCGAGAGCTTTGATTATACCGCCGTTGTTACACATATGCAACTATATTTATATATATTAAAGTATACAACGCTATTTTTAGCTTTATTATTATTTATATTTACCATTATATTGCTATTAATTATTTTTTATTTCCCTGTTTACAAGTTAATACATTTATAGCAATGTGAGGATATATCATCAGCAACTGCAGTCTGGCGCCACTTTCGTAATATAATATATGTATAAACATCATAATTAGCGTGGACATTTCTTGAAATGTCACTTCACATAATCTCACTACGGCACAACATAATATCTTAGACTACGATGGGCGTCTTTAGCTCAGAGGCCAACGAGCCAATTGCGATAATTGCACCAACGACACCTCTCGTCCACATGCGTGACTTTAACCATAACCTACTAAGACAAAAGACGACTCAAGTACTCACAATCTGCGCAATCTAATTATAGCCTTCGTGCACTTTTTTAAAGTTCGAAATTGTATGGCTAATTAAACATGATTAAAGCTTTACCCTTTAAAGGACATCTTTCCATGAATGTTTGCTGTCGAGCTCTTAAGTTTGGCAGGGTACATATGATCGCATTGAAACCGGTTGGTTTTACTTACAAGACCACTTCTGGTTTACGATATCACTATGGACCGGATTAGGAGACGATAATATTTTTGATGGGAAACTCTGTGCTAAACTGAGTTGTTAAATTGGTTCGCAGTCATTAAATCCGCAGGGGGCGCCTTAACTTTAGAGCACATGTTGGGTTAACGTCTATATGAAACACGTTTTATTTACGTTTCGTCGTAAAAATTGGAAAGAAATATAATACTTATATTGAAAACAAATTAAATGATATTGATAGATGAAATTAGATATTTAGACTTAAAGGAATCTTATATTCCACGAGCGACAAAAACGCTAACCAGATTGAGAGGTCATCGTGAAATAGTTCTGGATTCGTCGCAGGTGCAAAATCTATATTTTTAACTTAACATATTGCCGTTTTTTTTTCAGAATGCGGGTCCTAATTACAGAAAATTAGTTCCAATAAGTAAAAATTTAATAATGCCATTTTGAAATGTGAACGCGTTTTCATGAATAAGGGTCGAACAATTGCTCAGTGAATGCTTTTATTTTTTTATGTTTTTTGTTCTTATCTCGGCGGCCGGCTGACATTATCGTCATTTGTTGAAAATGTGTTTAAAATAATTGCTCGAATGCAGTGAGTGCGCATGCCTCTGTTGTATGTAAAAATTGCACGCAATCCCCCGTCAGCTTCGTGTGTTTTACGTAAATGCTCACAAATTTGTCGTAATGTTGGTAACATTTAAAGTGTACTAAGTATAAAATTTTGAATGTATGCCTACTATTGTACATTTAGTACCTACCTAACTCAAATTATCATACTGGCTTTATTAAATTTGTTCAGTTTTATTTCCCTGTTTGTCGTATTGAATCTATTAGATCTGTTGATGGTCCCGGTGTATCAAAGTGTGTTGACCGGAGCGGACCACTTGCTGGTCAAGGGATGTCGGATAACTAGTACTGTAATAGAAGTCTTCATCTACAGTAGGTACTAGAACCGGGCCCCTGAACAAATATTTAAAAATTGGTCGAATTATTTACCGCTGGCTCATCTATTAATAATTTCATAATCAAAATATTAAAATTATAATTTGATCTGGCTTTTTTTAATAATCCGGGAGCTCGGTAGAGCCCCCGCCAAGCCGTATCAAAAGAAACGAGGCATATATAACTTTCCTCGAAGCATCATCATCATCTTAGCGGTGTTTCCAGTTGCACCCGAGCCTTTCACCGCGGAGCCTGTGGTCCGCTTACTCTTTCTCCTCCTTTTGATTTGGCTTATATGGGTTTTATGGGAGCGACAATCTTTAGGTATCCATCTACTTCATGAAATGCTTTTTTTTACGTGCCGAAATCCCTTCGTATACCCCCCGCCGGCCAGCGGGGGCGGTTATTTCGTGCAACGACTAAAACCGCACGGCTCCTGCCCAAGTGTCCGTTGCCGGGCACCCCGGGTAAGCCCTCGAAAGGATAAGCCCAGGGCTACCGGCGGACCATGTCCGCCAGCGCGGCCTCGCTTGGTGGGGTCGGGTTTTATCTCGCGTCGGTGACTAGGCAGGCGTGTGACGACACGCCTCCGCCACGGCCTGCTTCTGTAAGGACGGCAAGTCGACCAACTGCCGTCCTCAGGCCCCGATCATGGAGTTCGGTAGTCCCGGGCGTAGACGAGTCTGCGGCGTCCTCGCCGCAGACAACGGAACTCGGCGGGCAGGGTTCTCTCCCGCTCCCTCTCATGAAATGCTAGGAATAGAATTTGGCATACACACTAGACTTTCTATTTTTCACTCTTCAACCTTCCAAAAAAGAGGATACAGTTTATATATTTTTTTGTTGTTTTTGAACCCTCATTACTGACTAGCTCCCGACAGTATTATTTTTATATATTTTTTATATACGTAGGTATAACGTTTTATTTTATCAACGTTAAAGTTTAGATATTATGAATATCTAAAATGCATTAATTGCGAACACCGCTTAGTGACTATTCAGGATCATTATAATATTTAGGGTAAGTTGTGGTAAGTCAAAATTTAGAATGTAGGCTAAGATTTTTAATGTGGCCTTCACACAGCTACTACCGTGCACTTATATCATTGGACAAGAAAATGACTAAACCATACTATTTGACCAAGATATAGGGTTTTTATAATTTGGGTTTGTAGAGTTATGAGTTTTAAAGTTAGGAGCTATGTATGTTCTACTTAAGATCTCATGATTTTTATTTTTGAAAGCAAAAACCTTATGAAGGTTGTGAGTAAATATAATTCTGCACTGGCTATCAATCACATTATTTTGAAATGGCAAACGCTTTGGTAAAAAGTTAATAAAGTTCCACACTACTTACAAAATTATAAAACGGATCATACGACCCGAATTCATTTCAATCTTAATATTTATACAAACGGCGAATACAAAAGGAGTGTCAAAAAGTGAGCACACGATGCGGTGTGCATCTGTAAATCGCTACAAGGAATAGTTATTAAAACAGAGCGGTTCATCCGAGGCAAAATTTTAATAAGATACCCACTACCGTCTTTGTTCACCGTGATGAGGCAGTTTTGGACAATGGCTTGCGCAACTTATCTATCAAATCGATATCGGTTTACGAGGCGTTGCGGCGACTCTAGCTACTGACCATTTTTGATTAATTGCATTCTTAGCCCACAAACTGTATGGGTTACAAGCAGCCCAAATTATTGACTGGCGCCGATTAATTAGCGAAGCGGATGACGGGTAACTTTACGGTTGGGGTGTTAAAATGTTTTGAGTTCACCATAAAAACACTTTTATAATTTATTATCCCCTTGTTAATTTTATTTTTTACGATGTGCACATAGTAACGATTATATTTTAAATTTATATTTTTAATTGCGGTTTTCCCTTTGTTTTCATTTCATTCAATGGCTACGTGTTGTACGGTGTTAATGTATTACGACATAGACAGACGTTTTTGTAACCATTTTGACATTTACTAACAAGGTCCCACCTCGTTTGCCGTTATTGTACGGTCGAAATAAATCAAATCGATCTCTACACAGCTTCCAATAAACCGATACATTTATTGATTTGTTACAGCATTAAATTGGTTCCCAGCAGTGCACCACATCGACAGTGTTGCCTGTGCGTAAGGGTCACGGTCATGATTTCGGATTTCGGTTTTGGAAAGCCTTTAATCGTTGGTTGTACGCGATAAAAAATGTTTTGATCGGTTTTTACTGAGCTATTGTCATGTTATTGAATTACCTAATGGGCTTTGTGACTTTTGAAAGTGTCCAATGTTACCCATGCATTTTGTACGCCTATAAATAGATCGATCCGATTATCATTTCTTGTAGTTAGCAAGTTTTCACTGGAGCCTTAATTCTAGTACGCAACAGGTAGTTATTCAAATGATATCGCCTGGATATTGCTTGAGCTATAATTCATGTTGGCTTGGCACATCTTTTGTTGCTCTGGCTATTGAAGGCTAATTGAAACGAGTCGATGTGATTGTGCGCGTGTGCGTAGGGTAGGCGTTTAGCGCAACGGTTGCTGAGGCCCCCTGGAGGTAGAGACACCTTTTTACTCAGTCGACGCGGCGGGTGCCGCTTGATTGCATCCGATCTCATCGTTTTATGTTCCTCATAAAGCCAACAATAATTCATTTAGACGACGTGACGCCACTCATTCGTTAACTGGTTCTAGACGTTCGCGTTCGTGAAGACGTGATTTTTATTATCATGCGATTGTAGCTGAGGATGCTTTTATTCGTCTCATTTAACTTGGGCTTTGATCGAAATCATTGTGATCGAAATTTTGTGTCTTATTTTCTTTTTTTAGTATAAATATAATTTTTTATTTGGAAGTTTGTGAAACGGTAAAGTTCTGCAGTACGGATGTTCTGCAGAACTTTACCTAATTGTGATGTATATTGGTCTTGTAATTTTATTGAATACTAAAGTGTTTTGATAGTACAGATATCTAGCAAATATACATTTGCTTATTTTTGTGTGCGATTGTTTCTGGGACAATTGCTGGGTCGGCTAACATGTTAAGTTTGGCATTTATATTATTCCATACCCTATTTGGGAGATTTCCATGTCCAGTTGGACTGCAATAGGGAATAATAAGTTGATACCCTAATATTAAATGATTTGTATGGTTCCGTACCTCAAAAGATAAAAAGGAATCCTTACCCATTTTCTCAGGAATGGGTGAATTTAGCCAGTTGAAATGTATAACAGATACTGAGGTTTATAGTCCCTATTATGTGTATAAAATATCAAGGTCCTGCCTCAGCTCGATAAAAAGATATGGGCAAATTTAGATTTTTGTGAAAATTTGTAAGTACCAAAATTTACCTTAATTTTCAACTTTTGTATTTTTCGGTTTTTTTCTTTGTGCCTTGCCCTATGACCTTGCTTTCAACCAAAATTGACAATTCCTGCTTAACGGAAAGTACCCTATAGGTTTTGGGTCGAAAACCTAAATGGTAGTTCCCGTTGACCTAAAATCACGTAATTGGGCAAAAAGCAAGGTCTACAGTACAAATAAAGGAAAAAGTTGAAAATTAAAGGGTGTCACCATACATACATAGTTGTCGACAGTTAAGATAGGCCTCTGAATTGTATGGGCACTCATACAATTTAGACGTCTAGCTTAATTGGCACCAACCTCAAATAAGGTAAATAAATAAAATTGTGCTATTGTGTGAAAGAAAATAAAATAAATTATTTATTGCAATAGGTAATAATTTTATTATGGTGGTATAATGGGCAGGTACGGAACCCTCGGTGCACAAGTTCGACCCCCACTTGACCGGTTTTATTTATTTGGTAGTATTCAGTGATAGCATTAAGTGTAGAAACGCCTGGTTTCCTAAAAATATATCTTTGTTACCCACGTTTAACCATTATCTCACCTGCTGGTAAGTTATGATAAGTCGACGATGAAACTCGCCTTAATTTTTCGAAATATACGTGTAATCTACATGTGAAAACTTGTAACTGGCCCTCGCATGCTATATTATACACTTTGCTCATTATACTAGCTGTAAGTTTTCCGAAAATGTAAAAATAAAATAAAAATAAAATAACTATCTTATAAACTTTTACTATAATGACTTAGTTTATGATATATGTATAGCAGATCTTTACGAGCATAATAATTAATGGCCACAAAGTGCACTTAGATTTGTGCTTATCTACGCTCTGCAACATGAATGCAAGTATGAATTACATATAATTGCAGTCTTAGTGCAGTTAGCGAGTTCTCGTTAATGATAGAAAGACAAATAATTGCAACGGTTGTCCTTCATTTCATTAATTAGTCGTAGGTCAGAGTCCAAAGATACAATTAAAAGGCCGAAATAAAATTGTAAAATGAACGAGTCAAGTCAATGACATAGATACTCTTATCCAATTGTTCAAAATAAGAAGATTTGGTTACAGGAAAAGGTAATATTCGGAATTTTATACTTTTCTAGACCAGTCCTAAATCCAAAAGTAGGACCTCATCGGAATGGTTTTGGTGAGAGCTGTCGGGCACAAACTGATAGACATTCAAGAATATAGCTTTATCTACATGGATCATATTAATTGGTATATTATTCAGAAATATTATATCAAGAGACCTTGAGATTTTAAGCTATAAAAAGTTATTAAAAATATTCGATAATAAGTTTATATATTTTTGATAATTCCACTTCCTAAGGTTCTTAAAACTTTTATTTCATAATATTATATGGGCAAATTTGCTGATACCACTAAGTAATTAATTAAATCCATCATTAAAAAACATTGTCTATAACTAATTAGCGTGATCCCGTAGAAACCAATATCCGCCTCCACCCCGGCCAATGAATGTACAGTGGTACGTATCGAAAAACCGGTATAAGTAAGTAAAACAAACAAACAAATTCATTCCGAACCATTAGGCACGAGATCCGACTGTTAATGTCTCAATTTAAAAACGAGCGTAAATCTTCAAAGGCGTGACAATTACTGTTACTTCCCGGCATTACAAACAAAAAGGTTTTCCGTCAATTATCGATAAATTAACCCGATTAAACACTCCATGGCCAGACGGCGCCGGATCGTCTTATCTTTAGACATGCCACGCTTTTAAGCCCGACGCAGAAACATTAAGATTTTTTAACCAATTTGCTTTTTATTAGGATTCCATGGGAAACCAATCCACATACTCGCTACATATTAGGGAAGTAACACCTATCTTTTGAAACGGTATTTAAATACACATGACAGTTTCATTTTTGTACTAAGAAGTATAATATAACCAATGATATTATAAAAAGGCAATGACTTCTGTGTTTACTAGACTGGCTGTTCGGCACAAAAACATTGGTATAGATATATAACCACCACTGAACCCACAATATTGCATCACTTTTTGTGGCTGCCATAGCCACTGAGTATATTTAATTGGTTTTATATGAAATCATCAGCTGACATTTCTAAGTTAATGTAATGGCGCCAAATTCAAATAGTCATATTTTATTTAAAAAATTGGGAATATACTTAATAATTGTTTAAAACCCAATAATAAAAGTGTGTTGGAGGTTGATTTAGGTTATTAACTAGCTTTCTTTTACATATTTTACCGTTTATTGAGATTGACATAAATATACACAGAGACGATAATTAATCTATGATGAGGGGGCCCGTACTCTCCCCCTTTCCCACCTCAGCACCGAAATGTGACAATTTTTTTGTTCTGAACAAACAGCATGTCTAGTTTATATGGAAGTCATTGTAAAAAGGCAGATACCGCATAAGCGCGCAGAAACGTATCATCTTCCTAGTGATTTGCCGGTCTGCTTGTGGTTTTTTGTTGCTTTGTTGACTTTTATGAGTACGACTGCCATCTGACCTCCCAACTAAGAGAAGCCTGCGCCAGAGCCTCATCAGTTGTAGCAGGTGTAGGTACTGATTAGTAGGTTAAATCGAGTTGAAGGTGTTGCTAGGGCCCTGTACACCCACATTGGCACGAAAGATTCAGAGTATTGAAATTTTCGCCCTTCAAGTGTAACTCACTACAGATAGCTATCTCTTTCTGTATCATACGCTCCTATCGCATCCGCAGTTGTATATATATATATTTATATATATATATATATATATAGGTACACCTTCATTTTATATGAAGGTGTACCTTTTTTTTTTTTTTTCGTGCGGAAGTCCCTTCGGATAACCCCCCGCCGGCTAGCGGGGGCGGTTATGTAGGGCTTGAACCACCTAAAACCGCACGCCGTCTCGGGTCTACAGACGCCGGGGTGTAAGGTTGCCCATAGAGCATATCCCTCGCACCCCGACTGACCCTGGGCAATCTCCGGTTTCGAGATGGCCCCCTCGGGTTTGGGAACCACGGTGTCCCCGTCTTGCCCCGGTTTGGGGGAGGGGCGCTAGTCGCCCCACCGTCCCGGTCTGCTTCTGCTGGGGTGATAGGCGGCCTCACCTGCCACCCCCAGGCCTGCGCTCATGGAGGACGGAGGTCGTTAAACGACCTCCGGTGCCTAAGCCGCCTGCGACGCGCGACGAGCATGTTGCGGGCTCGGCGGGCCGGAAGAGTTTTGAACCTCTCCCGGGCGCGCTCCGCCATCTCCTTCGCGAGCATCACATGCTCGCAGAAGGAGGTGGCGGCGGCCCACGCGCTCGCGCTCCGCACCATTGCCGGAATCATGCTGCCGAGCGAGAGGACTCACACCCCGATGGCTGCCACGAGGTCACGCCTCGGCACCTCCCACGCCGGGCAGTCCGCCAGCGTGTGCAGCCCTGAGTCCTCGCTCGCGTCACAGTGATGACACTCAGGCGTTGGCTCCTTCCTGATCCGATGCAGGTGGTCTCCGAAGCACCCCTTCCCGGAGATCACCTGCGTCAGTCGGTACGAGAGGCTTCCGTGTCGCCTCTCTAGCCAATCCTTCATGATGGGCCTTACCGCCGCTATTGCGGCGTGCCCTGCGCTTGGTCGCCCAAGTCGTTCCTTCCACTCCACCACGATGGCCTGGCGGAGCTGGATTTCTCGATGATCGGGGTTCAGTCCCAGCTCCCGTGCCTCCTTTCGCCACAGGTACAGGTAACTGGTACAGTTGCGAAAGGGCTCTCGCCTCCAGGTCCCATGGCGGAGTTCCGGCAAGGAGACTCGCCGCCTCGAAGGAGATCGTGCGGTACCCGCGGATGACCGTGATGGCCATCACTCGCTGCGGAGCGCGCAGCATCCGCACACTTCCGGCCTTCAGGGCCTCCGCCCATATTGGGCACGCATACATAGCCATGGACCGCACGATCCCCGCGTATATGAAGGTGTACCTATTGACCTATACATATAGTAGTAATGCCGCTCTGTTTGTAAGTAACTCACCTTTCTTCACCTTTTAATATCGTTGATGGCTACGCCTTCCTGATACTTAGCTATGTAGCTATCACCACCTATAGTCAATAATGAACTAGCGTTTACCAGCGGCGCGGCGTTAATGTACGACCGCCTAAAATTTATCTTTCTATCTCGGAGCAACATTTTTTTGTAAATGGCACTTTATGTCCTTATCGGACACGTTTATACAAAATTGCGCGACGACCGATTGAGTAGTTAGTCGTGAAAGCGTAACAAACAAAATATAAACAAACTCATTTTCGTATTTATGTATAAATATAGCTGTCGTCCTCGACTACGACCGCGTGGAATACGGATCGCGTTCCCGTGACCCACAAGAAACTTTTCCCGCAATAAAAAGCAGCCCATGCTCTATTTCCGATTGTGATTCGCAGTTCTAGAGACTCTAATACCGAATGCCATAGCTGTGATAGACTTGATAGAAAGATTGTAAAAAGTATTTGAATGGATTTTTTAACTATGACCCTGGAATGTAATAATCATTGCTAATATTATTTACTATTTCCATTAGATTTTTTTTTTCTTTTTTTAAGAATGGCATATATATTATGTAACCAAAATTAGTTCGTTTTCTTGCTAACCCCTCTATATTAGCGGTGAAACGGTCGTTGGTATAGGTGGGGTTCGAACGCACAACTGCTCCATGTAAACGACTACGCTACTGTCGGTGATTTTCTTAGCCGACTATAAAATAATCTGGGATCTTAGTCTGAATGCCGAACTCCTTAATGACAAAATCGATATCCCTATCCCTTTCCCTTTCGATAGTCCCGGGTTTTTTAGTGTGTAGTCACAGAGTCCAGTTAGAAGCTAAATGATCGCCCCCTGTTACTAGTTGTGGAGCTAAATAGTAGCTAGCGAAATATGGGTATATATATAATACACTTCTGCCTACCGCTTTGGGCATATACAGGTATGAACTTATCTAGGTTTTTGAATCGTAATGCGTAGTTTAATGGTTATAAACCATTAACCCTATCCATTATCAATACACATTTACCTAATCGCGTTTTTATATTACACGCACGTACAAAAGTTGTTAATTTGATAACGAATCACTTTCCGTGGTATAAAGAAATATCGAGAAAAAATTTGAGGTATAATTATGCGTTTATTGACAGCCTCTTAGTACTCCCTGGGGTTATCCTTTCGAGGGCTTACCCGGGGTACCCGGCAACGGACACTTGTGGAGGACACCGTGCGGTTTTAGTCGATACACGACATAACCACCCCCGCTGGCCGGCGGGGGGGTATCCATAGGGATTTCCACACATAAAAAAAAAGCCTCTTAGTACTGGTCTATAAAGGTGAACACAGACTTTACACGTTGTCTTTCGTGACTAAAACGACAAGCAAGGGTGATCATTATTTTTTATTATTGATAATTACCTAGTATTTTCATGCGACGTGGTGATGGTGTCAGTTTACTAGCAACTGTCAGTTTAACGACTAGTACGTGTTTAGAATAAATTATCTACTAACGTAGAGTGGAGACCGCAAATCGAAAAACGGTAGGTGGTAGGGCCACAAGCCAGTTGGACTGACGACCTGAAAAAGATAGCTGGGATAGATGGGATACTGAGGACGGACGATCGGGTGGTTGGGCGCAGATTAGGAGTGGCCTAAGTCCAGTAGTGGACTTCGATAGGCTAAATAATCAAATATAACAATTCAGTCAACTTGATTTTGGATTTTTATATTTTACTGGGTGCGATTGCGAGTATGTTCATATTCTGTGCTGTACCGTCTGAGAAAATATTTACTAATTTTATAAACTGCATAAATTTAAACGACAGACAAAGAAATGTTGCATTTTTACAATACATTATTTCATAATACAACAGGGTGTACCTAAATTATCATAAGAATAGTAAAAGTAAAGAAAAACAATACCGAGATGTTATAGTAAAAATGCAAAACTGACATTGTAAGAGAAAATGTTAATGTACGTTGTAGACAGTACGCTACGTGTGACCTCCAGCCAATAATAGATTGTTGACAAATTATTGCGAAGCGTTTATCCATTAAGAAAATTACAAATTGATATTCGAATGGTAATTATCACACGCACACCCTTCTTAAGACCAGTAAACTTTTATTTTTTATTGTTTATTAAATGCTATTCGAATAAGTCTGAGGTAACCTTAAGATGGTCTTTATGTTATAGACATCTAACCTTTTAATAGAAGCGGGCCCTATTGTGACTAATCATGATTAAACGACTTTAGACAAATTGCATGACCGTGACTAAGCACCTAGGATCGGAGCTCGATCCCAAATCATTAAAAGAACAATTATAGATATCGCATTCCCACCTGCAACCTGTTGATGGATAATGATCTGGTTTTAAACAAATAGTGGAACTACTGCTGATCGTGCATTGTCAGTTGGAAGGTGTTAGAGAAAACGTTTTTGAAAGTTTATAATTTATAATGATTCGCTCAATGTGATACCTGTTTAAAAAAAAAGGCAAAAAAGACATACTTCTAAACAATTTTACACGAAAGAAAGTTTTAATTATAATTTTTATGACTTAAGTGTAAATGAATTTCAGTAATAAACATAATATTTGAGCAATATATTAAACTAGCTGATTTGTCTGTTTATCTGTTTGTACACGATGAACGCAAAAACTACTGAACGGATTTTGATGCCGTTTTTTCTATCAGGAAGGTCTTGGTCAGGCTTAAAATCTACCGTATATTTGATTGTAATTGGTTAAGTCCTTCTGCTGATATAACCAAACACGCAGGCATCAGCTTGTGAAAAATATTAAACCAAGACAATACAACTAGAAACATCTCTGTTGGCTGTAACAGATTGAGAATAAGGTACCTTCTTAGGCACCTTATTCTATATTCTACTCTTTACATCTTTCAACTGATAATATACCTATTCATTATAAATCTGATATTGTATGAGCAATATGAGCATCAAACAACCTCGCAAAGGATAATACAACTCGAAACATCTCTGTTTACTGAAACAGATGTATAATAAGGTATCTACTGAGCATCGATGTGGCAAAGCCCGTTATTATATAAGTCACCTTATTATATTTACTCTTTACATCTATCAAAAAGGAGGTAACTAATTGGTTTATTCGCAATCTGCCTACATTTTCTCGAAATTGGAGTTGCACCATCATTGACAGTAAATTATCAGTTATTTCATTTATCTCCTTATACTTGTGGCATAGACAGCAGCTCGACTCCAAATTTTGGATATTTCACGCAATTCTACAATATGTCGACTCCCAAGTGCTATTATGGTTTTTTTTGCTGTTATGTCAAATTCGGACTGGAATACTCCTTGGCAATTTTTTTCAGATTTTTGTTATAGATATTTCAATCAATCAATTCTATTCTTGGAAATTTAAAAACAAAAATATTATAGACTGTACAAAAAATTAAAAATATAATTTATTTTGGTAAGTTGCGTTTACCCGGTTATAGGCGTAAATAATTTTCATGAAGTTTTTATTGAACTAGTTTAAATGTACGTATTCCGCAATATACGGATTCTGTAACATTATGTACGTAACGTTATTATTACAGGGAATTTAATTGGTAATGTACCCTTAAAATACCCAAAGCATAATATAAGTTTTTTGGAGTTTACACCAAAACGCTTATTATATATAAGCTTATATTGCTAATCTATAATATAAAAATGAATCGCTGAATGTGTTGCTAAGCGCAAATCTAGAGAGCAGTTGAACCGATTCTGCTCAAAAAATAGATTGAAAAAAAAATAGTTTACAGGCTGTTTGGGATAAATAGGTGCCACGGGGCGAAGTATGCCACGGGCGAACCCGCGGGGGACAGCTAGTAATGAATAAATAAATGAATTAACTCAGTGTATTAACTCAGGTATAAACGAAAATGAAATAGACAAAGATTTAGATTCGGAGCTGAAACTTCCGGAAGAAGCCTCTCAAAGACAGGGATGGCCAACTCCCCCCTCTTGCCGTCGTTGCAAGGGGACCCGGCTGCGTGGCGGCGGCGGTTGGGGATATAGCGGTCGTGGCCGCTTATATCACGCCGAACCGAGACCAAGCTGCATATGAGCAATGGCTCCGTCAGCTGGCCGTCGTCGTCAATGCCTGCCAGCCCCGTCCGGTCCTTGTGCTCGGGGACTTCAACGCCTGGTCGTATGCCTGGGGTTCCCGACACGAAAGGGGCGCGACGGGGCATAGAGGCAGGGCACTGGTGGACTGGGCCGCACGACTCGGCCTAGTCCTCCTAAATCGGGGAGCCGTGGACACGTTCGTGACCTCGAGGGGTTGCTCCATCGTGGACCTATCGTTCGCGAGCCCCTCGTTGGCGCGACGTGTTCAGGGCTGGCGCGTCGTTTTCGTTTTCTGGCGCCGGACACAAGTTCGGATCACCGATACATTCGGTTTGACGTGTCCCCCCCTGCGAGCGACGCGCCGGCTGCACCGGCTCCACCCGAGCCACGTTGGGCGCTTAAGCGACTTGATCGGGAGCTCCTCCTGGAAGCCGCCTTCGTACAGGCCTGGGCCCCTGCGCCGGACAGACCTGTCAGCATAGACGATGAGGCGGAGTGGTTCCGGGAGGCCATGACCCGTGTCTGTGACGCGGCGATGCCTAGGGCTCCGCCCTATAATCCGAGGGGTCAGGTCTACTGCTGGTCGTCGGAGATCGCGCAGCTCAGACGGGGCTGCGTGATCACGCACCGCCGGTGGGCCCGATTCCGTAGGAGGCGTCGCCGCCCCGCAGATGCGGATGCCCGAGAGGCGGAGTTGTACGAGGGATACAGGGAGGCCAGACGAGCCCTCCGAGCGGAGATAAGGCGTTCCAAATGGGACGCCTTCCGCGAGCTGCTGGAGACGCTGGAGCGGGACCCTTGGGGGCGGCCCTACCGGATGGTGAGGGGCAAGCTGCGCCCCAAGGCCCCGCCGTTAACCCGGTGTCTCCAGCCGGATCTGCTCGGAGGAGTTGTTGGCTCCCTGTTCCCAGCGCGGGCGGTGGAACATGTTCCACCGCAGATGACTCCGCCTCGGTTGCGCATGGCGCCCGACGTGGAAGACGACGATGTGCCCGAGGTCACTTGGGTAGAACTAGAGCTGGCGGTGAGAAGGCTAAGAGCCAAACACACCGCCCGGGGACCCGACGGCATTCCAGGCCGAGCGTGGGTCCTAGCTCTAGTCGACGACACTCTCGAGCCCCGACTGAGAGGGCTTCTCAGCGCATGTTTGGAGCGGGGCCAGTTTCCGAAATTGTGGAAGACGGGGAAACTGGTCCTCATCCGAAAGGAGGGGCGCCCGGCGGACTCGCCGTCCGCCTACCGGCCCATAGTGTTGCTCGACGAGGTGTGCAAGCTCTTTGAAAGAGTAATTGCGAAGCGCCTCGTCGAGCACCTCTCAAGAGTGGGGCCGGACCTGGCGGATGGCCAATATGTCTTCCGCCAGAGGCGCTCCACCGTGGATGCCATCATGCGCGTGAGGGCTCTGGCGGAGGATGCAGTAGCCCGGGGTGAGGTGATGTTGGCGGTGTCCCTGGACATCGCCAACGCGTTCAACACCTTGCCCTGGAGTTGCATTAGGGAGGCGCTCGTGTATGACGAAGTGCCTCTCTACCTCCGCCGCATAGTCGGGGCGTATTTGACGGAGAGAGCCGTCATCTACCCAACCGTGACCGGTCTCGGTCGGCGTGAAATGTCGTGCGGTGTTCCACAGGGATCGGTCCTGGGGCCGCTCCTGTGGAACATCGGATACGACTGGGTGCTTCGCGGTGAGCTCGTAGGCGGTGCCGCCGTCACGTGCTACGCGGACGACACGCTCGTGACGGCGTGCGGGGCGACGTACCGCGAAGCGACCCGAAAGGCCACGACCGCGGTTGCCCAAGTCGTTAAGCGGATCCGGCGGCTGGGTCTCCAGGTGGCTCTGCATAAAACCGAGGCCCTGTTCTTCCATGGGCCTCGGAGCAAGCCACCCGAGGGATCCAGTCTCATCGTGGGAGGAAATCGCATCGGCATCAAGCCCCAAATGAAATATTTGGGGCTCGTGCTCGTCGGCCGATGGGACTTCGGAGAGCACATCCGAAGTCTGGCCCCCAAATTGAAGGGCACAGCTCTTGCTCTGGCTCGGCTGTTGCCCAACATGAGGGGGCCCCATGACTCCTGCAGGAGACTCTACGCGGGGATCGTGCGGTCCATGGCCCTGTATGGGTGCCCAATATGGGCGGAGGCCCTGAGGACCAGAACTGTGCAGATGCTGCGCGCTCCGCAGCGAGTTCTGGCCATCAGGGTCATCCGAGGGTACCGCACGATCTCCTTCGAGGCGGCGAGTCTCCTTGCCGGAACTCCGCCATGGGACCTGGAAGCGAGAGCCCTTTCGCAACTGTACCAGTGGCGAAAGGAGGCGCGGGAGCAGGGATGGAACCCCGAGCCTCGAGAAATCGAGGCCGTGCAGTCCCAGCTCCGCCAGGCCATCGTGGTGGAGTGGAAGGAACGACTTGGGCGACCAAGCACAGGGCACGCCGCAATAGCGGCGGTACGGCCCATCATGGAGGATTGGCTGGAGAGGCGACACGGAAGCCTCTCGTACCGACTGACGCAGGTGATCTCCGGGAAGGGGTGCTTCGGGGACCACCTGCATCGGATCAGGAAGGAGCCAACGCCTGAGTGTCATCACTGCGACGCAAGCGAGGACTCAAGGCTGCACACGCTGGCGGACTGCCCGGCGTGGGAGGCGCCGAGGCGTGACCTCGTGGCAGCCATCGTGGTGGGAGTCCTCTCGCTCGGCAGCATGATTGCGGCAATGGTGCGGAGCGCGAGCGCGTGGGCCGCCGCCGCCTCCTTCTGCGAGCATGTAATGCTCGCGAAGGAGGTGGCGGAGCGCGCCCGGGAGAGACTTAGAACTCTCCCGGTCCGCCGAGCCCGCAACTTGCTCGCCACGCGTCGCAGGCAACTCAGGCGCCGGAGGTCGCTTAACGACCTCCGTCCTCCATGAGCGCAGGCCTGGGGGTGGCGGGTGAGGCCACCTGTCACCCCAGCAGAAGCAGGCCGGGACGGTGGGGCGATGAGGCAGCAAAGATGAGACTGAAAATAAACATCCAGAAGATACAGGAGATGAGGTGTAGGACGACGAACTCTTTGCCGTTGCGCATTGACGCAGAGAATGTCAAACGAGTGTCGTGTCGGAGACTGGTGGGCAGATGACAGCGCTGCAATGAGACCGCTATCCACCGACAGGTCAAATGCTGAAAATAGAGCTTGATAGGCCATATGCTCCCACGGGACCATGACCATATACAGAGGTAAACCTTAAATTGTAATCTCCAAGGAAAGCGTAAGCGTGGCCGTCCTAAACAGCCTTGAAGACGGACTACCATTGCGGAAGCGGACTGTGGAAGCCCTCTACCCTCATCTAGGGGTCACAGGACCTTAAGTCAAGTTGACTTAAGGTCCTGTGACCAAATAAATAGAAGTGCTAAATCAAATCGAGAGTTGTTTTATTTAAACTTCAATTTAATTATTCTTCTTCAAAAATAGTTTCATAAACGGCTTCAGAACACGACTATGATTGATAGAAAGGATGGTAACTACGAGGTATAGCTACACGTTTACAATTACGCGGTTATTGCTTGAGGCAGGGAGGGGGATCAGGGTTCGATGTAACGATATTTATTTGGTGGCTACATAATAAGAATAGCTGTGAGTGCCTTGACCAGAAGCTTTTCATGCAATCGTCTAAGAAAATCATAAAAAAATATTATTAAATAAATTATTATCAGATGACTGACAGTAGTGACGCGCTCAAAGATTTTTTTGTAACAAAATTATCGACTTATCCAAATTGAAAACATGACCGCATCAGAACGATGTCGATCGAAACTATCGATAGGCTACGTGCTTGTTGCTAGACAAAAACCAATTTAACTGTTCTGTTTAAGATCATTGAAGTTTTTTTGTCATTTGAAAGAATAGAGAACGAAGTAGATTAAGTAGCGGCGATGCGTCACTGTGCTCCCACAAAACGTTAAGAGATTTTCAATGCTTTGTTTTCTTTTTGAAAAACGTTGCTCCCATTGTAATTAGAGATCTCAGCGGTTAAGTGATGACTAGTCATCGTAGTTCACCGCAGGTAAAGCTACAACAAAATGTCAATATTTCGTATCGGTCGATTTTTTACGAGATTGATATTTCCAGCTAGTCGACTGAGCGAGCGTTTTCTTATTTAAATTATCATGGAGGATTGGCTGGAGAGGCGACACGGAAGCCTCTCGTACCGACTGACGCAGGTGGTCTCCGGGAAGGGGTGCTTCGGGGACCACCTGCATCGGATCAGGAAGGAGCCAACGCCTGAGTGTCATCACTGCGACGCGAGCGAGGACTCAGGGCTGCACACGCTGACGGACTGCCCGGCGTGGGAGGCGCCGAGGCGTGACCTCGTGGCAGCCATCGGGGTGGGAGTCCTCTCGCTCGGCAGCATGATTGCGGCAATGGTGCGGAGCGCGAGCGCGTGGGCCGCCGCCACCTCCTTCTGCGAGCATGTAATGCTCGCGAAGGAGATGGCGGAGCGCGCCCGGGAGAGATTTAGAACTCTCCCGGACCGCCGAGCCCGCAACTTGCTCGCCGCGCGTCGCAGGCGACTCAGGCGCCGGAGGTCGCTTAACGACCTCCGTCCTCCATGAGCGCAGGCCTGGGGGTGGCGGGTGAGGCCACCTGTCACCCCAGCAGAAGCAGGCCGGGACGGTGGGGCGACTAGCGCCCCTCCCCCAAACCGGGGCAAGACGGGGACACCGTGGTTCCCAAACCCGAGGGGGCCATCTCGAAACCGGAGATGGCCGAATATCCGAAGGGATTTCCGCACGAAAAAAAAAAAAAAAAGGTACTGATATTCAAGAAATAACGATATCCTAAGAAGAATTCTGTATAGCTTTTATTTTGAAGATACAAAGAAATAGTAATGAAAGAGAGTACATTTTTGATTACATTATTATATAGATTTTTTACAATCGGAAAAAGAGAACATCCAGTTCCTTACAGGGGGAATACTCTGACTAACTGAGCGGACACGTTCTAGATATTCGAAATTTCCCGATATATTACAAGCCTCGGGGCGACGACGCTTTAGCTATCTACCATAATTCTTGCGAACTAAGGAAACAATGAATGATGTTACAATCATTTTTTAACATTGTTCTTAAATTACTCCGCCACATTACAAAAAATATTACCATTACCGTCAATATACAAATTTGATATATGCCAATTTATTTACAAAAGCATCAATAGTTTTTATACGAAGGAAACCTTCACAACAGAAATACTCGACACAAAAAGCGATTACACCTTCCAGCCTTCTAGAATAAAAACAAGAAAGAAAGTCCCTACTATATGGCAGTTAGAACATTTAATAAACTTCCAAAACAATTTGAAACACCAAGTAACCGTGACACTCATTAATAAAAAATGTAACTATATGAAAAAAGTTTCTACTCAACAAAGGATTTTTTTAGAGAATAGGTAAATTCATTAATTGACATTAGGTGTTATATTAATTTTGTACAAATTGACATCTTAGGATTATTCGTAAGCACTAAATAATTATAGTTTTCGACATATTGTTATTATTATCTGAACCAATTAAACTTTATTGTATTTAATGTAATTTAATTTGAATTTGAACCTGTGACCTCAGTATTGCAATGCCTGGAAAAGACATTAAGTCTTAGGTACTGAAACATAGGTACATGTAAACATCTACGTAAACTTAGTAGGCAATAAATGATTTAAATTTGAGTACCTACTTTAATGTTTGGTGACGTATAGCGTAATAAATGCATTTATTTCCCTTTCAGTATTCATTTGCATTTAATTTATGTATATATTAATAACAAATTATGGCAGAATGTAAAAATTACCCATCCTTTCAAAACATACAATCAAATAATAGACCAACCCATTAATACCAAATTTTGAAGCTAACTCAAATGAGAAATTATAAATGAAGTGGTTACATAAATTAATAATAAAAAATCAAATTAGATTGTAGGTAAAGTAACCCGCACTGTTGTGACAAAAGCTGTACTTTTACCAACACGCGACAGGTGTCACATGGTTATAATTTATCTAGTGTAAGTACTATCTAATTCACCTGGACCATCCCCTACGTGTGAATTATTTAAAGTTTTAAAGTTTAAAAACCAATGATTAAATCGTATAAGTTGGGGTTCACCTTTATAGTATTCTCAGCCATATTAAGCTTTTGACGTCCAACGCTGCACAGAAGGCGTTTTATCGCGCTTCGTCTTTTAACGCACCGATTACGAGCTTACAAATTGTATAGAAGGCATCTTTTTATATTTTTGAACATGCTAACAATGGTTAGACCTTGCAACTGATCATTACCATTATACTATATAAGGCTTTGTGTTTTGAGTAAATTATAACAGGTACGTTTTATGTTTTATTTGATACGTCAAACGTTTGCTGAAGCGCGCCAGACCGCCTCACAATAGTGCTTCATTAACAACGGTGACCAACTTTTCATCTTTGTGAATCGCAATAGTCTCAGTTCGTTATTATTATAAAATAATTATCCAGTCAGATATCCGAGCCCCTAACAAACATATTGACAGGGAAGTACATTTTCTATGAATGTTATGTAGAAAACGGTTGTTTATTGGCAAATGTATTCAACGTTATTAAGCAATTACGTTCAATTATTGTCCCTTGATGTATCGTTAGCTGTTTGAAAGATAGGGCTACAATAAATGGAATAGATCTAATTGGTGTAAATGGATGTAAATTATCTTCGACCACCAGGAACATTAAAAGCACCAGTAGTACAAGTACCTAGTTGTTTTGATTGACTACGAATTATTTATCATAAATGCAATCAATTTCAGTGAGTAGGTAAATTGCTTCGTTTGAACTATATTGGTTCAATATGAATTAAGGATTCTTAGATGTTTTGCTTCCATGCTATTACTGTATCAAAAACCTTATATCATATACCTCTCTAGTCAATTCCTTTTTCTAATATATTTTTGTCGAATATGTGAAAATTGACAAGAAAGAACAGTGTTGGTTAATATTTGTCCCTATATTTTCAGAGATATTTTTCCGTCAACCTACAGAGTTGCTCTAATATCTCGCCGAGAGCAATTACTCGTCTTCCTCTAATATTTTCACCGGTTGTGACTACTTGCGACAGGTTAGCACATTGCAAGGTTAAGCAATACTAACCAAGTCAGTCTTAGGGTGGGTTACCATTCATGAGAGTCCAGAGACCAGAGTACGATTGATGAGAATGCACTTGGGGTCTTCTCATCTTTTCCTTTTCCTCAATTCTTCTCCTTACTCGTCCACCTCTTTCTAAAGATGGAACAGTAACAGTGATCTTCTTTTACTGTTTACTGTTTTAGTAGTAAGAAAAGGAGGCGAAATTAGACCTACAATACAAGCAAATTTTGAAAAATCAGTTTTAGTTTCGGTGGTTTGAAATGACATGAAAGAGCAATCAAAAGTTATTTAAAACATTACAAGCGTGACTGGTTGCTTGTCCACTGGTCGGTAGCAAATGAATCCTACGACAATTACACTCGGACAGGCTACGATTAAATTATGGCACTTACTCGAAATGTTTCCTGAAAATTACATGGGATGGCTCCAAGGCTGCTTCGACACGCGATCTGACTGCACGCATTTAACTCGCTCACATATTTAGATTGTGTTACGACACGAGCTTCATAGAATATGACGAGAGACTTAACCAACTGGGTTAAGCAACTTTATGTATGTACTGTTACTTGTATGTAATATGTTAGACAGAATTATTATCGTTATTATATACCTGTTTACAACCATAGACACAAGCTTTCAGATGTCCCAGCTTCGAGAGGCACGTCTGTGTCAGAGCCTCGTCTGTTATTTAGCAGGTGCATTGACTAGCATGTGAGGTTGACTTGGGCCGGGGCCGGGGGGATTATTATACCGAGATATCGGGATATCTCGGTATAATAATCTAAATGCCTTCTATGTTTGAATCATCCCAAAGAGATGGAATGGAGGCGTAGTCCTCTTAGCTCGCTCCTACTCATTCAATCGAATATAAACAAATATTGAAAGATTTTTTTTAACATAATCTATGAACTTATATATTAAACTAGCTGTAGCCCGCAGCTCTGCCTGCGTGGAATTATGATGACATTGCCGCTACCGTTTTTTTAAATTTACTTTTATTATAAACTTTGTCCTGACTATAACAAACACTAGAAAGAAAGTATGTAGGCATAGCTATCACATAATTGCCTTCTCGTCGATGTCGACTGTCCACAAAAGGCTAGCGGCATTGTATACAAGAAAATGGTTAGTATTATGTTCTCATACAGCATCGTTCATAGGTGAATAAAGATTCTGTGCTCGAAATTTTCATTGCCATACGTCAAAATTAAATAGGTGTTATGCCCAATACTTACTTGAATTTATATTATTTACAGTTACGATTATATTTAAATAGACTTAACTAAACAGTTTTGAGAGTACTATGTCTCACCTTTAATAGAGAAAGAGAAGGGGATACATTTTCGTCTATTCAGACTATTCACATTTTCATATAAAAAATTAGTCATATTGCTCTTAAAATAAAAACACCACTGAGTTCTGTAACACTAGCTGAATATGACAGTAGGTACTTAAAACTATAATAGCAGGTGATTTTAAAACGCGATAAATAACGCATCGATTTAAACCCGTTTTTGCTCACTTTACGTGTATCCTACTTCTAGAATGCTAGAATTGCATCCACTAAGTGCCTTTCACAAGGCGCAGCAAGCTTAAGGCACCAGAAGCCGAAATGAGGCAGTTTATAATCAGCAGGCTTATATAAATATGTGTTTAACTTTAAGTACTTGAATGTAGAAAGCACACAGCGACTATTTGACTTTTAACGACATGACAACATTAACCGAAATTTACGATGGTCCCCATAGTTATTGAAGAATCCACTACTATAAATAACAAATTGGTTAATGTGACTGTTAGATATCATATTAGTTACTTTATGGTTAAGAGGATTTCATGACTTATTATGTATATGTAGTATTAGCTGGTCCTAGGGTAGGTCAAAATTAATCGAAAACTGGCGGGTTTGCATGAAAGATCTAATTAAAGTAGATAAAGGCGAAGTGTGGAAGAAACGGAGCAGAAGGTCTGTGCCTATCCTTTAGAACGAGAGGCGTGAGTATATATGTATGTACTGATTATCTCGTGATTGGTGCGGTGCGTCTCGTAAAAATAAAATGGGTAATACATTTTTGAGCAATTATCGTATCATCTACATTTATTTTAACTGTTTTAATCTTATTCTTCTTCTTCTTCTTCTTCTTCTTATATATAAAAATGAATTGCTGTTCGTTAGTCTCGCTAAAACTCGAGAACGGCTGGACCGATTTGGCTAATTTTGGTCTTGAATTATTTGTGGAGGTCCAGAGAAGGTTTAAAAGGTGAATAAATATGGAAGTTGTTATCGATTGAGGCAGTACGAAGTCTGCCGGGTCAGCTAGTCCCTAATGAATAAAAAATAAAAATGATAAAATTAGCCTTATTGTCCACGGATTATGTCGGTAGTAATAATTAACTGACGATCATGTGAACGAAGTCGTGATATACTAAAGTACTAAGAGACTTCAAGCTTTCTTCAAGCACATAACTCTGCTGAATCAATTTTTAGGGAAATCTTACAATCGGTGCACGAGCTCAAAAAGAAATGTTTCTATCTTTTACGCAATGCGAAAGCAAAGAACGGACTAGCTATACAGATGCAACCGGTTGCTGGCTACTCCACTTTAATCCGTTCTTTTTGCTTCTTAATAATACATTACTTCTTAAATTAAAATACTGTGTGCTGATCCGTGTGAGTATAACTTTAGTGACGTCACATTTCAAAATTGCACTACATAATAATGATATGCGTGCTTCAAGCTAAATATTACTCTAGCCAAGGTATTTATTAGTATTAAACACAACCCAGTGAAACGATTTGAGTATAACCATCTAAGTTTATTACTTAACTTGAAAAACTACATTCACTACTGTGCATAGCTGCATGACATCTGAAATATATAGGTCACAATGTAACACAGAACGGACATTATTAGAAGTTACATTTGTGATATACAAGAGGTAGTAAAAAGTCGAAATGCAAATGGTCGACCCAGTAAGCAAACTTCCAGGTAGTAAAAACTTATGATCACTGTTTGTTTTCCATTGCCACTAGCTTTAATCAATAATCACGCTTTTGCTAGTATTTGATCTAATATGTAAAACAAGTTCTATATTAAACTTTCTATCTAAATAGATTTTTCTATCCAAATAGAACTATCTAAAAAAATAGAATAAGCCCGCCGATTTCGAGGGATACCAGGACACCGAGGATTACCAGCTATGTTGTTTGGTCCTATATAATATGGGGGTATCGTATTGCTATGTTTGTAGGCAACCAGAAGCTACTGAAAATTTCCTTACAAAACAAACACAAGAACAGTGTGCCCTCATGATCGGACGCAAACATAGCTTAGGTTTATGCTAAAGGACTAATAAGGTATTTTGCCACAAATTCTTCTGCCAACATTGATTTACAATAATTTAAACGTAATATTTCTTTGTCCACAGGTGTATGTACAAACGCAACGGCTCCCAGCGTGTCTTCAATCAACAGGATATTACGAAACCGGGCAGCCGAACGCGCTGCGGCTGAATTTGCAAGAGCTGCTGGCTATGGACTTTATGCTGCTCCTCCACCATACGGGGCCTTTCCTTGGGCTGGGGGCGGTGGCGTATGGCCCCCAGGCTCCTTGCCATTACCTCACGGCGTAGGTGGTCCGCCCTCTGGAGTACCCCACCCTGACGCAGTTCAACAAGGTTTTTTATCATCTGGACGTGGTTTAATTGGTACGTTTAGTTATTTTACGATGCCTTTTGTGAACAATATATTTTAATGAACGTAAGACAAATATTTTTTTTGTCAACAGATGTTGACGGTGACGATTCCGGATCCTTGGACGGTGAACAACCCAAGTTTAGAAGAAACCGTACCACCTTCAGTCAAGATCAACTGGAAGAACTTGAGAAGGAATTTGAAAAATCCCACTATCCTTGCGTTTCCACTCGAGAAAGACTAGCGTCAAAAACTTCACTGTCCGAAGCACGAGTTCAGGTAATTTATAATCTTCAACCTTTTTTACGTTTACTTAAATCTATATTATCCTAATAGCCATCAGCTACAGGTATATAAGACCAGTATTAACATTTTCTGTCAATTTGCATTATTTTTGAATTTTTACTGCTCACTAACAACAGAATACTAATCGTTTTTATTTACCGTTACTGACAGGTTTGGTTTTCCAACAGACGAGCCAAGTGGAGACGCCACCAGCGCATGAACCTACTCAAGCGCGGTGGAGGCTCGCCTCCGCACCGCCTCCCCCACTCCCCTTCCAGGTCCCGTTCGCGTTCTTTGTCCCCCGTGCGCGCTCCTTACCACACCCCTCAAATGGGCGGCGAAAATAGCGCTTTCAAGGCGCTCTCGCATCAAGACGCAAACGCCCTGAAGGCTTTCACACATCAAGCACAGTTTGACAGCAACGCATTGAAAGCACTGTCGCAACAGGCCACGTTCGATGGAAGCGCGTTTAAGCCGCATCCTGCATTGGAAAACAGTGCTTTTAAATCACTTGTCCCGCACTCTGCTGCTGCAGCACTTTTAGCAGCCCAGTCTATACAGTTAGCTCGTGGATACGAATCCCATTCCGATTCGGATGAGGAGATAAATGTCCACGATGAGAGTGACAATGAAGGTGACAGACAAGGTTCAAGAAGATCTAGATCACCGAGTCCATGCAGGCAGAGACCGCCAACTTCCAACGATTTACCATTACAACTTACAAAACACGATCGTTGATATAAAGTCATTATAATTAAATTATTTTACATTAAACCTACATAAAGTATTACAATTACCATTCCTATCGAATGTCTATGTTCCGAATAATTATGTAAATTAAAATTCTATAGTGCTAAAACTCCAGTTAGTGTGTAAATTAATGTAAATACCTATGTAGATATTTGAGTTGTTAATTAGTGTAAAGAATAAATACATCATTGTTATGTTGCACAAACTATTCAGTTTTAGGTGAATGAATAAATACATCATGGTAATTTGGTTGGTGAAGAGAACATTATATTTTAGGGGACACCTGGGTGATTGTACTGGTGTATAAACTAGCAAAAGCTCAATTGTAACTTTATTACGAGAATTATGGAAAGTATATATTTGTAACACTATTACTTGATTCGAAGTGTTTGTATAATTTATTTGCTCAAGTTCAGATAATAGTGACCAAAAAAGCATAAAACTTATTAAATTTGAAATTATGTTAATTTAGTACATATTGAAACCTTCAATGTGAATTTAGGTTTCTCTCAATTTGCCGACAATCTGACCCAATTTAGAAGTTTTTAGAATCTGAAAATTTACTCATAAAGATAATACTCAACATAGTACCCACTATTTTACCACCAATAGATATCAGGAAAAAGTGATCAAAAATATAATAATCGCTTTTATAGGGAAACACTTGTCATTGTATTTCGTTAGATTATATTATTTCAGTCGCTCATTTTTGTCTGGTAAGAAATTTAAAATTATGGCTTTTCTATTTTGAGCCACTTTCATATTTTGGCTATCAGAATTATCTATTGTATTGTCTTATAAAATGTTTTTGTCATTATACTTGTCTGACATTATTCAAAAGATATATATGATTCGAAATCCACCAGGTGCACTCTAGGTTACTAATTATAAATATTGTGACATAGGTACTAACTGGTTTGTACTTTTATAATCGTGATACTTCGAGGGAGTAAACCAAAGTATTATAATCAGTGGAAAAAAAAAAAGTTCCTAACACTTTTAATACTACCGATTACACATTTAGACGTATTTAAACAAATTTTAGTAGGTGACGTACGTTTAAAAAATTGTGTTTAGACAATGAATTATTAGGCCACTATAATGTTTATAAATTGGCACTGTTTTGTAGAATTCGCTAATGCGGGCAGTTTGGCATCCAAAAGTTTGCTGAAACAGCCCTTAGTTATGTTTTGTAAATATCGTTACAATCATGCATTGTATACTATTTATTGCTTAAAATTTTAATTATTGTAAAATATAGGAAAGTTTACATACGTACCTAAATAATACTAAAAGTGAAAAATAAATAATTAAATATTAAAGTTGATGTCTATGTGTTTTTCCTACTAGACCTAATAGTAAAATTACACATTTTTAATTATTATACCTTGATTACGGTATGGTGGTATGGTATTAGGAGGAGTAAAGAAAGAGAAAACGGAACTCGGGTTCAGATGTCAGAGCCTTGAATGCGACCGGGACTCACTGAGATGATGAGGATGATGGTATTAGTTCAGAAGTTCCACCTACTTTGACAGTAGATAGTCTTCGGCGGGAAATCAGCGCTGCGAATAGTTCACTCATCATAAAAATGCATCGTCATCAATTCTAAATTATCAAGTACACCTTGATGTATGCTGTACTCTACAGGATCTACATACGGTGCATATTTTTTGTAGAAAGGTTGCTCTACATTAAAATTTTTACCTTAGGGCCACAATAAATACCTGAGCATATTTTCTTAAACGGTCTGTAAATTCGTACGAGATGTTTTGAGAACAGGTTTAAATGTTACTTTTTACAAGATTTAGATGAGATAGATGATATGGCTACTTCAGTAGGACGGCCGTAACCAGTATACATACATGAAACCAGGTTCGTGTTCATGATTTTTTCTGTTAGGAAATGCCCTGCCCAATTGCCAAACAAATAAATTTGGTGAAAAGTAGTTTAAAAAGTAAGTAACCAGATTACGATCTGTCTGAATATATGGTTCAGTCAGCGTCACTAACTGCATGCATAATGAATCCTTTTAACTTATGGCGTCACCAAACTCGTCATCAACTTATGAAACTTTTGAAACTTAGTCGCAAGGCAAATTGACGTTGTGATATCACGTACTTTTGACGCTCTGTTTATTAACAACTTTGTAGTAAATATAATATTTACTTTTCTATTTACTTCTGCTTTTATATATATAGGCTTGGGTATATACGGGGTATAGGTGTATTATATTGTATTTTGGTAGTCGATTTTCGATGTGTTTACTGAACATAATAAGTCTAGTGCCAACAACCGGTCTTGGTTGTATAAATCTAAGGTTGCCTCTGCGTTGACTGTGGCCCAGCGCGTGTGCACGGGTCGCAGATGAGGCCGATTTATGCCCCGAAGATCTTAGTGGGGCCCTCTACAACGATTTTACCCAATACACACCACCAGAGTCTTTAAGAAGATTATACCTACGTATTTGTAAACAGCATATTGTTATTCCATCAATAAAAAACTTTTTATAGTAGTACATAAGCAACTACAGTTCATTACAACTGTTTAAATTCCGCTGGCAATTGGTACTTAGTAAATCTCTTTCAAATACATTACATTACACTAAAGTTAGGAATGTGCAAAGAAATAAAAGTAAGTAGGTAAAGTAAAGTATAAAAAATAGAAGTAAGAAATAAAAAGGAATAAAGAAAATTAAATGACTTCCTCTCCTAATTAAATACAGTCTTAACATAGATTTTGATATCATATAAATAAAGTTTGAATTATTTAATTAATTATAGATAAGTATACATTGCGCTTCGTATTTCCTAATTACACTTGGTGCATTGATGAATATTACTTCTTTAATCAAAATACCTTAAACGTAACCTTGTGGGGCCCTACCAACATTTTTGAGGGCTATGGTATCCTCAATTGCAAGTCATCAGACCTGTTGATTGACGGATGTGTTTCTGTTTGACGCTTTACTTTTAGGGTTGAGAGCTCAGGTGATAGTACTACACTACTGTAAAAACTAAAAAAATAATAATTATGGAATGCAAGAATAGGAGTGCAGATTCCCGGTTCCAACGTGAAAGCTTAGGCTGCATTCGGGATTGGCGCCAGTATGAAGAAGAATCAAAATACCATAAATAATATATTTCTTTGAAGAATACTAGTAACATATAACATAACATAACTTCACGCCTGTATCCCTGAAGGGGTAGGCAGAGGTGTATTACACACCCACGTTTCGCCAGTTATGTTAAGGTCCCAATGTAATAGGGGGCGAGCCTATTGCCATCTACCGAGCACATTATTAAGCGAGCAATAATTAACATTTATTAATGCACACATAATTACGGAAATTCAGAGGTGTGTGCCCCGGGGCGATTGGGGATCGAACTCGAGACCTCGTCTCAGCAGTCCGTTACGTATGCCACTGGGCTATCGCCGCTATATTATATACTATAGTATATACTATACTATTTACTACTACTATAGTATAGTTATATACTAGTAACAGAAATGATTATTACTCTCGTTAAGCTATCTGAGCTAAAATTACACGTGTTAGAAGTAGGTTTACGTCGGTAATGGTATTGATCAGTATTCGAACATGTGACCTGTTACTAATCCGACATCTTAATCACTTGACTTACATTGTGGTGATTCACTGTCGTTTTTTTAAAACCTCTTAGGTGGCAGTCAAGCACACGGCCCACCTGATAGGAAGCGGTTACCATGGCGTATGAACGTGTGCAACATCAGGGGCGCTGCCGATCCTGTTTGTCGGTTGATTGAATTGCATGTATATGTATTTGTATGAACGATTAAAATATAATCTACCTACTTCAGAATACATTTAGCAATCTAATAATGAAAAGTCAGTTTTTACGAAAGTAGAGTTTTTTTTTCGTGTGGAAACCCCCTCGGTCTTCACCTCATCGGTGCTGACGATGGGGTGGGCGTGTCGGAATCGGACCGACTAAAACCACATGCTGTCCTCCCCAAGTGTCCATTGCCGGGCACCCCTGGTAAGCCCTCGAAAGGATAACCCCAGGGCGAAAGTAGAGATTCAAATTATAATTACCGTTAAAATATTGGTGAGTAAAATTAAATTTCAAATCCGGTAATAAACCGCTACGGTTATTATATGAACGGAAGATAGTCATAATAATTATAATGATTCTCGGTCCTTTGCCACTATTGTGACGACAATTATCCTTTTTTCCGCTTTGTTATTAAAGCAGCGATTCATTTCTTCCCGGATATCAGTAATCACTCAGGTGAAAGCCGATTGCAGCAGAAAAACCTGATGGGATTAACAATACTGATATCAAAAGGAATTTTTAGATAATGATTTCTTTAACCAAAGGATACAAGGATACGTTTCCAGTTTAGAAAGTTCATTGATTATAAAATAAAGTACTCGTATACCCATTTATTTTAATTGATATAATAAACAATATTAATTTAAATTATTATCACTACTAACATTAAAATTCAAATTAAAAGTAACCATTCTAAATCAATTTTAGTACTTACTCGAAGTAAATAAATGACTGGGATCTTATTACATTTTGAACATAGGTGACCGATCGTGGTTATGGCAGACTCGTTGCGTTGAGTTAACCGGATATTATGAATTGTTAATTAAGTTAGACAGAAAAAATATCCGTATGACTATCTCTAATAATTATGTAAAATTATCTCTCTGCTCAAGAGGAAGTTATTTATCTAATAAACCATAAGGCTTCTTACGGTAGTTAGAAGCCTATGTTCCATCAATATTCTTGTAGGCAGATTTTGTGGCTACATAATTATCAACGTGTGAGTGAGTCAAGTTATAGGTTATTCTATTTCTCTGCGTTTTCTTTTATTTAGCAGACGTCACCGTGAAGAAACGTTGATGTCGTGACGGTGATGGTAGTGGCATCCGTTTGGCCCATGATTTCTGTTAAATTGTAGAGATTATGGGTTTGATATATCTGGGTTCTTACGGATATGGTGTATTCGGCCTGGTAACAAACTCATAAAATTGCAAAATTCAAGTTCATTTCATGGCAGGTAATTGTAGTATTATTGATAATATTGCCGTATATACCTCTACAAAACTATAGGCACTGGCAAAAGTCATCATTTGTTATTTATTCATAAGCTTTTATTTAGCTTCACCTGTCCCGATGTTTGTTATCAAATCTTGCCAATTAAATTTGATACACTTCCCGCTTACCGATTTAACTGAAATTTTGCACAATTGTGTAGATACGTATACGTGACAATGTAATGCATGCATACATGTTGCCGATCTGATGATGTAGCTGGAAGGTGGCCATAGGAACGATACAACCTCATCGAGTTTGGGCTCTTTTGAATCGTTTTCACGAGTAGTTTGTCTTTCAATGGTAACCAGGGTCTGATGATGGAGCTGGAAGGTGGTCACTGGGACTCTGTAATGAAACGACGCAACCCCTTTGAGCTTCGGCTCATTTGATTTAAAATGTTGAGTTCTTTATAATCACAAGAACATAATAATAGTTCTCCGAATGAGTTTACGAAAATAGCAATGTATATAATATGTTATAATATTTAAGGATTCTATTTATTGTAATAGGGTAAACCTGTAAAAATAGTGCTGTGAAGAAATAAATAAAAGATTTTTTTTTTTTGATTTTTGAAGTGTTAACTTCTTTAGCAGCGTTGTGCACTTTTTGTAATGGGTAAAAAAGGTTATTCTCGCTTCAGTAAACACGTGACCTGATCGAAAAAATTCGTAAGACAACAAATATAGAAGCACTAATTTCACACTGTACTTAACCACCTTGGTAGCGCGTTCGTCTAATGAATGGTCGTTGACTTCGTCAACACTGAGATCAATTCCGACCGAGGCCCAAGAAACACTTTTTGTCATCATATAACTTTTTGTAATATTTATTCTATTTTGTGCCATAAATCTATTGATATAAAATGGAAATTAAACAAAGTCCATCAATTAATGAAAAAAGTGACGAAGAAATAGCAAAAGAAAATGAGTGAGTACTTTATGAGTGGCGATGATGGTTCTGGTAATAATGATGGTGAAAAAGTCGTTGAAATTATGGATGGAAGTGGATTTTTCTGAGAGATAAACTTTTTAATGTAAAATAATTGTAACAGTTCTTAAGTGTTAAATTTTTAATGTAATGTAAATTGTCATGTTTGTGTAGGATAGCGCAATAAATGAATATTGTATGTTACCACATAAATGATAGTACTTTTATACAGATAATTAAAGCAATTCGTGCAAAATTATTCCCTCATTCCAAAATATCAAAATCCACAACGTTAATATTCAAGTTTTCACTTCTGCCGGCACTCCCGGAGTGCAATCCGTGTTTTTTATTTCTCAGTACTTCCTTTCATCTGGGGGATGGGGGAGGAGGGGATTTTATTTAATTATTTTTACATTACTACGATAACAAGAACGTTAACATTCGCATGAAAAATGTTTTTTGTTATAAGGTAAGGACTGTCTCCATTGTATGTATTATATTAATAAAATAAAAAGTAGAGTTCAAATATAGCTTAATGCCTCCACATTATTTTTGATAATGCTCTTCTGCTCTATCAATAGCATCTAAGCATTTAGGAGCAAGAAGGAAATATTACGTGTAATTACAGCGCTTTCTGGTGTGTTAACACCATAATATTATATATTATCTACCGATCTAAGAATCATCGTCAAAAATTAACAATTCATTTATATAAACTGTATCGAAATTGGTCAAACCATTTTGGAAATAAATGTGAGCATGATTCGCTCTTTGCACCTACAGTACTGCCCCGGACTTACGCTGAAACTATGTAGAAATACTTCTATGGCGACCCCCCTCTAGCGCATGCCCACTTACGCGGGCACCACACCTTTCAAACTCTCAATTGGTTGATGTCCAGGCACACATGGACGTCATCCCCTTCGCGGGTTCACTAGATCAGCGGGTGGAGGGCTTAGGATTAACATCCTGACTCAACTTGGATAGATTAGGTTAGAGGATCATGCCTTAACCTTAGCCTTCTAGCCTTTTGGCTTCGTAGCTTTCTTGTAATCACCCAAAACAAGCTAAGCTCCTTTTTTAAGTAGTTTTCGTTTACCAAAACCTTCTCCAGAATGTAACTCGTTGTTGTACATTTGTTGATGAAAACCACATCTAAATCGGACCAACCAAACTCGTGACACCGTTTTTTTTCGTGCGGAAATCCTTCCGGATAGCCACCCGTTGGCCAGCGGGGGCGTAAGCCGTCTCGGGTCTTCAGACGCCAGGGTATAAGGTGGCTCATAAGGCATTTCCTTCGCACCCAGGCTGAACCAAGGCCATCTCCGATTTCGAGATGGCCCCCTCGGGTTTAGGGTCCACGGTGTCCCTGTCATGTCCCCGGAAAGAGGGGTTAATGCTTCAGGATATTATGCTTCAAGATACTAGTAAGTTATTGTTAAAAAAATTGTGCCTAATAATATTATGCGTAAAAATTATTATATAAAACGATAATATGCCATGTTAAATAATTGTATGCCCTTGAATAGGCGCGATTGAGCAGGTGAGACCGCGGCGGTGGCCAAAGTCCGCCGGTAACCCTGGGGTTATCCTTGCGAGGGCTTACCCGGGGTGTCCGGCAATGGACACTTGGGGAGGACACCGTGTGGTTTTAGTCGTTCCGATCCCGACACGCCTACCCCATCGTCGGCACCGATGGGGTGAAGCCCGTGGGGGTTTCCACACGTAAAAAAAAGCCTTTGAATAGGGAACCATTTTACACATGTTAAAAATATTACACCTCAGCATAATTTCACAGGCGCGCTTGTATTACCATCTACATTTTTATACAATTCCACGTAACGGATTGTTCTCACTAGTTTCAGTGTCAATTTGTCTGACTGTCAAACTATCTTGTTTTACAGGCGACGAGCCTATTGCCGTCAACGGTCACCTTCAACTGCATGCTGCTACTAAGAGTCTCTATAATAAGAACATTTCGTCTGACTCGGGAAATGAAACGAATTTTGCAGTCACTAGCGTTACGTCATCGATATAGTCTAAGAGATTTTAATAAATGTAGTAGGTACATAGTACAGGAGCAAAACAGCAGATTATATTATTTAGCTAGTTAGAAATAAACATGTCTGTTGGGCCAAATCATAACTTGCAAGCGAATGGAGGCTTGTGGTACAGAATATATATAGTTACTTATTTATTCATGTGCTTGTGGTATTCGATATTTATATCATATGTGTACTTTGCCAGTAAATGGGTATATTATGCAGATACAGCATATCATTAACAAATTGGCGATGGGCTAGAAATTTTATAGTGTAGGATGTGGGCTACTGCGGTGTTATTCTGACAAGAGCAGGGATTGGACGGAGATTTTGAGAAAAATACTTATCGTTATAAAATATGACAGATAATTTCTTGTATTTAATATTAAGTTAAATTTTCTGAAAATTATAAATAAAGCATAACTATAAAATAAATGTTTATCAAATGATAAGAGTGTTCGTATGCTTAGCCTTAATTACGAACATGGAACATCCGATGTTGGATTTGCGACACAAATAATAATAATACGTTGATATCTTCTGACTAAATATAGGATTAAAATATACTCACGGGCCAGGCAGAAAAGGCCACGGTCATGTTTCAAAAACCGTTCTTTCCCTTTATTCGGATTTACCAGTTATAACGTGATAACGTGAGTTTGTATTAGCCGACACATTTAAGTTGGTTTAGTTTTACGCGAGTTCTTACTTCTATGTTGACTAATTTAAATCCACCGTTTAGTCACGTTACGATTCCAAACTGAATAGCGCGCCTTAACTTCTGTACTTAATGCATTTTTTATTGTTACTAGAGCACCATATAACAAAATAGGACTTTACAATGAAATAAAGTGTTACTTGTCTTTAATTCTACGAAACAGACTGTTCCTCAGCGATAAATAATGTTAAAGTTCCATTAATTTGAAGCTGGTGATATCGGATGTCTTATAGGGTCGATATCCTTTTACGGTTCAAAATCGACAACTAAGTAAAGCAATTAATCATCACAAATGTTAATCAAATGCTATCAGTTAAATTATTTAATACAAATATTTGACACTAATTGGACGTATAGACATTAAATCCACCTAATTTGAAACTAGTATCATTTGTCAGACAAATCAAAATAGCATATTTATGGAGGTGTCGTAAAAATCACCTACACTAAATAAAGTCGTTACGTTTATTCGGAATAGTGAGGTGCTCCGATAAAGTTGTTCGTTCGTGATAGCCGCGGAGTGTGGATGCATGTACGCGCGCCGGGCCAATAACAATAAATTTTGTGCGTCGTTTGAAGCGCCGAGCGGACAGTGTCGCGTAGTTACAAACTACACTACTTATGGTTTAACTCGGCGCTGCTCGCTATGGGTGAAATTTACCCAGCCGTATAAATTTTTGTCTATATTTTTTGATTAGCTAATCACAGCGCGCCGTGCTTTTAGGTAGCTTCAAGTTGTGCGTTTGACTTGATGCTCGCGACTTGACAGTCAGTTCGCGCGACGCGTTTTCGTATGGTGGACGTGTAAAGTGAGTATGGGTGTTTTTCACCCGTAGCGATTAATAGTGATACACAATTTTAGGAAATTCATACTTATTTTTTTTTGTAACTAGACCTTATTATGGCGCGCCGTGGAGTGGATGACGAAGAAATCCAACAGTATATGAAACAAAGTGATGGTAGTTGTTCTGAAATTGAAGATTTTGAAGAGTTCAGCGAACACAATAGGGACTCAGAACAAAAAGATGAACCTTTTCACGAATTTCCACCGGAAGCTGCAGGCGCTAATGTGCCACCAAGTTCACCGCCACTGGATATTATTCCAGATTATTTAGATGTCCCTGTAGGTACCATACGACGTGGTTAATATTTAGGCAGGGATGGCACAACCCATTGGAAAATAAAAGAACCATCTCAGCGTGTTCGAACTCGTTCACATAACAGCGTGCTGGAAGCATCAGGGCCAAAAGGAGATGCTAGACAATGTTTAAATATTATTGAGCATGGAATCTACTTTTTCCCGACGATGACTTACAGTTGATTGCTGACTGTACTAATATGTATATTGATAAACGTAAAGAGAAGTACCAAAGAACTAGCGACTATAAACATACTGATTTATTTGAAATGAGAGCCCTGTTTGGTTATTATATTTTATTGGCAGACTTCGTGATGCCCATTTGAATACTGAAGATCTATGGGCTATGGATGGTACTGGATCTGTTATTTGCTTAGCAACAATGTCTCGGACACGTTTCCATTTCCTTCTTGCTTGTGTAAGGGTTGATAATATGGACACAAGATTGCAAAGACGGGAGCACGACAAGCTAACGGCAATTCGAGAAGTTTTTAACATTTTTTGTACGAGAATAAAATTATATTATTCTGTGCATGATCAGGTCACTATCGACCCATAAATGAAAAAGGTGTGCCACGTCAAGATGCCAAGTTTGTCCACCCAAAAAGGATAGAAAAACAAATTCGTGTTGTCAAAGCTGCCAGAAAATGCTATGCAGAGAGCATTCATTGCCTGTATGCTCGGAATGCATACAGAAAATTCAATAATTATAATAAAAAAAACGATGGTTCCTAAAACTATTAGACTGATTGTTACTTTTATTGTAATTTTATTTTGTTATTTCAAAAGGTGATTTTGAGAAGTAAGATATAATAAATGTTTGTAATTTATATTCATAAGTGAAAACTAAGACTATTTTTATTAAAAAAAACCTATAAGATTGAAATATTTTAATAATAAACATATATTTTTTATATTTGTAGTTTAGTAGTCATAAAAATGTTACTTTTTGCCATATCATTGTAGCTTTTATCTGAAAGTTTAATAAATACAGTTAACGATGATAACTCACTTTCATTTAACATTTAACTAAACATGATGTAGGTATAAACACATTAAAATATTTATAATACAAAACAAACACTAGGTACACGATTAAAGATATGGGTATCTTTCACCCGTAGCGAGCAACAGTGTTGCTTTCAGAGCGCGATGAACGCCGAGTTAAGACATGGTTTTATGCGATTGTACACAATAATATATTAATTCATTATTATAGTCTTTTATTTTATACTAGCAGATGACCTTTCAGTAGTTTTTGCGGTCATCGCAAACAAAAATAAAAGAATTCCCAAAAAAAAATGATCGTGAATGAATCGTTATTTAATAAATTAACATAACCCTAATTTTTTGTTAATATCCCTAATATACAGAAACAGCTAATTTTATAATTTTATATTAGTATCGTATAGATTATATATGCCAGACTTTGTCTTGACTACTTACTTAAAAAAAAAAATATTTTCATACCCTAAAATTAATTACAAGTATTATTGGGCGTTAATTACAAAAGTCATTTCGTTTGCCAATTTTATGGATTGACTTTACACATCCGACTTTGAGATCATCAGGGTAGGTATAAACCAGTTTACACGCTACGATTTATTAGTACAGCAATAGGGTCAGCAATCCGGTCATCTAATATGATGTCAGATACCTTAACGTTCTGTAAGCCTGGACCTTTCCTTGAATTTAATTGCGTAATAATTTTCTGCACACTACTAGCAGAAGCTTGTTTAAACAAAATACTTCAGTTAGGAATTGAGATGTATCATTGTAATTTGTTTATTTTACATCACAACGATGTGTGAGTCGCTTCAGTCATATAAGTGGAGTTCAGGGACATACATACATAAGGTTTCTAAAATAAAGATAAAATATCAACCGCCAAAATGATTTTAATATAACCCATTATAGAAAGGGATTTTAAAGATGTAAAGGAAATTAGATCAGAGAAGCTTAATTTGTTATTTATGGTGATAATATTTACAGTGTTAACATATCTAAAAAGTTTCTAGTATATATAAATTTGCTAAATTATATGAATTCAAAGACTCAATACCGTGTTTCGTAAATACGCGTTCCGTGTGCCTTGCTCCTGTCACACAGGGTCTCAAGATACAGATTAAGAGCACAGTGTGAACCGCTCGCGCTATCAGGCCAATACTTTAACACGTAAAAAGTGCTAATACAACAGATATGAAACACCTTTATAACTAATATTTATGTTATTCTATAAGATTTCATTACACGATCGTTTTACATACCTTAGGAGTAGTTGCTTCTTGTCAGTAATAGAAATACGATTAGTAGAGCTATAAAAATTGGTAAAGGAAACGCAGCGAGTTCATATATTTTAAGATAGCTTGACCACTTTACACTCGTACAATGTTTGTGTAACAAATGTTTTTAAATCATAAGGTTATGAAAACGTGATGATACGTAATAAATTATTCAATCAAGCTTTAAAAGTATTCAACTATATATATATATTGTAGAATATTTATTATTATTAACTTAAATCTAAATACAACACTATATATTATACTTTGTAGTTTCCTATAGGGGCGACATGATCACTGCGTGACCAAGCCCTTACCTTTTGGTAAGAAAAAGAAGAAAAACACTAGTTTTATGATATACTACTTATAACTAGAATGCATGTGCAATTTGATAGAGTAAAATAATTGTAATAACTACCCACATAGTGACATACAATAGATTTAACTATTTGTTTCATTAGCACATGGTAATTTTACATAATAGCCACACTATGAAGCACACTATGTATCTTTGGGTCATAAAGCCAACCTCACTTGCAACCCACTGGTACACCTTCTGATTGATGAACAAGGCTCTGCGCTTTCCTCTCAGGGTTGGGGAGTCAGACGGTATTCGCACCACTAAAAATCAAAATAAATAATAGAGTTGTAGGAAAGGAACCACATGCTCCAAATTATAAGCTTTGGATGCAATCGGGATTGGCGCTTAGATAATACTCAATAGTCAATACATTTATTGCGTTCCATAATTGATACAGATGTAATGTTAATATTATTAAGTTACAATTATGGAGCCTATCGGGCACAGCACAATATTTGGAGAGAGGGAGAATTTTCTGTTGTACACAGTTTAGTTTCTATTATTTAATTTTGGATATTATTATTATTTACCTATCTATTTCTGTTTATTAATTTATTGTAATAATCTTAATTTTATTCAATTTTGTTTGATGAGTGATGATAAAGAAGACGACATATAATATATATATATTAATATGTCCTCTAACCCTACTGAGTACAAACGCAAACTAGCCCGACCTCTGGCCATACCTCTTTCATCGGCCGGGAACCACACGGTATTACTTCTTTAAGGTAAAATGCCATGCCATCTATCAGTGAGAAATTAGTTCACACACTGCATCAGTTTAAAATTCTCATCTTTTAAGTAAAGGCCATATCTTTTGTAACAATCAATGCAGTAGTTTGAGATAAGACTGTCCAAAGTTTTTTTTTTATATTGTAGGAATCTCCAATGCTCACAAGTGTAGCTCAGTATAACTCGGGAGTAATTGAGGTAGTCCAGAATTCAGAAATACAACCAAGACGTTAGATGCCATTATTTTATACTAAACACGGTTTATACCATAAAATACAAAGTATATCAGAAATTTATCAGTAAATTTTTGCGTTTTATGGTGTAGAAATATTTTCATGGGACTTAACTGGATTATGACGCAGATATGTACTTACTCGTGGAAACCTTTGCAATATTAACGATTCGGACTGGTTACAGTGGCTACACTGGCCGTGATTACCACAATCACGTTAATGTCTGTGAACATAATTTTACTGTACATATATAGCGGCAGCGTACTAAGCAATAAATAAAATAAAAATTGTTTAAATCGCTTGTAACAAATTAATAACTATAACTAAATTACATGCAGAATGGTGTGTATAAATATGTGTGTAAAGGGGTGTGTATGTGAGTGAGGGTGCATGTATGTATGTCTATGTTGTTGAGTGGGTCGTGTGTGTGCGTGGTTTTTTTATAAAAATTGACACAAATTCTTCTATTGCGTCGTAAGAAAAAGTCTTTAGCCACCTTTCAAGCTTATATTTCAATTCATTTCTCATCATAGGCTAGATGTTCATTATTCTATTTATGCTATTTTATATTTTTGAGCTTATTTGTTGGAAGTGACTGCTTACTATTACAGTTCTTTGGTATTTTATATCACATAGTCTGACTGAGCGACGTTTGGTGACATACAATTTGTTTGCTTGCGAAGGAGATTCTGAAATTTTAATATTTTTCATTAGATTGGAATGTAATAAATTTTAGCAAAGATTCAAAGAAAGCAATGGACCACAAACATACAACTTATTATAATCATTTTGAATAAAGTAATCAAGTTATTTTCATCGTTATACCATTAAAGTTTACTTATTAACTTCGACACTTAAATATGAATACATAAAATTTGTAGTCGTGTTACGTGCAAAAACAGCGTATGTCCATGTATAATTTTTCGCACATGTCTTAACAAAACGCCAGGATATGACATCATTCGCACATAAAATCCACATATTATTTTTATGCAAATTGACTGAGCAATCATAACATAAATTTTTAATATACCCACTCGAAACATCGTCATATGGAAAATAATAAAAGCCCTCACTCACGTCACAATACGAGTTTATATCGTAAAATTAAAAACAACTATTGTACCACTGTCAAAGCTATAGATGTTAAAAAAAATGCACTTTTATCATGAATGAATAATGATTAGATATACCTAGTTGAAACTGGCTGGAATACACCGTATGTAAAACAATTTTGCGCTACATTTCTTATTCTAGATACTAAACATATTATTAAGTTTCTTTCTATCAAAGCGTCGGTCATAGATGTAAGTTATCGTTTCCGCTTCCCATATAAAACTATTCCAGGGACAAAAAGTAGTTTATGTGTTATTCCAAACAATATTTTATACCTGTACCAAATTTTAATTAGTTATAGTAACTTCATAAACCTTAAACTAGAAGCAGTTGTCAATGTAATAAATTTTGAGTTAATATCAAAAGACTAACCAGCTGAAATAACTTACGTGATAGTCTAAAAGGATATTCTTATCGAACAAAAGGACAACTTTAGTGATGTTTTCAGACATCACCAAAAGATTGTATTTAATTTAAAGAAGTGTCTAATCTTTCTTAATCTTCTATGGTTTAAAAAGTATGCAAATTGGTAATTTTAATCTATTTATTATCTGTATTATTGAATTTAAGAAATTTTTACAGTATTCAGCGTAATAAAAAAAGCCCTTAAGATGTAAATGTTCATCTCAATTGTTCTTACAGTGTCTCGAGTGACCGTGAGCAAAATTGGATCGTGAGTAAGGTATTTCAAGCATCGGCTATAAGAAACGTCATGAATTTTGGGTTAACATGTAAAATTAGCTCTGAACTCAACTGCAGAAGCATATCATGATATCTTGCCGAATAAAATCTTTAGAGCATTATTATCGTTAAATCTGCATACGAATGAATTAATAAAAAAGTATATTAAAATAAGGTGAGGAAACAGAATCAGTGTAACATTAATTATTTTAATTGTATAAGTAACTTTAAAATAATAAATGCTTAGGTACTTAAAAACATTATCCAGCTAAACATTGATACACACACTTGCAATGTATACTTTCTTCTCGTCCTCATAGACTCTGTACCCAATTAACGGATATAAAATACAACATGTTCAGAAAATAATCGTTGCATGTGGGAATCAAATCGCCAGGTGGTAAGATTTCTACCTGTCGCAATGTGTGAAAATGAAATACGTGCCGTTTCTACCCATTATCATATAAGAAAAACTTGATGCCATCTCCCTTCAACCTAAAATTCAAACAGTACTTACTCATAGTTGTACTGTACTGTATGAAGATTTTGTACCCAATTAATGGATAAAAAATGCATCATAGGCATCACGATGTGCTAGGAGTGCCGTAGAATACGGCCCTAAACAGATCTGATCTGTTTTAGGGTTCTGTTGCCAAATGGTAAAAAACAGAACCCTTATAGATTCGTCATGTCTGTCTGTCTGTCCGTCCGTATGTCACAGCAACTTGTTTCCGAAACTAAAAAAAAAACTATACTAAAAAAACTATGCTGTTGAAATTTGGTAAGCACATGTATTCTGTAAACCGCATTAAGATTTTCACACAAAAATAGAAAAAAACAATAAATTACGGGGGTTCCCCATACTTAGAACTAACTAACTAAAACTCAAAAATTATTTGTTCATCAAACCCATACGTGTGTGATCTATGGATAGGTCGTCAAAAATGATATTGAGGTTTTTAATATCATTTTTTTCTTAACTGAATAGTCTGCGAGAGAAACACTTCCAAAGTGGTAAAATGTCCCCCCACCCCTCCCTGTTACTTCTAAAATAAGAGAATGATAAAACTAAAAAAAATATATGATGTACATTAGCAGGTAAACTTCCACTGAAAATTGGTTTAAACGAGATCCAGTAAGTAGTTATTTTTAAACAGCAATTTACCTTTCATTCAATCAACTCAAATATCAAAATTTTACTTGCTGCTACGGAACCCTTCATGGGCGAGTCCGACTCGCACTTGTTTTTTTATTTTTTTTATTTTCCTAGGCTAGCATTTATGCAAATTTAGTATAAATCAAATTTAGTATAAATTAGCATAGCCGGGCAGGGGGATTGTGGTCGCAGCACTAGTCGGACCGGTGGGTGTCACGCGGTGCTGCGACGACAATCCTCTTCTGATGAGGCCGTCAAGCTGAGTGCCACCATTGTTAACATGGTATGTGTATGTAATGATGACCCTCTTTCTTGGACTTTACCTTCAGCTTACCATCAGGCGAGATGAAGTCAAATTGACGTGTCCTAAATATTAAAAAAATAAAATAAAACCATAATCATAAGAAGGTATCAGGTCTGAATTAAACCTGTATTATA
This sequence comes from Cybosia mesomella, assembly GCA_946251805.1. NCBI lineage: Eukaryota > Metazoa > Arthropoda > Insecta > Lepidoptera > Erebidae > Cybosia > Cybosia mesomella. The sequence goes on from OX276392.1 coordinate 17,452,587, forward strand.
AACTATTCTGGGTTAAGTAAGAGATAAGTTAATTGCAGAGTTCATCCCTTGTAAGGTTAAAAAGTGTCAAGTGAACACAAACTGGAAGTAAATCGTATTATATCATATTATTCATCGTGTATGGATCCCTATTTTACCGTTTTAGGGTTTTAGGCATTTGTAGTGATTTTACCGGTTTAGGGCACATCACTTCTGGCATATCTTCACCGTTTACCTATATAATATGCGGATCTTATTATATAGGTAAACACACCGTTTACCTATATAATATAGGTAAATGTTTATTTTAGGCGCATTTGACTATAAAATATAAAAAACAAGAAGTAGAAATACATAGCACAAACTCAGCGTTGTATATTTTTATGAGAATTTCACTACGGAGGTTATACTATAATTATGGACTCTAAAGTATAAGTTGTTCAACATAAAAAAAAGAAACCAGCTTCATCTATCTAGTTATTTCCATGTTCACACATTCTTAGAACTCAAAGTAAACAAAAATGGTCCCATTACGTTACATCTTATAAGTAAACGCATATTCTTTCCCGATTACGTATTTCTCAATAATCAACTTATAGAGAGCACAAACACATTACCATATTCCATGAGATTCCAACTTGATGTCATAAATGAATCTTATATTATAGATGCGTGTGCCGATATTCGAATAATAAACAAATAGAAAGATGGATACATAGAGGTGAGACCGATGGTAATTAATTAAACAGTTACGGAAAAGAGTTATAAAACTATAATATTTAGGTAACGACTTCCACTCGATTTAAGCACGTCATAAATTACATTTTAATTAATCACATCAGAAATTATGACTGATACACTAAAATTATAATCATTATCGTTTCGAATATTACTATGCATAGAAATCGTTGGTCACCAACTAGTATACGAACTCAAGCTTTTCATCAATTTATATTGGTTGACCGTGGTATTTTCTCATTCACACGTGTGAACACGAATATTAAAAAAAAACCGGTAACATTTCACAATAATATCGAATGAAAGAATATACGATGTGATAGTTTCCCATGAAATCATGAGCAGATTCAAAATGTAAGCACATTAAGTTATCGGCCAAATTATCTCGTTGTGAGCTACAATATTTATTTGTTTCTTGCTAAGGACGGACTCGGCCGTCTGTGGGTAGAATGTTCTCTCCCAATTAGGTGGTTATTGACGTTTTACTGTTATCAGGTTAATCTTGAAATGAGAAGTCGTATTTATAGTACTGTTGGTTTTTATTCGCACAAATACTTTCACTGAACTTTTTCCATGTAATTTTCTGTTCAAAATTTGTTATTACTAGTGTATGAATAAAAGTTTCTGCAGCGAATCTGCCTACATTTGGAAAACTTTCCGTTCCACAACCATCATAAAATATCTATCTACTCAAAAGTGTCCTTCCGTAACCTTTTTATATTCACGACATTTAGTAGCGTTTGGACAATATATAAAAATATTGTTTTGGTAGGCAGTATTTTCGTCTGCTAAAAGAGTAATTACTTTCATTGTTTGCTAAAGAATTATTGGTTTTCATTATAATCTTCATAACCGAGGGTTGGAGAATAGAGATAGGTTAGTTTAATTGAATTGCTGCTTTCAGTTATGACGATGTCTTATAGTTTTTTGCCACATAAATCATCGCTCTGTGTCACACGTCATTTGTTAAATTTATTATCAATTACAAATCGTGTGGATACAATAGATCCAAAGCAATAAAGTATTAAGTGTGGAACAACATGGATCATCCCACACTATAGATAACACCGCGCTACGACACAACCTAAAGTCGACATTTATCCCAAAAAGGGAAGCTGTTAATAGAGTCATTCAACGTTACCGGCCGAATTATCTACAAAGCGAGAAGTCGGCCCGATGTCGGTCGGAAATATAAATTTATTTGGTGGTTGTCGCCATGACACGGGCGCCCGCGCCTCTATCTCGCCGCGTAATCTTGAACATTGGCGTTAAAGAATTTAAATTATACGCTGATACAAATGAACGGGCAAACCCATCTTATTTATTACCTTAATCCAAATTATATTGACTAGGTTTCTTAGATTTGGATACGTCGTCACTCGATACATTCAAGTTATTGGATTATTAAGCTCAGATTATCACCTGTGTACGTTGAAGAATTTTACGGTCGTAAACTTTAACGTCGGTTTTAAAAGTGTTTTGAATAGATTGAGTGGTCTGTCACACAGATGTAATCGAAAAATCTTCTTGTTTATTTTTTATTTACTTATGCTTGTAAGTCCCTGAAGGGGTTGGCTCCGGCAATATACTCATACTAGCGAACTAGTAACAGGGCTAGATTACAGCTATTGGTTCATTTGCTGCTGGAAATTACCTAACTTTGAAACCCAATAATAAAGTGTTATTATTGGGTTTTAAAGTTAGGAAATTTATAGGTAGTAACCTAATTACAATGCACAACCACTAGAGAATTGAATTGAATCGAACTTAAGTTTATAATAAAGCTATATATAACATTTAAGATATCTTAATTTAAACTAGGTCTGAAATATATTGTGCTGTTGCAAAAATTGAGCGAAGCTCCCCGACTGATTCGATGGTATGTCCAATTTTCAATATTCTTTATTTGTACGATACCATTTCCATAGCTGCACGTTTTGGTGCCAAAACCGTTGGTCTAGGCTTGACCATTATTGCGGAATCAGATTTTGAAAATTTGTTCGGTGATTATTCCTCCGTGGTACAGTGGATTTCAAAATTTCTTTTTTTGATTGACACCACTTTAAAAGTTACGCATTTTGGCGCCAAAACTGTGTGTCTAACCTTGACCATCATTGCGGAATAAGATTTCGAAAATTTTGTTCGGTGATTATTCCTTCGTGGTACACATGAATTCTTAATTACATAGCCTATGTCCTTCCCATCAGTAACATCTTTGCTTGTATGAAGTTTAATTAGAATCGGCTCAGCCGTTTGGGGGGAGAAGATGGTCTAACGAAATACATGAGTCGTCTAAACGAGAGCAAAGCTCTGATGAGCTTCGCTCAAAAATACTAGGTAGTCTAGTCTAGGTAGGTCTATTAGGTAGGTTCTTTGTGCCCGTTAGTTAAATGTATGTGAAGTCCCAGCGACACAGATGATTTACCTGTATTATGTACAGGAGATGTCTTTTCGAACATACAAAAAATAAACAACACATAACGCAACATCTTTTTGTTTATCAGCACCTGGAACTACACTTGAACTACACTTGAAAAATTGTTCAAGTTTTTTATACCAGACACATTCTGACTCGTGGAAATCCATTCAACTAAGAGGCTAGTTTTTGCAGATGAATATAAATATGTTTAATTGAATTTTAAAGTTCTTTAGTATGTTTTATTCAAAAAAAAATATTGAATAAAACGCGAAAGCATCTCTAACTAAAAGGCTGGATTTTAATTTAACTCAATAACTTCAATCGAATAATATAAGTGAAAGCTCTGGTTAACAGAATTTAACTAACGAAATTTAACTTATGTCTGACAAGGATACATTACAAAGCTATTAACAGTGTCAGCAATGCGTGCAATATAAATGTTAAATTCAATTTAATTTGTATTATGTATTCATATCAGTTGGTCAGTGCTATTGCGTATATCAAGTGAGGCGTCAAATCAGTACTATAAATTCCAATTACTAATATTTCTGCTCGCCGAGCACTAATTAAGTGCACCAACCAATTTACGTATGCGCATTAATTGAGAGACGCCTCGAGACACCATTACTCTCTCTACAATACTTCTGTAGACGTAAATTTATGCACATATGCTAAATATAACAATAAAATAGCACTTACGATGATAGGTTGAAGCTCTTGTATATTAAAACTAGCCATTGCCCGCGGCTTCCTCCGCTTTAAGTTCGGAATAGATCAAGGTATGTTAACTCCTGCAATATCGATCCCAACACATATTAAGTTATTTCATCGGTATATTTGCAATTTTGAGGAACGAAACCTTTTTCGGGTGACTGACTCATCAACGTAGAGCTAAAGTACTAAAGCTAGAACTACGAAATTAGGACATAGTAGAACAGTAGATTCCTTCTATTACTTCATTAAAGAGCCGGATGAGGTGGTGTAGTGTACTCGTTTTACATTGACAATTGGTTCGAAATAGAGGTTAATATGTAACATCGACATCAATTCTGCCCGATTCCTTGATTTAATAGCGTGATGATATTAATTATGAAATGTTATGCGTTAACATGGCGTTGAACTCTACAGATCCCATTCCCATACCCGCCCGCATACGCAATGACTTGGTCGAGCGCATGGACCAGTTTAAGTACCTGAAATCTGTTCTTCACGCGACTGGTGACATCGATCGCAACGTCAAGGCACGCATTGCAGCCATGTGGGACAAATGGTGTGAGATGACGAGTCACGCGTAAAGATCATGTGAGAAACTCCCTCATCCATTGCAGTCAGAGCCGCGGGAGAGATCGCAAAATGCAGGAGTCACTTTCGCTGGTGCGGCCACGTTCTGTGGCAAACCGCCTGGTTACGTGGGTAAAAAATGTTTGGTCATGCCACTTGCGAACTGCGGTACGAGAGGGCGACCCAAGAAGGCCTGGATTGACGTCGATAGAGATGACTTGCGTGCCAATCGCACTACCATGGATGCCCAAGATCGTGCAAAGTGGAGAAGAAGTTGTAGCCTCGGATACAATCAGGACACAACGCTAAGATGATGATGGTGCGTCTCCAGTCAACTATCTCTTATACGTGTGTAACTCTATGTAGTTTCGAGATTTTATATTTCACTGCTCATCTCCTTTCAGGTGTAGCGTGATGTCTTATAGTCCAGATTTTAACCATGTATGTTCTGCTGCACTGTAAAAAAATTTGCAAAAATCTACCTTTTTTTTTTATACCACTAAGGTGGCAGACAAGGCCGCGGTAACCGCTTCCCATCAGGTGGGCCGTGTGCCCACCTGATGGGAAGCGGTTACCGCGGCCTATGGATGTGTGCAACACCAGTGGCGTCACACTCGCGCTGCCGACCCTGTAAAGGAAAGGGGATGGGAAAGGAGTTTGGGAGGGGATGGGAAAGGAGTTTGGGCTCCGGCACTCTCACTCACTAAACGGAACGCAACAGTTCAAATACTGTTACTTGGCGTCGATATTCTGTGAGAGGGTGGTGCTTCCCCGGTCGAGTCGGCCCATTCATGCAACGGCCAAAATGACTGTTGCTTGACTCTACTACTGCAAAATCAACCATCTAATTTTGCTCTACTGCTCCTTTCATACCTGTAATGGCGTAATGATATATAGCGCAGTTTCTGACCGCATGGTTCTAGAAGAATGTTCATGCAAAATTTCAGGAAAAAAGCATCAGCACTTTTCGAATGATGCTTGAACATCAATAGTAAAAAAGCGGACAAATGCGAGTCGGACTCGCCCATTAAGGGTTCCGTAACAGCAAGTAACATAATAATGTTCTTTTTATAATTTTTATTTTTGAGTTGATTGAATGAAAGGTAAATGGCGGTTTACGATTTATGACGTATTAAAAAAAAACTACTTACTAGATCTCGTTCAAACCAAATTTCAGTGGAAGTTTACATGGTAATGTACATCATATATTTTTTTTAGGTTTATTATTCTCTTATTTTAGAAGTTACAGGGGGGGGGGGGACACACATTTTACCACTTTGGAGGTGTCTCTCGCGCTGACTATTCAGTTTAGAAAAAAATGATATTAGAAACCTCAATATCATTTTTGAAGACCTATCCATAGATAAAGCGTCTCGTGGTACAGGGCAGAATGGAGGGCAAAAGGTCCCGTGGTCGCTCTCCAACTAGATGGTCGTACCTGATCACCTCCCTAACACAATCCACCATGACCGACTGCTCCCACAACGCAACCAACAGAGAGCGATGGCGGCGCATTGCACGAGCAGCCGTTCATCAGGACTCCCCATCATAACCACGACCACTCTGTCAAGAGTGCACGACTAAGAAGAAGAAGAATCCATAGATACCACACACGTATGGGTTTCATGAAAAAAAAACTTTTGAGTTTCAATTGTAAGTATGGGGACCCAAAAATTTATTGTTTTTTTTTTCCAATTTTGTGTGAAAATCTTAATGCGGTTCACAGAATACATCTACTTACCAAGTTTCAACAGCATAGTTCTTATAGTTTCGGAAAAAAGTGGCTATGACATACGGACGGACAGACAGACAGACATGACGAATCTATAAGGGTTCCGTTTTTTGCCATTTGGCAACGGAACCCTCAAAAGCAGACAAACAGACAAACCGATATCAGCAGCATCGGTATCGGCAGCTCCTAGAGCGAATAACACATCAATTACTTTTTGTAAAAAAAATCACAGGGGTCTAATTCCGCACGTAAAAAAAACGGGTCTATTTCGAAGAAGTAAAGAAATTAAATCCAAGTGGAGTTATTTAAATAAGGTAGCTTGAGCTATTATGTATCGTACTCTGAGCCTTCAGCCCCTCTAAAAGCATCTACTTAATATCCTTCGAGCCTTTTTCCAGCAAGTCCAACAAGTCAATCAGTCTAACTACGAAATTACCGAACTACATATTTTCCGTGAAGCGACTGCCACCTAACCTCACAACCAACTGGTGACATTGAAGTTCTGTAGTTACTTAGACCAGATTGTCGGACCTAAAATACAACTACCCATAGCAAATACCAGAGATATTCGTATGGCAAAATGACTGATGGCTTAGCGTCCTCTCCGACTCACGGAGGGGTCTCAATGTGTTAAGAATGGTGACTCATCCTCAGATTGACCTGGCTAGCCTAGCTTAAGCTTGGAATGTGTTAACTTACTCGATTACCACAAGCGGGGGCTTGTTGGAGAAAAAGCTCATCTCCCTTGAAAAATTTCATTAACATACTGAATTTCTCCATGAACCCGAACGATAGTAATATAGGTTAAGCATTACGGTACTTCCTGTTCAAATTGGTAGCCACCTGATTGGGCAAACACCTCCTAGAAAACTATAGCAGAAACACAAAAACACCTTACGAGTTAATTCACCACAAAAAAATACTGAAAAGTGTGGAATAAATAAAATATGAACCTACTTTGTTTGAGGTTGATGCCAGACGGTATTGAGTCCCATAAAAGCCATGATAAACTAAAGAAAGAGTAGGAGAGCGGACCTTTGAAAGAATTTAATCCTAAAAATAAACGACAAAGTTCAACATAAGTTGTGTAGTGGAGAAGTAAAAGTCGGAAAGCGGACCCCGGACCCCGGACCTCGGAAGCGACCGGGTCTACATCTAGGATGATGATGATGAATAAAATGTAGAGCAACCAAAACTGCCATCGAATCTTACTATGTATAGAACTAATCAGACAAAGTACACTTACAGGTCACGGCGCTTAGGTTGGCACGTCGCCGTCGCACTATGATCCAGAAACGGGTATCTGTATCTCTTGGGAAATCTGTATCTCTTTGCCCTTCTGAGGTAATAACTTGAAAATTTGTATATATATTCTTGAATAGATGGGCTTTTAAGTGAAGTGAAAATAATTTTATTAAACTTTATACTTTATTATATAAAAATGATTTAAAAATAGATTTGACGTAAATACTACACAAAAATTATAAAATTAGGAAATACATATTTAAAAAGTCAGGCATCGTTTTTTTTATTATTATTCAGAGAATAGTTTTATATAAGTAATATAATAATAAAAAATAATTTATTGCATTAATCAAATTAAAAATTCCATACACAATAAAATTAAAATTAGTACATAATGATGTGCCTTACTAACAATAGTGTTTAAGTGGAAATGTACTGTACTAACTACTTCTATGGAGTTTTTTATACCACTTAGGTGGCAGACAAGCACATAGCCCACACCAGAGGAGTCACACTCGAATTGTTCCGAAATAAACTTTTTATTATTATTAACCACTTTCATCAAACAAGTCCTTTTCTACTGTGATACTTGGTGTTCTTAAGCTTGAAATATATGGATCTGATCCAAATAATAATGAATGTAGAACATCTTCATTAGTAAGGGACTGGTCGCGGGTTCAAGTCCCGTTCTAGATGTTCTCTTTTTCCGATCTAAATCTTTAGAAAAAAGTAAGCATACAAAATGCTTAAAAATTTAATTGAATCTTCATTAGTTGTAATACGCGAGGTTTTCCTAGAATGATGCAGGCGATATCGTCGGTAATCTTTTTTTGGGCCTCTTGTGCATCTTCTGATAATTGTCCTAGTGGCAAAACTACTATAGTTATTTATGCAACTGTGGTATAATGAGGGGTATTAAAACATGAATGTGGGTTTATCACACGAAGCGAAGCTGAGTGTGATAATAGTGTCACATGAGTGTTTTAATACCTAATTATACAGTTGCATACAAGACTTAATACATCTTCAGAGAATGATGTACTGCCCTTTGATATTTTCCAATTCATGAAATCTTGGTACGCCTTTTCATACTGTTTTCTAGATTTCTCCGGTAGTAATTTGTTAGAATTGTCCTTTGCTGCATTCGAAATGTCTGGAGGTGTGTTATCAAAACTTAAATCGCTCATTTTCGTAAGTAAACAAAACAATTTGCAAAAATAATAGCGAAGAAAAATAACGGGAATTCGATTCGGCGCGCCGCCGTCGTGGTAGTGCAATGCAACGCGCGTGAATGACAGTTCTTTTTTGAAACTCATATGCAGATTCCACGCATCGGGCGGTAAGAATTTGGCTGTCTGATGAGTAACCCTTTGCGCGGAAGACATTGAAAAAGCGAAAGGAGTCTTATTATGAAATTTCATACAACATTATAACACCCGTTCGGATGATATTATGGTTATTAGGACATTGGATGTATTAATGTTGGCAATAAGCTAACTGTTTCAGAATCTTTTATAGAGGATTTAAAGCATGGGTGTAGATAAAATATCTTATAACACTCTCCCCATGAATGAGAACTTTATGGAGAGAGGATGGCATGTAATACAAATTATAATTATTGATATTTGTCATTTGATCAGTATCCATTGCGTATTGACCGAATTTTGTAGCATTTATTGCGATTCCGGATGACATTGTTTGCAATATAATGTAGGTATAGCCGTTTTATCAAATGTTCATCAACACCAGTAATATCAGCTGTGCAATGATAGCTTAAAAAAAATCTTCGCGCAGTATTACCATCATTACTGTTACCAGTTCATAATCTATGGATTTAGGTCAAAAAAAAGTCAAGAAAACTTATTTTCGCTAAAGCCCTTTTTGAGACGGCGTTGTATGAAGGGTGACCATAGTGCGTCGGGAAGAAGAGAGAGAGTCCGGCAAGATCAACTCACATCGGATCGACAGTAAACATAGACAGATCATGAACTACAGATTGGCTATCAGTGTATACGAGAGAGGAATGGAGACAGTTTTTTTAAATTGCCAAACTATGAAATTTACCCATAATATAATTCGTGCTACGTGTAATTTTGATTTGAGACATTTGATTGTGGGTAAACCGTGTCCTTAAAAAACCGTGTCTAAATAAAACAAAGCGAATGATGAGTGTGCTGTGTTACTATATGTTTCAAAAAATAATTACTGTAGGCGTTTTCGATAAAAGGAGTAGGTACCTATCGCATTACAGAAATCGAAATTTTCAAGTTATTAATAATTAATATTCACCCTGAATCTGACTATGCCTCATTTATAAGTAAAAGTATATTCAGGTGTTTTATTAAATGTTAAATTTATACGCACTGCTTTTACACTAGATAATTTCATTGCTATATATTTTTGTAAGGATATGTGGGATACTTTGGTTTTTACATCGCCGAACTCGAAAATTTAGCTCTATGATTATGAGAATAATTTACGACGACCCATCAAAACGGCAGTCACCTACTGAACTAGTGCTTTCCGTTCTAGTCGAATAGTATGTGTCAGGTTTTTATTTCAGTGTCGTGTCCATATTTATTCTCTGTCTACAATTAACTGACAGAATAAAGTGTGACAAAGAGAACGCTATACAAAACCGAAGCATACCGATTTTAGCCGGACACTCTCTGCTTCCCGATGTGTCCACCAAAACGCCGGTTAGTAAACACACACTTACTGTTCTACTAAATAGAATTAGATATTTTAATAATAGTTTTTCTTTTATACGTAATGGTTTTTATTATAATTAAGAACAATACAAAGTAAAAAATTAAATCAATGAAACTACTAGGACATTAACATTATGGCAATAATGGCAATGGATTACTTAATTTCATTCGCATGCCACGTTTCTCAGCTAAAATCTTTTTCAAATCAGTTATGTTTTTGGTATCTGAGCTACTTATGGCAATATTATTATTCAGTTTTTTGTTTTGTTTACGAATTTGTGCACGCTCTTCCATATAATTCTTAATAGAATTCTTTGTTTCCTCAAGTTCTTGTTTAGCGACTTCTTTTTCTTCGTTTATAAGTTGCTTCTTTTTATCAAGCTCGTCTTTTAAATCCATTTTCATGGTGCTTATTCTTTCTTGTAGCTCAGCTATTGACATTTCACAAAGTAGGCCCAATCTAGCAGTTTCTGTTAAATCTATGACCTTGGGCACTTTAGCTTTTTTAGCAATTATCTCTAATATTTTTATCTCCTTAATCATTTTAATCCTGCGCTCCAATTCCTCCTGTTTTTCTTGCATGGCTTTTGTTAACCTCATTTCAGAGTCTTTCTTTAAAATTTCTACAGTTTCTTTCTTTTTAATAGAAAGTTCATTTTTAATTTGAAGTAAATTAAATTCTGCCAATGTTTGTTTTTCTATTTGTTTTTTATTCTTTTCTAACTCAATTTTTCTCCACTTTTCAATTTTTTCATTCCACAATTGTTTTTCTTTTATAAATTGTTCATATTTCTTCTTATTTTCAACGACCAACTTCTGCTTAGCAAGTACTGCTTCTTCGTAAGTAATTAGGCCCATTAAATGTTTTTTTTCGATGTCTAATAATCGCTCACGTTCTCTTTCTTGCCTGTCTTGTTCAGCAATTTCTTCAATTTTGGTAGTATTTCTATAACATATAACATTTTGTAACCACTGTACTTCTTCATCTTCTTCCATTTGTATCCTTTTTTGTAGCCTTTTCACGGTAGCTGCCGTTTCTTTTACCTGCATGTGTGGTGTATTTTTTATGAATAAGTTTTGCTTATGTTTTGGAATAGCTTTAGCCAATGTACTTTCATTTTCATCTTTTACAGTTAAAAGATTCTTATAATATCTGTCCGATTTAGTTGTTTGAGCATAGTGATAGTCTTTGTTTTTAACATTATCTAAAAGATGTGCTGCCTTTTGTTTATTTTTTTCATGCATAATTTTCAGCTTTTGATCAATGGTACTCTTTGTAAGCATTTTCTTTTTTTTATTAACTACCGAGCTTGGTGGAGAATTGAGTGAAAAAATATGCTGTGATGCTACTGGAACTGGAGACGCCTCTTTGCTTTTTCTATTTAACACATTCATCTGAACAGGTATTGTAGGCAGCTTTAGTCGCCTCGATTCTATTTTCTTAACATATTCTGCATAGTTATGTGCCATTTCACTAATATAAGGTTGCCATTCAAAAAGTGGTCCTATAATTTTTTCTGTTATATAGTTAGTATCGTAATAGGCTTGGGCTACTTGTGAAATAAAAGTTAAAAGTTCATTATTACTCAGAAATTTTGTAAATGTACTTAGCAAAGGCTTACATAAATTAAAAAGGCATTTATACAGATATTGCATGTCTTTAGGTTCTGTACGGAAGATGACAGCATGGAATATAATCATGAAGTATTCCTGTTCTTCGCTCGAAAGTTCTTCAGACAAATGTGAAACAATTTCTTTCAGAAACTCTTGATGCTTCTGATAACTCAGAAACGTTTCTGCAATCCATGACAGTTTATTATCCTCGATCGATTCTGGACATTTCTCGATATAACTTTTCATATACTCATATGGCGATATTTCGCTAGTATTTGCATAATCAATAATTATATTCCTAAGTATTTTCACATTTCCAGATGTGTGATAGTAAACCATTTCGTATGGTTTACTATTTTAAACAATTATCTGAAACGACGTGAATACATGACCAAAGAGAAAAACAATAGAGATTACGTCACTTTCTCACTTAGGTTGTGTACCTAGGTGATTGTTTTATAACGTCTTTCTTTCTTTGTAACGAGAATTCCTCATTTCGAATTCTTTTTCTTCGCTTCAAACTTCAAACATTAATTATGAATTATAATAAAAAGCTTAAGGGGAAAATTGAAAAACCTTGTTTGTACGAATATGTGATTTGATCTGTTACTTAGCAACGGTGACAGGTCTAGACATGTAGTTACTTTATATGAGGTTTTAAGTGTTGCAAATAGTTTTGTGGTTCTATGAAACATTTGACTCATTCAGTGCTATTGCAGCAGTACACATAAAGCATATTTAGGTATATTTTTGGCATCAAGATAGTATTTAGTAGAAAATTATTGACCGCAGCCCTACCACCTTTGTGTGTTGCACGAGTGCAGTTTAAGGTCAAAGTAAATAAGGTAATAAGGTCTTTGACCGTTTCGTCTATAAGATTTTTCTTATTAATAACTTTTCACCCGCGTGGAATTCTGATCCACGAATTTAGTGTCGAATTTAGTGTGTAGTGAATTTAGTGTGTTATTCCAGATTATAGTCTATCCCTGTTAGGTACAGGCACCAAATATCAGCCAAATCTGTTCAGCCGATAGAGCGTAATTGAGTAACAAACATCCAAATACCCAAATATCTTCACAAACTTGTACATTAAGAATATTTGTAGGATTAGTAGAACGTAGGAAAGGATATATAATATAAATCCTCTATTCCCGTCAAAATTTTCAAAAAAGAAAAGTAAATTGATTGGCAGTCAAACGTTCAGCTCATCATACATTTCTGTCAATCCTGTCTACGTGTGTGTGTGTGTGTGAAAGAGTATTTAATTAGGTAGCCGGTCTGTTTTCGCCGGGTGCATCATTAATCAATCAGTTTGGACGCAACTATTATTCGACAGTTCGACACCTCGCCGCTCCGATACACACAAAGTGCAAGTCACAAGAGCCCTCTTAAAATATAATAATCGTGTTAAACACGACCATAAAAGCCATATTCGATTAGAACTATTTTAAATAGGTTCCCGTCTCGTTATCTTGAGCCATTGTTGGCAGTGACAACGCTCAGCATCGGATGGTTTTTGTTCTGTCTTTATAATTATTCTTACTGCATAATGATTCTAACTAGAAGCCGTATGTTGATATGAATTTAGAATCTCTTCTTTAAGTATTGTTAACTACCTCATTACTTTTCAATAACTGCGCAAGAATAATAGAACCAGGCGAGCACTCCTTTCAGTATTTATGTATCATGCAATTCTTTTTTATTGTTGAGTATAAACAATTATTAGCCAAAATTGTGTAAGTTGCAGTACAGGGCCTTATTAACATCTTCGGGTTTCGAGTGAACCTCACTAGTATGAAACAACGGGCGAGGTTTTATCACAGTGTTAACTCTCGGAGCTGGGAGCTAAGACGGCAGTTGCTCTCTTAAAAGTTAACAAACCAATCAAAAATAATATTCGGACCCCGGGCTCCAAGGTTTGGATTACCGAAAAATCGCCAAGAGTATGATGATGATGACTATCAGCCAAAATGTTGTGAACGTTGGAGTACGAAGCCTTATCAACACCTTGGGGGCTCAAGTCAACCTCACCGGTGTTAACAAACGGACGAGGTTTTGGCACATTCTTTCCTCTCGAGTTGGGACCTAAGATGGTAGTCAACAAACCAATCAAAAATAAAACACGGACCCCGGGCTACAAAGTGTAAACTTTGGACAGCCAGGAAATCGCCAAGAGGATGATGATGATGACTACTAGCCAAAATTAATAAAATTGTAGAATCTCATTGAATGTTTTGACGAACATACGAAGTAGTACATTTTAAACCGACTTCCAAAAAGGAGGAAGGTTCTCAATTCGTCGGAACCTTTTTTTAAATGTTTGTTTGCCGATTACTCGAAAACGCGTGGATTGATTTGGAAATTAATGCTTTTTTGTTTTAAAGAGTATACTTCCCAGGTGGTCCCATTAAAACTTCGTAAAGATCTGATCTGATCTGATCAGACAACGGAAATCTTCAATAAATGCCAGCAAAATAACCTTGATTGCTGCTATTGCATATCTATACATTGTTTACGTTATTACGTAACATAGCATCACGCTTATATTCTCTAATTCGTGTTCGCAGTTCAGTATACATGCCCGGTATATATATCCGTCGTTTTTTAACCGATTTTAAGAGTTCTTTTAACTTCGGGTTTGGTTTCGTTTAGTTGGTCCCCCGTCGGTACTAAGCCCGAAACACAACGCAAAAATTCAATGTCATACGAGGCACCGACTTGAACAGAAAAGTCTAACGCGTATTTTGGTCTCTTGAATTTTAAATCTGTTATTGTGCCTGTTCTTAGTGGTTTTTCGGTCTTTGAAGTCGGTTTTATTATTTTTATTAAAATTTTAAATGTCTTAGAGCAAATTTCATAAAGGGTCATGAGATCAATGAAAAGTAAACTTCGTAATGTAATCCAAATTAATTGAACGGATTTTAACTGCTGACATTCAGCCTTAGAGTAGATTTTACAATTCATTCAACTTATCTCAATAAAATGTGATACCGCAGTTAACTTAGTTCGCCTTGATCTCGGTTCCTATTATTGATAAAATTCGCTTTTAGTTACATTAGAATGGATATTAAATTAGGATTTAAATTAATTTTCACTGGTAGTCAATGCCTTATGATAGGACGTCCTAGCAGAACAATGCGTATTCACCAAGAGCACTGAAGCTCTAAAAACAAATCTCTAGCGCATTCTAATATGACAGCAAATAACATTCATATTATTCCACCTATCATCAATTAAATATATCCATCGTAAGTACAGTCATTCCCACTTAAAAGAAAGCGGTGGCTTATTGACTCTGTCAAAATTAATTCAACTTTGAACACAAATCAATTTCAACATAATATTAGCTGTCAGAGCATGTCAAATTACCGTCTTTAATTAACGATACGGCTCGCCTTTCTCACGTCATATAAATGTCTAATGATTCTCGTAGATAAGTACGTATTGTGAATCATTATATTTGAATCATTGTGCTTCATTTTACTTTTAGGTATTTAAATTTGGAGACCTATTGAAGATTTGTAAGAAAGTGGGTATTCTTATGGTATAAAGTAAGTACGTTTTTGGATGGATATGATATAGGTATAACGCTACTAAAGGCTACTACTTACTAAATTAAGAAATTTACACTAATAAAAAGAGAGAGTTTCGACAGACAGGCCGTTCCTAATAGTTAAGTTGATACTTATATCCTCTATATGTGAGAGTTTATAAAGGCGTTTCGGCTGAACGCAGCGGGCTAAAATTTGGTACAGCTTTTATATCTGGAATAGGTTCCTGTAGTGTTTGTGCGAGTAGAATAATATATAAGAATGTACTGATATGCCACGACAGCTAGTAATATCAGAAAAAAATGTATGACAAATTATAACATTTTTTTTGTATACCACTCAGCTGGCAGACAAGCTCACGGCCCACCTGATGGGAAGCGGTTACTGCGGCCTATGGACGTGTGCAACACCAGGGGCGTCACACTCGCGCTGCCGACCCTGTAAAAAGCTTCTAATGCCCTTCTTGAAGAACCCCATATTGTAGTCGCTTGGGAATATATATATATGTATATTTATATATATATATATATATATATATACATATATATCTATATATATATATATATATATATATACTTGGATATAATTGATGTACAGTCGACGACAGTAGTAGTAGCCTTTAGTAGCGTTATACCTATATCATATCCATATCATATATATATTGCTAAGCTACTTTTGTCGTTGACTGTACATCAATTATATCTAAGCATAAGAATACATTTAAATACTGTATATTGCATTCAGTACTTTTAAAAGCCCATATTTGGCAGATCGTGCATCGGTTACTATGTTTTGGTGAGGATAGAGTG
Organism: Cybosia mesomella; assembly: GCA_946251805.1. Taxonomy (NCBI): domain Eukaryota; kingdom Metazoa; phylum Arthropoda; class Insecta; order Lepidoptera; family Erebidae; genus Cybosia; species Cybosia mesomella. The sequence continues at coordinate 17,468,666 of OX276392.1, forward strand.
ACAGGTTGAAAGGGCAGGTCTACAAACCCCTCATTAGGCCTATCCTAAGCAGGAACAACATGTCACGGAGCCTTCGCTGATGTGGCCACGTTTTGCGGCAAACAACAGGTTACGTAGGTAACAAATATCTGGCCCTGCCATTTCCACCGGGCTGTGGTAGGGGGGGGGGGGGCAAGAAGGGCTGATTTGACTTCGTATGATCCCATTACCATGGACATCCATCCCAAGATTGTGCGAAGTGGAGAAGAAAGAGCAGGAAAGCGGACCCTGGGCTCCAGTGTAGCCTCGGATGCAATCGGGACACGACTCTAAGATGATGATGAGGCGTCTCTAGTCAACTATCTTTTATACGGGTGTAAGCCTGTGGAGTATAGAGACTTTACATTTTACTGTTATTCTCCTTTCAGGTATAGTGATGAGTTATAGTCCGAATTTTGACCGAATCTGAGTTCTACTAAACTACAAAAATTCGTCAAGATTTACTAACTAATTTTGCTCTACTGCTCCTATCATACTTATCATAGCGGAATAATATATAGCACAGTTTATGACCATGCTCATGAAGAATGTTCATGAAAAATTTCAGCCAAATTGTTCAGCGGTTTTCAAGTGACGCTCGAACATCGATAATAAAAAGCAGACAAACAGACAAAAATTCTTAAAATCACATTTTTATCATCGATGTTGTTCCTAGAACACATCAACAATTTTTTTTTTTTAAATATTCAATGTACAGTTTTCACTTCGTTACGATTTTATTAATAGTATAACCAAAGGGTAAAACGGGAACACAAAAGTACATAAGTACTAGGAGTACTGGACCAATTTCGATTACCTTTTGTGTTGAAAGTTTATATTTGTGTTTAACAAATTTGTATACGTTTCATCTTGGCACGATGATAAAAGCTGTCATATGGTTGAAACCGCAGCGTACATTCATCTCTTAAGAAGTATAAGCCACAAGAGTATATTTCCTAATTCAGAACATTTCTGTTCATTACATAAACATACATAAACTCACGCCTATATCCCCGAAGGGGTAGGCAGAGGTGCTAGCACCCACATTTCGCCAGTTTATGTTTAGGTCCCAATGTAATAGGTGGCGAGCCTATTGCCATTAACCGGGCACTTATAAGCCTGCGAAACCAGGATATTTTTACTACATATACATTACAATACAACCGACTAAGAAAATTTATTGTCTGATAGCACCTGCAAATACAAGGTGCGATGAGGGAGGAAAAATCGCAGTCGGTGTTCTGTACATCTCACCTTGCTAATTGTTTCCTTTCATTTTGTCAGGCGGGTATGAATTTTGAATGTATTTAATACTCGTTTTCTTGCTATTTTAATATTGTTATGTATAGTCAATACTAATATTATAAAGAGGTAAAGTTATAAGTTTGTGATGTGAATTTGTGAGGTTGTAGGGGGTAACCTCTGGATCTATTGAACCGATTTTGAAAATTATTCTACCAATAGACAGCCACATTATTTGTTAGTGTCATAGGCATATCATCACACTACTATCCAAGGGAGTGGAGCAGTAATTATAAAAATTCAATAAATCCAGCAGATTCCCATACATTATAGGAATACTAATAAATTACGGGCATATATGCATAAAGGGGTGCAACAGTGGTTCGAAATACGCCACGGGTGAAGCCGAGGGGAAGATTTATTTGTAATCGATAAACTCTGAAACTACTGAACCGATTTCAAAAATTCTTCCACCATTAGAATGCTACAATATCACTATATACACTACTTTTTATCACAATATTCCCACAAGATCAGAACTCTACGCGGGTGAAGCCTCAGGAAACAGTTAGTAATATTATGCAATGACTTCGTTGGTCTGCCTTCTACGAGAAGGCTATTGAGTATTGGCATAACCACCCACGCTGGCCGGTGGGGGGGTATCCGAAGGGATTTCCGCACGTAAAAAAAAGAAGGCTATTGAGTTATAGATTGACTTACTTATGAAGATTCCTTGAATTAAGTGGTTGTTCTTGCTGCTCATAACTTTACCCACGTAATGATATTAAGATATTCACAGTTCTAATTATGCAAGATTTATTTGGAAATCAAATCATAAGCACAAACTCTAACTGAAATATTCATCTATCTACATAGAGGAAGGCACGGACAAAAGCAAAGCTAGTAGAAATAAAATTTAACAATGACCTATACATTTTACTGATTGTGTATGAGTTTCTCTATAATTTGTAACGGTTCGTTACTGCTGCACACTTAAAATAAAATTATACAAATTCTTATAGTACCGTAATAAGTAGGTACATGTTTTAATGCTTTCTTAAGACGTATTAGCGCATATATTTGTAAGTAAGTAGATATTTTGCGTCTAACACATCTTAATGTTCCCTGTCATATATTAATTATACTGTAGGTCCCTACTAAAGGAAATTTGTGACATGGCAGGGCGTGTAAATAGTAACATTGTAGGAAAATCTCAGATTCCAAAAGTCAACAAAGACCAACAATACCGCTAGCCATATAGACAAAATAAACTGAATTTGAACCTGAAAATGTAGATGTGCAAACAATTCTAATAGATACTAAATGATTCAGTACCAGAACAAATTATTTACCAAAAAAGCGTCAAGCTGAAAATCATTTTAGCATTTTTGGCATCTGTGATGGTGGACTTCATTCCTGAGACTTCAATTTTAGCTCAACGTCTGGTGAGGTGAAGTCATATTGACGTACCTTATATAAAAATAAAACAATAATAAGAATCCCTATGGCACTAAATGAAGAAGAGAAAGAGAAAGCTGCTTCTGAACTATCATCAAATCAAAGTTATATTATTTAGTGCCATAGGGGTTCCTTCTGGTGATTGATGACTTCTAGAAAGGTACTGTTCAGTGATGCCATTATGTTATAAGGTTAAGACTATAGTGACTCAGCCCCACCAAAATTTTTGGGGCTAGCACACCTGCCTTACCCGCTGAATGACGGACGAGGTTCTAGAGGATTCTGACGCAGGCTTTCCACTCGGGGACAGGGGGTCAGACCGTAAATAAAATAAATAATAGAAATGAGGAGTGCGAAAGCAGACTCCGGGATCCAAGATGTAGGCTTTGGATGCAACCGGGATTGGCGTTCGAATGATGATGATCAAGAACATAGTCATACTAGTTTGCCGGGTCAACCGGCAAACTTCGTTCCGCCTTAGAATCAAGTTATGTTGGGGACCTTATCAGCTGAATTTATTTCTTGAATGTGTCAGGTTTTTAATTATCCTAATTGCTAGTAGGTATAGGCACAGTATCCCGAGGCCATCTCAAAGCCGTAGATGACCCGGGTCAGCCGGGGTGCGCGGGAATTGACTTATTAGACCACCTTGCACCCCGGTATGAGAGATCCGAGACGGCGTGCGGTTTTGGTTGGGTTGTGTCCGACATAACTAGCCCCACAGGATTGCCGCAAAAAAATAACACATAATCGCACAGTTTAGGCGAAGACAAATCCAATAAAATAAATATCATGAAATCGGTTCACTCGTTCTCACTTAAAGCCATTATCAGTAGTAGAACTTTGTTTTATATGTATTATATAGATTAAATAAGAAACATACGACGGTCATGCAAAAATAGAGTGCTTAGATCATCCCTAAGATAGATATTAAGTGGTTAGGCCAAGTACTTGTCGGTCGTCATGATAGGTCACGTATCCTAATCGCAGTCTGTGTCACGACATGACTTTACCAAAACTTGAATCATTATGTGTGTTACTCTGCCAAGTGGGGTGTGTGTTCTGAAATGCTTTTTTTTAAATAACAACATATTCTACATAGAAATATCCATGTTTACACGCGAAATGGTAAGGTAGTCTCTCTCGTCTCCTAAATTTATTTGTCCGAAAATCATTATCCATAACACGTTTGCTATAAACTTCAGTAACCATACTATTTAAAAATTCGAAATTTTATTTTATATAAATACTTTACTACTAAACATATTATGTCATAAAATCAAGTACCTACTATATTAATTGAATCGCTTGATTTTGAATGAAATATAGTCCATATGTCCTAAGTATTGTATTATATAATGTATATTATTCCGATTGTTCATCATCATACATAGAAAAATAAATAGCTATTCCCCTTGGTCACGGCATCATGCCTGAACTGCTGAACCGATTTCGCTAATTCTTTTTTGTTCTGTTTGTAATTGTAAGAACCTTCTTCTTATGAAAGAAAGAGTTAAGGAAGTAATTAAAAAGAACAAAGATCACTTTCCATACATTCATGGACCTGACAGTGAATCTTTTTGTTATGTGTTGTATAGCGGTACCATGAGCGGTCCTGATGTTATTTTTATGAATTGATTTTATGCCTTTGAAACGATAAAATCAATATGGTTTAAATTATTAGTCAGGAAATTATGTATCGTAATTTGGGATAATATATTAATGGTAGTATGAAAATGTCATAGGACATTACTTCTGCCATAAATATTCAATCTGTGCTTCTACTATAGGACTGCGCAGCGACAAAAAGTAGTAACAATAAACTTCATTAGCTCGATGATTACAAACAATGAACTCGTCATTAAAACAATTCGACGTACAGTTTTCTTTCAATTCTTGGATTGCTTACAATTCTTCGAATTCGGGCTTAACCAAAGAATGAGCTTTTTTTTAACCCCGATGCAAGAACGACAGGGTGTTATAACAACACAGTTTGACGTGTCTGTGTGTGTGTGTGTGTCTGCCTGTGGTATGTAGTGTGTGGTATCGTAGCCCCCGAACGGATGAACCTATATTGATTTTGATTTTTTTGTTGAAATGAAATCAGTACGTTATAAGACAAAAAAAAAGAATGTAAATAATCAGCATTATTATAATTTGTAGTACTTTTTACTCATTATCTTCTCTTATATTTGCATCATCTTAAAAAAAAATTAATACACTAAAAGTTACATGTCTATTATAAGCATGCGGAGTTAAGCTAAAACAGATGGATGCGTAATGACCATTATTGTCATTTTTTTGACAGTTAGTGGAATCGCTTCGAAGCGAACCTTCAAAAGTTCAAAATGTATGGGAGTGACATTATTTGTTACACGTGACATGTCGACCAATAATGTCACTCCAATACATTTTGGACTTTTGAAGGTTCGGTTCGAAGCGATTCCACTAGTAGTATCACTTTGTCTAGGCCCCCAGTTTCGTTGATTATCTATCTGCTTCACAACAAAAGCATTTATGGCGAGTTTTGTTATTTGATTTTCCCGTTTTAGGAGCTATAGGCGCAGCCGTGGCTCTTGGACCTTAATAGTAATTTCTATCGAAGCAATCCGGTCTCAAACACTTTCCATTATATTTTTAATGAAATACATTGCAATGATACAGGAAAAGCCGTAAAACATAACTCTAGGCATAATTATATTAATTCAATTAAATTTTTAAGCATTTTGTATGCTTACTTTCTTCTAAAGATTTAGATCGGAAAAAGAGAACATCTAGGACGGGACTTGAACCCGCGACCAGTCCCTTACAGGGGGAATGCTCTGACCAACTGAGCCACCTAGACACGTCCCAGATATTCGAAATTCTCCGATACATTAATACGTCTTAAGGCGACGTAATTATATTAATTATATCAATCCATTAAAAATAATAAGTAAGTACGCTTTAAAAAAACAATCACAGAGAATGATATCGATGACTTCGTCACTGTTTTTTTTTTCATTTAAATGACTTATATCCAAAGATTTCAGAATATAGGAATAGGTACATATCATCATCTGGTTGGATCACCTCCAAGTTTGGTGCACCCTGGGCAACGTGGGCGATGACGCATCATTGATTGCTCCTCTGGAGTAGCTGGCGTCAACGTCAACGGCCAAGAGTCTGACCAACCGGCCCTTTCCAGGGCCAACTGACCCCATTGCACGAGGGGGTTGGGGTTTGGCGGGCCTGCGAGGCCCGCGGGGGGGCGTGGTCGCTCCAGGTACCCCTCTGCTGTTATCAGAGGGGACACTACTTATGGCCCAGGGTCAGTCGGAGTGCGAGGGATATGCTCTATGGGTAACCTTACACCCCGGCGTCTGTAGACCGGAGACGGCGTGCGGTTTTAGTCGGTTCAAGCCCGACATAACCGCCCCCGCTGGCCGGCGGGGGGGTATCCGAAGGGATTTCCGCACAATAAAAAAAAAGGTACATATCATCACTACATATTATAAAACAAAGTCCTCCGCCGTGTCTGTCTGTCTGTCTGTTCGTAATAAACTTAAAAAGTACTGCACAGATTTTCCTACTGCATCCATCAATGGATAGAGTTGTAATCGACCAATTATATATTTAAATATATATTTTGTCGATGGCCATTTGTCAGTAATCAGGAGCTAGCCCACTTAAATTTGCAGTGCTGATTTTTGCGTTTCTATTTGAAAAAGTTGTTAAAAATTCATTATGAACAATTCCAACATCGTTCCGATAGCGGCGATAGCTTTTACCAGAACCGTGGAAGTTCCCAAAAAAGTATTTTGTTGAAATTAGATCTTTCCTTGAGTTTGCCGTATGTAATTGCTTCCCAGAATTCTTTACTTATCAGCGAAACTTATCAAATATAAATATAAATACAGAGTGTCGCTTTTTTTCTTCAAAATTCACGTGTTTGATTCCTGGCGAGCCCGATTCTGATGAAAACTAAAGCTGTATTATTTGGATTTTGTCAATATTCCTAGCCAGGAATCCAACTTGTTAATTTTTCGGGAATAATAATCAAAATACCTGCCTACCTTTAGCACCTGATTACTGATAAATGGCCGCCGGGACAAGCTAGTAAATATGCATACACTCAAGGTATACGTATAACCCTACACTAATTTATCTCATACATTTTATCCTTGTGAAAATGGCGACAATTGGATCTTGTACCATTAAGGCAGGAAAACGTCTATCGGGTTATCTAGTTTATAATAAAATTGATAGTCCTAAATTATTTACTAAAAATTTGGCTTTAGAAACAAATTACTGATTTTTAACTTTTATAGGAAACGCTTTTAAGACGAGGGTCCCTGAGAAACGATGTTTTTAAATGTGGTGGAGACGTCCAACGATTCTGAAAATCACCTCGGAGCTCGGTCCACTCTTCTATTTCTTTTTTGATACTTTGGTTCATATTAGCTTTTCCGCGAGCGACTTTATTATAGCTATTTTACAATATTATACTCAGTATAACTTTATTCCTTTTACCTAAACTGCTAATAGAAGATCTTCTATGTAAATAACAGTTGCGTCATTATTTGTGTTGGTACTACAACACCATCTTAAGTTAACCTTCGTTGTTTTTCTGTATGTTGACGTGAGAAATTGAACGTGGACACCAGCGACTCGCTGTAGCATACAGTGGCAACTTTGCTTCACCAAAAATACCTAAAGTCGTCGAATACCCTCGCCATAAGTCTTTTGTATATTATTGATTGTATTATTTATGAAAAACTAATTTGTATATTGTATTTAGGGATTTAAATTTTATGGCATGCGATTTTATGTGATATTAGGTTCGGACAAGTTATCATTCAGACAAAAAAACTTTAGATTATGAATAATAGGTTACACTATATAGAACCAATGGTAAGCATGAAATTTTTGTGCTATTTGCAACTCCTTCCTATAAATGAAGTTACACATAGACTTTTCTTTCTAATTACCTACTAAAGAAGATATATGAATATTTTTTATTGTGCGGAAATCCCTTCGGATACCCCCCCGCCGGCCAGCGGCTTGAACCGACTAAAACCGCACCCGTCTCTACCTACCTGTATTAATTTAGTCTGTCACCAACCGTGCTTAAACACGAAAAGAAAATTCCTTTATACTCAACCTCCTCCATGACAATAGTGGGTACATGAAAAAGTAGTAGCTCGATATATTATAAAAATTTAATAGTCATTAATTGATCTGAACATAAGTCCTCGATTAATATTTTCAAGACAAAAACATATTATTAGAAGCTTACTAAGCCCACCTAAGGCGAACCCCATCAATCTCCCTACTCAGTTACAAAGGAGCTCAATAAAGAATTATGGCTTAATGTATGAGCGCTACTATGTAAGAATTATTACTTTAATTTAACGACTACACCATGATTAGACATTGGTGGTGATTTTAATGTAAAAATGGCTAAGGGTGTGTCGCATCGCACACGATAAAGAGTTTCAAAGACTGTAGAACGTTATTGATTAAAGTTGAAAGTTAAATAATAGATAGTGTTGTAACCACATAAAATAATATTATTTCAATATCACCTTGGAATAGGTATAATTTTTCGGCAATGTCGTCTAATAGTCAAATGGGTGGGAGGACACTTTTCTTTAAAATGTCACTGACACACTCGCTCTTTTCAATATTTTCAGTCATTCTCCTTCAATTATTTTATTGTACTTTACTATACCATAACACGTAGTCAGGTTTCTTATATGTGTACAAATATCAGTTTTTTTTTCGATGTTTTCTAAAAATCCAACTTAGCTAGATCGATTTATCGTCCCGGAAAAACCCTTATATATATATATATATAAATAAACGAGCCTAAAAGAATGAAATTATCTGAACTCCGTTATTGACCGTTCATTACGGTTTCCTAAAATTAAACTAGTTTAAAGCCCATTACGTATATCTTTTCAACAACGAGCACACGAAAGTATAGAGGCTTTTGTGTACATCGAAAATATGAGCTACATTAATTACATTTAATGTTATCTGGGTTTTAGATAGAACCAGTTGCGGGTTACTCATTCCTTTCTATTTCAATTAAAAGGCATTGTCATGTTTTTTGCATAAATAAAAATCTAAATATTTGTTAATTATTTCTAACATGATTATAATTTTGTTTTCAATGAGGTAGAATCTAATGTTAATTCCAAAAAATCCAATAATTCCAAAAATTGTAGCAGAAGACCATGGCTAAAAAACTAGCTATATGTATATATAATAATATATATAATGTAGAATAATGCGTAAATATCGCATAAGGAACTCCCGTATCCACGGCTGCCTCCTGACCACTTGGGCACCAAATATCTGGCCATGGCACTTTCACCGGACCCCGGTAGGAGAGGGAGACCCAAGTGCTGGTTTTTTTTTTTTTTTGTTTTTATTTTACCCTACCTCTGCTATCGTTTGATATGCAGAGCCTATTTTTGTCTTGTGACAATTAAAACAACATCCTAATTTTAAAACCTAAGCTTTCCTCTTTCATTCTGGCCTCTTTGTCATACTAGTTTTCGCATTTATTCCTCTCGCACTTTCATACAACCTTTCATGCTCTGATGGGATATGGGGGCATCATGGGTAATGTGTACCTACCTCAGCTTTCTATCTTTTTCTTTCCTTTATTTTTATTTATTTTTACAACAATTATAATTACAGAAATTTCTTATGGTACTTAACATTTGTTCTTATTTTCTACAACATCGTATCAAAAGGCAAACATATTTCTTATTTTAACTTATAATTTAATTACTATATTACAGCAGAACTTATTCATAGCTACTTAATTGACTATACTAAGCGTGCATTACGCTTAGTTAATGCGCCCAGATAGTCTCTACGTCTTGTTTCTCAAATTGGTAATTCTGACTATTTTGGTTGCTAATTTCAAGGTTCGCTCAGTGTGTTCCCTGATGAGTATTTTAATGCCATGTTTATTGACCTTTATGCCAGTCGCAACTTCAACATCGAGCCTGTCCTTCGCGTGGATGGGGCAGTCCATCAGCAGGTGTGCTATCGTTTCCGGGGTTCCTGGTTCACAGGCGCACGATGGGTCCGCTTTACACTTGAACCGGGTCAAGTATTCGGCGAACCCACCGTGCCCCGTGAGGAACTGAGTGGTAGGTCCCGTTATGTTAAGCTTCCTGACGGTTTTGTAGGCTGCCACCGCGCAGGGGAAGAAGGTTTTAGTTGTAGAGGCTGTCTCTCCCTCTTGATATCGTCTGTTCCATTCGCCAAGGGAGCCCTGACGTATGACTCTCTTGGCGAATGAAACAGGACACAGATCGTAGTCAGCCCTCTTTTTGAGCCTTAAGGCGGCCTCCCTAGCAAGGCAATCCGCTATCTCATTCCCCTCCAGACCGACATGGGCCTTTATCCAGTAGAGAGAGACGCTCTTGCCACGCTGCTTGCAGCGGCCAAGAACGTCCCTAGTCTCTACTGAAAGGGGGTGGAAAGAGTGCGGATTGACTATGCTAAGGAGCGCCGCCCTGCTGTCAGAGAAGATGCCGAACGCGGCAACGTCGTGTCACTCTACCTCGCACGCCGCTTCGCGCAAAGCCAGGAGTTCCGCCTGGTAGACGGTGCAATGCGCCGAGAGAGCAAACTTGCGGGCCTTGGTCTCGGACTGGCTGTTCCACACAGAGACAGCAGCCCCGACCCGACCCTCAATTTTGCTCCCATCGGTGAAGATCCTTAGATCGTGTGGATCCACGCTATTAAATTGTGCCTCGTCTACCACGCTGTCGAACTCCAGACGTATCTATTCCGTGGGGTGCGGGGCTGCCGAAATAGGTGCCCGCCGCTCGATCTCCCTGTCCCCTAGCCATGGCTGGGACACTCCTCTCTTGACCTCATATAATGAGGCCACCTCCTGAACTCGGAGGTCCAGAGGGAGTATCCCAGCCAACAGCACTGACGAGTTCAAGGAGACCGTGCGGTAGGTCTTAATTAATTTTTGAGCGAACACCCGTTGAACCGCGTTCAGCTGCTTCTTGACGCATTCTTTGTACGTCGCCTCATACCACGCACTAGCGGCCTAAAGAATCACGGGCTCTTTTCTTCTAGATATTTATCGCCTTCGTGCAAACCTTCTTAACGTGACAGTTAAAGTTGAGGTTCCGGTCGATAGTAAGACCTAATATTTTAATCTCGTCGGACAGGCCAACGTCAACCCCGCCCATGGTCAGGCGCGGGTTATCGTATTTGAGTCTCTTTGTAATTACCATTGCCTTGGTCTTATGTGGGGCGAACTTGAGCTTGTTCGCGACACCCCACGCCCGAACGCGTTCGAGGGTGGCGTTGGCCTGTCTCTCGATTTCTAAAGCCGAGTTTCCGTCGAAGATGAGGACTACATCATCCGCGAAGGCCTGTACGTAGTCCCCATCCTCTTCAAGCATTTTGAGCAGGGGGTCTAGCAGGAGGTTCCACAGCAAGGGACCCGTCATTGACCCCTGGACGCAGCCCTTCTGTGTGCCTTTTCTGCACTCAGCGCCCGCGTACCTTACCCGGACTGTCCTTTCGCTCACGTAGCTGCTGATTGCCCTTCTCAAGTTAACGGGGCACTTATCCTCTGCCAGTCGTACTTTGATGGCTGGCCACCATGCGCTATCGAAGGCGCCCTCTATATCCAGCGACACTAACACGACAATCCTCTTTTCAAAGAGTTTGCCGCGTATGTGCTGAAGCAGGTTATAGAGGGCGTCTTCGGTGCTTCTCCGGGGCATAAAGCCGTACTGGCGAGTACTGATCCGTGGTAATAAATAGAACGTGAGTCGGGCCGCCAACATTTTCTCGTATAACTTCCCAAGGACAGGCAGAAGCCCAATCGGCCTGTACGACTTGGGAGAGTTGTACACTTCCTTGCCTGGTTTCCTGAGAGCGACTACCGTCGCCTCCTTCCACGGTGCTGGAAAATGCTCCAGGTCCAGGCACTTATTAAGCAGCTCAAGGAACAGTGCCGGTGCGCAGTTCACCGCATGAGTGCAGATGTCGGCAGTGAAGCCGTCGACTCCCGGTGCTTTTTTGGGGTTGAAAGAACCCAACTCATCTCTTAGCTCTCCCATGGTAAATGGCGGGTCGTAAAAGTCAATTTCACTCCCGTCATTAGCCACTCTGGCCAATGCGCGGGTTCTCTCATGATCCGCACCGTCCTCCACGACCCGGTCCTCCGGATAGAAGACCGAGGCGAGGAGCACCGCGGATCCGCTGGCATCCAATTCAACCCCATTGTGTAGCAAGGGTGGGTCTTCCTCCCTTGCTGTGGACCTTCCAATAACCCGGTATATTCCCTCCCATACCCCTTCTTTTTCCTGCTTTGTGCAGAACTCCTTCCAACTCGCAGTTTTTGCTAATTTAACCTCCGACCAAGTGCTGGTTTGACGGCTAAGGGATGGTATGCGTACCAATAGTCTCACTACCTAGGATGGCAAACTACTACGAATTAGAGAAGGAAAAGCAGGAAAGCGGACCCTTTTTTTTTTTCGTCCGGAAATCCCTTCGGATACCCCCCCCCCCCCGTCGGCCAGCGGGGGCGGTTATGTCGGGCTTGAACCGACTAAAACCGCACACCGTCTCGGGTCTACAGGAAAGCGGACCCTAGGCTCCGAGGTGTAGGCCTCGGATGTAATCGGGAGACAACGCTCAGATGATGAGGATACTATAACTAATCATAGCGTGCGGTTTTAGGTAGGAACAGGTGAATGGAAAAGCTCAGTGGGGAGGATTAAAGGGTTAGGAACATAATATGCATAAAATCTCTGGTAGGTATTAGTAGCATAGGGCACGCCGCAATAGCGGCGGTAAGGCCCATCATGGAGGATTGGCTAGAGAGGCGACACGGAAGCCTCTCGTACCGACTGAAGCAGGTGATCTCCGGGAAGGGGTGCTTCGGGAACCACCTGCATCGGATCAGGAAGGAGCCAACGCCTGAGTGTCATCACTGTGACGCGAGCGAGGACTCAGGGCTGCACACGCTGGCGGACTGCCCGGCGTGGGAGGCGCCGAGGCGTGACCTCGTGGCAGCCATCGGGGTGGGAGTCCTCTCGCTCGGCAGCATGATTGCGGCAATGGTGCGGAGCGCGAGCGCGTGGGCAGCCGCCACCTCCTTCTGCGAGCACGTGATGCTCGCGAAGGAGATGGCGGGGCGCGCCCGGGAGAGGCTTAGAACTCTCCCGGCCCGCCGAGCCCGCAACATGCTCGCCGCGCGTCGCAGGCGACTCAGGCGCCGGAGGTCGCTCAACGACCTCCGTCCTCCATGAGCGCAGGCCTGGGGGTGACAGGTGAGGCCGCCTGTCACCCCAGCAGAACCAGGCTGGGACGGTGGGGCGACTAGCGCCCCTCCCCCAAACCGGGGCAAGACGGGGACACCGTGGTTCCCAAACCCGAGGGGGCCATCTCGAAACCGGAGATGGCCCAGGGTCAGTCGTGGGGTGCGAGGGATATGCTCTATGGGCAACCTTACACCCCGGCGTCTGTAGACCCGAGACGGCGTGCGGTTTTGGTCGGTTCAAGCCCGACATAACCGCCCCCGCTGGCTGGCGGGGGGGTATCCGAAGGGATTTCCGCACGAAAAAAAAAGAAAAAAAAAAAGATATTAGTAGCGTGTATAGGCGTCTTTCTTATTTATATGCTTGTTAGTTTAAAATGAATAGAAACCGAAGGCTGACTTCGACAATATAACTTTAATTCTTTTTTATGATTAAAAAAAATAATTTGATTGAAAACGAAAACTGGAAACTTAACTTAAAAAAAATAGAGGATAATAGTAGAGTAGTACAAGTAAAGCAATCCACGCAGCGTTCCAAGTTCACTTGTTTATTTAAATAACTTGTAACAAGTTATTGATTTCCTGTTTTCTGTAATAGTCTAGGGAGAGGGATCTACTGGGGTGTTCTTAGGAGCAAGACGAGGTTGACTCAGCAGGGCTAGAAATTGTCTTCGTAACGCACACTGGGCACTAAAAATAGCAATGACTGCCAAGGAATGTTTGCGGTCCATGTTTGGTTTACTCAGTTTTTCTGTGTGCCTCTCTTTTTAGGAGTAGGTAGAATAGTCTGGGGTGTGTGTTGGGTAACCTCCTCGAGTGTCGCTCCGATTCCGATCCCGCTGCAGTCCGGGGGGAACGGAATCGGAGCGGCCGGTACACCCTGGGCGGCGGTCAATGGCTTCCCCTTCACCCCTTCATAGGGTTGGCATTGATCGTCAGCCAATACCCAACGTGGCGGGAACACATCGCTCTCCGTACTCCTCTGCTTTCAGAGGAGACAGGATGAGCGATGCTGTTAGTGGTGAGATGGCCCAGGGTCAGCCGGGGTGCGAGGGATATGCTCTATGGGTAACCTTACACCCCGGCGTCTGAAGACCCGAGACGGCGTGCGGTTTTAGTCGGTGCAAGCCCGACATAACCGCCCCCGCTGGCCGGCGGGGGGTATCCAGGGATTTCCGTAGGATAAAAAAAAAAAAAAGGTACAATAGTCTAAGCGAAGGAGTGTGTGGATTCGCAGATTCTGTATTCTTACGGAGCGGTAGATACTAACCGATAATGGTGAGGAACGGAGGCTCTTCGGGGTCACGAAGAAGAAAATTTCAATACAAGATCACCCAGATGGGATAAATAGTGGTGTCACATCTAAGTCTAAGTAATCAATTAACACTGGTGTACACCTTCATGTAGTGAATCTAAAACCCTTTTAGTAAGATGTTCAAGAGAATCGACACAGCTGTCTAATGTCTATAGGTATCTACTTCAATATATTTGTTTCATAAATCTTAAGACGAATAAATCCTTAATAAGGATCGTTTTAAACTCTAATGTCAGTATCGCTCATTAAAAGCGAAGTTAAAAGACTAACTAACTGATCCGCTGTTCACCGAGGTTGTTGTTTGATCAAAATGACGAATAAAAAAGACGATTAAACTTAAGATACTTAATATACCAAGAAGCTGGGATGATGTTGTTGTACAACGTACTTACTTGCATATGTGACACTGCCTCTAAAATCTGATTTCTAAATAAATTTATGATAAGAATAAATTTTTGCAGTACTGTACTTATCATTATCGTGGCGTGGTTCCTCCTTTCATCCGATGCTTTTACCTCGGATCTACTTACCAATTCTCCCTTCTCCGTGAGATTTGACTTTTCAAACGTAAGTAAGTAAGTAAACGTAACGGAAGCAACTGCCGTCTGTCCTCCCAATCATGAGAGGAAAGCCTGCGTCCACAGAGCAAGGAATGTCACTCGCTTCCTTGCTCGTGAGTTACATTGATTCCTAGCTCTGTGCCCGCGCCGTCTCGTTCGCCATTCAACAGGTGTAGCGACTAGAAGGGATTTCCGCACGATAAAAAAAAATAAAAGAAATAGGTAAGGTTGGCTTGGGCTCGAAGTACTTGGTGGTACCCCATTCACCATTCACCCCATTCACCACTCTATTATGCTACCTTTTCCATCCTGGATTTTGACCTTTTCCAATTAAAATGTAGGTTAGGTATTGATTTTATGTGGGGTGTGTGTTGGGTAACCTCCTCGAGTGTCGCTCCGATTCCGATCCCGCTGCAGTCCGGGGGGAACGGAATCGGAGCGGCCGGTACACCCTGGGCGGCGGTCAATGGCTTCCCCTTCACCCCTTCATAGGGTTGGCATTGATCGTCGGCCAATACCCAACGTGGCGGGAACACATCGCTCTCCGTACTCCTCTGCTTTCAGAGGAGACAGGATGAGCGATGCTGTTAGTGGTGAGATGGCCCAGGGTCAGTCGAGGTGCGAGGGATATGCTCTATGGGTAACCTTACACCCCGGCGTCTGAAGACCCGAGACGGCGTGCGGTTTTAGTCGGTGCAAGCCCGACATAACCGCCCCCGCTGGCCGGCGGGGGGTATCCGAAGGGATTTCCGCACGATAAAAAAAAAAAAAAAAAAGGTATTGATTTTATGTAGGTATATAATATTAGCTGATACCTGCGGCTCCGCCTGTGCGGAGGTTGGTTATCGTTTTTTGGTCATAGCTCCGGTTTTATTTAATCAATTGCAATCAAACATACGGCAGATCTCAAGTCTGACCGAGACCTTTCTAATACAAAAAACCGCATCAAAATTCGTTCAGTAGTTAGTAGTTAGTAGTAGTAGTAGTCACGTCCGTCGCGAACAAACTTAAATAGGCAAACATACGAAAATTCCCAAAAATATATTTTTGCGTTCAGAATCGTTCATTTAACGTAACCCTAGTTTTTTTGTACATCTTCAATGTACAGACACAACTAATTTACAATAATATAATAGTATAGACAAAAATATTGTAAGTATTTAAAATGCAATTTTTTTTAATAGGAAATTGTTTAGAACAACATTACAAAGTGGGGAATAAATAACATAATCAAATTTAAAAGAAATAGACATGTGTGTAGACAGACGATGTTGTCTTCATTACCACCGACAGAACTGTTAAAGCTTTAGGCTGCGTTTCCATCAGAGATGTGCGAGGATACGTAGAGAGGGATGTGGTTATTCAAAACCAATAGAATAACTTCATCTACCTAGCTTTAGTTTCATATTGGTATTAAAAACTTTCTTGTTTATGTTAAGTTTTTTGTCATTTTTACATGAAATTGTCGACAGTGTAGCATCAGTATCAAATTTCATATTACATTTCGTGTTGTTATTATATATTTTTCTGAAATTTAACTCTTTAAGAGGTTGGTCTCCGCGTTGCTGTCGATTCTGAGGCTGCTGGTGGAGTTGTCCAGTAGGTTTGTATTGACTCTGCGTCGACGTAAGCCGACTCGTGCTAGTTGCCCTTCCTTTCGACATTTACGGCATGTACTTTTTACAGTGCCGCATTAATTTGCCTTGTGATGGTCCTTTCCACAAGGGTCCAATTTCCCTTTAAGATCTCTGATCGTCATTCATAATCTTTTATCTCGGAGAGTAACGCGATTTATTGTTCACTTTTTTAAATAGTTTGTTGATATGATCCATTGGTGATTTATGAAAAGATTTAGATATGGTTGTATCCCTTCTTTTCCAATTTCCATAACTGAGTCTTTCCAAGACCCGTTTCGCCACGTCCTTCTCGAGCGTTACTTGCTCGTAGAAGGAGGCAGCGGCAGCCTACGCACTGCGCTCCGCACCATCGCTGGGAGTAAGACGCCGAGCGAGACGACTCCCACTCCGAGGACTGCCACGAGGGCCCACCTCGGTAGTCGTATGTATTACGGGGTGAATAGAATAGCGTTGTACCTTTTTCTTGTAAAATTTTTGTACGACATTCTCCGTCTTTATGAATTGTAGTGATAGAAATGTGTCCAGGGCAGATTTGTTACAATGTGGACTTTTAAATTCACACATTAATGATAATCTCTTCAGTTCTGATGCAAATATTACGACATTTTAATTAGCATGTTTTAGGTAATGTAGCTATGCCTATATGCTTGGTTTCGGGTCCATACAATTATCTAAAATATCTGAAGGTTCTTCAAAAGTCTTGTCACTCGGCTCGTCTGGAAGCACATATCGTAGATTTTTTCATGAATATCTGGGGTAGTGTGGACCTTAATACGTAGACTGTTGTTTTGGGGTGATTTATATTATTGAGGATGAGATACAACGAAAAAAAGCCTGGGCTGTAAGCGTTGAACACTTGCTTGGTTCATAGGATAGGTAGAGAGTGTTTGAGTGTATTCAGTATTCGTAAAATGTTCGCACCTTAGTTGGTATAAATTTCTTCTACTTCATACCTGTATTCCGTTTCTATTTCAGCCTTCTTTTACCTGTTTTATCTGGCTCTTTATGCTTTGTAATCCTTGGTAAGTATTTTGAAGTATGAGTAATCTTGTTTCTATTTCATCATATGTTTGTATGCTTTCTTCTTTCTGAAAACTCATAACAGTCATAACACACATAATAATATTTAAGTTCAGTGCATATATTACGGCCTTTGTGGAGTAGCGGTAGTGCATTCGACTGCTACGACAGGGGGCGCGGGTTCGATTCCCGCTCAGTGCAAATATTTGTATGCATGAATATATCTATTTGCATTGGTCTGGGTGTTTATAAATATAATATGTTTGTGTTTACCAAAAAAAGTATATAAGTATGTTTATCCGCATTCTGGAACCCATAACACAAGCTAGTTAAACTATGCTTACTTTGGGTCTAGATAGCGCTGTGTAGATTGTCGTAGAATATTTATTTATTTTTATATATTTTAGAATATTTAAGTGACAGAAGCCGTGCATAAACATCGGTTGCTAGGTAACTCCTAAACATGACACTTCTATGACAGGAAACTTAGCTCAAGTCACTTTTATTTCCTGTTATCATGGCAAAAATATTGATGGGGTTTAAAAGTGTCTGAAAAATCGAAATACCCTTACATTATTTTTGTGAATTAATCATATATTTGTCATAATACTAAATATATTCGGGGCGGACTCTATGTCAGTCAGTGAGGACAAAGAGTTTCATAGTATATAAAATATAAACGTTACAATAGTACATCGAGGTAAAAATTATACTGCGTACATAATAATATAAGAAATAATGAATGTTATTTAAATACTAAAAAGAGTAATAAATATAATTGTTACTTAGAATTTTGTTAGTTCACAACAACATCATTACAAATAATGTATTTTGGTACTTAATACATTTCAGTTTCAAATAAATCAATTTCTCTTATCTTTTTTTTTTCAGATTACTTACTAATAACCGAAACTACTAGTATTCTCGTATACCCCTCCAGTTAAGCTAAATTATGAGTGGGCTCACGTTTAGTAGTGTAATGGCCAGGATTTCAACCCGGGATCTTTCGATCGCAAGACTGACTCCTTCATGAATAAGTATGCCTGTTACAATTGAGTTCATTAGTAATATATCTATTAAAATCTGACTCATTTAATTGCATTGAGGATACTGGTTTTTCGAATTGATTTCTTGCTTCAAGTTTAACGAAATATCTACTGGAAAATGTATTGTAATATAGACCTTACACATAATAATGATTTTAGGCATTGCTTCGATTCGATTTCTCCGATTGAAGTCCATGTTAATTCTCATAGCAGCAGAAATCTGATTTGTAAACTCATTATGAAAAAATAAGAAACTATTAAATGGGGAAGACACCATCACATCCCATATTCAATCTAAATACTTTACCCATAATTATAATAATGCTAGAAAATTAGTAGCAAAGCTTATGAAACCCTAATTAAAATACAAAATGCTTACCATAACATGTTTAATAAAAACTGTTGATACAGTCTCCGTCAAACTTAAGTTTGATGACCAACGATGTTATTTATTTGTTTAGTAATTTATATGAGGTTAGTTACTGTTTTATTGGACGTATTAAATCAAGGCTCAATAAGGCAGCCATTCATGTTTATTTTTACTGAGTTTCTGCTCTGAATGTCCAATAAATTATGAGCCTGGTCACTTTTATCACGGCCCATGGTAACGTTTATCGTACGTTAATAGTGTGTGGATAGACCCATCAATGTTGTACGATTTTTTGCCGTACACGAGTCTCAGATTGGATTATTGGCTGCAATATTATGAGATCATAATAAATACTTGTAGAGCTTTTTTTCAGGGTTTAGAATGGCTTTAGGTTTTTACTTATTTTTTATTTTACTAAGTCTTACAAAATGTTGAGCTGCGGGGTAAAACTCCTCCTTTGTGATGTACTTTGCTGCTTAGTTTTCTGTCGATGTTGGAGTGAATCATGTTCTAGGTTGTTTCGTTTCGCCACGTGTCTCCTGATTAGCAGAGGATACTGAAGAAAGCAAGAACCTCTGTATTCTTATGGAGCTATGGACATCATTTAGCACTGACCTCCACTCTCCGCCTCAAAGTGAACCTAACCTAACCTAAGAAGTAAACCTGGCTGGTTCTCACTAGTCCCATGGGATAAAACTAGTGAGAACTATTCGTAAATCTGAGGGGCAACATCCTTCGGCAGGTTTCCATGCACAAAAAAATACTTAATAAATAGTAGAAGTTGCAGTAAAAATAGTAGTGTAAGTATAATCTCTATTTAAGACTAGGGATTAATAAATTAAATTTTTAAGCAATTAGTGTGCTTACTTTTTCTCTAGATTTAGATCGGAAAAAGAGAACATCTAGAACAGCACTTGAACTCGCCCTGAGACGTATATAATATATCGAAGAATTTCGTTTATCTGGGACGTGTCTAGGTGGCTCAGTTGGTCAACAGTTGGGGAAACCCTGTAAGGGTCTGGTCGCGGGTTCAAGTCACGTTCTAGATGTTCTCTATTTCCGATCTAAATCTAAGGATTAATAGTTCAGGATAGATGTGACCTGTAAATTTGTTTTAAGTATATTATAGCACGACTTTGTAAGGCTATTCTTGCGAAATCTTTAACTGATAATGTCAGTAGGAGGAATATTTATTTAATATTATGTGGATGAACTTGTGCTTTGAAAATGGTACTATTTAGATATATTTTATAATTTAAATGTAACTGTGAATTTTTCTTATAGTATGCTTCGTAAGAATATTAATCACAACTGTCAGATATGTAAGGGAGTAACATAAATGGATGCTGTAAGCTATATCCACGCTAATCTGACGTATACTACGAGACCTCTATACTCGTTCGACTTTATTGATTGACAAGCACACAGTTCGATTAAATTCTCGCAACTCTACACACGTTGCCTTTACACCGGCCCTCAGATGCATCTACTTCGAATAACTCTACCGCGATTAAAGAATCGCATTATCCATAAATAAATACGTCAATATCATTCTGAGAATTGTTGTTTATCGCATTAATTAGCTATTATACTGCGTTAATGTGTTTTGATATATCTAGTTTTGGCATACTTTCAACTCATTGGATGAGAGGTTGTATTCTTTTTGCTTATTATGTATACCTTCTCATCCTTCATTTACCTCTATTTATGTTTCACTATATAACTTTTATAAACTAGTGAAATGTAGCTAGTAATAAAAACCGTGGAATACCTACATTTTCATATTTATAGTTTAAATGTAAAGCAAGCGCCTCAGTTACGTGAATTTCAAGCAAGATTTTTACATTAATGTATTTAGGCACTTACTAAATAAACCATTCTAAAATTGAAATTGTGAATACGATTTCATCTAAAAGTTAAGTTACTAAATCCCACGGTGGCTTGACTACCTAAATTAAAGTGAGTGTATACTACTATAATTGTTTGTTTTTCTTCTAACCTTGTAATTACATACATACTTATCACTCTAATTGTGTGTCAAATTAAAACCGTGTAATAATTTAATTAATTTAGCTTATTAGTAGTAGGTGGGTACTAATAAATTGAATATAAAAGTGAGTGTTCACTTCCCACTGATGGTCATAAATCAGTGTTTAGGTTTTTATTGAACCCAAAAAAATGTTTGATCATGACGAACCATTCAAGTGTAATTGGAATTAGGGGTTTCACAAAAAAATATGAGATCTTACCTCGAGATATTTTTATGGAGAACATAAACACTTTATTGTGTTTTTGTCCGATCGGTTCATACACTGTTTGCCTGTTTGCTACTTTAACTAGCCAAAGCATTCTAATTAAATTAAGATTTTTATGGTATTTATTGGTGCTTGTTTTTTTAACACGAAGTAATTACTACTACGAAAGCTATTATTAAGACTAAGAAGATAATGGGTAATCAATGGAATTAGTGATGAAAAAATCCTAATAGTTCTATAGAACAAATTCTTTACCTTAATATAGTTCGTTTACCATCATGGACTATCTGGCAGGCACATAGGGCAGTCTTTTAAGTTTTTCAGGGGTGCAGTAGTGACATCAGTTTTAATATTTTATATTCGACCTCTGTGGCGTAGCGGTAGTGCGTTGTACTGTTAAGTCAGAGGTCGCGGATTCGTTTCCCGCTTAGTGCAAATGTTGATATGCAGGAATATAAATATTTCGTTTGGCCTGGGTGCGTTTGTATGTATAATTTGTACCTAGGTATGTATTTACATAAAAAGTATGTAAGTATGTTTATCCGCATTCTAGAACCTATTATACAAGCTAGTCAAGCTATGCATGCGGTAGAATATTTATTTATTTATTTATACTAAAACGGTAGCCAATAAGCACACGAACTTCGTGATAGTCAGTCGATACCGTAGTGCCTACTACTAACACGATACCCCGTTATACGATTGGCAAGGTTATGAAACGTTCATGAGTCTTTGACTTAATATAAATTCTTAGACGAGATCAGGCTTTATTTATATGAAACAATAACATTCTTTAGTAAATTAACCCACACAAACACTTATAATAATAATGTGCTTCATGGAAAGTCACAAAATGAGCTAGACAAGTAAGTAAAGCTTTGAAATTAGACTAACACTAATGCATTCAACTAAGATTGAATAGATTGTAACAGTGCATCCCATGTACAATTAATGAAGACAAAAACAAAATCTTTGAGAATTTTGAAAGTTCAGGGTTTGCAAATTATTATAAAACAGTTAAGACAGTATTTTCATTCAAATGAGCAGACGACACTGGAAAGTAGTTACGCTCCTGTTGTTATATAAAGCATAACTGCAATTGAAACCAAAAGACAAAGGTGTGTGACACAGAGTCGCACCGAAATTGCCATTCAAAATTTTCCGAACAAGTTCCACTTCAGGTGAGGTTCATTTAAGCATAAAATTACATTGTCTTCGAGACATTGTCTGGTGGCAATGAACTGCACTTTGACATAAAATCGTAGTGGTAGCTATAAATCCATTTCATTGCCTTAATAAAGGATGACTAAGGAATTCGATAGGAGCCATCAGTCTCGGGATGGCTTTCATAGGTTACAGTCATTAAGGTATTGTATCGTAACAGAGGAACCATTATAACCAGTCATCTTTGTTTCTTTCTAGCCTTTATTATACAAAGCGCTCAAAACTCCTGGTGCCAAAATCGTTAGCAAATTTCACAATAACTTAGTTTAATTTAATACCAATAAAATGTTATGATTAATATAAGTAGGTATTCGAGGTTAACACTGAAGTTCTTTTTGGATAAACAGAAACCGAAAGCAGGAATAACGCACTGGTAAATACGATAGACCCATTGATTGAAGTAGAATCGTTTCTTCTGTAGAGATCACTGTCATGGTATTCTTAGATAATATAATATTAATAAATTTCAGTTAAGTTTTATGAAGTAGATATTGTAAATTCTAATTTTTTATTTGATTTTTGGAAACATGTACATAGAACTCACAAACTCTCGTGGAGTATGACTCATTAATTATATACCTAGATTCTATAGCCAAATGCTTGTTTGTGCAACTGGCGAAGCGGGCTAGAGCGTTATCAAGGTTAAAGATAATCCTGTTTCTTGGGCGCTATTATCGAATATTTTTCAAGATCTTTATGAGACTTAAGGCACAGTACCACAAACTTTCAATGTAACCTAGAACAGAACAAATAAAATATATACAGGTTTTAATTTTATATAGAAACTAGCATAGCTACGCGGTTTCACCCACGTAAGTCTTGATCCCGTAGGAATATCAGGATAAAAAGTAGCCTATGTTACTCAGGTTATCCCTGAGTAACATAGAGGAGTAGCATCCTAATGTTGAAAGAGTTCTTGAAATCGCTCCAGTACTTTTTGAGCCAATTCGTTACAAACATACTTACATACAAATCTTTCCTCTTTATAATATTAGTATAGACTGATATTGATTTTACCTAATTTCCTGGTATGCATGCGTCAACATGAAAATTAGTTAAGAGAATAGTCATATCACAGCACAAAATATGACATCATAAAAGAAATTGGATTAGGCTAAATAATTCATGCTAATTCAACATAGTTGCGGTTTTAACGCCTCAAAGAAAAATTGGCCGCACTTTATTCTCTTTAAGTGGTTACTGGTAAGCTATTAAAAAGGTAAAAACTATTACTTATATTAAGTAGCAATTTCATAAACTGTATTTTCACACAAAATGGCTCACAAAAAGCATTAGCTGATTGGATGCAAATTAGTTGTTAACAATCGCTAATAAGGTGAAAACAATACGGAGAGCATCAAGAAATTCTGCTTTATATAATCCTTTATTATCTTCCGCCGTTGCTTGTCAATCAAAAGCAGTTAAATCCACATTTTGTGGTTGAATAATGAATATCTTCGTTAGCTTCAACGGAGAGCTGGGAGATATGTAAATCCATGAAAGGTCCAACCACAAAAAATCATTGCCCATGCGTGTAACAGGTGTACTTCTGACTTCGAATAGCAGCGTACGTATTATAATTGCTGCACAGAATCTGGGCATATTTATTTTTACTTTACTTTTACTACCAACCAACCGCAGACTTTCGATTTTTAAAGGACATTTTACGTTATGATTACATACATTACTAGTTTTTTAATTTTAATAATATGTATGTGTAATATCTCGGCAGATGTTATGAATCAAAGTTTTTTGTTGATGTTTCTCTACAATGTATTTTATTCGGTGATTAACTTTTACTTACCCGTATTTGGTTTCGTTTTCTATATGATATACCTATTAATTTTTTATTTTAATAGCAAGCATCTGCACACAGAAAAACTGAATACTCGCTATTGTTATAATTCGACAAGTTTTTACTTATCTAAAGTTTTCATAGTATAAAATAGGTAGCGTAACATTTTTTAACGATTAATTTTATTTATCATTATGAAACCCATTTTATTGTTTCATTTTAATTTGGTTTAAAATATCCTATAGAATATTCAAAAGTACCTAAAGAAATATTCTGCTCATACAAAACAATGTTTAGTTGCTCTCATATCGGCTCTATACAATAATATCACATAAACTAATGTCTGTGGAAAATAGTTTATAATAAAGAAATGTGATAACCAATGTCACGCGGTAGCTTCTGAAATGCTCAAATGCGCGGGAGGAGCTGCTATCTATGCACGCTCTGGATTTACGAACCAACTCGCCTGTGCATTTGCACAACGCGCCCAATAAAATAAATAATTATATTCCATTCTATACGCCTTTATCGGTTAAGGTACAGCAATCTTATGGTTATGGTTTTAAAGATTTTTAAAAAGTATCTGGTGCTACAAGTTATTTTACTAAATGTAAGAACTATAGTTATTTATTCGGAAAAAGTAGAATAGTTAAATTTTCTAGCCCTTTAATAAAGACAATGTTGCCTGGTACAAATTGCTTCTAGCGAGAGATAGGTGATAGCGATAAGACAATAATATTAACCGCATAATACTTTTTACACACGTCAATCACATAAATTGCTTATAATGTTGAATTACTGTTTTTAATTCTTATTTTTTGTAAAAAAGTCAGTAGCGACATATTCCTACGTGGCCGTGGATGGCATTATGGTCGGTTATCACACTGGCGAGCCCAATGACCAAATTAGCCGATTAAAGACTTGGAAAGTAGAGAGCATGAGACTAACACAAATATGGGCTTACAACTTAGCATTATCATTATCTTAGCATTGGTCCTGGTTGCATTCGAGGCTCTCGCCTTTGCTTCGGCTTATACGGCTTTTATGGGAGCTACTGCCTTTTAAGCTCTTAACCCCGAAAGAAAAGCTCATGCCAGAGCCTCGACTTTTTATCAGCAGGTGTACCGGCTTGCAAGTGAGTTTGGCTTAAGTCAAAGTCATAATTCATTTATTCTGTATAGACCAATAAAACGGAACTTACAAAACGTCAAAGAGAATTAGACTAATGCTTAGCAAATGGACCATCGGTTCGACTAGCGGCCCTGCCCTAAGAAGACTCCGACGCCAATGGTCTTGGTGGCGCCCTATACACTTGAATGCATAAAATATTACATTACTATGCATTTAGCGTCGGTAGCTTAGTGGTTAAGGAGTCGACCTTACGATCGAGGGGTCTCGGGGTCGAATCCTGGCCATTACAATACCGAAGTGAACCCACTCCTAACGTAAGCAATTTAGCTTAGCTGGAGGGGTTAGGGGGAATATTAGTAATTTCGGTTACTAATATTTTTTTCCAAGCATGGACCCTACACCGCGTACTGGTCGGGAGTACCCAGTACCAACAGAGCTTGCCAGGGACTTGGTGTCATCCTATCTGCTAGAATGGCTGAGTGTGTGAATGAATTCGAATATGTGAATGCTAGACTGATGTGGATGAGAATGAAAGTGGGACGCACTCGTATTTTTGTCGTAGGGATTTATGCCCCTGTAGACTTCGGTACGAGTACGTCCCAGAAAGTACAAGAAGAAAGAGAGGAGTTTTGGGAGAGTGTAAGACAGATACTGAGAGAATGTAAGGATAATGAAAGAATAATAATGTTAGGTGATTTTAATGGATGGGTGGGACTGAAACGTGATGGATTTGAAAGGGTTCTGGGCAAGTACGGAGATGAAAGAGTGAATGAAAATGGTAAAGGTAAATATAGAAGACTGAAAGGGCTAGTGAAAGGAATGATTGCCAGAAAGAAAGATGAACAAAAAGACGTGTTTGATGAAAGGTTATCTGAGGATTTCCAGGCGAACATTAAGCTCTTTTGGAAATCCATCCGTTCAGCCAGAGGAAAAATGCAGAGCTCTGAGCTGAACTCTATCAGAGACCAGACTGGAAGTATTTTAAAAGGTGAAGAATGTGTGTTAAAAAGATGGCAGGAATATTTTGAAAGCTTGTTTGAAAGAGAGGATGGTGCACATGCACTAACCTCGGTGATGGATGACCAGGTTGATAATGATGAAAGTGGTATTAATATGAATGAAGTTGTGAATGCATTAAGAAGTATGAAAGCTGGAAAAGCAGCGGGATATGATAAGGTGACAGTCGAGATGCTGAAGGCTGGACATGGCCTCGTAGCAAGTCAGTTGTGCCGCCTTTTCAACATGTGTTGGGTTAGCGGTCGAGTACCAAATGATTGGTGTAAGGCCGTTATAGTTCCACTCTACAAAGGAAAAGGCTCGCATCAGGACTGCAAAAACTACTGGGGCATTAGCCTACTCAGCATCGTCGGCAAGCTGTATGCGAACTGTTGATTGAGAGAGTTATGAAAGAAACCGATGAGAAAATATGGGATGCACAAGCGGGTTTTTAGAAAGGGAATTCGATGTACGGATCAGTGGGCCTACCGCCCAAGTGTCGTCGATATCACAGTCGTCGAAATGTTGCGCTGGTCAAGGTCGACGGCCATTTTGTACCGCCCCATTGATAATTGATGCCGGCGCGGCGTAAGAATGAATGAAACGCTGTTTTTGACAGTTAAATAGCTGCCGCCTAAAAAAATTCAAATCTACGGCGTCGCTTTGAAGTCGCCCCCATAAAAGCCATAGTAGCCCAGTGTTAGGTGCAATAGAAGGACAGAACCCAGTCGCCCCCATAAAAGCCATTGTAGCCCAGTGTTAGGTACAATAGGAGGGCAGAATCCACTCGTTGGCAGTCGCCCCCATAAAAGTCATAGTAGCCCAGTGTTAGGTACAATAGGAGGGCAGAACCCAGTCGCCCCCATAAAAGTCATAGTAGCCCAGTGTTAGGTGCAATAGGAGGGCAGAACCCACTCGTCGGCAGTCGCCCCCATAAAAGCCATAGTAGCCCAGTGTTAGGTGCAATAGGACGGCAGAACCCACTCGTCGGCAGTCGCCCCCATAAAAGCCATAGTAGCCCAGTGTTAGGTGCAATAGGACGGCAGAACCCACTCGACGGCAGTCGCACCCATAAAAGCCATAGTAACCCAGTGTTAGGTGCAATCGGCATCGTAATCAACCGTCGGAAAAGAAAATAATATTCAAAACGACAGCTCATGAGACGCGGTCGAATTGAATTTTTTTAGGCGGCAGCTATTTAACTGTCAAAAACAGCGTTTCATTCATTCTTACGCCGCGCCGGCATCGATTATCAATGGGGCGGTACAAAATGGCCGTCGGCCTTGACCAGCGCAACATTTCGACGGCTGTGATATCGACGACACTTGGGCGGTAGGCCCACAGGTCTTTTCCTTGCGAAGCATAGCCGAGAAATTTTTTGGCCAAGAGTCAAAAGGTCTATTGCGCATTCGTGGATTTGGAAGAGGCCTATGACAAAGTGATGAGGAATGAACTTTGGTCGGTACTGTCTATGTATGGGGTGAGCAGCAACCTTATTCGAGCTCTGAAGTCTCTCTATAAGGACTCCAGTGCTTGCGTGAGGATACATGGGTCATACACTGAATGGTTTAGCATCCAAAAGGGTGTAAGACAGGGATGTGTAGTGTCACCATGGCTGTTTAACTTATTCATAGACAGTTGTTTGCAAGATTTGAAAGATAAAGAATGTGGTTTAAGAATGAATGAGTTACTCGTCAAATGTCTCCTCTATGCTGATGATCAGGTTTTACTTGCGTCATCGGCAGATGAGTTGCAGGAGCTGGTAACAACTATGCATGGAGCTTTTGAGAGGAGATGAATGAAAGTGAATGTTAGTAAGACAAAAGTTATGGTTTTTGAAAGAGATGAATGCGTGACAGAGTGTAGGATTTGTATAGATGGAGAAAGAGTGGAACAAGTGAACTCATTGTTCATATATTTGGAAACATTGTTTACGAGAGATGGAAACCATGAAGAAGATGTTGAAAGGAGAGTTACAGCTGGAAATAGAGTGAATGGGGCACGACACAACTTTATGAGCAGCCGGAAAGTGTCCGAAAAGGCACGACTGGCTGTACATGGAGGAGTATTAGTGCCGACTCTTATGTATGGTAGTGAAAGTTGGGTGTGGCAGAAAAAGCATCAAAGTAGAGTGAATGCAGTAGAAATGCGTGCGTTGCGAAGTATGTGTGGATTGACTTTGAGAGATAGAGTGAGAAATAGCGTGATAAGAGAGCGATGTGGATTGACAGAAGATGTAGTGACGAGAATTGAGGTATGTTAAGATGGTTCAGGCGTTAAGGAAACAGGCGTGATTTTATGTATGTATGTATGTAAGTAATATTTTTTTATATAAAAAAAAGATGTAAGTGCTCCCGCATTAGAACAACCCAATAGCACTGCATAACCAGGGAATCGAACCCGTTACGGTTTTGAATATGAAACGGGTTGTTTTTCCAAACACAACGTATACAAAGTCATTCTTCCAGAAGTAGCAATAGATTGAATTTTGTTAGAATTTTACTCAAAGTATTATGTGGGGTACATTATATTGACGATACCTCGATATCGTAGTTAATGCAATTATGCATACCCCTGAAACCCATAAAACTAATATCGATTTCGTGTTTTTGCATTGTTGCACATTCTTTCTAATTTTTATACGGATGCGTAAAAGTTTATTTAATTACTAGCCACCAACTAGACAACTGTAAATGATTAATTTAAATATGAATATTATAAATTATCTATTGATTGCAAGTATGCGTGGACTGACTTCCCGTGCAATGTGAGCGCTCGGGCCGCACCACCGATATTTCATATCTATTTGAGTGAAATGATTTAAAGCAACCGGTAGAATTGTGATACTTGTGTATGAATTGTCGCTACAATTCCTTTTGATATCACAACCAGTTTTATCATCTAGTGAAAGAGGTTCTGCTACTAGCTGAAGCTTGTTAAAACTTTTATAGATATCCCTGTAGGTATAAACAGAGATATATCATATTAACACATACATTTTGCTTACGTTTCTCCATCCTACATAACAAAGAATGAGTCTCCTATCGTCAATTGGGCAGCAAAAGTATGCTGCCGTATGCAGAATATATACGACATTGACTTTAACTATCATCATTTATTTTTATTCCCACCAACCATATTTGCTATGAGAATTGATGAGTTAGAGTGAATTCCAGAAGATACGGGCCGACATTCCAGACGTTGCGATTCTAAAATGGTGGTCCCTACTTTGACGGCCTCGAAGAAAAGCAAATATTTTTATCCGATTACGGTGTGCGGGGTCAAGCGTCCGTAGGAAGGTTAAGTGTTTGCCTATGTATGTCTTGGATATTTGCGTGAATTCTCCTGTAGCTCCTAAGAAACTGAACTGATTGTAATGAATGAGGTATCAATCAAATCAGTATCATGCTTTGGGTGCAATAGGCTATATTTAATACGAATAACATCAACATGTTAGATTCAAAAATCATTTTTTGGCTATCGTATCGAGTTTGAAATCAAATGAAAGGGGAGTAAATGTTGAGTTCAAAAATATAAAAAAGTAGAGTGTAATATTATGGAAGAGATGAAAATATAATTTTATACTATACTTATATATCGCCATATATCGGTGGAGAGCTGGGACTATATTTACTATTCTTAACAAAATTTACTCTTTCACGTCTATATTTTTAACCTTAGCGTAGTCTGTAGTCTGGTTACAATTTTTTAAACCTTATACTTGTTTAATTCTAATGACAAAGTCTGAATTTAATTGAATGCTAAAAAGCACGGAGTTTCGAAATTCAAATAAAAACATTTTACAGATAGTTTAGTTTAGAGAGATGTGCAACAGAATCGGTAACATCGACCGTTATCGGTATGAAATGTCTAATAGTATCAAATATATTCTGAGATAATTGTTTCAATATGTTAATTATATTAGCAAAGCATAATGAAAAAAAAACAATAAATTTACTGTTAAAGCAAATCTTTATCATAGTAAGGCCTTATCTACCTAATTGATAAATTAACTATTAATAAGGAAGTGGTTAGCATATAACTTTTCAACGACAAATTAATTATAAAATAAACAATTAACTTATTCATACACCTTCAAGATAGCAAACAGGTACAAATAGAGCCACCCGAGGGGGCCATCTACCCGAGGGGGCCATCTCGAAACCGGAGATGGCCCAGGGTCATCGGGGTGCGAGGGATATGCTCTATGGGCAACCTTACACCCCGGCGTCTGCAGACCCGAGACGGCGTGCGGTTTTTTTTCAAGCCCGACATAACCGCCCCCGCTGGCCGGCGGGGGGGCATCCGAGGGGATTTCCGCACGAAAAAAAAAGAAAAAAAAAAGGTACAAATAGAGCCATGACCATCTTGTATTAACACTTGAAACAGATCTATAGACCCTTCACATGTGACGTGGAACATTTGTATTTGATCAAGTCGCACGGATAAAAATTAACCTAAAGAATCACAAAGAATAAATATCAACACAAAAAATCAATAAAAGAAATCTTTATCTTAGATTGATTGGCCCTGCCTGACCCTTTACCGATGCGACCGGGTTTTTATAAACTTTCACAAAAAACTTAAACGTAACAGTGTTTATTTGTGACAATTTGCTTTGTCGGTTCCTGCCGATTTACATTTGAAAGGAGCATTTTTTTGTGATGCCGAGTAACCTGTAACGACACGGTGAATGACACAGGTAGAACGAAATGATCGTGCTATGATCGAATAGTTTTGACCGTTTGCATTATTTATGTGTAATTTATTGCAATGGTGCGACAAAATACGTGTAAACCTGTTTATGACTGCGATAAAAATATGTTTACATCAACAATTAAGGTTATAATGAGTTTTGATTAAAATAATGCATATAAAATTATGGGTGTAACATTGTACCAACCCTCTGCCTACATTTGCTAACTAAATGAATAATTGAATCAATAGATAACATTTTACTGTAGACTACGGTGGCTTCCCCAATGAGGTCAGTAGGATTTTTATATTGAGCTAATGGAAACAAAGAAATAATATTCTTAGTTCTGTAGGTGGAAAGTAGGAATAATTTTGACTTCTTGGTCGTTGTCTGAATCTGAAATGCGATAAAAACCATATTGATTTAATTTTCTTCAAGCTACAGGTTTCCCTATTCGTATTTCTGTATACCAACGATTAGATATCGCTTACAAAAGAAAATGTATCTAAGTATGTTTATCAAAATTCTAGAACCTATAACAAGCTAGTTAAGCTATGCTTACTTTGGGTCTAGATACCACTGTGTAAAATGCCGTAGAATTTTATTTGTATTATTTATTTATTTATACTACTTCATGATGGTCAGTCGATATCGTAGTGCCTACTAACATGATCCTCGGATATACGATTGACATAGTTGTGATCTGACTCTAGATATTACTATGTAGAATGACGTAAAATATTTATTTATTTATTATTATGGCATTTTAATCAGTTTATTGTAGAATCTGAATTCATGTTATTTCTTTTTTTTATGTGTATAGAATCAAAATATTTTTGAGTTATTGGTATGTATATATATCCCAGAAGTTAATGTACAAAAATTTACCAATGAAAATGTATACATTTTCAAAGTATCAAAACCAGTCAGTCACCACACGTTCAACAGTCAATGTAGTGCGCTTCCCGAACATCTCCGGGAGTCGGGACATAGATCTGTGAGTGAATGAAGACATAATCATCGATCAATCGTTCGCTGTGATGTTCTGATGCGACCGCACACTGAACGCTTTTAGCAAACACTGGGTCACATTCGTTCCTCTACAGCCAGCTTTTCATAAAAAGCAATATAAAGAAATTCTTTATTTTTTAAGGTTTTATAATATTTTTGCATACTAAATATTTAGACATAACAGTTTTAAGGGAAATATTATAAAACTTTAAGTCTGTTCGAGTCCAGCACACATACCGATTTCATTGTTAGCTCCTGTAAGGCGAAGCACGAGGGGTTTCTGCTCGTACAAAAATAAATGAAAGATTGCGTCCCCGCTTTGTAACAAGTATTTTTGTTTCACCAACATCCCTAAAGATATAAATGTCTGTATGGATTGAAGAGTCACTTTTTGTATATTAATGAAAATATATACTTATTAGTAGTTAGTTTAAAATGTTTGTAGAATCGATCCTCGACTTAGTAGTATAATACTCCAAAAGATATAAGAGCATAAAAGTGGTACCTCAATCTAAATATTTGGATTGAGGAGTCACGTCAGAACTAGGAACATCAAAGATGAATATTTAACGTAATTTGGTATGACTTTGTGAGTATTTAATAGATAAAATCAGAGCTCGGTAGTATTAAATTTATAAAAGTTACTATATATTATATGTGACTCAGGTGACCATTTGTCGACTTGCCATTTTTCAAAGAAAATTGAAAAATGTGACAAGCCACATTAAGAGTATAATAAATATCGATATCTTCAAAAGGCACAAAGGAAACAAAATATTTATACGTATTCTTAAAATACTTTGCGTGTTCCGGGGAGCTGAATAATTCAGATGTTTAGATTGAGGAGCCACTTTTATTCGAATATATTTTACTTCAAATTTCAGAATTTAGCCTACAAAGTTATTTGCTTTCCTACTTAATAAGAGGGGTGAGTTTTCTTTTAATACCCGAAATGGCTACTCAATCCATACGTACATTAAAGTATAACGCTACAAAAGCTATAGCTTTACTCCTTCCTCTACCTACACTATAACTCTCCATCAAAAATCCGCGATTGGTAATATTTCATAACATGTTATAACTTGTATCACTAGAATAATGACATTGCCAGTAGTCTAGGTAGTTTATTCAAATTAGAGTGGATGTTGATATACCACAATATTATTATAATGAAATAATAAAAATCCAACTTGACGCAGTATTAATTAGTAAGTAAAATAAAATTAAAGTAGTAGTAAAAGTTAAGTAAAATAAATAATATTCCGAAATAAATAATTAGTATAGTCGGTAAGTAAAACATTAGTCATGGAAACCATTTACCTAGCGCGTTGGTATAACCGCGGAGCTTAGCTAGTATACTATAAAACAAAAGAATCTGAGATAAGTACATGTTAACCCTTTCAATTCTAATCTAATTCATAAAATAAAAAGACAAAAGATTTGAATACGTTGGTCCAAATATTGATTTAACCCGATCGACGACGGAAGCAGGTGCGTTGCGCACGCGCTCCCTTAGAATCAATAAGCGTTTCCCAACTATGAAATTAAATGATAATCACGACTTTTTTCCCATACTTATTTATTTATGCAGTTAATCAGTTGTTTTTGACTGTGTGAATAGAGATCAGCAACATTTTAAATTTTGGAGCAAGCCTAACCTAACCTACCGTTTATAGTTACGCAATTATTTTATTTAATAAACTTGTTTACAATGAGCCCAAATAACTACAAGTGACTCTTTTACTATTTTGCTCTGAGAACTTGAGGCCCACCTTCCTTGATACAATCAGCAATGCAATTTACAAACATGTCAATTAACACATTCACCTATTATACAATTTACCTAATAAAAAACCAATATTATCATTTGTGCATTGATATTGAAATATAATAATTACTAAATTAGTGATATAAAAATAAACAATTTACATTATTGCTATAACTTTCATTTCTTATTTTTACTGGTATATTTTATGACAATTCTAGTGGCTAATTACTATGAAATAAGGATGTATTTGTATGTAATGATAGCACGAATCGGAACTGCAATGCATTGTGCATGTGTATTTTATGCCTATAGGTGATGTATGAGATTAATCTTTAACAATTTATAATTTTAATTCACCGTTTTCATTTCTGACTATAACCTCGTTCACGCCATCTTAATATTTGCATTATAAGAAATAGATACGTACTCTACCTGGACATTTAATCTACGATCATGTAATTAAGTATAAAGCATGCTTAAATGGCAATAAAACGATAATATAATCCACTATGTATAAAGGATTTAATGGTAAAATAAAATTCGCAGTTAATTTTAGTGCAGTTTATTAAGATCATAAAATCTTAGGTAGTTATAAGAAGACGAAATAAAACTTGATTGTGTTATATTTAAGTCCAATGATCTTGTTTACTCTGAATAAAATTGTAATTTATATTATGTGAACGCCAGTTTGTGTAATCCGTTTTATATATTTTTACGGATTATAGAATCAATGCAATTATGGTATATTGTAGAAACAAAAAAGGCTCGCTGTAGGTTCTGTGAACTACGAACAAGTTCATCGAAACAGATAGATTAGGGTAGAAGGTTAAAGCGGAGCGTAGCAAAGACCCAGATAAAGGATTGTGCACTAGAGTTCACAATAATGTTACGACCAAACATTTTTTATATAAAATTACGGAAGATGTTATGATAATTAAATTCGCAAGATCTCTCTCTCTGTTCGTAATAATAATATATATATTGTTCTCTAATACTGACGAAATTAAAATGGTCAGAGCAGATGTTGCTCTACAGGTTTTGGTTTACAAAAACACATTAGTAGTAGTAGCTAACGTATGATCGTAGCATAGCAATTTAATCCTACTAATATTATAAACGCGAAAGTTTGTGAGTATGTATGTAGCTTTGTTCCTCTTTCACGCAAAAACAGTTGAATGGATATGGCTGAAATTTGGCACAGGGATAGATTATAGTCCAGAATAACACATAGGCTTTTTATCCCGGGAATAGGTTCCCATGGGTTGCGGGAACGGGATCAGAATTCTACGCGGGCGGAGCCGTTGGCAACAGCTAGTTTTTTATATTTATAATGAATTGATGTAACTTATATAATGTTGGCACTGTTTGAATACTACAATATTTAACTTCTTTAATTCATTAGTGTATCGAGATTTTGAGTGACAAATAATATGTGTAAGGATCCATCATATTTATTTATGGAAGCTGTGACACAAAATGTTCACAATCCCTGCTCCTTTGCCGCCATCACTCACTTTAACGGTTTGCACCCAAGAGAGGGTTGCCGTGACGCGTCATGCTCCGATGTTACGGATAGATACGCTCCAAACCTTTCGGGCAGATGTATAAACTTATAATTGGAGCGTATCAAAACATTACTACCATCGTAAGGGCGTACTCTCCTAATGTATGCAGGCAATTATATTTTGATCGCCTTCATTTTTTCTTCTAAGATGTTAATAATCAAAGAATCAACATTAACGTCATTCTTACATGAAAATGATGTTTTTTATGCGAATATGTACTGTTTAAGTACTGGCTTACGTGACCCTGCCAAGAACTTCGGGACCCAGGTCTACCTCACCCGCTAGCCGGTGTACTTACCTGCTAAACAAGGAACGAGGCTATGGCATGAATTTTCCCATCGCTCCCGTAATAACCAATACACCATTTAGCAATCAGAAGCAAACCCTCGTCTCCAAAGTGTCAACATAGGTAAGATTATGATGATGATGACTGTTATGTAGGCGTTATTACTATTCAGGTTATAATTTTTTGGTCTAATCTTGAATTTGGATGGCCAAGAGCTTCAGTGTATTCTTTCCTCGAATGTATATGCAAAGCAACATTTTTAGAATACTATCAATTCCAGATAGGTGGAGGGGGGACACAGCAATAGTGGCCAAGGGCTAAAGAAATAACGACTTCTTTATCAACAGGCTCCTGTGGAACTCGCTCATTCGAGCCAGTTAGCACCATCCGATTTTTACGTATATTTTTTGTCGTCAACTTGCGCAAATATTAAAGTATAGGTTTCAAAA
Source organism: Cybosia mesomella (assembly GCA_946251805.1). Classification (NCBI taxonomy): domain Eukaryota; kingdom Metazoa; phylum Arthropoda; class Insecta; order Lepidoptera; family Erebidae; genus Cybosia; species Cybosia mesomella. The sequence goes on from OX276392.1 coordinate 17,504,805, forward strand.
AAATACGTTTATTTGTAGAGGGCTCTGCGCAGGTAATTCTTTGGTCGCGTATGCCTACCACACACATTAATATCTTGCCTTTCCTACCTGTCTTTTCATCTTGATACATCAATTTCTTTTTATCATTTTTTTTTTCAATTCATTTTAAATTATTTATTTCGTGAACATTGGTTGATGGTAAGGTATTAATTAAAGTGTATTAGTTACATACAATATTCCACTGACACGGCAAATTGTGGCAAACAAAATAACATGTACTCGTAGTACAATAAATAAAGAAGTTAATATCTGTAGTCTAAGTAAGTAATTAGGTATAAGTCAAATTATTGGTAATTATTCAATCGCCAATTATGATCTGAGTAAATTCATAAAAAGGGAAATAGATGATTCGTATTGGATGTGGTTTCGTATCATCAATATGCTTCAAAGTAAATTAATCGAAGCTGAGCAATGGTGGGTAGACAAACATTCAGTTCCGGCAGATTTCATCAGACCAAAAGAAGACCTGCTGCCTAGACATCATCTCTAATGGCTAATAACTTGGAAGTCATTAAATCGCCTGCGGACCCAAGTTGGCCGCTGCGAGGAAAATACGGCAAAATGGGCTATATCGACCGATCGCAAGTGGTCTGCGATTGCGTTGCCCAATCCCAGTCCATATCACATTTGCTCTCTTGCCCACTGTGCCCCTCCACCTGTACTACGGAGGACCTGTGTTAGGCAAGTGAAAAGGCTGTGGCTGTGGCCAAGTTTTGCGCCGAAATCTAGCCATCAAATATTAAATATCTAGCCATTGACTCGAAGAAGAAAAAGACTGCAAGTGCAACAGAGCCATTTATCATTAGCCATAAAAGTGGCATAAGATAAATGATACTACACATTATAAAATATATTCCTTTTTACATGCGAATTTGTAAAATATATTCGTTTTCTAAAGCACCGTTAAAACAGAAATCCCTATCATTCGCGTCAAATCTTTAAATAATAGAGCCATTTATCAGGTAGAGGCAGTTTGCATATGTAATCGCGAGTCAGGGAGGCGATTGATGTCTGTTGAACATCCACCCCTTTGCCGGTGAATGTACACTCGTAAATCGTAATCATAATAAATGAATAAACGCAGTGATATTTTGCAAGTATGTTTTGGAGTTTAGACTTTAGCATAAGGTACAGGCCTTCGTCTCGTAACCGGGATCAGACAGCAGTTGCTTCTGTAAAAGTCAAAATAAAACAAATAATGAAGCATCCCGATCTCTAAAGAGCAAGCTTTGGTAGGTTGTTAAGGGAGCGAGTGACATCTTACCTCTAAACCCGAAAGTAAAACTTACGCCAGAACCTCTGGAGGCTCTGGTGCAGGCTTTTGTAATATGTAGGTATACCGGTTCGCATGTGAGGATAACTTCGTCCTCAAATATCTTAATGGGGCCTTCATACACCCCATACTATGAAAATGGTGTCAATTCGAATTCAGTATCTATATTTCGATAGATTAGTCAGGTGATTAATCATTGCAGTTGAAACAACGATAGCAGTAATAAAACGCCATGCCACGTTCGGCGTCATCTAGTTTCAATTTTCCTTTTGGTTTGTTACGAGTATATTGAAGTAAAGCAATATGTATACGAATATGAATATTATTTAATTACTGTAGCCCGCACCTAATGCGAGCTTTCGAACCTCTTTCCAACTGGTTTGCGAAAAGACTTTAAGGATGACTTGGCACGAAGAACAAACTGCAAATGCAGTGGAAGCCTGCAACAGAGCCTTTTCCGTTGATCAGCAGATGCACGGGCTTGCTGGTGAGGTTGCCTTGGGCCGGAAGATCTTTATGGTATCCCATACGCTAATGCGCATTCCATATACATCACTAATTAGTTTTATCATATGACACGAAGATTAGTAGAAATAATTGGGATTTGTTAGTAAGTAGTAGAATTTAATTAACGTCATGTTGTAACGTATTCGTCAGTATACAGGGACACTTAATGTCTTATGAACCTGCATTTTAAGTAAGCTATAAAATTGACATTAAAGCATTTTGATTGATTACAGACATTACACAGGTACATTAAAATAAGTACCTACATTACAAAATAGTTGTAAGCACCCAATGGCTAGCTAACTTTATTGTTGAGGCAATTTGCCACAGGGAAATATTCACCCGCATGCCTTGGCGCCAAGTGGCTGGACAGAGTTGGCGAAAGAAGGATTTAGTGTAAGTACCTCAATGACTTCAGGCTGTACAGAACAAAAAATTGACATTACGATGTCAATTTTTGGTTGACAAGCAACAATGAACACCTTTTTATAGCTGTCATACTGATAACATTAAAAAAGGCGCACAATAGACTAGAAACATGAGAATACAGACATGATTGAGATTGATACACAGAGGGAACATGTTCAATATTTTGTGACGTCAAATTTACCACATACGCAATGTAGCTCAGATTGGGCCTAAAGAAGGCTGACAACCTTTACGAATATCTAGGTACGTAACTGCATACGTTCATAAAATTGATTAAGGAACGCCAGAGTTAAACATTTCACTATTCAAAATAATAGGCAGGTTACTGGAATTAGAATAGAAATGAATAAAAAAAATAAAAAAAATCAATAATGCAATAATGAAACAATTCTATGTTTAAATTGAAATTTTATTTTCGTTCGATATTCACATACATACTTTATATTATACACATACATATTTATTATCACACTGTTATAACAATTAAACTATTCGTTTATTTAATTCTAATTGATATTATTCTCATTATCAAGTAACAAAATAATATTAGCACTGAATCCAACCCTGTTTAACAATGAACGACTAATACGACAAAATTGTTATATTTCTTACTCGTTATACCAGGACCAGGGTGACGAGTGTCGGCTGAGTTGATTTCAATTTGTTTCAATGCCATTATGTATGCTTATGTTGCAACGTGAGTAACAAAATGTCTGGCTATACCGCTACCACTGGGATCCGGGAGGAGGGTTAGACTAAAGAAGTACTGGCTTGATTTCATAAAAGATAATATCCGCTTCGGCATCAACATTCGTTTTCGCCATCCCTGGTAAAGACGATAATATATGCGTACCAATTGAGACCATTGGCACGTATATAAGTATACCTTTTTTTTTATTTTTTTTTATCGTGCGGAAATCCCTTCGGATACCCCCCCGCCGGCCAGCGGGGGCGGTTATGTCGGGCTTGAACCGACTAAAACCGCACGCCGTCTCGGGTCTACAGACGCAATTATCGTCTTTGTCACGGATGCCGAAAACCGAGCGAAATGAAGCAACGATGGCAAGCGGACCTGAAAGACCATGATAAATTGCTTAGATGATGATGTAGTGGGTATCAACTTATTTTTTGTTAATTATCTTCTTAGCTTTAAGACGTTCACTTAATTAAGTACCTACAGAGTCTTAAATTCTAAGGTTAAAGTTCACTTCTGTGTAAGTATATATTATTTACGGTCAAGTGTCCATAACTTGATAGTTTCACTATCGATTTAAAAAAGGTAGACCAACAACCAATAAGTAATGTTAAAAAAGGTTGGATCTATGACAATTATTTAACCTCGCATCTTAACTGGCCGTTTCTTATATATGATATACACCAGAGCCTCCTCAAAAACCTAGATGCGAGTGTCACGAAGACACTGAAGTCGTAGCTAGGGCTAGCTCAGTCGGCCGACCCGTCGGCACTATATAGATCCGCGAATAATTTTGGAATGACGCTTAAGAAGCCATCAGACCTTTATAAACACCTAAGAGTAACTAAAATGCACGTCTTATCGAAATCTAAAGACGAAATAGTAAAAGTCCTTCCAAAAGATAAAAATGCATCGGAGCTCGAATCACGCCTCCAGTTCCATAAAAAATTCATGATAGGCTCGCAGACTGGTAGAGTAGGTCTAGGTTATTAATTAAATAAATTATTAATATTCAGAGACAAACAGACAAAATCTTTTCTTCAAGCAGACGAAAACAACACCTATAAGGTGCACGCAATGAACCTAGAAATGCAAAACGAATGGTTGACCCTCGGTGAATTTTGTATTCCCATAGCCTTAAAATGGCGTACCATAATATACGACTGGTTACCGGCCTTACTTAAATTTTACCTAAATGCATTCCAGTTGACCCTCCCTGACCAAAGCAATCTGGTCAGATGGGGAAAAGTCACAGATAAAACATGTAACTCATGTGGTGAAGCAACTGGTACGGCTAGGCACCTACTAGTGGGTTGTAAGACGCTATTAGACCGGGGTCATTACTCGTGCCGTCATGATAAGGTATTAGAAATCATACGTCAGGCTGTAAGTTTGGCGGTAGCTAGAGCGAAAAAAGGATTAACCGCAAACCAAAGAAATGACATTGCGTTTGTAAAGTAAAGCTGCTCAAAGAAATCACCTCAAAAGCCATATTCAATTTTGATAGCTGCCGTTGACTGGACAATACTCGTAGACACGTATGAAAAGCACTATAGGATACCGGAGGATGTATGTGCCTCATCATCCAGTGCATCCATCATCGTGCAGTGCTTGTAGAACTCACAGTACCGTGGGAAACTAATATACCTAAAGACCACGCTATAAAGAAAAACAAATACTTTGATTTGACTAAGGAGTTAACCAAAAACGGCTACGTGGTTAAACTCTACGCCGTAGAAGTAGGAGCAAGGGGAATTCCAGCTAAATGCCTGTACAACTTACTTAGCTTCAGTAAGCTCTTTACTAAATCGTATATCAAAAGCGGCATTGTTAGGATCTTACCAAATTTGGATAGGTAGGGGGGGTGGGGAACACTACTGACGGTGGAGGTGAGCGCTGATGCATCACAAGGTGGCCACCCTAAACCTACACCTGGGTCGCAAGTCCCAGTCGCCGTCATGGTGTTCCTCTCTGTACCACGCTATGGACCCGGCGACCGCACGGTGAATCCATGGAGTGCTGAGAATCGGATCTCTGTGACATGCGCTAGCATTATTCTATTTTAGATTCGCTTATGGTATTTTTTTTTACCCATTCCATGAATGTGAGTCGTATAGACATTTAATCACGTCAAAAATCATACGAAAGAGTTTTTTTATAGCCTAATAATTGTTATTAAAAGTTCTGCTTTCCTACTCCAAAAAACATAGACAAGTAGGTATAGTAATGTGATGAGTTCGTACGGTTAATGAGACCGGCGGAGTTTTCCAACATTTTCTTTGTCCAATTCTCTTCCTCCTGGTTATGGAAAGACTTAAAAAAATATTTTGTAATATTGGATTTTCCTATTTTCACTTTAGCACCAGTATACAGGTTACGCCATCTACCGAACAAACTAATATAACTGCAACTGACTGGTTCAAGCAGATACATAAGAGTGAAGTTTAATACGAACTAATTTGCTCGGTAGACTCCCAGCAGTTCCACTGTTTTTGACTTTTATGCATAGATGTCACTGGTAAAAAAATGTGCTGCCATCTAGTTTTGTTTAAAAACATTTTCAGGTAAACATGTTATCTTGGTACAGCTTGGTACTATTCTTCGTAGTTTTTGTAATTACACAGAGATGGCGCTAATTTAGAAATAATTTCCTACTGCGCATGTTACCTATTTTCAAAAGTAAGCTTTGAATATGTATAATGACTAGCTGATGCCCGCGGCTCCGCCCGCGCGGATGTCGGTTATCGGTTTTGGTCATTTATTTGGTTCAACTTAACCAATTGCTATCAAACATATGGCAGATTTTAAGTCTGACCAAGAACTTTCTAATAGAAAATTATTTAATTTATTACAAACATTAGCAACGACTGTAGGTATTTTAAATAGTATGTCATATGATCGTAGTTATTTTGAAAATAGTAAAGAAGTTTAGTTACAATGATACGTAACCATAATGATCATTGTTAATGTAGGTACAGCTGCTGAGGTTATTTAGAATTGCCAGCAATTCATTACTGTCCTTACCAGCAATTAATTGATAATTATATAATTTTATTTGGGGTTTCGATGTTTTGTTTTTATGATGATGATGATGATGATGATGATGATGAGAGGGCGCGGTAGCCTAGTGGTATGGGTAATGGGCTGCTGAGACGAGGTCTCGGGTTCGATCCCAGGTTTTACCATGGCACACACCAATGACTTTTCTATGCGTTTCGAAGTTATGTGTGTATTTATCGCAGGCTTATAAGTGCCCGGTTAATGGCAATAGGCTCGCCACCTATTACATTGGGACCTAAACATAAACTGGCGAAATGTGGGTGCTAGCACCTCTGCCTACCCCTTCGGGGATATAGGCGTGAGTTTATGTTATGTTATGTTATGTTATGTTATGTTTATGATGATGGTGTAGCAAACAAACGCAGTGTTCACTTTATGGTAAGCAGCCATGTTCGCATTTTTAGCGCACGTGATCGGTTTTTATAATAATACGTAAAGGTAAAATGAACAACATTCCTATACATATTTTTCCTTGTTCCTTTCTTGGTGGAATGATTTTATAACTTGCAGCACTTTTTATGAATTCCACAGAATGAAAATAATGAGTTAGTATTATTGTGTGACTGATTTTAAAGCTGTAACAAAATGCATTGATACAAATTGGTACATTAACTAATTATAAATATAATGAAAAATCGAGAGATAAGAGAAAGTTATATATTAAAGAAAATAAATCTTCTTTTCAATATGCGATACTTATTTACTTGTATCTAACAAGTTGGTGTCAATTTTATAAGGCTTACATTTTGCTTTTTTGAAAAACATTGTCATTATCTTTTACAATGTTTTGATGTCACAGGTCGTCGTGGTCAGACCACAGCACTTTGTTAAATTGATCTCACCATAGCCACAGTTTAGTTTCCGTGGTTAGATTGTAGAGTACCGATATCAAAAGTAGTGGATATGGTCACATTGGGTCAGATAGTATGAATAAAAAATAGAGTGCTGGTACTGCAATGGTTTGTTTTGTGAATCATTAATAGTTTTCTTTTCTTTATTTATCATTACGGAGTTTTATACTAACATAATACTATGCCAGACCCATCGTACCTTTTAGACGTGAATTATACAGAAAAGGCATAAGGCGAGCTTACGGTTAGCTTAAAGCGTGGCACGGACGCCTGCGCTTCAAATCGTTTTCAAACAAAATGTACGAAAGCGACGAGACGACGCGCGTCACGACGTAGTTACAATAGAATAGGTACTTATTGTATCGCAATGAGGACCCAAACTAAGCATAACCTGTAATATATTATGAATTCCAGAACACGGATAAACATATACCACCGTATATTAATATAAATATTTTGTAAATACAATATCAGCGGGGGGGTATCCGAAGGGATTTACGCACGAAAAAAAAAAAAGAGGTACATACATATTATACATAAAAATACTAATACTACCACTACATTTATTACACTATATTTGCTATTACTTCAATGTTGATGGTACTAAAAATAACATCAACATAGAAGTAGTAGCAAATATACACATTCATGCACACAGATATTTGCACTGAGCAGCAATCGACCCCTTGACCCCTGACGCCGCAATCAAATGCTCTACCGCCATATCGGTCGTGAGTGTCGTGCGTGACCACACTACTGGTGGTAGATTATATTTTTGAACATGCAATCATCAAAAGATATTAAAATAAACATTGGAATATCCCGTCCAATCAAATATCTCGTAACTACAATGAAAATTTCAACATTTAATTTCAATACTTGATCTGCGATCAGATCCCGAGGGGCTGCTTCCAATATCTGTAGAACGATTTGCGTTGCGTTTGAATTCTCTTTAAAATGTCGGACCGGCTGTGACTGGTGCAGCTCGATTAAACGATGTCTTGAATACCTAATAGAAGTGGAGGGTGGAATGCTCGTTCTCAATTCACTCGCAGCGCATAAATTAGCGGTGAGAGCACACAACCACCGCAGTTCCGCAAAAACTCCAATCGTAGGGGAAAGTTTGGCGATTAAGCCGTGAGGCGTGGCATGGTCAGGTCTGTTTCTGACAGTTAGTGCCCTCACTTGTTATAATCCGTTAAACTTTTGACCCTCGTCAAGGTACGCTGAGAATTAATGGAAATGCTTTCTTTTCTAGATTTATGATATTATTTTTTGAGACCCAAATAGAGACACTCAAATATAGGTAAATTGAACCAGAACGTATAATTTATTAATTCCAAGCCCGTAACTTGGTATCTTGTTCTAGAGATAATTGACAATAGCGCCAAGAATGTTTGGGTCGCAGTGTCTCACACTCGATTTTAAACTTTCGTTTTACACCATTTTACACTGCGCTCTCCTAACAGTATAGGCACAGATTAGATGTAGATAGCGTGATAGGTAAAGGTATACGCGAGCGTGATTACAATGTCGGTAATGCAAAAATATCGAGTCTTTCTTCTGACTAGTAGTTACGTAGTAACTATTTATTAATCTGTGCTAGTAGCTTGGTTATGAGAGATGTTCCGTTTTGGGTAATTGGTAATTGGTTTCGTCAGAGCCTCGTCTGTGAATTTTGTGAGGCTCCTTTCACACCTATCTGTATTCAAACTGATGTGATCCTACTATCCTACTATAATAATATATAATATTATAAATCTGAAAGTTTGTAAAGATGTTTGGATGTTTGGTTGTTTCTTATTCAATCACACTCTAACGGCTCAACGGATCTGGCTGAAATTTGGTACAAGGATAGATTATAGCCTGAAATAACACATAGCCTAATTATTCCTGGAATAGGTTCTCATGGGAATCCAACAACAGAAATCCACACGTGAGAAGCCGCGGGCAACAGCTAGTAATTAAAATATATATGTAAAAGGATACAGAAAAATAAATGGACTAGACTATTGGCTATAAAAGTCAGTGCGTGTGGATCTTCTAAGCAACTTAAATACTTCCTAACGATGACATTGTTTGTAAAGGACATTGTAAGCTGAGAGGGTGTAACGCAGAAATAAGCGTATATCATACTAAAACATGTTTTCACAACAGAAAATGTCGAAAATATGAAAGTAAATATGTAGTAAGAAAGAAAATATGTAATCAAATTCAGATTTGTGGTGATGGCTTCGCCGAGATGTACCACTAGGCACTGCACATCTTTAATAATGATAAATATTTTTAAACAATTCATCTACTAACCTACTAATTATTCATTAATGAAGTAAAGTATTAATTTACAAAGTAACACTTATGAACGACAGAATGGAAATCTGCAAGCAATACGTCTACATTTACTTAAATTTACAGCCAGATTCGCAAGGCAAAGCGTTTTGGTGAAGAATCTGGCAATAAAAATTATCTATCGCATGCTTATTGAATACCTTTCGCTCTTCTATCTCAGTATATTTCTGTGGTCAAATTTCATCTTTGCTTGGAGGCTCGGACTGCTCGTGATAAAAGCCTACGTGTCGTTTGTGTTATGTAATTATGCAGTGCATACAACACTCATCTTAATAGAATTACTTTGCATCCTCTTTAATGTGAAACCCTCCTAACTTCTTTACATAAAACCTCATGTTTATGTCATTTTTAATCAGGTCAATTAAAGCACTCTGCACTTACTTCATTTAGCATATTTTTCTGTTATAAGTGGAGTTTGTGAAATTTTTTCAACATGATAAAGATAATCTCACTAAAATTTTAAAAATTCCATTAAAAAATATTCATCATTTAAGACGATGTAAAATTGGTTTTATACAGTACTAGCTTTTGCCCGCGGCTCCGCCCGCGTAGATGTCGGTTATCGTGACAAAACATAGCCTATGTCCTTTCCCAAGGTCTAATCTACCCCTGTACCAAATTTCAACAAAATCGGTTCAGTGGTTTAGGCGTGTAAGCGTAACAGACAGACAAACAGACAGACAGAGTTACTTTCACATTTATATATTATTATATTATATATTATTATTAGTAAGGATATTTTTCGAATGGTAGTAGATGTATGTGGAATTTACAATTTGCAGTAAACTATGTTGTACTTCCAGTTGCCCGCGGCTCCACCCGCGTTGAATTCTTCCCCCGTTCCCGAAACCCAACCCAGGGATAAATAGCCTATGTGTTGTTCAAGTTGTAAATTTCATCCAAATCCGTTCAGTCGTTTGAGCGTGATTGCGTTACAAACATTCAAACATCTTATCATAAACTTTCACATTTATAATATTTATACAGGATAGTAGAAAGTAGAATAGAATGAGTATCACAGTATTTGAGGTGAACTTTTTGACTGTTCTCGCAGATATTTAATAAGATCCCCAAGCACCGCGTGCTATTTGTCAACTAGCCGCTTTAGACCTTATAGCTGATTCACACTGTGTGAACCACAAGTGTGAACACGTGTTATCACGTGTCATTGCTGTCAGGTATACGAGTATATCGATATCTTTACCTTCGAATAACAGGAAATTATTTGAGTATGATAATATTATAGTAAGAAGAATAGAACTTCCTGGTAGTTACCAATTCAAGTTACAGGTACGCGACAGTAACATGATCAAACTATCAAATTCCTAAAAACCATCGATTTCCTTTAATGTACCTTTTTTTCTCTGCGCGGTAATCCCTTCGGATATCCCCCGCCGCCCAACGGGGGAGGTTATGTCGGACTTGAACAGACTAAAACCTCACGCCGTCTCGGATCTTCAGACGCCGGGGATCCTAATTTTTCTTTTTCCGTCTTGTAATGATGATGTGTCAAGTATAGGCTCTTTCTTATTAGGTACGTTGAATGAATATATCAATAAAAATGCCAGAACTATACCTCCGCTTACCACATCTTATATATAAGGCGGGGTCGGTGTATGTAGAAACTTTTGGAGTAGAAATAACTGGAATTACTATATCTACTACATAAAAACTCTTCTCACGGTGTTTGTGGTCGCACTGCACCGAAACGGCTCGAGCAAAATTAATGTTTTTTTTTTTGCATATTTAAGAGGTCGTGAAGTATTTTTCACCCTCTTACCTACGATTTAAAAATCGTGATTTAGTTCTAATAGTTGGATCTAGAATGGATAGATGAGTGTTTGTTACATCATTACCTCCGAATAGCCGTGCGGATCTGGATGAAATCTCGTTCTGAGATATAGTCTGGCGTACAGCTTTTGTGGGACACATCAAAATTTCCATGTGAACGAAGTCGCAGGCAACAGTTTGTTACTTTTGAAATTAGGAATGTATTTAATGTAGCATAGGATAGGTGGGTATAAATATCGTTGCTTGTGACTGTACTTCCCCAACATGCCTATTTTACCTTAACCTACTAACACGGCATACCTCCGACGATGAAGTTGAGGAGTAAAAGCTAATTATATTATTATTTATCGATAAGAGAGGCGCTTCCAAGAAATTCCTGAAATTAACGTCGAAATAATTGGGATAATAACTGTATTTGAGATGCTCGCAATTTACGGTATTTATCTTAGAAGGCATACCTAAATATTTTTTGTATTTTTCTGTGCTAGGAATTTACTTGACTCCTTTACCGTCCTCTTTCTTATACAAACTTCTAATTAACAAAGAATAGATATTTATTTATACAAGGTGCTCCCTATTTATTTTATTTTTACAATACATATATAATGCTGCCCATTCTCCCTCCGGGGTAAGCAGAAACAACAACCCGCCATCTGCATTTGCCTTTGAACACTTTACAGGCTTTCTCTACTGTAATATAATCCTTTCGTGCAAGCCCATCGGTTTAGTGCACTCCTAACCAACCAATATTTCAATACTTAATTGATTTGATCAGTGTATGTTTTGTGAGGTGGACCCTGGTTGGTCTGCCTACTTACACGTGGTCATTGGCTCATTACTTATTCGTCCTACGAGCCCAAACCACCTTTTTATGTAAAACCGACTTAATATATGGTGAAGTTTGATGGCTTTACCAATATCTTTAGTTGTATCTAATATTCGTCTTTATTACTTAGATACTAGTTTACCATTCTCTTAAATTATATCTAATAAAATAAAATAAAAATATGGAATCGATACTGAAACATAAAAAATACAAAAAAACTAAATCAATTCACCATTTTAACGAACAGCAGCAGATGTGAAACTTCCGCACTTCCGCACTGTTTAATGGTGGTGAAACTGGGAAATTTATTAATTAAGTCTATGTGAACACAAATTATTACTATATTCTATATATACTGTTTTTTTCTTCTGAAGGATTCAGTAATAGGCAGATTATTATATTGTCACAACCCGTTATACCTTTTTTTTTCGTGCAGAAATCCCTTCGGATACCCCCCGCCGACAAGCGGGGGCGGTTATGTCGGGCTTGAACCGACTAAAACCGACTAAAACCTACAGAGGTGTAAGGTTGCCCATAGAGCATATCCCTCACACCCCGACTGACCCTGGGCCATCTCCGGTTTCGAGATGGCCGCCTCGGGTGTGGGAAGCACGGTGTCCCCGTCTTGCCCCGGTTTGGAGGAGGGGCGCTAGTTGCCCCATCATCCCAGCCTGCTTCTGCTGGGGCGACTGGCGTCCTTATCTGCTACCCCCAGGCCTACGCTCATGGAGGACGGAGGTCGTTAAGCGACCCCCCGGCGCTTGAGTCGTTAGCGACGCGCGGTGAGCATGTTGCGGGCTCGGCGGGCCGAGAGAGTTCTGAATATCTCCCGGGCGCGCTCCGCCATCTCCTTCTTGAGCATTACATGCTCGCAGAAGAAGGCGGGGGCGGCCCACGCGCTGGCGCTCCGCACCATTGCCGCAATCATGCTGCCGAGCGAGAGGACTCCCACCCCGGTGGCTGCCTTGGCGCCTCCCACGCCGGGCAGTCCACCAGCGTGTGCAGCCCCGAGCCCTCGCTCGAACCTGTTATACCTATGCATCTTATGTGTTGCATAGGTGTTTTTATACCATATACGGCCTCTGTGGCGTTGTGGTTGTGTATTCGACTGCTACGACAGGGAGCGCGCGCTCGATTCCCACTCAGAGCAAATATTTGTAGGCATAAATATGTCTATTTGCATTGTTCTGGGTGTTTCTGTGTATAATATGTATGTATTTATTTAAAAAAAGTATATAAGTATGTTTATCCGCATTCTGGAACCCATGACACAAGCTAGTTAAACTATGCTTACTTTGGATCTAGAAAGCGCTGTGTAGAATGTCGTAGAATATTTATTTTATTTTTATTTATATAACACTTCGCTTAAATGGAAATCCTTTATTTCAAATCACTTGATTTGAAGTGGCGAAGAAAAAGATGATCAGATCTAGATGAGAAATTATATGATGGAAACTAGTAATAAAATAATAAAAAAGCAAGGAAATTTAAAGGAAATTTAAACGACATTGTTAGGACATTGTAAAACCCGAAAATTTCACTTCACAACATGTAACATTTTCACGCTGATCAGCCTTTTAGCCTGCTTATGTTACATGTTGTGAAGTGAAATTTTCGGGTTTGACAATATATAAGCCTCACCCTGACACGGTAGCCTTTGTCCATTTGGACAAGAGTCGTGCGCAGCTCCTGCGCGCCGATTTCGTGCGGTGCCGTATTAATATCGTGACCCTCCTTTATTCGAATCACAACTTATAATTTGTAGTAGGTATCTGGTTTTTTTGGGGGTGACTGTCGTCCGACTCTCCAACCCCGAAAGGTAAACCTCCGCCAGAAATTCGTTTGTTAATCAGCAGGTGTGTCGCCTGGCAGGTTAGGTTGGCCCAGTAAACACCCAATAGTTGATTACTACTTGCTTCAAAAATTTCAATATACTACAACATAGTTTTATTTTAAACTCCGATATAAAACTTCAAGATTCTATTATCGTTAATGTATTTTAGTATTAACTAGGATAAAATGGCAAGTGATATTGTTTACCGTTAACTTAAGTCCACCGGCAACCCTGGGGTTATCCTTTCGAGGGCTTACCCGGGGTGCCCGGCAACGGACACTTGGACAGCGGGGGGGGGGGTATCCGAAGGGATTTCCGCACATAAGAAAAAAAAAGGCTCTATTATTTGCAGAATATTATTATAAAACAGCAATGTCTCTACAAACTACAAACAAAATCTCTACAAAGCAACGAGAATAAAATATTAAATGCTGTTCGGTAAATTAAACCCACAACAGAAATCTAGCAAATTTTAAAATTATAGCCTAAAAATATTATATCTTTTAAACCGATAAAAGGCTAAGAAATTATCTCCTCAACGATTGTTTCCTAATTTATCTCCGTTTATTTTTTTAATATTTTATTAGTTTATTAGTTAGCAAGTTATAGTCAAAATATAGTTTTTTTTTATTTTTGTGATCTATTACCATTTGTGTGCTATTACCATTTTATTCTCCGGGGACGGGATATGGCAACTACGAATAATGGTATCATTGTGTGAATAGCTGCTATGAGTTCTGGTAGACTTAGCTTTTGATATCCGCTTTGTCATAAAGTCTTTAAAAAGTAATTATTAAAATAGTCAATTGTATAAACCAACATATACTGTATTGTACAAATTGAATATATATTATTTATGGCTTGGTGTAAAAAAGATAAAACTTTATTTGAGAAAATAAATCACTACAGATTTCTTTCTACCTACGTTTATATCAAAACCAACCAAAACGTGCACTAAAAATGAGAAATAATCAAACATAAAACTAAATAATCGAGAGTATGTAATCGAATTCACAATATAGACATTATGATAATCACAGGTACGAACGAAATCACAATAGAATAGGATAAGAAAGGTGAATTCCCAAAGACGATAACAAAGAGGGAAAAACGCTACCGTAAACCGTGGGCAATAAAGACTGGCTACAATTTATTTATATGACGCTTCAGGGAGAAGTTATCCGCGGATCCAGCGTACGAACGAGGTGAAATCAAGTTGATGCGTACCGAAACACGAATGAGAAAATGAAAATGGATCTGTACGGAGTAGTGAGCACCGTTAATCTCCTTAGGTATACGCTGGATACACTTTTGTGCTAGGGGTTGCTAGCTGAATTATGATAAATTTAAATCCATCAACATTTAGCTACTTACATTTTTAGTTTCATGTAAAAAGAAACGAACCTTTTTTTTATTTTATCATAGTTATCCTCACCGGCGGTTAACATGGGTGAAGTTGCTGTGCCAGTGCCTATATGAAATTTAATAGTGAATCCAAATGCTAGCAAGTTTAAAATGGTGGTCTAGATAGATTTGACGGCCACGTTAGTAATGATTTTTATGCTTCACTTAAAGAATTCTATGATATTGTCGGCTTACGCGAATATCACACATTGAAATCTAATTTATCGAAAGCATCTAGTAAGTACTGTGCAGAGCCATCCCAGAAGTGTGAACAATATTCGTCGAACAGTTGAGTAGAGAAAATTGGCATGTTGTTAAATAAGGATTTAGCTAAATAAGTTTCAGTTATAATTATAAAATAATAATAGTTATATGTTTGTATATTCTACACTGTACTATCTAGACCCAAAGCAAGCATAGCTTAACGAGCTTGTGCTATTGGTTCTAGAATGCGGATAAACATACTTACTTAGAAACTTTTTTTTTGTAAATAGGTAGATGCGCGACGCCACAACCAGAACAATGCAAAATATTTGCACTGAGCAGGAATTACATAACAGTCGAATACTCTAAGTCACACAGGCTGTCTTTCTTATTATAAAGTTACTCTAAAGTAGCAGACACAAATATTTATTGAATATATACCATGTAGAATATACTGCTTCCGGGCTGTTTGGCCGTGGTCCATCGGAAACTTGTGTTCCAGACGTTTCGTCGATCACTGCGGTCGACATCTTCAGTGGTTCACGTCGGGACGCCGTCGAGTGCGGAGAACCTTCCTAGGCGGCGAACTCGGTGCGACTGATGTAAAGGCCCGAGTCACTGGCGTATTTGTAGGTGCAATGGGAGGGGCTAAACAACGTGATCGCTCCTGATTGGTTGAGAGCTGTGCAACCGATGCGCTCGATACTGATTGGTCGAGGCTAAGCAAGGGGGATACCGGGGATGGTGGCGGCTTCGTCATGTTTGAATTGTGATGACGCGCAGCTCTCAGTGCTGGATACCAATCTTTTTGGAGATGAAAACCTTCGTTTTTTCTATTAAAATTATTGGGATGCTTGAATATTTCGATGGCTTCTCGACATAGCCGTGGGAAGAATTGTGAAGTGGTGGCTAGAACCTTCGTATATATATCGATTTATATTGAATATATACCTTTATATATTTATATATATAAGTATACCTTTCATATTACGTTATTGTATTCGAATAAAATCATACTTTTTCTATAGATATGGTTTTATAGGCGAAAAATTCACCTATAGTACAGTATAATGGAACTTCTTGTTGTCATCTGAAAGGACGTAGTTCCACTCATTACACGCTTAAAGTTGGATTTATGTCTGTAAAATATCGTATCGTCAAGGTCCTTGGAGAGAGAGACAGGGTTCAGATGTACCAGTAACCACTTACCATTTGAATGATAGGCTGTGAACTTGTTTGCCGACTTCGAGATCAAGGTAAGGCATCGACCCAATATAGGCTGATCGCACGTTTATCCTGCGCATCCAGTGAATCATGCCACTATACAAACATTTTAGTTGCAGTAATGAGGACAATACATTTTTCAACATCAAGATGTTTGATCGTTGAGGTGTATGAGCAAACTTCACCTACAAGCCTGTTGTATATCTTCTGATTGATGAACTAAGCTCTGACATCTGTAGGGGTAGTTGGTCAGACGGCAGTCACTTCCATAAAATCCAAAACAAATATGGACAGGAGAAGTAGCAGAGCGGACTCCGGTCTCCCAAGTGTAAACTTTGAATGCAACTGGGATTGGCGCTCGGATGCAGAAGAGTATATTTGACCGTGGAATCGTTTAATTAAAATTTACGCTAACTTGCAATAGCCGTGTAATTAACTCACTTATTTTACGACGATATGCGAACTGATGATGACGACATAATCGGTTTGTGTTAGTACGGTACCTTTTTTGTATTTTTTTTTCGTGCGGAAATCCCCTCGGATACCCCCCCCCCCCGCTGGCCAGCGGGGGCGGTTATGTCGGGCTTGAACCGACTAAAACCGCACGCCGTCTCGGGTCTGCAGACGCCGGGGTGTAAGGTTGCCCATAGAGCATATCCCTCGCACCCCGACTGACCTTGGGCCATCTCCGGTTTCGAGATGGCCCCCTCGAATGTTAGTACGGTACCTAATACAGAGCAATTACGTGATCAAGACTATATACGCGATGCCTAATGTTGGGTACAAGTAACCGAAACTAGGCGAACGAATGCAAATCAGTGGATATCGTCCAAGCGTCGCACGCTGTCAAATGTGACGTAATGATCATGTATCCCACCTGCTTCTGCTTTTTTGCCGCGATGGTCACGGTTCATTCTTTGCATTCGTTGATTAGCCATCGTTCACTATCTTTTGCTTAGTGTGTACCTTGTATCATCGCATTCAGGTTTGTGTGAAGCCATCGCGTGACTAAAATGTTTGGTTAGCCATGGCAAGGTCACGCGATGGTGGGATCGCTGACTTTTGAGGGAATCGCGCAATCGCTTTGTCAACGACGACTTTGAATTTTGGATGACGATGTCTAATGTTTGCAATATAATATATTTTACTAGCCATTACCCGCGGCTCCGCCCTTGTAAAATTCTGATTCCGTTCGGGCGATTCGGGCGAAAGGGCGACTTAAGCAAAATTCTAATTTTCGTCTGAAAGACAGCTTCATATTGTTATTTACCTAATCATGTACTTTTTTAGAAGTTTCATAGCTCGTTTAAGCGATTCGTTTAGAGCAACCAATCTTAAGGGCTTACTTTTAATTGATGTAAAATTAACTTTCAATAAATTCAAGATAGCGCCGACGACGTTTGCCTTCGGAAAATTTCAATCTTACTTTTTTATGTTTGATTTATTAAAATTAAAAAACTTTCTGTTCTATAACAAGATTCATCCACTATAAGATTTCTATAGCTTTACAATTTCTTCTATAATCTTGTCTTCGTTTAGATAGATAATAGTCTTTGTTGTACACCAGCCGAAATAGAATAATAGTACATTATGATATAAGTGCGGTAAGTTGAAAATTACAGCCGAGGCGATATTGCTACAAGAAAGCAGAGGCTGTAATTATCAAAGCGCACGTATGTCATACGACGTTTTATAACATATTGGCGAGGAAATAAATAAAACTCGGACTTTCTTAAACGAACAAATATGTTGACCTCTTTTCTGACATAAAAACTCTTTGCAAAGATTTAAAAAGTAGCGTTCGTTTTAGAAGGAGCATCTTGATAAACCGTGCGTTTTACTTTACATTACCGCACAAGTTCGTAATGAGATACAATACGATATTGAAATTGGTGTAATGTGCGTTTTACTTTACATTACCGCACAAGTTCGTAATGAGATACAATACGATATTGAAATTGGTGTAATAAGAGACCCTTTACGAGCAAATATGTTATAAAATACAATTTTGTAACTAACTTAAAATCTAAAGCTGCTCCACAATTGGCATCCTTATCGAAATATGCAATCTATTTCGGGTTTGTTTGTTTATAAATAGTAGTTTATGCAACTGTCATATAAGAAGGGGTATTAAAACACGAGAGTCTGTTTATCGCTATAATAGGTTGACTCGAGTGCTTTAATACCTAAGTTATATGCAGTTTCATACACTACTCTATCTACACTCATATTAGGAAAAATTGAAATTAAACAAAGTAGGTACCTAAATGTGAAAAAAATGGCGCCCTTGTAACCTTACAAGGGCGCCATTTTTTCACAGTTCGAACTGCGCATGCGTGCGCCTTTTTTTCATATTCAGCATAAAACCTTAGACTAGTTTAATGAATAAAAAAAGATAGCGATACTATAATGAGTTTTATGATAGTACTATAATAAGTTTTATTTTTAATTTTGTGTATATGCGTTTATAAAGTGCGTATGTATAAAATCGTCTTTGAATTCGTAATTCGAATTTTTCGATTTGAGTGTAGATAAAAGTCTTTATTTCCATAAAAATATACATACGTTACTTAAATGTAACAGTAAACATGGGCACTTTTATAAATTTTATCAGGCCTACAAAAATTATTAATACTTCTAACACTTAAATACATTGTAATTGAGTTTGAAACACTAATAGCATGTAACAATAATGCAAAGTTTTGTAATAACATTTGCTTATAGCATCAAAAACTATACACAGTATTGTGAAAAAACTGCTACCTACATTATTCATAATATTAAAATATGACTCTAGCACAAACAAGACCGTTGACCAGTGTAAAGAGCAGCTACGCGAGCTACTAGACCCCGCCTGAGTAGCTAGTTACCCCCCTACCCCGGACAGTGCGCCTACGAGTGGATCTCACGCGACTGTTCAGGCGGAAATAACATGTAGTGATAGGGGTAAACGATACATTTTATATTTTTGCAAATCGGAAGCTGTTGTTCTACATATGTTGGAAATTAATATATTAGTGTTAAGTTTGTTTAATGTGTAAAATTTATGTGTTAATTTATAAATAAAATCTTTTAGAGTAGGGAGTTTTAAATAAGAATGAAGTTTTTTTGAATTTGATTTTGAATGGTGTGTTGTAAACTATTTCAAGGGCTTTGTTTTGGATAGTCTGTAAAAGTTCACAATTTGTGAGGCATGGGCTACTCCATATAGGACAGGCGTAGGTTAGACATGGTCTCACTGGTGCAGTGTATATATGCATTTTGTGGAAGGCCTTATTTTACTTTTTCGATTTAAAAAAGGGGCCCAGTGAGCGCAATGCCTGGCACCTTTTATGCGGATGTTAACTTCTAGTTTATTATATAATGTGATGCCCAAGTAACGAACTGAGTTACTCCCGAGTATTAAGTGGTTATTAATTTTTAATTGACGGTTTGGACGCTTGCGATTTCGAGTATATAAGATGGCCTGTCTTAGAACCATTACATTTCAATTTCCAATTAGTGAAATGTGCATGTAGCGTATTCAGGGAGATCTGTAAATGGTCTATTATAAGGTTAATATACTTAGAAGAAGTGTAAGATGCAGTATCGTCTGCGAAACACGCAAGTTTAGTTTAAGTGTATATTGACGCAACGCACCGAAGCGCGGCTCTAAAGGCCACGGCAGGGGTTGCTCAAGTCGTGGGTCGAATACGGCGGCTGGTACTCGAGGTGGCTCTCCACAAATCCGAGGCTATGTGTTTCTACGGGCCTCGGAAGGGGCCACCAGCGGGAACCAGCATAACCGTAGGGGGCGTAAGCATCGGCATCGAGCCCACGATGAAGTACCTTGGGCTCGTTCTCGATAGCCGATGGAACTTCGGACCTCATCTCCGAAGTCTGGTCCCGAAACTGAGGGGGGCTGCGGCCGCGCTATCGCGGCTGATGCCCAACGTTTAGGGACCCAACGCCCCCAAGAGGAGACTGTACCTGGGGATCGTGCGAAGCGAAGCATGGCCCTGTACGGGGCCCCAGTATGGGCGGAGACTCTGGCGGCCCGCAACGTGGCTGTATTAAACAGCCCGTTAAAAGCAATGGCCGTCAGAGTCATCAGGGGGTATCGTACGATCTCCGTCGAGGCGGCATGTCTCCTAGCCGGGACCCCTCCATGGGACCTGGAAGCGAGAGCCCTTGCTCTGCTGTACCAGTGGCGCAAGGAGGCGCTGGAGCGGGGCCATAGGCCGGAGCCCCGAGAAATCAGGGCTCAGCGGTCCCTGCTCCGCCAGGAACTCATGGAGACATGGAGGGTGCGACTTGAGCACCCAAGGTGGGGGGAATCCACCATAGCGGCGGTGAGACCGATCATGAAGGAGTGGTTGGAGAGGGACCATGGGGACCTCTCCTACCGGATGTGACAGATGGTTACCGGACACGGGTGTTTCGGTAAGTATCTGTGGCGCATCCACCGGGAGACAACGCCGCAGTGCCAGCACTGCGAGGATCCTGGCGAAGACAAGGCGCTCCACACGTTGGTGGAGTGCCCTGCGTGGGCGAGGTACCCGGGGTGCCCGGCAAGGACACCGCTGGCCGGCGGGGGGGTATCCGAAGGGATTTCCGCACGTAAAAAAAAAAAAAAAAGTGTATATTGACATATCATTCATGTAAAGGAGGAATAGATAAGGGCCCAAAATAAAACCCTGGGGTATTCCAGCAGGTACTATAAATAAAGATGATGTTATGTGCCCAAGGTGTACAGAGAAATGCCTATTTTCTAAATACGATTGGATGAGTTTAACAAGAGTCAAAGAGATGCCGAGATTCACAAGCCTTCATGCCTTCATGTCAAACGCTATCGAAGGCTTTTTCGATATCTAATAAGAATATTCCAGTAGATAGACCCAGGTTTAAATGATGCGAGATGTGTTCAGACACTGGAGCCAACTGATGGACAGTTGAATATGAGGTACGAAATCCAAATTGCTCATTTAAAATACATGATTCAGAATATAATAAGACCCTTTTATATATAACCCTCACGAAAACTTTACCAGTCGAGGGAAGTAGGCTAATTGGCCTGAAGTTACTTGGTATGGTGTCATCTTTACCAGGTTTCTTTAAGGCTATTACTTTTGCAACTTTCTAATGCCTAACTAAGGGTTAAGTAACCATTAAGTAGTTTAGTAAGAAGGACCAATGCTTTTTGAGAGAGATTTTTTATCATATGGTTATGAATACCATCATCACCTGGTGATTTGCGGTTTTTTAAATTTCTGATAACAGTGCGGAATTCCTGCGGTGTACTAGGCGGAAGCGTACGTTATTATTGATGTTATCAAGCTGTTCCATTGATTTACGGAGCTCACTCTCAACCACATCGTCACTTCACCAGTTCAGAGTGAGACACATATTAGTATGAAAAGCACGAGCAAGCTCTTCAGCTTGATCTATGGATGAGGATGTAAATGTACCATCGGGTCGTTTTAGAGGAGGAATGACAGTTGCTTTTGATTTTAGGAATCTGGTGAACCACCACAGATCGGTATTGGAATTCTCAATCTTAGCCAATTTGTCATTCCAAATTTTATCTTGATGCTCAGCTATAGAGCAACGAATGGCGGCTTGTAAGTTATTGATGACGGACCGCAGAAACCTATTATCTACTCCGAACGTCAGTTTTTGCATAGTGCGGTGTAGCGAATTTTTATAACAAAAGTAACTTAAAATTAAGATGACCAGGTTCTGATATCTGCGCTTGGAGTGAGTCCAGAGTTTGGTGGAAGCTTAGTTGATAACAAGGTTTTGGGTTCTTTGAAAGGAAATGTGATCTGTATACGCTCGGTTAGCCTTTTACGAAGATTTTCAATATATGCCACTCTTGAAGTGCATTCACAAAAGTTGGCCGGGTGGTCTTGTATACAATTGGAACAACGCGCTGCGTTTTTAGGACACTCGGAAGTAGAGTAAAACACTCTACTTCCGAGTGCCATTGCCAGTGCATTTGACACAGCGGGGAGGCATGTTACAGTTTTTTAAGGAATGTCTAAAATTTTGGTAGATATCTATAGCATTTAGCATTTAGATTTTAACATGGTTACCGGTATAACACGGTTAAATCAACGGACAATCCTCGTATATCAACTTTTAGAACCTGAGAAAGGGAACATTTTTTTTTCATTCATCATTTTTTTCACGAAGTCCTTCTGTAATAGATTGATGGGCTTCAGAAGTATGACAGTATGGCGACCTTGTTATTACCTCGATACTGGAAGTTAAAACGGTTGTCGAATGACTCTATTAATTGAAGTAACTCATTGTGAGTTGAAATTAATGTAGTAGTAAAATAATTGATAAGAATTATAAGAGGATGCGACAGATGGAGTCAAAGGGTGACCTAGTGGTATCCCAGAGAAGGTAAGAGGAAGAGAGGTAGGCCACAAAAAGATGGGACGACGACATTAGACAAGTGGCTGGAGTAATGTGGAACAGAATGATATAGGAAAGGAAAGAATGGAAAAGGTTGGAGAAGGCCTTTGCCGATTGGCAAACAGATCTGGGAATGATAAACAAGCAACAGATATTAGATTAAATAGTTTATTTAGTTTAAGAGTCCAGTGTTATTATATTATAAGTTTAAATCCATTGTAACTAGTTAAGAGATCTGAATAAGGCTATATTATTATTATTAGTAAAATAATTGGACGAATACGTCCAATACAGATGACGCTGTGTTATGTACCGACGAAGGTTGCCCGTCATCATTGTCTTCTAAAGCCAGGCCTTCAAATCTATTATAAGTTAGTAATTCACGTGTCTTATCATATTGTACCTTCTTAGCGTTGCACTGGCACTACGCCAGTCCTGCTCATCAGTAGATCGTTTTGAGTTGATACTGGTACTTGACGAGGATCTTGTAATGTATTTGTCCATAGTTTACGATACTGAAAATTATCGATAGAAAATATCGACTGTAGTTACATCACTATGTTGATGTAAGAGAAATAAAGACATAATCAAGTCACTATCACAAAAAAATACAAGCGAATGCGCACACCGAACGAATGCAAGTCGCCTACTGAACTGATGCCTTTCGAGTAACCATTGAGTAGACAAAGATTTATTTAAGATATAATGGGTATATTTATACATAATCTCTCAATATATTATCATAGTTGTATAAGTATTTCAACCTCAGACTTTTTTCAGATTTGGTATGTAATATACTGAATTTAAAGACGTTTTTTTACCCGAAGGAGGGTTACTCGGAATAATCTATGGTACTATTTTGAGATGTCCAACTTCCTATACCGGTTATAATAAAAAAAGATGACTTTTCTGCAATCTTTTTCACTTGTTCGAATAGAAACATTATTAGCGCTTCAATAATTCATTGTCAATTTTTAATGAATGAAGGCGCATCCTTTTTGGGTTGCGTAGCCAAATGGTAAAAAACGGAACCTTATAGGTATATTCGTCACGTCTGTTTGTCTGTCCGTCCGTATGTCACAGCCACTTTTTTCCGAAACTATAAGAACTATGCTGTTGAAACTTGGTCAGTAGATGTATTCTGTGAACCGCATTAAGATTTTCACACAAAATTAGAAAAAAAAACAATAAATTTTACTTAGAACTGAAACTCAACATTTTTTTTTCATCAACCTCATACTATGCATAGGTCTTCAAAATTTATATTGAGGTTTCTAATATCATTTTTTTCTAAACTGAATAGTTAGCGCTAGAGACACTTCCAAAGTGGAATGTGTCCCCCCATGTAACTTTTAAAATAAGAGGATGATAAAACTAAAAAAAATATACGATGTAAATTGCCACCATGTAAATTGTAGGTTTGAACGAGATCTAGTAAGTCGTTTTTTTTAATAGGTCATAAATCGTAAACCGTAATTTACTTTTCATTCAATCAACTCAAACAAATATAAAAATTAAAAAAAACATTATGTTACTCATTGCGGAACCCGTCATGAGCGAGTCCGACTCGCACTTGGCCGGTTTTTCATAACTGCGCGGGAATATGTATAAAACTAGCCGCCCGCGCGGTGAAACAGGTGTTTATAAGAGCACAGGCATGTAATCGGAACGGCATAGCTTCTATCCCTGAGCCTTGCTTAATAAAATTTTCCATTAAATATAAAGAAAATCGAACAGCTATAATAAACCCAACATACACAAGCGATATGATGGGTATAATAAAACCAGCGTGCCCACAATTTGATGATGCGTGGCGTTGCAGCAGCGGATTAAACAGTCATACTGGAAACATCACCGGCTTTGCTTTCATGCCTAGACATGAACGTACTGTCAGTGTTCGGATTTTGCGTGGATGGAGGATATTAAACAAGCCAACCGACTCCGCTCAATGCGCGTCAAATATGTAGCTCTGTATTGTGTGACTGAACGTTTTAATTCTGAGCAAAATGAAGGGAATCGACGCTTTCGAGTTTCCGTTGACACATTTTTTTTTCGTTCTATCACAGCTTATTGAAACAATAAAACGATGATGATTGTGAAGTAATTAGTTAAATATGAGTGTTATCTTTGGCGTTGGTGATAGTTACATTTCTGATGTTTATGTGAATAAAAGTCACAAAACATCAAAAATGTAACGAGTCGTATAATTATTCTATATAAATAATACAAATAGAAGCTAGACTATTATGGTTAAAAGATTTAAAAAAATATAAAAATTATGTTATTCAATAGTGATCTAATTCTAAAATAAACCATTACCATTAATTATGAAGAACCACGCTTACTTTGGTGCCTATCTTGTTGTAACAAAACAAAAACAGTGAACATTTGCAATACTTGTTCTCGATAGAATTACGAGAGGAAACAAACGGGGCATGAAATTAAGAAGAATGTTCGATAGTAGATAGCTGTACTGTAACCGCTACGATGCGACAGACAGCAGGCAAATAGGAACTATTTGTTCTGAAGCATATCAGTTAGCTTGCATGGCCGCGAGTACGATGTTTTGCTGAAAACTAATATTGTGTCAGTCATCGCTTTCGTTCGAAGAGACTTACCACTATATTTATATTTTTGTTGTTTTAAAACATTTAACTTAAAAAAAGCGGCCAAGTGCGAGTCAGACTCGCCCATTAAGGGTTCCGTAGCAGCAAGTAACATAATAATGTTTTTTTTTTAAATTTTTATATTTGAGTTGATTGAATGAAAGGTAAATTGCGGTTTACGATTTATGACGTATTAGAAAAAAACTACTTACTAGATCTCGTTCAAACCAATTATCGTTGGAAGTTTACATGGTAATGTACATCATATATTTTTTTTAGTTTTATCATTCTCTTATTTTAGAAGTTACAGGGGGGGACACACATTTTACCACTTTGGGTGTCTCCCGCGCAAACTATTCAGTATAGAAAAAAATGATATTAGAAACCTCAATATCATTTTTGAAAAGCTATCCATAGATACCTCATACATATAGCTTCGATAAAAAAAAATTTTTTGAGTTTCAGTTTTAAGTATGGGGACCCCCAAAATGTTTTGTTTTTTTTTCTATTTCTGTGTGAAAATCTTAATGCGGTTCACAGAATATATTTACTTACCAAGTTTCAATAGCATAGTTCTTATAGTTTCGGAAAAAAGTGGCTGTGACATACGGACGGACAGACAGACAGACATGACGAATCTATAAGGGTTCCGTTTTTGTCCATTTGGCAACGGAACCCTAAAAATGAATACCGCAATGAATATAGGTATGACGTCGCCGATCGTTGCCATGGCGGCCGCGGCGCGTGTTTTTAAAAAAGCAATCACTCCTATGTATAGTACTAAACAAACTGTTTAGAACAAAACATTGTTACGATTCCGGGGCTGAGAAGGGACTGGGGAAGGATACGGGACTCAGGATAGATAAATGGGACAAATCACAGATGATATACAAAAAGGTGCGCTATGCTTTTTGTAATGACATCGACTGTATGACAACAACAAAAAGTTGCTCATGGTTTATATAATATATGTAGGTATTGAACAAAAAAATAGTATCACAATTGCCAGTGACCTACCACTGGCAATTGCGAAACTCAGTTTTAGCCGTTCAGCCATTTGTAAGAACTGATTATTATTTTTACGAAATTTTATTAGTTAATTTGAAAATCCACTATATCAAAAACACTACTGCCCTTTGATTCCAGAAAATCCTATTTATATTATTATTCCACCAGAGTGAAGTTAAATTAATGAAATAACTTCTGTCTATAATTATGATCTCGTGATAAAAGCTACGTAATAATATGATCGAGAGCTCATTTCTCGGTTATGATTGTGTTTCCTCGGCGGGTTAACGGGACGATATAATATATATTATATATCCTTTTACTCTTAACGCGGAAAACTCATTAACTCATTGACTCGATGCGGTCAGTTGTAATTATGATAGTGCCTTCAATATTATACAAATAACGTTGTGTTTATATCTTCCTTTTTGTATAGGTGGGCATAAAATACAGATTTTATTGAATCTTTTTCATAATTAATTCTAACTTCAAATCAAATCTAACTCAAAACCGTTACACGAAATAGATTACGAACCGCTTTCACAAACATAGTAGATAAAGGTGTTATATATCGGTAACCAGCTAAGCAGCTGAGTTCTTACGTCTCAAGTCTATATCTATAGAGTAAATCTTTCACGAGTTTCTTCTCCATCCCGACATTGTCCCGGTTATCTCCAAAGCTACCACTTTGACCAACCATTTTTCTACTGCTTCTATTTGGCATATCGGCAGGCATAAGACGGAGGCCCATATGGGAAACTTCCAAAGGTGGGTGGACAAAGGTAGTGACTATTGCTGATAACTACTTACTGCCAAGGATAAGCTTCTATCAATTTTCAATTTGACTAAGGAAGAAATAGGAGCGGAGCGGCTATGTAACGGCTGCAGCTCAAATACACCAGAAAAACCCAGTCTATAACCGGTACTCTTGAAACACACAAGACACATAATATCGACCTCATTAAAGCATTTTATTTGAAGTTAATTAAATAAATGTATTAGTATGTTCCAAGAAATATCTTTAGCCAAGTCATTTTCGTTAGGGATCTAGTCGTCCGATTCATATAAATCATGAAAGTATTAAATCAGATCTATCCAGAAAAATCGCACGAATGTAATGAATTGTGTCATCATTTTGTTTCATAGCGAAACAATCGTAATACGTTTAATATTCGAAGATAATTATTTGTCCATTATTTTCGCATATTATTTATTTGTACGCCACTAAAATGGGGTCACAAGAACCGTAAAAAAAACGAGTCAATTGTAATCTAGGTGGCAGGTCGGATAGCACGCAAGCCTCGGTTCTCCCGCTGGAGTTGTGAGTCCCACACAGCGGTCACGTATAAATTACTCTGAGGGGAATGGCCCTCTCTTTGTTGTCCCGACAAACTTACTTTCTTCTAAGGTTTAAATCCTGACTTGAATTACGGTGTTCGTAGCTTAAAGAACTCTTCAGTGCGCATCCGTTAACGCCATTAGGGTAAATTTGCGGCGAAAGTCAATAAAACTTTTGGAAATTAACTTTAGTTTGCATAATTTATATTGGCGTCTGTCAAAAGTGGCAATAAAGTTCGTTTGTTACTTGAGCAAGTAAGTAATAGTCGTAAAATGCTATAATTTTCGTTTAAAACTCTTTTAATTCTGACATTTATCTTCCGTATGATCTTTATCTAAACACCATCTTCGCACTTGATATTTAAATGAAATGTTATACTGGTTTCATAAGTTTATGATTTGTAACATGAGAATGGGTCAGGGTCTGAGTCAGGGTTTATCCAATATGTGTACTACCTTCTGATTCTGGACTGTAGCTCATATAGCTACTAAGATATGTCAAAGGTTTATTGTATCAATAAATAATTATCTTTCAAATTTTGATCGAGAAGTTATTTACACAAATACGGCTATACGCCTGTTACTCCAGAAGGATCAAACAGAAGTGAATAAATACCCACATTGCACCAATTTTTGCATTCAGTTCCACATAATCGGGGGTGAATTTATTGACATTTCATCATCATCATCATGTCAGCCAAACGACGCCCACTGCTGGGCATAGGCCTACCCCAAGGATCTTCACAACGATCAGTCCTCCGCTGCCGGCATCCAGTGGCTTCCCGCGACCTTGGCTAGATCGTCGGTCCACCTTGTAGGGGGCCTGCCCACGGAACGTCCTCCGGTACGCGGTCGCCATTCGAGAACCTTTCCGCCCCAGCGGTCATCGGTTCTCCGCGCTATGTGTCCCGCCCACTGCCACTTCAACGATGCAATCCTTCGAGCGATGTCGGTTGTTTTAGTTCTCCTGCGGATCTCATCATTTCTGATTCGATCGCGCAGGGAAATACCGAGCATCGCTCTCTCCATTGCTCGCTGGGTGACCGTGACCCATAGTAAAGGACCACGTCTCGCTTCCAAATGTCATAACTGGCAACACACACTGGTCAAAGACTTTCGTCTTGAGACATTGAGGTATTTCGGACGCGAATATATGCCGGAGCTTCCCGAACGCTGCCCATTCGAGCTGGATTCGACGAGAGATCTCTTTCTCGAAGTTGGACTTACCTAACTGGATCGTCTGTCCTAGGTAAACATAGTGGTCAACAACTTCGAGTGTAATGTTCCCAACATTAACTGGAGCGGGTGCAACATGGGCATTGGACATGATTTTCGTCTCATCCATGTTCATCCTAAGACCCACTCTTTGAGAAGCATTACTAAGATCTTCGAGCATTGTGTTCAGGTCTTCCAAGGTCTCAGCGATAAGAACTACATCATCGGCAAACCGTAGGTGTGTTAGGAACTTGCCATTGATGTTGATGCCGCATCCTTTCCAGTCCAGAAGCTTAAAAATATCCTCCGACGCAGCTGTGAACAGTTTCGGAGAGATGACGTCTCCCTGTCTTACACATCGCTGTAGTTGGATAGGATTAGAGCTCTGGTTCTGTAATCGGACTGACATGGTAGCATTTTGGTATAAGTACCTCAGCACCTCGATGTACCTGTAGTCTATTTGGCACCTCTGGAGAGACTGCAGCACCGCCCAGGTCTCAATCGAATCGAAGGCTTTCTCATAGTCCACGAACGCAAAGCAAAGTGGCAAGTTGTACTCTTCGGTCTTCTGTATAACTTGCCGCAGCGTATGAATGTGGTCTATGGTACTATAGCCTTTCCGGAACCCGGCTTGTTCGGGTGGTTGGAAGTCGTCAAACCTGCGAGCGAGCGAGACGATTCGAAATGACTCTCGAAAACAACTTATAGATATGGCTCAGAAGTGAGATGGGTCTGTAGTTTTTCAAGAGAGTCTTATCACCCTTCTTGAAAAACAGCATCACATCGCTTCTACCCCATGCCTTTGGCGTTTGCCCTCGAAGATGACTGAGTTGAAAAGCTTCTGGAGGACCTTAAGTATCGGCTTTCCGCCCGCTCTCAGAAGCTCTGTTGTGATTCCGTCATCGCCCGCCGCCTTGTTGTTTTTAAGCTGCTTGAGAGCCTTTCTAATCTCGTAAAGACTGACGTCCGGGATATCTTCTGTATAGTGTCGGGTAAGCTTGGCTCTAGGGTCTGAAGCCTTGCTTACAACAGGTGTTTGCGTGGAATATAGCTATCCATAGAAACTCTCAATTTCAACTCTCACGATTTCAGCTGTTGACGAAATTATGCTACCTTCCTCAGTTTTCAGCCTCGTCAATTGACTTTGCCCGATAGACAGATCTCTCGCGGACACTTTAGAGCCTTTGTTCCCCTCAATGGCCTCTTTAATACGCTCGGTATTAAATTGGCGAAGGTCGCTCGTCAAAGACTTTTTTATATGTCTATTGAGCTGCCGATAACGAAGGGCATCCGCTTAGTTCTGTAGCTTCATTTCGTGTCTCTGATCCATGAGTAGGAGAGTCTGGCTGGAGAGTTTCTTTAATTTGGGACGGCGGGTTTTATAGTGCTTAGACCCAACCGTGCGGACAGTATCCACCACCATGTTGGGTAGATCGTCTACATCTATGCTGTTCTCAAGGGCTTCGAAGCGGTTTTGGAGCTCGAGCTGAAAGCACTCGGGGTTTTGGATTTGAACCGGTAATGGTCGGAGCGTGGATTTTATCAGTCGCGATTTTTGAGCTTGACGTTGATATTCAATGTGCCTCTGACCATGCAGTGATCGCTTCCTGTCATAACAGCGTTGATCACACTGACATCATTGAACATGTTGCTTCTTCGCCGACGTGATAAAATCGATCTCGTTTTTCACTTTACCGTCCGGACTAATCCAGGTCCATTTGCGGCTTACGGGCTTCTTAAAGAAGGAGTTCATCATGTAGAGGTTCTCTCTCTCCATGAAGTCTGCCAGCATCTGGTCCCTTTCGTTCCGTTGCCCAAATCCAAATTGCCCCTCTCTCAACTCATCACCGCAACGTTGCCCCAACTTTGCATTGAAATCCCTCATCACAACCGTGTAGTGGGTTTTATGGCTATGCATCGCTTTAGAGATCTCCTCATACATAGCAGAGAAGCGTAAACCTGGATGACATTCAGCGAATATCGTTTCGATATTCTGAGTATCAGGTACACTACCCTGCTCGACACACTCCCGATGGTAACCACGTTGTTTACGAGGGATTTGTGGACGATGAACCCGACACCACCTAGGGACTGTTGGTCGCCCTCCCGGTGGTATAGTAAGTAGTAGTAAGTACCGGATTGCAGAATTATCGAGTCCTCACCGATAGAAGAGACCTGAAGAGAGTCAGATAATCCAATGACATCCCTGTGTATCTTACTAACTGCCTCTTCCAACTCTACGAGCTTCGCGTCGAGCCTCAGTGTACGCGTGTTGTAGGTTGCCAGATCGAGTCGTCGGTGTCGGTAGCTGGATCTTACCCGGGGATTCTTAGCACCCCCTGCCCCGGCGTTACCATAGCCGCTACCGTAGCTAGGAATAGCGGGACTGCCGGGGACTGGGGGCCGATTTATTTCTGATGGCGATTTTCCTTAGTCGACTTTTACGACACCCACGGGAAGAGAGGGGGTAGTGCTATTCTTTTAATGTGCCGGCACTACACGGCATTTGTCATTTACTGGGCATTTGTCTTGATTAATTACCGCTATATATACTCTAGGATGTAGAAGAGCCCTCTCGTACTCGATAGCCGATGGGACTTCGGTTCACATTTCCGAAGTCTCTAACGGTTCGCCTGAAGGCCCGCAATGTGGCTATTTTGCACAGTCCGTTGAAAACGCTGGCTGTCAGAGTCATCAGGGGTCAAGGAGGGGAGGGGGCTAATAATTTTTTTTGACATCGCCTGATGGTAAGCTGAGGTGAAGTCCAAAAAGTAGTTGCTACCATTTCTAGAGATTGTCCCTACAATGAAGGCCCATACCTAACGTGACCATACGTCCCGATTTGAACGGGACTGTCCCTTTTATCGGTTCTCTGTCCCGGTGTCCCCAAAAAGAGTCTTTGGATACGTAATTGTCCTGTTTTCCCAAACATCAATCTTTCACATAATATTTGTATTATTAATAGGATTAATTATATTATTGTATGTTTACTTGGCACTAAGGCACCAATAGAAAGACTTTATTTTCAATGAATAAACAGGGATGACGACATGGTCGTCAGCTTGTTTTCAATACTGTGTAATGTCTTAGTTTTCAAAAATATGCATTTTTAATTAAGATATTGCCTAACAAAACATAAACTATGATTTTTCATTATTTTTAGTTCTCAAAATAGGTCAAAATATAAAAAATCTAATTAACTCAATACTTATGAATTTAGATTCCCTATTAAATTAAATTTAAATTAATATAAATCAATTTTATTATGCACTATACACGTCTGAACGCAACAACGTAGACCGAGATAAATGTGATATTCTCTGGAACTCCATACGTTTGCACTACACGCTACGTAGCTGTGACGTCACTGCTACAAACGATTTGTATGAAGCGTTTTTGGGCGGCTTGAGAAATTAAATTTTCAAAATCAAATATTTTTTAAACTATTTGTCATAAGGATATTAAACATTAGCAGATTATTATTATTATGTATTATAATAATAATCCAGCAGTGGACTAGAATAGGTTGATAAGGATGAAGATGATGATGTATTATAAAATGAACATTTATCGACAATAAAAAATAGTTATCATCCTTATTGTAAACGTCTGAAAACGCAGTTCCATACTAAGTCCAGAAGGCGATGATATCTAAACAAATGATCAATGAAACATATTGGCAGGAATTTCAATATTAAAATCATCACTAGCTGTATCATTCATTGATGTCTATATCCTCAATGGCAGCATTAATACAAATTTGCTTAGCCATATTCCTAAATCCTAAAAATTAGTCATAGACCCGTTTTGAATCTATAAATAAATGGTCACGTTACCCATACCTAGACGGCCTCAGCAGATGTTTTTATCATTGATTTTTTCACACCCCGCTTAAAGAGCCCAGGATTTTAGGAAGAAGGGAACACGTGTGTGTGTAAAGCGTTCCAGTTCTTAATGGTCCGGAAAAAAAAGGAGTCACCAAACCGCTTGGTTCGCGATGGTATCGATTGCACTGTATGAGGATGACACCTAAGCAGTGCACGTGTTGTTCGGGACAGGAAGGGGGGAATCAATTGGAGTAGTTCAACGGAACATTCACCATGGTATATGCGATAGAATACTGCCAACGAGGCTATATCTCTACGCAGCTGCAGAGGCTCTA
The DNA here is from genome assembly GCA_946251805.1 of Cybosia mesomella. Lineage (NCBI taxonomy): Eukaryota > Metazoa > Arthropoda > Insecta > Lepidoptera > Erebidae > Cybosia > Cybosia mesomella. The sequence continues at coordinate 17,538,021 of OX276392.1, forward strand.
GAGAACTGGTGAACTATCGATGATCCGGACTGCCCGTCGCTGCAATCTATCGAGAGTGTCTAACAAGTATTGAGCGGCGCCATCCCACAGGTGAGAACAGTATTTCACGCAGGGGCGAACCTGAGTCTTATATAATAGACACCGCTGCTGCACGTGAAGCTGTTTTAATAACGCTCTCGATGTAATTTTTGTTGTTGAGTTTGCAGCGAACATTCATAACAAGCATGTAAACGAGATAACTTTGCTATAAACGCGCATGCCTGTGTTTTCTTGGCATTGAACTCGATCAGGTTCTCAGATCCCCATGGTTAAATGTGGTCTAGGTCCCGATCGAGCTCAATGGCAAGTTGCCGTCTTCTCTCCTCAATGTCAGTCTGCTTGGCCGCTGAATGTCCGAGATAATGCCCATGTAAACTACTGTCATCTGCATAGCAATGTACGCTGTCCACGGACAGCATAATATATCATTGATATGCTGAAGAAAGAGAGTGGGCGATAAAACGGACCCCTGAGGTACACTAGCAGTAACTCAGAAGCCCGGCCGACACAAAGGACTCGGATGCTGCGCTCATGCAGAAAACTGGCAGCCCAGCTGCATAGTCGAGACGGCAGACCGTAGGCCGCGAGCTTAGCAAGAAGCGAACTGTGCCAGATCCTATCGAAAGCTTTGGCGATGTCAAGACTGATAGCCAGTGACTCGCCATGCTCCATAGCCTCACCCCAGAGATGTGTGACGTATGCCAGAAGATCACCCGTTGACTGTTTTGGCCTAAATCGATATTGCCGGTCGTTAATTATGGAGTGATCTTCTAGGTAACGCATGAGCTGTGCGTTAATAATGTGTTCAAACACCTTGCTGAGAACTGAGGTGACAGCTATGGGTCGATAGTTGCCCGGGTCGGACCGATCCCGTTTTTTGAGGACCGGTTGTACGTTCGCCTCTTTCCAAGCCCCCGGGACCAATCCCAAGGACTAAGACAAGCGATACAGTCGCGTCAGCGTTCGAGCTAAATCCGCTGCGCATTTTTTTAGAATCACCGCTGGGATACCATCAGGGCCACTGGCTTTCCGGAAGTCAAGTGACTGTAGTGCAGCACGAACGTCGCATTGCCTGATATGGATATCAGGCATGGAGTGGTCACAAGTGACAGGTGTTGGCGGCTGCAAACCAAAGTCGTCGATTCGGGAGTTAGCCGCAAAGGGTTAACCAGCATATCTGCTTGCTCTTACGGCTCGTGAGCCAGTGAACCGTCAGGGTAACGCAGCGGGGACAGCGAAGGCTGGCAAAAGTTGGATTGCATGACTTTAGCCAGTCGCCCGGCTACCCGCGGGATGTGACATGAGTTTCTGACCAAGCCGTGCTATGCGTTAGGCATCCGTTCTGACGTATGCCTTCTTACAGTTCTTAGTGGCCCTGTTATACGCCACCTTGAGGTGTCCCACATTCGGATCGCACTCGTCCACGCGCGGTACGCCGAATGTTTTCGTTGAACAGCATCAGTGCACTCGCACCCAAACCAAGGCGGAGTTCTGCGGGCGGTTCTGGGGACCTCAGTGTGCGGAATATAATATTCCATACCCTGGCTGATTTCACCAGCGACAACAGAAGCACAATCCGATGAGTCCTTTCCATCAAAACAGCGCTCAGTCCACGGAATGGATGCGAAATAATCTCGTATGCCGACCCAATCCGCTAACGAATAATGCCATAGCCGTCGCTTTATCTCCACATGCGAAGATGAGATGAGAATTCAGTGCGAATGCATGAGCTGCCCATCCTTCATGGTCAGTTTTGCGAGAGCCCAGCCAGGTCCCGTGGTGGGCGTTGAAGTCTCCCGAAAATACCATTTCGCGGTCATAAACCGCTTCTGCGCAACTTTTGCCGCCTGACTCAGGTGGTCGAAGAGTCGAGTTGTTTCGCCCCGTGATGGGAGCGGTATAGGCACATGTAAACTTGGCTTGAAGAGCCATGGTTCAGGTGTAGCCACAGGATAGAAAAGGATGGGTCCTGTAGACAGCACAAGTGGCGACCACAAACATCCGCCCTGAAATATACGCACACTTTTCACGGCTTTTGCAAGGAAATTTTCCTCTACCACATAGCTGGGGTAGAGTAAGTAAATCTCCGTCGTGGTTGTATTTCTCCTAGCCGAGACCCCTCCATAGGACCTGGAAGCGAGGGCCCTTGCGTCTTTGTACCAATGGTGCAAGGCGGCGCTGGAGTGGGGCCACAGGCTGGGGCTTCGAGAAATCGGGGCCCATCAGCCCCAGCTCTGCCCGGAACTCATGGAGACATGGAAGGTGTGACTTGAGCAACCGAGGTGGAGAGAAGCAACCAAGGAGTAGTTGGAGAGGCACCACAGTGACCTCTCCTACCAGATGTCACAGTTACCGGACACGGGTGCTGCGGTAAGTATCTGTGGTGCATCCACCGGAAGACAACACCGCAGTGCCAGCACTGCGCGGATCCCGGCGAAAACACGGCGCTCCACACATTGGTGGAGTGCCCAGCGTGGGCGAACCAATGTCGGGAACTCGTTGCGGTCCTGGACGTGGAAGTTCCCTCGCTGGAGACAATGGTGTGAGCCGTGGTCCCCGACGGGATTAAATGGCACACCACCGCCTCTTTCTGCAAGCAGGTTATGCGCTCCAAAAAGGCGATGGAGAAGAACAGAGAGAGAAACCTGCCCCTAGGGTTCCGCAGTCTGCAGGGACGGCGCCGCAGACTTGTCTAAGCCCAAGCTACCGACCTCAATGATCGCGGCTTGAGGATGGTAGTCGGCCGACTCATCATCCTTACAGAAGCAGGCTAAGACGGAGGCGTGTCATGTGACACACGCCTGCCACCGACGCGGGATTATACCCTTCCCCAAAGGCGAGGTTGCGATGGCGGCCGGAGTCCGCTGGGAACCCTGGGGTTATCCTTTCGAGGGCGTAACCGGAGTGCCCGGCAATGGACGCTTGGGAAGAACACCGGGTGGTGGTAGTCGGTCCGATCCCGACATACCAACTTCATCGCTGGCACAGGTGGGGTGAAGCCACTCGAATAAAAAAGGATGCAGAAGAGCCCTATTGCTTAAGTGACATATACGATCCCCGGGAAGAAATGGGTTATATTCTACTGAGTTGGTAACCAGAAGGTATCTTGTATATTAAACAATACCAGTTCATATAATGAGCGCTTTAATAAGTAACTAGCTGTATTATTTTATTTGTCATTGATCACAATATTCCAAGAGAGTTCAATGAATAACCTCATTATATCCCATATAAGGGCTCGAAAAAACATTAGCGTTGTAATTTGACACTAATTAACCGTGGACGTTATGAAAGCGATACATCAACTGTGTTGCCGCACCGCGCCTACCTACCTATTACTCGCCAGAGTATCTTGAGCCTTCGCGTCCCCTCTAACAATATCTGTTCCAGTTGTTTAGAGGGTATCAGGGAGGTTCGTGAAGGACCTCCGGTGTCTGGTTCTGTGTCGTAGCGCATTCATCAGAACAGTTAATTTGCGAGCAGATGAGTCACGACACCATCGCTCATCTTGTATACCTACTACCTATGATGTGTGTCGGAAACATTTGGCGTGGATTTTAGCGCTAAAGTCGACATAAATATCGATTAATTTCACTAAACCTAACCTAATGTAATAAATTGTGAATGAAAAAAATAATTGCCAGTATTGTTCATTACATTAAACGGAATAATATATAAGTATTATATTTAATCAATGATATTATCTGGCCAAAGGACACGTTCCGCACGAAAAAAAAAAAAAAAAAAAAAAGGTAGCTAATATAGGGGTGCGACTGGTTGGATCACCTCCAAGTTTGGTGCACCCTGGGCAACGTGGGCGATGACGCATCATTGATTGCTCCTCTGGAGTAGCTGGCGTCAACGTCAACGGCCAAGAGTCTGACCAACCGGCCCTTTTCAGGGCCAGCTGACCCCATTGTATGAGGGGGTCGGGGTATATCGGGCCTGCAAGGCCCGCGGGGGGGGGGGTCGCTCCAGGTACCCCTCTGCTGTTATCAGAGGGGACACTGCGAATGGCCCAGGGTCAGTCGGAGTAGAAGGGATATGCTCTATGGGTAACCTTACACCCCGGCGTCTATAGACCCGAGACGGCGTGCGGTTTACACAATAAAAACAATAAAAAAAAAAATGTAGCTAATATAAAATACCAACACTCACAGAAGTCTACTACATGTGAGCACGTGCAACATTGAATCAACCTTTTATATTTTTATATCCCCCGCGGGCTCCTCTCCATCGGTGCCAACGATGAGATGGGTGTCCACTTGGTAGCCATGGCCGGGCACCTCGGGTTTCCCGCTTGAAAGGATAACCCCAGAGTTACCGGCGGACGTTGGCCGCCGTCGCGGCCTCACCCACAGGATCGGATTACATCCCGCTTTGGTGAGTTGGCAGGCGTGTGAGGACACACACGATACGCCTCCGTCTTTGCCTCGCCAAGGCAAACTACCAGCACTGCGGCATTGTCACCCGTAAGATTTGATAAAGAACATGGATTCTTACCTAGAAAGAGACGCAAGGCTATTGAAACCAAAAACATTCTAATTTTAATACAGAAAATGGTTGAAATGTACTACCAGCTTAGGAACCAGACATTCACTTAATCAAACACAAGAAATAGTAAAGTACAACAAGACATTACGACGCTGTGAGCTCATTCAGCGTTAATAGTAACACCAACAATTCAACGTCGTTCAGGTACCTACTATAAAATAATTTACACTACAAACTATGAGAAAACCACCATCTTTAGCCTCCCCGCGACCATGGCTGCTGAAAAATAACCGAAACGTCGGGATTAGTGTAAGTTATAAAATAATAGCAAATAAATCGTGATGGAACCTGTAAGGAATAGTTTTATTTCAAAGTGTTATAGAAACCTGTATTGTTTGGTTGTTGCAGTAATTTTTTAATAATTTAATATTTAATTTATTATTGTAAATAATTGACAGATGAATAACCAGAGTAATGTTATTGATGAAAAAAGTGTGTACGTATTTCAAAATTGCGATTTGAATACAAATTGAATTTTTAGAAAACGCCAGCTATCGTTAGCCATTCCTTTCCTTAAGTATCTAAGTACCGAAAAAATTAAAACCCATTGTCTAAAACTTCCATACAATGATTGTCCTAACAAAATCTATATTATATAATTGGGTGCGATGGGCACAAAAACTACTGAACGGATTTTGATGCGATATTTTCTATTAGGAAGGTTTTGATCAGATTTAAAATCTTCCGTATTGCAATTGGTTAGGGATATATGACCAAAAAAAAAGATAACCGACCTCCGCGCCGATGGAGCCGCGGGCATTAAGAAGAAACACAAATAAAAGCGGCCAAGTGCGAGTTGGACTCGCCCATGAAGGGTTCCGTAGCAGCAAGTAACATTATAATGTTTATTTTTTAAATTCTGTATTTGAGTTGATTGAATGAAAGGTAAATTACGGTTTACGATTTATGACGTATTAAAAAAAAACTACTTAATAGATCTCGTTCAAACTAATTTTCACTGGAAGTTTACATGGTAATGTACATCATATATTTTTTTTAGTTTTATCATTCTCTTATTTTAGAAGTTCGAATCTGTAAGGGTTCCATTTTTTTGCCATTTAGCTACGGAAACCTAAAAACATGATCAATTCTTGTGTCTGAAATTATGTTCTTTCAAGCCATATTGAACCATAAGGTCATGGTAGCCGCGTATTGCATAACATAATGTTATTTGCATTGTCCATATGAAAAATTCAAAGGAATTAAGCAGCTGTGTTGGTTAGCATCGTAAACATTTCATAGTGTTTTTACGACAGTACCCAACGGGCCTCGGTCTTGTAAGCGGACATGCCTTTGGTTCGTGTACCGACGTTTATCTACATTCGTTTGTTTATTTTTAATGTGTAGTTTTTGTAGAACAGTGGCGTCGTGACAACTGTGTTAGGTTGAACTTTTAACAACTTTGTGAACCTAACTGAAATAATATTCAGTTGCACATAAGTTGAGACTTTTTTATTATTAGACGAGTATTATGTATTAATTTCTTGTAAAACATTAATATTACGTATATAAATCAACATCACTTAGCATGGCTCCCGGTTGCCTCCAAGACTTTTAACTCGGCACCACGGGTGCGTTTACTCTTTCTCCTTTTTTAAATTTGGCTTATGCGGCTTTTATAGGCGCGACTGTCGTCTGACCACCCAACCCCGAGTGGAAAGCATTCGCCAGAGTTTCGTTCGTCAATCAGCAGGTGCAAAGACTTGCAGGTAAGGTTGGCTTGGCTCCAAACTTGGCTGGGCCCAAACGCCTAATATTGCTCCATGACCTAATACTTAATATTGACCTAATTAACGTAATTAATTATAAACATTCAGTTGAATTGGTTGTTCGTGTGAATCGATACAGAAACTATGCCTACACACTGTATATTAAAGACAAACAATGTGCCTTGTATTTGCAAACAGGAGCTTGGGCTTGCGGCGATTTGCAATAACCCCGCAATTTGATGTTTAATGTCAAGTTAGGGCACGTTTACTTTACACTAGGCCTACACACACGAGCCCTGCGGGTGTATGAGGCCCCTGGAGATATTCCGGATCCAAGCCTGCAAGTCACCTGCAAGCCGAGGCATTGGCGCAGCCTGGAAAGGCCAATTCAACCAATTCAAAAACCATTTGTATTCAAAGTGCAAACTTTGGATACAAATGGGACTGGCACTCGGATGATGATGTTTCGGCCGTATTCTCATGAGACGGTTATTCACAGGGGTTAGGCCCGGCAAATCTTATCCGGTGACAACCGGATAAGATTCACCTTGTATGGTAGGGTCACCATTGGTATGAACTTAAAACAGTTATTCACCACCTCAGCTCCAAAACTTTACATAAAATAATAAACAAAAATTGACAAATGTTAACTTTGTCCTCTGAAGTTTATACTAATCAATATTTGTTGATTTATTTCAATCTAAACGTCGCTTTTTGTAAATTTGATACTTATTCAGCAACTTCTTGGGGCAACTAAATGTTATGATTCTGACGTCCCTCCACTTCATCACGATGACTTGGCGGAACTGGGACTGCACGGCCTTAATTTCTTGAGGTTCAGGGTCCCGTCCCCGCTCCCGCGCCTCCTTTCACCACTGGAGTTCGGGTAAGAAGACTCGCCGCTTCAAAGGAGATCGTGCGGTAACCCCTAATGACCATGTTGGCAATAAGCCACTGCGAAGCGCGCAGCATCCACACACTTCTGGCCTACAGGGCCTCTGGCCCAGATTGGACACCCATATAGGGCCATGGGCCGCACAATTCCCTAGTAAAGTCTCCTGCAGGACTCATCAGGAACTCTAATGTTGGCAGCAGCCGCGCCAGAGCATTAGCTGTGCTCTTCAATTTGGGAACCAGACTTCGGAGATGCTCCCCAAAGTCCCATCGGCCGCCGAGCACGAGCCCCAAATGTTTCATTTGGGGCTTGATAGCGATGGGAGTGCCTCCTACTATGAGGATGGCGTATAAATTCCCTCATTTAAAAAAAACAGAGTTGGTAAAAATATTTCTGTGATTATACCGTAACTAGTAAAGACTCGTAATTCGTAGTCGAGTGTTTATTATGTTACTCATAATTTGTACTATGAGAATCCTAGTCGTATTATGCTCTCAAATTCAAGTTTGAGTTTGAATTCTGTTGTATTTTAGTTTTGTAGCTTGTGCTACGAAGTGAAAGAGACTATACAGTGTGTGCTTATTTCAGTTATGATATTTACTGTTAGTTAAATACACATTTTGTGTAATCAAAGACTACAAATTTGACATTATTTTCCATCCCAATCTTATATGTTTCCCTCCGTATTCATTTCTTTTCCATTGTATATGACATTTTTCATAGTTCGTTGTGTGGTTTCAGTTGAAATCGGATCGATTACAGTACCTTTTTTGAGGTTCGCTGATACATTTCTTGAAAAGCGACTTCTATATCTATCTATGCTATATCTATAAGATTGTAAATTGGTTGTGTTGTGACTAAACATTGAGATATTTAAAAAAATGCTCGAGTTATGTTAAATGAACGATTCTGAACACATAAATATTTCTTTTTTTATTGTTGTCCGTTGTCTGTTTATCTGTTTGTTCACGATGAATTTTTGATGCGGACTTAAAATCTGCCGTATATTGGATTGCAATTGGTAAACTAGAACCGTAGATATGACCAAAAAAGGATAACCGCGCGGGCGGAGCTGCAGGCATCAGTAGTCATAAAAAAAATTGAGGTACCTCACCAAGTGAAAGTTTTCAAATTGAAGACTATACGAGACTGTCGGAATTGTCTCTTAACTAAGCATAGCAATAGCTGTCTTGAAACATGCGAGTGATCCTCCACCAGTGGCAAACCGTGGGTTTCATAAAGACCCTTACATCACAAATCACTAAGCAAGTGATACATGAAACACGATAAAGTAAAGGGATAAAACAATTGTAGTACTTAGTTGTTAAGTCAAAGGGCTCTGGTTACTATCTGGATAGATTACAATACTAAAATATATAAGAGCCTTTTGAGTTAAAAAGTAATTAATGATAATACTGACATCGGACTCGCGATTTATAAAGAAGTAGGTTTTCTTAATTAGAGAGGTACTGCTTGGGTCTCGCGAACGCGTGGACCGCCGCCACCTGCTTGTAATGCTCGCGAAGGAGATGGCGGAGCGCGCCGGCGAGAGATTTAGAACTCTCCCGGCCCGCCGAGCCCGCAACATGCTCGCCGCGCGTCGCAGGCGACTCAGGCGCCGGAGGTCGCTTAACGACCTCCGTCCTCCATGAGCGCAGGCCTGGGGGTGGTAGGTCACCCCAGCAGAAAAGGGCCGGGACGGTGGGGCGACTAGCGCCTCTCCTCCAAACCGGGGCAAGACGGGGACGCCGTGGTTCCCAAACCCGAGGGGGCCATCTCGAAACCGGAGATGGCTCAGGCTCAGTCGGGGTACGAGGGATATGCTCTATGGGCAACTTTACACCCCAGCGTCTGTAGACCCGAGACAGCATGCAGTTTTAGGCGGTACAAGCCCGACATGACCAGGCTGGCCGGCGGGGGGGGGGGGGGTGTATCCGAAGGGATTTCCGCACGAAAAAAAAAACAATAATAATACATATCACGATTCCGTACATCGATATTATAAAAGTGTGTAACTTTTGACAACGAGAAAGCTGCCAGTAAAATTTCTTAACCATGTAGATTTATCAACCCTCTATAAAAACATTGGATTAGCTAAAAGAAAAAAACAGGCATTGTCTATTTATGTGGGTCTATTTTTCACAGTTAGTTTATAAGGTAGTGTATTGATCTGCGCTTGGAGTCCTCATTAATTTTCACTAGTTTGTCCCGCGGCGCGGCCTTCGTGCGGCCCTAACATAAATTCCGAGATAACTTGGACAAATAAGTGGAAGTCCAAATAAGTACAGTCCTTTAGAATGCTTCCCAAGTGACGAACTCGTTTGTAAACTGAAATAAATAATTAAACTCTGTTTCTTTTAGTGGAAAAACTTAAACTGGTTCTATCACAGCTCTTTCTGTTTTTAGTTTGTTAGAACTTTTATTTTATTTTAGCGAGTTCTGTGCTAAAATGTCACGCCCGTGTAATAAAAACGTTCAAAGTAGCATATGATTTTTTATAATAGGCTTTCTTCTCGGGGTTGGGAGGTCAGGCGGCAGTCGCTACCACAAAAGCCAAGTTAAGCCAAATCAAGAGCAAGAGTAGGAGAGCGAACCTCGGGCGCCCATGCACATCCTAAGAGCGGAGTTTACCAATCATAGAAAACGTGTACAAGTTAAAGTAAACTACGTTTAACTACTACGTTTTACTCAATGAATTATAATGAGTAAACCACCGAAGCCGGGAAATTGGCTAGAGAGGAGACACAGAAGCCTCTCGTACCGACTGACGCAGTTGATCTCCGGTAAGGGGAGCTTCGGGGACCACCTGCATCGGATCAGGAAGGAGCCAACGCCTGAGTGCCATCACTGCGACGCGAGCGAGGACTCAGGGCTGCGAGCAGGGGCGACAAACCCGAGCAAGACGGGGACACTGCGTGGTTCCCAAACCCGAGGGGGCTATCTCGAAACCCAAGATGGCCCAGGGTCAGTCGGAGTGCGAGGGATATGCTCTATGGGCAACCTTACACCCCGGCGTCTTAAGACCCGAGACGGCGTGCGGTTTTGGTCGGTTCAAGTTGACATAACCGCCCCCGCTGGCCGGCGGGGGGTACCCGAAGAGATTTCCGCACGGGAAAATTTTTTTTTTTTAGGTTCTCTTTCCCCTTCTTTTGGTAGGGCTTATACGGTTTTTATGGGAGTAACTGACCGTCCGACCTCCCAACCCCGAAAAGAAAGCCTGCACCAGAGCCGTGTCCGTGAAGCAATTTTGTTTTATAATATTAAGGTTTTATAATATTCTATAGATATTTCTAGCTTCAAATTATAAATATCGTGCGACGCGATATTTTTAAAAAGAACACATTCATAGTTTAGAAACTTATAGTCATAAATAAATTTAAAGCGTATATTCAATCACGCGAATCTGAAGTTGGATAAATACTGCCAGTTTGGAAGCACAAGTGTTGAACTGAAACACTATTTACGTAAATAAACTCGTCGAGTTAAGGCGGTCTACGTCGGCGGGGTTCGTTTAAACTTTTAATCGCTTTCGAGCCGTGATAAACAAATTTTAATTAAGTTTTAATATCACCACGTAATTGCGGAGTCGATGGTATATTACAATTATTTACGGTTATGAATATTTAAGTTATAAGTTTGGAGTTTTAAGCTATGAATAACAATCAATTGGTGTTCATAAAATTTGAGTTTGGGTCTGTAAGGTTAGATATCGGTACAGCTTTGCACAAGTATTTTACTTGAATTTTAATAAGAATGAGTATCTGTCAGAAATTTACGCGAATAGTACACATTCACACAATTCATCTTATTACAAGAACAGCAGTTTGTGTATGAACAATTATCTCGTATTTATTTCATAAAGCATAATCGTATCGTTATAGCAAAATAGGTCATTCTTCACTAAGCGGAAATGGATATAATAAACTGATCCATCGGTCTACGGTCTGGTACTGGAATTTGAAACCATGTTTTGCTATAGCTACTGATTAAATACTTGCATATTTCGTGCCTTGGTTTTTTTATTTTTTCGTGCGGAAATCAATTCGGATACCCCCCCCCCCCCCGCCGGCCAGCAGGGGAGGTTATGTCGGGCTTGCAACCGACTAAAACCGCACGCCGTCTCGTGTCTTAAGACGCCGGGGTGTAAGGTTACCCATAGAGCATATCCCTCGCACCCCGACTGACCCTGGGCCATCTTGCTCTCCACTGTGCCATCTGCTAATCAGAGGGACACGTGGAAAGCTTCCGAACAGCCCTCAACAGGGCCGTCCTCGCCTCGGTCGGAGTTGGCCGTAGGCGGCAGCGTCTCTCCCACCCTAGGAGAGAGGCGCTGCTGTCTCCGTTGCCCAGGGTGCACCGCGTGGAGGTCCCCAACCAAGCACCCCGCATATTTCGTGCCTATAGCTTTTTCTCCATTTACGATAAGCATGTTCCTATCCCTACACACCTTTTAAGCTTCCTTCTGATTTTGGCAGCTTACCCTTTTTTTTTTTCGCTATTTGTGAGTATTTAGTATACTCAATCATATATCAGACTTGATTACCGGCCATTTAAATTTCAGTGGTTTTCGTTTACATCTATCACTACAGATAGGATTCATTTTCGTTACTTTCGAAATACTCTTTAATATTATGTAAATTGAATCTTATGATGCAAACTGCCTAACTCTTATGGCCATTGGCAAATTTCTTTCTATTGAACATTTGAATGTTTGTAACTTGAGTTACAAAGTATCACATAATACTTTGTAACTTGAATATTCAATAGAAATAAATTTTCCAATGAAACAACTTCCAAGGTTTACAATGTTCAAACTCTGCGATCATTCACGGTATTCTTTACAATAAAAACCAATTTGAAATTGAGCACAAAGTCTGTAAAGAAAAGAGCTAGGAAGCCACATGAATGACCAAAATTCGTCCAAAATTGTACCTGCTCCCCTCTATTTGTCCCTTGGCTTATTTTTTATTTACCAACTTAGGTATTTTCTTTGTTTCCACGAAAGTTATTGTTAATTTCATTATGTAATAGTCTCACTGAAGAAGTTTTTATGATTAGGTAACATTTGCTTTCACGCGAAATTGTTTATGACTCGTAAAAATTGTGCTTTGTTTGTTCATTTGTGTTGTTTCAGCGAATAAAAATATTTGATGCTTTTTACTATGATTTTTATTTTCTTTAACTGAGTAGTTTATGTATGGTACATTAGTATTCTTTTGACTTAAATTAGTTAATAGTGATGTACAGGACGTATTAATTTATTATTACCTGTTTCAAATTAATGAAATGAAAATGGAATGAAAACTAACAATCCAGCGAGTACTGTGGGTTAGATTGACCTATGTTATCATCATCATCTTAGCTTTGTTCTCTGTTGCATCCGAGGCTTTCACCTTGGAGTTCGGGGTCCACTTACTTCTTCTCCTCCTTTAGATTTGGTTTAAATGGCTGCCGTCTGGCCTCCTAACTCAGAGAGGAAAGCCTGCTCCAGAGCCTCGTTCGTGAATCAGTAGTTGCGCCGGCTTGTAGGTAATTTTTTTCCATCAATCAACGTATTGCGAGATACTGCTGGACATAAGCCTCTCCCAATATACGTTATTGTATCCGCTTGGTTTTCTGGTTATCGCATCGAGTCTGTCTCAGCTACATTTTTCAGGCTGCTAGCTCATCTGGCTTGGCGTCCAGCCTTTCGTTTGTTCGTTTCTCGTCACCACTCTAGGACTCGCTTCATTATAATAAATGATATATATAACACTTCGGTCAAAAATTAAAACAGAGCTTTTGAGAAAATACCTCAGGAGGAATAGTCAAGAAAATTCCATTACAATTTTATTGCCGCTAATACATTAATGCTTACGTTAAATCTTAATTAAGCTGATAGATAGTTAATACCGTAGGTAAACTTTAAAAATGCCACTAGGTATTTTGTAATATCTGGGTGTATTGATATTTTCAGTCATTCTTCTTCAATTATTTTATTGTACTTTACTATATCATTACCATATAGCAATTAAATAGTTAGGTATCTTATATAGCGAGCGCGTAGGCCTCCGCCACCTCCTTCTGCGAGCATGTAATGCTCGCGAAGGAGATGGCGGTCGGTTCAAGCCCGACTTAGCCGCCCCCGCTGGCCGGCGGGAGAGGGTATCCGAAGGGATTTCCGTACGAAAAAAAAAAGTGTCTTATATAATTCGCTTGGATTGTTCGACGTTTTCTAAAAATGAAACCCATGATAACCTAGATAGCTAATATCGATTTATCTCCCTAAATCCCCTGTATACTAAATTTCATGAAAATTATTGGAGCCGTTTCCGAGATTCAGATTACATATTATATGCAGTCACGCCTCTTTCCCATTGGGGTAGGCAGAGACCACTTCCACTTGCTACAATCCTGGCATACGCCTTTTGCTTCTTCGCCACTTTTATTATTTTATACATACATATGTTGTGTTTCTATGTATAATATGTATTTATTTATAAAAAAAAGTATATTAGTATGTTTATCCGCATTCTGGAACCCATAACACAAGCTCGTTAAACTATGCTTACAATGGGTCTAGAAAGCGCTGTGTAGAATGTTATAGAATATTTATTTATTTATTTATTATATGCATACAAGAATTGCTCGTTTAATGATATTAGAATAAATTGTAAAACTGTTTTCATTTAATGATAGTGTCGAAAGTTTCCACGAATTTTAAAACATTAAAATAATCTAATTTTAACAGGCTTTGTCGCTATTTATTTGGGTTGACTTTCAGCAGTCATAGTCACAGGGAGACTAAAATGTTGGTAGTCTTATGTCTTGAAGTGTAATGTTATCGCTCTCTTGTATGAATTTTGTTTAATTATTGGTGTTACTATTTATGCAGAATTATAAATAAATAAATAAAATTCTGAACCGAATGAAAGTTTTAAACTCTGGTTATTATTATAATATCATTTGTGGGATATCATATTTGAAACAAATACTGACGCATTATGAAATTTAGGCCTACAATGCTTTCAGTAAATAAGTCCTACAGTAAAAACTCTTATTGTTCACTTGACAAGTGAAATCGAGATAATGCTACCATTTTTCATCTCGGTAGGAGTGTGGACGATGCGACGTTATTCTGAACGAATTGTACCTCGGGGTATGAATTTAATCTCAGAATTCAGCGTGTCAGATTCATAAGAAATGTCTCCTTGGCGATATTTTGAGTTTTATGTGCGTATATATGGGTCCTTGTTTTCGTAGCGAACATTTGAACATTTATTCGGCTCATAAAAAATCTTAACCAGTTGGTGTTATGAGTTTACACATTTCTTTTTATTCACATATTAATGTTTTACAATCGCTTTTGCATATTGGAGATATCTAGTTTTGCACACTAGTTTGCGATTTATTTAAATTCTTTCGTAGTTGCTTGGTTACTTTCTTAGTCGAAAGAAAATATACGATTTGTTTATTTTGCTAACAATTTATGAAAATATCTTATCAGTATTCATAAAATTCAGTATCGACAAAATTCATTTTAGTACAATAACTAGATAGACTATACAGTAATGAAATTAATAAATTATTATTAAATATACTCACACTGGTTATCTCTTTTTCATGAACGGTATGTTTACCGTTGCATAATTATAATGGCCCTTGTATGATACTCATGGAAAAAAATTAAGTGGTCATGTTTTATTTTGCCGGACTTAACTACATAGCTTAAATGATAACGCGGTTCCTTTTCTCTGTATCATTCAAGTAATCGTTAATGGTTTCTTAAGAAATGTCTCTTAATAGCCACTTTGAATTTTTTTAAGGGGAGGCTCATAATATCTATGGAAATTTAGTTACAAAGCGCTCATTAAGTCCTGCAAAGGAGATAACTTTTTGAAACCGATAATCTCTTTCAACTAATTTACGATTACTCCTATTAATCGAATGCATGTCAATATTCTTACTGAATAAATGTAGGGATGTTCTGTTTAATGAACATACTCTTTAAAAAAATGTTATTTCTTCGAATCGCTTTCTAAGAGAAGCTGGAGCATAATTGTAATTTTTCCAACTTTTAGCTGGTAACGTGGATCGCACATTTATTACTAGCGTTACTTGTACCAAATATAGTTAGTATGTTTACTTGGATATGATTCGAAACCACCAAATAGACAAGTTTTATTTTGATGTGTCTAAACTCATAGAAAGTGTCCTACACCTCTAACATCGCCTAGGAGTACTTGTCTCTTATTTCCATTGAATTGAAATCTTTATATATAAAAATTAATTGCTGTTCGTTAGTCCCGCTAAAACTCGAGAACGGCTGAACCGATTTGGCTAATTTTGGTCTTGAATTATTTGTGGAGGTCCAGAGAAGGTTTACAAGGTGAAATCGATTGAGGCAGTACGAAGTCTGCCGGGTCAGCTAGTATGAGATAAAAGCGAAGATATATATATGTCAGTATAAATTCGAGAAAATTTTCTTTTAAGAATAGATTCTGGCTCAACCTGTAAGTAGTACTGGTAAAAAGTATTTTTACCTTTTTCATGCCGTACTTTGTTTTAAATTTAAAGTGTTCAATAAAATGAAGAAAACATATTTATGAAAATGCCTGTGTAGATTGTGATGCAATAAATCATAAGTGCATTATAAAGTAACGCCAGAGACGCTTCGTTAAGAAAAGAAACCTTTCTGTAACAGGCTTCGGATTAATTTTGTATCAAGGTGCAAGAGTGGCGTGTTTATTCTAGGTACTGCTATGTACAGCTAAATGTACTCTGCTGCAAACGAGGACGCTTTTCAAAATTACATTACATAAGTTGCATAGCAGCAGTAATATTTTTACCCCCGCTACGAGTTTCCAGAATAGGCAATATGATGTGTAATGCCTTCTTTAGATGGATCATATTTAGCATTTCATTACAAATATTGTTGTCTAGTTACATTTCACAGTTAGATACATATTTCATTATTAAGCTGAGTGAGACGAAGTCGAGCGAAAGCTCCTCATACCTGACTTCAGGATTTTCTTTGTCACAGGTCTCCTCCTAAACTACTAATCCAATCAGAACCAAATTTGGCATGATTAAAGAGGTCAATCAGAGGAAGGTTTATGGATATATTTTGAAAAAATTAATGCTACCACAGAGGAATGATCAGCGTTAAAAAAATCCAGATGGAATTACATAATAACCGCTCGAGACACTGTGAACAAACTTTACATGCTCAGAAAGCATGTCCAGAGTTGTGACTTCCAAAAAGAATTTTCTTGCCACGGAGGAATGATCACTGTTGAAAATTTTCAAAATCTGATTCACGATGTCTCACTCAGCTCAACATTGCAAGCAGCGATTCGCCTTGCAGACCTAGTTACTCTTGCACAATGTATCTATTATCAAAATACTACCACTTCTCTTAAAATTGCATGTTATTCAAAAAATGTCGCGACTAATTCGTAAACGCAGAGCAAGTAAGAGAAGAACTTAAAGCCACGAAGCTGAATCGACAGACGTAACTATATGTGAACTCTAACTTTAAGAAGGAAGGTTTGTAGTAAAAATTATTACGGTTTAAAGTCTATAATTATTTATATAACAACACTGAAAATCTACGTGCGAACTAAAATTTATTTCAACAATATCAGAGTCTGCTGTATCGCACGATAGCTGACAGGCAGCTTATAAGTTGCAGTTACACAGGCGCTAATGAATGCAGCCGGGATTACCGAGCCCAACCCACGCCCAATTACATAAAATGTACCCTGACATCGGGCATCCGATACGATACATTATTTGACATAGCAGCGTATATTCCAATATATTGAAGCTTTTATATTGATAGTTAGTTAATTTTGTTGGTTTCTGTTGATGAGTTTGCAAGAGCTGTGATTGAGCTATGTAAATAAAACTGTGGTTGAAAAAGGGTACAGTTGGCTAGGGTTTTAAACAAAAACATATTCCAGAAAAGAAAACTCACTGCTATCATCTGTGATTAAAATACCGGCCAAGTACGATTTGGACTCGTGCATTGAATGTTCTGTACAAAACTGGATTTAGGGACAAATTAATCGTTACCATTGGATTGATTGATTGAAATAAGTTTCTAATCGCAATCCTATAGGTTTTCATTACCTTGTGAGTGTCTCAATATGCTGCATTAATGACTATACCTTTTGATTGTATTGACTGATAAGTTTGATTTTTCACAACTTCAAAGGGTTGCGGACCTGACCATTTAATATTAATTTGAACTACATAATTCCACGCGTAAAAGGGCCTTGATAGACGGCCAATAAAATTATCCTGTACGGGTTTTGTTTTTCTTTATCCTAGAAATTAATAAAAAAACGCCACGAACCTTAAAATTTTTCATCATATTTTTTTTCCACCAATTATAGCAGACTACACTTTTAAAACTTTTTTTACTTTCGAGTTATGTTTTCAACTTCGCACTGGCCGCTCAACAGTCAGTAGGTGCGACGAGCTTAAAGTTGTAGACGTGTAAAGTGAGTATGGGTATTTTTCTCCCCTAGCAATGAGTTGTCCTATGTCATTTTTGAGCTTTACTGATATTTTTTTTATGTTGTTAGGTAATAAATAATCGCTTCAAAGAGTAACTGCTGCCAATTTAGAGCAGTTATCCAAATAGACGATAGCAGTTATTCCTAAACTGAAGATTTGGAAGAGTTTAGTGACTGTCCAAAATCTATTTACACTTCATTTTCATAAATGCCAAAGAAAGGCAAAGTTGCTTTGTTAGACTCCACTATGCACCATGATACAAAAACTACTATATTTTTTCTAGAATACTCAAGTTTCTACACTCATCAGTCTGTTTATTTAAGTTTTTCAAAGTTTTGATTACTGTTATTTCAATGTTGATTTATACAAAAATATATAATAATTTAGCGGTGGTTGTAATTAAGTTCTAAGTAATAAGTATTATTTTAACAAGAAAAGAAAGTATATTTTATTTTTGAACTCAAAAAGTTTTTTTTCCTGTGACTGTTTGCATGATACAAAAAAAATAATAGTTATTTTTGATAAAACTTTAATGTTGATTTTTTTACCAAAATAACCGCATCGAAATATGCTTTTTTGGTTTTATGTAGATACATACTATACGCCTATTAGTTAAAACACATATTTACAACTAGTTGGATAGTAATTACCGATGAAAACCCGGTTTTATAATCAGGTATTTTTGCCCCGCAGCGAGTATTTGTGTAGCTGAAAGGCATGCGACGAGCGCTGAGGTAATAACAATAGTCATAAATAAATAACAGGTCACGTCGAATTCAACCAGAAGCAATGAATATGGTTATATTCATTTGGATTAAAGTGAGTACCGGCTTCACTCGTAAATAAATTCGTGAAAAAATCAGAAAACGCGGTTGTAGGGCCGTTTTAAAAAAATAGCGAACAATAGGTAAAAACTATTTTAAAGCGGGTTGTACCAAACCAACCAACCTAATATTTTATAGATGTAGATTTTTTTAAATTCATTCGTCATAAGTCACTGTAGGCTAATTAAAAGATATAAACCTGGTTCATAAACAATATGTAGCTTGCTATTTCTACCCAATAGTAAAAGTCCCAAGAAAGAACCCAATCGTTCATAGTCGTTTAGTGTGGGGTGCACAGTGAACTTTAAAACACATTATTGATGCCTCATTGCTTGCAGACAGTACTTGTGATTCCCTTATCTAGTAATAGTAGTAGTTTAGTAGTGGTAGAGTCAAGCAGCAGTCGTTTTGGCCGTGGCATGAATGGGCCGACTCGACCGGGGAAGCACCACCCTCTCACAGAATATCGACGCCAAGTAACAGTACTTGAACTGTTGCGATCCGTTTGGTGAGTGAGAGTGCCGGAGCCCAAACTCCTTTCCCATCCCCTCCCATCCCCTTCCAAACTCCTTTCCCATCCCCTTTCCTTTACAGGGTCGGCAGTGCCAGTGTGACGCCACTGGTGTTGCACACGTCCATAGGCTTAGGTAACCGCTTCCCATCAGGTGGGCCGTGTGCTTGTCTGCCACCTTAGTGGTATAAAAAATAAAAAAAATATTCTGTCATATAATTCTGAAACGATTGGTTGCACATTGTTATAAAATGATATTTGACATATAATATCCTTAGCGATGCGGGCAGATGCTGGATGCGGCAAGCTGAAGACAGGGCGCTATGGCGCTCATTAGGGGAGATCTATGTATAGCAGTGGACTAGAATAGGTTGATGATGATGATGATGATGATCCTTAGCGTTCACAAAATTTTACAGGTTGATACACGGCACACGGTGATGATAAAATAAATCAAAATTCAAACTGATCTTCTTTAACTGTGCGTTAATCCCGGTTACATCCGAAGTCTGCCCCTTTGGAGGCCAGGGACCGCACTCCTACTCTTCCATGATTTGGTTTAATTTGGCGTTTACGGAAGCAACTGCCATCTGAACTCTAACCCCGAGAGGAAAGCTTGCGCCAGAGCCTAGGTCTTTGATGGCTTGGGCTCTAAAAAATTTCAACAGGAAAGCGTAGAAAAGTATTAGGTATACAATCTTCCACCAGCTTACAAAATATTAAACTGGTTATGATAAAAAATACCATTATTTAGATCAGCTGAGCTGAGGGAGAAAGATAGAGCTATACACGGTTTATAGCTCCATCTATCTCCCTCAGCTGAGCGGGCCGAAACTGAATTATTTTAGCACGTCGTGGTAATGCCCCAGCTATCTATAATAAGAATTTCTAAATAGCTATTGGCATATCCTATACCTACACTAAGATAATATAATATAATAACATAACATGTATAAACCTCTTTTATACAACAAAGAATACAAAAACAGTACAAACCTCAACATCAAAATGGTAAATGTGGCAGCTCTTGCAATTTGCACTAGATATATCGCGGTTACAGTTCCCAGCAGATATAACAACACTAAAAGCTTTTCCGTCGACATTTTATATTGCACACATCCGGGACTCCTGTAGGTACTACGCACTAAATACTCACGTAGTTATTGAAAGTGTGGTTCTGAATAATGGCTGTGTATAAGATTCGAAGTTGTACGTAGCCATTAGCCATAAGAAAACACTAAATTGTATTTATGTTAGTTCTGTGCGATGCGATTCCCATTAATTTTTGTGATACTCACTCCGTAAGAGGTAGGAAGAGGTGTACAGCTTTTACCTGTTACCTATATTTTTAAGGGCATGATTTAGGCTATCGATAATTAAATTGGTTTTGAATTTCCTAATTAAATAGTAGATCTGTCGCCAAAATGTAGTCTCAAACAGTCGCACTAACGTGCGCCGCGTTTTGATACTTTATTGTAGCTCACAGTTCATAACTATTTTGAATTTCGAAATTCAGGATTACACTCTTTTATTTATTGTGTTGGGATATTACGGTACTTTTATACCATTACTACGAGTAGTTTTTTGTTTAGTTTATGAACATAGCAATAACAGTTCTGCTTTATGTACCGAATTTTGCTAATCACAATGTCATAATTTGATCGTTAGCATATTTCTTAATTAAATAAAATCTATATTAATTTTTTGATAAGTATAAGCACAGTATAAGGCTGTGTTGGGACATTTATTCATCTACATGCATTTGTCAACTGCAACGTCTCTGTACAGCTCTGACCACGAACGTTCATATGCCACTAAGACAAGTCGACCGTGGTGTCTGTTTTTGAAGTAACCCGACAACTCCTTATGATGCAACCTCAAGTTTACCACATTTCCATTGTAATATTTCTAGTTAGAACCATTTACAAGACAATTTGAAACCTTACTTTTTTCTTATTCAGTGACAAGAAATGCCTATACAAGGAAATTATTTATATGTATCGCGGGAACTCATAGCATGCAAATGAAGGAGAAAAAAAAACACTTAGACTTGAAACAGTTTTCTGAGAATAGCCCATGTCAAATTCGCACTATCGAGAACATTGGCAATGGCTATTGGGGAGGTAGTCTGAGAGACACATATATTAGAACGCTAACCGCGTAGACATTCAATTGAAAGAATGTAGAACATTATGGTAATGTAGATCTGTTGCACATCTATTAGCTACATTAGTGTAGAAGTTGACGAGAACGCTTGTAATGTGTGGCTCACGCTACTAGTAGTCTTACACAAAATAATATAATATCTATATTATGTACAGATCGTAGTACATAGTATTGGAAAGAAAAGAACTTTGGCACGAGTTAAGAAGCGGAGGAAAAAAGTAAACGAACCGACTCCGAGGTGAAGGCCTTGGATGCAACCCGAAACAATGCTAAGATGAAAACGAATCAGAATAACAACAAACATAAAAACAGAATAGCTACCTGCATACAAAACATAACATAGTTCCTATGTATTGTTGGTACTTAGAAACGTATAAAAATGATAAATAATTTCCCTGGTGGAAACAAAGTATATTCGTATACTTTGTTTTTAAAACCATTCGTTCATTTATTATGACCTCAAGCAATCCTCTCTCTAAGAGCTAATAAACGGTTGGAGAGAACTGGTAAATGTAGCGACCCTTATTTGATCAATCTTTCGTTTATATGGTCGTCATAGATATCGCCCTAGTTTCCACCAGGGAAACTCCATATGTTTTTATTGTATTGCTTGGAACAACACTATCATTTTATGTTTCCGTCAGTATCCTCTATTATATATCCATTGCAACTAAAACGGATTAATCGATATGCATATTTTTTTAAATAATTACCCAGTTGGATTTCCGGTTTTCCGGTTTGGAGCTTTATAAAAAAAAAAAGTTCAAACAACGTGTATTCTACTTAAATATTAACTATTTGTGGGTAAGGTTTATGAAGCCCCAAGAAACTTTACCTGCAAGCCGTTACACCTACATAGAAACACATAAAGTTGAAGAAGGGATGCGTTAAAACGCGGTGAAAACTAAGATTAATATTCAGATGTAGACTTTTTGTGTGCGAATATATTTTGATTTGTAGTATGGTTGTAGCACCCAGTTACCACTGGTGAAATGAAATACTGTACAAGTAGCGTAACGGTTTAAGTGGTCTCATAGTTTAGTATGGGAATTAAATGTATTGTAGCCTGGTTCCTAATAATATTATAAATGTGAAAATTTGTGTGAATGTATGTTTGGATGCATGGATACATACATACATACATATAGTCACGCCTTTTTCCCATAGGGGTAGGCAGAGACAACATCTTTCCACTTGCTACGATCTTGGCATACGCCTTTCGCTTCTTCCACTTTCATAATTGTTTTCATACATGCACACCGGTTACGGATACTTCTGACCTGGCCCTTCTTCAAAACGTCATCGATCTGATTGGCATACGTACGCCTAGGTCGACCTTTACCGGGTTGCCCAGTAGCCCTCGCCTCATAAATCTGTTTTGTTAATCTCCTTTCATCCATCCTCTCTATATGACCGAACCATCTAAGCATCCCTTTCTCTATCTTGGTCACTACATCTTCTGCCATACCACAGTGTTCCCTTATCACGCTGTTCCTCACTCGGTGCATCAGGGTCACTTCAGCTACACTTCTCAGACTTCTCATTTCAACAGCATTCAGCTTACTCTCGTGTTCCTTCTGTCACACCCAACATTCACTACCATACATAAGTGTGAGGACGAGTACTCCTCTATGAACAGCCAGTCGTGCCTCTTTAGATACTTTCTGGCTGCTCATAAAATAAGCAGGGCCCCATTCACTTGATTACCAGCCAAAACTCTTCGCTCAATATCACAGTCATACTTTCCATCCCTCGTAAACTATGAACCCAAGTATACAAACTCTTTCACTTGTTCTACTGTTTCACCTTCAATCAGAATTCTACAATTTGTCATGTTTTCTTCTCTTTCACAAATCATTACTTTCGTCTTACTTATATTTATTTTCATTCCTTTGTTTGTTTAGGCCTCGTGCATAATATTAACCATCGCCTGCAACTCCTGTTCCGATGATGCCAATATTACTCGATCATCAGCGTACAGGAGGCATTTGACGGTCAAGTCATTCATTCTTAATCCATACGCACTCTCTTTCAGTTCTTTCAAGCAATCGTCTATAAATAAGTTAAACAGTCCCGGCGATGCCACACATCCTTGTCTAACATCTTTTTCGATGTTAAACCAGTCTGTGCAAGCTCCGTTTACACACACAATTACAAAGTCAATCATACTTCTCCGATTTCTTTCTTCTCTAGTATACAAATGAATCTTTTCGTGGTGGAACATCGTGTTTGTTACCACCAGATTCATTTCCAAACATATTTCTAGCAAACTTTCACCGTTTTCATTCACTCTTTCATCGCCAAACTTTCCCACCACACTCTCATATCCATCACGTTTCACCCCTATCCAACTATTAAAATCACCAAGCATTACAATTCTTTCATTTTGATTACATTTACTCAAGACATCTTTCACACTAGCCCAAAAGGTCTGCCTCTCGCTGTGGGCTCTCGAGGACCGGTTCCACGCCGCATCTTGTGGAGCATATACTCCTACAATGAAGATGCGGGTAAGGCCAAACTTCAACCTCACCCAGAGGAGTCTTGGGCTCACACACTCAAAATCAGTCATACATTCATTCATTCTGGCGGAAAGTAGTACACCAACACCCTTGCTGGCTCTGCAAGATTCCGCCACTCCTGACCAATACGCTGTGTACTGGCCATGCGTGGTGATGTCACAACCTTTCCGCTTTGTCTCATTCACACATAGAACATCTAGATGTCTTTTACTCATCATCTCACATACTTCCTCAATAAATGCATAGATAAAGAAAAGAATAGAAAGAAAAGAAATATTATATATATATATATATATATATAGATGTTTTTAGTCTTTCACGCAAAAACGCCTGAACGGATAAGAATGAAATTTGCCACCAAGATAGATTATAGTCTAGGCTAGCATATGGGATGAGAATATGTTCCTGTAGGTTGCGAGGACATGTATTTCACGCAAGCGGAACCGTGGACGGCCACGGTAGTTCATTTATATAATGAAGTCATACTTTAATATTCATTCTAAATTAAATGTATCCTCATTATACTATCCTATCCTAAATAACATAAATCGATTATTTAAACAACCTATTTATCGAAGAATATCACAAATATGTGGTATTAAACAATAGTATCGGTTTCTATCAATAGGGTGTGATCCTAATGAGGTAATTGATCCGCGTAAGTACCGATATAACAAAGCAACATATCGAATTATATTATATATATCCTTGAAATGTTCGTACCGACAACATTTTGTTAGATCCCTAGTTTGTTTATAATATGAAAGTGCTTATTCCTGTTTATCCATTTTCCTGTTACCTTTATCCTTTCCCGTTTGTGTCCTTGATACATGTTATGGTACATATTGTGATATTTCTTATGATACATGTTAGGATACGTGTTTGTAACTGTAAACATTATTTGTTTATTTTATCACCTTCATATTACTTAGATCATTTTCTTATCACTTCAGTTAAAATTACTTTATGCTGAGCTAATGATTTGAAATTTTGAATATAGTTCCGATTTCGTTATGTTTTTTTTTATATTGCTAATGTAGTAAAAAGTGTATGAACTAGCACGGACACCTATTGGATCTTACGTAGTTGTTTAGTAACCGATGGACGGCCGCGCGTAATCACGCGCAATGGATGTAAAGTAGGGTATCCGAGGGGATTTCGTCACGATAAAAAAGGTAGTAAGTCGTCACTTCTTCGATGATAAACTTCAAATTTTTATTTATTTACTAGCTGACCCGGCAGACTTCGTACTGCCTCAATCGATGACAAACCTTTTAAACCTTCTCTGGACCTCCACAAATAATTCAAGACCAAAATTAGCCAAATCGGTCCAGCCGTTCTCGAGTTTTAGCGAGACTAACGAACAGCAATTCATTTTTATATATAAGAGAAGAAGAAGATTTATGTATACACACGATTAAACATAAAAATACACGAATGGAAAAAGAAGTGCAGAGGCCAGTAAACCAGTCCCGTCAGTAGGTTACCCATCATGGCAAGCATTTCATTCAGTCAAAATTGTGTTATAATACCCATAACAAACTCAGTCCACTCTTCACCTAACTGATGAAAACAGAGATATTATTATTTTATAAGGAATGGTGTAGATAAACTTGCTGGCAATGAGGTGAGCACGCCTCTTTTATCCAGATGATTATACGAAGGCACGTAGCAGGGATCTGTTGCAGATAATACAGAAACTTAGTATTGGGATCCGTTCAGGTTTATCTTCGCTATATTTTTGTTGTGTATTTGCTTAAAGTTAACTGCTTTGGTTTGGAAATAATATATCCATCATAATAAAACAAATGCGTCAGCCACGATAAAAAAATGCACAATGGATTTTATTAAGTATTATTAATACATACATACATAACTTCTCGCCTGTATCCCCGAAGGGGTAGGCAGAGGTGTATTACACACCCACGATTCGCCAGTTATATTAATATACTAAAGATACCCCTTTGGGAATTAAAAGAAGTGAGGTATACATATATTGAGCTTCGGGGACCACCTGCATCCCACCTGCATCGGATCAGGAAGGAGCCAACTCCTGAGTGTCATCGCTGCGACGTATCCGAGGGGATTTCGATACGAAAATAAAAGGTATAAGTATATTTACACATAAATTTCACCAACATTCTAGGTTATGAAAATTATCTTAAGTAAAAACTGTGAACCTTCTTTTGAAGTAGGTACTTATTATAATCCGCTGGCCGGCGGGGGGGTATCCGAAGGGATTTCCGCACGAAAAAAAAAGGTACTTATTATATATACAACCAACAGATCAAAAACATGTTCATCACAGAAAGACTGCAGTGGTGTGGATATTGAAACCATAATATGAATTTAAACTTACAGTTACTTACTTAATAGTGAGGTTGCGGTTCACGAACCATGAGAGGAACAATTTCGTCGGATTGCCTATATAAGAACTATGTGTAGGTTTTAATTTTAAGTTGTGGTATTTTATAAATAATACTCTTTAATTGAGTAATTTAATTGAGGTAATAATTATAGTGATAGTAGGTATTCTATGCAGGGGTGCGACTGGTTGGATCACCTCCAAGTTTGGTGCACCCTGGGCAACGTGGGCGATGACGCGTCATTGATTGCTCCTCTGGAGTAGCTGGCGTCAACGTCAACGGCCAAGAGTCGGACCAACCGGCCCTTTTCAGGGCCAGCTGACCCCATTGCACGAGGGGGTCGGGGTATGGCGGGCCTGCAAGGCCCACGGGGGGATGGTCGCTCCAGGTACCCCTCTGCTGTTATCAGAGGGGACACTGCGAATGGCCCAGGGTCAGTCGGAGTGCGAGGGATATGCTCTATGGGTAACCTTACACCCCGGCGTCTGTAGACCCAAGACGGCGTGCGGTTTTAGTCGGTTCAAGCCCGACATAACCGCCCCCGCTGGCCGGCGGGGGGGTATCTGAAGGGATTTACACACCGCACAATAAAAAAAAAAGGTATTCTATGCAAACGGGGAACGCTTTCTCCTGAAGTCTTTCTAAATACGTGTTTTTATAAAGTCATCTATGCATGAAGCATCATAATAAATCGGGCCCGAGATTTATTTGCGCATCTTTGGCTATCCCTCAAAATTACTTTCAGATTTGGCCATGCCCAGTTGAAAAATTCACCCTCTATTATAAATATCTTAAATATCTAAGCTATGTTTTATTTAAGTATTATCTATATGAAAATTACCAAATTAACTATAATGATTTAACCCAATAACCTAACACCCAATAACCCAATAATATCTCAAAAGATATTATTCTTAGTAAGAATGTTAATAGGCGCGGGAAGATGGGTGGCTGACCATTCATATTGCAGCCTGAGATCATTACAACACATGTTAGAAATCAGAACTCAATCAGAAATCAGAAATCAGCACTAGGGTACTGACTCGTAGGTGTTCTTTGTGGACAAAAATGCATAACAAAATTTATATCCACGAAGGGCACCTGCCAAAAATATTGATGGGTACTCTTCGTGGACTAGGCTAGGTGCTATTTGCGCAGGTGCTATTCGGGCAGATGCTTTAGGTGAACTACCTTAGCGAATGGCTTAGTGTACGTCAAATAAAATTTATATTATCGACACGAAGTAAAATATCATAACTAACGCACGTACCTATTCGCGCGCGCTTTGTGAAAATAAAATAAATTACTCGATTAAATTATATCATATTATACGTTATTATTGTAAAATGGAGTGCCAAAAGTGTAGAAAAGTGTTGTCAAAAAAAGGATCTCACTTTATATGCCAAGGCCAATGCCAGGGAACATTTCACAGAAGTTGCGTGAAAGGGTTAGCAGCGGAGTTAAAGGCAGGTAAAAATCTTATTTACTGCAACAACTGTGAAGATGACGACTACGAGAGTGAAGGACAGGAGGATGAGAGTCAAAATTCGGACAAAGTACTCAAAGAGATCCAGAAAAATGTTCGTGTGATTCCCGGACTCAAAAAACAGCTGGAGTCTATAAACGATAGTATGTGCTTACTTTCTGAAAAATATGATTTCCTACTAGCTGAACATGAAAAATCGAAAGACAAAATCCATAAGCTTGAAAAGACGGTAGAAAATATAAATAATAAATGCATATATATGGAAAAATGTAACACTGCGCTCGAACAAAGATTACATGAGTACGAACAATCTACACGTAAACAGAATATTGAGATTGTTGGCATCGAACAACTGCCCGAAGAAAAAGTCGAAACTATTGTCAATAAAATTGGTAAGACACTGAATGTGAGTTGTGATGACGTAGAATGGGTCAGGCGAAGCCATCCACGAAAGCTAGATAAAAAACCTCCATCCATAATTGTAGGATTTAGAACTTCAGGCAATGAGTCTCGCAACGCCTGGTTATCACAACGTCGTAAGATATCAGAACTAACGAGCGACAAAATAACAGGCGGTATGAGTACAAACAAAGTTTATATTAATGAGGATTTGACAAAAACAACCCGAACCCTACTGTGGAATGCCAAGAAACAACTGCATGCTGTATATAAATACATATGGGTGACTAACGGTAAAATATTACTAAAGAAAAATGAAGGCGACAACTCAATTTGGCTGCGATCGCAAAGTGATATTAACAACCTACTTAAAGCTAAGTTATAAGTTACCTTTGTTATATTTCTTCACAGTTGTAAGTGTAATTATGTATACTAAAATAATCAAAATTCACGGTAATAGACAATATTGTATCTATCTCAGATGATTTAATCAACGCAATGGAGGTAGAAAGTTTAAATGGATGGTTAACTACGCTAAAAACACAACACGACTTTTGTATATTACATTTAAATATTAGATCCATAAGAAAAAACTTTCACCAGCTAATGGTAATCCTAGACAGTAACTTAAAAGAAATCGATTTACTAGTTATAACAGAGGCGAATATAAACTTTTCGGCATTGAACTTTTATGAAATTAAAGGATTTAATATGCATAGCATAACTCGCACTCAACGTTCCGGTGGGGGAGTGCTTGTTTACACACGAGACACTCGGACGGCCCGAGCGATTGATACTGTGCAATGGTGCAATATGCAAGCGGCGGAGTGTGTTTCCATTGTACTCGACGAGGATGATGGGGACCCGATATATGTAATATCTATTTACAGACCTCCGAAAATAAAGAAGAAAGACCAAATAAAACAATTTTTGAGTGAACTACGAAATTTATTAGATAGCATACCAAAAAACACCAAATTAGTATTATGCGGGGATATTAATATAAATGTCTTCAAGTGTAATGACTGCAATGTTATTGAATACGAAAACTTATTAGCTGAATTTGGCTTGATAAAGTGTATCAATAAAATAACCCGCAAAGAAATCGTTGATGGAAATTTAGTCGAATCATGCATAGATCACATTTGTATACGTGCACCTTTGGCACGGATTAATTCAGCAGTAATACAACACAAAATATCGGATTATTATCCAGTGTCAGCCGTAGTGCAGTGGAACCGCGCTCCGTCTACCGATTGCACCCGAGACAAAGGCAAGCTCTGTACAAATATACCTATATCTCGCTATCGTGTGCTAGATAATCGTATGGTTAGAGAAAAGTTATTAAGTGCCGATTTTAATAAGTTATTAAGTATTCAATGTCCAGTAGGATTGTACAATTCTCTTCGTCAAATATTCGATGAGATTTATAACAGTTGTTTTAAGACTATAACAGTCCGTTCAAGTCTTAGAAATAATAAAAGCTGGGTGACTGCAGACCTAAAAAACTTAATAAGGGAGCGAGATAGATTATTTATGGTATGGTGCAACGATTCAAAGAGTATGGTGAAAAGATTAGAATACACTAAATGTAGGAATAAATGTTCGAAAATGATTTGTAAACGTAGTAATGATTATGATAAGCAGTGTATAATTGATTGCAATAAGAATATAAAAAAGATATGGGACAGAATAAATGCATTGTTGGGGAAAAAAGAGCATACAGTTGACGAGCAAATATTGTCTAACATGAATAAGCTAGGAGACACTCAACATATAACTGATCGGTTTGCGGATACTTTTGATGAGGAAATAAAAAAGATTGAGCATGTATGTGATGACAAGCTGTTAAGTAGGGACGAGTATGTGAAAAACAATGATAGGTGTATGAGGTGGCAACCGATTACCGATAAACAGGTAGGTAAAATAATTAAAAATATGAACGCTAAGAAATCACCCGGCAGCGATGGGATCCGAATGTCAGATATAAAACTAGTAAGTGACAAAATTAGCCCTGTATTAGCACAGTTAATTAACTTATCTGTTAAAGACCATAGATTTCCAGATCAACTTAAAGAGGCAATAATACGTCCTATTCATAAAAAAGGCGACAAAAAGTCATTCTCAAATTACAGGCCAATAGCAATATTATCTAGCATTGACAAAATTATAGAAAAAGGTATTGTAAATCAACTAGGGAACTACTTACTAACTAACAATATTTTAAATAAATCACAACATGGCTTTCAAAAAGGTAAAAGTACAAATACATTACTTGCAAAATTCACAGATGAGATAAATACATACTTAAATGATAAAAAATTCGTTATTGCCATATTCTTCGATTACAAAAAAGCATTTGAGACATTAAAAATAAGCACATTATTGCAGGCGATAAAGGAGTGTGGAGTGGTGAAGCCACTAAATGAATGGCTCGGAGACTATCTCACTTCACGCTCCTATAGAGTCAAGATCGGGGGCACGCTCAGCGAGGCCAAGCGGGTGCGGTGTGGCGTTCCCCAGGGCTCGGGGTGTGGACCTGTGTGCTATTTAATGCATGTAAATAGCTTATGTGGAACATTGCAACATTGCACCGCACATATGTTCGCAGATGACTTATGTGTACTGCGCGCGGGCACCGACTTGGCCGAAACGTGTCGACTAGTGCAACAGGACGTGGATGCAGTTGTTAAGTGGTCACACGACAACGGCATAGTACTCAACGCTGAAAAAACAAAAGAACTGATCATACATTCTCCCTATTTACCAGTAAAAGACTCCCCTTACTCACTGTTCACTCATTCATATGAATGTTTTCACAACAATCTGGTCAACTGTGCCTGCAAACCGATAGAAAGAGTCAAGTGTGCAACCTATCTAGGAATGAAAATTGACGAACACTTCTCCTGGTCCGAACATGTTCAGTACATATGTACCAAACTTAGAGCTATATTAAGTAAATTCAACCACTTGAGTTATAAAGTTCCCCGTAGTACTCTAAAACTGCTATATACAAGCTTGGTGGAGTCTATCCTGGACTATGCGCTCGACTGTTATGGACTCACTTATAAAACACATATAGACAAGTTAGAAAACTTACAGTTGAGATTTATCAAATTATTAGTGGATAATAAAATTAAAAACAAGTATAAAGATGATTACTCCAAGCTATTTAAATTATGTAAAATATTACCAGTCAGTGTAAGACACAAATATCTACTTGCTACCAACAACCATGGCAGTCTAGAGCATGATCCAGCGCGGACCTGTTATTTAGATAACAGATACAACACACGAGCAATGTCAGCAGGCAAATTTGTAGTACCTAGGTGTAATAATATGTACGGAGATAGGACGCTAAATAAAAGAATACCTTACATATTAAATAGTTTACCTGTAGAAATAAGGACAGAAAGTAGAAAAATGTTGTTTAAAATTGAATTAAAGAAACACCTAATAGATTCGCTACCATAATGTAACACTATAATGTATACTCCATAAAATAATTAGGTAAATATTGTCATTAGATTATACTTAGATATTTTCCCTGATCTCACAGTCAAACTGTTTGTACGGTTTTGTGGGACAATGTGTTAGTTCGTAAGATATACATGTACTTGCTATAAATAAATAATAATAATAAAAAAAAAATAAAGCAATATAGCTTAGCTGGAGGGGTTAACGAAAATGCTAGTAATTAAGGTTACTAGTACTCTTATTTACAGAAAAAATGTGTACGTGTACTAGTGTACACAGATAAGAAGTGAAACTTCTTTATGACCTTATTAAGTTATATTAGATAAAGTTTAACAAAAGGCTTTTATTCTTATAGACATGAATACCAATAATACAATTACCTATTTCATTTTACCTTATTACTACTAAGATTATTACAGCATTTCATTAAAGTACAAAACAGTCGTATTAGTTAATAATAACTAGTTTTAATGGAATTATATACATTGACCGATAGTTACAATCAAAAACTGAGGTTAACCTTAAATAACTTGAAAAAAATAAATACCATAATCACACCCACGTGTTAGAAAAAGAGATATAATTACTTACTTTTTTTAGAAATTCACTGTAATTAGAATTAAAATAAACCCTTTCATTTTGCTGATCACTATCAGTCGAATAAATCAACTTTTTTTTAAAGATGGATTTTTTTTTTGAAAACGGAAAAATGTACAGAAATTAAGATGGCGCGTAACCGAAAAACTTTACATATTGTGACAGTAATTTTTTTTCCAACATAAATAAATACATAGATAATTCCAACATAGATAAAGAAGTTTCACTTCAAAAAAGTATATTTCCTAAAGAAGCAGATTAACATCAAAGCAGTTATTTCCACTGAGATCTTTTATCATATTGAATACGAAATAGTTCCCGTAGTGTCTACTCTTGTAAATGGTTTTCATTTATCTGTTTTACATTACGAATCAAGCTAACACCATTTTAGTAATACAAACTCTTTAAATCTTAGTTGTTATAAATTTTCAGTTGTAATATTATCTTTATTACCATATCATCGCATTGAAATTAATATTGTAGTATATTCGAAAAATACCTATTCCCTATGGTAAATCATAGTTAAAATTAACTTGTCATAAAAATAAAAAACATTCAAACTAAATAATCTTGAATTATTTCTTGTAACGTTACTCGCGTTGACAATGAATTAACTACGAAACTTTAATATACGAGCGACAGT
Organism: Cybosia mesomella; assembly: GCA_946251805.1. Lineage (NCBI taxonomy): Eukaryota > Metazoa > Arthropoda > Insecta > Lepidoptera > Erebidae > Cybosia > Cybosia mesomella. Next base: position 17,570,712 of record OX276392.1, read on the forward strand.
ACCCACTAGCTGTCACCTTGTATTCTGTATTCTAGAGACAATGTTTGACCCTTTGGTAGAGTCTTGCAGAGTCTAGTAATAAAAGCTACGCTTAAAGTATACAAGTGCTTTTTTTTGAAAGGAATATTAGTTACCGAAATCACTAATATTCCCCCTAACCCCTCCAGCTAAACTAAATTGCTTGTGTTAGGAGTGAGTTCACGTTGGTAGTGTAATGGCCAGGGTTCGAACCCGGGACCTCTCCATCGTAGGGTTGACTTCTTTACCACTAAGCAACCGACGCTTCAAGTTGCAAGTTTCATGGTCTCTGATTATTACTCACTCAGGCGCGCGGTCTGTAAAATTCCTTACTAACTTATTCATAGAATTAGACTGTTCAGTAGTGAATGCTCTTTCTAAAATACACGTATTGTAAATCAAATATACCTACAGCTATGAATAATTAGTTAACACATACGATTTCAAGATGAAATTGGTAAAGGTTATTCTATAAATAAGCTGTTTATATAAACTGTTTACGGTATTTCCAGTTATTCGCACGTATGTCTGTGTGCCAACGTATCTGTGATCGGGAAATTGCTATGTTATGTCTCAATGGGATCACACAACGACATCAACTGTTGCTCTTACTCGATATCGATTATGTCTAAGATGGGAGATATTGCGGGAATCGTTGTGATGTTATTATGAGATATTTTCTCTTGAAATCATGTATAGGTACTTTCTTTCATAAATCTTTCGTTATCTTTATAATCTTTTGTTATTGCATTTGTTTAACAGATAAGGTTGAATTTTGTTTGCCGGGATTTTCTCATTGAAACAACGTGTATTCGATATGCTGCTTTATTTCTGACTAATTTATTAACTCTCAAAAATGGCGGTTGTGGACTGTATACATAAACTCTTAGGTATAGGTAAGTGACATACGTTTTGTAGCGACTGCATTAAATGCATAGACAATCTACTTGGACATACCGCCCACCAAAGAACAGAGTTCTTTTTCTACAATACTTATAACTAAGCAACAACCGTATGCACCTATGAACTCAGAATGACTTCTCAATAACACAAACTGGTACTTAACAATGTAACATCGAATTTTGTAAATACAAGAACAAACTATAAATATCTCTGCTATGTAAACTATAATCTGCTATGGTACGCAGACCGCCCACCATGCATAGCCTCATATTTTAATCACATCAACTTTTACTGAAATCACCTAGATTACAATAATTGATCACATTATATGTAGTAGTTTTTAGTATGTAAGTAAGTAGTTACACAAGTTAGGAATCTCAATGAACCTAAATGTAGTTTCCAAGGTTTATTACTAATTAAGTAACACTGACACATCTATTTGAATATAAGTACAAGTTATGGCATGCACATTATTTTTGTTCAGTTTCTTTAGTTATTACACACAATTTATTAACTGGACGCTTAAACACTCCAGATTTACACTTGACTGAGACCACACTGGTCACATTATCAGGTCCAGGATATTTGTGAATTATTTTACCAAGAAGCCACTTTGCAGGTGGCATGTTATCTTCTTTTACAATAACAATATCTCCAAGTTGAGGTTCGACATCTTTACTATTCCACTTATACCTTTGATTTAAATTTACTAGGTACTCCTTGTACCACCTGTTCCAGAAGTTGGTTACAATTTTTTGCGTCAGACGCCATCTATCTAAACCTACAGTGTTGTGATCATTACAATTCTCATCAGCCATATTTAATAATGGCTCGCCTACTAAGAAGTGACCAGGTGTCAAGGGGAGTGGGTCGTTTGGGTTATCGCTCAACAACGAAATTGGCCTGGAATTTAAACAGGCTTCTACTTGTGCTAGAACCGTCGACATCTCCTCGAAAGTAAGCGTGCTATTTCCAACCACCTTACGCAAGTGGGTTTTTGTGCTACGCACTGCCGACTCCCATAGGCCCCCAAAATTGGGTGAATGGGGTGGGATGTAATGCCATGTTGTTCGTTCCAACGTAAGTAGCTGTGCTATCTCGCTAGGTAGCGATGACTTGGCACTATCAAACATTTCTCTCATTTGTTTGTCAGCACCAATGAAGTTTGTGCCATTGTCACTGTATAAGTCTTGACAATGACCTCTTCTAGAGATGAACCGCCTAAATGCTGCAATGAATCCTTTAGCTGACAGGTCTGTAACAGCTTCCAGGTGGATTGCTCGGGTAACCATGCAGATAAAAACACATATGTAGCTCTTATAAGCCTTTGCTCCTCGACCAGGGGAAAAACGAATGTAAACAGGACCGCAGTAATCCATACCAGTAACCTTAAATGGCTTACTGGGTTTCAATCTTGCTTCGGGAAGCATCCCCATTAAAGGGTTGTTCTTTTTTGTGGAATATCGTAGGCAGGTTGTACATTCTCTGTAACATTTCTTGACACGTTCCTTGGCTCTTAGTATCCAGTACTTAGTTCTCAAAAAACCTAACATGACATGTGGACCGCCATGCATAGTTTGTTGATGAGCATCAGCAATTAAAACCTTGGTAAAGTGATTTTTACCAGGCATAATTATAGGGTGTTTCGTGTCATAGCATGCATCTGAATTTGCTATACGTCCGCCAACTCTTAAAATCCCCTTTTGATCCAAAAAGGGACAAAGTGTTCGGAGATTACTCCTTTTAGGTACCTCTCCTTGTGTCTTTAACTGTTTAATCTCAACTGAAAACTCACGTTCTTGTATTTGTTTAATACATGCAACTAAAGTTAATTCTAATTCCTCTGTAGTAATAAATTTAGGTAATTTAAGTCTTTCATCCCTTTTCAACTTGTAATTCAAAACTCTTCTGCAGTAGGATGTAACCTTCAGTAATTTTTTTAAGGATGAAAACTTTGCCCAAACGAAGTCCTCATCTAAGTCGGATAAGACAGTTAAAGATTTGATTCTCTCCTCTTCGTGTGTGTCTTCAATGTTGGTATTATTTTCGTGTATGATCCTCTCTGCCAACCATTGCGGACCGGTCCACCACAGTGTATGCTCTATTAACTCCTTTGGTTGTAGGCCACGTGACGCACAGTCTGCAGGGTTTGTCTCTGATGATACATGGCCCCACTGACTGTAATCTAAAACATTCAAAATAGTAGACACCCTATTACTGACAAACGTCGCCCATCGACTTGAGCCTCCTTTAAGCCATGCCAATACAATGGTGGAGTCAGTCCAACCATGTAACTCCTGCCGAGGTATCTCTAAAATTTGTGATACTTCAAAGATGAGCTTAGCAGCCAGAGTTGCACCACACAGTTCTAATCTCGGGATTGAAATTTCCTTCTCGATTGGTGCAACCTTAGTCTTTGCTGTAACCAAATGTACATGTACTCTATTGGAAGTGTCGATAATTCTCATGTACACTGCTGCCGCAAAGGCAGACTTAGAAGCATCAGAAAAGGCGTGTAATTCCACTTTAGAATCACGTGCAACATTCAGCCATCTCGATATTTTAAGCTCTGACAAATCGTTTAAACTTGTTCTGAACATTTGCCACTGACTATGTAAATCCTCTGTTAGGTATTCATCCCACTCAAGGCCTGATTTCCATAATTTCTGTATGAATACTTTAGCATTAACTACGACTGGTGCGATGAAACCCAAAGGGTCATACAATCGCGCTACATCAGACAAGACTTCTCGTTTAGTGACTAAGTTCTTGGCTACAGGTAAAGTTAATACATACTCAAAATTATCACCTTTTCTGTTCCAGTTTAATCCAAGTATTTTGATTGAGTCATTCAGCTTAATAGAGGATGGCTCTTCTTTGCCAATTTGTTTTAAAAACTCATCGTTGTTGCTATTCCATTTTTGAAGTTCAAAGCCACCAGCTCTCATTAACCCTGTCATTTCTGTATGTATTTGCACTGCTTCGGTTATCGTTTCTGCTCCTGTAATTAAATCATCGACATAAAAGTCTCTTTTAGTTATTTTAGCTGCCAATGGATACGTAGCCTCCTCTAGTTCAGCAAGCCTTTGCAGAACCTTGACCGCTAGATATGGCGCACATGCTGTGCCAAATGTTAATCTCAATAGTTTGTAATGTTGTATGGATGTTGATGGGTCAAACCTCCAAACCACCCTCTGAAACTCAGTGTCTTCTTCAGCGACTCGCACCATTCTATACATTTTGATTATGTCTGCTACGATGCAGATTTTTTGCTGTCTCCATCTCATCAAAATGTGTCTTAAATCTTGTTGTAGTTTAGGGCCCACAAGAAGTTCATCATTTAATGAAATATTATTGTCACCTTTACTAGATGCATCAAAAACTACTCTTACCTTTGTTGTGTCTTTATCTTCTCTCACTACAGCATGGTGAGGAAGATAAAAGGCTTTCAAATTCTTCAACTCCTTCTCACTGACTAGGGACATGTGATTCATCTCCAAGTACTCTTCTATGACGTTGTTGTATTCTTCTCTCAGCTTTGAATTTTTAGATAGTTTCCTCTCCAAACCTTCTAAACGCTTGATAGCTATCTCTTGAGAATGACCATCCTGACACTGGGGATAGTTCGTTATGAAAGGTAATCTCACTATAAATCTCCCATCAAAATCTCGCACAGTAGTTAAATCAAAAAATTCCTCACACATCCTCTCACCATCAGTCATCTCCTTTTGTATCATGTTGGGCTCATTTTCCATTTCCCAAAACCTTTTTAATAAATCATCATCTTTAATACTTACATGCAAACTAATTAGATTGTTCTTTGTCGAGGCATTTGCTCCTTTAGACACCCTACCTGACAGGATCCAACCAAGGGTTGTATTCTGTGCTATTAAATTACCATCAGATTGCTTAATAAGCCCATCAAGTAATATTTCACTGTAAATCTCTGCCCCTAGTAAAATATCAATCCTACCTGGTGTTGCATACATAGGGTCAGCTAAAGGCAAGTTATTAATTTCAACCCAGTTAGGAATACATAGATTAGTTGTTGGAAGGACTGTTGTTAGTGAATGTAATACATATGCATCAACTTCAATGTAATTTTTCACCTCATGAATTGATTCCAAACTTAAAGAAACCGTATGTTTAATTCTCATTCGACCATCTCCTAAACCTGACACCCAGCCACTTACAGGTTTGCGTGTAAGCCCTAGTAGTTGAACAGTAGCCTCAGTAATAAAAGAGGCTTGTGACCCTTGGTCAAGTAAAGCTCTAACTATTTGTTTATAACCATTAGAATGAAATACCTTAACTCTAGCCGTTGCGAGTAGCACGCTGTGAGGTTGCAGCTCTCCTCGAGATAAGGCAGCTGTAATATTTGTTTAATAATAATAATAATAATAATAATATTTTTTATTTGTCTAAAACATGTGTTTACATACAATAGCATGCAGTTATTAAATGATAAAAAAACATAGGTCCATCATGTTTTGCCTCATATAGTGGCGTACAAATATTTCAGTGACGCTAGTTACATAGTTACATGCTGTGTCCAAGTCTAATTAAATTCCTGCATAAATAAAGTTTATATTTTTTCAATTCAAGAAATTATTAAAAAATGTCAAATAAATCAAAGTAATGTAATGAAGTTATGTCAATATACTCAATAAGAAATGTCAAGAGATAAGGTCAATATTTTCTAATTTATGCTATCTGTCAAAAAATCTGTTATGCTATAATATGCCTTTTGCAGAAGAAGCCTTCTAAATTCTTTTTTAAAAGTCGTGATACTAAGTTCCTTCCAGTATTTAGGTAACTTATTAAATATAATTGGAGCCATGCAAAAAATACTTTTGCGCATAAGTGTTGTTTTTGCTGTGTGCAGTCGAAGTCGACTGTTATCGCGTCTATTTCGTACAACCGAGTCTTGGAGACGAGGAAATAAAGCAGGATTAGTCTTAACAAATATTGCAACTTCAAAGATGTACATACTTGGTAAAGTTAAAATATTATTGTTTTTAAAATACGGTTTGCAACTGTCAGTTATTTTTAATCGAAACATAGATCGAATACATCTCTTCTGTATCTTAAAAACTACATCAAAATCTGTCGAATTTCCCCAAAAGATAATGCCATGTCGTAAAATGGATGCAGCTAATCCGTGATAGGCAGTCACCAAAGCTTTTGTGTTTACTGTGGTCGACAGTGAATGTAGCGCATATGCACATTTGGATACCCTCTTACAGAGCTTTTCTATATGTATTTTCCAGTTAAGTTTCTGATCTATGTCAAGACCAAGAAATTTGGTTGTTGTGACATTTTCAATACTTTCGCCATTAAATATGATATTACCGTTTATCGGCTTTGGACGTTGGCTAAAGTGCATGATTTTAGTTTTCTCTAAGTTAATTAATAAACTATTCATTTCAAGCCATTTTGTAATAGATTTCAAAGTATTATATATGTCAGTTTTATGCTTCTTCATGTCATTACTGTCGCAAGGAATTATCACCGTGCTGTCGTCTGCAAAGAGCGTCATAGGATACGGGGTAGATTTGGGTAGGTCATTTATATATAAAGTAAAGAGTAGGGGTCCCAAAACGCTTCCTTGAGGTATCCCATGAATCACTCTACGTTCTTCTGACTTATAGTTAGCCTCCCGTTTCGTATTAAAATTGATTCTATTTATTTCTGTCCGTTGTTTCCTATTGTGTAAATATGATTTAATTAAATCCGAGACGTTACCTCTTATGCCATATGCATTAAGTTTTTCGAAGAGAATAGTATGCCGAACATAATCAAATGCCTGCGTCATATCACAAAAGATAGCTGCTACACGCGTTCTTTTATCCACGTTAGTGATAATCTCGTGGAGAAAATTATATATAGCTAGATTGATGTTTTTGTTTTTACAAAATCCGTATTGTTCCTTACATATTATATTATTCTTGTCTATGTAGTCATATAGCATTTTGTGTATATACTTTTCGATGACCTTTGAAATTGCTGGAATAATAGAGATAGGTCTATAATTTTTTAAGATCTCTCGGTCATCTTTTTTTAATATAGGTTTTACTACTGCCACTTTAAGTGCGTCTGGATATATGCCTGTGGTAATGCTCTGATTTATAATATAACACAGGTGAATACTTATTTCAGACGCAACTGCTTTTAATACTTTAATAGATATTTCATCATAACCAACGCTACTTGTATTTTTTAAATTCTGTATTGTAGTAAATACGTCTTGGGGTAAGCAAGGGGCCATAAACATTGACTTTTTGTTGTTCTCTATAAGTGCCGTCACCCTATTAAGAGTGTTGGTTACTGACTGTATTTTGTCAATGAAGTAGTCGTTAAATACGTTTGCTATTCGCGTAGGATTCGTGATGTTATTTTGTTCGTGTTTTATTTTATTTATATAGTTTTTCGGTATGTTAAATCTAGATTGATTTATTATTTGCCAGGTTGATTTACTTTTATTTTGCGAAGTGTTAATTTTATAGTTATTTTGCGTTCGCTTAGTCAGAGTAATTATTTTGTTAAATAGTCTAGAGTAATTTTTATAGCGTGTTTGATTGTCTAGGTTTGGTTTTAATCTATACGCCCATAATAGCTGTCTTTTTTTCCTACTGCATATTTTTATTCCACGCGATATCCATTGTGGTTTCTTTATTACATTAATAGTTATCGTATATTTAGGGAAGCATAAGTCATAGAATAGTTTAAAGTTTTCTATGAATATATTGTATGCCAAGTTAGATTCTTCAGTATCATACATTTCAGAAAAGCTCACTTTGCTCATACAATACTTAAATTTTGTCAAATTTTCTTTACAATAGTTGCGTTTAATTGTGCTGTATTTGTCAAGGGTACATACTTTGGCCACTGGGCATTCCAATAACTGGGCTGTATGGTCAGAAAGACCAAATTCTATTATTTTAGTTTTGCAAGTCCTATTAAAATTATGCGCAAAATTATCAATACATGTCTGGCTTTTTAGTCTTGTCGGTTCATTTAACGCTAATTTCAGATTAGAATTGAGTAAGATACATTCGAATTCCACTGTTTTGCTATTTGGCTTTAGCGTATCTATATTGAAGTCACCAGTAACAATAATATTTTTATAACTACGTGTACATAGGTCTTGTAACATTGTTTCTAGTTTACAAAAAAAGCTATACAAGTTATTTTTGTCAGGTATTCTGTATACACAAATAACCGCAATATTGTACCTAATGAGCTCAATCCCGCAACACTCAAAATAATTAATTGAAGCCATTTTAGATATACTGGGGAGTTGCTTCCATTCAATCCCTTTTTTGACAAGAATGCATGATCCACCTCTCTTCTTGTGCTCTCTGCTATAGTGAGCTGCTAAACAATAGTTGGGTATACATATCTGGTCATCATAACCTTCCATTATGAAATGTTCTGTAATGCATATGAGATCTACGTCTATATTCTCATCTAATAATTCATTTACAATGACTGTTAGGCGACTTGACTTATTTATTAGACCCGCAATGTTTCGCCTTGTGTTGTGCTCTCTGTGTCCTGCCTTGGTCCGCTCGCTGATACCGTGCATGCAGGCTGTGGGCTACTCGCTGCTGTAGATCCCTGGCCGTTCTCTGGTTCAAAATGTAACATTGTATGGTGCCTTCTCCCACATTTTCTACAGCTCAATGAATGCCGACATTTAATTACTGAATGTGTAGGTGCTAAACAATTAAAACATAATCTATTGTTCTGTACGAAATTTTGCCTTTCTTTAGGCGACATCAGTCCGAAACGCTTACAGTGGTAAATGTAATGGCTTTCCTGACACATCACACAAGTAGCGTTTTTTGTAGTAGGCTTGTTTTCCACTGACGTGTGAAAGGTTCTCGGTCTCGTAGGAGGCTTGGTACCTTGTGTTGTTCGTGCCACATTAGTGTCGACGTCGATCATTTCTAGGGACCGATATCTGTACTCTAAAAAGTTTCTCAACTGTGACCAGGTAGGTATATCTTCACCGATCACATCAAAACGCTGATCCCATTGCTGGACTGATTCTGAATCCAATTTTGACACAACTAGATGTGTTATCATTGGGTCCCAACTCTCCGTGCTAATTCCCATATTTTGTAGTGATTTCAGACTAGTCGAAGTCGTATCTAACAAACTCTTAATCGTCTGAGCTGACTCAGATTGGATTTTCTTAATCGAAAACAAGGCTCTTAACACTGCGCTACAGTTGTAACGTTTGTTATTATAACGTTGAACCAGATATTTCCACGCCTCTTCATAGTTTGCTTCGGTTGTTGAAAAATTGCGTAAAAGGTCTAACGCCTCTCCACTCAAATTACACTTCAAATATATGTATTATTGAACAAAACATATCAAAAAAGGCCTGCCACTCCTCATATTTACCCCCAAACTTAGGTAGTTGAATGCGGGGTAGCGTGGTCTCGCTGTCCTGGTCCACGTGCTTTCCCGGTGTTGAAGCAGGCGACACGACAGTTGACAACTGCTGCAACGCATCTCGTAAAGCAGTTTTGTACTGCACATAGGCCTCCTCAAATGCCTCGTGTATGTTCTCGGTAAAATATGTTTCTTTTTTCTCTTTAGATGCAATTGATATGATTTCCTTATGGCCTTTCTTAAAGTCATCAAGTAATTTTTCCAACAACTCAAGTCTCGTTTCCACGTACGAAGGCTTAATTCTATCTTTTGGTGATTTTTTGAAGTTTTTCTCTGAGTTTTTCAAGTTGTGTAATAACTCTTTTTGATACGATAAAAGTTCCTCCATTGTGGCTTGTGGTTTGTAGCACAGAATGAACAGATAAAAAAATATATTTTATCCAAATAGTTCTAGAATTTTCAGGTATGCGTGATCTCGTAGTAATCCCAACAAACAGCTCGAATCTTCTTATAACTCTCGTAAATAGGCAAACGTTTTTAACTCAAAATAACATTATACACACTTGTATTGTTCTCGCGGGCCGAGCTCGCTCGCCGGCCGTTAGTACAATCCGCTCGATTTAGGACCAAAATGTTTAACAGATAAGGTTGAATTTTGTTTGCCGGGATTTTCTCATTGAAACAACGTGTATTCGATATGCTGCTTTATTTCTGACTAATTTATTAAGTCTCAAAAATGGCGGTTGTGGACTGTATACATAAACTCTTAGGTATAGGTAAGTGACATACGTTTTGTAGCGACTGCATTAAATGCATAGACAATCTACTTGGACACATTTATGACCCGTGTTACTCAAATCTAGTTTTTGTTTTAGAGGTTCGCGTAATGAAAAAGGGGTTATGATCAGCTGCAGTTAGGAAAATGTAGAGTCAGAGTGTTGTAGGAGAGTGTACTGCGGAGTCCTAAGTACTTGTGTGCTTTGAATGCGACTAGAATTGGTGCTTGGATAAAGAAGAAGATACTGGCAAGGGTGCAAATTAATTTAGATAATTCTATACCATTTTAGATTTTTACGGGATTAAATTATGCATGAAATAGTTGTATTTACTTCTTCTAGCATGTCGCATGATAAAGAACTGGAAAGCTCTACCCGCACAGGTGTTTTATTCTTCTTATAATTCAGAGTTCTTTAAACAGGGCGTAAAAGCATTTGCCGAGTACTTCAAGATAGGGTATACCATTTTAGGATCGATAGCATCTGGAATGGTAAACCGTATCTTCTTGTATTACCCTAGCTTTTTTTATTGTATATAAAGAAAAAATGTTACATGTATCTATTGTAACGGCTCGGTAAGCACTGACCTTGAAACACAAACCACAAAAGAACATCACAAATGTACAAAATTATAAATCGGTAATGCATACAGTATAAATGATACTGTGGAATGTCTTTATGAGAATTCATCCATTGTACAGTGATTTGAAAAGGGTGAGCATTCGCCCCAACTCATTATCATTGATGAATTAATATATACTGAAACAGGAATGTAGAAATACTTATAGCTAGGTTTGCTTATGAGCTTTTCATCCAAATGTATGAAATTCCGTTGTTATACTCAAATTAGCTGAATCAGTTCACTATATATAAAATTACCCAAATAGGATATATAACTAAGAGTACTATAATATTTGTACTTATTAGAAATATATATGGCTGTTTATCGAATGTAATTAAGCTAAGTTCCAATAAGAAGTTCATTCCCACCTTCTGGCATAATAATCCCATGAGGGCAAACATAATATTTAGGTATATCACATAAATACATTTTGGTTGGAAAGTGTCCTTTTTAGGGTTCCGTTGCCAAATGGCTAAAAACGGAACCCTTATAGATTCCTCATGTCTGTTCCTCCGAAACTGTAAGAACTATGCTGTTGAAACTTGGTAAGTAGATGTATTCTGTGAAAAGATTTTCACAGAAAAATAGCAAAAAAACAATAAATTTTTCCCCATACTAAGAACTGAAACTCAAAAATTTTTTTTCATCAAACCCGCGTGGAAAAAAGATATTGATGTTTCTAATAACGTTTTGTTCTAAACTGAATAGTTTGCGCAAGAGACACTTCCAAAGTGCTTAACTGTGTGTTACCCCCCCCCCCCACCGGTAACTTTTTAAATAAGAGAACGATAAAACTAAAAAAAATATATGATGTACATTACCATGTAACCTTCCAACGAAAGAACGAGATCTAGTAAGTAGTTTTTTTTTAATACGTCATAAATCGTAAACTGCTATTTACCTTTCATTCAATCAACTCAAATATAAATTTTTACTTGCTGCTACGGAACCCTTCATGAGCGAGTCCGACTCGTACTTGGACGGTTTTTTACGTTATTTTCACGTCTCTGTCATGGCTTATTTTTCTTCCATCATAAAAACAAAATTAATAAAAAAAGGCTCATTAAAATTATTTTTCTACAAATACCAACAAGCATAATCCACACACAATATATATAATTATAATAGACGATTCCACGTAAAACATGCTTTGTCTTTACGTCTAGCATTAAGTATTAAAGGTAAAAACATACATTCTCGGACTAATGTTCATTGTAAAGGCAACAAACAACCTCCAATCAAACTAACGCTCGACCGCAATTTGTTTGAAGCAGAGAAATATTGTGTTCCTTACTGTTGGGCTGTTGAACTAGAATGCCCATACTGCGCTAATGTTACCGCAAATGTTGAAAACAGAGGCAGCTGAATATTAGATGCGTAGATGCTGAATGATAGCTGATATAAGATATTCTACTAAGTTTTTACCAATGGTACCGCGTGTGTAATAAACTAATACAAAATTAAGATTGACATCAATCTTCTAATAAAGTTTTATTTTTTAACACTGGGGTAAAATATGATATTGGAATACTGGTCGTAAAGATTAAGGTTTCGTTTGTGAAATATATACAGGCTATTATTGTATATGTATGAGTGTCGTAAATGTACAAATTATGTACAAATGGCAATTTCTTTTTTCAATTTTTTTGACGTCATTTTGCATTAAGCCCGTCTCGCTTACCACTTTAATGCTTCGCAATATCTTTAAAACTGACGAAATAACCACCTGGGCACATTTTAAATTTTCAATTTGAATTGCCGTCAGTTGTCATTTCTTAACTTTATATTTCTTTTCTTCAAAAAATATACTAATAGTAATAGTCCCCTAATAGTCCATGACGCACCCACGATAAGATAGATAAATAAATAAAAATTAAGTCAAGGTAACGACATTGCTTTCATAAAGCAATGTCGTTACCTTGACTTAATTTTTATTTATTTCTAACAACGCTGTAAAAAGCAGCTTAGTTTTATATAACAAAATACTATTTTAGAAGTTCTAATATGTATCTGCAATGTCTGAAACAATTTTGTTTATGGAATTGGTTTTCTTTATGCTAACTACAATTCATCCCACTACTTGTTGCTTTACCATACCTAACCAGTTGACTGAATAAGCTGTTCTGTTAGAACATAGTTATCTACCATCATTGCAATTGAAATAATAATAATGGATAAACTCCCTTAAGGAGTAATGTCACAGTAGACATAGTAGATACATTATATATACTCTGAGAGCTATCTGCCAATTTTTTCTGATCTAAGAGACACGTGAAGAAGGTCAAAGATTGTACATTAAGCTTTCGTACTCCTTTTTACAATATCTTGTAGGCTACGTGAATTCTAAACCACAGCCACCAAATTTTGAGCTCAAAATGGTTTATCCAGCAGACAGATAAAAGATAATGACGCAATAACAATCAAAATATAATCTTATTGGCTAGCAAATGCGCAGAGTTGCTCAATTCAAAAGTTCAATCGTACTTTAAGGAGTTAATCCCCTTTTTAATAACTGCCAATGCTCACTGCGTTAGCTCAAGATCGTCTTCTTTCTATAAGTTATTGCTATAATACTTAATATTGTTAGTTGATTGGTAACTGCTACTTAAAATGCTAATTAAAATTAATTAAGTAATTAAAATTAAAATGGTGAATAGCAATATATTAAAGCTATCAATGAAGAGCTCTATATCATTTACTAGGCTATTCCTTTATACATTAAAAAAGTGCTGTGAACATTTGGCCCACTTACAGAATATTCTATTGATATAAAAATACAGCATGGTATGTTGGATGCTGTAAAATTAGAAAGTAGTTTATTGAAATACTTTCACTAAATTTTACCGCGCGACATGTCAGATGGTTGATGCACAATATGAAAATGTAAACTGCCATTTCTGGTGTTTCTATTTATTTATTGCACTTTAAGATAACTTCAACTTGTCTCGCCACCATTTAAGCGGTTAAAATGGTGCTCTTGAGTTCGATGACCTCGAGAGATATTTCAGGTATATTTCGATATACAGAGTTTGCTGTAATATGTTTAGGCAAATTTCATTTTAACTCAGTTAGTTAAAATGAAATTTAAAGTCATGCAGAGAGTTTCTCTTATAATATAGTGGGACCTGTCACTACACCGAGAGTTATTCGGTGTTATTCATATCACATGGTCGATATATCATAGCACTTACGTAGTTGTTCCTGTCCAATTTGATAGATCGTGACACACGAGACTCTTGCAAACATTTGTCGCAAATATTTGTTGTGCGATACAGAAATGTACGAAACATGTAACTTTTTGGAAATATTGTGTATACTCGCAAACAATAACAGCTAATATCATTATTATTGAACTTTTGGAAGATCCAAATCTTATAAGACTCTAGTTAGCTAGCTTTTTAGTATAGTGTTAAATGAGTGAGTGAGGAAAATAAACTTAGATTCATCAAATATGATTCAGAAATTGCTTAGTTAATTAGTAAAAATATGCTGGGTGTAAACTTTATTTTCTTTTGTAGGTAGTTAGGGCAAGGCTTGAACTTGAATTATATTTATTCTACGTAGGTCTCAAAAAAAAGACTGGTCACGGTCATTCCTACTTATTAAAGTTCTGAAGAATAACAATATTAAAGAAGTGCTCAGAGTCTCACAATTTTATTTTACAATTACATTCAGGCCTGAAAATAACAATCATTCTACCTCTTTTGTAAATCAATCAAATGAAATTCACAACTTAATTTCCAACATACTGAATAAGCCTAGACGGAATTCCACAGACGGAACCAAGCTTGTAAAAGAAAATTTAATACATCAATTTGTACATACACGCGTACAAACATGTACTAAAGCCGCTTGTTTCATAAGGGAAGCGTATTTTTTGCGAATGTGGCCGATCGGATTAATTTTCACGAAATCGTTTTACGGATTTCCCCACTTGCTGTTACAGTTTATTTCACCCTACGGTATCATCTCTAGGAAATTGTTTCCATGGATCCTTCTGGGCAAACAAAAAACTTGATGTTGGTCTTTCTGCTTATAGTTTTTTTACAAGCTGATGAAATTGTTTGTTTACATGTATGTAATGAAAACAAATGTGAAATGTAAACTTATATAACTTTATATGATTATACAGTCACAATCAGATGATGCTGATGATAATCGTTTATCATCATAATAATAGGAATGTATAGGCAATAGGAACTTGCCTCACTAAAGGGTATTTGAATGAATTTTTGAAGCTTTCATTATTCTAATTCATCATCATCCTCGTAGCGATTTTCCAGTTGCTTACACACTCCGCACCTTGGAGCTCGATGCCCGCTTATTTTTTTTTGGAATTGATATTTCGGCTTTTCCGGGAGCGACTGCCGCCTGACCCCGAGAGGAAAACCTGCGCCAAAGCCACGTTCATTGTTCAGCAGGTTCACCGACTAGCAGGTGACCTTATCTTGCGACTCAAAGATATTGGTAGGGCCCTGTATGTACATACATTCACTATTCAAATTTAAATTTAAATAAGCATTTAATTCATCTTCATCCTGCCTCATTTTGTTCGATACTTATCATCATCGTCATCTGACTGTCCTTGTTCCAATTATGTGGGGTCGGCGCCATATAATCTTCTTTCATATTTCTCTCAGTTACTCCTTACGTAATCCATCCATCTTTTCTTGAGCCATAAGATGGGTTTTACTATATCTTGTGCAGTATTATTCTATAAATAGTCGTCCTATAACAAAGGAATCAGAAATATTAAGGTACCATTTAAATCAATATAGCAAGTTCATAGACATGATCTAATATCCGCAAACTTATTGAAGCAATATGCTTTACGACGCAGTCTCATGTATAAAGTAATGAAACAAAACCACGTTGTTTACAGTATCATGTATAAATATCAAATATGGTGAACAAATGAGAGGGTATTACCTTTTGAGAGATAGCGGCCGGCGCCGGTGGCGGGCGAAATCATTTCCGTTGTGTCAATCACACGTCCTGGCTAACATGTCCGACTGTACATACGTCCACTAATGAGTTCGCGAACCAGTTCAAATCGCATCTAGATTGAGAACTCTTGAGCGTAATGATTTTTTATTTGATGTTGGAGTGAGGGAGATCAATTTGAAAAGGTATTTCCCAAGATTTTTTGGTGATTACGTTGTTTACGTATTAGTTGCAAGTCACGGTTTCTTGGATCGATTCCTTGATATAGAGATATTCGTTTCTTTTCTATTAAGACATTCTCAGAAGCGGTAAGCTATTGGCGGTATATCTAAAATCTAGAAAAGCATCAGAAGTGTCACTCACTTTAACTGCCAATACTTACCTAAGAGGCTTTTGCAACCAAGCTCACCTACATTGATAACAATATATACTAGAGCTTCATGCACAGAAACACAAGTAGCTAGGAGGTACTACCACATTTGAGCCGCTCTAAATTCAGATGCAGAAATGGTTACTGACTGCCAATGTCTAGTATTAGTTTTTATGCTATAGTACTCGTAGTCGAATATATTGCTTACATATACACACCATAATCGCAATTTAATCGTATTATCGTATAGAAAACACGGATTAAAGGTTAAACGTCGAAATATAAATTCTAAAACTTATCCTCTCGTTATCTATAGATAGATAGATACTCTTTATTGTACACCAACCAAAGGATACAAATTACTAAGATACTTACAAATAAACTTGTACAATGGGCGGTCTTATCGCAGGTCTTATCTTTGACGAGTTTTTGGAAAGTAGGTAATGACTGTGCTCGTCTGATAGATTCCGGCAGAGCATTCCACAGGCGTGCAGCTTGAATTGTGAAGGATTTGTCGTAAAAGGTTGTGGCATGCTGCTGAATTTCCAGAGTTAAATTTTCCGAAGATCTCAAGTATCTCGTATGAGTGTCGTGCATAAATTTGAAGCGATTTTTAAGATAGAGAGGAGCAGCAGGGTGAAACAAGATATTGAAGAGAAGAGAGAGTATATGAGTATTCCGGCGAAGGCGGATTGGCAACCACTTGAGTTTAATACGAAATTCGGAAATGTGATCAAATTTGCGCAAGTCAAAAATGAATCTTATACAGAAGTTTTGGAGCCGCTCAAGTTTATCAAGTTGGTCCTCATTAAGATCAAGATAGCTGACATCAGCGTAGTCAAGAATAGGAAGGAGTATAGATTGCGCTAGTGCAATTTTAGTTGCTGTTGGGAGGAAATTACGTAATCTCCTTAGAGATGCTCCGGTAGCGAATACTTTGCGACTAATATTCTGCATCTGGGCCGACCATGACATGGTTTTGTCAAGGTATATTCCCAAATTCTTGACTGTATCGCATATAGGAATAATACTGCCATCAAAATAAACCTGGGGCAGTACTAACCAGTCCACCCTATCTAACATTCTGGAGCTGCCAATGACAGTAACCTGAGTCTTACCAGGGTTAATACTGAGTCCATAATTTGCAGTCCAATCACTTAGACGGACTAGATCTGCATTAATCATGGCAATACCATTAGACAAATCGTCCAAGCCCACTTGACAGTAAATTTGTAAATCATCTGCATAAAGGTGGTAGGAACATAGAAGTCGATTAGAGATAGAGTTAATTAATATTGAAAAGAGTAAGGGAGATAAAACGCCACCCTGCGGCACCCCAGCAGCGGTATCAGACCAAGATGAATAACTATCATCCAGTCGGACGCGCTGCCGGCGTCCAGACAGGTAACTTCGAAACCAGTCAATAGCCGATGGAGATATGTTAAGAGAGCTTAGTATGGCAAGGAGAACGTCGAAATCCACAGTGTTAAAAGCGTTGCTAAAGTCCAGTAAACAGAGAATTGTGAGATTTCCCTTCTCCATGCCAGACCTAATGTCATCAGTAATGCTAACAAGGGCGGTCGTGGTACTGTGCCCCGGACGGAACCCGGATTGAAACTGGTTGAGTAAATTATTTTCACGAATAAAAGAACTAAGCTGGTTTTGGATGAGACGTTCAAGAACTTTAGACAAGAAAGGTTAGATAGAGATAGGACGATAATCGGTAAAAAAAGCAGGTTTAGATTTTTTGGGTAAAGGGATAACTTGAGCATCTTTCCATGTAGTAGGAAATATACTTCTAGAAATGGAGTGATTCATTATATGAGTGATGATGGGAAGAATGTCAGCCAGTATGGGGAGCACCATGTTGCGGCTGATAGAATCAGCACCAATCGCATTCGATGAGATGGATAGAATACTCTTTTCAACATCACAAACGGACAATTGACTAAAGACAAATGAAGAATAGTCAGGAGTTGGAAGCGATGAAAGATGATTAAGTGTATTAATTTTAGCTGTACTGCTAAAATTAGACGAAGTGGAGAAGTGCCGGTTAAGGGCATTAATATCGAGACGTGTTGAGGTTAATTCTTGACGCTGCTTTCCAACCCCTAGTGTTCTAAGGAATTTCCAGACTTTAGCTGGGTCTCCGTTTTGAACAGAACTATGGATATGTTGGCGTTGT
The DNA here is from genome assembly GCA_946251805.1 of Cybosia mesomella. NCBI lineage: Eukaryota > Metazoa > Arthropoda > Insecta > Lepidoptera > Erebidae > Cybosia > Cybosia mesomella. Next base: position 17,588,933 of record OX276392.1, read on the forward strand.
GCATTCCTACACACCTTGTTGCAGTGATTTCGTATCCTCAAATAATTTTCCTTATTACGATCTGAGGGGCGCATCTTGTACTTGGACTTAGCTGCTCCTTTTTTGGCAATTAGTTTTTTAATGTCATCTGTAAGCCAAGGTGCCGGAAGATGCTTCACTTTAATAGGTCGAATAGGAGCATGTATATCGTAGAGCGCGATCAGATTGTTATTAAGAATATTTACCTTCTCATCTGTAGACTCTGACATTAATAAAGGTAACCAATCGATCTCTTTCGCGTCTTGTCGGAGCAGATCGATATTCATGGCACCAAAATTTCGCTGCATTAATATTCTTAATTTTGCCTTAGGAGGACGAATTTTATAGGAGAGATAGAGAAGATGATGATACGAGAATACATCTGCTGGATATTGCCCATGTTTAGCGACATGGTTCAAAGATGAGACAAGTATGAGGTCAAGAAGCGAAGGTTCACAGTGAGGAAAAAAATGAGTAGCATTAAGAGGGAGAATGAAAAGGTTGGTAGATTTAACAATAGAAAGAAGAGAGGACGACCGAGAATTTTTCTTTAATAGGCATGTATTAAAGTCGCCCATGATAATAGTGTGGTTGTAAGAAGGAGTGAGACTGTGTAAGAGATTTTCAAAGGTTGAAAAGTAGTTAACAAGTAAAGAAGGAGAGTAATAAACACCAAGGAGAATTTTTGAATGATGTAGCTCGACTTCTAAAAATAAATGTTCGCCAGCATTCGGGGATGGTGGCTGTGACGATGTATCAACCGTAGAGTAGGGAATATAAAAACGGAGATACATAGCCACACCACCGCATGTCTTAGGCGTGCGATCATTTCGAATAAGGGTGAAACCGGGCAAAGAGTAGGAATTGGAGGGCAGACATGGTTTAAGCCATGACTCGGATACTAGTATGGCATGAATATTATTATTATCAAAATTTGTCAGCATATCTGGGAAATGGCCAGGAATACTCTGAGCGTTAATATGAACGACATTGAAATTTCTGGGAACGTCGGAAAATTGCACCTTACGTGTATCAGCCAGTGAGGGCCGTGCGGACCCAACACTAGCGTAACTATCATCGCTATCATTACTACTGCACGAATAATAATTTTCACTATCACTACTGCACGACATTACGGTATATATATATTTATATGTGATATAAATAATAACAACAATATATAATAAAATATACGTACAAATATATCTATGTTATAATATAATACAAACTAATTCAACTTAAGTCGGTAGACTATAACCCAATCAAAATAGTCCACCCGCCAGCTGAGGAGTGTTAGAAGATATAAACCAAACCAAACATAATTAACCTAAAGATTTACCATTTACAAATTACAAGAAATGCGCTGTAAACCCAGGCGAGATGACCCCACACAAATGATGAGTCACTGTTTATAGCATAGTACCTATACATAAAATACAAACTACAGGAAACGGTAAAATTCTATATAAAACTACCAATACTCCATGGTGGGATTGTTATGCATAATGTTAAGTATAGAACTAGAAAAATAAAAATTAGCTAATGCTACCTTACAATAACAAAAGTGTAGCATTTACCCTGTTGATAAATGTATATTATAAAATACTAAAAATACAACACAAAGCATAATTATAGAGAACAAAAAATAAAAAATAAAAACAAAAAATATATTATACAAGAATACAGTTCCACCATAGACAAGACCGCTTCTCTGTTAATTAATAATATTATAATAATAACATGTAAATCTCAGTGTGACACAACGAGAATGTCGCTCTGTGAGACGCGCTGTACGCTCATCACAACATACAATAAAGTCACATGAGATAACAATAAACGAGAATATCATCTCATCATATTTTTGACAGTAGACAATTCGAAGTCAAAGTGACACATTATCATTCATTATTACTCTTACAAGTGCTTTAAATTATGTTAATGTTAAACTTTTACTATTATCTATTATATTTTTAGTACTTTATTCAATAAAGTGAAAGTAAATAATCATAATAAATTTGAATGGTTAATAAATTTTGTAAGAGGCCCAGAAACACTGTTAGTTTAAAAATATATATTGGAATCGAATTAGTAGTTCTCAAATTATGAATAATCTAGCAAATAGATCGAAAAATATTTTTATACGAAAAGCTTTGATAAAAATAATAGTCTGTAACAATTTGTTATCACAAAAAAACGACAATTTCTAAACTAATAAAACCCATTATAACCCACTGACCTCTACTAAAAGCAAAACGCATAACAGCCTCGCTAGACTTTTATTATAAGTGAACTTTTATGGGCATCGAAGACTGTCACCACTGACCGCAAGTGGCGGAGCCAAGTCGGAAACATTAAGGTTCCATCAGCGGCCATATTTTCCGGCGGGCACTGAATTTTCACGGAGGCCGGAGCGGCCAGCAACTCGACACGCCTTTGCACTCAGACACTAGCGTTGAATGAAGTAGAATTGTGTACCCTAGCGCTTCTCCACGCCAATATTTTCACATACCTACATTTACAGTTTAAGACTTAGATTTTGTCCGGCAGTTACTTTAGATTGCGTATCAAGAGGCTTACGTTTGAGTTGTAGTTTGCTTACTTGGATTGCATGGACGACGTATTTCAACCAAACTGCTATTGAGTAGAATATAGTGCTTGCACTATGATTTAATTTTTGAGGTGTCCTGGGAGCGGTTTTACTTTATTTCTGTTAATTGTATGTTTGTAGCGTCTTACAGCACACAGGGAATATACAAATATACGAAATGAGGGCTGAAAAGATGTTTGAATGTTTGTTACTAAATCACGTTCAAACGGTGAAGCATTCTGGCTGAGTTTTGTACCATAGGTTAAAGTGGATAGTAGTCTGAAATAACACATATTTAGGTTACTTTTTAGGGTTCCGTTGCCAAATGGCAAAAAACGGAACCCTTATAGATTCATCATGTCTGTCTGTCTGTCCGTCCGTATGTCACAGCCACTTATTTCCGAAACTATAAGAACTATGCTGTTGAAACTTGGTAAGTAGATGTATTCTGTGAACCGCATTAAGATTTTCACACAAAAAATAGAAAAAAAACAATAAATTTTGGGGATCCCCATACATAGAACTGAAACTCAAATTTTTTTTTCATCATACCCATACGTGTGTAATATCTATAGATAGGTATTCAAAAATGATATTGAGGTTGCTAATATAATTTTTTTCTAAACTGAATAGTTTGCGCGAGAGACACTTCCAAAGTGGTAAAATGTGTGTCCTCCACCCCCCCTATAACTTCTTAGATAAGAGAACGATAAAACTAAAAAAAAAATATGATGTACATTACCATGTAAACTTCCAACGAAAATTGGAGATCTAATCAGTAGTTTTTTTTTAAAACGTCTTAAATCGCAAACCTCAATTTACGTTTCATTCAATCAACTCAAATATAAAAATTAAAAAAAAAACATTATTATGTTACCTGCTGCTACGGAACCCTTAATGGGCGAGTCCGACTCGCACTTGGCCGCTTTTTATATCTAGAATAGGTTTCCATGGGTTGCGGGAACGGGATTAAAAGTCCATTCGGGTGGCATACAAATATCGTCAATGGAATGGAAAATATAAAAAAAAAAACTGTTAGTGTAATTTCTATATGACTTGCCATATTAAGATTACCTTTATATTGAGAGAAGCCAGGCCTGTCGCAATGTCCCATTGAGGAATATATAAGCCTCCGATGCATCTGCTTGGTTGATTGATACAATATTACAGTTTTCACCTCTGCACTACTCGCTAGCAACTAGATACATCTGTACGCAAAGTATACAACAGTAACCAAATGCCAATAGTACGTTCAAAATAACGACATGAAAGTATTTATTACATGCACATTCATGCGTATATTTCCAAACGCAACATGTTGTTCCGGTTGCAGTATATATTTTTTTGTTTTGTTGTAAAATCTGATTCGAGTAAATTATTATCAGAGATGAAAGTTGGAACACGAGTCGCTACCGAGCCGGGTGTAAGTGACTTGAGCATTTCTTTTTGTATGTCTAAAGGAACAAAGTTTTCCACTGGCATTATTCCTTTCACTTTACGAATTCCATGCCACATATCCCAGACAGTTATTTTTTCATCAATGGACTCGTAAAAAGTTGGACTTTCGTATTCAGCTAGATCAATAAGTGTACCGTATATTTTATGACATATACCGATTGTTAGGTAAAAACCGAAAACGAAGACTGCCTCATTTTTTAGGTAAAGTACTGTTCCGTACAAACCTGTAGGTGTATTTAATATGAATTTCAATTTAATACCTCTACGCGTTCATGAGAAAAGAAGTAATAACTTTAAAATTTTCAAATATATTTTTTATTATATGATGTAACTAAAAATGTACGGTTTTCGCAATTTTTCTTTTATCTGTACTATAAGACGTTACTTCGTACCAAATTTCAAGATTCTAAGTTCACGGGAAGTACCCTGTAGGTTTTGATTCCCGTGCGAGTTTCGAAAATTTGCGGAAATTTGCGGCATAAACGGCTGTATCTTTTGATTAGGCTTAGGCTTAGAAGTTTGATTTTTTCACAGCTGCAAAGGACAGTAGAGCTGGTAGAGAGTAGGCTGAGTATTAGATATAAATTTCAGTTTGAAGCCTCCACGCGTTCCTGAGAAAAACGGTCTTGACAGACGGACGGACGGACGGACGGAGAACGAAGTGATCCTATAAGGGTTCCGTTTTTTCCTTTTGAGGTTCGGAACCCTAAAAAAGTAATACATTATTTTCAAGACTATTAACATAATAAATAAATTTAATTATAATAAATAAAAACTAATTATTCTAAGCTTTTTCTGTTCCCTTTCTCTTGTAAACATGCTATAAGTACACACTTCTAACACAAATACCTTTTTTTTCGTACGGAAATCCCCTCGGATACTCGGGCTTGAACCGACTAAAACCGCACGCCGACTCGGGTCTATAGACGCCGGGGTGTAAGGTTGCCCATAGAGCATATCCCTCGCACCCCCGACCTAACACAAATACCTATGGCTAAATAGAAGAAATACTGATACGTATCATATTTCAGTTTAATGACAATAGGTTCGTGTGCATAAAAACTTCTAAGTATGTCATCAATCTACTAGACCGCGTATTTTACTTACTACATAGACTTGAAAAGAAAACTTTTCCCGTGGGTCATAAAAAATAAACATCTTATCTCATAAGTTTGGGTAGGTACTCTCTACGAAATGACACCTTTGGGCATCTTTGTCGCCCAGCAAACGCCCCGTGAAATTGAAACAGACCTGTTCATACCCCAGAAAATTTCACGACGTCAAATTCCTTCCTTTGAATCTTTTTAATCCGACAGTAACACTTGCTTTTTAAAAGAAGTTTTTTCAGATAGACTTGGTATTGTTAGGTTATATTCGAAACGGTTGGTATGTTATTTATTTTCACACTTTTCGAATAAGTTTATTTTCAGATTCTTGGTTCAGAGTAAGTGTTGTGTGTTGTTTCGAAGATAAGGAAACTCTCATTCGCTGAAAGGGTCTTGATAAAGTAATAGGATCAACATCAATTTCATGAGACTGATAATCATAGTAGACGAGATATGCTTATTAATAAAATGCTACTTTACAAAAAGCGTTTTTGTCTTAAAAAATTATTCTCTATAGCAGCCCTCATTTCGCTGAAATCTTACAAATATTAACAAATTCTTCATAATCGCACCAAAGTAGACAACGGCTATACAAATTACAGGTCGCATGTAATGAATATATCTGCGATCTATCAGAATTAGAAGACCCTTTCACTGTCACGGGTATGATCGATGTGCGGAAATGAAGACGATATTTTTCTAAGACTCAGTTATGTAATACGGAATCGGGTACATATTGCACGGCTACGTTATAATATGATAGTAGCAGAACAAGTCGTGAGATTTTTTGTGAAATCAAGAAAGGAGTGATCACACTTTTATCTGTTACTAGCTGTTGCCCGCTATTCCGTCCGCGTGGAATTCGCATCCCACTCCCGTAACTCATGGGAACCTATTCCAGGGATAAAATGCATTCTATGGCCTATTCCAGACTACAATCTACCCCTGTACCAAATTTCAAAGTCCCTTGCTGGTCTCTGTTCGCTGAGATTTTCTAAACTACCCTACGGATTTTGATGCGGTTTTCATCAATTGAAGTGATTCAAGGGAAAGGTTAATAGCAATAGTTTGATACTGTAGTTGTGTGTGTTATTTTTTTTAATTCAACGATTTGTTCAGAATGACGAAGGAAATGAAATCAACTGAGAGCTATAATCGGGTACGCTGCCTAATCCCTTTGAGATGAAACAAAATAATGTATCGTGGGATTGTTACTCTTTTATATTTCTACAACAAAGTCCGCGGTGGCTTATATCTATCCCTTATATTCTTGAGAGATAGACATCCAATACATAACCATTCGACTTGCTATAGAAGTTAAAACTTTTAAAAATATATATCACATTTTATGTAGTAATTGCAAAGCTATTTTGACGAATACATTATTATACTTTATCAAACTAAATACGTTAGTCACCTTTACCCTAGAGTACTAACCATCAGGCATACTAAGCCTGGGAGGTTGCGTGCGGTTGGTTTTTCGGGAATATTTTTTAATTACGCCTACATCGCGTTGTACATTCGCGCCAACACAATACACCCCGCGATAGGGTGGACAGTGATCTTGCTTTTAGCAGGGAATTCTCTGTTATCCTGTAACTGACCTCCTGATCGCCTGAGAGGCAATGGTTTGTATTAGAGTTGAATTTTTTTATCCGCCATTTTTAGGGATTTTCTTTAGAAAAGCCCTATTGCTATCGAGTTATCGTCGACGTCGTTGACGTCGTCGGTGTCGTCGATGTCGTCGACGTCGTCGTTGCCAATTTTCTGTCACGGTTTTGGGTATGAAGGAGATGAGCTATCGAGTTGCTGTTTTCGGTAATAGATTCGTGCTGGGGTGAACCATTGCAAGATAAAGAAAAAATCGCAAAAAATCACAAAAAAAAATAATCGCAAAATTGAAAATCCCTTGTATTCGGCTGAGCTCGTCTCAGGAATTCAACTTGTTTTCCAAAACTATAAGAACTATGCTGTTGAAACTTGGTAAGTAGATGTATTTTGTGAACCGCATTAAGATTTTCACACAAAATTAGAAAAAAACAATAAAATTTGTGGGCTCCCCCATACTTAGAACTGAAACTCAAAATTTGTTTTTTTCATCAAGCCCTTTTTATGTTGATCCGTGTGTGGTATCTATGAATAGGTCTTCAAAATGATACTGAGGTTTCTAGTATCATTTTTCTCTCAACTGAATAGTTTGCGCGAGAGACACTTCCAAAGTGGTGAAATGTGTCCTCCCCCCCCCCCTGTAACTTCTAAAATAAGAGAATGATAAAACTAGAAAAATATATGATTTACATTACCATGTAAACTTCCACCGAAAATTGGTTTGAACGAGATCTAGTAAGTAGTTTTTAGGGATTTTCTTTAGAAAAGCCCTATAGCTATCGAGTTGTCGTCGACGTCGTCGACGTCGTCGTTGCCAATTTTCTGTCACGGTTTTGGGTATGAAGGAGATGAGCTATCGAGTTGCTGTTTTCGGTAATAGATTCGTGCGGGGGTGAACCATTGCAAGATAAAGAAAAAATCGCAAAAGTCGCAAAAAAAAAAACGCAAAATCGAAAATCCCTTGTATTCGGCTGAACTCGTCTCAGGAATTCAACTTGTTTCATTAATTTGCTGTTATATCTTTATATATTTGTTACGATAAATTAAAACTGATTGTTTTGTTTCGTGGATAATTCACAATGAAAACCAGATAGCAAATGATTAAGAAAACGTTTCGTAAAACTGAAGATGTGTGAGAAGTTGAAGACTACCGTTCGTACTTTTCTACTCTCGGACAAACTAGAAGGCGATCTTTAATAAGTTGCTCTAGATAACGTTAATTTACATGAACGAACATCTTCAATACCTACAATAGCTTTACAAACTGTTTTTTTTGTATATACTACCGAACTTCAAACTGTTGTGATGATCATAAAAAACAGTCTGATTTAAATTTACTCTCAAACCGACTCCGCTACTGAATGTCGAAGTTTAAAATGTCGACATATGTTAGTTCTAAAGTACAGGATCTCGATGTACGCCAGTTCGAAAGTTCACTGCAGCGAAGTATGCAAGGCCGACGTATGAAAATAATTTTCTAGGTGGTTAAAAAAAAATAACCACGAAGGCTGCGGCGAGGACGCCGCAGACTCATCTACGCCCGGGACTACCGACCTCCATGATCGGGGCCTGAGGACGGCAGTTGGCCGACTCGCCGTCCTTACAGAAGCAGGCCGTGGCGGAGGCGTGTCGTGTGTGCCCTACACACGCCTGCCAACTCACCGAAGCGGGATAAAACCCGACCCCACTAGGCGAGGCCGCGTTGGCGGCCAAAGTCCGCCTGCAACCCTGGGGTTATCCTTTCGAGGGCTTACCCGGGGTGCCCGGCAACGGACACTTGGGGAGGACACCGTGCGGTTTTAGTCGAGACACGACATAACCACCCCCGCTGGCCAGCGGGGGGGTATCCGAAGGGATTTCCGCACGTAAAAAAAAAAAAAAATGACGTTGGTATGCTTTCGAACTAACGATACGTCGGCCTTGCATACTTCGCTGCAGTGAACTTTCGAACTGGCGTACATCGAGATCCTGTACTTTAGAACCATACGTCGACATTTTAAACTTCGACATTCAGTAGCGGAGTGTCTCAAACCAAATACCTGATACTTAGAATACTTATTTTATTTTTATGTGATGAAATACATTAAATACTTAATTTAGAAAAGAAATTAAAAGCATCATAAACAATTTTTATTCTTTAATATTATATTCTTCTTCTAAAAGTTGTCCAAATGAGGGTATTGTTCGATTTAAGGATGAGTTTAAGATTGTAATTCACTCGAATTTGAACGAGGAATTGTGTTATTAAATTCAAAGAAAAGCGCATTTAACTTGTTCTTTTGTTGAATTAGATTCAATATTATTAAAAAGTCTTTGTAAAATATAAAAAACATAACATAACATAACTTCACGCCTGTATCCCCGAAGGGGTAGGCAGAGGTGATTTACACACCCACGATTCGCCAGTTATGTTTTTAGATCCCAATGTAATAGGGGGCGAGCCAATTGCCATCTACCGGGCACATTATTAAGCGAGCGATAATTATCATTTATTAATGCACACATAACTACGAAAAGTCAGAGGTGTGTGCCCGGGGCGACTGGGGATCGAACTCGAGACCTCGTCTGAGCAGTCCGTTACGTACGCCACTGGGCTATCGCCGCTTACTTAAATATTGTATCATTTATTAAGTAGCCTCTCAGGCGATCATTAGTATTAAGCAGTTAAGGTTAGTACTCTAGGGTTAAGCATTGCATATACATAATAATATTGTCGTTTACACCAAATTTTATTGAATTTCATCGAAATTATCGTAATATACAAAAGGTCGCGCAACAATTTTCTTTTTAATAGTTTTGTTCCCTTGCGAACTCGGGTCCCAAGCCGCTTGTAATATTATAAGTAGGATGATATCCACATGATTAGTTATTTTCATATTGCCAAGAAGACGTTTCTACTAACTGAGTTTCTAAACACTTTTTTTTTCATTATGTATTCAGTAAAATCAGCATGAACTAGGAAATCTGTGTATTCTAACAAATCTAATACTATAAAATAAATGTAATTATCAATACAGTGCAGTGACATGATATAGTATATTTAACGATTCTACATCACACTATGAAAGTTATCCCTCCGATAGTGAGACCAGCGCGTCGGCGGCGACGTCAGAACTTGGGACGTTGTATTATTACAATAGAATATACAACATCCCAAAAACAACTACTAGGCCTTGGGTTGCCCCGATCAGAGGATGGAGGTATATGTTCAAGAAACATATATATAACAAATTTGTTTTTCAAAGTAACAGTATCTACTTACTTACAGTATATATACTTTTACTCGATTATAGAGTCCTTAATATCGTAGAAAGGCCGGACTGTAATATATTATGCATACGACATTTGTTAATACCAGCTAAGAAGAAACCGTCCCATATGTGATAAGTGGTAAAAAAATCCTGCAAATGCAACCACCATCCCGCGCTCAGCATAATTTATTACAAGAAGGATTTTAAAAACACACATCGCTTGAATCCCCGGATAAAGTTGTTTTAAGAATATGTGGGAATTCTTTCAGGTGATCCCAAGGAAACATATAACGTTTCTACATTTTGAAAATAAGAATTTGTTTTGGCAATATGTATAATTCCAGTGTATTTACATAATGCCCTAAATTATATTTTTCTGCAACCTTTATTTAAATGACAATAACCACACTAACGTATACCATTAACATTTACAAAGAATACTAGAACTATAGACGATAGAACAATCCTAGGTGAGAGTCGAAATCACAGTTTGTATTTGTGCGGTGTTAAAGTTTGTGGCATAATGCTAATATCTGGATGACTGAGCTTTGCCAGGCTTTTTTTTCGACGTTTTTAAAAAATAAAACCTGGCTATATCGATTTATCACCAGAACGAAATCGTTGGGGCCGTTCCGAGATTCAGATTATATATATATAATACCTTTAAACAATCTATTCTATATATATATAAATATATATTAATGTGTACATTTTTTTGTATAGATCTGGTTTTTATATCTAATCCATACAAGCTTTACCGCAAATTGTAACATTTGCATACAGGCCGTCTCGAACCGAGCTAGTTCTAACACTAGCGTATTATTATGTACTAACTTATTAGCGTCACTAAATTTATTGACTGGTATAATAATTAGACAACAAAAAAACGTTACTAATTTAATATTCATTTAAACATTATGAGTTCTTGTTGATGTTGAAATATGTTACAATATCTAGATTTCAGATTTTTTTAAAGCTATACTCTAGCAAAAGCTATCACTTTCATATAGCTCGAAATTAATAAAAATATTGTTTACTCATCTCTCATCTTCCAGAACGCGATACAATTGGTGCTATTCAAGTCTCATTTTGTGTTTGCTGAAGGCTCTACTGCTCATGTCGATTGCCAATCGAACGGTACGCGAACGCCATTTGCCAGGAATGAACGCCAGTTTCATTAGATGATAACCTTAGCGTGACTATACGGGATCATAGCTATGTCCTCATTAATAATACATCCTTGTAATTATATATGATATCTTCAGATTAAGCACAAAAACAGCTAGTTCAGTAGTAATAGTTCATTCAACTTATCGCCTTTTCATTAACTAAGACGTGCAATTCTGGCTTACCTTAAAATTTTACTAGATGATATAATTACGCACTAACAAAGTAATATATAATAATATAAAATATTGAGAAACAGAAATAGATAATTAACTAAAGAACAACGATATTGATTTAGAAAACGTGTAATTTTTAGTTTTTATAAATAAGTAAAAAAAAACATAAAAACATAACATAAACTCACGCCTATATCCCCGAAGGGGTAGGCAGAGGTGCTAGCACCCAAGTAAAAGCTAACTACAATTTATTATCACACAGTTATTACAATATGCACATGATTATCAACATAGTCGTATCTCAAAATTTTGCGGTTTTGGGTTTATTACACATCCAAATAATACATTTTTTATCTACAAACTGATAAAACAATTTCATTCATAAGTCAACTCTTCACCAGTTGATGGTGTCAAAAGTCTTTCTACACTATTCATTCCCTCCCCCAGCGCGACCCAGTAATATAGTCACATTTTGATTCAATTTAGTCGCTTAGTCGCCGCTCAGTGTTCGCCTGGACCGTACGTCATTTTGTGTTTCATTTCACGTTAAGATACGGAATCGAAAACAATTTTGACAAATGTAAGTAATTTAAAGTGTATTATCTTAGACTTGATACTATATTGCTGATTTTATTCACGACATTATTTTATTCTAATAAGTTTCATTTCAAGTTATAACTGTCTTACAGATCTATTTTAAATAGTTTTTGAGTTTATAAAGTATTTTTAATATATATTACTCTAATGCCATTGATTTTTTTGAGATAATACTTTATTACAGAATCAAATTTTCGGAATTATGTAGTTTATTTAGAATTGTGACCCTGTTCGATGTGAACTTTTTACTTTCTCATTTCAATTCTGTAACATTTCGACACCTTGAAGAGACACAGAATAATATACAGAATCCTGATGGCTATAAATTATAACGAAAGCGACTCAGATGGCAGTTCTATCAATGGAATTACTGGCGAAAAGGATTCATTTCATTGTCTGAACGATATCTCTACTGATCCTACATATGTACCGAATAAAAATCACTCACCAGTTCCAGTTACCAGGGGGTATTCGAGTAGTCAGCAGACGTGCGAATATCTTTCGTGCACATATGAAGTTTTTGCAGCTTGTAAAAAGTGTAGCAGTTTTCTTTGTTGGGAGCATTTTGATGTTTTTGAATCTTTCAATAACTGTACACGTCATTTTAGTAAAACTCCAGAGCTAGTTGATAGTACTCTTTACAATATACATTGTCATAATGACACTATATCCATGGACAAGACATTGACTGAATTGAATCATGTGGAATATGCAGATAGAACACTGACAAAATAATGTGAACCAAATATTGTTTTCCGATAAAGTTTCGACTGACCCTGGTAGAGAGTCAATTAATAGTAATACTATACCTGATGCCCCAGTTCTTATTACGAATGAAATTTATCAGCATTGTGAGTATGAAGGATGTTTTAAAGAAGAATCTTGTACATGTACAGAATGTCATGGATTTCTTTGTGTAATTCGTGTTGACAAGTACATTGCTGATCGAAGCTGTTCAATGCACAAATCATACTCAACTCAATTGTCTAACGATCAACAAGCTAATTTAGGTACGTTTGGAAGGAAAAGAAATCAATCCATATGAAAAATAGCTAAAATAAATTGCGAAATTGCGAATTACAATACATAAATTCGAAAAAAATGCGTGTTGAAGAGATCTTTAAAACTACCACGTAACGAGAAGACTTGCAGACTGAAATGTACCGAAAAGATTAGTGAAGACAAACGTAGAATTATTTTAAAGAATTGGGATTTAGGTGATTTAAATAGGCAGCTTGATCTTATAAAGGATCACACTGTTGAAACTAAACCTAAATACAGGTACCCGTGTGAAATTGTAGCGCAACGAAGAATCAACGTGCTTTTAATTATGCCTCTTATTTTGAAATTGAAACAAACCGTATTACAGTTTGTACGAAGTTCTTCAAGTCAACTTTAGATATTAATAATAGAGTTAATAAGACTGTACGTGAAAAATAAACAAGGAAGGATTTCTGATCGTTGATATGAGGGGCAAACATACAAATAGGTTTCTTTCAGTTGACTGAAGAGACTAAATATTATGTGCATAAATTCATTGATGCCATACCTAGAGTGCAAAGCCACTATTGAGGAGCCCAGACTATTCGTGAATCGTTTCAATATACTTATTAGTTTATTGAAACTATGAAACTATTATTTGTATTGGAAATTTAAACAAAGATTAAGAATGAGAATTATTTTATTGAAACTATGAAAACTTATTAGTTTATTGAGACTATGAAACTATTATTTGTATTGAAAATTTAAACAAAGATTAAGCATGAGAATTAGAAGACTACGAATAGAAGTAAATGAAAAAAGAAAGAAGTAATCCTGAAATAAAAGACATGTTCTTTGAAGCTATTTTGATTTTTCTTATTCATTGTGATTAACATTTAGTTTATTATCTATTAAAGATATTTTGATAGTGATTTTGTTACATGGTTATTTTTGGAAGTTGTTATAACTCTAGTAGGTGTTTAATAAAACTCTGTGATTCTGTTATTTTTATAAGACTGGTTATAATAATGGTTCTAATTACTCATTAAGTAGGTATAAGGTGTACTAGGTTACCTTCTTAAGAAAATTCCTTTATAATTTTTTGTTATTCGTTTATTGAAATTATGAGACTGTTATTTTTGTATTCAAGACTGCTCAGATTATATTACCAATGTCATTAAAAAGTTATTGAGATATACCCAACACAACTATAATTAACACTTAACACTATTTTATTGATTAAAAGACTGAATAGTTGATAATAAATGATTATATAAGAAGGTATTATTTTATTTTATTACATCATAGATTTCCATAATATCAAGTAATGACTCCGCTATACAGTATTAAAAAAAAATATATCATCATTTGAGTTGGTAATAAAGTATGAACTCAAAGTGTTTTCAAAAAAATACTTCTAAAATGAAAAATATTGGTTTATAATTCATGAATACTTCAGTATAATAAAGAACAGTAATGTGTCATTGCCACAAAATCATAATAAGGTCATAAATATGTAAGAATTGATGGTAATGATTTTTCAAATCTTTCAAACGCAATATCTAAAAACAGCGTTTTAGACTTCATACTATATTGATAATCATGTGAGAATGAGTACAACAATATTACAGCTCAAACAAAAATTCACGGTTCATTAGATACGTCATGGTAACATGCTGGTGACAGACGGACGTACAGTCTTAAATTAGTAATAGAGTCCCGTTTTACCCTTTGCGTATCGAACCCTACAAATGCAACCAATTTACCTTTAAAAGGTTACCTGAATATTGTGATTAAACTAGTTTTATTGGATTGTATCGTGATTTCTTAATTATTGGTTTTGATTAATTAATATATAAAATATTATTATCAGTTATTTTAATTTGGTGTATAAATTCATGTTACGTTTATGGTTTACTAATGTTTGGCAAAAAACGTTCCCCAAAGTGTCACATGCCAAAGTATGTTTCCCAAATTTTCACTTGGCAAAAAAACATTGGCAAAACAACTTTTTGCAATTTTAAAGTTAGCAATACTATTTTTGGCGATTTATTGTTTAGCAAATAATTACATGGCAAAGTTTCATTTCACCAAGTATTAGGTAGTCAAATATGGGGGGTGTGTGTTGGGTAACCTCCTCGAGTGTCGCTCCGATTCCGATCCCGCTGCAGTCCGGGGGTAACGGAATCGGAGCGGCCGGTACACCCTGGGCGGCGGTCAATGGCTTCCCCTTCACCCCTTCATAGGGTTGGCATTGATCGTCGGCCAATACCCAACGTGGCGGGAACACATCGCTCTCCGTACTCCTCTGCTTTCAGAGGAGACAGGATGAGCGATGCTGTTAGTGGTGAGATGGCCCAGGGTCAGCCGGGGTGCGAGGGATATGCTCTATGGGTAACCTTACACCCCGGCGTCTGAAGACCCGAGACGGCGTGCGGTTTTAGTCGGTGCAAGCCCGACATAACCGCCCCCGCTGGCCGGCGGGGGGTATCCGAAGGGATTTCCGCACGATAAAAAAAAAAAAAAAAAAAGGTAGTCAAATATGGTTTGGCATAACATACTTTTCCCAGTATTTCAAGTTTAAGATCCAATTTTGAAAATACACTGCTGCATGGGTGTTTGTTTCACCTTGGACAAATAATTTACAGGTAAGAACTTCTATAGGGGTGTGTGTTGGGTAACCTCCTCGAGTGTCGCTCCGATTCCGATCCCGCTGCAGTCCGGGGGGAACGGAATCGGAGCGGCCGGTACACCCTGGGCGGCGGTCAATGGCTTCCCCTTCATAGGGTTGGCATTGATCGTCGGCCAATACCCAACGTGGTGGGAACACATCGCTCTCCGTACTCCTCTGCTTTCAGAGGAGACAGGATGAGCGATGCCGTTAGTGGTGAGATGGCCCAGGGTCAGTCGGGGTAGGGCACGCCGCAATAGCGGCGGTAAGGCCCATCATGGAGGATTGGCTGGAGAGGCGACACGGAAGCCTCTCGTACCGACTGCCGCAGGTGATCTCAGGGAAGGGGTGCTTCGGGGACCACCTGCATCGGATCAGGAAGGAGCCAACGCCTGAGTGTCATCACTGTGACGCGAGCGAGGACTCAGGGCTGCACACGCTGGCGGACTGCCCGGCGTGGGAGGCGCCGAGGCGTGACCTCGTAGCAGCCATCGGGGTGGGAGTCCTCTCGCTCGGCAGCATGATTGCGGCAATGGTGCGGAGCGCGAGCGCGTGGGCCGCCGCCGCCTCCTTCTGCGAGCATGTAATGCTCGCGAAGGAGGTGGCGGAGCGCGCCCGGGAGAGACTTAGAACTCTCCCGGTCCGCCGAGCCCGCAACTTGCTCGCCACGCGTCGCAGGCAACTCAGGCGCCGGAGGTCGCTTAACGACCTCCGTCCTCTATGAGCGCAGGCCTGGGGGTGGCGGGTGAGGCCACCTGTCATCCCAGCAGAAGCAGGCCGGGACGGTGGGGCGACTAGCGCCCCTCCCCCAAACCGGGGCAAGATGGGGACACCGTGGTTCCCAAACCCGAGGGGGCCATCTCGAAACCGGAGATGGCCCAGGGTCAGTCAAGGTGCGAGGGATATGCTCTATGGGCAACCTTACACCCCGGCGTCTGTAGACCCGAGACGGCGTGCGGTTTTAGTCGGTTCAAGCCCGACATAACCGCCCCCGCTAGCACGCGGGGGGGTATCCGAAGGGATTTCCGCACGATAAAAAATAAAAATAAAAGGGTCAGTCGGGGTGCGAGGGATATGCTCTATGGGTAACCTTACACCCCGGTGTCTGAAGACCCGAGACGGCGTGCGGTTTTAGTCGGTGCAAGCCCGACATAACCGCCCCCGCTGGCCGGCGGGGGGGTATCCGAAGGGATTTCCGCACGAAACAAAAAAAAAGGTAAGAACTTCTATAATAATTATATTGCTAGTATACAAATCGTTGGGGCCACAGTTCTAACCTAACCTAACCCACTTTTCTTGCAGTTCCGATCTAGCCTACGTAACTTATATGAAATTTAATGTATTTTACTTTATTTATAATTAATTATTAATGAGACATGCTTTTTGTTTCAGGCAAATAATAATATGATTTACATCAGACTTTTCATGTTTTTACAATTTTTCACCCATATTAAAATCCAAATTTGAACGAACTTGCTTTTGGAATATAATTTTTTACAAAATAAAGCATTTGCGTACATTTGACTTAATAAAAATTGAGCAAGTAAAAAGTTGCCAAATGAATATTTGACGAAGTGATTAAAGTGCGAAATATAAATTTGCTAAAGATTCTTTTGGAAAATTAAACTATGCGATAAGTTTTTTGGGAAGTGAAATTTGACGAAACATATTTTGCCAAACGGCAGGATCCCTACGTTTATACGAGGCTTAAAACGCTATGGATGAGATGATGGCATAATAAAGAAATGCATTTTAGCAATTAATATTTTAAAACGCACATCGTGTAGGTGTGTAATGTAAGACTAGGTATGAACTGATGGATCTCGAGTGACCCTATATTCGTGCATGGAAATCCTAAATTGGCAGCCGGTGGCGGCCTCATTAAAATCGTAGCTGATTCTTTTAAAACGATTATTTTTGATCACAATTTTATTAGACAAGTATCAAAAAGTTACCGTTAAAACCAAAACTGTAGCTAATTTAAATGTTTGCTTTAGAATCACCCATAAATTATGTACATTGTACATACCAGATATACAATGTACAAAATTTAAAAGCATATAGGTACTACGCGATGGCCTGTGAGAACACACCGTGACTACTCGTAGAGTAATTGGCTTCGCATCGTGTGGGATATCTGCCTCGGATTAATTAGCTAGCGCATGAGACGAAAGTTTTAATCTTCATAATGTTACTACCTGTGTAGACTACGCTATGTTTATTTGTAACAGAAGACTGACAATAGTAGTCGCAATACCACTTGGAAATGCTACTAGGTGCAACGTAACTTCAAATACATTTTAAAGGCATCTTTGCTTGTAAAATATTTAAAAAAAATGTAGGTACGGGGCCAATTCTATTAACAATTTTCCAAATTCGCCATCTTATTGCTAAAAACTAACTATACTTATGTTTAATTTTTTGTTTGATATATTCTTCCAGTGAATAAGAACTCGACGGGTGGCTGTGTCGGAATGTAACCGACTAAAAACCGCACGTAGAGCTTTAAGACCCGAAGAAAATAAATATTCACAAAAATGTTACTTCTTGGTCTTTCGAAATAAAAACACATAGTTGACAGTTCTAACAACATTTTAATCATCTGTACAACAGTACTGCAGTCGTATGCATATTGTATGAAAATGAACGTAGCAACGTTTTTCAATCCACTATTCGAATGGAAACCGAAACATTTCGGTTATTTGGTCATGGAAAGCCCCACCGCGAACGCCGCATGTAATCGAATGCGCTATTGAAGCGATCACAGTCTGTTGGTACAGAATAACTAAATTATTTGTATTGCCCGCTCGTTCCGCTGTCAAACCGTGACTAGAATATGATACATATACTGGTACTGCTAAACCATAATTTTTGCCATGGAGTTTATAGCTTTGGTAGCGGTATTTAATTTTATTTTCAAACTTCTTTTATTAATAATAAGTTATTTGATATTGTCGGAAGTGCGCGACGCGAATGACATTGAAATAAAACTATTGTTAACGGATTCTATCGCGATTTATTTGATGTTATTTTATTATATACTTTGAACCCGACGTTTCGCTATAGATAATAAGCTATTTGTTATGTTGTTCTCAAATATATTTGTACTAGCTGCGTGCTCTGGCTTCGCTCTGAACAAACATCATCCTGAAAATAACGAACAAAAAAGAATTATCCAATTTTGTGCAGTTGTGTTGAAATTAGGCGCGTACATTTCGGCGATTCTTTTTATTTTTATACAGTTTTTAGACATATTTAAAAGTGTAATTAATATCAATATTTATGAAATAAAGGGAATAATAATCTTCATGGCAGACCGTATTTGAAGTCTATATAGTGGTAGCCATAAAAACAATCTTATAGCTTCCTTGCGATTACTGGGCACATACATACACCGAGTGTCCAGACCATTCAAACTCCTCAAACACATATACACGTACACCCTCACTAACGCAGACACCCTAACGCATGCATGCACTTGCACACACAGCACTTTTTTTTTTTATACCACTGAAGTGGCAGACAAGCACACGGCCCACCTGATGGCGGTTACCGCGGCCTATGGTATGGTAAATAAATACCTTTTCGTAGGTATCATAGGTACATTACTAATATTTTTATCAACCCGTTCAACTAAAGCCAATGTTTATTTTGAGAGCGGGTTAAAGTCACCAATGTTCAATACATTGGTGTGGATATGAAGCCGCTTGATTGCGAGTTTACACTTACACAGTTCTAATGAGGTTATCTACAGTACCCGACCAGGAAAACAGAATTCAAAATGTTTTTATTTTAACTCATACATTGTTATATCATACATTATATTGAGACAAGCCCCAGTAAGTTATGAAATACTTGTAATGGGAATGTGACTTTAATCTATTAGTTTTTAATGTTTATAAGTATTCGTTCGCACGTCTTTTCCATGGTTCAAATTTTGTGATGGTTATGCGAACGAGAACAGAACTGTGCTGTGTACCTATTACAAATTGTTATCTTCAATACGTTGCCATCTATTGCAGTGTTTTCGATTTTCATAGGGTTAGCATGAATTTTGAGATATGCCTGCAATTATTGGCAACCCTCTGAAAATCTGCAAGATCGCAAGTGTTGCAACGAGATTCATTTCGTCTCAAAATAAATTTGAATTTAAAATTTGCCCGATTTGTATGATGTATGTGATGTTGTACTAGAATAAATTTAAACTAATAGATTTTATAAGAATCAAAGCGCTCAAGCTTATTTTCTACACATACGTACATTTCTATACTATGTGTAGAATGTGTATGTTCGTATTATTTTTTAGTGATTTGGGTCCCACAACCTGTTAGCCGATACGCCTGCTGACTGGCGGATGAAATTCTAGCGCAGGCGAGACTTTTTTCTCATATCCTTTCGAGGGCTTACCCGGAGTGCCCGGCTACGGACACTTGAGGAGGACACCGTGCGGTTTTAGTCGATACACGACATAACCACCCCCGCTGGCCGGCGGGGGGGGGGGTAACCGAAGGGATTTCCGCAAGTAAAAAAAAAACAAAAAAAGGGGGTTGAGGGGTCAGATGGCAGTAGTTCCTGTATGAGCCAACCAAACGAAAATTATGGAATAACAATTTAAGGTATTTCGAGCGAAGTTTTCTAGAAATCCACCAGTATTTTTTAGTTACAGTCGAGCACGAGATAAAGTAAGACGCAACAACTATCCTTCTCCCCGTTCCCCTATTCTTCCCGCGGAGGTTGCACGTACATAAATCGCGGATACTGCCCTCTGCGGTGCTTGGCTAACTACCACCATTTGTTTGTAGACTCTCTGATTACAAACCTACTAACATTGCTAGAAAATAGTAGTACAATGATTCCAACCAACGTAACAAAAATAGAGAAGGTTTTATATTTAAAATGAGCGTAGTGAGAAAAAACATTTTAGCGATATGAGAATGTAAAATGATAAACACCCAAATATACATATTATAGCACTTTTTTATATATGTTACGCACAGGTAGGTAGGTATGTATGTGTTTGTACAGGTCATCATTACAATTTTCGCGTTAGTCCCGATCGCATCCGAGGTTCTCAATTCGGAGTCTGGGGCCCGTTTGGTACGTCCCATAAGTTTTGGTTTTTGTGGGAGCGACTGCGTTCTGCCCTCCCAACCCTAAGGGGAAAACCTGTCCATCAATCGGTAGGTGTACGGGCTTGCAGATGAGGTTGGATTAGGCCCCGAAGATCTTGGTGGGGCCCAAGCCAACTATACTCTTGATGCCACGTACTAGTCCTTAGAGAAGTAACATTTTGCTCGACACAAGAATTGCACGTGACGACTACGAGTATGGGCGTATGCCAACATGAAGCGTAATTTATGTTACGAGACCAACCAGCCAGTCAGTGTTACCCGGCCAATACTATAAAAGACAAATAGATGTATAAATATTGTAAGATAGTACAAGGTACCTTTTTTTTTTTTTTTTTCGTGCGGAAATCCCTTCGGATACCGCCCCCGCTGGAGAGCGGGGGGTCTCCAGCGGGGGCGGTTATGTCGGGCTTGAACCGACTAAAACCGCACGCCGTCTCGGATCTTAAGACGCCGGGGTGTAAGGTTACCCATAGAGCATATCCCTCGCACCCCGACTGACCCTGGGCCATCTCCGGTTTCGAGATGGCCCCCTTACTTGCTCTCCACTGTGCCATCTGCTAATCAGAGGGACACGTGGAAAGCTTCCGAACAGCCCTCAACAGGGCCGTCCTCGCCTCGGTCGGAGTTGGCCGTAGGCGGCAGCGTCTCGGGGTGTGTGTTGGGTAACCTCCTCGAGTGTCGCTCCGATTCTGATCCCGCTGCAGTCCGGGGGGAACGGAATCGGAGCGGCCGGTACACCCTGGGCGGTGGTCAATGGCTTCCCCTTCTTTATAGGGTTGGCATTGATCGTCGGCCAATGCCCAACGTGGCGGGAACACATCGCTCTCCGTACTTCTC
Source organism: Cybosia mesomella (assembly GCA_946251805.1). Classification (NCBI taxonomy): domain Eukaryota; kingdom Metazoa; phylum Arthropoda; class Insecta; order Lepidoptera; family Erebidae; genus Cybosia; species Cybosia mesomella. The sequence goes on from OX276392.1 coordinate 17,610,522, forward strand.
TGCTTTCAGAGGAGACAGGATGACCGATGCTGTTAGTGGTGAGATGGCCCAGGGTCAGTCGCGGTGCGAGGGATATGCTCTATGGGTAACCTTACACCCCGGCGTCTGAAGACCTGAGACGGCGTGCGGTTTTAGCCGGTTCAAGCCCGACATAACCACCCCCGCTGGCCGGCGGGGGGGTATCCGAAGGGATTTCCGAACGATAAAAAAAAAAAGGCGGCAGCGTCTCTCCCGCCATAGGAGAGAGGCGCTGCCGTCTCCGTTGCCCAGGGTGCACCGCGTGGAGGTCCCCAACCAAGCACCCCCCCCCCAACCAAGCACCCCAGTACAAGGTACCTTCTGTGATAAAGATGAAGTCAAATCTTCATACATAATCTGGGGGCATAGGAGTACCTACTTCTGAAAAGACCGAAGAGAAAACGCTCCGCACGCGCTTGCTTATCAAGCGCAACTACATTCTCAACACAATATGATATCTAATCTTTCAAAAATGAGAAGTAAAATTCCACCAAAATCGTTCAGGTTCGCAAACTTCCCCATAAAGTCTCCACTGCTACAAAATAAATTTGTCCAAAAAACTTTAACTTAAAAGTATAGACACAAATTTCCAATTTAATATAACCTGTCTTTGTTTGTCGTGGGAGTGAAGTTAACCTTTCAGAATGGCTTGTGCAAATAGGGACCAGTGAGCAGTTGACTTAGCTCTTGATCCCCCATGTTGCGAATGCAGCCCGCTCAAGCACCGTTTGTCCTTCAAACACATGCTTCCAAAAATTAGAAACTATATTGCTTTCATATTGAAATTTAAGCCTTTAATTATTTCTATATTAATCGTAATCATTGTAATTCTATTATAAGTTTGGTCTCACAATTGGGAGGTTTACACTATTTAGTAGATATTTAATGAGAACCTATTGATTTCTAGAATACACAGCTACTTAAATTCAAAAGAATATTATTGTATTGGCAGCGTAACTTCGAAATCAGTTATTTATTTATGTTTATTATTATGCGTTTAAACAATTTTGCAATTTAGTAACAGATATCTGCCTACCTGCCGGGTTCATAATTTTCGATTTGAAATAGACACATAAAATAAAAGTAATTTAAGGGTTACTAATATATGTAAATTAGTTGTATCCGTAGATACATTGGAGATATTTAAAATGAACGATTCAGAATTGCAGAAATATTTTTTTTTTTGAATACTTATCAATTCGTCTGTTTATCTGTCTGTTCGCCATGGACGCAAAAACTAATGAATGGATTCTTATGTAGTTTTTCAATTAGTCGGGTCTTAGTCAGACTTAACCTCTGTCGTATGTTTGATTGGAATTGGTTCAGTAGAACCGGGGATACCTACGACCAAAAAACGATAACCAACCTCGAGGAGCCGCGGGCATCAGCTAGTAGGTACTAAATAATAGAAATAGTAGAAAATTAGAAATGATACTATAGGTATATCGAGGGTACGCCGCAATAGCGGTGGTAAGGCCCATCATGGAGGATTGGCTAGAGAGGCGACACCGAAGCCTATCGTACGGACTGACGCAGGTGACCTCCGATAAGGGGAGCTTCGGAGACCACCTGCATCGGATCAGGAAGGAGCCAACGCCTGAGTGCCATCACTGCGACGCGAGCGAGGACTCAGGGCTGCACACGCTGGCGGACTGCCCGGCGTAGGAGGCGCCGCTGTGTGACCTCGTGGCAGCCATCGGGGTGGGAGTCCTCTCACTCGGCAGCATGATTGCGAAGCGCGAGCGCGTGGGCCGCCGCCACCTCCATCAGCGAGCATGTAATGCTCGCGAAGGAGATGGCGGAGCGCGCCCGGGAGAGATTTGAAACTCTCCCGGCCCACCGAGCCCGCAACATGCTCGCCGCGCGTCGCAGGCGACTCGGGCGCCGGCGTTCGCTTGACGACCTCCGTCCTCCATGAGCGCAGGCCAGGGGGTGGCGGGTGAGGCCGCCATTCACCCCAGCAGAAGCTTGCCGGGACGGTGGGGCGACTAGCGCCCCTCCCCCAAACCGGGGCAAGACGGGGACACCGTGGTTCCCAAACCCGAGGGGGCCATCTCGAAACCGGAGATGGCCCAGGGTCAGTCAAGGTGCGAGGGATATGCTCTATGGGCAACCTTACACCCCGGCGTCTGTAGACCCGATACGGCGTGCGGTTTTAGTCGGTTCAAGCCCGACATAACCACCCCCGCTGGCACGCGGGGGGGTATCCGAAGGGATTTCCGCACGATAAAAAAAAAGGTATCGTGATCTCTCTACGACACATTAATATTTATTTTGTGCTGAATTTATCGTAACAAATTCAATTTAGTCGACGACAGACGAAAGTCCTTTATCTATGCACAGAAGGTCCTTTTATTTGATGGGCTCGCAGGGATACTTGTCCCTGTTGAGAATTGGAAATTGTAAAAGTATGGACATCCTCCTGACGTAGACTAACTTAATTTAACGTTTTTTTAGTTGCTAGCCTAAAATTTATTTTTTTAACGAATAACTATAGATAAGACAAATTCTTCATGTCAAACGTGTATCGTTTTGCAGGTTTAGCCTTAACCGGCGATAGATAGTATTCGATACTTAGCTTTAATTACTAGTTTTAGTTTGCTCTTTCAACTAGAAGTTAGAATTTGACACTATCATGTATTGTTTAGTAGTATTATGATTGTTGTATATTATAACTGATTTTCAATAGACTTTGATGGTTCCATTTCTTTTGTACCTAATAGAACGACCAGATTAGTTACATCTTGAAGCGAACGTCAATCAACAGATACTATAGGCCACTATCGAAGATAGGTCTATTTTTTTTGACCTATCTTATCCTTTCGAGGGCTTACCCGGGGTGCTCGGCAATGGATATTTGAGAAGGACAACGTGTGGTTTTAGTCGGACCGATTCCAACACGCCCATCCCATCGTTGGCACCGATGGGGTGAAGCCCATGGGTGTTTCCACACGTAAAAAAAAGTTTCCTTCTTTTGTGTAATTCTTCTGTGTAATGTAAACTTCTACATAATACAGGGATGTCTGAAACAGATGTGAGTGTGGATATTGGTTAAAACATCAGATTCATAGAACACCCACATGATACAATTGTAAGGCATGAAATTTTGTAAAGCACAGTTCGCCAAAAGACTATTGATGTGAAACCTTCCTAATTTCGATATCGAAAATGGTTGAAGGTGCCTTGGGATCCAAACCTTGTTAGGCGTGCCTAAATATTGGAAAACAAATAATACACACTTAAAAACGACCTCAAGCGGCGATAGCCCAGTGGCGTACATAACGAACTGCTGAGACGAGGTCTCGAGTTCGACCCCCAGTCGCCCCGGGCACACACCTCTGACTTTTCGTAGTTATATGGGCATTAATAAATTTTAATTATCGCTCGCTCAATAATGTGCCCGGTAGATGGCAATAGGCTCGCCCCCTATTACATTGGGACCTTAACATAACTGATGAATCGTGGGTGTGTAATACATCTCTGACTACCCCTTCGGGGCTACAGGCGAGAAGTTATGTTTATGTGTTAAAAATGACCATCTAGTCTAACTGAGAACATGGCTCCTGGAAAGTAATCGTATAGTCATAAAGTGTCATTTCAAAAATAAGAAGTAATAATCACGACGCAATCTGATGAAAGTTGTTTCATTATATTAAACTGCCGCAAATATTAAGCATTCTCATTAGTTTATTACGTTGCTTAGTACACATTCATATCAGTATAATATAGGTCAAAGCTTGTATGGGGGATGTGGGTTGGGCGTTTGAAGAAATAAAATAAAAAAATGAATGAAAGATAGATAAATGGTTCCCGCTAATGACACATCAGAATTTCCATAAAGGAGATAAATGTCTTAATTTACTGTTTGGTCTTTGACTTAAGCCCGTCTGATCTAAGCTTGGGTGACGTCAAAAAATAAAGTGGTAACCATTTTCTTTTAAACGGTTCGGAAACCATGTTGTTGACATTCTAGAAAGTTTTAGTACATTTGTGTAATGTGGGCTGTAATACTATAGACCACACTATGAGAGGCAGAGTTTTAAGTATCGAGATACTTAAAAATCTACCTGATACGTAACTTAAATAATAATCACTTATATACGCTGTAACTGAATTAACATGATGATAATTGTTATAAGTTTATTAAGTGGTTAATGAATAAAATTACATAATTTCCTGACTATATCTAAAATCGTATCTCTCACAAACCAACGTTGAATATTCATCACATTTAGATAGCAAAGGCCGATAGACCCACATCAGAAAAACATCAAAAATGCATCAGGCGGAAATATCCGTCGACATTGTAGAAACAATATGGCGTCTCACGCGCTACCCGTCTGGGCTTAACCCGTCATCTGATCTGTTTTTTAAATACTTTCTGCTACTGAACACCTGTATATTGCAAAAGCATAAGGAAATCATTCTTTAACATTTTCTATAGACTTAGATCGGAAAAAGAGAACATCTATCTGACTTGAACCCGTGACCAGTCCCTTACAGGGGGAATACTCTGACCAACTGAGCTATCTAGACACGTCCCAGATATTCGAAATACTCCGATATATTATAAAAGTCTCAGGGTGACGCTGGACCCTGTAACCTCTATTTCAAGCCACTCCAAACCTTTACAATATAAAGTTTGAACATTTACAATCAAAAAGCAAACATGTATAAAATGCGAACAAAAGTAAATATTACATCACGGCTTCTCGTTTACATGGTAGCACAATAATGGAAAATAAAATTAATTTCACGAAAAACATTACTTTAGCCTGAATTCGTTAAGGGTGAACAAATTGCCAAGGCTCGCTCTACGACGTGACAACGACCGTTCAGTCACAGTTAATGAGGGGTCACCACAGACGCGACGCGTCGGGCGCCAACCAACAACTTGTTTGCAACCATATTGTTTGAAATGGCGACCCGTCTGCCCCTCTGAAATATTATCGGCACTTCGCCAACTTTTTAATTATCATCTACGCTCATTTTTTTCTGTAACCTGTGTTTACTAAAATCAAGCCTTGATATAAATTACTGGCTTTGACCCGCGGTTTCGGCTCCGTGATATACTGATCCTGTTGTCGTAATCCACAGGAACCTATTAACGGGATAAAAAATAACTTATATGCTATTCCAGATTATAATACGTCTTTGCGTCAATTTTCATCTAGATCCATTCAGTCTTTCTGCCTCTGCTATCATAATTCAAAGGACCCACCCATACTAACACCTAATGAAGTTAGTATTGTCAATCATGATGCTTCACTTTATAGTAAACCTTATATTATAAGTAGCTTTAGAGACCGTGCACACTGCTAGAATGATAATATTCTGGGAATCTATTCGTATTCTGAAATGCTTTTTCGTTTTAACGTTCGTACATATTCATATATTTTTATAATATTTTGTGTAAGTACATTCGTACTATTCGTATATTATGTTAACATACATTTTATACAAGTGCTATACCTGGGACCAATGCAAAAAGACACAATTATACCAATGTTTGCACTGAGCGGTAGTCAAACCCGAGATCTCTGACATAGCAATCAAATAGTCTACAGCCACGTTACACATCTCTTAAAAATATAAGGTGCTTTATTTTTGTATCATCCAAAAAATATGTTTGAATAAAACCTGAAAGAAACAACTTCATTCAGGATAATAATTAATGGCATTACCATTTTATCCATCCAAACATTTTATTTATTTTTTTGACATCTTTGCAAAATATTGATGTGTACGCAATAATAAATAATTATTTTTAAATCATAAATATCACTACATTTTTTTTTCAATATAACTATTCAACAATAATTTAATTTCGCAGAAGACATTTACAATGTTACAGGAAAAAAGTTTATATTTTTAATCATACAGCAAACGTTTTATTTTCCCTTTTTTGAAAATGTATTCATGTTCCTGCTCTCAATACTCAATATTGTTTCGCGGGGCAGCATACACAATATCATACACCCGCCCACCCGGCGGCGGTGTACTATTCGAAACATTTTCTACGGAACACGTGTGTACGCCCCAATGATTATTACTTCTTATACAGATTTGTATAAGCTGCGCATACTTGTGGCTGGAACTATATTGTGTAAGCGAACGTCTTATTTCATTAAAATTCACTGCATTCGTTTTTAGATCCTATGAACCATTTCTAATTTCTTAAACATTTGACATCTGGAATAAGGACTTGAATTTTGGGTAATTGGCAACCCGCCTGTTGGTAAACTTATATATTAGGAAATAAAGGGTTAACCTAAGTCCCACGTTGCGTCGGGGTCTTAAGATAAGGAAAACACTTGAGTAATAGTCTGAAGCAGGTACTTATCTGTAAATCTTGTACACAATGTGGCGAAAGGGTTGATAAACTAATATTAACAAGCACGTATCACAAACCGCAAGATCATGAAAATTTACCCCGATCCCTCTCGGCATGGCATGGATAACTTCCATGTTTGGCCTCCATACATTATTTATTAGGTTATACCTTGTTTACATCGGTTGCCTTTTGGCAGCCTACCGCAGCTATTACTGACAAATTAATTTCTATTTAGTCTTTACCTATTGATGTAATTGTATTTGCATTAATGCTCCTTTCTGAATTCGTAACGTAAAGCGTTCAACCATGTAATAGGATGCTTGAATGCTTCAATTAATACCTAATACTGTGACTATCAATTGACCGAAAGTACCCAACCATTTTGTCGTTTAAGTAATTACTGAATGTATTGAAATTCACTGCAACTGAAAGTCTATTCATCATCTTATCCACGACTTCATACGCGTTAAATTCGTAATAGATCCAGGTACGTATGTTTATTTCTGCAGTCTCGATACTAACACGTGAGTATTAAGTTATTTTATTTATCGGGCCGGATGAGGTGATGTAGTACACTCGTTTTACATTGACAATTCGTTTGAAATAGATTCTGCCCAATTCTGTCCGATTCCTTTATAAAAAAACGTGATGATAATCTTTATGAAATGTTTATGCATCTCTAATCAACTATCTTTTAAACGTGGGTAACGGTGATGCTCATTACCTTTCAGGTATAGCGTGATGAGTTATAGTCCGGATTTAAACCATGTTTAAGTTCTCCTGAACTTCAAAATTATGTAAAGATCTACCTTGTAATAATACAGTTGTCATAAATAATAGGTTAGACCGATTTTGCTCTACTGCTCCTATCATACCTATAATAGCGCAGTTTCTGACCATGCCCTAGAAGAATGTTCATGTAAAATTTCAGCCAAATCTGTTCAGCGGTTTTCAAGTGATGCTCGGACATCGATAATAAAAAGCAGACAAACAGACAACAAGTTGAATGCCTTAGACGAGCTCAGCCGAATACAAGGGTTTTTCTTTTATTTTATCTTTATTTTTTTTCTTTTATTTTTTTCTTTTTCTTTTTCTTTTTTCTTTATCTTGCAATGGTTCACCCCAGCACGAATCTATTACCGAAAACAGCAACTCGATAGCTCATCTCCTTCATACCCAAAACCGTGACAGAAAATTGGCAACGACGACGTCGACAACAACTCGATAGCAATAGGGCTTTTCTAAAGAAAATCCCTGTCGACGTCGTCGTTGCCAATTTTCTGTCACGGTTTTGGGTATGAAGGAGATGAGCTATCGAGTTGCTGTTTTCGGTAATAGATTCGTGCTGGGGTGAACCATTGCAAGACTCATATCCTTCATACCCAAAACCGTGACAGGAAATTGGCAACGACGACGTCGACGACGACAACTCGATAGCAATAGGGCTTTTCTAAAGAAAATCCCTAAAAACTCTAGAAATCACATTTTCGTCATCGGTATCGGTCCTTGAACACACATCAATTGTTTTTGGAAAAATATTCAATGTACAGTTTTCACTTGGTTATGATTTTATTATATATGTATTGATAAGTATTTTTCTTGATATAATGTTCTTCTGAAAAAAAGTCCAATGTGATTGCAAGTTTTACTCTCAAATTCAAAAGACACATGCCTGATTTCGCCAGTATGGATTTCAATGGTTTCAAAAACTTGATTTGTTTTTTTTTCTCATTTATTGCTTCATTGTATTTTTAGTCTTCGTCTGATATCAAACAAATAATATGATATCATGGGAGTAAATAGGTAACCTTCACCATTCTCACCCTGAAAACGCATCCTTTTTGAAGAGTAAACTAGAAACTGTGTGAAATAATTAGTACCTAGTAGTATATAAATTTACCCTCTAAATCATAATCGTAAGCTGTAGTGTTGTAATTTAGTAGGTCGTATGAAGTTATTAAAGTAACATTTCGTGTTAGTTGTTCTCTCTTGGTGAATTATAATGTTGTTATCGGTCAACGGAGGGGACTTTGAAAGTGACTTCGAAATTGGAGCCGTAAACTTGTTATGCTTCTAAATCAAAAGAACGACTATATAGTTATCAGTAATGGGATAACTTTGAACCAAAAAAAGTAAGTATATTATTATTATTTTTGTAGTAAAAAATAACTGTAACGAGAAATTGGATAGATCAGACCACCTATAAAATATTCACAATTAGTGAATATATCGCCCGATTAACACTAATAACATTAATTAAAAATTAAAAAACCCCAACATAAAAGTACTCATAGGTAAGAGCCACCTCAACCATACCAGCTTTCGAACAAAATAATCTCCATCAAAATCGGTTCATCTGTTCAGAAGCTACGATGTCACACCCAGACAAGTCAAACTTACAACAACCCGTCGTTTTTGCGTCAGGGGTTAAAAAGCGCAAATTTAGAACTGCTTCGTTGTTTTTGTTGGTTAAAATATAAAACATACGCCACCCTTATCCCCTCCCCCATCCATAACTCTCTCTAAATCATGAGTTGAGGTGAAATGGCGAGCGGGTGGGGAGGGAATTTTTTTTAACGTATGGAAACCGCCACGGGCTTTATTTGTGTCAGAATCGAACCGACTAGAACCACTCCGTGTCCTTCCCAAGTGTCCAATGCATAGGAAAATTTAAATAAGGGATGTTTGTCATCAATTCTATAGATAGGTATAATGACAGCATGTGGCTTGATTAATATGTTTAATATCATTTTAATAGCTCATTATTGACTGAATACGTAATTTAGTTAATTAGGATTTTATGATTCAAAACAGTCATCGAATTTATCGGCTTTTATTTAACTTACTCTGTATGTGTGTTTGTATGTATATTAGTTCAGGTCAAATCTTTCAACTGAATTTTGAGGCACTCTCTTCAAGTGATTGACATGAAATTTTGCATACACGTTTAGTTTGGATAAAAATGCATTAATATGGTATTATGGAGCTGGTCAGGCAATGGAGTAGTAAAGTTGCCATAGGAACTCCTAAATTAAACAAGACAATTGTTCTGTCTTGACAAAGTCTCTGGTGTGACGTGGTATTCAGAGTATGATGATGGAGTAGGAAGGTGGCCATAGGTACTCCTAAAAGAAACAAGATAAATTTATTGAGCTTGGGTTGGTTTTGTTTTGGCCAACTTTCTATTGTGACATAATATTCAGGGTCTAATAATGGAGTAGGAATTTGGTTATATGAACTCCTAAGCTAAACAAGATCAACGCATCGAGTTTGGGTTAATTTTTTGGTGTTGACAAACTCTTTAGTGTTATTTTTAAAGTATCGCGGTATAAACTCATACTTTTTATAACGTCTCGAGAACTATCGCTTCATTATTTATCGCGATAGGTCCCGAGACGTTATAAAAAGTAAAACTCTTCGGTGTTACATGGTATTCAGGGTCTGATGATGGAGTAGGAAGGTGGCTATAGGAACTCCTAAACTAAAGGTCCCGAGACGTTATAAAAAGTAAAACTCTTTGGTGTTGCATGGTATTCAGATTCTGATGATGGAGTAGGAAGGTGGCTATAGGAACTCCTAAACTAAACCAGTTAAACTTATCGAGTTTGGGCTTATTTGTTTTGTCTTGACAAACTCTTTGGTGTTACGTGGTATTCAAGGTCTGGTGACGGAGTAGGAAGGTGGCCATAGGAACTTCTAAACTGAACAGAATAAACCTACCGAGTTTTGGCTCATATGTTTTGTCTTGGTAAGCACTCTGGTGCTACATGATGTCCAAGGTCTGAAGATGGATATGGTAGGTGGTCTGGAACAAAACAAGATAGACTAGTTGTATTAAGCTCTTTTGGCTTGTCTTGGTAAGCACTCTGCTGCTACATGACAATTACTAAAACTAAAAAGTTGAGAATACAACAATAACTAAACAAACTTTTTTAAAAACAAGCTTTCCAAAAAAAGATGAGTGGTACTACAACGAAAATAATAATTTTATGCAAGGGCTGTGCTGATTTGAAAAAAGCTTGTAGCGCAATAAGAACTCGGAGAAAAAACTTGCGTGAAAGCTTTTGAAATCAGGGCAACCATTTTTTTTTTTCTACGTGCGGAAATCCCTTTGGATACCTCCCCGCTGGCCAGCGGGGGTGGTTATGTCGTGTCTCGACTAAAACCGCACGGTGTCCTCCCCAAGTGTCCGTTGCCGGGCACCCCGGGTAAGCCCTCGAAAGGATAACCCCAGGGTTGCCGGCGGACTTTGGCCGCCACCGCGGCCTCGCTTGGTGGGGTCGGGTTTTATCCCGCTTCAGTGAGTTGGCAGGCGTGTGTAGGGCACACACGACACGCCTCCGCCACGGCCTGCTTCTGTAAGGACGGCGAGTCGGCCAACTGCGTTCCTCTGGCCCCGATCACGGAGGTCGGTAGTCCCGGGCGTAGATGAGTCTGCGGGGTCCTCGCCGTAGACTGCGAAACTCGGGGGGCAGGGTTCTCTCCCGCTCCCTCTCCACCGTCTCTTTCGCGCGCATTACCTGCTCGCAGAAAGAGGCGGCGGCGTGCCACTTGCTCCTGTCGGAGACCACGGCCCTCACCATGGTCTCCAACGAGAGAACGTCCACGCCCAGGACCGCAACGAGATCTCGGCGTTGACTCGCCCACGCAGGGCACTCCACCAAAGTGTGGAGCGCCGTGTCTTCGCCAGGATCATCGCAGTGCTGGCACTGCGGCGTTGTCTCCCGGTGGATGCGCCAAAGATACTTACCGAAACACCCGTGCCCGGTAACCATCTGGCACATCCGGTAGGAGAGGTCCCCATGGTCACTCTCCAACCACTCCTTCATGATCGGTCTCACCGCCGCAATGGTGGATTCCCCCCACCTTGGGTGCTCAAGTCGCACCCTCCATGTCTCCATGAGTTTCCGATGGAGCTGGGACCGCTGAGCCCTGATTTCTCGGGGCTCCGGCCTATGGCCCCGCTCCAGCGCCTCCTTGCGCCACTGGTACAGCAGCGCAAGGGCTCTCGCTTCCAGGTACCATGGAGGGGTCTTGGCTAGGAGACATGCCGCCTCTACGGAGATCGTGCGATACCCCCTGATGACTCTGACGGCCATCGCTTTTAACGGGCTGTTTAATACAGCCACGTTGCGGGCCGCCAGAGTCTCCGCCCATACGGGGGCCCCGTATAGGGCCATGCTTCACACGATCCCCAGGTACAGTCTCCTAGTGGGGGCGTTGGGTCTCTTAACGTTGGGCATCAGCCGCGATAGCACGGCCGCAGCCCCCCTCAGTTTTGGGACCAGACTTCGGAGATGAGGTCCGAAGTCCCATCGGCTGAAATTAAATGAACGCTTATCGTTAAAAGTTTTCTATTGTCTTAATTATTTTTTATTCGACTTTGATTTTTATTTCCAAATTAATATCCGTGACGGTTATGTATATATATATGACAGCTAATAGTTATAGGAAAATTTTGGAGGTTTAGCAATTATTGCCCTCACCATGGAAACTGATAACAAAAAAAAAAATTAAAAAAAATCCCCACTCGATTAATTCACCTTCCAAACATATAAAACAATATAAAAATCGGTTCATCCTTTTGGGAGCTACGATACCACATACAGGTACACACACAGACACGTCAAACTTATAATAAATCATCCGGTCGGTTTTGCGTCGGGGGACAGACACCACTTCAAAAGCCTTACTTGTGATCCATGTCGATATAAAGATAAAAATAAAATCACTCACAAAGCCTCTTGGTTCTACCCATTGATATTTAAAACAAAGATAGTTTTTAATATTGAGCGGCGTTCAGTTGTTGTTGTGTATTGCCAAGACGTACCCTTTTCTTTTTTCGTGCGGAAATATCTATGGTAACCTACCTGCCGTGCGTGCCAGATAATTACAGGACACGGGTGCTTCGGTAAGTATCTGTGGCGCATCCACCGGGAGACAACGCCGCAGTGCCAGCACTGCAGGGATCCTGGCGAAGACACGGCGCTTCACACGTTGGTGGAGTGCCCAGCGTGGGCGAGTCAACGCCGGGATCTCGTTGCGGTCCTGGGCGTGGACGTTCTCTCGCTGGAGACCATGGTGAGTTCCGCAGTCTGCTACAGAAGTAGGTCAAGACGGAGGCGTGTCGTGTGTGTGCTACACACGCCTGCTAACTTACCGTCGCGGATAAAACCCGACCCCACCAGGCGAGACCGCGCTGGCGGCCAAAGTCCACCGGTAACAATGGGGATAACCCGGGTAAGCCCTCGAAAGGATAACCTTTCGAGGGCTTACCCGGGTTGCCCGGCAATGGACACTTGGGGAGGACACCGTGTGGTTTTAGTCGGTCCGATTCCAACACGCCCACCCTATCGTTGGCACCGTTAGGGTGAAGCCCGTGGGGTTTTCCATACGTTAATAAAACTCCCTCCCTACCCGCCACTGGCCAGTAGGGGTGTATAATGACATGACTTACCTATTTAACATTTTAACAATAGCGTCTGATACAGAACGAGAGAGCTATCTGTAGTGAGTTACACTTGAATTGCTAACGGCAATTGTCTAAACTTATCTGCAATAGTTACTGCACGTTAGTGCTATATCTACATTTTTGTATATCATAGGTTCTACTAGAATTTTTGACAATTGCTCCCCAGTTTTAGATTTACTCTAAGTTTATTGTTATTGTCACAAATTATATATTATTATATGCTACTTGCAAGTTTATACCCCCAAAAGTAATGAACAGTCACACGGCATAACTAGTGCCAACCCTGGAAACTAAACAAGAAAGTAAATGCATTCGCTACGGTACCTGGAAGCGTATGCTACAAAATACTCAATTCTTAACTCAGGAGACTTACTTCCCACAAGCAACAACAGACCACAAGTAATTACTCCAACATTACTGAACAGATGCATTATGAGTTTCGGTTCTACAATATTACTAAATTGGAAGATGTTAATTTCAAGATGAATTCAGGGTGCACAGGGCCCTACCGATACCTTCCGGGCCAAAGTCAACCTCACCTACTAGTCGGTGCACCTGCAAACAAAGGACGAGGCTCTGGCGCAGACTTTTCTCTCGGGGTTGAGAAATCAAACCGCAGTCGCTTTCGTAAAAGTCAACAAACCCATTAAAAAAAAAGCGGACACCAGGAAATTGCTAGAAGGATGACGACTAATTCAACACCCAAACTATCTCCAGAAATTAATTATCGATGTAAATGAATTATATTACACTTTTGCCTAATGATTTCATACTAGTTTTCTATTTTCTAATATAATTATTATTTATATTAATATTAATTATATATATTATAAAGATTTAGATAGGAAAAAGAGAACATCTAGAACGGGACTTGAGTCCGCGACCAGTCCCTTACAGGGGGAATGCTCTGACCAGCTCCGATATATTATATACCTATATGTATTATATAGCGTCGCCTTAAGACGTATATAATATATCGGAGAATTTCGAATATCTGGGACGTGTCTAGATAGCTCAGCTGGCCAGAGCATTCCCCCAGTAAGGAACTGGTCGCGGGTTAAAGTCCCGTTCTAGATGTTCTCTTTTTCCGATCTAAATCTTTAGAAAAAGTAAGCATACAAAATGCTTAAAATTTTTATTGAATTAATTAGGAGGAGTCATTGGTATTGCACACGTCCATAAGCCGCGGTAACCGCTTCCCATCAGGTGGGCCGTGAGCTTGTCTGCCACCTGAGTGGTATAAAAAATAATGAAAAAAAAAAATCAAAAAACAAAAATAAAATGACTGTAAACTTATTCATTGTTTCCGTAGTACGCAAGAATTACGGTAGATGGCTCCAGGGTCGCCTTAAGACGTATATAATATATCGGAGAATTTCGAATATCTGGGAAGTGTCTAGATAGCTCAGCTGGTCAGAGCATTCCCCCTGTAAGGGACTGGTCGCGGGTTCAAGTCCCGTTCTAGATGTTCTCATTTTCCGATCTAAATCTTTAGAAAAAGTAAGCATACAAAATGCTTAAAAATTTAATTTGATTAATTAGGCGGAGTCATCAAAAAACAATGTTTAAAAATTACTGTAAAGTTATTCATTGTTTCCGTAGTTTGCTAGAATGACGGTAGATGGCTCCAGCGTCGCCTTAAGACGTATATAATATATCGGAGAATTCGAATATCTGGGACGTGTCTAGAATTATATATATTATTTCTACTATTCCTATTCTACTAATATTATAAATGTGAAAGTTTGTGAAGATATGTGGATGTTCGTTCGTAATCACGCTCTAACGGTTGAATGACAACGGTTGTTGTGAAATTTGGTACAAGGATAGACTATAGTCCAGAATAACACATAGACTTCTTATCTGTGGAGTAGGTTCCCATGGGAATCGGAAACGAGAATAAAATTCCACGTGGGTGAAGTTAGTAATAGTAAACAGTTAGTATTTAAATAAATCTACCCATACTACACGGTCTATACAAGCTTGCGATATCAGTGCTGCTTCTTTTACTTTGTCACCTGCAAAGAGGTAGGGGAAGTAAAAATGAAGAATGGGAAGAAAACTCTTCAGTACCATGTCAAATTTAGCACAAAATGCTGTAGCAGTACACTGCTACAGCATTTGCTGCACTGCTACTGCTGGTCGAGCCGGCTTATTAATACTCTGAGAATTTTTAAAAGTGTTATTTCATCAGGAGTCAGTCATGCAATTTGCCTTTCTTTTCGGTGAAGCAAAAAATATTTTATTACAGCATGTTTCGTGCGTACTGGTACTAGCTAGAGGAACTATAAAAATTCGATAGCTGAATACAATACCAAAGCAATGTTTCTTTTTCATGCGTATTTATTAAGCAAAGCTCGAACTAAGGCAGCAAACAAGATGCCATTAAATTTATGGCAGAGTAAGTAGAGCGTAAAACTCGTAAAAGTGCCGCATATGTCAATACCTTTTGAAATACGGTAATGGAAATACGAAATAAAACAGAAAGCAAAGTATGATTAGTGAGTGCCATATGTCCCATTGTCACACTTTACTGCCTCGCTCCTGCAATATCCATTTCAATACGATATATATTTCAATTTTCAACTCCACATATACTTTTATGTATCTTTATTGATGTTGTGTCAACTTTGTCTTGCAGGAGAATATATATACATACGATTATTATACGTAAGATTTAGTGATTTTAGAAGATTTAAGTATCAGATAGTAAATAGAACTACACACAAGTTATATGCCTCAGAGAGCACGTTAAGCCTTCCGGTTGCCATACGAACATCTATAGCAGTTTTTACGGGCAGTTAAAGCCCTAAGAAGTCCGACAGAAATTCAATATCACCGATGGGTTGTGAAGACCAGATAGCAGTCACTTCATGAAAAATATCGAAATTCAGCCGCTTTATAGTTAGATCGAAAAAATCGACTCCAACAGGGTTGGGAAAACGCTCGGAGGATGATGATACAAGTTAAGAAGAATTGCAAAACTATTTTTACTAACTATTTTTAACTATTTTTAATGATGGTGGGGTGATAGGTAATATGTTGTGTATCAGTCTATGTATTGCTTTGTGACCCTCTAGACATAAAATGGTGAGCTGATTTTTATAATTCTTTATCTCAATCTTATCTTCTTACACTTAGAACTTAAGACTTCTCACCACCGACAATAGAAATCGATTGTGACAATGGTAATCACCAGACAATATTGTTACCTACATAGGAAAACTTACTGCAAAAAGTTGATGAAGTATGGCAAAAGGGATATCTTTGATTTGGTTTTCAATAATCATCTTTAGGATTTGAAAATACTTATTTTGAAAAGCCATTTAGGATAAATAAAGTTAGTTACAACAGTAGTCACTTAAATTCTTTACAACTAAAAAGTGAAAATTAAAAAAGTGAGTTAAAAATCTGAAATGAAGATGAAATGCCTTCCAGAAATGCCCTCGCATACCCCCCCGCCGGCTAGCGGGGGAGGTTATGTTGGGCTTGAACCGACTAAAACCTCACGCCGTCTCGGGTCTTCAGACGCCGGTGATTTCCCTCACACCCCGATTGGTCCCGGGCCATCTCCGGTTTCGAGATGGTGCGCTCCACCATCTCCTTCTCGAGCATTACTTGCTCGCAGAAGGAGGCGGTGGCGGCCCACGTGCTCGCGCTCCGCACTATTCCTGAAATCATGCTGCTGAGCGAGAGGATTCCCACCCCGATAGCCGCCACGAGGTCAAGGCTCAGCACCTCCCACGCCGGCAGTCTACCAGGGTGTGCAGCCCCGAGTCCTCACTCGCGTCGCACTGATGGCACTCAGACGTTGGCTCCTTCCTGGTCCGATGCAGGTGGTCCCCGAAGCTCCCCTTACCGAAGATCACCTGCGTCAGTCGGTACGAGAGGCTTTCGTGTCGCCTCTCTAGCCAATCCTCCATGATGGACCTTACTGCCACTATTTCGGTGTGCCCAGTGCTTGGTCGCCCAAGTCATCCACTCCACCACGATGTCCTGGCAGAGCTGGAACTGCACGGCCTCGAGGCTTAGGGTACCGTCCCTGCTCCCGCGCCTCTTTTCGCTACTGGTACAGTTGTGAAAGGGCTCTCGCCTCCAGATCCCATAGTGGAGTTCCGGCAAGAAGACTAGCCGCATCGAAGGAGATAGTGTGGTACCCCCGGATGACCCTGTTGGCCATCACCCGCTGCGGAGAGCGCAGCATCCGCATAGGGCTTTCAGGCCTCAGATGAGACTGGATCCCTCAGGTGGCTTGCTCCGAGGCCCATGAAACAACAGGGCCTTGGTTTGATGCAGAGCCACCTCGAGACCCAGCTGCCAGATCCGCTCCACGACTTGGGTAACCACGTTCGTGGCCTTCAGGGTCGCTTCGCGGCACCATCTGCGAGCTCATGCGCATCAAATGTCGAATCTGATGTTACACAGAAGCGGCCCAAGAACCGATCCCTGCGGAACATCGCACGACATCTCACGCCGACCGAGACCGGTCACGGTTGGGTAGATGACGGCTCTCTCTATCAAATATGCCGCGACTATGCGGTGAAGGTAGAGAGGCACTTCGTGATACCCGAGCGCCTCCCTAATGCAACTCCAGGGCAAGGTGTTGAGCGCGTTAGCGATGTCCAAGGACACCGCCAACATCACCTCACCCCGGGCGACTGCATCCTTCGCCAGAGCCCTCACGCGTATGATGGCATCCACGGTGGAGCGCCTCTGACGGAAGCCATATTGGCCAACCGCCAGGTCCGGCCCCACTCTTGAGAGGCGCTCGACGAGGCGCTTCGCAATGACTCTTTCAAAGAGTTTGCACACCTCGTCGAGCTACACTATGGGCCAGTAGGGAGACGAGGAGTCCGCCGGGCGCCCCTCCTTTCGGATGAGAACCAGTTTCCCCGTCTTCCACAATTTCGGAAACTGCCCCGCTCCAAACATGCGCTCAGAAGCCCTCTCAGTCGGGACTCGAGAGCGTCGACTAGAGCTAGGACCTACGCTTGGCCTGGAATGTCGTCGGGTCCCGAGGCGGTGTGTTTGGCTCTGAACCTTCTCACTGCCAGCTCTAGCTCTACCCAAGTGACCTCGGGCACGTCGTCGTCATCCACGTCGGGCGCCATGGGTGACCCGGGCGGAGTTATCTGCGGTGGAACATGTTGCACCGCGCGTACTGGGAACAGGGAGTCAACAACTCCTCCGAGCAGCTCTGGCTGGAGACACCGGGTCAATGGAAGGGCCTTGAGGTGCAGCTTGCCCCTTACCATTAGGTACTTCACATAATACCTATAAAATTGTTGATTTTTTCACTATGAAACCCAAAATATAGCTTAATATACATTCATATTGGAATTAATATTCTACTAATACTTATACTACCAATACTTTATATTACTAATACCCCGGGGTGATTATTCTTATTCAAAAATTAAGTATGAATGGAAGACGGTATAGAAACACTAGACTTACCTTTTGTAGTATTTCACAATGAACAAGCGGGCGAGCTGCAAGTTACAGCGACCGCAAATGTAATTGAATAGGAAATAGGAAATGTCTAGTTATTCCTATCTGAAAGTTCAATCTTTTCACTTGGAAATAACCAATCACTTGTTTATTTTTAATCCCTTCTGTACAACGATTTTTATTTCGAACAGCTTCAAAATGTGTCGACTTTTTTCGTGTTTTTCAATAACGTTGCTGATAGTTCGATATGATTGATGAAAATAGTTTCTGGTGGTGTGCTTGTTTTTAGGATTTGCCGGTATAGCGTCTTAGTACCTCACCAGGAATACCGATGAAGTGTCTACGCTGGAATCAAACTGACTAAAACCACATTGGTAGCTCAATTTCCAGGTGCCGCGCTGTAACCAATAAAGAATTCTTTAGAGACCGTAGTGACCCAATGTCAATTGGTTCCTTGTCAAGCAGCAGGCGACTTCAATGTATTGTTGCGTCGCTACCCTCAGTTTAAAGCGGTACGTGCTAAACGTCTCTGACCGTTGCCTTAAGTTTCTGCTATTATGCAATTACGAACAGGACATAGTCTCTCATTGCTGTTCCTGTATCATAAATGCCGACATATACATAGATACTAGATTAATCAGAGAAAAAAAACAGCTACTCTACAAAACAGTACTAATGTATTCCTTTTTTTTTTACTATGCATCCACTGTAAACATTTGCAGGGGGAGAGGTCGGAAGAGCGTGTGATCACGAGTGCAACCGCAATGGTGGTCGTTCGGCGCTTAGGTAAGATTAAAAGTCCGCTGCAGTTGTTTGCGGTGAGCGAACCTTCAATTCACATGCACTAACGTCCTGTTCGCCATGATTAATACCTCCGCTATACACCTATAAGTAAATGTAGCCTCCCATTTGGTTATATTGCACGGCTATATTTCAAAATTCATATTAATTTATTTGCGGCATGATTATAGAGTGCTTACGCTTTTAGTTTTCAGAGGAGGCTTTATCAATATGTTCCACAATACTGAATCTTCATATAATGAATAAATAACATTACTTACTTAAAAATTCTGGCAAATATGATTGCGATGACAATCTGTGGATTTATTGTTGACACTTATATGCAAGTTATTGACTCATAAAAAGTATCAGATATAAGCACGCTTTTAAGTTTGATTAAATTTAGGGTAGGTAAGTTTAGGATAGAAGCTCTTGGAGAAATGTAAAAAAATATAATATAAATATTAAAAAAAATAACTTTGTTCGTATTCCCCGATATATATGTATCTATATACAATCAAACTTATAATAATCGGCTGAACTCTCTCTGAATATGATATTTTCTTTGATAATACACAATGCGATGAGTATTGATATAAAAGTAACGTGGGTTTAAATGTCTCAAAACAAAGTGATATTTGTTATTGTTGTGGGTAACGAAGAAACAAACAGCCGAAAGTAGGTAGATTGCGGTTTAAGTCGGTTCAAGCCCGACATAACCGCCCCCGCTGGTCGGCGGGGGGGTATCCGAGGGGATTTCCGCACGAAAAAAAAAAAAAGGTAGGTAGAATTTATAATTCATTATTAATGAAAGGATACTGTTTATTGCTATTTGCACTTTATTGAGGTTTCAAAATTTTCGTATTAAAGAACTGCTATGTGTTTCCAAAAAAGTGTATATTACACATTATGATTTAACAACGAAGATATTCAAAAGCTAGCAGTATTTTTAGAATCTCATTCTAAAATTACTGCACAGTTCTATTTAGTGATACCCTACGAAAGCATTCGGTGAACATACTCAAGGTGGTGCTGAGATTTATAGCTGTAGGCTTCAAACCACTAACGACACGGGCGGCGTAACCGTGCGGCGGCGGCACCACGGGGTAACCTCTGACTGATGCTCAACATTTGTTTAGCTACCAATTTACTTTCCAAGACGAATTCCCAAAGAAATCTATCTTAAATCTTGATCTAAACATCACTATTCTCCTGTACTCTTAGTACACGAGATTAATTAGACAAAGAAGCAATGTGTGTGGAATTCAACCGTCCACATTTTTTATTGAATTTTCTCAGTTTGATTCAAAAATCATTGTCGACTGATTTTACATTGACAAATATATTCATAGAGTCTGTGTAAAAAAACCTGACAATTGATAAAATTACAACGTCTATTTCCAATCACTGAAATCTGTTAAACATTTAGTAGACAGAAGCAGACGATAGTCTGTTGTGTCTGCTAACCCTGGAGGGAAAAAAGCATGATTATATGCAGTGTATGTATAACATAGTTTTATATACCGAGTAAACCCATACACGTAACAATTATATCTTTGATATACGAAAATAATACTTGTCCCATTTATGGACGGATTTCATAACACTTATCACAGTGATATTGACGGAAGTTTACGCGAATGTCACACATTGAAATAAAACTATTTTTAACGGATTCTATCGCGATTTCCAATTTTATCGTTGGCGATTACCATCTTTAGTCTCCCCGTGATCATGGCTGCTGAATAGCAACCGAAACGTCGGGATTAATGTAAAATATAACAAACAACAAATAAATCGCGATAGAATCTGTTAAAAATAGTTTTATTTCAACTTAACATAGTGCTAGTTGAGGAAAATTATCTAAGTAAAACCATTGATCCACACACACACAGTCAATTTTGTCAATTTTGGTTAATATAATATTGAAACGAATAAATCAGAAAGATGGAAACAGATAACATTACTTTCTAATAAGTTTTTTTAACTTGACTGCTGCAATACACTTAGCTTCGATTATTATTAATCATCACTCCCGTCACGTGCCAAACCTCTTCATTACCACCGCTTAATACACGATTGTATTGGTATAAAATTGAAGAGTCAGCGTTCACCTCAGACAAAGTTTTCATTAGGAGCGGGCGTAAGTTTGCGGTGAGTGTGCGAGTGGGAACGTTTGGCACGACGCTGATAACACAACAAACAACTTGTTACAAACGTGTTTAGTTTTAGTTATTGCTTCGAGTTCGACGCTTTAACTCATTGGTCTAATAATGAAGAGGGTAGAGACGGGTGTAGTAATTAAGCTCGGTTTGGTTATACCGTTGGAAGAGGCTTTAACTTACGTAATTCGATGTATCTTGTATATTGCGAAAAGTATGATTGCGGTCAGTGGTATTAAAAACATCTAAGTGATTTCTAATTTAATTTTATATGTAAATGTTTATGTTATCAATCAATGTTGGCTAAATAAACTGTTTCTCTTCTTTTGTCCGACGTCATTAGGATTGGGTAATTTCAGATTTAACCATCCTACTCTCAAACTAAGAAGCTCACCTACTTATAATAAATACCATAAAAACTAATTATGTAGGTATAGTTCATAAGCCGTGGTAGCCTGGTGGTATGAATCAGTCGCTGTAGCCTAGTGGTATGGGTAAAGGACTGCTGAGACGAGGTCTCGGGTTCGATCCCAGGTATTACCATGGCACACACCTATGACTTGTCGATGCTTTTCGAAGTTATGTGTGTATTTATCACAGGTTTATAAGTGCCCGGTTAATGGCAATAGGCTCGCCACCTATTACATTGGTACCTAAAACATAAACTGGCGAAACGTGGGTGCTAGCACCTCTGCCTACCCCTTCGGGGATATAGGCGTGAGTTTATGTTATGTTGTTATGTCAAATATTTTTGTAACCATCAAATACCTTAATTTATTCGGTCTGGAATTAACGTCGTGATCTGTGACAGTAAATTAAATATTTTTGAAGGACCTTAAAGTTAGGAAGCCTACTTAGTACTTAGGTCCCTCATTTATTCATTATGATTTCGGCTTTTAATTTCCGTCAGACTTCTACACAAGTCTTCCTTTATAATTTCATCATTTCATGTTATTGACGAGCTGAGATTCCTCCATCAGAATAGGCTCTAATAGCTAGCACTGTTTATTTTCAATGCATCCCAGAACTTCGTAGTGATGAATTTTTACACAAGGCCTCGTCAAAGTGATGCAAGATTGAATTACGTGCGGGCGTGTAGACCGGTATGCGAATGCCGGTCAGTCTAACAAAATTTTGTTTTTATTTTTGTACATTCGTTTGCCGGATGTCAAACAGATCTGTAAACCGAAATCAAATTGGGAAATTTGTGTGGATTGGAATTTGTGTCGGCCAAACGTGAGGTATATTGCGTTTTAGGTGTGCACATAAACCTTGTATTGCGGATATAAATTATATATATATATATATATATAATTATTTATATATAAATATATAAATTGCGGATTTTATGACTGAAACCTTCATAGCTTTTTGACTGGGTTCAAAACAAAATATTGGCACAGAGCGAGTTAGAAGAAGAAGAGCCACAGGTAGAAGAATTTTTAAATGTTATTGATCTTAGTAAAGTATTAGTTATATATAATTTTTAAATGGTTAACAAAAAATTTAGAGCGACTTCAAGAAACACTTGACACTGAAAAGTGAAAAATAACATAATTTCTATACTATTATAAATTGCAAATTAGTTGCGTCTGTACATTGGAGATATTAAAAAAACTTGAGTTATGTAAAATTAACAATGAAGAACGCAAACCTTTTTTTTCATTCTAATCTGTTTATCTGTTTGTTCGCGATGGACGCAAGATCTACTGAATGGATTTTGATTCGGTCTTTTTTATTAGAAAGGTCTTAGTCAGAAATAATATCTGCCTTATGTTTGATTGCAATTGATTAAGTAAAACTGTAGATATGACTAAAATCCGATAACCGGCCTCGCGCAGGCGGAGCCACGAGTATCAGCTAGTATCGAATATATAAATATTGTTACCTAAATCGGCGTCAAGCCAAACACCATAGTTTTTACAAGACTCAATTGTTTAAACTAACCGCTTTCCATCAAGCGGTACTTATGGATATTTGCTATCTTCATGATACAGAAAGAGACAATCTGACATGATATGAGTCAGAGTCAATCCGATAACGAACTGTCTTTAGGTACTTTGTTGCTCCTCAAGCACTCAAGGTTTTAAAAAATAATTGGTTACAGAGTAGATACAGAGTAGATTTGGTCTCAAATGATCATCAAGATTATTTGACATATTGAACCCTATAAAATCATTTACGGACTGAATTTAGACAGTACAATACTTCGACATGTAGCGAACTTCGAAAACACATAGATCGACAAGTCATTGCTTCGACAGACAATTACTAGACAACACACACCTTCGAATTACCACTACTTCGACAGACGATTATTCGACAGACAATACTTAGACAAGATACATCTTCGAATGACAACTAATTCGACAGATTTTTAAAATTATAAGTAAAGTGGGTTAGGTTAGTTTAGAACTGTGACCCCAACAGAGCGCTGGAATTGATGTTTCAATTGATTGGGTACATATTTCATTAGGTAGGGCACATTAAAAAAATT
This sequence comes from Cybosia mesomella, assembly GCA_946251805.1. Lineage (NCBI taxonomy): Eukaryota > Metazoa > Arthropoda > Insecta > Lepidoptera > Erebidae > Cybosia > Cybosia mesomella. The sequence goes on from OX276392.1 coordinate 17,634,236, forward strand.
TAATACATTTCAGAGCAGTATTATTTTGGGAGAATGTTAAAAAAATCTGTCAAACTAGTGGTCATTCGAAGATGTGTCTTGTCTAAGTATTATATGTCGAATAATCACCTGTCGAAGTAGTGGTAAGTCGAAGGTGTGTATAGTCTAATAGTTGTCTGCCGAAGCAATGACTTATCGATATATATGTTTTCGAAGTTCGCTACATGTCGAAATATTGTACTGTCTAAATTCAGCCCGTAACTCCTATAAAAGTGCATCCGACCATAAATAGGTTAAGTAAATGAGATAGTAATAAATCTGAAGCATTTTTCAAATACTACATACAGGAGTATAACACAATCGCAATTTGGAACGATTGTAAAGCCTAAAGGAATTCAGCGCGACACGGAGCGAGCGTACGTCTTCCTGAGTTCCGGAGCTCAGATAAACCGCTTCCCCTTCCTGCCCCTTTGCCTAACATCGTGTAACGGACACTCTACAAAAGACGTAGCCAGTAAAATACACGTCTAATGTGCCACTTTTCACCTCATTGTTGTAAGCAGATGTTGTGTTTATATTTGTATGATTATTGGCTATTTTTATGCTGAAATTTTTTTCTTTCTTCATAAGTATAATGAATGAATGAATGCTACTAATTCCAATCATTTACGCCTTAACGTGCCACTTTTATAATCATGAATGCCATTTTGTAGATACATGATAATGGTTATGTTGGAGTTGAGTGCACTAAAAGAATTTAGCGTCCAACATCAGGCTTACTGCTGGGCAGACGCTGTGCGACATCTGTTCGACCGTTCTGAAACAGAAGTCCTTCTATCCATCCTCACAAATTTTTCAATTGCACATTTTATAATATTAAGTAATATAATCCTCTTCTTCATACAAACAGTATGTACTTCAGCTATTTAATATTTTCTTTTTATTAACCCAGAGAGGAAAGTAAACCACTAAACAAAAAGGAAACTCTACTTAAAGTTCTAGTAAACTTAAACTATTACACAATATGTAACGCGCTTGTATTTTGAATATTGCAAATTATTTCATAAACATCTTTTAAAACGTTTGCTTAGTGTACCGTTTTATTTTCTTATCTCATAGAAATGTTTTGTTGGCTTTGTCTCCTTTGGACAACAAAGCGCGCACATCAGACGTTGGTCGATCTTCGGGGACCGATTTTAAACGAAATACTAGATACCACTCCTGCTTTAACCACTTTTAAAGAATTCTACATTCTAAGTGAGAATATAGAGGTACACATTTTACGCTCCTATTTATTAGTTAGACTAGTCACTATAGTTCTGAATGCAGCCTTAAAAGCGAGTCTAATATCGTTGTCATTATTACCATGCCAAAACAATAAATCGGCTAAAATTCATATTTTAGCCGATTTATTCATGATGATTTATTTATCTCATGGTCAGCTAGATTGTCGTACCATAAAAGGAATATTCACGAGTTGCAAATCTTGTAGACTAAAGAATTAGAAACAAAGGTTTCGTGGCTATCAAGGATTTACGGAGACATCGCAGGTAACACAACACAAAAATATCCTGGCTACGATCTTCTGTAGGAAGGCTTCTTATAGAAGATCATAGCCAGGATATTTACTTAGGGTCACGTTATACCTACCTATAAGCGCGTGGTATTCTAATCCCGTTCCCGCAACCCATGGGATCTAGGGATAAAAGCTATTTCAGATTATAATCTATCCCTGTACCAAATTTTAGCCAGATTCGTTCAGTTTTCAGAACGTAATCGAGTAACAAACACCAAATATCTTCACAAACTTTAATATTTATAAATTTATATAGTAGGATAGGATGATATTGTAAGCTAAATAATGTACGTGACTCAAATTTATCTTTATCTTGAGATATTTACCAGGCCCGAAGGATTACACTTATCATTTTGGGGTTACACTACTTCACACTGTATCGTAAATTCTGGTAAAAACTGTCACGACTTTTGCAAGTTGTGAAACTTTGGCTACTTAAGGCGGCTTTTTACTTTGTCGACAGAAAACTCGCTGAAATTGAATAACATACATCAAATAGCAAATAGTAATTGAATTTCAGTTCGAGAAAACTTAGTGTGGTTTGACAAAGCCACGAGTTTCAAATTAAAAAGTGAGTCACAATTGTGAAAACTGTAATAACTTGTATTGGATTGTTGTGATTTCGAGTTTATATAGTGATAGCTGCGTTTTAAACCAATTTAAAAAGAAAACGTTGGAAATCTCAGTGAAAAGAAAAATCAGCATATATGATTTAGGATTCGACACTAGGTGGGATATCAAAATAATCCGGGACATAATATAACATAACTTATGGCACTTATAACATATATAACATACTAAATTTATGGTGTATTAGAACACTTTTACTTGAAAACGTTTTTTTTCGAAAGAAGAGAAAAAGAAAGAAAAAAACTTTATTTTTCAAATACCGGGTTATCCTGGTACTTATAGTTTTTCTGATAATTAGTAATTTCCCCCGAAAGTCAGTCATAAAATTTACATTTCTATTAATTTCTCTAAATTTCATCATAAAAGGTCCAGCCGTATAATAATTCGCACTAGATGGGTAGCTATCCTCTAAATCATGAGGAAGATAGAATTGGATTAGTTTACCTTCATACCAAAAAGATCGTTAGTTCAATTATATGAAATGGCGTTGGCGAACTTTAAGTCAGATTGGTTTTGGTAGCAACTGTTGCACCAGAATCCAATGTAATCCGCTGTATTACCGTGAATCCAATTTAAAGAATTTGAATATTAATTTTTACCCGTCTGGTTATGTTTTTCGAGGGTATGAATGTATAATTATAATCGCACATTGGTCTGTCAAACCGGTGACATATATTTACCTCGTTTTTACGAGGTTTTATTTAATTTCCTTTGTACAGCTTTCTTTTTAATTTGTAAATGTGGAAGTTTGGATGGATAGATGGATGTTTGTTATTCAACCACGCCAGAACGGCTGAACAGATCTGGCTGAAACTTGCTATAGTCATAGATTATAATCTGGAAAAGGACATAAATTACTTTTATCCCTGGAATAGGTTCCCATGGGTAGTGAGAACGGGATCGAAATTCCACGCGGGCGGAGCCGCGGGTAACAGCTAGTAGTTAATATTCATACTGAATCTGACCCTGCTTCATTTACAAGTAATCATCATCATCATCATCATTTATAATTTAATAGACTATGTCTGCCATGGATCGCAATAAACATGTTTTTATTTTGTTATTAAGTAGATATTACACCAATTTAAACAGGTGACAGAGAAGATACTGGATACATATATTTAGTGAGGACCTATTGCTGGTTCAAGTCTCAATCTAGAAGGTGACTTTCCGATTTAAATCTATAAAGAAGGTAGCATACCAATTGCAACAAGATTATATTCATTGAAATTTATTTCCCGGTTGCATCCAATGCTTACGATTTGGGGCCAGGGGTTGCCTTATTATTTTTTATCCTTCCAACCCCGAGAAGAAATCCTGGGCTATAACATCATCCGTTGTTTAGCAGGTGAGGTTGACTTGGGCCCGATGGTTTTGGCAGGGGAATATACCATTCAATTGAAATATATTTTCTATTGTTAAATGAAACTAACTCATGCTTTTCAAATGACCGTTTGTTTTGTTATTAAATTTGTTTCTCAAGGAACCCTGGCCGTAAAGTGTACTGCCGCTCTCACAAGGTGGGCTAAACGTCTGCTATAAGAAATACGAGAAAAGCTAATGATGCTATTTCCTTCAGCCCCTACCGCAGTGCAGCTACATTCCAAATATAATTTTCAAAGGTGTTCGGCGCCGATAGGTAAGTCATAAATTTAAACTGCGATAGTAATAGGCTAGTGTTGCTTCGGCTTTGATTTAAGGCTAAAGCGAGCTGAAAATGCAGACGATATCCAATTGCGGATTTACTCTGAAGCTATTTATTTTATATGAAAAATGGCCGATGTTTATGAGGCTGGGTGGTCACGTTAATGTTTTTAAAATATAAAACTACTTAGAGTGCGAAAATACAGGTGGTATTTCACTACTGGCCTTCTTAATCTGCTGTTTTGAGGTAGCTTGTAAGAAAGTATGCCTATATGTAGGGTTTTATTATTTAGTAATAACCAAGAGGTGTACAACTCGGAGGAAGGAAGGATGGGGGACAATCTTATACATACTTTAGGCCAACACTTTAAGCCGCTAGAAAGTTTTTTTATTAGCCTCTGACTCGCAACACTCGTCGACACTTGACGAGTTTTAATGAAAGTTGAATTGTCTTTGAACCTAGGAGTCATCACCGGAACTAACGACTTAACGTTTTCTCCGAGTTATGGAGGGGTCTCAATGTGTTAAGAATAGTCACCCATCCTAAGACTGACCTAGCTTGCATTGCTTACCTTTGCAATATGTTTTTCTCATAATTATGTTATCAAATCAATATTCAGAGTTTTCAAACCTACTGCTATTACAATAACTTGCTATGACAATATAGGTATGTGGATAGCTTTTTATGACGAAGTAAACCAAATTTATAATATTAATTTACAAATATGATTTCTAAAAATGTTCAGTTTATTTAGCTAATTTAAATGGACATTTATTAAGTTACTACAATCATATACTTATTGTACTACACATTTTCAATGCGGGTTTGTAACTAATAGTTCAGTAGTAAAGACAAAAATAAGTATGCTTTCGTATTTATATGTAAAGGAACAAACCTGCCCCAGCTAAATTATTAGCGGTAAGTTCTACAACACATTTCTTAAGTGTATACGTTTTACCCTGGCAAAAGGTCTAGTCCCTATAGTTTGGATGGCTCTAACCTCTAATACAGTGCCTTTAGGATGGGCGTAAGTGGTGTTTTGCACAGCAAACAAATACTCCGTGAAATTAACTGCGCCGCGCCCAGAACGTTTCAGACGCCTGGATTTTATTTTCCAAAGATATAAAGCTGCTGGAAAAAGTAATATTTTAATTTATCTTTTGAACCGTATTTTAACCGTATCTTTTTAAGCGTATGTAGAGTAAGTTTTTAGAACTCGCCAAATTTGTTTTCATTTGTTAGTCAGTCTTTTAGATTATATTAAAGCGCACGTCGTGTATTTCAACTTTTGTTAACGAAACTCTGTCCACAAGTTCTAAAAATTTAGAATATTTTTAGTCACTTACATACTGATGGACCCCAACAGTGAAGATTTCTGCTGACCAAATTATATACTGTAAATTTAACAAATGACCTGCAAGGGCAAGAGTGGTGACTCTTCTTGGTTACGAAAAATACCACCGCTATAGAAAGGTTACACTGATGGTCTAATGGTGGCAGGCTCAGCAGTCTGTTACTTAATTAACAGGCTAGAGCAGGCCAAACTTTTCTCTATGCACGGGCTAGAGTTAGTAAGTTAGTAACTTACTTTCCTCCAAGAAAGTTACTGTCGCCGCGGACTTCTCCTAGAGAAAGATTTAAGGAAATAGCTAATTAACCCGTGGCATCCCAATTCACTTAAATTTACATTATGTTGATAAAGCAAAACGTTCATCATAACCACAACAAAGGCAACATGCATTCAATGAACAGTTGAAATAGGACAAAAATTAAGTCATTTCTGCTTTACCAAGTACTTATCTGATTTTCCAATTAACACTATGAACAATTAAACATCATCCTGGGTAAATATAAATCAATGGATAGAGTTAATAAGAATAATAATTTTTAAATATATATTTTTTTTATTTTTGTAGTGTAGAATGTATTTAAAAATGTAACTTATATGTATTTTAAACTTAATAAAGGAAATTATAATAATAATCTTTATTTAACTTCTCAAATTTACATTAAAATAGTTACATTGCACCTATTCCTTTTAATATGGAACAGTTTCAAAAAGTGATGGAACGTACATACAGCACGTGCTACAGGAGTCTCAAGAAAAACAGTTTCTACTATAATTAGGGAAAAAGAGCCTTTCTCAATGGAGCCATCTACTAGTGCCGGACCTACTTTCAGAAGCCCAAAAAAGGGAGACGTAAAGTAATTTATCGCGTAAAATTAGATGATTTCCACTATCAAGTTATACGCCGAAAAGTATACGACTTTCATACAGTCGAAAAACAAGTACCTACTGTGAAATCATTATTAAGTGTATTAAACCGAGACATACATTTTACCTGTGGACGATGGAGACATTAAGAAAAATATTAGGAGAGCTAGGATTTAAATTTTAAAAAACTGAATCAAATAGACAAATTTTAGCACAAAAAGATGATGTACGATTACTAAGAATAAACTTTTTACGAAAAATGAAGGAATATAGGAATGAAGGGATACGGAGATAATACGTATGTTCACACGACTCATACGAAAGAGATGACATGGACAGCTTAAAGTGGAAAAGGACTAAAAAAGTCCATTTCTAAAGGGCAAAGATTAATAATAGTTCACGCCGGGGCACGGTGGCTCAAATGGCTTCGTCTCTGGCGCTTTGTTAATTTATAAATCGAATCAAACTACAGGAGATTATCATCATGAGATGAATACCGAGAATTATGAAAAGTGGATAAAAAACAGCTAATTTCTAATCTTCCACCACACTCCGTAGTTGTAATCGATAATGCAGTATATATCATAATACTCTCAGAGAAAAACCAACGAACTCCAATTCAAGAAAAGGTGAAATGTTGCATTTCTCAGTGGCTCATCAATAAAAATATTGTATTTAATCAACGCGCGCTGAAACCCGAACTGAATGAAATTATAAAAAAACACAACAGTGACTCTGTGTAGTACTCAATCGACTCCATAATGGAGGAACATGGTCACAAAGTATTGAGATTACCACCTTATCATCCCGATTTTTACCCAATTGAGAACATTTGGGCTCAAGTCAAGGGTTACATAAGTAAGCACAACGTCAACATGAACGTCACTCAAATAATCCAGCTATTAAATGAAAAATTTTCTTCAATTGATATTGAAACCTAGCGTCGTGTGGTTGATCATGCCGTTAAGGGCGAAGACGAGTTTCTCACGTTTGAGGAATTAATTGATGATCGAATGAACCAATTCATCATCAACACTGGTGATTCGTCATCATCCTCATCATCTTCAGATGATGGTAATAATGATAACGACGATAATGGAATCGAACGAGTAAATCCGCTGAATTAAAAAACAATTGCTGTTCTATTTTTAGTCTGCACCTCAAAAAAGCAACGGAAATGAGCACCATATTTTTTTATATATTTTAAGATACCCAGTTTATGAGTCTACATTTTGTAAAAATTGTTTCATTAAAATAATAATGTCAGACTAAAATATTGGTACTTTTTATTTGCTAGCAAGTGTACACCCACAGATTACCTAATAGTTGGTACACCTACTATGAGCGAGATAGCACTACTCTGTGGATTTATTGAATTATAATCTTAACGTAACGCAATAAAGTCTGTATTTCAACAGCGTTCGCAATCGTAATCAATCGGCTTTCACTTGCTCTTTTCTGCGTTGACGAATTTTGTCGATGCTACTTATAAACGTGGTACATCTATATCTATTTTGTAACTTTAGTCAAAATAAACGTTAACTTGTTGCTTACATGTGAATATGTTTGTATATCAAAATTAATATGTCAGAGAAAGGATGACCTCATCAGCATTATTCGTGATGATTGCGGGTTTTAGTGGGCGCTTTCATGAGAAATGCGAGAACACCGTTGACCATTTTGTACAATTTATTATAACAATAGTGAAACGCAAAATTACGATGAACATAATATATCTCGAGCAGTAGGTTCAAAGCCATGTTTTCCCTACCATTTATTAAAACTTGTAGAAGTCACAGTCGTAGGGTAGGTCGTAGGGAGGGTAGCGGGATCCGAGGCACGGTGCACCACTGGCCGACCGCAGGTAGATGGGGGAACAAGTAGTATGTTAGCCACATGTATAAAAGGCTGCCTCGCCAACTGTCGAAAAATCTCGGGATGCCCCATCGTGCCGGTTGGCGATCGGAAGAGAGGGCCCGATGGACATTCCCGGGGGGGGGGGGGGCTCGGGCATCCCCGCAGTCTCCAGTCTAGTTTCCCAATGGTGCCGTCCATCCAGAGTGTGCCTGCGGGTTACCGACGTGGAACCTCACTTCACTGCTATTCTCTCACCTATTCTTCACACATCACATCCATGACAAGGAACAAAAAGTGCAAAGTTCGACAGCGGCTGCACTCCCAGTCTCTCAAAGTGCAGCTCACGAATCTCCGAGGTCTGCACTCAAATCTCGTAGCAGTCGACCACAACCTCGAGACTGAGAAACCTGCACTCTTGTTCCTTTCGGAGACAAAGATCGGATGTCCAGCAGACGTGTCATACCTTCAATACCCAGGGTTCACCACGGAGCACAACTTTAAACCACAAGCGGGCGTGTGTGCATACGCCCGGGACGACGTTTGCTATCAGCGTCTCCAAGACCTTGATGATCCCAGGTTCTCGGCACTTTGGGTGTTGGTCGATACTGGTATTGACGAAATTGTTTATGCCTGTGTCTATCGTTCGCATGGCGGAGACCAGGAGACAATCAACCTCACACGATGCCTCAGTGAGTCGGCAGACATAGCTCAACAGCGGTACCCTTCAGCCCAGTTGGTTTTACTGGGGGACTTCAATGCCCACCACAGGGGGTGGCTTTTCCCATGCCAGGCAACCGATCATGCTGGGAGAGAGACTCGAAAGCTTTCGTTAGTGTTAAATCTCACCCAATTGGTCCAGGGGGCAACGAGGGTACCGGATATTGAGACGCACACAGCCAATTGCTTGGACCTTCTGCTGACAACTGATCCAGACCGCTACTCGGTGTCGATTTCTTCACCACTGGGTAGTTCCGACCACTGTCTGGTGAAGTCTGTATCCGTCTACTCCCCGACCGACACTAGTCCCAGGGGCTCCCGTCGGGTTTGTCGATACAGGTCAGCAGATTAGGATGAGATGCGATCCTTCTTCGCATCTTACCCTTGGCAGCCTGTATGCTTCTCTTCTTCTGATCCATCCGTCTGCGCGGACGCCGTGGTGGATGTTTTGCGTCAGGGAATGGAGTATTACATTCCGTTTTCTGACGTAGACATGTCTGGCGGGGCTCGACCATGGCTTGGGCCGAGTGCGGTCGTGTCGAAGCACTCAAGCATGCGGCTTACTTGGCTTGGGTCGATGCTCGCAACCGCGGGGCGGAGGACGTATCTCAGAGGAAGAGAGCCTTCAACAGGGCTGCCAAGTTTAGCAAGAAGACTTTGCGAAAGGCATGCTTTGACCATATTGGCCGTATTGGAAACAAACTTGCAATGTATCCAGCAGGCAGTAAAGCGTTTTGGGCCCTAGCAAAGTCGGAACTGCGGAAGCCTGACGGGACACTGGCCCACTCCGCTGAGGAAAAGGCAAATTTATTTGCTTCACTTTTTGCGGAGTCTTCGCGTCTAGATGCCGGAACAACGAAGCCTCCTGCTCCTCCTGTCGGATGTGGGATGCGCATGGTAGATATCAGCATCCGACAGAGAGATGTACGTAGGGTGCTAAATAATCTGGACGTGAATAAGGCCAGTGGACCTGATGAGATACCAGCAATAGTGCTCAGGACTTGTGCACCTGAGTTGTCTCCTATTTTGACACGCCTGTTCCGTCTCTCATATGAGACCAGTAAAGTGCCGAAGGCTTGGAAGGAAGCCAACGTGCAACCTGTACCCAAAAAGGGCAGTCGGGTGGATCCTGTCAATTACAGACCAATTTCGGTAACGTCCATACTCTGTAAGACTATGGAACGTGTACTGAACAAAAAGCTCCTAGCATACCTCGAAATGAACGATCTCATCAATGATCGGCAATATGGCTTTCGCCGAAACCGTTCCACTGGGGACCTTCTTGTGTATGCCACCCACATTTGGAGTGAGGCCACCGAGAGGCACGGAGAGGCACTTGCCGTTTCTCTCGACATCTCGAAGGCTTTTGACAGGGTCTGGCACGATAGCCTAATTGGGAAGCTTCCGTCCTTCGGCCTACCCGCTGGCTTATGTGTTTGGATCACTGACTTCCTGAGGAATCGGTCCATCCGGGTGTTCGTTGACGGCTGCACATCTGACCGATTAGCGATCAACGCTGGGGTCCCTCAGGGGTCGGTACTCTCGGCTACATTATTCTTTCTGCACATTAACGACCTGCTCAAGGCCGGTACTTTTGGGTACGCAGACAGCACAGTAGTCGAGAGTTACGAGTCCAACCCCCGAGCCAGCGTGGGACAGATCCGATCTCTCCGAGAGGCTAAGTTTGAGCGTTTGAATTTCTCCTTGAAGGCGGTCTCCGATTGGGGTGATGCTAACTTGGTCAAGTTAAACGCTACCAAGACCCAGGCGTGTCTTTTCTCTGCCAAGCGAAGTCATTTTCAGCCAAACCCCACATTCCGCAATGCATCCGTGCCGATAACCGACTGCCTCGAGCTTCTTGGCGTTACTCTGACGTCCAACCTCATTTTGGGTCTTACATTGAGGCTTAAGCTAAAGTGGCTGCTAAAAAGATGGGTATTCTGTCGAAGGTGCGACGGTACTTCACACCGGAACAGTTACTCAACTTGTATCAAACGCAGGTTCGATCCTGCATGGAGTACTGCTCGTACCTGTGTGATGGCATGTGGATGAATACCACCTGGAAGCGCTTGAGACAATAGAGAGACGGGCCAAGAGGCTCATTAATAACGATGCACTCGTCGAGAAAAGGCTTCAGAGCCTTGAACATCGACGCAAAGTTGCAGGCCTATCGGTTTAGTGTGCGCTGGAATTGCACAATCTTGATACCTCCAAGCCCTTTCCACCAAAGAACGACCAGACGCACAGCGACACGCCACCGCTACATGGTGGATATTCCACTCAGACGCACGAAATGTTTCGGCGACACATTTATTATGCGGAGCTAAGGAGTGGAATTGCCTGCCTGAGTCTGTGTTTCCGGAAAGTTATAACCTCGGAATCTTCAAGTCTCGAGTGAATAGGTTCCTTCTAGCTAAAAGGGGTTCCATCGTAGACCACATCGTCACTTACGACCAGGTGAGATAGAGGTCAAACGTGAGCCTTAAAAATTCTTAAAAAAAGCTTACAGATTGATTCTTAAATAAAAAGTCGTCCAACTCGATCAACTGTTCTCATCAATCATTCCACTCTTCTAATATTAAGAACAATGGCGGTTGACTCTATTCGAAAGGAGGAATAGGCCCACCTATTTACTCGAAATATGTCATACAAATTGATTTAAAATCGTTGGATACAATATTAAGATGTAGTAAATTTACAGTGAATAAGGATTAAACAAAGTACTTTCATAATAAATAAACAGTCAATAAATTAATTACTTTATCAAATAGGATATAAATCAATTAGAAAGATTGAGATTGAAACATTAGAATATGATAAATCATATTAAATTGAATTAAAAGTTACAAGTATTCATAATCGCTTTCACATTGAGTTTTACAGTAAGCAATCAACTTGAATCGAAGTGTTCTCACCGCCAAATATTTTACGCAGATTGAATTTACATCTGTCTGCAAAATTACACAAATAATAGAATGATTCTTTCTGATACATATTACAAAAATGTTGTTGCTTTACAGACATACGCAAGTGAAATCTTTTTAAATATATGAATTACGATAAGCCTATCAATAGCAATAGCAATTTAAATTTAATCCATCCAGATCCATAAAGTTCAATAAACTTTTTTTAGCAACAGTCGCGCAGTGAATCATGTGACCGATGAAATAAATTAAACCTCTCAGGATTGCTCTTTCTTCGGGCTTAATTAACTTTTCACCAGCAATTTTCAAAAAAGTTGCAGGAAAGAAAATTATAAACTTATACAGTCTTCTGAGGTAATATTAACCAGTTAATACATAACATAGACTGCCAAACACATAACCTTTTACAAGTCACACAATCTTGTAATATTACCTCTGACCATATCCAATTTCACAAATTAGATTTCAGATTATAATTACTATGATTTAGTTACAAAAACTTCAGGAAAAATTGCTAACATGTCCAAAAATGATATATAAAATAAAATGTGTTATAATATTGCACCTGGTTGGTAATTTTGACATGGGTCGGATTGCATACATCACCTTGACAGGTCGAGTAAATTTCTGTCGCATGCTTGAATAAATAATCACGTCGTTTATGTCACAAGAATCCATTGAACACACGGATAGGCTTATGAATATTCATGTTATATTACCATCTTTAACATTACACTGCCATGTTGGGAAAGTTTTCCTATGAATTTTGTATGATGATGATGATATTTAGTTGAGGAAATGGCCAAATTATCGTTTTGTCACCTGTATTTTGGTACCTATAATAATATAATAAATTTAATAATGATTTCTATCCAAACTCATAAAAGGGACGATCTCCGACCCCTCCTAGAATCGAGCTGTGAAAAAGTATCCTGAGGAGAATTCCGCTGTAAGCCCTATCCCTGGGCAGAGTCCGCGTTCCTTCCCCAGTTCGTATATTAAAGATAAATAACCCCGTGTAAAAGTCCCCAAAATAATCTAAATAAAAGTACTTGATTTAAATAAATAACATATTTCCTTGAAATGTTATAATGTGTTATAATTTCATCGTCAAAAGAAGCTGTGAGGTCAGACCCCAGACGTCACAGATTTTGGTGGAGCGCCGGTTTCCACAGGTCTTGGTGAACGCGCTAATTGGAAGCGCTAGCATTCTGCAGTATCCACAGGTTTGGTGGAAACGCCGTTCTGCAGTTTGCAGTGGATTGATCGATCCCGTACCTTAAGAAGGAAGACGTCGTGTGACATTGGAGCGACGCACTGATCAGATAACGAGTTTTCACTTTTATTAATATATATATAGCTGCTCGTGCTGATTCACTGACTCACTCATAGATCACCTCTCCTGAACAATTTTGTATGAAAATTTTTTTTTTCACTGATGGTTTCGTATAGAGGATAAAAATTCATTCGGAGGAAAAATATGGAGAGAGCTGATGATTGAGGATTTCGGAGACGGGTGAAGAGCACGCTTAAGGTATTGAAGATAGGTTGGGGGTGCTTGAGCAAATGTCACTCGAAACGTCATTCAATTGCCAGTGACCTGAAAAAAAATTCAAAATGGCGAAAAAAAAAAGGCCGCCATACAAATTTCGTCGGTGTCCATCTCGGAGAGTATAAAAGATGGAAGAGTAGTTTCTTCGCAAAAGACGATCAGGATACAAAGGTATACTCGATGAATAGAAAAAAAAATCAAGATGGCGGAATTTATTTTTTCTATAGAAAATGTATGGCGAATATTGAATAGACTATAAGTTTTGAACTATGCAAGACTTTGATTTATGGTTTCTTTTTAAAATGTTTTTGTGGAACGACTCTTAGTCAGAAATATGTAGATAGATGATGATCGAGGGTTTGGAAGATGGGTGAGGAGCACGGCCAGGGTATTAAACATAGGTGAGGGCTGCTCAAACTAAAACTACTTGGAATCTCATCCAATTGGTAGTGAGCTGAAAAAAAAATCAAAATGGAGAAAAAAGATGGCCGCCATACAAATTTCGTCGGTGTCTATCTCGAAGAGTGTAAAAGATAGAAGAGTGGTTTCTTAGCAAAAGATGATCAGGACCTGAAGGTCTACTCAATGAACAGAAACAAAATTCAAGATGGCGGAATTTATTTTTCCATACAAAATATATGGAGAATATTGAATAGACTACAAGTTTTGAACTATGCAAGACTTTGATTTATGGTTTCTTTTTAAAATGTTTTTGTGGAAGGACTCTTAGCCGCTCAGCCGGCTAAGAGTCCAAAACACTTAACGGCGCACGCATGACGTCAGCGCACCCGCACGTGTCGCCAGCCGGGGCCAAACAATTTTTTTGTTGTCGTTTGAAGTGCTGTGCGACAGCGAAGTGTTATTTTTTGTAATGGATACGAGTCATTCTTTCAATTCTGATAAGAATCTTTGTTTATAATTATCGTTTGCTTTATTATAAGCGACTGTAAACAGAGACGATAGTTAAAAACATTAATATGCCAACTTTAGGTGTTTATTTCAATATGTAACTTGATAAACTAGTGTATTTTATCATTTTAAATAGTCTATAGGTTCTAACTACATACAACAAAATTTTAAAAAAGATGTGTATAGTACAAAAATATTTATTTACAAGCTTATGACTAAGACGAATAATATTCAAATATTAATTATTATATTATTTTTTTTTTTTTTTATCGAATCGACTAGTGGTGTGCTGTGTGTTAATTTTTTTGGACGAAGTGATGTGTATTTAGTCGATTAGAATGACGAAAACCGATACTAATTCACGTGTTAAAAAGAAATAAACATATTATTACGATGTGCAGTGCAATTACGGGACTGGCATTCCACAGAATGCTTTGTCCGCTGAGCGGTACGGGACTGGCATTCCACAGAATGCTTTGTCCGCTGAGCGGTTAGTCAGAAATATGTAGATAGATGATGATCGAGGGTTTGGAAGATGGGTGAGGAGCACGGCCAGGGTATTAAACATAGGTGAGGGCTGCTCAAACAAGAAATACTTGGAACCTCATCCAATTGGCAGTGAGCTGAAAAAAACTTCAAAATGGAGAAAAGAAGATGGCCGCCATACAAATTTCGTCGGTGTCTATCTCGGAGAGTATAAAAGATAGAAGAGTGGTTTCTTAGCAAAAGATGATCAGGACCTGAAGGTCTACTCAATGAACAGAAACAAAATTTAAGATGGCGGAATTTATTTTTCCATACAAAATATTTGGAGAATATTGAAGTGACTGCAAGTTGGGAACTATGTAAGACTTTGATATGATTCCTTTTCAGAATGTTTTTATGGGAGAACTCTCAGTCAGAAATATGGAGATAGATGATGATCGAGGGTTTGGAAGATGGGTGAGGAGCATGGCCAGGGTATTAAAGATAGGTGAGGGCTGCTCAAACAAAAAATACTCGGAACCGCATCCAATTGGCAGGGAGATGAAAATAAATCCAAAATGGCGGATACAAGATGGCGTCAACACAAATGTCATGGGTGTCTCTCTCAGAAAGTATTAAAGATGGATGAATTGTGTTTCGGTTCACCTCTGCTGTAATTTTTTTTCCCTGATGCTTTCGTATAAAACACGAAAATTCATTCGGAGGAAAAATATGGCGGGAGCTGATGATTGAGGATTTTGGAGACGGGTGAAGAGCACGGCCAAGGTATTGAAGAGAGGTAGGGGGTGCTCAAATAAAAACCACTCGGAATCTCATCCAATTGCCAGTGAGCTAGAAATATAACCAAAATGGCAGACTCGATTACCACTCACTCACTGACACAATTGTTCTCCTAGAAGGAGTAGGTAATGGATAAAGGATATGGATATGAAAGGATGGATATGAAAGGATATGGATGATGTATGGGAAAAATGTAGAGAGAGCTGAGGTGACTATGGGAAAAATCCGAAATGTCAAAAAATTCAAGATGGCGACCAACATGGTGGTCGTTTCTTCGCCATCTTTGATGACATGGCAACATGGGTGTCATTTTTGATTAAATCGAGGCTTCTGAATTTGAATTTTTGAAAAAAAAAAGTTGAAAAATCCAAGATGGCGGATCGATTTTTTTATTTGAAATAAATAAACAAAATAGAGCGCTACACATAACACTCGCGAGCTGCTTGCAGCCCGCGCACCGCGCAAAATGCTAGTTATATATCTTATTGCTACCACAAAATAGCTGAGACAAAGAAGTTTAGCGGCACTGACGGTGTCTCATTCCAAAATTTTATAAGAGATTTTAATGTCATATTCGCCATAAATAAGTTCATGATAGCTGACAAAGCCACAATATTAGCTGCCTACCTCGAGGGTGCAGCTTTACATTTCTATAAATCTATTTTTAACGAAGAATTAACCTTCGAACAAGTTTGCTCACAATTGGAAGAGGAATCCCCTTCCCATGGCGATGATTTAGAGTTGTTTTATTCAGCATATCAAGCCAAAGAGGAAAATACGATTAACTATTGGTATAGATTATGCAACTTGGCTGACAAAGCTAAGGTTACCGATGACAAAAAAATAATAAATAGATTCCTGAAATCAATGTCTCCAAGATTTCGAAATTTCTTAGCGGCAAGGGCGTACAATTATAAAAAAGAACTTCGTGACGCTCTGTTGCAATTAGCAGAAGTACAACCCGATATACAGGGAGGAAGAATGCAAAACTTACCTACAAATCCTCCCCAGGGATATACCCGTCAAGTCGGATTTCGTAACCGTTACGGGAATAGAGGAGACGCGACATCTTACGATGCACGTCAGGCTCCATCATCGTCAAGTCCACGAGATGACGGGGACAATTTCCCCACTCCGAGATACAACCTAAGACCTCGGAATGTTGATAATACTAATGTTTTCCCCAGTAACCCGAATTCATCGGGATCTAACTGACAGTATACTCCAACTCTTCGAGCCAGCAGTTTTTCCGGACTCGGGAGGAGAATGTAATAAGCATGGAGCATACCAAGTCTGCGAGTGCAGATCAGCTTCACGGCGAAAACAAATTTTCGGGTCACTTTTCACCGTTTGTTAAAATTACATTTAATAATTCCGACATCAAAGCGTTACTTGATACTGGAGCAACCGTGAATGCTATGAGCGAAGTTTTAGCTAGAATTTACAAATAAAACCGTCAACATCGTTAACGCACATCAAAAGCATGGGTCTACGGCAACTATCTGTGGTGAAGTCGACGTGAACATAATTGTAGCGAACATTTTAGTTAGAGTGAAGTTCATTGTAATAAATGACATTGAATTAGATTTAGTCTTAGGTCAATCGTTCATGTTTGCTAATGCTGTATCAATTGATTTCAGAAAAAACTGTTTATGTATAAAAGGCTTCAAAGTAAATTGGACGCGCAGATACGACAATAAAACCGTGAGTAAGGTTTCAAATTGCACAACGTTAAATATTATAAACACAAATAATATGTTGTTTAATTATAAAGCAATAAATGAAACCAATGATGATTACCTCAACCGTATCCAAGAAATTAATCAATGGGGGCATCCCAGCGAACAAAAGGAGTTGTTTGGTGAGAGCAGTACAAGACTGCGAGGATGGAGTTGTATTCGACAATGGAAGCATGGGCGGATGCGAATTGACAGATGATATTCCTGCACATACAGCTCCGTACAGGTCAGCTGCGAAACAATCAGACATGGTGAAGGATCCAATACAAGATGTGGATTTCGACATCGTACATTGTTCCGGCAAGAGTAATATTGTTGCCGATTACCTAAGTCATAATCCTTTAAAGACAGAGGACGAGGATGTGAATACACCAGTAACGGATGACATAGAGATGTATAGCATCAGCATCATGATCACTATGGTAGTGAAACAGTGCGCAGACCTTTTCTGTAGACAACTAAGAAATGTTTTAACAAATAATAATATAACAAACTACAAAGGATTTTATTAAGAAATAACATATTAGGAAAGGAAGTGCTAAGAAATGGTCTAAGAAAAAATGTAGTTGTGCTGCCGAGAGAACTATTGAAGACCACTCTCGAAGAACTGCATGATCATCCATGGTCTGGAGGGCACTTCGGAATCGCAAAGACGTTGTCAAAATTCAGGAATCGATTTTTTTTCCCAAAGCTGAAAAAGAAATTGAGAAATATATTGGAAGTTGCCTAACGTGACAACAAAGAAAGAAATTTAGACAGCGAGCCCAGAGGGTAGAGACATCCGATGACCACGGAAGGGTTATTAGAAAGAGTGGGCATTGACATTGTCGGACCATTTACTAAATCCAATAGAGGAAATAAATATATTTTAGTAGCTATTGAATATATGTCCAAATATGTTATTAGTAAACCTTTACCCAGGGTTACAGCTCAAGAAGTATGCGAGTTCGTTACCGATGAAATTATATGCAGACTAGGAGGTGTAAAGAATATTATTACTGACAGAGGGTCGGTGTTTACGTCAAACTTACTCAAGGAAACAGCTGACTTCTTCGGGTTCAAATTACGTCACACCACAGCATTCAAGGCGTCATCAAATGGCCTTTGTGAGAATTTCAATGCTATACTAACACAGATGCTATCCATGTACGTGTCGACAGATCAGAAGAATTGGTAGAAGTCAATGAAGAGATTACAAACGAGTCATACACGTCGAGACATACAAGAGCAAATTATCTCGTACAACGAGCGAAAGTGAATATTAGAAATGCACAAAAGAGGTAGAAAGCTTACTGCGACAAGAAGGTAAAATACGTAGTATACCAACCAGGTCAATTAGTTCATTAGAACTAATTGACCTGGTTGGTATACTACGTATTTTCCTCTTTTGTGCATTTCTAATATTCACTTTCGCTCGTTGTACGAGATAATTTGCTTTCGGACAAACATTAAAACGTGTCGACAAGAGATACCAATTTAATTTGTTTGGACAGGCGAGCTGTGGTCAGGTTTCTTTTATACTGGGTTTTTGCCCGGCCAAGAATGAAGCAATCTTTTTATTCGTGTTTTTCAGTATTTATTACAGTTTAATTGCTATAACTTATAAAGATTGCGTCGTTTTTCCCATTGTAAGGGACAGCCCGCATTCATTTTTTTTTGTGTCCCGGTTTAATATACCTAGGGCCTTTAGCTTAGTTAGGTGCTGCCGCATGAGGTCCCGTGGGCGTAGCTGATGTAGTGTTCGGACTCCTTCGAACACTACAGTTAATTCCCTGGCCATCATGCGTCAGCGATATAAAAATAAAACTGTTGTAATCATTTAAATTTGAATTGAGAAGTTAGGAAAAAACAAAGGAGCCTGGACAGTTCAAGTTGCAACGGGATCCTGAGGACCCGTCCTTGAATCGAGCTGTGAAAAAGTATCCTGAGGAGAATTCCGCTGTAAGCCCTATCCCTGGGCAGAGTCCGCGTTCCTTCCCCAGTCCGTATTTTAAAGATAAATAACCCCATGTAAAAGTCCCCTAAATAATCTAAATAAAATGCTTGATTTAAATAAATAATATATTTCCTTGAAATACGTGTTATAATTTCATTGTCAAAAGAAGCTGTGAGGTCAGACCCCAGACGTCACAGTACTGAGCGAATGACGCATTAAGTCTGTAAGGCAAGCGTAAGTGTGCAGGCAAGCCGTGGTCCATCTCGCAGAACATGTCACTGTTGATGATGTACTGGAAAACCCTGATATCTCTGGGACCTCAACTGGCCTCGAAATGCCATTACTAAGTGAAAAAAGAGTAATAATAGGTAGGTACTTCTTATACTTTTATCATCGTTCTTCCTCATAAGCGAGTTCCAAATAGCCGGGAGATCGGGAAGTTAAGGTAATCAAATTCAATTTTATTGAGAACTAAGCATTACACGTGTTGTATGTGTTGTTTATCCTACGCCAGAACGGCCAAACGGAACTGGCCGAAATAAATCTGATTGAGTTAGTTATAAACATCCAAACATCTTCACAAACTTACACATTCATGTTAATTCGTAGGAAGTAGGATAATTTGCGAATACACTCGCAAATTATTAATTTGAAAACTCTTTTATAAATAAACTTTCTAGTAGTGCATAACAAGACAAATCAAATGAGCACAAAAAAGGAGTTCCTTAACTAACAAACTAACAGAGGAAGTTAAATAAAAGCTTGTAAATATCAAATTCATAATGTCGAATACGCCTGCAAATAAAAACTCATAAAATAGAAACCAATGACGTTGTTAACCCCTAGTACTCATACATTTCAAGAGGATTCCATTTCCCGAGCATGAGCATTTAGCTAAGAAATTAAAAAGCTTTTATTTATTAGTAAACAAAGCGGGATAGTGGCAAACAGAGACGTTTTGGCTAAGGCATTGTAATATATTAAGTGCTAGCACGCGACTCCGCAATAAGTTTGCCTCGCCTAGTTTGCCGTTAGATAACAATTATAAATCTTACTAATACTTCTTACTGTCCACACCGAGCTATTGTATAGTATTTTTATTTTATAAAAACAAACTTTATCTCAGCTAAATAGAGATCATATTGCAATGATATATTTTTTCGTCACGTGCAATATTGAACTTCTAAGTTTTTAACAGAACCTTTGAATGTCTATTACTAAATCAGAAAAGCGATGCTTGCTTCACACGTTGTTTACGAAGGTAATGCATGCAGCGTATAATGCCATCAAGGTTTTTTAAGAAGTCATTTGAATTATATCTATGGGCGTTTTCCTATCTTTGAAACAAAAAATAACTTATGTACCTATCTCTGAAATTTAAAGGTATTTCATTATAATAATAGGTCTTTACCTATGAAATTGCCGAAATTTTCTTACAAATTCATGAGTTCGTTATTCCTGTAATTTAATAGCTATTTCCATTATTTATATTTTGTTTGAAAGTTGATTTCCAGATTATACAACTCTGTATTAAATTTTGTTTTAATTGGCCGCTTGATAAATTCATTCGATCTTCAAAAACAGTACTTCCTAAATGCTATCCATTTTGATGATAAATTTCGTATTACTTAACAGCTGTCACTTTTCAAAAATGTAATAAAAGTTGCTGTCTGTTAGCTTAATGTTGTCTCATTCATACACAAAAAAAAAACATAAAATTTGGATTTGTCATTCCTAAAAAAAATGCAAAAATGTTAGTACTGAAAATTGGGTTTCCTCCAATTTCTTCAATAAAAACGGCAATTTCATATGTAACGACTTAATATTCGAGTGATGTAGGTTTGACTCCCCCATAAGTTAATTATTTGTAGGTATAACTCACGAAATATTTGCTTTTATTTGAAGTGTACAGTTTTGACTTTTTGATTTTGCACGTCATTGGGAACAAGAGTGAAAGTCTGCCTAACATCGGATTGATTCGACTTTGTAGAGTGTTCTCTCTATCTTACATAGAACTGGCAGTTTAATACCTTTATAGAGCAGTTTAAATATTGCATTGCATATATGCTGTATCTCAGGTTTTAACTTCTCTAAACAGAGCTGTAAACGTGCGCTGTGCGATAGAGAAAACGCTCTACAAAACCCAAGCAAGGTGATTGTAGCCGGACTCTGTCTCTCTTCCTCTAATACTTTGTAAACTCCTGACGTTATGAAAATATTTAATATATTTTCTAGTACAGTAGTTGTGTTTAAAAAGATTAATGAAAGAAAATCGAAATCGACAGATTATGACTTCAAATTCCAATTTCCGAAATCACATCGATATACATTGCAAGAAAAGTATTAAATTTAATGGTTTTATGAAAATATTTATAGACTTAGTTTTCGAGATGCGGTGAGAGTAACCACTGAATTGAATTGTTGTGCAGATTTCATCCCTGTAGTCATAGATTCTAAAAGTATAGTGCTAGATTGGTTATACTTACAACTCCTCCAATTTTGTTCTGATTAATTTCGTTAGAGGTTCCAAGACAGTTTAAGCTTTTCTGGGACTTCCTGAGTGTCAAAACTCAATGTGTTCGTAGGTTACTGCCTTAGATCCTGATGTACAATAGTTACAGTTAGTAGTGGACGTGTGAAATGAATTAATGCTGTAAAAAAAGTTGAATGCTATAACTAAACTACAACTATACTTGTTATATTTCGTATTTAGTCTAAAATTGAACTATGAGATTGGAAGTGTAACTACATTTAGTATAATAATAGCATAGGATATAGTTGATTGCGGTTTAATACTATAGTTCGGTTACAAACAGCAATCAACTTACTATCAGAGCCAGTTTGAACTGCAATGGTCTGGTATTTCCGTTATCTGCTTCTGTCCTTACACACTTCACGATCTTCTTCTACTGTCATTAAACTTTTCATTCAAGCTCGTCAGTTTCTAGAGTATTTGACCTGTCCTTTCCTCATTACATCATCAATATGATCAGTGTAGGTTCTGCGAGGTAAACCCCGGCCTGGCTGTCCACTTATAACATGAAACTTATATACTTGGAGTGTCATTCGCTCAGTAGGTACTTTTGAGCAATTAATTATACCTGTGTTTACTTTGTCTAGAATCCTCGACTTACCATAAATTTTGGTCTTATAGCTACTTATTATTTCCTTCCAAACAAAAGAAAATCCGGTAAGGAGATCGTTGAACTCGTTTAAAAGCTTAGATAAAGAACTTTTCACCTCGCAATCTAACTCTTAAGCAGAAGTTAGTTGCATAAATTTTATTTTAATCTTCAAGATTGCGTTTTCAAAATATCAATGTTGCCTCTATTTCGTGGAGATATTTTTTTTTGCGATTATACACTGACTACCTGGTGCACGCGACTCCACTCGTGGTCGGTTGTCTTTTTTGGTCATATCTCCGGTTTTACTTAACCGATTGCAATTGAACATACGTCAGATTTTAAGTCTCACCAAAACCTTCCTGATAGTAAAAATAGCACCAAAATCCGGCAAGTAGTTTTTGCGTCTATCGCGGACAAACGGACAAAGATTCCAATAATAATATTATTGTGTTCAGAATCGTTCATTTAATCCAAATTATAACTCAAGGTTTTTTGTTAAATTATCTCCAATGTAAGGACAGAACTAATTTACAATTTTATGATATAAATAATAAATATTGTACGACAAAGTACACAACGCCATCTAGACCCAAAATAAGCAGAGCTTGTCATATGGGTTCTAGAATGCGGATAAACATACTTAAATACTTTTTTTTTGTAAATAAATACATATTATACACAGAAACATCCAGACCAATGCAAATATATATATTTGCACTGAGCGGGAATCGAACCTGCGACCTTTGGCTTAGCAGTCGAATGCACTACCGCTACGCCACTGAGGTCGTCAATATATAGTATAGTATAGATATGTATGTTAGTAGGCACTACTTTCAACTTGTATGCCAATGTAATACTATTAAGTACATAGGTGTCCAGCCGTGTCCTATAATAAGCTAACGGATTAAAGTATGTAGTTCTAAATTTCGGTTTAGGAGCAAAAAGTTAATTATGATGTGGCGTATTCGATGGCTACGTCAGAGGTACCAAGTTTGATTTCTGTACAATGCAAATATGTGAATGCAGGACTACGTCTATTTGCATTGGGTTTACTGTTTCCATATATTATATACTTAAAAGTTGTAACGGTTGATTAGTTTTTATAGAAGTTTTTTGATGGGAGTTACATAAATATGAAGGTGTGACTTATGCACTGTAAAAATTAATAAAGTAATTGATGCTAACTGAGACTAACTACCGGCTAGGGCGAGCAGAGATAAATAAAAGGATTGATTACAATATAATAAGAGATTATAATCGGTAACGTTACATAAATTTATTTTAGGTATGTGAGTAAATGAACCTCAGGGAATGGATTCTTAATAAATATTCTGCCGTGGCGTTGTTCGGTCCGTTGTGCAAGATGGTAGTATGCACTTAGCTAGTGGACACGTGGCTTGTGGTGTTGCCGGCGTGCCGGGGTCTCCGCTGGTGTGCCTCGCTACCTCCATTATGGTGCGAAGCCCGGTGCGAAGACCCTGGAAATAGAAAAAGTGCGGGTCAGTTTGTCACTAGGTAATTACGTCCAAGTGACCCGCTAAAATAGCAGGTGAAGAGAATCTCCCAGCGACAATGCAGCGTAGCTAGAAGCTATAACTAAAAAGAATATAAATGGGCAGCACAAGCTGGTGCCGCGACCTCTGACCGTAGGGGTCATCGGCCTCGTGGCACTATTTAGGTAGGCTGAAATAGCACATAGAAAAATAAAATATAATAAGCCATGCATTTTAGCAGGCAATAAGCTGCACCGCTGGAAAGTCTTCACCTGTAGAAGGAAGTAGGTTATGTTGATCTCAAAACTTACCCGGAGCCGACAGCAGTTGGCCACGGGGTCAAAGTGACCTTCCTCGGCGAAGGTTGCCAAGGAAAGGAACGATATAAGAGCCGTCAGTTGATGACTGGGCTAGTGCTGTCCAATCTCGCTCGCACAACCATAGATAATTAGTAATATATTATAGAAACATACTAAAATATCGATTAATTTACGGATATTGTTTTAATTAGATTTATAAAGAATCCACAACGTTACAAAGTATTTATTTTAAAAAAATGTATAAAGTATATTTACCCGTATTCTAGAACCCAGATTTCCAGCTTTGCTTAGTTTGAATCCAGATAGGGCTGTGTCATTATGTCTAAAAATATTTATTCGTTTACCTATAAATTTATTATTCTCTTCAACTTTGTGTAGGACGCATTAAATACCAACTAAAGACGAGCTAAACTCTTAATGTCAACCCTTCCTTCAACAATAGTAGTACAGTAATTGAAAAAACTATGTTATGTTACAATATATTCGTCGCCGTTGTCGTGGGCAGGACATCATAAAAGCATCAAGAAGCCATCAGAGGTAGTAACAGGTTGTCCCTACAAGCAACATACTTTATATTTTTACACATTTGTGTAAGATAAATGGTGTGTTTCGGATGTGCGACGTTGACGCGTCGTGTTACTTTTGCATACCTTAGTAGACAGATTCCGCTACAAAGGATTTACTTACAAATATTTCATATATTTATGTAACGATTATTCAGTTTTGAATTCATATTATATGAGCATGACAAGCAACTTAACTATTTTCGGTGTAGTATGTACGAATATATAAATACATATGATTTCTAAGGTGATTTAAAAACCAGCTTGAAAGGATATAAAAAGAAAAATTGAAACGTCGGAGACTTAATAAATTTGAAGGAACAGTTCAAAATGTATTTATACAAAACTACGAGATGTCTAGTCAGAGCAGAGTGCAGCGGAAGTGTTGCCGCGATGACTGGGCCCCGGGAGGCGACGAGACGATGCTCTTCCACGGCGCTGTTTATATCAGTTGAAAGGCGACTTCACCGATTGCAGCCTTCATAGAGTTTCCTTTACGGTATAAAAGAATTTTACCTTCATTTGAATAGTCATATAACATGGTAAAGAAAACTTTTTATTTGTTCAGTTCAAAATTGCACTTGCGTTGTAGAATTATGTCACTTAAACAGTGAAACTTTTTTTATACTGTGCCAATTTATAGTAGCAATTGGTGCAATATTTGTACTACTACTCTATAAGAATAGAATTGTTCAGATACAGCATCTCAATAATTCAATCATATCCATAATTCCAATTTATAGCTTTTAAGTTGAATGCTGCTAATACATATATCATGACAAGCTCTTCACAATTTAAAAATGATAGTTGAATAAAGTCAAAATGAAAATGTATATAGCGTGATTTTTTAAGCGTTTGGTTTTTAATTTACAAAAAAAACACTTTCTTTTTATTGGGGATTGCAAATCAATCCTTCCCATTTATGTTTTAAAGATCATTTCCTGTAAATGATGGCCACAACTTTTTAGGTGATCCATACGTCAAGTACAATTTTGAGCGAGTTTTGTCGACCATATCGGCTGGTACCTTTTTTTTCTCGTTCGGAAATACCTTCTTATAACCTTCCCAGCTGGCCGGTGGGGAGTATCTCCGAGGGGATATCCGCACAAAAAAAAGGTACATTACATCTTTTGCTTATTAAAACAGCAGCTATTCAAGTCGTAGAAAACACGTCCAGACATCACACTTATCGGTGATATACAAGCCCATATGCTCGAAAAAGTAATTCAAATTTAACTTCACGTATGGATCACCTAAAACGTAGTCATGGTCTTTATTTATATGAAAGAATCTTTAAAACATGGCAAGGACTGAATTTGAATCCCCAATATTTTTTTACATTTTCTTGTGTTTTTTCTTATAAATGAAAAACCAAACGCTTAAAAAATCACCCGTTATATGGAAATTGCTTTTCCTAATATTACTAAACTGATTTGAGATTATAAAATCATTATCAGTTTTGGTATTTATTGCTTGAATCATAATGAAACATATACATACTTAAAAATAAATCAATGAAATTCTTCCAAACCGTTTAACTTGGGAGGGAATAGATTAATTATAGCGTAATTACTGATTTCAAAAGAATAGCTTACATTCACTCAAGCAAAACTGTAGAGCGACATTACGTTAATAAATCTTGTGTAAAACAAAGTAACAACAAAGAATTTCTCATGAAAATTGTTTTACATTAGCTAAACCGGTTTCGTATCGATGTAAATCTTTTAAGAATTGCTATTTTACTGGTCTACCTAGGATTATTGTTCTAGAATTTAAACTACACAAAGAGAAACTGGGCTTTATGCAATCTTTAGAAGGATTTATTCAAGAACTTTCATATGGACGCTTTTTGCTTCAAATGATTACACCTTGATGAGTGGTTCGTAGAAATCTAATAAGCTTCTGTTTAAAGTTTATGTAAAAATTAAAGACTGACTTTTTATTTTTATACGAATTAAAATAGATACAATATAGTAATCTATCTATCCATACTATTATAAAATTATAAATTAGCAGTATCAGTACATTGTAGATATTAACTAAAAATACTTGGGTTATGTTCAATGAGCGATTCTGAGCAATAAAAATATTTTTTTTTGGAATTCTTGTCTGTCTGTATTGTGGTTTAAGTTGTTAAATAGAACCGGAGACTTGGACAAAAGCTATAACGGACATCCGCTGAGGCGCTGTCATCAGCTAGTACTATTCTAAAATTGTGAATGAATTGTCTGTACATTGGAGATATTAAAAAAAATACCTAGGTTATGTTTAATGAACAATTGTCAACACAAAAATATTTTATTTAGAATTCTTGTCTGTTTATCGCGATGGACGCAAAAACTACTGAACAGATTTTGATGCAGTTTGTTCTATTAGAAAGATCTTGGTCAGACTCAAAATCTGCCGTATATTTTGATTGCAATTGTTTAAGTAGAACCGGTGATTTGACCAAAAAACAAAACCGACCTCCGCGCGGGCGGAGCTGCGGCCATCAACCAGTGCATAATATAAATACTGATTATAAGCTTGCACCTATTACACAATTCCTCCAATTTTCTTCTGAATCATTTTATTGCAGATTCCATGACAGTTTAAGTTTTCCTGGGACTATTATATCATTCAGTAAGTTCGTGGGTTAATACTGTTTTAAACCTGGTACACAGGACTTACGGTAGTGAGCATGTAAACCTCTAATTATTAATAACTTCTGATAAAGGTTTGATGTACAGGAATTACGGTAGTGGGAGTATGGATGGCATTAGTGCTAGAAGAATTCAAAACTGCAATTCTGAACAACAGTTTATATACACAATAATGGAAACCTATGCAAATGAATAAAATTGAAGTGTCTGTTTGTAATATTGAAATAACAGCTTTTTAGTGATTCCATATGAATGTATATACGGCACTTAAACTAAAGTAAAAAAATTAATTTTTTCACTGCAGATGGCTGATGTTATAAGGCGTAAAAAGGTTGGTTTTATTTTAGAAAAAGTATTACAGTTCAGCCACAGATTACTAAAAAAATTAAAATCCAGATCGATGTCCACGCGGGTGATGTCGCGGGCACAGCTAGTAATGTATAATTAAAATTAGCTAATAAAGGTATAATAAACCTTTCTTAAATACAAGTCTATCTCTATCTATTATACAATACAAAAATAGCACCACTTTAAACAAAAATATGGAAGAAAAGGGACGCTATCTAAAGATGCAGGTTCACTTATTAATTTTAATGATATAACCAAAATCTTGCTGAGCACGCCACTCAAGAAGAGTGTGCTTCTTATAAAGGTCGCCGGAGTGCTGCAGGTACAAAGTTCACTGACGATAATCATTCGAAGGGCCTCCACTTGAAATGGCACGCAAGATAAACGAGGGCGCTCTCATTTTTTTACAAGAAAAGAATGACGAGGTACGGTGGGAAAACGACAGACGTCTATGTGTATAGATTGCCTAGGTATTCCAACTGAACCATTAAAGGACATGAAGTATTTTGGTACAATAAAGCGTTATTTGCTATGTAATATATGGGTATTTGAGATCCTGTTGATTTGTCCTACTAGTAGGCCCACAAGGAAGACTAATTCCACAAGGTACAGTCGCTTCCAGAAGTTGAAATAAATGAAATGAATCCATAAATAATTGATATTTAATGGTTTTTAATTTTTTTTTTTTTATTTTTGTTTATTATTTTATGTAAAGTTTAAGAGCTGGAATGTGTGCAGCTAATACCGATGCTGACTGTACTATTATTATACCACAGCACACATTTAATACAACTATACTAATATTATAAAGAGGAAAGATTAATTTGTTTGCAACTTATTTGAACTCTGAAACTACTGAACCAATTTCAAAAATTCTTTCACCATAATTCGCTACATTATCC
This sequence comes from Cybosia mesomella, assembly GCA_946251805.1. Taxonomy (NCBI): domain Eukaryota; kingdom Metazoa; phylum Arthropoda; class Insecta; order Lepidoptera; family Erebidae; genus Cybosia; species Cybosia mesomella. The sequence goes on from OX276392.1 coordinate 17,662,574, forward strand.
TGATATGCCCACGGGATCAGGACTTTCGCCGGTAAAACCGCGGGGCGTTGCTAGCATGGTGTGTTTACATACGCTAGATTAGATTATACTAATTAGCGTGATAGCTAAGGTATCGGATTTCGAACTGTATCCGTCCCCATTCCTGGCACAAACACTACGGACTATGTTGGAGGACTAAATTAATACTAGTAACTAGGGATGCGATGCAGTTAGCCGATCCCAAAAAAATTGAGCTGAGCGAGTATTTATTTTTTTATTTCAAAATCTGAAAAAATCAATTTTTGCGCGCGCGAACTTTTTCCATTAGTTTCAATGGTAAATTTGTTTTTCGGTGATAATTCCTCAATGGTATGTCTGATTTTTAATTTTATGGTCTGAAAACATGCCCCTAGATTGTCGTTATGACCATCGCCAAATTTGGTTGAAATCAAATTTGTGGTTGCAAAGGAGTATCCGAGTTTGTAAGCGGCTATCCTGCCTATAAGAGAACAGATAAGCTATAAGATAAGCGCAGATGAACAGCTAATTGAGATCATTATTTTATCGACTTAACTATCTCTCTGCTATGTCTATCCTAACAATGTCTATTGCTTAACCTACATTTCACGAGTCAGTATTTTGAACTGCCGCTTCTGTCTGTTTCTTCCAGAATTGGGAGGATCAGACGGCAATCGCTTTCATAAAAACCAATATAAACCAAATTATTTATAGGAGGAGTTGGAGAGAGTGAATCCTGGGTTCCTTAGCTCAATCTTTGGATGCATCTGGGATTGCCGCTCAAATCAAGGAGAAGTATCCTTTATTATCGAAAAAGCAAAGGGACAAAGTGGCATACACATAAATAGGTACAGTATTCGAGTTATGGTGTCAAGTGACAACATAACTCGAATACTGTATTTATGTGTATGCCATAAGCATCATCCATAAGCACCAAAATAAACCAATAGGAATTTTGTATCCGTTCCCGTTTTCTGTGTAAACCTATTTGAGGATAAAAAGCCTATGTGTTATTCCAGACCATAATCTACCCCTGTACCAAATTTCAGCCAGATCCGTTCAGCCATTAGAACGTGATTGAGTAACAAACATCCAAACATATGAGCATCTTCACAAACTTTAACATTAATTATATTAGTAGGATTTAGGCACGAAAACATTATAAATAAATCAAATTCATAACATTGGACTTCTGAATCTTATCTGCCGACCGTACATACTGTTTGAAGGAGTGGGTATGTACATCAAGTCAATATTGAATTATTTATAAACAGACGGTATTGAATAGGGCTGAGAAGTGCTTTGACACCCGCTATTGACTGCATGCTTATGATGAGTTATGATTTCTGACTGATGGCTCCTTTTGTGGCCTCGACCATTGTTGTTCTTTATAAATGATTCTTTATATTTCAAGTGACTTTATCATCGTGAAATATAACATTTAAACTTATTTAGGTGGATTGTGTCTTTTCTACAGAATATATACGGTAGTTTTTAAGAAGTAATAACAAAACAATATAAAACGTAATGCAATATTTTGGACTATACCAAGAGATAAAAATATGATTTTATAGTATACTAGCTAATGCCCACGGCTCCACCCGTGCATAGATTGGTTATCGTTTTTTTTTCATATCTCCCGTAATCAAACATACGGTAGATTTTAAATCTGACCAAGACGTTTCGAATAGAATAAACAGTATCAAAGTCCGTTCAGTAGTAGTGCGGAGGTCGGTTATCGTTGTTTGCTCGTATCTCCGGTTCTATATATTATGCAAACAAACATACGGTAGATTTTAACTCTGACCAAGACCTGTCTAGTGCAAAAAAACCAAATCAAAATTCGTCCAGTAGCTTTTGCATCCATCGCGACCAACCAGATAAACAGACAAGAATTCCAAAAAAGAATATTCTTGTGTTCAGAATTGTAAAATATATAAAAACTGATAAAAAAAAAATCCTTGACAATGGATACACACAACTAATTTACAATTTTATAATAGTTAGACAGACTAGCTTTTTACTGCGGCTTCGCCCACTTTGAATTCTGTTCCCGTTGCCGCTTCCCATGGGAACCCATTCACGGAATAAAGGAAGCCTATGTATTATTACAGACTATAGTCTATCCCGGTACCAAATTTCAGCTAAATCTGTTGTTAGAGTGTAATTGAGTAACAAACATCCAAACATCTTCACAAATTTCACAATTATAATATTAGTAGGATAAGCAAGATTTCAGCGATTCAAAATATTACTTACTAGCGCCATCTATCGGTGGAGAGCTGGGACTGTATTTTAGTATTCTTAAAAGAAAAACTCTTTCACGTCTATATTTTTAATCATACTGTTCTGTCTGGTTACAGTTTTACAACATTTGTATTTGTTAATTTAAAGGATATTGTTTTATACGCCAGATGATAGTTACTTGTATCTAGTAAAGCGGAGATTAATAATAACGGTAACATAGTAGTAAAATACATTATTGTTTAACTAAGCAACTTAATGAATACGATGCACGGTTCCTGAACATGCTATGGCCAAATCCTTCAGTTGAGACAATTTATCTTTTGGAAGAAAAAAATCTGTTCCTTGCTCGGGTACAAAAGCAATCTAGAAAAAGCGTGCGAATGGAGGCAGATGGTTATTTGCGCTTTTATCTTCAGCCGTTAAGGAACATACCATTCATGTGAGAATGGAAAATTTCAAGCATAATATATACATCTATCCCAGTGAGATCTAAAAGTATCTACGTAACACTAGGTAGACTTATCTTTTTGAAACTATTTATCTATACTATTACAAAATTGTAAATTAATTGTTTCTGTACATTAGAGATATAAAAGAAAACTTAGGTTATGTTAAATGAACAAACACACAAACACAAACACAAAAATATTACTTCGGGCCACCAACCAGGTGGACACCGAATCCGTCTTAAAATCACGCAAAAAATATCAAAATCTTACACCCACTTTTTATCACTTTTCTTGACGTTTCACATGATTCTAAGTCTAATTAAGCAAAAAAAATTTTTTTTGTCGGCCTGTCTGTTGGTCTGGATGTCTGTTTACGCAATAACTCAAGAACCACTTATCCGATTTAAAAAATTCTTTCGCCAATCATCTTGTTTGGTTAATGGGAAGAACTGATTAGATTTTGGGGTTTGTACGTTCAAGGTTTCGGGTACCTACCATACAAATTGTCCCTAAAAATATCTATGTTTGGCCCGAAGTTAGACAATCACTGTGTGATTTCCGCCCCACTAGATTTTATTTTGAATTCTTGTCTATTCTTATCTGTTTGTTCACGATTGACGCAAAAACTACTGAACGGATTTTGAAATGTATTTTTCTTTTCTTCTAGGTCTTAGTCAGACTAAAATCTGCCCTATTTTTGATTGCAATTGGTTAAGTAGAAACTGATATATGACCATTAAACGATAACCGACCTCCATGCGGGTGGAACCGCGGGCAGCAGCTAGTTAACTATAAGCAAGGAGGCATCTCAATCGGATGCTTTTTTTGGATCTGGATTTATATTGCAACCCATAAGATTTAATAATTAAAGATTTAGATCGGAAAAAGAGAACATCTAGGACGGGACTTGAACCCGCGACCAGTCCCTTACAGGGGGAACGCTCTGACCAACTGAGCCACCTAGACACGTCCCAGATATTCGAAATTCTCCGATATATCATATACGTCTTAAGGCGACGTTGGAGCCATCTACCGTAATTCTTGCGTACTACGGAAACAATGAATAACTTTACAGTCATTTTTAAACATTGTTTTTTGATGACTCCGCCTAATTAATTCAATTAAATTCTTAAGCATTTTGTATGCTTACTTTTTTCTAAAGATTTAGATCGGAAAAAGAGAACATCTAGGACGGGACTTGAACCCGCGACCAGTCCCTTACAGGGGGAACGCTCTGACCAACTGAGCCACCTAGACACGTCCCAGATATTCGAAATTCTCCGATATATCATATACGTCTTAAGGCGACGTTGGAGCCATCTACCGTAATTCTTGCGTACTACGGAAACAATGAATAACTTTACAGTCATTTTTAAACATTGTTTTTTGATGACTCCGCCTAATTAATTCAATTAAATTCTTAAGCATTTTGTATGCTTACTTTTCCAACGTCGCCTTAAGACGTATATGATATATCGGAGAATTTCGAATATCTGGGACGTGTCTAGGTGGCTCAGTTGGTCAGAGCGTTCCCCCTGTAAGGGACTGGTCGCGGGTTCAAGTCCCGTCCTAGATGTTCTCTTTTTCCGATCTAAATCTTTAGAAAAAAGTAAGCATACAAAATGCTTAAGAATTTAATTGAATTAATTAGGCGGAGTCATCAAAAAACAATGTTTAAAAATGACTGTAAAGTTATTCATTGTTTCCGTAGTACGCAAGAATTACGGTAGATGGCTCCAACGTCGCCTTAAGACGTATATGATATATCGGAGAATTTCGAATATCTGGGACGTGTCTAGGTGGCTCAGTTGGTCAGAGCGTTCCCCCTGTAAGGGACTGGTCGCGGGTTCAAGTCCCGTCCTAGATGTTCTCTTTTTCCGATCTAAATCTTTAGAAAAAAGTAAGCATACAAAATGCTTAAGAATTTAATTGAATTAATTAGGCGGAGTCATCAAAAAAACAATGTTTAAAAATGACTGTAAAGTTATTCATTGTTTCCGTAGTACGCAAGAATTACGGTAGATGGCTCCAACGTCGCCTTAAGACGTATATGATATATCGGAGAATTTCGAATATCTGGGACGTGTCTAGGTGGCTCAGTTGGTCAGAGCGTTCCCCCTGTAAGGGACTGGTCGCGGGTTCAAGTCCCGTCCTAGATGTTCTCTTTTTCCGATCTAAATCTTTAGAAAAAAGTAAGCATACAAAATGCTTAAGAATTTAATTGAATTAATTAGGCGGAGTCATCAAAAAACAATGTTTAAAAATGACTGTAAAGTTATTCATTGTTTCCGTAGTACGCAAGAATTACGGTAGATGGCTCCAACGTCGCCTTAAGACGTATATGATATATCGGAGAATTTCGAATATCTGGGACGTGTCTAGGTGGCTCAGTTGGTCAGAGCGTTCCCCCTGTAAGGGACTGGTCGCGGGTTCAAGTCCCGTCCTAGATGTTCTCTTTTTCCGATCTAAATCTTTAGAAAAAAGTAAGCATACAAAATGCTTAAGAATTTAATTGAATTTAATAATTAACTTTCAATTCATATTGAAACATTTATGATACGTTTACGTTCTGTATACATCTGCGTATATTATTATAAATATACTAGACGTCTGTATATGTCGGTTGTAAGTGACAGTTTTCTTTTTAATTTATTTACAGAAAGGGCCTGTAGACAAAGTGACTTTTACTAATGGAATATAATTTTGTCTATAGGCCTACTAATCAAACGCTTACTAGCGATTACTTACATCCATATCGATGAAAACCGTTGTTTCATTTAGTGTATATTACTAGTTCAATAAAAGAGAAAAGTGCCACGAAAAAGGATATAGTTAAGAGAGTTTTGCCGATATGCTGAAGAAACCTCTTCAGCCACTATGTGGGTGTGCATTGTAAACACAAAAGGTTTTAACTACTTTATAAATTAATCAAAAGTACGATGTATAGCGTGCGGCTTTAGTCGGTTCAAGCCCGACATGACGTCCCCTGTTGGCCGGCGGGGGGTATCCGAGGGGATTTCCGTACGAAAAAAAAGGTACGATAAACAGAACGTTTTACAAAACCGATTTTAGACGTGAATTGAATTATAAAGAAAAAGCGCTCTTAAGGCGAGCCTAAGTGCGACCACAGACCAAAATGGCGTCGATACGTACATTTTGCTTTGCTTATGCCTTAAACCTTATGCCTCATACCTTTTCTGTATAATTTTTGCCTGCCATTGTTCTTTCCGACGGTGATGTGCCAAATCAAAAGCCGTTTTCTGTAATGTAACCTAACGTAAGTTTGAATTAATTAATTATTGAAAAAAACAAAGAAAAAAGTAAGAATTTTTTTTCTCAAATTAGGTCACTGAGCAAATTTTACTTGATAGTAATTCAACGAAGTGCAAGTAACGTTTACGTTGCTGTAGATACATATTTTACATGTCTGTACTAACATAATTACAATACACCTACCACGTCTAGTCATCAAGAGAATTTTAAGTGAATTTCACTTCAAAATTTATTTATATCCATAAGTTAAAAGTGACATGCAAAGCAGTATACACAAGGAAACAATATTCGAACGTGTCAAGACCTTATCAAGACCTATCTCGTATCACGGATGAAAATGAAATAATAAAACACATAATCGATGCATAATTGAGTGGCATTTCTAAAATATATCCAGTAAACAGTGTTATGATCAGACCGACCACAAAATTCAATTACGCGGCCGACAAAATAAAAACGATCCGCCCAACACCGTATCGTTGATTTGTTTTCACGTTCTTGCTTCTCCTTCTACATACGACATTCATATTGTTAGGGACCAATCGAGTCAGACCTCTCCCAGTCACAGTTCTTTTACAGCTTGAGTCAATAGGGATAACGAATCAGGGGTCGCAATATCTGGTCAAATGACAGGCCGAAGGCAGCCCGTCAGGAGATATGACACTTTTGTTCAGATTTCATGAAGTTTAATTAAACATCTCCCACGAGAAGTTATTTCGTGATACAATTTGATTGGTAGCAGTTGATTGACTTGAGGAAATTACGTGTGAAAATTCAAGTTCTCAGTATAGTTGACGTAATTGCGAACTTAAATTGTGTTACTTGTTTGGAAGCACCTTTTTCAAAACTAAGGTAATAGCCAAACATATGGCAAGCTTAATGTTAAGTGGTTATCCATGCGCGTCCTAAACTTCGTTAATATTAAAAAAGACAAAGGTTTATCTGCGTTAATAGGACAAGCTGAATGAAGATGGAGTCCTGCTCAAACATTGTGAAAAGGAGAGGTAATTAGGAGCCTGTGTAATCTGTTTCTTTCTTTATCAAAAAGGAGACGACCTCAGTGGTGTAGCGGTAGAGCGTTCGGTTGTTACGTCGGAGGTCGTGGGTTCAATTCCCGCTGAGTGCAAATATTATAATAGACTAAATTATTAGTCTAGTTGCATTGGTCTGGGTGTTTCTATGTATAATATGTATGTATTTACAAAAAATATATATTAAAGCATGTTTAACCACACTCGAGAACCCATAATACAAGCAAGTTAAGCTATGCTTACTTTGGGTCCAGATAGCACCGTGTAGAATGTCCTAGAATATTTATTTGTTATCTGGCCCCGGGCAATAAAGCGGTAATATCAAAAAACTAATTTTACCGGAGAAACGAAAGAAGCTTATTTTTTAATAGTTTAGTGTATAGTCGTCCAAAATAAAAGTTCAATATGTCAAATAAAAGTTATTTTTTTCACCAATTTAACCTTTTAAAAATAATTGTAATGGTATAAATATTTGATGATACAGTTAAAAATGTAAATTCCAATTATAGACAATACCGTTTTACTTGCAACATCATTAATGACCTTATAAACCCACCAACCACTGAAATTCAGGAATGTAAGTATAAAATACGACGTTATTTCTATTAGAGATCTTGTGCATACTCATCGATTACCACCTTCTTCAGAAATTTTTTAATAACTTATGCAGAAAAATTCCAGGTGAACCTACTTCATATTAAGTGTTTACAATTTATTTATTTGTTTTAGATCATTTTAAAAACGCGGTTGAATATATTAATGTTCTTCCTTTTTAAAAAAAATGTGTAAAGATGTTTTTTGATGTGTAAAGATAAGTAATGTAAAGCTGTTATTGTCAATATTTTATAGAAAAATTAATTAAAAAGATCGAAAAGAAAAATAGAAGTCATAGATTAATCCTAGGAGAAGCCTAGATTTATTTAACTTGTAAAATATGATAATATGATAAAATCATATAAAATGTTAGTACGTAGGAGCTACAATATTAAAAGTAGGTACAAAAATGTTGGGGTGTGTGTTGGGTAGCCTCCTCGAGTGTCGCTCCGATTCCGATCCCGCTGCAGTCCGGGGGGAACGGAATCGGAGCGGCCGGTACACCCTGGGCGGCGGTCAATGGCTTCCCCTTCACCCCTTCATAGGGTTGGCATTGATCGTCGGCCAATACCCAACGTGGCGGGAACACATCGCTCTCCGTACTCCTCTGCTTTCAGAGGAGACAGGATGAGCGATCCTGTTAGTGGTGAGATGGCCCAGGGTCAGCCGGGGTGCGAGGGATATGCTCTATGGGTAACCTTACACCCCGGCGTCTGAAGACCCGAGACGGCGTGCGGTTTTAGTCGGTGCAAGCCCGACATAACTGCCCCCGCTGGCCGGCGGGGGGGTATCCGACGGGATTTCCGCACGATAAAAAAAAAAGGTACAAAAATGTTATAGATTGTAATACGGGTCTTTGAAGTTCTTCACAAGTATAACTAGGTCGAAAATACTTACTCTTAAACGCATCGTGAATTTTGTAGTGGATATAACGGTTCGCCATTCGGCTATTGTGTTGTGAAATATGTCATGAAAATAATGGCGTACAAGCTTCGCGAAGTCGCGCACTCATAGCGCTCCTTCGGATAATGCAAGAGGATTAGTTGAAATTGGTATCGTAAAAGACTACCTCTTGTGACGGTTTAGAATTTTCTAGGGCCAACTTAAATATTCATATCACATCTAATAAATTTTGAGAAGATTTTATTGTATTATCTGTGTAATACCTGATAATGAAACGTAGGTATTGTTTTCACCACAGAAGATTGGGTGAACTTTGTTCCAAAACACATACAATATAAGATATAGTTATTTCAACCATATAAATCCTTATTGAATTATTTATTACCCGTGAAATGAACCACGATCTTAACCTGCTTAGTCTCCATAATTTTAATACTATTTCATTCCATAGACTGATTATTATCTTTGAGAACTTTTATACAAACTTGACGTAATTTCTTAGCGTTTAATTTTTCTTCGCAAGGTATCCTAACTTAATCCACCTACAACGCTTCTAAAGGAAATGAATTAATTCTATTTTACACAAGAGTGCTTTAAAATAAGGAGCCACTTTCTTGCACTAGGAGAAATACCCCGTGAAATTAACTTCTGGATTCAGTTCACACTGGACACCTCTCAGGTACGAAAGACAAATGGCCGGAGAGGGTACAAGTGTAGCGCTATGTTTCTTTCAAGAATGGAGTTTGAAAAGTACTCGATATTTTTATATCAAAGCAATATTGTGCATTAAAGTATAGAAATATGTATTGTATACTTTGTACTTGTGATTTTATTATGGCTTCACCAACGTTTTGCTTACTCTTAGAATATTTTTTTGATTTTATCTAGATTTATTATCGGCCGGATACTTACATACCTCGTTAATATTTAGAGTTCTTTGTTCATTTAAATGTGGTCAAGGAAGTAAGACACTATGTCGCATAGCGGATTTAGCTAGCCAACACTCACCTGATTTCTTCAAATTGCAAGGCGCACACCGGGCCCGGCGAAAGGTCTTCAAAAATCCTGTAGGAGTCAGATAACCACGCTATCACAGCATAGGGAGTCCATAGGTCGTTGGGGGTTATAGTCTACTCACTAACACTAAGATGAGGTGTACTGTTTTCAAAATGCCTATCAACAATCGTTGGTAGGCGCAGGCGATACGGCCATTCAGCAGGAACGCGTATAACGATCTCAGAGTGACAATATGTCAATCTGAGATATTGTCAATCTGAGTCACACTAATTGTGGGTAGGCGTGAAGTTAGTCGAAGCCATTACAACATCCGCTCTACAGAATGAAATGCTAACCAGCTACGACCCTCTAAAATAAAAAAAAACGACGGGTTGCACTCCGGGAGTGCCGGCTTAAGTGAAAACTTGAATATTAACGTTGTGCATTTTTGATATTTTGGAATGGTTATGGAATAAATTTGCTTTAATTATCAGTATAAAAGTACTATCATTTATGTGTTTATGTGTATACAATATTCATTTTTGCGCTATCGTACAAAAACATGACAATTTATATTACAATAAAAATTTAATACTGCAGAACTATTACAATTATTTTACATTAAAAAGTTTATCTCTCAGATAAATCAACTTCCATCCATAATTTCAACGACTTTTTCACCATCATTATTACCAGAACCATAATCGCCAATATATTTTTAAGGTACTCACTCATTTTCTTTCGCTATTTCTTCGTCACTTTTTTCATTAATTGATGCACTTTTTTTAATTTCCATTTTATATCAATAAATTTATGGCACAAAATAGAATAAATATTACAAAAAGTTATATGATGACAAAAAGTGTTTCTTGGGCCTCGGTCGGAATCGATCTCAGTCTTAACGAAGTCAACGACATTCATTAGACGAACGCGCCACCAAGGTTGTTAATTACAGTGTGAAATTAGCGCTTCTATATTTGTTGTCTTACGATCAGGTCACGTGTTTACTGACGCGAGTTTAACCTTTTTTACCCATTACAAAAAAAGTGCACAACGCCGCTAAAGAAGTTTTCACTTCAAAAATATGAAAAGTAGCTACGAGAAAAATATACAATTCCAAATGTGTTATAAATATACAAAAAACAGTACTAGTACGGAACACACTAATTAGAAAATACATTTCCGTAGGATAAAATTAAATATACCTTTTTTTTCGTGCGGGAATCCCTTTGGATACCCCCCGCCGGCCAGCAGGGGCGGTTATGTCGGGCTTGAACCGACTAAAACCGCACACCGTCTCGGGTCTCATTATACTGAAATCTTCTACCCAAATACCTTTGTTACTTTAGTAATAATTTACAGATAGCGATACTTTTGTTGATATTTTGTAGTTAATTATTTATATTTCATCTTTTCTTATTTTATTCTACCAAAAACAAAAATGCACAGAAATTATCAGAGATAGTAAAGCGAGACCTATTACTATTCCACAATCTATGCATTTTCGTGTTACACCTTACTGAGAAAATATCACACTTTTGGGTTTGGGCTTTGACATAGTCATTTCTCTTCATGTTTAGATGTGTTTCATTATATACAATGGGCGGCAAATAGTCTCTAGACCATGTGAGGAATATTGCTAAAAAAATATCCTATAGCCCAATTGCAGCGTCATCTGCTGGGTCCGAAAGCTAAAACTTGGGCTAAAAATTATAGGCACAGATGCAAAAAGTTAACAAAGTTTTATAGAAATAGAAAACCTGCGCCAGAGCCACTTGCATCAATACCGGATTGAAGGTGAGGTTGGCCTGGACCCCGAAGGTCTTGGTCGAACCCCCATACACAACGAGGTATGTTAGAAATACTTTGTTTAAATCCTTTAAAAGCTAAGACGCAAAGTCATGGTCTCTTAAGTGTTATTAGTACTCAACTCTCGTACTATCCTAAGTGACATGCGGCTGTATGTTCTTCACGTGAATACTTTACGTTGTCGTGGGGCGTTCATAAAAAAGACAATTTCCCTTATTGCCGCAATCTGGAACACATGTTCCGCGCAGGGTTATGTCTGCAGCCGCCCTCATAAACGACAAAGTAAACCATAATTTATTGCGCAAATTTAGGGTCAAACACATGACTCATAAATTGCTTTAGTATATTATTTGCGATAACTAGCCGCTAACAAATGGTACAGTATTAACGTACACACTGCGGTCGGTGTTTATTTGAACTGAAAATATTACTCGCTTGATAATAAACGCTACATATTAGTATTGGTAGGCATTGAATAATATATACAAAGGTTACCTATGTTTTGCAAATAATCCATACAAATAAATAAAATTGAAGTTTCTGTTTGTAACGTTAATATATAATATTAAATGCAGACGATTGTATAGGATAAACAATTAATAAAAATTTTGTTTGTCTGTCTTATGTTAATTTGTTCCGGTTAACCTACGAAGCAGCTTGGCCGGTTTTACCGGGATTTTCACTGGCAGATAACTAAAAAAATTAAAACCCAGACATAAGTTCACCAGAACGAAGTCGCGGCTACGTCTAGTTTCTTAACATTTTTTTTCGTGAAAACTATTAAAACTAAAATTAAAGTAGCGTAGCCTTAAATGGCTATCCGCCACAGAAAGTCCCATCAAAATCGCCCAGCTATTACAGAGATTACCTAAATCAAACAGACAGAAAGACAGACAGACGGACAAAAGTTTAGAAAATAATTTTTTGTACCATGTTGAGTACCGTATATATTCAGATTCATATATTCGTACATTCATTGAAAAACTGTAATTTTAACGTTACAGGTAGAAACTTACATTTTATTTCTTTATGTAAGGGTATTTCAATCCACATTTGATCAAGTTGACATATTGGTCCGTCTAAAAACTTGAACTATACTACTACTGAAAATTGACTAACAGAAAACCCGGCATCGAACCTGAGACGTCATCAACAGTACTCTCTAACTCTGCGACGTATATGGATACGCTTCCAGTATCCAGAACTTCTGTGGTTTACAAGCGCAATTCACGAAAAGTAACTTTAAACGATTCTACTATTCAGAGTTACAAACCATCTGGATTCAGATATTGTTTCTGGTGTAGCATTCAAAATAGTTTAATTTAAATGTTTCCTCTATTCATATCTCTAGAAGTTCTAGATATTTATAATTATGAATAATAATAAATGAGAAATGTCAAGCGAGGTACCCACGAGCTCGTTTCGCTCGCTCCCGTGGCGATTTCCTAATATTAGGTAGGTACATATTATAATTTTCACGTTTCTTTAGTCTTCGCTCGATTACATTGAAGTTCTTACCGAGCACAGAAATAATAATTTTATTTCTGTGTTATATAAGGCGTCACAAAATTTGGTCTCTGAATTTGGTGATATGACTTGGTATCGACAAAATATGGGAAATACCTAAATCGCGACCAGCGTCACGTGTGCTTGTCGCGTCACGTGACGCTGGTCGCTGGTGGTGTTTTTTCTTCATTTTTTTTTAATATTTTTTTTATTTAATTTTTTTTATTTTACCCGATAACTTTTTTTTTGTTTCAAATACATATTTTGTCGATACCAAGTCATCTCACCAAATTCTGAGAACTAATTTTTTGGCACCTTATATAGTATATCGGTTAAACTTAAAAGTCTTATCTTAGTCTGAGTAGCGGTAGAAATTAATTTAATGTAATATTACGTTTGTAAAACCCCCCATTACAGAAGTAAACGCAGAGTGGTTTGACGGATTAACCATCAAACTCCATTTTCAAGCGCTTAAACTCTCCCACAGTTCAGAAGTACTGAATTTCTGAATACTGGAAGGGTTTCCAGTAACTTAAAACGGTGCGCCACCGAGTCAGACGCAATAATTAATGAGTAAATAATTAATAATAACGCATTTAGGACGCCACGTCATTATTGCTTAGACACAAAATATAATTTAGTATATTCTCTCTCTAGTCAGAATTTTTATAAACCACTAGCTGTACCCCGCGGCTTCGCCCGTGACATAGTTCAATCGCCCATGGCACCTATTTAACCCATGCATGCATTAGTTTCGCAATAATATAATATGGAAATTTGCCCGATTTGTTGATACATTTGTAATTAAATATTGCGACTATAAATTGAGATGTAAGCTATCCTATCTTTCAAGTTGGATCAAATTGCACACGGTGTGCAAATCAAATTTAAAATCGGTTCAGTAGTTTAGGAGTCCATCGCCGACAAACAACGTGACACGTAATTTTTATATATAAAAATTATACTTATTAGCAGAATATTTATTCGAAGTAATGCAATTTGTGTTAAATTTTTAGTATCATCATGTCATCAGATCATACAAAACTTAACGCGAAAGTTTGTATGGATATGTGGATGTATGGATGGATGTTTGTTATTTTATTACGCAAAAACGGCTGACAGACGTATCTGGCTGAAATTTGGTATAGGGATAGATACTAGTCTGGAATAGTACATAGGCTACTTTTTGAATGGGGAACCCATTCCAGGGAAAAAAGTAGCCCATGGGTTGCGGGAACTGAATTATAATTCCACACGTACGGAGCCACGGACAACAGTTAGTATCAAATATTTTTGATAAGTGGTTTACCTCGGGATCACCCTAAGGTTAAAAAAATTGCTTACATTTGGGTTACTTAGTTTTTAATTAGTACCTCGTGCATTACTTTTATGTACATTCTCGGTCGACATAATTAATGGATACAGTTGTTTTTGCAGCATACTCAGCATGTTTGATTCTTGCAAGGGAATCAAAACGTGTATAGTAGATCTTTCCACTGAGTTAAATCATGAAATTTCCAATGAAGTAAGGCCTTATAGCACAAGTAATGGGACAATCCGAATGTGTAAATTTGTAATTACGTCATAATGCTTTTAAAATTTTCTAAAAATTAGAAACTCATTTTTAGGGTTCCGTTGCCAAATGGCAAAAAACGGAACCCGTATAGATTCGTCATGTCTGTCTGTCTGTCCGTCCGTATGTCACAGCCACTTTTTTCCGCAACCATAAGATCTATGCTGTTGGAAGTAAAGGAAACTTGGTAAGTAGATGTATTCCGTGAACCGCATTAAGATTTTCATACAAAAATAGAAAAACAGCAATAAATTTTGGGGGTCCCCATACTTAGAACTGAAACTCAAAAATTTTTTTTTCATCAAACCTATATAATACGTGGTGGTATCTATGGATAGGTCTTCAAAAATGATATTGAGTTTTCTAATGTAATTTTTTCTAAACTGAATAGTTTGCGCGAGAGAAACTTCCGAACTGGTAAAATGTGTGTCCCCCCCCCCCTCCCTGTAACTTCTAAAATAAGAGAATGATAAAACTAAAAAAAATATAAGATTCAATTAAATTTTTAAGCATTTTGTATGCTTACTTTTTTCTAAAGATTAAGATCGGAAAAAGAGAACATCTAGGACGGGACTTGAACCCGCGACCAGTCTCTTACAGGGGGAATGCTCTGACCAACTGAGCCACCTAGACACGTCCCAGATATTCGAAATTCTCCGATACATTATTATGTTTTTCTATGTTTTGTATGATGTTCTCTTTTTCCGATCTTAATCTTTAAAAATATATGATGTACATTACCATGTAAACTTCCAACGAAAATTGGTTTGAACGAGATCTAGTAAGTAGTTTTTTTTAATACGTCATAAAGCGTAAACCGCAATTTACCTTTCATTCAATCAACTCAAAAAAAAAACATTATTATGTTACTTGCTGCTACTGAACCCTTAATGGGCGAGTCCGACTCGCACTTGGCCGCTTTTTTAACTAGTAAATTTTAGCCTACTGCAAATTACTGCTGGTGTGTATGTAGATAAATTTAACTACAAACATCACACACCTAATAACACCTACCACTTAAACAAATTTCATAAAATGGGCATTATGGATTCTGTTTTCAGACTAACGACCAAGTTTTAACATGAAAAATGTCTGTATCTCTTTGAAAAATACTGCCTGAAGTTCTGAAAGTCTCAAAGATAGCTCTTCTTTTATTCATAGTCTGACATGTGGCATTCTCCCGGCAGTGTACAGGCTTTCTTCCCTAACAAAATAAACAACATTTACTTGGAGTTAGGTCCTTTGAGAGGATGCCCTGTGCTTATGTTTTATGAACGAGCTGTTATGCACTTACGTGAATTCGCTTGCTCTTATTGGAAACTCTTTGACTGACGTAAGAAAATTGAGATACTATAGTTAAAAGCTAGCTAACTATAAATCCAATATATTACAATCACTTTACAACATATAGTAAAATACTAAATTATTCTTATACAGATTCTTAGAACATTTTTAAGATAACCCCCACCACTGTACGTGTAGGCAGTTCCCTTTATCACGAAAAACTATATCCATCTCTCTTGTGCAAGTGAAATTTCACGCGTTTTCTAACTTATCGCATGATTTTCGTACCTTTATGTTAGTGCCATTTTATACTTTACTGCGAAGCCCAAAGGTATGATATACTGCAGCATAAACTTGCTTACAACGTACCTTTTTAATATAGGTTAAAGAGCCTTACATTTGTGATCATATTAAAAAGACTTAAGCTCAATTTTTTTCCAATGATTTCTACTCTATGTGTAGTGATGAAGGTAAAGATTCCGTTATACCAAAACGAAGTTTAGGACCTTTTGATTCTCACAAACTCGACGCAAAACTTGTAACGTAGACAAGTGGCTATGTATAGGCTGTGTCGAAATAAAACCTTCAGTCGCACCGCGCACATGCTCGCGTGAAGACGGGCTCAAAGCTGACTCCTCGCACGAAATGGCGGGAACTTTCCGACAACTTTCGTATTGTAGCACGCAGTAACATATCTTAGAAAACTGTCCACAAATACGTGTTTATATTTAAGATATACATATTTTAATTCTTTTGTTGATAAGTGGTGGCAGATTTATTGAACATATCGAGTTTCGTGAAATTTGCAAGTACGTATAAGTATAATATAAACTAGAAAAAGTGTTTGAAATATTTTAGCATTTTACGAAATAATTAAGTACTGAAGTGATAAATGCAACATTTTATAAATATAAATATTTTGTACCTATATAATGACAATAATATTCTAGGACACACTGCATAGTGCTATCTAGAGCCAAACTGAGCAAAACTTGTAATATATATTCTAGAAATCGGTTAAACATACCTACTTAGGTTTTTTCGTAAGCCAACCAGACTACTGCAAATAGGTACCTATATTAATATACACAAATATTTATTTTGTACTCCGATGTAGTAGTCGGATGCTCACAGAGATTTTTGACGAGAATGAATTTTGGATTACTTTATTTTTGTTTTTAGTATTTTATTATACCACTTGGGTGGTAGATGAGCACGCGGTGCACCTGAGATGTGAAGTGGTTACCGTGGCCTATGGATATTACAACACCATGGGCTTGGGCAAACTTTTATATTTATCGCACCAATTTCAGCTCAAAGCATTAAAGTACATGACACCTAACATTCATTAAATGCATGAATTTTATTAGTTCTCTTAATAGGCTTGGTGGGTGATTTGCACTAACTTATTCGCACACCCATAACATAGTGCGAAACAACCCTTTTTAAAGTAAATATTTTTTAGTGGTCGTTTCCCACAAACACAATTTATAAACCGTACTTCTGGCATTGTATTAATACGAGTAAATAATATCAGTTGGTTCAGGGTGCGAGAGAAATGCCTTATGGGCAACCAAACACCCCGGCGTCTAAAGACCCGAGACTGCGTACGGTTTTAGTCGGTTCAAGCCCAACATAACCGCCCCGCTGACTGGGGGGGGGGGGGGGGTATCTGAGGGGATATCCTCAATAAAGAAAATATACTTTACTTATCTAAGAGCGTGATACATTTTCGATATGGAATCGTCTGAGTTTAGAGATACACAGATAGATAGTACCACAACTCTTCATGATGTTCATGATATTTTTCTGTATACTCTTGTGGGTAGGTACTATCACTACTATGAGGCCGCCTGTCACCCCAGCAGAAACAGGCTGGGACGGCGGGGTGACTAGCGCCCCTTCCCCAAACCAGGGCAAGACGGGGACACCGTGGTTCCCAAACCCGAGGGGGTCATCTCGAAACCGGAGATATCCCAGGGTCAGTCGTGGTTCGAGGGATATGCTTTTTTTTTTTGCTCTATGGGTAACCTTACACCCGTCTTAAGACCCGAGACGGCGTGCGGTTTTAGTCGGTTCAAGTCCGACATAACCACCACCGCTGTCCGGCGGAGGGGTACGAAGTGCGTTCTTTTAAGATAATATTACTTCGGGCCACCAACCAGGTGACACCGAAGTCTTAAAATCACGCAAAAAAAAAAAACAAAATCTTACACCCACTTTTTATCACTTTTCTCGACGTTTCACATGATTCTAAGTCTAATTAAGCAAAAAAAATTTTTGTGTCGGTCTGTCTGTTGGTCTGGATGTCTGTTTACGCAATAACTCAAGAACCACTTATCCGATTTAAAAAATTCTTTCACCAATTATCTTGTTTGGTTAAGGGGAAGAACTGATTAGATTTTGGGGTTTGTACGTTCAAGGTTTCGGGTACCTACCATACAAATTGTCCCTAAAAAATATCTAAGTTTGTTTTAAATTGGTTTGAACGAGATCTAGTAAGTAGTTTTTTTTAATACGTCATAAATCGTAAACCGCAATTTACCTTTCATTCAATCAACTCAAAAAAAAATTAAATAAAAATACATTATTATGTTACTTGCTGCTACGGAACCCCTTCATGATTCGCCCATGAAGGGTTCGCTTTTGTTCTAGTTATCCCACAAATTAAATAGATGTGAGAAATAACAGTAAAACCAGTAAATTCGTTGTATGATTTAGTTTATCTAGTCTACTATGACTACATAAATTTACATATATTTTCATTTTTATATATTTCACCAATAAAATTATTCTAGTTTTAAAATCACATCTCAATCGATCATTTAATTAGACTATTGCAGCTCACGGCTGAATATAAGCTCACGGCTCCATATTTCAATAATATTTACTATAAATTATATCACGCAATAAGTAGCTTCTGAGCTACTTATTACGTGAAAAGGGAACAAAAAATGTTACAAAAACATTCGTTTACTATTTAGGGGTGGTGTTGCTACTACTGGTTAATTTATGCCAAGGCGGGAGTAGTACACGGTATGGGTTACTTAGTTTGAATATGATTGGCAAAGATCACAGCAGAGAATTGGTAAGAAGCCACGGAATTCCGTCCTAGATTCTGATGGTGCGGTGACTATAGTGTGGTTCTTGATTCTGACTAACGGCAACACATCTGAGTGTCGAAGAAGATAATTCGATAAACGTCCGCCTACAGGTGGGGCCGCGCTTCTTACAAGTGGAGTAAAGTTAACGTTTCTTTCAAAAAATAGGATCGCCAGAAATGGGGCACTTTACTTAGCAAATTCAGCTAGCATACTGCCTTTCACGACAACAGGTCGGATTTCGGGGCCTTCGTGTGGTTTTAGTTTGAAATACTTCGTCAGCAACATGGTTTCCAAAAAAAAACTTTTATCATAAAAAATACACAAGTTACCAAACATGAACACGGTCTGCCTGATTTTAACATAACATAACTTCACGCCTGTATCCCCGACAAGGTAGGCAGAGGTGTATTACACACCCACGATTCGCCAGTTATGTTAAGGTCCTAATGTAATAGGGGGCGAGCCTATTGCTATCTACCGGGCACATTATTAAGCGAGCGATAATTAACATTTATTAAACATCTTAAATTTAATGAGTAAATGTGTTTTAGATTAGATTTTCATTATTATACACCATTTGTCGTGTAATTCGTAACTAAAAATTAAAATCAACACAACCTGTAAACAAACCAATTAATGACTTGTCTTATACATTTAATACACACATATAATATACATTTACAATTCAATTTAATGCACCATTTAATTTTAGAAATGGTTGAATATATATTGTTCTGCAACTAACTAATCCAACCCGTTAATCAAAAGGAATCACAAAACGAGACACCCATAAATTTAAACAAAATATGCAAGCAAAATTTTACGTGGAAATAATATTCGGACAAATGAAAATTCCGACCGATGCATTCGGGATCGCGAACGGCGCACGGAGGTTTTAATTCCCTTGACTGTTGCGAATCGGTGCATGTTTTTTCATTAAAACGCATTCAATACGACGACGACGTGGCTTTGAAAAAGCGGACCTTTTCAAAAAATATTTTCCTGACATTCCACTGTGAGCTCGTTTCATTCACGGCCTTTTTTGTAAAGAATTAAAAAATCTACGCTATTTAATGTGTTTCCTCTGGCAGGTACACGTAATCCAATAATGCTGTTGAGCTACTAACAACTATTAGAGTGTTTGTTTCGTTACCATTAGTACGAGTATCACCGAAAATGTCTTAGAATTTAGTCAATAGACAAGAAACAATATCGAAAACAGATCATTGTACCGCCATTGTACCGTGATCAGTGACCCGAGAGGAAAACCTGCGTCAGAGCCTCGTCCGTTAAGCAGCAACTGTACCGGCTAGTAGGTGAGGTTCTCTCTATAACCTACTTAAAGCTCTGAATCTAGGCCTATCGAGGGCTACAATAAGCTCATTACTAGGACGAAAAAAAAAGCTCTCTGAAAATAAAAACACCAAAAATAAGCTTGAGGCTGGACAACACAGTGGCTTATTGTTCTGAAACAGATTGCCATGAAGCGGAAAAGAACAAAAAAAAAAAAAAAAAACTATGACGAATGTCTAAAGCGGCACTAGTAGGTTCTCATCAAATTTGGTTTGGCAGGGAGGGGAACTTGGGTAGTGAAGGTGAGTGTTGATGTACATCAACAAAAGGGGCCCCTTCTAAACCTAAACTTGGGTCGCAAGTCCCAAGCACTGTCCCGAGTTCCCAACACAGCAACGCGATGGACCCGGCACACGCACGGAGAATCCATGGACTGCTAAGAATATCGGTCTATATATACATACATATATACATGTTAACGCCTGCTACGCCTGTAATATGAAGCAGCCATGTTTTGTTGCCACACCAAATGGATAGGCGTTAATTATTGTATTTTCAAGTACCGACAGTAACATTTTATCACTTCTTTTCTACTAAGTTGCGTGCAAGCACTCTGCACCCAATTATTTGTTAAAATATAGTTTTATGCACATTAAACCAAGTAAAAGTTCGATTTGAAGTTTTGATTATCATCATTGAAGCCCCAACAAAACATATAAGAATTGCTCGTTTAAAGATATTAGATATTGACACGTTGACTCATTCCTTGTCACATTATTGAAAAAATAGTTTTGTATAATATATCTCGTATAAAACTCAATATAATTTTTTATTTGATATCCGTTCTAAATATTTATAAACTAATAGCTGACCCGGCAAACTTCGCTCCGCCTTAGAATCGAGTTATGTTGGTTACCTTTTCAGCTGAATTTATTTGTGAATTTCTCCTTGCAGCTCGGCATTAAAGACCCGAGACGTCGTGTGTTTTGGTCGGTGCGAGTAAAAAATAAAATATCATGAAAATCGTTCCACCCGTTCTTGAGTTAACCCGGTCGTCACTTACACGACTTTGTTTTGTATATATATTTATAAATCTTACTGGGCTCAAGGTTGACTCTGTCCCGGGGGAGACAACTCTATCAAACAATAGTAGTGCTTACTCTATGTTGCTTGTCGCACGGTGAACCAACTTATTGGCCGACCGATGAAGATTACGTAACCAAGAACCTAAAGATTTCATTGAGAATCATTAAAGAAGTCGAGAATGCTGTGGAACAACTAAACGCTCTAAACTTATCGTCAGCAGCGACAAAGAGATAATTCTGCACACTGACCAATCAAAGAAAAAGAAGCTGAAAGACGGAAGCTTCGAATAATATGGCATAACACTGGTAACACTACCGACACCCCTTAATTTTCCTAAAAAAAATGAGGGATGATGACTTACAGCAATTCTTAAGGGATTTGAAGCCTAGCTCAGACACTAATTACTCTCTATGGAGAGCTACGCGAAAAATTAATAGACAGAAATTCCATATACCACCAATTCGAACACCTAATGGAAACTGGGCTAGATCGAAATCTAAAAAAGCAACAATATTTGCTGAACATCTTGGAACTGTTTTCAAACTTTTCTCTAGTTTAAACTCTAGATTTGATGACGAGGTCTTAACTTACCTAAACAGCTTAATGCAAATGTGTCTGCCTTTGGCTTTTCACTTGGCACAAGTCCTAAGGAAGTCACAACTGAGATTAGGAATCTCAAAGAAGAAAAATTACCAGGGATATGATGGCATTGAATGCTGAAACAACTTCCAAAAAAGGGCATTCTACTGATAGTTAACATACTTAATGCATGCCTCAGGTTGCAAAGTTTTCCCTCCCAATGGAAAATAGCGAAACCTGGAAAGCCAACGCAGGAAGCCAGCTTGTACAGGCCAAGTACTCTTCTACCTGAAAAAATCCTGGCAAACATTAATCTTAATCGAATGAGACAACACCTAAAGGACATTCTTCCACCGTATCAATTTGGGTTTCGTGCAAATCACGGTACCATACAGCAAATTCATTGCCTGATGGCTGTTATTAACAGGACATATGAAAATAAGGAATATTGCTCAACTGTATTCCTTGATATCGGGCAAGCGTTTGACAAGGTAGGGCATGATGGGCTAAAGTATAAATTGAAGACCCCACCACGCAGTTTCTGTGGCATCATTACATCGTACTTTGATGGGCGATGCTTTGAAGTCAAACACTCTGGAGAAACATCGTAAATGCAAGAAATCAAGGTCTGGAGTGCAATACCTTGTAAACAGCTAAATATACAGAAAATATAGCAAGGAAAATTTTGTTCAAAATGACCTGACGTACACGGAGGTGACTCCGGGGTAGATGGCGCAGTTTGTGAGTTATTTCGGTCAGCGGGGACGGCGACGTTATGGTCAAGAGGTCCTGGATTTGAATACTGGCCATTATACAACTGGGCGATGCTTTGTTGTCAAACACTCTGGAGAAACATCGTAAATGCTAGAAATCAAGGTCTGGAGTGCAATACTTTGTAAACAGCTAAATATACAGAAAAGATAGCAAGGAAAATTTTGTTCAAAATGACCTGACGCACACGGTGGTGACTCCAGGGTAGATGGCGCAGTTCGTGAGTTATTATGGTCAGCGGGGACAGCGACGTTATGGTCAAGAGGTCCTGGATTTGAATGCTAGCCATTATAAATCGAACCACCCTAACACAAGCAATTTTGCTTAGCTAGAGGGGTAGAAGGATTTGCATTCTTGCGGTTACTCTTTTTAATCAAAAAAACATAACATGATAACTGATGACAACGATATTATTTTGTAAAATCATACACAGTAAATATATTATTATGAATAATATTATTATGAAATTATTATTATAGAAATATCCAGACCGATGAAAATAGACATATTCATGCATATTTGCGCTGAGTGAGAATAAAACCCGCAACCTCCGACCTAGCAGCCGAACGAAAGAATGCAAATAAAAGTTCGGAAATGATAGTTGAGAACATTATGTACTAATTTGTATACTAGCGACGCAGCCGGCTCTACAAGGATGCAATTTGATTTCCCGTTCCACTAAAATTTATTTAGCATGAATTATACTATTTAGGCTATGCTTACTTTGGACCTAGATAGCGTTGTGTAGAATGTTGTAGAATATTAAAAAACGACTCTAAATGGCAGTAACAACCGTATCAAAATCCGTTGAGTGGTTAAGAACAAATTAACGGACAAACAGACAGACGCCTAAACCTAACTCTATTTTATTTTATTTACTTAATGATATGATGATAATAATACAGTCCTATTCATACTATTTTTTTAGAGCGTTCTGCCTATCATACATCGAATTGCCAGTTTGATATCTTTATGGAGTAGTTATACCATTTGTGTTTAAAAAAAAATTTTAAGTGTAACTCCGCTTTAGACTACTCTAAAAAAATAACAGACAAACGTCGAAAAGTGACTTTATTTTATATTATTTACTTAATTATATGATAATGATATTACAGTCTTAATTCACTTTCTTATCAATTTTCAAAAAGTTTATCACTCATAATTACAGTCTTGCCTAGCTGTCATTCGGGCCAGAGTAAGGTGGTTGTTTTGCGGTCTCAATGACACCCTCAACTCTCCATTAGTACACCATGGAGCAGGTTTAACGACCAGTTTGCGTGATAGCGCACAACTTCATGCTTATTTATACGACGAGACGAACAAACTGAACGCCCGCCATTCAAGCGTTACAACATTGACTGCGACATATCAAATCTCCATTATCAGAGGCAGCCGGAACACGCCCGATGGCCTTGCGGAATTTTGTAAACTTTCTTGACTATAGGCCTTACATTTAATGCGGAACATCGGAACTTCGATAAGTGGTCTAGAAAATTTATTGCAAAATAAATAAGCAGCAGTTGAATATAATAAATTCGTGTATCAATTTACTAATGAAGTAGAAGACTAAAAAATCATGAATGCGATGAGATCTAGAAGGGAAGAGACAAACAAAAATTGATAAGTTTATTACTCTGTCTCTACTCGACTATTCTATTGGACAATTTTCGGAAGTAACACATAGTCTGAAAAAGACAGTTGACGGTAGCAAACTCGGCCTCCTATTAGATATATTTGTAACCAAAAACATAGTTAGACGATTGTAAGTATTAATACATCTTTGCTTATCCCTTTTAAGATTATTTTCTTTAAATATAAATAAATTAATATTTATTGTTTACGTAAAAGGTAAAGTAATTAATCTTTATTAAATAAAAATGTAAACTAAAAATTTCGTGAGCGTGCGGTTTTAGTCAGTTCAAGCCCAACATAACCGCCCCCGCTGGCCGGCGGTGGGGTATCCGAAGGGATTTCTGCCCGAAAAAAAAAGGTATATAAATCAATAAATTTTTTTGAAGTGAAAACTTCTTTAGCGGCGTTGTGCACTTTTTGTAATGGGTAAAAAAGGTTAAACTCGCGTCAATAAACACGTGACTTGATCATAAGACAACAAATATAGAAGCGCTAATTTCACACTGTACTTAACAACCTTGGTGGCGCCTTCGTGTAATGAGTGGTCGTTGACTTCGTCAAAACTGAGATCGATTCCGACCGAGGCCCAAGAAACACTTTTTGTCATCATATAACTTTTTGTAATATTTATTCTATTTTGTGCCAGAAATTAAACAAAGTGCATCTATTAATGAAAAAAGTGACGAAGAAATAGCGAAAGAAAATGAGTGAGTACTTTATACTTACACCATCATTATTACCAGAACGATAATATTGGCGATTATCGTTCTGGTAATAATGATGGTGAAAAAGTCGTTGAAATTATGGATGGAAGTTGATTTTTCTGGGAGATAAACTTTTTAATGTAAAATAATTGTAAAGGTTCTGAAGTGTTAAATTTTTAATGTAATATAAATTGTCGTGTTTGTGTACGATAGCGCAATAAATGATTATTGTATGTTACCACATAAATGGTAGTACTTTTGTACTAATAATTAAAGCAATTGGTGCATTAATATTCCCTAACCATTCCAAAATATCAAAAATGCACAACGTTAATATTTAAGTTTTCACTTCTGCCTGCACTCCCGGAGTGAAACCCGTCGTTTTTTTTAAATTAAACCGACTTTAAAAGCCAAAAGATAGCCAAAGATAGAAAAATATAAAATTACTGAATTAGAGGTTGAATTGAAAAGACAAAAATGCGCCAAACCCTTTTCCTTTCTGCTGAAGTCGGTGTCAAGCCAAATAGGCACGGAACATGATACACTGCTTGACGGAAAATAAGTAAGCCATTATTCAAAAACGAAAGCTAATACAGATATGAATTAGCTTTATTGTTTTAAGTATTAATAGTAATTTATGCAACTGTCATATAAGAAGAGGTATTAAAACACGAGAGTCTGTTTATATATAGCGATAATAGGTTGACTCGAGTGTTTTAATACCTAAGTTATATGCAGTTTCATACACTGCTTTATCATCACTCATAGGAAAAATTGAAATTAAACAAAGTAGGTAGGTTACAAGGAAGTAATTTAGCATGCGCCATTTTTTTCACAGTTCGAACTGCGCATGCGTGCGCCTTTTTTTTCATGTTCAGCCGAAAACCTTAGACTAGTTTAATGAATAAAAAAAGGATAGCGGTGCTATAATGAGTTTTATGATACAGTTGGCGGTACCTACTATAATAAGTTTTATTTTTAATTTTATGTATATGCGTTTATAAAGTGCGTATGTATAGTATCGTCTTTGAATTCGTAATTCTAATTTTTTGATTTGAGTGTAGATAAATAATATTATGTTAGATAATTACCTTGGTACACCATGACACAATTATAGTTTTAACCCCAATGTCATTATTTACTTCATCATCATCATCAACCTATTCTAGTCCACTGCTGGACATAGGTCTCCCCTAATGAGCGCCATAGCGTCCTGTCTTCAGCTTATTTACTTGCATTTTATAAAATAATCGGTTTCAATATTTAGTAAAATATTTCAGTTCTGATGGCTAGTATTGCAGTGTTTTTTTTTTGTAAATGAAAATAAAAGCTGACGGAACGGTTTTACTAACTCGATTTCTTTAAAGTTCAATTATTTGTATGCTTTTACTCAAATTTTCTCAACTCAAATATTATGTATGCAAACTTTCAAGTTTATTTTCTTATTAATTTGAGCAGCCTATAGCTAATTTTATAAATTGGTTAGTTACAATTAATATTTACTCATTAAGAAAAACTGCGATATAATTTAGTATTTAACCCGTTTAAGGTTGAAAAACATTTTTATTAACATAAAATCTCAACTTACTGCTATTTAATTTGCTTTACTTTCGGATGTAATATCAAACAAAAGAGCTACACAACTTATTTCTCTCTGTTGTGTCTTATAACTGATGCCTGGCAATACCTTGCCGGGCAAGTTTCTTTTAAAAGAAAATCGATATCCATTAATAACTGAACCATGTATTACGTAGCAACAAAACCAACAAATTATTTTTGTAGGGCAAACCTACATACTTAATGCTAGCCATTATCTATTACAACGCAAAATTGGGAATTGAATTTCTAAATTTGGGGAATAGTACCCTGGGCCTGTAGATAAAGTGACATTCTATTAGTAGAATCGCTTCGAATCGAATTCGTTTCGATTTGTTATCAATAGTCATATCACTTCGACAATTATTGTAGTTTGAAGTGTAAGTTATCTCAAAGTACCCGAACTATGTTGAATTGTTGGTGTTACTATTTACGCAGAATGAGCTCACAGTGTAATGAAGTCTTGTTGTATTTTGATTTTTCTTGACACATCAACACTTCATGCCACTGTGAGCTCATTCTGCGTAAATAGCAACACCAACAATTCAACATAGTTCGGGTACTTTGAGATAACTTACACTTCAAACTACAATACAACAACCATCTTTAGTCTCCCCGTGACCATGGCTGCTGAAAAGCAACCGAAACGTCGGGATAAATATAAAATAACATCAAATAAATCGCGATAGAATACGTTAAAAATAGTTTTATTTCAATGTGTGACATTCGTGTAAACTTCCGACAATATCAAAAAAAAAGTGTATTATAATCTGTATGAAAGACTTGTACATATATACCTATATATTACTAGACAAACTGTTTGGAAAAAAAATCACACTGCGGGATTGGGGAACAGGGTGCAGGGGTGAAGTGATGAAAATGGAATGTGAATAAACTTCCATTAATTTTAGGGGTGTATTGGGCCTTACCAAGACCGTGGGGACCCAAGACAACCACAACTACAAGCTGATACACTTACTATTTAATACAATGGGCTCCGCAGGCTTTACTCTCGGGATTAGGGAGTCACATGGCAGTCGCTTTCATAAAAACCAAGATTAACGAACCCATAAGGAAAAGAGGAGTAGGAAAACGAGCCCCACGCTCTAAAGCGCAAGCGTTCGTTGCAACCGGGATTGGTTGATGGTTGATGATGACTAAATTTTAGTTAAATATCTATATTTATTACCAATATTTTAGTAAGATGCCTTAATGTCAAAGTGTAAACAAAAAAAAGGTATATTTATGAACATTGTCTATAACTGTTAGGTTCAAATTCAATAACATCACATCAATAATACAGTTCCTAATTATTTATTTTGTTCGCAGGTCTAAACATGAGAGCGAATAAAAAACAACATCCGAAGTTTTATTATTGAGAAGTAAAGGAAAGGTATTTATTTTCTACAATGAAAAAATTAAAGAAGGAGGAATACAACAGCGCTGAAATGTAAACAAATTCCAATGCCGGATCCGAAAGAAAACGTTTCATAGACAATGCACAGCCTCCTTGGAGCGGCTGTAGTTTCGGCATTACTACAGATACTGGTCTCTTATACAGGTAAATATGACTTTTCTATCTTGTTTCTGACGTATAAGTCCCGGCTAACATCTTGAACAGGCGCTAGTCCGCTCATCTGCACTTTATGGACCAACCAAAAAATCAATATAAGGGCTGATCAACCAATGACGCGAGCCCTTTGAGCTCTTTATTGATTTAATATAATCTATGATTCGTTAATTGGCGTGCTTCTACCGTCGAGCCCCGCACTACTACCAAAGAGACATAGAAAACGCTTCCTGCGCAGGTAGAGTACATTGTCAAGATGTTTGCGGGTCATTATGTGTGATATAGAAGAGCGTTCGACTACTAGATCAGAAGTTGCGGGTTCGATTCCCGCTCAGTGCAAATATTTTTATGTATGAATATGTATATTTGCATTGGTCTGGGTGTTTTTGTGTATAAAATGTAGGTAATTATAACATGAAAATGTATCTAATTATGTTTATCCGCATTTTAGGACTCATATTACAAACTAGTTAAGCTATGCTTACTTTGGGTCTAGATAGCACTGTGTAAAATGCCCTAGATAACTTTTAACTTTTATAAATATAACTTCTAATTAATTTCATCGTTCATAAAACAAAAATATACATAAGTACTGCAGAATTAAAACTATGTTCACATGGCTTTTTTATTATAAAAAGAGCCAAAGTACTGAAAAAGAAAACAAACTGCAGGTTAACGACAACGAAGTCCAGTTGCGTAATTAGTGTTTTTAGTAGCTACAACCCTACCACTTGTGGTTAAGCACTAAGTAAAATATTCGCCAATAAAACAAAACGGTCTTTATGAGTCAAAAAATAAAATACGTATTCGTGCTTTGGGTTATAAGAATGTTTAAGAAACATCTACGCTTAATCATTATTGCATAATGCATAATAATCTTATTACAAATGGAAACTTGAAAACAAACTTTGGAGTTACTTCTCTAACAGTACGCGTGTAACGCTATTATAAATTCCCTCAACAAATTATAAATTATGTGTAGTAGTGACTTGTTTGGAAATTAATTGTAATGACCTCAGTGGCATGGCGGTAGAGTATTCTACTGCTACGGTGGACGTCGCGGGTTTTATTCCCGCTCAATGCAAATAACGGTATGAATGAATACGTCTCTTTGCATTAGTCAGGGTATTTCTATTTATATATAGAAATACCCTGACTATGTATGTATTTACAAAAGAATGTGTCTAAGTATGTTTATCTGACTTCTAGAACCCATGTTACAAGCTATGCTTAGTTTAAGTCTAGATAGCACTGTGTCTCACATTCTCCAGAATATTTTGTAAGGGTGGAAAGAGTATATTGGTTAATTCTTTGTTGGCAACTGAGCATTAGCTCACGGGGTTGTTCCGAGACAAGCGTCCGTCGCCAGACCTCTGCCGGAAGCAGCTGTGTTGCTCGCGTGCTGTTTGCCAATTTATCACTAAGCTGATTATATATAGAATTGTCTTTGTGACGTGCTCTGTGACCTTGTTTACCCTACAACCATTGCTTCGTTTTCTTTATTTACACACTGTTCTTTGTACAAAAATTGGTAAAGAAGTTTTTGTGTCAACATTCATCTTTCCTGGTTTCACACGCTGTTATGGAACAAATGTTTATACATTACCTCGTTCGACAATTGGAACTGGTCTCAATGTAGCAAAATTGAATCTATTTTTATTTATTTATTAAGTGTAATCATCGTCAGCTGTGATTCCGGTTCCATCCGAGGCTTTCACCTCGGAGCCTGGTTTTCTCCTCCATCCATTTTTATTTGGTATCTTTTGGCTCTTATAGGAGCGACTGTCTTCTTGGCAGGTGTAACAGCTGGCAGGTGTAGCTGGCTCGGGCCCCGAAAGTATTAATGCTCAATACCCTCATTAAGCCGAAGCAATAAACATAATATATTCAACTCATGAGTTTATGAGTCAGCCAATGAAAATGTTACATCCAACTTTAATAATTCATAGAATGGTAGAATTCTCGCAAGCGGCATGATATGCATGATATACACACACAGCCACAAAAATAGGATGCACAAAAGTAAACACGAGTACAAAAGGCGCGCCACAAATTGTGTTTTCAGTGCTAGGTCCGGAGCGCAGGTGGCATAGCTTGCCTTAAGCTTAAGCGGACCGCAGCTAAATCCGAATACGACTTTAATTTAACTTTGCTTCACTGAATATTGTACTTACATTGAAATTTGAAATATAAGTTCAAACCAACGTGATAATTAACGCAGATATGAATTTATTTGTATTGAATCTGAAGTTGAGTTACAATTATGATATATTCATGTTTTCTTTTATACACAACTAGCGGTCTGGGGACCTGATTTCGGTCAAATTAATATGAAATGTATACAAAAATAAACTTTAATATTGCCAAACTTTCATACAACCGTTCATCCCTTATTTGCCCTGTTAGGGGTAAAAAACCCGATACACGTGTATGTTTATTTTTAAACAGAAGCAGCCATATGAAATGGGGTGCTTCTTACTCCAAAATGATGATGTTGTAAATGAAAAGCGGACTGTATTTTTCACTGGTTACTGTAATTGAATCTCGAGAAATAGGTACAAAAATCAGAATTGTTCGATTAGAATATGTGCGCACGCGCCGGGCGGTTAGATGACCCTTCGCTTCGTGTTCCTGCGCGGCCTTCGGTAGCCTTCGGCTGCCTTCGGGTGTCTTCGGTAGTGTCCTTATCGTTCGCAAGGATACTTTTGGCGCGAACAGACTCCCGGGGTTGAAGAGCTTCTTCAATAGATTGGCAGAGGACAGATATTATTGTACGCCCGCCGAATGGTCCCTCGTCGAGTTGCTATTTCGGCGACTCTTGCTACGCCGTCCGCTCCTGGATAGGTCCGGATGATGCGGCCGAGTAACCATACAAGAGGAGGTTGCGTCTTCTCTTTGATCAAGACCAGTGTGCCTTCTTCCAAATCTCCCCTTGATTGGTACCACTTAGTTTTCTGCTGCAGCAGGTGGACATATTCGATATTAAATCGGTGCCAGAAATGCTGCTGGATGTACAGAATGCGTTTATATCGGTCAAGTCTGCTTAGGTTTGCTTCTGTTACTTGCTCTTGTGGAACAGACGTGAGTGGTCGCCCTATGAGGAAGTGAGAAGGTGTGAGAGCAGTGAAGTCGGAAGGACTGGACGAAAGAGGAGTTAGAGGGCGTGAGTTTAGAACTGCCTCTATCCTAGCCAAGCACGTAGCCATTTCCTCGTAGACGAAATGGGTAAGTTGCAATAACTTTCGCAAAAGCTGTTTGGTGCTCCGGACCGCCGCTTCAGCTAGGCCGTTGAAGTGAGGGGAAAAAGGGGGGACGAACATGAATTTAATGCCTTCGTTCGCCATTGAAGCCGAGAGATCACTACTTTGACTTTCAAGAAAGGAACGTAAGTCATTGTTAGCGCCTACAAAGTTAGTGCCATTGTCGGACAAGATACTACGCGGCTTACCGCGACGCGAAATGAAGCGAGTTACGGCTGCCATATAACCGTCTTTTGTAAGGTCGGTGATGAGCTCTAGATGAACGGCCTTTACTGAAAGACAGACAAAAATGCATAGGTAAGACTTAACAAGTCTGCACCCCCTGCCCTTGCGGTCCGCTATCAGAACTGGCCCCGCGTAGTCAACGCTACAGTTTAGAAAAGGAAACTCTAAAGAGGTCCTGGATGTTGGAAGCTGCGCCATTTCAGGCTGTGCATTCCTGGCTTTGTTGCGAAAACACTTCATGCATCGCCTGACTATGCTCCTTGATAGGTTACGGCCGCCAAGAGGCCAGTATTTTTGTTTAATAGTGGCTAAGAGGAGTAGTGGCCCTGCATGAAGAGTCTTCTCGTGCTGAAATTGAAACAATAGTTTTGTTAAATGATGCTTACTGCATAATAAGATGGGATGCTTGATATTGAAGTCATAAGGCGAATGATCAAGCCTTCCGCCCACGCGGATGAGGCCGACAGAGTCTAAAAAGGGACTTAAAGAAAGCAACCTATTTTTATGAGGCAATGGCTTGTCTGACTTTAAAATTGAGTACTCAATAGGAAACATTTCCTGTTGAGAATTAAGCAATATGCATGATAAAGATTTTTCAAGCTCATTAGACGTAAGAGGACCCTTTGTTTTGTTTCTTTTATTTTTTAAGTTGTCTATAAATCTGTAAATGTAAGAAACTATTCTTTGTAAATGACTGAGATTGGATTTTTTGTGTGTTAAATTTATAATGATACTAGATGTAGAATTATTTTGAATTGTGTTTGTGTTGTTTTGACTTAAATGACATACTACTTCTGGTAAATTATTTTTATTATTAAGAGGTTGTTTAGGCCATTTGCTATTATTAAATTGCAGAAAGGAAGGTCCTGTCCACCATAATGAGCATTCCTTGAGAACGTCGGGCTTAAGGCCCCGTGACACTATATCAGCCAGGTTGTCCGACGATGGTACGTAGCTCCACGTACAATTTGACGTACTGTCTTGAATTTCATTGACACGATTACGTACAAAAGGTAAGGTAAGGTGTAGACATAGAGAGCCAACTTAAAACTATGGTTGAGTCACACCAAAAATAAATTTTGTCAAAACGTAGTGAAAACGAATCAAGTATTTTAGTGCACAACCTTGTACCCAAAAGAGCCCCACATAATTCCAAGCGAGGAACTGTAGTCGGTTTAATAGGTGCAATCCGATTTTTTGAGCACAACAACTGTACCTTGACATTTTCTCCATCTGAAGAACGCACATATGCTACTGCGCCGTATGCCCGTTCTGATGCATCGGAGAAGATGTGGAGTTGTACTTCTGTGCGTGAATCACACGTGACCCATCTAGGAATCTGAATATCATTCAAATAAGGTAATTTTTGAACAAAATCGATCCATGATTTTTGGGTTTCGAAAGACACCGTATCATCCCATGAACATTTATCTATCCATAGTCGTTGCATAAGTAATTTCGCTTCAACGATACACGGACATACTAGAACTAAGGGGTCAAATATTTGTGAAATTACTGATAGTATATGTCGTTTATTAATTTTTGTACTAGCCGGAATATTTATGGAAAATGAGAAGCTATCAAAAGAGCACTGCCAATGAAGTCCTAAGGTTTTTGACGTTTCGTTAATACTTAAATCGACTTGATCATTAACACTGTTTTTTTGATACAGAGATTTTAATATTTCTAAGTTATTTGAATGAAATTTACGTAGGTTAAACTTTGCTGAACTTAATGTATTAATGACACCTTGACATAAATTAATGGTTTCCTGTATAGAATTAGATCCAGACAATAGGTCATCCACATAAAAATCGTGGGCTATAACCCTTTGAATAGAATTGTCTTTACACTCATTAGCTAACTGGACTAGACACCTAGTTGCTAAGAAAGGGGCTGACGCAGTGCCGTACGTCACTGTATTCAAAGTATAAACTTTTAGTGGGTCTGCTTCGTTAAAGCGCCATAATATGCGCTGAAGTGGCCGCTGACTGGGATTAACTAAGATCTGACGATACATTTTTTCAATGTCCGCAGTCACAACATATTTATGCTGGCGGAAGCGCAAAAGAATGGAAAGAAGATCCTCCTGTACAGTAGGGCCGATCAACTGGATGTCGTTGAAGGACTTGCCATTGGTTGTGACTGCGGATGCATCGAAGACCGTACGCAGTTTTGTGGTTGTGCTAGATTCCCGCAGCACCCCATGATGGGGTAAGAAATATTCAAATTCAGATTTTTCAACTTTATCAGACATATGTTGAAGAGAGATATATTCGGACATGAAGTCACAATAAAGTTGTTTGAAATGAGGCTCACGTTGGAGCTTACCTTTTAAAGAGAGAAACCTTCTTTTGGCCATGAAGTATGAGTCGCCGAGTACGTCAGGCGACTCTTTAAGAGGAATGTTCACTATAAACCGACCATCGACGTCACGTTTTGTAGTCTCAATGAAACTATTTTCACAAGCGCGCTCTTCTATGGATAGCGCATGTTGTGGGGATACAGTGTCTAGCTCCCAAAAACGTGTGAGGTCAGGATGCTCCTTTGTGTTTGAAGGTACATCGGAAAAAGAAGAAGAATTTGAAAAATAAGAAGAATGTTGAGAGGATATTTTCGGAAGACCCGCTACTGGGCCCGATATTATCCATCCTAATCTTGTATCACATAATTTTGGTTGCCTTTTGCCTAAGTCAATACAAGAATTAGTAAGAACAATGCTCCAAAAGACCTCGGCACCGGCAAGAATATCAATGCCCGAGGATACATTGAAAGTGGGATCAGCCAATTGCAGTCCCATAGGAAGAGGAATGCTGCTTATGCTGACTGTATGTGAAGGTAAGGCGGTGGTAATTTGCGGTAAAATAAGACACTCTATACCTACTATAAAATTACTATGCAACGACTCAATTGTAAGCTGACAAGATTGTCCACCAAAACATGCTTGATTATTAATGCCTGTAATCGTGGAGTACGCGTCACGTCGCGGCAACCCAAGGCGATCACAGAACGCATCAGTAGTGAAATTGGCAGTACTACCGCTATCCAATAAGAGCCGAGCGTGATGTTGTCGGCCGTCGGGAGCGACGACTCTCACCAAAGCTGTGGAAAGCAAAATAGCATGCGCTTCTATATTTGAAGTTAAAGCTACATTGTTTTGAAAAGGTGGCATGGGGTCTTGAAAGGACGTAGAAGGTTCTGATGTTTCAAGATGTAACAACGTATTATGTTTATATTTACAATACTTGCAATGTGATAATTTGCATCGCTTTTCGTTGTGACCCGGCCGTAGACAATTTAAACATACCTTACATTCTTTCGCTTTTTTAATGCGTTCTTCAATAGACAAACTTCTGAATGTTTCACATGTATATAAAAAATGATGTTGTGTACATATGGGACATATAATTTTATTGTTAGATTGTGATTTGTTAGTGTTAGAATTAGTATTTAATTGATTAGTTGCAATAATGAATGATTTTGATTTTTGATTACCTGTTTGTGATTTAATTTTTTGTGAATTATTCTCTTCTATTGTTTCGAGTAAGTCAGCACGATTGCTAAGGAATGCACAGAACTGAGATAGTGTAGGTGACTGGGTTAAAGAATTTCGGTGTTCTTCCCAAAGCCTATTGGTATTAGAGTCGAGCTGATTTGCTATTAAATATATAATAAGGGTGTCCCAATGATCGACGGGTAATTTTTATCTACACCCATGCTTTAAATCCTCTATAAAAGATTCTGAAACAGTTAGCTTATTGCCAACATTAATACATCCAATGTCATAATAACCATAATATCATCCGAACGGGTGTTATAATGTTGTATGAAATTTCATAATAACACTCCTTCGCTTTTTCAATCTCTTCCGCGCAAAGGGTTACTCATCAGACAGCCAAATTCTTAGCGCTCGATGCGTGGAATCTGTATGAGTTTCAAAAAAAGAACTGTCATTCACGCGCGTTGCATTGCACTACCACAGCGGCGCGCGGCGCGCCGTAAAAAAAAAATTAAAGCTTATTCGTTCGAATTCGAATTCCCGCTATTTTTCTTCGCTATTAATTTTGCAAATTGTTTTGTTTACTTACGAAAATGAGCGATTCAAGTTTTGATAACACACCTTCAGACATTTCGAATGCAACAAAGGACATTTCTAACAAATTACTACCCGAAAAATCTAGAAAACAGTATGAAAAGGCGTACCAAGATTTCAAGAATTGGAAAATATCAAAGGGCAGTACATCATTCTCTGAAGATGTATTATTAGTTTATCATGGGTGTAGATAAAGTATTGTATGCAACTGTATAATTAGGTATTAAAACACTTATGTGATACTATTATCACACTCAGCTTCGCTTCGTGTGATAAACCCACATTCATGTTTTAATACCCCTCATTATACCACAGTTGCATAAATAACTATTAAAGCTCGAATATTTTTATTTGTTGCGTCAATAAGGCGACGTAAAGATTTACTTGACTCCGTTAAAATAGGGTCGGCATTAAATAAGGATTTCAGATGATTATTGATAAGAAGACGGCTGTTATCATATCGATCACATAACAATGTCTATATCAAAATAGTTTAATACGTAACAAAAGCCTATGTGTATTTAATTTAGGTACCTACGTGCTTTGAGAAAGGAAGACAACAAAAAAAAATGTATAAGTCTCTGCTTGTCAAGCAAAGAAAGGGAAGTAAACTTACTCAAGTAAATGATTTTTATTACGTAGAAACAAAAAAATTACCTATAGTAAATACTTATTATGATATATACTTATTATATTTGCAAGCTTACTTTAGTGCAACGAAAATATATAAGTTGTAATAAATCAAAGCATTTACTGGTGCAAGCAGGGAGAGTAAATTGATATTGAAGATCAATTTAATTTGCTATAAATGAAGACGCAATAAATGACGGGTTGCTTATGCAATAATGAATGGTCGGCAAACCCACAGCGATACAATAGCCTAGCAAAAGCGGTTGTCCTTGAATGCACTGATAACGCGCGCCCGGTATACCTTTTTTTTTTTTTTTTTTTTTATCGTGCGGAAATCCCTTCGGATACCCCCCCGCCGGCCAGCGGGGGCGGTTATGTCGGGCTTGCACCGACTAAAACCGCACGCCGTCTCGGGTCTTCAGACGCCGGGGTGTAAGGTTACCCATAGAGCATATCCCTCGCACCCCGGCTGACCCTGGGCCATCTCACCACTAACAGCATCGCTCATCCTGTCTCCTCTGAAAGCAGAGGAGTACGGAGAGCGATGTGTTCCCGCCACGTTGGGTATTGGCCGACGATCAATGCCAACCCTATGAAGGGGTGAAGGGGAAGCCATTGACCGCCGCCCAGGGTGTACCGGCCGCTCCGATTCCCGGATTCCGCCCGGTATACCTGGCCGTAAGATATGTGAATGCACCAAATAGCAATTAATTTACACTTAACTCCGGTTATTGCAACTCACGAACAACATTGAATGAACACAATATATATAGAAAGAAAAAGAAAGAAAGAAAAATGTTTTATTGCGGATTAGGTACAAATACAAAAGACAAAATAGCAAAACAAAAATAAAAACGCAGCTACTCTGGCGGCGAATGCTCGTATCACCTTGACCAAGAGGCGCTATAAATATATTATTTATCTGTGGTAGCCGCCACCTGAGCATACGTATGACATTTTACGTATGACAAAATTGTCAAGCATGGCAGCATTGACAACTCAACAACGTGTCTTATTACGTGGCAATTTATAACACGTGTTAATATACGCCGTAATATATGGCTAGTAGTGCTGATAGCCAATAAGTAGGCGAAGGATGATGCGATTGAAGGAAAAAGATGTGTGTGTTGGAAGTTATGGGTACGAAACAAGAGATGAAATGGAAGGAAAAGGAACGAACTCACTCAGTGTATGTCCTGTTTGTCCTTATCCTTTTGTGACTTCGCACTGTACACCAAGACCGGTTTGTATGAAGTGGCACTAGAAGATTCCACGTAGCAATCCGATCGTCGTTGACAAATTCCTCAAAATCCTTTACATTAGACGGTAGTAAGGACCATGTTCGGGATCCTTGTTGTAAATGAAAAGCGGACTGTATTTTTCACTGGTTACTGTAATTGAATCTCGAGAAATAGGTACAAAAATCAGATTTGTTCGATTAGAATATGTGCGCACGCGCCGGCGGTTAGATGACCCTTCGCTTCGTGTTCCTGCGCGGCCTTCGGTAGCCTTCGGCTGCCTTCGGGTGTCTTCGGTAGTGTCCTTATCGTTCGCAAGGATACTTTTGGCGCGAACAAACATTCATCACCAATTTTACCCCTTAGTATAGTAAGATTTAGAAAAGTGCAGATACACATGTACATGTATTTGTTACCAGAAGCAGCTAAATGAGATTTCACGCTTTTTACTTTGAAAATGATAAAGTTTCATACACCAGTTCATCCCTTATTTTACTCCCTTAGGGGTTAAATTCTGATAAACCCCAATATGCTTGTACATTAATTTCTGACCAGTAGTGTGTATATGATTTTTCATGATTCTATCTTCAAAAGTAATCAGCGGTTTATACTTTGCGTTGATGAATCAGTTAGTCAGTCAATCAGTCAGTCAGTCGGGACAAGTACCTAATTATATATGAATACATAGATAGACGTGATCCGTGATTTTCATTGTCGAAAAATGAGGCTTAAGCATTTGACCATTATGTCCCGTGTCCCTGTATTCTGTTGTAACTACACAACGGCTGCACCGATTTTGATGAATGATCGTTCTGAATAGCAGTAATTTTATTACCAAGTACCAAGTAACTGATATTATTAGTATTCTCTTTAACCTAACCCGGCCCTAACACGATAACACTCGATAATAAGAGTTGGTTAAAATCAAGTGTGTAATGGCCGGGGTCTGGATCTCCGACCTCACAACCGCTGTGCTGCAATAAACCGCTACCTCCAGGTGTTCTATTGTTTATTATTTTAATAGTAATATTATATATATTTATATTATATTATTTTATTAGTAATATTATATGGCAGAGTAGAGTAGCTACTAATTAAGTATTAAACTTATGAAATATCCTAAATGCAATAGTAAGGAATTTGCATAGGTACAAATTGTCCGTCGTGCGGTGTACGGTACCGCCTGAATACGTAACGCTCAGTTGCCCGTATACCGCTTCTACTATCCCGTACGGTGACAATTCCAATTAACGTCAATCACAAGATAATGATCATGATAATTAGATTTCGAATTTATGTTGAATGCTAGCATTACAAAGAATTACTGTTAGGTAGATTTCGATGAAATCGATCTACCTATTGGTTTCTTGACTACTGTCGAATTTAAAAAAAAATTCTTCATAGGTCTAGTTATGACCCCCTGAGTCCGAAATGACCACTGGTCAAAAAGTTTATATATATATATATATATATGTATGGTTCCATTCCCAAAATTTGCGGCACTCTCACGGTCGCATTTTTGCCCCGATCGCTTTCAAACTGCGGTCAAAAATTGCTTGGGTGTAAACTTAGTTTAAGTTCGTGAACGGGTGGAATCCGGCCTAAGGGGACGGTAGGGCCTCACTTTTTGTGAAATTAGTTTTTCCTCAAAATTTCACGTTCCATGAAAGATATTCGAACCGTTCTAATTTTATTCCATAGTATACATGAATACCAACAACTGTTAATTATAAACCTATAAGATTAAAACTTTAACTAAAAGTGGAGGGGGGAAAAACCAAATTGCTTCACGAAATCTACCTGTGCGTTCCCCCTGCGGGAATGGTTTTTTTTTATTGTAGACGCAGCAGTAACACTGAGTTTGATTAGGTATTTATTCAGAACTAAGAAATAATAAAAGTTGCATTGACAAAAATAAGAAAACTTTTGAATAACCCACAGTTACACTTTTCGGACGCAAGTCTTCTGAAAGCCATTTAAAAATAAACAGCATTTTCATATTCGTTGTACCTTTGACTTTACAATAATGCAGTTAAAAGACACAAAGTACACCTAAACTTTATACAAATATTACGTAAATCTCGGAATCGTTTATCCCAATTTATGTCCCATCTAGAGATCGAAAATACTAAACACAGTGACAGTAGGCGAGGTAACTACTTTTACAACCATACCATCTGTGCATCCAATCAGTTTTAGATGCACACATATAACATACATAACATAACTTCATGCCTGTATCCCCGAAGGGGTAGGCAGACACACCCACGATACAACATAACATACTCAGATAATATTTAACATGAATAACATGCAGTACCCGACTTTTTTTTTCATACGTCGAAAAAAGAGTGGCATTCCAGCTAAGATCGGTTTGTTACGGTTTTGTAACTATATTACTATTTGTACCTAGGGGTATACATTACTGACAACCCCATATCAATCATCGTATTTAGAAAACTCAGATTTATATTACTAAAAGTATATATCATTAACTATTGTCTAGCATTATAAGTGGTAGAGTCAAGCAAAAAGCTCTTGAAGTGGTAGAGTCAAGCAACGGTCATTTTGGCCGTTGCATGAATGGGCCGACTCGACCGGGGAAGCACCACCCTCTCACAGAATATCGACGCCAAGTAACAGTATTTGAACTGTTGCGTTCCGTTTGGTGAGTGAGAGTGCTGGAGCCCAAACTCCTTTCCCATCCCCTCCCAAACTCCTTTCCCATCCCCTCCCAAACTCCTTTCCCATCCCCGTTCCTTTACAGGGTCGGCAGCGCGAGTGTGCCGCCACTGGTATTGCACACGTCCATAGGCCGCGGTAACCGCTTCCCATCAGGTGGGCCGTGTGCTTGTCTGCCACCTTAGTGGTATATTTTTTTTGTATAGAAGGCTAAGAATCAAATTATGCCTGGCAATGACTGATTCTATGATTAGCTGTGGTCTAAGAAGTTACAGACGAAGTTATAAAACCTACATTATATAGTACATTTTTAGGTCACAATATCAAAAAACATTTTTATCTCACCCAGGAAAAACGAAAAACACTTCTAGGATTACAAATGTGGCTATTCGACTTTGTGAATTCACTTTCATACTAAATGTTTTCGATAAGGTGTGCGCCGTGTATAGTGGGGGAAGAAAACATGAAAAAAAAATCCGTTCCCGCAGGGGGAACGCACAGGTAGATTTTGTGAAGCAATTAATATTATTTTATATAGAGAACTACGGACTTTAAACAGTTTCAATTTTTTTTCTCGAAAACGGTAACTTTTAGCGAAAACCTTTTCAGACATTTATTTTAGACTTAAAAATGGTCTATCGATTAAAAATATCTCCGACGGCAAGAATGTTCACCGGTTAGAAGTTATGATTTTTTTCCCGAAAAATTTTGGTTTTTCCCCCCTCCTCTTTTAGTTAAAGTTTTAATCTTATAGGTTTATAATTAAAAGTTGTTGGTATTCATGTATACTATGGGATAAAATTAGAACGGTTCGAATATCTTTCATGGAACGTGAAATTTTGAGGAAAAACTGATTTCACAAAAAATGAGGCCCTACCGTCCCCTTAGGCCGGATTCCACCCGTTCACGAACTTAAACTAAGTTTACACCCAAGCAATTTTTGACCGCAGTTTGAAAGTGATCGGGGCAAAAATGCGACCGTGAGAGTGACGCAAATTTTGGGAAGTGGAACCATACATACATATATATATATATATATATATAAATATAAACATTTTGACCAGTGGTCATTTCGGACTCAGGGGACTATAACTAGACCTCCTATGAAGAATTTTTTTTATAATTCGACAGTAGTCAAGAAACCAATAGGTAGATCGATTTCATCGAAATCTACCTAAAATGTTCAAATCCAATGTTGGAGTTGTTATATTGTGTGTTTACACAACTGAACCTTATAAGTTCTGATGTAGGAATGAATCTTTGTTTTATTTCTTTGA
The DNA here is from genome assembly GCA_946251805.1 of Cybosia mesomella. Taxonomy (NCBI): domain Eukaryota; kingdom Metazoa; phylum Arthropoda; class Insecta; order Lepidoptera; family Erebidae; genus Cybosia; species Cybosia mesomella. The sequence continues at coordinate 17,703,976 of OX276392.1, forward strand.
GTGTACTAAAATGTACCTGACTTTATTCTTAAGGCACCCTTCCCCAACTCGTATGCTTGATCAATAAGACAAGGAAGTAAGATAAGGTTCCTAGTTCTAATCTGCGAAGAAGAAAACCTGTGTAATATTATCCTACTGGCCTATTGATGCCTACCTTTTTAACAGGTGGGACATAATGGAGGCCATGTCCTATTCTAAGTACACAAAAAAACTAATGAATATATCTCTCACTCTTGCACTTTCTGTAATCTGTAATGATTCTGATTGGATAAGGGCCTCACGCCGTCAGCCAACTTTACAGGACGCATAGTGACAGATATTTTATAATACTTATTTTATAGTGGAAACGAGTTTATGCATCCATCATAATAAATGTGGTTAGATGAGATAAAGATAGTCTTTCTCTCGTTATAAAGTAACCATTCAGTTACATCATAAGAAAAAAAATCTTGAATCATAATAAGAAATATTAACAGTACGGTTTAATGACCTAATTTTATATGAACATATAAATGTCATGCACGACATAACCGCCCCCGCTGGCCGGCGGGGGGGTATCCGAAGGGATTACCGCACGTAAAAAAAACATATAAATGTCAAACGTTTCAGAGCACTCAATATTTACTAGAGGAATTAACAAATACAATTTTAAGTTTCTTTCTTTATACAGACGCCAAATTTAATTAACTTGATGTCGTATAACAAAGAGCAGATAGAAGTTAGCAGTTGCGAATGCAGAAATTTAACGCAGCCGTTTTTATACAGCTTATTCAATACTTATACTTGCAAATAGCTCCTCCGGGTTTATAGGGCCCAATCAAAACCTTTAGGGCCAAGGCAACCTCACCTGGACGCAGGTGTATTGCCGGTACACCTACTGCTTGATGTACGAAGCTCTGTTGCAGGCTTTCCTCTCGGGGTTGGGGGGTCGGACTGCAGTCGCTCCCATGAAAGCCGTATAAGCCAAATCACTAGGTGGAAGGAGAAGAAGGAGTAAGCGGATCCCGAATGCAACCGTGAACAACACTAAGATGATGATGATGACTGACGATTATAAGTTAGGTGAGAATTATTTTATTCGGATGATTATGAAATAATTCATAATAAATAATAAATAAATAAATAATATTCTACGGCATTTTACACAGCGCTTCCTAGACCCAAAGTAAGCATAGTTTAACTAGCTAGTGTTATGGGTTCCAGAATGCGGATAACATACTTATAAACTTTTTTTTGTAAATACATACATATTATACATAGAAACAACCAGACCAGACATTGCTTAACATAAACAATAAAAAAAATTATGCATTCGTTAAAAAAAAATTATTTTAACATTAAAAGCAGATACCTCAATTTTATTTATTTATATAGCTTTCATTGTAAGATAAATACAAAAAAAAAACGACAGATTGCACTCCGGGAGTGCCGGCAGAAGTGAAAACTTGAATATTAACGTTGTGCATTTTTGATATTTTGGAATGGTTAGGGAATAATTTTGCACGAATAGCTTTAATTATCAGTATAAAAGTACTGTCATTTATGTGGTAACATACAATATTCATTTATTGCACTATAGTACACAAACATGACAATATTTATAATAAATTAAAAATTTAACACTTCAGAAATATTTTTTTAAAAATAATATATTTTATTTACATAAATTAATTACTATTAATTAGTATAAAAACAATATCTGTATACCTATATACAAAGCTGCAGGTTTAGGCGTCAAAAAATTCCTCCCCATCGACGTCAACTGGGAGGGTGGCCAGAAGGCTGGCGGCATTGCCACGTTGAATGGCAATGCCAATCCTTTGTGCGAGGAATGAACCAGCCCTCTGGTCACGGGTAGCGTCTATAAGCCGTTTTGAAATTTCTTTAAATAAAAGACGGGCACTTGGACCCCAAGATCCCAGCGTCTCAACCCCAAACGGCTCAAATATGTAATTACCTGTTAAATTACTATATTTGCGCCGTTTAAGGGTCTCTGCCGAAGCAGCGGCAGCGCAGGCGCAGTCCGCAGTCCCTGGAAGATGTGAAGGCGCAAGGGTGTCAGCACATGTCGCATCCCACAATGCCTTCCCATCTTCCAAGGCACCAACGACATCCCATCCGGCCTCTTGCCATCGTCGCGCGCCAAACCAGTAGGTTCTAGTACGGCTGGAACGCCGGCGGTGACAAGAGCCCGACGGATAATGTCATTGATGTAAGCGTGCCGCGAAAGCCGTCCTGCGCTCCTGCTGCATGAGAGGCCATGGTGTCCAAGGCTACCCACTTCTTCTCCACAGCGACAACGATGCGGAGAAACGCAAGGGGCACCCAAATGAAGGCAAGCAGCGATACGGAAGGTGTTATCGTCCAACATGGTACCAATGTTGGGCGATGGTAGGGCTTGAAGCCAGACACCGGATTCCCATTCCCCCACAGCCAAAAGGCGAGCACGCTCCGCAACATTGGTAGAAGTAGAAATGAGATGTTTTCTTACCATGTTGCAGAGCGGCACGTCCCATTGCCTCTGGGAAGATGGGTTACCTGGCAAATCAGCGTTTGAAAAAAGTTGAGTTGATCGGAGAACATGTGTAAATTTAGGAACGAAAAGACAATACCGAATTATAGTGAAATATTACAATTATTTTACATTAAAAAGTTTATCTCTCAGAAAAATCAACTTCTATCCATAATTTCAACGACTTTTTCACCATAATTATTACCAGAACCATCATCACCAATATATTTATAAAGTACTCACTCATTTTCTTTCGCTATTTCTTCGTCACTTTTTTCATGAATACTTTGTTTAATTTCCATTTTATATCAATAGATTTATGGCACAAAATAGAATAAATATTACAAAAAGTTATATGATGACAAAAAGTGTTTCTTGGGCCTCGGTCGGAATCGATCTCAGTCTTGACGAAGTCAACGACACTCATCAGACGAACGCGCCACGAAGGTTGTTATGCACAGTGTGATTTTGCGCTTCTATATAAGGTTTCACAAAATTAGGTCTCTGAATTTGGTGAGATGACTTGGTACCGACACAATATGTATTTGAAAAAAAAAACGTAAAATAAAAAAAAATATACGAAAAATATAAAAATAAAAAATAAAAAATTGAAAAAAAAAACACCAGCGACCAGCGTCACGTGACGCGACGAGCCCGTGACGCACGTGGTAGGCGAGCAGTCCTTCTCCTCGTAGTATTCTCCAAGCTGATGTGTGGGAAATACCTAAATCGCGACCAGCGTCACGTGTGCTCATCGCGTCACGTGCCGGTGGTGTTTTTTTTTTCATTTTTAATTTTTTTTTTAATTTTACTCGATATATTTTTTTTTGTTCCAATACATATTTTGTAGATACCAAGTCATCTCACCAAATTCAGAGACCTAGTTTTGTATTTGTCTGCACACGTCTTACGAATTTTCGAATCAGGACACGTGACCTGCACGTTTTTTACCCATTACAAAAAAAGTGCACAACGCCGCTAAAGAAGAGTTCACTTCAAAAATCCTGGTTTACAAAAATAAATAATGTTAAAATATCCACGCTTTGTGTCGACAACTGATGGCAGCTGATACAGCTGTTGTGCAATGAACACGGTGCTCGCGAACAAACCAATCCTGATTATGTAAGCACCAAAATTAATGTGTGCTGTGTGCCAAATTGGCACTTCGATTCCTTTCCGCAATATTTTTTCCTATATTATAATTAACATATTGTATGACAACTTGCAATATGTACACAATCACAAATAAATTTATGTTTGTCTCACTGATCTTTTTTACTTACTTCCCAGCTCCTAATGGGCGTTGTGAGATATTAAATAGTAGTACAAATATATATTTTAATGTCGTACAGGTAGATCCAGAAACTTTTCACCTTTATTAACAGTAACTAGCTATGCCCGCGACTTCGTCCGCGTTCATTTAGATTTTTAGGGTTTTAGTTCTATTGCGCGGAACCCAAAATATTTTCCTAAAATTAGAAAGAAAAAAGAAAGAAAAATGCGTTTATTTTGGCTTACTGCAGCACACAAAACAGTTTAACTTATAATATAACTATTCCATGACATTTTAAATGAAGTAAATTATAATCAAAGATATACAGTGTTACGTATTATATGTTTTGCATTTTTTAGACCATCTTATATTATTTTAATTTCATTTTGTAATTGGCAACACTGACCATCATTCACTCTGCAGCCATTACGTAATCTATGATATCTTAGAATTATGATATCATACCTAATCTATGACTCAACAATGATGTGATATAATTCTATGATATAATTTGTGACAACAACAACGAACATATACAGTGCCAATTGAAAGATGGTATATTTATTTCTTGTGTTGTGATACAATGTTAAATATGATATGCACTGCAGCCGCCAAAACTGGTCGCTACTCAGCTTGTTGCTGTGATGAGTATTCGGTGAGTACCAAAATTTACATCAAGCGCTGATTTTCGTTCACGGCCATTTTGTGAAGTAACGCATTACGCAAGCGTCGAATCGTTGGTAGAACAATGGCGGTTTTGGAATATATTTTCTAATTTCGGTAAGTAATTACCTACCATACCTTATACCGATCAAACAACAAAAAAAGAAATAGATGTAGTTGCATTACGCCAGACAACGTGGACATTTCCAGAATTACACGCACATTCAATCACAAAGACAACATCTTACTAGTATATACCTACTACCTACTCATGTTAACGAACAGGACGCCATTTGCTACGCTTCTGGCGATCGGCGATACCAGATGATGCACTCCCGCGCAAGCACTCAGTCAAGCCAGCATAATTATCTTGACTTATCTAAGACCTAGTACACGTCTTAATTAATGTAGCTTATGTTACGCCTTATAACATTACCTACCTGCCAGTGAAAGTCCCGTCAAAATCGGCACAGCCGTTCGAGAGATTACTTCTTTAAAAGAGACAGAAAGCTAGACAGGCAGGCAAAAAGTTTAAAAATTGTATTTTTGTTATAAGTATTCATGTGCAATCATTAAAAATCTGTTATTTAATATTACAAACAGACACTTCAACTTTATTTATTTATATAGATATGGATGAAGACGTAATATCGAATAAAAATACCTAATCCTGTAAATCATTTATATCTGGAGGTGCACTCATATTATGAATGTTCGCGAACAACAATGTTTCTATATATGATTTTAGATTGACATGGTCATTTACATTAAAATTAAAATTATAAACGGGATATTTACCATGTTTATTTACTTGTAAAAGTGCCGAAATATCGAATTCTCGAAAAAGATAATAATCATGGTAAATATCCCGTTTATAATTTTAATTTTAAAACAATGTTTCTTTTGCTTTCATGATAAATAATATCCGATAATTGATGTTATAGCTTTATTGAAATACGACATGTATATCTAAAAAAATATGGCACTGATCTTCACACTAGGATACCCTGTGTTGTGAAGATCAGTTGCTTTCACTAGACACAATAAAAATAAAGATTGCCTGTTTTGATTTGCCATTTTGTAGTTCAGTGGTTGGAGTAGATCCGCTCATACAAATAATATGAAGGTTAATAAATTATAATTACTAACTAAAGGCAACGTAAATAATTATTCATAACTATTACTAATGATTACTATTCCCGTATTACATGACGTTTTTATTATGCTTAATTATAAAAAAATAAACGTGGAGAGTATTGTGGTAAAAAATTTGGCTTAGTTGGTCTGGATTGAAATTATTCACACCAATGACCCCTTTGTTATTCAACGTCGTCGTTGAGCGATTCCACGATTGCAGTCTTGCACAAACTACGCAAAGAACATCCAATGCACCGTGAAATTGCCTATTTTCCACGTGATTTTATTTATTTATTTCATACATCGGTGATATTTCCATTCGTTTTCATACAGTTCATTGCATCGGAAAATCGTTATGGAACTTGAAACGCATTCAATCATCCATGTTTGTTACCACCTTTTATAAAACACAATAAGCGTTCTTCTAAAGTTTAATTCTTAAACATTCACGAACTTACGTTAAGCACTTAAAATGTACGAATACGGTACGGTGTATCTACAAATAGCGCATCCTGTTTAAATTTGTTAAGCCTCCAGTGTATTGAACGGTACCACGTAGATAGTAGAGTCCCGTTTGGAATGCAAAGGTAGACATATATATCATTTGCCTCAGTCGAAACGGAAACTGATTCATTTCCGATGCATGGTTGAAGCTCTTTGTGAAGTTCGTCGGCTGCGAATTGCTCACGTTTTCAACATTTGATTGCGACATCAATACCTTTGAAATATTGTTGATTGTAAATTGTTTAGTTGCGGTGGATAAGTTTCTAAACTATCTTAAGTTACCTACTGCAGAGATAACGGTTGTGTGAATTTAGAAAAAAAAAACAATAAGTAATTTTTTGGGCTTAACTTGGTAGATATGTCAACTTCTAGACTCCATCGAGCCTTAAAACTAAGCAGATGCTGACTGGCATCTCCCGCGCGAGCACTTTCCTGCTCCACGAAGACATCGCGTCTGCAAAATGCAACTATGCATAAAAGTTCAATCTTACATTTGTTTCGATATACTCACTCGTGTGCATTCGGCAAAAGCATATATTTTCAATGATTGCATAATATTTTATAAATATGTTATTACATTTATAATTCATTGTGACTATTTAAAAGGTTAGTAGTTTATACATTGGGCTGGATGGTACGTTGTCTCAGGTGTTGTTTTCAACAGTAAAGTTGCTTTAAGCCCCTTTGAGCTCTACTTAGTGTCCATGCAGGCTTGCCAGCTCACTTAATATAATCTCTATTGTTAAACTTACCAATTTATAGTTTAATGAGCCTCGTGTACTGATACCTTGATTTTATCAAAGATATGATATATTATTCTATTTGCAACATACGGTATAATCATTAACATAAGTGTCACTATGTGTGTACTCAATTTTTATATTTATTCAAGTAAAATATCGTATGCAATATATTATTTCAAATAAACGGGAGCGTTGTCAGAGAGGCAGAAGTTTGTTGAGTAGTATTAAAAGATTAAAAGTCGACAGTTCGCTCAAGCTGTATCGAATCGAAACTGGAAACGATCTCTCGAGTCGACTGTAACATATATTTGCGATGCAGGCGGCGCGTCCGTGGCGAACTTCGCCTGGCGAATGCAAAAATTTAAATTAAAAGCATAAATCAGCCGTGTATCGAGTAACTTTCGAGATTGGTTTATATTTTGAAAGCACGATCCACAACGCGTATAATGATATTTTTAACTTTGCTTTGAATTGAATCGAGATTCAAATACACTAAATACAAAGATATATTAGCTATCACAATTTAAAAGAAAATGGTGTACTGTTCAAGGAGGAAAATCGAAGTAAAGAACAGGAAAATACGTTCTGAAGAATAATTACAGTGTAAAAATCTCGAGCGAGTATTTTTGAATTAATTGCTTTAAAATAATTATGAGTATCATAATCTTAATTAAGAGAACTTTAGCCAGCTCTAATTAGAAATTTTAATCTTAGTAAATCCCTTCATGGGGAGCTGATGGTGTTTACGACGGTTGTAACACGTTTCTAACTTAGGAGATTTTCAATTTACCTACATGTGATATTTTAACTTTGTCATATTTTAGAAAACGTTGCACGTAGGTACTTAACATGTTCCACCGTGGATGCCATCATGCGCGTGAGGGCTCTGGCGGAGGATGCAGTAGCCCGGGGTGAGGTGATGTTGGCGGTGTCCCTGGACATCGCCAACGCGTTCAACACCTTGCCCTGGAGTTGCATTAGGGAGGCGCTCGTGTATCACGAAGTGCCTCTCTACCTCCGCCGCATAGTCGGGGCGTATTTGACGGAGAGAGCCGTCATCTACCCAACCGTGACCGGTCTCGGTCGGCGTGAAATGTCGTGCGGTGTTCCACAGGGATCGGTCCTGGGGCCGCTCCTGTGGAACATCGGATACGACTGGGTGCTTCGCGGTGAGCTCGTAGGCGGTGCCGCCGTTACGTGCTACGCGGACGACACGCTCGTGACGGCGTGCGGGGCGACGTACCGCGAAGCGACCCTAAAGGCCACGACCGCGGTTGCCCAAGTCGTTAAGCGGATCCGGCGGCTGGGTCTCGAGGTGGGTCTGCATAAAACCGAGGCCCTCTTCTTCCATGGGCCTCGGAGCAAACCACCCGAGGGATCCAGTCTCAGCGTGGGAGGAAATCGCATCGGCATCAAGCCCCAAATGAAATATTTGGGGCTCGTGCTCGACGGCCGATGGGACTTCGGAGAGCACATCCGAAGTCTGGCCCCCAAATTGAAGGGCACAGCGCTTGCTCTGGCTCGGCTGTTGCCCAACATGAGGGGGCCCGATGACTCCTGCAGGAGAGGCTCTACGCGGGGATCGTGCGGTCCATGGCCCTGTATGGGTGCCCAATATGGGCGGAGGCCCTGAGGACCAGAAGCGGCGAGTCTCCTTGCCGGAACTCCGCCATGGGCCTGGAAGCGAGAGCCCTTTCGCAACTGTACCAGTGGCGAAAGGAGGCGCGGGAGCAGGGATGGAACCCCGAGCCGATGGAATTTATTTTATTTCATTTTATTTTATTCTTTTAGAAAAAACTTACAGTTATTACGGTGAAATTAAAACATAAAAAGAGGTACAAGAAGGCCAATTACAAGTTTTTACGTGTAAATACAAATCTTTTAAAATTCTCTTAGTTTAGAAGTTACAGGGGGAGGGGGGACACAATTTGCCACTTTGGAAGTGTCTCTCGCGCAAACTATTCCGTTTAAAGAAAAATGATATTAGAAACCTCAATATCATTTTTGAAGACCTATCCATAGATACCACAGACGTATGGGTTTGATGGAAAATCATTTTTTGAGTTTCAGTTCTAAGTATGGGGAGCCCCCAAATTTAATGTATTTTTTTCTATTTTTGTGTGAAAATCTTAATGCGGTTCCCAGAATACATCTATTCACCGACTTTCAACAGCATAGTTCTTATAGTTTCGGAAAAAAGTGTCTGTCTGTCTGTCCGTCCGTATGTCACATACGGACGGACAGACAGACAGACATGACGAATCTATAAGGGTTCCGTATTTTTGCCATTTGGCAACGGATCTTAAGAAAAAGTGATGTACGCATAGTCCAATTTTACCCAATAGCTCAGGACAGTCAACTGAACCGTTTGTTTTTTAAGCTCATCTGCTGCATCATTTCCGCGCGAGCCGCTGTGGCCCTTAATCCATTGCAACGTTATGTTGTTGGAATGGCCTATTTGGTTCAGTTTACGATGGCACTCCAAAATTAGTCCCGAGTTTATAGTGTGGCTGTTTAAAGCTTGCAGCACGGCCATGCTGTCGGAGAGTATGCGTATTGAGTGGCCTTCCACTCTCCTGGCCATTACCGCTGAAGCTGCCAGGGTAATCCCCATGCATTCAGCTTGAAATACTATGTTATGGGTCCCCAGCGGTGTTGAAATGGATACATTAAGGTCCTCCGAGAAAACGCCGGCCCCGGTGCCTGTACCAGTTTTTGATCCATCTGTGAAAATGCGTAATTCCGTTGGGCACAAAGCCTCACAGCGGTGGTCCTCATGAAGTTGGATCTTGTATTTTTTGTCGAAAACGTATTGTTTGGGTACACGATCATTCATTGCTCCTATCACGGGTATCTCCTTTATGAGATCTGTGAGCAGTGAGGTGTGTCGTGTGTTTCTCTCGCTCCATAGGTTTAGTGCCCTCAGGCGTATGGCCGCAGCTGTTGCTTCTTGGCGGATGAACAGATCCAAGGGTGGGAGTCCGAGCATGGCTTCCATTGCCGCGGTGGGGGTAGATTTCATGCATCCAGTGGTTGCCATGCAGGCTAGTCTTTGGGTCCGTTGTAGTTTAGCCGCTATTGTGCTGTTTTCGGTCCTTGGCCACCAGACGATAGCGCCATACGCTATCATGGGGCGGATTACTGTTTCGTAAAGCCACAGGATGATTTTCGGTGATAGCCCCCATTTTTACCAATCATTCTTCTGCACTGCCAGAAGGTAATGCCGGCCTTTTGTAATTTATTGTCTAGGTGGCTACTCCATTTTAACTTGCTGTCAAGAATAACACCAAGGTATTTTACCTCTTTTGACAGTTGGAGTTCCGTGTCAAAGAGTTTGGGTAATCGGTATTCGCCTAATACCCTTTTGTTCGTAAACATTACTAACTCGGTTTTGTTCGGATTCACCGATAGTTCGAATTCCCTGCACCATTTTTCTACGATGCGTAAGGCTTGTTGGGTTAGGTTACAGACCGTTCCCGCTACCTTCCCTGAGATAAGGATTGTTAGGTCGTCGGTGTAGCCTATTGTGTAGTCGCGGTTTTTGTTCAGCCTTGTGATTAGGTCATCTATCACTAAATTCCACAGAAGGGGAGAGATAACTCCACCCTGCGGGCAGCCTTTGGCTATCAGAGCTGTCTGATCTTCTTCCCCAAGGCGAACTACTCTTTTGCTGAGCATGTTTGTTATCCAGTCTGTTAGTACCGGTTCCGCTCCATGTTTTGACAGGGCGGCCTTAATACTGGTGAAGCTGGTTTTGTCGAAAGCTCCTTCGATGTCAATGAACGTTCCTAGGCAGAAGCCTTTTTGTTCGATCGCTTCCTCTATCCGGCTGACTACCAGATGGAGGGCTGATTCCGTAGACTTACCGGAGCTGTATGCGTGCTGGTTTGCATGTAGGGGTAGCTGTTTTAGTGCACCATCTCTCAGCTCCCTCTCGCATAGGCGTTCCATGGTCTTTAGCATGAAGTAGGTCAGACTGATTGGTCGATGTGCTTTGGGATTTGTGTAGTCACCCTTTCCTGGCTTCGGGATGAAAATTACTCCTACTTCCCGCCATCCTTTTGGAACGTATCTGTGTGCCAGACAGGCTTTAAAGATACGCTCCAGTCTGCTTGCGACTAGTTTGTCGCCCCACTGTAGCATAGCAGGGATGATTCGGTCGGGGCCAGCTGCCTTATAAGGGTGAAAACTACTGATGGCCCACTGGACTTTTTCCAGTGTGACCACTTTGTTTGCGTACTGCCAGTCTCGAGCAGTAGGTGTTATGGTTTCATCTTGCCAGTTGATTGTCGTCGTGAAGACGCATCCAGGGAAGTGGGTTTCGATGAGTACGCGTCTAGACTCTTCTGGCGATTGCCATCCCTGTTTGCTTCGGTATCTAATACATTTTTTGTAGCTGGATTTGGCTGAACGATAGGCGTCCCAGTCTTCATCTGCACAAGTATTCATAGCCCTGTTGAAAGCCCTTCTAACCTTCCTTCGCTTGCGCTCTAGCTCTGGGCCCCACCATGGCTGTTTGCCTGGGGTTTTGGGAGGTAGAGTTTCTGGGCATGCTATGTGGTAGCTGTCTATTATAGATTTGGTTAGGTGGTTTACCTGTTCCTCAATCTGTATGATGTTGTCGAGAGTCAGTGGTGAGCGCTGTTGAGCAAGTCTATTTGCCAGATGCTGCTCAAATTTCACCTTGTCGGTTTTCCTCGGGTTGCGTTTTGGCAGAGTTTGTAGTGTCCCCGCCTGTAGATCGAAGCGAATGCACCTGTGGTCTGAGCAGGATGCCTCCTTGGAGACGTGCCAGCCCATGATGGCTTCCGCTGCGTTTTCAGTAGCTAGTGTTAAATCAATAATCGTTCGGCTCTTTTTGGTGACGAAGGTCGGTTCAGAGCCGGTGTTTAGTAAGGTAAGGTTAGTAGTGAAAAGATATTCAACAAGGGACTTACCTCTGTCGTTTTGAGTGCTCATGCCCCATAGCGGATGATGAGCATTGGTGTCGGCCCCAATTATGACCTCCACCCTTTCCCTTTCGCAGTGGTCCACCAGCCGGGTGAGGTCTTGCGGGGGCAGCTCCTCCTTTTCGGGCATGTAGGCTGAGGCGAGGATGACCACCTTGTCCTCGACGTCCAGCTGTGTGTGCAGCCTTATGGCAGTGAGGTCTCTGAAACAGAACCCTGTGAGGACCTGTGTTTTTAGGTTTTTCGTGACATATATACACGATCTGGGGAGATCATGTTCGCCTGTCACAATAAGCTTACTTCCTAAGCTGGAGAGCCCCTGGATGTGGCCTCCTCTGATCCAAGGCTCTTGGATCAGAGCAATTGCCGTTTGTTGAAGCAGGTGATATTTTCTGCAACGTGTCGTATAATTTTGATGGTACGATTTAGAGCGGTATTGAATATACCTTACAAATTTCCTCTGAATACCTTCGATCAGATCTACGTAGACGTTGTAATGAGGATTCCAAACCTGTGAGGAAAATTCGAGGTGACTGCGGACAAACGTGCTATATAGAATTTTGATTCTTTTAATACTTATGAAGTCTGCCGATAATCACATAATAAAACCTAATGCCTTGGAGGCTCGTTTGACAATATTTTCTATGTGTTGGTCGAATATGAACTTAGAGTCATAAATTAGGCCCAAGTCTTTGATTGAGTTTACTTTCTCAACACTAGATCCATTCAGTTAGTAATTATGCAGAATAAGTACATGTTTACCTTTACGGGTAAAGGTGCATGCATAGAATTTAGAAATATTTAATTGTAGTTTATTTAACTTACAGTAGTTAGAAAATCTGTCCAGATCTGTTTGGAGTGCAAGAGCATCAACTTTAGTAGTAATAGGACACCAGATCTTCATGTCATCGGCATAAAGGAGAGCTTTAGAATTGGTAAAACAACTTGAGATGTCGTTGATAAAGACAATAAACAAAAGCGGAGCTAATAACGAGCCCTGAGGAGCCCCAGACGGAACATAAGATGCTCTGGATTTAAACCCATTGAGAACAACTGTTTGACATATGTTCTTAACATAAGATGAGAACCATCTGAAGAGGTCACCTCTGATATCCATGGCGGAAAGTTTGCGCAAAAGCAGTTCATGGTCAATTCGATCGAAAGCCTTATGATAATCGGTGTATATCACGTCGACTTGATGTTTATCAGACATACACTCGGAGATATAGTTACTGCAGACGAGAAGGTTAGTAGTGGTGGAGCAACCACTCAGGAACCCGTGCTGATGTTCACTGAAATTGTGCTTGAGAAAGCTGTACAGTTGTCTTTAAACAATTCTTTCTAACACTTTAGCAAATATACACAATTTTGAGATAGGCCTGTAGTTTTCTACCATATATTTAGGGCCCTTTTTGTGGATTGGCGTGATGAACGCCGACTTCCACAACTTAGGCACCAATCCTTCGTTTAACGAGCGTTTGTACAATAAAGAAAGTGGTATTGTGAGGCCGGCAGCACATCTAACTATGAGGATCGGGGGTATGTTATCCGGCCCAGCAGTTTTATTAAGATTAAGGGTCTTTTTTTTTACGTGCGGAAATCCTTTCGGATACCCCCCCGCCGGCCAGCGGGGGTGGTTATGTCGTGTCTCGACTAAAACCGCACAGTTCCTCCCCAAGTGTCCGTTGCCGGGCACCCCGGGTAAGCCCTCGAAAGGATAACCCCAGGGTTGCCGGCGGACTTTGGCCGCCACCGCGGCCTCGCCTGGTGGGGTCGGATTTTATCCCGCTTCGGTGACTTGGCAGGCGTGTCCGCCACGACCTGCTTCTGTAAGGACGGCGAGTCGGCCAACTGCCGTCCTCAGGCCCCGATCATGGAGGTCGGTAGTCCCGGGCGTAGATGAGTCTGCGGCGTCCACGCCCATGCCCGAAGAGCGGGCAGCACGCCCGTATCTTAAAACTGCTGGATAGCAGTTCGATTGTTTTTTACTTTTTACGTAAGACCAGAATGCTGTCGGATTTTTGAGAATATTATCCTCGATTTTCGAGATGTAATCTGCGAGCATATCACTCTCTAGGGTTTTAGATCTTTCTCTTAGTAAAATGAAGGATTCGTAGTCAGAGAGATTATTGTATTTTTTTAATTTTATTTTTGAAATTTGGACTTTTCTTTGAGTATTTTTATAAGTGGTGTCTTGTACCATAGTGGATATTTAGTTTGTGGGGCAACTGTTTTAGATGGGATATATTTCGAGCATAACTTGATGATAATATCATAAAAGAAACTTACAGCGTCTTCTAGTGACCTATTGCTGAATTCGTTAGGCCATTCTATGTTATTTAATTCAGTTGAGATCGAATTGAAGTCACCGCAGCTGTATACAAACTTTTTGTACGTTGACGAAGCCAGTGAGTGAAGCTGAAGGAAATCCGCTGATATACAGAGGTCGCCACTTACCGATACAAGTACATCATTGCTTGAAAAAATTAGGTCTAATACGACGTTATTGCAGTTTAAATGTGAGTTATATTGTGATAGATTGCAGCACTCCACATCGTTGAAAAATGATATTTGTGCTGTCCCGCTAATGCCGTTAGGATAATAAGAGTAAACATCATCTGAAAGAGACCATGTAATATTAGGCATATTGAAATCCATATAGGCATATTGGTTCCTCATTACGATATCAACGAGACTATTAGAGAAATTTGTTAATTGCGTTGTAATTGAATTTCCCAAGTTCTGAGTGCAGATGTAAATCACGCCTATGTGCATTTTATATGAGACGTTGAGGATGATGGGGTTTTTTACTATGGAGTGTGAGCGTAACCCAAATATCTTCAGCAGAAGAGCACCAGTCGTCTTGTATTTCGGTAGCTAGTCTCGCCGAACTGCCACTAGCGCACCACCACCCAGGACTTGGTCTAAGCTAACATAGTCCCTGTCTTTTCTCCAGATTAGGTATCGATCGTCAAGTAGCTCGCCATTGCTAATGTCGTCATTTAACCAAGTTAAAGTTAAAAATAAGGTACGAGATTTAGAACTCTCCCGGCCCGCCGAGCCCGCAACTTGCTCGCCGCGCGTCGCAGGCGACTCAGGCGCCGAAGGTCGCTTAACGACCTCCGTCCTCCATGAGCGCAGGCCTGGAGGTGACAGATGAGGCCGCCTGTCACCCCAGCAGAAGGACGCCGGGACGGTGGGGCGACTAGCGCCCCTCCCCCAAATCGGGGCAAGACGGGGACACCGTGGTTCCCAAACCCGAGGGGGCCATCTCGAAACCGGAGATGGCCCAGGGTCAGTCGGGGTGCGAGGGATATGCTCTATGGGCAACCTTACACCCCGGCGTCTGCAGACCCGAGACGGCGTGTGGTTTTAGTCGGTTCAAGCCCGACATAACCGCCCCCGCTGGCACGCGGGGGGGTGTCCGAAGGGATTTCCGCACGATAAAAAAAAAGGTACATTTTTGAGTAGGCATAGATGAACGGCATAGTAAATTCCAAGCGATAAGAGAACAAAAGGATTTGATGCGTTGGGTGAATATAAAAAAATACGAATACGTATCTCAAACTTTGCATATTATAGTAATTATTATAAGAATTTAAATAAACAGATGTTGTGGTAATTAAGTCCATGAAGCAAGGTTTTGTATATCTTTTTCTGATTTTATAGTAAGTGCAGGTGAAGTCGGCTTCCTTCTTATGAGAATTTTGCAATTTTTGACCCAGACGTAAGCAAACCCCCGATGTTTGGCAAATATTTTAGTTTTGTTCAACAACAACTTGTTGTCCATTGTAAGATGGTCATTGAAAAAGACTTGACTTTCACCCTGCAATCCTAGATCAGTTAGTTTGATGGTATGCTTTTTTGCAGTTGCAATAAAGTTCTCCTTCAGATATAGGTTGTGAATCGAGCAGATGATAGTCTTATTGCGCGGGTCACTCCTCATTGGGAATCGCACGATATAGTTGATTTGGGCCTTGGGGATGTCAACCTTTATAAGATTGCCTATCTTTGTCATGATAGAGAATAGGTTTTCGGAATCGGATATAGGGACACCTTTGATTTCTATATTACTTTTACGTAACCTTTGTTCGTTCTTGCGGTGTAGTCGAGTTTATTAAGCTGCTCACGCAGCGATGCAACTTCCTCTTTTGTCTTCTTCAAAGACTCGACATCCTTGCTGAGAGAAGAGACTTTAGTTTCTATATTTTCAATAGATTGGTTTGCAAATTCAACGGAGGTTTTAACACTTACAAGTTCGTCCTTTATAGACTTAATCTCCGCCAGTTCCATTTGAATATTAGCCATCATATTCATTAAATCCGCTATAGCAGCAGTTTGAGCGGTTAGCCGCTTTAACTCGGCGAAGATGCCTTCCAGTTCTGTAGCAGCCGGTGCGAACTTTGATGGGTTGGTGGGACGTGGGCTGCTGGATTTGCATTTCGGACATTTCCATGTCGATTGTTTTGCACCCATTCTTCGCCAACCCACTTCAGTAATTCCCGCACATGCGAAGTCTAGGTGACTCTGGCAAAGGGAACAATGAACGCACGTTAGCATTTTAATGAATATATTACGATACTATCGCGAAACTTTGAGAAACGTAGGCGAGCGGATCGCTTAACGCAAAATAGGTGTGCGCGTGCTACGTGTAAGCTGTCTGCCTACTGACTGATTTTGCTGTTAAAGATTTCATTTCTAGATTTTATATAGGGTTTAGGTAGATTAGTTTATTATAGTGAGAATATTGATCAGGCCATTGATTAAAATGCTCCCTTCACATTAAAAATGTATTTGTCTATATTTTATGAAATAGGGGTAGGCAGAGACCAAATATGTATTTCTACCGGCTACGATCCTGGGCCTGTAGACAAAGTGACATTCTACTAGTGGAATCGCTTCGAAGCGAACCTTCAAAAGTTCAAAATGTATGGAAGTGAAATAATTTGTTACACGTGACATGTCGACCAATAATGTCACTCCAATACATTTTGGACTTTTGAAGGTTCGCTTCGAAGCGATTCCACTAGTAGAATATCACTTTGTCTAGGCCCCCCAGGATACACCTTTTGCTTCTTCTGCTTTCATAATGGTTTTCATAAATGTGTTTAGTCTTAATGAGGTGATTTCATCTTTTTTCTCAACAAATATTGTATCGTAAAATTCATTTAGACATGAATTAATCGCGATACAAACATTTCGTAGAAACAATTCACTGTTCACACTTTAAATAAAAGCGGGTGTCAAACATCGCACCGCGTCAAGAAAAAAATATTTGTTCCAAAAGAATAACGTTTTTGCGCTCCATTGGCTCACTCATTTCATTTTCATTGATCCGCAGGAGAGAAATAGAATAAAAGAAAGAGAAAAGTTGAATGCTATACAAAACGAATGATTTAACAGATTTTTATTTTTAAATTGTGAGGAAAAGTCAATGATTTGAAATAAAACAACGAAGTTAGCATACGTAATATATATATTTATAATGACGTATAAGTATCAGAGTTAACGGGATATTTACCATGTGTTTTTAAGTGTGGCCGTTTGCAACAGTGCTGAAATATCGGACACTCTTAAACACACATGGTAAATATCCCGTTAACTCGAATACTTATGTTAGTGACCATGATAGTTTAAATACCTATATTATAATGACGTATATTGCTGTTAGCTAATTTTATCTAACATCGTGAAAAATGTAGATAGTGTTAAGATAAATTACGAGTTTGAGTCATATGTGTACCATACCATGTTTTAAAAATGCAACTATAAAAATACCTTGTGCCAATCGCTTTTGAACACACTATGATGACAGTTCAATAGAGAGCATGCCGCGCCCATGTTGTATCTACACGAAATAAATACAATGCTACAAATTGAGTCTACGACTACCAATTATGCTACCCATTCGTAGCTGTGTAACATTATTAGTAGACAAGACGCTAGTTACGAACAACAAAATATTTGCGATCATTCAACTTTGCGATAAGAAAACACAAACAAAGTACATAAATATATGAATAATGAATGACGTGAACGATAAAACCAGTGTTTGGGTTTGTTAATAAATGTAATTAGTCGTCAAATATAAATTATTAATACAACCTTGACCTAACTTTGTTTTCACAAACTGCCTAATCAAATTCAAAACAAATTATAATACAACTCACAATACTTACTTACATATTTGGGCTTATTAAAAAATATTAGATAATTATGCTTCAAAATCTGCCAAAAATAAGTAAACAAAGAGTACCAATGTACCAATTCGCATAAATCGCACCCAAAACATCAATCTATAATCCTTTATCATTTCTTTACTTTACTTTACTTTATCATAATCACGGTTCTTTCTTTCTTTCTATAATAAAAAAAAATATTTAGATTTTTTTTAATCACAAACAACTTTTACCGTTGACGGTACATAGTGACTGTTAATTTCATGAATTGTGCAGACTTAATTAGAGTGTGGTGTGATTGCAGCAGTGAGTGGCGTCAGCTGGGAGGAATGGTGGACTTACGACGGCATTTCAGGTGAGTTGCCATTTATTCTATATCATTGTTAAAGTTTATCACGCTGAAGTGATTTATATGAATAGTTTGATATTGTTTTTATGCGGGTACAGAATACTAATTTTTGTTCAGAAGTGTTTTGTTGGAGAGCTGAAAGATAATACGGATTTTTAACATTTAAAGATCTTAAGCTGTGTATCTGACACGCTGCCACTTGTCTAGATTAAAATTTTCTGTTAGAAATATCTCAATATTACCACGTAACCAGGAAAAGTGCCCAGTTGACTGCCAAGTCAACTGGGCACTTTTCCTGGGGACACTTTTCCTGGGGCTGGCCCCACTTGTATGGGGCCTCATTAAGACATTCTGGAGCAACCTCATCTGAAAATATTTTTTTTAGTTTTTTTCATTTTTTTATACCACTCAGGTGGCAGACAAGCTCACGGCCCACCACTATTGAACTTTTCTGGTATTAAATTCTTAGTAGCAACAGTAAAGTCTGTTGTCCCTGCCGTCCCAGTTACGTGGGACTGAAAATCATAGCTGGTGTAATCTCGGTGTACACTGACTGCTTTGCCTATCCTTTAAGAAAATTTACATACGTCAATATATAAGAAATCCTATATAACCTTAGTAATTTGTTCAAATACACAAGACAAAAAAGAAAACCGAAAATTGGACTAACAATCAATCAATTAGCCTATTGCAGTACACTGCTGGACATAGGCCTCTCCCATTTTACGTCATAGCACCCGATCCTCTGGCTTGCGCATCCAGTCTATCCCAGCTACCTTTTTCAGGTCGTCGGATCTTGCTGGGGGACATCTTACCTTTCGTTTACCGATTCGTGGTCTCCACTCTAGGACCCGTTTGCTCCATCGGCCATCGGTCCTTCGGCAGATGTGGCCAGCCCATTGCCACTTCAGCTTGCTTATTCTGCGAGCTATGTCGGTGACTTTAGTTCTTTGTCGGATGGCCTCATTTCGAATTTTATCCTTCAAAGAAACCCCAAGCATAGCTCGCTCCATAGCCCGCTGCGCGACTTTTAAGTCGTGGACTAGCCTCACTGTCAATGTCCACGTTTCGGCAACTTAAGTCATGACAGGTAGGACGCACTGGTCGAACACCTTTGTTTTTAGGCATTGCGGTAAAGGGTAGGAGAAAACGTTCGGGTCGCCTAGCCATTGAGGAATTATCACCGTTAGAAAAAGTCCCGGTGAAATTGCTTCGCTCAATTTTGCAGCAGTAGAATGAATTGCAGACCTAATAAATAATCGACTACTTGTGTGATTACACATCCAGTAATCCCTGCTGAATAATTTATCTCATTTCATTATCATTTTGCAATTAAACATATGTAGGTACCTATTTGGCCAAGTTTTTTGATACCAATTATTATTAAGTGAGTCTCAACAGTAGCTGCAGGTAAGTATCAACCTTATCTGTCGTGCACCTCACTTTAGGTGTCTGATGCCAGTGCAAGAAGCAACACATACGTATTTTGTGACCGGGTCATTATGACCCAGCTCCACAACGTTGCTATTTTTTGCCATGAATTAGTTTGAAATTTTATGTTTTGTTTACTTATTCACGTAATGTACTCGGAGGAGTGAGCGTCGTCAATAGTCAACAGTCTGACGCTTCTTAAAGAGTCTTCAGAGAATGACGAAAATGATTTTTATTTGTTCTGATAGTGAAGATGACAATAATAACAGCGTTCGTGGCTAAGATAGTGATACAGACAAGAAATAAGTTACAGTGAAGACATTTTATTTCAAAAATAACGACAATTTATTGCCTCGAATGTGAAGTTTTCAAGTGGTAACATTACGACATCTGCTGATGATTACCTTTTTTACCGTAGGAAAGATGGCACAAATAGATTTTAACTTCTAATATAAGTTTAAGTTAACTTAAATTGCATAAGCTGTTCCTCGCCAACCAATTAGACTGCACAGCATATGGAAATCTCAATTCATTGACCTACCACAAAACATTCGTTTTGTGGGCCGTATCAATTTCTCTGTGCCGATAACATTTTTGCCGGTTTACGTGACATGAAATTTATACGGGCGATTTATCTTGCATTCATATTACGTCACTCGCAAAATTGTGAGGTGTGTTATCGTGTGTTCCGCTACTGATATTTTCATGATATCTTCCGTGCATTTTATGATCATCTAATATTCTTTTTTCCGTGAGTGGGAATTGGGGTAATCGTATAAAAATTGCCACTTTGATACCGACGCTCCCTTGGCAGTATTCATCTGGTTTGTTAAGAAAACTGTTTTATTGTCTGTAAACTGCACACGAGAAGGGTTTAGTCATTAACCTCAATGAAATGTACTTCAACTTTTTGCGTTCCGGTTTTATTAAATACTTAAAGACTTACTTGTATATACAACATGGTTTGATGACGTTGCTCGCATCATTGATTTTTTATAGTAAATTACTACTAATTTAAGTAATGTAATGCACTTACATAATGTTAAGTAATGTAACTTGTACTGTAACTGTAAAGTACTTCTTGAGAAAGAGTTCCTCTTAAGTCTACAAATAGTGGGGCATTTTCAAAAATCGGGGTTGTTTGATATCAATATGAGTATATTATTTAATTTTTTAAAGAAAAATATTGTTATTCTTTTATAAGTACTGCGTTAACCCTATGTTCTTTGTACGAGTGAAACTTTTTAAATATATTTGTACGTCTGAAAGATAAAAATCTAATTGAAAGATCTTTTACTTCAAACAATCATTACGTATTATCATACCGATCAAGCTGATATGAAGCGAGTAAAAAACAACTTCGCGTCAATTTTTCATTAGCTAAGATACTCTATTACTTTTTCATTCGTATATTAACGAGGAAACTCATTTTCCTCCTTTCGTTTGCCTTATTCGCTTATGGCTGAACTAATCAAGGCATAGCAAAGGTTTATTCATTAAAAATGTATTGAGACACGTTGCTGACGGCCGGGCTACTCCGTCCAAAGTTAGTGAACTCATGAAGTTGCGTGATACCGCAACACTCGCATCTTCGTCAAATATTCATATACATTAGTAATCACAATGTAAACAAAGTAAACAAAGAAAAACTTATTATATAAATTTATTCTTTTATTTTTCTTAGTAATTGTTACCAAGAACATTGAAGACGAATTCTAGTATGATTAGAAATATCATAAACCAAGATCCGAGAACAGTTTGGTTTTAACTTATTATTGGGCTAAAAGAATAAAATATATATATTTTTAGATATCCACTCATTCACTAATAGTTAATTTGACAGTAACACGATATTTATGGCTTAATACCTTGTAAATTAATACCAGTTCTTAGACTCTGAATAAAAATAAACTGATTTGACATTCTCATGACAATGACATTGGTTATGTACTCCATGATTCCTCTTAACCCTTCCAACTAAGCTAAATTGCTTTTGTTAGGAGTGGGTGCACATCGGTAGTGTAATGGCCAGGATTCGAATCCGGGACCTCTAATACTAAACCATTAAGCTACCATTTCAAGAAAATTAAACTTGACAGTCAGTAACCGGCCCCGCTGGCCGGCGGGGGGGTATCCGAAGGGATATCCGCACGAAAAAAAAAAGGTACTCTATTAGCAAACTATTCTATTTACTAACACTACTACTACAACGAAGTAGATCAGTGATTCCGCAATGATATTTACAAATAAAATACGAGGAAAAACCAGATAATAGTTTCAGTTCATAGTAGATAGTCCTGAAAACAATCTAGTAGCTTGCATCATAGAAACTGTGTAAACAAGTGTGTATATCATTCTTCGAAACTACTCAGTATGCACACGATGTTCTCATAATTCTTCCGTATTTACAGAAGATATGGAAGTGTCTGAAAGCTTTTCGAACAGGATCGAATAAGTTTGTATGAAAATGATTGGTATGGAAACGTATGTTCCCGTTATTTTAAAATATCAGTACCGACAAGTGATTTGTTTATTTATTTGGGAAATATGAATTAAATACTTGATTTATTTGCTTTTTTTTTGCTTATAACGATTTACATAAAATATTACACATACAAAACAAGTAAAAGTCAGTTATGTGATTGTATGAGTATGAAATAAAATAAATTGTTAATGATAAAAAAAAGCAAGGTAATGTAGATTTTATCTATAATGAATATAGCAATATAATATATCTACATAAGTGTTCGTCCAGTTAATAAAGGACTTGTGGGGTGCATGAGCGACACTCTAAGCGATTTCTTCTGAAACATGTTAAGGGTGCAACATACTAAAAGTCCTGACGTCTCCGAAGTGAGCCCTGGGGGAGGGGGTTACAAAGGTACTACTTTTGATTTTTTGCTGATATCTCTGAAACGGTAAAAAAGAATCCTACTACTAAATGAAAGCTCATAAAATTATCTACAACTTTTATTAGTTCACTTTGTCCGAATTCCCAACCTATTTGAGATGCATGTTCCAAAAAAGAACAAATAAAAAAAAAAAAAATTTGGTCTTATAGTTTTCGTTAGTTTAGATTTTAGACATACGTTTTTAAACGTAATTTTACTGAAACGGACCCCAGCGTAAACAGAGACAAGCTTCCCATTTGCTTCTATCATTATACACTATTCAAGCTTCCTTTACATCATAAAACTTTTCATAGAAGCCCGCCAGTGGTTCTAACTTCTTCATGTTCAAAACACCACCATAGTGACCGATGCATAGTCGACGACAGAGTTGCTTAATAAATAAGTAAACAGTTTTATAATCCCCAGATGACAAAGTTAATATTATTTCATGTAATGTTTATCCCACCAAAAATATACATGTTAAAAAGAGGGCCAAGTTCCTATCGGTTCATTGTTCGCCTAAAAAAGGGTTGCTACTATCCAATCCAATGCCAAGTTTAGATGCACTTTAAAATCGATCATAATCATCTTCATCAACAGCCTGATCCCCTGGTAAACATTTGCCGTTCCCAAGAAGAGCCGACTTAACAATTGAAACAATAAGCACACCCTAGGCGCTAGAGTATAAACTTTAGACGCAATTGGGTGATCGCTATGATGATGATGATCTACAATTATATACGTTCATACGTCAGTCCATTAAATTGATGTTAATTTCATACAAAAGCAATTATTAGATCATTACCATCATGCTATTAATTGACTATTAGAATAGATGATTTTCAATATAAGTTACATGCAATAATGAACATTCATACTTATCAGTAGAGCTTCTATTAAAAATTTTGATTTGTGAAGTATTCTTTGTATGTAGCTATTTATATATTTCTCAGTTTTGTTGTTTGTTTTCTTTTATCTCAGAAATTTTTTTTTAAAGAATATTAGTAACTGAAATTACTAATATTCCCCCTAACCCCTCCAGCTAAGCTAAATTGCTTGTGTTAGGAGTGGGTTCACGTCGGTAGTGTAATGGCCAGGATTCGAACCCGGGACCTCTCGATCGTAAGGTCGACTCCTTAACCACTAAGCTACCGAACTAGCTATCGCACTAGGTGGTCCTTCCATCTAGTGACTCGCGATCTTTACTTAAATATTTGACTATACCAACGGTCCCAGACCACGAGCTGATAGGGCCAGAGTAATGCTAAATCTGCTTGATTATCCTACGAGTATAGTCGATAACTTTGATCAGAGAGCAAACTGTCGACTCGACTATACTGTCAATAAATAAAGAATCGTTGGGCTAACAAATAAAGGTCTATTAAATGTACGCTTTGTTATACCTAAATTTGAAATTAACTGCACTATAAAAATTTATACAAATGCTTACGAAGTACGGTAACTACAGTTGCCTTCAGAAGTTGCTGAAAACGACAAAACATACATTTCTTTACATTGAAATAAATCAATATATATGGAGAGATGTATTGTATAGGTAATTATTTTTGTAATCTTCACGGGACAAATTTCACATTTTTCAATTTTTGTTTATTATTTTATGCGAAGTTTTAGAGCTAAAGTAGTCGGCTACTGTGAATGTGTTAAGCGAATAACGATGGTGACTGTTCCGACAGATAATATAATTGCACTTGTAAATGGACGATGACTATAAATGTCTCCTGCATGTATCCAAGATAATGTACCTATTGCAATTCCGCATACAGTGCCAAAAACAATAAAAAAGTGCATGCATTAATGTAAATTTCTTATAACGCGTGGCCATAAAGTGGGCGTGACCGCAACCACTGCGCCGGCTTACTCATGCAATTTTCAAGGTCATAAATAATAAAACCGTGAATACGATCCAAAGCACTTTGGCTACTTTCGCGCCACTCCCCGCTAATGTTGAAATACCTTTGCAATATAAGCGTTGCTGGTGTTTTTAACGATAATCTTCTAGCTACATGAAATTGGTTTGGCTTCTTTGTTATCTATCTTTTTGGTAATTATAGTTCATACTTTGGTATCTAACACAAGCAATTTAACTTAGCTGAATGGTTTAGTGGAAATTCTAGTTCTGTTTATCGTAAAAAAAATTAGTTTAATTCAAAATCGAGAACTTGAGGAACCTGTATCGTCCCAGAATCGTATTGAGTAATCCACAACCACACTCACCTCGACAGAACATTAACTAGAAACAATGATGCCTTCTTCTAAATCGACTCATGTAGCTATTTCCGGTACCCAACTTTTTAACTAAGAATACCAATCTTAAATTCCTTTTACACTCTTTATAAGTTAGTTAGTTAAATTGAAATAAATATTTGTATTCCATAATAATGTAATATGTATACATTTAGGTCCAGCGTTCTGGGGTCTGATCAATCCAGAATGGTCGTTATGCAACAAGGGTCGGCGGCAGTCTCCTGTCAACCTGGAACCAGATCAGCTCCTTTTCGACCCCAACCTACGATTTTTACACATAGATAAGCATAGGGTAAGTACCTTTTTTTTTTTTCGTGCGGAAATCCCTTCGGATACCCCCCCCCCCCCCGCCGGCCAGCGGGGGCGGTTATATCGGTCTTGAACCGACTAAAACCGCACGCCGTCTCGGGTCTGCAGACGCCGGGGTGTAAGGTTGCCCATAGAGCATATCCCTCGCACCCCGACTGACCATGGGCCATCTCCAGTTTTACCCTATAGATTAGGTGCAACAAAACCTTTTCCTTTACCCAATCTTGTTATTTTCAGTTGTACTCTAACATGTTTCTCAATTTTAATTGAATTAGGAAAATGAACTATAACAAACTCTTATTTAGGTATTATGTGTATTGGGGTGTGTGTTGGGTAACCTCCTCGAGTGTCGTTTCGATTCCGATCCCGCTGCAGTCCGGGGGGAATGGAACCGGAGCGGCCGGTACACCCTGGGCGGCGGTCAATGGCTTCCCCTTCATGGGGTTGGCATTGATCGTCGGCGAATACCCAACGTGGCGGGAACACATCGCTCTCCGTACTCCTCTGCTTTCAGAGGAGACAGGATGAGCGATGGTGTTTGTGGCTGAGGCCACCATAGGGTCCTGCGGGATCCAGGGGCGGGTTGGCCCACTGCTAACGCAGGGGCCGACGGGCACTTGTGCCGCCGCCGGTGAGAGAGGACTAGCCATCCTCTCGCGTTCCGTAATCGGCAGGTGATCAGCAACGACCTGACTGGTGGCTCCAGAAGGGTACGCCGTGAACTTGCTGACCGGAGGGCTTGCCTTTATTGGCCGGCCCACGACAAGGAAAAGTTTATAACACCCGACAGCCATGTCGTAAAAACCTATGGATACCAGCCGACCTCCATAGTATATAGGCTTATCCAGGTGCAGGGGGCACCGCCTGGATGGACCACCTTTCCCCCATACTCGTGGGATATGATATGGACCTAATAAACCCTAAAACATTTAAAAAACCGGACGGAATAATTAACAACAACAAAAAGGCAACGAAAATGGACAACGGGTCTGGGCGTGCCGCGGACCCGCAAGCGCAGGAGGCGCGCAAAGGCTCGGGCGGGGGAGGACGTTTCGGACGAGGATTTTACCCTCACCGGGACGACCTCCTCCTCCAGTAGCGACGAAGCCTCAAAGCCGGCATCCAAGGTGGCTGCTGGCCGCCGAGGGGCGCGGGGTGGCGTGAGGGGTGGGCAATCCACCCGAGCCCCCTCGGCTCTTGGAAGGGCTGCGGGAAAGTCACCGCCGAGGCCGTCCACCTCGGCGGTGTCGGTATCGGAGCCATGCGGGAGGACGCGGTCACTCATGGAGAGACTCCAGAAGGTGACCGCGTCCTTCCAGGGGTCCCCAAACCCTGAGCAGGAGGCGATGTTGCGCATTGTGCTCGACATCGCCTCCGAGAATGAGGGCCTGGCGGCGCAGCTGGCCGAGTCCCGTCCGGAGACGGCTCGACTAGCTGCAGCCGTCGAGGAGCTCAAGAGGGGGATGGCGAGCTCGGCTCAAACGGCGCAGCGGGCGAAACCGGCGGAGCCGGCGCGCGCGACTCGCTCGTCCGCGAGTCGGTCAGCGCAGCCTGCGCTGTCGGCGCGGCCGGAGCGGCCGGTGGAACCGGTCCAGCAGCCGGCACAGTCGGTGCGGCCGGCGCAGCCGAGGGCTCCGCCGGCGGAGGCCTGGCTCCCCTATATGGAGGCGCTGGAGGAGAGGATGATGTGTCGGATGGAGGCCCTAATGGACTCCATCCGCCGTCCGCCTCTGGCGCCACCAGCGGCCGTCTACGCGGCTGTAGCCAAGAGGGGCCCCACCCGCCCGGCTGCGGGTGCGGTTGTGACCCTGCCGGAGCCGGCTCCTCAGCCCCCTCCCGCTCAGGGTAAGGGGAAGGGCAAAGGCAAGGGGAAGGGCAAGGGGAAGACGTCCCCAGCCCTGGCCCCAGCCCCAGCCCCAGCCGTGGTTCCGGCCACCTCCACCCCATTGGAAGGGGCTGGGAGGTGGCTGGAGCCAACAAGAAGAGGCGGAAGGCCGCCAAGAAGGCCGCCAAGAAGGCCAGGAAGGCCGCGGCCGCCGCGAAGACAGCGCCGGGGAAGCTCCGTGCCCCTTGTACCACGGCCGTCGTCGTCACCCTGACGGCTGAGGCAGCGGGTAGGGGCATGGGGTAAGCCGAGGTGTTGGCCAAAGTTAAGGCCAACGTAGACCTCAAGGCCCTCGAGATCCCGGGTGTCCGGTGCAAGAGCACACGGACGGGAGCCCGGCTTCTTGAGGTCCCTGGCGCCGCCAGTGGCCCCAAGGCCGACGCCCTAGCGGCGCGGCTGAGGGAGTCGCTGGACGCAGCCGACGTCCGGGTGTCCAGGCCCATTAAATGCGCAGAAGTGCGCATTACGGGCCTGGACGACTCCGTCACGGCAGAAGAGCTCAGGCTCGCCGTGGCGGAGGCCGGGGACTGCTCCCCGGACACAGTAAAGGCCGGAGCTATACGCTTCGGCCGCGGTGGACAGGGGGCAGCAGTTGTCGGCTGCCCTATCGCGGCGGCCCAAAAGGTCGCAGACGGGCGGAGCCTCCTGGTGGGAGGCTTCCTGAGGCACGGCTCCTGCAGGCCCGACCGGCCAGGTGCTTCAGGTGCCTGTCGGTGGGCCATGTGGGGGTGCACTGCACGGCGGAAGTGACGGCGGGTGACCGTTGCTTCCGCTGTGGCCAACCCGGTCACTTGCGATGCCCCGCTGCACTGCTTTAGGTGTGCAGCGGGAGGCAAGCCGGCCGACCACAGGGTTGGCAGCAAGGCCTGCGCCGGAGGGGAGCCGAAGCCGGGAGGCCGGCCTTCCGCCTCCAGTTCACAGCGGGATGCGGAGATGGGGGTTCCATAATGGATCCTCAACTCCGCATCCTGCAGGTGAACGTTGGCCACGGTGCCCATGCTCAGGATCTTCTGCGCCAGAGCATGGCACAGTGGGCCATAAATGTCGCCGCTGTCGCCGACCCATACACCCACCGGTTCCTCGGGCCTACCTGGGAAACCGCGCTGGATGGGTCGGCGGCACTGGTGCACAACCCTGCCGCCGGCAGCCCCCCTCTTGCCGTCGTTGCAAGGGGACCCGGCTGCGTGGCGGCGGCGGTTGGGGATATAGCGGTCGTGGCCGCTTATATCACGCCGAACCGAGACCAAGCTGCATATGAGCAGTGGCTCCGTCAGCTGGCCGTCGTCGTCAATGCCTGCCAGCCCCGTCCGGTCCTTGTGCTCGGGGACTTCAACGCCTGGTCGTATGCCTGGGGTTCCCGACACGAAAGGGGCGCGACGGGGCATAGAGGCAGGGCACTGGTGGACTGGGCCGCACGACTCGGCCTAGTCCTCCTAAATCGGGGAGCCGTGGACACGTTTGTGACCTCGAGGGGTAGCTCCATCGTGGACCTATCGTTCGCGAGCCCCTCGTTGGCGCGACGTGTTCAGGGCTGGCGCGTCGTTTTGGGGGAGGACACAAGTTCGGATCACCGATACATTCGGTTTGACGTGTCCCCCCCTGCGAGCGACGCGCCGGCTGCACCGGCTCCACCCGAGCCACGTTGGGCGCTTAAGCGACTTGATCGGGAGCTCCTCCTGGAAGCCGCCATCGTACAGGCCTGGGCCCCTGCGCCGGACAGACCTGTCAGCATAGACGATGAGGCGGAGTGGTTCCGGGAGGCCATGACCCGTGTCTGTGACGCGGCGATGCCTAGGGCTCCGCCCTATAAACCGAGGGGTCAGGTCTACTGGTGGTCGTCGGAGATCGCGCAGCTCAGACGGGGCTGCGTGATCACGCACCCCCGGTGGGCCCGATTCCGTAGGAGGCGTCGCCGCCCCGCAGATGCGGAGGCCCGAGAGGCGGAGTTGTACGAGGGATACAGGGAGGCCAGACGAGCCCTCCGAGCGGAGATAAGGCGTTCCAAACGGGACGCCTTCCGTGAGCTGCTGGAGACGCTGGAGCGGGACCCTTGGGGGCGGCCCTACCGGATGGTGAGGGGCAAGCTGCGCCCCAAGGCCCCGCCGTTAACCCGGTGTCTCCAGCCGGATCTGCTCGGAGGAGTTGTTGGCTCCCTGTTCCCAGCGCGGGCGGTGGAACATGTTCCACCGCGGATGACTCCGCCTCGGTTGCGCATGGCGCCCGACGTGGAAGACGACGACGTGCCCGAGGTCACTTGGGTAGAACTAGAGCTGGCGGTGAGAAGGCTAAGAGCCAAACACACCGCCCCGGGACCCGACGGCATTCCAGGCCGAGCGTGGGTCCTAGCTCTAGTCGACGACGCTCTCGAGCCCCGACTGAGAGGGCTTCTCAGCGCATGTTTGGAGCGGGGCCAGTTTCCGAAATTGTGGAAGACGGGGAAACTGGTCCTCATCCGAAAGGAGGGGCGCCCGGCGGACTCGCCGTCCGCCTACCGGCCCATAGTGTTGCTCGACGAGGTGTGCAAGCTCTTTGAAAGAGTAATTGCGAAGCGCCTCGTCGAGCACCTCTCAAGAGTGGGGCCGGACCTGGCGGATGGCCAATATGGCTTCCGCCAGAGGCGCTCCACCGTGGATGCCATCATGCGCGTGAGGGCTCTGGCGGAGGATGCAGTAGCCCGGGGTGAGGTGATGTTGGCGGTGTCCCTGGACATCGCCAACGCGTTCAACACCTTGCCCTGGAGTTGCATTAGGGAGGCGCTCGTGTATCACGAAGTGCCTCTCTACCTCCGCCGCATAGTCGGGGCGTATTTGACGGAGAGAGCCGTCATCTACCCAACCGTGACCGGTCTCGGTCGGCGTGAAATGTCGTGCGGTGTTCCACAGGGATCGGTCCTGGGGCCGCTCCTGTGGAACATCGGATACGACTGGGTGCTTCGCGGTGAGCTCGTAGGCGGTGCCGCCGTCACGTGCTACGCGGACGACACGCTCGTGACGGCGTGCGGGGCGACGTACCGCAAAGCGACCCGAAAGGCCACGACCGCGGTTGCCCAAGTCGTTAGGCGGATCCGGCGGCTGGGTCTCGAGGTGGCCCTGCATAAAACCGAGGCCCTGTTCTTCCATGGGCCTCGGAGCAAGCCACCCGAGGGATCCAGTCTCATCGTGGGAGGAAATCGCATCGGCATCAAGCCCCAAATGAAATATTTGGGGCTCGTGCTCGACGGCCGATGGGACTTCGGAGAGCACATCCGAAGTCTGGCCCCCAAATTGAAGGGCACAGCTCTTGCTCTGGCTCGGCTGTTGCCCAACATGAGGGGGCCCGATGACTCCTGCAGGAGACTCTACGCGGGGATCGTGCGGTCCATGGCCCTGTATGGGTGCCCAATATGGGCGGAGGCCCTGAGGACCAGAACTGTGCGGATGCTGCGCGCTCCGCAGCGGGTTCTGGCCATCAGGGTCATCCGAGGGTACCGCACGATCTCCTTCGAGGCGGCGAGTCTCCTTGCCGGAACTCCGCCATGGGACCTGGAAGCGAGAGCCCTTTCGCAACTGTACCAGTGGCGAAAGGAGGCGCGGGAGCAGGGATGGAACCCCGAGCCTCGAGAAATGGAGGCCGTGCAGTCCCAGCTCCGCCAGGCCATCGTGGTGGAGTGGAAAGAACGACTTGGGCAACCAAGCGCAGGGCACGCCGCAATAGCGGCGGTAAGGCCCATCATGGAGGATTGGCTGGAGAGGCGACACGGAAGCCTCTCCTACCGACTGACGCAGGTGATCTCAGGGAAGGGGTGCTTCGGGGACCACCTGCATCGGATCAGGAAGGAGCCAACGCCTGAGTGTCATCACTGCGACGCGAGCGAGGACTCAGGGCTGCACACGCTGGCGGACTGCGCGGCGTGGGAGGCGCCGAGGCGTGACCTCGTGGCAGCCATCGGGGTGGGAGTCCTCTCGCTCGGCAGCATGATTGCGGCAATGGTGCGGAGCGCGAGCGCGTGGGCTGCCGCCGCCTCCTTCTGCGAGCATGTAATGCTCGCGAAAGAGGTGGCGGAGCGCGCCCGGGAGAGACTTAGAACTCTCCCGGTCCGCCGAGCCCGCAACTTGCTCGCCGCGCGTCGCAGGCAACTCAGGCGCCGGAGGTCGCCTAACGACCTCCGTCCTCCATGAGCGCAGGCCTGGGGGTGGCGGGTGAGGCCACCTGTCACCCCAGCAGAAGCAGGCTGGGACGGTGGGGCGACTAGCGCCCCTCCCCCAAACCGGGGCAAGACGGGGACACCGTGGTTCCCAAACCCGAGGGGGCCATCTCGAAACCGGAGATGGCCCAGGGTCAGTCGGGGTGCGAGGGATATGCTCTATGGGCAACCTTACACTCCGGCGTCTGTAGACCCGAGACGGCGTGCGGTTTTAGTCGGTTCAAGCCCGACATAACCGCCCCCGCTGGCACGCGGGGGGGTATCCGAAGGGATTTCCGCACGATAAAAAAAAAAAAAAAAAGGTATTATGTGTATTAATTGAATTTAATCAGATCATACAGGTGAGATAGAGGTCAAACGTGAGCATATCCATAAATAAAACAGATATTGAATACAACCATACATTTCTATACCGTCAAACGTTAGGCGTAAAAATATATGAAAATCAAAACCAAAGAAAAATATATACATATGTGATAAAAGGTATATGAAGAATAATAGCGGTAGCTTAAGGAGAGTTAGGAAATCAAAATTTTACATTCATTGGAATTTATCTGACTAAATATAATTATGACGTCACACAATTGTAGAGAGAAAAAAAACAATATTTTAATATTTTTGCCGTGCAACCATTTTTGATTTCTTTCTCCTTGCAAATTTTATTAATTGTATTTTTTTCCCGTTTATTTATTAGTATATTGAAAGTGTGTAGAAATTGTGTAGAAAAGTGTGTAGAAATTGAGTGTTGTGAGATTGGAAAAAAATTTTCTATTTTAATAAGACATACCTACTTAGAATGTAAATAATACGTTACCTACTAATAATAATTATTTTTGTTCAATTAAAAACAACAGATAAATGGCCTCATAAGTAACACTGGCCACTCGGTGATCTTCACCGTAGAAAACGAGACCCGACATCATATCAATATCACCGGCGGACCACTGTCCTACAAGTATCAGTTCCATGAAATACATATACA
Organism: Cybosia mesomella; assembly: GCA_946251805.1. Classification (NCBI taxonomy): domain Eukaryota; kingdom Metazoa; phylum Arthropoda; class Insecta; order Lepidoptera; family Erebidae; genus Cybosia; species Cybosia mesomella. The sequence continues at coordinate 17,736,231 of OX276392.1, forward strand.
CTATGGACTCCATGACCAGTTTGGCTCAGAACATGCTATCAACGGATATACATTCCCAGCAGAGGTAAGAATTAGATAAATCTCAATTCATTTAAATAAATCTCCGTCCAAAGAACATGTTGAATTAATAATACCTAAGCTTATGGTAGTCATACAGATTCATATTCCGCCTATAAAATGTTCAAAGATTTCCTTGCGAAACTCATGATACATTATGTAAGCATTCGAGGATAAAACCTAAGTGAAGCGTCGAATAAACATGCAACGTACGTAGATAAACGTTAAAATGTTATCAGGGATTTCTTTGAAAAGGTCTCAAAAGAAAGCGTAACAGATGTTTTCACACGCATCGGCCGCGCGTCGTTCTACTTCCATCTGTGAGATGGTGAAATCCCAAATGTAATCCCGACAAACGACTTCACTACGAGGCAACTCAACCGTGCCTCCTGTTTATTTATGTGACAAATTCTTAAGCAGCCACGTTAAATCCAAAATCATGTGTTTATTCTCGAATGGAACCCCATTTTACTTTCAACTATTTGATAGACTATTTTGTACAGCTTTTATTTTCTCCTTTGACCGTTACCACTTTCATCAAACTTTATCTATTTTTCGTGAAACAAATCTAAAAGCTTTAAACATGCGTCGACACCCTTGCGCCTTCCCATCTTCCAAGTACGACGAGCTGCGCCTGTGCTGCTGCGGCATCTGCGGAGACCCTCAAACGGCGCAAATATGATAATATAACCAACAATTATATATTTGAGCCGTTTGGGGTCGAAACGTTGGGTTCGTGGGGTCCGAGCGCACGGTCGCTTTACACGGAAATTGCAAAGCGACTGGTCGATGCTTCGCGTGACCAAAGGGCTGGCCTGTATTTTGCCCAAAGGATTGGCATTGCCATCCAACGGGGTAATGCCGCCTGCCTTTTGGGTACGTTACCAGTCGACATCGATGGGGAGGAATTCTTCGACACCTGACCCCTTTTTCCTTTCCCTTCCTTTTTTTTAATCTTGTAAATATTTTTTTTATTTATTAATTTAGTTTTGTACTTCATGGATAATAGTTATTCTTTATTTAGTAATAAAATATCCTAAATTATAAATAGTAGATACGGTTGACTCTAAAAAAAAAGAATATAATTCTGTTTTACAGGCTCATCTGTTATATTTATTATTTGGAACTTTTAATTGCTTGAAGTTTCAAAAGAGTCTATTAGCGGGTATAACCCCATAGACAAACTAGTGAACTTTGAATAGTCTCTTAGCACGACAAGTGCAACCAGATCAAGTGTATAAGTAATAGGTCTAAGTATCATGCCTTATTTATTGTGAATATGGTGTACATATATAAATTTTAAGATGACATCGGTCTATGAAAGGACTTCACACTTTAGGACACTTAAGGACACTTTACTTGTAATACCTACATTTGATGTTATGTGTACTATGTTAGATATAATTTGTTTCAGATTCAGATTTTTGGATTTAATTCACAACTATACTCAAATTTTTCGGAAGCTCTACACAGAGCTCAAGGGATAGTTTCGATATCGCTGCTTTTACAGGTAACACATTTTGTCGATACATTCTTTCAGCGCTATCTATTTTGCGTATCTGTATTGTAAACTATTCAATTTATGCTATTCTTTTAATTTTCATATTGTAATGAATATACGTGATTATTATGTTGCATTAATTAGTTAGATAAATAAATTATTACAATAAATATGAATTCTCTAACGAGTACTCTTCAAACTATTAAACTGAATTACGTTACGCGTAAGAGTATTACGCTAGTAGTAAGAACTACACATTTTCTAACACGATTATCATTTGACTCGTGATAATATTAACAGACACTCAACCATTCCGAAATGATACAATTCGACAAACACCCTAACATAGTAATTGTATCGAAGTGTTACCACTAGCCGCACCTCTTCGTAGACGAACCTGAGCTCAATTCATTAAGGAAATTGGAATTTTCTGTACGCCATTGGATTATACATGAAAGCTATTAGTTCAAATTAAGAACTGTCTGAACGTTGCGATGTAAAAGTAGACGCCCGTCACCGTCACCTCTCGGGGTCAACCAAGCACCACCCAGCGTTTTCAATTAACTATTAATTGCTACCGTTTATGTTATCGGTGTTGTAATAACCAAGGTAATGATATTAATAACCAAAAGGGTAAGAAAACTGATGATACAGTGTGTAATTTATGATGGCTATGTAAAGGCACTGGTTGCCTAAGGTTAGATAAAAAATTCGAAGATACTGGAGCTTCCAATTGAATTGTTTCCAGTATCATTAGTGCCAAATAATGTGCATTGTCAGTCACTCCTTTATTGGATTTAATTAACGACAAAAAACCTGTCCATTTCTAAACGCCATTGACGTATTGAAATTCTTCGTATTCTTTATGTAAAAATATATATCCTAACTCTCAAAACTTAAACCTATCCTAACACTTAAAACCTAATCGACAAGCAAGCCACGAGGTATAAGCCAATATGTTTAAAGATTACTTCAGGATCACTATTTATATCGAAAATAACGTGTCATAATACTTCATCATAATCATCTGTAACCATATACCAGCGGATCTAAAGCAGTTTCGAAGCAAAATAATGTTTGTCCTCAAACTTTCTTTAGCGTGATCCTTAGGAGAGGTTATTTTCGATCATTTTATGGTTTTCCTTAATGAAGGCCGGTGTCTGTGTTAGCACATCCTAACCGATGTTGTCCCAAAGGGTAACATGTTTACCGACACGTTCATATTTCGCTTGTTGGCGCCGTTAACTGAAACTTTGCTAAGGCAAGCTATTTCCGCACACACGACATACAATTAGTGTTTTGTCTCCAGCTTTCGTTTTTATTACGTTACTCTTCCACAGAAACACTATAATATACTATATAGTTAAACTAATAAGATAATATATTATTTTGAAAGAGCAGCATTGAAATAAAGCTATTTTTAATGGGTTTTATCGCGATTTATTTTTATTACTGTATTTATTTACATTGTTCCCAAATTTAAGGACGAAAGAATTTGCCATAAAATCTGTTTAAAATAGTTTAATGTCAATAACACATTTACACATACACAGCTTTAAAAACAATGTATTACTTATGTCATAACTAGAAATAAAACACTTATTATGTTGGTATGCTTATACTACAGGTTTTTTTTTTATATTTAGGACACGTCAATTTGACTTCACCTCGCCTGATGGTAAGCTGAAGGTAAAGTCTCAGGAAAGAGGGTCACCATTACATACACGTACCATGTTATTAATGGTGGCACTCAGCTTGACGGCCTCATCAGAAGAGGATTGTCGTCGCAGCACCGCGTGACACTGACCGGACCCACTAGTGCTGCGACCACAATCCCCCTGCCCGGCTATGCACTTGCTGTCCCCTGAACGCAATCAAAACGAAGTTCGATTACTATGGAGGGTTTTTCGCAATCGTACACGGTGGTACCCACCCGGCCGAATTTTGTGCCAAATTTGTGTCATCAAATTTCTACCACCAGTACATTTAAAGTAATATTGCTTATACAGATAATTTGTTTCAGCTTGGTGATTTATCAAATCCAGAATTAAGAGTATTGACAGAAGAATTAGAAAATATTAAATACGGGGGTGAGTTTAAAGTGGGTTTTGACATTTTTAGACTAAGCTTTTTATAAATAACGGTTAGCATATATTCCTTTCAACTCATTTCATAAATGATTAATCGTTTAGTATAAGTCTGAGGTAGAAACTGGTATGTTTAATACAGGCTACTACGTAACCTATCTCTCAGGTACCAGAAAATAATTGTAACGTCTAAAATCAATGCCTATTCAAATGCTATAGCTTATCATATTGTATATGTTTGTTGGTTTTCCCCCTCCCCCAAACCGGGGCACGACGGGGACACCGTGGTTTCCAAACCCGAGGGGGCCATCTCGAAACCGGAGATGGCCCAGGGTCAGTCGGGGTGCGAGGGATATGCTCTATGGGCAACCTTACACCCCGGCGACCACTTTGAAGACCCGAGACGGCGTGCGGTTTTAGTCGGTTCAAGCCCGACATAACCGCCCCCGCTGGCCGGCGGGGGGGTATCCGAAGGGATTTCCGCACGAAAAAAAAAAGGGTATGTTGGTTTTGTTTGCATGAATAAAGATTATTATTAAGCATGCTTCATAAATCAATAGCTAAATAAATTCTCTTTTCTCTTTTTAAACCATTTATGTTCGTATGTAGAACCGATGTTTCCACCATTCTGTTTTACTGATCCCGATCATTCTCTTTAAATTACCATCAGAAACCTAACCAATATTTTTAACAATAGCGTCTTCTTAGTAGCGGTAAAACAGTATTCATTGAGCGGTTTGGACTAAGGCATATGTACAGTCAACGGCAAAAGTTGATTACCAGTAAAATATTTACAAACCTTTTTTATATTGAAATACTACCAATAATAGCTATATATAGGTAATTTTATGATCTCTAGAGGAGAAAAGTATTAAATTTCATGTTTTTATTGTTATATGAAAGGTTTATTAGGTAAGGCGCTTAATATATTATAATTTGTTAAGCTACTTTTATCGTTGACTGTACATCGATCGTATCTTCTTTACATTGTATAAAACAAAGTCGCTGGCGCTTGTCTGTTCGCTGAGTTCTTCAAAACTACCCAACGGATTTTAATGCGGTTTTCAGCAACAGATAGAGTGATTCGAGAGGAAGGTAGTTTGATACTATTTTGTGTTAATTTGTTGAAATATGAAGAGTGTGTGTAGTGTGTACGAGGGTCAAACTGAAAGTTCTTAGAACTGGCCACTTATAAACAATATAATAAAAAAATAATTCTAAAATTTGAAAATAGAACTCTTTGCCAATATTACCGAGTATATATTTCATTCATTTCATTCATTTATCATTTGTTTTACGATTTGGCGGCAAATTGAAAATTGTCTGTGTCACGTTAACATGAATTTAACACGAGAAAATTTTCGTGCAATGATTTTTTATGACTTTCGATGTCATTTAAGTCAACAAGAAAGTTATGATAGACTACGATTGGCCTTTCACGATGAAGCCCCATCTCGTGCGACTGTTTACAACTGGTTTAATGAGTTTAAACGTGGTCGCACTAATCTCACTGATGATTTACGTGAGGGACGGCCTTCTACGGCGACGACTGAAAATAACATCTGTGTTGTGCGGCGTATGATAGAGACTGACAAAAGAGTGACCTATCAGCAGATTCGGACAAGCTTAGGCATCGGTATGAGTCAAGTGCACAAAATCCTCCACGAACATTTAGCGGTCAGGAAGCTTTGCGCCCGGTGGATACCTCATAATTTGACTGAGGCTCAAAAACTCCATCGTGTGGATTGGTGCCGTAAAATGATTGAAAGATTTAACGGAGGTGACTCTAATGCTGTGTTCGACATACTAACAGGTGACGAAAGCTGGATTTACTGTTATGATCCTGAAACCAAAAGACAATCTGCTCAGTGGGTGTTTCCTTTCGAGGAGTTGCCAACTAAAGTGAAGAGAGATCGAAGTGCGGGAAAAAAAATGGTGGCCTCGTTCTTTGGAAGGATAGGTCATTTCGTAACAATTGTGTTAGAGGATCAAAAAACAGTTTCTGCAGAATGGTACACTACCAATTGTTTGCCACTTGTCTTGGAAAAAGTTCGAGAGAAACGACCTCGCAGTAGGATCCTCCTTCACCACGACAACGCCTCGTCGCACACCGCCAAGCGAACGATCGACTATTTGGCGACATCAAACGTTGAATTACTGGGTCACCCGCCGTATAGCCCCGACCTCGCGCCTTGTGATTTTTATTTATTTCCAAAAATTAAAGAAAAACTTAAAGGAAAGCGGTTTATGAATGCTGAAGAAGCGGTGGCTGCGTATCGCGATGCCATTGAAGAGACCCCTAAGGACGAGTGGGCAAAGTGCTTTTCCCAGTGGTTCCATCGCATGCAGCGGTGTATTGACGTGAATGGACAATATTTTGAAAAGATATAATAAAACTAATAACTGGCTAATGTAATCAGTTTTTGATTTTCTAAGAACTTTCAGTTTGACCCTCATATGAAGTATGTATGTGAGTGGTAGAGTCAAGCAACAGTCATTTTGGCCGTTGCATGAATGGACCGACTCGACCGGGGAAGCACCACCCTCTCACAGAATATCGACGCTAAGTAACAGTATTTGAACTGTTGCGTTCCGTTTGGTGAGTGAGAGTGCCGGAGCCCAAACTCCTTTCCCATCCCCTCCCAAACTCCTTTCCCAACCCCTTTCTTTTACAGGGTCGGCAGCGCGAGTGTGACGCCACTGGTGTTGCACACGTCCATAGGCCGCGGTAACCGCTTCCCATCAGGTGGGTCGTGTACTTGTCTGCCACCCTAGTGGTGTAAAAACAAAAAAAAAAGATATTCAAAATGACGAAAGCAATCAACCCGACTGAGAGCTTCAATCAAATACGCTGTCTAATCGCTTTTAGATGTAACACAACAATGTAGGGGGGATTGTTACTCTTTTACAAAAAAAATTGTGGTGACATATATCTATCTCTTAAGAATAACTTGCTATAGCCATCTGAAAAATGGTCACAATTTATTTAGTAATTGAAAAGCTAGTAAGATGAATACACTATTAATCTTTATCAATAATACGTCACCTTAAGCATTCCATAAACATGATAATTACCATTTACACCGTTTATATTAACATTAAAAAGGTCGCGCAACAAAATTAGGTCGTATAGGTATTAGGATTTTTTTACGAATTAATTCCCGTGACAAGCCGTGACCCAGGTCACTACTATATTATAAACCCCAGTCGCGGCGATCAAACCGAGTGTACCTTTTTGAGAACATCATACCCTAGACCAACGAGCCAATAATCATTTCTAAAACAGCTCATATTAAGTGTTTATAATAAGAAATATAGTTATTTATTAATGTATATAAATTAATAAGGAGTTTAAAAACGAAAATAAATGTATAATTTTTTGTATTATATATTGAATGTCAAAAAATCTGATTTGTACTATCAGGTGCAGAGATGCTCATAAACAAATTGTCAGTTCGTGGGCTGCTGCCCGACACAGACTATTATATGACGTACGATGGGTCCACAACTGCACCCGCTTGCTATGAGACTGTTACCTGGATCATTGTCAACAAGCCCATTTATATCACAAAGCAACAGGTAAGAAACAAGTTCACCATGATAAAGGTTCATCATAATTCCTTTTTTATGTATAGTTGCCATCAGTTCACACACATTCCAAGTTACACCCACCTTGGCACTAATTTACAATCAAAATATAAATAACATAAAATAATAAACAAAACTAGAAAAATGTTAAAAGAAGATTTCAAAAATAATTATACATTAATCATTCATTGATTTATTATATTGTAAAAATCGTTTGTGAATTTGTTAGTGTTCAGCAACTTCTGTATTCGTTGTGTTGGATTCGTATCTGCTGATTATTGAAGTACTTAAACTTTGAATGCATGGTGTCAATCCTTCACCCACATACATTTACAAACTTCACTCAAACAGACGGACATTAACAATACAATACTGGGTCAGCAGTTACAATCAATGTGTGCGCTGACTGAAACCGTTCAAGTTCGTCGTTTGCATTATACGCTTCCCTGCATTTCCTTTGTTAAATACCAGACCTATGAAATATGGAAAGCGTCTCTAGATACGCTTCTTTAAGAGCTTAATGTAAATTTAAATTACTACTTAAATTAACTTTTATTTATTAATTTCTGTTCTTTAAAAGAGGTTAATAAATAAATTTAAAAAACTTTTTCACTTACTGCTTGATAATTGTCGGAAATTTACGTTATCTTCGTCCGCGTCAAGTTCGGATTAGATCAAGGTATGTTTACTTCTGAAGTCCTGATCCCAACACGTGTTTAGTTATTTGATCGTAATATTCCAATTATTTACCTATACTATTATAAAATTGAGAAATAGTTGTGTCTGTACATTGGAGATATTTAATTTAATAGCGTGAATTAATTACATTGGGACCTAAAAACATAAACTGGCGAAACGTGGGGCTAGCACCTCTGCCCTACCCCTTCGGGGATATAGGTGTGAGTTTATGTTTATATGTTTATGCGTCACCAATCAACTACCTTTTATACGTGGGTAACTCTTTGGAGTTTCGACATATTACTGCTTGGTATAAAGGTGATCTTTAAGATTTAGCATGACGAGTTATATTCCGGATTTTGAGTATTGTCTGAGTTCTATCGAATCGAATCGAAAGTTGCCCATCAATAATAGTTTAGACTGATTTTGCTCTACTGCTCTTATCATACCTATAATAGCATAATAATATATAGCGCAGCTTATGACCAAGCCCTAGAAGAATTTTAATGCAAAATTTCAGCTGAATCTTTTCAGCGCTTTTCAAGTGATACTCAAACATCCATAATAAAAAGCAAACTAACAAACAAACGGACAAAGAGATAATAATTCTAAAAATCACATTTTCACATCGGTATCCTCCTAGAACACACATCAAATATTTTTCTTGGAAATATATTCAATGTACGGTTTCACCTTGTTACATTGTATTAAATGTATAGATTAAAGTTAATCAATTTTTTTTCGAATATAGCGGTTTATTTTGTGTTATTTCATTATTTACGATTACTTTACAAAATCACGGGGAAACTCAGATGGTGGTTGTCTTCTTACATGAAGTGTAAAGTTGTCCTAAAGTACCCGAATAATTCAGTGCTATCTACGTTTCGTGTTTTCTCGGGATGATGCACCACTTACTCATAAGTGTTGCAGCCGGTGATAGCTTTGTACCATCTTCTCTGTTAAATACTATTTCCTGAATTAACATTAATATAAAAATATATTTATTAATTTCTATTAGTCACAATTTAAGATCTATGATTCAGAATTTCTCGTGAACAAATCTTTATCAACATTAATTGAACTTTCTTCAACCTTCTACTTTACGATGAGTTACCTATCAGATTGATATACCTAGACCACAAGTTTTAAGTATGATTATTGTTTCGTCATAACTTTGACACATGCCACCCTGCTTCGTTATTCAAAATATTTTCAGCAACTTTCAGCTACATTTGCGTTCATTAATGTTTATAACACAATTTATATTCGCTTAGAAGGCATACACATTAAATGTAGCTGTAAATTACGAAACCGGAATACATTTTGGTCAGTTCACACGAGGGGCAGCCGTTCCTTGCGGCCGGCAGATCCAGTCGAAGACAAGTTTCTGTGTATTCAAGCGTGGTTGAGGCTAGCGTAATAACATTTTCATTTGTGCCCACGCTACAATAAACAACTCACGTCCCTCGCCTTTAGACAAAGACTCCGCCGTGAATTATGTACGTGTTAAAAGTAAACTGAAAGTGCCGCGTTGTGTGGCTGTTATTATAAATCATTGTTTATGTTTTCCGTTTCTGTTGGTGGGAAAATTAAGTGCTAGTGGAAACTGCTTGCAATCTCGTGGGGAGTTGAGTGAACACCATGTGTACGGTACTTGAAGTTTAGTTTACTATAATACTAACATGTTTTCCTTCTATCGTTACTAGGAAAACATAAAAGTTGTAGTATAAAGCGCGTGACAATGACTTTGCATTAGAATTCACTCTACATGTGTGAATTTATATTGCAATTTTCATATTACAACAGTTCAATTCTGTTTTACATAATGAATCAAAATATTAATAATTTAGATGGTGGGTGCATAAATACAAAAGGCATGATTCGTAACGACAGCTTGTGCTATTGGGTTCACATTGGTAGTGTAATGGCCAGGATTCGAACTTGGGACCTCTCGATCTTAACCACTAAGTTTCTGACGCTTCTAAGTAATAGTTGTTTAATTATTTTGATAATTCATACATATAGTCACACATTTCTCTCTTTCTCGTTACACACTTTACGAGCTTCGTATACTGTCATTAAACCTTTTATGCAATTCCGTCGTTTTCGAGTGCTTCTGATGTGCCCTTTTTTCAAGGCATCACCAATCAAATAGCTAATAATAAAACATTGTAAGTAAATAATAAACTAATGTTACGAGCGGTATGTTCAACATTATACTAGCCACATACAATAAACTAATCTAGCCAAATTACAGTTGGAAAAATCAATGTTTAGTCTATAATCAGAATCAAATTGTTTAATACAGCATAAACAGCGATGCGAACGAGATAACCGCGGTCGCGTGCTCAAAGCCCGTTAATCCCCACTGTAGCTAACACACACCTATCCGCACTACAAATATAACGGTCAACTAACGTATAAAAGAAAGAAATTTCAATTTAGTTGAAATAGCTCTCCACTCTACTTGTTTATATTATAATTGAAACTGAACATGCTCTGTTCGTACATTGAATATTAGCCACTCCAACTTGTAGCGTTGTTCCTCTTTAGTAACAAAGCAGCTAAATAACAAACTAGCAATTTCTTCGCAAACTGTTCAATAGTTAACAGGAAAGTTCCAATTTAATAGAATATTATATTTTATGAGAAATAGTAGTAAAGTTCTTGGTAAAACGTTAGCCACTTGTGCAAAGGAATTTATTGTCAACATAATTGAATTTCATGACTGTAGTTGCACGCCTTGAGGCGACTAATGCAAGGCGACGCGCGGCACCCTAAAGCTCCCCTCGGCAACAACTTCAGGCCGCCCCAGCCTCTCTATCATCGAGCGGTGAGGACCAACATTGACTTCGATCTCAGCAAGGTAATTTTGTACCTTACTTGAAATCAAATTAAGCACATAGTCCTGTGAACATGTACTTAATAATTCATATTGTATGCTAAGCCAGGTACGTAAGCGGTATACTTAGTCTCTGCAATGTGTATGCTCCTGCAAAATGGTTAGCTGTACTATCAATGTAACACTAATGAATTGTGTTCGCTAAAGTGGTTCTGGACTTAACATAGTTTGTGTGTTTTAATTCATTTAACTATTTTCAGTACCCCGGGAAAACCTGCCCCAGCATGCATCGAGACATGCATTACAAAGGTAATTATTTTAAAATTTTATTTCGAAGACACAGTTCTAAGTATATTTTCACTAGGCCATATAAATTAACGTAACTGAGTGTAGACAACACTGATCCATTCGCAAAATGTAGTCTAGTAACCTGGGCCACACATTAACAACATTCTCGTTAATCCGTCTAGTTAAGCTAATTTGCTTGGGTTAGACGGTCATCCGTAGTAACCTGGGTGGAGTTTATAACTCCACCGACTGTCTAGGTCATTAGTCCATCGGTAATTCATTATTTCTATTATAGACTAGCTGATGCCCGCGGCTCCAACCGCGCGGATGTCGGTTATCGTCTTTTAATCAGATCTCCGGTTCTACTAAATCGGGTGCAATTAAACATACGGTGGAATTCAAGTCTGACAAAGATTCTTTAGTAGGAAAAACCGCATCAAAATTCGTTCAGTACTTTTTGCGCCCATCGCTAATATACAGACAAACAGATAAACAGATAAACAGACGAACAGGCTGACAGAAAAGAATTCCAAAAAAAAATTGTGTTCAGAATCGTTCATTTAACATAACCCAAGTGTTATTTTTTAAATATCTCTAATATACAGACAGAACTAATTAACAATTTTACAATAGAGTTAGTTCGGAAAAAAGTATACCTCCAGGTCATAGTATTCCCCCTGTAAGGGACTGGTCGCAGGTTCAAGTCCTATCCTGCATGTTCACTTTTTAGAGTTCCGTTGCCAAATGGCAAAAAACGGAACCCTAAAAAGTGAACTCAAAATATTTTTTTTCATCAAACCCATACGGCTAGGCCTCCAAAAATGATATCGAGGTTTCTAATATCATTTTTCTCTAAACTGAATAGTTTACGCGAGAGACACTTCCAAAGTGGTAAAAGGTGTGTCCCCCCCCCCCCTGTAAATTCTAAAATAAGAGAATGATAAAACTAAAAAAAATATATATGATGTACATTACCATGTCCGAAAATTGGTTTGAACGAGATCTAGTTAGTAGTTTTTTTTAATACGTCATAAATCGTAAAACGCAATTTACCTTTCATTCAATGGACATTGGACACAATTACTTGCTGCTACGGAACCCTATTATGGGGTGTCAGATCATTAAGATCTTCGAGGCCTTTTAGGGTCCCGTGTTGCCACCCTGCCCACTCGAAAATGACTAGCTGGAGCGCCTCCACGGTGGCAAAGCCAGCGTGTGGAGCTTCCAGCCGGGACGAACACGTGTCCATAATCTCAATGAGGCCTTCACTCTCGCCACTCCCGAAACTCCTCGGGCGGAGGCAGACTGCCGCCATCCGCCTGGTACAGCGTCATCTGTCGATACACTTGAGTGCGACAGCCGCATATGACATTGGCCACCTTAACCCTTTGCAGCCGCCACAGTCCGGCCCTATTCTCCGAGGTCAAGTCCACACACCGGCACATTGTATAGTGCTATTGACCGAATAACCCTCGTGTAACGCCACCAGCAAGCAACGCTGGGTCCCCCTAGGTTGTGTAAGAGCAGATTCAGGACAGACGCAACACCGACGAGAACTGCATGAAGTCTCGTCAAAGCGCCACCTTCCATGTCCTCCCATCACCTAAGGCCTAATTACCTCATCTGGGTCTTGATTGGTAGAAGGACCAAGCGGACTTCAATCGAGGCGCTGCTGGGTGGTCGAAACCGGGGCCCATGGAACAACGGGGCCTCCATCTTATTTAAGTCCACCCGCAAACCCAGCGCCTCAATGCGCTCGATCACCTGAGCTATTCTCCGGGTGGTCATACGTGCTCCCTCTTCAAAAGATCTCCCAGAGGCTATGGCAAGTTCATCTGCATAGCAGATGACGGCCAGCCCCAGACCCAACGTCACGTGCCAGCATTCCTCTTGGAGTTGGAGGATTAGATGGCAGTTGCTTCCACAAAAACAAAGATAAGCCAAATCAAGAGACTGAATAGGAGATAGGGACCGGGTTCTAAAGTACAAGCTTCGGATGCAACCGGGGCTGAGGCTGTGGTGATGATGATTGAAGAACATTGTGACAATAATCAATTGTATAGCATGCAGTCTATACAGATACCAAATAATTAGTATAATCCAACAAGTAACAGCAACTGGTTTACTATAACAACAGAATTGTATGAAGCAACAACAATAATTTTACTGTTATCATGATTGCGAATCGTGTAATCGGAGCAATTGCGATTTCTGTTCAAATATGGAAGTGAAACTTTTGTAACACAGACAGCGAGTAAAATCTGTTGTCTATTCAATTAATTGTTATAAAAAGGATTTGTTTAAAATTATTCAATTATTTCATGTTATTCATGACAAACACAATGCATGCATGTTGAACAATAATTAATAATTGTGCATTTCATTATTTCATACAGCTCATTAGTATTTCATTGTTTGGTGCTGTAAATTGCTGATCCCCGATTACATTGAATTTCTTTCTGGCATATTAGAAAAGATTTTTTGGCGGTTGAGTATGGGGGATACAAACTACAGGCAAATTATTTGTAATGAATTAGCTATTGATAAATATCGCGAGTTGCGTGTTTAAAGTCCTTCAGGTCTGAACCTAACTTATTGTTGTTGCTTTCACAAGTAAAAGTAACAAATAGAAGTTATTTTCGCATTTAAATATCGTGCATAACATCATCATCACCAGTCAAGTCTTACAATAAACTAAAGATTATATTTGTTGTACGACTTGCAACATTGTTCTTAAATGTTGTATTATTAAACTGACTTTTATTACAGATGGTAAAATTAATAAAAAATAAAAATCCGGTTAATGATATGCTAAAATAATGTTACTTACTCTCAAATCCGCTTTGTTTAATTGTCGCCTGCAGTAGAACCCAAGCTGCCACACGTTATGAAGGTTTTAATTTCTGTTGCAGCCAAAAGCTGGACACAGTATTGAAGCTTTTCCACTACGGTAGGCATTCACGTAGCAGCTATAATAGAAAACATACTTTAATTAGTACATAAGTATTGTATATAATTCCTGTACAGTCTTGTTAAATCTTGCTTATGATAAAATGGAGCTAAAAAATATGTTTAAGTGTAAAATATATCAACATCCGAAATTAGCGCTAATGTTGACCTAGTATAATGTGACAAGTGAGTTTCGTTAGGGAAAGTTTACCTTTTTTTTTTTTTTTTTTTTTATACCCCCCCGCCGGCCAACGGGGGCGGTTATTTTTATTACGGCCTCTGATTAGGTAGAATATTATAGATATTTTCGGATAGTTATTTGAATGATACCATCAGTTTTGCTGTAGTAGTAAATTGTATACTTATCCCTAAGAAAAAGTACCCATAAATTTAAATAAGAGTGAATTAATTAATATCAATGATTTGACATATCATTGTGATAAATTCGAAATGCGACAAATTTTTATTTGCTGTTTGTACTCTATTATCATTATAAAAATAAATGTTGTATGTTACAGATGTTAGTTTTATGTACCTATGTAATTTTAACCAGTGTTTTCTAGTATAATACTCACGTAGTAAGAAATTCAATTAACGAATGAATTTAGATACATAATCATATCAAATTATATATACTAGTCGTAAGGCGCTATTTGAAAGTACTAGGTACTTTCAATAATACCTATCTATCGCTGTAAGACGTCTATAGCTTTAATATACTATACTCTAGTACATATTTACATTTCATTGCATATTGTAAGATGAAACTATTCCATGATAATGAAATGTATATTTAATTATATATATTTTCGCCTGGCTTTCTTGTAAGATCTATTAGAAATATGATTTGATTAAACGATATTCACTCATTGTATTTTTATTTTACTACATAAATGACCATTTGCAAAACCTACGTTTGCAAGCACATCCAACCTACTTTTTTTAAGTGAACACTAAAATGCTTTTTGGGTGTTTGTTGATCTACAGATCAAAATGAAATCAAAAATGAGAAACTGATAGTGTTAAACTGCTGATAACTACCTACAGCTTGTACATAACACCTACATGCATGCGTATTTAGAATAAACAACACTTTCACCAATCTAAAATAGTTTTCCCAGTCAACAATGTAAAGTTTTAAAGTATAAGTGCGAGATATGTTTCCCAATGAAACGGAATAGAACCGTCTGTTTTAGCGTTTCCTCTACTCTCGTGTTTGAATAAAAAGCTCATTTGAATTCTATGGGAATCGAAATTGCTCTCCTTTTCGCTGCAGTAACTTAATTTAATCGAGTTCCATCACAATGTCTTTTACCTTTAGATTGGGTACTCGCTATAATACTGATAAAAGTGAAAAATAAAATGTATCCTTAGGAAAATCGTGTCCTTCCGATGAACCATACATAAATAGACACGCAAGTTATCACACAGAATGTATGGTATGGTATGGTATTGGTATCGGCCCAACCAAGATGTTCAGGGCCCAGGTCAATCTCGCTTACAAGCTGGTGGTACACCTACTGATTGACGGACGTGGCTCTGGCGCAAGCTTTGGATGCAAGTTAGTCCAGAAGGGTCAGGTAGAGGTGAATCGAAACCTACATTTCACTGATCTCTGTATTCCGTCCCACGTAGTAGGGAGTGACCCATACCTCTAAAGCTGTTCACCACTAGTCGGATTATATAGAGACCGCGAGAAAAGAGGGGTTGGTGGCTTCTATGTATACTACTAGAGACACTTTTTAGAATAAAAATTAAAGTCAGAATTAGAATTAAGCTGCAGGTGAAATCTCAAGAATGAAAGCCACTAAGATGCCAGCAATGATCAATCCTGAAAAAGGTAAATCCAACAATTATAAACAACCATACTGAACCTCTTGTATGTAGCTAACGGTGTGATTATCATCGATAAAAGTAACCCTGGGATCATTCCAAACAACGGCAATAATACAAAAGTC
Organism: Cybosia mesomella; assembly: GCA_946251805.1. Lineage (NCBI taxonomy): Eukaryota > Metazoa > Arthropoda > Insecta > Lepidoptera > Erebidae > Cybosia > Cybosia mesomella. The sequence goes on from OX276392.1 coordinate 17,752,179, forward strand.
AGAATGCACCTAATGAGGTGAATTTTTTCCTAAAGTAGCGGTTTAATACAATTTGTGAGTTCGAAAATTCCACCGTCTGATAAGTACTTTTTGTTTCATAACATTTTTTTTTCTTTTTACGATTAAAATTATTTTTTCAAACGATAACATGGAGATTAATATTGTGAATAAATTAGGTAATCGTTTTTCCGCACAGGAGCCAGCGTTATTGGAAAAGTTGCCGCCAGTCTACGTTGATAGACTTACTAAAATTGAGTTCATTAAAATTATTAATTTTCGGGTTTGGAGGTGATTTAATATGCTTTTACGCCAAATGTTAGCTTATAAGTTGTTTTCTACTAATCAGAAAATGAATACGACATAAAAAAAAATTAAAGTTGTTTTTAGTTACAGTCAGACGAAAATAGCTTAAGACATTGTTATAAATTATAATCTACAGATCACCTTGACTTAAACTGTTCGCAAAATATAAACTATACTTAAATTATATTATATACCTTTGTCCGATGGTCCTGGGCGTGGACGTTCTCTCGTTGGAGACCATGGTGAGGGCCGTGGTCTCCGACGGGAGCAAGTGGCACGCCGCCGGCTCTTTCTGCGAGCAGGTAATGCGCGCGAAAGAGACGGCGGAGAGGGAGCGGGAGAGAACCCTGCCCCTGGAGGCAAGGACGCCGCAGACGCATCTACGCCCGGGACTACCGTCCTCCATGATCGGGGCCTGAGGACGGCAGTTGGCCGACTCGCCGTCCTTACAGAAGCAGGCCGTGGCGGAGGCGTGTCGTGTGTGCCTACACACGCCTGCCAACTCATCGAAGCGGGATAAAACCCGACCCCACCAGGCGAGGCCGCGGTGGCGGCCAAAGTCCGCTGGCAACCCTGGGGTTATCCTTTCGAGGGCTTACCCGGGGTGCCCGGCAACAGACACTTGGGGAGGACACCGTGCGGTTTTAGTCGATACACGACATAACCACCCCCGCTAGCCGGCGGGGGAGTATCCGAAGGGATTTCCGCACTTAAAAAATAAAATAAAATAAAAAACCTTTGTCCGATGAGGATAATAAAACTACTAATACATAAATGATGGATACAAGTTTTCCAATATAATAATGATTTGCAAATATTTTATTATTAATAACCTTTTGTCGTTGATTGTCTAACTTTGGTAATATTATGGCTTAACGTACCACACTTATAAAATATTTCACGGTCCGACACTAGCTGTTTCGATTTAAAAAATATGTTTGAAGTTGATGGTCTATGGGTGGCGTAAACAAGACATTTCGCGTGTGGAGTGCTCTACGAATTTAAATGGTTTTTGTGATTTATTATTGTTATTTTGCAATAAAAACTTGTTTTTAGTGTATATTAGAACATAATTGAAGTGTGTGATAAAAGGTTTTAACCTAAAGGTAAGTGTAATTGTGTTTTTTTGTCACTTTATTGTGGATGTCTGTAACGGTATTGGAAATATTCAAAATGTCGGGCTACTTTATTTAATTGTAGAATTAATTCTGTGTAAAAATTAATCATTATAGCATCGAATATATAATCCAAAATAGTTTTCAATAAACATTTTTCAAAAAACTACAAAATTTTAGTGAAGATTACAATTTTCATTCATGTTCGTGTCCAAATCAGTCACCCAAAATGGCCTCCGAAGCCTAGCGGCCGAGTTCTTGGAATGTAGGTACGTCCAACTTGACCGTTAGGCTGGAGTTACAGTGAGAATTTTGTAACGGTCGAAGTACATTTTGAATTTATGATACCGAAATAAATTGTTTTATTTTAGATTTAATTATTATTTTATTTATTAATTTTATTTTATTTCTACGATTGATTGTGCGGTTTTAGTCGGTTCAAAAAGGAGCCATAGGGACTATTCGATGGTATGTAGGTAAGCTACTATTAATAATATCATGTTCTATATCGATTTATCGTGCGGTTTTAGTCGGTTCAAAAGAGCCTTATAATTTAAAATAAACAATAAACAATAGGGACTATTCGATGGTATGTAGGTAAGCTACTATTAATAATATCATGTTCTATATCGATTTATCGTGCGGTTTTAGTCGGTTCAAAAGAGCCTTCAGCTTACCATCAGGCGAGGTGAAGTCAAATTGTGTTGTACTTCCCATACATTGAAAACAGTTATATCTATATATTATTTTTGTATTTGCCTTTGACTTTGAATATAAAAACAGTTATGAAAAACTTCACACATTTACACCTGAATTTTACCACATGTGTGCCAATAGCCTAACAGATCACGTGATCTGTTGCTGTTACCCCAGTTCCGAGATTTTTTAGTTTGTTTCTTTTACAATCGCTGTTGTAAAAATATACAGAATAATGTACAACAAGTGTGATATATCATTGGAAAGAGCGTTTTTTGTAGAATAAAAATACTTATGATTTATTTCCTTTACTCAAACTTTACTGAACAAATAAACACAAGTAAGGTCCCATGTGTTTTTACGAAAGTGGTAATACCTACATTGAATCCCATATTTTTCTGCAAAAGAAATACCTATCGTAATAATGTTTACGTTTTCTGTTACAATATGAATTAAGCTTTCAGGTGTTAACATATTTTTAGATTACGTAGGTCGATAAAAATAAAATAAATCATTTAATTTTGCCGAAAAATTGTTCGCCGCCAGCAAATGTTTCGTCCTAGTCATAGGCCTGTAAATAAATATTTTTGTACTATTACATATGCTTTTTTTTATATACTCCTATGTAGTAGGAACCTGTAGACAATTTAAAATTATAAAATACATAGGTTATCGATTTACTTTTTGAAATAAACACACTTAAAGTTGACATAGTAACAGTTTCAACTATCGTCAATGTTTACAGTCACATATAATAAATTCTTATAAGAATTCTTATAAGATTCTTATTAGAATTGAAAGAATGACTCATAATCTTAACAAAAAATAACACTTCAGCGTCTCTTATCACTTGTAAAGCCATAAATTATTTTTTGTTTCGTAACTCGACCCGCGCGGCCGCGGAATGACGTCATCTGATCTGATGATGAACGCAGGAGAGGTATTAAAATAATTGTTAGTTTTAGTAGTTGAAAAGTTACTTAATCAAATACACACACCGACGTTAGCATATATAACGATAGATCACTAGCTAAAACTTATAAAGTCTCGAGTAGTCTCCTGCGTATTTGGGAAGCATAGTCACGATGCCAGCAATAAGCTGGTTATTTCTTTTGTTCCACCTCCCAGTTTAACTCTACAGAGCTACGGAGTTGAAAACTACGTGCATGTCGACTGTTGATAAAATATAACTTTCTACACTACCATCTAATAAATATAAGAGAGCCTTTACTGAAAGGAATTTATAGTGTATTTTATTTTTCTCTGAAGTTGTAAATTTTTACGAGCAATATCAATAAGTGCTGTAAGCTATAAACTATTGATATGGCGGTATTAAGTGAAAGACAAAATTTTATTCTTAGGTAACATTGACGGTCGAAATTGTGGAAGACGGGGAAACTGGTCCTCATCCGAAAGGATGGGCGCCCGGCGGACTCGCCGTCCGCCTACCGGCCCATAGTGTTGCTCGACGAGGTGTGCAAGCTCTTTGAAAGAGTAATTGCAAAGCGCCTCGTCGAGCACCTCTCAAGAGTGGGGCCGGACCTGGCGGAAGGCCAATATGGCTTCCGCCAGAGGCGCTCCACCGTGGATGCCATCATGCGCGTGAGGGCTCTGGCGGAGGATGCAGTGGCCCGGGGTGAGGTGATGTTGGCGGTGTCCCTGGACATCGCCAACGCGTTCAACACCTTGCCCTGGAGTTGCATTAGGGAGGCGCTCGTGTATCACGAAGTGCCTCTCTACCTCCGCCGCATAGTCGGGGCGTATTGACGGAGAGAGCCGTCATCTACCCAACCGTGACCGGTCTCGGTCGGCGTGAAATGTCGTGCGGTGTTCCACAGGGATCGGTCCTGGGGCCGCTCCTGTGGAACATCGGATACGACTGGGTGCTTCGCGGTGAGCTCGTAGGCGGTGCCGCCGTCACGTGCTAAGCGGACGACACGCTCGTGACGGCGTGCGGGGCGACGTACCGCGAAGCGACCCGAAAGGCCACGACCGCGGTTGCCCAAGTCGTTAGGCGGATCCGGCGGCTGGGTCTCGAGGTGGCCCTGCATAAGACCGAGGCCCTGTTCTTCCATGAGCCTCGGAGCAAGCCACCCGAGGGATCCAGTCTCATCGTGGGAGGAAATCGCATCGGCATCAAGCCCCAAATGAAATATTTGGGGCTCGTGCTCGACGGCCGATGGGACTTCGGAGAGCACATCCGAAGTCTGGCCCCCAAATTGAAGGGCACAGCTCTTGCTCTGGCTCGGCTGTTGCCCAACATGAGGGGGCCCGATGACTCCTGCAGGAGACTCTACGCGGGGATCGTGCGGTCCATGGCCCTGTATGGGTGCCCAATATGGGCGGAGGCCCTGAGGACCAGAACTGTGCAGATGCTGCGCGCTCCGCAGCGAGTTCTGGCCATCAGGGTCATCCGAGGGTACCGCACGATCTCCTTCGAGGCGGCGAGTCTCCTTGCCGGAACTCCGCCATGGGACCTGTGAAGTGTGTAAGTGAGTAAAGACCTTAACAACGATCAGCATATTAGGTACGGTTCTTTATAATACCTAGCGTCGACTTATAAGTGCTGACTATTATGTTTTACCTTACTTGTACGTTTATATTAAATTAGGACAGTGAATAAATCACACTCATTCGTAAAGGTTGTTTCCTTTAATTCCGCATCGGGACCCCAACATTTCATGGCGACCCTGCCAAAAACTTGGTGTGCCAAGGGGCTCTCATTAATAATACCTACGCGCTATAACTGAATGATGTGTCGCTCGTCAGTCGAGAAGGAAGAGGTGATCTTGAGCCAAAATGCAGCAGGCGGCCAGAACGACGCTACTCTAAAGGACATTGGTGGCCACGTGGAGCGGCTGAGTACAGTGACTATCGTCATACTAGCCATCATAGCTATTCTGGGCATGTATGGTATCATCAAGCTGTACCGGAACTGCCATCGCCAATGGATACAGGAGGAGATTGGCCTCAGCACCTTCCAGCGTATACGGGCATCAGTGAGAGGACGAGCAGAAAACAGGTCCAACAATGAATCGTAAGTGTTTCGTGACCCACAACGTGTTCTCATCGAGTCTCCACGTCAATATTTTGCTACTGCAGTAGTGTAAAAGTGTATCATTTCATTACGCCAATTAGTTAAGTTGTCAAGAATCGTGCATATAGACTCATCGAACATGATACCGCGCGCCTAAAGTGCAACGCAGCACAAACCCAGTGGTGATGTTTCGCAATAATTTTATTTGATACCTAATTACATATCATTGTTTTACGTAGAATAAGTGAATATTGGAATATTTTATATGATGTTAACTTTAAAATATGATTAAATAGTTATTTATGCAACTGTGGTATAATGAGGGGTATTAAAACATGAATGTGGGTTTATCACACGAAGCGAAGCTGAGTGTGATAATAGTATCACATGAGTGTTTTAATACCTAATTATACAGTTGCATACAAGACTTTATCTACACCCATGATGTTTCCTCTATAAAATAGTAAGTAAACAAAACAATTTGCAAAAATAATAGCGAAGAAAAATAGCGGGAATTCGAATTCGAACGAATAAGCTTTAATTTTTTTTTACGGCGCGCCGCCGCCGCTGTGGTGGTGCAATGCAACGCGCGTGAATGACAGTTCTTTTTTTGAAACTCATACAGATTCCACGCATCGGGCGGTAAGAATTTGGCTGTCTGATGAGTAACCCTTTGCGCGGAAGAGATTAAAAGCGAAAGGAGTGTTATTATGAAATTTCATACAACATTATAACACCCGTTCGGATGATATTATGGTTATTATGACATTGGATGTATTAATGTTGGCAATAAGCTAACTGTTTCAGAATCTTTTATAGAGGATTTATAGCATGGGTGTAGATAAAGTATCATAGAGTGTCTAAATAACTTGATAGAAATACGAAAATATTTGATAAAGAAGGGCAAAGCTAGATATAAAGGCACAATAATTGACAATAAATTAGCCGAATCAAAAGCTATTTTTGATAAATGTTGTGAAATATTTTTATTGTTAAAAGAAAGTCAAGGACCTTCTTTACCACCAGCAATAGAGGTTTTTAAAGACGTAAGAAGGGTATACGACGAGATTAATAATTTGTGTATTTTACCGACAATAGAGTCTACCAATATGGAGTTTGATCTTAAAGTGGCGTGTAGTCTGATTCCAGTTATGGACGGCAAGCAGGAGACAACCAAGCGGCTTATAGACTCCACCGAGATGTATGCAGCCATGTTAGATGACAAAGGTAAGGCATTGCTAATTACCTTTATTTTAAAAAGCCGGTTATCAGAGAGTGCCAAATTACGGATGTCTGGCACATTTGCAACAGTCGAACATTTAATCACTAATTTGAAAAAACACCTCATACCGAAAGGGTCATTTATTTCCATTCAGGCGAAACTACAACACCTTCAACAAGGTTCAATGTCCATCGATAGCTTCGGCACCGAATTGGAAAAAATGTTCACCGAACTGACTATCACCCAAGCAGATGGTAATCCGTCTATGTTTGAAGGTTTAAAACAGCTTAATGAAAAGTACGCCATAAAACGGTTTTCAGATGGTCTTCGCAGCTCAAAATTGGGCACCATAATAGCAGCTCGAAATTACAGCAGCTTAACGGATGCCATCCAAGCAGCCAAGGACGAGGAAATAGCACTGAATCCTTCACCATCAGGTAACATCTTGCATTTTACTAACCATGGACGAGGTTCAGGTTTTGTGAGGCAGTCGCGAGGTCATTTTTACCAGCGACGTAATAACTTTAATTCTCGCGGACGATATTATAACAATCACAATCGTGGTAAACAGTCTGTCAATCAAAATACTCGGGAACCGACGCGGAATTCTCGTAATAATTATTCGTCCCCTAATTACGTATCTCCAAATTATAGAGGTCGCGTACAAGGTCACAGGAATTTTAGGAACCGTGGTAGAGGGGTTTACTCTGTGGAACATTCAAATAACACGGAACCTTCTACTACTGAAACTAGTGACAATAAAGATTCACGCGCTAACCAGTTTTTTCGTTCTTAACGATTATATTTTTGCATTTCATGGTGGTGCAAAGTATGTTATTTTTTCAGTTAATAATATTAAATACTATTGACTTGTTGATACGGGTGCATCCCTATCAGTTATTAAAAAGGAAGCATTACCTCGGAATGTCGATATTCGTAATGATGATACTACAATCAATGGAATAGGTGGCCAGCGCCTTTCCCAAGGTTCTGTTAGTTTACCTTTAAGGCATAACAATGAGATTTTTTGCCATAATTTTATTGTTTTTGACTCGCTACCATTGAAAGCGGACGGAATTTTAGGAGTGGATTTTTTAAATACATACTATGCCAATATAGATCTAAATACAAATATTTTAACTTTAAGTATTAAGGGAGAACGATTTTATTTAAATTGCATTGATAATTGTGATAGGGTTAAACAAGAGTTTACTATCCCAGCACGATCAGAGTCTATACATTATATAATAATAAATGAAACGATTAATTCTGATGTAATCATATGTGGTAAACAGTTAGGCAATGATTTATTTTTAGCAAATAGTATAGCAACTGTACGTAACAATAGAATACCAGTTACAATACTAAATGTCAGTGAAAAGGAGGTTATTTTACCCTCATTTACCCCTGATTTATTTCCTTTAAGTGATTACAGTATTTGTGAATTTAATGATTCTAACCACAACGTAGGTCGAGTTCAACATTTATTAAATGAGTTGCAGTTAGATTATTTAAACAATGAAGAAAGACAGTCAATAGAAGCTATTTGTGCAAAGTACTCGGATATTTTTTATATTGGTGGGGATAAATTAAGTACAACTAATATTTACGAAACATCTATAACAGTAAAGCCCAATACTAGTGCTGTTTATGTGAAACCATATAGACTACCCCAAGCGTTAAAACCGGAAATTATGAAACAGGTAAATAAAATGTTAGAAAATGATATCATTGAGGAGTCTAATAGCGAATGGTCTAGTCCTATTTTACTGGTTCCAAAGAAAAATAAAAATGGAGACAAAAAATGGCGACTTGTTGTAGATTACAGAAAATTAAATGAATCTATTTGTGATGATAAGTTTCCCCTACCGAATATTAATGAAATTTTGGACTCTTTGACTGGTTCCGTTTATTTTACCCATCTTGACCTTCATCAGGGATATTATCAGGTACCTTTAGAGCCTTGTAGTCGTAAATTAACTGCTTTTACAACCAATTCAGGTCAGTACCAGATGAAACGGTTACCCATGGGACTTAAGACAAGTCCAAGTGCCTTTAGCCGTATGATGTCAGTAGCAATGTCTCGGTTGACATACGACAAGTGTCTGGTATATCAGGATGATTTAATTGTAGCAGGCCGTAGCCTAAATTCACATAGTTCTAATTTAATTTCTGTCATGGAGAGGTTAAGGAAAGTAAATTTAAAATTAAACCCTCAAAAATGTGATTTTTTGAAGAAAGAAATTCTTTACTTAGGCCATATCGTTTCAGAAAAAGGTGTTGATCCTGATCCAGAAAAAACTAAAATTTTAAAAAATTATCCTATACCCAAAAGTTCTGACGAAGTAAAGCGCTTTGTAGCTTTTTGTAACTATTATAGAAAATTTATTAAGTCATTTTCAGATATAGCTATGCCATTAAATAAATTAAGTAGGAAAAATGAACCTTTTATTTGGACTAAGGAATGTAATATTGCATTCGAATATTTAAAAAATACTTTAATATCTTCACCTGTTTTACAATATCCGGATTTTTCTAATAATGGCGAATTTATACTTCAAACGGATGCTTCGGGAACAGCAATAGGTGCAGTTTTATGCAACAAGGATTTAAGACCAGTGGCTTATGCTAGTAGGCCCTTGAATAAAGCGGAAAAGAATTATCCAACCATACAAAAAGAACTGTTGGCAATAGTATGGTCTGTCAAATATTTTAGACCCTATTTGTATGGCACAAAATTCACTATAATGACGGATCATAAACCTCTAATATACTTATTTAGCATGAGAGATCCTTCAAGTAGATTGCTTAAATTTCGGTTGGTTTTAGAGGAATATAATTTTGAAATAATTTATGTAAACGGCAAAGATAATGTTGTTGCAGATGCTCTTTCCAGAGTATGTATCACATCTGATGATCTTAAAAGTATGCATGAGCAGTGTATGCTCGTAATGACTAGAGCTCAAAAGAAAATGGCAAATGAAAGAAGTCTTAGACAGAAAGGTGATGATAAGACGGATCTTATTAATTCTATTGACAAGTGGCCTGATCAACCACGCGTTGTAGATATATTGAGAAAACCGTGTACCACAGTAGAAATGACTTTTATCAGTAGCAAGGAACTTAATAGTTTACGAAGTAAGAATATGGTCGATAAAGAATTTGAATGTTTTGTGTATGTTTCAAGTACATTGACGTTATATATTAATTACGATTTCAAGGCACATTTCTCGCGAGCCGAATTTGTGCAGAAGTTGAATTATTTTTGCAAAATAATGCATATTGACGAAGTTTGTCTCATTAAAAATAAAGATAATATTGATTTTGTAGAGTCTATATGTAAAGAGATAACGTCATTAAAAGAATGGTCCGGACCACGAATATATATATTAAAAGGAGTAAAAAGGATTACGGATACTAAAGAAAAGACTATAATCATGAATGACTTCCATTTACTACCATCTAGTGGACATGCAGGAGTGCGACGAATGATTAATACAATCAAGAAAAGGTATTATTGGCCAAGTATTGAGAAAGACGTTCAGCACTTTGTAAAAAGATGTGTAAAATGTCAAAGTTCGAAATATTTTCGTTACATTAAGGAGCCGATGGAAATTACCACAACGGCTTCGTCGGCATTTGACAAAATTTATTTAGACGTAGTAGGTCGATTAGATAGAGATAGTGATAGTAATTGTTATATTTTGACCATACAGTGCGAGTTGACTAAATTTGTTCAAGCTATTCCACTTAAAAATAAGGAAACCGTATCCATTGCAGATGCATTTGTAAGACAGTTTATTTTAAGATTTGGTATTCCAGCAGTCATAGCTACAGATCGAGGGACAGAGTTTATATCCGCTACTATGGAACAGGTATGTAAAATTCTTAATATTGAAAACTTTCCTCCACAGCATACCATCACCAATCGATTGGAGCTCTTGTAAATGCGCATAAGACATTAGGTGCATTTTTGAGAATTCAATGCGAGAACTACACAGATACATGGAGCTATTGGATACCTTTTTGGTCTTTTAGCTTTAATAACACTGTTCATTCTGAAACAAATTATACGCCACATGAATTAGTCTTTGGTAAACTCTGTCGTATACCTAGTAATATTACCGCTGATGTAGAACCCTTGTATAATCATGATGATCATCCATTGCAATTAAAGTACAGGTTGCAACTAGCTCACGCCGATGCAAAGAAAAATTTATTATGTAATAAATATAAAAGAAAAGATGTGTATGACAAAACTATGAATGCTATTAAGTATAACAAAGATGATTTAATTTTGTTGAAAAGTGAGACAGGTCGCAAGCTAGACCCTCTTTTTGAAGGCCCTTATGTTGTATTAGAAGATATGGGTTGTAATGTTAAGATAACTAAAAACAATAAAATAGATATAGTGCATAAGAATAGGACTAAGCCTTTTTACCAATAAGTATATTCACTGCAGTGTATAGTACTTAAAGTGTATGTTTAATATCTAATAGTTATTAAATTGTAATATCTTGTTTATATAATTCACTCTAACGTGTTATGATAATTAATAGACTTTTTGCTAACGTAGACGAAAAGCTATTTTATGTGTAACGTGTTTAAAATTAATACTTATTTTTCTTTATCTTGTATTAACTTACAAAAAAAAAAACAATGTCATGACATCATTGTTTTTTTTCCCCTTCCCCCGGGAGGTGAAGTGTGTAAGTGAGTAAAGTCCTTAACAACGATCAGCATATTAGGTACGGTTCTTTATAATACCTAGCGTCGACTTATAAGTGCTGACTATTATGTTTTACCTTACTTGTACGTTTATATTAAATTAGGACAGTGAATAAATCACACTCATTCGTAAAGGTTGTTTCCTTTAATTCCGCATCGGGACCCCAACATTTCACCTGGAAGCGAGAGCCCTTTCGCAACTGTAGCAGTGGCGAAAGGAGGCGCGGGAGCAGGGATGGAACCCCGAGCCTCGAGAAATCGAGGCCGTGCAGTCCCAGCTCCGCCAGGCCATCGTGGTAGAGTGGAAGGAACGACTTGGGCAACCAAGCGCAGGGCACGCCGCAATAGCGGCGGTAAGGCCCATCATGAAGGATTGGCTGGAGAGGCGACACGGAAGCCTCTCGTACCGACTGACGCAGGTGATCTCAGGGAAGGGGTGCTTCGGGGACCACCTGCATCGGATCAGGAAGGAGCCAACGCCTGAGTGTCATCACTGCGACGTGAGCGAGGACTCAGGGCTGCACACGCTGGCGGACTGCCCGGCGTGGGAGGCGCCGAGGCGTGACCTCGTGGCAGCCATCGGGGTGGGAGTCCTCTCGCTCGGCAGCATGATTGCGGCAATGGTGCGGAGCGCGAGCGCGTGGGCCGCCGCCGCCTCCTTCTGCGAGCATGTAATGCTCGCAAAGGAGGTGGCGGAGCGCGCCCGGGAGAGACTTAGAACTCTCCCGGTCCGCCGAGCCCGCAACTTGCTCGCCGCGCGTCGCAGGCAACTCAGGCGCCGGAGGTCGCTTAACGACCTCCGTCCTCCATGAGCGCAGGCCTGGGGGTGGCGGGTGAGGCCACCTGTCACCCCAGCAGAAGCAGGCCGGGACGGTGGGGCGACTAGCGCCCCTCCCCCAAACCGGGGCAAGACGGGGACCCCGTGGTTCCCAAACCCGAGGGGGCCATCTCGAAACCGGAGATGGCCCAGGGTCAGTCGGGGTGCGAGGGATATGCTCTATGGGCAACCTTACACCCCGGCGTCTGTAGACCCGAGACGGCGTGCGGTTTTAGTCGGTTCAAGCCCGACATAACCGCCCCCGCTGGCACGCGGGAGGGTATCCGAAGGGATTTCCGCACGATTTAAAAAAAAAAAAAAAAAAAGGTAACATTGACGGTAGCATGACTACTGTGCTTGAAGTCCCGGCTTCGCTTTCACTGATCCAGAAAATTATTATTGGGAAAACCTAAGAGAAAATTTTCAGTAAAGTGAATTATTACGGTAATAGGCTTGCCCCTTTTACGTAAGACTGAATCCATTGTTGGTGAGATTTGGGTGTTAATACATCCTTATCTACCCTTTCGAGTACATGATGAGTTTATAAAAAAATAAACGTTATAACCCACCTAAAAATTATAATAGGTATCTAAGTGAATAAATAATTAAACCAAATGTTGGTAAAATCAAAAGGGCGGATAGAGAGAGTGGCTCGGAAAACACCACTTTCTTAAGCAGCTGCTACTGCATTCGTACTATTGGTGAGATTTTCAACTAAAAACCCGTTATTAGAGCTATGGTAAAACAAGTGTATGGTAAAGTAAGTAACTCTTCACGCACAGATGATTACTCTTCATCGTCCTAACATTATTCTCGGTTGAATCCGAGGCTTTCACTTCAGAGCCCGGCTCCGCTTAGTCTTTCTCCTCCTTACGATCTGAGTTTTATAGGCGTAACTTTCGTCTGACTTCCTAAACCGAGTGAAAAGCCCTTGCCAGAGCCTTATTCGGTAATCAGCAGATATACTGGTTAGCAGATGTACTGGTGCAGATGAGATTGGCCTGGACCCCGAAGATCTTGGTGGAGCCTTCATACACCCACTGCGATGATTACCATCAAATAAAACCTTTATATCTGTATACAGTTTGAATTAAGGGCCCAGCAGTGTATTATTGAACAATCTTCTGATAATAAAACTGGACTGGTGAGGAGGTAGCTAGATATTGTCTACACATGAGCCATAACTACCACACTTCTTGGCACAATTCTATCAGTTTCGTTCCCTAACTTAAACTTTTCTTCTGTTTGCGCATGCAAGAAAATATTTTATGTATAACCAATTCACGTATAAGAAAATCTCAAAAGGGATTGTTTACACAGTTTGCTAAACACCGGCGGGAAGGCGCACGCCTCAAGTGCGCGTTGGAGACGAGTGTGAGCTCAATGTACTCAAGTGTATTTGCTCTTTGAGCGAGTGACAAGATTTGCCGGCGTATTCTGCGTGTGCTTTTTTCATTATTGAGTGTTATATTCCAAATTGAGTAACATATATTATTATCCAGAATTAATCTTGGAGAATAGTGTTTCCTTAACGTAACAAAAATGTTGTGTGACAAAAAATTCTGATACCAATCCCCAAAGTCAATGTTCAAAACTGAACTTCGACGCTCACTGAAGTTGATGCGGTTTGTAATGCAACAGTAGCAATACTTTGAAAGTTACATTACAACAGTGGCATACACATAATTGAAGCCAATTTGACTAGTATGCAAATACACATTTGTGCAGTCGCGCCAACTACGGCGCGCTCCAGCCGCGACGACCACACGTATGTTGGCAAAAACAAGGGGTACCACATAACCTAATTGGAATATTAATATTACTTTAATATTTATGATAAGCGCTGCATTATAATGACCCACTCAGAATATAGATTGCTAACGTTTAGACTTATATTATTTACACGCTGTACTCAGCGCTGTATTTAAATTGTTTAAAGTATAACTTCCTTATTCTAAAGCTTCAAGCTTTTGAGTAAGATTCAATACCTAACTTCTTCTAAGAGAACTAACGTTGCCTCCTCCGGGTGCTCAGATTTTATCATCAACCATTTGGGGCAATAGTGTCATACATATTACATTTTAGAACAAGATATGTTGCATTTTTGACTTTTTAAATCTATAAAACAATACAGTGTCCCAGTGTCGTCGGTAGCTTAGTGGTTAAGGAGTCAACCCTACAATCGAGAGGTCCCGGGTTCGAATCCTGGCCATTACACTACTGACGTGAAACCACTCCTAACACAAGCATTTAGCTTAGCTGGAGGGGTTAAGGGGAATATTAGTAATTTCGGTTACTAATATTCTTTAAAAAAAAAAAAAAAAAAAACTGTTATGACTGCAGTAGGTAGGGTAGTAGGCATTTCTTTTGCAAGCTACTTAAAACAGGCAAATTCAGTATTTTTATTTTATTTATTGCGTAATTTACACCAAACGAGCGTTTTGTGTTACTTATTATTATGTCATCCGGAATAGTCTATCAGCATAATCTATATTAGTGAAATTTACCGGTCGCTGGAGACTATACAAACATTTCATTTTCATTTTTTTACTGCAAATATTGCTAATAGGCAAAATGATTACAACATTCCCTATGCACCACAATTCACATATTACGCATTGTATAAATAATCTGGTCGTTATATACCTGTAAATTCGGTTAATTTTCATATTCTTCAACAGAAATCGTATATTATCTATCTGATTTATTTGGAAAATGTAAATTTAAAAATAGTATTTTTTACATAAATATAAATGAATACAGAGAAAGTGTCATTGAAAGCGTGCAGTCTGAAAATGCCATAAGCTAGTAACAGTGTTTTTTTAGCTTATAATAGGTCTTTACCTTTTTTTTTTTTATCGTGCGGAAATCCCTTCGGATACCCCCCCGCGTGCCAGCGGGGGCGGTTATGTCGGGCTTGAACCGACTAAAACCGCACGCCGTCTCGGGTCTACAGACGCCGGTGTGTAAGGTTGCCCATAGAGCATATCCCTCGCACCCCGACTGACCCTGGGCCATCTCCGGTTTCGAGATGGCCCCCTCGGGTTTGGGAACCACGGTGTCCCCGTCTTGCCCCGGTTTGGGGGAGGGGCGCTAGTCGCCCCACCGTCCCGGCCTGCTTCTGCTGGGGTGACAGGTGGCCTCACCCGCCACCCCCAGGCCTGCGCTCATGGAGGACGGAGGTCGTTAAGCGACCTCCGGCGCCTGAGTTGCCTGCGACGCGCGGCGAGCAAGTTGCGGGCTCGGCGGACCGGGAGAGTTCTAAGTCTCTCCCGGGCGCGCTCCGCCACCTCCTTCGCGAGCATTACACGCTCGCAGAAGGAGGCGGCGGCGGCCCACGCGCTCGCGCTCCGCACCATTGCCGCAATCATGCTGCCGAGCGAGAGGACTCCCACCCCGATGGCTGCCACGAGGTCATGCCTCGGCGCCTCCCACGCCGGGCAGTCCGCCAGCGTGTGCAGCCCCGAGTCCTCGCTCGCGTCGCAGTGATGACACTCAGGCGTTGGCTCCTTCCTGATCCGATGCAGGTGGTCCCCGAAGCACCCCTTCCCTGAGATCACCTGCGTCAGTCGGTAGGAGAGGCTTCCGTGTCGCCTCTCCAGCCAATCCTCCATGATGGGCCTTACCGCCGCTATTGCGGCGTGCCCTGCGCTTGGTTGCCCAAGTCGTTCCTTCCACTCCACCACGATGGCCTGGCGGAGCTGGGACTGCACGGCCTCGATTTCTCGAGGCTCGGGGTTCCATCCCTGCTCCCGGGCCTCCTTTCGCCACTGGTACAGTTGCGAAAGGGCTCTCGCTTCCAGGTCCCATGGCGGAGTTCCGGCAAGGAGACTCGCCGCCTCGAAGGAGATCGTGCGGTACCCTCGGATGACCCTGATGGCCAGAACTCGCTGCGGAGCGCGCAGCATCTGCACAGTTCTGGTCCTCAGGGCCTCCGCCCATATTGGGCACCCATATAGGGCCATGGACCGCACGATCCCCGCGTAGAGTCTCCTACAGGAGTCATCGGGCCCCCTCATGTTGGGCAACAGCCGAGCCAGAGCAAGAGCTGTGCCCTTCAATTTGGGGGCCAGACTTCGGATGTGCTCTCCGAAGTCCCATCGGCCGTCGAGCACGAGCCCCAAATATTTCATTTGGGGCTTGATGCCGATGCGATTTCCTCCCACGATGAGACTGGATCCCTCGGGTGGCTTGCTCCGAGGCCCATGGAAGAACAGGGCCTCGGTTTTATGCAGGGCCACCTCGAGACCCAGCCGCCGGATCCGCCTAACGACTTGGGCAACCGCGGTCGTGGCCTTTCGGGTCGCTTCGCAGTACGTCGCCCCGCACGCCGTCACGAGCGTGTCGTCCGCGTAGCACGTGACGGCGGCACCGCCTACGAGCTCACCGCGAAGCACCCAGTCGTATCCGATGTTCCACAGGAGCGGCCCCAGGACCGATCCCTGTGGAACACCGCACGACATTTCACGCCGACCGAGACCGGTCACGGTTGGGTAGATGACGGCTCTCTCCGACAACCCGACTATGCGGCGGAGGTAGAGAGGCACTTCGTGATACACGAGCGCCTCCCTAATGCAACTCCAGGGCAAGGTGTTGAACGCGTTGGCGATGTCCAGGGACACCGCCAACATCACCTCACCCCGGGCCACTGCATCCTCCGCCAGAGCCCTCACGCGCATGATGGTATCCACGGTGGAGCGCCTCTGGCGGAAGCCATATTGGCCATCCGCCAGGTCTGGCCCCACTCTTGAGAGGTGCTCGACGAGGCGCTTATAGGGCAGCAGACAACTGCTGCCCCCTGTCCACCGCGGCCGAAGCGTATAGCTCCGGCCTTTACTGTGTCCGGGGAGCAGTCCCCGGCCTCCGCCACGGCGAGCCTGAGCTCTTCTGCCGTGACGGAGTCGTCCAGGCCCGTAATGCGCATTTCTGCGCATTTAATGGGCCTGGACACCCGGACGTCGGCTGCATCTAGCGACTCCCTTAGCCGAGCCGCTAGGGCGTCGGCTTTGGGGCCACTGGCGGCGCCGGGGACCTTGAGAAGCCGGGCTCCCGTCCGTGTGCTCTTGCACCGGACGCCCGGGATCTCGAGGGCCTTGAGGTCCACGTTGGCCTTTACCCTGGCCAACACCTCGGCATACCCCATGCCTCTCGACGCTGCCTCCGCCGTCAAGGTGACGACGACGGCCGTTGTTCGAGGGGCACGGAGCTACAGGCCTCCATCCGACTCATCATACGCTCCTCGAGCGCCTCCACATACGGCAACCAGGACTCCGGTGGTGCCCTCGACTGCGTCGTCCTAGACGACCGCGTCGGCTGAGCCAGCTGCACCGGTTGCGCCAGCTGCTCTGGCTGTACCGAATGCGCGAGCCGCTCCGGCGGCGATGGTTGCGCCGACTGCGTCATTCTTGACGATCGCGTCGTTCTCACCGGCTGCGCTGATTGTGCCGGCTGGGCGGAGCTCGCCACCACCCTCTTTAGCTCCTCCAGAGCTGCAGCTAGCCGAGCCGTCTCCCGACGGGACTCGGCCTGCTGTGCCGCGAGAGCCTCGTTTTCGGAGGCGATGCCGAACACAATGTTCAGCATCTCCTCCTGCTGAGGGTCCGGGGACCCCTGGGACGACGCAGCCACCCTCTGGAGTCTCTCCAGGAGTGACCGCGTCTTCCCGCACGGCTCCGACACCGACACCGCCGAGGTGGAAGGCCTCGGCGGTGAGTTTCCCGCGGCCCTTACAAGAGCCGAGGGAGCTCGGGTGGATTGCCCGGCCCTCACGCCACCACGTCGTCCCGGTGAGGGTAAAGTCCTCATCCGACACGTCCTACCCCGCCCGAGCCTTTGCGCGCCTCCTGCGCTTGCGGGTCCGCTGCACGCCCAGACCCGCCGGGCTACTTGCCCTACTTCGCTCGTTGGTGGTGTCGAATTTCTCCGACATCGCCGTGGTGTTTGGCGTCTCCTCCACGCCTGAGTGCTGCGCGACCTCCGCGCAGACTCCGTCATTTGTTTTTCCGATGTCCATTTTCATGCCAGTTTCGTTTTTATTTTTTTCGGTTGCCGGTTTCTTTTTGATACAGAGATTTGTGTCCATGTCATATCCCACGAGTATGGGGGAAAGGTGGTCCATCCAGGTGGAGCCCCCTGCACCTGGATAAGCCTATATACTATGGAGGTCGGCTGGTATCCATAGGTTTTTACGACTTTGCTGTCGGGTGTTATAGACTTTTCCTTGTCGTGGGCCGGCCAATAAAGGCAAGCCCTCCGGTCGGCAAGTTCACAGCGTACCCTTCTGGAGCCACCAGTCAGGTCGTTGCTGATCACCTGCCGATTACGGAACGCGAGAGGATGGCTAGTCCTCTCTCACCGGCGGCGGCACAAGTGCCCGTCGGCCCCTGCGTTAGCAGTGGGCCAACCCGCCCCTGGATCCCCCAGGACCCTATGGTGGCCTCAGCCACAAACACCATCGCTCATCCTGTCTCCTCTGAAAGCAGAGGAGTACGGAGAGCGATGTGTTCCCGCCACGTTGGGTATTCGCCGAAGATCAATGCCAACCCCATGAAGGGGAAGCCATTGACCGCCGCCCAGGGTGTACCGGCCGCTCCGGTTCCACTCCCCCCGGACTGCAGCGGGATCGGAATCGGAACGACACTCGAGGAGGTTACCCAACACACACCCCAATAGGTCTTGGACCTATGAAATTGCCGAAATTTTCTTAAAAATTCATGAGTTCGTTATTCCTGTAATGTAATAGCTGTTTCCATTATTTATATTATGTTTGAAAGTTGATATCAAGATTTTACAACTCTGTATTAAATTTTGTTTTTATTGGCCGCTTGATAAATTAATTTGATCTTCAAAAACAGTAATAATAATAATATAATAAATATTGTACGACAAAGTACACAACGCCATCTAGACCCAAACTAAGCAGAGCTTGTCATATGGGTTCTAGAATGCGGATAAACATACTTGAATACTTTTTTTTTTGTAAATAAATACATATTATACATAGAAACACCCAGACCAATGCAAATATACATACTTGCACTGAGCGGGAATTGAACCCGCGACCTTTGGCTTGACAGTCGAATGCACTACCGCTACGCCACACTTCCTAAATGCTATCCATTTTAATGATAAATTTCGTATTACTTAACAGCTGTCACTTTTCAAAACTGTAATAAAAGTTGCTGTTTGTTAGCTTAATGTTGTCTCATTCATACACAAAATAATCATAAAATTTGGATTTGTCATTCCGAAAAAAAAAATATGTTAGTACTGAAAATTGGGATTCCTCCAATTTCTTCAAGAAAAACGGCAATTTCATATGTAACGACCTAATATAATATCACTCGCACGTTGCTGTGAAATTGACGATTGCAGTTGATGTGTCATCAATACATTTATGGTAGAAATTCTGGTAGAAAGAGAAGAAATGTATTGTGAAGTACGGTTTTTATTTAAACTGAAATACACTCCGGGATTAAGTACATGGTTGATATTATTAGTGTAATGCTTAATAAAGCATCTATAGACAATAAGCAGTTTCACGAAACGTATGCCGTGCCTCCGTTGTTCGCTTTCTTGCAGCAATAATGGGGTTAGGTGGTATATTTATGACCAAGACTGGATAAAATTATGTGGCGTCGTACTAATATTACCAAGGCGAACACTGCATGTGGCCGGTTCCCACGCCCCTATCTGCTATAAGTGAAAATCTACTTATATGGGTCTAAAATATAACTCTTACCATCACGCAAGAATAAAAAGGTTAAGATTTTAAATCTTCAATTTTATTATGCAATTTACATTTTTAACTTAACTAAAGTTTAAAATGGAAACTGTACAAATAATATTTAATCTCATTATAAATTTTTAATATAGTGACTACAGACAACCTTTCTACTTACTATGATAAATGTGAGAATTTCGAAGGGTGGATGCATGTTTCTTACTCAATCGCGTTAAAACAGCTGAGCGGATCTGGATGATATTCGCCACAGAGATAGATTACATTGTGGTCTATCTATGGATAGCTCTTAGGCGATTTTTTGTCTCAGAAATAGGAACCTGTACTCGACGTGAGCGGATCCGCAGGTAACAGATAGTGACTAAATGAGGAGAACGCTCCCACAAACTTAATATTTATCGTATTTTAGCCTTAATACTAAAGGTTAAAAGTTAATAGAAGTATGCTATTTTGGATTCCAATTTTACTAAAAAGGAAAAAAAACGTACCAAGCATACAATCCAGATTTTTATAATTGTAATAAAAGTTAACCGAGCGACGAAAGTAAATCTCCAGTGTTGAAATCACCTGGGCGGGCCGCTTCTCAGAATTAAACAGACCCGCTTTGCTTTTATTTTAATATGTCGTAGAACTCGTAGACTCCTGTTCGCTACGTAGACAGGGGTGTAGAGCTTCGTAGTTCACTTGCTCTTTCGTAGCATTCGCTTGCTTAGCAGCAATGTCGTTAGACTTAGTGCAATTTGCTACAGTTTAATACACTTGGAAATTGACGACATAATCCCAAGCTTTGCATTCTAGTATACTATCCTACTAATATTATATATGTGAAAGTTTGTGAGGATAGCTGTTTGTGACAGGGTGTATGTGAGGGTATGTGTGTATGTGTGTGTGTGTGTGTGTGGATGTTTTATGCAACTAGTTATTGCTCGCGCCTCCACCCGCATAAAAATACCGATGGCGTTCCCGCGACTCACAGGCACCTATTCCCGGCATAAAAAGTAGCATATTTGTTATACCAGACTATAAACTATCTCTGGCCAGATTTCGTTCAGCATCTTTTTGCTGTTTTTGCGCGAAAGATAACAAATATACACGTAAACTTTCACATTTATAATATTAGTACAAAAGGATGTCGCCATGTTCCGATAAAGGAACAAAAATATTTTATAAATAAAACACAACATGACATTGTGAATTAAACACCAGTCGGTTTCGACAAGTACATGTATACATAAGGGTTGAATAATTTACGAGTGCACTAACTTTGGCCACGGCGGGACCCGTTCAGTACAGATGCGAGGAGTACATATATCAAACCGGGCCGAAGGTTACAACTTCAATAAAACTTCAGCGAAACTTATTCAAACGCGTCGGCCGGTGAAAGCTGTTTTTAACTTATACCCGCAAGGGATCACCCATACAAATAAAGAGTTAGGTGGGGCCATGAAAGCGGATTTCTTTTTGGTATAACTTTTAGATACATTCTTGGCAGTTTGCCATTTAAGCAAAATTTTCCGCTTTTATGTTATGACATTTATGGCTCACGGCCAACTTGATGACACCTACTTTCATAATTACGTTATTTTTCATATACTATAAATATTCTGTATGATTTTATAAATAAAGCAGCTTGGAGCGCTGTTCTAGAAAAGT
The DNA here is from genome assembly GCA_946251805.1 of Cybosia mesomella. Lineage (NCBI taxonomy): Eukaryota > Metazoa > Arthropoda > Insecta > Lepidoptera > Erebidae > Cybosia > Cybosia mesomella. Next base: position 17,773,491 of record OX276392.1, read on the forward strand.
CTGAGACTTAGTCAAGTAATTTAAAAACATAAAACTACACAATATTAAGTATTAAACCTACTACAACGAACATTGCATTAAGAGTGGATAGAATTTTGCCACCATCATTCATAAATACAAAATATAATATGGCGAATAAAAATAAAATGTAAATCAAGAGCTCAGGACCCAAAAAAAATATGCAAATTTTAATAAAATTGTTTAATTATACAAAGCGATTGAAAGAATCAAGAGTAATTAAAACGTAATTAAGGACAGCAATGGTTTCAGGTGTCCGTTCTAATCTCATGTTCCGGGGAAGGCAGACGATCCCCACCGGTATATTCTGTACACTGACGGTATTCATTTATTGAATTAATTTGTGTTTTTTTTATTTAATAAGAGGACATTATAATCCTACTAATAGGTATTATGAATGTGAAAGTTTATGGATGGTCATTGCTTAATCACGCTAATACCGTTAAACGGATCTGGCTGAAATTTGATATTATAGTCTGGAATAACACATATAGGCTACTTTTATTCCTGGACTAGGTTCCCATGGGTTGTGGGGACGGGATACGAATTTCACATGGACGGAGCGGCGGACCACAGCTAGTTGCAAATAAGTAATTAGCTTATGGTTTCCATTTTAGTAGATATTTACGACATGTCTACTTAAAATATGAAAACATTAAAGCTGTAAGAAACGAAAACTTACAAACGATTTGTAAAAAGTATGTTCAAGTCGCAGTAGACAAATTCCTTTATTTTGATATATTTATTTGTTTGTATGTTAAATTTAAACAATAAATAAAATAATGAAAGTACGATTTTTCTGGTTTTCTTGTTTCGAGTGATAAAATTTTGTAAAATTCTGCTAGCTATATCAAAATTATGAATCTAAAAATTTTTGGATCGATGCCACACATTTCACTGGGCCAAACTATGTTTAGTGTAATGTTTAGCAGGGATTCCTTCTGTATACAACACGAAACTCTTATCCGTGGTTGTGGCTGAAGGCATGGTTGTGAACACCATCACAGCAAGGACTAGTGCAATCTGGCTAATAATTATGTAAATACCTAAATCAAGAACGCGTTAGTTTTCGTAAAAATAATTAATTATCATGCTTAGAGGGTTATTGTGGTCACCAGTAAATTGCCCCTTAACAGATTTAAATACTTACAACAATGGTAGGCTCATATCAGTCATCCAATTGACGAAATTCAAATATTTTCCTTCCAGTTTAATAACTATGTATTTATAAAGGTACTACAGTCTATTTGGAATTGTTCAACTCATTAGAACAGCAAAACCCTTTCCGCAAGGGTCATCTAATGGTCATACAGGATAATGATCATGTTAGGGGTTGTTACTATCGAACGACATCGGACGTCCCACAAAATCGGTCATTGCTATCTAGAATAAGGCGGTTTGGCGGAACGCGTGTGGGCTTTCCCACGCTCCGACCGCAGACATGCGACGTTATTAACCACTTCACGTTTTTGTTACCTGCGGAGAGATTTATTACTTTTAATTATTTTTCATTGTCCGCCACCGTTATTCGTCTTAGAGGCATCGTATTAAATTATTATGCTCACAGCTATGATTTAGTGTTCAACACTACATAATTTATAACTTGGAAGTTGTTGTGTATTTTTTGCATTAATTATCAACAATTAATCATTTGGATTGTAGACTTATAATGTTTGAAGAAAAGAACGGTGGTTTGAGCGTCACGCAGCTGAAGCGGAATCTTCATGCTCTTACCTACCGAGTATACACCATACTAAGCAAACGCGACTAGACATAAGCGAGCAAAGACAATAGTGTAGCCGCGCACTGATGGGACCTCAATTTAACAGTGGCATTGCTTCACAGCTGACAGCCGAGCAGGCAAAGTCGTTGTTGATATAAACCTTTACTTCAAAATCATTTGTATAGTGGATATTTTTCTTCATCCAAGCATCAGCTTCGGTTGCATCGGAAGGAAAGAAAGTTGACATAGATTAAATAAAGCAATAATGAAAACATAAGAGGTTACATATGACTACTTGCAACATCATAGGTGTTTCTCGCGATTTGCAACTTAGGAGAACATGCAGGTAGCCTATTGATCGCTTCGTGGTTCAACCTTAAATGCCTATACAAACGTATTAACTCGATGTTCGGTCTTTCAGAGTTCATGTGTGAATATAAAATTATGAGAAGGAAGATAAAGGTTCTCCGTAACGGACTCGAAGAATTTTAACCTGATGAGCGTTAATGTGCAGGTTTTGCTAATTGCCTGGTTAAAAGAGCGGCCTTCAAGTAAGAATAATTATAGGGATTCGAAGCTGATTTTTTAAGCTTTTCCATACTAAACCTTGTCGTAAAAGCGATATTCCCTTATTAGTTGCCAGTTTCAATATATTCCAAAGGTTCCTTTCTTACAAACCTAAGGCGCCTGAAGACATATATGGGCTCGTCACTAGTGAAATGTGGGCATATAACACGCCTATCTCTTCGGGGATATACTACATATAAATATGTATATAAATACTAAATAGCACTCGAAAGCAATCGAATCCCGGATCAAACAAGTGTCCGACTTGCGCTATCGGGACAGGTCTTACGTTGTATCTAGTCAGTCAACTATCCGCTCATGAATTCATTCATTTTTATTCGTTACTATGAAAATATATCTAAACATCACGTCCACTTGTGTAAATTATGAAATTATTATTAAAACAAGTTTTACACAATATATAAAAGTTAAAACTGGAGAGCCTTCATTGGTATTCATCGCGGTCATTGCAGGGTTCATTAAAATGCGTCGAACAATAAATGGTGGGCTCGTGGGACCTTTTGTGAGCGTCGGAGTTTTAACCGCCTTTCAATCTGTTGTTCGTTATTATTTTCATCATTGTTTATGGCCGCTGTACTGGAAGCGACGCAGTGCTCTTGTGGTAGCAACACAATTCACCCAAAACTTACATTTCCCAAAATAAAATGCAATAATTAGCTTCGTTATATTTTGTGATCGTAATTTATCGTTTTGAGATCATACTTTATAACTAGTTCAAAAAATAAGGAAACTCACTCACATCACATCATCACGTCTTCGGTTCAAGCCCGACATAACCACCCCCGCTGGCACGCGGGGGGGTATCCGAAGGGATTTCCGCACGATAAAAAAAAAGAAAAACAGGTATGTGATAGATTGGAAGCTGATCAAAACTGTGTATGAGTCTCTTTGCCAATCAATAATATCATATGGCTTCACAACCTGTGGAGGTTTGAACAAAACTGATATCTGAAAACGAAATATAGAATGAACTCAACGGCTGGTTTTTAATGTTGCTCTCTTTAAACCACGTCTATATTCATCAAACAGCATTTACAGAGAAGTAAATGTGTTGACCGTATGGAAACTTTATATATTAGCAACTATTATTAAAAATAACTCTTTAAACCAGTTGACAATTAAAAACAAAGCAGATATAAGTTGCCATTATGCAATCTGCGTGTCTCCTGTGGTAAAAACTTCGTGTCCCTATTTTTATTCATATTTTAGCCGTAGTTAATTGTACAATATGGCTTATTGTACAATTAACTACTAATAACAAGCTATTTTAAATTTTCAATTTGTGGAAAGTGGAATGAAAGAAAATGTTCTTGCCGCTGTAAGACTTAATTTATGTGGGGTTAAAGAGCCACGAGCCCGCGACGACGACGCCCAACCGTTGTTCCCATATCCATATACGGGCGACTGGGCCGCCCAGCGCAATTTCCAAATGTGCCGTGAACGACCGTAAATTAACTACAACTATTATAGAATTATGTTCCTCTGTTGTTTATGTAGGTTTTAAGACGATTAATGTTTGATAAGTAACACATTCAGTAGAAAAATTATAACTAATATTAGGCATGATTGTGAAAGTTTGTGAGGATGCATGGATGTATGTGTGTTTGTATCTCTTTCACGCAAATACTACAGAATGAATATGGATTAAAGGCACAGAGATAGATTATAGTCGGTAAGTAATAGCATATAGGCTATCGTTTATTCCGGGAAGGAATCTGTGAGTTGTAGGCAAGGGATCAGTATGGGCCTGAGCCACACCATGCCAGTGAATTCATTTTTACGAGCTTTTTTTATTTAACTTGCCCTGTTCGTATGTAAGTATGTTGGCCGTCAAAATTTGCAAAGCATTTCTTGGCATCCGATTGAGCTGAAATTTCTCATCCACATTTAGTTTGGAAGACAATACATTAATATCGAACCATGGAGCTGGTCTGATGATGGAGTGGGAAGGTAGCCACAGGAACTTCTAAATTAAACAAGATAAACTTATCGAGTTTGGGCTCATTTGTTTTGTCGCAGCAAACTCTCTGGTATTATATGGTAGTCAGAGTCTGAAAGTGGAGTACGAAGATGGCCATAGAAACTCCTAAACTAAACCAGATAAACTTATCGAGTATAGGCTCATTTATCTTGTCTGTCGCGGGCAGATGCTGGATGCGGCAAGCTGACAGGGCGCTATGGCGCTCATTAGGGGAGACCTATGTCCAGCAGTGGACTAGAATAGGTTGATGATGATGATGATCTTGTCTTGATAAACTCCTCGCGGGAATTAAAGACAGTCAGTGTCTGAAGATGGAGTACGAAGGTGGTCATAGGAACTCCTAACTAAACAAGATAAACTTATCGGGGTTGTGCTCTTTTATTTTGTCTTGGCGAACTCTTTGTTTTATTATATTCAGGGCCACTCTGGTGCTACATGATATTACTAAAACTAAAATGTTGAAAATAAAATAATTAATTAAAAAAGGTTTTATTCAAAATGTAGTTGCAACAAAACTAAAATAATAATTTTATGCAAGGGCTTGTAGCGCAAATAGAAAGGAGAGAAATTACTTGCGATGTACAATCTTTTGAAATCAGCACAGCTCTTGCATACAATTATTAGTTTCGTTTTAGTGCAACTATATCTTTGAATGAAGTTTTTTTTAAATTATTTTATTAATTAGAAAACTGACACTGTTTTGAAATAATTACTTTGGTGACAAGCAACAGAGCCTTAGAAGGTTCAACGCTCCCCTGCATCAGGTGAATCGTCTACGCGACGGGTGAATAAGTACTAGTCCTCTTCTATTTACCCTATAGCCAGCTTTTCAGTGTAGCTTACAAATGAGGTGGTTGGATCCCACGCGCTCTATTCCTGCTACTTAGACAACAACCCACTTATTAGAAAAACATGGTGTAACAAAAGAACTCAGAAAAGTTTAAAGCATCATTTTATTTGGTTTTAGAGGGTTCAGATACTATTTAATTTCGGTATTTTTATAGATTTTCTATACAGAATTATGTAAAGAAATACTATATGTATATACTTTTACTTATTCTATGGTGCGAGCCCCTGTGCTACGTTGTAAAAAAACAGAATCATGTCTTCTGAATCGCAATATTAGAAAATATTTTGGATGTCCCTTCTCAAGATGCCCGATCGCTCCTTTCCTCATCAAAGAATAATAACAAATGTCGATCATATTATATGCATGATTTAAAATATAATGTAACTAACTATTCGATTTTCCCAAGCGACTGCTGGCTGGTAACATATGGGTTAAGATATTCGAGTGAGCTCAGACACGGCCCATTCAAAAGGCGCTCTAAACGGAAGGATACGAGCCGTAAAATAGGATTTCATGCATGCGTTGCTTTGCGTGAACAAATATGTACGGTTGACAACGCACGACCTTTGCCAATAACCCTAGTGAATAAAAAAATGATTTCATATTCCATGTATTTTTCAGAAAGTTCAACTTTTTATGTTACCGTTATAGGTTAAACCAAGTCGTGAAGTGTAATTGGAATTATTTAAAAAATCATTTACTGAGTTACTTTTTCATAGCTTCGGTTTTGTGGATTTTGTGTGAGCTGTGTGACGTGAAAACGTTACTCAGCAATGTAGCGATGTAATTATTTTAATGAAAGTTTGTTTGTACTTTCTGTGTTATTATTAATTGCATATTTTCATTCCAGTGAGCTCGGTGCATGTGAAATTAACTTTTAATATTTCAGTCATTTCATAGGATTTATTTTGTTAGTGACGTAGGAACTTTACGGTATTTCGCGTTTCAAGTGTGTAGCACCGGATTTTACAAATATTATGGTAACTGAACTCACTAAACTTTTTTAGAAAAAGGTGGCGCACTAGTACTCATTCACCTTCAGCGAGTGTGTGCCTGTCCATCACCTCAAAAGTCTATGGACAGTGTAGGAGAGATAAGGTCAAGCAGACATACGGGGTTTTTTGTAAAATGAATCATAACATTTTTGTTATTAAAAACTACAAGACAATACATTAATAATATTTATCTACACCCATGCTTTAAATCCTCTATAAAAGATTCTGAAACAGTTAGCTTATTGCCAACATTAATACATCCAATGTCCTAATAACCATAATATCATCCGAACGGGTGTTATAATGTTGTATGAAATTTCATAATAACACTCCTTTCGCTTTTTCAATCTCTTCCGCGCAAAGGGTTACTCATCAGACAGCCAAATTCTTACCGCTCGATGCGTGGAATCTGTATGAGTTTCAAAAAAAGAACTGTCATTCACGCGCGTTGCATTGCACTACCACAGCGGCGGCGAGCCGTAAAAAAATAAATAAGCTTATTCGTTCGAATTCGAATTCCCGCTATTTTTCTTCGCTATTATTTTTGCAAATTGTTTTGTTTACTTACGAAAATGAGCGATTCAAGTTTTGATAACACACCTCCAGACATTTCGAATGCAGCAAAGGACATTTCTAACAAATTACTACCTAAAAAATCTAGAAAACAGTATGAAAAGGCGTACCAAGATTTCATGAATTGGAAAATATCATAGGGCAGTACATCATTCTCTGAAGATGTATTATTAGTTTATCATGTGTGTAGATAAAGTCTTGTATGCAACTGTATAATTAGGTATTAAAACACTCATGTGATACTATTATCACACTCAGATTCGCTTCGTGTGATAAACCCACATTCATGTTTTAATACCCCTCATTATACCACAGTTGCATAAATAACTATTACACTCCAATCTAGACCTAAAATAAGCATAGGTTATAAGCTATGCATAGTTTGAATCTAATGGTGAGGGCCATACCGCATTCTAGAACTCAAATTTCATATTAGTTCTAGAATGTGAATAAACCTATAATATGTATTAATTCCCACACAAATATTTACACTGAGTGACAATCAAACCCGTTATCTCCGACATAGAACTCCAACGCTCGATCGCTACACCACAGAGGAAAAATCAATATTATTTCCTTGGAAAAGCAATTTTTAAAACACAATTGAAAAAATGAAATGGACAAAAAGCATTGCACTTTTAGCGATAGTGTAGACCATTTCAGTTTCAGTGACCTTCCATCGCAGATTCATATACAGAGTAATATTCTCAGAGCAATCAGCAAAACATACGTGACTCTGTGCGTCCCGAGAGCTCCATTGCATAAGTTGTTTTGAATATTGCATTTAGGGCCCCTATCTCTATGGCTCTAAACGTCTCTATTTGTATGCTGACCTTTTTGTGACAAAGACTTGATAGAGAGGCATATGAAGACTAATATTTAAAAGGAGCAAAGTTCTTAAATTAGACGTAAATAGCAAAAGGTCTACTGCACATCGTGTCTTTTGACTTATGTCAAAAGAACTTTACCAAAAGGCCGTTGCCAAATGGCAAAAAACGGAACCCTTATAAATTCGTCATGTCTGTCTGTCTGTACGTCCGTATGTCACAGCCACTTTTTTCCGAAACTATAAGAACTATGCTGTTGAAACTTGGTAAGTAGAAGTATTCTGTGAACCGCATTAACATTTTCACAAAAAATAGAAAAAAAAACAATAAATTTTGGGGGCTCCCCATACTTAACGGAAACTCAAAAATGTTTTGAAATGAAAACACCTTTAGCGGCTTTGTGCACTTTTTTGTAATGGGTAAAAAAGGTTAAACTCGCGTCAGTAAACACGTGACCTGATCGTAAGACAACAAATATAGAAGCGCTAATTTCACACTGTACTTAACAACCTTGGTGGCGCGTTCGTCTAATGAGTGGTCGTTTACTTCGTTAAGACTGAGATCGATTACGACCGAAGCCCAAGAAAACACTTCTTGTCATCATATAACTTTTCGTAATATTTATTCTATTTTGTGACATAAATCTATTGATATAAAATGGAAGTTAAACAAAGTGCATCTATTAATGAAAAAACTGACGAAGAAATAGCGAAAGAAAATTTGTGAGAACTTCATACATATATTGGCGATGATGTTCTGGTAATAACGATTGTAAAAAAGTCGTTGAAATTATGGATGGAAGTTGATTTTTCTGAGAGATAAACTTTTTAATGTAAAATAATTATAATAGTTCTGAAGTGTTAAATTTTTAATGGAATATAAATTGTCATGTTTGTGTACGATAGCGCAATAAATGAATATTGTATGTTACCACATAAATGATAGTACTTTTATACTGATAATTAAAGCAATTCGTGCAAAATTATTCCCTAACCATTCCAAAATATGAAAAATGCACAACGTTAATATTTAAGTTTTCACTTCTGCTGGCACTCCCGGAGTATCAGCCGTCGTTTTTTTTTCATCAGATCCATACGTGTAGGGTATCTATGGATAGGTCTTCAAAAATTATATTGAGGTTTCTAATATCATTTATCTCTAAACTGATTAGTTTGCGCGAGAGACACTTCCAAAGTGGTAAAATGTGTATCCCCCCCTGTAACTTTTAAACTAAGAGAATGATAAAACTAAAAAAAATACATGATGTACATTACCATGTAAAATTCCACCGAATATTGGTTTGAACGAGATCTAGTAAGTATTTTTTTTTAATACGTCATAAATCGTAAACCGTACACTTTTTCCTTATTATCAACCTATGTTCGTACCCGCTAACATAAGTTTATATTCCTGCATCTCGTATTTTTACTGTATGTTGCTGTAAAGTCACGCATTTCCACTACGTTTCTGTAAAGTTCGACCACATTTATATAAAATATCATAAACACCAACTAAAACTTCATTCATGGCTACAACTGCGAAGCAACAATAATCAAAAGGTATTGTCAAGGGCATTGACATTTCATCTCGCCGTAGACATTGTTTGTATTTCAGCAGCCAACAGTAGTAATCAAAGTTACTGGTCGGATTGTGGAGAACTTGGACGAAACTATAGACGTAAGCGTATCCATTTAACTAATGCACCGTCCGACTATTGGTCTTGGTGCAAACGAGGCACTTTGTTCTACTGAGTAACATATTAGCTGCGTTACTTACTCAATAGTACTTAGTGTTTCCGGTGTTTACAATGTTTGCTAGTTCCTAACTCTGCACCACCAACTTCAGAGGGGCTGGTATTTTGCTTGCCTAGGAAATAATAGTTAAATTTATTAATTACTGCTTTTAGTTAATATAAGTTGTGTTTTAAACTTCTTGCCATGATAAATTCAGAGTTATAAATATGAAAATTGTTCTTGACTTGAAACTATGACCACATCATCATCATCCCAGCGATTATTCTGGTTGCATCCAAAGCTTGTACTTTGGAGTCCGGGGTACGTTCTACTACGCTTTCTGCTTCCGATGTAGTTTATCTTCAATTTTACGGAGCCGATTGACGTGATGCCTGACCGGTTGAGGTTGGCGAACCTCAACCTGCGCCTCAACCTGAGAAAAACCTGCGCCAGCACCTCGTCCGTCATCGTGTTCAGCAGGTTTACCGGCTTGCACGTGAGGTTGGTTTGGCCTCCGACGATCTTTGTGAAGCCCCATAAACCCATGTCTTGAAAAGAACCACAGATTACTAACTAGTTGGATCTAGAACCTACTAACCAGTTACTGTTATTAGATTGTAGTAACAGTGTATTTGCAATTTAATTTGTTTAAATAAATAAATTGTGTTATTACTGTTTTTGAAATGTAGAATATTAATATTTGATAGTGATTCATTGTTCGAATAAGTTACTTGATTTTATTCTTATCCGGTCGGTTGTGGGTAGAAAATAAAACAAAAAGTATAATTAGAACATGCGCGGGGGAGTAAGGGCTCCGTTTCGTGTTCGATTGTCAAGCGGATAATTCGGAAAGTGGAAGCCAGCTAGCGTAAGTACTTACTGTAAGGCAATGGTGGAATAATTATGTGTATAGAAGATGTTCGAAATGAAGTGAAATATTCTACAAATAACTATAGAAGGCTGTTTCATTGGACACCCTTCATCTCAATTTTTTCCTTCTTATTTAGAGAGGAGTGGAGGATTATTTATATCCTGAAATGCATTTTCACTATAAACCACTGACTTAATTTCTTAATTCAATTCATATCGAGCTTTCTAAATAGTCTTAGTCGTTTATGCAATTATGGACATTGCTCATTAAAGGGATACAATTAATAATGATTAACACAAATGAATTGTAAATTACAAACAAAAGATAAATTGGGTGACAGTTAACAGTGTTTAATTGTAAGTCGTCGAGTCAGTGAAGGCACGCTACACAAAGCCGGCAACAGATGCGAGCATTAAAATTAACATGGCTGTTAATTGATGTAAACAACACACACAAGGTACTAATGGAAGTAAGGTATCACTCCATTTAATTGCCCATACATGTGCTGAGGTTACCACGGTAATTGGAACTAATAACGTTGCCAGGGCCGTATTCAAACTACACATGTACACGCCTAAATTGCTTCAACGGAAAATTCGATAATTGTATTTGGTATGTAAACATTTGAAAATGCTCATGGGGGTAGTTTTCTGGCTAAAGATTTTTTTTGTAACTTTTATTTTTAATCATTATAGTTCTCATTCTCATTGTTAAATTGTATTATAAATGTGTGAATCGATGACAAATTTAATTTATATAATTTAATTCAAGCACTCACTATTTGATAAGATGCCCAGTTGAAATCTGAAATATTATCTGACTTCAAGGCACACTTTATATCTTAACGGCGAATTTAGCTCCAGCAAGCACACATACATAATTATAAATACGCCCTTTTTTTCTCTACGACGGTTTTGGATGCTCATCACCAATTTCATAGGTTTTCCTCGAGGTCAAACCCAATTTTTTGTTTACTAAATTAAATAGTCTTTAGTTATTATTCTTTAAACAATCATTCAATGTACTCTAATCACCTCAGCATGCCTTTATCAATTCTTGTCACTTGTTCTCCTGTTTGTATCAAATAATCTCATTCCACATATATTTTGTAGTACCTAATCTCAACTCATTGATTTTACTTCTTAGATGTTTCTGTCATACTTGCCATATACAACTCTCGCCATCATACAAGGGAATCAGTACGCCATTGCATACTATTCGCATTGATTTCATCGATCTAGGCGCACTTTCTTCATCATCATAATTTTTGTGATATTTTGTGCTATCATGTGCGGTGGTATAAAATGTCACAAAAACAAAGTATACCTAGACAATCCAGGAACCAATTTGTGTCATATACTTTTATGTGAGCAAGTAAGATGTCATTAATCTAAAATAGCATTCTCAAGAGAAGCCTCCTGGGAAATTTAGTCTAAATAAAAACATGAGCTTAGAGTAAACCCTATTACAAAATCATAAATAAAGGCTTTCACCGATATATCTTAAGGTTGTATTAAAGTGCGGTATGAACGTTAAGCTGGAATGCAATGCCACAGGTCGTCGTTTTTACGCTCCCTTTAATGTTATTTCCCCGTTTATGACACCATAAAGACGATACTGGCCACTACGCGTAATGAAATCTTTTGTTCACTGTTCGATACCTCCTAGACTGGAAACTCTAGGCAAAAGATACTGGTCTCGCCTTTTAGAATATAACATAGTTTTTTTTTTATATTTTAATCTATTTACTATATAGTGAGTTATTTAATTGGGACAGTATGGGGAGATCCGAAACCATAGCAGATACAAGATAACTGTTTTAGGAACCATTAGCTCTTTTTTGTGTGAACAATTTTGGTAGATTTATTTTTTGATCAAACGTGAGCGGGTGAATGAGGAAACAAAGTCTGCCACTGAGTCTGTCTGACTGAACGCGGAAAGAAAATTATAAATTGAAATTTAATACAAGTATTTTATGAAGTAGTACCACATATTAAACATATCGGTAGGTATTTCGACAGACTATTATTAACAAGGTTAGTATTCTGGTTGTTGCCGAAACACTACACAGATTCCTCGCGTAACTCCTACCAGTCTACTCAACGATGTATGCAAGTTGATATAACTTTGAGTAAATAGGAGGTATCCTGTATATATTGAACGGAATAGATAATAATTAGAAGGATAGAATGTTCACCGCTTTGATATTCGAGAAAGTTGATGTTTAAAATACGCATTTTTTTTTGACAGCACAGTACGAACTCACTGTTATTTAAGGTGCCTAAATATGTGCCTTAAATAATCTTAACGCTCGAATGTGAATTATTAAAGATAAATATACTGGCAAGAAAGTCAGATTAGGCTATAACAGATTTTTTTAATTTACCTAATATTTGGTACAAATGAATCACCTACTTGTGTGTGACCTACTTGTACGAATTTGATGCCTACTTGTCCACGCGATCGACCGCTGCGTACAAATATGTATCTTAACGCTCGACCGTACGGTTGCAACCGCTATTAATTATCTTGAAATATTTCCGATTATCATTTAACTAACTGTTGCCTGCCACCCGCGAAAATACTTATGCCGTTCCCACGACCACAGGAATCCAGTCCCAGGATAAAAGGCCTATGCGCTATTCCAAAGTATAATCTATATCTGTGCCAAATTTTATCCAGTGTATTTGAATTAATTTGATTTGGCTGAGACAGGGCGGAGGTGTTGAGTTGGGTTAATACGAGACGTCAAAACACATCTTATTTATTTGGCGTCTCACATCGAAAAGATAGCTCACATGATCGTTACATCGAGTTTTATAACCGCGTACAATGAAATCAACTAAAAAAACACACAACTCGCGGGGTGCGAGGGATATGCTCTATGGGCAACCTTACACCCCGGCATCTGTAGACCCGAGACGGCGTGCGCTTTTAGTCGGTTCAAGCCCGACATAACCGCCCCCGCTGGCCAGCGGGGGGGGGGGTATCCGAAGGGATTTCCGCACGAAAAAAAAAAAAAAATGGTACATCGTTAATCGATTTATCATTTAAGCAAAATAAATATCCATACTTAAAAATTATCTGATGTATGTATGTACTTGAAATAATGGTATTACCTAATCAGAAATTAATATTTAAAACAATAATCTCGAATTTGTATAACTTAATTAAAAATGAATTAACAGTGATGCAGAATTTGATTGATGTTGACGTCGTTACTTCCACTGGGCTCTTCACGTTTGTAACACCAGATCCTCTCAGCTATTTTTTTTATAAAAAAGTAACATATATCCATCCATCCTCACAAATTTTATGATATTTGTTAAAAACTAATATATGTCCATCCATCCTCATAAATTTTATGATATTAGTAGGATAGATTTAAAACGGAAAAATTCAACACTCAGGATGGAACTTGAACCTACGGCTGGTCGTAAGAGACTGGTCTCTTTCTAGAGGAAATTATGACTAACTGAGCTACCTTTTTTTTTTTTTTTTTATCGTGCGGTAATCCCTTCGGATACCCCCCCGCCGGCCAGCGGGGGCGGTTATGTCGGGCTTGCACCGACTAAAACCGCACGCCGTCTCGGGTCTTCAGACGCCGGGGTGTAAGGTTACCCATAGAGCATATCCCTCGCACCCCGGCTGACCCTGGGCCATCTCACCATTAACAGCATCGCTCATCCTGTCTCCTCTGAAAGCAGAGGAGTACGGAGAGCGATGTGTTCCCGCCACGTTGGGTATTGGCCGACGATCAATGCCAACCCTATGAAGGGGTGAAGGGAAAGCCATTGACCGCCGCCCAGGGTGTACCGGCCGCTCTGATTCCGTTCCCCCCGGACTGCAGCGGGATCGGAATCGGAGCGACACTCGAGGAGGTTACCCAACACACACCCCACTAACTGAGCTACCTGGACACGTCTTGGAAATCCGAAATTTTCCTATATTTAGGATGAATTTATAAGAAAACTTAGCATAAAAATTTGCTACTAAATTCCACTAATTAGGTAGTAGAATAGTCAATATGAGCTGAAACTGCTTTCACAATATCTTTTATTATCTATAGTATACAGAACACGTATCATTTCAATGATGTGGTACGTATTCGGTGTGCTATCATATATTCATTTGCTACCTATGCAGTCACAACTATTTGCAGTCACCGCATCGCAATGCGTATAGGTGGTATCACACACGTCATCTTTGCTCTCCGCCCGCATATATCCTGTAATCTAACATTCACTATGCACTCTACTGATAGTTCGGCAAGTAACTACCTTCACTCACCTGTTATTTACCTATTAGTTACTTAGGGGTATTACCTAACACTCGAACCGCTGTATTGAATATTGATATTCAATTAATGGTAAAGCTCTGGTAGTAAATGGTATTAAGCGTTCCAATTACGTACCTAGCTAGTGAGTACCGATGTAAGGTTCCTTTACAAATTAAAATGTAACTTATGATTAACGAATCTAATGCAAATAATATATAATTGTACGACTAATCAGAGTAAGGTTTTTTACATTTTATAATAATGAGTTGTATGGGTCCCCACCAATCTTCAAGGCCTAAATCGACCTTAACAGATTGATGGTCGTGGCTCTGGTGCAGAACCAAATTATGGAAAGAAGGAGTCAGAGAGTGGACCACGGGCTACAAAATGGAAGCTTTGGATGCAACTAATATGACGACTGGAATGATGATGAACAATTACTAGTCATGGCAATGGCTTTCACTTAACTTTATCGGTTCACGCTACTAGGTCAGTCGCCCTCAGAAGTTGCTGAACACTAACGAACTTACAAACGATTTTTACTTTGATATGAATGAACAAATAATTGCCGTATTTTTGTAATCTACAGACGACCAATTAAAAATATTTAATTTTTATTTTTATTTTTTTAAATTTATGTGAAGTTGGAAACTTGGTATAATATAATGTTAAGTTATACCGATACCAATGACGACTGTACTTCTATAATAATCATTTATGGATCCCTAATCAATTGCCCTCATATTGAAATCCATAATCACGTTCAATCAAATACAACATCTCTCTTTTGCATACACTCCGTGGAAAATTTTGTTTTATACGAAACTAATCTGTGTAACATCATTAGATGTAAATTAGCACAATCATAATGGTTGTCAAGTATTATACGACGCCCGAGAGGTAGTGGTAATGTAACAAGGTTACGAATTTGTTATCCTCTTGGGGTTCATCCCTACCCACCGGTTCATGCCTACCCGCTTTATCATTGGGGGTTCTTAATAATATTTTTTCATGCCATTTCCCACTAGCTGTGTTGAATTTGTTAAGTTATATTTCGCTTTTCTACACGTGAGTTTATAATCAAAAGAATAAAAGTTACAGAAGGTGTGGTTGTGTATGTAAACATTACAACGTTAATGATGAATTTTCAGTGTCCAGTTATCTGGATAAATCAATTTATAGATCGTTGTCATTAGATAATAATGCATAGCAAAAATACAAGAGCTGTTTAAAATTGCATTCTGTGAAAGTAGTAATTGTTTACATTTGTATAAGTACTCTCCCCTCCTCTCTGCAGTCCACCATTCGCAAGTGACAGATAATTTTGGAGCAAACAAACAAATGATTAAGTGGATACACATTATGGATATGGGATATATATTACGTCACACTGTTTTTTTGAAAGCCAATTTTCGGACATCACGTTTCTATTAAATAATCTGATTGCTTACGTTTGAATGTTAGATTTCGAATCCCCGTTTCGAGGACATGTTAAGTTTTTTACAAAAAATATAGAAATTTCTATTTAAAACTTAGAAAAAAAAAACGGCCAAGTGCGAGTCGGACTCGCCCATTAAGGGTTCCGTAGCAGCAAGTAACATAATTTTTATATTTGAGTTGAAATTTTGTTGAATATTTGAGGTAAATTGCGGTTTACGATTTGTGACGTATTAAAAAAAAACTACTTACTAGATTTCGTTCAAACCAATTTTCGTTGGAAGTTTACATGATAATGTACATCATATATTTTTTTAAATTATCTTTCTCTTTTTCATACATTTTAGAAGTTACAGGGGGGGGGGGGGGCACATTTTACCACTTTGGAAGTGACTCGCGCAAACTATTCAGTTTAGAATTTTTTTTTATGAGAAACCTCAATTTCATTTATGAAGACCTATCTATAGGTACTACACACGTATGGGTTTGATGAAAAAAAAATTTTTGAGTCCCGAAATTTTTTGTTTTTGTCTATTTTTGTGTGAAAATCTTAATGCGGTTCACAGAATACATCTACTTACCAAGTTTCAACAACATAGTTCTTATAGTTTCGGAAAAAAGTGACTGTGACATACGGACGGACAGACAGATATGACGAATCTATAAGGGTTCCGTTTTTTGCCATTTGGCAAGGGAACCCTAAAAAGAAATTCAATTCAAAGTTAGTATAATGCGTAATAACGATGTTAGAAGCATTGGTAGGGAATCTAATACTGCATATTTTAAAATTATTTTGAACAACGTAACCTTGTCAGTTGCGGATATTTCCGAAGTTTTAGGTTTTTCAAAAATCATGCTCTTTACTTCTATACACCGCATAAATTTCATATGCTAAATCTAGAATCTAGAAGCTAGAAGCTGCAATTTTCTTAAAGATTCATCCGGCTTTAACATCGTTACGATTGTTAGTCTTTTAGAAAAAAAATTATAAGCTGATTTCCCTTCATTAAAAATCATACGTAACTGGTAACCCTCCTCGATAAAGGCGTGATGGTATTTATATATGTATCTTATAGTTGACGATATGATTATAGTAGAATGTACCATTTCGTACCATTAGTATTCCATGAAAAGTCGTTTTGCAATGCAATGCATGGCTTTTAAATCTCAAATAATAATAAGCGAGTCAAGCAACCATAGAAATTTAGTAACTATGCCACTCGATAAGTCTTCAATAGCGGTATATACTTAGCTTACATTATTTTGTTCGATTATTTACATTTCATTTAAAAAAAAGCGGCCAAGTGCGAGTCGGACTCGCCTATTAAGGATTCCGTAGCAGCAAGTACCATAATATATATATTTTTTATTTTTATGTTTGATTTGATTGAATGAAAGGTAAATTGCGGTTTACGATTTATGACGGTAAATTGGTTTGAACGAGATCTACTCGTTCAAACCAATTTTCGTTGGAAGTTTACATGGTAATGTACATCATTATATTTTTTTTAGTTTTATTATTCTCTTATTTTAGAAGTTACAGGGGGGGCACACATTTTACCACTTTGGAAGTGTCTCTCGCGCAAACTATTCAGTTTAGAAAAAAATGATAGTAGAAACCTCAATATAATTTTTGAAGACCTATCCATAGATAACAAACACGTATGGGTTTGATGAAAAAAAAAATTTTGAGTTTCAGTTCTAACCCCCAAAATTTATTGTTTTTTTCTATTTTTGTGTAAAAATCTTAATGCGGTTCACAGAATACATCTACTTACCAAGTTTCAACAGCATAGCTCTTATAGTTTCGGAAAAAAGTGGCTGTGACATACGGACGGATAGATAGACAGACACGAGGAATCTATAAGGGTTCCGTTTTTTGCCATTCAGCAACGGAACCCTAATAACATACATTTAGTCATATTAAATCTGGTTACAAAAGCGGCGACCCTAGTGAAGATAGTTAATTTGATTTATATGTTCTAGATTCCATGGAATTCGGACTTAAAATTTACGTGATATTTTGGACGTATAATGAGAATAATTTTAGTATAAATAACTTTTAAGAAAACAGTGGAATTTTTGAGAAAAATTAAAAAAACTTTATTATGACTTTCATTTAGGTCTCCAAAGGAGCCGTATCCAATTTGCTTTCAATAAACTGAATATCATTAACGAGTATCATGGTCAGTTTATGAGTAATATGTTTTTTAATAATTATCCGTAATAACTAAACGTGTTCTTGAATGGAGACCGCGACTCGGCAAACGTAGTGTAGGACGCCCTCCGGCCAGGTGGGATGACGATCTGCGAAAGACTGCGGGCAGATGCTGGATGCGGCAAGCTGAAGACAGGGCGCTATGGCGCTCATTAGGGGAGATCTATGTCCAGCAGTGGACTAGAATAGGTTGATGATGATGATGATGATGATGAACCATGATACTCGTTAATGATATACAGTACAATTCAGGTACAATTCAGGTAGAATTCAGGTAGAATTCCGGTAGAATTCAGGTAGAATTCAGGTACAATCCAGGTAGAATTCAGGTAGAATTCAGGTAGAATTCAGGTACAATTCAGGTACAATTCAGGTACAATTAATCAATTAAATTTTAAAAAAATAGATTCAAAAAACGCTTGTTTTCTAAATGGGAATACGAAATCTTGATTATCAAATCTCTAAGGCTTTTCAATAAAAATTCTATGAAATGGTCGAAAAATGGCCTTCGTCAAAAACTGTGCGTCAGTACTATTCTACTAATATGTACTAACTATTCTGTCATACGGGTCAGATTATATGTAGTTACCTACTTGTCAATAGTTGAACCGTGTGCTTGTTATACCATAAAATAGTGCGCCAGCCTCAGCAATTAGTTCTGTTCTACACCCGATGGGCTACATTTTTTAAAATATTTAAGCAAAATTAGACAAAACCATTGCAGTACGATATGGTTTTTAACATACCGTACTGATATAGTTGCAAATTATATAAATACTTCGTTTCATGATTTAAAAATGCATTTAATATAACGTATTACAATTATCTACGTATATTACGCATTCAGAGTGCAATATTCTGTAGCCATGTATCTCTAAATGTATGTACGGAGGTAACTTCCTTGGAATCGGAAAGTCGTTTAAAAGAGTTCACCGTGTATCGGTATAAAGTCAGAGGTGACATCGTTGAACACGTATCTCCGCTAATCCGTTACCCGTTCCGAAGAAAAGTGTTGCCATCCGTCCATTCCAGGGTTAAAAATTAAATCCTAGATGCTTAGGTTCCTTGGAACCTTTTAGTAGTTGTCAGTTGGATTCTGGTTAGGAAATTGCATAAGACAAATGAAAAATATCAACATACATATTCTGGTAAAATTTATTTCGTATTCATTCATATGTGTTAATCACGTAAAGTTTAAAAAAAAATCTAATTTCTAAATATATATATGCGGCAAATAACTCATGACTTAGTAGACTGTTCGATTGTTCCCAAAATTCTGCACAAAACAAAGTAAATGTTGTTTCATGGCAACACTTTGGGGTCGATAAGGCAAGTTTGCCGTGCCAGCAGTTCACACAGCGTCTTGCAAGTATTGTACGATTTCTAACTCGACTTTCCTCTTGTACGTTTTTCACTTGTTATGTACGTATAATAAAAACGCGCGACGAATACAAATGTATGATCAAGTTTAGAAATATGTGAGGATATTGATATGAATATTTTTCATACTTTATCTGTAGATATATCTTCAGCTGGTATTCATTGAATGAAAACTTATGATTCGATTTATACATTTATCTTCAGAGAATTACAATGTAATAAAAGGTGTTTTCCAATATAATAAAGGGTGTTTAATAAGGATGACCCACTAAAATCCTCGACACCCAAACCAACCTTTCCTTCAAGGCTTTCCTTCCAAGGTTGTGAGTCAGATTGCAGTAGCTCCCGCATCCCACAACCTCTAGAGGATAGCCTGAATCAATAGTGATGTTGGCTTGGACCCCGAAGACCTTGATGGGGTCCCATATATCCATAACGTTTAGCTATACTGTATAGGTACTATTATACGTCAAACATCACAAGCGGAACAACGTTAATATAATCACGGCGACGGCTACATCAAACTATAAGCGAAATTGGAGCGAATTAATCAGAACATTGCTCGGCTGCACGACTAACTCAAGGGTTCTACAGTATTTAGTATGCCTATCATCTACATATACATATACATACACATACACACCCTCGTCTATACATGTATATGAAAACGAATCTCTTATTCTCCTGGTCACGGTATGACGCGTGAGGTGGAAGAATATCACTTATTCTGTTTTTGTTATTGTCAGGAGAAGGTTATTATGAAAAAAAAATATAAGAAAGTTGCGCAGAAAATTAGAAAATTTATAAAAATTGCTATATTGACTGACACATTAACAGATACATCGGTCGGAATTATATTAATAAAATAATTAATTAATTACTTTTGTGGCATATAAAGATTGGACAACGTTTATCGCGTCAGCTAGTATGGTATACAAAAAGCAACCCTTTTAAACTGAGTCTGTTACGTAATCGGTTTCAATGCAACTGCACTTCCCAACGAAAAAACAAAGAATTGCTATTTTCTAATATTGCTACATTACAAATGAATGAAATTTTGAAGCAATTAGTACGCATCAAAATCCTTTCAGTAGTTTTTGCGCCTATCGCGAACAAACAGCCTGTGTGTATGGGGACACTATGGGGGTCCGTAACTAAACTTCGAGAGTTATATGTTCGATGAATGGAAAGTCGACAGAACGTTTGATCGAATATTGCTATTTCGAATGAACCGTTTATCGCCAAACGCAACTTCGACTGAACGTTTTATCGAATATTATTAATCGATGGATTGCTGTTTCGAATGAGATTTAGACATGAAATTTTATGAAAAGGAAGCTGATTCCAGCGCTTCGCCGGCCGCTACCGCGGCACGCTCGCTCCGCTCGCTCGGCTTGCGCTCTGTTGGGGTCACAGTTCTAACCTAACCTAACCCACTTTACTAATTTTCGGACATCAGTCCATCGATTGATAAATATTCGATAAAACGTTCAGTCGAAGTTGCGTTTGGCGATAAACGGTTCATTCGAAATAGCAATATTCGATCAAACGTTCTGTCGACTTTCCATTCATCGAACATATAACTCTCGAAGTAAAATTACGGACCTCACTATGGGGACCAAGATCTTTGAAGCCCAAGTGAACCTCACCTTCAAACCGGTGCACGGGCTTTCCTTTTGGAGCTGGGAGCTTTCCTCCATTTGGGGGCTATCTGGGTTTTTTTAACTTATTAGTTTCAATTTTATTTTCTTAGCGTTTTTTTTTTAACTTTTTAAAATGTTTATTTTACTTTCTTTTTTTTAACGTGTCTACTTATCAGACTATTGAATAACCCATGCTATAGTAAATAAATATATCGGAATAATTAAATACATCAATAAAAATATTTATTCGTGAAATACCGTTTTTGGTACATTATGACGGGTTTTTACGATTAAAAAGAAAATTAGAAGTCCTATAAAACAGTGCCTCATAAAAAATGTATATTTTTGAAGTTTGTATAAAATCGATCCATAAGTTTTCGCGTAACGCAGGTAAAAGTGAAGAAAATAACTTTTCTAAATAACCTACGATGAGTTTTTGAACGGCTTCATTTTGAAGGATTATCTACAACTTAGTATATTATCGTTGTCGTAAGTCAATCGCAAGTATTGAAAAGGTTAAAAATAAAATAGGCGGAAAGGGACCATAACTCCTGGCGGCAAGGTGTGTTTTGTAATTATTTGGGATCTCAGGAATAGGAATCCCGTCACTGTTCCGGTCCTTGAAGTTTACAAACTCAAAAACATGTAGCGCCTGCTCTAATACTGTTTCAAAATATGTAATCCAGTGAAAAACAATGTGCGCTGTGAGTTTCAATCTGTATCATAAAACTGACAAATGAAGATACGGAATAAATAAAAAGTAGAAAATAAATAATAGTTTAAAAAAACTAAAAAACACGCTTTTTATAGAAAACCGAACTAAAAAAATAGAAAATAAGTTTTAATAAATTTAAATTAAGAATAGTGTTAAAAACTTCAATAAAAATAAATAAATTATAGTGTAAATAAATAAAAATGTATTTCATTTTAAAAAAAGCGTGGGGTGCATATAAATATTAGATATAGATATAAATATAATAGATATAAATATTTTATTGACAGACATGAGTAGAGTGATTATCATTTTGAAAACATCTTAAAAAGCACCCCACGGTTGGAAATTAAAATTTCTGCCTTATAGATAGAAAAAAAATAGAAAATAGATGAAAATTATTTATATTACCAAAAATATTATTTTGCAAATTGAAAAATGGAAGCGGCGATAGTCTAGTGGCATACGTAACGGACTGCTGAGACGAGGTCTCGAGTTCGATCCCAAGTCGCCCTGGACACACACCTCTGACTTTTCTTAGTTAAGTGTGAATTAATATATGTTAGTTATCGCACGCTTAATAATGTGCCCGGTAGATGGCAATAGGCTCGCCCTATTTATTATACTATTACTATTACATTGGGGCCTTAACATAACTGGCGAATCGTGGGTGTGTAATACACCTTTGCCTACCCCTTCGGGGAAACAGGCGTGAAGTTATGTTATGTTATGAAAAATGGAATCATTTTATCAATTTAGTGTATTGCCATCGGTCCTCGATAAATCTACAAAGTTTGAACGAAATCTGGCCGTTTAAAGTCGGTCAAAATCGCGCCCAAAAGAGTCGGTTACAAACAAACATACAAACAACCATACAGGTGAAGCTAATAAAAACGTATAATATCGACATCAGTCGTTGTGAAATATTTTTATTACAGTGGATTATACTTGTGGGCTAGTATCGTCAAGGTTGTCATCGTTGGACTGGGTCTTACAAAAATCATTGCATTGTTAAGCTTAACTGAGCACAGTAGGTGGTTGCGTGTTGATCATCGCCAGAAAATGTTCCAGCCATTGTAGTGGGAGAATTGGTCAGCCTAAACTCTGCGTTACCGAGTCTAGCTGCTTCCAGTTGCACCGTGTGAAGGCTCATGCTGCAACCAGCAAGTACTAAATCACGATAATAATCTAAAAAAGTGATTCCATTACAATGTGTAAATATGTCAAAGTTTAAAATATATTTATTTATTAATTCCCGCTAGTATTCACTGTAGTTTTCATCATTACCATTATTATTTATATTATTGGTCATTTGAAATAAGTAGAAATCCAATATGTAATACTCGTTTTAATTCCGGTCAATAACTCTTAAAGCATCTGTATAAAGGTCCACCCTGCCTACTTACGAGCATTCGCCAAACTGTTGGTGTGGGTAGAAACGTTGCTAAGCCAATTATTGGTAAATGCGTATGTTTTCAAGACAAGTATTAAAATTTGCGAACACTCAAAGGACAGATACGCATAGGCTTCATAAAGCTGCATTAGATTTTCTGAATTACATAGAGATTATATACACAGAGATTGTGTTTGTAAATATTTTAAAGTTTGAAGTTTTGAAGCCTAAGCCAACTTTTATTCTATTTAGTAAAATCTGAATATACGTTGTTAACCTTGATAGTAGAAGATTCCATTGGAAATAGTTTTCGTGTCATCACGGCATTTGAATTTTGAAACCACACAAAAATTCTACGTATTAGTTTAGCGGTACAAAGAACTTGTTAAAATAACATATTTAAATCAGTTTACGTTTTTAAAAGACAGTAAAAATAAGAATAAATGTTTGTAGTACGAGCGCGTCCAAAGTTTTGGGTGCTTAACTTTTCTGCTCTCTTACCCACGGCAGGATTAAATTTTAAACTTCCACTGACTATCCTCATGAAGTTAAAATGAGTTCAATTTATAGACAGTACTTACGAATTTAGCTTTGTACTTAATGTCACATTCATAGTAAGATACCCACACCGTTTATTTTTCCTGAAGTATAGTTGCCAACAACAACCGATTAATCTAAATAAAATTATTGTTATCAATAGTGAATATTTACTTCTTCCAGTGCCTAAAGTACATTATTTGAGAATTATAAATATAAGTTAATTATGTTGATATGTAAGCAAGCAAGTTTGTTTCAGACAATCAAATCTCATCAAGCATTTCTTAGGTTTAATACTCAGTAAATTTCATTATCATATTTCAAATTATTATTGTCACTATCTGGACACATTGAAGTGGTTATTTACTGGTAAAAAAAGAAATGATACTCGGTAGGATAAGCAAGTCTAGTTTCAGTAATTATTTGTAAATCATTTGATAGTAACCGTGATTTGACTTGACAATCAAGTACTCTTAGTAAGTGTGGTAATATTCACTGATTGGAAGAAAGTAGGATGCATAAGGTCCTTGACCAACCACCCCAAGTCAGCCTCACCTGCAAACTGATATACCTATTGATTGACAGACGAGGTTCTAGCGCAGGCTATCCTCTTAAAGTTAGGGTCTGACTGCAGTCTCCACCGTAAAAACCAAAATTAACAAAATCATGTCATGAACCTAGTCATGAAAGCAGACTTTATCCCCCAAGATGCAGGCTTTGGATATAACAGAAATTGGCACTCGAAAAGAGAGACTATCTGTATGAACGCCAAAATTGATAAGTAGATTTGTGATGGGCTTTAGTGGGTTTCTTGTATATCCGATCAGTGACCCAAAATCTCAATTTTTTACGTATAAGATTTTATATGAGTACATACTCGTATTATATTAATAACAAATACAAAACAAGGTGAAACATTTGTGGATACCAAGTGGCAATCTTCCTTCTATTACGTAATGGATTGCTGATGTTATTGCACAAGTTCGCGAGTTTATTGATAGAGTTGCCAAAGTAATTCCAATAGACACCGCTATATTCAATATTAGTTTTATGGAATATAAATATTATTCTTTATAGTTTTATCTTAGTAAAATACACTTAAATAAATGAAAGGAAGCAACAAAATATTCATAAGTTCTTGCTAGCCAAGCTATAAACGAACTGTGGGGTTATAGGGTACTATTAATAGGGTATTTGGGGCCCCACGTCAAGTCAGGCCAGGGCTTTTATTTTTGCTTATTTATTACAAAATTTACCTAAGATACATATCGTTTGTTACAAAAAAAAACATGTGTATATTTTTGGATACACATTGTTCCAGATACTGTGTGACAAGATACACATGGCGACGGTGGTTTTATACGGTAGTCGCGCCCTTAAAAACCAGATTAAAGATAATTAAAAAGGAGTGGGATAATTCCCGACCCCTGGCTGCAAAGTGGAAGTTTTGGATGCATTTGGGATAGGCGCTCGGGTGAAAAAGAAGATTACTCAAGTTATTTGAAGCATTGTGTACATATTATTGCAGTTTATTCAACGGTTAACGCTGGTATAGTTGGCTTTCACTAATTAAAGTTATCGTGGTCAAATCAAACTTAAGCTTTAACCAGTGACAAATGTATAAAACTATCAGTGACATGTAGTCTAACAGGCGACTGGTTTCAAGGTCAATTTGTTATAACTAAAATGTGATGAAAGTTACCCTTGGTATCTAATACGTTTAAACGAGCAATTCTGGAATATATATATATATATAAGGTGTCACAAAATTAGGTCTCTGAATTTGGTGAGATGACTTGGTATCGACAAAATATGTATTTGAAACAAAAAAAATATCGGGTAAAAAAAAAAAAAACTGGTATATTAAAGCAATTCGTGCAAAATTATTCCCTAACCATTCGAAAATATCAAAAATGCACAACGTTAATATTCAAGTTTTCACTTCTGCCGGCACTACCGGAGTGAAACCCGTCGTTTTTTTTTATAGAATAGTAGTAACCGTAATTACTAATATTCCCCATAACCCCTCCTGCTAAGCTAAATTGCTTGTGTTGGTTCACGTCGATAGTGTTATGGCCAGGATTTGAACCCGGGACCTCTCGATCGTAGGGTCAACTTCTTAGCCACTAAGCTACCGACGCTTATATATGGTATATAATTTTAATCTTGGAAACGGCTCCAACTATTTTCATTAAATTTAATTTAAGTAGTAAGGGGGTTTCAGGGGCGACAAAATCGGTCTAGCTAAGTTTTAATTTTTAAAAAACGTCGATATAAAAACCCAGATATTGTTACATAAAACAAATAAGTAAATAGAATTCTCTTTAATAATAAAATCATAGTAAAATTAATTATTTAATTAAAATATAACTAAAATTACCTCTTAGTACTTTGTACTTTTCAGACTTAATAGACATGATTATACTTTAATATACTTTATGCAATCAATCAATCAATCACTTTTTACTTGAAATTGAATCTAGAAAGAAACTAAATAACATAAAAGATACCTTTTTTTATTTTTTTTATTTCGTGCGGAAATTCCTTCGGATACCCCGCCGCCAGCCAGCGGGGGCAGTTATGTCGGGCTTGCACCGACTAAAACCGCACGCCGTCTCGGGTCTACAGACGCCGGGTTGTAAGGTTGCCCATAGAGCATATCCCTCGCACCCCGACTGACCCTGGGCCATCTCCGGTTTCGAGATGGCCCCCTCGGGTTTTGGAACCACGGTGTCCCCGTCTTGCCCCGGTTTGGGAGAGGGGCGCTAGTCGCCCCACCGTCCCGGCCTGCTTCTGCTGGGGTGACAGGCGGCCTCACCCGCCACCCCCAGGCCTGCGCTCATGGAGGACGGAGGTCGTTAAGCGACCTCCGGCGCCTGAGTCGCCTGCGACGCGCGGCGAGCAAGTTACGGGCTCGGCGGGCCGGGAGAGTTCTAAATCTCTCCCGGGCGCGCTCCGCCATCTCCTTCGCGAGCATTAGCGAGAGAACTCCCACTCTGATGGCTGCCACGAGGTCACGCCTCGGCGCCTCCCACGCCGGGCAGTCCGCCAGCGTGTGCAGCCCTGAGTCCTCGCTCGCGTCGCAGTGATGACACTCAGGCGTTGACTCCTTCCTGATCTGATGCAGGTGGTCCCCGAAGCACCCCTTCCCGGAGATCACCTGCGTCAGTCGGTACGAGAGGCTTCCGTGTCGCCTCTCTAGCCAATCCTCCATGATGGGCCTTACCGCCGCTATTGCGGCGTGCCCTGCGCTTGGTCGCCCAAGTCGTTCCTTCCACTCCACCACGGCCTCGATTTCTCGAGACTCGGGGTTCCATCCCTGCTCCCGCGCCTCCTTTCGCCACTGGTACAGTTGCGAAAGGGCTCTCGCCTCCAGGTTCCATGGCGGAGTTCCGGCAAGGAGACTCGCCGCCTCGAAGGAGATCGTGCGGTACCCGCGGAATACCCTGATGGCTATAACTCGCTGCGGAGCGCGCAGCATCCGCACAGATCTGGTCCTCAGGGCCTCCGCCCATATTGGGCACCCATGCAGGGCCATGGACCGCACGATCCCCGCGTAGAGTCTCCAGCAGGAGTCATCGGGCCCCCTTTTTTTTTTTTTTTTTTTTTTTTTTTCATGGCATCGCCACGTTGCGGGCCGCCAGAGTCTCCGCCCATACGGGGGCCCCGTATAGGGCCATGCTTCGCACGATCCCCAGGTACAGTCTCCTAGTGGGGGCGTTGGGTCCCTTAACGTTGGGCATCAGCCGCGATAGAGCGGCCGCAGCCCCCCTCAGTTTCGGGACCAGACTTCGGAGATGAGGTCCGAAGTCCCATCGGCTATCGAGTACGAGCCCAAGGTACTTCATCGTGGGCTCGATGCCGATGCTCACGCCCCCTACAGTTATGCTGGTTCCCGCAGGTGGCCCCCTCCGAGGCCCGTGAAAACACATAGCCTCGGATTTGTGGAGAGCCACCTCGAGTCCCAGCCGCCGTATTCGACCCACGACTTGAGCAACCCCTGCCGTGGCCTTCATTGCCGCGCTTCGGTACGTTGCTCCCCGCGCCATAACGAGGGTGTCGTCAGCATAGCAGACTATGCTGACACCCTCGAGCAACGTACCGCGCAGCACCCAGTCGTATCCGATGTTCCACAGGAGTGGCCCTAGGACCGACCCCTGCGGAACACCGCACGACACTTCTCGCCGCCCTGGCCCTAGCCAGCTCGGGTAAACTATGGCCCTCTCGGATAGGTATGCGGCGGAGGTAAGGAGGCACTCCGTGAACACCTCCCTAACGCAGCTCCAGGGTAGGGTATTGAAGGCGTTGGCGATGTCAAGAGACACCGCCACCACCACCCCACCCCGCGAGACTACTTCCTCCGCCAGGCGCCTAACGCGCATGATCGTTTCCACGGTGGAGCGCCCCCGGCGGAAACCGAACTGGTTGTCCGCCAGATCTGGCCCCACGTTCGTGAGATGCTCGACGAGGCGCTCTGCAATAATCCGCTCAAAGAGCTTGCACACCTCGTCGAGCAACACGATCGGCCGGTAACCGGATGGCTGATCCGCCGGCCGCCCCGCCTTCCGGATAAGGACCAGTTTCCCCGTCCTCCACGCCTTTGGAAACTGGCCCCTTTCGAGGCATGCGCTAAAGAGCGCCACCAGTCGAGGCCCTAGTTCCTCAAGGGCCAGGACCCATGCTCGGCCTGGAATGCCGTCGGGTCCGGGGGCAGTGCATTTCCGGGCTTTAAGCCGGAGCACTGCTACCCCCAGTTCACTCTCCCTGACTTCGGGCACATCGCTCTCGCTATTATCAGCGTCAGGCGCCTGAGGCGGAGCCATACGCGGAGGAATATGCTCCTCCGCTCTCGCTGGGAACAAGGAGCCCAGTATCCCCTCCAGCCGCTCCGGCTGGAGGCTCTGGGTCAGTAGGGGCGCCCTTGGACGGATTTTGCCCCTGACCGCAAGGTAAGGACGCCCCCATGGGTTCTGCTCCAGAGAGACATGGTGACTTGAGTATTATAATCTATCAAGGAAAAATATCCCCCTCATGTTGTGCAACAGCCGAGCCAGAGCGATTTCTTTTTTTTTCGATTCAATTTGGGGGCCAGACTTCGGATGTGCTCTCCGAAGTCCCATCGGCCGTCGAGCACGAGCCCCAAATAATTCATTTGGGGCTTGATGCCGATGCGATTTCCTCCCACGATGAGACTGGATCCCTCGGGTGGCTTGCTCCGAGGCCCATGAAAGAACAGGCCTCGGTTTTATGCAGAGCCACCTCGAGACCCAGCCGCCGGATCCGCTCAACGACTTGGGCAACCGCGGTCGTGGCCTTTAGGGTCGCTTCGTGGTACGTCGCCCCGCACGCCGTCACGAGAGTGTCGTCCGCGTAGCACGGGACGGCGGCACCGCCTACGAGCTCACCGCGAAGCACCCAGTCGTATCCGATGTTCCACAGGAGCGGCCCCAGGACCGATCCATGTGGAATTCCGCACGACATTTCACGCCGACCGAGACTGGTCACGGTTGGGTAGATGACGGCTCTCTCCGTCAAATACGCCCCGACTATGCGGCGGAGGTAGAGAGGCACTACGTGATACACGAGCGCCTCCCTAATGCAACTCCAGGGCAAGGTGTTGAACGTGTAGGGACACCGCCAACATCACCTCACCCCGGGCTACTGCATCCTCCGCCAGAGCCCTCACGCGCATGATGGCATCCACGGTGGAGCGCCTCTGGCGGAAGCCATATTGGCCATCCGCCAGGTCCGGCCCCACTTTTGAGAGGTGCTCGACGAGGCGCTTCGCAATTACTCTTTCAAAGAGCTTGCACACCTCGTCGAGCAACACTATGGGCCGGTAGGCGGACGGCGAGTCCGCCGGGCGCCCCTCGTTTCGGATGAGGACAAGTTTCCCCGTCTTTCACAATTTCGGAAACTGGCCCCGCTCCAAACATGCGCTGAGAAGCCCTCTCAGTCGGGGCACGAGAGCGTCGTCGACTAGAGCTAGGTCCCACGCTCGACCTGGAATGCCATCGGGTCCCGGGGCGGTGTGTTTGGCTCTGAGCCTTCTCACCGCCAGCTCTAGTTCTACCCAAGTGACCTCGGGCACGTCGTCGTCTTCCACGTCGGGCGCCATGGGCAACCGAGGTGGAGTCATCTGCGGTGGAACATGTTCCACCGCCCGCGCTGGGAACAGGGAGCCAACAACTCCTCCGAGCAGATCCGGCTGGAGACACCGGGTTAACGGCGGGGCCTTGGGGCGCAGCTTGCCCCTCACCATCCGGTAGGGCCAAGGGCCAAGGGATCCGCTCCAGCGTCTCCAGCAGCTCACGGAAGGCGGCCTGTTTGGCCCGCCTTATCTCCGCTCGGAGGGCTCCTCTGGCCTCCCTGTATCCCTCGTACAACTCCGCCTCTCGGGCCTCCGCATCTGCGGGGCGGCGATGCCTCCTACGGAATCGGGCCCACCGGCGGTGCGTGATCACGCAGGCCCGTCTGAGCTGTGCGATCTCCGATGACCACCACTAGACCTGACCCCTCGGATTATAGGGCGGAGCCCTAGGCATCGGCGGCAGGCGGCTTCCAGGAGTAGCTCCCGATCAAGCCGCTTAAGCGCCCAACGTGGCTCGGGTGGAGCCGGTACAGCCGGCGTGTCGCTCGCAGGGGGGAAGACGTCAAACCGAATGTATCGGTGATCCGAACTTGTGTCCTCCCCCAAACATAAAAGATACCTACTTCTAAAAGTAAAATATGAAAATTCTGACAACGATTGAGTTTGGTCTAAATTACAGCAATTTTTACTATCAGATTGGTCTGCTAACATACAGGAATGAAATTCCTATTCAAATGATAGACGGTCTACCCGCAATTTTTTACTTTTTATAGACTTATGACCGGTCCTTGATGTTTCCTAATGCTTTTTGCAATTTGGCACATTTAAATAAAAGAAGAAATCATTATTATATTTTATAAAGGATCTAGTAACACGTAGCCCAACAGTACCTTTAGTATCTTTTGATACGTATACTCACGTTACATACAATCAGGAACTTTTAAAGGTTAATGAGGTTACCACGTTTTACTCAATTAATTTCAGTGAGGTAAACTTTATGACCTGGGTTCCAGTCTACGTCGTGGGTCGTACTAGTACTATGTCCAATACGCCTTTGATGTAACCGTGAGGTACATAATAATAATGTAATAAAAGTATTATGTAATTAATGTCAAACTTACTTGCACCAAACAAATGTTTATATCTTTCTTTGAGATGTTTATAATAGGAATCTTCTATAAATACAAAAGTTGGCATAATACTCATTATTATCCTTTAAGGTTAATAGAATACAAGCCCACACTTAATTAAAGTTATATTTAGCGTTCGTTCCTCCGGTTTTCCACATTTAGTGTATCTCAGCTACCTTCTACGGGTCATCGTCGCTTGTGTCCTGTTACCTTACACTTTGCTCAACTAGCGGATTATCTATTTTCAGACTCATCTGTTCAGAGTCCAATGATCATTGATGTACAATAGTTTAATCATGGTATAGGTATATACATACTTTTGTATTGCCTGATCATTGATACTTCGGAAGCTGTCAGCTTCAGCTTCAGAACTTCTTTACTCTCATCGCCCGAGCCTTTTCCCAACTCAGTTGGGATCGGCTTACAGTATAATTTTTAAAGTTCTTTTCCAGTTAGCGACGGCTATCTCCCATCCACAACCCCCTGGCGGGATAAAATTTGTGTAGTTAGACCAGATTTTCGGACTTTATAGGGTTCCAACTACCCGTAACGACAGCCACAGAATTATATTCGTATGGCAAACGGGACCGACGGCGACAGCGTGCTCTGCAATACATCTTATTGACTCTAGGACCAATGTAGATTGTTTGAAGGATTTTTTTAAAATTTGAATCTATCTTTAGTGTCTTTTTATCATTTTGGTCTCAAATTAATTTAATGCTTTTGCTTAATTTCAAATTTATTAGTAATCTGAATGTCATCCAAACTTCTCAACGTATTAAGTAGAGGATAAAATAGAATTACCAAACAGATACTGTTACTCACATTAGTAAACGTCACAGAACAGAAAGATATACCGTAAGGAAGGAACGAAACGGATGGTACAAAATGCAGCCAACTACTATCAGTATTTCTCTCTCGTACTAAGCAGGGGCTTTTTTGAGTTACTAAATTAGAATGTAATAAAATTGTGTATTCTATTTACGTAATTCAAAGCGTATTTAACATTTATTTTATTTAGACGGCATATTGTTAAATTTATAAACCTGATCAGTGGTCTCACTAAATGCACCAAGAGTAGAATTTGTAACACAATTGTAATGCACCTTTTTTGAGAATTTTATTTTATTTTCGCTTAATACAAAAACATAGAATCCATGAGTGTTTTATTTTTATAACATAACATAACTTCACGCCTGTATCCCCGAAGGGGTAGGCAGAGATGTATTACACACCCACGATTCGCCAGTTATGTTTAGGTCCCAATGTAATAGGGGGCGAGCCTATTGCCATCTACCGGGTACCTTACTAAGAGAGCGATAATTAACATTTTCAATACACATATAACTACGAAAATTCAGAGGTGTGTGCCCGGGGCGACTGGGGATCGAACTCAAGACCTCGTCTCGGTAGTCCGTTACGTACCCCACTTGGCTATCGCTTATTTTTATATGATACAAATTAGGTGGGGCTCACAACTACATTAAGGATCATACACAAACAGCTTAGGCTCATAACATACAGCTCCGTAAATATAATACATAGCGCGTCACTGTTATTACATCGAAAATTAAATTTGGATAACGTTAAGGTAAACTTTTAAGAATTTCTTTGTTGTGGTGAAAAAAGTTTGAGAAGAACAAAAGACCCCACAAGTCCACTGGCGACAAATCACTACCGCCTCTAATCGTCGTGAACAAATGGCTTCGGTGCATTTCATCGGTACCTCTAAAGAATTTCTCTTTTTAATATGAGCATCGATTCCAATTACAAAAGATCAAAGAATCGCCGCGCGGCCCACTTCGTCTTTGTTCAAACGAAAGATGAATTATTCAGAGAGCTGGAAACGTTTCAATTGGCCAGCTATAAAAAAGGAAACGGTTCGTTGCCTCTTCCACTAAATTAAAATAATTCTTTATTTTCATTCGTAATAAAATATGTTTTTGCATGATTTTAATTTGAGACCGACTTAATTACTCATTTAAGTAATAATGGAAATGCCGAGAAAAGAAAGTAACTATTAGTCTATTTATCATCCCTGGGTATGCACCTACCCCGCTCTGAGCTGAATACTGATCCTAATTCTATTTCGTTTTTCAGGTCATTGTCTATCTGCTCAGCCCAATCTATTTAGCCGTTTTTGCAGTAGCAAGTATACAAACTTACAAACTTTTAGAGTGTTATATTACATAACTGGAAAATTTATTTTGGAGACATTATAAATGTTGAGAAGTCTGCTTGTTATCATGTAACTTTTGATTTATAGATTGTAGAAGCAATTCACTCGGGAAAGGAACACTCTTTCACCTAACTTCACGCTTGTATGTCCGAAGGGGTAGCCAGAGGTGTATTTCACACCCACGAATCGCCAGTTATATTTAGGTCCCAATGTAATAGGGAGCAAGCCTATTGACATCTACTGGGCACATTACTAAGCCAGCGATAATTAACATTTTTATTACACGCAAAACTACGAAAAGTCAGAGGTGTGTGCCCGGGGCGACAAGGGATCGAACTCGAGACCTCGTCGCGGCAGTCCGTTACGTACATCACTGGGCTATCGCCACTTTTTTTCACTATGCTACGTTTTGTACTATTTGTGAGAGTCTGTATAATTTTATCTCCCTCCCTTTCTGGAACTCCCTTTCCTGTTTTTTTCCTTCTGCTGATGAGCTTCTACAACGGTGGAACCGTGGAACGCTTCAGGTGTTGCAGATTCATTTGCTTGGTAATATTTATACACGCGTTACTTTAATCTATTAAACCGTTCATATGTTACATCATAGCTATATACAAATATTTAGATGTGTTACAAAAGTGTACTTTATTTCTGCACCTGCTCCAATCCTTATAACGAAAACAACAATTAGGTTTAAGAACCAAAAACTTGTAATTACAACTTATCAGAAACGACTTTGTGCAGCACAATCGTTAAGAATTCTGGTAATTTTTAACTAAAGCGGATTTATGGCGGCGACACCTGCCGTAATGATTGAGAGAGCAGACAGGCCGTACGCGAAATTATTAAAGTATAATTTATGCTCGCAATTTGTACGTAACTTGAATTCGTTCCTTATGTCATTCATCACCGCGTGCCGGGCCCGATTCATTTTAACAATCATCTGTAAAAATGTGTTTAAATTACCCGCATTATTTGATAAACGTCTGTAATTAATAATAAAGATGAAGTTTTGTATTATTAATATTTTACGTAGGTACAGCAATTTAAAATAAACTATTGTACTCAGTTATTTTGTATTAGACATTTAGCTTGAGATGTTATTCGATTTTAATTTATTCAATTTCTTTTGACTTCTTTACTTTATTTTCCTGAGAAGATCCTTCGGTATTATTTTACACAATATTATTTTCTCCCATATACTTTCTTGTCACTTTGCTCTTTTTCAACATTCTATTTACCATATTTTTGATTTTCTGGTTACGATATTTTTCTACTACAATATTCTTCAGTTAACCTTCAAGGATATGGTCTGACACAGACCTTCGCCAAGGATTGCAAAACGAAATTTTTCACATAAAAATGATCCAGGATAGATCGATTCCTATTTCTGGATTCACGACGTTTAGACTTGTAACTCTAATCAGCAGCAAAACATGTATGGTATTTCTCGGGATCACTAGAAAGAACTCTTTTACAAAAATCACTCCATTGAAGATAGAATTTACCACCTGCAAATTTTGTTCAATGACGACGGTTTCACTTTGAAGCGAGTTCCTGGTCGGTTCAAAATATAACTATTTTATCATGTCCCCGATGAGGTAGTACTTGAAGTCCGAAGTCCACATATACACTCAAACGAACGTTGGTTTCTATCTACACATTGGCTGTGATATAGGTCTGAGACTACATTACTTTTATTGTACACAATAATGTAATTAGTTTTCATATACTGTAAGGTATTCTGCCGGATTTGTTAATTTTTATGATTACTGCTCCGCTCCCTTGGGTTGTATCGTGATGATATATGGCTTATGACACTCACAAACCATGTGGCTTTCTATTGGTTAAAGAACTTTCAAAATTGGTTCTGTAGATCCAGAGATTACCCCAACAAACTCAGTACATCACAAACTTTACGTTTTAATAATATTATTATATAGATGTATTAAAAAGTTTTAAAAATGTGCCCTACATTGTTGAGCGCCCACAGACCAAATTGAAATGATCATAAATAACGATTTAATTTCATGAATGTAAATATCGTTGCACCGCGGACAAAATTTAACGTGAAAACTTTATTAAGATTTCACTGTAGATATAGATAACTTTTCCG
The DNA here is from genome assembly GCA_946251805.1 of Cybosia mesomella. Lineage (NCBI taxonomy): Eukaryota > Metazoa > Arthropoda > Insecta > Lepidoptera > Erebidae > Cybosia > Cybosia mesomella. The sequence goes on from OX276392.1 coordinate 17,808,765, forward strand.
TCAGCGACGGCGCGTCCGCTTCCTGGCGTTGCCTTCCGCCGGGGAAGCCCCCTCGTTAATTTTATTTTTGTAACGCTTCACTTAATCCATTACCGGCTTTGGAATTGCCCGGAACGCACCCCCCCTCCCCCCCCCCCCCCGTTTAACAAGGTTTACATTATTTATTTCTTATAACATACTTTCATTAAAAAGAAAATCTTATTGCTTAAATGGACACTTAATGCTGACTTGACTTTCAAGTATAATAAAAATAATGCTTTTTTCTGTGACGGGTATCGGTGTCATAGAACGCCTTATCCAATTATAGAATATAATCATTGTTATGCAGAGCAGCACTTCTTTAATTTCAAATATTTTTTGGAAAATAAAAATTAGTTATTATCTTCATAGTGATTACTTTTCAGTCATATCCTAGTGTCGGCTAGTGTACAATAAAAGCTAATTATTATTCAAATCAAGCCCCCTTTTGTTCATTCATGGGCTGCAATAAAAATTAAATTATACCAAATTTTATTATCTTCCTCTTCGGGCTCATAACTCAGTGAAAATATTCATGAGGAAACTTTTTAACTAGAGATTTGTAATTGTTCTGCAGTTTTTTTTATGTGGACCTAATTTCACATTGTTGAATAAAATTATAAATACAGATGTGCACGGATCTACAACAGCGAGAGAAAATGAATTGTCCCTGATATCCGAGACCGATGAATTTCCATATTGGTTCTAAGGAGTGCCTTCATTTCTCGTTAATTTTGTTTGATCTACTGTGTATCTTATTTTATTTTTACTATTTCTGAAAATTTAAATCATAAAAATGAGATCAGATTGAATAGATTAATATCCTGTCTTGGGTCTCTGCATATTATTATAAGAGGTTTTTTATTAGCTTGGTATGTTTGTTTGTATGTAACGAAGTCGTTGAACTTGATATTGTCGGAAGTTTACGCGAATGTTACACATTGAAATAAAACTATTTTTAACGGATTCCATCGCGATTTATTCGATGTTATTTTATTATCTATATTGAACCTGACGTTTTGGTTGCTTTTCAGCAGCCATGGTCACCAGGAGACTCCCATGAACATCAAATAAATCGTGATAGAATCCGTTAAAAATAGTTTTATTTCAATCTTAGAAGTTGATTTTGGAGCTTTTATAATGTCGGATTATTTTGAAATTTTGCACACTTATCGAGGAATTTTATTGTATGTTATTTAAAAAATATATTTTCTTAAGTAAAAAACCCGAAATAAATGAACTAATAAACTAACATGACGCTTTTTTTTACGTGTGGAAATCCCTACGGGCTACACTCCGTCGGTGCCAACGATGGGACGGGCGTTTCGGGATCGGATAGACTAAAACCACACAATGTCCTCCCCAAGTGTCCATTGCCGGGCAACCCGGGTAAGCCCTCGAAAGGATAACCCCAGGGTTACCGGCGGACTTTGGCCACCATCGCGACCTCACCTATATGGGGTCGGGTTTTATCCCGCGACGGTAAGTTGGCAGGCGTGAGTAGGACACGCATGTCACGCCTTCGTTTTGGCCTGCTTCTGTAAGGATGGCGAGTCGGCCGACTACCGTCCTCAGGCCCCGATCATGGAGGTAGGTAGTCCCGGGCGTAGACAAATCTGCGGCGTCCCCAACGCAGACTGCGGAACTCGGGAGGCAGGGTTCTTGCCCGCTCCCTCTCCGCCGCCTCTTTCGGGTGCATTACCTGCTCGCAGAAAGAGGCGGCGTCGGCAGCGTGCCATTTGCTCCCGTCAGAGAACAGGGCCTAGAGCGAGAGAAAGTCCACGCCCAGGACCGCAATGAGATCCCAGCGTGGACTCGCCCACGCTGGGCACTCCATCGCTCGCAGTGCTGGCACCGAAACACCCAAGTCCGTCAATCTTCGAGCCGTAACGAGGGTGTCGTCAGCATAACATGTTATTGATGTTATGCTGACACCCTCGAGTCTGGCCCCACGTTTGTGCGATGCTGGACGAGGCGCTCTGCAGTACAGGCGCCCCCATGGGTTCTACTCCAGAGACTCCACAAGCTCTTCCCAGGCCCACCTTATGGCCTGCTTTATCGGTACCTGGGTGGTCCTCTTGGCCCCCTTGTACGCCTCATATAGCTCCACCTCTCGAAACCTGGTGCACCGGCGGCGCGCGGTCATGGACGCTGCTCGCAACTTTACGATCTCCACTGACCTTCAGTAAACCTGTTTCCTTGCCGGGCCGGGCTTAACCCTAGGCATCGCCGCATCGCAGATTTGCGACATGACTCTCCTGAATCATTCCGCCTCTGCGTCAATATCGGCAGACCTGTCCGTTGATAAAATGCAGACTATAGATGCCTCGTGATGAACGTGGATCAAGGGGATTGGAAATAATCGGCGGCAGTTTACGGTGAACCGAATGTACCTATGGTCGGATGACATCTCCTCCTCCTCCACCACGCGCCAACCCTGGGCGCGACGGGAGGGAGCAGGATTCGCGAATGCTACGTCCACGACCGAACTGAGCCCCCGCCGCTTCCAGGTGCCAACACTCCCCCGGTTGAGGACCTCTAGGCCACAGGTGTTGGCTCAGTACTCAAGAACTTGCCCCTTTTCATTGGTTTCTCGGGAGCCCCAAGCCAGAGACCTGGCGTTGAAGTCTCCCAGGACAAGTAACATGATGCTTGAATAGAAAACCAAACTAAAAAGTAAAATATAATTGTTAATTAGTTTAAGATTAAAATATAGAGTGAATAACAAAACATGTATTTAAAAAAAGCATGGGGTTCTTACAACAGTCGTCATCGACTTCTATGCTTTCTAACAGTAGAGTTAGTTTGAAAGGCTATAATATTATATTTGTCTTAGAATTATAGTAAATCCAAGACATTTAACTTTGGTCTGTATACGTGACTAATTTGCATTCACACCAAATTTGTAAATTAGATTTGAATTCAATTTATATAATTCTGTAGTTCTGACGTCTGTGATTATCCTATAGAATAGCGTACATTAGTGTAAACTAATCAGATCTTAAGCTCGAAATAGTGTGGCTATTGAGTATCAATTTACGCATCATTAAGCTAAATGATTATTTGTAGTAAGTAGATATAAACCGCTAAGCGACAATA